>FR990120.1:1932500-6732500 GCA_905404275.2 Hedya salicella
TCGCTGAGTGACTCTGAGCTCTCGGACCTAAACTCTGATTTTTAATTCAAGACCATAATCTAAAGTCAATGGACGCATATTCGCTGTGATTACTGCATATTGGTTTTAGTGTAGGTATTTATATCAATAAAACTTACCCTAATATTACTCGTTGCACGATTTCTCATTCATGTTTTTTATGAAATAATCTTTATTTGTTTTAATAATCAAGACGAGAACTGTCAGATTTTGGTCTCGAATTAAAAATCAGAGTTTAGGTGAGTTTACATGCGATCGAAGTAGTTTTGCGCCAATGTTTCTGTTATTGACAGGTCGTTCTCTCTTACAATAGGAAAAAGTTGTCAAAAATTGTCAACATCCCAATTGGAAGGCCGCTGAAGAACTATGTAATAAATAAGTAAAATTTTGATTTAATACCGTTACTTGGTCGACAATGTAAATTTACCGCCAGCATCTGTAGTTTTTCCAAGTCTGTGTATGGCTTTTTGTCACATTTTGCCTATACGAGTATATGTCAATTTTATTACCTTAGTACTGTTAAGACATTCGCAACCACGAATTTCGTAGCGGTAATTGCCTAGCTTTTAACGTGGGAAAATGCATAGTGAAAACAGAGGGCCCACGTAGTGGGTTCGCAGTCGCGAAAGTGTTGATTAATAGTTTTACATGTACATATCCTTGAATGCATTTGATTTACACTGAATGTAAAATTGTTTTAAATCTAAAATATATTTATTTTAAAACTCATTTGTGTTTCTTTCTGTTAAGAATATAAACATTGCGACATTGACAGGAATAGTAATATCAATTACTATAGGTTATAAATATACTTATCCTAAATAACAAACAGCATTCTTATCTAAAAATACACCTTTGTAGGGTTCCAAACCAAAAAGGTAAAAAAGGAACCCTTATGGTGCGACTCTGCCTGTCTGTCTGTCCGACTATTAGAGCGCCATATCTCAAACACTACTTAGGCTATTTATCTGAAATTTGGAATATTTATAAACACGTATTGCAAATGAAACATTATAAAATATTTTTTTATTTTCTATAAAAACGACCAATATGACGGGGGGCTAAAATTTAAAGTCTAGTCACTAGGTCAAGTAGGGTATTGAAAAAGCTTGGTCTGTACATTTTCGAACAATTTTTTATTGTGCTTAAATTTCGTTTTATTAAGCAAAATGTTGAAAAAAATACCATCCTCCCCCTTTATCTCCGAAGTTTACCAAGCGAAAAATTGAAATTTTCTGGAATTATGTAATTTAATATAAATATTACACGAAAATTATAACCATATATTTGTGCCTTACTTTTTTTTTAATCACCAAAAATCATTTTTGAATAACCCAGTTTGGTGAAGTTTTGCCCCAAATTTGTATGTGACACCATAGATACCAAAGGCAAACTTAACTCAAGCGGCAAGTTAAGTCGGAATAAATGAAAGTTTGTACGGAACCCTCGGCGCGCGAGTCAGACTCGCACTTGACCAATTTTCTTTTTCTTAACCCCTCGTATCAGTGCCTTAACGGCACTGATCAGTGCAGAGCGTTTAAACTCTATGTTAAAATTTCATGTAGCTAGTCATCGAAGCTGGCAATCAAAAGTCCGGTGGTGAGTAAACAGTGGTCAAATTTAAAGAAAATCCCATTATATTACGGAAACTTTAAAAACAACGGTGGTGTCTGTCTGTCCGTCCATATGTCACAGGCATTTTACTCAAAAGCTATAAAATGTACGATGAAATTTGGAGCATAGGTGAATGTATTGATGAAATTTGGAGCATAGGTGTCGTGTGTAAACCGCTACTTAGTTCGATAGTTAAATACAAAAAATATATATTTGTAGGGGGGGCAGTTGATACATGTAACAGAACGAAAAAAAAAATTTTTTCATCAAATATCAATGTGTGGCACCTATTTCGACAGTACTTTTAAAAACACTGAGGTTGCTACAAAAAAATTGTAATTTAGTTAATATTTTCCGAAATATTCACTACGAAAGTAGCAAAAATTGTGTCCCCCCCATCTATTTTCTGTGTCTACATACCGTTTATGTTAAAAAAATATGAAATATTTTACAAATATAAAGCTTAATAAAATACTCCCAACAAAAATTGTTTTCAACATGATCGGACACCGTTTTTCAGTTATTGCCAAAAAACTGCGCTTCTCAGCAAAAGGACTTAAGTGCAGGGGAGATACGCTCTTTTGTTAGTGTTTTTTTTTCATATCGTCTTTTTTTCATCTGTAGTGCATTTTTTTTGTATAAACGGCTGCGGAACCCTTCATGGGCGAGTCCGCTTCGCACTTGGCCGCTTTTTAAAGTTCAACTAACATTGGATAAAGTTTTTTTTTTTTAAGGAATTGGATAAAGTGTAGTGCACACAGTGTTGCCATACACTATAGACTATAATTCTGCACATCCAAGAACAATTACTAAAGGAATTATTACATTAAAGGAATTTTACTGCCTGAGGGGAGGGGCTACTCTGGAATTCGACATTCGAAGTTCGTATCGCGCCATCTCGCTCACTCAAATACAGTTTAACATGATAGCGAGAGGGATGGCGCGATACGAACTTCGAATATCGAATTTCAGAGTAGCCCCTCTGGTATCTAAGAAAAAGGGACGACACAACACTGTGGCCACGTTTTAATTTCAAGACTTTTTACGATTAATGTATTGTATTGCCCGTAACTGTAAGTATAACTTGCTAACTGGCGTAATATATAAAGTATCGGTGAAAATCCGAACACATATCCGTATTCAATTTCTATCCGTCTAGAATACTAAAACTCCGTACATATACGGACAACTCTGTACATATGGCAACACTGGGTGCCCGACGGCATAGGCAGACAGTATACGTAGTATCACTTATTAGTCTGTGGGTATAGGACATTTTTTAACTGAAGATAACATGGAGTCAATCAAAATAATTTAAATTAATAATCTTCTAAACTCTGATGGAAACCATCATAAATCACAAAGATAAAGCAGGAAGCTCATAATATTTCAAGTTTATATACATGGCTTAAACAAACCATAAAGTGAAAAAAAAAACTGTCGGTCCGAATTGATAAAAGGAACACTGCTCTATAAACCCGTTCTACACCTTCCGATCCGATCCTAATTATCGGATAAAATCGGATAATGTAGTGTGCAACAGATCCCAATTTTTAGGGTCTGTGGCACAATACACTATCCGATTTTATCCGATAAGTAGGATCGGATCGGAAGGTGTAGAACGGGTTTTAATAACAATACTAACATATTGTTTATATATTTACTTGAAACAAAAATATAATGTGAAATCGTCGTGATACATAAAATATTATTATATTTGTAAAGTTTAGCTACTTTTTCATATTGACTAAACCGATGGAATTTTGTCTGTAAGTACAATAAGGACATTTATTAAAATAATTTCATACTTTGGCGGGAAAACCGCGTTTTTTTTTATAGAATTTGGCGGGAACGGTTTAGATCATCACTTGGAGGACGGAAGCCGGAAGCGTAAGAGTAAAAACGAAAGTTCTTCAACGTTCTTTGGATATACTGAAAACCAATTAGAAATAGAAAATCCCGTAACGGTAAATATATATTTACTATTTCATCACACTTAAGTACACGTACACTGTGTCTAAAGAGTATCAATCGGGATTTGATATTGTAGTCAAGTAGATGAATTTATAGCTACAATGCATATTATTCTACACGAATACGCTATCTTTATTTAGATTTAGAGTGAACGTTTTGTTTTTGACATTATATTTGTTCACGTTTTATACCTTATGGCTTCTTCGTTGTTCTAGAAGATGAGCCGCTTCAACTTGAGGAAGCGCGCTCGTGTGTGCTACTATGAGCCCGAAGAGCCTCCCTTCGACGAATACGTCTGTAAGTATATCTCTAAATTGTCTAATTGGTTAAATATTTAAATAACTCTTTTTGTCATCACATCAGTGAAACTCCGTGACCTTGGGAACCCAGTTTACTTTCTTCTTATTTGAAAGTAAATATTAATCGTGCTTATTGATTAGCAAATAAACATTGCATATTTCTATATTCATAATTTCAAGTGCATTTAAATTTAATTATATACTTGACTTAACATGTTCCGTGTGCATGCTTCATATTCATATATGCATACATTCGATTGGTACGTGAGTGTATCAAATATGGGGCACGACCCCGTGTAAACCGTGTAAGTATCTATATTTGCACATATAAATTGGACAATCTGTATTTGCTTGCATGTATACATGCTACAAAAACGGACTCATTAAATACATAGAATGAGCATACATATGAGGTTAATTTCTAATTTGTAGTTGCATATTATATCTCGGGGCTTAAATGGAGGTGGAGGCACACACCTTAAAGGGGCTTAAGTAGGGTTTGTGAACTAATTAAAATTATGTGTTTTCTTGTTCTAGTCTGCACTGAGTGCCGGGACTATGTGTACGAGTACTGCTCCATACATGGACCACTGCTGGTAATTCTAGATGACAAGGTAAGCTCTTATTTCTTACAACTCAGTTATATGATCGATAAAAGTCACTGTTTTACCTCCTTTTTGGGAATCTTGTATGAAGCATCATCTTACTTGTAGTTTAATCGAGTTGATGAGCAGACCTAGGTATATATTATAAACCCAATTGTTGCTGTAAAAAACGTAGACAAATACAATGCTGGGGGCAATCACTAATATATGGAATAAACATCATTATCAGGTTTATCCATATAGGAATTCTACCTATCATAAAACTTTACCCTCAAAATGCCGATGACTGTTGATGAGTTTGTATAGGATGGTTTCAGGCCACTGGGTTTACTTTGGGATATTCAACAAAGTACATATGACTGAATAGATTTTGGGAATAATATCTATGTAAGGGTTGTCATGGGAGCATCAGGCCCAGACACAGTCTGTAGAAAATCCCCGAAAAAGAGTATTTGTAGAACTCTTTACCCTTCAATAATCTTTGACTAGGAACAGGCCTGGTGTGTATAAATCATACACAATTGTACATCAACTGCAGTGTTACATATTATAAAAGTCGGGGAGGATGAGGCTTATGAATATTTTCAAAAACAAATGAAGGCATAACTGCATTCGAGATTGTTTTTCAGAAAACCAATAGAACTAATTTTTTCTTAAAATATTACTTAATTATAGCTGGATATTTAGAACATTTTGGCAATATAATACGAAATTCACCTGTATTTGATTATTTCTTTATTTAAAGTTTATAGCATGAAACAAAATTAAGTACAAATTATATTAGTTTGTTTTCTTTTATGATAAAGTATGTCCATCACTTATGCTGTTCTTGTAAAAAGTTTGTAAATTATGTTGTTTCTGTGCCAATATGAGTTACTAAAAATTTTCAATTTTTTTTACAAATGGAAATATAATTTACTAATTCATGCTATTTTATAGTATTAATCACTATTAGTTTAGTTCGTTTTTAGGGTTACGTACCCGAAGGGTAAAACGGGACTATTACTAAGACTTTGCTTTCTGTCTGTCTGTCACCAGGCTGTATTTCATGAACCATGATAGCTAGACAGTTGGAATTTTCATAGATGATGTATTTCTGTTGCCGCTATAACGACAAATACTAAAAACAGTATAATTTTATGTCTGTCTGTCTATATCAGTAACCAATATAAAATGATCGACTACTGCATACATTTTGCTTCGGAGTAGGGCTCTGCTAACACTAGATTTTCATACGGCCATTTGTAGCGTATATTTTGTACGAAACCCTCGGTGCGCGAGTCCGACTTGCACTTGGCCGGTTTTTCATCCTCAATGAAGCCACTGATGGTCTACTATTCACGTTTTTAGGGGTACATTTAATTTTATGACAAATGAACACAATGGTATCAATAACTCACATCCACTATAAAAGTCGTTTTTATTTTCAACATCCCATTCAACACAAAATTTACATTTCTGTTGTGATTATAATTGTAATTTAATGATTTTGCATGTACCTATTTTGTGAATGTTAAAAGGTTTTTGCTTAGTGCTCATTTGTAACCTAACTTACAAATAAAAGATAATATTTTGCTATAGTAGGGACATACTGACAGTTATTATTATATTCAATGAGAATGAGTATTTAATGAATGAATTTGCATGACCATTGATTTAAAATTTTGGAAAAAGTCCTTGTATGGTTAGCATGTTCTGGTCTGCACGTAGTTTCTTAACAAGGGCTTCATTATTAAGTTAAATAATGTTATTGTTGTTACACATTGTTTTATAATGTTTGTGTGATTGTTGTGCACCTTTAGATCATGCATTGCGAACGCTTGAGCCGGGTACTTGAGGTTGGTTTTACTTAACTCAGGATCAGAGTATTACAAACTCATGCATTGTATCAAATTTGATTATGAAAAACTTCACAAAATTTAGTTCGTGATTTGGGGAAAATTTAAAAACCGACTTTAAGAGACCTTCAGCTTTATTAATATTGAATGACTGAATTCACAAACGTAATTTGAAACATAGTCTTAGTAAGTTAAATTATAGTTATTTTTGTATGTACAGTCACCATCAAATATATCTGCACAAATACAAATACTCTTTATTGCACACCTGAGATACACAGAAATACAGAACATGACAGTAATATTCGAATTAGCAGAGGTAAACAACAGGCGGTCTTATCGCTAAATAGCGATCTCTTTCAGACAACCTTTGGGTAGCGCAGTGTTTAAAAGAACAATTTTAGTTGATTAGTTGGCGAGAAACAGTTATGAAGCAAAACAAAAAACTCACATACACGTTTAAACGCAATAAACATACACACATAAGATTGCGTAAATAAACATACATAAATACTTATACATAATAAATATAAAATATGCAAAGTAAATAAATAACGATAACAGGACATATCAGGGTGGTCAAAAATATCTCAACATGCACTCTTAAGAGGGTTTATACCTGGTTAACTGGTGACGTCGCAATTTTTTTTGGTATTTCTTGATTATTCTGAGAAATATGAAAGTAACTTGAACACGTTTTCAATACGTTCATAACGTTTCGGTAGTAAAGCTGGCACAATTTTATGTTATTGCCTGCCTATAGCTAAAGCTCTGAAAATGAATTCATTTTTATAGAGGTGCGTCCATATTTGTATCATTTGCCCGATCAGATCTTCGTCCCGTGTCACGATCACGCGTTTGGTCTTTGCGCCGATCCGATCGCTCGAAATCCATGTTGCTACGCGTATCACACATTAGATCCGACAAGCGCGGCGTGATCGCCGCGCCGACAGTGAGCGTCCAAGCGGCGCGATACGCAGTCATGCCACGCCACGGCGATCAGATACGAGCAAATGATCCAAGTGTGGACGCACCTTAGAGTGGCGTAGCTACCAAAGGGGTAGACGGCCGCATCCCGGGGCCCCGCAAGCTCATGGGGCTCTCGGACCCTGACTAGTGGCGTAGCTACTTAAGGGCCAGACGGTGCCGTGCACGGTGACGGGCCCGTGGTCCCTGCCTAAGAACCTCGTACTGACATGGGGCCACAAACTTTTCTTCTCACCGGGCCCTTGGTTACCTAGCTTACGGCATTGTGTGTATATCTTGTGTAAGAAAATAAAGGCTAACACGATTAATAGTTGAATTAAACGAAGTATAAATGCTAAACATGTAGGGTATGTATTGAACATACGTAACATTCATTCAAATAAAACAAAATAATGAAACAAAACGAAAAAATTAGCGACGTTTCCGTGTTCCTTCCCTTTGAGCGCCAAAGACGGCAAATCTCGTCAACGAAAAATTGTGCCTGAAGACGCCATGACGCACGGTTTTCCGTTACCACGCTGGGCGCTCAAAAGGATAGGTATAAACGCTCTTAACGCCTTTACAATACAGTCGTGTTCAGATATTTGTGAGCACCTTGTTTGCTGCGATATATCGTATGGGGACAGTAGAGTGTAGAGGTACATAGCGTAAATTAGCTATATTTTGTCATTTGCTCACAAAAATAGCAGATAAAGAATATGTTCAAAGTTGCTGAGTTAGCAATAGTAGGTCTTCAACCGATTTTTGATAAGATCATTAGTTTTGATAGATTCCCGTATCAGAGAAGCGTTTGTGAGCTCCGTATTTCATGTCTTTCACCACGAGACGTGGTGTTGTGTTCACCCGACGAGTGGAGTGAGTGGGTGCGTGTGGCAGGTGGGGGCTAAGACGGGGTTCCCGGCGTTCGTGCCGCGCGCCGCGCTCACCATCCCACGCGTGTTCCTGCACCTCGCGTACTCGCGCATACCAGGTGCTACACGCAGGCAATAGCGGGGTGTACGGGGCTGCTGAGATGCTCATATATATCGAATCACTCTCTAGTAACACTTTTCTAATAGTTGCAATAGGGAATATGCATGATTTTTAATTTTTGCTTTATTACAAGTTCATGTAACAAACAGTAGAGAAAAATATTTTTCAAATAACTGTAAATGTAACCAAGATAATAAGCCATCAAACATTTCAGGCCTTATTACGCTGAGCGAGTTGAGATCGAATTTTGTATGAAGGCGATCACGCAGCGACTTTGCCGCTACTGATATTTGTATAGAAAACACGCTCGCAACTCGCAAGTGTGATAAGGCCCTTAATTCTATCTCTTTCTAGCAAAACAATTTAACGTGGAGTTTATATGGCCGTGGTGTACAATGACGTAAAAGTACATGCGGCCCTCTCTGTCAAATCGTTATCTAATTAGTAGTTTAAAATGCATATATCATGCGTATTTAATTTTTGGAATCGTTTTTACGGTATATTTTGTCAAGAAAAGCGATAAAAAAAAAACATGCATGCTCCAGCTCTGAATAACCTTTGGTCCTTAGCTCTTCACTTTTACCTGTTGTATATACCTCATCGTGTTGGCAACGACCTGACAACGATTATCTTTGTCAATATACTGTTTCAATTTATGTTAATGAATGATCAAAACCAAGAAAAACGCAATCGAACTTTGTTATTTTTAATACGCAAAACCAGTTTTTGCTACTTCTCCTAAAAATACACATTTAAAAAATAAAATTACTGAGCTTTAGGCATTTTCATAATGAACAAGTCTGCGCTCAAATTTATACTTTCTGCTTACAATGTCCGGATTATAATATCAGTTTAGTAAAGTTTTTTCACCATTATTTTTATTATTAAGAGGTAGTTCTATAACATGCCACAGAAAAAGGTTGTAAAATAGCCTTTTAGTTGGTAAACAGACAATAATAAAGAAAATTTAACATT
Organism: Hedya salicella; assembly: GCA_905404275.2. Taxonomy (NCBI): domain Eukaryota; kingdom Metazoa; phylum Arthropoda; class Insecta; order Lepidoptera; family Tortricidae; genus Hedya; species Hedya salicella. Next base: position 1,941,783 of record FR990120.1, read on the forward strand.
TAAATACTGTTATAAACAAAGATCAGAAACAAATGAAAAAAAATTTCGACGATACTGGACTCGACTGGAGTCCAGTATCGTCGAATTTTTTTTTCATTTGTTTCTGATCTTTGTTTATAATAATAACGCTAGTGGAGTGATCCACTAATATTGCAAAAATTGTGATTATTATCATGATATTTGTAAAACAAAAAGTACAGTCTTGATAATAGCGCCACCTCTCGCCGAGCAATGGTACCTGTAAAGGTATCTGCTCGGGGTGAAAGTAACTTCATAGTTCTGCACTAGGCGGCGCTAACGGCTAAAGAGTCGGATGCACCATACAGAGATCCATAAGCAAGAACAGATGACAAAATTCGTCGACTGCTGGTGTGGACGATTAGCTCAGATGGTAGAGCGTGCTGCCCCGGTCTGGCTCAAGGCACTGGTTCGAGTCCAGTATCGTCGAAAAATTTTTTTCATTTGTTTCTGATCTTTGTTTATAATAATAACGCTAGTGGAGTGATCCACTAATATTGCAAGAATTGTGATTATTATCATATTTGTAAAACAAAAAGTACAGTCTTGATAATAGCGCCACCTCTCGCCGAGCAATGGTACCTGTAAAGGTATCTGCTCGGGGTGAAAGTAACTTCATAGTTCTGCACTAGGCGGCGCTAACGGCTAAAGAGTCGGATGCACCATACAGAGATCCATAAGCAAGAACAGATGACAAAATTCGTCGACTGCTGGTGTGGACGATTAGCTCAGATGGTAGAGCGTGCTGCCCCGGTCTGGCTCAAGGCACTGGTTCAAGTCCAGTATCGTCGAAAAATTTTTTCATTTGTTTCTGATCTTTGTTTATAATAATAACGCTAGTGGAGTGATCCACTAATATTGCAAAAATTGTGATTATTATCATGATATTTGTAAAACAAAAAGTATTTAAATACTGTGTCACGCTTGCAACGATGAATAATTGTTATTAACACTTCTTGTACATTGATGGCGTCGTAAATATCGCGGCACGCCTTTTTTATTGCGATTGAAAGTCCTCTGGTTTCTAATATTCCTTGGTCAGAACTCAGAAGCAAACTCAACTCAATACCAAATGGCATTATTTAACAGTCAGATATACAACCAAATAGAAATAATTTAAATAATAAGAAAAGGGAGAGCATTTAGGCCACAGGTGAATAAGTCCACGACTAATATAAGGCTTATGGTTAAGTATATTGGAGCATCTTGTACCCATACATTCTGCGCCGGCTGTGCCTTGTAGTAGAAGCTTGTTAATCGTAATGCTATGTAGATGTAGAGTATTAAGATCTGTTGAAGGTGCTTCATCACTTGGGACTATTTGCCTGTAATGTAACGTTTCAGATTCAATTTTGAGCTTTACTGCCGCGTCCCTAACTTGGCGAGCATTCCTTCCTTACTGATGTAATGCTCGACTCTGTACTGTAACATTACAGGTGAATGCTGCAAGCGAGGGAGTACTTTAAGGCAAATGCCCAGGGGCATTCACTGAAAATAATCAGAAATTTCATCCCTGCTTAGCTGTAAAAGCTAAGGAATATCGAAATTTCATCATATATTTTTCAATGACAGTGAAATAGAATGTAAAGTACATGCTTTGGGTGTAGAAAATATCAAGTTTTTTAGTTTATAATAGATAAAACTTTGTTTTAAAAAACTAAATTTTTGTCCCGTACAAACCGTTAAGTTTTAACTTTTTTTGTTATTTAATAAATATTTCATCACATCTTTTTTATGTCATTTAACATGTAGGGATGTGTCTATTATAGTGTATTTTTATTTATCGATTAAATACTCCAAAATTGGCAAATTCAGGCAAGATCTAATATAACTGGAAACACGGTGGACTGGGCAGTGGGCATGTCCCGTACACACGCTATTATTTTTTGCATTTACTCAGGAATGTTTTACTCTTTAGAAGAATAAATAATTGTTTAGTCTACATCCCTTATTCCTAGTGATGTGTAGGATAACACTCGGTTTGATACATACTTTTTATTTTATCTTTTAAAATCCGTACGATTAGTCCCGTACGAACGGTGGAATGCTCCCCCGGCACTCGAGACTATTTCAATAGTTAGTACGTTCAACTTTTTAAAGACATTAACATATTAACCGTAGCGTCCTAATATATTTATGAGAATATTATTTATGTTATTAAGAACCTAGAGTTTTTTACTAAGTATCCACAATTTAAATACTAGAAATAAAAACAAAATCGCTGTTAGGAAGTTCCGCGTTCGTAAAGTAGCCAAATCATTCGTAGGCCAATGTGTACATTTTTATAATAAGCTACCAGATGATGCTTTTAAATTATCGTTTCCAGCTCTCAAAAGTACTTAAAAGAGTCCCTAATGGCAAAGGCTTATTATAGGGTAGAGGACTGTTTATCAGACAAAAATGCATGGCCCAAAACAGAAACCAAATAATTTACTTTTACCGGGACACGGTTCTTATAAGGTGGCATATCAAACGTATGCAAGTTGGTTTAAATAAAAATCACTATTTTGCTTTTTTTATATTCTATATTATTTTTTTTACTTTTATAAGTTTTGATATGTTTTCATGAACAACTACGCATTGAGTTTATATACTCAAAACATATATTTAGGTTAGGCTAAGTACAAATATTGTAATAGATATAAGAGTTATTTCGAAAAAATGACTGACTGTTGAGTTTGTTTCGGCTTTCTTCTCTTCAGTGGTCTCCTCTTGGGAAACGCCGTAGAGTCAGACTTGTAAAAGTGCCCTTATGGCCTACTTACAGAATAAAGATCATTATTTCATTATTTCAACTTTATTCATAGAAATAGGCATGATGACGGAGTGAAATTGAAAATTCTGATTCGTCCGTCAGTTATATAATAAAAAAGTATAGGAGTCGTATTATGTGCTTTTTCAAAATAATAATAAAAACTACTCGAATAAATGGCATTTAATTTCAGGAGTGACGTCACGTGAAATTATGACGCAATACGCCTTTATTTTTTGATAACGTAAAAAAAGAAAAATACATTTCTAAGACTAGAAGGTGCCCGCAACTTTCGCGTAGGAGACAAAGACGTAACCCCTCTTTTTTTCGTCTACGTAGTCGGGTAAAAAGTAGCCTATAATCATCTGTGGATATTTCCGTATTAGTGTCTAAAATATCTTCAATGTACAGACCTTTAATTTTTACAACTTTAAAATAGTATAGATAAATATAATAGCATATAATAAATACATTACGGACAAATTTAGTTCTCATCCCTATTGAGTTAACTGATTTAGATATCAAATACTGGGGCGTTTACTTTAATTTTTATTTGGTAAAAATGGTAATTAAGATCTGATACTACATACGCATTAGAACGCTGTATGATTGTTAGATGAGTAGTTAGTGCAATTGTAGATCTTAGTTTGGTATTAGTAGTATTTCTTTTAGTTAGCAATAAATATTATAATGTTATCTATCTTAATAGTACTAGTACCTCTCACTTGTCGAAGGAAAGATGAAGGATTGGTAAGTGACGACGAGACCGAATTTACAGCCGGTTGTTTCAATATCTTATTTGTTCTTGCCTTGAAGAGACTAAGTTAATTATCAACACATACAAACCTCCTATGAACTGGTTCTGTTCGAGAAACCGCTGGATGCGGGCAGCGCACGACCGGTCGTAAGGGAGGCCTTGGTCCAGCAATATGAAGTTCAATCCATTTTATAGCGATCCAAGGAATGCCATCTTGCAAATGGACTGAATATCGACAAATGAAACCGCTCTCTACCCGGACATGTTTGATAAAAAAAACATTAATGTATATAATTATGACAACTTTATATCATTCTACCGGTTTGGCTCGGCGGGAGTAACGTTGCCTGCGAAGCTGAAGGTCCTGGGTTAAAATCCTGGTAAGGGAAAATATTTGTTCCTGAGTCTTGGATGTTTTCTATGTATATAAGTTAATATTTCTATGAAATATATTGGCGTCTAGTACCCATAACACAAGCCTTATTGAGCTTACCATGGGACTAGTTCGATTTGTGTAAAATTGTCCTGTAATATTTATTTATTTATCATGACAGAGGCGGGTCTGGGCGTGTTCAGTACGCTGACGCTGCCCAGCGGCCTGCGCTTCGGGCCCTACCGCGGCCGCCGCGTGCCAAGCATCGGGGACTCCAACTACGGCTGGCAGGTCAGTGCATCACACACCATCATCCTTATGTAACCCCCCACATATTGCACATAAAATCTGAAGGACGATGTAAGACCGTATAAACCGTGAATTTTTCTTTAATACGCCTTTATATAGGTATATAATAATAGTGTTTTTTTGTATAAATCTATTAACCAAGCACATAATTCATATTTCTAAAACAGTTTCCTGAAACACGGTATTGTCGCTGTATTAGAGAAGTCAGGCCTATGTTGAGTGCATAAAGAAAGCCGTGAGTGTTCATCCCCAGATCTACGACCGCGAGCACAAGCCGCTGCACATCGTAGACGCGCGCGACCCCAACAACTCCAACTGGATGCGCTACGTCAACTGCTCGCGGCACCACGCCGAGCAGAACCTGGTCGCCTACCAGTACCAGGGGGAGCTCTACTACAGGCGAGTACTATACATACACAACATACGTCACCTGCTCGCGGCACCACGCCGAGCAGAACCTGGTCGCCTACCAGTACCAGGGGGAGCTCTACTACAGGCGAGTACTATACATACACAACATACGTCACCTGCTCGCGGCACCACGCCGAGCAGAACCTGGTCGCCTACCAGTACCAGGGGGAGCTCTACTACAGGCGAGTACTATACATACACAACATACGTCACCTGCTCGCGGCACCACGCCGAGCAGAACCTGGTCGCCTACCAGTACCAGGGGGAGCTCTACTACAGGCGAGTACTATACATACACAACATACGTCACCTGCTCGCGGCACCACGCCGAGCAGAACCTGGTCGCCTACCAGTACCAGGGGGAGCTCTACTACAGGCGAGTACTATACATACACAACATACGTCACCTGCTCGCGGCACCACGCCGAGCAGAACCTGGTCGCCTACCAGTACCAGGGGGAGCTCTACTACAGGCGAGTACTATACATACACAACATACGTCACCTGCTCGCGGCACCACGCCGAGCAGAACCTGGTCGCCTACCAGTACCAGGGGGAGCTCTACCTTTCGTTGGTAATTAAATATATCGTTCTCAATTGCCGACGAAAGGTAATTAATTTGACGATTGAGCCCCTTTTGTTGTGTTGTGATGAGCAGAGGTCGGTATAGGAAGTACCGGTATAAGAGTGTATATTATTATTGATTGCGGGATTTCCAGGATTACTTAATTATATTATAACCAATAAAGAGTAACTTCACCTTAACTTTGTAATAATTTTTTTCAATAAAAAATAAAGAGTGAATTTATGTGTATTAAGTATTAACTCAGGTCAGATTAACATTGAATAATAACTCTGTAATGCAGAAAATACGTTGACAACCCAAAAGTTAACAATAGGTCCATCGGATATTAAGACTGACCCCGAGAGTGATTTTATATCTACTGAGTTTTATAATTCGTCTGGGAAATCCCGCATTGAGTAAAAATAATCCATTATTTTTGGTGGTTATAACCTCTCTTAATTAAGTCCTCCCGCGAAGTTTAGGTAAAACGGCACTACCTATTCCAACTTCTGGTGATTAGTGACGATCTAGTTAGTTTGAATCAATAATCTTTAAAGTCATTTGTCCATTCCTAAGTTACACGCGTTTCCGACAGTTCCTTGGCTGCTTATCATCGACGATCCACTTGTATAATTAGTAACATTTGTACCGCTCCCCTCCAGGACGGTGAAGGTGGTCCCGCGCTTCACGGAGCTGCTGGTGTTCTACGGCAGCGAGTTCGCCAACTGGCTCGGCGTGGCCCTGCGCGGCTACCGCGGGCCCTGTCCCTGCCCCGCATGTGAGACTTCTCTACTGTTTTATTCTTAGATTAATTCATATTGCTTTTCCGCGAAATAGTGTGTTGGTTAGATGCGACAATAAATTGTGCTCACATGCGCATATTTTCATGCAGTTTCCACAGCAAAATACGCATGCAAAAGCAATAAACCACCATCAGTCAGTATAATCCTCGACACGTGTTTGGCCTCTACGAGGCATCATCAGGAGATGCTGGAGATGTTGACGGTCTGGCCTCCACCCGAGAAGACCTTCTCCGAGGATTATACTGTCTGTTGGTGGTTTATTGTATTTGCATGCGTATTTTTTTGTGGAAACTGCATGTAAATATGCGAATGTGAGCACCAAATTTTTGTCACATCTAACCAAGCCACTATTTCGCGGTAATGCAAAGGAAATATAATCCATTAATCTAATATGCAATTCCACAAAGTAACGCCGGAATCTATCAATTATTGTATTATTATTTCTGTTCATATCAACGTCGAACTTACTTTCATATTTAAAAACACTAATGCGTTTTTAGGGTTCCATACCAAAAGGGTACCAATGGAACCTTCTACTACTAAGCCTCCGCTGTCGGTCTGTAACGAACTCTTATTTTAACCGTAATAGGTACAACCTTTTTAACACTGTTTTATTGTGGCCGCTATCAAATCATAAAATTTAATTTAAACAATTTTTATTTGCCACGTACCGGCAAGCGCAGCGTGGGAAGGCCACCCGCTAGGTGGTCGGACGACCTGGTTAGGGTTGCGAAGACTCGCTGGATGCGGGTCGCCTCTATCCGGCCCATGTGGAAATCTATAGTTATAATGGAAATATATCGGAATCCCTAACGTCATTTGTCCTAATGTATCGTTTGCCATAACTCATTTTTTTACGAAACAGTAAACTTCAGGATTGTTATAAAATAAACCTAACCTAATCTATACGATGACTTTTAAAAATCCTGAATAATTTACAGTTTCTGAAAAAAAAGCGTTATGACAAACGACATTAGGGATTCCGAAGGAGACCCGTTATGATATCTCGTATGCTAGCGGCAAAAAAGTTCAATTTAGATAAGTAGTTTTTTTAGTAAATAAGACAGAATAAGATTTGTGAAAAATATGAAAGGTAACAATTTATATTTCAGGTCAAGCTAAGCTCGCAGCTAAGAAAACAGAATCAACTAAAACCAATAAACGCAAAGCACCAGTTGAAGAAAAAAAAGAAAAAACTGGCGAAAAAATTTCAAAAAATAATGCTGGCGACAATATTGGAGAGCCTCCTGCAACTTGTCAAGATGATTTGCCATCGAACACTGTACAAGATATATCTCCTGAGAAGCCTGCCGTCAACAGTTCCTCTAGTAAAAATATATTAAATACTTTAATTGGAGGAACTAACTTCAAATGTGACGAGTGCGGCAAAGGCTTTGATATTAAGTTAGATTTAGAAAAACACATACACACTCACGTGTTGTTGATAGAGAGTACAAAGGCCACCAAGACTTTCACGTGCAAGTCCTGCAATTCTCAATTTGATACGAAACTGCTTCTAATTGAGCATGAGAAGAGCCGACATGGCGTTAAATACTTCACTTGCAATGAATGTGATTTTGCAACAAAACATGCACGTAGTCTTCAGAATCATTTAAGGACTCACACTGGAGAAAAGCCTTTCAAATGTAGTCAGTGCAGTTTAGCGTTTAGTAAAAACGGGAGTTTAAAAAAGCACCTTCGGACAAATACCGGCGAGAAGTCTTTCATATGTAGTCAGTGTAGGTCTACGTTTAGTAAAAGCGGTACTTTACAAAGACACCTTCGGACACACACCAGCGAGAAGCCTTTTAAATGTAGTCAGTGCAGTTCAGCGTTTAGTCTACGCAGTTCTTTACAAATACACCTTCGGACACACACCGGCGAGAAGCCTTTCAAATGTAGTCGGTGCAGTTCAGCGTTTAGTCAACGCGGTCATTTACAGCAACACCTTCGGACACACACCGGCGAGAAGCCTTTCAAATGTAGTCAGTGCAGTTCAGCGTTTAGTCAACGCAGTTCTTTACAAAACCACCTTCGGACACACACCGGCGAGAAGCCTTTCAAATGTAGTCAGTGCAGTTCAGCGTTTAGTCAACGCATTTCTTTACAAAATCACCTTCAGACACACACCGGCGAGAAGCCTTTCAAATGTAGTCAGTGCAGTTCAGCGTTTAGTCAACGCATTTCTTTACAAAATCACCTTCAGACACACACCGGCGAGAAGCCTTTCAAATGTAGTCAGTGCAGTTCAGCGTTTAGTCTACGCAGTTCTTTACAAATACACCTTCGGACACACACCGGCGAGAAGCCTTTCAAATGTAGTCAGTGCAGTTCAGCGTTTAGTCGACGCGGTCATTTACAGCAACACCTTCGGACACACACCGGCGAGAAGCCTTTCAAATGTAGTCAGTGCAGTTCAGCGTTTAGTCAACGCAGTTCTTTACAACACCACCTTCGGACACACACTGGCGAAAAGCCTTTCAAATGTAGTCAGTGCAGTTCAGCGTTTAGTCAACGCGGTCATTTACAACACCATCTTCGGACACACACCGGCGAGAAGCCTTTCAAATGTAGTCAGTGCAGTTCAGCGTTTAGTCAACGCGGTCATTTACAACACCATCTTCGGACACACACCGGCGAGAAGCCTTTCAAATGTAGTCAGTGCAGTTCAGCGTTTAGTCAACGCGGTCATTTACAACACCATCTTCGGACACACACCGGCGAGAAGCCTTTTGAATGCAACATCTGTGACTACAAGGCATCTGTGTCAACGACGTTGAAGCATCATCTAATGGCGCGGCACTCGGGCCAAAAGCCGTACGGCTGCGACGCTTGCAGTTACAGAAGCGCTACTAAAGATTACTTAAGTCGACATATGAAGAGGCACCACAAGCCAGCTTAGTATTATTTTTAATTCTTTACATAAGCCTTTCGAATGCAACATCTATGACTACAATACTGATTCAGGATGTCATGCTCTCCAACAGAACCACATTGGCTTTGATATTTTAAACATACAGGAAATTTTCTATATAATTCTAGTAGTATTAAAAAAAAATCTATGTCAATTGTTTCGCCGTAAAATTAATTGCAAGGTGGTCCTGCTAGGAAGCATCGCTCCAGCAGAACCACCATGATATTTCGATAACTACTCCTAATATACGCATACGTATGGTATCAATAAAATCTATGGAAATTCTATATTAACCTAGCACCCTGAGTTTCTAATTACATTGTGAATATACGAAGTTACGAGACATCTATTTTTAGCGCCTTAAAAAATTAAAATTGACTCGCTTTGCAATTTTAAATTGGTAGGGTAGGTAGGTGGGCATCCGATAAAAAAAAATTTTGATTAGAAAGTAAGGGTGCTAGGTTAATACAGAATTTCCATAGATTTTATTGATACCATACGTATGCGTATATTATGAGTAGTTATCGAAATATCATGTTGGTTCTGCTGGAGCGATGCTTCCTAGCAGGACCACCTTGCAATCAAATTTACGGCGAAACAATTGACATAGATTTTTTTATATTGGTACTAGAATTATATAGATTTTATATGGAAATTTTCCTATGTTTAAATTCACCAAAGCCAAGGTGGTTCTGCTGGGGAGCATGACGTGTCGATTAATCGTCGGCCAGAGTAGCAAACCTCGTAAGTCCCATATAACCGTTTCTTTTTAACCCAGTGGTTGACTGGTAGACAATGCCGTTTGGCATTAAGTCCGCCATTTGTATATTTTTCAATTGTGCAATAAAGTTTTATACCCGCATTTATAGAGTTGAATTCTTGGAATTTTTTCCGTTTAGTGGGAAATTTAAGGTAAACACCCCAATACTCAATCAACACTGCCCCAGTAATTGGCACTTATTTTATACCACTTATTCTATAGCAATAAAGGTAACTATCAGGGTGGCGATTATTGTTATATTTACCTTAATCGAGAACATTTTCGGTCCATACAAAACGGGGTACGAAGTTGTCAGGTACAAAATATATAAAAAAAATATTAAAATAGTTTATTTACCATAAGTTACGAATCACAAAGAAAGAACAGTGATTTCCACACTAGGCCAAGGCCTGTTTCGTGGAATTCAGTTCCAAAGGATTTACCATATAAAATTGAGAATATTAGTTTCCCATATAAAATTGAGAATATTAGTTTATAATGTGGCCATAGTGTTTTTTAGATATTATTTTTTAAATCCTGGATGTGACATGTATTCACGTCAACTGTATACATTTTCAGTTCAGTTCATTTTTTAAGTATAATAGCTTCTGTACATAAGGACAATCTTGCGAGCGTCAAGGTTTAAAAGCCAAGAAATGAGAATCTGAAATCAAGAGCCACTTTGTTAGACTGCGTGTAAAGGCGTTTCCGTCCAGCAGTTTTAGTTCCTCCGGGAGATGATTATAAATAACAATGCACATATTGACTACGTTTTTCTTATAGATCAACTTGTGGCTTCGAGGGTGATATAAAAGGTTCATTATTTTTTCTCTGGTTCGCCTTTCCAAAACTTCGCCACGTGTTTTAAAATATGAGTGATGTAATCTCACAAAATTACATATTTCTCTTATATATAGGCATGGCAAAGGAAGAATTTTAAGTTTTTTGAAAAGGGGCACGCAACGTTCGTCCCACCACGAACTACTAATGACCCTGACACACTTTTTTTGTATTTTAAAGACTGTCTATTTCCACTGCGTTTACCCACAAAGGCACGGTTTTATATTACAAATTATAAAATAATGAGTTTATCCACACCGCTTCATGTCGCCCGTCCAAGATGGACATACAATTTTTACATTTTCAATTTGGTCTACAGACTGCCATGACCTTTTTTTAATATTTCTACTAAACCGTAAAGACCGGAGTAAAATGTATACAATCGATGGTCATGAACAAATGTCACATCGGTGTTTTAAAAAGATATAAAAAACTATACGACTTAATAATTAACTGTTTGTAGATTCTGTGTCCATGTAATGGCGTAAAAATACAATTTTCTAGGAAACTTAATCTTCCTAGTTGAATCCACTAAGTCAGGGATGACGAACATTATTGTTATTTTCTACATATCTTATTTAAAATGTTTTAAATGCCATTTGTTGCTTGTAAAGTTCCAATGATTTTGTACGAAAATCTTGATGTTTTACCATCACGATCTTCGTGATTTTTAAAGTGAATTTTAGGCAGACAGAAAATCCCGATAACAAAAGATCTTGTAACAAAATTTTAAGACAATCTAACTGGACTCTGCAGCTCAGTAGGCAGACCGTGCGCCGCGGCAAGGCACAAGGCACTGGTTCAAATCCAGTCGAAGTCTTGATTTTTTTTCATTATTTTTAGATCGTTGTATTTGTAACAATAACATTCCAACGTTACGGCTGACTCTTGTTAATTTAGTATAAAATGCTACATTTGCCGCCATTTTTTATATGTTACTATTTATTTAACTACTATTCGCCAGGTTTCACTTTTCGATAGTTAATTTATTTCCTAGTATGTTGATTTAAACCTATTCAATTTTCACACATCCTAATAATATGAACTACGAATTCCTATTCAAATTTTGCGCCATAGTTAATAAATAAATCATACTATCGTATTAATTTATTCACCCTTTATTTCGCAAAATGAAAACAAAATCCATAATTCAAAACTCGGTGCCGTTTTCAATAGACTTAAAAATTCTGATTAAATAAAAAATACAAAATAATGGTCAAAAATTATGTATATTCGGATATACAGTATGAAATAATGGGTTAATACAAATCTTATAAGAATATATGAATAGTAGAAGCACTTTATACAAATGAACAAGGAAAATAAATTATTCTCTTCTCTCCCAAAAAATATAGGACCTTGATAAGTCAAAAACACGGTATTTCAATAAATGTTACACTATATTTCCATCCAATAGACTAAATAAATATAAGGGGATTGGATTTTTTATAACAACTCGTTGATAGTTACTAATAGAAGTGATATTTGTGTGAAAATGTAAGTGATGAACAAACAGCTCAGTTCTACCGCAGGAGAAACGGTTTTAGTCGCGTGTAAATATGGTTTATTATTAGATAATGTGTGAAAATCCTGTAAGCGTAAGTCAATATAATTTACTTTTCATTTGAACTTCTCCAAGAAAAGTTAATTTGGAAATGATGTTGTGATTTGTTAATGTGAAAGTTTGTATTTTCTTTTTTTTTTTATTTCATCTTTAACATGCGCTCAAAGGGAGTTTTTAGTTTATATGTTTCTTCAATGAAGTCATGATTTATGTTTTTAATATAGTTTATTGCATACATGTTGTTTTATTTGCTTTAGCGGTTACAACTGAGCGTACTAGCGTAGTGAGACTACTTTTACTTGCCTTTTGAGCCTTTTGAGCACCAAAGCGAGCTAATCATGTCATCGAAAATAGGGACTTGACTGACAGATCAAATCAGTTCCTTTTTATGAACTGTCAAAACGGTCAGTAAGTATGAAGTTCGAAAGGAAAAAAAGGTGTATGAAGTTTTAATTCTATACGATCTAATTGCCTCCTTATTTTTAGTTTTTGATCTTTTTAAAATCGCCAAAAGGTTAAAAATAAGTATTCATGAATGTTTACTACGTACTTTCAGAAATAACATTTTAGAGTCCATCTAGGCCTGTAATTACTTAATATGGTTGCAGTTTATAAAACAAACGAAATGCAGCAAACACAAGTTTTGTATGAAAAACTTAAATTCACTGTATTTTTTTACTATGGTATCTGAAGCTACATAAACTAATTACAGGCCTGCATATATCTTAACTTATTCTAAGAACAAAGTTTCAGAGCAAACTAGCAAGTCGTTGTAAAATGAGAGCGTAACTACGTTAGTATGGAGGACCGAGCTTACCAGGGACTCTTTAACTGCAAGCGTGACATCATTTATGTTGACCACAGGAAAGTACCCAATTCGTGCCACTGACGCCATCGTCGACATTTTCCATTCCAACTTCATTGACCAGACTTCGAATATAATATCGATATGTCATTCTGATATCATTATCTTGTTTTGGAAGTTCCATTTTGTTATATTGCAGTGGCGTCAGTCACGTCGTTTTACTTTGTTGCTTGGCGAAAAAGTCAATTCTGTTGCCGCAGGCGGGTTCCTCGCCAGATTGGGAGGTCATATTAAGAGCAAACCAGCTCATCAGCGGAGGAGAAAAAGTCATAACCTTTTTTCTTCAGCGTAGTCTAGTAAAAAGTATCCTATAACCATCGGTGGATACCCAGCTACCCGTGTACTAAACAAAGTTGAAATTATGTTCAGCCTTTTTGGTGTGATGAAGCCACAACGACCGACAAAATATTTTATTTTTCAATAGACATCTACGACCCGTGTCGCCACGATCCGGTTCCTCGTTTCTAGACAAGGAGTTGCTCCAGAGCGTGGCGAAGGTTTTTGTATTATCAAGGGTGGTCTGAATCTTACCTTGACTGCTTTGCTCTTTCTCTCTCTTTCGCTCCCCCTGCGAGGCCTGCCTGACCCACCTGTAGAGTGAAAGGTAACACACTGACATCAACTGTCACCAAGTGTCCCAAGGGGTTAAGGGGGATCGTGTGAATCTATATCTTGTAGTCAGGTATGAGTCTCGTTTGTCTTTTGTCTTTAGCCTATTAAACCACTACCGTTCCCTAAGAGTGCATTGCTATCCACACACGGTCTGTGTGTGTGGACAACACGTAACAGCCTATGATTAAGGCAATGGGGAATCCGCTCTATAGCGGTTCCCCCCAGAATGGCACCCCGTTATCTCCCTGAGGAGAGACGGGTCCTAAGTCAAGCTATATCGAGGCACGCACTGTCACGGCCTATACCCAGGGCGGCCCGCCTCCCCTGTGGGAGACGCCGGTCACTGGTTCCTAGGCCATGTGATTAGTGGTCATCTCAGCGCTGAGGTATTAGCTAGGGAGCTCCCCCCCTGAGGTTACGCACTTGTCCTCGCGGTGTCGATAAGGATCTACGTATCATTACACACATGGTCTTAGTGACACCGAGAGGACTGTATAGGAACGATAAAACATAGAGGAATACAACGTCAATGTGCTCCATCAAACACGCTATTACACATTAAGGGGTTGTTATAAATAGGGCTTTCATATCTAGTAAGGACTTCAGATTCTAGACATTTAAAAGGCATGATAAAGAAGACAAATATCATCAAGTTACTCTGAAATATATATAGAGAAATTAGATTCAGTAGATGGAAACAAAATAGGTCACTTAGCTGCGAATCCGTGAAGTCCCTCCACGGCTACACATCACATCACGGACCAACACTTCACAAACTTTAAGTACCATCACGTGGCACGCGCCAAATTCGACTGAGCCGCGCTGTCAAGCGGATGGATGAGAAGATCATAGATAATATAGTCAGTTCACTCACCATAGACACCCCTACTTCCTTTAGGGTCGCCACAGATAAAATGTATGTCATCGCGGATCTCAACTGTGATTCGCGACAACCGGCCGCCGCCGATATAAGCACTATACTGTCCTTATTTATAGGGCCCATAACCCGTGCATATGGGTCCCTTATATTTTCATTTAATAAAAACTCATCACGAATAACGCTCACTGTTGGACAAAGGCCTGTCCCAAGGTTGACCAGTCTTGAAGACTGAAGTGCTGTGAGGGGCACACAGAAGCGACGGCCACTCGGGCAGAATAGGGTACATGCATGATTTTTTATCGCTTTTCGTAACTAAATATCAAAATACCGTCAAAACTATTTCAAAATGTGAAATTAAAATTTAAATCTGCCAATAAATACGCAAGATATAGGCATTTTAAACTACTTATTAAACAGAGTTTTACTGGTTATTTTTATCGTTATTCGAAAAATTATTTTTGTCTACTGTTTTTTACATGAGCTTTAAATAAAGCAAAAATTAAAATTCATGCATATACCCTATTGCTCTAATGGTGACCACGAAATAAAACTCAATTATTAATAAATATCGCGTAATACATTTTATAATACATCTTAGCCTTCGTTTCTAATAGGGCATTAACCCTACGTATGAGGTACTCAGATCCGTACCTATACCTGTAGCATGTCGCAGCGGTTCGCACACCTACAACCATCCTATGCCTGTCCCGTATCCGTACGAGCATTTGCAGTGTACCTCGGACATCTGTACTCTTCGTCTGCCGGTACTTTACGATAATGTTGATGGCGATCGGAGGTTCAGTTTTGAAATTTTTAAGTATATAAGTAATCATCCAAAATATGAATTTTATCGAAAGTCCGTTGATAAGAGATTATACTTCAAAAATACTAAAACGTAATTGGACCCTACATGTAATTGGTGTAGGTATAGATCCGGGACACGGCATACGACTGATACAAGTTTGCGAGCCTCTTCGGCACTACAGGTACAGGTACGGATATGGGACAAGGCATGCGACTGGTTCATGCATATGCAACAGGTTTTACCACGAGCTTCGGGTAAATACCTATAAAGAATCTTTCCATGGATTTTTTTTTACTGCATTTGCGACCATAATGAAACAGATCATAATTTTTCGATTGTGTGATAATGTTAAAGTTTAGAAGTGACAAAACTTTTCATTCCCATTGCATTGTTCTACTACCCCATAGTAAAATCTCCGAATGAAACGGTTGGTCACTTATGAACTTTAACATAGTCGAAAAATTATGATCTGTTCCGTTACCCGGCTGTACAAATTGTCCTTAGTTTGGTCCTCGGTTGATTTGTATGAGTATAAGATTGTTGCAGGTATTGTATACAGAGCGGTACACTGGGTCTTTGGCCAAGGTAGGCAGTTTCTCCGTGCCTGTATGGAGCCATGGTCGTTCAGGGTAGGCAGGTTTTCTGTGCCTATATGGAAACATGGTCGTTAAGGGTAGGCAGTTTCTGTGCCTATATGGAGCCATGGTCGTTCAAGCTAGGCAGTGCCGTTGTGCCTATATGGAGCCATGGTCGTTCAGGGTAGGCAGGTTCTCTGTGCCTACGTTTCGGAAGCTTTTCAGCACGGGTCAACCCGTGACCATGCCTGCCTGCGCGACAACTACACTTTTATCATCTTCATATGCTAGATTAGTCTATGATGAGCTTTGTTCCGTTTTCGCGGCTGACGTTTGACATTCATGCGCATGACCTTAACCTTCACGCACTTGGCCCGACCTGTGTGACTCCTACACATGCCCTTTTTCGTTATACATAAGTCGTCTCTTTCCGCAGAGTTTTAAGGATCTTGTTCAGTTTCCGGGACAGCGACTTTACACTAACTTCATCCATGACCATGAACAACGCGTGCACGACTTTGACCTTTATGTACTTGTCCCAATCTACATGACACCTCCACATGCCAAACTATTTATATGCCGGTTTATTCTAAGGTTTCCGAGACGGCGCAGCGGCAGTTTTACCTTCATGCGTGCGACCTTGACCTTGTACCGGCCTATGTCACACCTTCACATGCCCTTTATCTTTATCATCTGTCTAAGCCAGGTTCTTCTATGGTGGCCTTGGTCCGTTTCCGAAGCGGCGGCATGACCTTGACCTTCACGCACATGTGCCGGTTTGCGGGACACCTTGCAAAAGCTGTACATTAACTCTTTTATGGATAAATCATTCGTCTATGTCGTTTTACTCTATGATTATCTGTATCATCTGTCTAAGCCAAGTTGTTCTATGGTGGCCGGCCTTGTTCCGTTTCCGAGGCGGCGGCATGACCTTGACCTTCACGCACTTGTCCCGGCTTGCGTGACCTTGCAAAAGACCATATACAGATGCCCTCTTCTATAGATAAATGATCTGTCTATGTCGTTTTACTCTACGATGGTCTTGTTCCGTTTCCGCGGCGGCGGTTTGACCTTCATATGCACGAACTTGACGTGCGTGTGCAAAGTCCCGGCTTGGGTGAAGGCTTTGCCGCAGAAACTGCACTCGTACGCTTTTTCGCCCGTATGGATCTGTCAGACATAGGTTAATTTATTAATAAAATAATCTATACATAGAAATCTAAATATGCACGAGTCTCACGGTATTTTTTTAGTTAAAGTTTAGAATATGTTTGATTCATTATTAAAATACACTACTACTAAAAATAATAATATTTAAATAAACTACACCAACACATTGTATGGATCACTGATATGATAATAAACGTATTAAATTGAATTATATTTTAGCCAGTTGTATGTACTATCCGCCACACAATTAACTGACGATTGGAAGACCATATTAACATTGCCATAAGGCCTACACATGTTATCTTAAGTATGTTGCTGTTTGTACCTTCTTTTATCGAAATCATTTCGTCGACATATCTTTTCATATAAAGCATTTTTCTCTGAAACCGTTAATAATCTGGGATTATTATAAAACAAACCTAACCTAGCGACTAACGACATGATTCCTTTAAAAAAATATATGAAAATACGGTTCCAGGGGAAAAAGATTTTGATTTAATGTTAATTGCGTGAAATAAAGCATTCTATAGCTTGGCTAATTCGTTGGTGACACCAACGTGGTCGGCGGGCGACGGGGGGAAAGACAGCGGGGGCGGGTAAGAAAATAGGTCTTTCTTACCGCGCCCCGTTATAGGAAAGGTTTGTCAATGAAATGGAAGGACACCAGTTTTGCCATTCATAGGGTACATGCAGGAACATTTTTATCGCTTTTCTAAAGTAAATACCGTAAAAACTATTTCAAAATGTGAAATTAAAATTAAAATCGGCCAAGAAATACGCATAATATAGGCATTATAAAGTAGTAATTAGACAGAGAGGTCCGATATGCACTATAAACTCCATATTAAATTCTGTCTTGCATGAAAGAGATAGAATGAAATGTCTTATGGCTTATATCTTGGCTATTTCTACAGCTATTCCAAAAATTCTTTTTGTCTACTGTTTGTTACACGAATGAGCTTTAATAAAGCAAAAATAAAAATTCATGCATGTTCCCTAATATGTTGCACCAAGTAGTAAATAAACTCACAGCTCGGTGCACGTACACGGAGGACTGGTGCAGGAAGGTCTTGGGGCACTCCGGGCAGCGGTACTTGCGCAGGCGCGCGTGCACGATGTCGCGGTGCTCCTGTTGGAACACCACCACAAATTAACATTACAATACAATACACTTTATTGCGCACCAAAAGAAAATAACATCAGAAACTTAAATCCAAAACAGTATCAGAAATGGTAAACAACAGGCGGTCTTATCGCTAAAAAGCGATCTCTTCCAGACAACCTTAAGGTAGTAGAGAACATTATTGAATTTTCAGCTCAGCGGGAGTAACGTTGCCTGCGAAGCTGAAGGTCTTGGGTTCAAATCCCGGTAAGGGCAAATATTTGTACGATGAGCATAAATATTTGTTCCTGAGTCTTAGATGTTTTCTATGTATATAAGTAAACTAGAAGATGCCCTCAACTTCGTTCGCGGAGGAGAAAAAGTCATAACCCGTCGTTTTTTCCGCAGACTAGTCGGGTAAAAAGTATCCTATAACCATCTGAAGATATCCAGCTACCCTTGTGCCAAAAATAGTTGAAATCGGTTCAGCCGATTTTGCGTGATGAAGCCACAACGACACATACAAACATACATAAAATTAAAAAAAAAAACGTCCGTAACAATCAATATTGAAAATATCTTCAATGTACAGACATTTCATTTTTACAAATTTATAATAGTATAGATATATCGTCGTAGTACTCATAACACAAGCCTTATTGAGCTTACCATGGGACTAGTTTAATTTGTGTCAAAAATTGTCCCGTAACGTAATATTTATTTAATTTAAAACTACAATATTCTATTTTATTTCATATTCTGTAAATGAGTCAATCAATTTTTTCAGTAAGTACCTCATTCATTGCCAAGGTTACCTCTCCCGACTCATTCTTAAAACTGCAATTTTAAATATAAAGGGCATCAAAAACGTATTTTTCTCAAACCTGCAATGAAATATTGATGTTACGTTCCTTATAATAGGCTGCAAAGTATCACGTTTCAGGTGCGGCTAGGACAAGAGGTGGTTAATGGAATTTCATACAAATCATGCAGGCCTAGGCCGGCAAAGTCCTCTTTTAATTTCCATTCCATATACATTTCTGATACAGGCATCATGACATTCTGCCACTATGCGTATTAAAAAATGAAACTTTGATTTTTTTGTTGTTTACTTCATTGCATGTTTGAAAAAAGCACTATACATACTTCGGCGGGAAATATGGGGTTGCCCGCCTCAGACCTATCCGTCAATATGTGTTCGGCCGGCAACCCCTTTCGTCGCGGCCTCTGTAGTAAGTAATGTACTATTCTTAGCCTGTCTAAGTCAATATTTTAAGGGGCCCATCTCATCAGTATGTTATGCCTGGATTATAAGTAACTCTGTCACTATTGCGTTATGGGATACAATAACAAAGAAACACCCAAAAACAAGTAACCGGTGAACCGATGCTAATAACATCCAAATACCTGAACGGATTTTCTTGAATCATAGCTAAGGATACTCTAGATGACTTTAGAAGAAAAAAACCAAAATCGGTTCATCCTTTTATGAGCTACAGTAGCGATGGGTGACTTTTGATGATTTAAGTTCATTCGAATGAAGTCGACACTCAGAGAACTTAGAGAGAGTGAAAGCATAACGGGCCGCGGTCGGCCGAAGATTGTCGATCCCGCCCGAAAAGACTCGAGTAAAAGTCGAAGTCACAACGCCATCGCCAGCGCCGCCAGTTAGACAACTTAAAAATCGAATAATTCTACTAGTATCATTCAAAGCTACCCATCGCTACTGAGCGGTAATCGCTACATCGTAAAGCAGTCGAACTCGAAAGTCGAACATTAATTCGACTGTAGTGATTCACTACTATTTTGTTGTTCGAATGGTAAAATAAAAGTTATTAGTTGTTCGATCTCTGAAATCATTCAAAGTCGCCCATCGGTAAGCTACGGTGCCACAGATACACAGCTTATATGATGATTAAAAACTGAAAGTGCGGTACGCGAGCGTTCTGGTTCTCGGCACCAGATCGATGCGCGGTGAACACACAGGTACCCAGATACATAACTTCTATACTACTATAAAGTTGTAAAAATGAAATGTCTGTACATTGAAGATATTTTGGAAAAAATAATTGAAACGAACTATTTAAAGGTCTCTGAATCGAAATGTTCATAATGTATTTAGAATGTACCATTTGTGTAGTTAAAATGCTAATTATTTGTTTGTTAGAGAACACTTTTTTTTCTTTAAGGCTTACGTCTGTAACACTTTGGCAAATAGGTGTAAGTTGCCGATACACATAGAGGCCTCGTGGCATTTAGGTAGCATTTGACGTTTCTGACCGACTAGTGATGTAACCGTATTGTTACGGGTGAGATACAAGTCGAGAGAAGAACACCAATTATTTTACATTATCTGAAACGGCGATTGAAAAACTGCCACGAGGCCTCGATGTATACTTATAACACCCCTCTTCTTCCGTAGGGGGTTAAACAAAGAAAATAAGACTACTAGTACGTACCCGCAGCAGCGTGGCGGTGATGAAGCCCTTGGGGCACTGCGTACACTTGAAGGGTCGGTCGCCGGTGTGACGCATCTGGTGCGTTTTCAGCAGCGCCAGGCACTGGAACAAGCATTACTCACACTGACTTTAAGGTATTTAAAGCCTGGCCAGGAAAATAAAAAACTTCGCCATGTTACGGAAAACTATTGGAACTAATTGATTCAACTGGCAATAGTAACTTTATAGAAGTAATTAAAGCCATCCGTCAAATGCTGTCAAAGTGGGGTGTTGATTGTGCGTGGTTTATTTCTGGGATAATATTAGTTATTTGTGCTTAAAATGCCGAAAACTATTAAGTCACTTAAGACAAGTGATTTAAAATATGACGAATTAATTGTCGGATAGAAAGTCTGAAGGGTTGAGTCTATTCCTGTAAATAATATTTCCGACCTTGTTGTCAACATGACTGGTAGGTACATCATACTTAGTGTTGCTATAATTATTTCTAATTTAACGCCCCCAGAGCAGGTATTTAATTTTCCTGGTCGGGCTTTAATTGATCGACTATGACTAATGCAGTCCTAGAAGATTGACCAGAGGCAGTCGGTCATAGGGAGTTGTGGAGATCTAAAGTAGAGGCCTGTGGCCAGCAATGGGACACTCTTATAGGCTATTAAAAAAAACATGACTAATTATAATTCGGCGGCAAAAAGCAGAAACGTAGTAACCGCCAATGGATTCAGTTGGCGGTTACTACGTTTCCGCTTTTTGCCGTCCATATTACTAACCGACGACTTTAAGGGGCTACTTAGTCATTCGTAAATCACGCCCCAAACGTGGAGCTAGCCAATAAGCGTGATTTGTAATAAGGGACGCATTTATTGCTCGCGCGCATCAAAGAAAGAGAAAGCTAATACACTACATGCTAGGGGTTTTTTGGCGTAAGCGCCAGATGTAAAAGTACCATGAAATCGAAGATATTATTATGTTTTGTTAATATTTAAGTTAATCACTTAAAAGATAAAGGGAAGAATGACATGTTAACATAATTTAGCCGTTTATTAATCTGTCGTTTGTACAAACTAGGCAAAAACCGAGAAATGAAGACGCGTTTTAGGATAACTTTTCTATCGAGGAAATTTTCATTAAACGTGTTTCCGCGTTAATCACTGAATAGGTTATATAGTCCAGAAACACATATCTGAAAACCAGCCTGTTTTATGTAAAAGATTTGACAAAAAATGCGCAACAAAATAGCTTAAATTTTCGATGCATCCCCTTAATTATCGACTTTGACTACTTGACTACCTGTATAGGGATGATGACAATATTTTGATAATTAGACATGCATGTACATGTGGAATAATAAAAAATATTTGCCGCGTGTTTTTTTTTTCGTATCCAAAAAAATACATTAAGTCAAAATGTCGCGTGACGTCACTCCTAGGTACAAATTATACCTAGGAGTGACGTCACGAGCCCCCACTCTTGAACTTGCGATTTATCTCAGTATTTCGTTATTATTTTTAAAAATTAAAAAATACGTGTACAATATTTTTTTGTTATCTAACTGACGGCCTAATTACAATTTTGATTGTTATAAATCAAATCAAACATTTATTGATAAAATATAATTTTACATGTCAATTTGTACTATTTATTTAAAATTAATTATTAAAAAAACTATTAAATTGGGTACATTATTTGTTACTACATGTTGACAAATGTTGACTAAGTAGTTGGTTTCTGGGTAAGTGACCAGGTTGTGTCATCCGGACGGTTGAAAGAACTCGTCGACTGAGTAAAGCGCATCGTGTATAAGCTTGGATTTGAGTTTGTTTACGTATATTTATTCGCTAGGTGCGTTTTTTATATCCGCAAGTATCGCGTTATATACCTTTGGGCCGATTGAGGGTAGACATTTTTGGACTTGGATAGCCTTATCGGTCGCGGTCGCAAGTCATGACGCCGCCTAGTGTTGCGGTCGTGGGCTTCACCGAACGTTGGGAACCGTTCAAGGTTTTTTTTTACATATTTGGCGACTTCTAAGATATATAAACTATGGAAGGTTAGTACTTTGTGATCCTTGAACAATTCCCTCGCAGGGGTATCCCACGGCACTCCCGCATACCCCGCCGGCAAATCCCGTCATCATGCCTATTAATTGTTCACATGTTCTGACTATTCGATACTTCGCTTTATTGATTTACTGACAGACTTAGCGATTGAACAAGTGACTATTTGATAGACGTAAGTAGTTACTAGCTAAACGATTAACTTACTGACTGACTAATTAATTGATTACGTAACGGACTAATTGGTTGACTACCTGACTGAGTAATCGATGTGGTGACTAAGTGATTAACTTACTGACTGACTGAGTACTTGACCGACTACATGAATTATACTGTCGCCTCACCGAGGAAGCCTTCCCGCAGATCTCGCACATGTTCTGGAGCTGACTAATAGGGAATATGCATAATCTTTTCTTTTTGCTTTATTAAAAACTCATTCATATAACAAACAGGGGAGAAAAATATTTTTTTGAATAAAACATTTCGTTCTATCTCTTTCTGGCAAAACAGAATTTAATACGGAGTTTATATGACGGTCGTAGACTGTGACGTAACAGTCTATGTCGGACCTCTCTGTCAAATCGCTGTCTAATTCGTAGTTTAAAATGCCTATATCATGAGTATTTCTTATCCGATTTTAATTTTAATTTTACTTTTTGGAATAGTTTTTACGGTATTTTGATATTTTGTTAAAAAAAGCGATGAAAAAATTTCACGCATGTTCCCTATTAATTGATTACGTAACTGACTTATTGGTTGACTTACCTGACTGAATAATCGATGTAGTGGCTAAGTGATTAACTTACTGACTGACTGAGTACTTGACCGACTACATGAATAAGACTGTCTCCTCACCGAGTACGCCTTCCCGCAGATCTCGCACATGTTGTCGAGCTTGAACCTCTGGCGCGGCTTGTCGCGGGAGGGGGCGCGCGGGGCGGGGCGCTCGCCGGCGGGGCGCGGCCGGTTGGGGCGCACGGGCTTGATGTGCAGGTGCACGCGGTCGATGTGAACTGAGAGCGACACCTTCGACAGGAACGATTTCTCGCACTGGAAACATATACTAATTTTATTATTCTATCATCCTACTCTATCCTGCCCTAATTTCTATTAAGTACTAGTAGGGGCGCCTTCAGTTTCGTTCGCGGAGGGGAAAAAGCCATAACCCCTTTTTTTCTCCAGCGTAGTCGGGTAAAAACTATCCTACAACCATCTGGAGATACCCAGATACCCGTGAACAAAAAATTTTTGAAATCTGTTTAGCTGATTTGGCGTGATGAAGCCACTACAACACATACCTATTTCCTGCCTCGCACGACTGAACTGTGGAATAAATTTCCACATGCAGTATTTCCGGACCGATGCGATCTTCAAACCTTCAAGAAAAGAGCGTACTCCCACCTGAAAGGCCGGCAACGCACTTGTGACTCCTCTGGTGATACAAGTGTCTATGGGCGACGGTGATCGCTTACCATCAGGCGACCCGTCTGCTCGTTTGCCCCCTATGCCATAAAAAAAAACATACGAAAATTTGGGTTACTGAGCCAGCGTATTAAGGGATAATTCTCACCGCGTCACATGTGAAGAGCTCCACTCCGTGGGCCGCATGCTTGTGACGGATCAGGTCGTCCTCGTTCGGGTACAATGCTCCGCATTTCTCACACGCGCTGCCGAACATACAAGAGTTTGATTTGCGGGAGGATTCACTTCCAAAAAAATAATTTTCCAACCGAGGGCTCGCGGTCGTGAACATGTTGACAGACTCACAAACTCGCATACCTCTGGTCGTTGTTACATCTCTGGCCGAGCTGGTGTTCTTTGTGCCGCTGCAGCGCTTCCTTGCTGTCGAACTGCACTCGGCACTTGCGGCAGAACAGCCCTGGTATCGTTGATTGCATTTGCTATAAATAAAATAAAATAAGCATACGGTGAATGAGGGTGTTCTAAAATGGTAATATATGCCGACCGGTTTGGCTCAGCAGGAGTAACGTTGCCTGCGAAGCTGAAGGTTCAAATCCCGGTATGGGCAAATATTTGTGTGATGAGCATAAAATTTGTTCCTGAGTCTTGGATGTTTTCTATTAAGTCTAGTATCCATAACACAAGCCTTATTGAGCTTACCATGGGACTAGTTCGATTTGCGTAAAAATTGTCCTGTAATATTTATTTAATATCACCAGTTGGCGCCACCGTGACGTAAGGTCTAATTGACAAAAAGTGTCAAAATCTTGTGCTGTGATTGGTGGATGTTAACTCTTCTTCTTCTCCATTTTAGAAAACCCTCATTGTTTTGTGCCCACATTTTGTATAAAAACTAGAAGGTGCAAGTTCGTTCGCTGAGGAGCAAAAGGTTATTACCCTTCTTTTCTTCTTCAGCCTAGTCGGGTAAATAGTATCCGTAAACCACCTGGAGGTACCCAGCTACCCGTGTACCAAAAGGTGTTGAAATCCGTTTAGCCGATTTTTGAAACTTTATAATGGTATAGATTATCAATAATAACAATTATTGGTTATATTTTTCTATTATCTAATAACATAAACTGTTTGGCCCGATGGTTGACTGCTAGATAATGCCTTAAGGCACTAAGCCCGCCACATGTAACTTTATTTGTTGTGCAGTAAAGATTAAATAAATAAATATACATACATCCTGTATGTATGTTATTAGATAATATGACATATTTTCGCCAAGTTCCTACCACCGTTAGAAGCTGACTGGCAAAGCTATTGAAGAGAGAATCTGTTGAAGTATAGGATCATCCATGAATACTACTTATATTTAAGCTTTTGGCGATTTTAAAATGATCAAAAACTAAAAATAAGAAGCAGGCAACCTAACCATTAAGGTTAGAGGTTATAAACGATTTGATCTGCCAGTCATAACGTAGGTGATTTTAATGTTTTTTGGTGGCCACATTTCACAAATACTGCCATTCATGATTTTTATGGGATTAATGATATTGATAAAATTTATTTTGGTTAGAGACTTTCCAATAGGTATCATTTTTATTTCATACTAGATGTTGCCCCGCAACTTCTTTCGCGAAGGAGAGATAAGTCATAAGCCTCTTTTCTTCTGCTTAGTCGGGTAAAAAGAGACGGCTGGTGAAGGTCTCTCCGCAGATCTCGCAGGTGCCTCCGGCCGCGGTCTCCCCGGCTGTGTATGTATGTATGTATGTAGATATTGTACCTTGTTGTGCGTGCGCGCCTTGTGGCTGCGCAGCCCTCGACGGCTGGTGAAGGTCTCCCCGCAGATCTCGCAGGTGCCTTCGGCCGCGGTCTCCCCGGCTGTGTATGTATGTATGTATGTAGATATTGTACCTTGTTGTGCGTGCGCGCCTTGTGGCTGCGCAGCCCTCGACGGCTGGTGAAGGTCTCCCCGCAGATCTCGCAGGTGCCTCCGGCCGCGGTCTCCCCGGCTGTGTATGTATGTATGTATGTAGATATTGTACCTTGTTGTGCGTGCGCGCCTTGTGGCTGCGCAGCCCTCGACGGCTGGTGAAGGTCTCCCCGCAGATCTCGCAGGTGCCTTCGGCCGCGGTCTCCCCGGCTGTGTATGTATGTATGTATGTAGATATTGTACCTTGTTGTGCGTGCGCGCCTTGTGGCTGCGCAGCCCTCGACGGCTGGTGAAGGTCTCCCCGCAGATCTCGCAGGTGCCTCCGGCCGCGGTCTCCCCGCCTGTGTATGTATGTATGTATGTAGATATTGTACCTTGTTGTGCGTGCGCGCCTTGTGGCTGCGCAGCCCTCGACGGCTGGTGAAGGTCTCCCCGCAGATCGCGCAGGGGCCTCCGGGCGCGGTCTCCCCGGCTGTGTATGTATGTATGTATGTACATATTGTACCTTGTTGTGCGTGCGCGCCTTGTGGCTGCGCAGCCCTCGACGGCTGGTGAAGGTCTCCCCGCAGATCGCGCAGGGGCCTCCGGGCGCGGTCTCCCCGGCTGTGTATGTATGTATGTATGTACATATTGTACCTTGTTGTGCGTGCGCGCCTTGTGGCTGCGCAGCCCTCGACGGCTGGTGAAGGTCTCCCCGCAGATCTCGCAGGTGCCTCCGGCCGCGTTCTCCACCGGATGCGCCATACGCATGTGCGTCGTTCGTGTCGTCTTCTTACTGCACACACAGAATCATAACTAAGCTATTGTCGATGAAAAAAACGTATATCTATTAATTAAAATTTATTGAAGAAATGTATGTTATTTGCTTTTTTATTTTTTGTTGTGTTCGTCTTGAGAAGGTTTGTAATCAAGAAAATATACTTAAAATCGCATAAAAAAGTGAAAACTTTGGATTTGTAAATTTTCATAACAAAGT
Source organism: Hedya salicella (assembly GCA_905404275.2). NCBI lineage: Eukaryota > Metazoa > Arthropoda > Insecta > Lepidoptera > Tortricidae > Hedya > Hedya salicella. Next base: position 1,968,690 of record FR990120.1, read on the forward strand.
AAGTAAAAGTACAGTCACAAATAAAGCTTGTCACAAAAATCATTTTTTTTTTGGCTTGACTTTATTACCTAGGCTTTGCTTTGGGTTTGGTGAGGCTATACTGCCAAAAATTCTAAAAATCCTCATTAAAACTCACAGGAATTGTTTATCACAATGGCGGCACTTGAGTGTGGTACCCGCGTGATGCCCGGCGTGTAGCACCGCGTGCGACCTGTTGAGAAAAACGCACGGTGATTCCATGTCCCTATATATGTTGAATTGTGTCCAGAAGATTGGACACGTATTTTTTCTTTTATCAATTAAACAAAAAATTATGAAGATATAGCCCGTTAAAGTTCCCCGTGACGTCACGACGTGGGACCGTTTTTCGCACGGCGTAACGTCATGCTCCCCCACTCCCAAACTTTGACGCGCTTTATATTTGCCTTTTTTTGTTCCAAGTGTCCAATATTTTTTGATAATCTAACTGACAGGCTAATTAGAATATACGTCGACCTATTTATAAACTAGAAGGCGCCTGCAACGTTCGCGGAGGAGAAAGTCATGGCCCCTCTTTTTAGGGTTCCGTACCCAAAAGGTAAAAGGGACCCTATTACTAAGACTCCGCTGTCCGTCCGTCACCAGGCTGTATCTCATAAACCGTGATAGCTACAGTCGAAATTTTCTACCGCGCACACTCCGAATGTGTAATGTCCTCCCTGCCGCGGTTTTCCCTGGAGGTTACAGTATGGGGTTCTTCAAGAGGGGAGCGAATAGGTTCTTAAAGGGTCGGCAACACGCTCGTAATGCCCCTGGCGTTGCAAGCGCTCATAGACTGCGGCAACTGCTTAAAATCAGGCACACTTTTAAAATAGTAGTATATAAAAAACCGGCCAAGTGCGAGTCGGACTCGCGCACCGAGGGTTCCGTACAAATATACGCTAGAAACGGCCGTATCTATGAAAATCCAGTGTTAGCAGAGCCCTACTCCTTAGCAAAATGTACGCGGTGGTCGATAATTTTATATTGGTAACTGACATAGACAGACATAAAATTATAACGTGTTTTTTTTCACATATTCCTTAATAAAACAAAAACTAATCACAATAAATGTATTTAAAAATTGTTCAAAAATGTGCAGGTCAAGCCCTTTCATGTGATACCCCATTTGACCCCGTAGCTAGACTTTTTTAATTTTTACCCCTCCTCATATTGCACAATGCTCAACCTAGAAAGAGCTCAAAGAGCAATTCTCAAGGTCTCTACTTTCCGTCCTTTTCTTTAACCCACAAACCTTTTATATAAATCGTGTGAAATTCTGACAGTTTGCCAACTATTTATTTTGAACACAGTCCTAAAACAGCATACCAAACTTCCTTACAAATCTGATTATACTAACAAGAGACGTATAGATACTATTTGCCCTATCATATATAGTAGACATCCATTCTCCTCAAGATTTTTTCTATTTTTAGGCCCACTACTATACAATAGACTTAATGCGAGGTGTGACTTGTTCCCGTTTACTTACCTGATCTGTAAGAAAACACTTAAGGCCGCCCTACAAAATATGTCTTACGATGATACAGAGAAGTTATTAACTGTATTAAAGTGATTTTTTAATTTTATACATTTTATTCCATAGGTTTTAGTTTTTTGTTTATATACTTTTTTAATTTAAGTACGCATAGATATTGTACCTATACTGTATAATTTCTTAATTTATTCTAATAATGAATAAGGATTATGTTGTAAAATTTTGCATATGAATTAATAATTAATTGTTTGACCTTTTTTTTGCCTGAAACACAGGATAATCCTAGTTCAGGCGCGTAACATAGTTATCTAATTATAAGTATGTTTAGCCCATAGTCATTACAGCTATAATATGTTTTTAATAAATTTTATTATTATACACTTATTTATTTTCAATCTTAGGTAGGTTTTTTACAATATATATATATATAAAAAGTAAAATACAAAACGCAAATACAAAATATAAACACATTATAAAAAACCTAACCTAGGGTGCCGCCTTGATCCAGCCATCTAGCGAGAGTCTCTTAAGATGTTCGTCGAGACTCTTCGCTATAAGACCGTTTACCGAAACGACTATCGGGACAATGATCGTCGAATCAACATCCCACATGGCGGTCACCTTGTCAGCCAAGTCAAGGTACTTGCTGAGTTTGTCCTTCTCGGCCTTCACGAGGTTCTCGTCATGCGGGATGGTAATGTCGACGAGCATTGGCCGGCGCTTAGATCGATCTACCAGCACGATATTGGCTACAATCGTCCTGTCCGTGATGATAGATCGATCCCAATACAGCGTGGCACGACCATTTTCGAGAACTGGCATCGGTACATACTTATAGAATGGCACCCCAGACCCCACACGACCGTATTTAACAGCAAGTTGCTGGTGAATAATCCTGGCTACTTGGTTATGTCTGTGCAAGTACTCGCCGTTAGCAAGATGAGTACAACCGGACATGATATGCTTGAGTGACTCTCCGGGACGACGGCATGCCCGACAAATGTCGACCGTACCGTCCTTCAGGATATACCTCCGGTAGTTGTTCGTCGTGATAACTTCGTCAGCAATTGCACAGGCAAAACCTTCGGTTTCCCCGAAGAGATCGCCGAAACGTAGCCAGTTCACCGACGCGAGCAGATCCACATCGGGTCCTGTAAGGGCCTTGTAGAACCGCCCGTGTAGCTCCTTACTCTTCCATACGTCTTTGCGGTCTACGGTGCTAGGCACCGTTGGTCTGCGCCAGTTCTCGTTTGCCAGGGATAGACGGGTGTGGCCTTTGTCTACTGCCACTACATCGCGATGTATCCCACACTCGTTGTTTAGGAAATACTCCCTGAGACTGCACACCTCGCGATTATGGAGGTCCTTGGCGTTTAAAAAGCCACGGCCCCCACACTTACGCGGGATGTACAGTCTCATTACTGACGAGCGTGGGTGTAGCATGCGGTGTGTAGTGAGCAGCAGACGGACCCTCCTATCCAGGGCGTCCAGCTCAGTCTGGGTCCACCTTAGTATGCCAAAGGAGTAAGTGAGCAGGGGCATCACCCAAGCGTTGAAGGCGGGCGCCTTGTTGCCACCCGACAAAAGACTGTTCAGTATTTTTGTCAGGCGACAGAAAAAGCGCTCCTTCACTGCCTGCCTAATGTCCCCATCCGCAATACTCAATGCCTGTGACATACCAAGGTATTTGTAGGTTTCAGTTTCGGAGAGAGATCTAAGAGACATTGTCTCTGAAAGCTCCAAATTCGTGGAATTTACAACTTTCCCCCGCTGACCGCTACTGAAAGTTTCTGTGACTTTCAGTAGCTTATTATTATTATATTCGTCGTTATTTAGAAAATAAAAATATATTTGTATTTATATACGTCGATATTTAAATATTTCCCGTGCAATACATGTGGGCTGTCGATGTTTATAAACGTTCCAAATTTCAAATAGCATAAGTAGTTTTTAAGATATGGCGCTTTAATAGTCGGACAGACAGACAGACAGACAGACATCACGAATCTATAAGACTTCCGTTTTTGCCATTTTGGCTACGGGACCCTAAAGATGGCCCCTAAGCGGCCGCTAGTAACCCACTCACTCGCCCCACACGATGTCTCCGCACTGGCGGCAGCGGAACATAAGCTGATGCGCGTTCTGTATGTGCTGGCGCAGATTCACCGCGAACCGGTACCGCACGTGACACAAATGGCACTCATTCGATCCCACCGACTGCGAACAGAAGGAAGTGAAATTAAAAAGAAAGAAAGAAAATACATTTATTCGAGGGCATATTTATACAGCAATACAAAAATAAATTAGTAAACTAAGTATGCCCCGAAATGGTCCCACCTCAGCATAATGCTGGCTCTAAAGCCAGCGCTGATCTCCCGGTGAGACCATAGGTGGCGCCACGGAGAACTGAACGCACGAAAACATTTTTATTGTGAACGCAGCGTTAAGCAAGCTGTCAGGAGTTTCGATTGTCAAAAGCTGTCAAGTGGAATTGGAATGGAAAATGGATAACAGAATGCATCGCGTTCAGTGGAAACAAAGCAAACATTTTAAACAGCACAAAGTAGAAAGTGTTCGGATGGTGAGCGAACCGAACATACATATAAATAAATATTAGCAATAAACCAAAACAGCCAAACACAAGTGAGATATAGAATACAGGTGACAATAAAATTTAAATTGTAAAAAACAAGTTTCTGTAAAAAAAAACATTTTTATGAAAATCTTTTATTGCCGACTGTACTTTTCTTTGAACATCCATCAACTACTCACCGAGACGATTCTTAAGAGTCCAAACTCGGTAGGATTGAGTTAATTTATTACAGAGCTCCTATGACCACCTTCCTGCTCCATCATCAGATCATCCATATCCATCATATCATCCATATCCTGCTCCATCATCAGATCACATAATATTGCTTTGTCACCGAACTTACATAAGTATACCAAATTTTAGCTCAATTGGAAACCGGGAAGTAGGTCAAATTTAACTTGCAAGATTCCACCCGAACATATATAGTTAAGTTACATTGCTAGTTAAATAAAAGCTTGTAATAAAACCAGACAAGAGCATGGACCATGCTCAGTGTAGGTTTCCGTAGCAGTTACTCACTACAAATGCACAGCCGATGAAAAAAATACGATGTAAAAAGTGCACCAGTAAAAGAGCTTATCTTCGTGGCACTTACGTTCTTTTGCTGAGTATCCTATATCTGTGGATACCCAGCTACCCGTGTACCAAAAATGGTTGAAATCCATTACGCAAGGTGATTCAGGAGTCATAAGCATATGGTAATGTAATGTAATATGTATATGTGTCGTGTAATACGAAATAAATAAATGATTTGATTTGATAAGCGGGAGTGGCAGCGGTGATGGGGAGGTTGAGCAACTTTAACTATAGAGCCATCCACGAAATTGCGAAAAAAAAACAGCTAATTAAGACTTAATTGATACCTAATCATTTGAGACGTATGAAATCTGTTCCATAAATGATTTTTTTATAGCGATTTCTTGGTTCGCCCCATAGTAAAAGTTGCTTAGTGTGACTCTGTACATCACCCAAAAAAAGAGTCTGTATTTCTTACTAGCTTCTGCCCGCGACTTCGTCCGCCTTAAATTCGTTTATCGCGGATAAAGGTATTTTTCTGGGATAAAAAGTAGCCTATGTGCTTCCCCGGGACTCAAACTATCTTCATACCAAATTTCATCCAAATCGGTTGAGCGGTTTAAGCGTGAAGAGGTAACAGACAGACAGACAGACAGACAGAAAGACACACTTTCGCATTTATAATATTAGTATGGATTTTTCGAAAATATCTTCTATGTACAGACATTTCATTTCTACAACTTTATAATAGTATAGATTAAAATTAATCCCCGACGAATGGTGCGACAGTGTACTTGTGCCCATTTTTAAAAATAAGGGGGATGTACAAGAATGCAACAACTATAGAGGAATAAAGCTCATGTCACATGGTATGAAAGTGTGGGTGAAAGTAATAGAGAGACGAATGAGATATGAGAGTGATATAACACAAAACCAATTCGGTTTTATGCCGGGCAGGGGTACAACGGACGCCATATTCGCACTTCGCCAATTGTGTGAAAAATATAGACTTGGGCAAAAAAACCTGCATATGGCGTTTGTTGATCTCGAGAAGGCTTATGATCGTGTACCTCGTGAGGTTTTGTGGTGGGCCTTGAAAGAGAAATGTGTGCCTGGGAAGTATGTGGGGTTGATTCGGTCTATGTATGACAGATGTTGTACACGCGGTCGGCGGCTGGCACCACGGACAGGTTCAGTGTCGCGGTGGGCTTACACCAGGAGTCGGCTTTAAGTCCCTACCTCTTCCTGCTTGTCATAGACGCTCTGTCGTCAGGCACCTTGGTGTATGCTCTTTGATGACGATATTGTCCTTGTTGGTGAAGAGGGGCTTGAAATTCAGAGCAGTGGCGGCAAAAATTGGAGAATGTTGGCCTTAAAATCAGTCGATCCAAATCAAATCAAATCAAAATATTCTTTATTCAAGTAGGCCTAGTTACAAGCACTTTCGAAATGTCAGTTACATGAGAGTGAATGTTTGCTGGGAGAAATACAATATGATCCAACATTTGCTGTAAGGATAAGGGAAACCCAGAAAAACCTAATCAGATCATTTAAGTGAAGTGTAATATTATTGATAAAATCATCATTTTAAAAATTAAAATAATCAATAAGATAAATCCCAAAAGGATTGTCAATAAAAAATAAATAATCTAGAATGTGTCTAGAATAAAATTCGAAATGTCAGAGTATATAAACAATTAAGATTAAAATAATAATAATAACTTAGGTATTCGTTAAAATTATTATTCTATATATATAATAGTGTGCTATAATAAGCTTTAGAAAATAATTTTCGTTTCACAATATTTTTTGAATTTACCAATAGACAACTCACTTAAGCTGCTAGGAAGTTTATTATAAAATCTCACACAGTTACCCATGAATGATCTCCTTATTTTATGGAGCCTAGTAGCAGGCACTGCGAGCTTATGCTTATTTCTAGTATTAATATTATGTATATCACAGTTCTTCTTAAAGTCGGTAATATTTTTATGTACATACATAATATTCTCATAAATGTATGGACGATGCACTGTCATTATATTAATGTCCTTAAACTTATCTCTAAGCGACTCTCTATAGTTCATTTTATATATCGCACGAACAAGCCGCGTCTGCAGAACAAATATAGTATTAATGTCGGAAGCACTGCCCCATAGTAAGATGCCATACGACATAATACTGTGGAAATAACTGAAATACACTAATCGAGCCGTTATCACGTCTGTTAATTGACGAATCGGACTTACTGCAAAAGCTGCAGAACTCAGTCTATTCGAGAGATTAGCAATATGGGGACCCCATTGGAGCTTAAAGTCGGTAATATTTTTATGTACATACATAATATTCTCATAAATGTATTGACAATGCATTATATTAATGTCCTTAAACGTATCTCTAAGCAAGTCTCTATGGTTCATTTTATATATCGCACGAACAGCCCGCTTCTGCAGAACAAATATAGTATTATTGTCCAAAACAGAACACCTGATTTGCAATTTTGCCGGTCTCCCCAATCTAACGCCCATAGAGCTCGACGGCGTAACGCTGCCGGTCTACTTCGATTTCCGATACCCAGGGTCACTCATACAGTGCGATGGTGATATTGACCGTGACATTAAAAACCGAATCAGCGCAGGATGGATGAAGTGGCGACAGGTCGCGGGAGTAATATGCGATGCCCGAATGCCCCTTCGATTGAAGGGCAAAATCTACAAGAGCATTGTGAGACCTGTCGTCATGTATGGATCGGAATGTTGGGCCGCAAAGGTGACGGATGAAAGCAGATTGCATGTTACGGAGATGAGAATGTTGAGATGGATGAGTGGCATGACGAGAATGGATCGGATAAGGAATGAGTATATAAGAGGAAGCCTGAAAGTAGCACCCGTAGTCGATAAGCTGAGAGCAAATCGCCTACGGTGGTATGGACATATTATGCGGAGGGATGAGAGCCATGTGACAAGAAGGGTATTAGATATGCATGTGGAGGGATTTAAGAGGAGGGGTAGGCTGAGGAAACGGTGGATGGATTGCGTGAGAGATGACATGAAGGGGAAGGATGTAAGTGACGACATGACGAGTGATAGAGAGGTATGGAAGAAAAAAACATGCTGCGCCGACAAGCGAATGATGATGAGATTAAAATTCTTAGTGCTCTCGATCCGTTAAGAGCAAGCACCGGGCCCCTATTTCACAATCGTGACAATTGTCACGTGACAACAACAATTTTATGTTCACGGCGATCCCCGCAAGCTCGATACATCTCCTTACTTTATACTGGGCACGCAATGTACGTGAAATTTTCGCTGTCACCCGACATTTGTCACGATTGTTAAATAGGGGCCAATAATAATATTTGAAGTGAGAAATTGCACAGGAGTTTTAGGGTGCCTTTACACTAGAGCTAAGCTGCATAGCTAAGTGGTGTGCGAGGAAAAATCCACCAATTGAATCACTTAGCGTCACTCACCCTTAACCAAGGACCATTAAAACAAGAGGACTAACAATCTCCATACAAAAACCGTTCCCTTATATGTACAACGCTATCTATGAATAAGATCTCTTATTGACAATTTTGTACCTTTACAAGCGTGATCATATAGAATCAAGCATAGGACGACATATGACTTACAAACTGACTGACTTAAAAATCTAATAGTGTTGACTAGGTACACTATCGCTGCTCATGCGCCTGCGCGTGGCAGCACCCACACGCTAGGGGCCGAGGACGCTGCGTCGCCCTACCGCATAGCACGTTGACAAAGGTCAAAGCAGACATGCTGCCGTACAAATTAAATCTTACGCTACGCTACTACAAGCGTGACACAGTATTTAAAGGTTACAATTTATTTATTACTAACTTCGTCCGCCTTAAATTCGTTTATCGCGGATAAGGGTATTTTTCTGGATAAAAAGTAGCCTATGTCCTTCCCCTGGACTCAAACTATCTCTATACCAAATTTCATTCCAATCGGTTCAGCGGTTTAAGCGTGAGGTAACAGACAGACAAACACACTTTCACTTTTAGAATATTAGTATGGATTGACTGTCTACGAACTAATTATTACTGCAATATATTTCTTTGTACAAGTATAACATCGTCAAAAGCAGGGCTTGTAACCAGTTACAAATAAACCAGTATTTATTTGGGTTATACCGGTTAATTATTTAGTTTGGACGAATTGATTTGGGAGCTTTATTTCGAAGCACTCTCTACTTTTACCGGTTACACCGTATTCGGATACGGGATCAATGACCGCTGTCGCGCCGATAGCGGCGCAATGACACAGTCAACTACATGAAAAATTGAATCTAATACCATAGCAAGCAAACTAATCATGTCTAAGCGAGCGGTTACTCTCTAGATTTCACTCACACGGGGGAACCGTTTTCTAACCGGTAAATGGATTTCGCTCCCTGTTTTGCGCTCCAAGATATTAACCGGTTAGAGCGATGTTCTTGCGAGCGTAACCTTTCTTATGGATTAGGCTCTCAGAGTGTGGCTCTAACCGGTACGGAAAATAACCGGGTTACAAGCCCTGGTTAAAAGTGTAGTTTTAAAGCGCCATCTAGTTTTACTTCTTATCTCCTTGCAATCGGGGCATGATCTGAAGTATGGTAATTATCAGTCCTCTTGTTTTAATGGTGCTTGCCCTTAAATTTATATACTTACTGGATCATGAGCGATCTTCATGTGATTTTCTAACGTGGTTGCATTCATAAAACCTTTATAACACAACTGACACTTCACCACACCTTTAATCGCCTTATCTGACAGCTTCCTCCTCTCCATATCTTCAACCATTTCTTCCTCAGTCAAACACTTCACTTGGAAATCATATTTCTTCTCAAACTCTCTGAAATCTTCTTCCTTTTTAAACTTGTTCTTCTTCAAACGTTTCTCTTTCTTCTTCACTACAAATTTAACTGTAGCTTCTTTTTTCTCCTTCAATTTCTCTTCTTTTTTCTTAGTTCTAGTTTTTCTTTTTGGAGATTCTTCTTCAAAGTCCAAATCCTTGTCTGCCTTTTTTCTTTTAGCCGTCGTTTTTGTTCTAGAAGTCTTAGCTCTAACGGTTTTGGGCGGAATTATATCTATTTCAATTGTAACTTTATTCTTATCTGTAATGTCTGATAAATCATCATCTTTAACAAGATCAACATCGGCAAAGTTTATATCAAAAGGTTTCGTATCGTCTACATCTGCTATTAGATCATCATCCATGTCATTGTCATCGTCAAGGCCACCTAGTTCGTCTTTGACGTCATCATCATCATGGACTTTATTGGGTGTACTTGTTTTAGCGTTGTTTTCGTTGTAGATAACTTCCAAAGCAGCTTTAGAAGTGTGGTGGGAGAGTGAGTATGTCAGTTTGTGTGCCGATCGGTCGATTGTGCGTATGTAGCCGGTAGTAATCTGTAATGAAAGTTTTATTCCAGTTAGGAATTTTTATGTGTACAAATCCAGAACTCGAATGCGAAAATTTTTGGAATTGGTTGTCACTGATTCGACACATAAATTATTTCATTACTTTAAATGATAATTGATGTGGTATGAAAAACACGATATCCTCTTGACTTGTACTATATTAGGGCTTGTCTAGAAATCATGTTTGGCCTACTTTCGACCCCCTCTCCTCCTTGGTGATATTTGTGATTACAACGCCCCCCCCTGTTCACGTGTATTTTTGGGACTTGTATGAATTAAGTAAGTTATTGAAGAATTTCATTATTTTTTGCACGTGATGTCTTGGCGATTACGGCAACATCCACTTGAGACAGGCCTATGTTTAGCTGTGGACGCTTTCTGTCTGATGATGATAAACCCTTTCATCATCACCCTGGTCTCGGCATCAAAAGGTTACAAAACACTGCCTCCGGCCTCTTTATGGCTTAATACGGCTGTAGATACTTACAAAGTGCTGGTGCATGAGCGCCTGCTTGAGCACGGCGTCGGCGCGGCGGCAACGCGCGCGCAGCCGCTGCGCCTTCACGAGCTGCGCGCGGCAGAAGCTGCACACGTGCTGCGGGAACCCGTCCCATGCTGACAGCTGGAAAATTATAAGTACACTAGAAGATGCCCTCAGTCAGAAAAGTCATAACTCCTCTTTTTTATGAGCATAGTCGGGTAAAAAGTATGTGGATACTCAGCTAACTGTCTACCAAAAATAGTTGGAATCCATTAAGCGGATTTGATATGATGAAGCCGCAAAGACGCATACAAAAGATAAATCCAAAAATAGTTTTTAGATTCTGTGACCTACAAATAGTCCGTTAGAATCATTTTTATGCAAATATCTTCAATGTATATATTATATTTCATTTTTACAACTTTATAATAGTATAAATTATGAATATTTTGTGTTCACTATTGAAATTAAATGATTAATTTAATGTATGTGATAAATGGGGTTCCATTTGCAGATTTGAGTACATCAAATATCTAATATGGGGGTTGAAAGACTCATGAGGTGTACAGCTCACAAGAGTCTATTATGTTCTAAAACATAACCTAATTTATCTGTGTAACAAGATTAATCTGAATTTGTTAGACAGTTAATGCGTTTTTGAGTAACAAACATCTTCACAAACATTCATATTAATTATATTAGTAGGATATTACAAAAAATTATAAAAACTATGTCAGGGAAGCTAGTTTCAAAAGCAATCTTAAATGTTTTGAATTCAAATTGTGACCAGACTAAAGTAGGATTTTTAATTAGCTGGAGTAAACTGACAGGTGTCAATGTGAATATTTGTTGTTCAGAAATAATTTTACAAAAGTATACATTAAAATATGTGTAACCGGTGATATTATGGTAACTTTTGTCCATAAGAAATACTGTACTACTGCAGTAATGAAGTAATCACAGTCAACGTGTGTCCGTAAACATCAGTTTACTACAGCTAATTAATAATCCTACTTTAGGTATTTGATAATTTCAGCCAAATAGTGGGAATTATTGATATTTTAGTTAGGTTTAAGATGGTACTGATTTCTTATTTATTTTGGTCAGAGACAGATGGACGTAATGTTCACCTAAAACAGAATTTTAGAGGATGTTTGATACATATTCAATGAAAATTAATTGTAAAATGTATGCTTCAACCAATACTTCTGTAAGGGAATGCAATGGAGTTAAATATATCATGAGAATGTTATATCATAGATTAATTCGTTGAAAGTTTAAATTTTTAAGGACATTAAAAATTTGTAGTATTATTTATTACTCTCCAATGCCTACGAATACGACCTCTAATTTGTTGTCGATTATCCCAAACATTGTTGAAAGCCAACTTATTTATCTTTTCATTTTAACTCCTATTGATCTTACAATGACTGAATTCACTCACCGTGGTCCCCATAAGCTCGACATACACTTGATCGAGTCCCCATTCCCGTATATTAAAGAGCTTTCCTTCCCAAGCGAGACATATACGACACGCAACCAAATTCTCTGATTCGAGCTCTAACTTCACTGTATTCATAGTTTTTTGTCTACTTTTAACTCACTATTTCTTATTAATATCTAATTTCATGTGTAAAACAACGCCAGAAGCGGGCGTTATACGAAAATGCTATGAACTTTTAGCCAATTATAAACAGTAAAATAAAATATACAACAACTGTGACAGATGCTAATTGCGTTATTTTCATTTGCACACCACCAATGAATGTCATTGTTTTTTTTTTTATATAGCTATATAATAGGTGTTATAAAGTGCATAGCCAGCAATTCAGAATGTAAAATAGAAATATGAAAACTAGCGTGTAGCGTGTCAGGTGTTATAGTGTTGCTGGCCTAAAAAATAGGTTCGTATTTTTTTTTGATAAACCAATTAATATTGAAATTAAAATTCATTTTAGTGCACAAAATGCTATTTAAAACACGTTTTATAGCATAAGATAATTTGTGACTGTATGTATTTATTACCCTATGTTCCGTGAATTTCGAACGTTCCGTGTATTCGAACGTCTCTGTCATTTGACAATGTTGCCATATATATTATGACGTTTATAGTTACTTTCGTTAATTTCTAATATTCGCAAATTTCGTGAAGTTTCTTAATTACTTCACATCAAACTTTTTTTTTAAACCTGACTGAACTGGATAGGGCTGGCTAGGCCTCCTTACCACTAGTATGATTCAGTGGGGGGAGCGCGGCCACTTAGAGTCGGGGTGGGACGCAGTGCGCAAGGCACAAGAACTGCGAGGGTAGGTTGAGCCGGAACCGGTTGAACCCTGGTGTGAACATGTGTGAGACTAATCGTTTTTAGGGTTCCGTACCAAAAATGGTAAAAAAGGAACCCTTACGGTGCGACTTTGTCTGTCTGTCCGACTATTAGGGCGCCAAATCTCAAAAACTACTTATGCTATCTATTTGAAATTGGGAATATTTATGAAATGAAATTATTTATTTCGGACATTATCCATCCATATTTGGTTAGTAGGTGACATGTCGTCTTAATAACTAGGTTAGAACTTACAATTAATAGAAATTTAATAATAATTTAATCCAATTAAACAATTCAATCTAAATGCAATTGAAATTTGCCATAAAGAACTAAATCAAACAATTACATTAAATTAAAATTACAATTTGGCTGTACATGCATAGAAATCCAGTGTGTGACTATGGGACTATCTGTCCTCTCGGTGACTACCTTCAGGAGAGTGTTAGGGCTGCCCCGCACGCGCGCCCACAAGGACGCCACGCGCTTGCGCAGCACGGCGGTGAAGCCTCCGTGCCGCTGTCGGCGAACATGCCCGACGCGCTGCAGCGCCAGGGCAGCCCCAGCAGTCCCCGGAAGGCGTTATTGTATTGGACACGCAGAGCACTAAACGCCCTATTGGTGTAATTGCTCCACAGGCTGCACGTGTACAGCGTCTGACAATACGCTTTAAATAAAGTTACTTTCACCTCGCCTGAGCAGCGTGCAAACCTGCGTGACAGCATGTTACCCCGGACCGATAGTGCTCTGCGTTCCCTTTCTAGGTCGACGTCGTCTTTTAGAGTGTCCGTGACCCAATGACCCAAATATTTGAAACTGGTAACCTGTTTAAGAGGAGACCCACCCAGAGTTATTGGCGGAATGGGGTATGTTTTTGTACCGGATTTGAATATTAATATCTCACTCTTTTTAACGTTATATTTGAGCCCATGGATCACGGCAAATCTTTTACAAATGGACAGTAACATCTTAAGTGCTTCGATTGAGGGGCTCAGCAGTACCATGTCGTCGCCATAGCTGATACTATTAACACAACAGCCGTGCACCGAGCAACCTACGCCGGTACCGCTGAGCTCCTCAATCAACCCATTCACATACGCATTGAATAGTGTGGGTGATGTAAGCCCCCCCTGTCTCACACCACACTTCATCTTATAGTCCTGCGAATAGCTCCCAGCCCATCGAACCACGTTTGTTTGGTTGTTGTACCAATACCTAAAAGTATCTATTATTTCAGGCGGTAAACTTGTGTCGCTGCTCAACTTCTTCCACAGCACATCGTATGACACCAAGTCAAATGCTTTCGACAAGTCCAAGAAGCACGTGTAAACTGGCGTATTTCTATCAGTGTAATATCGCACGGTGTGCTTAAGACATAGTACTGCCGTTTCAGTCGACAGCCCCGGTCGAAACCCGAACTGGGCGTCATGCAAACGTATGTGTTTATTTAGATACGTATTAAGCACACCGTCCATCACCTTCGCCAGTATGGTAGCCAGAGAAATCGGCCTGTAGTTGGACTTGTCGGATGCATCCCCAGTCTTAATCTTTATAAACATGGTCAGCACAAATGTATTGCAAAGGATTTTTTTATTTTTTTTAATATATTTATATTCTCTAAAAAAATGACGTATATGAGGGGGGGCAAAAATTCAAAGTCTAGCTCCTAGGTCAAGTAGGGTATCATATGAAAGGGCTTGATCTGTAAATTTTTGAACATTTATTAAGGAAAATGTGAAAAAAAAACACCATTCCCCCCCTTTATCTCCGAAGTTTACTCAGCGAAAAATCTGGAATTTTCTGGAATTATGTAATTTAATATGAATATTACAAGAAAATTATAACCATATATATATCTATCTGTCTTACTTTTTTTTAATCACCAAAAATCATTTTTGAATAACCTGGGTTGATTAAGTTGATTGACGCCATAGATACCGAAGGCAAACTTAACTCAAGCGACAAGTTAAGTCGGAATAAGTGAAAGTTTGTACGGAACCCTCGGTGCGCGAGTCAGACTCGCACTTGACCGGTTTTTTTTTCTATACGCTTTGGACTTTGTATTCTACATCTCCAGCGGCGGCGTTAGGGGCTGGCGAACAGGGCAATCGCTCAGAGCTTTGCTATTGCAGATGCCTCGCGCAACAACCCAAGCAAATTCAATAAAACATGGATTTTTTTAACAACAAAGGGCTTTGCAGAGACTAGCCGCCCGGAGCCTCGCAATGGGCAAGGCCGCCGCTGTATATCACAATAAAAAAAATGACACAATTTTACACAAATCGAACTAGGCCCACGACGATAAGCTCAATAAGGCTTGTGTTATGGGTACTAGACAACGATATATTTAATAGATATATATACAGGGTGTCCCAAGAAGTAGTGATATACTGAAGCTGGGAGATAGAGGACCTAGAGGGCTATCTAAATCACCCCCATGTATGTTCCGCGATTTTTCGTATTTTCGGAGTTATGACTTTTTTTTAAATTTTTCACCTATCGCCGAGTACGATGAGATTTTTATTTATGGTGACGTGAATTATTGCGGTAGATGCTTGATTTTTTTTTGTGTGCTAAGCTGATAGATAGGCCAATTCAGTATGGTAACATTTACTATCGTTAGATCTTTGAATGGAAATGAAAAAAAAAAAAAAAATATTTTCTTCTGTTTGCGCGATTATTACTCATTGAAATAAAACAATTTAACGGATTATATCGCGTATATTATCTCATTTTAGTTCGGAAGCTTTCCGAAACGTCGGGAACTAAAATGAGATAATATAATCCGTTAAATTGTTTTATTTCAAAAAAATAAATGTCAAGAATGATAAAATTACCCAATATGTTCACAACTTCAAGGGGCTTTAAAAAGATATAATCACATAAAACAAAATTACCGTTTGGCTTTTAAAAACTTGCTCTATCTATCAGGTAGCTACCCTGAAAATTTCATTTTATTATTCATAAAACTTCAATCAAAAAATTGAAATCTAAATGTGGCAAGTGCAAAATTAATTAACTTTTTAAA
Source organism: Hedya salicella (assembly GCA_905404275.2). Classification (NCBI taxonomy): domain Eukaryota; kingdom Metazoa; phylum Arthropoda; class Insecta; order Lepidoptera; family Tortricidae; genus Hedya; species Hedya salicella. Next base: position 1,984,576 of record FR990120.1, read on the forward strand.
TAAATTTCGTTCTAAATCACGCACTGGCCATCAATAGAAAAAGAACAAAAAACAAAAGACGGTTGACGTATGAGAAAATTTTCACGTTGTTGGGTCATCGTTGGTACTTTTCAATAATTTAAAAATTGTGTTTTAATACTGCTAATTGTTCGTTTCTCTAATCATTTTGGCTATTCATATGGACTTTGACTTGCATAATGATTTGGATTAGTGTTATTACCTGAAATCGACGAATTGGCATTATTTAACTGGACTTGAGTTTGCGTGTAAGTGATCATGTTTACTTCACGTGACTACGCAGAAATGCATTACTATTACGGTTATGCTAAGGGGAATGCGGCGGAAGCTTCAAGGCTGTACCGGGAACATGTGAAACGAAGAGGCGGGCCTCAACCTGAAACGTTTCCTGACTATCGCATGATCTTAAGAGTACATAATGCGTATTTGGAAGGTTACATACCGGGTACCAGATCAGGCCGTATGGCCACTATGCCGGATCCCGATGTAGTAGATGCAGTGGTTGAAGAAGTAGAAAGAGACCCGTCGACCAGTGTGAGAGTTATGGAACGTCGTACCGGACTTTCTAAATCTCAGGTACACCGTACACTACAGAGCGTAGGATATCATCCGTTTCACATTAGAAAAGTGCAACAGTTGAAACCGGAAGATTACAATCGGCGAATTGAATTCTGTCAGGAAATGCTGAGGAGACAACCTGAAAACGAAAACTTTTTTAACCAAATCTTGTGGACGGTTGAATCCCACTTTAGACGCAATGGGATTTTTAATATGCACAATTCTCACTCATGGGCAATTGAAAATCCAAATTTAAAAAGGGAATCGTCATTCCAAGAACACTTTAGTGTTAACCTTTGGTCTGGCATACTTAACGGTCAGCTAATCAAGCCCTTTCAGCTGCCAGACCGCTTGGGCGGCAATCACTTTTTAAATTTTCTACGCGTCGATCTGCCCCTGCTGTTAGAACATGTGGACTTGGAGACACGCAGAAGCATAGTACTGCAGTGTGATGGTGCACCATGCCATGCTTGCCATGTGGACGTAAGAAACTATTTCAATCAAAGATACCCTGAAAGATGGATTGGTCGTTGCGGCCGGGGTGACGCCTGCCTTATAGCCTGGCCTCCACGGTCCCCCCGACCTAAACCCCATTGATTTTTTTGTATGGGGATACTACAAAGACCTCGTCTACTCAAGAGAATGCCACAATTTGGACGAGTTAACCCGGAAATTGAGAGTAGCAGAAGAAACCATTAAAAATAATAGAAGTGCATTCAGACGTTTAAAAGACAACTTTTTTCAGCGATGTCGCACTTGCATTGAGCAACAGGGGGGCCATTTTGAAAATTTCTTGTAATTAAACACCTTGTAATTGGTTTTACTTTGTTTGTATTAATCATCATGTAAATTAAAATTTTGCACTTACCACATTTAGATTTCAATGTTTTGATTGAAGCCTTATGAAAAATAAAATGAAATTTTCAGGGTAGCTACCTGATAAATAGAGCAAGTTTTTAAAAGCCAAACGGTATTTTTTTTATGTGATTTTATCTTTTTAAAGCCCCTTGAAGTTGTGATCATATTGGGTAATTTTATCATTCCTGGCATTTAATTTTTTTTTTATTCCATTCAAAGATCTAACGATAGTAAATGTTACCATACTGAATTGGCCTATCTATCAGCTTAGCACACAAAAAAAATCAAGCATATACCGCAATAATTCACTTCACCATGTATAAAAATCTCATCATACTCGGCGATAGGTGAAAAATTAAAAAAAAAGTCATAACTCCGAAAATACGAAAAATCGCGGAACATACATGGGAGTGATTTAGATAGCTCCCTAGGTCCTCTACCTCCCAGTTTCAGTATATCACTACTTCTTGGGACATCCTGTATAGATATACTTATATACACAAAAAACATCCATAATTCAGGAACAAATGTATATGCTCATCACACAAATATTTGCCCTTACCGGGATTTGAACCCAGGACCTTCAGCTTCGCAGGCAACGTTACTTCCGCTGAGCCAAACCGGTCGTCAAATAGTAGAAAACATGGTTGCTATAAAAAATGGGTTTTAAGGAAATAATAAAATCCATTTATGTTAATAAATACTATATTATATCAGAGATCAGTAGGTCTTGTCCTGCGTCTTGTTGCGCCTGCGCGGAGGCGGCTTGAGTTTGAGGTGGACATACTTCCGGTGCGTGGCGAGCGAGCCCGCCTGCGTGAACTTCGCGCCGCACAGCGCGCACTCGAAACGCTTTTCTCCCGTGTGAACCTATGGACAGGAGACAGAATAGGGGTAACGACTAAATTTTAATAATAGGGTACATGCATATATGATTTGAATTTCTTTATCGCTTTTCTTAACCAAATATCAAAATACCGTAAAAACTATTTCAAAATGTGAAATTTAAATTGAAATCGGCCAAGAAATACGCATAATAAAGACATTTTAAAGTAATAATTAGACAGAGAGGTCCATTATACTCCGGCCATATAAACTCCATATTAAATTCTGTTTTGCAAGAAAGAGATAGAATGACATGTTCGATGGCTTATGTTTTGGTTATTTTTATAGTTATTCGAAAAAATATTTTTGTCTACTGTTCGTTGTATGAATGAGCTTTTAATAAAGCAAACTAAAAATTAATGTATATTCCCTATTAGTACGTCATGTAGATTAATAAAAAATATAGGATACGTATTTTTTCTTTTTTTACGTAATCAGAAAAATAAAGGTGACAAATTGTGTCAAAATGTCGCGTGACGTCACTCCTAAGTAGTTACAAATTTTACCTAGGAGTGACGTCACGACTCCTAAACTTTGCGATTTATCTGAGGATATTTTTATTATTTTGAAAAAGCAAAAAATACTTGTCCAATAATTTTGATTTCCATACCCAGTCATCATGCCTCACAGGTTAGGAGAATCAAATCAAATCAATCAAATCAACAATCCGCTTCCTGGGTGTTGTTGTTGATTGCCACACTAATTGGAAAGAGCATACTGAGATGTTAAATGACAAACTGAGTAGGTTTGTATCTGCTCTACGACGGCTCTCTCAACTCTCATCTCAAAAAACTGCACTCCTGGCATTCAATGGGCATGTAATGTCTAATTTGCGTTATGGCTTAATACAACTAAGTTAGGTAACTGCAGCAACGTTCAGAAAGTGTTAGAGCTATATGCGGTGCACATCAAACGGACTCATGTCGGCCTCTTTTCAAGAAGCTAAAGGTGATGACATTACCATCACTATACATTTATGAAATTGGTTTATTTGTCAAGAGCAACATGCATATGTTTAGGAATAAGGCATCTGTTGCGAAAAATCACTCACGACATGATGCTGATCTTTGCTACCCTGTGCATCCCATTACGCCTTACTTTAAGAAGAATATACTGTATGACGATAAAAATCTTTAACAATTTGCCTATAGAAATAAGGAACTCTGAGATGCCTGAATTTAAACATAAACTACATACATTTTGCTCTGATAAATGTTACTGTACTATTAAGGATTATTTAGAACCAACAAATATGTAATAAGTATGAATATCTTACTCTATTAAATATTATTGTACCTACTAATGAAATTGTAAGTAAATAAATATGACATTTGTATAATTGATTAATAATGTTTAGCTCCTAAGTAGTCAATAAGTAACTTTGCATGCTTTTTAAAACAAAATGTACGCGCTCAATACACCATTTTCAACTCCACTTACCACTACATTTCTGCAAATAAAAAAATCTTTCTTTCTTTCAACTTAAACTAGGAAACTACCGCAAGAATCAGACATATGTCGATTACATTAGCGGTTATTCAAGCTGTGAAAGTGGAGTGGCGACCACACGTGGACGGATGACGTCTTAAGGGTCGCGGGGAGTGAGTGGCGAACAATAAGAGAGGCCTATGTTCAGCAGTAGACGTCCGTGACTGATACATAGATAAAAGCTGAGTTGGAGAGCGCGTCAGTGTGCCTTCGTCGCTTACGTTCCAATCCTGAGCCATGACTCGGAATTTAGTGATACGAGTAACAATAAAAAATAAATACATTTATTTCAGACGATTTTTGTTCATATTTCGTTAGTAAAAGACACTAATACTAAGGTTAACTCAAATAACTATCTTAGGAACTAAACTTAAGTGCAGAGAGGACCAGTGCCTTATCAGGCCACTGTCCCATCTGTCGGCCACAATCGTCGGGACTTATCAGGCCACTGTCCCATCTGTCGGCCACAATCGTCGGGACTTATCAGGCCACTGTCCCATCTGTCGGCCACAATCGTCGGGACTTATCAGGCCACTGTCCCATCTGTCGGCCACAATCGTCGGGACTTATCAGGCCACTGTCCCATCTGTCGGCCACAATCGTCGGGACTTATCAGGCCACTGTCCCATCTGTCGGCCACAATCGTCGGGACTTATCAGGCCACTGTCCCATCTGTCGGCCACAATCGTCGGGACTTATCAGGCCACTGTCCCATCTGTCGGCCACAATCGTCGGGACTTATCAGGCCACTGTCCCATCTGTCGGCCACAATCGTCGGGACTTATCAGGCCACTGTCCCATCTGTCGGCCACAATCGTCGGGACTTATCAGGCCACTGTCCCATCTGTCGGCCACAATCGTCGGGACTTATCAGGCCACTGTCCCATCTGTCGGCCACAATCGTCGGGACTTATCAGGCCACTGTCCCATCTGTCGGCCACAATCGTCGGGACTTATCAGGCCACTGTCCCATCTGTCGGCCACGACCGTCGGGACCGCGGCGGCTGTCGCGCACTCTGCCGAACGTCGCGGCCCAGCGCTTGCGCAGTGTCGCGTACTATTATTATAACATTGTAAAATACTTGGAGCGTTAATAATAATGACTAGTATGGAAAACGATCGATTTGGTGGTTATGGCGGGTGACATATTTCTATTGCAATAGACAAAAAAAAAGTCCATCCAAACTACAATTTTATAGCCCGATATCTCTTTCCTTAAAATGCAATAGTTCCAAAATCTGCTGGGACCTGCTCATGGACGTATTCTCTTTTTGATATGATCAGGAGCGAGTTCCAGCAGAAGTACAGCCACAGCAAACTTCTCGAAAGGGCCTCTACGTGTTGGATCCATATCCCCACGCAAGCCTCTCAAAAATCCGGGACATACGAGCCCGTGACTCAATGTGACTAGTGATAATAATACTTGGAGCGGTCACTAGTAAGTTGAATAGGTTATATGTATAGTCAAAAAACACATATCTGAAAACCAGCCCTTTTATACATACTAGATTTGACAAAAAATACGCTAAAAAATAGCTTAAATTTTCGATGCATCCCCTTAAGCAGTGCAAGGGCACGAAGAGCGGCGAGTTCCTATGCGAGACGGTGGTATTTCCAGCATGGGGCGTAAGCGCGGTCTTGGAGTAATCCTGGGGACTTATACTTACAACTTTATGCACGGAGAGGGCGGTGGCCCGCAAGAAGGTCTTCGGACACTGGCTGCAGCGATACTTGCGGAGTCGTATGTGCACCGCTTCCACATGTACCTGGACAATAGGCACGATACAATATAATACAGTACAATAACTCTTTATTGTACACCTCATAAAACAGAGTACGGAAAAGCATGATGACGGGGGGTATTAAAATCAAAATTCCAATTAATTAGTCCGTCAAATAGATAATAAAAAAATATTGAACACGGTATTTGTTTTCTCAAAAAAACTCAGATAAATAGCATTCAAGTTTAGGAGTTTGGGCTGGTGACGTCTTTAAAGAGACACGGGGGCTGAAGATCATCTACTGTTGCAGAATAGTACATTACTGTAGAGGCTGCGATTGGATTTGGGATTGCCGACCGAGTAGTTATAGATGGCCGAGTGTTAACGAGGCCATCTAGAGATACGAGGCCGACATACCCAGTTGCCGCTGAGGCCTTAGTAGTGCTTTTCTCAAATATGCAATGAAATAAAAAAACAATATTTTTTTATATAGTGAATATTTTTTTGTGATATAGATACAAATCAAAGCGCTAAGAAAAATACGATTGCTCTCGCTCGTGGTCACACCAGGACTCGAACCCGGTATTTCCTGATTACGCGTCAGGTGTGTTTCCCTTTCACTAGCGAGCACTGTGACGTACGCATCGAATTTATCTATCCGCCTTGACCCCTGTACCTATTTTTTATTGAAAGGTATTATAACCAATATTTTTTCCCCACTAAACCGTTATTTTAATATTAGTATATTACTGCAAAGGGCGGGAAAAGTCATTTCGTGGATGAGTATGGTTTTGAGGTGGGGACGAGGCGTTGGGCTTCTAAAAGACTCTCGTTCGTAATTCCCTTCTTACTCACCTTGAGGGCGGCAGCGGTGCCGTAACACTTGGAGCAACGCTCACACTTGTGCGGTTTTTCTCCCGTGTGCCGCACACGATGCGTCTGGGCATAACACAAATAGTAGCTTGTCAACCAAAGGTTTCACCCGAGATATTTCTGGCGCGCAAAGTGAGAGCGCCAATAGTTCGAGGGTGAAATGGTAAATTTCACCCGAGTTAAAAGCAAGGCCGCGGGCGTATTAACCGTCGGTGCTTTAGTGTTACGAAATATACTCAGGTGCGATGACAAATGAATCAACTTTTAAATGAAAACCTGAAGTTAAGCTTGCGTTTAAACTGCACCCCTAAAATTACAGTACATTTGTCATTGCATCTGTGAATATTTCGTAACAAAAGCACCAGCGGTTGTATCGACCGCGGCCTTACTCAAAACACTCTTCTTTTCATTTCGACTGTGAGGAAAGTATAATACTACACGCACATTTATAAAAGAGGTGTATTAGAAATAATTAGTTAAAATGTAAAGTAAAATTAGAACAATTTAGAAAATGGTTTTAATGTCAACCTACAGATCGTAATAAATACGTCGTTTAATATATACCTGAGTTTAGATATATGAAAAGCTTTTATTTTAATTATATGACGTACATACATATCTCAATTATTTTCGACTCCGTGGCTGATAGTAAAAATAACAAATTGAATTGATTTGGGAACTTTATTTCGAAGCGCTCCCTGTCCGGTTACTCCGTGTTCGGATACGGGATCAATGACCGCTGTCGCGCCGATAGTGGCGCGTCGACAGTCAGCTTGATGAAAAATTGAATCTAATACCATAGCAAGCAAACCAATCCCGTCTAAGCGAGCGGTTATTCCCCCTACACTTCGCTCACACGAAGGAACCGCTCTCTAACTGGTAAACGAATTTCACTCCCAGTTTTGCGCTCCGAGATATTAACCGGTTAGAGCGATGTTCTTGCGAGCTTAACCTTTATTATGGGTTAGGCTCTCAGAGAGTGGCTGTAAACGGTAATGAAAATAAACCGGGTTACAAGCCCTGCTAAGAAGTATTCGATCTTCTTGAAAGCATATGAAGGGTTGTGCTTACCCGGAGTTCCGCGGCCGTGGCGTAGGACTTCGGGCACAGCTCGCATTTGAAGGGCCGGTCCCCCGTGTGACGCACCTGGTGCTGCTTCAGTAGCGCCAGACACTGCGGACAGACAGACTGTTAGGCATCTATTATTACGTAGACAGGGTGTAAGAGACAGTGTACCGAAAATTTAAACTATTTTAGACCACAATCTTAAATAATAAATATATATTACAGGACAATTTTTACACCAATCGAACTAGTCCCATGGTAAGCTCAATAAGGCTTGTGTTATGGATACTAGACGACGATATATTCAATAAATATATTTACTTATATACATAGAAAACATCCAAGACTCAGGAACAAATATTTATACACATCATATAAATATTTGCCCTTACCGGGATTTGAATCTTGAATTGAATAATAATCCATTTCCACACCGAAGTATAGTATTTTAGTATGTATAGTATTTTTTTTATTATGTAATAAATGGCAAACGAGCAAACGAGCCGCCTGATGGAATGTGGTCATCGCCGCCCATGGACATGTGCAACACCGGAGGAATCGCCTATACTTTGCCAACCTTTGAGAGCCCTGTTAACTTGCTTCTTGAAGAATCCCATGTTATAGCGCTCTGGTCACACCTCAGGGGGAAACTCATTCTATAAATTGCAAGGACATGGTCAAAATGAGCGTGATGCCCGTTTATTTTTGGGATGCCAAGCATCCAGATAGCGACAATGTGCTTTGGTTCTGAGGCGGGAGGTGCGATGATAGAAACATGACGGTGAAACCAACTCCAAATGTTTATTTATTTATTTAATCTTTATTGCACAAAAGAAAAACAAAAGGCGGACAATGTTCTTCAGAACATTTCCCATTGTATAAACGGTTGAACAAACACAGAGAGTCAACATCTCTCCGTAAGCTTTTTTTTTTTTTTTTTTATTTAAGCTAAGTAGTTCCAGGCCGTCTGTCAGTTCGAAGTGTTTTCTCAAATATGCAATTAAATATTATAAAACCAACCACAAACAATGCAAAGTAATCACAGTAAAAACACCCGCTAAAACATTTTATATAATATATGTAGTTATTCGTTACTTTCGTCGCCGCATCAGCAAATGGAAACAAAAGAAGGTCGCTTTGCAGGCCTGTAATTTTGTATGAAATATCATTATGCATCTACCGTCGCACCGAAACGCGAGACTTCGGGGCCTATTTTAAGGAACACAACGTCAATATTTCATTGCATTTTTGAGAAAAAACAGCCCTGAAGTATTATTACAGTATTATCATCAACACAACATTGTGATTGATTTATTATTTAATTACCTTCCGTTGATAATTCTACGACGTTTCGGACGTCGCGTTACGACCATGGTCTCGAAGGGACTGGAGCGGCGAATCAACGTTAAGCCCCGTTTTGTTGCGTTGTGATAATGAGTGAACAACGTATGACTATAAATTAATGTGTTATTACAGTAATTAAATAATCTGGTCAATTAAATAACTAGGCTTTTTAAAGTGATACCGTCTTATAAATCGATGAACGCCGGCTGCACGCACTAAAAAGCATTATTCATTGTCACGTTTCGCTGTTACGTTCCGCGTCCAAGCGAGAGCGCTACATAGGCGATATAGAGCAGGTACTTTAGACAGGCAGAGGTATTTTGATATTTTGTTAAGAAAAGCAATAAAAAAACACGCATGTTCTATTATTTTATTGTTAGCGGTGATCACCTGGAAGGTCTTGCCGCAGGTCTCGCACACCTTGTGGCTGGCGGCGGGCCGCGCGTCGCGCTCGCGCTGGTGCGCACGCGCCGGCCGCACGCCGCGATGCACGCGGTCCATGTGCGTTGACAGCGACAGCTTGGATACGAACGGCTTGTTGCACTACGACAACGCCATGTTTTTGACAAAAGTTACCATTCGAAAATACAAGAAAGCTGAATAATTCGTTATCTTACAAGGAAACAGTATTTTAGCAGACACATTCATTTAATTTTACCTTCGACACTTTTTTGAGTCACATTAAGACCCGTTTTTTTTTTAAAACATCTTCAATGTACAGACATTTCGTTTTTATTGAAAATTCAATACGTATTATTTGTCACTTCATATTACAGATAACATCTTTGCGAAAAGCTATCATTTGCTAATTACGAACATGTGTTAGTGTCAATCGAGAAAATAGTAGAAGAAATTTCTAAGGCGTTTTTGGATTCTTGTCGTCCATCTCATTATTTTATTATTTTTAATAGTATGCCTAGGCATCCCAAGCTACTTGCGGCTCTGTTCCTTTATTTAACCCCCATTGAATATTAAATTAAGATAAGGGGAACGAGAATCCGCAGTTCACAATAGCACTGGTTGACACAGAAATTGAATGAATCTTTTTGAAATATGCTTCATGTCAACGTAGTTAATCTGTTGCCTAGGTACTAACATAAAAGTCAAAGCAACGTCGTGCTTTAGCTAGCTCTTTAAGGTGACAGTTTGCTGTACGATATTGAACCTTAGATACAGTAAAAAAATACATACGTTAGATCACCTTGTAATGAAGTGAAATGTGATGAAGTCACAACGACACATACAAACAATAAAAACTTTTTTTTTCTAAATCAGTGACCTCACTTTTTTTTAAATACCTTCAATGTACAGACATTTCATTTTTACAAATTTATAATAGTATAGATTATATGCTCACCTCGTCGCAAGTGAACAACGCAGCCCCGTGCAGCTTGTGTTTATGGACGACCAGCGCGTCGGCGTCTGCGCACCACTCGCCGCACGCGCAGCACACACTGACAACAAGTTCAACTAATATAAAAAAAATATAAAATAAATATTTCGGGTCAATTTTACACAAATTGAACTATATAAGAACCATGGTAAGATCAATAATACTTGTGTTATGGGTACTAGACAACGATATATTTAATAGATATATTACTTATATACATAGAAAACATCCAAGAGTCAGGAACAAATATTTATGTTCAATTGTTCAACACAAATATTTGCTCTTACCGGGATTTGAAAGGGTTCCGTACAAAATATACCCTACAAAGGGCCGTATCTATGAATTAGCAAGTAATAGGGTCCCGTTTTACCCTTTGGGTACGGAACCCTAAAAACTGGTGACTTCGAGAGCGCGCGAATTTCGGAAATTAAATAATTATCTTTATTCTGTAAGTAGGCCGCAAGGGCACTTTTACAAGTCTGACTCTACGGCGTTTCCCAAGAGGAGACCACTGTTGAGAAGAAAGCCGAAACAAACTCAACAGTCAGTCATTTTTTTCTAAATAACTCTTATATCTATTAGAATATTTGTACTTGCCTATCTTAGATGTATGCTTTTAAGTATAAACTCCATGCGTAGTTCTCCAAGAAAACATATCAATATTTATAAAAGTAAAAATATAATAGAAGCTAAAAAAAGCAAAATATGTTTTTTTAAAACAACTTCAGTACGTTTGATATGCCACCTTATAAGAACCGTGTCCCGGTAAAAGTAAATTATGTGGTTTCTATTTTGGGCCATGCATTTTTGTCTGTTAAATAGTCCTCTACCCTATAATATGCGAATATCTCCTTCAAGTGTAAGTTGCGCAAGTATCTCTTGGAAAATCTTCAAGATTAAGAGTCTCCATAGTAGTTTAGAAGCAGGTACCCGTATGTATTTGTATGTATATATATTTATGTATAATATATAACGTATTATGTATAATATAGGTGTCTCACCCTTGTAATTATAAATTTGTACAAGTTTGATACCGATAATAATGTCAATGTTTAGCCTAATGGTTGACTGGTGGAGAATACCTTTATGGCATTAAGTCCGTTTTTTGCACTTTCTTGTATTGTGCAATAAAGTTTACATGAATAAATAAATATGCCTTTGCCATTAGAGACTTTTTAGGTATTTTTTGAGAGCTGGAAAACTTAATTTTAAAGCAGCATCTGATCACTTATTATAAAAATGTATACATTGGCCTACGAATGATATGGCTATTTACGAACGCGCAACTTTTTGAGTAAGAAGTACCTTCAATGACGCCTTTTAATGGAAAAATATTTTCCGAACCGCTCTTCTGCGCTGAATCAAACATGTGTTTTAAAATGTTACAAGTATTGGGTGCAAATAAATGAAACCGCGGGTACCCCTAGAGACCTCACAACCACCTAATGTGATTTGTCTTCAATATACAGACATTTCATTTTTACAACTTTATAATAATATTGATAAAATAAGCAGTATTTTCTCAAACATGCAATGAAATGTTCATGTTATGTTCCTTATAATAGGCTGCGAAGTATGACGTTTCAGGTGCGGCTAGGACAAGAGGTTGTTAATAGAATTTCAATTATTTATTCATTTGTATTGTAATGTCATGTACATAAAATATGTTATAATTTAAAAGTATTGCTTCATGACACCCTGCAAGGGCATACAATATTACTAACCTAATATTAAAATTCTAAACACTTATTTAAGAATAATTGTAATATAATATAATATAGCTATTTAAGATGTCAACTCTAACCAATTATTTTAATAAGTATAATAATAAATCAATTTAATTTAATTCATGTCAATACATTTGGTAATCTATGTTATTTGTATAATAAATAAGTCGGCCATTTTTAAACTGAGGTCAGAGTGTGAGTGTTTCATACAAATCATGCAGACCTAGGCCGGCAAAGTAGTCTTTTTTAATTTCCACTCCACATAAATTTGTGGCACAGGCATCATGACATTCTGCCACTATGCGTATTAAAAAATGAAACTTTGATTTTTTTGTTGTTTATTTCATTGCACGTTTGAAAAAAGCACTATACATACCTCGGCGGGAAATATGGGGTTGCCCGCCTCAGATCTATGTCTATATGTCTTCGGCCGGCAATCCCTTTCGTCCCGGCCTCTGTAGTAAAGTACTATTATATCATACCTGCCATGAGGATCACATTTGTTGGCAGGACGGTTAATCTTATGCCTCTGCAAGGCTTCCATGTTATCAAACTGCATTCTGCACTTCCGGCAATGCAATTTTGGGTTGTATGGCTGCAAAGAAAAAATAACTTTATGAAAGCTACTAAAAAACTTGAGACTGATATTGTACGAAATTATGCGTACTAATATTAACTCGGAGAAAAACAGACAACCAACTCAACTGAACGACAATTCATTTTACAGTGACATTTGATGTAAAAGAATTTTATATAAATACAAAATTCAAAAAAACAAAGTTTGTAAGTTTATTATATGAACTTTTTACATTATGTGATAATGATTTTATACTATTTAACAATAATTACGAACTGTTGTAAATTATGATCGAATAAATATTTAACATTACGATTTGTCCACTATTTAGTGTCAATATTTGGTTACAACATAGCTGTAAATTATGTTATTGTTATTTTATCCTGTGTTACCTTTATCGTATACTTTGTGACAGTCGTTGTACATTTCATAAACATAATTATACACTATGTGACTTTTGTGGTACACTACCTGACATTCGTTGTACCTTGTTGTGCGTGCGCGTCTTGTGGCAGTTGAGGCCGGTGCGTCTGATCAAGGTCTCCCCGCAGATTTTGCGTTCACCACCAGGTACTGTACGCTATGTGATTATTGTTGTACGTCGTGTGACCTTCTTGCGTGACTATTATCGTACACGATATGACTGTTGTTGTACATTGATATTACTTTGTGTGTGACTATTATTGTACACCTGAGTGACCTTGTTGTGTGACTATTATCGAATTGTTGTACCGAACATCACTTATTATGGTGTACCTTCTTATGCGCGCGTGCCTTTTGGCAATTGATTATTGTTGTACGGTGTGTGACCTTGTGTGACTATTATTATACACTGGACAGCATAATTGCATGGACATTTGTCAGAAAGTTTGCTTTGCAGCGAAACGAGACGCCATCTATCCGGTAACGACATTGGTTTCATAAGATCTTACTGGATGACGTTGAAAACATCACAATATTAAAAAAAAAACTCGGTTGAACTTACGATTGCCAAACACACACGGCATGTTACTCAAATATTCAATTTACATTATGGGATGTATTTTCAGAATCCAGTATTTTTGAATGCACCTTCAATTAAATATTACTTAGATTCACCGTCATAACCAAAGCCATCGATGATTTTGCTAATTCAAACACAAAATACAAAAACACTTTTTTCCTATACCGTGTTCGAGAGGATTTGAACCCGGAACATTCGTCGTATAGATCAACTCATTAAACCCCTTAGCTATCAAGCCATATTCGACGTGGATGAAATTTATAACCGTATTTTTAATCACTAATCACCTACGTTTGCAAGGCATGCGTTTAGTGTTAATAGTTTTTTTTATTATTATTTTTTTACTGAGATTAATTAACAACTGCTTAAACAAAACATTTTTATTTAAACAAATAAATATTTATAATTAAGTCACATGTTGAATAGTTGTTGAATAGTGCAACAACTATATAAAAGTAACCACACATACTTAGAGGGTAGACTTAAGATTATGAATATACCGTAATAGTTTTTATACAAAGAAACTGTTCGTTCGATCCCTTGCGGCTGCCGTCCGTTCGATTGTATTTTTGATTGAGTTTTAGTATTTATTTAGTTCTTTTATTTTGTAATAATGGGATCTCGTTGCAATATTGACAGCCACAATGTTACAAATAATTACTTTGCATAGTCCAGGCAAAAAATTTACAGAAATTGCTAAAGAAACCGGTGTAAGCGTAAGTGTTATTGTTTACATTTCTTTCTAGATTTTTTATATTAGTTATATCTGTATGCTAATTTAACAATGATTATACATTTCTGAAATTTGTTACAGAGGAAAACAGTTGTGTTATAGGTGCGACAATTCACAGAGGAAGGATCATATAAGATCTGCACCGCCAAAGGACCGTAGACCTCGACTTATAAGCGCACAGCGGCGTCAACGCATGGTTCAGGAATATGAAGAAAATGGTTTTCCACCAACAACCCATTACACTCGTTTATTTAACACAGGCTAGGACACTGTTCGCCGTGTTCTCCACACAGTGAGGGTTTACATCCTCGCAAGCATGCAGTCAAACCCTCGCTGACTCCACAGCACAAAGAAGCGAGATTAAAGTTTGCTCGAGAATGCTTAAATGCCGATTGAAGTAATGTCATTTTCATTGACGAAAAAACGTTTCACTAGTCAACACGGGTTTAAGCTTGTGGCGTTGAAATAATACGCGTTATAATAATGATCACTTAGTGGCCACTGTGCAATCTGGTCACATTACAGTGAATATAGTGGGGTTGGATGAGCGGGGCTGACCCGGGAGAACTCGTCAGAGTGACCAGTCGGACTAATTGCTGATTACCTCAATGTGCTGGAGGAGACTATGATTCGAAATGTGTATCCGGAGGAAGAATTACGCATAATTTCATTTGTGCAGGATAATTGTCTTATACATCGTTCCCAAAGTGTGAGTGAGTGTATTCGCCGGCGTTATAACATAAATATAATTTCGTGGCCTACTAGATCACCAGATTTAAATCCCATTGAAAACCTGTGGCTATACCAATTAAGGACAGAAGTAAGTGGAGATAGGGTTACACTGATGTTTATTAGTAGTTAAACAGGGCGTCATTGCGTTAAGTATATTTTATTTTTAGATTTTACTATACTATGATAGTAAATAACTACATTTTTATACTACAAAAAAATAAAAACATACAACCGAATTGAGAACCCCCTCCTTTTTTGAAGTCGGTTAAAAACGGAAATCAATCACGTATAGTTTTTTTGCATATACGCAATTTTGTGACAGTATTTTACGATATTTTATTCATCACTCAGTCTTGGAATTGTTAAGAAATGATAAGTTAGTAAAAAAGTAAAAGGTAAATGTTAAAGTGCGTTCGCCTACAGTTATAACCAGTCTCAGATTATAATACTGTGTTGTTGAAGGGAAACTTCAATCCTCTTTCCAATTTTGGAAATGAATACTTAAGCTATACCGTCAACAAAATCTTAAGAAAAGATTTTACTTAAATTATATATTAATAAATTGTGTTATTTATCTTAAATAATAAATTGTGAACGAAATAAAGTTATTTTTTTCATTTCAAAGTTGTATTATTTCTAGTTTTAAGTATAGATACTTTTGAGGAGAACAATTTTTCTGTTACCTTACCTTTTATGAATACACATAGTCAATTGTAAATTTTCTTGTAATAACTATATAATTTAACAATACTAATATTGAATCAGTATTTCGATTGCTATTATCATAGTCAATATATTCATATTCAATATTCAGGCAAAGATCCAGGCACAAACAATAATTATTTTGTTTCAGCCTAGTCTATGTATCAATTGACTATCTCTTCATATTATATGATATTATGATAGACTTTCATACTTGATGACTTTCAGACAACAAGCAACGCAAGTTTTTACGGAAATTTGCATCCAAAGTAGAGTATTTTCCAAAGGAGGGTTTTCTAAAGTTGCTCCTTACTTATTATATTATGTTTATTAAAGTTTAGTGCCGTAATATTCACGTCATTACATATGTTATTGAAGTGTGGATGAAGTTAAGTATGTTTAAAAACCTCGTAGTTTCATGAAGAAACAAAGTGTAAATGGTGGTATATTTCCAATGAGTTCTTATTGCAGAACAGACTGTTCTGTTACAATAGTAACAATACGCTTGAAAGATAAATTTTAAAACAACCTTACTTAAAAAATAACATTCCGACGAATTGAGAACCTCCTCCTTTTTCTGGAAATCTGTTAAAAAGAAGCGTGTTCCAAAAGTTAAATACAGGTGCCGTTTTAATTTCAGTGGAAGGTTTTTTTTAATAGTAGATTATTCTATTGCAGAAAAATTTTAGTGCTTGTGAGACTTACATATCAACAAACAAAGCATTAAATTCTGTGTTCGTTTTGATAACAACGCCATCTAGTTTATTTTTTTGTAACCATCATGCCATGCTGAGAGCTACGTGCTCTCAGCATCTTAAGACAGTAAAGCGATTATCGTCTTTGCCATGTCCACGCAATTATGCTGTTGATAGTACACGATGTGACTATTGTTGTACACTGGTGTTACTTTTTTGTGTGACTATTGTTGTACACTGTGTTACTATGTCGTATGACTGTTATTGTACCCTGTGTGACCTTGTTGTGTGACTATCATTGTACACTGTGTGACCTTGTTGTGTGACTATTATCAAACACTGTGTGACCTTGTTGTGTCACTATTATTGTATACTGTGTGACCTTGTTGTACGAGTATTATTTTATATTATGTGACAATTTTTGTACCAAACATGACTTATTATAGTGTACCTTGTTGTGCGCGCGCGTCTTGTGACAGTTGAGGCCGGTGCGGCTGATGAAGGTCTCCCCGCAGATTTCACAGCTGCCTCCGGCCGCGTTCTCCACAGGGTGGTCGAGGCGCATGTGAGTGGCGCACGTCGTTTTCTTACTGTGGAATAGGGAATATGCATGAATTTTAATTTTTGCTTTATTAAAAGCTCATGTAACAAACAGTAGACAAAAATATTTTTTCGAATAGCTATAAAAATAACCAAGATATAAGCCATCAAACATTTCATTCTATCTCTTTCTAGCAAAACGGAATTTAATATGGAGTTTATATGGCCGGCGTAGACTATGACGTAACAGTACATGTCGGACCTCTCTGTCAAATCGCCGTCTAATTAGCAGTTTAAAATGCCTATATCTTGCGTGTTTCTTGGCCGATTTAAATTTTAATTTCAGATTTTGAAATCGTTTATACGGTATTTTGATATTTAGTTAAGAAAAGCGATAAAGAAAACTCATGCATGTGACGGCAAGCTTCTTTAGCATAACCTTGACTGCGCAGTAATCGATTTACGTACAAATGTACATGCGTTTTTTGTTCAAGAAGTTTGCCGGGCTCTGTACAAATACTCTTTATTGCACACCTCACAAATATGCACTTACAGAACAAATAGCATAGGTTGATTGAAGAACAAACATATGAATTATGATTTTGGTCGACTCATTGATAGATTGAAAACTTGCAGATACTTGCTGCAGGTGTTAGAATCAGCTGACTGCTATATTTGCAGCTTCGATGCCGTAAAGTTAAGTAAAGTAAGAATAAAGTAAAGTTAGACCACAATACATGCACCAACTGTATAAGCCAGCTGCAAAATTAGCGTTAACCTTCAGAAACGCATACAGCATGTGTATTACTATTTACAATAAATTGCCCGACAAATTCAAATGTCAAAGTGTAAATGTATTTAAAAGAATGGTTGGTACATGGTTGGTAGATATATGTTACTATCTTAATGAATATGACATTTAAATTTTATTCCCTGGCTATGGTCATCTGTATTAGTATAATGTTATATAATTATTAACTAAAAATGTATGTACGCCTGAAAGGTAGGGTTTCGTGACGTAATAGTACGGTCGAGGAATTTAATTTGTGTACCCTTTCGTACCTTGTCATAGTGACATTGATATGGAATCTCTATCGGCTTTCATATTTATTTTGACTGTGACAAGGTACGAAATGGGATATAAATCAAATTCCTCGACTGTACCAATATGCAATAATTAATGCAAATGTTACCCGATTTCCCACATACATATAAATAAAGGGACTTTCAGCAGCATAGTAAAGTGCCCCCTTGTACTCACTGGAAGTGCTTGTCGCAGTGTCGACACTTGAAGGTGGCGCCGTCATGCCCCGCCGCGTGCTCCACCGCGTGTGGCCTGCGGGCGTACCATCATTTTCTTAATCTACTGTTGACTGCAACTTCGTTCGCAAAGGAGAAAAAGGCATAACCCCTCTTTTTTTCTTAAGCATAGCCGGGTAAAAAGTATCCTATAACCATTTAGAGTTACCCAGCTACCCGTGTACCAAAAATAGTTGAAATCCATTTAGCCGACTTGGCGTGATGAAGCCACAACGACACATACAAACATTTCATTTGACTACTTTATAATAGTAGACTATGGCACCTTCTAGTATGGTAACTTCGCTCGCGGAGAAGAAAGTCATTACCTCTATTTTTTTCTTTAGCGTAGTCGGGTAAAAAGTATCCTAAATCCATCTGTGGATACCCAGCTAGCTACCTGTGTACCAAAAATTTTTGAACACAAATAAATAAATATTACGAGACAATTTAACACAAATTGAACTAGTCACATGTTAGCTCAATAAGGCTTGTGTTATGGGTACTAGACGACGATATATTTAATAAATATATAACGTATATACATAGAAAACATCTAAGACTCAGGAACAAATATTTATGCTCATCAGATAAATATTTGAACCCAGGACCTTCAGCTTCGCAGGCAACGTTACTTCCACTGCGCTAACCCGGACGTCAAAAAAACAAATAAAAAACGATTTTGTTTTGATTCAGTGACAACACAAATAGTCCGTTTCACTTATTATTTAGAAAATAACTTCAATGTACAGTCAAGGTCAAAAATAAATATCCACACAAAGTTCCAAAATATGTATACGTACCTTACTGTCATAACAATAAGACTGTGTACATATTTTTGAAACTTTATACTGTATAGATATTGGTGTATTTGACTGTATAGACATTTATTTTTTTCAACTGTATAAATAGTAGGTATACTCTTAGATATTCTTGATCGATAACAATTTTAGTAGGACGCCCCCGCGGCTTTTAGGCTTGTATTACAGTACCGCCAATGCTAGTAATTTGGGCACTTACTTGTACAACTAAAATAAATTTGAAAAAAAAGAGCATGTCGGACCATGCAATGTAGGGTTTCGCAGCCATTTATACAAAAAAAATGCACTACAGATGACAAAAATACGATATGAAAAAAAAAAACACTAACAAAAGAGCGTATCTCTCAGGCACTTACCTCCTTTTGATGAGAAGCGCCGTTTTTTGGCAATAACATAAAAACGGTAAACGGTCATGTTGAAAACAATTTTCGTTGGAAGTTTAAATTAAGCTTTATATAAAATTTGTAAATTTTTTCATACTTTTTGAACATACCATTTAGAAAATAGTAGGGGGGGGGGGGACACAATTTTTGCTACTTTCGGAGCGAATATTTCGGAAAATATTCACTAAATCTATTTTTTTTTTTACAAACCTTAAAGTTTTTTTAGAAGATCTGACGAAATATTTACCACACATTGATATTGGATGAAAAATAATTAATCTGAACTGTACGCACGATGCTTTCTGTTTTCCATTTTCCATTCCATTCCAATTCCACTTGACAGCTTTGACAATCGACACTCCTGACAGCTTGCTTATTGCTGCCTTTACTATTAAAATGGTTTCGTGTGTACTGTGAAGGTCTTAATCCTTCACCATTAATAACAGACAGGCCGTATGTAAAAGTGTTATATATTCAAATTGAATTATGACCGACGACTGTCTTGTTCCAGCTTTATGTCATTAGAAGACAGACGTTCAATACGAAACATCAAACCAACAAACCCGTTCCAGCTCACATTTATTTATACCACCAACTCATCTCCGTGGCGCCACCTATGGTCTCACCGGAAGATCAGCGCTGGCTTTCAAGGCAACATGATGCTGAGGTGGGACCATTTCGGGGCATACTTAGTTATAGTAATTTATTTTTGTATTCCTGTATAAATATGCCCTCGAATAAATGTATTTTCTTTCTAATTTTATTATGAAATAATAAGCGCCGGAGTGCGCCGCGGTGTAAAGAGCGAATAAGTATGTATATTAAAATGACATTTTAGTGGGAAAAAAATATTTATTATAAAAAAATGTTTTTTATTTCATTGCATGTTTGAGAAAAGCACTATACGCCTCGGCGCGAACAGGGATTGTCGGCCTCGTATCTATAGATGGCCTCGTTAACACTCGGCCATCTATAACTATTCGGCCGGCAATCCCTTATTTCGCAGTTTTTGCAGTAATGTATTATTATTACTAGTAACAATAGCTTGTGCACTTACTCGCCCGGGACCAGCTGGTCGCACCGCCGACAACGGAACTGCAGGCGATGGGAGTCTTGTATGTGTTGGTTGCGGTTCACCGCGAACCGGTAGCGCGCGTGGCATAGATGACACTCATTAGGGCCTATGTTCTGTAACAAGTGAGCTTTTCTTATAAAATACTAGAAGTCGGCCGCAACTTCGTTCGCGGAGGAGATAAAGTCATAATACCTCTTTTTTTCAGCATAGTCGGATAAAAATATCCTATAACCATCTGGAGATACCCAGCTACCCGTGTACCAAAAATAGTTGAAATCCGTTTAGCCGATTTAGCACGATGAAGTCACAACGACACACACAAACATTTCATTTTTACAAATTTATAATAGTAACTAGAATGCGCCCGTAACTTCGTACGCGGAGCGCTTTTTTACGTCAGCGTAGCCGGATAAAAAGTATCCTATAACCATCTGCGTATACCAAAAATAGTTCAAATCCGTCACGCCGTTTTGGCGTGATGAAATACACTATACTATAACACATATAACATTACAAAAAAATCCAAAAAAAAATATGGATTTAGTGACTTTCGAATAGTCCACGGCTAGCTGGGCACCCACAGATGGTTACTGGATACTTTTTACTATTAAAATATGATAATGTGAGCAACTTCTTTGCTGGCAGAACCGAAGACTCTTAGTTTATCTGCTTAATTCGTTTCATCGCTATATATATGTTATATATTTATTAACCTTATATATATTTGTGTATTTATCATATAAATTTTGTTATTCATGTATTTAAAGTATATAAATGTGTTTTTGTAATTACACAAGCCTCAGCACCGCCTACAATTTTTCTGCTTTGCCCTAAGGTTGACTGGTAGAGAATGCCTTATGGCATTAAGTTCGCCTTTTGTACAAAAAGTTTTCTTTTGTGCAATAAAGATTAAATAAATAAATAAATAATCATATTACGATGTATTTATTTTCTTTTTATTAAGTAATAACATGCATCCAAATATAATCTCCTCAGCGCAGGATTCGTCCTTTTTACTTGACTATGCTGAAGAAAAAAAGGGTTGTGGATTTTTTGGGTCTCATTCGGAATCCCTAACGTCATTTGTCCTAATGTATCGTTTGTCCTAATGTATCATTTGCCATAACGCATTTTTTTCAGAAACCGTATTTTTTTCAGGATTTTTTAAAAGATCGTCGTGTAGATTAGGTTAGGTTTGTTTTATAACAATCCTGAAAAGTTAACGGTTTCTGAAAAAAATGCGTTATGGCAAATGATACATTAGGACAAACGATACATTAGGACAAATGACGTTAGGGATTCCGATTTAGATCCGGATTTTTTTCTCCTCTCTGACGAAGTTGCTGGTACTTTCTAGTAACGATTATAAGATACTCACGGGATCATGCTTATCTTTAACATGGTTCTCAAAAGCAGTTGACGTAGAGAATCCTCTATAACACAGCTCACACTTGTACTCTCCCTGCAAATACTTCTCCGACTGCTTTCTCCTCTCCATATCTTCTACCATTTCTTCTTCCGTCAAACACTTCACATGAAAGTCATATTTCTCTTCAAACTCTTTAATATCTTCCTCTGTACTGAATTTATTCTTCTTTGTAAGCTTCTGTTTTTTATTTACAACCTTTTTATCTTTCTTCTTAGTCTCTTTAGATTCTAAAGGTTTAGAAATTTCTAGACTTTCTGCGTCTATGTTTGCTGGAGCAACAATCACATTACCTATTTGAAATACATTTGCGTCATCATCTTGTGGCCATGCGAAATCATCACTGTTCTCAGGTTTCAAATCTAGAACATCATTTTCTAATACATTATCTTCTAAGTCTGCAACATCAATTTCAATTTCATCTTTTATGAAAGGCTCGTCTGGTTGGTGTTCATATTGTAATACTAGTGTAGTTTCTTGAGAATTCTTGTTCAGATTGTATGTGAGTTTGTGTGCAGAGCGGTCGATGGCATGTATAAAGCCGTTTGTAATCTGTTAATAAAAATTTGCATTTTAGCAATACTGAAACTACACTACAAATTTGGAACTTTCCAAATAAACACTAAAATTACAGAAAGTTTTCATGTTAAAGTCAGCTGCAAAAAAATAAACACGATTAGTCCGTCCGTTCAAAAAGTCTCTTCTCTTGTATTGATGGGTAATAGAGGTTAGCGAATCATCATCATCATCAATAATATGAATATGTTTTTTAACGGACTGATCGCGTATTGCAGCTGACGGTACCTTTGTTTTTTCATATAAACTTTATTGATGGGAGTAATTTATTATTACATTGTCGTCAGAGTATGTTTATACATCTGAATTTAAGTAGGATCTAATCTAAAATATTAATTTGAAATTGAGTACAGATGTAAATGGGTCATTATCAAATATAGCGCAGACCAATCTGTTACTTCTTGATTGAAGCTACAACTCTGTTACCATGCATTATTACGAAAATGTCATAGGTGAGGTATGGTTTATTACTGACTGTAAATGATCAATACATATACACAAATAACAAGGCAAACTACAACTTATAATTTGTGTTTCTTGTGTTGTCGTTTGTGTAATCTGTCTGAACAGATAAACAAATATTTATAAACGATTTATTTAGGCTAGGAAAAAGTTACCTGCGTAAAGTTTGATAATTGATTGACATGCTGAGACACATCTATGGTAAGACATCCCAAATAATTATATATTGACAGTATTGCAAAGTTGTGAAAATCTATGAGCTTTTCTACCACTTGTAGTAAGTACCTAAAGAATAATTTTAGTTAACTTATATCTGTCTGTGGCATCTGAAAGACCCACCCCTATACAACATGGCCCACCCATGTTGTATAGGGGTGGATCAACATATTCTTGTTGGTATTCCGCCGCAACGAGACAATAGTGACAGAGTAACTTAGAAAAATGATAAAACATAATGTCGAGATGGGCTCTTGAAAATTAGTTATGTATTGAGAAGAAAAAAATGTTGCCTCGATATCATTTAAAATCATATTTTTAAAGGCGCAGAAACGTAACCATGACAACGAGGTACAGTCAGCGTCTTATCGTCACACATCTTTATACCTTTAGTAATAAAGAATAAAGATCTGTTGCGATATCTTTGATGTTTTGGATGCTCCAGTCTATTTGACACTGACTGTACAGAAAACAGTTGAATGGATAATGATTGGAGTCTCACAAAGTGTTGGTGCATGAGAGCCTGCTTGAGCAGCGCGTCAGCACGGTGGCTGCGCACGCGCAGCGCCGCCGCCTTCAGCAGTAGCGCGCGGCACACCACGCACACGTGCTGCGGGAACCCGTCCCACACTGACAGCTGGAAAGTAGGTAATACAATCAAGGAGGGTTCCCATACAACAGCGTCGGCAATATAGCAGCCAAGGGCCATATTATGTATATGTGTTGTTGTAGCTTAATCACGCCAAAACGGATTATCAGATTTTAACTTTTGATACACAGGTACAGATGCAGATGTAATGCAAAATAGGGTAAATGCATCAATTTTTTTATCGCTTTTCTTAAGAGAGTTTTTACCTGCTTAACTGGCACGTCGCATATTTTTTGTGAAAACTGTACGTAACTTGAACATGTGTTCAATTCATTCATTACGTTTTCGGTAGATAAGCTGGCACAGTGCAAAATTTCATGATATTTCCACAACCAAAGCTCTAAAAATGAATTTAAGTGTATATCTTGTTTTGTAAGAAAATTAAAGCAAAATCGATGAGTGCACACAATATAAATGCTAAAAATCTAGGGCATGTATTGAACATATCTTTAAGTTTCATTCAAATACCACAAAATAATGAAGTAAGAAGACAAAATATGCGACGTTGCCAGCTAAGCGGGTATAAACGCTCTTGACTAAATATCAAAATACCGTAAAAACTATTTCAAAATGTGAAATTACAATTAAGATCGGCCAAGAAATACGCATAATATAATCATTTTAAACTAGTAATTAGACAAAGAGGTCCGATGTGCACTTTTACTCCATATTAAATTCTGTTTTGCAAGAAAGAGATAGAATGAAATGTTTGCTGGCTTATATTTTGGTTATTTTTATAGCTATTCGAAAAAAATAATTTTGTCTATTGTTTGTTACATGAATGAGCTTTTCATAAAGCAAAAATAAAAAATCATGCATATTCCCTATTGTTTTCCATCATATTTTCTCGGCAACATTCGTATTTGTCATGCTACTTCAATCAACCTCAGTACCTTTTGTACTGTGACCGACTGAATTAGCAAGACACGTTTGTATGTTTCCGAGAAAATACGATAGAAAACTATTATACACTACATCTGTACTTGGGTATCCCCAGATTATATTACACATTACACAGTAACTATGCGTACAGGAACTATGCGTTACGTAACATTGATTTTCTTCAGAACGGTCGCGTACACAGAGTCCCTCACGCATATCTTAACTTTTTTTCTCAAAATTTCAAATGAAATGACCGTTTTAGGTAAAAATGTCACTAGGTGGTTACATAACGTTTTACTAGAGGGGGGTACAAAAAAACGTTACGGCGCGTTACATAGGGAGGAGGGAGGGTCGCAAATCTCCAAATTGCGTTACATAATACTTGAATGCTCCCTGAATGGTTTAAGGCCGCATGCGGTCCGTGGACCTCCTGTTGCCGACCGCTACCATAGTAAAAAAAGATTTATTCAGAAGTTTTTGCATAATATTTAGAATATTAGATTTTTAATTGTCATTACTTTTTCACAAACTGTGTATAAGTTGCTATAACAACAAACAAAGAAAAGGTGTAGTATAAGTTATGGGGACCGTACAAGGAACATGTTAACAATCCCAAGTAATAGGATCTTAAATTTCAAAACTCCTAATTATTCCCTTAAATTTACTACACAAAAAGGTTTTCATTTGAAAACTATACATTTTGCAGATCAGAGTGTGTCATCAGAGGGTTACTGCGGACAGTCAAAGATTTTTGCCTGATGATGCCTCGGAGAGAGGTGGAACATGTGTTGAGGATTATACTGTAAGATGGTTGTTATACATATACAACAGTCTTTGCATGCTTATTTTTTTGTCAAAACTACATGAGGATATGCATATGTGGAACAATTTATTGTCACATCTATTGAAGACACTATTTCGCGGAATATCTATCAAGTATTTCATTAAATAGATCACTGCAGCTCTACAGTAAAAAGAAAATTAACAACAGAAATAAGTAAAACAATGTAGTATAAATAACAGTGTAAAGAAATATGTATGCAGCATTAAAAAATATTGTTTAGCTCAGTGACAAGCAACGGTGTTTGTGATTACAACGAAGCAGTGATCTACTACAATAATCTAGAATATAATGAACTTGTGCCTCGACTTACCGTAGTTCCCAATACATCTACAAATGTTTGCTTTAAACCCCATTCACTGATGTTGAACAATTTTCCATCACATTCAAGACATATGCGGCAAGCTAGCAATTTATCAGATCCTAGCTCTACTTTTGGTATATTCATGACTGTTTAGTGAAACTTGTACATAAATAACATCTAATTTGAATGTTTTATTCACAAAAACGCAAAACAAGCTAGAATATAGTCGAATTAATAACAAATAACACTAAAATCAATTGACTTTGACAGTGACAAGTCGCCACTGGAAACCTTCCGATTCCACACGATCACCGTATGGAACATTTTATTTATCAGATTCGCAGGAAATTACATCGAATAACGCAATTATTATTTTAAAATAGGTTTTATATTTCATAAGTATCAAAAAAAATGAGTAAAATTAGCGTCAAATTATTTTTTTACAATCCGAATAATATCGGAACGCTCGTCATGTTTTTTTTTACAATTAGACACACAGAGTTTTCTTTCAGCCAAATAGCTATATTTTTATGGCAGAACCAAACTCAAATCCTAGAATTCACCCAAAGATGTGGCAGTATGGCCTATGGTCTTAGCCTGTCCGAAAGGGCGAAAAGAAAAAAAAAACAAATCCAAGAAGTTCATATCGACAGTAATAAACAGGAACGTAGTAACCGCCAATGGATTCATTTGGCGGTTACTACGTTTCCGCTTTTAGCCGTCGACATAATGAAAGTCAGCGATCGACGGCAAGTACTTACATTCTAAATTAATAAAGACCTCCTCTTTCTCTCTATACATTAAAGTTTACATTTACAGAAAAGATATATAATCAGAGGTCAGAATAATAATAATAAAGCTTTATTCCGTCATTCAATAAAAAGCAATCATTATTTTTAGTGGTAGGTACCACTCTGAATTGTGAGTCCTCCCGCTAAGTTTAGATAAATTTTCACTACCTATTCTGATCCCTGATCATCTGATATAAAACATTTTTAGTCTCGTTTTAATCCCATGGTTAACTGACTGATTGCTTTCAATTGACCAGATGCCTCCAGGGTATAACTTATCAGCAGTGATCGGCACTATCGGTGCAAAACTTGTAAAGCTGACATAAAGGGGAATTTACAACCAAGGAAAATCAGAATGTTATTGACAGATTACTGTTCAATTTAACTCTATATCGAAATCTCTGATTTCCAATACTTGGGTATAAGGATATTAATATTTTCCTGGCTGTAAGCACTCTTTTACGTCCGTTTGGCAAGTTTTGTTAAAGTTTTTCACTGCATATCAGCCAAAGTTTCTGCCTCCCATCAATCTTATTGCATACTTTTTGTTACTTGTGTGAGTCGAAATTGAAATGCCCCAAGCTGTGATCACGAATAGTAGAATATATTACTTAGCAGGTTAAAATAAAACGTCATATAAAGCGATAACATTTATTACTTCTACAAACAAACTACTCGATATATGATTAATAATAACTTATAAAAATAAATTCGAAACAATGGCAACTAAACCTTACAAAATTGGCAAACTTTGTACTAGTACAGAAGTGCGTATTATATATTTCTGTGAGTCCATATTTCGCGTGCATATTTTGTTCCACTGGCTTTTCCATAAATCTCACCATCACACTATCAGACATTGACAGGTGTAACCAATATGAACTTTGCCATAACAAATTATAAATGGCAATGGTATTAATTTTTTATACTTGACTGTACGTATCGGCTCGACAACGTGGTGGACAAATGGTCTATAAGATGGTGACTCATAATGAACATTGAAATAAATATAATCGTAAATATTACAGAAGTTAACTCAATAAAATAAATTATATCCAAAACAGTGCATAACTTTCATAATCATTACAGAATGGATATCGATGTTATAATGTAATAGACATGACGACAGGGAACGAAAATCAAAATTCTAATTAGTCCGTATTGTAGATAACAAAAAATATTGGAGACGGATTTTTCTTTTTTCAAATAAATCAAAAAATACTGAGATAAATCGCATCAAAGTTTGGGGGGCTCGTGACGTCACTACTAGGTATAATCTGTACCATACGGTGACGGCACGCGGCATTTTGACTCAATGTATCTCCGTTATTTTTTCATTACGTACAAAAGGAAAAATACATGTCCATAATTTTTTTATTATCTACAATACACACTAATTATTTAAATGTAGTCGTCATCTCTATTATATCATTAATTGTAATGTAGCCCATTATAACTATACAGTTTTTGATCTCATTTTAGAGATATGAATATGATATGGGTGAACTGTCATATCAGAAAATAAATATTTTTTAAAGTACTCATTTTTTTAATGATATGATGTCATACATAAACCGAATGAAGTATTTTTATGTTTGGAACATAATAAAATTTGAACTTTATTGATTACAATTTTCATTTTGAACGTGCGATATAAATATGTTTTTAAATTGTACATTTTGTAACATACCCTTACAATAATGGAATGAACATTTATATTCCTAAAAAGTAAGTACAGAAGTTTAAAACAAGTGTTTAAATACTTTTTACTAATATTTAGTGTATATTAGTTTCGTTAGGACCAGATAGGCAACTATTCTTTTGATTT
Organism: Hedya salicella; assembly: GCA_905404275.2. NCBI lineage: Eukaryota > Metazoa > Arthropoda > Insecta > Lepidoptera > Tortricidae > Hedya > Hedya salicella. Next base: position 2,013,041 of record FR990120.1, read on the forward strand.
ATTCATTGATTTGTAGGTTTTCATACAACCCTGTCACAGAACATTGAAACCTTCTATAGGCTGGCCCAAAACCTGGCCCCTATTTCATAAACGTGACAGGTGACTATTCGACGTACATTGCTGGGTCGCCGAGTAAGTGTATGCCTGGCATCATGATGGAGAAGTAATGTATGCCAAATTGTCGTTGTCAACTGTCACCTGTCACGTTTATGAAATAGGGGCCTGAACGTTTAAAAAAAGATATTGAAGTGCTTTAATGAAAATAAATAAAAAAATGGTTTATACAATTTTGAACATATTTTAAGTCTTTAATTAAAATAAAATGTAATTGTTTCCTCTGGGTAACGGAAATTATCCATACGTTTTTTATGAATATTTCGTTACACAAAAAATAGATTCAATATTTGCTTTACTTAAGCCCTTTTAATCATAATATTTTCTTCTGTTTCCGCGATTATTACTCATTTAAATAAAACAATTTAACAGATTATATAGCGTATATTATCTCATTTGAGTTCCCGACGTATCGGAAGCTTTTCAGCTTTTTCTTTTTTGAAAAAGCGATATAATTAATTTTAATCATGTTTCTTTTTATACGACCCAAATAAGTTAACAAAGATTTCTAAGATTTATTTTTATTATTTTACACGTCTTTACTAGTCGGATCGTTAAATTAATAGATATGCCAGTTGCCTTTCATGTTTAACTTTGTGAGTAAATGTCATGACAGGGTCCTATTATGGCCTATTTTACTTGGCTTATTCTATTCATAAGAAGTAGTATAAATATCTCAAAGTAACTATAGTCGGTTTTTTAATACGAGACATTAAACTGACAGAAACTAGATGGCGCTTTAAAACTTAACATTCAACGCTGTTATAATCGAATAAAGAATCGTAGTACAGTAACAATTATTTCGTAAACAATTAATAATAAATACATTGTAACAATTAAATACTGCGATACTGTGTCTCGATTGCAAAGTTGAATAATTGTAAGTAATGATTCTTATACATAGATGGCTTTATGTATAGAGATTGACAGTCCTCTTGTTTTAATGGCAATGGCAAAAAAAGTGTAAACAGTGATACTAGATTTTTATATCTCACGGAACAAAATATTTCTATGGTTAAGAACTTATTGATAATAAATGACTTGATACAGTTTGATCTAATAGCTAAAATTAAGTTTATCACGTAACAGTTAATTTTCGAGACATTTCGGCGATTTTTGGATAATACCTCTACATTTCAGTTAAGTTCTCAAATGAAAAATCCGACTTTACATTATGTGAGTATTTAAGGTTAAACTTTAACAGAACTACGAACAACGAGATATAAGTGTTTATACTTGCAGAGGCTATGTTTTCTAAGTTGCCATGGTAATATATTCCTTTTGCACCCGACCATGGCGAGCGAGGGCTATAAATAAGATAATGTAAATAGGTTATTTTTGAATTCGTCTCCCGTTCGCTGTAGTTCTAATGTTTTTATTACCGCTTAAAGTTGGGCGGGAAAGTCCATTTTTAAAGTATGAAAATAATAATAACTAATAATACCACTGAATAACCCATAAAATGTATGGTAACTTTTGTTATGAAACCGTTTCCATAAACGCAAGTTTTAACATAGCTGCAGAAAAAAGTTCTTAATTCCCCCAAACAAGGTACTGTGTGACGTTACGCTTTAGTATGAAGCGTTTTTTGGAAAAGTCCAAAAATGTGATTTTAACATTGTTGTCTCTCAGGGAGCTTTTGTAAGATTTAAGTGGTTTTCTCACCGATATTTTTATTATTGAGAAGACGTTCTATCATACCACAGAAAAAAAAAATTAAATAGCCTATTGGGACCCGCACGAAGGCTCTGTTAAATGCTAGCTGTTAGAAAGGATCTACAGCACCTCCCGCCATGGTCGAGTTAAATACTAAACTTTTTCAATGTTTTTTTAGTTGACAAGCTTCGTGACGTAGTTGCTGGGAAAGAGGCCGGTCATGCCTCGAAGTTCACCTGAAAAAAGTAAATCGAGTAAAACAATCATTTTTCTTGCCTGCGAAGCTGAAGGTCCTGGGTTCAAATCCCGGTTAGGGTAAATATTTATCTGATGCGCGCATATTTCTTCCGGAGTCTTGGATGTTTTCTATGCATATAAGTAAATATATCGTCGTCTAGTACTTATAACACAAGCCTTATTGAGGTTACAATGGGACTAGTTTGATTTTGTGTTAAATTTGTCCCGTAATATCTATACGCAAAGGCATAAAAGTTGTAAAAATGAGATGTCTGTACATTCAAGATATTAAAAAAAATGACCTTAACGGGCTTGAAGGTCACTGTATGTTTGTATGTGTCGTTGTGGCTTCATCACGCCAAAACGGCTAAACTGATTTCAACTATTTTTCGTACACGGGTAGCTGGTATCCACAGATGGCTATAGAACACTTTTTACTCGACTACGCTGAAGAAAAAAATAGGGGTAATGACTTTTCACCTTCACGAATTCGATTTTAAAGTTGTAAAAGATATTTTCGAAATAATGATTGTAACGGACTATTTGGAGGTCACTGAACCGATAGCGCGGAAGGCACAGAGGATCAAATTAGACATGGAGGACAGCTATGGGTTTACACTTGGAATACATGTATGGTCTACAAAGAAATTGGTCCACCACTTTTGGACCTTAATACATTTGAAATGGAATCGAAAAGTGGTAGACCAATATTTTGGCTGACCGTACCTTGCCACCAGGCGGGGTCTTGGCTGCGATCGGTGACAGCAATGATGTCGTCCTTCTCGAAGCTCAGCTCATCAGCGTTCTGCGCCGTGTATGGGTACAACGCGATCACCTATAAACACACGCTTTATCCATACTAATATTATAAATGCGAAAGTGTCTGTCTGTCTGTCTGTCTGTCTGTTACCTCTTCACGCTTAAACCGCTGAACCGATTTGGATGAAATTTGATATGGAGATAGTTTAAGTCCCAGGGAAGGACTTGCTTTTATCCCGGATAAATATCCTTATCCGGGATAAACGAATTTAAGGCGGACGAAGTCGCGGGCAGAAACTAGTGTGTGTATAAATTATCTTAAGGAAAAAAACCGGTTAAGTGCGAGTCGGACTCGTATACCGAGGATTACGTACAAAATATATGCCAAAAGCGGCTATATCTATGAAAATACAGTATAAGCCCCTGGGCTTGTAACCGGTTACGAATAAACCGGTATTTATTTAGGTTAAACAGGTTAATCAATTAGGTTATGTTCGAACGAATAAGGAATCTTCTTTATTTCACACTTAAAACATGTCAAAACAACAATAAAAAAATTGTTAAGATTAGCTTATAAACCTAGAACGAATTGATTAGGGAATGTTTATTCACTTAGGGAGCGCTTTCTATCCGGTTAACAGATTTAATTTCCGATTTGCGCTCCGAGGTGGCTCCGAGATATTAACCGCCTTGCGTAACCGCAAGCGTAAGCGTGGGTTAGGGTCTCAAAGTGTGGCTCTAACCGTATTGAAACGGATTATATCACGTATATTATCTAATTTGAGTTCCCGACGTTTCAGAAGCTTTTCAGCTTCCGTGTTCCGTGTGTGAGTAGACTCCGTGAACACGGAAGCTGAAAGCTTCCGAAATGACGGGGACTCACTTAATATACGCGATATAATCCGTTTCAATTGTTTTATTTCATAGAGAGACGGACAACCAAGTGATCATATAAGGGTTCCGTTTACTTGCTTTTGGGGTACAGTCAAGGGCAAAGATAAATATCCACACAAAGTTCCAAAATACGTATATATATAACTTACTGCCAAAATAATAAGACCCGTATATATATTTTTGAAACTTTGTGGTGTATACATATTGGTGCCCTTGATTGTACCTACGGAACCCTAAAATTATACTCAACTTTTCAAAGTCAGTAACCACTAATGTAATCTAAATATATCTGATTCTCACGGTAGTTATCCAAGTTTAATTTATTTAAAGGATTTTTATTGTATTTTGTTCTATTGGTTCTGATGATACCTTCTACAATACAATACAAATACTCTATTGCACACCTTAGATACACAGAAATACAGAACATGACAGTAACATTCGAATTAGCAGAGGTAATCAAAAAACTTCTACCTTATCCGTACATTTGGTCACAGTACCTTATCGATGACGGTCTCAGCAGGCAAGGTGTCCATTTTTGAGAGCACCGGTGTGGTCCGCCCCGACGTGCGACCCGACGATTGTAAAATCTGCAAAATAAATTGAAAAATTAGGTCTTATTAAGTACAATAATTATATTGATTCAGTTTCTTCATTGAAAAACTGCGCCATCTCTCTCACTACCCTAATACTTTCTGGAGAAGCAATGGAACAGAGACGTAGCGTGATGATACGCAAGTCTTTTAGTATGGCTAATGCGCTTAGCATTTAGAAATAACAAAGATAGAGAGGGCGCTACTAGTGCTAGCTAGATTGTGTTCGAAATTCAGTTTCTTCATTGACGAACAGCGCCATCTCTCTCGCTATCCTAATACTTGCTGGAGAAGCAATGGGACAGAGACGTAGCGTGGTACGCATGTCTTGGAGTATGGCTAATGCGCTTAGCATTTAGAAATAATAATGATACAGAGGGCGCTACTAGTGCTAACTAGATTGTGTTCGAAATTCAGTTTCTTCATTGACGAACAGCGCCATCTCACTCGCTATCCTAATACTTGCTGGAGAAGCAATGGGACAGAGACGTAGCGTGGTACGCATGTCTTGGAGTATGGCTAATGCGCTTAGCATTTAGAAATAACAGCGATACAGAGGTCGCTACTAGTGCTAACTAGATTGTGTTCGAAATTCAGTTTCTTCATTGACGAACAGCGCCATCTCTCTCGCTATCCTAATACTTGCTGGAGAAGCAATGGGACAGAGACGTAGCGTGATACGCATGTCTTGGAGTATGGCTAATGCGCTTAGCATTTAGAAATAACAGCGATACAGAGGTCGCTACTAGTGCTAACTAGATTGTGTTCGAAATTCAGTTTCTTTATTGACGAACAGCGCCATCTCTCTCGCTATCCTAATACTTGCTGGAGAAGCAATGGGACAGAGACGTAGCGTGGTACCCATGTCTTGGAGTATGGCTGATGCGCTTAGCATTGAAATAAGAAAGATACAGAGGGCGCTACTAGTGCTAACTAGATTGTGTTCGAAAATTTCAAGCCACGTACGTAAAGTAGCGATAGCTCAGTTGGTCTGAGCACGTTAAAGAAGAGGTTCAAATCCTGCTTGCAATTTAGTAGGTCGCATTTCTTTTAAAACATTTGATGGATTAAAAAGGAGCACAGCTAATAAATAGTTGTAGTTTTTTGACAGAAAGCTTCTGCATCTGACCCTTAATCCAGCCATCTAGCTAGAGTCTCGACCAAGATCCCAAGAAATATCTCTATGAAACACAGTTTATTGTGTTTCTGTGTTTTTAATGTGTGAAAATTAACACCACATTCATATCCATTGTGACATAGACAAAAGTCAAAGCGAAAAGAAAAATACGATTGCTCTCGCACGTGGACACACCAAGACTCGAACCCGGTACCTCTCGGTTACGCGTCGAGCGTGTCAACCCCTCCACCAGCGAGCACTGTGCCAATCATACATTGTATAACGATTGCATAATCTATACTATTATAAAGTTGGAAACATGAAATGTCTGTACATTGAAGATATTTTCAAAAAATGATTGTTACGGACTTTTTCGAGTTCACTAAAACGAAAAATATATTTTTTGGATTTTTTGTATGTTTGTATGTGTCGTTGTGGCTTCATCACGCAAAAACGGCTGAACCGATTTCAACTATTTTTGTTACACGGGTAGCTGAGTATCTCCAGATGGTTATGGGATACTTTTTACCCAACTACACTGTTGACAAAAAGAGGGGTTTTGACTTTTTCTCCTCCACGAACGAAGTGGACCAAATCGATTACAGTAAAACTAAACTTAAACAAAACCAATAAAACTTAACCTAAAAATATAATTAAACTAAAACTAATATTATTTGAACAGTCAACATCCCAGAAGCTCTAGAACGGGATAATCGTCATGACTACCTCGTAAGCCAAGACAAGGTTGCTGACCGTGTTCTTGTCGGACAGATCTCCTACCTTGACGTAGCTGGCGGGGAACCAGCCAACCTGCCGGTTGCGACCCTTGGCTTGCAGCTCGCCCTCCCACCAACCACTATCCGCCTTCTTGCGCACCACCAGTAGCTGCCCCTTGGTCAGGGACAGTTGCTCGGCACTGAAATCATAGGACGACATTAGTGTTTAATTAAAATCACGCAGCAAGCCTTTGACAGAAATTCGATGTACGTTAGACGAGACCTACGAACTGTTTAGGACGAAGTACCAACAGGGCAGAAGAGAAAGGAAAGGAGGACAATCTCTGTTTATCTAAAGCGTTTGTCAAAAGGGGTTAAATTGGTGGCGCCATAAGTTTTGAGTGCGTAAATTTGTTTTTCTCAAACATGCAATGCAATATTGACGTTGTGTTCCTTGTAATAGACCCCGAAGTCTCACATTTCGTGTGTGGCGCGACGAGGGGCACATAATGATAATTTCATATGAAATTGCCGGCCAAGCCCAGCAAAGCGACCGTCTTTTGTTTACATTCGGTCCGAGCGCCGCCGCGCGCCGTTCAGAAGAGAACGAATAACTATGTATATTAAAATAACGTTTTAGTGGAAAAAAAATGCTTATTATATTAAAAAAACCGGTTTATATTTCAGTGCATTTTTGAGAAAACCACTAGACAAGCCTCGGCGCGAACAGGGATTGTCGGCCTCGTATCTCTAGATGGCCTCGTTAACATTCGGCCATCTATAACTACTCGGCCGGCAATCCCCTACTTCGCAGCCTCTGCAGTAATGTACTATTATGTTATTACTAGCAAGAATGTCTCTTCGACAATAGACGTTGGAAGTCATTTTGCGGTTGTAGACTAAATCAGCATAATAATAAAACACAAAATACAAGAAAAATAATTCAAAACCTGTTTAAATATTTACATTACAAGAAGAATGTAGCATTTTGATAAAAATGTTTTGAAATTAGTTGTTGACATGACCGGAACTGAGACGCTACGGGTAAATTCATTGCATACGCACATGCTACTCTATCGCCATTCTGGACTGATTTGGAAATATTTATTTACTGCTTTTCGGTGGACACATTTTCGCCTTTTTTCCTATATGAGATTGCCTTTCTTACGTTTCTATACTCCATGGTACCAACGAGGATAATATAAATTCATAGCAGTGGTATAAGTTAGTTATTTATGTAGAAGTTACATAGCCTCCGCGGTCTCGTTCACAGCGTTGGTTTGACAGAACCTGGGCTTGATGAAGGTTCAAAGGTAAGGGTAACAATACCATAAGAAGCTCCTACCTGGTAGCGGTGTAAATGGCGATGGCCAGCGCGATCTCGCTAACAGCGTTGGTTTGACTGAAGCTGGCCTTGATGACGGTTCAACGCTACCAGGGTAGCAAAACCGTATGGCACTTCATACTTAGTGGCAGTGTAAGGTGAGAGCGGCGAGGGCCTGCGCGATCTCACTCACAGCGTTGGTTTCACTGAATCTGACCTTGATGGTGGTTCAAAGCTACCAGGGTAGCATAACCATAAGGCCCTTCATACTTAGTGACTGTGTAAGGTGTGAGGGGCGATGACTTGCGCGATCGCGCTCCGAGCGAGAAGGAGCTCTGAAGCTGGCCTTGATGACGGTTCAATGGTTCCAGGGTAGCATAATCATGAGCCACTGTTCTCAGAATTGTTTTGACTGAAACTGGGGTTTGTGACAGTTCAAAGGTACTAGGGTAGCACAACCATAGGAATCTTCTTACCTGGTAGCGGTGTATGCGGCGATGGCCTGCGCGATCTCGTTCTTCCTGCGGCCGGTGGCGGAGTCGCGGCCCGAGTCGCGGCGGGCGGCGGAGGCGGGGCGCGCGCCCGCCGCCCCCCCCGCTCCCCCCGCCCCCGACCCCGCCGCGCCGTCCGTGATGGCGGCCACTTCCGATGATATCGGCGTTGACGATTTCTGTTCCTGGAATAATAGGACAATGGGTGTCAATTTTCGACCCGTGAACCAGAAAGCTGAAATCTTCCGAAACATCGCGAACTGAAATGAGATAATATATATATATATATATATATTATTTATTATACACTTACAACTTACAAACAAAAATACACTTAAGTTTAATAGAATCGTTAAACCAGTAGGTTTGTCTCGATGCTTCATTCCGCTTTTAGATAAACACTACATAAACAAACATAAAAATACGTTACCGGTTCGCTTCAACCAAATATCATAATACCATGCTCCTATTACGTCGCATTGTCAAAACAGACTAGTTTCAAAATATCTAAATGTTGAAATGACTTACACCTACTTCTTAAAATACCATACTCTTGATATAACTATTATTCAAATTAACATTATCGTGAATTTACTAATTTTCGACTCAGCCACGTCCCAAAATATCTAAAACTTATATTACCTTGATACAAAACTGTCACAAGGTTAAAACATCAAATGCTCAAAATACCTAAAATTTAATTCATATAGAAAAAAGTCTAATTTTCGGAATTACTGTTTCATGTGATTGTTACATTTTCACGTGAGTCATTCATCATTAAACTAATTATCAAATTACTGATTTAATTCAGTTTCTAAAAAAATATAATTCATTAGATTTTAATAAAACTGGTCAAATTTTTATGTACCAAGTCAAAATTTTAGGTATTATGAGACAATGTCGTTTTGATCTTTAGGCCTGACAGTTAAAAAGGTATTTATGAATTTTGGTAATTATGAAACTATTGCGTTACAATCTTAATGATAATTTGGCATTTGAACAAATTGTCCTTTTTACCCACTATACATTTTGGATATCGGATATAACATGTAAACGTCATTATGAGAATTTATTATATTGGAAACAAATTTATTTGAGTTTTTTGGTATTTTGGAACTAAGCCAATGTGAGATTGAGTCAAAATATGGAACCTGGTATTATGCTACTTGGTTGTAACGGACCGGTAACAAAAATACATTAATGATGCAATTGAATAAAAATAACGTTTGCATTGAGAGTTATCGGGCCGCGTGCTCTGAACAAGAACCGGTCCGGCCGCTCCGGCTGGCCCGGCGTACAGGGTGCTGTAGCTAGGTGAAGTAATGCAATGACTTCATTTTTAATGTTCCAAAATAAAATTGCATTGTTTTAACATCTCTGTTTTTAGAACGTTTGATATATACGCGATATAATCCGTTTAAATTGTTTTATTTAAATCCTTAATAATACAAATCATGTTTCTTTTTCATAATTTCACAAAGTCATAAAAACTTTCAAAAACTCCTAAGAATAGCCTAAACTTTCAAAAACTACGACTAATACCTGATTTGACTCAAAATATCTCAAGCGCCTGAATCTACTAAAATCTACGAAACCTCCTAAAAACTACTAAAACTCCCAAACTGTACGGGCTCGCTGGGCGGCGCGGGAGTGATGGGCTTGGGCTACGGCGCCGGCTTCACGGCCTCCAGGATAGACGTGAAGGTGGCCTTCTTTCAATCGCCCTCTCTCTGTCTCTCTCTCTCTCTCTCTCTCCCTCTTCACTTGTTAACAACCATTAATAATACAAACCTTGCTTTTTGCCATAATTTCATATTTTCACAAAGCAAAAAAAACTTCCAAAAAAACTCCTAAAAATAACCAAGACTCAAAAACTACGAAAACTTCCTGATTTGACTAAAAACTACTGAAATCTACTAAAAACTACCAAAAGTCGTAAATACTACTAAAGCTCCCTACCTGTACGGGCTCGCTGGGTGCCGCGGGAGTGGCGGGCGTGGGCTGCGGTGCGGGCGCGGGCGCGGGCTCGGGCTCGGGCTCGGGCGCCGGCGCGGGCTCGGGCTCGGTCTCGGGCTCGGGCTCCACGGCCTCCGGGATAGGCGCAATCGGCTCCGATGTCGTGGTCGCGTCTTTTGTGACGTAGTTCGAGGGGAATATGCCCGTTCTGAAAATAGTAAATACCTAAGTTTAGAGGATATACTAGCAAAAGGCCTTTAGGAAATTAGGTACTTTTAAAAACTATTGCTATCGCATCGCCTCAAATCCCCCGTATTACAGTGCAAAAGGGACAACTGCCGCTCGGAACGATCTGACCTACAAAAAATTGGCAAAAACAGGGTTCCGTAGTACCCTATTTCCTCTTCCCAAACTGGACTAATTTTAGTTTTTATTTCACATATAACGAGGGCTTCGGCTATGCTTCTATGTTTTCTGTTTTTCTTTTATATTCGTTAAATTTGTTTACTAAACGTATACTTCTGGCGCCAAATGGTGGCATTTTTTAAGTTTTCGAGGGCCTCTAATTATTAAAATAAACAGATTATCAAGAAAAATAAAACAATAGGGGCATGGCACAGGTAAGTATAGATTATATTTATTTAAAAAAATTAGCTCTAAGACAATTATCCAGGGAGGAAACGGGGATTACGTTTGTATGGATGAACGGCCACTAGTATATCCTCTTAATAACTGTGCATGCTGTGTTTGCCTATAAGTAATTGTGCATTAATCTTAGTACAGGTCATTTCTTAAGAGCTGGCATGAATGGATTGAACGAAAGTAATGTCACTTGTCACTGTGAGTGGCAGTGTGAGTGCTGTACTTATACAAAGGCCTCCTAATATTTTGTAAACAAGTACATACGTCTTCGTTATTCAAGAAAAATACAAAAATAAAATTATTCTGCACATTATTGGGACTCAAATCAAATCAAATCATTTATTTTGCCAAACATACACAGGTGGTAGTAACAACGTACATGTCAGTATGATTAAGTTACATGACGGCATGTTTCGCCATAATTAGGCATGCAAAATCTTATTCTAGTTTACAAAATAATACTAATACTCTAATCATACAATTTATCAAAATATTCATTTAAATTATAAAATGGTCATATAAATAATAAGGATTTTATTACATTGTCTTATGTCCTCATTTAGATAGTTATAAATTTTTATACCATTATATTCAACACTACGTTTAAAATGTACATAATTTTTTGACTCTGGTAACATAATGTCAAAATTGTATCTGCATAATCTGCGTGGTCTATTGTTACTATTATTTGCAAAACTGGACTTGTTTTTATTGATAAAAATGCATATTAAGTAAATGTAGTGATGTCACAGTCAGTATTCCATGCTTCACAAAAAGTGGACGGCAATGTTCGAGTGGTTTTGCTTTTTCGATATACCTGATAGGTTTTTTTTGTAACAGGAGAACACTGTATACATACACACTATTACCCCAAACTTCAATGCCGTACCTTATAACACTTTCAAAACGAGCAAAATAAACTGTCTTCAGTATTGAAATATCCAATATTTTTGACAAAGTTTTCAAAGCGTAACCGGCGCTGGCCAATTTTTTCTTTAGTAGGCTTATATGGTCTGACCAACGCAACTGGGAGTTTAGTTCTACACCCCAAAAAATTGACATTAGCGGCCTTTGTTATGGGTAGCGGCAAGTCGTACGTCATACTATTAGTATGTTTTAGAAAAGGGACATAAAGTATTTTATCCATGTTAATCTTAAGACCATTACATTCAAACCAATGTGTCAAGTCCGCCCAAGTCTGGCTAATTTGGGCCTTAAGTGCTACAATATTTTCATTTTCAAGTATAATACTCGTGTCGTCCGCATAAAGGTAAACTGTTCCATATGATATATTATATTGCAAGTCATTAATGAAAATAATAAATAGATAAATAAATACTAAGCAGGTAAACCGTAAGCGAAAGGTAAATTTATCGGTTCGATACAAATATTACTATCTTAATACTTAAACAATAATACATTACAACAGAAAAGTTTTATTGGAATACTAGCTTCTGCCCGCGACTTCGTCCGCAACAAATTAGTTTATCGCGGATAAGGGTATTTTTCTAGGATAAAAAGTATGCCTATGTCCTTCCCCGGGACTCAAATTTTCATACCAATTTTCATCCAAATCGGTTCAGCAGTTTAAAGGCCGAAACACATCGGATGCGTGCGCATCACGTGCACGAGCGCGTGTGCGTGGCGTGCGCGTTGTATCGTATGAAATGTCATAGTAGATGACACACCGCTTGCGTGGAGTGCACGCGCAGCAGTGTGTCATCTCTTATGGATATTCGTACTTTACAACGCGCACGTCTACGTGCACGCCACGCACACGCATCCGGTGTGGCTTAACCTTAAGCGTGAAGAGGTAACAGACAGACACACTTTTGCATTTATAATGTTAGTATGGATATGATAAGTCGTATTGTATTCAGATTGTTCTAAGAGTAAGGACTTGATAACCGTAAGTATGACTGGTTTTAGGGTCACCTGTTTCCAATGCGGCCGGTCCACCAGTCTCCATCTCGGCGCATAACCTCGATCCTCTCACCAGCTTCGAATACCAAGTCACCAGGCTCCGCAGAATTATACGGGTACGCTGCTATATAGAAGTCACCGCCCTCTGGAAATAAACTTGTCAATCAATCAAAATTGTATTCGTTCATCATAGGTCAATTAATAGGTGACATATTATAAATAAATAAATAAATAAATAAATAAATATTACGGGACAATTTTTACACAAATCGCTCTAGTCCCATGGTAAGCTCAATAAGGCTTGTGTTATGGGTACTAGACGACGATATATTTAATAGATATATTACATATATACATAGAGAACATCCAAGACTCAGGAACAAATATTTATGCTCATCACACAAATATTTGCCCTTACCGGGATTTGAACCCAGGACCTCATATTACATTTTTAAAAGTACATCGACGATATGCCTTTTGGCGTACGCAATTTGGTTTACATTAACACACAGCTAATCATTAACAATAATTAAATACAATGTCCAGACAACACATTTTAAATAATACATAATAATAAATACAGCAGAATTTGTCAAAATAATGTGCGACTTTTATGAGGTAAGACTCCAAATATTATAAATAAATATTTCAATTTTACACAAATCGAACTAGTCCCATGGTAAGCTCAATAAGGCTTGTGTTATGGGTACTAGACGTCGATATATTTAATAAATATTATTTACTTGTATACATAGAAAACATCCAAGACTCGGGAACAAATATTTATGCTCGTAACACAAATATTTGCCCTTACCGGGATTTGAACCCAGGACCTCCAGCTTCGCAGGCAACCCTTGAGTCCCCCCTACTCCCGCTGAGCCAAACCGGTCGTCTAGTAAATATTGATTTATGAATCTGTCCTATTATCCATACTAAGATTATAAATGCGTAACTGACACTCTCTGTGCGTCAATTACCTTAAAAAATACAAAGATATAACTGAATAAATACTTTTTTTATTTCAATGAATAAATACTTTCAACGAAATTTTTTTTCACCATGATCGGATATACCATTTATGAGATATTGCCGAAAAACTGCGCATCAACAACAACATCAAGAACAATTCTTTATTGCACACCAACAACAGAATCAGTACAATAGAGCCTTAACATAAAATAGGTAAACAATAGGCGGTCTTATCGCTAAAGAGCGATCTCTTCCAGACAACCTTTGGGTAGCGGAAATTACATAAAATAGCTAGAAATGCTGGTGAGATAAGATTACGCATAATACAAAAATAAATAAAAACAAACATAGATATTAAACATATACATATACTAAACATACATACTACTATATATACAACAGCACGACTGGTGTATTTTGGCTACTTTCATAGCGTTATGTGTTATGGTATTTTGCTGTGGGGCAAAGCCGCTGACATAAATGCATTTTTTGTTTTACAAAAACGTGCTATACGTAATATTTACAACTTAGGGTCACGTGTTTCTCTTAGAGATAGATTTAAAGAAATCGGCATCCTTACTGTTGCCTCACAGTATATATACGAAAATATTATGTACATCCGTAAAAATCTGAACATGTTTAAATTAAATAGCGACATTCACGATTTTAACACTAGGAATAAAAATAAATTAGCCATTCCAGGATATCGTCTCCGTAGAGTAAATATGTCGTATATGGGGATTTGAGTACGGTTTTACAATAAGTTACCATCTGACATGCTCAAACTGTCAATTAATAAATTCAAGTCTAATGTTAAACGTCACCTTTTACAAAAAGCATATTATACTGTAAATGAATTTTTAGATGATAAGAGTGCATTTGTGTAAGTTACCTTCGGTTAAGTTAGTGTCATATTTTAGTTATAAAATGAAGTGTAGAAGAGCTACTAGCATAAGCCTATTTACAGAATAAATATTTTGATTTTGATTGATTTGATTATATATATATATACTGACATCAAAGTGATTAGAAAACCAGTAGCAGAATTTTAAATACCATCAACCTTATTAATTCAATTCTTCTTCATTCGTCATTACCCCTATGTTTTTTTTATCCCGTACAAAGTATCCTATAAGCATCTGTGAATACCCAGCTACCCGTGTACCAAAAATTGGTGAAATCTGTTTAGCCGATTTGGAGTGATGAAACCGCAACGACACATACAAACATACAAACAAATAACGATTTAGTAAACCTGTAATTTTATTTTTAAATATCTTCAATCTATAGATATTTCATTTTTACAACTTTATAATAATATAGACTAGAAAGTGCCCCACAACTTCGTTCGCGGAGGAGAAAAAGTCATAACCCCCCTTTTTTTCATCAGCCTAGTTGGGTAAAAAGGATCCTATAACCATCTGTGGATACCCAGCTACCCGTGTACCAAAAATAGATGAAATCCGTTTAGCCGATTTGGCGTGATAGAGCCACAACGACACACAAGCATACAGAAAATATTTTCGGTTTAGTAAGCCTGTAATTTTTAGGGTTGCGTAGCCAAAATGGCTGAACCCTTATAGATTCTGTCTGTCTGTCCGTCCGTATGTCACAGGCATTTTACTCACAAACTATAAGATGTACATTGATGACATTTGGAGCATAGGTGTCGTGTCTTAACCGCTACTTAGTTTGATAGTTAAATAAAAAAAAAATATTTCTAGAGGGGGCACTCCATACATGTAACCGAAACTGAAAAAAAAACCAGCGAATATCAAGGTGTGGCACATATTTCGACAGTACTTCTAAAAATACTATGCGGTTTCTAAAAAAAAAATTGATTTAGTGAATATTTTCCGAAATATTCGCTACGAAAGTCGCAAAAACTGTGTCCCCCCTATGTATTTTCTAAACGGTAAGTTAAAAAAATATGAAACAATTTACAAATATAAAGCTTAATGAATACTTCCAACGAAAATTGTTTTCAACATGATCAATCATACCGTTTTTAAGTTATTGCAGAAAAACTATGCTTCTCAGCAAAAGGACGTAAGTGCCGGGGAGGTACGCTCTTTTGTTAGTGTTTTTTTTCATATCGTACTTTTTTTCATCTGTAGTGCATTTTTTGTATAAATGGCTTGGTATAAATGGCGTGCGAGTCGGACTTGGCCGCTTTTTTGTTTAAATATCTTCAATGTAAAGACATTTCATTTTTACAACTTTATAATCGTATAGATGTATCGAGGGACCACTTACCGACAACAGGCATGGCTCCACCCAGGTCGTTTGCTATTTCTGCTTCCGGTACTTCGGCTATACCTAAAAAGGTTGGGTTTTATTAATAACTTCATAATAGCAAATGCATGTACCGCATTATTTTTTTAATCGCTTTTCTTAAAAAAATATCTAAATACCGTGGAAAAAGAGTTTGGGTTCTTTAGAATCGTCCCGGTAAGCAGTTGATGGATGTTAAAAAAAATACATTCAGCAATAAATACTTGTCACAAAAATGATATTTTTGACAGAAACTGATGAATACACTAGGAGGTGAACTTCGTTCGCGGAGGAGAAAAAGTCATAACCCCTCTTTTTTTATTTAGCATAGTCGGGTAAAAAGTATCTTATAACCATCTGGAGATACCCAGCTACCCGTGTACTAAAAATAGTTGAAATCCGTTTAGCCGATTTGGCGTGATGAAGCCACAACGACACATACACATATAAACGTAAATAATTTTTTTGAAAATATGGTCAATGTATAGACATTTCATTTTTACAACTACATAATATTGAAATAAAACAATTTAACGGATTATATCGCGTATATTATCTCATTTTAGTTCCCGACGTTTCGGAAGCTTTCCAGCTTTCCATGGTCACGGGAGGACCAGGACCAGGAGGAGAGGATGGAAAGCTGGAAAGCTTCCGAAACGTCGGGAACTAAAATGAGATAATATACGCGATATAATCCGTTAAATTGTTTTATTTCAATGAGTAATAATCGCGGAAACAGAAGAAAATATTGACTACATAATAGTTTAGATATCATTGGAAAGAGATTTCCGCTTGAAATACAAGTTACAAGCGTTTATAAAACGGGTCCCAATTATACATAACCTTCCCAGCTAAAATGAAAAAAAAAAAATTAAGCGTATGTTTATCACAGTACCTTCCAGCTGCGTCTTGGTCTCCAGAGGTTCAATGACCTCCGTCGCGTAAGCCGCAGCAGCGTTGATGTCCTCAACGTAGGACTCCGGGAACCAGCCCGACTGCCCTGGAAGTTTACGTTTACGTAAGTTTAGGTATAGTACCTCATTAATGTTATACTGCCCACAACAATATAGGGGCCGCTAAGCATTTTGATCGTAACGTGAAAATATATATTAGTTAATAAAACATATTTTACAGTCTCCAGATAAAGAGGCTTTTGTTTTTTGGGTAGGCTAATAATTGATTAATTAAATCGTCAATTGTTAAACGTTAAATGCCTCAGCTACTTTAATGCTACTATTTAACATGCTATTGATCATCCGATTTGAAATAAAGTTTTTTTACCTCTATAAAGCTAGGTCAATAATTCAATTTCTCGTCATATTATATCATTAAGGTGGATGCTACAATTTTACCTCAATATTGCAGCCAAATGCCTCGGCTACCTCAGTGCTATTATTTTACCTCAATATCGCTACAAAATACCCCGGCTACCTCAATGCCACTATTTAACCTCAATATTGCTACAAAATGCCTCGACTACCTCAATTATACAATTTACCTCAATATTGCTACAAAATACCACGACTACCTCAATGCCACTATTTAACCTCAATATTGCTACAAAATGCCTCGGATACCTCAATGCTACTATTTTACCTCTGGCAGTACCCCATCTCCACCCAGGCTCCGCGTCTCCTCTCGGTGCCACCGCATCACTCACCTGTTATGTATTATTTCAATTAAAACAACTTACTACAGTTGACAACATTTAAAATTTCGAGTAATATTAAATCAACATCCATTTTTTTACCTAATTTTCAAGGATTTTTATTGCAACTAGTTTTAAAGATATTCGGAAGAATGTGTGGGAAGCATACGATTCTCTAAGTGCCATCGCTAGGCGAGTAACTAGCAAAGTACAGTAGTACCACGAATATAAGTGACATCGGCAATCTTCGGCCACGCCGACGACTGCTAACAAGTACCGAATGAAACCGAACGTGTGACCATTTCAATAAAGACCTTGTTGCAGTTTACGTACGGTACATATACAATGACAGGTGAACTCGTGCTCTCGCTCATGGCGACTAACGCGGCGCCAAACTAAATGGCGGGCGCCGGCGTCGCACGCAAAATTTTGGCCAATGGGCGTCGAAGATTTTACCCACGAAACGCGCTGCCTTATAATTGATTAATCTGTTTTCAAAAAATGCCTTCTGCGCAGGTACATCGTTGTAACTTATATCTGTGGTCCTACTGTAACAGGACTTCATATTTTTAGTGCCACGTTTCCAATTTCATACATTAAATTAATTTCCTTGCGAGAAAACAGCTGGTATTGGCATTAAATGCATATTTTTAGGTTAGAATGTTGTTTTCTATTTAGGACAAGGACGAATTAAGTATAGATGCTATAGCTTGACAAGTTTTTTCGCGCGGCGGGGTCATTTACCCCGCACACTTCTCACTCGCCCCCGCTGTCTTTCCCCCCGTCGCCCGGAGAACATAGGAGTGCCACGAAAGAACTTGTTAAGCTATAGTATAGAATAAATCGTATAGGCATTAAATGCATATTTCTAGGTTAGAATGTTGTTTAATATTTAGGACAAGTAAGGATGAATAAAGTATAGATGCTAGTACAGAATAAATCGTATTACGAGACTCACCAAATCCCCACACTGTAGGCTCAACTCGTCCACAGTACGAGCCGTGAACTCGTACACACAGCGCCAGCGCGGCGCCGACGACGCTGCGGTCGATGCCGCCGACGACAACGACGACACAGGCTCCGTCGCTGCCGACAAACAATGTTTGATTTGTTGCTGTTAATTTATTGATAGGTACAGACAGCACCAAATTATCGGCATATACAGGGTGGAAAGGCATGACGATCCTTTCCGCAAAGGGGGGTCAGTTTAAGCGGTGGAGAATCGATTCGTAATGTTTAGATTTTTGTTACGAACCATTAGTAAAAATGTTAAAATTAATTAATGTTCTTCTTAGTGACAACCCTACTATAACTACGTACTATCTACCTACATGTAAGTGTACACACACAATTGTAATATTAACTGGGAAATATTATGGGTAGAAATGTTGTTTTGATAAAGGTCACTGACCCTTGTGTTATTGCTAAATGTTACTAAACCTAATGAGGGTTGTAACTTGCAGTATTTTGCATTAAAAGTTAACTGCCTATAACTTCAAAACGCTTACGAATATGAGCCTAGTTTCCTTAGAGGAAATACAGTACTAAATCTAAAAAAAAACCCCTTTTGCGGAAAGGATCGTCGTGCATTTTCACCCTGTATACGTAGTTACAGTTCTTTATGGCTATAGAAATAAATATGTCTTGTTGTATATTGCGCTGGTTAGATGTCACAGACAATAGGGGTGATAACTCACTTTTAATAATGAGTCCGTCATGTACATTAATTTAAAATATTGGAGACGTTCCTTTTTTTTACGTAATCAAAAAAAAATCAGGGACAATCTTACACAAATCGACCTAGTCCCAAACTAAGCAAAGCTTGTACTATGGGTACTAGGCAACGGTATACATAATATATAGATAAATTACAATATTGAAATACATCCAAGACTCAGGAACACACATTAAAAAAATAAAGGCGATACATTGAGTCAAAATGTCACGTGACATCACGCCTACGTACAAATTGGACTCAGGAGTGACGTCACGAGCCCTCACTGCTAAACTTTAATGCGATATATCTGAGTAAAATATAGTACATTTAAAAAAAAATGTTGTCCAATATTTTTTTGTTATCTAACGGACTAATTAGAATTTTAATTGTCATA
Source organism: Hedya salicella (assembly GCA_905404275.2). Classification (NCBI taxonomy): domain Eukaryota; kingdom Metazoa; phylum Arthropoda; class Insecta; order Lepidoptera; family Tortricidae; genus Hedya; species Hedya salicella. The sequence continues at coordinate 2,032,465 of FR990120.1, forward strand.
CCTCATCATCATGCGTATTTCATACTGATTGGACTAGATATAATAAATATAAATATTACAGATATAAATTTCAAAAAGGCCCGATTCACGTCGTAAGTTCATTAAATACATAAATATTAGGGACACACAAATCGAACTATTCCTATATTAAGCTCTGCAGTAATGTACTATTTTATAATAATATAATTATGGGTTTAGATATGGGTGTAAATAAAAGGTTGTACGAATATAAGTTACATCGGCAATCTTCGGCCACGCCGACGAGTGCTAACAAGTACCGAATGAAACCGAACGTGTAAACATTTCAATAAAGACCTTGTTGTCATTTCATATGTACCATACGCACGGTACATATACAATGACAGGTGAACTCGTGCTCTCGCTCATGGCGACTGACGCGGCGCCAGACAAAATGGCGGGCGCCGACGTCGCGCGCAAAATTTAGACCAATGGGCGCTGAAGATTTTACCCGCGAAACGCGCTGCCTTATAATTGGTTAATCTGGTTTCAAAAAATGCTTTCTGCGAAGGTACATCGTTGTAACTTTATATTTGTGGTACTATTGTAGCTGTTTAGGTGGGGTGGATGGGGTGTAAACAGGGTGCATGCCTAAAGAGCAGTGCGTGTACTTGCGGGCTCACCCGTCGTCGCGGGCGCGTCGCCCCACGCCGCCTCCGCCGGCTCACCCCACGCGTCATCCGACGGACCCCAATCCGCTTCTGTAAATATCAATTCATCACTATTTCATTTCAAAGCCCAAACCATAACGCTATAAAGAGCTATGGAGCTACACAACTTAATATGCCGTATGAATAATTATTCTGGCAATACTTCCGATTCTGACATTAGGCGCCTAGTTCTGTTACGCTGGGTGTCAACTCTGACAGTTCTATAGAGCTATAAAAAGAGATAGATATGCACATTTGTCTAATCGTTTACTGGAAGAACCTTGATAAACCTATCAAGCTCTAAGTTTTATTGCTCCAAAAGTACCAGGCGAACATAGCTGGCTAGAAGTACTTAAATACCAGTTCAACAGATAATGTCAAGTTTACAAGGAGAAACATCAACGTACCGATCTCGAACTACCAAGGTATTATAAGACACGAAGAGTATATGGTAGATTAAGAACTTTATAAATAAGAAAGAGATGGTAAACGTATAACAGAAAGGGTTATAGACAATATGTATGTGTATCAATCGCTCACCGGTAAAACATTGACAGCCTTTCATGATTTTTAAGTTTTCTTATTCCAAAAGTACCAGGCGACCAAAGCTTACAAAGAGTTTACTCATCACTTGCGATTGTCTAGCAAGCGGACTAAGAAGCTTTTAAATCCAGAAGCACCAGGGGAACATAACTGACAGAGTTAACTCACAGCATGGCTTTGTTGACCTTGACAACCTGTCAAAACTCCTAGTTCAAGGGTGCCCCAAAAGTACCAGGCGATCATAGCTTACAAGGAGTTTATTGTTTACTTGCGATTGGGGACCAAGCGGACTCGGAAACTCGGAGCTCCTAAATCTGAAGTACCAGGGGGACATAAACGGCAGAGTTTACTCAAAATTCTTACTTTACTTGTTCCAAAAGTACCAGGCGACCATATCTCATAGCAGTACTTACCAGTAGCAGGCCAAGCCGACTCGGCGGGCGCGGTGGTCTTGCGCTCCAAGTATTCCAGTCGTTTCTCCTCGTACAGCTGCCAGACCTTCTGACACTTGTCGCCCAGTTCCGTCACGGTGGCTGTCAACTCTGACAATTGTGAATTGTTGGTGTCCAAGTCGGTTTTCTTGCTCTCGACTATTGCCTTGGCAGCCTCGACCTGGCAATAAAAAATAATAACTGAGGAGTAGAAACATTTGGTACCCATATTTCAAAATTGAACATTCACTTTAAAAAAAACTGAATAAACTACAAAATATTTTCTTCTGTTTCCGCAATTATTACTCATTTAAATAAAACAATTGTAACTTTGACAGAGAAAAATATATCTTTTCTCAGTCAACCCGTGACCATGGAAAGCTGAAAAGCTTCCGAAACGTCGGGAACTCAAATGAGATAATATACGCGATATAATCCGTTAAATTGTTTTATTTAAACTAGAAACGTTAAGACTAAAGTAAATACTTTCCAAAGACTCCTCAACTTATAATCGACAACTGCTGAACATAGGACTTCCCCTAAGACTTCCACAACGTACGCTCGCACGGTTTCTGTGTAAATCTGGTTCCAACGACCTTAAGAGCGTTTATACTTGCTTAACTGGCAATGTCGCATATATTTCCATTTTGCGTCATAATTCTGTGGTATTCGAATAAAACTTAAAGGTATGTTCAATACATCTTTAGAATTTATGATGCGTTTAATAGGGCAAATGTATGATTTTTTTTATCGCTTTTCTTAACAAAATATCAAAATACCGTAAAAACTATTTCAAAATGTGAAATTAAAATTAAAATCGGCCAGGAAATACGCAAGATATAGGCATTTTAAACTACTAATTAGAAAGAGAGGTCCGACGTGCACAGTTACGTCATTGTGCACTCCGGCCATATAAACTCCATATTAAATTCTGTTTTGCTAGAAACAGATAAAATGAAATATTTGATGGCTTATATCTTGGTTATTTTTATAGTTATTCAATTTTTTTTGTCTACTGTTTGTTTCATGAATGAGCTTTTAATAAAGCAAAAAATAAATTTCATGCATCTTCCCTATTCACCTATTGTTTACTAACCATGTATGGATTGTAGTCTGAAATAAATAATTTTATTTTTTTATTTATGAACTACCGAATACGTAATCAATGTATTGAAAACATGTTGCAGTTACATTCATATTTCTCAAAATAATCAAGAAAAACGAAAAAATATGCGACGTTGCCAGTGAGGCAGGTATAAATCCTCTTAATCCGGTCATAAGTGTAATTAAAAGTTTAGATATTAGACACGGAAATAAGTAATCGTTGTGCCATTAAAAAAACCCGTCACACTTAGAAAAAAGCTTATCATGAAGATTTGAATAGAAGATTAAGGAAAAATAATGCCATAAAAAAGGTTTCCTTTTAGCATATTTAGCAAAAGTTGATAAATTGTAATTAATATTTTCTTCTGTTTCCGCGATTATTACTCATTGAAATAAAACAATTTAACGGATTATATCGCGTATATTATCTCATTTTAGTTCCCGACGTTTCGGAAGCTTTCCAGCTTTCCATGGTCACGGGAGGAGTGTCCTACGCGATATAATCCGTTAAATTGTTTTATTTCAAATTGTAATTAATTTACACATACCTTGTCTCTCAGTTGCTTGAGCGTGACCTCCATCATGCTTAGTTTTCCATCTTCGCCAGCGCCCTCTGATGCCTTCGCCTGTAAACACATTTTTTAACATTGTATTAAAGAATATTTTAATTACCAAGCCGGTTTTTAAATCATATATATTTTTTAAATTCAGTGACCTCTAAATAGTCCGTTACACTATTTTTTTTTAAATATCTTCAATGTACAGACATTTCATTTTTACAGCTATATAATAGTATTTTTCTTGGATTTTTTGCATGTTTGTATGTGCCGTTGTGGCTTCATCACGCAAAATCGGCTAAACGGATTTCAACTATTTTAGGTACACGGGTAACTGGGTATCTCAAGATGGTTATAGGATACTTTTTACCCGTCTACGGTGAAGAAAAAAGAGGGATCATGACTTTTTCTCCTCCGCGAACGACTTCTAGTATATCATAATATTGAACTTGGCTCTCATCTCACATTTATGTTTCTGGATCTGTTTAGCTATGATGTAACCGACAGACACACAGATAAACACATCAAACTTTCTTTGTCGCCGGATTTTAAAATTAGTAGCTAACCTTTGCGTCGAGCTCCGCCTTTTCTTTGTTGAGAGCTATCTGCTTCGCGTTGAGCTCTTTCACACGCGCTTTCAATTGCTGCATCTCCGCCATGCTGGAGTCTCGGTCCGACCTGACAATAACACCACAAGTATAATATAACATTCAACAGAGAGGGAAGACCAGCGACCGAGCGGACACCCAAACAATGAACATTCGCTTTATAACCCTTAAAAAAACTCTGCTTAAACTTAGGTATCTAATATTTTAAACAAGACAATATTTCAATGCAACGCTCGATTTCTATATTCAATCAATCAATCAATCAAAATATTCTTTATTCAAGTAGGCCTAGTTACAAGCACTTTCGAAATGTCAGTTACATTAGAGTGAATGTTTGCTGGAAGACGTAGAATATGATCCAACATTTGCTGCAAGGATTAGGGAAAACCCAGAAAAACCTTATTTTGCATTAAATCACTTTCAACTATGCTCTGAATTTTTTCATCCATTGGAATGAATTTGAATCCAAAAACGCGAATCGAATAAACAACGATAATAAATTATGGTAAATGTGGATTTTACCGATCGGGGAAATATGCGAACGGTAAATTTATGAGAAAATAATGAGTTGGGGAAAGTGACCTAATAAATCCTCAAAAGTAGGTCTTATATATTTCTAGACGACCCCTTATAAGCGTTTAAGAAACGGGCCCAGTACTCAGTTTTTACGAGGTGAGAAACCGCTGTTGTATTCTGAATATATCTGGGTCTCACGACAGTTTTCTAGTTAAAATTTTATTTTAATTTTCTGTTAATCGATAAATCCTTGTAAAGTAACAAAATAGAAATTATTCATTTATTCATTTTAAGTACCTACATGTATAGAAAGGGATGGTGTGAAGGTGGTTTCATTACGTCAAATCGGCTAAACAGATTTCAAGTATTTTTGGTACACCGGGACACGGGGTACAATAGGATACTTTTTACCCGATTACGCTGAAGCAAAAAAGTGGGTTATGATTATTTCCTTCTTTTCGAGTTGTAAAAAAAGAAATATCTGTACATCTATACTATTATAAAGTTGTAAAATTGAAATGTCCGTACATTGAAGATATTTTAAAAAAAAATGATTGTTACGGACCATTTGGAGGTCACTAACACGAAAAATATACGTGACCATGGAAAGCTGGAAAGCTTCCGAAACGTCGGGAACTAAAATGAGATAATATACGCGATATAATCCGTTAAATTGTTTTATTTCAATGAGTAATAATCGCGGAAACAGAAGAAAATATTACGAAAAATATATTTTTTAGATTTTATGTATTTGTATGTGTCGTTGTGGCTTCAACACGCAAAATCGGCTAAACAGATTTCCATAATTTTTGGTACACGGGTAGCTGGGTATCTCCAGATGGTTATAGGATACTTTTTACCCGACTATGCTGAAGAAAAACGACGGGTTATGACTTTTTCTCCTCCGCGAACGACGTTGCGGGCATCTTCTAGTTGGAGATTTAAAAAAATTAAATAATGTAACGGACTATTCTGAGTTACTAAATGGAAAAAACTAGTTTTTATTATTTGTGAATGTTTTTATATGTCTCTTTCTGGTACACGGGTTAGCTGCGTATCCATAGATGGTGATAGGATACTTTTTACCCAACTACACGGAAGTAAAAAATAGGGGTAATGACTTTTTCTCCTCCGTGAACTAAGTTGCAGTATCTTCTAGTGATAACATATTTTTCGACTCAGTGATCTCCAAATAGTCCGTAACAATCAATTTTTTAAAAATATCTTCAATGTACAGACATTTTATTTTTACAATTTTATAATAGTATAGATGATGAATTATGCCAAATGCTTATGACAAAAAAGTTTATGCCAGATGAAGGTAACCGATTGCCCTGAAATATAATGTATACGGACCTCATTCCATCGATGGTGCATTTAGCAGCTGCCACTGCCGTCCGGCTGCTTCTGATCTCCTTGGCCAAGTTACCCGCTCGCGTGGCCACGGTGCTCAACTCCGCCGCCAGAGCTTGACTCTTGGCTTTGAGGCTGAGAACTTTGCTCTGCTCTTCCGCGCGTAGCGCTTCCAGTTCTCGAGTTCTAAGCAAGAAATAATAATATTAAATAAAACCGCAAAAGCATGTCGGACCAAGCTCAGTGTAGGGTTCTGCAGCCGTTCATACAAATAAATGCACTACAGATGAAAAAATACGATATAAGAAAGTGCACTAGCAAAAGAGCGTATCTCCACGAAATTTACGTCATTTTGCTGAGAAGCGCAGTTTTTTGGCAATAACTCAAAACGGTATATCCGATCATGTTGAAAATAATTTTCGTTGAAAGTATTTATTAAGCTCATCGGACATGACAAGAGGAGGCCACTCGATTACGTCAGCAACGTTGTGCTCGATTTGTCTGTCTCCGGAAAAAGACCTAGAGGGAGAGCTAAGACCACCTGGACAAATGTGTTGCTGACAGACATGAGGGAATGCGATGTTTCCGAAGACGACGTCAGGAATAGGGCGAAGTAGAGAGATAAGGAAGGCTGTTCGTACCTGGCTGTAGGCTTGAGTCGGTCAGGAACTAAGAACTAAAAGGAATGAAATCCCGTCACGGACCAAAAGGAACTAATTCCTGACAAACGATCTTACTCGGTCTTCGGTCCTTTAGTTCAGTATCAGATGTCGGTTAACGGATGAGCGAAACGGAACGAAAGAGTGTAAAGAACTACTGAATTGTTTTAAATTTCTATACTGCGATCGTTGTGAACGAGACAAATGCTCTTTCAAAGCGTGTCCTGCGCAAGTGCGGGTGAGACCACATATTCATACAGGATAATTGGATCATAAACATAAAATAAATACATGAAAGAAAATTATTTGTATTGAGAATGATGCGTAATATACTTTATTGAAATCCTTTAAAATTAAAGCGTTCATAAGAATCATTTAGTTTCGCGTCGTTCATAGATTGAAATGGATACTCGTTCACAGATCTTTAAATTTGCTCCTGAACTAAAGGAACTAAAAGAGCGATCTAGTTCCTTTGACCGATTGACCGAGATCGGAGCGCTCCTTGTAAAGACCGACCGGGCACAACTCTAGAGATAAGGAAGGCTGTTCGTACCTGGCTGTTCCGACTCGCTCAATCCTACATTAAAAACACTGCACTTTATTGTTCCGTTCACTATTACACGTAACACTTCACTAATAGTCCCTTCCCTATACTACTTAAACTTGTAACACTATTTACAATCGCGGATGGCTACTAAATTAAGCTGGAGACGGCTTGGGATATCATGTTTTTCTATAGAAACTTTCGTTAGCTAGTTTGCGGACTGTACAGGGCCATCTAGCGGACAATTTAGTAACTAATCTTAAATCTATAGTCGCATCAATATTCCGGCGACGAAATGTGGCGAGCGAGTTAACTCATGCGTTTTTAGGAGAACAGCGACATCTATTGGCCTTTTGCAACTTTAAATCTCAACAAAGGCTGACCCCACAACCATGTGGGATACATAGTCGGGAAGAGAGAGAGAGAGAGAGAGAGAGAGTATTTATTAAGCTTTATCTTTGTATTTATTTCATATTTTTTGGACGCCACTTGTACTTTTGAGGATATATGTCATTGGCTTTTGTTGTAGTGTTTTTTAATAATAAATTTAAAAAAAAACGGTTACATGTACGGAGTGTCGCCTCCCCTAAAAATATATTTTTTTCTTATTTAACTATTCAACTTGGTAGCGGCTCATACAAGACACCTAAATTCCAAATTTCATCAATATACATTATGTTAGTTTTTCATCATAAGGACGGACGGACGGACATGATGAAACTGTAAGGGTTCCGTATTTGCCATTTTGGCTACGGAACCATTTCTGCCTTTAGCTACTGTATACAGTCTCCAATCTCAGCCTACGAAGCTGGCGGTCCCGGGTTCGAATCCCGGGCAGGGCAAGTGCTTGTGTGATGAGCACGAATGTTTGTTCCTGGGTCTTGGATGTTTTAGAAATATTATAAAATATCGATATATTATGTATATCGTCGCCTAGTACCCATAGTACAAGCTTTGCTTAGTTTGGGACTAGGTCGATTTGTGTAAGATTGTCCCTTTTATTTATTTACAGTCACCGTGAAACACATTACCTCTTTTTCTCCCACTCCAGTTGGCATTGCCTCTCCATCTCTCTCCTTGCAGCCTCACGTTTATCCTAATAAACAAATTAAAACTTTTATACTTCGGTTTCTATGTATTTTTTTTTATGTTAGGGCTCACCCAGAAGTGACGCGAGGTTTTTGGGCCATATTTAGTCCCCACCTCGCCCTTGGTTATCTTTGGTGAGGCTTTAGGCGACCCCTCCCCCCCCCCACGTAAAATCACATCAATTTTTTCACGTCTTAAATTTTAAAGTAAATAATGTTGTATTTAGTTGACCTTGGGTTTATGTTCGTTTTTTCTTACATAAATGCGTTATGCAAACGTACCTCTGAAAGATTAGACTCTTATTTTAAGGTACAGTAAAAAAAAAGCACGTGAGGTCATCCTGTACGGTAAAACATAAGAATGTCGGAATCTAACTAGTGTTAGAAACATTTTTGTATCGATATCGATAGTTGTGAAATAGAACAATAACGGGCCAAGAGCATGTCGGACTATGCTCAATGTAGGGTTCCGCAGCAGTTCATAGGAAAAAACGCACACTACATGTGAAAAAGTGACCTAGCTAAAAAGCGTATCTCCACGCCACTTACGTCCTTTCGTTGAAAAGTGCCGTTTTTCGGCAATAACTCAAAAATGGTATATCCGATCATGTTGGGAACGATTTTCAAGAAACAATTTTTTTTGGGCCGTCTATTCTTCTATTTCACAAGCATCAAAATCATTTCATCAAAAAATGCTTCTACTTCTGACACTAGTTAGATTGCGACAGTCTAATGTTTTGCCGCGAAAACTCCGAACTCTGAACACGACTCACCAGTTCCTCCTTTTGCTTGCGCATCAGTTCATCCTGCTCCCGCTTCTGGGCTTCCATTCTCGCCTTCTCTCTCTTCTCGGCTTCTTCTCTTTCCTTGCGCTCTCTTTCCGCCTGTTCAAATTAAATCCCAAATTTTACAATAATAGGGAATATGCATTTTTTTTCTTTTTGCTTTATTAAATACTCATTCATGTAACAAACAGTGTAGAAAAATATTTTTTCGAATAACTATAAAAATAGCCAAGATATAAGCCATCAAAAATTTAATTCTATCTCTTTCCAACAAAACAGAATTTAATATGGAGTTTACATGACCGTAGTAGACTGTGACGTAACAATACACGTCAGACCTCTCTGTCAAATCGGTGTCTAATTAGTAGTTTAAAATGCCTATATTATGCGTATTTCCTGGCCGATTTTAATTTTAATTTCACTTTTTGGTATAGTTTTTACGGTATTTTGATATTTTGTTAAGAAAAGTAATGAAAAAATGTCATGCATGTTCCCTATTTAACATGTTTCGGAGTATGCCTAATGCGGTTAACATTATAAAATGAAAAAGATTCCGTCGAATTGTGAACCTCTTCCTTTTTTAGGGTTCCGTACCCAAAGGGTGAAACGAGACCCTATTACTAAGACTCCTCTGTCCGTTCGTCTGTCTGTCCGTCTGTCACCAGGCTGTATCGCATGAACCGTGATAGTTTAACAGTTTAAATTTTCACAGATGATGTATTTCTGTTGCCGCTATAACAACAAATACTAACATAAATCCATACTAATATGATAAATGCGAAAGTGTGTCTGTCTGTCTGTTACCTCTTAAACTGCCGAACCGATTTGCTACTTTTTATCGCGGAAAAATACCCTTATCCGCGATAAACGAATTTACGGCGGACGAAGTCGCGGGTAGAAGCTAGTAATAAAATAAATATGTAAGGAGGCTCCATACAAGCGACATGATTGTTTGCCGTTTTTATAGATAATGGCACGGAAACTTTCGTGTGCGAGTCCGATTCGCACTTTGTAATTTTTTTTGGAAGTCGGTTAAAAAGATGCAGAGGACGCTACTAGTACTAACCAGATTGTGTTCGAAATCGATCTTTGTTATAATATGAATTTAATATTTGACATAAACACTGGTTTTCTGTTAAAAACTTGAAAATTAAGTTGATTTATGATATCTACTATTTTTTTTCTATTGAAGCCCGTGACGGTTTTTTTTAAATTGCCCAGTAAACATTTTGCACAATCATATACAACTTTCGTTTTTTCAACTTACGGATGACAACTTGTACACCACAGACATCAAATGACAAATTATTAATATGTAATATCGAAGTAAGTATATTATAATGATGTATAATATTATTTACCTCAGCCTCCTGGAAAGCGTGAAATGTATAAATAATAATTAATTATGCAATCTATTATGTCAATGTGTATAATTGAAATAAGTACTTATAGATTTTGGACATTTGGAAGATTTTATGTATATCACATCACTTAAAAAACACAGTTACAAAAAAATATTGGCTAAATGACCCAAGTCTCACGGTTTTTATTTACCATTTTAAGGGTCGACTTCACCAACGTAGTATAAATTATTCCAATAATAAATCATTAATTAATCGCGAGTAAACTCATTTCACGTATCACCAATATTTAACCTAAAGTCAAAGTCTCTAAACTAGAGAAAAAGCTTATACCGCCGATTTCGGCAGTAAAATGTCAGTCGTAAATTAGTATTGTCATTGTCACTGTCAAGTCGAATCCATGCTTATTTCCCGATTAACGTATTACCCGAACAAATAAAAAAAAATAGCGGCACCATTGCTCAAGTACAGGAAAAACTGTCTATTTTACTTGGGTGCATTACGATTTAATTTCATTCATTCAGAGTAACTACGCGGGACGGGAGTAAGTTATCCGTAGACTAGCATGGTGAATCGAAATTAAAGTTAACCATCGAGTAAATCGTTAGAGTAAAGTTATACTGCGGCAGCCACTCTCGTGTAAATTAAATATTGGCGAAATCGGCCCTTAGTTCCCTAAGGGAACCAAATATACCCAATGCCAGTTGCCAATGAAACTGATTGCTAAGTATACCTTCTCTTTGATCTGCTGTTCAGCTATCTGCTCCTTTCACTTCTCCAGCTCGGCCTCTCCACGCGCTATGTACTTGTAGCGTCTCTCCTCGTATAACCGGTTGCTATGCCACTGGTTGTCAAGTATACCTTCTCTTTGATCTGCTGTTTCGCTATCTGCTCCCGTCACTACTCCAGCTCGGCCTGTACGTGTCCACGCGACTTCTCTCCTCGTAAGAGTGGTTGCTAGTGACACTGGTTGCCAATACAACTGGTTGTCAAGTATACCTTCTCTTTGATCTGCTGTTCCGCTATCTGCTCCCGCCGACGCTCCAGCTCGGCCTGACCACGGGCCATATTTTCGCGACGTCTCTCTTCGTAAGATTGGTTGCTGGTGATACTGGTTACCGACTGACGTCTGTGAACGAATAAGTTTCAAAAATTATGTCAATTCTCCAGATCTATCATTTGTTTTACAAAATTAGCATCTTTAGATTGTTTTGACCTTAAAAAAAAGATATTTTCCCAGGATGCTACGCGAGGCTATTGAGATTAAAAAGCATCCTAATTTCAATAGAGAAGATGGATTGTCACTACCACCAGCTTGGGATCCTGTAACACATCTCATCAAGGAACAAGCGAGACACAGGACTTTCCGAACGGTGTAAAATTTCTTATCTGTTTAAAAGTAGTTTAATAGTCTCTGTTTTTGACACTGCTACTTTCACTATGGGGCCATCTATATATACATTTAGGATAGTTAGCGATTAACTAGGTATCAATTAACGCTTAATTAGGTGGTTTTCACACGGTCAAAAAACACCCTGTATATGTAGATACAATATTTCAATTCCAAACTGCTTTGCGCCACCTACTTATACGTACAGTTTATTTTCTCAACGTATCCCACTATTCAAAGGTTGTCTGGAACAGATCGCTGTTCAGCGATAAGCCCGCCAGTTGTTTACCCCTCCTTGAACGTATTGTTTTCTGTACTCTATTTTGTGTGGTGTGCAATAAAGAGTAATTATTTTGTATATACCGAATTGCCCTGGGACTGGTGACTCCAGAATAAGGCTAAACCCTTACTTGGTATGCGGGGCCCTGCTGGGTTGGAATATTTTATCCCTAGCTGCTCATGGGAACGCAAATGGCGGCGATGTGGTTCGCAACCCATCACGTCTCGGTCCCAGCGAGAGCGAAGAGTGGGCTATGGAGAGCCGCTTTGCTACGTTAAATGTAAGGGGAGGAATGAATGAATGAAAAAAAAAATGACAAAATAGATGAAGTATGTCAGATGATGGATGCGAGAAATATTGATATTCTGTGTGTGAATGAGACAAAGCGAAAGGGTTGTGACAGCACAAAATGAAGAGATTAATGAATGTTACATATATGACCGTCGCAAGTGGAATGAGGTAGTCTCTGCCTACCCCGTAATGGGAAAAAGGCGTGATTGTATGTATGTATGTATATACCTGAAAGTGGGAGGGATAAGCTCTGGCGGTAGCTTGGCTGGCACCGGCTCGCCTTGAGTCGCTTTTTCGCACAGGTACATGGCCAGCACGAACTCCTCGCAGCCTGCCGCACACGAACAACGAATATGTAACTTATGAATGGATACTGGGCTGACAGGTTAAATTAGTTCGATCTCCAATGCAGTTATGTTGTTTTTGTAAATCTTTTCAAATGTTTTCTGTTTTTAACACGCTTTTATTAGGTCGACCTGTATGTAACTATGTAATGGAATCTAAGTTAACTAATTTAACCATCTTCCAAGGATCATAGCGTCATGAAAATTGGCAGCCGTACGTAGTTCTGATGACAATACAATAATATGGTACTGTCGAACTGATCTGATGATGGAGCGGGAAGATATGAACTGGATTTGCTTGAAAAGTCTTGTAAAGCGTGTTTACCTATTGTTTTTTAAACCTGTTGATTTATTTTAGGGTAGATACAATTTCAAAAATTGCCCTTTCAGTTTGAACACGTAATGCTCCTTACCGAGTCGTCCGTCAGAGTCGAGGTCGGCCAACGCCCAGATCTGCGCCAGCGCAGCTTGCGGCAGCCGCGACTGCAGCATGATCGAGCGCGCGCGGCCGCCCGACACCCAGCCGCTCTTCTGCAGGTCTGTCGCGTTGAACAGCTGTGTGTATCTGAAACGAAAATCAAGCGTTTAAGGATCGTTCTTTTGGGTAGATCAGCTTGTTCTTATTTTTATTCTGCCCTGTATAGAATGATTACTATGAAGCCAATCCACTTAACGAATACGATACCCATTGAGAGGTTTACCACAAATTAACGGCCTGCATCGTCATTCGAAAACCACGCCGAGCGAGCCAATGAGCGTAATTTGTAATAAGGGACGCATTTATTGCTCGCGCATCAAATGAAGAGAAAGCTAATACACTAAATGCTTGGAGTTTGTTGGCGCAATCGCCAGATGTAAAAGTACAATGACATCGAAGATATTATTATGTTTTGCTAACATTTAAGTTAGTGACGTACGAGATAAAGGGAAGAATGATTTTTTTACATAATTTAGCCGTTTATTAATCTGTCGTTTGTACAAACTAGACAAAGAACGGAAAATGAAGACGCGTTTTCGGGTAAATTTTCTATCTAGGACATTTTCAATAGGTCTTTGAATAGGTTATATAGTCAAATCACATTTCTGAAAATTTGCCTCTTTTATATGTATACTAGATTTGTCAAAAAAAAACGCTAAAAAATAGCTTACATTTTCGCATCTCTAAGATAACGAGAATATGGTGTCAGGAGTATACTCTCCTTACACCATATTTTAGCGAACGCCACCGATACTGCTTTTATAAAGAAGTAGATAACAAAACTTACTTGGCGGCCTGTCACCATCTCTGCTCAAATTAAGAAGTACACAAGACTCACTTGAGCTTCTGAGGTTGCGGGATACCCCACTCCACGACAGTTAGAGCAACTTATCACACAGATGCAATTAGCGGCCTGCCACTGACTCAGCTCAAATTACGAAGTAGACAAGACTCACTTCAGCTTCTGAGTTTGCGGGATGCCCTACTCCACGACAGCCGAAGCACTTATCACACAAAAGCAATTAGCGGTCTGCCACGGATTCTGCTCAAATTAAGAAGTAGATAAGACTCACTTGAGTTTCTGGGGTTGCGGGATGCCCCACTCCGCGACGGCGGGGGGGCTCATCACTCCTAGGGGCTCCACCGGGCTTGTCACCACAGAGCCAACCAGCGAACCTGCCGCCGACCCTGTTCAAGGTAAAAGAATATTCACATTCCTTTAAATAAAATAATTTAACGGATTATTGGTAAATTATTAAAATAAAATAATTATTCTGGCAAATGTGTAGTGTCTTTACAAATTAGGCCCATCTGGCATGTATGTACACCTTTATTTTGTTTTCTCAAAGTGGGTAGTTTGCACAAATTGTAACTTTGACAGAGGAAAATATATCTTTTCTCAGTCAACCCGTGACCATGGAAAGCTGAAAAGCTTCCGAAACGACGGGAACTCAAATGAGATAATATACGCAATATAATCCGTTAAATTGTTTTATTTCAATGAGTAATCATCGCAGTAATAGAAGAAAATAATATTCAGATTCGTCTGCCAGAGTATTTATTTGCCTTAACATTTTTTCTCTGACACTGGTAACTTTCAGAATAGTTATTATAAAAAAATAAACTCTAACTTAGGCTCTTAAAATTGGATTTCAAAAATCTTGATAAGTTTAGGATTTTTCAAGCGTATCAAAATTCAAGCATATGGACGATTCTGGATCAAAATTTCAAATGCAAGCTTAAGAGTCCCCGGCAAGCGCAGCCAAATTTCACCTTCCCATACAAACGGAGTTTCGTTCTCATTTTAAAACTACGTGTTTGATTGTAACGAAACTTTGCATATACAATGACATGAGGTATATCTAGGCTTGTAATTAGTTTATATGGCTCTAGTTTATAAAACAAACGAAATACAGCAAAAATAAATTTTGTATGAACAACTTAAATTGGCTATATTCAATCAATCAAAATCAATCAAAATATTCTTTATTCAAGTAGGCCTAGTTACAAGCCCTTTGAAATGTCAGTTACATGAAAGTGAATGTTTGCTGGGAGACATACAATATGATCCAACATTTGCTGCAAGGATTAGGGGAAACCCAGAAAAACCTAATCAGATCATTTAACTTAAGTATAATATTATTGATAAAATCATCCTTTTAAAAATAAAAATAATCAATAAGATAAATCCCAAAAGGATTGTCAATAAAAAATAAAAAAATAATAATCTAGAATGTGTCTAGAATAAAATTCTAAATGTCAGAGTATATAAAGCAATTCAGATTAAAATAATAATAATACCTTAGGTATTCGTTAAAATAATTATACATATACCTACATGACGCTATAATTTACATTAATCCCACGCGACTTTATCATTCATGTAGTCTTGTGTGCTATAATAAGCTTTAGAAAATAATTTTCGTTTCACAATATTTTTGAATTTACCAATAGACAACTCAGTTATGCTGCTAGGAAGTTTATTATAATACCCATGAATGATCTCCTTATTTTATGGAGCCTAGTAGCAGGCACTGCGAGCTTATGCTTATTTCTAGTATTAATATTATGTATATCACAGTTCTTCTTAAAGTAGGTAATATTTTCATGTACATACATAATATTCTCATAAATGTATTGACAATGCACTGACATTATATTAATGTCCTTAAACTAATCTCTAAGCGAGTCTCTATGGTTCATTTTATATATCACACGAACAGCCCGCTTCTGCAGAACAAATATAGTATTAATGTCGGAAGCACTGTCCCATAGTAAGATGCCATACGAAATAATACTGTGGCAATAACTGAAATACACTAATCGAGCCGTTATCACGTCTGTTAATTGACGAATCTTACTTACTGCAAAAGCTGCAGAAACAATTGTTTTTACTATGGTACCTGAAGCTACATAAACTAATTACAGGCCTGCATATACCTTAACTTATTCTAAATACAAAGCTATTCGTTTTAAAATGAGAGCGTAGCTACGTTTGTATGGAGAACCGAGCTTACAGGGGACTCTTAACTCACTCGAGAACAATTGAATTGATTTGTATAACCGAATTAAAACACTAAGAACTCAATATGCTTTACGTGATACCGTGAGGTAAGAAATTCTAAAAGGACGTTAGAGAGAGTTTTAATACTAAAACCAGCTCCTTACGTTCAATGGTAATATTCAGTATATCATCACATTAATCATTATCAATATTAGCTGAAAGACGTTCAGAATTTAACTATTGTAATAACTTTTGTAATTACCGTATTAATCAAGCCATAACAGGGTACTTAACTCAGGAAATATACATAGAAAGTTATAAGAGCCCGTGAATACTTCGAACGTATGTAAACCGAATCTCACCTGGTTTAGACAGTTCCTCCGCCTTAATAGCTGCAATAGGTGTGCTGGTCACAGGCTGGATCGAACCCGCGACCGTGTTGACAAGTTTCGGGGGGCTACTGACCAACGAGCCCATAGTCGTCCCTGTAGGGATGAGTGGTTGCGGCTGAGACGATGGTATCAACGGCGTGGGACCTACTAGTGGCTGCGGCAACCCGCCTATAAGAGGCTGATTCGGAACTAGTGGTTGCCCCATCCCTAAACCATTACCCATTGGCGGGGACATGGGTTGATTGGGTATTAAAGGTTGCGTCGGCATTATCGGTTGCGGGGGTTGGGCGGCAACCATGATAGGTTGCGCCATTGCCATCGGTTGATTTGGGATCAAAGGCGCCGCTGGCATTACTGGTTGCGTTGGGATCATCGGTTGCGTAGGCTGTATTAGCGGCTGAGCCGCCATCATAGATTGCGGTTGCCCCATGACTGGTTGATTAGTTATAGATTGCGTCATAGGTTTCACGCCGGAGATTAGGTCAGGTACTATAGGTGCGGATGGGCGGGTAGGTACGGCTGGTTGCCCGAAGTCACCCAGTAGTGACTGTGTAGCGGGTTGCGGTGGCAACCCGCCTATGAGGGGTTGCTGGGGAACCACGGGCATGGGGGGAACGGCAGGCATTGGGGGGATTGGGGGCTTCGCTGGGGCTGGAAACTGTTGTTTTGGGGGACCTGTAACGTAATAAAAAATGTACTTGTTTTACAGCAGAAATAAAGAAATACTTGCACATGGGCACCATCAAAGAAAACAGTCAAAATAATGAAAAAAAAATTGTTAAAAGATGTTTTATTTCTTGACTTTCTTCAAACTTTCCGTTTTGTTTTTCTTATATTGATTATAACTTACCCGTAGGGCTAAGTGATCCCAGCAGAGAAGGTGGCAGGACCTTAGGGACTTCGATGCCATGTAACTTTAAGTTGATTATCTGGCGAGAGGAAAGACCAAATTAAACAAAAATAAATAAATATATCAGCAATCAGACACACTAACCCAACTCAAGACATAGTTCCAAAGTAGGGCGAGCCCATCCAAAAAAATACGTTAATTGCCAAAGGCCGAGCTTCCGCGTAGCGCCAAAGACTAGAAGCACCCAAGTTTGCCGTGTCCTTTGCACAATCCATCTTATTTTCATGCATCTTTGTTTGGCCCTATGCTTGACTGGTAGAGAATGCCATGTGGTATTAAGTGCGCCATTTATACTTACTTTTGTTTTGTGCAATACACTTTAAATAAATAAATCCAAGGGCCAAAAACCAATTCCAATTCAAATCTTTATTCCTTCTAGAATCTCACCAAAGACCACCAAAGGGGGGGTCTAAATGTAGCCCAAAAAACCTCGCGTGATTCCTGGATGAACCCCAAGTTTTATGAATGGGTCGTACATTTTACTATGATAGTAATTCACTATAACCGCCTATAGTAATCCACAGGTTTAGCACTATTAAGAATGAATGCGACAATGTCATATCGTTACTATTACCTTGCAGGCAATGGAGAATTCCTTCAGATCCAGCTTTCCATCTGCATTGCAATCGGCCAGGGACCAGATCTGCCCCAAAACCGGTGGGGGCAGTTGAGACTGGAAAACAAACAGACATCAAAAAGAAATAAACACACTACTGCTTTAAAGTGCTACAGAGAGGAGACATAAGTTATTTGTTTAAATAAAACAATTTAACGGATTATATCGCGCATATTATCTCATTTCGGACGCTTTTAAGTTTTCCATGGTCATGGGTGGACTTAGAAAAGATATATTTTCCTGTGTCCAAATTACAATTTGTGCAAACTACCCACTTTGAAAAAACAAATAAAGGTGTAGTTACATGCCAGATGGGCCTAAGCTGTAAAGACAGTTACACATGTGCCAGAAGGGCTTAATTATTTTATTTTAATAATTTACCAAGCAGCATTTCACATAATCCGTTAAATTGTTTTATTTAAATGAGTAATAATCGCGGAAACAGAAGAAAATATTAAAAGTTATTTGTGTTTTTAATTTTGACTTTCATTAGTCCTTGCCAAACCCTAGTACAAATGTCAGTCACTAGTGACGTCACTCAAAATTTCTCCTAAGCAAAAGAAACGCATCTAAATATAAGGAATGAAATTAGTATCTCAGAATTGCTTATTTTAACAGAAAAAAAGGGGCATTTTTTTTGGTGTATCGCAATAGTCTTGCGTCTTAAAAAATATAATAAATCCATCAGTTAGATTATCAGAAAATATTGGACACTTATTTTTTCTTTTGTCAAGTAAACAAAAGATGATGAAAATATAGCCCGTTAAAGTTCCCCGTGAAGTCACGCCGTGTGACCGTTTTTCGCACGGCATGACTTCAAGCACCCCCACTCCCAAACTTTGACACACTTTATCTTCGTTTTTTTTTAGATGATCGGCAAAAGCAAAAAAATGTGTAATATTTTCAATGACATACAAATTAGAATAATGTTTTTAACACGCTTTTATTAGGTCGACCTGTATGTAACTAACTATGTAATGGAATCTAAGGTAACTAATTTAACCATCTTCCAAGGATCGTAGCGTCATGAAAATTGGCAGTTGTATGTAGTTCTGATGACAATACAATAATATGGTACTGTCGAACTGATCTGATGATGGAACTGGAAGATATGAACTGGAACTTCATGATGGAACATTGTATCATAGCTGTGTTGGGATTTGTTAGAAAAGTCTTGTAAAGCATGTTTTTCTAGTGTTTTTTAAACTATTAATTTATTTTACCCAGGAAACTACCCTATTGTGATCAGAGTATCCTATCCTAGGACTGTTAGAAGAGCTATGTGAATGTTACCTGCAGCATGAACCGTTTGGCCTGTTCCCCGCTGAGGTTCCCATTGGCGGGGCCTAGGTTGCGAAAGTGCTCTGCAAATTTAGCATGCTCGTGTGGCTGGATCACCCACGGGTCACCCATTGTGATGTCTGTAATAACAAAAAATACAATTTAAGGATTCAAATTGCGAATCTAATTTTTTTTATATCTGTCTTTAAATGTTATCCTAATTCGAGATATCTCCTATATATCTAGCTCCTATAGGAGATATCCGTGAGATATCTCCTATAGGAGCTAGATTAATACTTAATGTATTACACATACACACTCTTACAGACCTTTCATACTACATTAAATAACATGGATATAACCAATGATATAACATAAAAAGGGCTCCGAAAATGGCACAGCAAAACTATGTCAATTGGCAAACCTTAACCCAGTCTCACGCACAGAGTACTTTGTTATATATTGGATTATGCGTGAAATAAACAAAAATGCCATCATGCATTATTAGATTTTCCACTAATTACCCAATAAAAGCATCTAAAAGCATTTACGATTAGTGTGTTATTGCAATATTATCAGATTTATGTGTGCATAATCCTGGCCATTTTTACACATGGATTATCATGTAGGTAATCTATCTACCTGTTTTTATATTATATTGCCCTGGCCGGGATTCGAACCCGGGACCGCTAGCTTCTTAGGCCGTTGTACAACCCACTGAGCCAAACTTGTCGTCAAATCATATCATGTAGGTAACCTATCTACCTGTTTTTATATTATATCATTGGATATAACATAAAATGTACAATGTTGCCGTTGTTAATTCTTTTTTGAAACAAGCACCGCAGTCGCGAGCACCATCGCCCATAGACACTTACATCATCAGAGATAACAAGTGCAATTCGTTCAGATTGCAGCAAAAAAAATATTGACGGTACATCTTTAAGGGTGCGAATGGCGCTACTAAAGGGCTATTATTATAAATCCAAAATAAAAAATTATAAACCAAATAAAATGTGAATAACAGCCACTTGTACTAGAACATTCTTAGATTTTTGTATTTATAATTGTCTAATGTTAACTATAGCGCAAGTAGCTACAAATTTAAGGTCTCTTCAACTTTATACAGCCAATAATTGCTGCAAGAAATGAGTGAATTCAAACATAATCCAAATAGGGTGTAAAAACTGTCTCAGTGCTTTCCCTAATTGTTTTAGCGGATAATGAGGACAGAAT
This sequence comes from Hedya salicella, assembly GCA_905404275.2. Lineage (NCBI taxonomy): Eukaryota > Metazoa > Arthropoda > Insecta > Lepidoptera > Tortricidae > Hedya > Hedya salicella. The sequence continues at coordinate 2,052,904 of FR990120.1, forward strand.
GACGCTTACACTTTAATTAGATTGTTAAAACTTACCTTGTAAACGCTGCCGAGGTTATATATTGTTTCTAACGCCCCTTTTTCCTAATAAACGTAATTTATCGGGATAAATAGGCAGGAAATCTTCCAAATGTATTGATCGAGCTAAAACTGTCAAAATTTGACAAGCACAAGGCGTTCAGAAATGGATTTTTTCACATTGATCAGGGGAATGTTCAAAAACAACGAGTAGTATGATGGTTGAACATTATTGCTCCAGATCGATGTTGAAGAAAGTATGATTTTTAAGTTACTTGAGCGTACTTCTATTAAGGATTCGGGAGCCATCGTATGAAATTTGCCTTACATTATAAAAAAACATAATAATGTTATTTCATTTATTTAATTTCTGAACGCACAGAAATGCGTTCAGATACCATGAACTGAAAAAAAAATCTAATAAATAAACCTAAATAAAATGAAGTTAATAGATTTATTACCTAAACCATAACTTATATATCATCAAATTTTATTCTATATTTTGTAAGGGGTTGTATGCATCACTTTTTCTTACTTATTCACGATCAATTAAAAAGATTTTCTATCATATGCTTGTATTCAGAACGTAATTCTTTAATGTCAAATTGAACCAAGTAGCATAACTTGATAATCTTGACATTGACATTTCACAGCTGTGAAATTGCGCATATTATTGAGAATTCGAGAGTATTGAGTGCTTATTCTTCTCAAAACAAAGTGAAAAATGACAAAGATCGCAGACAATCTCAACCCTCACGTATACGAGAAGGGCTCAGAGCGTCAGATAACTTCTGCGGACCACGACGAGGACGTGGTAGATGAAATAGATGAGAGAGAAATCTTCGATATTATCCGTAACATCAACGATCCAGAACATCCCCTGACGCTGGAAGACTTACGGGTCCTGGAGGAGAAGAATATTACTGTCAATAATAAGGAGAATACAGTGCATGTTAACTTTACCCCAACTATTCCGCATTGCAGCATGGCCACTCTAATAGGTGAGGCTTGTTATATTGAAATTAAGTCTAGCTTAAATTCATTCTATAAATGCATTCTAATTATATCCCAACCTTTTCAGGCCTTTCAATCCGTGTTCAGCTTCTCCGGGCCCTCCCAAGTCGGTACAAAGTGACGGTGACCGTCACAGAAGGCACCCATGCATCGGAGAATGCGGTCAACAAGCAGCTAGCTGATAAGGAGCGTGTCGCAGCCGCCTTGGAGAACAATAACCTAGTACAGATCATCAATCAGTGTGTGTCACCGTTGTCATTGTAATTAGAGTATCAATACACAGAACACATATATACACCAAATACGAAAAGTACTAAATAACTGGTTCAAATTTGAGAATCCGGTTCACATTCAGTTTTTATTTATACTAACCACTTTCCAACACAATAATTTAAGCAGCATCAAGGTTTTGAGCCAACATATGGTTTTATTGAAATAAAACAATTTAACAGATTATATTGTTGAAATAAAACAATTTAACGGATTATATCGCGTATATTATCTCATTTTAGTTCCCGACGTTTCGGAAGCTTGGTCCTCCCGTGACCATGGAAAGCTGGAAAGCTTCCGAAACGTCGGGAACTAAAATGAGATAATATACGCGATATAATCCGTTAAATTGTTTTATTTCAATGAGTAATAATCGCGGAAACAGAAGAAAATATTATAGATTATATTGTGTATATTATTTCATTTTAGTTCCCGACGTTTCGGAAGCTTTCCAGCTTTCCATGGTCACGGGAGGACTGACCGTTAAATTGTTTTATGTCAATGAGTAATAATCGCGGAAACAGAAGAAAATATTATGTGGTTTTATGTTAAAAATATTAACATAATGATTTATTCAACACCTATTCATGGCTACTATTTCTTCTTATTCTTGTTGTTACTTAGAAAACTGCAAAGATTGAGGTTATTAACATACCTACAAGATGGGCCTTTGAATCTTGTACCTATTTGTGCTAGATTTTTTTTGTTTTTATCTATTATTTATATTGTTTGTATCTACATACTAAGATCAATGGGCAAAGATTTAACAAAGTGCAAAGACACAAGAGGGGTTATGAACTTGACTTTGGATAGTCTTGACTACAATCTTTGTTGAAGGCTGGATTAAATGGTAAATAGGGCATTCTACTATATTAGCATCACTATTTTTTCGCATCTTTATATAAAAAGAATATTGTGGAAAAAGTGACAGTCAGATTGTTTTGTGGCATATTAATCTAAAATATAGCATTGTTAAACTGTCATTTTCAATTAATTTTAATTTTTTTGGTAACCGCTTATAATTATAAAGCAGGTAATGCAAGTGGTCATCAATGTCCTCCACTTTAGTAAGAATATAAGGTAATTACTGCTGTGTTACCACCTTTTTACGGCTGTCATGATCAATCTATGACTTACTTTTCGTATATAAGAGTTCATAAACCGGTTACGTAACTTATGTTTAGCATGTTAATTTTATAAATCTTCTCTTGAATATTGATTATTTATTTGAAAAACTAAAGTTAATGAAAAGTGAATGACGCAAATGCCGACGGGCTTTGGGGTCGTGGCACGAATTTTAGATGAAGTAATTTGCTGCCTTTGGAGCTCACTGTAAGATTGGTTTACATACTTAGTTAGTTCCATCCTTAGAGCATTTAAATAATGGACTGAAGAGATGGCAAGCTGCGTCATTACGGATAATTTATTTATGCATTTGTAGCGGGGGTGAGGTAAACACGTACAGCACGCTACGGAAATATTCCTATATCTACAAACGCAGAAGAAATCACCTACAAATAAAAAACCGGCCAAGTGCGAGTCCGACTCGCGCGCCGAGAGTTCCGTACAAACTTTCACTTACCCTAATTTTATATTTCCCGGGTCCGGTTGAGTTAAGTTTGCACCTGATATCTAAATCATTGCATACAAATGAGGTGCAAACTTAACGCAACCAGGCTGTCCAAATATGTCTTATGAAAAAGACTATGTATTTTTATGTAGTTTTGTTTGTTTTGTAGTATAGTTATAAGAAAATACTAATAAAATATGGAACTCGTCTGAATAAATATTTTTTATTATTATTTTTGTGTCTCACCGTTAGTCACGGGCTCATACGTCCCGGATTTTTGGGAGGCTTGCGTGGGGATATGGATCCAACACGTAGAGGCCCTTTCGAGATGTTTGCTGTGGCTGTACTCCTGGGACCCGCTCCTGACCATATCAATGAGAGGATACGTCCATGAGCAGGTCCCAGTAGATGTTGGAACTATTGCGTTTTATGGAAAGAGAATCGGGTTATTAGATTGTACTTTGGATGGCTTTTGTTTTGGCTATTGCAATAGAGATTCTTCACCCGCCATAACCACCAAATAGATCTTATTTATAAATTATTATTATTATTATGATTTAATTACAAATGCATAGTTTTCAGTATTTGTAGTATGTCACGATATTATTTGCCAAAGCTTATAGTTCTATGTCAACGGAAAGTACCTTATCATTTTGATTCCCTTGAGAGTGTCGAAATATACGATTTTTGCGGCATAAATGGCCGTTTCTTTTTTTACGTTAATGTAGAAGTTTGAATTTATACAGCTTCAAGGAATCGCAGACTTAAGTTAATTACATGGTGTTAATAACAACTCGATACCGCCACGCGTTGTCGATATAAAGGGTCTCGACAGACAGACGGACAACAAAGTGATCCTATAAGGGTTCCGTTTTTTCCGATTGAGGTACGGAACCCTAAAAACACTGGCAATTTACCATATAGAGTAACAGAAGATTTCGCGATTACTTTGGCAGAGGGGAATGTATTTTTATGGCATCTCCAGTGGTTAAATGCTCTAAGGTGGCATCACTGATAATTATAATCTGAAATTTTAGTATGTTCCTGAAGCATGGGAGCGGTACCGGAGGGGTGACAAGTGACGTATATGTGTATAGCGAGACAGGACACGACATGTCACGTCACTTGTCAACCCTTCCCGTACCTCCCATACCTTAGAAACAGAAACAGTTAAGCGTCAGACATGTATTAATGTTACCGGTGCATTTCACCAGAATGTTGGGTACGTGACGCTATTCTTTTCATACTTCTAAGAAAGTTATAAAGTACATTTTCGGTATGTCAATATTTTATAACTTTACTTTTGTATTGGCAGTAAATTCTTGGACTTTATATATGTTTTTAAGGTAGCTGTCTTGGCTGCAAGTACCCGACAAAGTGGACAATCTGGCGAAATGCACTTACTGTTGAATGATGAAAATTATATGAGTGGTGGGAGATTATTTCAAACTGTGTAATAAAATAAAATCACATTTCTGTTAAATACATGTATTATTTCGGTAAATAAAGTGTATAAAAGATATCTATATTGTTCTCATTTGGAGTTGGCCGCTTTAGTCTCATTCTTGAGGTCTTCGTATGACGTCTGATTCTGTAAATAAGGAGGAGATTAGAAAACTAAAAGTTTAATGAAATAGAACCTGAACAAACTAGCCCTCGTCGGAGGGTGTACGATTTTTTTTAAAGACAAAACCTATCTAGATAAACTTGAAAAGCAAAACTGGTCTCAATATACAATACAACAATTATTTATTGCACACCAACAACAGAAACAGTACAATAGAGCCTTGACATAAAATACGGTAGACAATAGGCGGTCTTATCGCTGAAGAGCGATCTCTTTTATTTTTTGGTCCTAATGACCTCAGATATACGCTGATAAAATTATTTGGGTTCCTCACGAGCACGTTGCAGACATAAAATAACATCCAAGGAACAAATATTCGTGCTCATGTATTGAAGAATACTCACGTCCCACATATCGTCCTCCCAGCTGGAGAACAGCTGCTTGAATACCTTCGGCTCTGCGCCCTGCTTCACACCCACCACAATGGTGGAGTCCACAGTTCTCTCCAGTCCGTCATCAGAGATGTATTCCTGCGCAGAAAGATAGTTTGTATATTATACTAGAACGCGCCCGCAACTTCGTTCGCGGAGGAGAAAAAGTCATAACCCCTCTTTTTTCCTAAGAAGTATCCTATAACCATCTGGAGATACCCAGTTACCCGTGTACCAAAAATACTTGAAATCTGTTTAGCCGATTTTGCGTGATGAAGCCACAACGACACATACAAACATACAAAAAAATTTAGTGACCTCCAAATAGTCCATAACAAACATTTTTTTTGAAAATCTCTTCAATGTACAGACATTTCATTTTTACAACTTTATTATAGTAGGTATAGATACTCGTAGATAATTTGGGAGTTTCAAATTGTATTTATTAATTTTTACATGTTTGATACCTAGTATACCTCGCACCAATAAGTGTCTAGCCTAATGGTTGACTTGTAGCGAATGCCTTTATAGCATTAAGTCCGAGATCGAGTATTTTTACAAAAACTGTGGGCTGTGGTACCTCGTGAAAAGGATTCCGACAATACAAGACGTCTAGACATACCTCGATGATCTGGCTCCGGGCAGACTTGACTCGCTCCGGAATGTTCTTGCCTTGCCACAGGTAAAGTTCCTCACCGGTGTCCAGGACATACACTCCGTCATCAGAGAGATCCTGGAAATAATTGTTATAATTATACAAAAATACGCTTAGGTCCAAAGCTTTAGCTTAGGTCTAAATGCAACGAATTGGACTAGATAAAATAAATAAATTATTCAATTCAAAAATTTGAATGTCTGAATATGATATTTAACAACGCGTTTAGGGTGCTGTTTGGGCTGCCGCGTTACTGTAGTCCGTCAGCTATGTTTGCCGAGGAGCACACCGATGGTTTCGATGCCATCATTAGAAAGCGGTGTGCGTCGTTACTAAATCGTACTCGCCGCAGCTCAAACAGCATTGTGAACGTGTCGGCGCAGCGATGGGACTCGCGGCTGCTCGCGCGCCGGTGCGGCTGCTCGCGCGCCGGTGCGGCTGCACGCGCCGCCGGTCGCCGCACCACGCCGCCTTTAGTATGTTTAAGCTATTGTTGTTATTGTAGTTAACATAGATTTATAAGTTTGTGTGTTACCACTATATGGATTGCAACAATTCGAAATAAATAATTTGAATTTGAATTTATGAATCAAGAAAGCACAACCGTCATAGGCCGGCTGGTCTGGACACAGTCTGGCGTTGACACCATCCTTGTGGTCACTGTTTCGTAATATCACTTACATTTTAATGGGAGTGCTCAGACAGGGAGGACAGGTGAGGACAGGTACTCTCTCTATAGCATTTTCTATGCCCGATGTAACGAAACAAGCAATTTGGAACGGGCTTAAGAAATATGTGATTCTGATTATAACACTTACCACCTTCTCATTGATCTTGCCAGTGAAGAGTCTGACGGGGTAGTGGCGTGTGGTCCATATAGGCACAAAAGTACTGCCTACCTTGAACGTCCATGGCTCCATATAGGCACATCTTCACTTCTGTAACATCATACTACTTACTACGATGGTTCAGTGACACTGGATCTTGGCTTTCGACGCCGAGCTAAGCCATCCTTCTCCGTCCTGTCTATTTCAAACCATCTAAGTATCTTCATTTTAAAACGACTTCGAAAATTAAATGTATCTTTTGATCATTAACATGTGTAAAATATCATAGATGACTCAGAATTTGATAACGTTCTGGTCATTTATACATCTTAGTGCTGAACACCTGCATCCTGTAGTTTGACACCGCTAGCATCACCCTAGTAGGCTCTGTTTTGTAATTATACTGACCTTCTGTTTGTAGTCGAATGGCAGCTCCTCGAACTTTATCTTGCCGGTGATGGAGACCCTGACGGTGGTCAGGATGGGCGGCGCCGCTACACGGCGGTCTCTTCCAGGGTCTAGACACGTCTTCCTTCGCTCCTGGCACTGACCTGCTGCTTGTACCGAAGTGCCAGCTCCTGATTGATTTTGCCAGTAGAGACTGACGATGGTGAGGGTTTTGGTGTCGTTCCCTGTTCCACCACCAGCACCAGCCTTATCCTTATCATCTGGCACTGACCTGCTGTTTGTAGTCGAGAGGCAGCTCCTCGAACTTGATCTTGCCGGTGATGGAGACGCTGACCGTGGTCAGGGTGGGCGGCACCGCTACACGGCGGTTCACCTCCAGGGTCCAGCCAGATGCGTCTTCCTTCGCCTCTGGCATTCCGCCTGTGGAAGCATTCGAAGATACTAGAATATAGCCATGATTTTATCACATTACATATACTTTTAATCAGCTGTTAACGCTAACAGAACATGGTGATATTAAAGCAGAAACCAAAAGCCACAACCATAGATAAAAATCAGCCAAGTGCGAGTCGGAATTGGCTGATTTTTATCTCTACTATCATTATAAAGGGGGAATGGTATTTTTTTTAACATTTTTATTAATAAAACAAAATTTAATTCCTCTTTTTAATGTGTCTGCCTGAGCTAGTAGCTAGACTTTTAATTTATTATTTAGACATACCTAGGAACTCCCAGAACTGGTCGGGCTCCTCCCCCTGCTCCACCTCCTGGCACTCCTTATCTCCAGCCTGTTGCTGCATCCAGCTCTCGCCAGCTTCTCTCTCTTGCGGCAATGCGTCCTGTAATTAATGAAACCAGGAGGACTTTGGGTACTAGGATTCATAGGAAACACATCACAATCGTAACTTAACTATACACAAATATATCAACGAGATGTTTTCATGACTGTAGCTGTCAACGGAGTGCAGTATAAAACACTACTTAAATGTAGTGACAGTTTGCTGTCACTACCATTCCAATAGAGAACAGAATCTCTTTCAAACCTTACCAGTCAGTCGATTGCTAACCTCCTTTCAACACACCCCCTCAATCGACTAACTATAAAACACTTACTATTTTATTTAAATTTTGTATCAACCTGTATAAGTTGAAACATACCTGCCAATTCAATTTTAAAATTATACCACATTGTAAATAAATTTTATAAACATACATTAAGCATAAAATTTATCTCAACTCAACTGTCTCAGATATTATTTTAACCTTTCATCTCAGTAACTCTTACTCGACTCACCATTAAAATTAAAATTACATTATTAACTCATTTACTTCATCTTTGTAAACTTCCACTCGCCTCATCATTAAATTAAAAAACTACACTATTAATAAACTTTATTTCCCTAATATTTTCTTCTGTTTCCGCGATTATTACTCATTGAAATAAAACAATTTAACGGATTATATCGCGTATATTATCTCATTTTAGTTCCCGACATTTCGGAAGCTTTCAAGCTTTCCATGGTCACGGGTGGACTGAGAAAAGATGTCTTTTTTCTTTCCCTTTCCATTCAATACATCATTTACTCCCACTCATTCTATAAATTAACCCTTATTCTCTCCCACTCGATACAACCCAACAACCAAATGCCTCTTTTCCACATTAAATATCTTGAGGTTTTAGGTAGAAGAATAAGCAAACTCTGTTATTTATCACAAACCGTATTATATTCATATAAACATTACGACATCATACATAAGAAGAGAATGTAACCCTAGTAACCAGTCAACATTACTAGTGTGGAGACACGCAGCTAGTGCTGTAGGTACTTACATCTCAACAAAATAAATGCTAAACAAAACATAAAATATCACATTAAGCAAACATAACGAATTACATCACTATAAATAAAATTTAGTTATGAAAATACTCAAATAAATAATGATTTAGTTACAAATTTCACCCACTTGACCCCACACCCCCTTAAATGAATAATTATTTATTATTCACTCCTTTAATCCTAATTAATATCAAAACCACTTTTCTACTTCTGGTCGGATTCTTCAATTCTCATTATTCACTATAACTTTTTTCAGTTTCTTCTACACGATTTTCTTCTTAGTCAATGTCAAAAAATTCTTCATTTTAATCAAAATAAATCTCATTATCAAAATGTAAATCAGTTCTAAAAATATCACTATATTCTCTTGTTCTTTTACCATCGTTTGTTTCATCTTCATTTATATCACACTCACTTGTTTCACTGCTTTAATCTTCTTAAAAACCTTACCAGTCAGTCGATTGCTAACCTTTCAACACGTCCTGAAAAAATATATCAGTTCTTCAGCACTGTTTAAGTTAACACATTCACTGTCCCTGTACAAAATGATTTTCGTGTTTGTACTTGCGGAACCCTCGGGCACACAGGAATGTGGGCCCTGGGGCACTCAATAACACAATTTCAGACCTCTTTAGACTGTTAAAAAAAACGCCGTTTAAGATCTTTCGAGATCTCCGTGGGCACGGGCCCTGTGTGCTGTTATGGTAAAGACGGAACTGGTCATAGGTCCAAATGCGTATACCTACAGTATGGAAGATTGGCTCCACAGTGGAGGCATGGCTCCTGCCAAGGAATTTTGTGAGCGTGACCGAACATTGGGGGCACCCGGACAGTCATTGATTGCCCTTGAAGTGCGTTACGCGTCAATCACAGCATTAGACGATAAAAAATATGTTTTCAGTGACAGGAAATGTTTGGAACTTCTTATCCGATTATGATCGGATCCTAATTTTTAGTCAAAATGTGTAGTTTTGCTTCACATCATGTTACCCCCGCGCCCGTGGCTGCGTGCAGAGGCGTATTAAAAAAAATCCAAATCAATTTATCTTTTAGAAAAAGGTTTTACAAAAATTGTCAAATCCTCCTTTTAAGTAATTACCCTAGGGCCAAGGGGGCCATGGGCGCCACCCGAGGCAGCAAACAGCCAGGGGCGGCGTAGTAGCCCTCGGTGCGCGAGTCCAACTCACATTTAACCGGTTTTTTCCTTAACTTCTGGGGCGGCGAAACTTATTGGCCCAGGGCGCCAAATTTCAAAATACGCCTCTATAGCTGCGTGTGGTCAAATTCGAATTAATCTTGAGTCCGCATGCTCGAAAAGTGTATGTAACAGCCTTACGAAGACGAGTGTGAATGTTTTAGGTCCTAGAGCTTAAACGTTGCCGGCTTATAGGACCTAAACGTGGTTTGGTCTTTTCTAACGAGTTACTTTTCCTAAAAGGGTATGAAGGGGCTGTTTTACCCCTTTATGATCAAAATTTCCTGCATTACAGTGGTTTCGCTATAATGTGGTCGCAGCTGAGGATATATTTTTGAGAAGATAATGGTGACAATCTTACCTTCCCGTACCAGCAGTAGACGATCTCCGGAGTCTCCAGGATATACACATCATCATCTTCGAGTGAGTCAGCCGTCTCTGGGATCTGTTCCATCCGCATATCGACGTCGATCGTGGTGCCTTCCACCTGGGAATGTAATTACAGAACTGTTACTCACGGCGTATAATATACAGGGTGGATGTTTTTCATTAACTGAACTGAAAATTATAAACCACGTGTTTTTTCTTTTCATGTCATTCAGTACTAAAATATTGTACGAGATACCCCTGCACGTACCGTCACTTGGCCCTCGTACATCACACCACCCACCCGCGCCAATCTCAATGAAAACAATCGTATCATAACATAAGTTAAAAAATTTTCCTTCATACTTTCATGGGCTTAGGACCATCAGATTGTAAAAGGCTTGTACTTGGATTGTACTCAATGTGTTGCTCTGAAGAATAAAGCTGAATTATATCGAAAACAACTTAGTAAATATTAAGTATTGTAGATTAGGAACTTTATAACTAAAACAATACGAAAGACACTCTTTGCGTTTAGACGTCATTAAAAAAAAAAACTTATGTTCAAAGAATCCAACAAAAAAAATCTCCTTTACCTACACTAATTACAAAATAATGAAATGATTTGATTTCATGTGAGAAACTTACATGAAATCAAATCATTCTCTTAAATTACACACAAGTTTTACGTACATTTAAACCTAGATTACGAAGGCTAGAACCTCACCAAAAAACACCAAGGGGAGGGGGGGGGGTCTAAATGTGGCCCTAAAAACCTCGCGATGATTTCTGGATGAGCCCTGAGTCCACATTTGTATCATTTTCCCGTATCAGATCATCGTCGCGTGGCATGATCGCGTGTCACGATCACGCGTTTGGACGTTGCGCCGATCGGATCGCTCGAAATCCATTTTGCTACGCGTATCACTCAGTTATATCGGACGAGTACGGCATGATCGGCGCTTCGACAGTAAGCGTCCAAGCAGCGCGATACGCAGTCATGCCACGGCACGGTGATCGGATACGAGCAAATGATACAAGTGTGGAAAAACCTTAAGATGCTAATAGCAGACGTAAAATTCAATTCAATTTATAATAGCATATAGATCATTTTATTTCATGGCATCATTAAGGGGACTTACCCTAAAGAGACGAACTCCGTCTTCACTATAGCTGTTTTTCGCGTTCACAGCTTCATGGTTGGCATCCTTACCGCCAAAAAGAATTGCCAATTTGCCTGGAAAATATACGATAGGCTATTTAATATATTTATTCCGTGGCACGACCTCTCAATAATAAACATATTGGTGAAAAAACTACTTTAATCGCATAAAAACTTCCCGAGATTCAACAATAGTTAAAATCAGATTTTTGGACTTTCCCAAAAAACGCTTCAGAATAAAGCCTACTAGCTTAGTGACGTCACACAGTTAGTACCTTGTATGGGGTAATTAATTAAGAACTTGGTTCTGCAGCTATGTTAAAACTTGCGTTTATCGAAACGTTTTCATAACAAAAGTTACCATATATTCAATGGGTTATTCAATGGTATTATTAGTTATCAACATTATCATACCTACTTTGAAAATGAAGTTTCCCACCCAACTTTAGGGCTCATATCATAAAAAGCTACAAATAAGATATCGTACAACATACCTACTCATTTTGAGTTTTGTATTTTTTTTTTGATTTTGTGGATAGTTTCGGAAATAATGGCTCCGAAAGTTGCATAAATTCTATTTTCTTAACCTTATGTACAAAAATTATGAAAAAATTTACAAATACAAAGTTTTTGAGTTATTGCTGAAAAACGGCGCGTCTGAACTAAAGGACGTAAGTGCCGTGCTCTTGTGCTAGTGCACTTTTTCATATCCATTATTTTTCATGTGCAGTGCATTTTTTCGTATGAACGACTGCGGAACCCTGCACTGAGCATGGTCCGACATGCTCTTGCCCGGGTTTTCCTTTACAAACGAACTCTATGTTAACATAAATTTAGAAACAGAAATACCGTTTAAAGTTTTACTTACCATGGAAAATACTTAAGAAATGCTTCGGCTCCTTCCCTTGGGGTACTTTGACGACTGTCACCATTTCATCCAACTGAAAACGAGTAATTTATGTAATTGATAAATTCAGGCGTAACTTTGCAGAATTCCATATAAGATGAATGGGTTATACTCAGTGGCGAAGATAGAGAACCAAGGGCCCTGGCGCATTATAAAAGATTGGGGCGCTATGTCAGTTCGAGGTTCTGTTAGTCAATGAGTAAACGCCCAAAATATGCCCCCAGCCCCGGTGCAGGCCACCGTCTAACCTTTCGGTAGCTACGTTACTGGTCAGGGTTTGAGGGCCCCCTGAGCTAGGACGCCCCGGGGCACGGCCTCGTCTAGACCTTTGGTAGCTACGCCACTCATTATAGTCTTGCTTAGACTTGACAATAAGTAGTGCACACATGCGAAAATTTGTATGCAATTTCCACTAAAAAATACCCATGCAAATACAACAAACCACCACGAAACAGTATAATCCTCGACACGTGTTACGCGTCTTTATGGCATCATTAAGAGATGCCGGAGGTGTTGACGGTCCGGCATCCACCCGAGAAGTAAACTTGACTGGAAGTGACTCCTCGGGTGGATGATGTCTTAGAAGGTCGGGGCTCCATTAATTAGCCCAAAATGGCACAAAAATCTGCAGACACTTTGACAAAAATGAGTCCTCGGAAGTGAGTCGGTTGAAACGCTCAAATAATGACCAACAGCCATATTAGTCTGTAGTTTGGGTTAAAACAGACATCTTTACAGTGCCATATCCCCAACGGATGTCCACGTTCATCTTCCGGAACCTGTCCCCGTCTTGTGCGAGTCTGCAAAGATTGGCAGTGTCATTAATGTTGGACCAGCTTTTGATATTGTCTAACCAGGTTAGCTTTTTCTTTTCTCTGCTCCTTTTACCGTCGATTTTCCTTTCCAATATGTTTCTGACTATGTTGTTATCGTCTCTATGGATAAATCCAAAATATGAGGTTTTCTTTTTCTTTACTGTGTTCAAAAGTTCCAGGTTTTTATTCATTCTATTTAAAACTTCGATGTTTTGACACTTTTATCTCTTCAGCTTTATCACGCGATAAATGATATGATAACGCACCCGTCACTCTCGCACTCACATACGTGTCAGAAGGTGACGGCCGCTATGTCACTTATTTATCGCGTGACAAACGCAACCGTCATAGGCCCGCAGGAAATGTTTACCATATTAGTATAAATAACATTCCAAATGCATTGACTTTAGCCACTGTTCTTATTAATGGTCCATTCTTCGAGACCATAAAGAAATATCGACAACACGTAGCATAGGCTTGTGTCCTAAAATATATAATTAGACTGTCAGCTAGATTATCAGAAAATATTGGACACGTATTTTTTCTTTTGTCAATTAAACAAAAAATGATGAAGATATAGCCCGTTAAAGCTCCCCGTGACGTCACGCCGTGCGACCGGGCAAAATACGGGACCAATATTTTTGATAATCTACCATACGGACTAATTAAAATAATATTGTTTTACCCAGGAAACTTCCCTATGCCATCTGTATTTGTACAAAGTTTCTTCATTCTTCAAAACAGACATAACATGAAAAATAATGTGTAAGTACCTACTTACCTCAGTCTCTATTTCAATGGCCAACTCTCGGGCAGCCTTCTTGTCAACTGTCGCCGCATCCACGCCCTGGAAGAAAAGGCAAATTTATTGCAAGAACGTATTGGGTACAGTCCTTGTGGGTAGTGGTTTTTAGTAGTTTTTTATACAGGGTGTAAGGGACTACCGAAGATTTAAACCATAATTTCAAAACCCTGTTTTGAATTCGAGTATTTACTTTTTTGGAAACTCAAGGACTACATTGCCATGTTGTATTATAACTAATATCCGCTACACATTGCATAGTACGCAAGCCAACGTTCACTAACTATCTGCAAGCTCACATGCGTAAAACATACATGACGAAGACGTCAGGAAGTATTTAATGTAGGTACTCACGATCCACCAGTAGACTACGTAGGCGTCACCATTGTCTCCAGAGTACTGGTACTTGATGACGTAGCACTCCGACCGGTACAGGGCCGGGGACTCGAGCATCTTCTCGGTTATGTCCTCCTGGTCCTCTGCGATTCTGCAGGCAGACATTTTTTCCGTTATACTTACATTTAAATTTTAGGCGCAAATTTAATTTGTGATTACATTCATTTGCTCCAGCAATGCAGATACCTTCTTTTCTGAACGATATTTCCGAAGCCTCAAAATTTTCACTTAAAAAATATCTGTGTTACGTTGCTATGGTTTTATAGTGTTGACTGCTGACGTTACTTTTAAATATATGTTTCTTCAACTGCATTTCGTATACTTTAATAATAACCTCCTAAAAATCCTGGGTGTGGGAGGCTCTGCTGATGTCAGAATTTCTAATGAAGATGAAGATGCCGAGGATGATAATGATGAGGGTGATGATGGTGATGCTAATATACCTGAACACAGTGAGGTTGCCAGAGCCCTCATCAGGCATGTAGCCCCTGGCGGCAGCACTCTTGCCAATCAGCTTGGCGGTAGTCGCTGACTCCTCGGCATCTCCAGAGTAGTAGCCAGCGTCTGAACAATTAAAATTCGAAGTGTTCTGTAGTCGAACTAAATGTGGCCCAAAAAACCTCGCGTGATTTCTAGATGTACACCAATGACAACTCAATGAGAGAGACTCATAACACATTTCTTACCGAATTCGGATATATAACCTCGCACCGAGCTGCCAGACGCGACGGTGTCCCAGTTGCGGAAGAACTGCCTGAAGGTGGAACTCTCCGAGCCTTCTGCTACCCTCGTCACTGGCACCTGTACATTATGAAAATCGATATGTTCTCGAGTCTTTTTACTTGGATGCTGTATTGAGGAAAGGGAAGGAAAAAGCATTTGAAGAAGGAGTATGTACTTAATATTGACACGTTGGGCACAGTTGGTAGCTTAACGGCTTACAAAGCTAGCGTTCCCCGGTTTGGTTCCCAGCTAGGGTAAGTGTTTGTGTGATAAACATGTATGTTTGTTCTTAGGTCTTAGATGTTTTCTATGTATTCTTGAAATACAAAGACCCAAATAATGAAAACATTTCAAGACTCTGACCGGATTTGAACCAGTGCCTTGTGCCCAGTCAGCTTGTCTTCAAATTTTGTCACTACTTGTTACAAGATCTTTGTATTTTTAATCGGCTTTTCATTATTTGGATCTTTGTATTTCAAGAATGTAGATTCTTAGTGATGAAATTCACTTTAAAAATTACGAAGATCGTGGTTGTAAAACATCAAGATTTTCGTAAAAAGTCAATGTTTTCTATGTATTTAAGTATCATAATTTATCTAGTATTATTACAGAAGACTAGATGTACACCAAGGGCCCGTTTCTCAAAAGCTTGTAACGTGTTACAAGCGGAAGTCTCTTTTTAATTCATATTGTTGGAAAGAGATTTCCGCTTCTAATACAACAAGCGTTTATGAAACGGCCTCCAGATGTTATTACCAGGATAGCCGTGGCTAAAAATGCATTTAACACTACAAGAAGCCTATTTTACGCGCAAACATCAAGCTCTGTTACGTAGAAACTGGTGAAGGTGTACATCTCTCTCATAAAAAAGAGAGTTAAAAAGAACCGAGCTAAACCCACTTATACTTACACTTACAATGCCAGGGCGAATTGCAAAGTATGTCCTGCAGGAACCTTCACAACCAAATTCTGCTTGGCAAGCCAATCTCGGGCTCATGACCTACGCTTGTGATGGTCGTGGAGTCACGTTCGCCGTTGCCGGATACGTCAAGGAGGACGATATAAGTATCAAGCGACTCCTTGGATCACATCCCATTCTTCAAACGGATAACCTTACCCAAGAAGGATATCCCTTGATATCCAGGTACTTCTGAGCGATGTCGTTGTAGGTCTTCTTGGTGTCAGCATCCACGTCGCTGCCCAGCCACAGGAACACGCCAGAGCATGGCGTGTCCAGCACAAAGATGCCCTGTGAAAACAAAAATCATGTCACAATTTGGTCCTTCTAACCGGATGTATGGACACAGCACCATAACAGAGGCATTGTAATAGAAAAGTGGTTCGCTCTGATTTTTATAAATTACGATGGTGACATACAAGGGTGCCTGTATGATGTTACATTCACGCTATCCATATGGACGCTTTCAGTACTAGAAGCCACTGAAAGCGTCCATCTCTCTGACTATTTTTATATAAAAAAATCAAGTACAAGCTGTTGTCGGTCTTTGGAAGAAGGTGTTTCGTCCCCTCTTGAAGAATTACTTAGTGTAACGCCAAAGAAAGACTACATCCTGGATCTGTGGAACCATTAGGTTTATATGGCTTTTAATCCAAATCCATTTTGTATGGAAATTAGGAAATTCTGATTCAGACCCTGGTACCAATATTTGAGGATGAAAACTCGGCCCATAGAAGTTGGCTGTGAGCATCATGACAGAACATTCGGGTAAAATGTGCTTGTACTTACATCTGAGGTGAGATGCTTCTGCTTGTAAGGCTTGTTCACTGCGACCAGCTCAAGTTCATCACCCTCCAGCACCTTGTACAGGAACACAGTCGTGCCGTCCCGAGCGTAGGTCTAGAAATAACAACTACTTGTTTAATCCTCATCCTCATCGTTTTAGCCATTGGTCTCCTCAATTGACTGCAATTGCAGGTACGCAGTCTTCACTCGAGAACCTTTCTGCCCCAACGGCTATCGGTTCTTCGAACTATGTGCCCTGCCTATTGCCACTTCAGTTTTATATGTCGGTGACCTTAGTTCGTCTGATATACTTATTTAATATTCCACCTTTTTTGATAAAGGAGACAATTGGGGGAGGATTCCTGCGATACAGAGAGCTACTGAAGTCGTGCATACTTATGATATGACATTAATCCCTTCATTAATCTATGGGTCATGTATTCTTTTTCAAAACCTGACTTAGCTGGATATGTGCTGGGAATTACGCTCCCTCTACTGAATCTGCTTACTGGTAATATTTTTAATTAATGTTTAACACTTTCACGGACACTGGACCATTTTGAAAATAGTATACTGTGGCACAGATAAAAATCATACAAAAAAGTACTACGCCGACAGACGGACTGTCAGATTTACATGTTATTGAATATTATGCCACAATTGTGACAGATAAATATGTATGTTATTTTATACAAACATAACCCTCCCGTTGTGGCAGTACGGCTTTAGTCGTAACGTAACGTCTACAGCCGTGATGCGCCACAGCACCCGGTCGTCCCCTTTAAATGGGTAGTGCGTAGTCGAGGTTACCCTGAAGCTGTTGCTGTGGCACTAGAAACCTCGGTGATGTGCGTAAAGCGGCACAAGATACGTGCCCTCATATAAATCATATGCGTTTTCTTCGGCTGTGGACGGAATGATAGTTTTGTGAAGTTTAAAGTCACCGGCCACAGCCGTAGTGTCATTATATCACGAGGGTCCTAATTTATGTCTGTAGACGGAGTGTTTGTGAAAGTGTAAAAAAAACTTGGTACGCCAACCTCTTAGCAATCTACTTCTATGTACACTGGGAGAGCTCGGCACAAGATCGGTCAAGGTGAAGGCATAAAGCGAGGAGGAAAGTAGTGAGCTGAGCGCGAAGCATGAGGAGCTAAGACCTAAGAGTTCACGAGCGATGGTCTCATTGGCCAGACCAATTAGCGCAGTCACCGTGGACGACGTCGGTGGGGATGGTGATGAAAAGTGAAGCTAGGGGCGATTGTATACAAGTGGTTACCTCAGCAGCAGAGTCATCAGCAATGTCGTCCTTGGACCCGGAGCCAAGAGTCTCGAAGAACAGAGCCACGTCGTCATCAGAAGAGAACTCATCTGCAAAATAAGTATACAATGCGGTTTAATAATATCCATTTGCATTTAAAATTTATTCACATCATTTGTGATTTTACGAATTTGCCCGGGGTTGTCTACTACCTAGTCTTTAAAATTTTAATATTTTATAAATTAAAAAAAGTAAATTATTAGTGTTCGGTGTACTCCTCAAATAAGTTATCTTCTGACCAGGAACCGTAGGATCGTCAATGAAGGAACTTCAGGATATACAATATCTTAATTTATTACTTATTTACAAGTGGTTAGATAGGTAGTAACTAGTTAAATATATATATACAATGTGTTGCCGCTACGGCTGTTTGGTGCAGTCTGAAGTACTCGGAGCGGCGAGGGGTGACGTATTCGTGACGTCACCGTAGAACCGGTAGTGTGCAGTTGTATGAGCGCCCTTATGTTGCGCCAACAATTAGCTTCAGTACAGTATACAATAGGACAAAAAAATATTTAAGATAGGCTACTAATATTGTGATACTTAGATTATAAATCAGTCTGTCAGTGTGGAAGGGCAGCACCATCGTCGAAGCCAAACAACTTTGCTGCTGGCTTCCATTTGTGGCGGGTGCCTCGAATGCACATGCTGGTCGCTCTAATTATCGAAGTTATTATACGAGCTCTCAGCCAGCCTAAAACGCAACACAAGGATCTGTCCCAGCGAGTTGCGAGTGCTTCCCCGAGGTGTTTAACAAAGGTGGCTAATTGTGGTGCAGAAACTCCATCCACGGAGGTGACGACGGGTGTAAAAGAGGCATGATGCAACTCGCAGGAGTTGGCGTATTTGTTTTGTTTTTGAAACAACGGGGCGTGAGATGTAAGAGGGGCGTCGGTGTCTACAACACGGATGTCGAATAACGCCTCCCTCTGTGCCACCCACACGCCACGGCATGCTAAATCTCCTCGTAGGCCAGTGTCACCTTCAGTGATGGTGGGTTCTTTGACTACATTTCCACACGCTTATTGGCATAATTCACAAATTTAATATTTTATTACGTCATGAGCATATTTTTTTACTTATTTCAGTAAACAGATTTGGAAGATGGCGGAATGACCTTCTAAAGCAACAAAAAACGATAATTGTGACAATTATTCAAAACCATGACCGCCATCTTAAAATTTTAATGGAATGTACAAATGGCCCAGAACACGAATACTATGATAATATTTTTTGGAACAAAAGCGATCTTGAATTTTGCTAGAAAATTCTTGCGGGCAGTATTTCTGGACCGATACGACCTCCAAGCCTTCAAGAAAAGAGCGTACTCCCACCTGAAAGGCCGGCAACGCATTTGTGACTCCTCTGGTGGGCGACGTTGATCGCTTACCATCAGGTGATCCGTCTTTTCGTTTGCTCCCTATAACATAATAATAAAACAAAATAACTTAACCCAAAAGCCAAAATAAACTAAGATTGTTTACCAATGATTTCAATGGTGGCTCTTCCATTGTGGTAATCATCACGGAGCGTGTTGGCAACGCTGATGATCTTCCTCCTCTGCGTGGCCTTGGCACCTTCCGGCATTAGGACGAAGATGTCGTGCTCATTCTCCAAGATGAAGCACTGGTCTTTGGTTAAGGACGACGCATCAGCTGGCACCTGGTCGATGAGACAGTGGTATTTAGTCATTGAATAAAATAAATAAGAGTGGACTACGGAGAGCCGCTTTGATACGTTAAATGTAAGGGGAGAAATGAATGATAAAATAGATGAAGTATGTCAGATGATGGATGCGAGAAATAGAGAGATTAATGAATGTTGATGAAGCGGCAGTTGTACGCCAGGACCGTAGCAAGTGGAAGGAGCAAGTGGTAGTCTCTGCCTACCCCGTAATGGAAAAAAGGCGTGATTTTATGTACCTATGTATGTATGTAATAAAATAAAATTATTAATAATTATTGTTGTTTTGTTTTGGTTTTTTTCAACAATGTCCGAGTGATGGAAGAGCGGGTCCTTTTGGCACAAGCATATTTAATGCGTAATAGAATAATCCAACCTTTACTATGTTTGTTAAACTGTGCAAAATAAAAATAAAAACATCTTGAAGATTCAAAATAATACCTAATCTTGATTACACGTACTGTACACAGAACTTGTGAAAGTAAATTAATAAATGTTTAATGTTTTATTAGGGTTCTGTACACAAAGGGTAAAACCGGATCCTATTACTAAGACTCCGCTGGCCGTCCGTCTGTCTGTTTATCTGTCCGTCTGTCACCAGGCTGTATCTCATGAACCGTGATAGTTAGACCGTTGAAATCTTCACAGGTGATGTATTTCTGTTGCCGCTATAACAACAAATACTAAAAACAGTATAATTTTATGTCTGTCTGTCGATGTCAGTACCCAATATAAAATGATCGAACACCGCGTACATTTTGCTTAGAAGTAGGGCTCTGCTAACACTGAAGTTATTTGTTACGGCCGTTTGTAGCGTATACATCGTACGGAACCCGTGGTGCACGAGTATGACTCGCGCTTAGCCGGTTTCATCTTATTGCAGGTGATTTTTCAATGTGCTGCAGAAATGATAATATAATACTCGGAGTTTAGTTTTATAAGAATGCACCAATAAATTGTTCACTAATGACACAAGCCTGTCATCACCAGCTGTTAAATGCTCTAAGAAAATTACATAAATAAAGCTTATAAATACTTTCAAAGAAAATTGTTTTCAACATGATCAGATATACTATTTTTGAGTTATTGGCGAAAAACTGCGGTTCTCAGCAAAAGGACAACTGTATTTACAGTATCTATCGATTAGTTAGTTATCTTAAGGATGATGTGACTTCTGCTCCTGACGCAGCCGCCTGGCTTAACAATCTTAAAGTCATTCTATGATTGCCTTAAATTTGCCATACGATTAAATAATAATAGTTATCTTAATGGGTCATGTTTGACCGCATCATGGTATACATACTATTAAATAAAAGCAAATATTTCCCTTATCATTATCAAACTCTCACTATCATCTATCATAGTTGACCTATCAGTTAATTTCGAGAAATCGATAAAATACCTATCTGATCAGCGCAACGATAAATATAATTAATTTTCAAAGAAATTTATCAGATTTTTTGATGTCTGGAACTATGTTATTTCGTCAATTGGATTTTTTCGGTTTATATTTAATTATTTACGTATAAATAATAATACATTTATTAGTAATCATTCGATATCTGTGTGATTGGTAATATCTTTATTTCATTTTAATGACTGATCCCCAAGGGTCGCTACACGCAGGTTGAAAGAAAGAAATAGAACAGCACTAACCTCCTCAATCCTCATATTATCGCATCCTGTCAGCCTCAGCAGCCGCTTTTCTTTAATGTAATCGTGATCCCCATTAAGTGGCCCTGCGATCCCCATGGGTCACGACCCACAGGTTGAATGAACGAAATAGAACGGCACTACCGTCGTCGATCTTCATGCTGTCGCAGCCTGACAGCCTCAGCAGCCGCTTTTCTTTAATGTAACCGCGACCCCCATTAAGTGGCCTCGCGAGCCCCAAGGTTCGTGACCCACAGGTTGAAAGAACGAAACAGAACGGTACTAACCTCCTCGATCCGCATATTGTCGCAGTCTGACAGCCTCAGCAGCCGCTTCTTTTAAATGTAACTGTAACCCCCTTTAATAGGCCTCGCGTTCCCCAGGGGTCGTAACCCACAGGTTGAAAGAACGACGTAGAACAGCACTAACCATCTCAATCCTTATGTCGTCACAGCTTGACAGGCTCAGCAGCCGCTTCTCTTTAATGTAACTGTATCCCCTTTAAAGAGCTTTCCGATCCCCAAGGGTCGCAACCCACAGATTGAAACAACGAAGTAGGACAACACTAATCCCTTCAGTCCTCATGTTGTCGCAGCTTGACAGTCTCAGCAGCCGCTTCTTTTTGATGCAACTGTAACCCCCTTTAAGAGGCCTCGCGATCCCTAAGGGTCGTGACCAACAGGTTGAAAGAACGATGTAGAACAGCACTAAAATCTTCAATCCTCATATTATCGTATCCTGACAGTCTCAGCAGCCGCTTTTCTTTAATGTAACCGTGATCCCCATTAAGTGGCCCCGCGATCCCCAAAGGTCGCAACCCGCTATTGAAGGAACTGAGTACACCAGGACTAACCTCCTCGATCCTCATGTTGTCGCATCCTGACAGCCTCAGAAGCCGCTTATCTGCTCCAGCGTTGGTCTCCACCTCGTTGAAGCCTGACTCGTTCCCGCCCTCCAGGTATCTGATAGCTGGAAATTAGAGGTTAGTCAGATTTTTCCAAAATCTTGCAATCGCGCTTAATTTCACCGCTAGTTTTCACGCTATTGTAGAGTGAAGTCTTTCAAAATGTCAAATGTAGGGTCATTGTGGTAACAGTGGATCACCTTTTTTTAGAGGCACACAGCTCCGAAACTATAGAAGCTATTAATTTCAAATTCAAATTAAAGAAAGATCAGCTATTTAGCTGCATTTTATTCTTTAGAGTCCTTTAATAATATATGCCATAAGTGTTTAAATTTTTTTTTTTTTTTAAGTGAATATTGACCCACTGTGCCCTCAAAGGTAGACACAATGAGTCAACCTTGAGGGCACAGTGAATCAGAGGGGTATTTTAATATAAAGAAACAGGTTATTGTATATATTTTTATTCGAAGTGCGCCCGCTTACTCGTAAACGACAAAAATTGTGCACTTGGGGGCTAAGTGCGCCGACTTTTGCCATATAAAGCCACACTACCAGTATACCCTCGTATTTGGATCTAGCGCTTACCAGGCTGGAAGTACCCCAAGAACTGCCCGGTCTCATGGCCCTGCACCTCGCGGTGGTGCACCGCTTTGCCACCCAGCATGTCGTCCAGTGTGACCGTCCAAATGGCCGCGGAGCCCTTCTTGTCCTGGGTGGTCTTGCTGCCCAGCCAGAAGTGTGCGTCATACGACAGGGAGGTTTTCCCGTCGCCTGTAGTCTTAAGAGTAAAAAATAAACAAATTAAATTTATCATAAAGGTTTTTAGACACGTAAACTGGGCTACCAATGGCTTTCACCCTTCAGGCTCGCAAAAATGACTTTAGAAGACAGGAATTGGGATCAGAAATTCGTTCGGGGTCTGTGGCCCTTCGCGAGAGCTCGGCCTTCAGTCTCGCTATAATGACTTGAGAAGACAGGACTTGAGATCAGAAAGACGCTCGGTGGTAGACCGGGGGAGCGGTCCAGCGTGACCGTCCTGATGGCTGCGGAGCCCTTCTAGTCTTGGGTGGCCTTGCTGCCCAGCCAAAAGTGTCTGTCGTACGATAGGGAGGACCTGTCGTGACCTGTAGTAGTCTTAACAGTTGAAATAAAAAACATACATCTGAAAGGTTCTTGCAATTGTGTTGCAGGCGATGGGTAACTGTGTGCCGTGAAAGTTTGAGGTTTTGTGAGATGATGGACAATAGTCAGACCTCCGTTCACGCATAAAATTTTTGAACTTAAAATATTGTCAAGTGTTGATAGCTTGTGTACTCAATCTTATGAAGTACCGAAGTACTTATAATTGTTGCTATTTAATTGTGTAGTGTTAATTAAGTAATCTGGTTTCTTTGCTTCGCTGGAATACCGTGTAAATAAATTGAATAATAAATAAATAAATAAATAAATAATAACTTGATAAGGCAAGACTTGAGATCAGAAAGACGCTCGATAGGGGACCGGCAAAGCGTTTGCGTTTGAGAGGAGAAAGCTTGGGATCAGAAAAACATTCGGGGTCTGTAGTTCTTCGCGGGAGCTCGGCCTTCAGCCTCGCTATAATGACTTGAGAAGACATTAAATATATCAAATATTAATTTCATCAAATCTTCATTTACTGGAATAGAAACGGATTAGAATAAGTACGGTTTTTAAAATGGACGTTCTTGCATATTGACGTTCGAGAGAAATTAACATTCGGGACAAAATTCTTCTTCAATGTTATGATTTCTTTATGGCTTGTATGGACAATAACAAACTCACCTTTAATACGATGTAGGAGTCTCCGTTGTAGAATTTTCCATACATTTTCGTGTTTATGGGAACAGGCTCGAATTTCTAGAACACAAAAAAATACAGATAAATCAATAGTAAGAACTGTTTTAGATTAATAGTACAGTCAGCGTTAAATAGTCAGTAGCATCCAAAGTGCTAAATAAATCGCAACACATCCTTATTCCTATGGGCATAAAGATATGTAACGATATATACGGAAGAATTTTACGAGGAGACTCCGACTGCTTGGAATTAGTAAACAGAGTAGTACGCTTGCAAATCCCCTTGCTATCAAGGATCTGTTTTCGCCCACGCCATAGGCATTTACTCGCTGCACCAGAGGCGCGCACCGTCTCTCGCAGAAGCTCACCATTAGTTCGAGCTCTGCACTGTCTCAATGCATGTCTCGCATCAGCACCTGACTGGGATATTTTTGCAAGCAGCTGGAGTGATATATGTCGGGAATGTTTAGAGTTTTGTGAGGCGATGGACGAACGTCGTATTTTATAGATGCATATATTGTTTTTTTTATGATGTATCGATAAACTGTTCATTTAAAAATCTCCATTTCACACATATTATTCACAGTGATTTAGTTTTTACTGTTAGCTGTGTAATTATTTGTAAATAAATAAATATGGTGCATTGGATGCTACAGACTATTTGACGCTCACTGTACATTACTGCAAAGACTTGGAAAATAGGGATTGCCAGCCAGATAAGATAGAGATACGAGGCTGGCAATCCTTTTTCATACCGAGAGTTATGTTAGTGCTTGTCTCAAACACAGATGAAATAATAAAAAATCAACAATCCATACTAATATTATAAATGCGAAAGTGTGCCTGTCTATCTGTCTGTCTGTCTGTTACCTCTTCACGCTTAAACCGCTGAAGCAATTTGGATGAAATTTGGTATGGAGATAGTTTGAGTCCCGCGGAAGGACATAAGCTAGTTTTTATCCTGGAAAATACCCTTATCCGTGATAAACGAATTTAAGCCGGACGAAGTCGCTGGCAGAAGCTAGTAAACAATAAAATCGTAAATATTCCCACCAAATGTTTTTTTAAATATACTTACATATACTTATTATTTCGTTGTTTTGTACATATCGTCGGCTAAATTCGCAAACCTCGTAACTTCATCGGATCAAATTTTACAGGAAGCACAAAAAACTAAACTTTAACAATATGGCGGTCGGTTATTGCGAGGTTTTCTATTTCGGTTTTTAAACTTAAACGGTTATTTCCTAGCATTTAACAGTTTTGCCATTATATGCGTTCAGACTTCAACTATCTAAAAGCGCCAAAACATTATTTTGGAAAAAGAATGGAGTTACGAGGTTAATGACTTTTAGCCGACGATATATAATTCGATATAAGTTAAAATTGTTATTTACTTACGTCAATCGTCCAAATTTCGATGCCAGCCGCTGCCCCCGCCTCAGCGAACGCCGGGTGATCCATTATACTGATTGTTTATACACAATAAAAAAATTATCTATCAATAAAATATCTATCACTCTCAATATAAGTTATCTATATATCCTGGAAATATGTCTTGGAAACAACAAAACAATTAAATACTTCTAACTTAGAAGTAATTTAGGTAAATGATTATCACAATAAGCCAACACATTTGAATACTAGTACTACAGGAATCTTCTTAAAACACAGATTCTTTAAAATAATGAATCAAAGTCGATGAATCAGCGTGAACGCCGGCAGTCTACTGTTATGGATTCGTTGTGTATTTATGAAAAAACAAAATGTTGCGTCGCATGTGATTCATCGGTGATAATCTAACGTTATCTAAGTACTTGTCTGCAGGGTGATAATCTATAGGTGCACAAAGATACAAACGATCAGTCCGTTCAATAATATCTTCACTCAATTGTATTCTACTTGTATGGTTCGCACACCTGAACTGATCTGATTGTTGATAGTTGATAGTAGTCTTGATAGAAACACTGATGTTAATTTATAATTTTATTGATAACCAAGGTATTTTGTATGACTAGCTAGGAGCACGTATAAACGTAGACTAATTCATAATTTCATAAGTAGCGTAATCGCGGATACAGCAATTATTATAAAGTCATTATATTTAATACTGACTCGTGAAATGTGCGATTCTTGCATTGTACACTACTGACGGCTAAAACCATTTCCCCCTTATCTGTAAAGTTTACTATACTTAGATGTGAAAATTTTGAAATTATCTGGAACTGTATTAATTTTTTTTTATTCAGTCATTTTTGAACAACCCGGTTACGTTAAGTTTGCATGTCGTTTGTATACGACACCTATGCATAAAAGTAGGTGCAAAATTAACTTAAACCGGCACATAGCTTAGGTTAAGTGAAAGTTTGTACGCAAACTCAGTTCGCGAGTCAGTCTCGCATCTGGTTGGTTTTTTAAGTGTTTAGTAACCTCCAAATAGTCCGTAGAAATCAATTTTTTGAAAATATTTTCAATATACAGACATTTCATTTTACAACTTTATAATAGTATAGATAATATCATAAGTAAATATATTAAGTGTTGTTATTATGCGTTTTAACAGTATTGTGAAATTATTAGCGTTATTGCGACTAATATTCCAAAAAAATAGGCATCGTTAATGAACGTTTGTACGATGACCATGCCGAGCGTACACTTCAGACCATTGGTGTGTTGATTGAGACACGAAAGAACTTGTCAAGCTATAGGTAGGAGGTAGGTAACTATATCAAAGTCGGCCATTAGTTCAAGAGCAGCCACGATACACATTTTAAACTTCGCACGTTAAATAATATTTGATTGGAAATAATTGAGAGATAGAATATTAAAATCAACCGCCTGTACATGAATAAAAAAACATTGCCATTATCAAATGATAAAGGTTTGATTAAGAATGATAATAAATTAGCATCATGATTCATATGAGAAGTGAATAACAATAGTACTATAATTATTATTAGTTCAGCAAAATAGCTTTGTGACGAGGGCCTAAGACTGATGTAGTGCCTATGGCTTAAAAGCGTACTTTAAACTTGTATTATTGAAGTGAACTCTTTTTAATACAATTTGTTGGAAAGATATTTCCGCTTGTAATACCTACAAGCTACAAGTTTTTGTGAAACAGACCCCACGGCGCAGAGGGGCTACTCCGAAACCCGAAAAACGAAGTTCGTTTGACGCCACCCGCTCACTCAAATACAGCTTAACATGAGAGTGAGAGGGACGGCACGTTACGAACTTCTAATTTCGAGTCTCGGAGTTAATCTGTGCTAAAACAATCTAACTACTAATGGCCCAAAACAGAAACCAAATAATTTACTTTTACCGGGCGGGACACAGTTCTTATAAGGTGGCATATCAAACGTATGTAAGTTGTTTTAAATAAAAAAACATTATTTTGCTTTCTTATATTCTATAAATATATTTTATTTTACTTTTATAAGTTTAGATATGTTTCCTTGAAGAACTACGCATTGATTTTATACTCAAAACATATATTTAGGATAGGCTAAGCACAAATATTGTAATAGATATAAGAGTTATTTCGAAAAAATGACTGACTGTTGAGTTTGTTTTGGATCTTCCTCAGTGGTCTCCTCTTGGGAAACGCCGTAGAGTCAGACTTGTAAAAGTGCCCTTGTGGCCTACTTACAGAATAAAGATCATTATTTCATTATTATTTCATTATTAACTATGAGGGATGTTGACAACTTTTTTCTGTGATATGTTAGGCCTCGTCCATCATGTGATCATATTTGGGCTACTTTTGAGCCCTCCCTCCCCTTGGTGATATTTCGTCATTATAACGCTACGCCCTTCCCCCATTCAAGATCACGCGTATTTTTGGGACTAATTAAGAATTAAGTTAGAGTAATTTCGTTATTTATTGACTTTCCTGCTGTGTAAAAAAGTGAAGTGTAATCTTCTCGGACCTCCGTCCCCCATCGTGATCATTTGTTGAGCCATTGTAGAACGACCTTTCAATAATAGAAATATTAGTGAAGAGTCTGCTTCAATCTTGTAAAGACTCCCTGAGATACAAAAATATTAAAATCGGAGGAGTTACTCCGAAATCAAAAATCGGAGTTCGTAACGTGCTGTCCTTCTCGCTCTCATGTTATGCCGTGTTTGAGGGAGCGGGATGGCGCCATACGAACTTCGTTTTTCGGATTTCGGAGTAGCCCTTCTGGTCTCTTTCGGAATCCCTAATGTCGTCTCTCCTAATGTATCGTTTGTCCTAACGCATTTTCTTCAGAAACCCCAAATTCTTCAGGATTTTTTAAAAGGTCATCGTAGGTTAGGTTAGGTTAGGTTTGTTTTATAACAATCCTGAAAAGTTTACAGTTTCATAAAAAAATGCGTTAGGTCAAACGATATATCAGCACAAACAACGTTAGGGATTCAAATATAAATCCATTAAAATCATTTACCCATAAATGAAAACAAACGCAATCGACCAACAATAAGTTATTTAATACTAAAATTTGTAACGGTACAATAAAATACTATACGAAATTCAAGATAACTGTAAATGCTATTTAAGAATAGAGGACGCCAAGAGTGCAGAATCCGAGGACCACGAAACTGATGCTTATGAATGATGCCTTATCTGGTGCTGAGGTTGTCCCCTGGAAACAGCAATATATATGTAAATACACGTATATTTCAGGACAGTGGAATTTTACACAAATCCAAGTATAAGGGGCTATTTTTTAAAATTTATTAATACAGAAAAAAAGATACATTTTCTTCATAGCAGCGGACAAAATCATAAAAAATTTAACCGTGTTCGCTCATTAAAATATTAAAAACATTTTACTGGATAGGCTAAGGCAAACGCCCCAGCGTTAGACACTGATTCGCAAAATTAAAAAACGCTAAATTTTAGCGTTAACCACTAGTATCAAGGTGTCAAACACTGGTGCGCTCACCCTATGAAAACTGTACATTATAATATCGTGTAGTAATATAATTATGATATTATGCTGGTAAAAATGCGTTCTGATATTCATAAATTACGTCTTTTCAAATTTAAGGGAGGGGTCTGGACATCGGATGATGGTAGCATGACGAAGGGGGGGGGGGGGGGGGCGGAATTCCAATGATGACATCATCTTTCGCATCTTTAAAAAGTGCTTCAATGAGTAAAAAATGAATGAAATTCGTGTTTCCATAAACTGTTGCTAAAAATTACATCATTTTATTTCGCATTCCAATAATGTTGGTTTGATGATTTCAAGGGGGGAATCGTCAATAATAGATTACGTAATTTATGAACAGCACGCATAATTGAGTCTGATCCTGGGGTATGGGAGCAGTACGGGAGGGGTGTGTTTACGGAACGTCAAACGACGCGTAACTTCCGTCGGACGTCACGCTTGTATAGCGAGACAGTTAGGACACGTCATGTCACGTCACTTGTCACCCCCGTCCCTCCCCCCCGTACCGCTCCCATACCTCAGAAACAGACTCAGTTAAACGTTAGACCTGGGGCTCGTTTCTCAAAAGCTTGTAACGTGTATTACAAGCGGCAGTCTTTTCTAACAATATGAATTAAATAGAGACTTCCGCTAATATGAGTACGAGTTACAAGCGTTTATGATACAGGCCCCTTTAGTCTAATGGTAAAAAAATCATACAACTTGTAAGTTGTGGAATAAGCTTCCCCCTGAACCCAACAAACATTTTGGCGTCAATTAGAGCTTATTTAGAACTTAACGAGATATAAAGGCAGCAACAGCACTTATAACCTTCGGTGACAAAAGAGCGTGCACAAGCAAAATATATCGCTTAGAGTTATAAGGGCGATAACAGGGTGAACTTAAAAGTTAAAAAAAGTGTACAGCGGCAATTTTTAACTCTATTATAGGGGCGAAGCATTTTGTGTCATAGCTTTAAGTGAATCTTACCACAACTAAACATTTTTGCACCTTTGTAGATCTATACTAGAGCTCAAAGCGTTAATAATCACCTAATTACAACCCTCTTATTACATACGGATAGGTATAGCGAGGGACGTTATAGTTTTACCGTACCGCTTCTATCATTCACCTATATGCCACCTTTTTAGCACCCAAAGAATAAATAAATAAATAAATAAACCACCAAAGCAGTTAATTCGCCTATTTATTACCTTTATAACCTTTTTAGTTCCAGACATCGCTATTATAGTGCTTATATATTTACGCCCCGTAAAATAGGGGGAAAAGGGACAAAACAGAAATTCAGACCGAGATAAAAGTTAATATTCACATGAAGCACGTCGATTTTATATGAAAAAATATTTCGTTCGCATGAATTTTAGTTTGTTAATGATCTCTCGTTTAATTTCATAATTTTTATCTATAAACACAAAATAGGTAGTAGGAAATCCTACTTCACCCCCTAGTTGGGATAGCAATGATGGTTAGTCGGAAAAATTGCTAGGGTTGACACTTACTTCGTCAAAACCGCCGCCATCGCTTTTGAAGATCAACTTTGAGAGTTTTTTTTAACTGTATTTCAATTATATACGCTACTTAGTGCTACCACAAGAAGAAAAAACATGTCTAATAATATAATAAAATTACTTTAAGAGCAACCTGAGCCCGAAAATTAAAGCAGCAAAAGAAGAAAGAAATTCTGGATTCGCATCCCTTCTCCCTCCGTTTTACGTTACATATTTTTTTTTACGGAATTGCCAGAACTTATGTCGGGACAGCGAACGTATTAACTTACGCCGAGTTTGCAAAAAATTATATCTGGGGACGTTTTGAAACGCTCCACCTCGTCCGGGTTGTTCATGTCAGGCTGAAACTGGTACCTGGGCCATACAATCATTACCATCATCAATATCATCGCGACTATTATCGTCAACATCTTTATCAATATCATCATCAATGTTATCGTCAATATAGTCATTAATAAAGCTGCTTTAAACAACGACCTAATCACGTCTGTAGAATCCATACATCCAGCAATTCCCAATGACTCCTAAAAATCAGGTTTAATCCCAGGTAGCACACAGGCTGCATAAGAGCTTATACAGCCATTATGCAGCCAGTTTGAGCGTTTTAAGGGCTGTATAGTATAAGCTCTATTACAGCTTGTGTGCTACTTGGGATCTTATTAGTTAGTAGAAGGAGCTCGCAATTTCGTACGAGGAGGAGAAAAATTCATAACCTCTCTTTTTTTGTCAGCGTAGTTGGCGTTAAAAAGCATCGTAATACCATCCGTGGATACCCAGCTAGCCGTGTGTCAGAAATAGTTGAAATTCGTTTAGCTCATTTGGCGTGATGAAACCACAGCGACAGATACAATAATACAAAAAAATCAAAATATATATTTTTAGATTCAGTCTCCTCTAAATAGTTTTTATGTTTGTACGTGTCGTTGTGGCTCCATCACGCCAAATCGGCTAAACAGATTTCAACTATTTTTCGTACACGGGTAGCTCGTTATCCAAAGATGGTTTTCGGATACTTTTTAGCCGACAACGCCGAAGAAAGAATGACGGGTTATGACTTTTTCTCCTCCGCGAACGAAATTACGGGCATCTTCTAGGATGCTATAATCGAACCAAACTAGCACTTTATGAGCCATGAGCGTGAAATAAACGTTAATTTAATTTTATTGTACATTGAAATAAAACAATTTAACGGATTATATCGCGTATATTATCTCATTTTAGTTCCCGACGTTTCGGAAGCTTTCCAGCTTTCCATGGTCACGGGAGGACAGTCCTCCCGTGACCATGAGTAATAATCGCGGAAACAGAAGAAAATATTAATTTTATTGTATTTTATTTATAATAATTCTGACCCGGGGTTTTGGTTAAGGATCCGTCTCACTTGGAGCATTCGCCAGAAGCTTAAAGCCAGTAGGCCGCCGGCGCGGCGTAGGAGAGGAAGTATCCCCCTCTCTTTCTACCGCGCGGCGAAAATGTATGCCTGCGCCTGCTATTTCGTTTAGGTGGCGCAGGGCGCTTAAGGTGCGTCCACATTTGTATCATTTGCCCGTATCAGATCATCGTCGCGTGGCATGATCGCGGGTCACGATCACGCGTTTGGACGTTGCGCCGATCGGATCGCTCGAAATCCATTATGCTACGCGTATCACACAGTTATATCAGACGAGTACGGCATGATCGGCTCGCCGACAGTAAGCGTCCAAGCAGCGCGATACGCAGTCATGCCACGGCACGGTGATCGGATACGAGCAAATGATACAAGTGTGGACGCACCTCTACGCGAATGTGCGTGTGTGTTTGTGTTACAGCGTGCTACGCACATCCATGGATGGTGTAATGTTAAATAATTGGAATAGTTCTGAAGTGTTTAATTTTTAATATAACATAAATTGTCATGTTTGTGTACGATAGCGCAATAAATGAATATTATATTTTACCACATAAATGATAGTATTTTTATACTGATAATTAACGCAATTCGTGCAAAATTATTCCCTAACCATTCCAAAATATCAAAAATGCACAACGTTAATATTCAAGTTTTCGCTTCTGCCGGCATTCCCTGAGTGCAAGCCGTTTTTTTTTACATTACAGATGAATGCTCGCGGATCAAAAAACTCATTTACTTAGTTAAAAAAAAGAACACAACTATTAGCATATTAAAAAATTGTAAGTCGGACTCGTGTACCGAGGGTTCCGTACAAGAGTCCACTAATAACGGCCATATCCATGAAAATCCAGTGTTAGCACAGCTCTACTCCTAAGCAAAATGTATTTATTTAGATATTTTTAAAGTACTGACACATTGAAACAACTTTTTTTAATATTTGGATTACTTTGACTTATAGAAGCTTAATATTTTCTTCAGTTTCCGCGATTATTACTCATTGAAATAAAACAATTTAACGGAATATATCGCGTATATTATCTCATTTTAGTAACGTCGGGAACTAAAATGAGATAATATACGCGATATAATCCGTTAAATTGTTTTATAGAAGCTTGATTTTTTTTCAGCTTCAAGGGACCTTAGACACAAGTATTTGATGTTTATTTCAAGTTGGTACTTGTGTTAACAATTGTCGGTTGCCCTAAAATAAATAAATAAAATAATTTATGTAACTTATAACCATTACGTAATATTTAACAAAAAACAAAATGATTTGCATACGCAATTAGTAAATGAAATAACTCTTTATTATTTTTCGATATAATATGCTAATAGACTGATAAAGGTAGGTCAAAACGAGATTTTCTAAACTTATTCGATGATGTGAGACTCATCTCAGGAAACATATCTTTACTAGATGCCTGCTGATATTGATAATGATGAAATAATATTATATTCAATGGCACATGTTGCAGTTCCTGAAAAGATTGAACAACTCGGACGAGATTGATGGTTCGGATTGGACGGTTGTCCGAAATGAACCTTTTGGACGCCAACGACGCATATATCCGACCGATATATGCTTTTTTTTGTTTATTCTAGAGGTCTCTTTTGATCAATACCGTCAACTGGGGTTAATTTCAACGGGGTAACATTGATCACTCATTTTAGTCCTTAAGAAATTTGTTTCTTAACGCGTTTATGAGATTTTATTGTTAAGGTTGGCAACCTCGTTAAAAAAACATTTTTGACGCATTCAGAAATACACTCCTTATACTTTAAAAATTAATGATCAATGTTACCCCGTTGATCAAAGTAACCCCAGTTTACTGTACTGAACATAGTAGATGTGCTGAATTAAGCGCCTTGCTCCAAGACTGATATATGCGTCGAAGGCATTCAGAGCGATATAGAAAAAACGCAGCGTAAATTGGCCATAAGAAGTGCGGGAGAATGGCGACAAGGGAGTTCGGAGGGGAGCGGGCGGAAAGGCGTCCTGCCCCGCGCGACCCTTCTCACCCCTTTGACACCTTACGCCGCTATTCGCTAATAGCCACAGAGCTCGGAATAAGTAGTGCCTATTTAACTAAACTCCGCGGGAGGACGTTATTAAGAGTGGTTATAACCAAAAAAAACTTTATTTCCAGACAACTTGAGTCCATAGTTTGTTAGAACATTTAAAAAGATTAAAGATTAAAAACTATATATTATTGGATGCGAGATTTCTCAGATGAGATTTCCTGACTCAAAATAATTGAATAGCTTGTGGCGAGACATAAAGCTTATACAACTAAACATATACGTATATAACTATACACCTAACTAAATTGAATGTAACACATACAAACCTATGTTTACAAATAAATTATTTGACTTTGACTTTTGACTTTTATAATACTGAATACACATAAATCCAGTCTCGTGCTCAGTCCTATGTCGGACGGACCTATTGTGTGTCCAGTTTTGGGTTGTTAACGTATTTGAATTTTCTGCATTAGCTGGGTAATTGGTTTTCATGAATAATCTGACCCTGAAAGTGAAATTATATATTTCCACTCTTTATTAGATAAACTAAAAAAGCATTCAATAAAAATTGATCATAATTTCTAATAATTAGTCCATAAAAAAATGTTGGAGACCAATAAAAAAAAATGGTAAATATTTTTTAATAATCTACAAAAAATATTGGAGACCATATTTTTCTTTTTTTACGTAATCCATACTAATATTATAAATGCGAAAGTGTGTTTGTCTGTCTGTCTGTCTGCCTATCTGTCTGTCTGTTACCTCTTCACGCTTAAACCGCTAAACCGATTTAGATGAAATTTGGTATGGAGATAGTTTGTGTCCCGGGGAAGGATATAAGCTACTTTTTATCCCGGAAAAATACCCTCATCCGCGATAAACTAATTAAGGGCGGACAAAGTCGCGGGCAGAAGCTAAATAAATAAAGGCCATACATTGAGTGAAAATTTCGAGTAGGTATGGTATTTCGAGTAGGTACCTAGGAGTGATGTCACGAGACTCCACTCGAAACTGTAATGCGATTTATCTGATTATTCTTTTATTATTTAAAAAAAGCAAAAAATACGTGTCCAATACTTTTTATTATCTAACTGACGGACATTGTTTTTATTGAATGCGGGATTTTCCGGATGATTTATAATACTGAATACACATAAATTCATTCTCGTGCTCAATCCTGTATCGGGCGGACCTATTGTATGTCCACTTTTGGGTTATCAACGTATTTTAATTTTCTAAACTAGATTATTGGTTTACATTAATAGTCTGTCCTTGAGAATGATATAATAAACTGGAACGGGAAATCCTGCGTTGAATAAAAATCAAAAATCAATCATTATTATTCGTGGTAATAACCACTCTTAATTAAGTCCTCCCGCGAAGTTTAGGTATATATAGGCACTACCTATTCCGATCTGCGGGCCTATGATGGTCGCGTTTATCACGCGATAAATAATATGATAACGCGCCTGTCACTCTCACACTCACATACGTGTCAGAAGGTGACGGCAGCTATGTCACTTATTTATCGCGTGACAAATGCAACCATCATAGGCCCGCTGGTAATAGCGAATGGTAAAAGCGGTGTCTTAGTTATACGGTATTAGATATAAGGGCATTTTCAAAAAAGTGTACCCCGTTTTTTTCCAGATTGTGGATTATTTGGGATAGTTTCACACAGAATCTCATGAAAAAAAATGACCCAAAAACTTGAAATTCGCAGTTTGTATGATGCCATCCCGCTCACTCAAATGCAGTTTTAATGCAAGCGAGAGGGACAGCACGTTACGAACTTCGAATTTCGAGATTCAGAGTAACCTTTCAGATCGTCAGTTTTGTGCCGAGAATGTGACAAATCTGACTGACTATTTTTTGTAACTGGGTGCGGCTAAAGGTGCGTCCACATTTGTATCATTTGCCCGATCAGATCTTCGTTCCGTGGCATGATCGCGTGTCACTATCATGCGTTTGGATGTTGCACCGATCCGATCGCTCGAAATCCATGTTGATACGCGTATCACACACTTAGATCGGAGAAGCGCGCCGTAATCGCCTCGCCGACAGTAAGCGTCCAAGCAGCGCGATACGCAGTCATACCACGCCAGGGTGATCGGATACGAGGAAATGATACATGTGTGGATGCAACTTTAGGAGCGTTTCACCCGCCGTTCCCGTGTTATGGGATCTTGACAATTATAAGCTTCTTAATTCGTGGAAAAAGCGTACATTTTTGAGCTCACCAATAAACGCTATATGTAATTTGTACAGGACTACAAATAGCAAAGGTTTTATTATTATTATTATTATTATTATTCTGAGCCCGTCATGTCCCACTGCTGGGCAAAGGCCTCCCCCTTCTTTTTCCAATGTTCTCTATCCTGGGCGGTTTCTGGCCATTCCTTAAGAAAGAAGTCTAGTTCATCCCGCCATCGCCGATGAGGTCTGTCACGTCTCCGTTTAGAGCTATCGGGTCTCCACTCTGTGGCAATCTTGGCCCACAGCTCACTCGGCATACGGCAAACATGAACAGCCCAGTTCCACTTTTTTAGCACAAAGGTTTTATCCGTGAAAATTTCATAACACACGGGAGCGGCAGTTGAAACGCTCCTGAGTCGCACCCAACTATCAAAATCGTAATATTAACGAGTCCAAAAGTCCATAATCTGAGGCAAGAAGGGGGGTACACGTTTTGTGAACATGCCCAAGAAAACGGCACTTACAAGCAACTTAGATTTCTTGTCGCAAGCTATCCCATCGACGGAGGTCCGAAAACGCTCTACCTCTGCTGGATTGTTCAAGTTTGGCTGGAACTTGTACCTGCGTATAGGGTAAACATTCCAATGCTTGGCACCCTAATTTAAATAAATTAAAACTATCACCGCTACTGCTACGTATAGGCTTGGAGCCGACTAATGGGACAGCGACAAACACTATTAAGACATTAACCTTACTTATATTGATTTCGACGACTGGTTTAGCTCAGTGAGAGTAACGTTGCCTGCGAAGCTGAGGTCCGGGGTTCAAATCCCGGTAAGGGCAAATATTTGTGTGATGAGCATAAATAGTTGTTACTGAGTCTTAGATGTTTTCTATGTATTTCCATACTAATATTATAAATGCGAAAGTGTCTATCTGTCTGTCTGTCTGTCTGTTACCTCTTCACGCTTAAACCACTGAACCGATTTGGATGAAATTTGGTATGAAGATAGTTTGAGTCCCGGGGAAGGACATAGGCTACTTTTATGCCCTTATCCGCGATAAACGAATTTAAGGCGGACGAAGTCGCGGGCAGAAGCTAGTATGTAATATATCTATTAAATATATCGACGTCTTGTACCCATAACACAAGCCTTATTGAGCTTACCATGGGACTAGTTATGGATTTTAGTAGTGATAAAAAGTATTTTTTAGAGCCCAGAATGGGAAGATTGAGGAGGCCCTTTGCAAGCATCTCGAGTCTTTGGAAGTAAGAAATGTAAAAGTTGGTTAGTTCATATTTATTGGTACCTTCCATCATCAGCTCAGCATTATGAAATGATGACAACCAGACAAAAAAAAAAGAATAACTTTAGAAAAATATATCCAAAACATTGTTAGTGCCTATAATATTTGAGGGTTTCTCTCGATATCCCTGGTATTCCATCATCAGATTCTGACTTGGTGATAAGGAGACTACCTCAGGGACACACTATAAAGAATATGACTAACAGTCTTAACGGACCTACCTATAATACATTTTTTTTTAAGAATTATCCTCTAACTCTTAAACATTAAGGAGTTGTACCTTCCGTCATCAGCTCAGAATGATGTGATGATGACTACCATATGCAAATACTTAAACAGCTTAAGAAAATATATGAAAAACGTTATAAGTCCCTATAAAACTTGAGGATTGCCCTCGATTTCCCTGTGTCCCATCATCAGATCCCAACTTGGTGGCAATGGGACCACCTCAGGAGTATAGTCTTTCAAAAAAAAAAAAATTTTTTTAAATCGGTCCAGAATTGACGACTGGAGTAATCGGTGAACATACATAAAAAAAGGTCGAACATAGAACCTCCTACTTTTTTGGAAGTCGGTTAAAAATAGCGGGAATCGCTGGATGCTGGCAGTACACACAATACGAGTATATTGTTTGCAGTTTGTGGCAGGGTTAATGTGGATGGTAAAACATATATTTGATAGACATAGAGGACGTTGAGGGCAGTGGCGGTCCCTGGGGTGGGTGAGGGGTTCATGACGCACGCACTACGACACTCCCCCCCCCCCCCCCCCCTCCAACAAAACCGTATCCAAATGGGAACATTAAGTCTCTCAGAGGTGTGCATTTTCGCATCGTTTTATTGATATAGTGTTTAAGCACCCGACGTGAAATTTGTTCTTTCTTCTCGTTTGAATACATTTTACAAAAAAATATAACTATAATCGATTACTCGTATGATGTAAGAATAAAATAATTGTATGAGTTCACATAACGTATGCTATCGAGATGAAATCACACCTCTGAGAAATTTAATGTTCCCACTTGAAGGGGTTGCGTCATGACCCCCCTCCCCACTTCAGGGACCCCCCTCGGGTCTCCTTCGGAATCCCTAATGTCGTTTGTCCTAATGTATCGTTTGCCAAATGTATCATTTGCCATAACACATTTTTTTCAGAAACCGTACATTTTCACGATTTTTAAAAGATCATCATTAACATTTTTTTTTGCGTTACTTTCATAGAGAAGAAACAATAATTCATACTAAAACGACTAAAGACCGCCTATTGTCTTCCGTATTTTATGTTAAGGCTCTATTGTACTGTTTCTGTTGTTGGTGTGCAATAAAAAAATATTGTATTGTAAGATGTGACGGAACTGGTATGGAAATTTAGACATTTTTCTGTCCCAAAATTTTATAATATTTCTTAGGTGCGTTACGTTCATAGAAAAAAAATCATTCAAAAATGTAGAGTATTGAGATGGAAACTTTTGGACATATTTTCTCCTTGTATAAGATTCGAATGTAAAAAACATCGATTACAAAAATAAGCCTAAAAACAATATGCTGAAAAAAGAAATTATTTTTTTCTGCAACGGTCCCTTTAATGGAATATTAAGCTATTTCTTAATAGTTCTGAAAGAAATTACAGGGACTTCGACGAAAATATATCCACGAAAGTGAAGTGGAAAAAGTTGAAACGTCCGAATACTAACCCATCTGTAATTGGTAAAAAATGTCGAATCGAAATCGCAAAAAATGTGCGCTATAGCGCTCTTTAAAACATATCAGTTATCCAACAATGCACATGTTTCTAATGCCGATCAACTTCGATAAACTATGGGCAGGTTCAAATTCTAAAAGATCATGGAATAAACAGATGTTAGTAGATTTAGTTTCCTATGTAAATTTAGTTTTATTACCTTACTTATTGTGCGAGAATAGCCATACATTAACTATATATACATAAATAATTCGCTGTAATATATAACAGTTTCGCGTCCAACATAACATAACTCCGTCAATACATTGGGAATACATGTTCCGTAATAAGGTGTACTTTTAAAGGATTCTTTCAAAACTGAACCCTTTTAGGGATGAAACGGGGTATCAATAATTTTATGAAAAAGTTAAAGACCTAGACTCTCTATAGATTTCATTAAAAAAAAGGAATTAGGTCTGAACAATCCAAAGCAGTGTGAGCGTTTCCAGACTTCCGTCGACATAGCTGCAAAAGTTAAGAGAAAGCATCGACAGTTATATCCAAATCAACGATACCATAGAAATTAAGACATTGATTCTTACGAAAATTTTGCAATTCTATTGTAGTACTATAACAACTTAAAAAAAAAGAAAGGAAAAATAAGGCATTTCAAGTAATGTTTCAACCGATCTAACTGACGAGGTTGCATTATTCGGAAACCTAATATATGAGACAAATTAAATATCAACTGTTCGACAGCAGTTATTTAAAATTTACACATCATCACAAAAAAACTGAATGCGTATAATTTGATTTATTTACGTTGTTAATTTTTTACATTTTCGACGTCTCAAACTAGAGAGGTGGTACCAACTCGCGCGGCAAAAGATGTTGATTTCCCTCTTGATTTCCTTAAGACCATGGATGTAACAAAATGTTCTAAACGTCGAAAATTACCAACGTATGATGCTTTAACACATTCACTGCCAAGAACCCGCCTAGCGGGCGCCTTGCTCGTAGACGCGTAGTTCATACTATGCGTTTCCCCTTATGTAGGAGAAAGTTCGTAGCACTACGAAAAACTTTGGAGTGAAAGTTAAATAAATCACCAATCTATACGCGATTAAGTCCCGGTCATTGATAGCCCTAATATTACAACAATCATGCCAAGTTTGGAAATCGTCGTAATGGTTAATTTTATGTTTGCTCCATTTGGTAGGCTAAGTTACAATTTTATCAATATTTCGAGTTAAAAACGATTAATCGTTGATTTGAATATAAATTAGTCGAACCAATTTCCCTGGAACAATGCAACTGCTCGGAAATTGTAATAAATAACTAAATAATGACTTGCATTTTTGTTGCCAGAGGAAAGTGGTCCGACAGGCTACATAATGTGACGTGTGACAATCTTTGGAACAGGTGCGGTCTGTATAAAGATTTGTAGGGAGGCGGGAATGTGGGGGTGTTCACATTAAGAGTATACAAACGTATCCTTTAAATTTGAATGCATATTTTGACTTAATATCCAGGATTATAAACGGCTGTTATACACAAGTCCATACTAAAAATATAAATACGAATGTATCTCCGTAAAGTAGTCCGTCCGACTGTTACCTTATCATGCTTACCACTGAACTGATTTAAATG
This sequence comes from Hedya salicella, assembly GCA_905404275.2. NCBI lineage: Eukaryota > Metazoa > Arthropoda > Insecta > Lepidoptera > Tortricidae > Hedya > Hedya salicella. Next base: position 2,093,680 of record FR990120.1, read on the forward strand.
AAATTTGGTATGGAAATAGTTTACAAATTTGGAAAGGAGATAGGATAGTTTTCATCTAGGAGATCATCCCTTAAGGGGGCGAAAAGGGGTGTGGAACTTTGTATCCGGAATCTCAGTAACGCTTTACGTGTGTGCTGTAGTGTGACTAATACCGTTGTACCCCGCCTTAGGCATGCGAGCGGCGAGACGGGGGGGCAGAGAAGCTGATTCGTTATTCCGCCGTCTCGCCACTTGTGTTTAATATATTAGCTATTTGGAAGCTTTTCGTTTTTGTTAAAGATTGTCACATATCCGTCATAAGCAGCCGTTGCATTGCACCAGTGAGAAGGTTCGACTTACGACAAGCTTCTTCTTCTTGCAGTCGATGTAGTCGGGTGAAGTTCGGAAGTTTTCCACCTGTCTCGGATCGTTTATGTTCTTGGGAGCGAACACGAAACTGTGCGATGAAAATATTTGTTACAAAATTCAAGTTTGACATTGCCATTAAAATTATAAGCCCGTGAAAATTTAATGAGAATTTAATCATAATGAATGTGGAAAGTAGGTTCTAAATTCAGAAATCGTTAGACGCACACGTGTGTGTCTAGCGCGCTCCACGGGTTAAAATTAACAAACATTCGTTTTTCAGTGTTCGGCTTTGTTCTATAACAGTCCTGAAATCGGATAACGTTTTAGATGATTTTGTGATTGATGATTAGTGAAAAAAAATGTTAACGAAAGGGCGGACAAACGTAACCATTAAGATACCTACTATTTTAGACTTTTACTCATCACATGTTCAGTATATCCTTTTGGATGCCAACACCCTCTATTCCTATCCAACTATTTCTAGTACACGGGTAGTTTAGTATCCACAGATGGTTATAGGATACTTTTTATCCAACTGCGCTGAAGAAAAAACTGGGTTATGTTTTTTTTCGCCTTCACGAACGAAGTTGCGATAGTAAGGAATATGCATGATTTTCTACATGTTTGCTTTATATTTTGCTATAAAAGCTCGTTCATTTTAACGAACAGTAACAAAAATATTTTTTCGCATAACAATAAAAATAACCTAGGTATAAAGCCATCAAATATTTCATTCTATCTCTTTCTAGCAAAACAGAATTGGAATGGACCTAGCAGTCAAATCGCTGTCGAATTAGTAGTTTAAAAACACTATATCATGCGTATTTCTTGGCCGATTTGAGTTTTAATTTCACTTTTTAAAATCTTTTTTTACGGTATTTTGATATTTTGGTAAGAGTCCCCGGCAAGCTCGGCCGAATTTCACGTTCCAATACAAACGGAGTTTTGTTCTCATTTTAAAACTGCGTGTTGAATTATAACGAAACTTTGCATATACAATGACATGAGGTATATCTAGGTTTGTAACTAGTTTATATGTTTATATGGCTCCAGTTTATAAAGCAAACGAAATACACAGCAAAAACAAGTTTTTGCATGAAAAACTTAAATTCGCTGTATTTTTTTTACTAAGGTATCTTAAGCTACGTAAACTAATTACAGGCCTGGATATACCTTAACTTATTCTAAGTACAAAATTTCAGAGCAAACTAACTAGTCGTTTTAAAATAAGAGCGTAACTACGTTTGTTTGGAGAACCGAGCTTGCCGGGGACTCTTAAGAGCGATACAAAAATTAATGCATGTACCGTATTGAAATTGTTCACTAAATCATCAAATAAATAAAATATAATAGTAATTAGGCATTATAAACAATTAATACTCACTCGGTCTTCTTGCCCTGTCTCAGAGCTTTCTCCTCTTCGCTGCTCGCTTTCAACTCATTACTGTCCGCTTTGTAATCTGGTAAACAAGAATAGGCAAGTGTACTAATTTTACGTCACACCTGGCCAAATTGTGTCCTCACCACGGGAAGTAAAGAAGAAAGCCCTCTATCGCATATTTACAACCGTCGCCTGCGGCTCTGGTCACAAATAGTAGTGATTTTGGGCTTTCTTTCTTTTACTAGGCGGCAGAAGGCCACGACATCCTCGGCACCTAGCGTGTGGGGGCTGCCGCTAGCTTGCGCTAAGATAAGCAGCTTATACCTAGTGTCTCTAGTCTATAACACTATTTCTCACTTCTCCTGCTCAAAAAGTACGTCATATTAGCTTCGCGAAGCGAGACAAAAATAGTACATCTGGCCCCTAGAGTTTAAAAGAAAGCCATATAATCCCATACAAATTTCTATGAAACAAAAAAAACTTGTGGCCAGCAACATTATACTACGTACGAATAATTAAAAACAACCAAACCAACCCGATCAGATTGGCCAAAATTTCTAATCGAATTGCTCAAACTGTACTTTTAATTTTTCATGAAAAATACAATTTTAATGTTAAGTCTTTTTATTTTCTCGCAGTCGAAGTGAAAAGCAGAGTGTTTAACACGTGGCTAAAAGCCATTATGAAACTCAGACATATTTCCTCGTTCACTTCGTGAGCTCGTCCAAATAATCAGTTCCTGTCATAATGGCTTATTTAGCCCCTTGTCAAGCAATCTACTATTTGATATGTCAGTCTGTAAGTAGGTATCGGGATTGTAAATTGTAATAGTATTGTATTGTATTGTAAACACTTTATTGTACATAAAAACAATAAAACAAAGAAATTAAAGTAACATATTTGTACAAAGGCGAACTTATCCCTTTAAGGGATCTCTTCCAGTTAACCTTAGAGCAAATGAAAGAGAAGAGTAAACATCAACGCAGATAAACAAACCAACAAGTTAATATGCACAATGACATTAAAACTTAAAAGCTAAAGTAGCATACACATACACATAAACCCTAAATAATAAATAGTAATATAATAGCATATATATCATCTAGATAAATAAATATACGTGTGTAAATATATATTTATATACATAATAAATATACACAAACGGATAAATATTAAAAGACGAGGTCAGGGGTCTGAAAGCCATAACTTTTTTAAGTTATCTTTATATGATGCCACGGATTGTGACTGCTTAACGGACACCGGCAACGCGTTCCATAATTTAACCGAGTGGACTGTGAAATAGTGCTATTGTTCCCTCGGTGGGCGCCCCCACGGGTGGAGTCGTCGGCGAGTTAGGGCTAATTGTGATCGGTTGCGTCGTCGCGTCGTTTCCTAGGCGTCGTTCCCGTCGTCTGGCGCGGTCCAGGAAAAAGTGGGCGTTCCGGTTAGCGTCTCTGTGTAGGTTGTGGTCAGTGTCGGACGTGTCATCAGGGTACCATTACTTAACGGCCGTGTTGACATCGTCCGGGTCGGTCATTAGATGTCTGGGTCGTCTGGCGTGCCTGCGCCTAGCCCTTTTAAAGGCGATGGCTTGCGTCGTCAAGTCGTGTAGTGCTCTGACTTTGTCGGCAAGCTCATCAGAGTCAGAGTCTTCTTCGTCCGTGTCTATGGTCTTTGGTTGGTTCTGGTCTCACCGAGTAAGGCGCTCTACGTGTCGCGTTTGCTCACTCCGCTGTGGCTGATGACGTGGTGGAGTTCGTCCGCCAGAAGACTGGCTGTCTCGCTGAGGGTGCACCAGCTGCAGTCCCGTCACTTCGTGCACATCAGCTCGTTTGTGGTGCGCGCGCCGCGGCCGCTACAGGACACCATCGAAAGAGCAGACTTCTGGCCGAAGGGTATTTAGGCAGTTCCGGGGCAATCTGCCGAATCCTACACCAGATCAGACGACGCAACGGAGCCACGGAGTTACGTCGCCTAAATCAAACTATTTTTAAGTTTTTCTATTTGTTTTTTGTAGTTCACAGTGTCTTGGTTTTACTGTAATGCTGTGTAACTTTTTTGAATAATAAATATATAAATAAATAAATGGTCAGCAGTGCTATGGCTTGGTTGGGTATGAGTCGTTGGATCGTTATGTAGTTCGCCTTCTTGGGAGATGGGGCAGGGTCGTAGGTAATGGCGTCGGTAAACAGTCTGTTGGGGTGGTCGGCGGTCTTGTCGTAGTCGACTGAGGGTAAACCCGGTGTGGGTTTGTGGCTGACGTACCATTGTCCTTGTAGATGTCAGCTAGTTCCTTCTCCACGCGTTGCTCGTCTTCCTCTTGGTTAACCCCATCGATCCTGTCAATGTCCTTCAGCTTACGCCTGCCATCCTGAACACAACGTTATTTATTTAAGACTAGACGATGCCCGAACTTCGTCCGCGGAGGAGAAAAAGTTATAACCCCTCGTTTTTTCTTCAGCGTAGTCGGGTAAAAAGTATCCTAAAACCATCTGGAGATAACCAGCTACCCGTGTACCAAAAATTGTTGAAATCTGTTAAGCCAGTTTCGCGTGATGAAGCCACAATGACACATACAAATATACAAAAAATAAAAATAAAATATTTTTCGTTTTAGTGACCTCCACATAGTCCGTGACATTTATTATTTTGATAATATTTTCAATGTGCAGACATTTCATTTATACAACTTTATAATATTGAGCTAAAATTTGGCGTAAGGCGCGTTGGGACAAGATGGAAATAGGGGGAAGTTCGAAAGGTGGACATTTCAAAGTCTTTAAGAGCATTTTCGTTAACATTTTAGTAAATATTTCCCATACTTTCGACTTACCCCAACGTACCTTACTTAAGTAAGCTATGATTGCGGACCAGATTGACTGTTCGTACATAATGCACTGTTGTGGACTTCACAAGACCGATTTGAGCCGACCGGTGTTTTTTGTGTCATAATTAATTTTATCCCGAGTGTTCTTAGCTTTGTTTGATGAAAATCTGAGCAATCGTCTCCAAGATGTTCAGCTCTTAGTGGAAAAGGCGGGGGGTTTTGAATTTTTTTAATTTTAGTTATATTAATTATCTCATTTGAGTTCCCGACGTTTCGGAAGCTTTTCAGCTTTCCATGGTCACGGGTTGACAACACGTCAACCCGTGACCATGAATTGTTTTATTTAAATAATTAATAATCGCGGAAACAGAAGAAAATAGTTCGTACTATATCGTAACTATTTTTTTTATGTAACGAGTGGCAAAGGGGCGGACGAGCCACCTGATGGAAAGTAGTCATCGTCGCCCATGGATATGGGCAACTCCGGAATCGCCCATATTTTGCCAACCTTTGAGAGCCCTGTTGACTCAATTCTTGAAGAATCCCATATAGCCTTTAAGATTTATTGTATTGACCCTAACTGAACACTTTATGAGCCATGAGCTTGAAATAAACATTAATTTAATCAATATGACAATACAATATGATGGAGCCGGAAAACGGTAATGGTAACTCTGTAATAAAATAACGCAATCCTACCGTTTGGGTTCTTTAGAAGCGTCTCGCGAAGTAGTTGATTTTGAATGAAAAGTAGAATCGGAAATATAGCTGGTCCCAAAAATAAATATTGTATCAGTAACTTATCTGTTTTAATAGTCCCCACTTAACGGTTAATAGGACTGTTCTGTGAAGTAAACTTAAGAGTCCCCGGCAAGCTCGGCTGAATTACACCTTCCCATAGAAACGGAGTTTCATTCTAATTTTAAAACTACTTATTGGATTGTAATGAAACTTTGCATATATAATGACAAGAGGTATATCTAGGCCTGTAATTAGTTTATATGGCTCCAATTTATAAAAAAAATTAAATACAGCAAAAAGTTTTATATGAAAAGCTTAAATTCGTTGTTCTTTTTTTACTGTATCTGAAGCTACATAAACTAATTACAAGCCTGCATATACCTTAACTTATTCTTAGTACAAAGTTTCAGAGCAAACTAGCTAGTTGTTTAAAAATGAGAGCGAAACTACGTTTGTATGGAGAACCGAGCTTACCGGGGTCTCTTAAATGCTGCAATGAATAATGTTTTGAACTTAGCACGAACTTGAACTTACCGCTTTCTTCAGTGGGACCTTGAGAGCGGGCGCAGACGTTTTTGAAATGGCCTTTACGTCTTCATCTTCCTTCTCCAAAGATGGCTCCTCCTCCAGTTCTCCCGGGAGCTCTGTTGGGATCAAAACCATATAATTACAACTAGGAATGTCGCGGATCTGCCTGGGTAAGCTACTTTGTATATCCATCGGGAATCGTGATTTTTTCTTAAATACACCTATGAATGGTATTCCCTATCGAAAATTGTCTATCGCGGTTCAACATGTTAACATTACGAGCGTAATGGGCACTGAAGCAAACTTCAGGAGGGACGGGCGAGGGGCGAGTTCTTTGATGAGATTAAAAAGAAAACAGTTTATTTGTAAGGGAAAAATATCTGGTGTTGCAGGTGTCTATAGATATGGGGGCGGTGATCGTTTCTCTTGTAATGATTTCATTACTAAATCGTTTATGATATAGTTATAACCGCAGCGCAATTACAATATATGTGAACATTTAGTATTGAAAAGCTGGTCGTTACCTATGGGTTTTCAACAAATTAATAGTTATTTGTTATGCAAGGCTGTAAAGTTGTTATTTGGCGCGAGTGCTTGAATTGAAAGCCGAGTAAGCGAAGGAATCTAAAATTGAGTTCAAAATAGATTCCCGAGCGTAACGAGGCTTTCAAGGCACGAAAAGCCGAATAACTTTGCAGCCGTGCGAAACACACAACTTTTCACTTCACTACAGCGAGGAAAATGTGAGATGTAAGAAAATGTACGAAATTATAACAAACCGATTATTTTTTTATTTAAAACTATTGATAGTGAACCTACGAACCATACTCCTAACAAAACAAACAAATAAACATTAAAAAATATATAAATTCCTACTACAAATTACTTTTCCACGCTAGCGGATAAAGTGCACTTTTCCACGCAGATTTGGCGCTGTCAATGGAACTTTTCTGAGAGAGTGAGAAGATTAGAGGATTTACTATATGGGTGTAGATAAAGGTGCAGAACCTGCGCGCCAAGTTTATCTGGGATATCATTGCAGGTATGAGAATATGAACATTTAGTATTAAAAAGCAGCTCATTACCTATGGGCTTTGAACACAATAAAGAGGATTTACTATATGGATGTAGATAAAGGCACAGCGCGGTGCACGCTGGGTTTATCTGGGATATCATTGCAGATATGAGAATTTGAACATTTAGTTTTGAAAAGCTGGTCATTACCTATGGGCTTTGAACTCAATACAGAGAATTTACTATATAGGTGTTTAGTTTACCTTTAAGGGGTGCCCCGATTTCAATGACTTCTTGTCCTAAAGACTCCGTAAGAGCCTTCGTAGCACTCTTCGCGGATAAAGCGCACCCGAGAAGGAAAAATAGAGAGAAAATGGCGAGACGCATTTTTGTGAGTTTATAAAATGGACTGCAACTGTTTTAATAAATGAGCCAACTAGATTGTGAACTGCTCTAGTGGGGCAAGGAAATAATTTGTGTTAAGGTTAGGATTAAAGAGGTTGAATAATACATCGATTAATAGTTTGTATTGTCCTATAATAATAAAAAGACTATCGCTTGTATAACGGGGAGTGCTCCGAGGAATTGTTCGGGTTGATCCCAGCTGCATCTTTCCGCCATCGTCCTACGCGACAATATTTCCACCCTCACCACTTAGATGGTTGGCATTCCACAACTGTGCGCTTTTCTAGAAATTTCCTGCCTCGCACGACTGAACTGTGGAATAAATTCCCGCCTGCAGTATTTCCGGACCGATGCGACCTTCAAGCCTTCAAGAAAAGAGCGTACTCCTACCTGAAAGGCCGGCAACGCACTTGTGACTCCTCCGGTCTTGCAAGTGTCTATGGGCGACGCAGATCGCTTACCATCGGGCGACCCGTCTGCTCGTTTGCCTCCTATGTCATAAAAAAAAAGGTTCGTAGTCCCGAAGCTTGTGCAGTCTTCTTTCGAAGCCTTCTCATAGTGACAGCTTAATTGGCTTCCTATTAGAGAGCGTAGAACTCTTGACATCCTTATGTACGCTTTTTCTCCATATTGTTTAATCCAGCTGCACCCGATTACCTTCGTTCTAAGTTTCAGTTTGTCACAGGTCACAGCCCGCCTTCCTCCAGTACACACAAAAAAAAATGGTCTTCACATAAATACACGTATTTGCCCTAACCGGGATAAGAACCCAGGACCGTCAGCTTCGCTGGCAGAGTTACTACCGCTGAGCTAAGCCGGTCGCCAAATAAGATTGTCTGGAAGAAATCTCTTTTTAGCAATAGAACTGCCTTTTGTTTACCATTTCTAATATACTGTTTTAGATTTAAGCGTCTTCTATGGGTAATGTTATAAAGTTGTAAAAATTTTCCCTGTACATTTAATTATAATAATATTTAAAAAAAATTGTGACTATATTTGGAAGTCACTTAATATAGTTTTTTGTGTGTGTCGTTGTGGTTTCATCAATCCAAATTGACTAAACGAATTTCAACTATTTCTGGTACACGGGTTGCAGGATATTTTTTACACAGATGGTTAAAGCATACTTTTTACCCGACTACACTGAATAAAAGAGAAGGGTTATGACTTTTCTTCTACGCGAAAGAAATTGCACCTTCTAGTATGTTATATTGTTTTGGAGTGCCATAGATGGTATTGTAATATACGTAAATAAGGATTAAAAATGGTTTGACACAAGGACAAGGAAACAAGGGGACTGCCTCCATACAAAAAGCCGTTCCCCGATATGTACAACGCCATCTATGTAAAATAATTATTTTTTACAATTTTATTATTTAACTTTGCAAGCGTGACACAGTATTTAAATGTTACGATTTATTATTAGCTATTTGCGAACTGATTGTTACTATACTATGATTCTTTATTCAATTATAACATCGTTAAATGTTTATTTTTATGGCGCCATTTAGTTTTTGACAGAATATCTCCTTGCGATCGGAACACGATGCAAAATATGGCAAGTGTCAGTCCTCTTGTTTTAATGGTCCTTGGTTTGAAACAACTGGGCCTTAGTGGATTTCGTCTAGCAATTATTAGCAATTTTGGGCTTCGGCTATAAATTTACAACAGGCCAAATGTACATTTTGAGTGTTCCATTTTGCGTATGTACATTTTGAATGTTTGCACATTTTGCGCGTTGTACATTTTCAGCTGAAGCCAAATTTAGGCTGTTTTTAGTCTATCAGTAGTAACAACGAACCGTATCGTAGCTATAGATAATAATTTATGTCTATCTATCAGTGGTCGAATCAGTCCCGGTAAGAAATGCGGTCACCGCCTCAGTGCCAAGTTTAACCGTTAGTTAGTGTTTAACTGTGGAGTGTGCTGCCGTCAACAATAACATTCAGGTACCTTTTAATTATAAATAATATAGTATTCACTGTTAAACTTCCATGCTCCTCATTGTTAGGGTTCCGTACCCAAAGAGTAAAATTTGACCCTATTACTAAAACTTCGCTGTCCGTCCGTCTGTCTGGCTATCTTTTCGCTATAGATAGTTGAAATTTTCACAGATGATGTATTTCTGTTGCCGCTATAACAACAAATACTAAAAACAGTATAATTTTATGTCTGCCTGTCTATTTCAGTAACGAATATAAAACGATCGAACACCGCGTACATTTAACTAAGGAGCAGGGCTCTGCTAACACTGGATTTTCATAGTTACGGCCGTTTGTAGCGTATATTTTGTACGGAACCCTTGGTGCGCGATTCCGACTCGCACTTGACTTGATAACGTCGGACAAAGGTGATTCAGATTCATCCATGAAAAGTTCCGTACCAGTGATAAACAGGTCCCAAGGGTTGTATGATTCCCGCATCGTTTGCTATCTCTCTCTTGTCGTTTTGTTACGACTAATGACCATTATTACAAAAGGATAGTAAATCGCCTTACAAAAAGCCGTTCCCCGATATGTACAACGCCATCTATGTATGACATTTATTAGTTACAATTAAACTTTACAAACATGACACAGTATAAATTAAAATGTTATGATTTATTCATTATCAGTTGTTTACGAACTAATTGTTATTGTAACTGTACTAAGTATGCTTCTTTGTTAAATTATGACATTGAAGAGCGCTTTCGTAATATTAACATTGTTATTCTTAGAAGCAGAAACGGTATTCAAAATTGATTTGTTATTTGTATTTGCATAAGTCAGTTCCTTATTTTGTAAGTTGCGGCCTCAAATTTTAGAAGCACTAAATATTTTAACAAAATTTGCCTGATTACCGACTGTAGTTTTTTGAAGGGCGCGCGAAGTCATCAGTTTGAATCCTTGAAACTGTATGATGTTATATGAAAACCTACTTAGTTTGTTATAAATATATCTTCACTTTACACACGGCCTCAAATTTCTGTTATTTGGTAATATACAATTGTTAATCGTTTTTACTGTACCATATTATTTGGTAATATACGATTGTTAATCGTTTTTACTGTACCATATTATTTGGTAATATACAATTGTTAATCGTTTTTACTGTACCATATTATTTGGTAATATACAATTGCTAATCGTTATCTCACTGAAAACACAAGAATTTTCATATTATAGTTGAATTATTATGTTATTATGCATCGTACATTAAAATAAAGTAAAGCTGAGATGTCAATGTCGTGCAGTTCATTCAATGTTCAGTTATGTATGTATTTGTGTATACATAGGCACATTTGTTTATATTTTTATTTATTAGTATTATCTTTGTATGTAACTGAATTGTTCTTTTCTCTTTTTTTCTGGCTTTGATTTATAATTTGTATTATCTTCTTGTGCACCACATACGCCATCTGTGTACTCTCTCTACTACCTTAAGGTTATCTGGAAGAGAACGCTTCTGAGCGATAAGACCGACTGTTATGTACCATTTCTCATACTGTGCTCGATTTAGTAAGTGTTTCGAGTTATTTTCCTTTGTTGTGCAATAAAATACTCATTTTACATTGTACATATTAATAAAATTAATATAATTATTCAATTTATATTCCATCGTTAACGATTGGCTGATTGGCGACTTAGCCTTAGCCTCATAATTTTCTAGGCAACAGGTAGTCTTATCGCTAAAGAACGGTCTCTTCCAGACAATTAGGGTAGTGAACCATTTGAATAATAATAATTTTATACATTTGATAAATAATTATTTTGTACAGTATAATATAGTTTCGGTTACTTGTTGCTTCAGTCAAAATGATGGAGCGAGAGGTACCACTCTCGCGGTCAGGCGAGGAGCCCTGGGGCTTCCGGCTCATTGGGGGCGCAGACTTCAACATGCCGCTCACCGTCGTCAAGGTAGGTAAATGCAGCAGCTCTAGATATGCTCGCATCGTCAAGGTGACTGGAGCAGCTCTAGATATGCTCGCATCGTCAAGGTAACTGCAGCAGCTCTAGATATGCTCGCATCGTCAAGGTAACTGCAGCAGCTGTAGATATGCTCGCATCGTCAAGGTAACTGGAGCAGCTCTAGATATGCTCGCATCGTCAAGGTAACTGCAGCAGCTCTAGATATGCTCGCATCGTCAAGGTAACTGCAGCAGCTCTAGATATGCTCGCATCGTCAAGGTAACTGCAGCAGCTCTAGATATGCTTGCATCGTCAAGGTAACTGCAGCAGCTCTAGATATGCTCGCGTCGTCAAGGTAACTGCAGCAGCTCTAGATATGCTCGCGTCGTCAAGGTAACTGGAGCAGCTCTAGATATGCTCGCGTCGTCAAGGTAACTGCAGCAGCTCTAGATATGCTCGCGTCGTCAAGGTAACTGGAGCAGCTCTAGATATGCTCGCGTCGTCAAGGTAACTGCAGCAGCTCTAGATATGCTCGCGTCGTCAAGGTAACCGGAGCAGGTCTAGATATGCTCGCGTCGTCAAGGTAACTGGAGCAGCTCTAGATATGCTCGCGTCGTCAAGGTAACTGGAGCAGCTCTAGATATGCTCGCGTCGTCAAGGTAACTGCAGCAGCTCTAGATATGCTCGCATCGTCAAGGTAACTGGAGCAGCTCTAGATATGCTCGCATCGTCAAGGTAACTGGAGCAGCTCTAGATATGCTCGCATCGTCAAGGTAACTGCAGCAGCTCTAGATATGCTCGCATCGTCAAGGTAACTGCAGCAGCTCTAGATATGCTCGCATCGTCAAGGTAACTGCAGCAGCTCTAGATATGCTCGCATCGTCAAGGTAACTGCAGCAGCTCTAGATATGCTCGCATCGTCAAGGTAACTGCAGCAGCTCTAGATATGCTCGCGTCGTCAAGGTAACTGGAGCAGCTCTAGATATGCTCGCGTCGTCAAGGTAACTGCAGCAGCTCTAGATATGCTCGCGTCGTCAAGGTAACTGGAGCAGCTCTAGATATGCTCGCGTCGTTAAGGTAACTGCAGCAGCTCTAGATATGCTCGCGTCGTCAAGGTAACCGGAGCAGCTCTAGACATGCTCACGGGAACCTGTCGGGAGTGGCGATTTCAACATGCCGCTCACCTCACTCAAATTCCTGATTGTAACGGTGCTAAATAAATATAATCCTTTCTTTGTTGATACGATAAATAGTCAGTGTGTCTGTGCTTTTTCGTTTGTAGGTGATTTTTGTGTTTTTATAGTTATACTAGAAGGCGTGGAGGAGAAAAAGTCATAACCCCTCTTTTTTCTTGGGCTTACTCGGGTAAAAAGTATCATATAACCACCTGGAGATACCCAGCTACCCGTGTAGGTACCAAAAATAGTTGAAATCCATAAGACCGATTTTACGTGATGGAGCCACAACGACCGCAACGATACAGTGACCTCCAAATAGTCCCTTAAAATAGTTTTTTTTTAAATATCTTCAATGTACTGACATTTAATTTTTACTACTTTATAATAGTATAGAGATAATCATTAATTGGTGAGTTTTACTGGTCTACAGACGAATGTTCTAAGATAGCCCGCTGTTGAAACGTTTGGCATATATAAGAGCTGTATTGTAGCTGTCAATCACTAACTGTCAAAGCGTAACATTGACACCCAAGCGTCAACACAATTAGATGCGACAACAATAGATTGGCGAAGAGTCAATCACTTGCGTAAGACGGCCGATCGATCCGATATAGATCGCATTGACAACGTGCAAACGATTATGCTGTTTTGATGAGCTAATGTGTATGTAATAGAGATGTTGACAATAGGGCTGATGGCGAAATTTTTTAATTTGTCTGTCATGTAGATTAATAAAACATATTGGACACGTATCCTTTCTTTTTTACGTAAAGAAAAATCATAAAAAAACCGGACTGCGTATAAAAACTAACAAGAAAAAACCAAGTCCAGTACCCTAGAAATTTAATATTTTCTTCTGTTTTCGCGATTATTACTCATTGAAATAAAACAATTTAACGGATTATCGCGTATATTATCTCATTTTAGTTACCGACGTTTCGGAAGTTTTTCAGCTTTCCATGGATACGGGTAGACGAAACGTCGGGAACTAAAATGAGATAATATACGCGATATAATCCGTTAAATTGTTTTATTTCACCCTAGAAATTTGTTAAGTTATAATGGAAATGTTTCATGATTCATGATCGATACTCACATATAACAATTAATAAAATTATTTTGGAACATAGCGATTTTAAACAGTCGGGACCCATAAGAAATCTTCAAAAAATGATTTCGTGGCATTCGGTGTCGAGACCCTGGGCCCATGGGATCCAGGCGCCCGCGTTCTTTTTAAGGAATTGGTGAAACGGCTCGTCGACACCACAGCTGACCAAAGAGCTGGCAGCTTCCTCGCCCAGCGTAATAAGCTTAGCCATACAGCGAGGTAATGCAGCCAGCATCTTTGGTACGATGCCACGGAAGCCCTTTTTAGGTTTAGTTTTATTTTTATTTTTAGCATTTAGTTTTATGTATTTTTAAGCACTGATTTATAATTGTTTTATTTGAAGTAAATTAAATAAGAAATCTAGATCGACGCAAATCTTCTCAACAATGGGTCCCGCTATGTTCCATTTGATGATGCAGCCGCAAAGCCACATAACAAAATATAAAAAAATCAACGTATCGATTTTTTTTGAGCCTTGTTTGGGAAATTTCTTTTTTTAAGTATGAAAATATTAATTAATACCATTCATCCAATAATTAGTACCATTGCATAACCAATGAAATTTAAGGTAACCGTTTCGATAAACGCAAGTTTAAACACAGCTGCTGAACAGTTTTGAATTTCCCCATACAAGGTAGGAGCATGTGACGTCACACGTTCCTAGGCTTTAGTATTGAGCGTTTTTTGGGAAAGTCCAAAATATGTGATTTTAATATTGTTGTATCTCGGGGAGTTTTCATGAGATGGAAGTAGTTTTTTCACCAATTTTTACATAATTGAAAGGTCATTCTATAACATACCATAGAAAAAAGTTTGCAACTTCCCTATTATCATGCAGCAACCTTTATGCCTTTCTTCACCGCGTACGGAGGTAGCTTTAGAACGCGACTTCTAGTACCTACTTATGTATAACATCAAGCCCAAGCATCAAGCCAATCAATGCATCAGTTGAATATACAATCTGTTTTCAGGTTCTCCCAGACTCGCCAGCGGACCTGGCAGGCCTCCAGAACGGGGACACCGTCTCGCGCATCGCGGGGGCCGACGCGGGGCCTATGACGCACGACGAGGCCAAGGCGGCGGTGGCGGCGGCTACGGATGTACTCAGCCTTGGAGTTATGCGGTAAGTTCAGTGTTTCTGAAGTATAAGCCGAGCGAGGCCTCCTAAACGGGGTTGAGGTTACTTTAATTCGCACTCAATATTTGTAGCATTTTAATGCACATGTTTGGATAGCGCAGAAAACGGGCTTCAAAGATATTTTTTCATTAAAGGAGTAGGGGTAGAGTCACGAAAAAGGTTTTAAAAACTGATGTACAGAGATCGGAGAGGTCATCGCAAAACAATCGCAACACGCCAATAGAACAAGATTAATAGAGTCGTATTATGTACAATATTATTTAGTTATATTTTTCAATTACATTTACTACGTATGGTGAAGGTATTTCCATTAAAAGTTTTTTTAATGCTGATTGTTGTATTGAACTTATGCAAACATCAAAACCTGCATTTTCTGAAACAAACCTATATTTTATTTAGTTATTTGTGTCAATTATTTTTTACTATTTTCATCATTAAAAAAACACATAAGCGATAAAAACTATTACACATACTAGTTTAATTTAACTTGTTTGTTAATATTACGAGTATCTTTCTTTAACATTTTTATCCGAATGCTAGATGCTGTACACAATATTTCTTTGTGATCTTCATTATAAGAGAGCTCGGGATAGTTCTTAATCCACTTATAAATCGTTTTTAATTTTACCATATTTTCAAATATTTTATTGCAGACCAGGGTCCATAGATTGTTAGTAATACAATAGATCTTATTTTGTAAGCATTAGTAACATAAAAATTCAAAAATTTCAATATGACAATCAATAAAATTAATAAAACATAGTCAAAAAAATTCCAATCAATTAATCATAATAAAAGTTATCATAATAGCATTAAATAATCAAAATAAAATAATAATAAAAAGAAAATTGAGTATAATAATATTTAAAAAAAAACTAGGTAATTAAAAAATATATAATAATAAAAAATAAAAATCTTTAAAAATGAAATTTATTTGACTAGTTTTTTTTTGGCTACATAATATCAAACATTACTGGTCTGTCACCACAGTGCACAAAATTCCAGTGTCGCACCACTGGGCAATCAAAATTATCCAGCACAACACTCAGGAGGCTGTTGTTACTGCCTCGTACTCTGTTCATCAGGGAGGCCACACGTTTTTGCACTATTGTTTTAAAACCATCCGTGTTGACCTCTAGAAACATCCCTGACGCACTGCACCAGCGAGGCAGCCCCAACAGCATCCTGAAAGCGACTTTTGAGTATACCTGGTCCACAGGCTGCAGGTGTAGAAACTCTGACAGTAAGCCTTGAAAAGCGTGATTTTGACGTCACGTGAGCACCTTGCAAACCTGCGGACCAACATATTTGCTCTTATCGCTAGGGCCCTTCGGTCACGCTCAATATCAAGGTTATCGGAGAGGTCCTCAGTGACCCAGTGACCAAGGTATTTAAATTCCGTCACTCTTTTCAAGGGTCTTCTAACAGTCTAACCGGAGGGACTGTTTTTGGTTTCTTATTCCCAGCTTTGAAAACGAGAAGCTCACTTCTTTGTGTTATACCTTACTCCAAGAGCCACCGCGTACCTCTCGCATATATCCAATAAGATCTCGAGAGCTCTTACCGATGGGCACAGCAGCATCATATCATCGGCATAGCTAATATTATTGTCAAATTTGCCGTCAATTGAACAGCCGACGCCGGCACTGCTGAGCGCATCGACAAGACCATTCATGTACAGGTTAAAAAGCCGAGGCGAGGTCAAACCCCCTTGCCTCACCCCACATTCTAATTTATACTCCCTAGACCCGACACCAGCCCACCTAACAGAATTAGTTTGGTTGTTGTACCAATATTCAAATAGGTTAATGATTTCTTTAGGTGTGCTAGTTTCAGTACTCATCTTAGCCCAAAGCATATCGTACGACACCAGGTCGAATGCCTTCGACAGGTCCAAAAAACACGCATAGACAGGTGTTTTTCTCGTAACATAGTACTGAACGGTGTTCTTGAGTCGCAGGATTGCAGTTTCAGTAGATAGCCCTGAGCTAAAGCCAAATTGAGCCTCGTTCAATTTAATGTGCTTACTAATACAGCGATCACGCAAACCGTCCAGCACCTTAGAGATGACAGTCGCCAGTGAGATCGGTCTCACTGGCGACATGTATTTAAAATATTTCGAAATCACCATAAAAAAAATATTTGACCTTTTTAAATTGTCACAAAACTGTTTCAAGAACGCCACTTTGACAAAACCATGATAGATAGGTAACTAACTAAAACAGGTCAAATGTTAAATTACGATAATATCCGCTTCAGATAATCATAATCTTAAGTATAGATTCTATAGAGTCTTGTTCTATTTCCATGTCTGTTTTTGCGATGACCTGTCCGATCTCTGGATGAAGTACCTACCCCTCCATACATGACCGATACCATCGGCCAATAGAGAATATGCTTTAATTTTTATATTTCTTTATTAAAAGCTCACTCATGTAACTGACAGTAGAATATGTTTTTCGAAAATCCATAAAAATAACCAAGATATAAACCATCAAACTTTTCATTCTATCTCTTTCTAGCAAGACAGAATTTAATAACGAGTATATATAGGCGTAGTGTACCTACTATGACGTAACAGTACATATCGGAACCTCTCTGTCAAATCGCTATCTAATTAGTAGTTTAAAATGCATATAACATGCGTATTTCTTAGCCGATTTTCATTTTTATTTCACTTTTTGAAACGTTTTTACGGTATTTTGATGTTTTGTTAAGAAAAGCGATAAAAAACTTCATGCATGTACCCTATTGCTTGTCCTTCAAACCATCCAACCAATAAAGGCGCCTGTTTTCAACCTTTTCGCCGAATGTTTCATTCTCCGACTTACGATGTTCTCTGAAACCATATTTTTTTTGCAACTTTCATAAAACAAACCTGACCTATACTATATTCAAGAAAACCATAAGAAAATACACTGAAAATATTTTTTGGTTTCGGAGAAAATCGAGTGTTGAGAAATTAAACAGTACCTAATGAAACGAAATATGAAATGAAATAATGACAAAATTTAAAGACAACCTGACTAGGCACTGGTTCAAATCCAGTCAGAGTCTTAATTTTTTTTCATTACTTATTTAGATCTTTGTATTTATAAGAATAAAGCTTAAAAGGTTTTACCTTCATTTTTCTTTGATTCAAGTTTGAAGTAGACATTTTAAACACGTGGAAAACAAAAACAAAGATCACCTTGTGGAAAGCATGCGAAACATATCTAAGAGACAGACAGAAGTGATATGTATATATAGATGATCAATCTGAGTTTATTTATGTGGCATAACCTAATCTGAATCACTTTGACCTTAGCCCAGTACATAAACATTTTTAATGATGTAATCAATCTTAAAGGACAAATTCCTACCACTAATATAACTTCAAAACAGTATTCAAATACATACTCTAAGACAAAGCCATTTAAATCTACAATTTGACAAGATGTTATAAAAATACCATCAATGTCAGCTCAATCTGCCAATCGCCAAATTAATCGATTTCTGATTTAAATTTAGTTTCGTAGCCAACTTCAAACGGTACGCGGCGCAAAAACCAAAAGTGTTATAGGTTAGATTTAAAATACTACGTGTCTATTGGTTGAAAATGAAACTTGTCAGTTAGAGTGTCGCCATTTTGGATTTTGATAACTAGGAAGTTAGCAGCGGAAATATGTCCTTGCTTTATAAGCGACTTGATCGGGCGCGTAAGTTTTTCATTTTATTTTCGATTTGAATTTCGAACGAAGTTTAACAGTATATTTATTTTAAATCCTTTGGCTGGTCGAAATGAAGTTTTACCTGGTCTATAAAGATAGGTAAGCGAGCATTTTTTCAGTGTTATTTCAGTCCTTGCTGCATTAGGATATTTTCTTGATTTTAACCTCGTAAAGTGATATTATTTGTCGTTTGTTTTCGTGAATCTTTAACGGTTTTTAATAGTTCTTCTTAATAGCCTACATTAAAGAGTTGTATAAATTTGGTGTGGATAGTTTGAAATTATTTTCAAGTAGACATTTTTAGAGGATTTCCGTGGACCTGATTTCGATAGCCACATACATGCCATTGAAATGCAACAATTTGAATCACAATTTCAGTAATTTTTAAGCCTCAGAAAAAAAAAAACCAGTTCCTCGCGGGCACTGTGTATTTGAAAGCGAAAAATTGAAAAATTGTATACGTCGAGCAGGGATCGAACCCACGGCTCCAACAGCTCCCAGGCCAACACGGGCGACCTAAGACATAAAGGCTTTATGTCTTAAAGAAATATAATTAGTACGAGTAGATAATCAGAAAATATTGGACACGTATTTTTTCTTTTGTTGATTATCGATGCCGGACCATGCTCCGTGTAGGGTTCCGAAGCCGTTCATACGAAAAAATGCATACTGCAGTTGAAATACTGTAAAACAACGCAACTATAGTCCAAAATCACCCGACTATGGTCCAAATTAAATGGAATTTACCCACCTACTTTGATTAGATTAGAATTCTAATGTATTTATCGTCAAAATCTTTAATAATTATTATTTACATGTTGTTTTCTTTCCCGACTATACTTAGGGCGCCTAGACTATAGTTGGGTGGTTTTACGGTAATTACTTATTACCTTCTGGAAGTTATCCATTATACGCGCAAGATTGAGTGGAATGTTTTAATGCAGTATGGCACTTAACTAATATGTGTGACGATTGAAGTATAAGGACACTGCGCAGCACTTACGTCATTTTAAAGAAGATTATGAAATTTTGTGATAACTTAAAAACGGCTGGACCGATTTTAATCAATATAATTTTCATTGATAATACTAATAAGGCCTCATTTTCATGAATTTTTCCATAATCTTTTGAGTCGTGGTTGAAAAGTTACAATGGGGCACTATTTTTTGGATTTCCGGAGCGACTATTTACAAAACTGCTGACTTTATAAATGTTTGGAGTCCCCTATTATTTTTAAAAGACCTATTCAACGACACCCTACACACCTGTGTTGGAACGAAAATAAAATTCACCCCTGCTTTAGGTGTACGAGAGTTACTAAAAGTTTTTTTTTTAGTTTTCATTTTACTGTTTTGTCAGCGTGACATACTCATACCAAATTTCAGTTTTCTAGTACATGATCACGGAGCTAAGCCGCGGACGGACAGCATATACCTTAACTTATTCTAAGTACAAAGTTTCAGATGAAACTAACAAGTCCTTTTAAAATGAGAACGTAACTACGTTTGTATGGAGAACCGAGCTTGCCGGGGACTCTTTATAAATATCAAAATTTTAGTTTCTACTAGGTTACCATATCAACTTAATACCTAAAAGGAATATCCTAAAGACCTATTAATAAATAACGCCTTGCCCTACTTCTATAATTAACTGTAGTTGAATTAAAACGCATTTTGGCTCAGTGTCGCGGCATCACATCGCTTATCACCGATAATAAGCAGTGTAGTTTATTGTTTAATTAGTGTATAAAAAATATCGTGAAATTTACACATATGGAAATTCGCTTCTCGATTTTTTAGCAAAGATAAAAGTGTTACCATAAAAATAAGGGTGTACCTATTTGAGTGGATCAACTCTCCTTTGTTGTTTATTCTGTTCCGTGACTCAGGGGTCAATAGTGACAGATTTACAACAAAAAAAAAATTACAGCTAAAAACTAAAATAAAGACTGTACACGATAAAATGTGGTCACGCCTGATCGGTATATTTTTCTATCATCTGCTTGTTTAGAAACAGCACTTCTTTTTTATTAATCCATGGATGCAACACTATAAAATAGAAGTACAATCATATTCAAATGTATGGTTATTTGTGAGATTTTGCTTTATATGTCCCAACTTAATTATTATTCTTTGTTCAGCATTTTCTGTCAAACTTAGGTATGTTTCTGCCTCTAAATTAATAATATATAAAGTTTATAAGGGTTCGAAGAGTTTTTTTATGCTTTATTAAATTATCTTTTTACAATAACCAACATTTTTGTTATTGTCTTCTGTATGGGGCAGTTAGGAGATATTTATTACTTTATTATATTTTGATTTTGACTGATATTTGTCACTTAATGGCCTTCCATAGAAAAACTACTTTCAGTGCTTGAAATGGACAGCCTTGCTGGCTACCCTGAGTAGAAATCAGTCAGTTAATGTAAGTTTTTGGTCAGATGTTATTCTAAAAAGCGTCTAAACACCTTATTAAAGTATAAATACAATTATGGTATTGTAGTAGAAGGGGAATGAACATTGTCAAATAACGTTGTACGTACATAATTTGAAGTTTGTTGGAATGTATAACGCAAAATCTCCCACATGCTCATATATTTTAATATGATTGTAGTTTTATTTTAGAGTATTATATCTATAGATTATTTAAAAGAAATGCTATTTCTAAGTAAGCAGTTGATAGAAAAATATTCCAGATCAGGCGTGACTACATCTTATCGTGTACTTAGTCTTCATTCACGAACCTAACTAAAACTTTCGCACCGCGCCCTTCCAGGCGCAAAGGTTGATTCATGGACTAACATACGAGTATTCGTTTAATTTTTTTTTTTTAATGCGTCTAGTTTAAGCTGCGCAGTATGTTGCGATCGTTGCCGGTTCCACAATGAGTTCTGAAGATATAAGCGAAGTGTCTCTACTAGCGATTGTGATATCGAGGTTCTACAGGAGTGACTATTTTCTGGTATATAAATGTTATTTCCGTTACAGAGTTATAAGCATTTATATATATTTTTTATGTTATTGGGCATAGTATATTGGGCAAACGAGCCCGTATCGCTGGAGACGGATCCCCCGTAGGCACCTGCAACACCAGGAAAGTCACAAGTGCCTTGTCCACAAAGCTACACATTAATTACCTGCTTATTTTATTTCCACTTCAGGGAAGAGGGTCGTTGGTTCAAGATCCCCTCCCCAATTGTACACGTTCATTGTCAAACCTAAACATAAATAATTTACTTTTGTATAATATACAGGATTGTTATTGGTATTATATTATCACAGAATAAAAGTGTTCCAAAAAGATAATCAAAATACGAATAAAACAGAAACAAGCAAAACGGCTGAAAAAGCTTAAGTCTCTATTGATATAAGTTAAAATTAAATTAAAAAATATTGTAACAATAACATCGCAGTAATTGCTCTTGGGATAAAAGTAGCCTGTCACTTGCCAGCCTCTACTCTATACACATGTAAAAAATCATGTCCATCCGTCGTCCAGTTAACGTCAAACTAACAAACTGACAATCGGTTAATCTTTGAGCGTTTTAAACACCTCATTATAACTACCATATTACTGACGGATTCCGTAGATGTCGCGGGTTCCTGTAATGCTTATCATAATGATGATGATTGGTAAAGTAGGATATTTAATTAGCTGGCGTATACTGACGTTTACGAACACACGTCGACCGTGACTACTTCATTATGGCAGAAGTACAGTATTTCTTATGAATAAGTTAGCATAATATCAACGGTTACACATATTTTCATGTATCCTTTCGTAAAATTATTTCTAAACAACGAAAAATCACGTTGATACCTGTCAGTTTACTCCAGCAAATTAAAAATCCTACTTTAGATGATAATAAGATGTTTAAAATATTCACCGGACACACACTTTCATATCTTTAATATTAAAGGAAGTAAACAGTATTGTTTATGGTAATTTTCATTTGTTTCAGCGGCCTATACGATATGGCGATAGACGACTACGAGCCGACCTACGAGCCGATAGACCAGGACGATTTCGACCAGCCCTCGCATCCGACTGAGGTATTCCAAATAAAAGAATTCACAGAAACCCCCCTTAGAGACGATCTTAGCCGGTCCCGAACTGGCTCACGTGGGAACCTAGATGTTAGGTCTCTTAGTGAACTGAGGTCGACTACTGAATCCCCATTTGTTCAACCTACTAAGCCTTATAGGCCCTTTTCTACAGAGCCTACTCCAGTCCCTCCTTTAGAAGACCCTATCATCCTTAACCCTGCTTATCATGATGAATTTGCTAAAGTTGACGATGGTCCGATTAGTGGATTTGATGATGATAAATTACTTAAAGGATTTGACGGACTTGATGAAGTTCTTAACGGGAAGGCTAGATTTAAGCTTCCAATTTCGGAACAGTACGATCCTGATGGAACGAGGATTAAGAAAGAGAAAGAAATGACCACGGTAACGATTGAACAGAGATTAGTTAAAGAAGAGATAACTCAAGTGACTAAGGAAGTGAAAGTGACATCGGTACAGGGAAGGTTGGTTAAAGAGCAAAAAGATGAAGTAAAGTTTATGGAAAACATGAAGAAGGAGATTGACTTAGATAAAATAGAAATGACTGCGAGTAGCATTGTTGACGAAAGCATAGAGAAAGCTGTTACTGTGGCTGGTGAAATTAAAAAAGAGATTGATCGTGAATTAAATGCCATTACTTCCGAATCAACAACTACCTCTAATGAATTGGTAGAGTCGAGAGTTATGAAAAAAGACAAAAAAGAAACCGGTCAAAAAGCCTATGAACTGATTGCGACGATCGATAAAACAACTGATGTGCTTACTAAAGAGAGTGACATTAGTGTTGCTAAAGAAGTGGCTAAGTTTGAGACCGACGATAAACAAATTTTAATTGACGAGCGTAAAGCTTTTATTAAACAGGAAATAGAGGAAACCATAGAAAGTGGTAGTGTGAGAAGGAAGTCAGAAATGTATGATAAAGAAGTAAAAGTAGCTGATTTAAAAGTTGAAAAGAAATCTATAGATGATATAGAAGCTAGTAGTGTCAGTAGGAAGTCAGAGATGTATGATAAAGAAGTGAAATCTGCCGATATGAAAATTGAAAAGAAGTCTATAGACGATATAGAAACCGGTTCTGTGAAGAAGAAGTCTGAAATATACGAAAAAGAAGTGAAAACGTCTGATATAAAGGTTGAAAAGAAATCTGTAGATGATTTTAAGGTTGAGAAAAAGCAATCTAAATTACTTTCAGACCAAAATGATCTCAAGGAAATGCAATCGATTCATGCAAAACAGAAATCTGAAATTAAGAGTGAAAAAATTTCTAAAACAACTGAAACGACACAGAAGTCTGACGAAAATAAATCTAAAGAGGCTAAGTATACTACTGCTAAGTTACTAGCTGAGCAGAGAGCGTATACTATTGGCCTTCAGACTATTCCGCACATTAGAGGTACAGTACAATCATCTTATCATTATGATCTGTTACTTAAAACGTTCTTTATACATTTGACAGACGTCATGGTGGCACTGTCTAGGTTTATTTTAGTTGAACCTGTGTTATCTCAACCGCTGGAAACAAAACAAGAGGTTAGAAAAGAAGTTACAGAAGTCACGCAAGTGAAACGTGACGTTGCAGCTACAACAGTGGCAAAAGAGTCTTTGGTAGATCATAAAAAAATGGAAAAAGTAGAGATAGAAACTGCGGCTGAAAAAAAATCTGATAAAGTTGAACACGATGAGTTGATGGAGTTGAGAAAACAAGAATATTTTGATTATGCAGATAGACAATTCGAATCAGATAATGATAGAGAAAAAATAATGTTGTCTGGTGCTGAAATGGCACAATTAAGTGAGAAAAAATCAGTGGAGTTGATCAGTAAAATGGGTGGAGTTATAACTGAATTCCAAACTAAAGCTGGTCTTGAAGAAGAAATTATAATGCAGCGTGAAAGGAGATCTAGAAGCAGGAGCAGAGTAGAAGAAGAGGTAAAGAAAGAGAGTAACCAACTGGAAAGGTTATCGAAAGTTGATTTGAAAACCCAAGATATCACTGAAATGAAAACTACTAGTGTCTCTGAATCTATGGAGATGAAAACAGAGGCAAGGCATGAGAGTAAGGATGTTAAAAAAGAGTCCAAACATGAGACACGCGACGTTAAAAGTAAAGATGGTAAGAATACATATATAGCCATAGTTGAAGCACATGTGTATACAAATAAAAATCTTTTGGAAGAAATTGCTGAAATATCTGAAACTGCCTCAGTAGAGAGTATAGAAAAAACAAATATAGCTCGTGAAGCTAATGAAGCTGTGGTTACAGAACGCGTAGCTGTAAAATCAACAGCCAAACAGGAAATAGCAGAAATTGTAGAGTCCCATGAATTGCCTAGTGCTAAGGCTGAGGAAGTAATCATCCAAGAAAAAAAGGAAGTAGTTCAAGAAATAGATGTACAAAAGTCATCCATTGAGGTTGAAACTACAAAACAAGTGGCTGAAGTTCAAGTAGTTGAAACAGTACAGCCTATCGTAGAATTACATGAGGATATTGTAGAAAAAGCTCTCAGTGTTCAAACAGAAAATAAAATAGATATTCAAGAAATACAAACTTCAGAGTATATTGCCGAATTAGATGTTGTAAAAGAAGAGTCTGTAGAAATCGTTCAAGATGTTCAAGAAATAAAGGAAGTCCATGATGTACAAATGTCGGAAGAAGTCCAAAAAGTTGAAATATCTGAGCAGGTATCTGCTAGAGTCGAAGAAGACGTATCCATGATGAAGACAGAGTCAGTAGAAATTGTCAAAGATGTCCAAGAGATAAAGAAAGTACATGACGTTCAAATCTCAGATAAAGTGCAAAAGTTTAAAATATCCGAGCAGATTTCGGCTAAAATTGAAGAAGACGTATCTATAATCAGCAAAGACGTGATTTCTAGCACTAAGACTGAGGAATTAATCATTCAAGAAAAGAAAGATATCATCCAAGAAATAGATGTGCAGAAATCTTTCGAAGAAATAGAGAGTAAAAAAGAAATTGCCGAAGTTCAAGTAGTTGAAACAGTGCAGCCGAACGTGGAATTACAAGAAGAAATAGTTGCGGTCAAAGAAGAAGCTATTGCAGTACATGATTTAAAAGTTGAAAAAGTTATCGAAGACATCAAAGTTGCAGAAGAAATGTCAGTCATAAAGGAATCTACTGATATCAGCGGTAAAAGCATTGAAGTCAAAGACGAATATACTCAATTAAAAGTGACCAAAGAACAAATAACAGAAATAGACGAAAATATTGAAATTAACCAAGAAATCGAAGTAAATATCAAAAAATCTGTACACATCTCTGAATCAGAAAACAAATATCAATCCTTCATATCAGATAGCTCAATTCAAAGTTCAGAAATCGTACAAGAATCCACCTTCATTGCTAAGTCTACCGAAGACGCTAAGAAACAACTCACTCTGGATCTTAATTCTCAAATAAAAAAATCTGATTCACAGTCGTCAGTTAAGAGCACTATTAGTACCCCTACACCTTCCACCGTCCCTCCAACACCTCTAACTGATGAGTATGTCTTCCGTCTAGAGATTCCTTTACCTAAAATCACTGGTCCTCCCATCCCTAGGTCTCCAAGCCCTGAGGACGAGGACCCTCATATAGTTAAGAAAAATCTGGTGCCTCATATAGAAACAGCTATAGTTGAAGAGATTGTGTATGAGACGCCGTTACCAACCCCGCCTGAAGATAAAAGCTCTCCTCCGAAATTCACAAAACCTGGTTTGAAAGGGGGCGACATGCGGTACATAAAATGTTACAAGGTTAGTTTAAATTGTAAACATCACATCTCCACTTGCCATAGACTTTCAAATACCGTAAAATTCAAAACCTGCATGTTCTGTCAAGAAATGTAACAGATACATAAAATGTTACAAGATTAGTTTAAATTGTAAAAATCACATCTCCTTTTGCCATAGATTTTCAAATACCGTAAAATTGAAAACCTGCGTGTTCTGTCAAGAAATGTAACAGCCGCATTATATTGCTCCCAATACAAAAAGCAAAAAAATAGCTGTCGAATAGAAATGGCAGTTTTTCAAGCAGACATGGTTGTAGCGTTGCAGCTAGTGGAAAGATGCAGCATTTTACAGCTATATTTGTATTCTCTACAGTTTTCGCGATAATCACTCATTTAAATAAAACATTTTAAACAGATTATATCACGTATATTATCTCATTTGAGTCCCCAACGTGTAACGGGGTAGACTGAAAAAAAAATACTCTGTCAACTAAACATACGTGATTGGCCTAATGTGTAAAGAAAGGGATTAATAATTTAAAAAAAAACTTGGAACGTTGGACATATTCATGGGCGACAATAACCACTCTCTATCAGGAGGCTCGTTTGCCACTTATAACTTGAAAAAAAAAGGATATTTAATGGTAGGTGATTTTTGAATACGTGATACTTTATTTCCATAATTTACATGTAGATGATTATTTTAATGTCTCACCATTACTAATTGGTATATTTATTTTAAACTAATAGATTTTTGTGAACTTAGGACGAGATAAAAGAAATCGAAAGAAAATCATCACTTCTAGCCTCCGCCATTGACGAAACAATCAAATCCATAGAAGAATACAAAGAAGAAGTCGGCATTGATAATATCGAACATCCTGTAGTGTACAACGGCTATTCCAAAGTTGTACAATCTAAAGTATATAAAGAAAAGCTCGACGAAGTCAACGTTGAAAGACAAATTGTCCAAAACACGGATAATATTAATAAAATTGTAGAAAACCGAGCGAATTCTGAAGATACAGTTAAACAAGTAAATCTAAACGGGAAAGCGGCAACTGTGACTGTTACTGTAGAAAATAACGTGGCTAGTTCAGCAACTGAAGCAGCTGAGAATAAGATGGATGACGCAGTAGAAACACTGGTCGTCGAAGGATACAGACCTGTGTCTTTTAAACCTGAAGATGGTCCTCATTCGCAAAAAGTAGACGTCAGAATACCGGTAAGACATCGAGCTTTTTATTAGGATCGAGCTTTTTATAGACTGATTAATGAAAATGCTACACGCGCATTTTATAAAATAGATCAACTTTAAAATGATTTTGATATCAACCTGTACAGGTTGCCATAAATACCTACATCGTTTAATGTATACTTGAATTTAGATATATGTTAAAAACTTATTATATTTTAATAATATGAAAAAGAAATAGCTATGGAAATGTTCAAAATTTATTCGTGGTACCGACTCCAAAATAGCATTAATTGTGTAATATTGTGTAGATTGAGTTACCAAAATAAATGATTTACTAGTAGTTTTCCTTAAAAAATATTTATTAATTTATATAACGGACTAACAATTAAAATGTAGTCATCATCCCTATTTTCTTACAGGAACCAACACCAACAATAGACCCTGGCAAAGCGTTCGTGACAGAAAATGGCGAGATTATTGGCACACATCAGGGTATAGTAGATGGGCTGGAAGAACCTTTGGTGGATCAAGAAGTAGCCAGTGAGTAAAATAATTTAAAATAAATAAATAAATAAATAAATACACCCGGCAATTTTTCAAAAATCTAAATGTCCCATCGTAAACTCAATAAGGCTTGCGTTATGAATACTAGACGACGATATATGTATTTAAGAGATAAATTCACTTATATACATAGAAAACATCCAAGAGTCAGGAACAAATATTTATGCTTTTTACAGAAATATTGTGCCCTTACCGAGCTTTGAACCGGGAAACGGGTGAAATCAAATGTTTTGTTTGCAGGGTAAAATGAGGATTTTAAATTAATGTAAAACATTGGAAAGACGATACTAGAATGTTGATTGTTTTTTTACACCTATTTTCCCTGCCGCAATTTTTTTTATATAAAACATGTCAAGACCAAATGACCTCATCACTCACCTGATCAGTTCTAAAGAGACAACGGAGCCGAATACGAAGCATGTTGCCTAAACAGTGAACAAAAAAGCGGCCAAGTGCGAGTCGGACTCGCCCATGAAGGGTTCCGCAGCCGTTCATATAAAAAAATGCACTACAGATGGAAAAAAAACGATCTGGAAAAAAAACACTAACAAAAGGGCGTATATCCTCGGCACTTACGTCCTTTTGCTGAGAAGCGCAGGTTTTTGCAATAACTTAAAAACGGTATGTCCGAACATGTTGAAAATAATTTTCGTTGAAAGTATCTATTAAGCTTTATATTTGTAAATTATTTCAAATTTTTTGAACATACCGTTTAGAAAATAGAGGGGGGGACACAATTTTAGCTACTTTCGGAGCAAAGGTTACGGAAACTGTTCACTAAATCAAAAAAAAATTTTAGAACGCTCAAAGTGTTTTTAGAAGACCTGTCGAAATATGTGCCACACATTGATATTTGCTGAAAAAAATTTTTTCAGTTTCGGTTACATGTATGGAGTGCCCCCCGTAGAAATATACATATATCTCTTACGAGGGCTGCTATTTATATATCCGGAAACCGGGATTACAATCTTCTTAAATAGCATATTTGACCGCCATGGTAAAATTTGAACTTTTTTAAGTATATAAGGTATATTTTTTCTTCCTTATTAACGCTCGTGTTTTGTTTTTGACGGGTTTTAAATGTCATCTCGCAGCAAGAATGGAACTCACTCGTGAAAATATTCGTGCTATGATTTATTATGATTTTCGGCGTGGTTTAACGCAACAACAGTGCATAGATCAACTAACTTCAACTTTTGGTGATGAAGCCCCATCTAAAACTACTGTGTATCACTGGTTTAGTGAGTTCAATCGTGGACGTAGTATGCTTACGGACGAAGTTAAGGCAGGTCGCCCGAAATCGGTCGTTGTACAACAAAATATCGAGGCTGTGCGAAAACTTATAATGGACGACCGACATGTTACGTACCGCGAGATAGAGGCGACTCTGGGTATTTCTATGACCAGCATTAATAGCATATTACATAATTATTTGGCTGTAAAAAAAATTTGTTTGCGTTGGATACCCCACAACTTAACAAATGAGCAAAAACATGCTCGCGTCGAATGGTGCAATAAAATGTTAAAAAAATATAACCGTGGTGACTCAAAAGCCGTTTATAACATCTATACAGGTGACGAATCCTGGATCTATGCATACGATCCCGAAACGAAGCAACAATCAACGGTATGGGTGTTTCAAAATGAGCCGAACCCTACGAAAGTTACTCGTGCAAAAAGTACATTGAAACAAATGGTGGCCTGCTTCTTCGGTATTAATGGCCATGTAGCTACAGTGCCACTAGAAAACCGTAGAACGGTTAATTCAGAGTGGTACACGACCATTTGCTTACCGGAAGTATTTGAACAAATTCGTAAAACTAACCAGCGACGAAGAATCATTCTTCATCATGACAATGCCAGCTGTCATACGTCACGCGAAACAACTCTATTTTTGGAGGGTCAAAATGTGGAATTAACGGGTCATCCGCCGTACAGCCCTGACTTGGCACCCAACGATTTTTATTTATTTCCAAATATAAAGAATAAATTACGCGGTCAACGATTTTCGACCGCTGAAGATGCTGTCGACGCATTCAAACAACACGTTATGGAGGTACCTCAGGCGGAGTGGCAGAAGTGCTTTAAAAATTGGTTCACGCGAATGCAAAAGTGCATAGATCATCAAGGGGAATACTTTGAAAAACAATAAAACTATTTTCAGCCGTGTACGTTTGTTTGTTTTTTTTGTTTCCGGATATATAAGTAGCAACCCTCGTATTTAACTATCAAACTAAGTAGCGGTTTACACACGACACTTATGCTACAAAATTCATCAACGTACATCCTATAGTTTTTGAGTAAAATGCCTGTGACATACGGACGGACAGACGGACAGACAGACAGACAGACATGACGAATCTATAAGGGTTCCGTTTACCGTAACCGGCAAAGTGCGAGTCGGACACGCGCACCCAAGGTTCCGTACAAAATATACGCTACAAACGGCCATATCTATTAAAATCCAGTGTTAGTCCTACTCATAAACTCATAAGCAAAATTTACGCGGTGTTCGATCATTTTATATTGGTTACTGAAATAGACAGACAAACATAAAATTATACTTTTTTTGTATTAGTTGATATAGCGGCAACAGAAATACATGATCTATGAAAATATCAACTATCTAACTATCACGGTTCATCTACATCCTGTTGACAGATAGACAGACAGACAGTGACAGACAGACAGACGGACAGCGGAGTCTTAGTAAAAGGGGCCCGTTTTGCCCTTGGGTACGGAACCCTAAAAATAGTTTTTTATACGATCTTACTAATACCATGGAATGGTCCAAACCACATATAATAAAACAAGAGGACTGACGGTTGCCATACTTTGGATCGTGTTCCGATCGCAAGGAGATATTCTGGTAAAAACTAGATGGCGCTTTAATAATAAACATTTAACTATGTTATAATTTAGTAAAGAAACATAGTATAATAAGTATAATACCAATTAGTCCCAAATAGCTAATAATAATTAAATCGTAACATTAATTAACTGTGTCACGCTTGCAAAGTTGAATATTTGTAAAAAATAATTCTTATATATAGATGGCGTTGTACATATCGGGGAACGGCTTTTTGTACGGAGATGGTCCGTCCTCTTGTTGTAATGGTCCTTGCTAATACTCAGTGTTCGATTGCAGAAGAACTGGGCAAGCCCGGTATGACTGAGGAGAAGATTGCAGAACTCATATCTGGAGAGTCTGAGATGCTGCGGGAAGCACATGTTATGGGGTGAATATATTTCATTATTTTTACATTGTTATAATTCACACCACGTCAGTTTGCGTCTCTGAAACCATAACACTCGCTGTGCCTGTCGATTTTGAAATCTAGGCGATTCTCTGTAAACTCATATATATGAGTGATATGCTGAAACAAAAAAAGAGGGTTATACTTATGAGTGAGAGAGAGACCTCTGGATACGGGATCCTCATTTTTACCAAACTGCCTCAGTTTCTGTTTCATTTCTCAACTCGTCCTTCTCCGTAACCGAAAAAAAAACCAGATATTTTTAACCATTGAACCCAATAGTTTAGGTTAGGTTTGTTTTATACAAAAACTGAAAATTTTACGGTTTCCAAAAAAAATACACTGTTCAAATTATGTACTTTTACATGCATAAAAAACATACCTGTTAACTTCCAGAAAAAGCAAGGAAATAATTAAAAAAAAAAAATCAATTTTAATTGACATTTTTGTGCAAAAACATATTTTTTCGTAAATCTTATTGTTTTATCGGGAATTTTACAGGATTATGTGTTATTTTGCATGTAAAATTACTTAACTATTAACACTGTAAGGTTTTGAAATGAAATATTTGAGAAATGAAACAATTTAGCAAACATAATTCGCCGATTAATGAGTATCCCATGGATAAATTAAATATACACCCGGTATATGTGATTCCTTTAGTTTTGGAATGTATTTTAGAGTTTTTCGCTTGGCGTCAGGTATCTAAAGATTACGTCATAATTATGATTAATCTTTCGATATTCTCTATATTATAATGACAGTTAAGTTTCTATGGAAACTAGTTATAGCACTAATAAAATTTTCATAAAATCATAATCAATACCTACCCATTACCCCAAAACTACATTACAAGAAAAAGCGCTTAGTGGTTATTCGTGTAATTATCTACCGGTTTTCTAATAATTGTTCACGTATGTAGATTATCATTTTGTGCGAATTTATCATGACTGTATTTTGAATTCCCGTCAGCCATTTCAGGTAAACATTACAATCAAATGACCATTTAACGCATTCACTGATGGCAACGCACATATGCTTTTAAAACCATTCAAATATATTCTTAGGGGGCGTAGCTTGCCAGGGAACGCGTTACTCCATATATTACATGTTTAAATATTTATACATGCATTAACATTTTGATTATAAAATTCTCTCGGTTCACTCACATTTTATAGCATAGTATTCAACTCAGTTATATTTTCATAATTTATATTACATATTTACACTAGTACTTAGTTACTTAGTTCACATCGTTCGTGCATCTCAAGAGACATTTCAGCTGTAAGTACCAAATTCACATTTGTTTTCACTAAATATATCCATTCAATCAGTTAAATTAGTATAAAATCTAATTTGAAGCTGTAATTGAAGATACCTAAAACCAACTTTTTATTTCACAACACAAAATGGCGGTCTACACAAAATGGCGGACACTAAAACATGGCCGACACAAACATGGCGACACAGGCTGACGCGAGTCTTAAAATCGCATATGCATCGCGACGATGATGATTCCAGTGTTGACTTCAAGAAGATAAAGCCTATAGTAGAGTCTTTGAAGGACTCTGAGGTTCTGAAGGCTTTGAATGAGGAGTTCATGAAGACCCAAGAGGAAAAGAAGAAAGAGGAGAGGAAATGGACCAAGTTTTTGCAGAAGCCGGCCCGGCCGGTGCCTAAGGCGAAGTTTGGTTACCAGGGATGGACGGCAGAAGAAGAAGTAGCAGAGGTAAGGGATTTCTGCTTATCTATACTATTACAAAGTTGTAAAAATTAAACGTCTGTAAGTTGATAATTTCAAAAAAAAGATTGTATGGAACTATTTGGAGGTCACTGAATCGATTTTTTTTAATGATTTTTGGTATGTCTTCATCACGCCAAATCGGCTAGACAGATTTCTACTATATTTGGTACACGGGTAGCCGGGTATTCACAAACAGCTATAGGATACTTTTTACCCGACGACGCTGTCGAAAAAAGAGGGATTATGATTTGTTCACCTCCACTGACGAAGTTGCGGGCACTTTCTAGTGTAATATATTTTGCTTCTCTCTATTAATATATTAGAGATGACAGCTTATTCATCAACGCCCTGCTTTTGCAACGCAAATTCCCAATTTTAGCATTATTTAACTAATTTAGTACAAAAGACGAACGATGTAATAAAGCATATAAAATTAATTAAACTGTGAATTAAACGTTGACCTTGAACATTAATTAACAAATATAAAGAAAGAAATAAAACAGATATATCTATCAATTTAATTAAAGAGACAACCCTGTACTATTTCCCATACTCCACACGCGCGTTTACGCGTTCACATACACTCAGACCTATCAATGTGTGAGTGTATCTATTGGCGCAGTGTCAGGACGGTCACATTTGGAGTCATGCACTATTTACTACCGACATTTATTATTATTTCCTTATTGACTATCGACATAGTAACTTGCATGATCTTGATGGTGATGGCCGATATAACCTTGGCATCCATTCAATAAGGTAATTATTTTGGCAGCTGATTGAATAGTTGAAGTATTTTTTTATTCAGTCTCGTCTCTAGTGTCAGTGTGTGTGTTAGTCAAAAGGTGATTTATTTTTAATTCCGTTATTTTATTTACTTGATTTTAAAATCAATTACAACAGAATATTTTTAAATCGCAGTGGTTTTTTAAACAATACTAGAGTGGTTCAGATTTATATTATACAGTGAAGTTCAAATTGTACTATAGTAAGTTTTAATGAAATGGATAAATGCTGTTCCAAAAATAATAATGATGACGAAATATCAATCAAATAAAAATAAGCTAACAACAGATCTTCTTAGTATTGAGTATTTTAAATGAAGTTTTTATATTAAGTATTCGACGATATTAATAAAAAGTATCGAAAGAAAAGTTGTGTTACGACGTTACTATGCCGCACTCAAACAGCTTTGTAAGCTAGACTTACTTAAAAAAAAAAAAAAGATTTCAAACTTTTAAAGTAGGTTACTGCAAATAAGATTAAAATTGTTTATGTGACGTTTTTGAAAGATAGTTGTATTTTTTAGAAGGTGAGACTCATTGGCTGCATTTGAAACACAGACTAACAAGAGATACTACGTATCAGACTGCCAACTCAGAATTAAATATTATTTGCACTAAGAAATTATATTTAATATGTACGATTAGTGTTGACTGACGTTTATTTTTTTTTCTATTCGAGATTGCTATATGGCAAGTGATCGTAACGTATTCAGCCAAAGCGGTCTAGGTTCATTCTAATATTTAGAATGAATAATTCCCGGCATGTAAATTGAACACGTAACTTCAGTAATTGTATATATTGTGATCAAATTCTATGCTGAGAATTATACCTCAGTGGCGAAAAAAATAAAAAACAAATTATTTGTTAAGATTTATTTTTCATAACCTTTTTAAATTTGCACTAATTCATAATTGTAAATCGGACAGTCAGAGCAATGAAATGACTGAGAATAGTTTTGTGCTCGGCGCAGTCAAAGAAACAAAATGAATGGACATAATGTTTGCTAGTTCTGCGGGCGATAATTTTGCAAGATCATCACGATTTAAACTTCACTTCACTTCAACCACTTAATAAGTAGTTTCTCAGAGCACGGGAAATGGTGTAAAATTGCGTCCTTTCGCAAAGTTCTACAAACACAGCACTCATAAAACATTTTGCAAAAAGCAAGACAGGATAACACAAGGACATCACTCGATAACAGTTTTACTGTGACAGTGACAGAATGAATTTCGACAAATAATATATAGATGACAAGAAGAGTGTATTGACAAAGCAACAGCTAATCACAGCAGAGAAAAACGTCAGTCAACATTAAAAACAACATGGCGCTAACGTACGCGTTTTATTATACGAAGATTACCAGCTGTGATTTGAAACTAGTTTTGGAAATTCTTTCAACCCGCATTTCTCCGCCATTTTGGAAATTTCCATAAACCGACTAAAAAAAAACCTGCTCACAAAATTCACGAACGGTTGAGCAATAGAGGAGAGCACTGATATCGGCCGAACAGACAGGCATACGAAAGCATTTTTCTTTCAAGACCAAGCTAAACCCTAGACACTTCGCTCGCTACGCTCTAGCTCGGTTTAGAAATATTGTACAAATTTGAAGGGTTTACATTATTGTAATATTTTTGTGGAGTTTGACGTTATTTAGTGAGTCCTATGGAGTATAGAACTAAGGAGAACAAACTCGATATATCCAAAGAGTCCGTCAAAGGCGTTAAATTGGTGGCACCACTGTAGCAAGTGCGTAAAATAAATAAATATTACGGGACAATTTTTACACAAATCGCGCTAGTCCCATGGTAAGCTCAATAAGGCTTGTGTTATGGGTACTAGACGACGATATATTTAATAGATATATTACTTATATACATAGAAAACATCCAAGACTCAGAAACAAATATTTATGCTCATCACAAAATATTTGCCCTTACCGGGATTTGAACCCAAGACCTCAGCTTCGCAGGCAACGTTACTCCCACTGAGCCAAACCGGTCGTCTAAATTGCCATAATAATACCAAAAAATCCACAAAGATGCAAGAAAATTAGTTTTAAACACGATTGAATATTTACATCAGAAGAACAACGAAAGATTGAGTAGCATTAAGATAAAAATGTTATGTAATTGGTTGTAGTCTTCATTAGTATCTTGCTACTCTAGCGCCATTCTGGACGGATTTCGAAATATTATTTACTGCTTTCCGCTGGACACTTTTTCATCTGTTTTCCTACATGAGTTTTTTCTAAAAATAACCCTGTGTTTTTTTTCTTTTCAGTCGCCTTACAAAGTGAAAATAGTAAAACAGCCTAAACCTAAAGTTGCTCCAGATTACAAACCGCAGGTAACCGCGTGATGGAAAAAAATAAACAAAAGTTGTAATAAAGTAACAATAATTGTAAAATTAATAATAATATAAGTATTAATAATGAAATGAGGAATGCGTTTGGATCCTTCCCAACTACACCTAATTAGAATAGAACGGATTATATTTACACCGCAAAATGAGATCCGCTTAAATATTTTACTGATAAAAAGGCTGGGTAGGTGCAATCAAGGGCAAAGATAAATATCCACACAAAGTATACATATTGGTGACCTTGACTGTACTAAATTTATACTTGGTTGGATTAACATACAGAGTGAAACCTGATACGTGATCAATAATGATAATAGGGATATTTATTTATTTATTTAAACTTTATTGCACAATACAAGAAAGTACAAATGGCGTACTTAATGCCATAAAGGCATTCTCTACCAGTCAACCATTAGGCTAAACAGAGAAATTATTGGTGCGGGATATCGGTATCAGACTTGTAAAAAATAATAATTACAAGGGCGAGACACCCAAGTTACATAGTATATAAACTATACATAATACATAATATATAGAATCATGATATATATATGTACATACACATAGGTACCTGCTTCTAAACTACTATGAAGACTCTTAATCTTGAAGATTATTAACAACTTTTATCAACTTTTCTCTGAGGTAGGTTATAGAATGACCTTTCAATAATAGAAATATTGGTGAAAAAACTTCTTCTATCTCATAAAAAAATCCCGAGATATAACAATGTTAAAATTAATTTTTTGGACTTTCGCAAAAAACGCTCCATAAGAACGCCGCCTAAGAACGTTGACGTCACAGTTGCTGCCTTCTATGGGCAAATTAAGAACGTTGTTCGGGAGCTATGTTAAAACTTTCGTTATCGATACGATTTCATAACAAAAGTTACTACTTATTATTAGTTATTCATATTTTAATAGTTTAAAAATGGACTTACTCACCCATCTTTAAATACTCATAAAACAAGCTACACGTTTCTATCTCAGAAACTTCAAAATTTTGCAACAAAATTTTATTTTTGTTTCAGTACAGTCTACATCCCTATTTACATATATTTCCCTTTTTTTTCAATATAATACCTACGATACATAAATTAATTTGTTTTTGTAATAAAAAACCACAACTTATGAAGTTGCTTAAAAAGGACACATGTCGCACAAATTAACAAATGCAATATTTTGATGAGTACCTACATAACTAAAGTGGACTATATGTAACAAAAAAGAGATATAATTATTTATTTAATGGGATAAGTAAATATTTAATATTTTTCAAGTTTACTTTTAGTTTTTTAATTTAGTTTTAGTTAGGATTTAATATACATTTCTATAAATGTTTGCACCAATTTAGGCAATAAAGTATTACTTTATTTTCGTTACCTGATATATAATTAAATACAAATTCAAAAACTTATGAATATTCAATATTTATAGCGATGTTAAAGTTGGTATAAAGGTTTAATTTTTTTTGTCAATTATAATCATTACTTAGAGAAATTATTTAAATAACATCAATTAAAAATAATTGCGACTGTTTTACGCAACTACCTCCCCAGTAGGACCAGATATAGAAATTGATTTTGATCACGCATCAGGTGTC
The DNA here is from genome assembly GCA_905404275.2 of Hedya salicella. Taxonomy (NCBI): domain Eukaryota; kingdom Metazoa; phylum Arthropoda; class Insecta; order Lepidoptera; family Tortricidae; genus Hedya; species Hedya salicella. The sequence goes on from FR990120.1 coordinate 2,131,255, forward strand.
ACTCTGTATTAAGCTTCTTATAGGTACCTTTTGCTCGCTCAAGTATAAAAAAACTGAGCAGTAGGTACTCGTTGTTATTACCTTATTTGCATTCGAAGCTGTACCAAGAGTAACGGCCCGGCCACGACATCGAGCTGCGGCGGCAGCGGCAGCGGTTTTTCTAATTATTTGCGTGTGATTCCAACTAACCACAGTTCGTTGCGCGCCTCGACCGCGCAATGAACAGATAAAACGCTTGCCGCGCGGCAATTCGCGCAATGTCGTGGCCAGGCCCTAATGCTACCCTTGAACACAGTTGGCAATTTTGACAAACCTGCATACTTGACTAGTGATTACCAGGGGCGTATTTACCCTAGCGCCAAAGGGCTATGGCCGGGGGCGGCAAACAGCCAGGGGCGGCCTAGCAACCCTCGGTGCGCGAGTCTAACTCGCTCTTGGCCAGTTTTTTTCCTTAACTTCTAGGGCGGCGAAACGTATTGGCCCACTGCGCCAAATTTCGAAATACGCACCTGGTGATTACAAACTAATGTGCAGCGTTACGAGTGCTAGGGTCAATTGTGTATCGGTCCATCCTGGCACAAAGTCGAATGTAAATAAGAGAATAACGCCATGCTTGTATATAATTATGGCAGGGTTATGGCTCCTAATCATAACTTTGCCATACGATTATTTTGCACTTGTTTTTCACCCGATTCCACCTGCATTTCTGCATCGTTCGCATTTTCGACCCCATTAGCTTAGTTTTCAAATTTTTGTTCAAAAAGGTAAGTCGCTAACATTAACATTTCTACTGAAAATATGTATTTTTTTTATTTATTTCTAAGTTTCGATAATTTTAACCTACTGATTGAATTATAAAATACTTTATTTGCGTTAAATTAGGATGAGCCAATAGGGTACATGCATGATTTTTTTAATCGTTTTTCATAACAAAATATCAAAACACCCTAAAAATGGAATTAAAATTAAAATCGGCCAAGAAATACGTATGATATAGGCATTTTAAACTACAAATTAGACAGAATTTGACAGAGAGGTCCGACATGTACTGTTACGTCACAGTCTACGCCGTCTATATTAAATAATGTTTTGCTAGAAAGAGATACAATGAAATGTTTGATGGCCTATATCTTGGTTATTTTTATAGTCATTCGAAAAATTATTTTTGTCTACTGTTTGTCACATGAGTGAGCTTTTAATAAAGCAAAAATAAAAATTCATGCATATTCCGTAACAAGGTAAGGTCATTCAAAAACCATTTCAAGGAATAGGTTTATTAAATCGCAACTATCAGATTTCAAAAATATGATTACCGGGATAAGTTGATGATGACGGGGTATGAAAATCGAAAGTCTCAATCAGTTAGGTAATAAAAAAATATTGCACACGTATTTTTTGCTTTTTCAAAATTAATGAAACAATACTCAGATACTCGTAAAGCGCATTAAAGTTTAGGAATGGGGCTTGTGACGTCACACGACATTTGACTCAATGTATTTTTGCCTCCCTTTATTTTTTCATAATGTAAAAAAAGATAAAATACGTCTTCAACATTTTTTATTAATCTACATAAATGACATCCCTATTGCAACGATTGTAAAGATACCCGTCACATTGTTTTTGACGTGATAACGTCTTATAAATCGATGAACGCATGACTCATTGTCACGTTCCGCTGTCACGTTTCGCCTGAGCTGAGCGTGCAAGCGAGAGCGCGGAACAAGCGATAGAGAGGCACGAACAGCCTAAGCGTTCGCCTTGTGAATTCATAAAAGTATGCAATTTCTCATCAATGTTTCCGTATGACATTATCATGTAAAATTATCGTCCGTAATCCGACTTTACAGAAAAGACAACCAAATATTTTTCTAATATGTATATAAGTTCATTGGGCAATCGTTATCATTGAGAAAGAAGTCCATTAGTTAATACATGATGATTGAATTTTAACAATTAGTCCGCCTTGTAGATTAATAAAAAATATTGGACATATATGAAAATGTTTTCGTGCGTACAGTTCTCCGTGGCGCCACCTATGGTCTCATCGGAAGATCAGCGCTGGCTTTAGAGCCGGCATTATGCTGAGGTGGGACCATTTCGGGGCATATTTAGTTTACTAATTTATTTTTTATATTGCTGTATAAATATGCCCTCGAATAAATGTATTTTCTTTCTTCTTTTCTTTCTTTCTTTCATATATATATTTTTATACTTAATCAAAAAGTAAAGGCGATACATTGAGTCAAAATGTCACGTGAAGTCACTCTCCTAACTACAAAATTTACTTACGAGTGACGCCCCGCTCCTAAACTTTAATGCTATTTATCTGAGTTTGTTTTTACCCGACTGCGCGACGCAAAGGAGGGTAATGTGTTTATTATTATTTTGCAAATGTAAAAAATACGTGTCCAATATTTTTGTATTATCTAACTGATGACCGACTAACTAGAATTTTATAATAACGAAATAAAATAATGATCTTTATTCTGTAAGTAGGCCGCAAGGGCACTTTTACAAGTCTGACTCTACGGCGTTTCCCAAGAGGAGACCACTGAGGAGAAGAAAGCCGAAACAAACTCAACAGTCAGTCATTTTTCCTAAATAACTCTTATATCTATTACAATATTTGTACTTAGCCTATCCTAAATATATGTTTTGAGTATAAACTCAATGCGTTAGTTCTTCAAGAAAATGCTCTTGATTTTCATACCCAATCACCATGTCTATTATGTTCTTGGATATCACTTAAAACTCGCTTCTACATACAACTTCGCACATTTCAACCCATATCAATGTAACAAACCACCACCATCACCATCCCCTCCAGGACTTCAACACCGGCCCGCTGCCGTGGGAGGAGCGAGCTCAGAACGAGCCTCCCCCGCCCCCTTTAGAGGCCGAGGCCCCCATTCTGGTGCCAGAAGAGAGTCCACAGTTCCTTGAGGCCTTGGACACGTTGCCAGAAAGCGAGGTTCCTGATTTGGAAGAGACAGGTAATATTTTTATTTATACCAAGGACCATTAAAAACAAGAAGACTGACCATCTTCATACAAAAAGCCGTTCCCCGATATGTACAACGCCATCTATGTATAAGAATGTTTTTTTTTACATTTTTTCAACTTTGTAAGCGTGACACAGTATTTAAATGTTACAATTTATGTATTATTACCTATTTGGGAATTAACTGGTACTTTACTATGTTTCTTTATTCAATTATAACATCATTAAATGTTTAGTTTTTGGCGCCATCTAGTTTTTGCCAGAATAACTCTTGGCGATCGGAACACGATGAAGCAAGATGAGCAAGTGTCAGTCCTCTTGTTTGAATGGTCCTTGTTTATACTGTGAAATTATTCCATCATTTTCATCACTATCACGCATCACAAACTTCATCACTGGCAATAAATAAAATGTTATTTAGCAGATCAATATGATTGTTTATTCTGTTTTATTAATGTGAAGAAAAGAGCGGGGCGCATCTCTAAACGGCTCACGTAATTAAAGGACGCCCCCTAACTAAGTGACAACGTATTTGTAATCACTGCTGCTACTTGTATCACTGGTATAAAAAAAAATCTTTTTCACTTCTCCTGCTCAAAAAGTACGTCATATTAGCTTCGCGAAGTGAGACTAAAGTAGTACATTTAGCCCTTAGGGTTTAAAAGAAAGCCATATAATCCCATACAAATTTCTATGACCCTAAAAAAAAAACTTGCGGCCAACGACATACTACTTACGAATAATTAAAAACAAACAAACCAACCTGATCAGTTTTGACAAACTTTCTGATAGAATTGCTCAAACTACACTTTTAGTTTTTCATGAAATATAGAATTTTAATGTTAAGTCGTTTTTATATTCTCGCAGTCGAAGTGAAAAGCAGAGTGTTAAAAACGTGGCTAAAAGCCATTATGACACTCAGACATGTTTATCCTCGCTCAGTTCGTGAGCTCGTCCAAATAACCACTTCGTGTCATAAAGGTTTATTTTAGCCCCTTGTCAAACAATCCACTATTATTTTCAGGCATTCCCTTACCCCCAGAACCAGTAGAGGAACCGACACTAGAACCTGAAACAGAAGTAGAGGTAGAAGAGGTACAGGAGGAGAAAGAAGAAGAACCTACGGTAATAGAAGAGCCGGTGGTGACGAATAGCGAGGCAGACATGGAGAACAGGATAGCGGAGCAATTGATGAAGAATGTGGAGGGCATGGTTGGTAAGTGACAGAGAAAAAAATTAAAGTAATAAATAAATAAATATCGGGGACAATATTACACAAATCGACCTAGTCCCAATGAAGTGTGCGCGCGGCGAAGCACGATAACTCTGCCGCGCGCACACTTCTTACTTGTCCCCGCTGTCTTACTCCCGTCGCCCGCAGACCACGGCAGTGTCACCTTTTCTTATGAAACCGTTTTGAGACCTATAAGTTTTAACATAGCTGCAGGACAATATCTTAATTATCCTATACAAGGTAGGAACGTTTGACATCAACATCACACGTTCCTAGGCTTTAGTATGGAGCGTTTTTTGGAAAAGTACAAAAATATGATTTTAACATTGTTGTATTGTTGAGTTTTTATGGGATTTAAGTCGTTTTTTTCACCATATATTTATATTATTGAGAGGTCGTTTTATAACATATCTCAGAAAAAAGTTGACAAAAATTGTCAACATCCCAATCTTACTGATTCTTTTGTAAGTGTGCGATTAAGAATTGTTGTATTGTACTGTATTGTATAGTCAACAGCAAAAGTAGTAAACTTCGTTTGCGGAAGAGAAAAACCGATAACCCCTCTGTTCAGAGAACAGAAACCATACTTGCATCAGCGTCAATAAGCAAGGCTAGCGACCTAGATGCAAGTAATCAATATTTTTTATTTTATTTTATTTTATTTTTTGGAACATCAACAGCATTACAGAAAAAAAACACAATGCTTAAAGCTAATACATAAAGCCAATAATAGATGTTCACAGCATAACGGTTAACGAGCCATAAAAAGTAGGTAATGGTACTACTGGTTTAAGATTGGAACCTCGCATGGTATAAAGACCATGTATATAAATTCGAAAAAGATGAGACACCCAAAACAAGACAAGACAAAACAAAACAAAACACAAAGTATACACCCCGTGGGTATGTGTGTGTGTGTGTGTGTATGTGTATGAAGTCATGTAAAAAGGTTTGTATACGTAAATATAAGCATGTTTGTTATAAGTACCTATGCAACTCCGCGCTGCCACGTCATCCACCTTGCAAAATAAATTTTCGAACGCGGTTTCTCAGTACTAATTTGGAACAGTCAAATAGATCAACAGTACTAAAACTTGAATTGTATTCCCTCAGAATACGTACAATTGGGGAATTTTGAGCGTACCTAGTATGGGCCTTGGGAAGATTAAAAAGTCGACGCTGGGAGTGCCGTGTTCTAATGGTTGGCACTGAGAAACCAATTTCGGCAAGGAGTGAGGAGCCATCAATACGACCAGACAGAATATCATAAAGTATAGTGACGTCAAGCAAAAGGCGCCGGTGCTCCAAACTCATTAAGTGGTGGCGGGTGCACATGGACTCGTAGTTTGCATCCCATTTTTTGACTTTATAATTTAAATGACGTACAAATGAGCGCTGAAGTTTTTCGATTTTTTCTTTGTGTGTCACATAATGGGGGCTCCATATGCAACTGGCGTATTCCAAAATACTCCTGACATAGGCAAAGTATACAACTTTAATGCAGCTGGTGTCGTGAAAGTCATTACACACCCTAAAAACAAAACCCAGATTACGATAAGCTCTAGTAACTATTTTGTCAATATGTTGATCAAAAGCTAATTTTGTGTCCAGAGTCACACCTAGGTCCTGTACTGTATTTACTCTTTGAATAAACTCACCCGCTATATGGTACTGACGTAATATTGGAGAGCGACTACGTGTAAAAGAGATTTGAACGCATTTATTTACGTTAACATTTATCCTGTTAGTATTATAGTAGATTGATAATCGATCCAAATCAGCTTGAATTTTGTCGCAGTCTCTCTCTTGATTTATATCAGCAAAAACCTTTTTATCGTCAGCGTACATTAGGAAGTTAGAATGCTGAAATACCGCGTAAATGTCGTATAAATAAACATTATACAGCAAAGGGCCCAGGTGCGAGCCCTGGGGGACACCAGATGGAACGCTTACGTAGTCCGATCTGCAGCCACCAAGCACAACAGCCTGCCGCCTGTTAGCCACATAGGACGATATCCAACGAAAAACATCGCCACGAAGTCCCAGCTAGAATAGCTTGCGAAGCAGGATGACGTGATCAACACGGTCAAAAGCTTTTTCGAAATCCGTATAGATCACGTCCACCTGCCTCCCCCTCTCCATCCTTCGAAGAACAAAGTTAGTAAACTCGATAAGATTTGAAACCGTAGAACGACCCCGCAGAAAACCGTGCTGTTGAGGCGGAATGCCTTTATTTAAGACGTTGTATATATTTGTTAAGACAATTTTTTCTAAAGTTTTACCAAATTGATTTAAAATGGAAATTGGGCGGTAGTTAATTATTTTTGCTTTGGGTCCTTTTTTGTAAATGGGTACAATAAGGGCTTCCTTCCATTTTAAGGGAAACAAACCTTCAGTTAGAGAGCGGTTAAATAGTAAGGACAGAGGCAACCCTAAGCTCACAGCAATATTAAGAGAATTATGCAGAAAAATAGCTGGTTCACGCATTGTCTGCAGTTTACATGTACAGTACACAAGATGAATGTGTAGTAGGGTGCTGTATGTGTTATTTGTATATATAGCGTAAGAATTAGATATAAATCAGATACCAATTTTCCGTTGGTGTTTCACTACCTTCCCATACCCGAATCTATGCGTGATCAGGGCTACTCTCTGAGCGTATAGTCCCACCCAACCTTTAGACTAAGTTCCTCTCACTGTGGCGAGGACTACCTTCAAGCCTTAATCGATCATTCCGAGTCTGGAAGATCGGCATTGAGAAAATCACCATTCCAAGGACCCTATTCCTCCCCGTAGGAATCCATCTGTTACCTTAGGTCTCCTGGTAACAGATATCCTGGTTAAAGTCGTAAGTTAAGGTTAGGTCAGGGACTTGGGGCAGTAGGCTCCCTTGGCATAATCAACCCTAAATCTACGCAGTCTGTGCAGACGCACGCTGAACAATTTACTTACTAACATACCTAATTTACCACTACCAATCTACATAACCTAATTTACCTATACCAATACAAATCACCAGATTTGGACCCTTACTCAGCGTGTGCTTATACACCCTCTTTGTTTCTTGAGCATAACTAGTCGGGTAAAAAGTATCCTATAACCATCTGGAGATACCCAGCTACCCGTGTTCCAAAAATAGTTGAAATCAGTTTAGCCGATTTAGCGTGATGAAGCCACAACGACACATACGAACATACAAAAAAATATATTAATCATTTAGTGACCTCCAAATAGTTCGTAACAATCATTATTTTGAAAATATCTTCAATGTACAGGTCTTTAATTTTTACAACTTAATGATATTTGAATAAAACAATTCAAGCCAACGCGTGATCATGGAAAGCTGAAAAGCTTCCGAAACGTCGGGAACTCAAATGAGATATTTTTTATTTTAATAATAATCGCGGAAATAGAAGACAACTTTATAATAGGATGGATAAATAACAGTATACTTAATAAAAAGCTTACAGCAAGTTTAATGGAGATGTAGAGAGTTCGTGCTCAACATTTTAAATTAGGAGATGTAAAAGGTGTCCATGGTCAGCACATAATGTTTTGGACGTGTAAAGTGTCTCCAAACGTCAAAGACAGAAATTAAAATATAAATCAGACAATGACAGATGAGCCGTTTTGACAGAGTCTTAAAATGGTAATATGTGCTCCGATTTTTCAGACCCTAACGCCCCGCTGGAGCAACAGCTATCACAGATGCGCGCGCAACTCGCCGCTCTGGCGCAGCTGCCGGGAGTCATCCAGCAAACCCTGGAGCTGGTGACGCGCCAGCTCTGCCAGATCACGCAGCAGGTAAAAAGCCACACTGGCCACCGGCCTGATGATCGAACTATGTAAAGAGGGTTCTCTGCCTTTTCGCCGAATGTTTCATCTGCCAACTGTTTCATTTCCCAACTCACGGTTTTGTCTGAAACTTATATTATTTTCGAAACTTTCATAAAACAAACCTAACCTATCCTACAATATTCTATAAAACCATAAGATAAAATACTGGAGAGGAGAAGCAACTAGGCTGGGTCTAGGTCAACTTCTGTCCTCCTTCCTTCGTTCCTTGTAAATAATTATGTAGGGAATGCTTTGAAGAGAAGGTGCAACGGGATGGGACTAGGTTGTCCTTCTTTCTTTGTAAAGACTTATGATGGGATTATTTTGAAGAGGAGGCACAACAGGGCAAATTCCTTCGTAACCCCTCTAAGGCTTGGGTACAGATCCATCCAAAGCATTTAAACCTCATGTTAAAATTTCATTGAGCTTCAATTTAATTGGCAAAATTAACAACAAAAACATTGCATACGATGAGTTAAGGCTGGATCAGTCCTTGTGGAATTGGAAGAGAGAGACTTAGGATTACGCCAGTTAGGCAGTCAGAGTACTAAGACCTGCAGTGGAGTGCCTGCTAGCTAGGCTAGGCTGCTAGACTGATGATGATAGGACTTCTATGAACACCTCGCCAGTGGAAAGCGGAGTCAATATAGTCACCAAATGTGCCACAGCTTTGGCTGATCGAGAAGTTTTGGGCTCTTTGTAAGCAGAGCTATTGTGAGTTAAATAAACGAATCTGGATACAGATTTCTGTATATCTTTAACTACTATTATAAAGTTGTAAAAATGAAACGTCTGTGCATTAAAGATATTTAAAAAAAAAAATTTAGACGGCCTATTTGGGGGTCACTGAACCGAAATACATTTTATTTGTATGTTTTTATGTGTCGTTGAGGCTTCAGCACACCGAATCGGCTCAACAGATTTCAACAATTTTTGGTACACAGCTGATCATTCACAGATGGTTATAGAATGTTTTTTATCTGACTAAGCTGAAGAAAAAAGAGGGTTTTAACTTTTTGAAGATGCGGGCACCTTGTAATTAGTAGGTTATAATAATAAAAGAAAAGCGATACGTGTGTTCCAAGATTCAAAGTACTTTTGTCTTATTTGGTAAGCTTGCCAAATATCTCTGTATAAAAATAAGAAAAAAATATATAGCCGTGGCATGTTGATTGGATACTTGTTGGATTGGGTCACTGACCTAAGTGACCTTGGTTTCTATACCACTAAAAGTAAAACCTACCTATCTATACTATTATAAAGTCTTAAATTGAAATGTTTTAAATATTAAATTAAGTCACTGAATCGAAATATATTTTATTTTTGTATGTTTGTATGTGTTGTTATGGCTTCATAACGCCAAATCGGCTAAAGGAATTACAACTATTTTTGGTAACGGGTAGCTGGGTATCCCCACATGGTATAGGATACTTTTTACCCCACTACGCTGAAGAAAACAAGAGGGGTTTTATGAATTTGCCTTCTAGTAAATAAATGAAATATTTTATTTGCAGGAATCTCAATCTCACCAGTCGGTGAAGAAGTCCCAGATGGCGATTGAGTCTTCTGAGATGGTTGAAGGTAATCAATAAGTGTTTATGGCCTTGCCTAAGGTGGCCAACCATCCCGGCACTGTACATAACAGCTCCCAGATTGTGCGGGCCAGTTCCGGTATTCATACTTCAGTCCCGTATTTAAACAGACTTTAAACATGTCCCAAAAACGACTTAGTGTCTCGCATGTCTCGCATTTCAAACAATGCTAAGTAAAAAAACCGGCCAAGTGCGAATCTGACTCGCGCACCAAGGCTTCCGTACAAAATATAGGCTAAAAACGACCGGATCTATGAAAATCCAGTGTCAGCAGTCCTAACCAAAATGTATGGTGTAACTCGCGACCGTCAATTTCGCAAATTCGGCAATCTATCTCTTTCCACCCTTCGTCACCGAACAGGTTGTATGTGCAACTCTTATACCATTCAAGTGGCCCTTCTTCTTCTTTAACTGGCTTTTGGAACCAGGTTCCTCTTAAGATCAGGTAAGATCCGCACTTAGTGCGCTTTTAAAAAATCTTTACTCGAACTCTTTGTTAGCAGAACTGCCAACTTTTAGCTTTTCTGATTACCTGATTTCATCTGAATTTATTTATGTATAGAATTATACATTATATGAATATGTAGGTATCTTTGTAAATTATGTGTACCGCTCACAATTTATCTGCTTTGCACCAAAGTTGACTGGTAAAGAATGCATGGCATTAACTCCGCCGTTTGTAAGATGAGTTTTTCTTTTGTGTATAAATTTTAGTATTAAATTTTAAGCATTCAAATAATAGTTAAACTAAGTTTTAGTAATTAGCATTAAAAATTTAAAGAAATTTTAAGTTATAAAATTAATAACAAATTTTGTGCCGTGCAATGAAGATTAAATAATAATTAATGGTACCCTGTGAGAAATACGCCATATTATAATTTATAGACGTTTACAAACGTATAAGTTATAAACGTCAAACGTGGGGGTAGGAGTTAAAAGAGCCAAGACCCCTTGCCAGTTACAAGTGATTTTTTACCAAATTCTTAACGAAAATGCTGAACTTGCAGAAGCCAATGAGACCTCCGAAACCACTATCGAAGAGGTGACCGAGGAAATCAAAGAAGAAACTCAAGAAGCGAAAGAAGAAACTCAAATAGCAGAGGTCACTGAAAACGGAGTAGAGACTGTCCAAGAACTAGAGGAAGTAAAACAGGAGGCACCAAGGATGAGCGCGGAGGAAAGAGAGAAGATGAAACGGGAGGAAGAGGAGATCCTGGGAGAACAGAGGAGGATCGAGAAGCAGAAGAAGGTAAGATTATCCTTTAACGAAAATATCGTATCTATCATTTTCACTGTATTCTGGTCGAACATAAATTAAATATAATTTATCACACAAATATAAAATTAAATTCAATTCAACTTTTATTCATGAACAATACAATGATTGAGTTTAAAAGTAGTACGTACACTTTTTATTTAAAAAAAAAAAATCGAAAATATGCATTTTTGATTGATAATTAGTAAGTAATTAGTAAAAACTAGTTTTTTAATCTTGTGCAAATATTTCTTCCATAAGGTAAAAGCACCCCCTTGACAAATATGTTTTTAATTGTTTACTAAGCTCGACACAGTTTGTAATAATTTTTAAATTAGTGGGAAGCTTTTTAAAAAAAATTACTGCCTGGTTTTTAGTGCAATGCTACTCTATCTTCTGCTTAGACCAGATACTAGGCTTAAAATTTTGGTGCGCGTATAACCAATAAAAGCAACTATTCTCTACGCATGTAACATGGAAAAATGGGAATGTAGCGAAAACTTACTTGGAGCAGAGCGCCCACCTATCAGGTTCCTGGTCATGAAAGGTTAACATTAAAACTAAATACACTATAGTATGTTGTATATTTATGTCCTTAATGCAGAATGATGTCAGTTTTTGAGATATATCTCGCATTTAATGCTGACAATCTTATAGCCTTTAAGGCTTCCTTAGAAACTCGTAGCAATTTAGGAATGACTCTGTTCATTTGGATATAAAAATGTCAACAGCCGACTTGTCAGATAAAAATGTTATGTGATATACCATTTCTAACTTTTTTAAGCTAAAAGTACAGTTGAATCAATTTAACGTTATAAATTAAGTATGCACTTCGTCGTATCTAGAGCGTGCACTGCGTGGAGCAGGAGCTGGGTTTGGCGTCCGCTCCTAGAGCCGTTTCCTGTATATTCATAGAGCAGCGCTGCGTCTGGCGAATCGTCCGCCGCACACAGATATACAGGAAACACACACAGATCGAACGCCAAGCCGGGCTCCCACTCAACTTAGCGGACGCCCTAACACATTCAGTTTTAAAACATTAAAATTCTATTACAAGCTATTATTTAACTTGCAATGTAGGTTACAATGTATGTTTGAGTGGAATCTTTCAAGTTAAATTTGACCTGCTTCCCGTTTTGCAATTGAGCTAAAATTTGGAATACTGTAAGTACGGTGACAGTGCAATAGTATGATACCATCGAGCTGATTTGATGATGGAGCAGGAAGGTTTTTATCTATAATAAAATAAAGCAATCAGTTTGGGCTCTTTAGAAACGTCTCGGTGAGTAGTTGATGGATGTTCAAAGAAAAGTACAGTCGGCAATAAAAGCTTGTTACAAAAAAATATTTTTTGACAGAAACATATTTTTAGATAAAAAATATTAGTAAGTACTTACTAATTTCTGCTCAAGTAGTACCTAGGTAGTGATAGTTTTGAAGCGTACGACTTATATCATACCTATAACAGGAAATAATGGCCGTGATGCCAGAAGAGGCCGAGGAGAGGCCTCTAACACCGCACGAGGTAGCGCTTAGGTTTATAAACGTGAGTGCGTGTGTTTCGACAGAACAGCTACAGTACGTCATCCTTAATGTTCCACAAGGCTTAATAGTAGTTTTATTTTCTAAATCTAAAGCCTAATTCACCATGGTCTGTTTGTGTTAACGGGAGATTACGGGCTGATGCTAATAACGCCTTTCAGATAGTGTTGACGGGCGAATCATTGGACTTTTTTCTTGACCGATAGCAATTACTATGTATATATACAACACAATACAATAACCTCTTTATTGCACACCTGAGAAAGCAGTACATAAGAGAATAATACATTCAAGGAGAGGTAAACAATAGGAGGTCTTATCGCTGAACAGCGATCCCTTCCAGACAACCTTAGGGTCTTGAGAGATGTTGAGAAAAGTTTCAACGTTTACTGTGAGGTGTGCAATTGTTCCTTTGAAAAAGAAGCTATAGCTTGGCAAATTCGTTCGTGACACCCTTCATACCCACGCGCACTATTCATACCCTCCCCCGCTGTCTTCCCCACGCCGCCCGCAGACCATGGGAGGATTACGAACGAAGTTACTAGGCTATATTCAGCGGCGGCCTTACCTATTGCGAGGCTCCGGGCGGCAGGTCATTGCGAAGCCCTTTGTTGTTAAAAAAATCTATATATTTTTTTAATTTGCTTGGGTTGCGCGAGGCCCCTGCAAGAGCGAGGCCCCGGGCGATTACCCTGTTCGCCACCACCTAAGGCCGCCGCTGGCTATATTAACAACTCTAGAAGCCTTTATTTTAATTTGAACCTTCTCGCCTTAAATATAGAGTTGCCGTAGTGTGGCTTAAGTGTTTGCAATTAGTAGCATCCACTTTAAATTAAACTACTATGGTTTTAGTCCATAATGAAGGTGATTACTTTGTTCGGAGGTACAATAGTAATTGTTTTCGGTCAATAAAGATGATTTTTAACTATAATCGGTCGTTAATAACTAACAGAGCTTCGTGAAATTAGGCCTAAATACATCATTAGCTATCTCATCGCTTGCATATTGTCACCACGTTGTTAGGATATTCACAGAAAAAAAATGGAAAGTTTGATATTGAGCACCCCAAAACAATAATTCCCAAAAATTCAAATATGGATATTTGAATATTAGATTTTATCTTTATCAAAAACGTCTTAGATTTCAACAGACTACAGAGTTTGATGTGTGTATTTTACAAGCTTATATTTATTTTTTATTACAAGCTTTTATTTAACTTACAATGTTTCTATTCATGTATGTTCGGGTCAAATTTTGTAGGTTAAATTTGACCCACTTCCCGGTTTCCGAATGAACTCAAATTTGGCATACTCGTGTAAGTTAGACGACAATACAATATTTTGACACCATCGAGCTGATCTGATGATATAGTATTGACGGAATGTCATAGGAACTCTGTAATAAAATAACACAATCCTACTGAGTTTGGGCTCTTTAGAATCGTCTTGATGATTAGTTAAGTGTCCAAAGAAAAGCACAGTCAGCAGCAAAAGCTTGACATAAATTACTATTATTAAATGCGTCTCTTATGGCATAATCTTAACCTCACACCCCCACCTTTAAAACCCATGACAGGAGCTAATGGCAGAACTCCAGTTAGACCAGGAGTCCAGGCAGCTGAAGCAGAGACCGACGCCGCGGGTCGGCAAGCCCAAGCCGGTGTTTGGGCCTCTCACGCCAGCGGAGAGGCCGCTGGTTTTGCCGGGAGGCCGAAAGTGGAGGAAGCCGAAAGATGCCTACAACGATCAGTTTATAAACGAAACACTGACAGCTCAAGCTGAGCTAATCCAGGGAAAGGCTCTGGGGTATAGATTTATGTTGTTTTTAGGTTATGTTTTGTTATTTTTAAAATATATAGAATAGAGTTTTTAGTTTCGCTAGAGGAAATTAATATAACATTCAGAACATACTTAGAATAGGCATGATGGCTGGGTATGAAAATCAAAATTCTAATTAGTACGTCAGTTAGATAATGAAATAATATTGGACACGTAGAGTTTGGCCAGAGAAACCTGATAATGACCTTGAAAGAGAATTATTTACATAGCAACAATTTTACATATTAAAAAAGTTGTCAAATTATAAAACCTACTTCGTTTCTATGCATTCCGTATCGCCAGGTCATGATTTTTTCAAATTTGCCGCATATTTTTAATGTCATCTTTCGCTTGCCAAACTTTATTATTTACTTTTTCAAAATAATAAAAAAATATTCAGATAAATCGCATTAAACTTCAGGGACTCTTGACGTCACTTCTAGGTAAAATTTGTACCTAGGAGTGACGTCACGCGATATTTTGACTCATTGTATCGTCTTTATTTTACGTAAGAAAACAATAAATACGTCTAAATTTTTTTTTATCTGCATGACGGACTTATTATTAAAAATTAGACATCATTCCTATTGTCATGTTTTTTATTATTTGGCATTATTGCTAGTCCAATTTCAAGCATTTTCAATTTTTTTTTTAATGTCATATGCTTAGAGTGACATCAAATGTTTTTAACTCCATTATAAGCGATGGTCTAATAATACAGAGCGTCCTCAGTGACATTTATTAATTACAATAGTTGTTTTTCACGAATATTTCTATCTTCGACACAAAATATGATCTTTGCTTTGCATTATAATTGGATAAGTAAAATTAATAAATACAAGTGACAGATCACCACAAAAACAACATGTTTCGGTTTGATTATTCGGCATGTGCCAAACATCGATATATACATAAAAATTGATTTTAGAGACAACACAAAGCTCGATATTGTGTCGTAGATTTTACCGCCATTTTCTATTTTATATTCATGTGTTTCATTTTTATAGGAAAACATATGAAAGCGTTCATCTGCCATACGATGAGAGGTTGGTCATTTTCATGCATATCTTTATAGCAGCTCAACAGACAGATATATAAATAGTAATAGTAACAAAAAAAACTAAACCAATTGGCTGCTAACAATGCTTTTGTTTTACAATTATTCGCAAAAATAAATAAGAGCATTGTTTAACAAAATGAAAGCATTGTTAAACATTTTCTGTAAATTCAGTTTAGAATTATAAATACCTAACAAATTAATGACACAATATTATCGTTTAATAATTTGTTTAGTGAAAAATATTACCTAATCGCGTATAACTCGTATAAGACGACATAGATAGCAGCAACAATTTCGAAACGATAAAGACAAACATTAACGATTAAGTCCCGTTTTGTTAAAATAATCAGACAATGCGTTTATTTAACAAAAACACTTTGCAGTTGCAACCAATTCCAAAGATTTTGTTCATATTTATATGCTTTGTGATATCCCTAATGCTTTGCTTGTTAACTAACTTTAAGTGCGTCTTTGTAGAGCTGCTATCAATTGCTTTAAGGTTTTTGTAGACCTCAAAAAGGGAAGCAAACATCTACTAGCAAGATTCATGTACAGTCAAAAGAAAAAATGTTTCAGTGTCTGTCTACTCGTATTATGCTTTGAATATGTCCTTAATGTAAACGTTCCAATCTATGACACCCCAAATTCCAATAACTGTCATCCTCTGTGTCACCTCTATTGGGACAGCATCGAGCACTGAAGCATTTACTTTAATTGTATTTGTAAATATGTAATTCAGGTTATAGATATGGAAAATGTTATAATTAAAAAGTCGCCGTGAAGCTAACATTTTTCCATCTATACGATAGACGACATTATATTAATTGATGATGTATATTTATGAAATCGTGTGATAGTAAAATATGATAATTTTGTACCAGAACAATATGATAGAACAATAACAAAAACATGTTAGTCGTGATTTTGAGACATTTCATGTATCTATGTAAATTAAATAATAAGTATGTGTGTAATGGTACAAATACATTGCTCATGTGGCCTTAACGCTCTGAATTTACCCATGTGAGACCGAAACAATGTAATTATGCCATAAGCCCATAATTGTATATACATGTTTTCATTATCATTTTGTATTATGTCTGTAAATGTATTTTCAAAATCATTTAATGGTGCTGTTCTGTTATAAATCGCAGGTCAAAGTATGTTCATTCGCAACTGAAGAACCGCTCTACTATAAAGTAGGTGCTCTATGGTAGAGCGGTTCTTTAGATCAGGGGATCGTTTCTCAAAAGCTTGTAACTTCCCAACAAACATTTTAGTGTTAAGACAAACTGTAGGGGATCTGTATATCGGTTCTGCTTAGATATTATAGAGTTAGCTTATATCTTATGAGAGAGTTATAGAGTGTAATAACACCTTTATATCTTCGATTTTGGCGGAAAATGTTGCAGGTAAAGCCTGTATAAACCCTTTACCTATAGTGGTTTTATATAAACTTTAATAGAAGTGCACAAGGGGTGTTATAAGATCGTCAATTTCCGCTTGAAGCTTTATCGCACCTTTATAATGGAGTTTATTGATACCTTGAGTTATAATAAATATATATAACGGTGTTAGATAGAACTTAGACCGGTATTTGGATACGTTATAACTAATTTCTAGCGTTTCCGGTGTCAAAAGCAGATAGTAAAAGCTTTAAAGTCGTCAAATTATATACATTCATCGAGTTATTGTTTGTGAAATGAAGTTGAAGTGCCTCGTTTATCTGTGGCCATATTGCAACATAATATTTTCATCACGAAATGTAAATATTGTTGATTAAGTAATTCCTGTATGAAACGAGCCCCAGGTGTCTGTTTCACAAAAACTTGTAACTTTTAATACAAGTGGAAGTCTCTTTTTAATACATATTGTTGAAAAGAGATTTCCGCTGGTAATACAAATTACAAGATTTTATGAAACGGGCCCCAGGTGATCATTAGCGCGAAAATGGCGAAAGGCGAAAAATAAACTGGCAAAGTATTTTATAATGAAGATTTTTGAGAGGAGCAGCGAAAGGGCGCCGAGAGACTATATCGCTCTATCCTGATGAAAAGGCTAGAACGAGCACTGATTCACATACGAGTATACAGTTTGCAAACTTAACTAATCAAAATCTTGACCATATCTAACTAGAAGGTGTTCGGAACTGGACCTTTGACGCGACAGCCAGGGCTGTCAACACCGCTGCCCACTGGGCATCCGTTTTTTGAGGAACCTCGACACGAAAGTAAGAAGAAGCTCCGTGTACCAAAAATAGTTGAAATCCGTTTAGCCGTTTTGGCGTGATGAAGTCACAACAACACGTACAAAAAATAGATATTTCGCGATTCAGTGACCTTCAAAGAATCAGTTATACTTATATTTTAGGAAATGTCTTCAATACACAGACATTTCATAATATTCTTATAAATACAAACATCTAAATAATGTAAAATATTCAAGACTTTGACTGGATTTGAACCAGTGCCTTGTGCCTTACTGGGGAAACTTTATAATCTATATATATAAAAAGCAAAGTCCTGACTGACTGACTGACTCACTTAAATCAACGCCCAGCCCAAACCGTTGGACCTAGAGACCTGAATTTTTGGCAATAGGTAGTTTTTATAACGTTATAGTATCCACTAAGAAAGGGTTTTTCAAAATTCAGCCCCTAAAGGGGTGAAATGGGGGTCCAGTTTGTATGGGGAAACAAGATTAGTTAGACTATTTTATTCGAAACTTCGCAGGAGTATTCCTAACAATGAATGAGTAAACACATGTTTCAGGTTTTTTGAGAACTCAACTTCTTAGGGAATGAAATGAGGGTCCAAAGTTTGTATGGGGAAATCAGATCAGTTTCGACTATTTAATTTTAAACTTCACATGAGTATTTTTAACAATAAATGAGTAAATACGTGTTTCAGGGTTTTTGAAAATTCAACCCCTAAAAGGATGAAATGAAGGTCCAAAGATTGTATGGGGAAATCAGATAAGTTTCGACTATTTAATTCTAAACTACACACGAATATTTTTGACAATAAATCAGTAAATAAGTGTTTCAAGGTTTTTGAAAATTCATCCCCAAAAAGGGGAAATTTGGTTACAAAGTCTAAAAGTAAACATGGGTATTGTTTCCGGTTTTCGATTTTCAATTCCGACGTGGCGGACGTGAAATACTATCGCCCTTGTCGGGGTGCGATGGGGTTGAAATGTCAAAATATCAACATGGGTGTCGTTTTTATGGTTATTTGATACGTTAATTACGAAAATGGCATCGATTTTAAAATCAAATTTAGTGGACGTGAAATATCATGTCTCTTTTGGAGTGCGATGGGGTTGAAATGTCAAAATATCAATATGGGTGTCGTTTTTATGGTTTATAGGGACGTTAATTACGAAAATGGCATCGATTTTTAAATCCAATTTAGCGGACGTGAAATATCATCTCCGTGTTGGTGTGCGATGGGGTTGAAATGTCAAAATATCAATATAGATGTCGTTTTTATGGTTTTTTGGGACGTTAATTACAAAAATAGCATCGATTTTGAAGTATGCCCGGGAGTGAAGGGGTTGAAATACTTAAATATTAATATAGATGTCGTTTTTATGGTTTATTGGCAAATTAATTACAAAAATAGCATCGATTTTGAAGTATGCCCTGGTGTGACGGGGTTGAAATGCCTAAATCCAACGTAGCGGACGTGAAATCTCATGTTCCGGTTGGTGCGCGATGGGGATGAAATGTGAAAATATATACTTTTGGGATGTTAATTACAATACATTCAAGGAGAGGCAAACAACAGGCGGTCTTATCGCTAAACAGCGATCTCTTCCAGACAACCTTTGGGTAGTGAAAATACTTTGTAGTTTGTAAGAAAAAAAATTGAGTTAGGGAATATTTTGTGTCCTCCACCCCCTCCCTCTATTTTCTAAACCGTAAGTCGTAAAAAAATACAAACGTAAAAGTTAATAAAAAATACTTTCTACGAAAATTGTGTGCAATGCGATCGGATATACGGTTTTTGAGATATTGCCGAAAAACTGCGCTTCTCAACAAAAGGACGTAAGCCGCATGAAGGTACGCTCTTTTGCTGGTCTGTAGTGCTTATTTTTGTAGTAACGGCTGCGGAACCGTACACTAAGCATGGTCCGACATGCTCTCAGCTGGTTTTTAAATTAAAAATAACCCCGTATTTGACGCGAGCGAAACCGCGGGCAAAAGTTACTATTCAAGAGTAGAAATCTGCATTAATCATAATCACTTAGTAGTAGTAAGTCATTGCCGGCGTAACAATTCAACAATTATTGCAATCATTTCTTTTAAAAAAAATAAGGGAACTGCCTTCACCAAAACCTCGTATACCGAGACTTCCAGAAAGTAACAAATACTTTTTCGAAAACCGCATCTAAATCGGTTCAGCCAAACGCGAGATAATCGCGGACAAACATATATTGCTCCATAAGGGTCAAACTGTGAACCTCCTTTTTTGTAGACGGTTAAAAATTACGTTTAGTACGCGGGCGAAGCCGCGGGCAAAAGCTAGTACTTAGTATAGAAGTGAGCTTAGTATTTGCTCCACTACATGAATAACAGAACGACACCACTTAGAAGATTATTAGTAGGTATTTCTTTATTCAACACCTTTTCATACGCTTATTGGATAATTGCTTTGTATGACGCTGGAATTTGTAACTAATCGTTTACAGGCTCTCGTACATCGCAAATTTTGTAACTCGCTTAATGCAGTTTTGTGAATTAAAACAATTTACACGTTCACTGTCCCCGTACGAAACGATCTGACTATGACATAAGTCCAAATGCGCATAAATGGCTCCACTGTGAAGGCACAGTCTAGAAATCAATACAGTCATCCGACGAAGCCGTCTAGACAGAGCAATCGTGCGGGGTGCAAGGGGCGAGACGCGGGTGGGGCGAGCCCGAGCTGCATAGTCCGTATTAGTTAGTAGCTCGGGACATGTTATTGTCATTTACGCAAACATCAAATGCGTCGGCCCACTGTATGTTTTTTACACTGTGGTGGAAGCATGGACTCCTGACAAGCAATTGCGTAACCCATCTTGGGGGCACCCGGACAGGGAACGTGTTAATGTACATTTGTGTAATTCAATGTTTCGTGTTGTGTTTTGGAGGAAGTCTTTCCTTTGTCTTTGTCTGTTTGTACTTATGTGTTATGAAAATAAAAGTAAAATAGTACATGTACAGCGCTTGAGAGGAAAATATTAAAGAGTGGTACCCTATTTCGGCATTTTAACAAAAATAACGCTGCACGCAAGATTTGTGCATCAACATTGCAATCGAAGAAGTAGCAGGAATAGCGAAGTATAATCAAAAGTACCAACCAGTTTTATGTATCTCTATTTGGCTAATAGTGGACTGAATAGCCGGAGAGAGAATGCCTTTTGGCATTAATTCCCCCTTTCCTATATTTTTGCTGTGTTACAAATAGACCACACGGGTATTTTTACAATACAAGTCAAAATTTATATTATCCAACAAAGATTATCACGGTAAAGTATTGATATACATGTATCTCTAGACGGAAATATGTACAGTCAGCGTCAAATCGTCTGTAGCGTCCACAGTGCTAAAAATATCGCAACACATCATTATTCCTATAGGTATAAAGTTGTGTGACGATATATTTGGCGCTTTGGATGCTACAGACTATTTGACGCTGACTGTACCTAATGACATTGAGTAACTGACCAATAAAGGTTAACAACATGTTTTGCCCTCACGAATTCTACATTGCAGCTTCAAAAAGGCCTGTACATGTGCTAGTGTACTAATATATGTTTGTGTGTGTTTAAGTGTTGGTTTTTGCGTTTGTTGCATGTGTGCGTGCGGCAGATCGACGGCTGGAACCAGGTTTGGCCCTGGGGCGACTCCAAGAGGGGTATTAGGCAGTATCGGTAAGGGCTACATAAGCAATAGTGCAAGTCTTATTTACGTATAGAATAGACTCCCTTGTGTAAGTTAAGAATACAATCGGCCTCTGGCATTTTTTTAAACCTTACTACACAGGGTCCGCTTGATTAAAGCTTGTAACTTGTAATACAAGAAAGCTTTTGAGAAACGGGCCCTAGACCTATATAAATGATAAATATGAATTCATAAGAAATTTAATGGGAAGAGATTTATATAAACTTTACTACTTTTTTGATTCGTGACAAATCATATTGTCTGTTTATACAGAACCTATTGAGTGTAAGTTCTGCCATATTTAGGTTTAATAATGATTGCATTCAATTTGGTCACCAAGTAGCTGATATTATTATGTTTATACAAAAACATGCCGAGTAGTCAATGATGCAATGTTTAATATTCTTTAATTGGGTGAATCAACTTTTTAGTGTCTTCCCTGTTATTTTTATCTTATCTTACTAATAGGGGTCCTTGCGGATACACTTCTACCCAGTGGGGTCTTTTATGTAATTACCCCTTCTTCCCACTCAATGGTTTGTTCTACCACCTAAATAAACCGGATGATAGATGTCATTGGTAGCGTCTAGAATTGCTTTGGCCTTGGGTAACCAACACCAAATTCCTTCACTCTCTGTCTGAGGAGGGCCTTCCGTGTTTCTACTAAGTATTTGCCGTTTAAAAGGATATAACAAAAAAATAGCTGCTATTGTTAATGGGGAATGGATAAAATTTTTCAAAAATCTTGAAATTTTGTTTATAGATAGGAATAAGCCTCCTCAGAAAAAAAAAAAAAAGATTTTTCTGTGACTTAGAATAAAATAAAAAGATGAAAAGGTGTTGGTGGGCCTATATACCTGCCTTATACGGTACGGCAAAAGCAGCATTGATTTTTTCGATTAATATGGCTGTAAATGTACCTACTGTTATTCTTGCCGTACCGTATAAGGCGGGCATATAGGCCCACCGACACCTTTTCATCTTTTTAATTTTTTCTAAGCCACAGAAAAATCTGTAATTTTTTTCTGAAAATAAAGAGGCTTATTCCTACCTATAAATAAAATTTCAAGATTTTTGAAAATTTTCATCTATTCCCCATTGTTGCATTCTTTACTCAATTAAATATAGCGTGTAACTACATGAAAGCCATATAAAAAAATATTGATTTACCTTTCATTTCACCGGTTGCCCAGTGGACGTCAATAATCAATATCCTTCTGTCTGTATTAAAATAGTGGTTTGTCCCCTGGACAACCATGTTTTGTGCTAGAATACGAGGTGCAACATATATGTTCCAACAGACTGTTTATCTAGCTATAAGAACTTATAGATTTTATTAGGTACACATGTAATGGTAACTAATAACGAATAAAAAACTAAGGCATGAAAAAAAGTTGCTTGACCCAATTTCAAACTTTACAAAAAACTTGTTAAATGCGACTGTGTGATTAAGGCTTATGAGAGTGTTATTGAAGTGAGTTAATGCTTGATATGCTTTTTAACTAAACATCTGAACAGCGCCTGTTTTTGGACTGGGGTCGGCAAACCGCAGCTCGCGAGCCGCATGCGGCTCTTTAACGGGTTACTTGCGGCTTGTCAAGTTCCCTTTAAAAAAAGTCGTAATAAAATTTGGTATACAGTGATAAAACCTGAAACAGAAAACTGCGGCTCTTTGAGCTTCCGAAAAATTGTTTTTTTTTCGGCATCTGGCTCTACGTCTAAAAAGTTTGCCGACCCGTGTTCTGGGGGATAGAGCGGGTGAAGGTGCCGTTTTTAGACGTCATTGGTGCTAAAATTATGTCAAAAAAACTGGCGAAAAGTCAAGTTTTGCCGACCAAATAGCGCCGAAAGATAATCTTGCTCTATCCTAATCAGAAGCCGGCGCTGTTTGAATCATATTTATTTGCATACTAGTCATATGCACCAGAATTAATTGATTACTAATATTGACTTGGCTAACGACAGTTATACTTAATCTGGGTGTTTGTACATTAATAAAAACATAAACGAATTTGTAGAATCTCATTGCAATGAGATTTACAAATTGTCACTGAAATGTATCTCCGAATCTGGTCATTGACGTTATTTTTACAGAGTCATGAACTCATGACAGGAATTATTCCATTTTATGATATTTAATATTTTAATCTGTAACATACAAAGCGTATGCAAAAAAATTAATATTTTGAGAGCATTTTTTATTCTTTAAAATTCACGTTCACGCGTCACCGTAAAAGTAACTTGCCTAAACTTTAACTGGAACAGATTTCTTACCTTTTGACTTGAATTACCGACTTAGTAATGTACCTGTAATCATGTACAATCGATTATATACAGAGTGGAAAGGCACGACAAAGGGGGGTTAGTTTAAGTGATGGAAAACGATTCGTAATGTTTAGATTTCTGTTACGAGCAATTAGTAAAAATATTAAATTTAATTAATGTTTTTAGTGACAACCCTACTACGTACTATCTACCTACATGTAAGTGTACACACACAATTGTAATATTGACTGGGAAATATTATGGGTAAAAATGTTTTGTTAAAGTTCACTTGACCCTTGTGTTATTATTAAATGTTACTGAAATTAATTAGGGTTGTCACTTGCAGTATTTTGCTTTAAAAGTTAACTGCCTATAACTTCAAAACGCTTACGAATATGAGCCTAGTCTCTTTAGAAAAAATACAGTACTAAATCTAAACAAAACCCTTTTGCGGAAAGGATCATCGTGCCTTTCCACCCTGTATATATACAATTTTATAAAAATACATCTTTTCAAAAAATCTAAAGGTGCGTCCACATTGGTATCATTTCCCTGATCAGATCTTGGTGCCGTGGCATGATCGCGTGACACGATCACGCGTTTGGACGTTGCGCCGATCCGTTCGCTCGAAATCCATGTTGCTATGCGTATCACACACTTACATTGGACAAGTGGGGATGATCGCCGCGCCGACAGTGAGCGTCCAAGCAGCGCGATACGCAGTCATGCCACGCCACGGTGATCGGATACGAGCAAATGATACAAGTGTGGACGCACCTTAAGTCAAAGCTCTGAAGTTTTCGCACCAGCTATATCGTTATTGTTGTATACAGGGTGAACTTCATGAAATACGAAAAGCCGCCGATAACGCTGGACCACCTGCAGAACTCTGACGTGTACAAGTTGATTCATAACATGGAACAGGCGCCGCCGCGGCGTGTGGACATGCTGACACCCGTCATCGCTGAAGCTGATTATCGGGAGGTGAGAACGGAGTAGGTTCGGAGTAGTCATTTTAAAGACCAATAGCAGTGAAGAGCGGGGCGTGCCGATTTTCGTAAAAACTCCAAATAGGGTACTTGACTGACAGATCATATCAGTTCCTTTTTATGAACTGTCAAAAAGTATGAAGTTTGAAAGGAAAAAAGGTTTATGACGTCATAATTCTATACGGTCAGATTGCCTTATTTTTACTTTTTGATCATTTTAAAATCGCCAAAAGTTTAAAAATAAGAATTTATGAATGTTTCCTACGTATTTCCAGAAATAACATTTAACTGCAAGCGTGACATCATTTATGTTGACTACAGGAAAGTACCCAATTGAGCTATGAAACTACTGTATACTAGAACACGCCCGCAACTTCGTTCGCGGAGGAGAAAAGTCATAACCCCTCTTTTTTCTCTAACATAGTTGGGTAAAAAGTATCTGGAGATATCCAGCTACCCGTGTACCCAAAATAGTTGAAATCCGTTTAGCCGATTTAGCGTGATGAAGCCACAACGACACATACAAACATTTTACTTTTACAACTTATAATAGTATAGATATTGTGTGGCTTACGCGCATATTTAATGAATGATTATAAACGTTCTGAAAAGTGTTATTGTTTTGTGTATCGCCTTTTGAACGCCTTGCGGTGGAGCAATTTACCGTGCCACTGACGCCAGAGCAAAAAATAAAAAAAGCTCCAAAATCAACAGGCATTGAAACATACTTGTAATTCAAAGTTTAGGATCATTGAAATTTGGACGGCTGTGGCCGATGTGGCGTCATTGGCACGACTTTTAGCTGTCGGCCACAGCCGTCTTTGGCGGGCAAAAGGTTAAACAGTTTTTTTACCAAATGTTTTATGAGATCGATTGGAACGGAACAACTAACCCCACTATGGGGCTGGTTGTTCCATCACTTCTCTACTATTATAAAGTTGTAAAAATGCAATGTCTGTACATTGAAGATATTTTCAAAAAAAATATTGTATAAACAGGCTATTTGGACGTCACTAAAAATATTTTTTTTGGATTTTTTGTATGTTTGTATGTGTCATTGTGGCTTCATCATGCTAAATTGGCTAAACAGAAATCAACAATTATTGGTACACGGGTAGCTGGGTATCTCCAGATGGTTATACGATAGTCCAAATTATCACTTCGTCTCATAATGGCTTATTTTAGCCCCTTTTACACGAGGTATTGATATTTTTGAATGAATGAATTTTGGTCGGCGTAGGTATGCTGTCCCTGGCGTCGGTGGCACGAATTTTCGATGACGTGATTCGCCGTCTTTGGCAGTCAAAGGGTTAAGAATAACACCACTTATAACAAATGTTTTTTTTTTCAGAAATGCCGCTCCATAACCCCGTCTGCTGAAAGATTCGGATAAAACGACGATTTTTCTTTCGTACTCATATTCTCACTTTCCCCTTTGTATTTTTTAATAACTCAACTTCCCAGTTATTTGTAATTTGTACCTCACGTCATGGATTTTAAATAAATATACTGTTCTAACTTCTTACACGATTGTTTTAATTGTATTCGCTGGGTGCGAAGTACTAGGTGGGGGTAATGTAATCGATCGCAGCGCTCATAGTGGCCAAGATTAAAACGAATGTTGGCGCTGTTATCTGTCATATCTCAAAGTAATTTGTTTAGACTTGGTTACCTAATTTGAATAAACCAGCGGGGTAATTGCCTAACGAAATTTTGACACTTGGTATCGGAATCAACTGTCATAGCCCATATAAAATCATGACACTTGATTCTGATTGCGATTTACCCCGGTCCTTAAAATAATACTCATTTCGATCTGAAAGCGACATTTAATTTATCACTAGCGATGCAGGAACAATTATATATGTTTATTATTATCGAATGAAACCATGAAAGTAGCTTTAGCTTCTTGTTTTACAATAAAACTACAACTAAAAATTAAGTAAACAAACCCTGACACATTCAAAATTTTTGAATCAATTTTTTACTTACCCTACAAAAATTGATTTCACAACCCTTTCTCCACTCAAATTAGGGTATCACAGTAATTTTGGAAATAAATTAATAAATAATTTTGGAATATAACAATATTTTGTCACATCGTAGCGATTAAATGTCAAAACGTCAAAGCCAACAAAGTTGTGGGCGCTAGGTGAAGCTGAACTCGTGCACGGAGCCAATGTCAATGCAACGCAGTTGGTTAAATCAAAATCTCTACGATCGGTCTACTACCGGCTTTTTTAACCTTCTGACCGCCAAGTAGCGATGTCATACGACGTGACCCAGACGCCATCGCAATAAAAAAGTCTGACTCGCGCACCGAGGGTTCCGTACAAAATATACGCTACGAACGACCGTATCTATGAAAATCCAGTGTTAGCAGAGCCTTGCTTCTAAGTAAAATGTACGCGGTACTCCGAATATATAGCAATACCTCGTTCTGCAATCACCACCTTATTTTTGAAGATTGATTTTAGGGTTCTGTACCAAAAGGGCATAACAGGACCCTATTACTAAGACTCCGCTGTCAATCTGTCTGTCTGTCCGTCTGTCACCAGGCTGTATCTCATGAACCGTGATAGACCATTGACATTTTCACATATGATGTAATTCTGTTGCCGCTATAACAACAAACACTCTAAACAGTATAATTTTATGTCTGTCTGTGTATGTCAGTAACCAATATAAAATGATCGAACACCGCGCACATTTTGCTTAGGAGTAGGGTTCTGCTAACCATGGCACGGCTCGTGACACTTTTCGTACGTACAGCCTTCATCGATTTATAAGACGTTATCACATCAAAAGGTTGAATAAGAAGGCAGATGGAGTGGGAGAGAGATAGATGCGTCACAAACCGAACGCTCGGCTCATTATCACGAGCTGCTTGTGACACTTTTTCGTGCGTGCAGCCGGCGTTCATCGATTTATAAGACGTTATCAGGTCAAAATTGGCTCATCCCAATTGTGAACTGGAGATAAGGTGTTAATCCTAAACAAACACAGATGAACGGCTAAAAATAAAACAACAATAAACAGTGATAATATATATTGTAATTATATATCTATACACGTACAATTAACTTGGTAAAGCGCTTATATTAAAGGTCAGGTATAAATTCATGTCGCCTAATAAATCCTTGGTAAAATTTATTTCTATTTCACATGCATTTTCAACTCTTAGACCGTGCTTGCAAGAGAGTGAATAGGGATGATGACTAAATTTTTATATTTAATCAGGCATGTAGATTAATACAAAATATTGGACATGTATTTTTTCTTTTTTTACATAATCGAAAATAAAGGCAATACATTGAGTCAAAATGTCGCGTTACGTCACTCCTAAGTACAAATTTTACTTAGGACTGACGTCATGTGCCCCCAATCCTAAACTTTAATGCGATTTATCCGAGTACTGTTTTATTATTTTGAAAAACAAAAAATACGTGTCCAATATTTTTTAATTCTCTAGCTGACAGACTAATTAGAATTTCATTAATCAGTCATCATGCCTGTTCTGGTATAGACCTACGGTGCTCCTACATACTTAGTCATACATTGTTGTATAAGTAATGTCATAATTTACTTGGTACGACGATAACTAAAGCCATAAAGTCAATGCTAGCTAACTTTGATTGCTTGGGTGCCATTGAATAGTGTTAAAAATAACATACATTCACATAACATTTTCATTCTCCTTAAACATTTCTACGGATTAAAAAATACATGTAATTGAGTATAATACAATACAAATTCTATTTATTGCACACCTCAAGATATACAAGGGATTTACAAATAATTAGAGTTAGATAACAGGCGGTCTTATAGCTAAAGATCGATCTCTTCCAAACAAACTTTTGGTAGTGAAGACTTTGATTACGAAAAATGTTATAAGGCGGTGCAATACAGCATAGAATTTAAGAACATTAGACAATACGCACGCATAAAATACTTAAATACATTATACACATATACATTATAAACATATATACATATATATATATAATTCTATGCTGTTTTTACGTACATTAAATTTCAGCCACAAAGGTAAAAATAAACCAGTTAAAAAATGAACGAATTAGGAAGAGAGAGATAGAAGAAGTTCTTTAAGTATAGTTTTGAAAGAAGCAGGATATTTAGCGCGCCTTGACCTACTGGTCAAGACTTCCACAAGCAAGTCTCAAAAGTAAAGTAACTGTTTTAAAATATTGAGACGGTACAGTGCGGAGCAAATTTTGAGCAGATCTAACAGAGTTTAAATTATTGAAATGCTCCTTCAGATTGCAGGGAGTTGCAGGGTTAACGAGTATATTTAAGTATTGTAAAGAAGAGCAAGGATGTGAGAGTTACGACGAAAGCCGATGTGGAGCCACTCAGCCGGAGAACGATAACTAGATACATGGTCATAATTGCGTAACCCAGACTTGTAAAGAGTACCTTTACGTTTTACAAGTATCGTTTACTAATTACGTAATTGATTGTAACGTTATTGTTACGCTTTAGCGTAGCAATCAAAGTTACCCCCATTGTGGAATACGAGTTTAGTTTTCATATACTAGAACGCGCCCGCAACTTCGATCGCGGAGGAGAAAAAGTCATAATCCATCTTTTTTTCTTCAGCGTAGTCGGGTAAAAAGTATCCTATAACCATCTGTGGAAACCCAGCTCCGTGTACCAAAAATAGTTGCAATCCGTTTAGCCGATTTGGCGGGATGAAGCCAGAACGACATATAAAACAATCCAAAAAATATATTTTTCCCTTCAGTGACCTCGAAATAGTTTGTTACAATCTTTTTTTTTAATATCTTCAATGTACAGACATTTGATTTTTACAAGTTTATAATAGTATAGATGTATATTTTACAGCGTTACACAACGGTTTGGAGTTGAGTTGAATAATAATAGTAATTTATGCAATGGTTATATAATGTATGTTTTTTTAATCGAGTACCGCGAGTAATTAAGGTACGAGACTTAAAAAGCTAATTATACAACTATTGTACACAATACTTTTTCTACGAGTAACCAACCAACTACAGTAAATGAAACAGCTAAAAAAACACTGCGTTATTTTTTTTAAATTCATTATAGATCTATGCGGAGGTGTATAATATGTGTATAACTAGCTTCTGCCCGCGACTTCGTCCGCCTTAAATTCGTTTATCGCGGATAAGGATATTTTTCCGGGATAAAAAGTAGCCTACTTCCTTCCCCGGGACACAAACTATCTCCATACCAAATTTCATCCAAATCGGTGTAGCGGTTTAAGAGTGAAGAGGTAACAGACAGACAGACAGACAGACACACTTTCGCATTTATAATATTAGTATGGATAGTTCAGTGACATAATATAAACCTTAGTGTATAGAGTGATGGTCCAATCTAAAAAGTATGCCTTTTTAGTATGATTCACGAGTAGAAAAAAAGTTTTGTGTCCGAGTGTAGATAAAACTGAATTTGTTCGGTAATGACACGGTTTGTCATCTCGATTTGATAAAGATAATTCTAGATCATGTAGATAATTATAGATCATCGATTGATCATGATGTACACTATTCATAAGCCTGACCTCTCCTAGCATCTAATTAACATAAAATAGCACATCGAATTATACTTAACTTACATTGTAGACTGTTAAGACTATACAATAGAAGTGAAACAGAAATTGCGTGCAATATTCACCAATCATGTAACAAACTACAGTGTTAGGTCAATCTTAACTTGAAAACAAGACGCTTGAAATGAGTCAATCAACTTATTTTTGCTGCTCACATTTTTAATCTATATCTACTCGTAATTGTAGTCAACTGTTAACACGCAATCACAAAACGTTATGTTTTAAAACAAATTTTAATTACAACAATTTGTACATAGTAATTAAGGACCGTTAAAACAAGAGGACTGATTGTTGCCATACTTTGGATCGTGTTCCGATCGCAAGGAGATATTCTGGCAAACTCTAGATGGCGCTTTAAATTTCACGATCTTATAATTTAATAAAGAGACATAGTATGATAACAATTAGTTCGCAAATAGCTCATTATAAATAAACCGTAACATTTAAATACTGTGTCACCCTTGTCAAGTTGAATAATTGTAAATTATAATTCTTATACATAGATGGTGTTGTACATATCGGGGAACGGCTTTTTGTATGGAGATGGTCAGTGCTCTTGTTTTAATGGTCCTTGATAGTAATTAAAATTTGTTTATCAATTTCAAAAGAGGAAAGCATCA
This sequence comes from Hedya salicella, assembly GCA_905404275.2. Classification (NCBI taxonomy): domain Eukaryota; kingdom Metazoa; phylum Arthropoda; class Insecta; order Lepidoptera; family Tortricidae; genus Hedya; species Hedya salicella. Next base: position 2,162,013 of record FR990120.1, read on the forward strand.
GCTTGACAGCTACTATTCGCTAAAATCATCGTTTTTTGGAAAATAATCGTTACCATTTTTATAATTAAGGGACAATTTTCATAGGGAGGCGAATTTTGTATGTAACTAGAAAAAAAGTAATTAAAAACAAACAATTAACCCGACTGCGTAAAAAACTAAAAAGAAAAAACAAGTCCAGTACCCCAGAAATTTGTTAAGATATAATGGAAATGCTTCATGATTTATGATAATAAATTTTAATATGGAACATAGCGATTTTGAACAGTCGGGGCCCATAAGAAATCTAGATCGACGCAAATCTTCCCAACAATGGGTCCCGACTGTTTTAAATCACTATGTTCCGTATTAAAATTTATTATTTGTTATATTGTGAGTATCGATCATAAATCATGAAATTTCCATTATAACTTAACAAATTTCTGGGGTACTGGACTTGTTTTTTTCTTTTTAGTTTTTTACGCAGTCGGGTTTTTTGTTTTTTTAATTACTTTTTTTATTTTTACTTTTTAGTTAAAATTATAAAAGTCAGTCAATTTCACAATCTTTATCGTGGGGGTTATTGAGAAGCTTGCACAGATTTATTACAATACAATGAAATGAAAATTTAGTGAGAACGGCTTGCTAGCCAACTTTAAATGGTTATAGTTCCTAACTGGTAAGTCCAAATTAAAAATGATAACAGAAATAATGATTTTTAAATCCCTATTCACTGATACCCCACTCAATATAGTACGTCGATTTTCATTTTTTTCTTTTTCTCAATATGGCGTCTCATTATTGCCATTCGGACAGTTAAGATAAATCGACTGACGTAAGAATCATTAAAATCGGTCCACGCGTTTGGTCTCTAGAGTGCCAGATAGGAACAAACACATACATACATACATACATACATACATAGACTGATAAACACATTACCACTCCTTTGCGTTGCGCAGTCGGGTAAAAATCGACTGTATATTTTAAAATCGGAGTGTCAAAGAGTGACTCAGGAGAGGAGACGTAAGTATGGTAACAAGATGTAGAAAAAAGTTGATTGACCGATTTACGTTTCGTTGGCAACCAACACTTATTCCACACAAAAAAATATGGCCGATTATTTTTAAATTTCAACAAGGTAAGGCCACGAGTATCACAAAACGAGGATTTGTCAATTATAACGTTAATTTTGACATTATATTTGAATTTTACATATTCCTATCGTGTATAAGTGTGGTCCTACTAGTCCTTGTATGTTCCAACACATTTGACTGTGACCCTGTCATAAGTACGTTGCGCACTGAGTGATTCCCCCTTTCGTAACTTATTCTGTAACCAGTTGCGAAAATCACTCTTTCGCTAGTTACCAAACTGGAAAATGTCGTTCTTGTAACTGTCTCTCATGCTGCAATTAAACAAGATAATAAATTCTCGTTCCGTTATAGGTTAGTAAAACTTTTCTAGAAGTTTTTTTTTCAAGATTATAAATATGTACAAGTCAAGGTCTTAATGCTTAAAGGTTTTCTCTACCAATTAACAATAACAGTCAACAGCCAGAAAGTTGAAACACTTTATTTTGAAATATACTTGTAGGCACTTGTTTGGTAACTGGTTACGAAAGTAGTGTACCAATTTTATATTTTCGTAACTGGTCCCGAAAAATAAATACGATAAGGATACGTCACTATTTCCATTTGTGTGTTGTTATTTGTATGATTTAATATTTGATTTGATGTTATATAACACACACAATTCGCATTAGTGCTTAATAGCTCTTGTTAATTTTCATACATAGAATACTTCAACATTTAAAAACAGGTATAACTATACCTGTGCGTATAAAATAAATGCAGCAAGCAACACTCAACTATACCTATTTTATAATAATGTCAATTTATATTACATATAACATTTAAATTGCGTTGTCCTTACTTTTAACACCCTTATAATTTGTATAATCTTACTATATTAAAACAAATACTAAAACGAAATAAGAAAACATTACAGCACTTCACAGGAAGTGCAAGTCAAATGTATATTCTAAAGCCATGATGAATAAAAAAATAAGTACAAAAAATGTAAATAAACTAAATTAGTGCTATTCTTCGTTCCTCTTACTTTAAGCAAAGGTCAATAAATGAAGTTAATTTCTCTATGACAGACACCTTCGTAACTCACACTGTTTTAGTTGTCTGCGAATGCAGGAGCTTTAATTTAAAAATGGCACTGAATAAAAAATATTATAAAAATATGGTTTCGAATAGAGAAAAATCAAGCAAAATTTAAATATTGTTTAGTGTTAGTGTTTGGTAACAGTATGCCTTGTTTAAATAGTATATTCAATTTTCGTAACTGTTTCGTAGTATAAAACGTCAATAGGCAAAATTTACAGTAAAATAAGCCCAACTGGGAAATTAATAAGATTGAATATTTTTTATAAGACTTATAACACACGTTGTTTCTTTTCTCATACCAATCATTTCATATTCTAGTTCAATTTCAAACAACTGTATTTCTAAACGAATAACATCGTTTTCTCATTGATCTTTTCCTTAGATATTTGGTGATCATAAACAGACCGATACATAACATTATATATTAGTGCATGTTCATATAATCTTCAAATAACGTGCAAAAAACTGTAAATCTATCACATAATCTATATAACGTATACATTTAATCCTAAATTACTAGAAGCTTCATATACTATTAATTTGTAAATATGTTTGAACTCTATGGCACAGAACCTACCTGGACTAAGGGGGGGTTAAATTTTAAACTAAAATTGACTGAAATTTCACAATTGCCAAACCAAATTTACGTGTAAACTCTTTATATACGGCTCCAACGTCTGAAAAAAAGAATGTGTTTTAATTTCTTTGTTTTTCCAGCAGCTTTGTCCCTGTCGGTACTACACTCATAAACCCAGTTATTTTGGTGGTTTTACCTTGGCGGTTATTCCCACCTGTTACCACAAACTTGTTACCACTAGTAACAGTCGGGATTTTTTCCCCAAATGGTAACTACTGGGGGAAAAATCCCAGTACTTACCACCAACACCTAATCACTTTAGTAGTGACAGCTGGGAATTTTATTCCCAGTAGTTACAACCTGGTAACAGATGGGGAAAATCCCAGCTGTTACCCGTGGTAACAAGTTGGTAGTAACAGGTGGGTAGAACCCATATTTTCCTGTTTATTAGGTTTCAACGTTTTAACGTACACCATGAAAAAACCGGTCAAGTGCGAGTCTGACTCGCGCACCTAGGGTTCCGTACAAACTTTCACTTATTCCTACTTAACTTGCCGCTTGAGTTAAGTTTGCCTCTGGTATCTATGGCGTCACATACAAATGAGGGGCAAACTTAATCAAACTGGGTTATTCAAAATGATTTTTGGTGATTAAAAAAAAAGTAAGACAGATAGATATATGGTTATAATTTTCGTGTAATATTCATATTAAATTAGGTACATAATTCCAGGTAATTCCAGATTTTCCAGATCTTGGTAAAATTCGGACATAAAGGAGGGGGGGCGGGGGCGGTCTTGAAATTGTTCAAAAATGTACTGATCAAGCCCTTTCATCCCAAGTAGCACAACTTAGGTTAAATAGCTCGAATATCACATCTATTTAGACACTTACGTGAAATATACAGCCATTACTAAGTTCTATATAGGTGGAACGAACCCTTAAGCAACCAATATAGAACTAAAAGGAGAAAAATTGCAGCCTATTTTTGGTTCTAAATTGAATCCACAAGAGATCTCACAAGTACCTTAAGTGGCAATTACAACTATAAAAGAAGGATGTGAGTTATAAACGATTCATTCACTCATTGACCGAATGAATAAATGCAAATGTCAAAACTTCCTTTGAGTGGTGCGGCAACAAGTTGGGTTTTTGTAATGTGATCTGCCGTTTCAATTTTGGATGACATCTGTTTGGTAAATCATTAAAACCTCACGTCAAGCATTGAAATAAGCACGAAATTCTTGCGAATGATTTTTTACCGTGAAATTATAGTATGGTTTCTTTGTAAATTTTGATGCGCCTTTGATTTGATCAGGAATATTTAAAAAGAGAGTGCTAAATCAAATAAGGTATTGATACTGATAAGAAATAAATATGTTAAAAACCTGACCTAACGATTGTATGTTACGTGCAATGTTAAAATAACATCGTCACAACTATCAAAAGTCTGTGATTATGCGTAAGTGTAATAAAATTTTGTTTAAAATAATTCATTTTCAAGGCCTCCATTTTGTAAACATGTCGGAACAAGAAAGACCTTACAGTGTTTATTTTCACTTATTTGTTCTCTATTTGGAACTATTAGGTCTGAAAATCACTTATTTGTATCTTGCGAGTGGCAAAGCAGTGAATGCTATTACTAATACGAGTACCAACTAAAACTAATTATTTGCTGTTTTGTATTAATTTGTGATTAGTTTAATGTCTGGAACTTTATATCAACAGAACCGTCCTTATTTGCTCCAGCGCAGTTGGATAAAAAATACTCTTTAACTATTTGTGGATATCGAGCTATATTAAGATGTCCAGCCCATTAGGCGTAGGTACCGATGGTAGTAAATCATATGTATACCTAGAAATATAGATAAAATCCAAAATATTTTTATCAATTGGGATGTTGACATGTTTTTATGGGATATGTTATAGAATGATCTCTCAATAAAGAGTGACGCACGACGAATAATATTTTGACAGAGGCAATAGGAACATAAAATATTGGTACTGTTAGTGGTTTGATATAAGTGAAAATAACTGCTTTTGGTTTCAAGAACCTCTCCTATTGAGACTTAATTATGCGTTGGAGTGGCAATAACGTACTTCAAGGCCTTAAAAGTTGCAATATTTTTCGGTTCCAAAAGGGCCGTAAAATTATCTCATTAGCCACTATTGGTGATATACTGCTCCATTATACTAGTCATTTGGAATTAAAAGTTACAAATAAGGGTTTGTTCCCACTTATTTGTAAAAGTTGCTTATAAGTGACTTTAGGGCCTTATACAGGGTGTTTGGTAACAGGATGCAAAGTTGAAAGGAGGTGATAGCTTAGGCCATTTAGAACATTTTAAGCGATATATGTGTTAGGCAAATGTTATTAGTTTTTTTTTTATTTAAGTTTTAAGATTTTTATGGGAAAACTCATAAATTTCAGACTACATCGACAATAGTACTTTTTTTACTGTAGGTAGCATTTTTTTGTATTTTTTTTTGTATTGTAAAATGTCTATCGTACACCATAAAAGTTATTTGAAACATCTGTGTCTAAAGAAAAAAAACTACAGCGATTTAAAAATTAAACAACATGAAAAAAAATGATTTAAGTGTTTTCTAAGGACGGTAAAAAAAAAAACTAAAATAGCCCCGGTTCTTCAAACCATTTAAGAAACGTGCTTGGCTATTGCCCTTTAATTTAAGCTATCAAGCACGACTGTAGCTATCGTATCTTTAAAAATAAGCCACTTAAACCAACTAGAGAGCTAAAATGTTTCACTCTACTTGTGATACTTGTGACGAATCTAATTATGATTTTGTAATAAAACATTGGTTCTTAATACTAAGTTGGCGTTTACCTGACATTTGAAATGTTTTGAAAGAGTTAAGTGCAGTGGACAAAACTGTCACATGCAATTTTAATAAACAAAGGTTCGCGGTGGTGTGAAACAAAAGGGACCGATAGCGGCGGGCGGCGTTTAACAAAGATGACTCAGCCGTTTTACCTTTGAAAATAAGCTACCTGAACTGATAAGAGGGAATTTGTATTTCTTTTTAATTACGACGAAATCAAACAAAAGCATAAAAGTTAAGTTATTTATTTCCACACTTAATTTAAAAACAAGAAACAATCATCGATCGTTTTCAAAATGGACCCGCCGTTTCGAATACAAGCACGAGCCCGTCTTCTTATTTCCGTGGTGGTTGTTCCGAGAGTCTAGCTAGTCTGCTGGGATCCTCTCTCTCAACTCTTCTACGGTATTAATTTCCTTTTCTGTGTAAACTAGCTCCTTAGCCTGGCCCCAAACGAAAAAATCAAATGGAGTTAAATCGGGTGACCGAGCGGGCCAAGGGATTCATCCGCCTCTGCCGATCCAACCGTCAGGAAAGCAGTCATTTAGGTGTTCCCTTACAGCCAGAGAGTAATGGGCGGGACAACCGTCGTGCTGGAATGTCACAGCACCGGGCAGCTGCTCCTCGTCAATCAGCCCGGGCAAATCGTTTTGAAGAAATTCCAAATAATTTACACCATTTAAATTATCTGGCAAAAAATGTGGCCCAATAAGGACTCTGCCGATTATTCCAGCCCACACGTTGAGGGAAAACCTTCTTTGCAAGGACTTTTGCTTTTTCCAATGTGGATTATTGTTTTTATCAGCCCATTGGTGAAGGTTGTGAAAATTCGTGATCCCTTCCCGGGAAAATTTGGATTCATCGGTCCAAAGAATACTTGTTAAAAAGCGTTGCTCTTAGATGTCAGCATTGAGTAAAAATCGGCAGAAGTCTACTCGACGTGCAGGGTCTCCTTCCTCCAGTCCTTGAACTCCGGTGCCGTGAAAAGGATATTTTTCCCTCGCGATGCATGGTACTCCATACTTTCCATATGGACATGTCAAGATTACGAGCTACCACTCTGAATGACGCTCGTAGTCGGATCCTCTGCAAATGCCCGTACAACATCGTCCGGCGTTAGGCGATTACGTCCTGGGTTCCCTCCACGTTGCCCAGCAATTCCATTTTCACGTAGTCTTCGGAATGAGGTGTAAAACACTCTCACATTAGGCAACCTCCGGTTTGGAAAACGCTCTCGGTATAACCGTCGAGCCATTGCTCCATTACCGTCAGCTCTGTAGTACATGTAGACAATGTCGGCGTATTCGTCGTTCGTAAACTCCATGTTTACCGTTGTAAGGAATCGTAATTACACGTGAAGGAGCGCCTACGGCAGCTACAACTTGACACGGGAAATTTTGGATGACGGAGGGAATAAAAACACAATGAACGTCTAACCGCAACTGAAGCTGTAATTAGACTAAATTAGTAGTTTTTGCATAAATACGCAAGTAGCAAATCAGTATATCTTTAACAATAAAGCATAATAAAACGGCTTGAGTCATCTTTGTTAAACGCCGCCCGCCGCTATCGGTCCCTTTTGTTTCACACCACCGCGAACCTTTGTTTATTAAAATTGCATGTGACAGTTTTGTCCACTGCACTTAACTCTTTCAAAACATTTCAAATGTCAGGTAAACGCCAACTTAGTATTAAGAACCAATGTTTTATTACAAAATCATAATTAGATTCGTCACAAGTATCACAAGTAGAGTGAAACATTTTAGCTCTCTAGTTGGTTTAAGTGGCTTATTTTTAAAGATACGATAGCTACAGTCGTGCTTGATAGCTTAAATTAAAGGGCAATAGCCAAGCACGTTTCTTAAATGGTTTGAAGAACCGGGGCTATTTTAGTTTTTTTTTTACCGTCCTTAGAAAACACTTAAATCATTTTTTTTCATGTTGTTTAATTTTTAAATCGCTGTAGTTTTTTTTCTTTAGACACAGATGTTTCAAATAACTTTTATGGTGTACGATAGACATTTTACAATACAAAAAAAAATACAAAAAACCTACAGTAAAAAAAGTACTATTGTCGATGTAGTCTGAAATTTATGAGTTTTCCCAGAAAAATCTTAAAACTTAAATAAAAAAAAACTAATAACATTTGCCTAACACATATACGAGGGCTGCTATTTATATATCCGGAAACCGGGATTACAATCTTCTTAAATAGCATATTTGACCGCCATGGTAAAATTTGAACTTTTTTAAGTATATAAGGTATATTTTTTCTTCCTTATTAACGCTCGTGTTTTGTTTTTGACGGGTTTTAAATGTCATCTCGCAGCAAGAATGGAACTCACTCGTGAAAATATTCGTGCTATGATTTATTATGATTTTCGGCGTGGTTTAACGCAACAACAGTGCATAGATCAACTAACTTCAACTTTTGGTGATGAAGCCCCATCTAAAACTACTGTGTATCACTGGTTTAGTGAGTTCAATCGTGGACGTAGTATGCTTACGGACGAAGTTAAGGCAGGTCGCCCGAAATCGGTCGTTGTACAACAAAATATCGAGGCTGTGCGAAAACTTATAATGGACGACCGACATGTTACGTACCGCGAGATAGAGGCGACTCTGGGTATTTCTATGACCAGCATTAATAGCATATTACATAATTATTTGGCTGTAAAAAAAATTTGTTCGCGTTGGATACCCCACAACTTAACAAATGAGCAAAAACATGCTCGCGTCGAATGGTGCAATAAAATGTTAAAAAAATATAACCGTGGTGACTCAAAAGCCGTTTATAACATCTATACAGGTGAAGAATCCTGGATCTATGCATACGATCCCGAAACGAAGCAACAATCAACGGTATGGGTGTTTCAAAATGAGCCGAACCCTACGAAAGTTACTCGTGCAAAAAGTACATTGAAACAAATGGTGGCCTGCTTCTTCGGTATTAATGGCCATGTAGCTACAGTGCCACTAGAAAACCGTAGAACGGTTAATTCAGAGTGGTTCACGACCATTTGCTTACCGGAAGTATTTGAACAAATTCGTAAAACTAACCAGCGACGAAGAATCATTCTTCATCATGACAATGCCAGCTGTCATACGTCACGCGAAACAACTCTATTTTTGGAGGGTCAAAATGTGGAATTAACGGGTCATCCGCCGTACAGCCCTGACTTGGCACCCAACGATTTTTATTTATTTCCAAATATAAAGAATAAATTACGCGGTCAACGATTTTCGACCGCTGAAGATGCTGTCGACGCATTCAAACAACACGTTATGGAGGTACCTCAGGCGGAGTGGCAGAAGTGCTTTAAAAATTGGTTCACGCGAATGCAAAAGTGCATAGATCATCAAGGGGAATACTTTGAAAAACAATAAAACTATTTTCAGCCGTGTACGTTTGTTTGTTTTTTTGTTTCCGGATATATAAGTAGCAACCCTCGTATCGCTTAAAATGTTCTAAATGGCCTAAGCTATCACCTCCTTTCAACTTTGCATCCTGTTACCAAACACCCTGTATAGCACTATTGCTTCTTATTCAGTAACAATTAAATCCTGCATGCAACTTTAAGTAGCCTGTTAAGCACCAGCTCAGATACGCACGGGAGGAGCGGTGCGGGGTCGCCCCGCCGCGCTCGCCGTGTTGATGCTGAGCTGGTGCTTAACATAGCCAAATCGACCTTACCCAACCATAAGTAATAAAGAAGAAACAAAAAACGTTCCTAAGCAACTAGAAGTGACAGGATGAACTCATAAACAATTTTGAGTTGTGTTTAAAGCTGTAAGTTTTATCAAACACTGTTATACCACTCATTTAGAACATAAAGCTATAAGATAAGCTCCAAAATTCACTAATGTGCTGCTTGGGATATGATACTTGACCTAGGAGCTAGACTTTGAATTTTTGCCCTCCCTTATATATCCCCCTCTCGTTTTATTTAGAAAATAAAAATATTTTTTAAAATGTTTCCTTTGCAATACATGTGGGCTAACCATGTTTACAAATATTCCAAATTTCAAATAGATAGCATAAGCAGTTTTTGAGATATGGCGCTCTAATAGTCGGACAGACAGACAGACAGACAGACAAAGTCGCACCATAAGGGTTCCTTTTTTACCATTCTCGGTACGGAACCCTAACAAAGAGAAACTATGTTATTTTACAACGATATGTAAAAGTTGTGCACAGATTTGTGTGGGATAGCTGATTCATCCGCATATGTGAGAAAATATTATTGGGTTCAAACCTTTCTAATATTATTATTGGGTGACCATGTAACAGAGTCGGCGCGCGCGGTAAGGAGCGCGGGGTGGCGGGGTGTGGCAGCTAAGAGTTCGGAAGCGTCGCGCGCCGCAGGATGCTTTCCCTAGTTTGACTGGAAACATTTTAAAACGCTGCCTTTATTGTCCGATTATGCACTGCCTGTGTCAAACCCCCTTGTCGCCAGACCCCCTCGCCTCTTACCGCGGCCGAACACTTAGAAACGGTCGACCTATGCCCTAAGAGAATTTTCTACCAATAATTCAAAGTTAGCTACTCACCTCACTCTCTCATATTGGACATGTTGCTCATATTAGACATGTTGGACATGTTGCTCATGCTGCCCTGATAGAAGGCGAAGTCATCCATACTATCCGGTTCGAAGGCCCGGATCTGCTCGAACAGGTCGCTGTCCATTAGCGTACTCTCGGTGAAGGCGGGTGTTGCCGCGCTCAAGTAACTGTTGTGTAGAATGTAGGTTGTATAGTAGAAAGCAGATTGTAGAGTAGAATGTGTAGGTCGGAGAGTAGAATGTAGATTGTAGAGTAGAATGCAGATTGTAGAGTAGAATGTAGGTTGTATAGTAGAATGCAGATTGTAGAGTAGAATGTGTAGGTCGGAGAGTAGAATGTAGGTTGTAGAATAGAATGAAGATTGTTGAGTAGAATGTAGGTTGGAGAGTAGAATGTAGGTTGTAGAGTAGAATGCAGATTGTAGAGTAGAATGTAGGTTGGAAAGTAGAATGTAGGTTGTAGAGTAGAATGCAGATTGTAGAGTAGAATGTAGGTTGGAAAGTAGAATGTAGGTTGTAGAGTAGAATGCAGATTGTAGAGTAGAATGCAGATTGTAGAGTAGAATGTAGGTTGGAGAGTAGAATGTAGGTTGTAGAGTAGAATGCAGATTGTAGAGTAGAATGTAGTTTGGAAAGTAGAATGTAGGTTGTAGAGTAGAATGCAGATTGTAGAGTAGAATGTAGGTTGGAAAGTAGAATGTAGGTTGTAGAGTAGAATGCAGATTGTAGAGTAGAATGTAGGTTGGAGAGTAGAATGTAGGTTGTAGAGTAGAATGCAGATTGTAGAGTAAAATTAGGTTTGATAGTAGAAAGTGGGTTAGAGAGTAGAATGTAATTTGAAGGGTAGAATGTAGGTTAGAGAGTATCATATAGGTTCGATAATACAATGTAGGTTGGAAATTAGAACGTAAGTTATAGAGCGAAATGAAGGTTGTAGAGTACATGATTGTAGCGTAGAATGTAAGTTAGAAAGTCAAATTCAGATTGATAAGTAGAATGTAGGTTGTAAAGTAGAATGTACGTTGGATGGTAGAATGTAGATTTGTGTATAGAGTATGGGGTAGAGGGTAAAATGTAGGGTGGAAAGTAGAATGTTGTTTATAGAGTGAATATTGTAGCGTAGAATTGTAGGTTATGGCGAGGTTGTAGAGTTTTGGTGTAACATGTTATGAGGTTGTGTAGAATTATAATGTAGCGAATGTGGTCGAAGTACAGTTTAGTGAATAATTAAAGTGACCAGTGAAGCATTACAGAACGTAAAGCAAGATATGATCAAATAATTACAGCAGAATGAAGAATGGCGTGTTAAGTTTAGTGAGTAGTATTTGTGTTTGTTTGTGCATACGTCGGCGACGGCAGCCCCAAGGTCGCAGGAATCGGGAAAGAGAAAATGCAACACATTAGATAAACGGTCGTTGGAAATAAAAAAAACCTACTGTTTTCGCCAAAAAGGCAGCACAGACAATTTAAAGGCAGTGTGTGCCGTGTACGTTAACAGTTAAGCGATTAAAAAAAATATATAAAAAATAAAACAAAAACAAAAAAAACGACCGTCTGTGTTGCATTTTCGCGTAAAAATTACAGATTCAATTGTCTTATTCGTTTTTTTTTTCAATATTTAGAACCAAAACTAATCCACGATGTATGTTGGCTGAATTATATAAAAAAGTAGCGGAAATAGCCGAATAAGACAATTTCATCTCCGAAAATAAAGAATTATGTTTTTTTTTAATAGCACATATATTGTATTCGAAACACATCAATAGATACAAACATACAACATGTAACCTGTCTTATATTACACAACGGCCAAATGGAATAACCACATAAGTTCATACAACATTTTTTTTTTTTAATTTACGTTGGTCAGACTATTCTATTGTACTTATAACTATTTGGACCATATTTTGTAGGAAATTCAAGAGTCAGTGTTAAAAACATGCGCAAACTATTAATTGCCGCTTCAATATTAAGTTGCTTTAATTTTTCAATGACCTCGACGGCCGATTTTATTAATATTTCTGATATTTTACAAATTACCAGTGAAGGTGGTGCTGAATAAAATTTGCGTGAGGATGTAACATAGAGTGGTAAATACCACCGAAATGTACCCTTTTTTGATAATTTCCGTATCCCAGAATTTGTCACGACTATTAACGTTATATTTTATATGTATATGCCTGAAATGCCCGAGTTATGATATATACATATAACAAATTAAGTAGCAATAAATGATATTTATCTGTGAAACAATTAAATGATCAACAACAGTTAATATACCTGTATTAAAAAAACATGTGTTTCGGCATATTTATCCACTATGTTACGTTCTCACGCTAACTAGTGACTGGTGACTAAAATAGATATTTAAATTTTTTACGTTGCGTACAAATAAAACCGCGATGAACACAAAAATGTCCATAGGCTATTTCATAGTTACAATATTTTGGTCATTGTTGTGTTATTTTCACTTAAAGGGAACAATGCCATATTGTTTAACCGCAAAACACCGAAATGACCATATTTTAAAAAGTCGTTACAACCACTTTGAAAGTTCAATAGATAATAAACAATTTGTTGTGTTCTTTTCACTTAAAGGAAAGAATGACATAGTGTTTAACCGCAGAACACCGAATTGACCATATTGTAAAATATCACCTTGAAAGTTCAATAGATTATCGACTCTATCTCCAGGAACTATGATTTTACAATTTATACGGAAATCTTAACGTTTCAAGCGACATATGTACTGAAGTTTGCACATGTTTCTGACGCTGACCGAAGCCCAAATCAGTCGAAAATAATACTAGAGAATTTGGTGGAAGATGCAGGCATGGACAATCAATGAATGTAGACCAGAATAGTAGTTAATGATAGATGTGCAGAAAGTATGTCATTTTGCACGAGCCCCGTGCCGTCTCAACAGAAGCAGCGACACTCGGGACGAGCGAAAATGACACTCCTGCACATATCAATCAAGCAACGTTTTTAATACACAGAAGAAACAAAACAATTATTTAACGGACCAAATTTTAGTTTCGTTTATACAAAAACTTAATCAGTACTCCGGTCCCGAGCCAGCCTTATGAAAAACGTAAAAAAACACTTGTGCAAAAAGTCCCACTTTCCGCACGATATACAGGTTTTTTTTTATATATTAAAAAGGTTATTTCGAGGCATATCAGACATATCTATACTTAATACCAAATACGAAAGTAACTCTGTCAGTCTCTCTGTTACTTTTTCCAGCTAAGGCCGGGTCCGCTTAGGGCTAGACGTCAGGAATTTTCAACATTTTTTGTGTTGATGTTCACTATAAATTATATCCTATATTTTATCTGTAAAAAGATAATAATTAACACTTGCATTTCATGGTAGACTCCCCCTCCCCTTTATAATAGATATTGTCGGAAAGAGATTTCCCGATAGGCGTTTATGAAACGGGCCCCTGTGCGCCTACCATGAGTTCGGCACGAGCGAGTATCGAGCGCTCGATGACGGTCTATCTCTTTCGCACTATTAGCGCGTGCGAGAGAGGTGCACTGACTCTCGATACGAGATACTCGCTAGTGTTGACCATTGCCTGTATCTTACACCGAATTAGATTCAATTGAAATTTTGAGCATGATTTTTGGAATACTGTTTATATAGGACTATGCCTGCATTATCAACAGATCGAAAAATGCTGAATATAACGTTCAAAAAGTGAAAGGTCTTATTGTATTTGTGCAATAGTTCCCTATCTCATATAACTATAACAGGCATAGACATCATCCGTATAATTAACCTATCATGCTATGATATATAAACTACTAGCTTTCAAATAAATGTAAAAAAAATAAAAGGCCTTTGACACAAACAATAGTTATTACAAATTTCACATTGTGTTCAATAGTTAGACATATCACAGAGCATTTTTTTTCAAGATAATTGTTGTGCCAAATACTCGAATTCGACATATATCTAACAAAAAACACATTTTATTTCATTGCCATTTGACCACAATAAAAGCTGAAATTTCAAAAAAATTTGGTATTCAAAAAATTGGCTGAAATTCAGCATTAAAAAAATTCTAAAGCCTCTTATATTTGTTTTTTTTTATGATTTTGGTATTTGACAGTAGATATAATATGAAAAATCTATAGTTATATATCATAGCCGTCTTATAATAGTCACATCCGTATATAACCAATGCGTTTAAATTCGTCAGTAAATAACGTTACACTAACCCTTACATATATTGAATAACTATAACATAATATAATACTTATAGAACGTCATACATAAATTATACAAATATGACTTAAAAATAGCATAAGCATATTTCATCTTAAGGGGCTCCGAGCGAAAATGAACGATTTTGCATGGTTTTTCTTGCGTATACACAACATAATCCCTGGTGAAAAAAAAACCAAACATGGTATATATGAAAGTTCATTTTCAAACACTTTCGCATTCGGAAATTTGATTTTTTATTTATTTAATTATATTTTTTTACAGAGCAGTCTATAAATATAAAGATTGCGTATCTAGTCTCCCAATAAACCTTTAATAGACTCAAAATATGCCTTATTGGTAATTATGAAAAAACCTAACACGCTACGGAAGCCTTCTCTTAAAAAAAACGCATATAAATTTAAAAAATCTCAAAAACTAGTTTTTTGTCGAAAAAATAACAAAGTTTGACGACGCTTATCTTGGTTTCAGTGACTCCTGAAGATACATACAAATAGTATATTAGTAAAGATGATCGTTGTCAACAAGATGAGACATATATATACAACACGGAAAAGTGGAGGTCATTCAGAGCTGTAAGCCCCTTAAATGGACGCGATTTTAATAAAAAAAAAACCTCTTTATATTATAATTATTTAATGATCTTAATCAATTACTGTAAGATCATTAAAAACTTACAAGCAACAAAATAGCCAAGAGCGAGTCGGAATCGCACTCCGAGGGAACCCCTTGCTTATTTGTTGATTTAATAACCAATACTGAAAAACTCCGATCGTCCACCTATCCAAAAAATCACCCTTTAAGGTTAGGACAGACAGACATTGTAGCCTTATTTAATGAATAACTAATATAATGTCACAAAAATAAGACAAATACGTTATGAATTGATAAAAAATAAATGCAATTTGTGATATGGTAAAAACAAGTAAACAAGTAAATAACAGTCGAATTAATTCAGGAGACGAGAGCAGACGAGAGAACAGTCATACGCAAGAAATACTACACTGGAAATTCTATAATAGGGATGATGACAAAGTTTTAATAATTAGTCCGTTATGTAGTATAAAAAATATTGGACACTTATTTTCCTTTTTTTACATAATCGTAAAATAAGGCGATACATTGGGCGAAAATGTTGTAAACGTGTAACGTCACTCCGAAGAACAAATTTTACTTAGGAGTGACGTCACGAGCCCCCACTCCTAATCTTTAATGCAATTTATTTGAGTATTTTTTTATTATTTTGAAAAAGCAAAAAAATACGTTGAAATAAAACAATTTAACGGATTATATCGCGTATATTATCTCATTATAGTTCCCGACGTTTCGGAAGCTTTCCAGCTTTCCGTGGTCACGGGAGGACCGAGAAAAAAAAAAAAAACTAAAATGAGATAATATAGGCGATATAATCCGTTAAATTGTTTTATTTCAATGAGTAATAATCGCGGAAACAGAAGAAAATATTAAAAAAATACGTGTTAAATTTTTTTTATTATCTTGTTGACGGACTTATTACAATTTTGATTCTCATACCCAGTCTATATGCCTATTGAGTTTGGGACAAGTTCATAGACCTTTATGTAGACTGACGACTTCTATCTCTTTTTAGCAAGCTCATATATACTAAAAAGAGATAATACTTTTTTCATCTCTTTCTAATACTGAAGAAAGAGATGCAAATCGTCAGTATTTAAAATTCAAACAGTTATTAGGTATTAAAATCTCCAGTGTGATTAAAAAACTTCTTTGGTCATATGACTTCCGTATGATAGTGCCGTATGCCTATGCATGATGCCGGGGTATAAAAGTCAAAATTCTATTTAGGGTGCCGTCCAAATATTACGTCAAACAAAATTTTAACTTTTTTGGACCCCCTTCCTTATCACGAGTTTTCATATCTATTTAACGCGGCCTGTCACGTTTGGCAGGACCCCTCCTATCGCTGTGACGTAATATGTGGATGCCCTTAATCCATGAGTCATTACTCTTAAGATTGGCTCGTTAAGTCAGAAGTAAGTATAAACTGTACCTAGGCGTGTTGTCACGCAACATTTTGACTCAATGTACCGCCATTATTTTTCAATTAAGTACAAAAAGTTTTTTATTAATCTACCTGACGGGCTTATTGATAAACATGTAGTCATCATCGCTGTTATACTGGGTCTCGCTCACATATTGACGAATGAGATAGCTATAAAAGTCAACCGTTTGACTAAGACGTTGGCCGCGGTAAGAGGTGTGAGCGTGGCGGTAAAAAGGTTGGAAGGGTCGCCCGCAACGCAACAGGACGCCTCCCGCTCTCTACCTGTCAAACCTCTTTGTCGCCACACCCCCGCGCCTACTTACCGCGGAGACGTCTCAATTAAACGGTAGACCAATCAATCGCCATATGAGTGTGAGCTTGTCGAATGAAGGGTTTATTACAAAATTAAAAAGAGAGCATATAACGTGAGATCTCATTTATATTATAATTGATATTTA
This sequence comes from Hedya salicella, assembly GCA_905404275.2. NCBI lineage: Eukaryota > Metazoa > Arthropoda > Insecta > Lepidoptera > Tortricidae > Hedya > Hedya salicella. Next base: position 2,178,863 of record FR990120.1, read on the forward strand.
CTTGGAACTAATATTTTTTACGTAAAAACTTACTTAAATTTAATTTAGCAATGCAAAAGTTAAAGTAATGTACGTAAAGATACAAATTAATTTAGCACCAATTTATACAAAAAAACGAATCACAAAATCAGTGTAAGATGTCAAATAATACGTTATACTTTCATAAAAATAGTATCTTTTATTCTTATGCTAAGTTTATTAGGGATTAGACAGAAATTATACACTTAATCAAGAAGCAAAACTGAAGATAAAATATAATAATCAGAAGTAGGTATTTTATAAGATATACAGACGCATTTTCCCATGTTATCGGCTACACGTTGCGAAAGTATTAACGGTTATTTAACGTCTGATTAATATTGAGACCAATTAATAACTAACATAGCATAGTGAAATCGGGCTTCACCACGAATTTCGTAGCCGTCAACATGGGAAAATGCATAATATGTAGGCAAAAATAACTCCACTCAGAGCGAGCGCCCGCCTAGCGGGTGGCCCGGTCGTAAAAGTGTTAAATATAAAATAAAACGTGTCAATATATAATTTCTGTGAAATCCCCTGCTTAACTATGTTAGACATCAATATAACATTAAAATGTAAAACATCAAATACAAATACTTACTCGCTAAAGTCAAAACGACTGAAAAACAGCTTTTTCCTCAATAAGGTAATTCGTATACGTATACTGAATAAACATAATTAGGTATTCGTTAGATATAACTAGATGCACATTCACATAAAACCGTTTTTTTAGTGTGTTTTTTTAACACGCTTTTATTAGGTCGATCTGTATGTAACTAACTATGTAATGGAATCTAATGTAACTAAATTAACCATCTTCCTAGGATCGTAGCGTCATGAAAATTGGCAGCTGTATGTAGTTCTGATGACAATACAATAATATGGTACTGTCGAACTGATCTAATGATGGAGCCGGAAGATATGAACTGGAACTTCATGATGGAATCGTATCATAGCTGTGTTTGGGTTTGTTAGAAAAGTCTTGTAAAGCGTGTTTTTCTAGTGTTTTTTAAACTATTAATTAATTTGTAATAATGTTTTTGGAGACCACCACGCGGTTGATTTCATTTCACAAAGTATAGAATATTGATAGTAGCTTTTATTTATATACTTACATATAGGTACATACACACAAGAAAATCACGATGTTACATGAAGTTTCAAAAAATATTTTAACATTAAAACATCCACTGCCAGTGTCCCGCCTAGCGGGCGCACTGCTCGTAGCAAGTTTTCGCTACATACTTTTTCACATGTCATCGGCTACGCGCGTAGAGCTACGAAAATCAGGCTGCGAAGATAAGTTTAATTGGGCCATTCTTCTATTTTAACGACACTATTTATTTGAAGAAGAAGAAGATAAATTTATTTTGTAAACAACAACAAAAATTACAGTACATTGGAAAAGTGACATGTATAGACTTAACCTAGACTTAAAGCTAAACCTAGGAGCTATAATCAATCATATTTGTGTCTACAAAAATGGAGTCCACTCAGCATATGTCAGAGCACTCATGAGTGCCATGACGCTGATCTTCCGTGGATCCAGAACAGGACATGTGTGAGACAGCGTGCTGTGTATGTACGCTGTGTACGCACTCATTTATGTGCGTGCCTGTGTGAATGGCATATATGTATAAAGATAAATACATTAAATTAAATTAATATGGACAAAATAAACACAATAACCCTGATATATATATGTACTTAGACCAGCCTATCTTTAAGACGCATTATCCATTCTATACTATCATATTATAGATGCGAAAGAGTGTCTGTCTGTCTGTCTGTTACCTCTTCACGCTTAAACCGCTGAACCGATTTGGATGAAATTTGGTATGGAGATATTTTGAGTCCCGGGGAAGGACATAGGCTACTTTTTATCCCGGAAAAATACCCTTACCCGCGATAAACGAATTTAAGGCGGACGAAATCGCGGGCAGAAGCTAGTATTATATAAGTTGCAATCAGCCCTTAACTTTACGGTCGTGACAAATTCAGCAAGGTTATCCCCCCGCACACATTTTTTGCGCCAGAAGATACTGCTTTAAACGTTTTTTAAAAACAAACAGTGTAGGGGCTTTTCTGATCGGTGGTGGAAGATTGTTCCAGCATTTCGTAGCAGCATACCCAAAACTGCCACGAAACGCGATTTCCAATCTTTACGTAAAAAGCATATTGTGAAAAAGTGATAGTTAGATTGTTTTGCGGCCTAACAAGCCAATATAAATTTGTTAAACTGTCATTTTCAAGAAAAAAAAATTGACACCGTTTACAATTATAAAGCACGTAACGCAGTGGTCATCGATGTCCCCCACTTTAGTATCAATCACTTTAGATCAATGTATGACTTTTCTTATATAAGAGTCCATAAATCGGTTACGGAACATATGCCTAAGCATGTTGATTTTATAAATCTTTTCTTGAGTATTCGTTATTTATTTGAAAAACTAAAGCTGTTAATGAAAAGAGAATGGCCCAATTGCAATTGTGATTTGATAATATGCATCCAGTTATAAGTGACATCTGATTGGTGAAAATTACTGGTAAAATATTGTTCTGAGATCTGAGATCCTTTGTGCATTGCGCAATTCGTTAATTATTTATTATAGCATGTCATTATACCAACTCGAGCGTGTAGAGTACAAATATAGGCAATAAATTATAAATACATTGTGCAAAAGTACTAAAATCGACTAGTACACCACAACTTTGACATTTTTAACCTTGTAACCGCCAAGCAGCGAAGAAATATAATGTGACCCAGTCGCCACAGCAAGAAAATAAAAAAATCTGCATTTTAATAAAAAGCGAGGTATTGATATTATATTCGGAATTTCTGAACCATGACAAATGCGACTACGGGACAAATTCGTCTTTTGACAATAATATAAAAACGCGTCTGTTTATACTGCCAAATTTTAAGCAGGGAGGGTATGGGTAGTTTCGAAGTTTCGGATTTTAAGAAATCTTTAACAGACGCATTTGTCCATAGTCGCATTTTTCCCGGTTTACCTTATTGATAATTCGAAGTTTTCGAACAATTTTAAGTCGGCTTATGCTGACGTCAGTGGCACGGTTTTTGGATGACGTGATTTGCCGACTGTGGCGGTCAAAAGGTTAAATTGTATTCAACCTAAAGATCAAGCACAATGAAAAAATCACCCCATATTACGGGATTTGAACCTAGTACAACTGACAGCGTCTTCGTTTCGACACAGCATCATCTCTCGCACACTGTACTGGATAGAAAGAGATAAACAATATTTGTCACACAAGATTTGTGTGACACTTTACCTATTACTATACCAAAGGCAAGGCTCTTCCCTTTTGAGCCAAATGCGGCAAATTTTGTTGAGAAATTTGCAACTTTTATAATTCTGTTGTAACCACCGATTTTTAGATATGAGTTTAAATAAAAAAAAAGATGAATTTGTATGAATGTGCTAAAATACAATACAGTTCTGTCGTTAGCCGATTTATTTTTAGAAAAATTATTAACATCAGTATATTTTTAACTTTGGAAATATTCGTGTACAATATCCGTTTTATTATAAATTTGTTCTAAAATATACAATATTACAACTTGTACAGAAAATTGGTCTGCATTGTAATAAAACACTTCTATTACATTTTTGTATATATAATAAAAGCCAATCGTTTGCAATAGTGTAAATATACCCTAATATATAACGATTTGAAAAATAAATGTTATAAGATCAATTTATTTTCAATATTCTTATGAGAAATAAAATTCTTTAAACCTATTAACGATTTTCGAATTTTTTTATAATTCACTGAACTTAAAATTGGCTTTTTATTTTAATACAAAAATCGAGCTAAACTATACTATATAAGAATATATAAAATATATATACGATTGCACAGAGCAGCTGAAAATATAATTCAATTCATATATAGTTTGATTTCCACCTTCCCTTATAAATGCCATGCATTTTCTACTCAGTCCAATAGGCTTGTGTCCTAAAAAAATATAATTACCCTCAGTTAGATTATCAAAAAATATTGGACACGTATTTTTTATTTTGTCAATTAAACAAAAAATGATGAAGATATAGCCCGTTGAAGTTCAACCGTTTTTCGCCCGGCGTTACGTCATGCTTTTGTCCAATATTTTTTGATAATCTAGCCGACGGCCTAATTAGAATAATATTTTTTTACCCAGGAAACTACCCTATTCTTACCAATCTTAAAATAAAATTGAATTAATAATTCTATGAATTTTAATAACATTTATGTTTATGTATTTAGAAACTTGATCAAGCTCTTTGATCTGTTTTCGTTTTTTAGTGCAAATTTATCATGAGAAAATCGCTGGTATCACAATTAGAAAGTAACAGATACGATAAATAAATTGTTTTTTTTTTAAATATATATATTCTTAATAATCATGCATTATGTTTATAATTTATAATAAAAAAACCGCATTAAATTTGTGCTTTTATATCGCTCTTTTTCGATTTTTATAGTAATCTTTTATGTTATAAATCATTTAAAAGCATTGTATTCGATCATGGGAACATTATTTAATATAGTTATATTATAAACATGAATAAAAATGCTCCGATTGATACACGTGATATATTTCTTAAAATTTTCCTGTTTTTCCGATATGGTGTGTATAATTATAAATTGACTTTTGCATTGACCGCGAATACTCTAGAACATATAATGTCCAAATATAACAAGCAATTCAATCAATTATGCACTTTTTCGTATACCTAACATACATTATGAAAACACGCATATATATACCTATACTTTTTTAAATAGTTTAATTTAAAAATAGAAATACTGATAAAATTACTTAATATATCTACAGGTATATACACAACCGCTTATAAAATATTTAGACACTCATACTTTTTCACTACAGTTGTTTACAAAAATGAAGTAATAATGAAATAATGATCTTTATTCTGTAAGTGCGGCCTGCAAGGGCACTTTTACAAGTCTATAGACTCTACGGCATTTTCCAAGAGGAGACCACTGTTGAGAAGAAAGCCGAAACAAACTCAACAGTCAGTCATTTTTTTAAATTATTCTTAACTTTATATAATATGTATAAGGATATCCTGGATACCATTTTGAAGCACGATAAGTCAGCTAAATAAAAAATGCAAACTGCACGCAAAACTGTCAAGTAAAGCAGTAAAATTCTGAAAGTAAATTTATTTTTTTATACGGGTTAATCAACTTGTGTCCGCGCCTCGTTACTAAGGTTACGTCCCCTGAGTTACTGTTTAAAACTATTTTTTTAACGATACAAAGGTAAAAAAAAATCTTGGCGATATAGGTAAATTTTTCAAGGGCCCATCTGGACAGTATATTAATAGCCTAGATTATTAGCATTTTTATAAGTTACTCTGCCACTATTATTCTTGGTCACAGGACAGAATAACAACAAATAGTTGATGCAGCCATACATTTGAAAGGAAAATAATAAGTGTCTAAATACTTAAGAATGGCAATGTATCCCCAACTTATTCTATGCAGAAAGACAAAGAAATAACTAGGTCGTAAGTTTAATTAGTTCGCGTTTATTCTAGCTGTATAGTGTTTCGGTTTTTGTCGTCTTTTCCACTTAAAGGAAACAATGCCAAAGTGTGTTTAACCGCAAAACACCGATATTACTTTTTTTTTTTTTGACATAGGAGGCACACGAGCAGACGGGTCGCCTGATGGTAAGCGATCACCGTCGCCCATAGACACTTTCATCACCAGAGGAGTCACAAGTGCGTTGCCGGCCTTTCAGATGGGAGTACGCTCTTTTTTTGAGGGTTTGAAGGTCGCATCGGTCCGGCAATACTGCATGCGGCAATTTATTCCACAGTTCAGTCGTGCGAGGTAGGAAATTTCTAGAAAAACGCACAGTGGTGTACTGCCAACGAACTAAGTGGTGAGGATGGAGATATTGCCGTGTAGGGCGATGACGGAAAGTGTCTGTATTGTAAAAAGTCGTTACAGGCAGCTTGAAAGTTAAATAGATTATCGACTCCTAGGAACAATAGATAACGAGTGCACGAATAGAAAAATGGCGAACACGATACCTTTGTATTTGTACAGTCAATATCACCAATATCTGCCATAACAAGACTGACACGTCCGAACGGCTCTAGAAATAGAGTCGTGTCAGATATTTATGCGCGCTTTGCTGTGGCAGATATTAATGCTGGTGACTATACCATACTCGGGTAAGCGCCAGGGCAGTATTCAAATAAAATATATATTAATATTTTCTTCTGTTTCCACGATTATTACCCATTGAAATAAAACAATTTAACAGATTATATTGCGTATATTATCTCATTTTAGTTCCCGACGTTTCGGAAGCTTTTCAGCTTTCCATGGTCACGGGTGGACTGAGAAAAGATATATTTTCCTCTAATCAAATCAAATCAAATCAAAATGTAGCTCTGCCAAAGTTACAATTTGTGCAAACTACCCATTTTTGAAAAAAACTAATAAAGGTGTACATACATGCCAGATGGGCCTAAGCTGTAAAGACATAGAAAGCTGAAAAGCTTCCGAAACGTCGGGAACTAAAATGAGATAATATACGCGATATAATCAGTTAAATTATTTATTTCAATAAAATATATATTGTTCATGGAGATAGGGTCGATAATCTATTGAATTTTTAAGGTGGGTACAACGAGTTTTTACAATATGGTCATTTCGGTGTATTGCGGTTAAACACACTATGGCATTGTTTCCTTCAAGTGGAAATGACGCAACAAAAACCAAAACACTATAAATGTATGGAATAACCGTTTAACTTAGACGCGGCCTGCGGTAATTAAGAGGCGGCTAAGGGGTTGGGAGCAGGGCTAGTAACCGGTTAAAAATAAACCGGTATTTATGCAGGTTCAACCGGTTAATTATGTACGTTACGTTCGAACGATTTGATTTGTAAACGTTATCCACTGACGGAGCGCTCTCTAACCGATTAATGGATTTCGTTCCCTGTTTGCGCTCCGAGATATTGACCGGTTAGTCAGAGCGGTTCTTTGCGTGCGTAACTTTTCTTATGTGTGAGGCTCTCAAAATGTAACTCTAACCGGTACGGAAAATAAGCCGCTTTTAAAGCCCTGCTTGGAAGGGTAGACGCATAGATGGAAGCCAGGGGGGTCACATATTGGAAAATATCCTGGGGGTCACGACCCCCTTAACAACCTCACTTGCTTCGGCCCTTGACATAAGGCAATATTTTACTTTCATCGCAAATACAGGGTGGTTCGAAGTCATGAGCGGGAGTGAAAAGGGTGATGGGGAGGCAGCACCTTTTACTCTACACGAGGTCTACCACGAAAGTGCGAATAAAAAACAGCCGTTCCATACATTTCCGATAATTAGCTTTTATCAATTAACCCTTAATTAGCTCATGTTTTTCGCGAATTCGCGGTTGGCCTTGTATAAGTTGCTCAGTATGACCCTCTCCATCAACCTACCACTCATGACTCCTGAATCACCCTGTAAAATCTACTTTTTTTACGAAGTATCAAAACAGCAAGTATCAAATATCATAAACAGACATACATAGATCACAGTGTAAAAAACATACAGTGGACCGACGCCTTTGATGTTTGCGTAAATGACAATGACATGTCCCGAGCTGCTAACTAAGACGGACTATGCAGCTCGGGCTCGCCCCACCCGCGTAGCCCCTTGCACCCCGCACGGTTGCTATGTCTAGACGGCTTCTTCGGATGACTGTATTGATTTCTAGACTGTGCATAGATGGCGTTGTTAATATCTAGGAATTCATCCATGGTTTTGTGTAATAGTAGTGATTATTGGCAATGAATTAACATTGAATAGTAACCCTATTGTTTCAATTTACGTGGATGGCCTCATGCAATACTTAGCCATTGAATTTTTTTCTTATTAAATAATAAATATAACACTTATTTCACTTTCTCCTCTACAGTTGTAGCATAGTTGGCCCACAGCTAGAAGATAAATAATAGCGTTATCAATAATTATTAAGGCATTTAAAATACAAAATATCACTTACACGTTAAAATGTTATAAAAAATTTCGCGAGCGTATAGGGAAGTTAAAAATACTTAAAAGTCGAGGTATAATACTATGTAGCCATTTTAATTGAGAACATTAAGTTTTTCAGAGTCGTTCATTTTTCTCGATACTACGAGTCGACTCGGATCCTATGAATGGTTTATTTTTATGTCATATTGTTTTTTAGATATATTTTTTTAAATCCTAGATCGGACATTTGTTCACGACAATCGACTTTATACATATTTACTTTGGTCTGTACAGATTAGCAACAAGAATTAAAAAGTTAGCTGTCCATGTTACGACTTTCTTTTTCTTACTAAACTATATAAGGTATACCCGGGTAAGACCCGATGAAAGCAATTTCCAGCGAAACAGTAAATATTTTTTTATCACTGGCAACATGTGTGCATCGCCATTTTATCCCTTACGCACACTGTGTTGCCAGTGATAAAAAATCTACCGTTTCGCTGGAAATTGCTTTCATCCGATCTTACCTTTGATCCGGTCTTATCCGGGTATACCTTAGACCGAAGTAAAAATGTATACAGTCGATTGTCGTGAACAATTGTCACATCGAGGATTAAAAAAATATATCTAAAAAACAAAAAGACATAAAGAAAATTATTTGTGTATTCTGCGTCCATGTAACGCATTTTATGGCGTAAAAATACCTCTGGAAAACTTAATATTCTCAATTAGAAATAATTCGTCAAATCAAAAAAAAACTCAATGACTTGTTGCAAAGTTACCTTAGAAATAACTTAAAAATTAACTAAAAATAAAGTCTTATTTTTAATTTGGCAGGAAGCACGTTTTAGTCAAAAAAGGCACCCAAATGCGAGCGTAAAATGATTTTTCGACAGGATGTGACTATTTAAATAAAATATAAAACTAAATTAATAACTAAATAAACATAACAACCGACTTCAAACAACCTTGATCAAATTGATGTGCGAGAGATTTATTAAATAAAAGTAATGATATTCAAAATTAATGATATTGCGTAACTTATAATAATTTTAGTTTAATTGAGTTATTTTTTGAAGTCGATTGACAATAATAACTAAAAATGCGAATGTCGTCCGTTTTTATTCAAAAATCAAGCATGTACCTATAAATAAAAAATAACGGAATTAAAAGCAAGTCAAAATAAGCCGAAAAAATTTCAGACAGAATTTAATTGTGCATTATCTATAACTAGTATAAAGTTGTAACAATGAAATGTCTGTACAATAAAGGCCGAAACACACCGGATACGTGTGCGGCACGTGCGTGTGGCGTGCGCGTTGTATCGTATGAAATGTCATAGTAGATGGCACACAGCTTGCGTGGCGTGCACGTGAATGAATGAATGAATGATTTATTTGCTATAAACAAGCGTATATAAAGGATGTTTTACAATTGTTGAGATCGTGTCTTGTTTAACCATTACCGGCGTACAAATATTAAGAACAGTCTTTGTTAATCAACTTACACTACAATATTACACTAAACAAAATATGAAATTATTAATTAATTATACACTTATAAAAATAATAATAATATAGACCTAATCAATTCAATTTAATATTACTCGTATTATAGCTTACAGTTATGCATGCGTGCGCAGCAGTGTGTCATCTCTTATGGGTATTCGTACTTTGCAACGCGCACGTCTACGTGCACGCCACGCATACGCATCCGGTGTGGCTTGGCCTTAAGCAATACACATAAGTGACCATCTGTAGGTTTTATGTCAATGTGAATAAGGTCTACTAAAGGTGAGTTAAGTGTGTACATGATGATACATCTATACTATTTATTATAAAGTTGTAAAAATAAAATGTTTGTATGTGTCGTTGTGGCTTCATCACGCTAAAGCGGCTAACCGGATTTCAACTATTTTTGGTACACGGGTACAGTTGTACCACAAATATAAGTTACAACGATGTACCTGCGCAGAAAGCATTTTTTGAAAACAGATTAACCAATTATAAGGCAGCGCGTTTGCGCTGGTAAAATCTTCAACGCCCATTGGCCAACATTTTGCGCGCGACGCCGGCGCCCGCCATTTTGTCTGGCGCCATGAGCGAGAGAGCACGAGTTCACCTGTCATTGCATATGTACCGTACGTATAGTGCAACAAGGTCTTTATTGAAATGGTCACACGTTCGGTTTCATTCGGTACTTGTTAGCACTCGTCGGCGTGGCTGAAGATTGCCGATGTAACTTATATTCATGGTACTACTGTACCTGGGTATCTCCAGATGGTTATAGATTATATTACCCGACTATGCTAAAGAAAAAACGAGGGGTTATGACTTTTTCTCCACCGCGAACGAAGTTGCGGGCGCCTTCTAGTTAAAGAAATTTTCAAAAAAGTAGTGATACGGACTATTTGAAGGTTACTGAAACGAAAGATATTTATTTTGATTTTTTTGTATGTGTTGTGGCTTCATCACACCGAAAAGGCTAAACAGTTCTCAACTATTTTTGGTTCACGGGTAGCGGGCATCCACAGATGGTTATAGGATACTTTTTAGTCGGCTACCTCTTTTTTCTTCAGCGTAGTCGAGTAAAAATTATCCTATAACCATCTGTAGATGCCCAGCTACCCGTGAATCAAAAATAGTTGAAAACCGTTTACCGTTTTCGGCGTGATGAAGCCACAACGACACTTACAAATATATAGATATATTTCTTTTTCGCTTCAGTGACTTTCAAGTAGCCGGTATCACTTATTTGTTGAAAATATCTTCAATGTACAGACATTTCATTTTGACAACTTTATAATAGTACAGATATTACCCGTAGAAAGGAATTACGCTATACAATATTATGCAGAAAAGGCCTGTGATAATGTCCACAGTGGTGAACTCTCTCAGTACAAAGCCTTTGCTATTTTAAGTGAATTCGTTCACTTTCGAAAAAAGACTTTGTATTTAAACAAAGCTAGTTTTCAAGTATTAAGCCTTTTGTTCAATGCACAGGTACAAAGACTTTGTCAGGCCGGTTTTGTATTTGAATAATTCTATTTACGGGCTAATGGTTTTTTTTTTATAAGACGACGTTGTACAGTCAAAAGCAAAAGTACATGATCATTTTAGTTTCTTGTCACGTTCACTACTTTAACGTATTTCATTAATCGCAGTATTATTACGTCAGTGCGACAAAGTACTAAAATGGGTACCCCCTTTTGTTCGCCTAATTTTTTTAGCCTATTTTTATTCGTATACTAATACAGTTCCATAGTAAAGCTTTGGCCTACTACTTTGATTGGCATATTAAGCTTTTAGAATAATTTTAGTTGGACTAATTTGTATTCGACTAATATATATTTTATCATGCTAATAATTATTTGATATACCTTTAATTAACCATAATTTCAGCTTATGCATATTACCTTAAGGCAGGTCCCCGACTTAGGTTAGGTTAGGTACGACGACGAGCGAAGCGAGGAGGAGTGCTAGGTTGAACTGCGACCCTAACGAGCGAGCGAAGCAAGCGAACCGCGGAGGTCTATATCGAGTCTTGCCTTTTGTAAATTACAATTTCTTTGGACAATACTTTTATGCATAAAAGATGTATTATTGTGACATTTTGTATTTATACTGTTTGATGTTAGCTCGAATGAGGATTATGCTTTCTATGTTTATGCCTTTCAATTTTATGCGTATAGATGATTATGCAAATCGCTATTTCGAGTAAAAGAAATTATGCGTAACTATATTATTACAAAAAACATTATGCTATCCAACAGTGAAATTAAAATTATCATCTATTTTTGCTGTTGACTGTCCGTTAACGAAACAAAGCCTTTGTATCGTTAAATTGAGAAAACACAGTGCACTGACCTGCTCTGCACGCTGGGCGTGTTCCGCTGGCTGTCGGGCGAGTGCGCGTACGGCGATGGTGACATGTACGGGGGCAGCGTGGTCACCAGTACCGGCTTCACGTAGCCGTTCTTTAGCATCTCGTTCTCTGTGCAGATTAATTAATAAATAACACAGGGACAATTTTACACAAATCGACCCAGAAGCAAACTAAGAAAAAAAAAACACAGGGACAATCTTTCAGGTCACTAAAATCATTAAAACAAGAGGTCTGACATTTGCCATACTTTGCATCGTGTTCCGATCGCAAGGAGATATTCTGGCAAAAACTAGATGGCGCCATAAAAATAAACATTTAACGATGTTATAATTGAATAAAGAAACATAGTATAGAAACAATTAGTTCGCAAATAGCTAATAATAAATAAATCGTAACATTTAAATACTGTGTCACGCTTGCAAAGTTGAATAATTGTAAAAAATAATTCTTATACACAGATGGCGTTGTACACATCGGGGAACGGCTTTTTGTATGGAGGTGGTCAGTCCTCTTGTTTTAGTGGTCCTTGCTAAAATTAAGCTGTACCTACTAACTCTAGTAATGTAAGTCTGTAATTAATTAGTATAATTAAAAAACTATTGGCAAACTGACCAGAAATAAAAAATTACTAAATGAAAAAAAAAAGGATTTTAAGTATGTTTGTATGTGTCGTTGTGGCTTCATCATGCCAAATCGACTAAACGGATTTCAACTATTTTTGGCACACGGGTAGCTGGGTATCTCCAGGTATAGCTCCAGGCTGGGTATCTTATAGGATACTTTTTACCCGACTAAGCTAAAGAAAAAAGAGAGGTTATGACTTTTTCTCTTCCGCGAACGAAGTTGCGGGCGCTTTCTAGTATATATAATAATATATATACACTAATTTTTTGACGACCGGTTTAGCTCAGTGGGAGTAACGTTGCCTGCGAAGCTGAGGTTCTGGGTTCAAATCCCGGTAAGGGCAATTATTTGTGTGATGAGCATAAATATTTGTTCCTGAGTCTTGGATGTTTTCTATGTATATAAGTAATATATCTATTAAATATATCGTCGGCTAGTACCCATAACACACGTCTTATTAAGCTTATCACATGTGACTAGCTCGATTTGTGGAAAATTGTCCACTAACATTTATTTGCTTATATTATTTATTTAAAAAAATATATATATATGTATATATATATATATACTTTTTATACACTTTTTTATATACAGGGTGGAAAGGCACGACGATCCTTTCCGTAAAAGGGGTTTAGATTTAGTACTTTATTTCCTCTAAAGAAACTAGGCTCATTTTCGTAAGCGGCAATATAGGCAGTTAACTTTTAGTGCAAAATACTGCAAGTGACAACCCTCATTAGGTTCAGTAACATTTACCAGTAACACAAGGGTCAGGGAACTTTATCAAAACAACATTTCTACCCATAATATTTCCCAGTCAATATTACAATTGCGTGTGTACACTTACATGTAGGTAGATAGTACGTAGTAACAGTAGGGTTGTCACTAAGAAGAAAATTAATTAATTTTAATATTTTTACTAATTCTTGAAATACAAAGATCCAAATAATGAAAAAATGTCAAGTCTCCGACCGGATTTGAACCAGTGCCTTGTGCCTTGCCGGGCGCACGCTCTGCCAATTGAGCTACAGAGTCCAGTCAGCTTGTATTCAAATTTTAAATTAAAATTTGAAATAAAATAAAATTCTTAGTGATGAAATTAACTTTAAAAATCACGAAGATCGTGGTGGTAAAACATCAAGATTTTCGTAAAAAAAATCATTTTTTACTAATTGTTCGTAACAAAAATCTTAACATTACGAATCGATTCTCCTTCACTTAAACTAACCCCCCTTTGCGGAAAGGATCGTCGTGCCTTTCCACCCTGTATATATATATATGGAAGGAATGGTATTTTTTCCACATTTTCCTTAATAAAACAAAATTCAAGCACAATAAAAAAAAGTTTAAAAATGTGCAAATCAAGCCCGTTTCATTTTTTTTTTCTTGTAGAAACTGCATGAAGATATGCGTATGTGAGCACAATTTACTGTCACATCTAAGCAAGACAGTAAGTCGCGGAAAAGCGAAGGTACTATAATCTAATAACCCATTGATCTGCACAATGCTCGGCAGTTCTAAATGGTTCCCATTGTTTACGCATTTTTTGTGTCATAATTCTATATCGCATAATCACAATAGGCATAATGATCTATAAGCATATACAATATGCTGGTCCGCCGGAGGGCGCGGGGCTGCTCACCGTGTTTGGTGTAGTACTTGGAGAAGACGTCGTCTTTGGGCACGTTGGGGTAGAGGTACTGCAGCTGCGTCAGGTCTGAGAGGCGATCGGCGAGCGCGCGCTGCGTCAGGTCGCGTGACGTAAACGGCTGCAGGCTAAACACCTCGCGTCCGTCTGTGCAATAAGAAAAAAAAATAGTTAAAAAAAGAACCGGCCAAGAGCATGTTGGACCATGCCCAATGTAGGGTTCCGCAGCCGTTTATACAAAAAAATTACACTACTAAAAAAAACAATAACAAAAGAGCGTATATCCCCGGCACTTAAGTCATTTTGCTGAGAAGCGCAGTTTTTTGGCAATAACTTAAAAACGGTATATCCGATCATGTTGAAAACACTTTTCGTTTGAAGTGTTTATAAAAAAAAAACATATTTTTTTAACGTACCGTTTAGAAAATAGAGGGGGGAACACAATTTTTGCTACTTTCGGAGCGAATATTTCCGAAAATATTCACTAAATCAAAAAAAAATATTAAGAAACATCGAAGTGTTTTTAGAAGATTTGTCGAATGATATGCCACACCTTGTTATATGCTGAATTTCTTTTTTTGTCAGTTTCGGTTACATGTATGGAGTGCCCCCCTAGAAATATATATATATTTTATTTAACTATCAAATTAAGTAGCGGCTTAGACAATACACCTATGTACCAAATTTCATCAGTATAAGTCTTATAGTTTTTTAGTAAAATGCCTGTGACATACGGACGGACGGACGGACATGACGAAACTATAAGTGCTCCGTTTTTGCCATTTTGGCTACGGAACCCTAAAAACACTAGAAAAACACGCATTACAAGAATTTCCTAACAAATCCAAGCACAGCTATGATACGATGTTCCATCATGAAGTTCCAGTTCATATCTTGCGGCTCCATCATCAGATCAGTTCGACAATACCATATTATTGTATTGTCATCAGAACTACATACAGCTGCCAATTTTCATGACGCTACGATCCTTGGAAGATGGGTAAATTAGTAACCAGAGATTCCATCACATAGTAACATACAGATCGACCTAATAAAAGCGTGTTAAAAAAGACTTCGTCAAACATCACAAAATCTCAAATTGATATGAATCTCTAATTTAAGCCATTTCAGAAATCAACTTCGCGAACGAAGTTGCGGGCGCCTTCTAGTTACTAAGTACAGTTCCTTAATGAGTTGGAATGTTGATTGAACATTTACTGTGTTACCCCAAAATATTACACCATACGACAGTAGAGGGTACACATTGCCAAAGTATGCATTTTTAGTGACCTGTAGGACAAAAATGATGGTGCATAGCAGTTCTTGGAGAGAGATTTATTTATTTTTTCTATGTGTGACTTCCAATTTAATTTATTATCTATTCAAATTTTCACTTATTCTAACTTAACTTGGCGGTTGAGTTAAGTTTGCCTCTGTTATGTATGGCGTCACATACAAATGAGGGGCAAACTTAACCGAACCGGGTTATTCAATAATGATTGTTGTGGGTGATTGCAAAAGAAACTAACACAGACAGAAAGATGTTTATAATTTTCCTGTAATATTCATATTAAATTCAGGAAAATTCCAGATTTTACGCTTGGTAAACTTCAGAGATAAGGGGGGCGAATGATTATTTTCTCAAATTTTCCTTATGAAAACGAAATTTAAGCGCAATAAAAAAAATGTTCAAAAATGTGCAGACCAAGCCTTTTGATTTTTTCTTTCTTGTGGAAACTGCATGAAGATATGCGCATCTGAGCACAATTTATTGTCACATCTAACCAAGACACTACTTCGCAGAAAAGCAACGGTACTATAATCTAATAACCCATTGATCTGCACAATGCTCGGCAGTTCTAAATGGTTCCCATTGTTTACGTATTTTTTTGTGTCATAATTCTATATCGCATAATCACAATAGGCATAATCCATACTAATATTAGAAATGCGAAAGTGTGTCTGTCTGTCTGTCTGTTACCTCTTCACGCTTAAACCGATGAACCGTCCGTCCGTCCCGGGGAAGGACATAGGCTACTTTTTATCCCGGAAAAATACCCTTATCCGCGATAAACGAATTTAAGGCGGACGAAGTCGCGAGCAAAAGCTAGTGATCTATAAGCATAATTTCATTACGCCGAATCCTGTTTTCGCCGAATGGTCTTTACGCATAACTATTTAATACCGAAAACCTACTTTTCTGGCAGCAGTCACTTCTGTTCGGGATTGCAGTTCTAACCTAACCTAACCTACTTTACTGGCAGCAGTTTTTTATTGTTAGAGGTTGAATTTTCAGCTAACTAAAATTCGGCGATACTAAATTATGCGTATTTAGATTATAAACAAATAATGATTCGGCGAGATGAGCATTCGGCGAAATCAAATTATGCGAAACCTGCTCGGCGAAATCAGTTTCGGACATAAAAACATATATACGAAATATATAAAACCCGCTCTAAAAAATGAGTTTCATTTCATTTATTCATTGCACCATGGTTACAATAAGATGTTACATATTATTTAGGTCTTTAACATGGGCCCTGTCTTTTTTTTTCATTTCAATTCAACCCACCTCCAGCCCAGGCGATGGTGATGCCGCCCAACTCAGAGTCGCTGAAGCGGAGCAAGAAGGTGCCCGCGGCGCATTTGGAGAGCATGTCTTCTGCCTGCTTCTTCTGGATGAAGCCCATTATCAATCTGTTGGCAAAACGACGTGTCAAAAAAGCGTTTTTTTAAATAAAAGGATCACAAAATAAATATTTGTCTAAGAGAACCTCCGCCACTTCAGATCGATTAAAGAAAAATCTAAGTTAAATACCAAATGTAAATTCTGTTATACTTTTTTACCAATTTGACGACACGTTTGGCTCAGTGGGTTGCACAACGGCCTACGAAGCTGTCGGTCCCGGGTTCGAATCCCGGCCAGGGCAAGTGTTTGTGTGATAAGCACGAATCGAAAAATAAGGTCTTGGATGTCTTCTATGTATTTAAGTATTATTATTCATCAATATATTATGTATATCGTCGCCTAGTACCCATAGTACAAGCTTTGCTTAGTTTGTGACTAGGTCGATTTGTGTAAGCCTGTCCCTGTGTTATTTATTTATTTATTTATTTAATTAATAAGTATTAGTATTTTTTTCTCATGTCATCATTTTTGCAGAACTGGCTCGCACAACATCGTTCCCAGTCTGGTAGCTCATCCTTTGGAACTGTCTCCACATAATGACTCTCCATGATACACTCACCCGTCGCACCACAGCGTCCGCAGATAGTCTCGCGTGACCTTGACCACCATGTAGAACCACTCCCAGAAGGTGAAGCTGCGGTCTGGTAGCGCATCCTTGCAGAACTGGCTCCACGTCATAGACTCAACCGTCGCACCACAGCGTCCGCAGATAGTCCCTCGTGACCTTGGCCACCATGTAGAACCACTTCCAGAAGATGAAGCTGCTGTCCGGTAGCGCATCCTTGCAGAACTGGCTTCACATCGTGACACAATGTCGTAGACTCAACCATCGCCCCACAGCGCCCGCATATAGTCCCACTTGACCTTGATCACCATGTAGAACCACTCCCAGCTGAAGCTGCGGTCTGGTAGCGCATCCTTGCAGAACTGGCTCCACGTCATTGACTCTCATAGACTCACCCGTCGCACCACAGCGTCCGCAGATAGTCTCTCGTGACCTTGACCACCATGTAGAACCACTCCCAGAAGGTGAAGCTGCGGTCTGGTAGCGCATCCTTGCAGAACTGGCTCCACGTCATTGACTCTCATAGACTCACCCGTCGCACCACAGCGTCCGCAGATAGTCTCTCGTGACCTTGACCACCATGTAGAACCACTCCCAGAAGGTGAAGCTGCGGTCTGGTAGCGCATCCTTGCAGAACTGGCTCCACGTCATTGACTCTCATAGACTCACCCGTCGCACCACAGCGTCCGCAGATAGTCTCTCGTGACCTTGACCACCATGTAGAACCACTCCCAGAAGGTGAAGCTGCGGTCTGGTAACGCATCCTTGCAGAACTGGCTCCACGACACAGTCATGGACTTCAGCTCCATCTGGTTTAAGTTCACTCTGCTGACAAACAACTTCACCTATATAATATGTTCCAAAACCAGACATCGAATATATTTCAGACAAAAATTACATTTTTGTGAACAGCTTTTATAGCCGACTGTACTTTTCTTTGAATATCCGTCAGCTACTCACCGAGACGATTCTAATGAGACCAAATTCGGTAGGATATTTATTTTATTACAAAGTTCCTATGACCACCATCCGGCTCCATCATCAGAACAGCTCGTTGGTATCATAATATTGCATTGTCACCGAACTTACATAACTATATTTTAACTCATTTCGAAACCAGGAAGTGGTACGGCGGCACCTAAAATTTTTATTTCATGAATTGACCATCTATATGCCTACTACATATATTAAATTCAAAATATTAGCTTTGGTACTTCATGCCTAAAACTACAAATAAAATTACTCCTTAATTTTGCAACATAAATTTGACCTAAAAAACAACAAAGAGGGCAGGTTACATAAAAGCTTGTATGAGGAAAAATCCAATAAAACGATGAATCATCTATACCATTATAAAGTAATAAAAATAAAATGTTTGTATGTGTCGTTGTGGCTTCATCACACTAAATCGGCTAAACGGATTTCAACTATTTATGGTACACGGGTAGCTGGGTATCTCCAGGTGGTTATAGGATACTTTTTACCGGACTATGCTAAAGAAAAAAAGAGGGGTAATGACTTTTTCTCTTCCGCGAACGAAGTTGCAGGTGCCTTCTTGTAGTTCATATTCTTGAGATTAAGCCGAATCAAATATTTTTGTTCAAATGACACACCGATGGTACTCTAACCACGATGCCTCCTCTAAAAATGCTTCCAAATTGACTAAGTCTGTTCATAACAAACAAAGTTACTTTTTAAGGCGTCCAGATTCGTCTTGGTAACGGGAGTGACATATATACTGTTATAAAGCTGTAAAAACTAAATATCAGCACATGGGAGAAATTTTCAAAAAAAAAAATTTGAAGCAGACTATTTGAAGTTAAGTTGGTTAACCAATTGCATTAGCTAGTTAAGTTAATAATGGCCGAACATCATAATGTACAAGGTGTCTCGTGAGGAATGCGCAAGATTTTAACCACGCATTTCTGAGGCCATAAGTTACCCCTTTTACTAGAATGGTGAACATTATTTTTCCAAAAACGGATGACTTTAGTGAGTGGTAGCTGTCACTTTGATGTCTGTCAATAGCGACGAGAACTTGGCAACATCAAATCGGTGATCAAAAGAGATTAATGCACTTTGGTAATCAGAATAAATAGTTTACATGAAAATTTATAATATCTTCAAAACTAAGCTAGATTTGCCTAGGGTTCATTGAATATTTTTTGGTCATAATGACCTCAGGTATACGCTTGTAAAATAGACATGACGACAGGGTGTGAAAATCAAAGTCCGTCAGTTGGATAATAAAAAAAGAACGGATACGTATTTTTAGATTTTTCAAAATAATAAAATAATACTCAGATAAATCGCATTAAAGTTTAGGAGTGGGGGCTCGTGACGTCACTCGTAAGTATAATATAAACCTAGATCTCAATGTATCGCCTTTATTTTTCGATTATGTAAAAAAAAATGTGTCCAATATTTCTTATTAATCTACATGACAAACTAATTATTAAAAGGTTATCATCCCAATTATGCGGGTTCTTCACGAGCACGTTAACAATACCGCTATTCAACCACTATACAGCGCCATCTATCGAGAAATTTGATCACTAATAATTTACTAACCGCCTGCTTTGACTAACTCATGATATAGGGCCTCGGAATTATTAACGACGTGAGTAACCGTGATTGCTAATTTTCGTATATTTTCACAGCAATAAATGCGTTTTCTTTCTTGAAGTAAATTCAAAATGGCCGAACATCATAAGGCGCTACCTGAATATCTTCTCAGCCAGGAATCGAAGGTTATCCTCGTTTAGGTCTCCGCCTGTTGCGGAGAAGAACTTCACGCGGAGAGTTTCAGCCAACTGGCCCCAGCTCACCTGCAACAATTTTGGTTTTAATATCGGCTTAGCATCGAGGGTTCCGTATCCGTATTGCCACACAGAGAGATACAGCTATTTACGGAATCATAGAGGCGATCAAAAAGTAAGGGTTCGTGGATATACTAGAAATAAAAATTAAATTGCCATTAGAAAGTTCCGCGCTCCTAAAGGAGCCAAATCAAGGCCAATGTACCTATACATTTCTATATAAAGTTACCAGATGATGCTTTAAAATTACCTTTTCCAGCCCTCAAAAAGTACATAAAAATGTCTCTAATGGCAAAGGTATATTATACGGTAGAGGACTTTTTAAAAGACAAAAATGCATGGCCCAAAACAGTAACCAAATAATTTATTTTTACCGGGACACAGTTCTTATAAGATGGCATATCAAACGTACGTTACTTGTTTAAAAAAAAACACATTTTGCTATTTTCTTCTATTATATTTTTAATTTTATCAGTTTCGATATGTTTTCTTGGAGAACTACGCATTGTTTACTTATAAACATATATTTAAGGTAGGAGTGGTCTCCTCTTGGGAAATGCCGTAAAGTCAGACTTGTAAAAGTGCCCTTCTGGCCTACTTACAGAATAAAGATCATTATTTCATATTACTAGTTTCCTGACAGATCAAATCAGCTACATTTTATGAATTGTTGACACGTTGATAATTGTTGGGACAGTATGAAATTTATAAGACGAATTTTATGACGACACTCTGTAGTATGAACAGCTTCCTTTTATTTGGCAAATGCTAATGGGAAAATAATAGTAACTTGATTTTGTGGCGTATAATTGTCGCTCTTGGTTTCTGTACAACTACCACAACAGACAAAGCGCATCAAGACTTTACGCCATCTAGCGAGATGTTCAGTAAACTAAGCTACACACTGACCTTGTCGGGTACAGCGAAGGGCACTCGGCCGGCGGGGCTGAACGCATTGTCCCACGTGACGGTGGCCAAGCTGTGGGGCTCCTGGTCGCTGCACGTTGCCAACATACAGACATCTACACCTGGCGCCATCTAGCGGGATGTATAATAAACTGAGCTACACACTGACCTTGTCGGGTACAGCGAAGGGCACTCGGCCGGCGGGGCTGAACGCATTGTCCCACGTGACGGTGGCCAAGCCGTGCGGCTCCTGGTCGCTGCACGTGCACAATATACAGACATCTACACCTGGCGCCATCTAGCGGGATGTATAATAAACTGAGCTACACACTGACCTTGTCGGGCACAGCGAAGGGCACTCGTCCGGCGGGGCTGAACGCGTAGCCCACGTGACGGTGGCCGCGGTCAACCATGCGGCTCCTGGTTGCTTTCACAACATACAGAGACATTCTACACCAGGCGCCATCTAGCGGGATGTATAATAAACTAAGCTAGACACTGACCTTGTCGAGTACAGCGAAGGGCACTCGGCCGGTGGGGCTGAACGCATTGTCCCACGTGACGGTGGCCAAGCCGTGCGGCTCCTGGTCGCTGCACGTGCACAACATACAGACATCTACACCTGGCGCCATCTAGAGGGATGTATAATAAACTAAGCTACACACTGACCTTGTCGGGTACAGCGAAGGGCACGCGTCCGGCGGGGCTGAACGCGTTGTCCCACGTGACGGTGGCCCACCCGTGCGGCTCCTGGTTGCCGTGCACGATCACCACAACAGGCAGGGACAGCGTCCACACCTGACAACAGAGCGGTTGTTTAACATTCTCTTGTAACCAGTAGCCGAATCGACAGAAAAGCCCTCGGCACATACCAAGAAAAAGAGCTGATAAAGACTAAACAGATATCACCCTCGATTAAGTCATCTTAAAAAGAACTGCGTTAAATGTAAGGGGAGGAATGAATGATAAAATATATAAAGTATTTCAGGTGATGGATGCGAGAATTATTGTTATTCTGTGTGTGAATGAGACAAAGCGAAAGGGTTGTGACAGCACAAATGGATGGATAAAGAGGTACAAATTCTACAAGGCGAATGTAAGTGGAAATGTTGGAAGAGGAAGGCCTAGATGAATGTTTCGCGATCAGATTGGAGACATTCTGAAAAAGTACTCTAAACCGGCGAGCATTCATGAAGAGAGATTAATGAATGTTGATGAAGCGGCAGTTGTATGCCAGGACCGTCGCAAGTGGAAGGAGGTAGTCTGCCTACCCTGTAATGGGAAAAAGGCGTGATTGTATGTATGTATGTAAAAATAACTGACAATCCAGTTAGGCAGGTCCAACTTCGAAAAAGAGATCAATCGACGGATCCAACTCGGATGGGCAGCGTTTGGGAAACGTCTTCGCTAAGTGTCTTCTCGTCCAGGATACCTCAGTGCTTGAAGACGAAAGTCTTCAACCAGTGCGTATTACTGGTGATGACCTACGGAGCCGAGACGTGGTCTGTAACAAAGGGCCCCTTAAGGAAGCTCAGAGTCACTCAGCGAGCTATGGAAAGTGCTATGCTCGGGATCTCTCTACGAGATCGAATCAGAAATGAGGAGATTCGTAGACGAACCAACGTCACCGACATAGGAAACAGGGTAAGCAAACTGAAGTGGCAATGGGCAGGGCACATAGTTCGAAGAACCGATGGCCGTGGGGGCAGAAAGGTTCTCGAGCTGAGAGAGCGTACTGGCAAGCGCAGCGTGGCAAGATCACCCGCAAGGTGGTCGGGCGACCGCGTTAGGATTGCGGGGACTCGCTGGATGCGGATCGCCTCTTCCGGCCCATGTGGAAACATATTAAGGCGAAAAACAAAATTAGTCAACGGGGTTGTCCAAGGAAAGGCCTCTGGTAGTCATCCCTGTACGACTAGATCATACCTGGAACACAAGCTCACCGCCGCCCACGTTGAACTCGGACTGGAACAACAGAGTCAGTTTCTCATCCATGACGCTTTCGGTCCCTTTTTTCTCTGCTCGTTTGATTTTTCGAAGTTGCATGTTCCTGTCAACGAAACATAATCACATTTAGTCAGTGGCGTAGCTACCGAAGGGCTGGACGGGGCCGTGCCCCGGGGCCTCATCTCAGGGGGCCCTCGGAGGCACGGGGCCCGTAATATTTTGGGGCCTTTTGTCCCTGATTAACAGAACCTCGAATTAATGAAATTGTATATTCAGTATTTTTAATTTTAGGTTGTCGAGGTCCCGCCTGGTGTCTGTACTGACCGGAAGCTGACGCTGAGCTGGCGGCTGGTGGGCTGGTACTCCATGCAGCCGCTGTTGTTGAGGATCTCGCCGCACTCCACGGGCTGCTTGCCGCGCCCGGCCGGGGACTCGCTCTTCAGCAGCAGCTGGGCTTGTTGCTCCGAGATTATCACCACCTGGTAATAAATTCATCATAAGGCCTTATACATCTTGACAGATGATTTAAACAGCGTCTGATTATGAGAGGCAACGCCTCTGATGACTATATAAACCCATTCGGGAACGACATTCACGACCGCATTTCTGGCACGTCAACTGAGGATGTCAATGTTGCGGTTGTGCCTTTTGGCACGCTTTTCAGCCAGATCTTGAAACCAGGCGTTATCGTGTGATTCAAGGCCCTTTGTGATGACGCTTCTCCACTCATCACGGTTTGCAGCAAGTCCCTCCCACGAGTTGTATTCGATGCCAAATGCAACCATGTCACGCTTTATGCAGGCTTTGAAACGCAACATGGGCCGTCCTATATTACGTTTCTCGAATGCTACTAGGCTCAGCATGGTCTGCCTGGGCAAACGAGTGCTGCTCATGCGTTGCACATGCCCAAGCCACCGCAAACGTTTCTGTTTAACTAACGCGGTGATGCTAGGAAGCTGTGCAATCTCCAGCACTCTCTCGTTCGTGATCTTGTCCTTCCATGTGATGTTAAGGATATTTTGAAGACAGCGCCTGTGAAAAACGTTAAGTCGTCGTTCATGGTCAGCATACGACGTCTAGGTTTCAGCTCCGTACAAGAATGTGCTTAAGACACAAGTCTGATAGACAATGATCTTGGTCCTTATGGTAAGGTGTTTGTTATTCCACACCCTTGTATGGAGCCTGCCGAACGTCGTAGCTCCCTTCCCGATGCCGATATTGACATCCCCGTCAAGGGATAGATTGCTCGACAAGGTCGATCCTAGGTAACAAATGGTAATAAATTGGGAAATATATATTTATCGATTTCTTAATGCAACTTAAAGGATCGACCAAACCAGTCGTGTATATTTCCTGAGAATTATATTTTGTGTATCTTCAAGGCAAGGCAATAGGCTGTTGCTGAACTATAGCGTGACTAATACCTTAGGTATGAGAGTGTGGGGGGGGGGGGGGGGCAGACGGCGGGGCAGAGCAGCCACTTGTTCGTCATTCCGCCGTCGTCTGGTCGGCCGATCTGCGTGTACTTCAAGCTTGTGACTGGCGGGAAACGGTGACAGATCGGGACTAGCGGCGCAATTTAAACGGATTATATCGCGTATATTCTCTCATTTGAGTTCCCGACGTTTCGGAAGTTTTGCAGCTTGCCGTGTTCATATGTTTGTGAGACTAAATATTTCTAAGTAATATATTATATACTCACAGTGACTCTTGGCGGCGTCATGTGCACGTTTAGCTGACCACCCACCAGCAACCGGACCGTCGCCGTGAAACTGACAAAATAAATCAAATAACTGTTAGCTTTAGTGACTTCTCTAAAATAATATATTCATTTTTATTTGTTTAACGTTTGGAGACACTTTACGCATCGAAAACATTAAGTGTTGATCATGGAGACCTTTTACATCTCCTAGTTTAAAGTTTTGACCACGGAGACTCTACATCTCCTTTAAACTTAGTATAAGGTTTTTTTTTAAATATACTGTAATTTTTTATGATTTCTTTTTCCTTTTTAAGACGCCTAGAGACACTTTACATCTCTGTAAGTATAGGTTAACTTATAATCTCATGTTCCCGGAGACAATATACATCGCCCTGTAAAGTGTGCCCAGGTAAATGTAATTATCTAGATTGAGAACGTTTTTCTTTTTATTGTGAAATCAGATATGTAAAAGTGCCTTTGAGGCCTACTTGCGTTGCGGAATAAAGATTTGAATTTGAAAAATCTGTAGGATCCTTTTGTTACCAACTCTAATTGGAATTAGCCAATTTTTGACAAGGTATGATCTGAACTGAAAACTGAACACCTGTTTTGCGATTTTGGCGGTCTCCCCAATCCGACCCCCCAATTGAGCTCGATGGCGTAACACTGCCGGTCTGCTCCGATTTCTGATACCTAGGTGAGATGGTGATATTGACCATGACATTAAAAACCGATTCAGCGCAGGATGAATGAAATGGCGACAGGTCTCGGGAGTAACTTCTGCGTTAATGGTGATATTGACCGTGTCATTAAAAACTGATTCAGCGCAGGATGGATGTTAAAGAAGAGGACGCAGGTTCAAATCCTGCTTATAAACTCTGTGTTATAATTATAGCCTGAGAAGGTGCCCGCAACTTCCTTCGCGGGAAAAAGTCATTACCCCTATTTTTTTCTTTGGCGTCGGCGGGTACAAAGGGACTGTTCATAAATTACATGATCTATTTTTGACGATTTTTGATCCCCCCCAAATCATCCAACCATCATTATCCCCCCAGTTACCTTTAAATAGTCCGTATCACTTATTTTTTGAATATATCTTCAATGTACACACATTTCATTTTTACAACTTTATAGTATAGAAGAACTCACCGTGTATTAGTTTTCATAACTTGCGGCGGCTGTTTTTCGATCACGAACGTTGATGTGACGAGAGTCGACAGAAGACTGGTGACCTGTTGATAAATAGTACATTATTGGCGAGGGAGGGGAGTGAGGGATTGCCGGTCGAGTATAAGTTTGCAAGGACAAGCGATAGCGAGGCCTTGCTATTTACGAGTCAGGCAATCCTCTTTCCTGCCGAAGCATATAGATATAGTGCTTTTCACAAAAAATACAAATAAAACTAAAATAGAATAAAATTTTATTATTTAAATATGAATATGATGCCCGCAACATCGTTCGCGGAGGAGAAAAAGTGTTTTTGAAACATTCCATATAGTCATCACTTAAACTCGTTATGTTATTTATACGAAAGTCGCTAAGTGCGTGAACATATTTTCGCTATATATTTTTTTTAATATTTAAAACTGCCAGTATTTTTTGACAGAAAACGATAAGATATTGCGGATACGGATAACAACGCAGCGGTTTTAGAAATAGAACTTTTTAATTTGACTGTATACATACGACTTGTGCCTTCATTTTATAACTGGCCGTTAAAAACTTTTTACAAAGTTTACAACTAGGCAATAATGAACATCGTATGCAACATTATTGTCGTCCAGTATTTCTCATTTTTTTTTAATAGAGCTTGAGCATACACTATGCACTTCGCGTTCTAATATCTAGACAATAAGGACGACTTTTACGGACACTCTTGAGAAAATATATAACAAGGGTAAATAACTATGGTAAGCTTGTATGTTAAGCTAAAGTGTTGTATCAGTACCTACAAAATTAATTTTGTAAAACTTCTTATATTTTATACATACAACAAGTAATCGGTAAACTGATATACAGGGTGTCCCAAGAAGTAGTGATATACTGAAGCTGGGAGGTAGAGGACCTAGAGGGCTATCTAAATCACCCCCATGTATGATAGATAGAGCAAGTTTTTGAAAGCCAAACGGTAATTTATTTTTATGTGATTTTATCTTTTTAAAGCCCCTTGAAGTTGTGAACATACTGGTAATTTTATCATTCTTGGCATTTAATTTTTTTTTTATTCCATTCAAAGATCTAACGATAGTAAATGTTACCATACTGAATGGGCCTATCAATCAGCTTCGCACACAAAAAAAATCAAGCATCTACCGCAATAATTCACGTCACCATAAATAAAAATCTCATCGTACTCGGCGATAGGTGAAAAATTAAAAAAAAAGTCATAACTCCGAAAATACGAAAAATTGCGGAACGTACATGGGGGTGATTTAGATAGCCCTCTAGGTCCTCTACGTCCCAGCTTCAGTATATCACTACTTCTTGGGACACCCTGTATAGTTCACGAGTAGAAAAAAAAAATTAGGCGCGGTCGTGGGGTCGCAGACTGGTGCCGATGGGCCTGGGCTGGGGCCATCTTTGTGGGAAGGGTGGTGCGTACCTGTTTGCCCATATCGTCCAGCATCTCCTCGAGATGAGCCTGACGCAGCTGCACGATGGTCTTACTGTTGATGCGGGTTGCATTGTTCACCTGCGAAAATGAGTTTTAAGGGATTTATCACACTGGCGAGTTGAAAGTGAGGCGAGTCCGCAGCGAGTTCGTCGCGAGTGCGCAACGTCTTGTCACGAGTGCTGTGAGTTCGCCGCGTAAAAGGCTGGGACGTCACGCTGTACACTCACGTATACAGATCTTTACAAAATGCTTAAAAAAGGTCTTCTAAACAGGTATTTTAACACTAGACTTAAGACCTTTTTGAAGCATTTTTGGAAACTTTCCGCAATTTGCATATCATCACTCACGTACGTCAGCTAGCTAAGCGCAGCGAATTCGATGCGCGTTCACCTCTTTGAACTCGCTCGCAAATCGCAAGTGTGTTTACTTTGCCGTTATGTTGACCATACGAAAATTTCAAATCAGTCTTCACACCAAATCGTTCTTTATTTGTTTTTCACACAGCGGTATGGCATTTTTTTCCGATCTGCCTTTACTGATCCATTATTTTCACCCTGTATACAATCCTCAGTATCTACCTGCATAAAGTGACCCATCATTTCCATCCTGTATACAATTTTCAGTATCCAGCTGCCTTTACTGGCCCATTCTTTCCACCCTGTATACAATTCTCAGTATCTAGCTGCCTATACTGACCCATTCTTTCCATCCTATATACAATCCTTAGTGTCCAGCTGCCGTTACTGACCTATTCTTTCCACCCTGTATACAATCCTCAGTATCTAGCTGTCTTTACCTACCTATTCTTTCCACCCTGTATACAATTCTCGGTACCTACCTGCTGGCGCGTAGTCCAGATGAGGTCAGCGAGCATCTCGCACCACTCCTGGATGGAGTTCAGGTTGGACTGCATGGGGACTCCATTGCCACTGAGCTGCTGCTCGCGCTTCCATCTAAAGACCAAATAAGTTAAGTCGCATTGATTTTTTTTCTTTACAATCGAACTCTAAGTTATAATATTAATTTGAATAAAACTTGTGGTATTTCCACTTTTATAAAAAAAAAACAATAATTATATTGATTCAGTTTATTCAATGAAGAACAACGCCATCTCTCTCACTGTCCTAATACTTGCTGGAAGCAATGATATATAGACGAAGCGTGATACGCATGTCTTGGAGAAAGATACAGAGGGCGCTAATATATTACTACTAACTAGATTGTGTTCGAAAATTTCAAGCCACGTACGTAAAGTTGCGATAGCTGAGTTGACCAGACCACTTCTGCGTTAAAGAAGAGCTCGCAGGTTCAAATCCTGCTTGCAATGTAGTAGGTCACATTGTTTTTTTCTTTTACGATCGAATTTTGTGTTATTATATTAATTAGTATAAAAAATTTAGCATTTCCACATAAAAAATAAAACAATAATAAGGGTTTTCTAAAATGGTAATATCACCACGTGTCGCCACCGTGACGTAAGGTCTAACTGACAAGAAGTGTCAAAATCTTGTGCTGTGATTGGTGGATGTTGACACTTCTTGTCAGTTAGACCTTACGTCATGGGGGCGGCAACTGGTGACATTTCCATTTTAGAAAACCCTCATTATATTCATTCAGTTTATTCATTGAAGAACAACGCCATCTCTCTCGCTGTTAATACTTGCTGGAAAAGCAATGAGACAGACACAAAGCGTGATACGCATGTCTTGGAGAAAGATACAGAGGACGCTACTGGTACTAACTTGATTGTGTTCGAAAATTTCAAGCCCCTAAAGTTGCGATAGCTCGGTTGACAAGAGCACTTCTGCGTTAAGGAAGAGGTTAAGACTTAAGGAAGTTAAGTTTTAAGTTATTTTTGTGGCAAGACTTTATTACCGATTCTACTTTTCTCTGAACACCCATCAAGTACTCATCAAGACGATTCTAAAGAGCCTTCAAACTCGGCAGGAGTGCGTAATTTTATTACAGAGTTCCTATGACCACTTTCCGGCTCCATCATCAGATCAACTCGATGGTATCATAATAATGCATTAATACATACGAACAGTGCAAGTTAAATAAATTAATGGATTACAGTTCCTTTGCCTTTCCATGAAATTGTGCCTTGGTTAGTTGTGACAATCTCATCGAACCAAAATCATTGTCACATCTAACCAAGATACTGTGCGTTTTTCTAGAAATTTCCTGCCTCGCACGACTGAACTGTGGAATAAATTGCCGCATGCAGTATTTCCGGACCGATGCGACCTTCAAACCTTCAAGAAAAGAGCGTACTCGCACCTGAAAGGCCGGCAACGCACTTGTGACTCCTCTAGTGATGCAAGTGTCAAGTATGGGCGACGGTGATCGCTTACCATCAGGCGACCCGTCCGTTTGCCCCCTATGCCAAAAAAAAAAAATACTGATACTATTTCGCGGAAAAGCAACGGAACTTCTACTCTGTGGAATGAAAAACGCCTAAAACGCGGGTTCCTAAAACGCGGTGTCTTCTACACACTAAGAAAAACTGATACCGTCAATATTACTTTGATCGACGGGGTAACATTGATCATTAATTTTAAAAACTAGAAGGAGTGTATTTCTGAACGCATCAAAAATGATTTTTTAACGAGGTTGTCATCCATAACGTACGTACAAACAAATTTCTTGTGGATTAAAAATGGCTTAGAAAATAATAAAAAGATGAAAAGGTGTTGGTGGGGGTATATGACAGCTTATACGGTACGGCAAGAATAACAGTACATTTATAGCCATTTTAATCGAAAACATCAATGGTGCATTTGCCGTACCGTATAAGCTGTCATATAGGCCCACCAACAAATTTTCATCCCATTGACGGTAATGTGTGTACATATATTTATTGGCACGGTACCTGATCAGCTCGTCATCCAGCACCAGGCTCTGCAGCTGTCGCAGCGTGGCGATGTTCTCCTTGATGTGGTCTACGAGCTCCACTTGGGCTTGTTTGATCTGGGCCACCTGGACAAAAAACACGGAATTTAAAATGGCAACTCTTGAAGCTTAGGGGCTATTCATAAATTATGTCATTTCAAATTTAGGGGGGGGGGGGGGGGGGGGTCTGGACATCGGATGATGGTAGCATGACGAAGGAGGGAGGGGGGGGGGTCATTCTCAAGATGACATCATCATTCGCATCTTTAAAAAGTGCATCAATGAGTAAAAATTCTATAAACTGTTGCCAAAAACGCATTTTTTTATGACATCATTTTATTTGGTAGGGGGGGGGGGGGGCGTTCGAATTATGATGGTTGGATGATTTCAGGGGGAGGGGTCAAAAATCGTCAATAATAGGTGACGTAATATATGAACAGCCCCTTATACATACATACAATCACGCCTTTTTCCCATTACGGGGTAGGCAGAGACTACCTCCTTCCACTTGCCACGGTCCTGGCATACGACTATTTTATCATTCCTCCCCTTACATTTAACATAGCAAAGCGGCTCTCCATAGCCCACTGGAGAAAATCACTAAAATATTAGATTTTAAGACAGTTGACCGATAAAGTTCAGTAGCGTCAAGGACCATTAAAACAAGACGACTGTCATTTACCAGACTTTTGTTTGTGCACCGATCGCCAGGAGAGATTCTGGCAAAACATAGATGACGCTTTTAAATTAAACATTTAATGGTGTTAGGCTTATCATTGTACCAAGAAACAGTGCAGTAACAATTCGTTCGTAAACAGCCAATAATAAATATATGGTAACATTGAAATAATGTGTCACGCTTGCAAAGTTGAATAATTGTAATAATTCTTATACATAGATGGCGTTGTACATATCAGGGAACGGCTTTTTGTATGGAGATTGTCAGTCCTCTTGTTTTAATGGTCCTTGGTAGCCAGTAGCGGTCCGTATAGGGGGCTATTCATAAATTACGTCATTTCAAATTTTGGGGAGGGGGGGCTGGACATCAGATGATGGTAGCATGACGAAGGAGGGGTGGGGGGTCATTCTCAAGATGACATCATCTTCGCATCTTTAAAAAGTGCTTCAATGAGTAAAAAAGGAATGAAAATCGTGTTTGTATAAACTGTTGCTAAAAATGCATTATTTGGAAATGACATCATTTTAATTGGTAGGGGGGGTCGTTTGAATTATGATGGTTGGATTGGATGATTTTAGGGGTGGGGTCAAAAATAGATGACGTAATTTATGAACAGCCCCTAGGCTCAAAGGCAGTGCTGACTACCCTGAACGACAATGGCTCCATACAAGTACAGAGAAACTGCATATAGACCCATCTTATCTTATCTTCCTTATAGGGGGCCCTTAGGGGCACACTTGGACCTAGTGGCATTTTTTGTGTAATCTAATCACCCCTTCTTCCCACTCAATGGTTTGTTCTACGATCTCAATAAACCGGATGATAGATTAGTACAGTAGTACCACAAATATAAGTTACAACGATGTACCTGCGCAGAAAGCATTTTTTGAAAACAGATTAATCAATTATAAGGCAGCGCGTTTGCGCGGGTAAAATCTTCAGCGCCCATTGGCCAACATTTTGCGCGCGGTGCCCGCCATTTTGTCTGGCGCCGCGTCAGCCGCCATGAGCGAGAGCACGAGTTCACCTGTCATTGTATATGTACCGTGCGTATAGTGCAACAAGGTCTTTATTGAAATGGTCACACGTTCGGTTTCATTCGGTACTTGTTAGCACTCGTCGGCGTGGCCGTAGATTTTCGTAAAAAATCAATGACATGGTTAACTCACCAGAGCATTAAGCTTCCTCTCCATCTCCTCGATCTGGTTGCGGAGACAGACCTCCAGCTCACGCCGCTCGTTGGTCAGCTGCCCCGAGGACTGTAGAAACTGGATGTGACCTTTGTTCTTAAAGCACTCATGGTACTGGATGGAGAAGGATTCGTTGTGTGATTGCAGCGAGCGTATCTCCTCGGTCACCATGGTAACCTTTTGTCTGACTGTCTGCAGGTCCGTCAACAGCTGCGTAACAAAATACGAAACAAAATGCGTTAAACAAATATTGATAACTAGAACGCGCCCGCAACTTCGTTCGCGGAGGAGAAAAAGTCATAACCCCTCTTTTTATTTTAGCGTAGTCGGGTAAAAAGTATCCTATAACCATCTTGAGATACCCAGCTGCCCGTGTACCAAAAATTATTGAAATCACATGATGAATCGGAAGAAGCCACAACGACACATACAAACATACAAAAAAATAAAATAAGAGAAAAACGATTCAGTGACCTCCAAATAGTCCCTTACAATCATTTATTTGGAAATATCTTCAATGTACAGATATTTCATTTTTATAACTTTATAATAGTATAGATTAGGAGTAAATTTGCATAGGCTTAAACGCAAACCAAAATAGTGTCATAGACTAGGTACACTATCGCTGCTCCGTGCGCCTGCGCGGTAGTCCCAAAGGCGCGGTCCGAGCTCGCCGGCGCCCTACCGCCTATCCGGTGTTATTCCACAGTAAATTCGTGTAAGGCAGGAAATTTCGGGAAATCTAGAAAAACGCACAGTTGTGGACTGCCAACCATCTAAGTAGTGGGGATGGAAATATTGTCGCGTAGGACGATGGCGGAGAGATGCAGCTGGGATCAACCCGAACAATTCTTCGGAGCACTCCCCGTTATACAAGAGATAGAAAATGCAGATATTTTTGTATGATTTTTTTGAGTGATCGCTCAAAGTTTGATTTTCCATAGTAGTGTTTTCCGTGATTAGGTTTATTTATGGAAAATCTAACGTTGCGTGATTACTCAAAAAAAAACATACAAAAAAACTGGCACGTGTTTTTAGAAATTTCAGTAGCTCGTTATGTTTCAAATGATGTAGGATACTGATGAAAACACAAAGGAATCTCACTTAAACTTAACTACAAACACGGTTATAAAGAAAAAGACCCCAAAATTGCTACTTAAATTGTAAATATCTCGGAAACTAATAATTTTCAGACAGTACTACAGGACCTTTTTTGTTGCAAATGCGTTGTACTAGAGGTATAACCCCTTAAAAGGAATGTACTCAATAACCAATCATCCTGTACATATTTTTTTAGGGTCTCATTCGGAATCCCTAATATCTTTTGTCCTCATGTATCGTTTGCCAAATGTATCATTTGCCATAACGCATTTTTTTCAGAAACCGTAATTTTTTCAGGATTTTTTAAAAGATCGTCGTATAGATTAGGTTAGGTTGGGTTAGGTTTGTTTTATAACAATCCTGAAAAGTTTACGGTTTCTGAAAAAAATGCGTTATGGCAAATGATACATTAGGTTAAACGATACATTAGGACAAATGACGTTAGGGATTCCGATATAGATCCATTTTTTTACGTGGTACGCAAGCAAGAGGAATAATTTTATATCACTTTAAAAAACAGTGAAATTTACCGAAATTTTCCGGGTAGCCCCGGATAGCCCCACGAGGTGATGGAACAAGCGTTAACTTTTTAGCGGTAAATGCGCAAACACATTTTCCCATTTTCACAAACGGTACAGCTGACTGTACCTTTTGGGTACGAAAGCCTAAAAATTTGTAAATAAAGTGTACCTCGCTATATTTCCTCTCAGTGTGAGGTTGAACGACGTACTGCGTGGCGTTCTGAATGACCTCCATCTCCATCGCGAGACAGCGGCGGATGTAGGCGTAGAGTTCGTGAGGTGCGTGGCTACAGACAGACGAACATATAAATTAGTAATACATAAAATACGAGCTTCCGCCCGCGACTTCGTCTGCCTTAAATTCGGTTATCGCGGATAAGGTTACTTTTCCGGGATAAAAAGTAGCCTATGTCCTTCCCCGGGACTCAAACTATCTCCATACCAAATTTCATCCAAATCGGTTCAGCGGTTTAAGCGTGAAGAGGTAACAGACAGACAGACAGACACACTTTCGCATTTATAATATTAGTATGGAAGTGGTATGGAAATATGGATTTCATAGATAATTATTTCCAGAATAAGGGGTCCAAGTCATTCGGGGTTCCCACCTGTTACCTTGTTACAACAGTTGAGATTTTTGTAGAGAACCCTGACACATTAAAAAATACTGATAATTTTCAAACTGAATGGATTTTCTTGAACTAAGAAACACTGAGTAGTCGAATTAGGAAATAGACCAACGATCTGGTGAAGATTGCGCGAAACCGTTGATTGAGGGCGGCGCATGACCGGTCGTTAAGTAGATCCTTGGCCTCAGTCCAGCTGTGGACGTCGTAGGGCTAATATGATGACGATGTTGATGAATATACACTCTTGACGAACTCACCTTACAATACAACAAAAGAAGCCGGCCAAGTGCGAGTCCGACTCGCACACCGAGGGTTCCGTACAAACTTTCACTTACCCTAACATTGTTATATTACCCGGTTCCGGTTGAGTTAAGTTTGCACCTGATATCTACAGCATTGCATACAAATGAGGTGCAAACTTAACGCAACCGGGCTGTCCAAATATGTCTTTTGAAAAAGACTATATTTTTTATGATTTAATTACAAATGTATACTTTTCAGATTCTTGTATGTATTTATAGTATGTCACGATCAATCAATCAAAAATCAAAGGCCTCTTAGTCTTTTACAGACTATTGAAACAGCGTCCTGTAGGAAAACAACGTTTTTCGTGGCTATGTAAGCCATTACTGGAATTGACACACGCGACCACAGGCTTGACAGATACGATATTCACGATATTGCTTGCCAAATTGCATAGTTCTATGTCAACGGGAAGTACCCTATCATTTTGATTCCTTTGAGTGTCGAAAGATACGTTTTTTGCTGCATAAATGGCCGTATCTTTTTTTTACGTTAATGTAGAAGTTTGATTTATTCACAGCTTCAAGAAACCGTCAGTATATGGTGTTAATTTCAACTCGATACCTCCACGCGTTCTTGAGATAAAGGGTCTTGACAGACAGACGGACAACAAAGTGATCCTATAAGGGTTCCGTTTTTTCCGATTGAGGTACGGAACCCTAAAAACATAAAATTGACCCACCCGTTCAAGCAAACACAGATAGACAAGTCAAACTTCAAACACTAGCCTAAAAAACCGACCAGAACACAGACGAGTGATGTGTTCGCACTGAAGATTAAGACTATATAATGGAGGTCTCCGTCTCCCGTTTATAAGACCCGAGAATTGGGGAAATACACAGGAATAAAATGCGTCATAGGAATTGCCAATACAATGTATGATACAGTGAAGATATTTATCAGTAGTGACATACATAAATATTATTACAATAACAGTAAATAATCAATACACAGGGTCAGCATGCCAAATGGGTCAGTTTAGGAAAGTCCGTTTGTTCTGAGCAAGGACCATTAAAAGAGGAGGACTGTCAGTTGCCATTCTTTGGATAGTGTTCCGATCGGAAGGAGATATTCTGGCAAAAACTAGATGGCGCTTTAAAATTAAACATTTAACGATGTTATAATTGAATAAAGAATCATAGTATAGTAATAATTAGTTGACAAATAGCTAATCCATATCCAACCTAATATTATAAATGCGAAAGTGTGTCTGTCTGTCTGTCTGTTACCTCTTCACGCTTAAACCGCTGAACCGATTTGGATTAAATTTGTTATGGAGATAGTTTGAGTTCTGGGGAAGGACATAGGCTACTTTATATCCCGGAAAAATACCCTCATTCGCGATAACCGAATTTAAGGCGGACGAAGTCGCGGGCAGAAGCTAGTAATAAATAAATCGTAACATTTAAATATTGTGTCACGCTTGCAAAGTTGAATAATTGTAAAAAATAATTATTATAAATAGATGGCGTTGTGCATATCGATCGGGGGAACGGCTTTTTGTATGGAGATGATCAGTCCTCTTGTTTTAATGGCCCTTGGTTCTGAGGAACCATGGCACTGTCAATTGAAAAGGTTCAATTTGAAAACTAGGTCTTTTTCCTATGAAATTTTCGGAAAATATTTCGATTTCATATAAAAACAGCTGTTTCAAAAGTTTCTCATTCTTAAAGAGCGTAGCGGACAAATAGCGCGAATAATAAGACACCTGGGGGGTTATTGCTTAACGAAATTTTGACAATTGGTATCCGAATCAAGTGTCATAGCCCATACAAAATCATGACACTTGATTCTGATTGCGAGCGTCAAACGCGTTAGGCAATAGGGGGCAGGTCTCGATATGACTTAACGAATATGTTAGAGTGAGTCAGAGCAGCCTTAGCTTAGGTCTAGCAGTCCCAGAGACAGCCTGGATGTCATCTTGGTGACGAACATGTCTGGAGACAGCATCGAACGAGCCTCTGCCTGGTCTATCAGCTCACATACCTGTACTGCGCGTGGAACATCTTGACGGCCTCGATGAGCGTCATCTTCGTGACGAACATGTCTGGAGACAGCATCAGACCAGTCTCTGTCTGGTCTACCAGCTCACATACCTGTACTGCGCGTGGAACATCTTGGCGGCCTCGATGAGCGTCATCTTGGTGACGAACATGTCTGGAGACAGCATCAGACGAGCCTTTATCTGGTCTACCAGCTCACATACCTGTACTGCGCGTGGAACATCTTGGCGGCCTCGATGAGCTTCATCTTGGTGACGAACATGTCTGGAGACAGCATCAGGTCAGCGTTGGTCTTGATCTCCTGCACCAGTTCCTCGACGAAATAGCGCTGCTGTTCCTCGGGCTCCGCGGTCCTGACAATTGAAACAAAGATTAGATTTTACTTTTTGTTTTCCAAATATCATGATAATAATCACAATTTTTGCAACGACGGCTAAAGAGTCGGATGCACCATACAGAGATCCATAAGAAAGAACCGATGACAAAATTCATCGACTACTGGTATGGACGATTAGCTCAGTTGGTAGAGCGTGCTGCCCCGGTCTGGCTTAAGGCACTGGTTCAAATCCAGTATCGTCGAAAAAATGCTTCATTTGTTTCTGATCTTTGTTTATAAAGAATAGATTTATTTATTTACTAGGCGCCTGCAACTTCGTTCGCGGAGGAGAGAAATACATATCCCCTCTTGTTTTCGACAGCGCAGTCGGTAAAAGTATCCTATAACCATCAGTGAATACCCACGTACCCGTGTATCAAAAATAGTTGAAATCCGTTTAGCCGATTTGGCGTGATGGAGCCACAAAGACACATACAAACATACAACAAATCCAAAAAAATGATTTTTCGTTTTAGTGAACTCCAAATAGTCCGTAACAATCATTTTTTTTTTTTTAATATCTGCAATGTACAGACATTTCATTTTTGCAACTTTATGATAGTATAGATGTGTCATCGTCTGTTAAATTACAAGTCATCCAAATTCTAACTACAAATGGCTGAAAACCAAACTTTTTTGACGTAATGACGTCTTATAAATCGATGAACCCCGGCTGCACGCACGAAAAAGCATGAATGAATGAATGAATTTATTGCGTATGGAATTCAGTTAGATAATATTACATTTGCAGATAAAATAGCACATAAAAATAGTCATTCTGAACCCTACCTTTACAGGCGTACACGCTAAAATTTATACAATAAAATACATTGCAGAAACTTAAATTAAAAAGAATTAATATGTTTATAAAAGTCAATATTTTTCAAATCATACAAGAATATTAGCAATGTCGCAATTAAGTTAATTCGATTCCATGTACTCTTTTAAACTATAAAAACACTTGTCCAAAAGCCATGATTTTACATTTAGTTAAAATTTTTGTTCAGTCATTGTTTTAAAAATGTCAGGTAATTTATTAAAAATGTCAATACACATAATATAGCAATTATTTGATACAATTTTGAGACGAGCACGAGGCTTGTATAGTTTATACATATATTGTTGTCGTACAGCCCGTGAGGATATTGCCTGAACTTCTTGAAATAAGTGTTTGTGTTTACGTAAGAACAAGCAAACCTCCAAAATATAGAGACTGTGTATTGTTAGAATGCCATATTTAATGAAATATGTTCGACATAATTCATCTCTTTTGAGTCCAAATATCGCTCTTATACAACGCTTTTGAATTAGAAATACATCATTGGTATCTGTGGAGTTCCCCCATGTTACTATACCATATTGTAGGGCAGAATCCACGTACCCGTTGTAGGCAGTGATAGCGGCCTGAAGGGATACAAGCTGCCGGACCCTTCTGAGAGCGTATACAAATTTATGTGCCTTCCAATCACAATGGCGATCCAACGTTATGCCTAAAAATACAGTGTTCGACACTTCTTCAATTTTATGAGCGCCATAGTTTACACTCAAAGGCTGAGTCTTGGCCTGAGACGACCAAACTGCATGACTTTAGTTTTAGTGATGTTGACTTAGATTGTTTAATGTCAGCCAATTCATTGCTTGAGCCAGAGTAATATTTATGTTATCATTATATAGTAGACAGATGATGACTCATTGTTACGTTTCGCCTGAGCCGAGTGTGCAAGCGAGAGCGCGGAACAAGCGATTTCAACAGGCGTTTTCTTGACTAATCTTGTTCACGAGATTGTATCCGCATAGAGACGCCATTTATAGCCTATAAAGTATCATGCCCTTTTTCGTCGCTAAAAGAGATGAATTTTAACATAAATTATATATGCCTATGTCTATGTCCTATTCTCATCTATAAGATACATAACTGGAAAGTTTCATAAAAAATCGTCCTGTAGTTTTT
Organism: Hedya salicella; assembly: GCA_905404275.2. Lineage (NCBI taxonomy): Eukaryota > Metazoa > Arthropoda > Insecta > Lepidoptera > Tortricidae > Hedya > Hedya salicella. Next base: position 2,217,938 of record FR990120.1, read on the forward strand.
GAGATTAAGTGGAACGTACATCTCAAAAACTACAGGACGAACTATCCATCCAAACTATCACGTTTATAACAGTACTAGCGGCCTTAGATTCGTTTATCGCGATTAAAGATGTTTTTCCGGAATAAAAAGAAGCTTACGTCTTTCCCCAAAACTCGATATTTTACTAATTTAAATGTGAAGCATATTACCAAGATTTCAAGTACCTAGCGTAAAAAAAATATTAGGGTTAGTATTAAGATTTATTTATATACAAACAGCAACACAATAGGGATGTTGACTGTACCCAAATAATTATACAATTTTGATGCGAAATGGCAGTTTTTATGATGTAAATTCTAAAAACAAAAATTGAGATCGATAGTATCGATACCTTGCTTGTTTTATGAGCCTTTAAAGTTAGGTGGGAAAGTCCGTTTTTAAAGTATGAAAATATTAATAAATAATAATACCATTAAATAACCCATAAAATGTATGGTAGCTTTTGGTATGAGACCTTTTCAAACGCAAGTTTTAACATAGCTGCAGAACAAAGTTCTTTATTTCCCCATATAAGGTAGGAAGGTGTGACGTCACACCGTCCTAGGGTTTATATAGTAGGTTGAAAAAGCAAACCACATTTTATGTAAATAACATTAAATATATTATAGCAGAGTATGCAGTGACACAAGGGCATAAAAAAGAATATTCTATCAAAAGTACAAATCTGACAATGTCAGTTTGGTTGTCGGCCAGGATTAGATACAACCTCTAACACGCCCTCTTAATCCTGAGCGACTTCCAGCATGTCCTGCACAAATGACCTATGCTTACAATTTGGCAATGCCTTTGTCAATACATCAGCAGTCATTTGTTCAGTAGGTATGTACTTTAGCTCTACAATTTTATTGTCAACGGCTTCACGAATATAATGGAATCTGATGTCCACATGTTTACTACGCTTGTGGAAAACCGGGTTCGTGGCAAGCTTCGCCGCTGACTGGTTGTCACTGCACAGGGTTACCGAGTCAGTCTGTCCCGTCAGTTCACCCAAAACTGCACGTACGTACACCGCTTCTTTGGCAGCTTCAGACAAACAAGGGCATAAAAAAGAATATTCTATCAAAAGTACAAATCTGACGATGTCAGTTTGGTTGTCGGCCAGGATTAGATACAACCTCTAACAGTTTAGTATGAAAGTCCAAAAGTGTGATTCTAACTTTGTCGTAGCTCGTGGAGTTTTTATGTCATTTATTAGTTTTTAACACGCTTTTATTAGGTCGACCTGTATGTAACTAACTATGTAATGGAATCTAAGGTAACTAATTTAACCATCTTCCAAGGATCGTAGCGTCATGAAAATTGGCAGCTGTATTTTTTTATTTTTTATTTGGTACATCAACAGCATTACAGAAAAAAAACACAATGCTTAAAGCTAATACATAAAGCCAATAATAGATGTTCACAGCATAACGGTTAACGAGCCATAAAAAGTAGGTAATGGTACTAATGGTTTAAGATTGAAACCTTGCATTGTATAAAGACCATATATATAAATTCGAGAAAGATGAGACACCCAAAACAAGACAAAACACAAAGCAAAGTATGTAGTTCTGATGACAATACAATAATATGGTACTGTCGAACTGATCTGATGATGGAGCCGGAAGACATGAACTGGAACTTCATGATGGAATCGTATCATAGCTGTGTTTGGATTTGTTAGGAAAGTCTTGTAAAGCGTGTTTTCCTAGTGTTTTTTAAAGTATTAATTTATTTCACCAGTATTTCTATTATTGAAAGGTCGTTGTATAACATACCACGAAAAACAGTTGTCAACATCCCTATTGAGTGACCATCTCTATCGGTATGCCACGACATCGAGCGGCGGAGGCAGCGGCAGCGGTTTTTCTAATTCATTGCGTGTGATTCCAACTAACCACAGTTCGTTGCGCGTCTTGACCGCGCAATGAACAGATAAAACGCTTGCCGCGCCGCAATTCACGCAATGTCGTGGCCGGGTCGTAAGCCTTATGTCAATGTCAATATGGTTTACCAAGGGGGAATGGATGAAAATTTTCAAAAATCTTGAAATTTTGTTTAGGGTAGGAATAAGCCTCCTTATTGTCAGAAAAAAATACAGATTTTTCTGCGGCGTAGAAAAAAATAAAAAGATGAAAAGGTGTTGGTGGGCCTAAATGCCCACCTTATACGGTACGGTAAGAGCAGCATTGATATTTTCCATTAAAATGGCTGTTAAAATGTCTTTTTTTTTTCTAAGCCACAGAAAAATCTGTATTTTTTTCGGACAATAAGGAGGCTTATTCCTCCTACCTATAAACAAACTTTCAAGATTTTTGAAAATTTTCATCCATTCCCCATTGTCACTAAAGTGTGTAGCTGCTTACTTACCATATTTTGCTCTCGATCCATGGCGCCAGGCAATGGCGGACTTCGATCGGGAAATGGTCACCGTAAATAGCACGAACCTGGGGACAAACACGCAAGGTATAGGCACAGTGGCGTAGCTAGCTGTGACGGCCGATTCCCACCGGGTTGTACACGGAAAGGCTTATAACCACCTATTTCTTTAAATATGAGTAAATAAATACGCTTCGGCTTCCCTTGTAATATTCCTGACGCCAAGCCTCTGGTGGCTAGGTACCCAAGGGCCCCGGGGCAGCTAGAGTATTTGAATAATTCGAATGAACTTAAAAATCGAATAATTTGAATAGAATCATTCAAAGTCGCCCATCGCTGTCTTCTATTGTATTTACGAGGGCTGTTTGATAAGTTCCTACCCGTTCATGAAAAAAAACCAGTTATTTTTGTATAATGCATTTATTATTTTACATAGTGATATTTTAACTCACTAGATTTAACACTATATATAACGAATAAAGAATATGACGAATCAGGAATATGACGCCACCAGTTAGGGAAGTGTCGAATAAAGAATATGATCAGTCAGGAAATTAAGTATCAAATAAGGAATATCACCAGTCAGGAAAGTGTTGCGTAAGTTGAATAAGGAATATCATCAGTCAGGAAAGTGTTGAGTAAGTTGATTAAGGAATATCACCAGTCAGGAAAGTGTTCAGTAAGTTGATTAAGGAATATCATCAGTCAGGAAAGTGTTGAGTAAGTTGATTAAGGAATATCACCAGTCAGGAAAGTGTTGAGTACGTTGATTAAGGAATATCACCAGTCAGGAAAATGTTGAGAAAGGAGGATTATGACCAGTCAGGAATGACAAATCAGGAACAAATTATCTTTTTGAAGTAGGTTAAAAAGTATAAAAAGGCGCTCACCTTCTGCAGGCTCTCCTGAGGCAGCTGCTGAGCTCTCGCCCACAGCGACATCTTGAATCTGAAAAATAATAACTTTTAGCAAATGCAAAACTCACCCTCTGGGTCATCAACTAATTGGACTACCAAATGCGCCTAAGACACTTCAACTGGCAGTCCTTGTGCCTGGCGCACCGCGTTCCCATCCTACTCCAAACTCCAAAGCATTCCAGTTTGTTAACTATCAAACTAAGTGCTTGTACCTAGGCCTACTTGAATAAAGCATTATTTGATTGATTGATTGTGGATTTGCCCCCCCCCCCCCCCCCCTACTAAATGCAATGACTGGTAAGGAGGACTGCCCAGTTCAAAGGTATGTATGTATGTATGTAAACACTTTATTGTACATAATACCCAGTTACAATGGCAATCAACTTAAAAGTTATAAGTACAAAGGCGATCTTCCCTATTAGGGATCTCTTCCAGTTAACCTTTGAGCAAGTGAGTGAAGATATAAAGAAGATAGACAAACTAACACCATGTAGAAAATATAGTACAACACTAAACTGAACACATATGAATAAAAAATATATAAAAATACATGTTACATGTTTATTATACAAAATATACAACTGAAAACAATATAGGGGCCACTTTTGCGTGGAGAATTTCTGTTCAGTTTTTGTGGTTACAATAAACTAATTTTATCTCAATTAAAACAAATAAAATAATTGACTCTTTACTACCTAAACAAAAACGAAAGCCTTTTTATAGCTGGAGAGTATGAAAAATATTTTTTACCAACTAATATATATTTTTAGGTTACGATCAAAAATTTTAGTAGCCCCTTTATTGTTTTGTGCAGTATACAAATACAAAATTCATTTATTTACCAGAAAGCTTACACAAGTGTTATGTAACAGACAGTTTAAATAGAGAGTATTTGCATAGATTTTATCAGTGATCCTCTAGGTCAAGCCTGTACTATAAATAATTTAGTACTAAGTAAAAATGGTTTGTTGTTTATGCTTACCAAAATGTCTCACTTAATACTGGAAATATTGCTCCTCAAAAGTTCAGTCTTAAACTTAATTTAATACATGTAGGTCTGTAACAAAGAAAATAAGATCTTTAAAATTTCAAGTTGTATTAAAAATTCTGTGACTACATCTTGCTACCAATAAGGTCATGTTTTTTTAACTTGAAAGCGCGACAGCTATAGTGTACCTAGTCTAAACACTATTGTTATTTATGTCAGTCTGTCAGTTTATGTTCACAGAGTACTTAATCACTATGGTATGTTGGTCGACCTATGCTTGATTCTATCGGTACCAATGCGCTTAATTTCACTGCTAGAGGTTCAAGTGTGCTGCAAGGTCTTTAGGAATGTCGAATAAATTGCCGAACCTGGATAAAAGTTCAATATTCCCCAGACATGTTAGATTTAATTCAGTTTTTAGGTTTCCCCTGAAACAAGATGTCCAGATTTTACCTGGTCACTTAAAAAACCCCTGGAAACCCTCCAAATAGGACAAACCTGGGGAAGCCTGGTTGGATGGCGGCCCTAAATGTACTGAACTTTATTACTGTTTTTTTATATAGCATATTTTTGCTAATATATTAAAAGCTCATTCATGTAACAAACAGTAGACAAAAATAATTATTTGAATAACTATTAAAAAAAATCAAGATATAAGGCATAAAACATTTCATTGTATCTCTTTCTATCAAAACGGAATTTAATATGGAGTTTATATGGCCGGAGTGGACTATGATGTAACAGTACATGTCGGAAGTCTTGAATTTAAATTTATTAGCCGATTTAAATTTTAATTTCACTTTTTGAAATCGTTTTTACAGTATTTTCACATTTAGTTAAGAAAAAATTTGATGTGTGAAGCTATTGTTCCTATTTGTTAATGAAATAATAATCTTTATTCTGTAATTAGGCCGCAAGGACACTTTTACAAGTCTGACTCTATGGGTATTTCCCAAGAGGAGACCAATGTTGAGAAGAAAGCAGAAACAAACTTAACACTTGGTAGTTTACTCTAAATAACTCTTAAAATATTTAATTTAATCTTACAATATCTTACTTAGCTTATCTTAATTATATGTTTTTAACTATAAACTCAATGTGTACCTCTCCAAGAAAACATATCAAAACTTATAAAAGTAAATATGTACCTTTGATATGTCATAAATGTTTTCCTATTTCTGAATAATTATGGCAGATATCTATGAGGTAAAACTAAATGAGAAGCATTGTGCAGTTTCTTTAGAAAGTACACACCAAAATAACATTAATTTAATTGTACAGATTATGTATAAGTTGAAAAAATAATTGTAAGTAAATTCAAGATCCTAAATTGTGCAGTTATTTTTTAAGTTTTAGAGCATTATTTTAGTTTATTTTCAAATTTCATGTTATATTCATTTTGGTATCCTAGTAAAGGAGTTGGCAGCCTATGGCTCGCGAGCCACATGCAGCTCTCTGAATGTGAAGCTGCGGCTCTATAGATTAGTTTCTAACAAAAAAGTACTATTTATTGTTGGCAAGAATTTTTTTTGTGGCCGTTTTTAAAACTTTGAAATTTTGTATATTGTAATTTTTGACTCTTCCGGCTCACAAGGCTGCTAACCCATCCTAGTAGAATCCAAATAGGACCCATGTGGCTTTTGAGTTAAAAATATCACCCATACTGCCATGCTATGCTAGTTTTAATGGTTGTCTTTTGATAGCAATTTTCATATATTTTGCGTCTATTTTTATTAACATGGCAGCTTAGGCCATAGCTACAGTTACCAAAAACAAATGAGAAGCTACGACTAGACTTATTTTTAAAATTTTGCATTGTTAAGTAATTTTGTACAAAATATTTTTTTTTTATTTGTTTTCTATTTGTTTTACCTTGGGATGACAATGATTGGAATTGTTGGATAACAATGGTATGAAATATAAAGAATGTAAATCAGATTTACATTGAAAATGTTTATTTATTAGTGTACTAATATTTAATTTATGGTTGTATGTATGTAGGTATTTCTACAAAGTTTATAAATACTGTAGATAATTATGGATTATAATTTATAAATGTAAGCAACAAGATAAAATTAATTGAACTATTTCAACCCATGAAAAAAAATTAATTTTATCAAAATTATGCAATACAATATTTTTTATAATGTTAACCTTGAAAATTTAAAAAGCGTTTTTTTCCAGCAATTCGCCCAAAGCGAATTAGCTCAACTAAGAGCTAAGTATATACATCTAACCGGTTTTTTATACAGATAACTAATGTACAATATCACGTACAGAACAAAGAGTTCTAAAACATAACAAACCAGGGCAAAAAATCTACCGTACGGAACAACGCAACACTCAGATCATATAAGATGTGATATTACCACGGATTTTTGGAAAAAGAGATAACATTTCACAATTTTCACACCTGTTGCTCCAGAGCAATACACGAAATCCAGGGACGAACAATCCGTATCCCTAGAATTTACCTGTATCGAGCGGGCGACGTCCGCCACTAATTCCAAGAAATTTGACGTTTACACACACCACAACAGAAATTGCGCCTTGCTACGCACACACCCAAAAGAAATTAATTTTAGATCAAGACAACAACACGACCTTTTGATTTTATACGCGCTTTTCCCACTAACCTGTAGATTTCCCAACAAATTTGCTTGAGGAATCTACACAGCTGACCCTAAATTATGGTTTTCTATGGTCTGGTAAACTAGTTATTATGGCGTGTTGAATAAATTAATATTTACCGGCAAAGTACACGAGGCCGCACAAATCATTCTTCGAGTCACGTAAACTGTAATTAAAAAAAAACATCGCGTCGTTATACGTACTCACGCAAACGTAAAATGACACAACATATGCTACAAGGTCGAATGCCAAAAAAGCCTTTAGCTCGCTCAAATAAGGTTGAGTCACTTTGACAATTAGTCGACAATTTCATTACCTATAGCGGAATTGGCAGGTACCTGCATGAATGTTGTGATTTTAGGGTGGCCAGACTACGAAGACCGATTTGGTGAGAAAATACCTGTATTGTCTTCCCTGAAAAACCTAAAGAGTACATGCGAATGTATATACAAAATTAATTTGTTCAGGTTGGTTGTGGATGGTGGTTGAACATGCATCAACTCATAGCTCAGTGCACGGACTTATTGGAACCTATTTAGCTGAAAAACAATTCCGTCTTAATTTCAAGAATAGGAAACCAAGTGTATTTCGTTTAAGGCATGTAAATATCTTTATTTCAGACTGAGTCTTAAGAGCTAATGTACGTGTGTTAGTACTTACAATACCTCGTAAATGAAAATAATAATAAAAAATATAGTAATAATTGAGCATAATCCTTTCTAGAGATCATGCATGAACGACCGTCGGGCTAATATGGGGGCTGTTCCAGCGGTTGGTAAACACGCTCACGATGTGGTTGGGACTGCTGTGCAGACGACACAGTAGGGAGGCGCATTTCTTTCTCATGACGGCCGCAAAGCCGTCAGTCCGCACTTCAGCAATCAGCTTGTAGCTGCAGTGACCTCTTTCTATCAAGTGAGCTATTTGCTTGTTTGTCACTTGTAGGAATAGTAAAAAGGTAAGATATATTTTTTGCAGATATAATTTTCGTCGATTTCGATTATTTTACTTACATTGAACGAACGGCATACGTATTTTGATTTACATGACAAATGAACACTAGAAGTGTGTAAAGTTCAACATGCAAGACAAAGAGAGTTACCCATCATTTCAAGCCATAGACTTCCACTGGTTAAGCTAGGTCTTCCCAAAGGCGTCTGCAACCACCAGCTTCCAGTGACTTTTATTAGTTTGTGGGTCCATTTTATGGAAAACTGCTTTTATCTGAGTACAAAGTTGCGTCTTTCACAAACTGAAAGACGAAAGTTTTTATTTAAAGAAGTTAATAAAGGAAAACTACTTATCTATACTATTATAAAGTTGTAAAAATAAAATGTTTGTACGTTTGTATGTGTCGTTGTGGCTTCATCACACTAAATCGGCTCAGCGGATTTCAACTATTTTCGGTACACGGGTAGCTGGGTATCTCCAGATGGTTATAGGATACTTTTTACCTGGCTATGCTAAGGGAAAAAAGAGGGGTTCTGACTTTTTCTCCTTCGTGAACGAAGTTGCGGGCGCCTTCTAATATCAAATGAAAAATAAAATTACATATTTTCTCAAACGTATATTAATGCATGTACTGTTTAAATTATTCAAATATGATCCAAATCGTAAGACAACAGCACACAATGGATTTTTAAAACATTTATTTTCCATTAACTACTAAATTGTTTTTAATATGTATTATAAAAAAATACTGGTAAATGAAAAAACTGGCAACATTATTACTTTAGTTTCGTAACCGCATAAGTATTTGTATAATGACTTAATACACATAATACGATTACAAATTGATAATATATAAAGTAATTATTGAGTAGAATGAACATTAAAGAACTGGATTTCTGTTACAACTAACTATATACTTGATATAGCTACGGACACAAAGAAAATTTAAGTAAATGATAGATAAAGTAAAATTGCGTCTATCGAAATGTAAAGCGGGAGTTTTGAGCGGACTAGGGAAGTTGACAACTGACAACTCTGACCAAACTTTTTTCTGTGGTATGTATTTTTAATGTTTCGCAGCAATATTACAACTTGCGTTTTTCAAAACGGTATTATAACAAAAGTTACCATACATGTCATGGATTATTAAATGGCAGTATTAGTTATTCATATTTTAACACTTTGAAAATGGACTTTCCCATTCAACTTTAAAGCCTCACAAAACAAGCTATACGAAAGGTATCGAACTCGTTTTTTTTTTTGGATTTCTACCATAGAATATACCATTTCCCATCTTTTGTATTTATTTGAATCCAGTTAACATCCCTATCATGTTAATATATAAAACTATATGAATGCACATATTTATAAATAACTAGTGGCTTCGCGTGGGTATCTTAGAATATATATATACCTACTGTTTTACCGACATACCTAATGTCGTATATCAGCCTACGCGCAACGTGCTCAGTTGAAGTTTAAAAAAAAAAACAGATCAGTGACCTTTCAATACATAGTCCGCATCACTTATTACTTTGAAAATATCTTCAATCTACAGACATTTGTTCTTCACCTCTTTACACTAGTATAGATTATTCAGGAATTAAAATTAAAAACGGAATATTTGTACAATTATTATTTTCCACTTCTTGTAATATTGTAACTTCTATTAAAAGATTTTTTTTTACTTCCATCGAATGAAGAGAACGGCATGCGCATTTTGATTTACATGACAAATGAACACTTACAGGTTTTTGTGAACGGCCCCCAAAAAGTTATGCAAAATAGATGGTACCACTAATTTAGTTTCCAAGATTTAACCCAAAGTAACATACAGTGTCGTGACATGACGTGTACTAACTGTCAACGCGCGTCGTTTGACGTTCCGTAAACACAGGGACTACTCCGAAATCCGAAGTTCGTATCGCGCCATCCCGCTCACTCAAATACAGCATAACATGAGAGCGAGAGGGATAGCACGTTACGAATTTCGATCTTTGAGTTTCGGAGTAACCCCTCACACCCCTCCCGTACCGTTCCAATACCTCAGGACTAGACTCAGTTATGCACACTGATGTGCAAATTGCGGAAAATTTCCAAAATACTTAAAAAAGTCTTAAGTCTATTGTCAATTTACATGTTTATAAGCCCTTTTTTAAGGTTTTTTTAGTATATAAAAGGTCTTAAGTATAGTGTTAACTTACATGTTTAAAAGCCCTTTTTTAAGCATTTTTTAGTATAATAAAAGGTCTTAAGTGTGTTAACTTACCTGTTTAAAATACCTTTTTTAAGTATTTTGGAAAGCTTCCGCAATTTGCACATCATTAGGTATACTAGCTATGCGTTAGGCCTATATATGTAAATTTAATAGTATATGAATTTTATTAATTGGGATGTACCAATTTTTGTACAAGGTATCCACTATTTTGAGGAATATCTTAAATAAACCGCTTGCAATTATGTGATTTCTAAAATATGATTTCCCGGATAAGTTATTGGTGTTTTTAATTTTGACCTTTATTTGTCCTTGCCAAAACCTAGACGTCACTAAAAATAAGGAATTAGTATCTTAAAATTGCCTTTTATAGTGAAGAAAAAAAAACAAAAACCTGGCCTTTTGTCGGGACATCTCAATTAAAATAAAATCAAATTAAAGTGTTTAAAATAAGTTTGCATTTTTATACAAAAATATTTATTTGTTGTTCACAATATTTGGTTACAATTATTATCAATGTCTTAGGGATTAGCAGTACTTACAAATAAATAAATTAACGTTACACCGTCCCCCTATATCTAATAAATACGAGTTATGAAAATTATACTCTTCATAATGAACCCTCTTACCCTTCCCCCGAGCTCTCTTCACTGTCCCAAAAAGGGGGCCGGAGGGTCCCATCAACCCACACATACATAGAACTTTTTGACGCTCAACCCCCTCCCCCCCCTACATTTCCTCCTTAAAAGGACTCCGTCTCGACCCTTTCGACAAACACAGAATAGGCATGAAGACTCAGATAAAAAATATTGGACACGATTTTTTTGTGCAATATTATAAATAAAACGCTCAGATAAATCCAACTAAAATCCAGGAGTACGGGGCTCGTGACGTCACTCCTAGGTAAAAAATTGTATCTCAAAAAATTAAGTCCCCAGTAAGCTCGGTTCTCCATACAAACGTAGTTACGCTCTCATTTAAAAACGACTAGCTAGTTTGCTCTGAAACTTTGTACTTAGAATAAGTTAAGATATATGCAGCCTGTAATTAGTTTATGTAGCTTCAGATACCATAATTAAAAAAAATACATCGAATTTAAGTTTTACATACAACTTGTTTTTGCTGTATTTTGTTTGTTTTATAAACTGGAGCCATATAAACTAATAACAGGCCTAAATATACCTCATGTCATTGTATAAGCAAAGTTTCGTTACAATCCAACACGTAGTTTTAAAATAAGAACGAAACTCCGTTTGTATGGGAAGGTGAAATTCGGCCGAGCTCGCTGCCGACTCTTAAGTAGATACATTGATGTCCTCTTCATCGGATCCGATGACAGCGACTTCAAGAGTTGGGCTCGTAGGACTCCTACGACGGTGGGCGCGAAAATGACTCGCAAAACCCAGTTTATTTGAGAATATACGGTCGCAGCGCGCGCAGTGGAGCTCACCACGGTCATTGTAGGTGCACGCGTAAGATGGCTTCGGGCGTGCCTTGCGCTCTTGACGTACAGATACATTGAGTCAAAATGTGGCGTGACGTCACTCCTAACTTCACGCCACATTTTGACTTAATGTATCTCCTTTATTTTTTGATTACGTAAAAAAAGAAAAAATACGTCTCTTACATTTTTATTAATCTACATGACGGCCTAATTATTAAAATTTAGTCATCTTCCTATTTCACCATCAATAGAACACCATTTAGCCGAAAGCGATAATAGTAGCATAGTACTATTTTACATGCAGGGGAGGGGTTTAGAGAAGGCAGTCCCTCCTCCCCAATAGATCCAGCCCATCGACACCTCATAGTATGATAAATTATGTACGTACTTTGTACAAACGTTGCGGTACAGAAATAATATTATCGAATTAAAATGACTGCTGATGCATTTTGGTAGCAAATACCATAATTGCTTTCAAACATAGACGTATTATACTTTTTATTATGTTGGTATGATTGGTTAAACGTCTTATATACGTCAGATTATTTCTCGTGGATGCGGTGGGCCGAATTTGTTATTTATTGTGTTTTAGATAAAATAACTTTAGCTTTCATTTGAACGGGGGGCAAATCTTTGAGATAATGTGAAGTTTGTGGTGTGAGTCGTGTGAGACGGTCAACTTCTGACGTATTTTTGGCCAGATTTCCACTTGAACCAGAGAAGTCGGTAAGCTAATGTGATATTATCAATCATTCTTGACTTTGAGTCTTGAACAGTGACTATTTTAATTCATTCGAAGGAGATTTAATTATGAATTGTACAAACATTCTGTGACTAACGGTACTCTTGTGAAAAAAACCGGTAACCTAAAACGAATGGTGTGCGAACACTAATTGATAATCCTCTTATTTCTGATATTACATGAAGAAATCGTTGGCCAGTCTTGCACTCTTTGTGCGGTTAAATATTAACGTAAACTGGTGGAAATGCAAAAATCAGGAAGATATTATGACAAAACAATTATATTGGCTCAGGGCAAAAAAAAAATTAGAAGACAGTGCCAAATACTAAATTCAGATATTATTAAAACAGAGGTAATTCCTGCGAATGCTTTCAAGGTAGCTCAACTGAGAAGTGCCGCAGAGTAATATATGTTTTGTACAATATCTTTAATTTGTTATAAGTTGCATTCCTTGTACATTCATGATGTTGATAATATTGTGAAAATGATTAATAAATAATTTTTATAGTTATTTTTTTTATTAATACACATTCGTAATACTCAAAACTTATTACTGGGCCCTATTCAATAAAATTTACAATTTGTAATTACAATTACAATTTACATTTTTATGTATATCCTGTTCAATATAAAATAAAAGTTACAATTTTGTAATGGTGGAAAATTTACAAAACTGTCGGATTGTAACGACAATTTTACATATTTCTGTTCAATAAAGATTTTCACTTGACAGACAATAATTTAAAATTTTTTCAGAAAAACCAGTTTATTATTCGCGTACTTGTAGTTACAAATTTACATATTTGTGGGATTGTAACAAAATTCTGACAGGCGCACTCAGCCGGTGTAAAAATTGTTGAATACAGTTTAGACATAGCTTTTTGAAACCTAATATGATGCACACGTCATCATCGAGTAGTGAAAGTGACGAAGAATATCCAGTGGTTATTGTGCGATGCAGGCGAATATTTCGAAGGAAGAGGAATTTCACTCTTGATGTTACCGATTTCACATTTAATGAGAAAATCAGAGTAAGCAAAACTACCGTCGAATATTAGATAAATGCAATAAGCAATGAGCTTGCTCACGGAAGTAACAGAAACGCAGCACTTACACCTGCCGAGCAAATCTTGTGCGCTTTGCATTGAATGTAAATTGGAATGCAATTTGTTGAACAAGTTGGCAATTGAATTTTATTCTACCGTCATTGTTAGTCGTTCAAAAACATAATATTACTTACACTTAATTGTAAATTGTAACTTACCATGACATATTTGTAAATTACAATTGTCATCGAAAGCGACAGGCGTTTTTGCAATTGTAAAGTTTTATTGAACAGGGTTTACAAGTGTGACATTTTACAATTTTTTAGCAGTGGTACAATTCCAAATTTCTACTTTTATTGAACAAGTTTTTACCTTACAATTCTACAATTATGTCACTTTTTTACAAATTTGTCGGATTGTAATGTTTATTGAATAGGGCCCTGGTATAGTACAGCAGGATGCAACGCACATTTATCGATATCGATAAACAGTAGATACTGAAAGTGTCAAGTCCTAGCGTTGCATTTTTTGTGTTGGTAGTATTGGCAAGTATTGGTTGGGTTAGCACAAACTACGTACATAATTCGATTCGGGACTTCTTTGAAAGTGCCGACTCATAAAACGTAGTGATTAATTACTCTGTGAATAAATCTATAATAGATGAGTTTAGCAAATTTTACTCTAAATATATTATTATTAAATATGAGTCCCCTGCCTTTTTGTTTGGTTTGGAAGGAAATACGTTGATTTTGATACAAGGCTATTAATGTATAGAATTTAATGACACGAGTTAGTAATGTAGCGCAGTAATTGTCTCGGATGGATGGCGGAGGGGTCGGAGGGATGTGGAGGGGTCGTAAAATACCCCCTCCACCAAACTCTTAAAAAGGGAATTTATTCAAATTTTACTCTTAACATAACCCCCGACTCCCCTCTTTGTGATCTATTAAACCTTGCAGCACGGCTTCTGTTCATCACTCTTCGCCCCCCCGCAACAACGGCGCCCCGTCCCCGCGAGCGGCCTGTCCCTCTCGTCCCACACCACGACACCGTCGCACGCGCAGATGCGCTTCGGGTTCTCGAAGATTCCGGCGGAGCGGGCTATGATGCCGCAGGCAATCCTGAAAATAAGATAATCTATACTATTATAACGTAGTATAATTTAAATGTTTGTACATTGAAGATATATATAACGACGGGGAGACTATCGGAGAGGGCGGAACCGAGCCCAATTTATCACCATCATCCATCTTGAATTGTCGGTAGATATTCACAAAATAATCCCGCGGATGTATCACACTATTGATCTTTAATCAAATCGTACAATTTAACGTGAGAATTAATAATCCACTGGTAGGATGTAAACAGATTACAATTACCCCGAAACGCGGAGTTCTGTGCTTGCGTCCGTGCGCCACACCGTCCGATATCAGAATGCCGTCCTGGCCGCTTGTCATTCCAGCTGACAGTTCTTAATCATTCATCCTTTATGAATCTACCCGTTAATAAAATCATTTTGACGTTTACAAATTACCCAAAACGGATCAAGCACAGACCACTCCCAAGCGATGTTTTGACAGCTGCCATCGATTGACGTTTCGTAAGGTTGTCAGCATAGATCGAAGCGCTGCCTCGCCGACATATATAAAAAAATGAAACAGACTATTTGGGGTTTTTACTGAATCGAAAAACATTTTTTGTTGATTTTTTGTATGTTTGTTTATACTATACATATCACGGCAAAACGGCTAAATTGAGTTCAACTGTCGACCGGTTTATCACAGTGGAAGTAACGTAGCCTGCGAAACTGAAGGTCCTGGGTTTAAGTCCCGGTCAAGGCAAATATTTATGTGATGAGCATTAATATTTGTTCCTGAGTCTTGAATGAATGGATGAATTTCTTTATTTCGTCACATATAAGCTTAAAGTAGCAACACCAAAACGCTTACATGGTAGACTAACAGAACACAATCATATTATTATAATCAACCTAATAATTTAAATAAATAGCAATAATAGTCGTTATATGTGTTAAATTGTTAATATGTATATATTTATTTAATAAAAAAAAACCAACTATTTTTGGTGCACGGGTAGCTGGGTATCCACAGATAGTTATAGAATACTTTTTATCCAACTACACTGAATAAAAAAGAGGGGTTATGACTTTCTCCTCCGCAAAGTTGCGGGTACTTTCTAGTATTAAGATATTTCAATTAGAATGGTCAAATAGCCCGTTGTCCCATTGGAGTGAAACTTTGGAGACAGTCAGTACTCACGGTGGACCGCTGTCGCCATCTATTTTAGAGGTAGGGCTGGAGCCCTGCCCCAGGTCATCCGCTCGCTCCGTGATCGCGATGGAGCGTCCGATGATATCCGAAATCTGTCGAGTTGAAAATCTTATTAGTAAAAACTTACGAAAACCTCACGACTATATACAAGGTATATGGTAAGTAAATAAGGTGGTCGACTTAAATGGAAGTATTGGGGTCCGAATTAACAAAGCTGCTACTTCGTAAATGTAAAGACTAGTCAGTGTCAAAACCTTAGTTGTATGAAGTCAGGCTTACAACTATCCGTTTCTCTGAGGCTATAGATGGCACGAATACATAATTTTTGTGCACCACAAACAAGATTTTTGTTTGTGGAATTTCCCCAAAACATAAAACCATAGCGAAGAATGGATCCAATATATCCGTGATATGCTAATAGTGCTGTGTTGTTATCTGATAATTTTGAAATTCGTAGGAGGGCAAATACAAAACGATTTATTCTTTACTGTACCTATACCTTAAAATAAGAGTCTATTTTTCAGAGGCACGTTTGCATAACGCATTTATGTCCGAAATGACGAAAATAAACCTAAGGTCAATTAAATACTATTTCATTTACTATCAGTTAAAAAAATCGTAAAATATATTTGAGGTTACTTGGGGGTGGGGGGCGCCTAGAACCTCGCCAAAGATTACCGAGGGGGAAAGTGGGTGGCCCAGAAAAACTCGCATGAAATAATGATCTTTATTCTGTAAGTAGGCCGCAAGGGCACTTTTACAAGTCTGACTCTACGGCGTTTCCCAAGAGGAGACCACTGAGGAGAAGAAAGCCGAAACAAACTCAACAGTCAGTCATTTTTCTGAAATAACTCTTATATCTATTACAATATTTGTACTTAGCCTATCCTAAATATATGTGTTAAGTATAAATTCAATGCGTAGTTCTCCAAGAAAACATATCAAAACCTATAAAAGTGAAAATAATAATGCTGCAGTGCGTCGGGGATGTTTGCAGCGCGGAGAACTGACGGTGTCCAAGCCGTGATGCGCAAGCGGGTGGCGTCCCTGAGTGAGCGCGTACGGGGCAGCACCAACGCGCTTCTGAGGGTGGTAGCTGAGAGGATGGACAGCCCTATCCTAGCTCACTGGATGTCTGTGCACGTTAGGTCTAATTATAATTACACTTTCCACTAACAAACTTAGAATAAATTTTACTAACACAATATGGATCAATATTTCCGAAATAAATGCTTTCATTTCATTTCATTTCAATAATAATAATAATAGAAGAAAAAAAATCAAAGTACGTTTTTTTATTTAAAACAACTTGCATACGTTTGATATGCCACCTTATAAGAACCGTGTCCCGGTAAAAGTAAATTATTTGGTTTCTGTTTTGGGCCATGCATTTTTGTCTGTTAAATAGTCCTCTACCCTATAATATGCCTTTGCCGTTAGACATGATTTCTGGCTGAACCCTATGGTTGGGTCCGGAAACGTACTTGGAGCACGTGGTCCACGATCCTGAAGGTGGCGCGGCCGCGCTGGTCGGCCCGGATGTTGCCGAGGTCGCCGGCGTGACGCTGACCCGCCGCCGCCGTCGGCCCGCCGTGCGGAGCGCCCAGCGGGTTGTAGTGAGGGCCGAGCGACTGGCAACCCTACAAAAATTCAACAGAATAGGCTTTAGTCCTAAAAAAATATAATAAGTCCGCCAATTAGAGTCTGGCTGGTGTAAGATGAGACTGGAATCAGCCGCGAAATTTAAAAATGTAGCTGCGGTGTACCTATATGAGCTAGAGTTAAACAAATTTGAATGCTTTTCTCATTAACTAATTATTAGTAATGAGAAAAGCATTCAAATTAATAAATAAAATAAATAAATATCAGGGACAATCTCACACAAATCGACCTAGTCTCAAACTAAACATAGCTTGTACTGTGAGTACTAGGCGACGATATACGCAATATATAGATAAATTATATTACTTAAATATATAGAAGGTATCCAAGACCCCGGAACAAACATTCGTGCTCATCACACTAACACTTGCCGTGGTCGGGATTCGAACCCGGGAACGCTAGCTTAGTAGGCCGTTGTACAACCCACTGAGCCAAACGTGTCGTCAATTTGTTTATATCTAGCTCAAACAGACACTTTTAAATAATATTTTCTTCTGTTTCCGCGATTATTACTCATTGAAATAAAACAATTTAACGGATTATATCGCGTATACGAGTATTATCTCATTTTAGTTCCCGACGTTTCGGAAGCTTTCCAGCTTTCCATGGTCACGGGAGGACTGAGAAAAGATGTATTTTCCTCTGTCAAAGTTACAATTTGTGCAAACTACCCATTTTTTTGAAAAAACACAAATAAAGGTGTACATACATGCCAGATGGGCCTAAGCTGTAAAGACAGTTACACATGTGCCAGAAGGGCTTAATTATTTTATTCTAATAATTTACCAAGCAGCATTTCACAAATGAGGCGTACTGAGGAGAAAAGAAACGCTGCAAAGAAAAACTCCCAGGCTACCTCATTACTAATTATAATATTTTAAAAACAGAGACTATTAAACTACTTTAAACAGATAAGATATTTTACACCGTTCGGAAATTAAGGTTTTGCAGTCCTGTGTCTCGCTCGTTCCTTGATGAGATGTATTACAGGATCCCAAGCTGATGGTAGTGACAATCCATCTTCTCTATTGAAATTAGGATGCGTTTTAATCTCAATAGCCTCGCGTAGCATCCTGGGAAAATATCTTTTTTCTTTGGCGAGGATAGAAGGTTTATCAAACTTAATTGAGTGGTTTGGTTTGTCAATGACATGTTCACAGACTGCAGACCTATTACACCGACGGTGCTTGACATCTGCTATGTGCTCCTTCACCCGGGTTGATACACTGCGTTTCGTTTGACCATGACCATGACCATGACCCGTTCCCGTGACCATGGAAAGCTGGAAAGCTTCCGAAACGTCGGGAACTAAAATGAGATAATATACGCGATATAATCCGTTAAATTGTTTTATTTCAAAGACACTTTTAAATTTCGCGGTTGATTTCAGTGTCATCTTTTATTAGCCAGACGCTAGATTATCAGAAAATATTGGAAACGATTTTTTTCTTTCGTCAATTAAACATAAAGTGATGAAGATATAGCCCGTTAAAGTTCCCCGTGCGCCCCACTCCCAAACTGCGCTTTATCTTTGGCTTTTTTGTTTGATTGACAAAATAAAAAATACGTGTCCAATATTTTTTGATAATATAACTGACGAATTAGAATCTTTTTTTTTCCAGGAAACTACCCTCTTAGAATACAATAAAATAAAAACGTCATGAAGCTTATTAATTTTTTGTATCACACACCAAGTTATCGTCATTCTTAGATGATTTGGTCTATGGCCGAAGGGACTACGATTCCGGCGTTTCATTTCTTTCAATAGAAATAAGTATGACCAAAACAGTGGTACGGAAGAGATAACTGACAAACTATCCCGTTCTTAGAAGCATAGATTATATATTTTTGCATTATTTATAATACAAAAATGTTATACTCCTTAAACTAGATACATAAACCCAGAGAGAGACAGAGATATTAACCTCTCACATGATTACGGCATCATCTGAAACCCTTCAGAAGCTACATCATCCTGAACCCCCCTTCATCACACCAGAACACCACCCAATGTGGACCCCCCACAGATTCTGGGGGCTAGACCTACAACCCCCGCCAACGCCCCCGCAAAATCACGACACCAGCGCCCTCTGCATTCAACCTACACTAACGTCCTAGGTACTACTGACACGCCATATGGAATAAAATGGAACTATGGCCCAGACTATACGACACCAGGCTGACACATTCACGCCCCCTGGAATTTAATGGAACTATATACCCATACATTTATAAGTAGGTGAGCTGGGACGGACATATACAGAATGATCCAACTAATCAATCCAAATGGGTCTGTATAGAGAAGTCAGAAACTATGAGAGATAGCGAAATCTGTTCTTAGGAACCATGGCGTCAATTTTAAATTTAATAATAATGGCATTATTTTTTTTAACTCATACATAACCGGGAATCGAACCTGGTCAAAATCTTTGTAAATAATGGTATAAATTCTGCAAGTTTTTTCGTTGTTACTGTTGATGGTGCGAATCACAAGTCACAAAGGAACACATTTTTAATGGAATCTTGTTTAAACAATTTAAAAGAAAAACACAAAAATAAGATTATTTATTTATTTAAGTAATTTTTCAAAATGTAGCTAATTTCCTGAATGCAAAGATTAATTCTCCCTAGTCACGCCATGGTTCCTGAGAACAGATTTCATTATCTCTCATAGTTAGCTCTCCCTCCTGACCCATTTGGATTGATCACCCTGTATATGCTACTCTTATCTCATCACCTTACTCATTGCAAACCACTGCCAGGAGGTATAGTAGTACAACCCAGTACCTGGCTGAGGTCACCGGTCTCGTGCAGATGCAGCCCGTGGGCTCCGGGGCTCAGCCCGTCGACGCTGCCGTCGGCCACCAGCGCAGCCCCCTGCTGCTGCAAGCGGACCACGCCCAGGATGCGGGAGTCACCGCTGGTCACCATTGCCACTGCTGACTGCGTGTCTATCAAGGTACGGATACTGTTAGCTTCATCAGGGGGTCCTGTAATTAGGGCTTGTAACCGGTTACAAATAAACCGGTATTTAATTAGGTTATACCGGTTAATTATGGTTACGTTCGGATTAATTGATTTGGGAAGTTTATTTCGAAGCGCTCTCTAATCGGTTACTCCGTGTTCGGATACGGGATCAATGACCGCTGTCGCGCCGATAGTGGCGCAACGACAGTCAACTACATGAAAAATTAAATCTAATACCACAGCAAGCGAACCAATCCTGTGTAAGCGAGCGGTTATTCACCCCAGGACTCAATTCACACGGAGGGACCGCTCTCTAACCGGTAAATGGAATTCGTTCCCTAATTTGCGCTCCGAGATATTAACCGGTTAGAGCAGGCGTTCTTGAACTTTTTGCAGTCACGTACCACTTTCACAATTTAAACAATTCCACGGACCCTTGTAAATTTTTTTTTGGAAATGAAAGAAATTGCCTCATTTATATTTAGTAAAATTACTTTTATTGGTATTTTCATTTCACTTACCTACTACTAAGACAACAAAGTTAATGAAAACGCCAATGCGTCTCGTCAAGTTTACTGCACAGAAAATGCTGCACACAGCGCAGAAAATATACTGCGGCTTTAGCAACAAGAAGTTTGACACCACGCCACTGGTAGGCACTTCCTATTCCGACCTCTAATTATACCCCATCAGGGGTACCCCAACCGGTGTGTGCCTTGTCAAGGGAGCCGGAATAAAAAAGCACGAGACCAGGGGCCAGGATATTTATTTGTGGTTTTAAATAAAGTAAAAGAAAGACATCTGAGGACAAAACAAACAGTCCTTAAGCTACATAGTATTATTTACATTACAGTTAGCAATTAATTACAAAATATAAATGAACTTACGTTTCCGTGTCAAGTGTTATACAACTTATAAATTAAGACGTGTTGTCAACGACGGTTCAACTGTATGAATTTAGATTCAAGTAAAGTTTTGATATTATCAAATAATAATCACCAAAGCACTCAGGTTTCAGGAATAACGGACTTATGCTTAGGCATGAGGATTTTAAACCATTGTTCAAGAGTGAGAGACTTAGACCAACATCTGACCAGGTCCGAAGTTCAGAATTGAATCAAGCTCGAGTGTGTGTTCGAGTGTGGAATTTTAAAATCATTTTGAATTTGCTGTCAGAACAAAAATTAAAAAAAAGCTGTGCATAGCCGGATAGTTTATAAGCAACGAGTCTTAATGCGCCTCGTTACAGCCTGTACAGCACCTACCTCCAAATCCTTGTAGCACAGCTCTCTTCCCCGCCGTTTTGGAGACCAAGTCGAGGACCACAGCACTGGGCAGGGTTGTGTCTACCATGAAGGCCCCGTTTGTGAATACCGCCTGAAAATAAACATGCATGCAATAAATAAAATCTTACATCGGCTCAGGCTCGTTCAGTCCGTTTTTTTTATGACATAGGAGGCACACGAGCAGACGGATCGCCTGATGGTAAGCGATCACCGTCGCCCATAGACACCTGTGGAGTCACGTTATCAGTACCTAAATTCAAATTCAAATATACTTTTATGTCTTAGGTAATAGGCTTCACGATAATTTCATTAGGACTATAATAGAAGGAAAATAGAAGGGAAAGGGGGAAGACCAAGAAGGACATATATGGAGCAAATAAAAGAAAAAATAAATGTTTAATCATTTAAAGAAGTAAAAGTAAAACCGGAATGTAGAATAAGCGGGAAATTACTCCACCGACAAGAGCCTAGCTCTGAAATATATGATGATGATATTGATGATGAATGGGCTTGTGTCCTAAAAAAATATAATTGGTCCGTCAGATAGATTATCATACAATATTGGACATGTATTTTTTCTTTTGTCAATTAAACAAAAAATTATCAAGATGTAGCCCGTCAAAGTTCCCCGTGACGTCACGCCGTGCGACCGTTTTTCGCACGGCGTCACGCGCCCCCTGACTCGCTATATCTTTGTTTTTTTTTGTTTTTGATAATCTAACTGATAATGAAAAATGCTCTATGAATGGTATAATCATATAATCATAAAATTAACAAAACGACCCGTCTCACAGGTTTTAACTATTTATCTATTATATAAGGTCTATTTATTCCGATCACTGTCTTACCTCTTTTACACCATCTTGCGACCTCAGCCGATTTATGGTTTTGTCCACTGTTATCTGATCAGGGTTCGCTCCCAAGTCTACTAGGACCTCCAACTGGAAGTAAACATAACATTGATTAATTGACGACCGGTTTAGCTCGGCGGGAGTACCGCTGCGAAGCTGATGGTCCTGGGTTCAAATCCCAGTAAGGTCAAATATTTCTGTAATGAGCATAAACATTTGTTCCTAAGTCTTGGATGTTTTATATGTATATAAGTTTATTAATATCTATACAATTATAAACTTGTATGTGCCGTGTAAAGTCATAACCCCTCTTTTTTTGTTAAGTAGTCGGGTAAAAAGTATCCTATAAGCATCTGGAGACACCCGGCTACCCGTGTGCCAAAAATTGTTGAAATTGGTTTAGCCGATTTTGCGTGATGAAGCCACAACGACACATACATACAATCCAAAAAAAAAAATTGTTTTAGTGAACTGCAAATAGTCCGTAAAAACCATTTTTTTGAAAATATCTTCAATGTACAGACATTCCATTTTTACAACTTTATAATAATATAAATAAATAAGTGAAACTGACTATTTTAAGGACACTGAATCGTTTTTTTTTTTTTTTAGATTTTTGTATGTGTCATTGTGGCTTTATAAGAAGGTGCTCTAAACTTCGTTTGTGGTGATGAAAAAGTCATACCCCTCTTTTTAACCCCCGTCAAAAAAGAGGGGTGTTATAAGATTAACGTGTCTCTGACTTTAGGTATCTGTCTGTGGCATCGTAGCGCCCACAGAACAAGAGAAAAAGGTTAGAAAGTCTATAGAGTACAATTTGTATCAGAACCAACATCGCCACTAAATCCCTTCCACTTCTACTACTACTCACGTAAAAAAAAAATACAGTCAAACACACACACGCACAATGTCGCTCGGAGCGCTATGATCACGGCTCACCCACATAATTTAATACGCGCTTGCATTTGTGTATATGCGTGCTACACGTGATCAACCCCTGCGCACCACGAATGTTAAGGTGCGTCCACATTTGTATCATTTGCCCGTATCAGATCATCATCGCGTAGCATGATCGCGTGTCAGGATAACGCGTTTGGACGTTGCGCCGATCCGATCACTCGAAATCCATTTGCTACGCGTATCACACACTTGTATCGGAAGAGTGCGGCATTATGGGCGCGCCGACAGCGCGATACGCAGTCATGCCACGGCACGGTGATCGGATACAAGTGTGGACGCATCTTTAAGCGATTGAGATACGGTCGCATTGAGCGCAATACATTGCTCTTTCAACAGCGAAATTTAAGAGGGCATCGTAGCATAGTCGGGTTAAATAGTATCCTATAACCATCTGTGGATACTGGATACCCAACTCTCGACAGATTTTAACTATTTTTGGCACACGGATAGCTATCCGTGTGCCAAAAATCCAAAAATCGTTAAAATCTGTAGCCCATATAGAGTGATGAACCCACAGGACATAAAAAAAATAAAATCTTTTTCGATTCAGTGACCTCCAAATAGTCCGTAACATTTTTTTTTTTTTGAAAATGTCTTCTGTTTTTATTTATTTAATGTCAAGCACATGCAAGTTAACAGTTACACACCAAAACACTTACACATCATTAATAATAAAGCAAAATTCCATATAGGTATATAGGTACAGCATAACAAACCTAAATTTTAAATATTTTACAGAATTGGTGTAAGTTAATTTACAAAAATCATTACTGATATTTTAAAAATGTCAAAAGTTTAAATAAAAATTATGAATATAACATTCTATGTACACTTATCATTTTTTCAACTTTATAGTAGTATAGATTATGTATATCGTCGCCTAGTACCTATAGTACAAGCTTTGCTTAGTTTGGGACTAGGTTGATATCTGTTAGAATGACTCCAGCTCTAGCACAACAACTCTTAAGGTGCGTCCACACTAGTATCATTTGCTCGTATCCGATCACCGTGCCGTGGCATGACTGCGTATCGCGCTGCTTGGACGCTTACTGTCGGCGCGCCGATCATGCCGCACTCTTCCGATATAAGTGTGTGATACGCGTAGCGAATGGATTTCGAGAGATCGGATCGGCGCAACGTCCAAACGCGTGATCGTGACATGCGATAATGCCACGCGACGATGATCTGATACGGGCACATGATACAAATGTGGACGCACCTTTACGATACAGTGCTAGAAAGATGGATGCTATGACGCGCGAAAAACATAGTTGCAAGCCCGGCTGATATTTATTCACTCTGTGATTTCCTACACACTAACATAAGGAATATGTCACTATTTTTCCTTTAAGATCATGACACGCTTATGCTTTGAGCTGTCTCGGTAGTTTCTGTGTTTTTCCTCAAGGTGCTCTCTCACTTCGACAAAATGTTTGGCTCAGTTGTTTGCACTAAGGCCTATGAAGGTTCGAATCCCGGCCAGGGCAAGTGTTTGTGTGATGAACATGAGATTTGTTCCTGAGTCTTCAATGTTTTCTATATATTTAAGTATTATAATTTATCTATATATTATGTATATCGTCGCCAGGTACCCATAGTACAAGCTATATTGCTCAGTTTGGGACCAGGTTGATTTATGTAAGAATGTCCCTGATATTTATTTATTTGGACTATTCGCCTGTAATGTAATGTTTCAGGTTCAATTTCAAGCATTACATTTCAGTGCTGTCTTCCTGACTAAGCTATCATTCTCCTCACTGATGTAATGCTTGTCTTTGTTACAATACATTACAGGCAAATGCTCCAAGTGGCGGAACACCTTTAAGCAAGTGAAACAAACAATAATTATGTTATTAAGTCAAGACGGGTTTTATTAAATAAGTGAATGAATTAGAGTTGCATAAGTGCAGTGGTGTGTGGTCCATATAGGCACAGACACTGCCTACCCTGCAAGACCAGGGCTCCATATCCTTGTGCGGCCCAGAGTGATTGTTGCATTCTTGTATTTCCTTTTACTTTGTACATTTAAATGCACATGAGGCGGCACTGGGGTATGCCACTGTTTGAATGTGCTGAATACTAATCAACTTATTACGTAGCCACATAATATACCTTAAATATAACTAGTGGTTCTGTAAGCTGTATATCTAGCAAATCTTTAAACCAACTCATCTATACCACTACTTTTCAAAAACTGAATGGACGAAAAATCCATATTTTTTCGAATCTCCACCATGAGAACAGTTAGACAGACATCTGTTGAACAGACAGATATACAAAAGCATTATTGGTAGGGTTGCCATCCGTCCGGGTTTCCCCGGATTTGTCCTAGTTTGGAGGCTGTCCGGGGGGCGCCCGACGGGCTTTTAAAATGTGTACGGGTAAAACTCGGACTCTTTTTGTACAAGGGAAATCCATATTTAAGTGTATAAAATCTAACATGTCCGGGGAAGACTGCGATATTCTCCAAATATTCAGGGTTTTTGAAGTTTTTGTCCGGATTCAGCAATAATTCGGCTATGACAGCCCTAATTATTGGCCAAATTGAACCGAAAGCTTCGTTAGCGCTCGGTCGATAACATCAATACGGTTCATGTTTATTATTTACCTAAATTACAAGAGTTTATTAATTCAATTCGGTTTTTAATTAAAATGACTACTGTACAGTAGGTCAATTTTACCAGCGTCAAGGTCGGAAGCTTATATATTTAATTTGTAAGTGCCGCGTAAAAACTACTCAACCATCGTTACTATCAAGTATAAAGATGAGTACTTACTTAATAAAAATGTACTTACCTTTGTAGACAACATTGTGGCTTACACAACGTAATAATTTTCTTAAATAGCGTTTAAAACTGTAATTTCGTGTTGAAGAAGGTATATTTACGATTTTTCTGGAATAACAACAATCCAACGTGATAACGATAACTTTGACGTAAGACGTGACCTTGGATATGTCAATGTCAAAGTATCTTACAAAAGTGCTATTAAGCAAGGGTTTTTACACGCGGTATAATGTACAATCAAAAAGTAAGCAACGCTCAAACATGTTTTTAATAGAATCGTTTTTGAGTTTTTCGCAATAAACGTATATTCATATTAACATTACATACATAGTTCGCGCAAGAAATTTTAATTTTGGGTATGCGTAGAATTTTATATTTTCCGTTGAAACAAGCTTAATTACAATTAATATAATATATTGCAAGATTCTAGGCACTCATTCTTCAATAATATAAATGTTGTGACTAATTAAAAACTAGAGGGCCTACTACGAAACCCGAAAAACGAAGTTCGTAACGTGCTGTCCCTCTCGCTCTCATGTTACACTGTATTTGACTGAGCGGGATGGCGCCATACGAACTTCGTTTTTCGAATTTCGGAGTAGTCCCTTAGGATCAGTTTGAGTTTGTTTTCTAAGTGCTAGAATAGTTTTTGTTTCGGAACGTATCCTGTGCTTTTGATTGAATGAAACTGAAAGAAAGCTAATGTGGTCTTAGCCTGTACAGAAGGCCGAACGAAAAAAAAATTAAAGCTAATGTTTATGTTGTGCTCATTCCATTGTGCCGTCGTGTATATTGTCGTTTCGTTAGTTTATGTTTGTACTTTACCAAAGTAGTGATTATATTTCAGTACGTTTTGCACGGGCCGGATAGAGGCGCATCCAGCCGCATCCAGTGTGTCCACGCAACCAGTTCTATTAATCTGGATCGTGGGAACCCAAAAATTACCCTACGCTTTAAGCGCCGCCGGCGGTACGTGACCTAGTTGGGTGGTAAGCGCTCACGGCCGGACGCCGCCACTCACGCACAATGATACGAATACAATTATAGAAATGACTTCGCGTAAAAATTCGGTGCACTGCAGTGTTGCTGGTTGCAAAAACAATAAAACGAACATACACTTATCCTTTTTTGCTCTGCCGACAGATGATGAAAGGTTAGTAACTTTAGGTAACTTAACATAATACTAGAAGATGCCCGTCATGAAAACATTAAAAAAAAAAAAAAACCTAGAAGATGCCCGCAACTTCGTACGCGGAGGGAAAAAGTCATAACCCTCTTTTTATCTTCAGCGTAGTCGGGTAAGAAGTATCTAACCATCTGGAGATACCCGTGTGCCAAAAATAGTTGAAATCGGTTTAGCCGATTTTGCGTGATGAAGCCACAACAAGACATACAAGCATACATAAAATCCAAAAAAAAAATTTCGTTTTAGTGAACTCCAAGAAGTCCGTAACAATCATTTTTGTGAAAATGTCTTAAATGTACAGACATTTCATTTTTACAACTTTATAATAGTATAGATATTTACAAATTATTTCCATGATTGACTAGTGAATTTTAACAAGGATGTAATGTATTTATATAATATTGACTTTGACTTGACTGTAAGACCACAAGATGTTTAATATGAATAAATAAATAAATATGTCATATATAACGAAGATAGGTAGGCACCTACCAAACTTGAATGTACTTCTGTGGGGATATATATTTAAATTATGTTATTTATACCTACAACACAAAGGGTTTCGTTTTGTAATTAATAGGTACAAAGAGAGGGTGAGAGATAAACTTGGCATTAAATTTCAGAAGCTTTTATTTAATTGCTGCTTTGAAATGGTATGTAAGTAAAGTTCCGATACTGGCAGGATCTCACAGGTCTTTAACTATTAAATTAATCAAATCAGTGAAGTATGTGTGGGTCTCGCAGTAATAGTGAAAAATCCTAGCCGCAACTAGAACCAACACTAAGTAAAATCTCCAAAATCTAAGCATCAACAGGACACCGTGACTGCTTTTGCACTAAGTTGACTAATGTAAGAAAAACCTTTTTTAGTTACAATACCACGGCAGTTCCATAGTTTCTCAGCTGAATTATAAATAATAATAATATAAATAATTTATTAAATAAAATAACTATTAACTCTAATTCATCCTCTGTCAAACCACATGGCGGTTTTGGCTGTTTATAAGCGAGTAGAGTGTGTTTCTTAAAAAGTCTGGTTCTCAAAATGTTCTTCCAACAAATGTCTCTTTCCTGTAATGTCTGCTAATTGTTTCCTATGATGGCACTTTCCTACAATACTCGCTTCCTATTATGTCCCCTTTTAAAAAAGGCCTGCTTCCTATAATGTCCGCTTGTTATATTGTCTAATGTCTAAATCAAGTACCTATCCCATCATTAGAACTGAACCAAGTAAAACAAAAGTAGGACCAATCCTAAGAAAGTCTGTTCACATTTACTGTTTATTTATTTTCGGTGAACACATACAAAAAAGGTCACCAAATTGAGAAACAGACACTTTAAGAATCATCAAACATCATAGGAAACTGACAATGTGGGAAGTAGACCAATTTTTAATACAGACATTTTAGGAAACAGACTGTATAAGAAGTAGATATTGGAGTAAACTGGCATTGTAGGAAGACAACCATTTTGAGAAACAGGCATTTTGGGAGAGACTGTATAAATAAATAATATAATATACTTTATATAATTCCTATAATGAAAATTTAAGTTAATTGGGTTTTTTGTTTTTATTTTCAGACGGAACCAATGGTTAAAAATCATAGGTAGAACAGACCTAATGGAGAAACCCAATTTGAAGCCAAAAAGTTTTGTTGTTTGTTCCTCTCACTTTGAAACTGATTTCATAATACTGAGACCACACTTGAAGCCAGATGCGATACCTACTAAGTATATTCCGAACAAGCCAAGTGATGATGATGATGATACACATTTAACTCAATTGGGAGCCAGAACCATGGATGTTTCCACACAAACCATGTATTCGCAAGATAATGTAACATCCATTCTAAGAATGAATAAACCTATTTCCGAAACGGTGGCAGTTGAAGCCAACGGAGAAAATAAAGATTCGGATACACAAACACCCCCCGGAAGAGAACACTTCACACCAGATTAAGGGACTCTGAGAAACAAAAAGAAGAAATATAGAAAATGACGTTTAAATTTTTTTAAAAGAACTAGTTACCAAAAGACTGTAAGCTTATTGAGTGGCAAATTAGTATGCAAGGACCATTAAAACAAGAGGACTGACCATCTCGATACAAAAAGCCGTTCCCCGATATGTACAACGCCATCTATTTACAAGAATTATTTTCTACAATTATTCAACTTTGCAAGCGTGACACAGTATTTTAATTTAAATGTTACGATTTACTTATTATAGCTATTTGCGAACCGATTGTTACTATACTATGTTTTTTTATTCAATTATAACATCGTTAAATGTTTAGTTTTAAAGCGCCATCTAGTTTTTGCCAGAATAGCTCCTTGCGATCGGAACACGATCCAAAGTATAGCAAGTGACAGTCCTCTTGTTTTAATAGTCCTTGGTATAAGCAAGAAACGAAAAAGACATCGTTATGACCCTGAATTTTAGTTGTTTGCGTTGAATCTGCACTTTTCAAGTCCACAGACCTATAGAACTATACAGTCATTACTAAAGCTCCCTAGCAAAGTTACTCTACAAAAATTTAAACTTTTTATGTCACCTAAGTTCGAAGACAAAACTTTAGATTATTTTGAATCAAAACTTGAGCCTCTTCATGATAAAACTTAATATTGTGTGATATGTGTGGATGGTGTAGCAAGATTGTGGAAATTTGCTAGATAGAGATTTATTTATACAAATTGTGAAAATTTCAAATTTTTTGTTTGGTAGACTTTGGAGATAAAGGGGGAATATTGTGATTTTTTTTCACATTTTCCTTAATAAAACAAAATTTAATCACAATAAAAAAATTGTTACAAAATGTGCAGGTCAAGCTCTTTTATATGATACCCTACTTGACTCAGTAGAGACTTCCAATTTTTGCCCCCCTCATATTCGTCGTTTATCTATACATATAATAAAGCTGAAGAGGGTGGAAAGTCTGTACATGGAAGATATTTTCTAAAAAAAGTTGGCTGGGGATACTTAGAATTGATAACAGAACACGTTCCAACAGTTTTTAGAATTTTTGTCTGTTTGTCTGTTTATTCGTATTCGATTCGCATCACGTGAAAACGGCTGAACAGATTTTGATGCAAGCTTTACGAATTTGTCGAGAAAATCCCCGGCCAGGTTATAGGCTATAAAAATTCAACCTCTAAAAAGGGGGGGGGGGAGCCACTACACTTGATTGAGTTAAGTTTGCACCTGAATCTTATGGCGCTACTTAGGTACGAGGTGGAAACTTTTCTCAAACCTACTCTAGCTGTTTCTCGAGCCAACGAACTATTGAGTACCCCGCTAAACTAATAGGTGGAGCTAAAATAAATATCTTATGATATAACTTAAGCCACTGAGGAAGCATTTTGCCAAATCCCCTATACATATAATAAAGCTGAAGAGGGTCAAAAGTCTGTACATGGAAGATATTCGAAAAAAAATTAGCCGGTGATACTTAAAATCGATAACAGAACACGTTCCACCAGTTTTTAGAATTTTTGTCTGTTTATTTGTGCGCGCATCACGTGAAAACGGCTGAACAGATTTTAATGCAAACTTGACTAATCTGTCGAGAAAGTCCCCGGCCAGGTTATAGGCTATAAGAATTTAATCCCTAAAAGGGGGGGTAGCCACTACACTTGATTAAGTTTGCACCTAAATAGTATGGCGCTACTTAGGATGGAGGTGCAAACTTTTCTCAAATATGTTCTACGAGCCGAGTATAACTCTTCTAAGCTAACAGGTGGCGCTAAAATTAATATCTTTTTGCCAAATTAACTCTGTTTAGAAGAGGGGGTACGGATATTAACAAATTTAATTTGCTAATTGATTTAATAAAACAACTAAATACCAGATAGTGGCTCGGTGGTATCAACAAGGAGGAGGCTCACATGTGCAAGAATTCGCCCAGGTACTGCTTCAGGTTGGAGAAGGACTTCTGGAGGAAACTACCGGCCTGGTTGGATTACCAGTGACGTTATGCAGAATCCATCCGTCCGTTGAAGACCACATTCGGAGCGTATAAGGAGACCTGAGCCAGGTGACACAACGTGAGAGCTCTTCGGTTTGGGAGAGAGCCATACTCACGCCGAAAATTGAACAGGCAGCGGTAGTTAATGGGCGGATATTGGCGGAAATCGAAGGTGAACAGGCAGTATATAATTCCACTAGCTGTTGGCCGCGACGTCGTCCGACAGAGATGAAATTTGTAGCCTTTTAGAAGGCAACTTCGTCAGCGCAGGAAAAAAAAAAACATAACTCTTTTTTTCTTCAGCGTAGTCGAATAAAAAGTGTCCTATAATTGTTTGGAGATGCCCAGCTACCCGTGTACCAAAAATAGTTGAAATATGTTTGGCCGTTTTGATGTGATGAAGCTACATCGACACCTACATACGAATATACAAAAAATAAAATTGAATTAGTGACCTTCAAGATTTTCTATATTATAGTAGTACATTATGTGTTTATTTGTTTTTTGACGTTATGCAAGATCGTTCCGTCCGTTGAAGAGCACTCACGCAAACTAACTTACAAATAAAACCTTTTTGTATATATCGCAAAGGAGATAGATACAACGTCAACATTCGCATGCCGGCCGGCTAATAAATAACGGTTCGTAATGTAATGTGATGGATGTCATTCTCTTCCCCCGCCGCCCGCGCTTTCTCCGCACTTCGACACAACATAATAGGTGCGTTCACGTTACAATGCGTATTGTAAATAACACAAACGTTTTGTATTTATTACGCTTGCATTTTTATCTATGCAATACAAATTGTAATAAGTAGCAAATCGCGATTAACTATGTTCATATAGTGGCGGTTACAAACCACATTATACATTATACACTATTTTTGCTTAGCACTACCAGATTTTCGTTGTAATAACTATATATTTTACAACTATACGTTCTGGTTGTATTGTAGAAAAATATTTTTTTCAGTGTACGGAGACCTGAGCCAGGTGACGCTACGTGAGAACTCTTCGGTTTGTGAGAGAGCCGTTAATGCGCGGATATTGGCGGAAATCGAAAGTGAACAGGCAGTGTATAATTCCATTAACACTGTCTGGGATAAAAGCTTCGTCACAACATACTTGATGGAGTTACTCAACTCATTGAGCGCTTCAGGACTCCCGGCACACACATTAACCCTGAAAGTTGGAGTTCCGATCATGCTTCTTTGGAATCTCCAAAGTAAAGCAACGGAACCAGGCTAAAAGTAGTGCAGTTGCAGCGAAACCTCATCGAGGCGCAGACCCTGGTGGTGCGAATGATCCTCAGGGTGCGGCGCCGGAGAAGCCGTGTTCATCCCCCGCACCCCCCTCATTCCGAGCAACTTCCCGCTCCGCTTCAAGCACCTACAGTTCCCTGTGAGCGTCTGCTTCGCCATGACCATCATCAAGTCGCAGGGGCAGACGCTGCTCGCCGCCGGCGTGGACCTGCACACGGGCTGCTCCTCGCACGGGTAGCTCTACGTGGCGTGCTCGCGCGTCACCAGTTGCTCGGGAGGTGTTCGTGCTGATGCCCGCCGGAAACCCACAATGTGGTGTGCAAAAAATATTGTAAAATGTCAATGTTATGTAAATATACTTTACCTACATACCTACTTTTGGAGTATGTAACTGTAGATATTGTTATATGTACATATTTAGTTGTGCATACATAAACATAACTGTAAATAAAATGTAAATACTTGGCCTCAATATCTATATTCACCTTTCCTCTAATCTTACTTCTAAATAATATTAGACCTAAATTCGAAAGGTTGTTACGAAGTATGGATTTCTATGTGTATGTTTCTTACCTTTTCATGCTTAGACTGATTTGACTGGAGGACCGATTTGGGTGATATTTGCCATGCACTTGATTTAGATAGTACTACAGTCAAGGACGTAAAAATAGAAAAGTGGTACTGTATCGTCCGATATACACCTCTAAGTATATACTCTGTCTTTTAAATCACGTCAAAAATTTAAATAAGTGCGAAAAACAATTGATTTTGAAGTGTAGTTTTATTTCATGGTATTTGTATTACATTTTATCTGGACTTTACTTCAAGTTTCGGCTCCAGGGGAGAATTAGCCGCTTACTGACACAGTCCGAATTCCACGCGGGTGGAACCGCGGGCACAGCTAGTTACGAAAATAAAAATATATTTTTAAATATTTTCTGTGCAATACATGTGGGCTGACCACCATGTTTACAAATATTCCAAATTTCAAATAGATAGCATAAGGCACTGGTCCCACCGCCGGCGATAAGCGATGAGCTATCGGCGATTTTCTCGCCCAAGAAACGAATAAAAGATAATGGCTCCCGTGTAAATAAAAGAGAGATAGATCGCCGGCGGTGTGAACCAGGGGTATTGCAGATATCCGCATCCGCAACAGCGGAACTTCCGCACCAAATTCAACATTCGCATCCGCTTAAATTGATGCGGAGCTTTATGCGAGTGCGGATGTGTGCAAGTCAGAACAGGAACAACTTAGCCGCGGCGCGTGAGGGGCCCGCGCAAGGCATTTTCGCCCTTGGGCCATAGAAATCTCGTTAGGTTTTTACAATTCGCCAATCGAACGCATCATTCGGTTATTCGGTGACAAGAAGGGACGAGTTTGTTTTGTTTTGATTTTAGTCGTGCAATGTGAGTGACGTAGTGACTGTGTTTGTTGTGATTGTTTCTTTTCGTAATTTGTACTAAGTGAATTAAACATAAAACAATGGTACCACCGACGCAAAGTGCGATTTGAACGTATTTTAAAACTGAAAAACATGATCGTGAAAAGGCTTATTATATTCTCGGAAGGGACTTACGACGACTTCATTAAAAATCACCTTAATCTACGCTCGCGGACCAACGGAACTCATTCAGCGGTGAAGTTGATAAAAAAAGACGAATCAGGCAAGTTTTAAATTTGATATTTAATTTTTTTAATTTAATATTTGTTGTAGGTAAGTAGTTTATCATAGGTTGTTCGGTACATTTTATTTTTATTTTCGCGTAGTACCTAACCTATCCCTTACTTTTGAGTTCAATGTGCTAGTTGTTATAAAGTAGGTATGTTATTTGTATTTAAAGTGCTAAGTGCTAATGTGTTACTCAAGTTAATCACAATTTTAGTAAAAGATTTCTAAATACCTACTTGTTTTGGGTACAAATACAAATCGTACTAAAAGTAGCATTTCATGTTTTTTTGTACCTTACCTATAGGTACCTAATCTTACATCCGCGTAAGCCTTGTAATATCCGCATCCATGTCAAAAAATCTGCATCCGCAACATCCCTGGTGTGAACAGCCACCTATAAGCTATAAATATATAACTCTCTCTCTCTTATTTACACGAAAGCGATTATCTTTTGTTATTAGCTTACTCGCTCGCGGTGGGACCAGAGCCAAGTAGTTTTTGAGATATGGCGCTTTAATAGTCGGACAGACAGACAAAGTCGCACCATAAGGGTTCCTTTTTTACCATGTTTGGTTCGGAACCCTAAAAGCGTGTAACTTGTTTTAAGTACAAACGGAAATCTCATTTCAACAATATGACTTAAAAAGAGACTTCCACCAGTAATACAAATTACAAGCTGTTGTGACGGACAGGCCCCTGGGCTTGAAAACCGGGTTATTTTCCATACCGCTAGGAGCCACATGAGACCCTAAAGGTGCGTCCACACTTGTATCATTTGCTCCTATCCGATCACCGTGGCGTGGCATGACTGCGTATCGCGCTGCTTGGACGCTCACTGTCGGCGCGGCGATCACGCCGCGCTTGTCCGATCTAAGTGTGTGATACGCGTAGCAACATGGATTTCGAGCGATCGAATCGGCGCAACGTCCAAACGCGTGATCGTGACACGCGAACATGCCACGGGACGAAGATCTGATCAGGCAAATGATATAAATGTGGACGCACCTTAACTTAAGGCCGAAGCTATTTTATTTTAAGGGCATCTGTAATAACGACCCATTGTGCTCATTTTCTTCAACCAGTGCGTATCACCGGTGATGACCTACGAGCTGATACGTGGTCTCAACCCTTTGAACGCCACAGTCGGCTGTGGCCGACAACGGAAAATCGTGTCCCAGACGCCAATGACGGCTATACCCGTCGAGTGTGTCAGTGAAATAGCGACCTACGTGCATTCGTGTAAGTTTCAAGTTCATGTTGGCGTCAAGATGGAGTGGCGTTTGAGTTGACAACTTTTACATTTAGATGTGGCGTTCAAAAAGCTCAGTCACTCAGCGAGCTATGAAATGGGCTATGCTCGGGATCTCTCTACGAGATCGAATGAGAAATGAGGAGGTTCGTAGACGAACCAAGGTCACCGACATAGCAAACAGGGTAAGTAAACTAAAGTGGCAATGGGCAGGGCACATAGTTCGAAGAACCGATGGCCGCTGGGGCAGAAGGGTTCTCGAGTGGGGACCGCGTACCGGCAAGCGCGTGGAAGGCCACCCACAAGTTGGTCGGACGACCTGGTTAGGGTTGCGGGACTCGCTGGATGCGGGTCGCCTTTATCCGGCCCATATGGAAATCTATTGAGGAAGCCTGTGTCCAGCAGTTGACGTCCTATGGCTGAAATGATGATGATCATGATGCCTGTATCAGGTAACTGTTGGTACGATTTGTATCTTTACCACCTCCTCATGTACACAGTTCGCAATAAATTATTCTTATTAAAAGAAACCGCCGGCAACTTCGTTAGCGGAGGAGAAAGTCATAACCCTTCTTTTTCGTCAGCGTAGTCGGGTAAAAAGTATCCTATAACCATCTGGAGGTACCCAGCTACCCGTGTACCATAAGTTGTTGAAACCTGTTTAGCCGATTTTGCGCAACGAAGACACGGCACATACAAAAAATAAATATTTTTCGTTTTAGCGACCTCCAAATAGTCCGTTACAATATATTTTTTTAAAATATCTTCAATGTACAGACATTTAATTTTTACAAGTTTACAACAGTATAGATTATTCTTATTCAGCGGCAGCCGGGCAAAAGCGGGACGTAAAGGATGATTAAATATATAAAATAAAAATAATTGTCTATTCAATATACAATTTTATTGCAACCTTCTTATACTTCTTAATCATGTCACTCTGGAGTCGCGACTTCGTAATAATAAAAACTATAATTTTAACGTGAGGCTATCATACAGTGAAATAACAACTAAATAATGGAAAATAATCATTAATATAGTTACATCAAGGGTCATTCAACCTAAAACTTCTAATATCTAAAACAGGAATCACAAACCTTACCAGCGTATAGTAAAATGCAGAATTGAAACCAATTTCGTGGTCATACTTGGTAACTGTGACGTAGTTTTTGGACAACCCCTTTAGGGCCGTACATATATTAAGTCACGCAAAATTTTGGCTCTTTAAACCCTACGTCACGTTTTTCCGAACTCATACTGCTTCGTTTGGCATTACTCCCCTATCGCTGCGACGTAATATATGTATGGCCCTTTGCTATGCGTAATTTATGCAAAAAGATAAAATTATGATAAAACGTGCACGTCTACATCTTTAAAGGACAATGTCTGCCTGTCAACAGTTATCTAAGTAACTTTCCTGTTCTACATAGGAAAAGATAATCCACGCTATTAATAATCACTACACACTGGCATAATTCGCGTTCTTCTGTACACTAAGCTATTAAAAAGCGAACCGCAGAAACGGATATTGTATGTATCAGTCCCAATAATATATTCAATATTGCTTTTGCTAAACGCACACTTAATCATATAAAGACACAACTCAAAATTTCCTCGCAAAGGGGGCCAACTCGAAACAATCAATCTGCCTGGCACTATTTTTTAATGTATTAAGTGGCAAACAAGCAGACGAGCCACCTGATGGAAAGTGGTCATCGTCGCCCATAGATTGCCAACCTTGAAGTCGCTGCTTGAAGAATAATAATACTGTACACCAGGAGCTTGAGACGATATGATAAAATGTAAGAAATTTAGAGTTGACTCCCTATAGATTATACCTTTTGACACAAAGCCAAAATGCATGGGTGGCAACTCACGACGACGCCAAGCCATCTTGATGACAAACACGAAATTGAATCTAACTCGGATGCACGTAGCTCCTAGGTGGGATTTTACTGACCTCATTGTCGGGAATTGCCAACTGTGACGGTCAAAAGTTTAATTCCTACTGAGAATGACGACCTCCATCGATAATAATGATCGTGGTTATTGGAAGGGTGAAGTAGGGCTATTGGTGACTACTGCTGGCTCTCCCGATAAGCGCAGAAACATTAATTTGTCTTTAAATTTAATATAACAACTAACATAGATTTTTAGTCAATAAAATAACAGTCATATGGATTTACAATGGTCCGAAATAAACGGTTTTTATTCTTATTTTAATGCTAGAAAAGTGTAAGTATCCCAAAATGTTTAACGTTGGACTAATTTTTCTTTTATCTAGTAATTTTATGTAAAAAGCATTAAAAATCCTAAGTGTAAATGTGGGGGGTTGTTCCTTTAAGAAAGGCATGCTTCTTCATTTGTCTCTGAACAGATAATATGAGGTACTTATGGCGAAGTAATAGAGTTCGTTCAATGTATAATTAAGTGTACGATGATGACAGTGTTACATTGTCGTGTTATTGAGACATTATCCGACAGAATCCGTAGTATTGTTTTAAATTTGTTTAATTTAAAGCCGTAATGTTTTTACCTTTTTCATAAAAACATTTAAGCTTTAATCTTTTGAACTGAAATATGGCTCCTAAAAAAATGTTTCATCTTGACAATTTGAGACTAAATTACAATGTAGACACAAACTCAACTTTTTGAAAACCTAAAGGTGTATTAAATCGTCGCAATAATAATTGCTTGGCGTGTGACTGACATCTTCGTTGGGAGTCGTTCAAAGGGTTGATCATGTATAGTCGGCATCAAATAGCTGGCAACATCTTTATTGCCAAATTTGGCAATTTTAATGATACACTTTGACTTACATTACAATTTTAACGCTCGCGTTTTGAATTCATGACGGATAATATTTTCAATAACACAATTATAATAATGACAAAATAACCACGAGTTTTTGGAAATGCCTTTTGTTAAAGTTGCGATTGTAATATTTTTAATTTGAGCGGTCAAAGTTCACTTATCAAACTTTTAACATTGTGGACCCGTGGTTATTTTCTTGTCCCAGAAGTTTTTATTTGACGTTGCTTAGTCTCATTTCTGTAACACCACTCAGATAATCATCACAAAAGAGGTTAACCAAAATAGAACCTATTTAGAAAAAAATATATGACCTACCCTAAAATTTTATTTCCACACTCTTGACCAAATTTCATTATTTTGCATTTTGTAACTTCCTTATTTACTATTCACCTTTCTACTCCCTCTAACATTTTCCTCACACTGAAGTAATTCCAGAGTTTAAAGTCGAAACAACACAAACTTGGTAT
This sequence comes from Hedya salicella, assembly GCA_905404275.2. Classification (NCBI taxonomy): domain Eukaryota; kingdom Metazoa; phylum Arthropoda; class Insecta; order Lepidoptera; family Tortricidae; genus Hedya; species Hedya salicella. The sequence goes on from FR990120.1 coordinate 2,256,684, forward strand.
ATAATTAAAAACCTTTTTTGTTCTCAAAATGGTTTTTAATTTCAGTAAGAATCAAATTCTGTAACCAAATGTATAGGATTAAATTCATTAAAAATGATGTCTACAAATAATATTGATGTAACGTTACAGAAATGAAACATTATGTCTATTGTATAATTGTGACATATAATTTAAATATACTTTAAAAATTCAAATGTTAAACTTAAACAATGATCGTGATCGCGTGTGTTTGTGATACAAAAACATTATTTACTATAATTTAGCTTGTCAATATGTTACACGGCAAATAGACAGATTTTTTTTTACACCAAATTCTTCCAAAATGATTAGTTTTGTGAACATTTTTATGTACAGTCAAAAGAGTATAAAATTGAGTAGTTTTGTGATCTCGTTACAAATACACCTCTAAACTCGACTTCGTACATAACACAGTAGAATAGAGTACCCTCTTTTTCAAAGTCGGTAGTAAAAGGCGTGGCAGATGCCTTATATAAAAAGAGAACACTTTTGGTATTTTGTATTTTACGTGGCAGTTCATCGACATCCAAATATATAAAGTTTATGTTAGAAATATTTACAGTTATTCTCGTATCACACACACACCTGATAGTATAAATATAATATTGTCAGTATATTTAGAGGAAACTATATAATTTTAAACTATAATCAACTTAATGACAAAATTAGATTCCCCGTTCAATAATATAAGGAATAAATCAGATTTTGCTTTGGAATTGGAAAAATACCGCCAATGTGCCAGAATTTCTATATCAATAATCTATCAATTTTTTTTTTTTTTTTATTGTTCCTTATGTCTTTGTCAGTCTATGTAGACTGTTTTAGAGGTGTGTAATGGCCTGACTCCGAAGGAGCGTGGCGCCTGAATCTATTAATATTATCATAAAATTAATATCGCGATCTGCAAATGTGTGAAAACGGCTGAACGAATATAAGCCAATTTTAGAACAAGGACTAATCCGAGGATTGTGATAAGATACTTTTTACCCTGCGACGCTGAGTAAAATAGGGTTATGAATTTTACCTCCGCGTACGCAAATTGTTTATAACTATTGCTTTATTTACAAACAAAAATATCTTATTACTTCATAACTAACAATTACTGTGAACAAATAAATGTAATTGTAATGATTTCGATTCATGTATACCAAGGTTTAAATTTATCTAGACAGGTTTTATAAAAAAAAAAAACCCGCACAGGTTTGTAATAAAAAACAAGTTTTCCATTGAACACGGTAATCGCTCAGAGGATTTCTACATTGACGTTATTTTTCCAATTCGAAAAAGTAATTTCGCTTCACGACACACGATTTAAATACTAACCCTGTCTTTTTAAAAATAACACACGTCTACCCTAGAGGTATTTTCTACATAACCGGCGAAACTAGAACTTCGGGGTACCAGCCATTTTCTATAACGACCGAATTCAAAAATCCATGTCCACGCTAATATTAAATGCGAAAGTCTACGTAAGGGGTTAGCTCCGAATCGTAACGTGCCATCTCTCTCGCTCTCATGTTAAACTTTGTTTGAGTGAGCGGGAGCCATACAAACTTCGAATTTGAGAGTAACCTCTGTCTGTCACCTTTCCACGCTTAACTACTGAACCGATTTTGATGAAATTTGATATGGAGATTGCTTTAAACCCGCTTAACCCCTCTTATGCGATGTCTAAAATTTGCTAATCAAATTGAGGCTATATGACATTTTAACATGTTCACAGTCCCCATACAAAATGTTTCGATTTCCTAGTACGTCCATGCTCCACGTATGGGTCACGGTCTATAGTGACGCATGTATGGGGCACTGGACTGTGAACGTGTTAACATACGAGTTTTAATGAATGGATCCGTGTGTAAGCATAAGAGGGGTTAAGAAAGTGAAAAGGTGGTGGTTTTTTTTTAAACCTAGGCTACACAGTTGTCTACGCTAATATATTAATAATGGAGTTAAAAGATGTTTTCTCTTTACACCACTCTTCGCCACTGCTGTTCCTAAAGTTGTGTTTCTCAAAATTAGATATTAACATATTATATTTAAGATCATGCGATAATGGGGCCATATTCAACTAGTTTCTAATCTTTAACCGTCAAATGCCACCGTTGAATTATTGGATTATCTTAAAATTTGTGATCATTAAGCAATAAAGACCTAACTCAAAATCCTGACAAGTCAGTGACGGCCGATATCATTTTTAATTTGAGCTTCTGGTCACAATCTTTTCCTATTTGTAAGATAAAATACTAAACATTCGATATTAGTTATCATTAATCGTAAAATGTTTCAAGTTTTATCTGAATCGTTCGATCTGATACAGTATTACATGCTGGCGGTACCCACCCCTCTAGTCCCCCGCGCGCTAAAAACGAACTTTTTTTTATTAATTTTCATTCAATGTACACGAATATTTTTAAATGTTTTTACAAACTAACGTTTATGGACAGCCTTACTTTTATAGGCTATTTTGATTTTCATTAGAAGAAATATGTTTTGGGACACAAATTACACATGCTTAGTACTACAATGGCCTAACTCAAAAACTATACCCTTCATTTTCACTTGTATAGCGAAACTCGGTTTATAATAGAAAACAGAACTAATTCAAAATGTCATTGTTTTATTAAGCAATCGACGAAGTTTATCTAAAAGAGCAATCTTTTGCTGAACACATTTTTTAATGATATCACCTAGTATTCACAATAAAACAAGAACGTGAAAAAAACACATTTCTTCTAATAAAAATGCAATGTAATGCTAAAATATATTTTTTAAACTAATATTATATTCACATATCGTTTTGCTATTTAATTTTATTAATAATAAGGACTTTTTATACACTTTTTTTTTATTTTTTTCCGTTCCTCCTTCAAAGAAAAAATGCAAGAATACCGCGAGTCGGTCTAATTTTACACTTCTGGTGTTTTTAAAGTTAAATATGTGTTTAAAACACACTCAAAAAGTATGAAAACCAAATATTTCATCAATAATCGATTTAAATATATTTTAAAGTGCTCAAAACGTGGAGTATTTAACAGCAACGTTGCTAGCAACTACGAAAATGTCTCTATCATGCAAGAGTCCAATAATTGCAATGAAAATCACATATCTAGACTAAAAAACAGTGCGCTTTATACAAACAAAACTAAACCGACTCGCTCGTCATAAGAAATATCACAAACTATTAAAAATATTACCATGCTACTTCACACTATACTTAAAAGCTGTACAATTTGATATAAAGGCCAAAAACCACTAACACGTCAGCGCGCACACCACGCAGACTTCATGACATAGTGGCACAAGTTAAAATTCGTAAATCTATAGCGATTCAATAAAGAATTATTTCTGAGATGAGTTACTTTATCACTAAAGACACTTTGCTGGCCCAATATAACTGTCCTATGTTTCACTTTTAGACAAATGAAGTTTGAAAATTGTCATAGTGACGTAAAGGCTAATTTTACCTGTCCCGAAAATGTAACATAGGACCCTGTAATATCGGGCCAGCGACTTGGTAGCACAGTGGCGTGACTCGAAATCGAAAACCTATACATAAGTTAACAGACCTAGCTGTGAAATATGTCACTATGTTATCAAGGTGGCGACCATATCGTGCAAAATCTATTCCAAACCTGTCTTCCGATTAAATCGGATTAGATAAATAGTATCATGTCTCTGCACTATGAACAAACTTCGGACAATCCCTTTCTCTCACGAACTATATTCTTCACTAGAGTTAGCTAAGATTGCTATACCAGGGCTACAATCAACTGCATGTTAGAGTCAAATAGAGATGCAACAGTTAGTGATTTGGCCGGATACCGGATATAAAAATGGCCATCGCGGCCGCCAGATATCCGGTCACGTTTTTTTACCTAAATATGGTAAATTCGACGGCGCGCGGGCGCGATGGTGCAAAGTGTTTATAGTCGAAGGCAATTTTTGATAGAATAGTGAACTTAATTCTCACTCGGTGCGCATTGAACGGCGCCACATTATAGTTTACGTAGTAAATGTTTGAATGTTTTTGTCTCGATTGATTTTTCTTTATTGGTTAAGATTTGGTACGTGTTGGAGAATCGCGCACGCAATTTTTTTTAATTTGTTTTTTACTTTCTAATGTTTAAAATTATTTGTAAGATTAAACTGACCTTAATATTGATTACTTTGTGGTTTGATATTTCTGTTACTCAAATTTTCTCCTTATATTAATCTAAATTACTATCCGTATTCGGCCGGATAGTAAAATGTGGCCGGATACCGGATAGTGACCGGATATCCGTTGCATCTCTAGTCATAAACATCACGTCTGCCTTCTCGCTCGCGCTTTAGAAGAAACAGCAAGTGCAAGCGAGTGGTGCGACTTAGTTTTTTATAACTCTAACGTTCAGTTGATTTCGGCCTTACAATAACTTACATTTCTTTGACACGATTATCCTGATGCTCAAACACCCTGACTGATACGCTAACAGTGCCTTTTACAAACCCATTTTTCCAACACCAAGGCACAAGCCTTCTCTACTCTTGATTACGAGCGATTTCTTATTAAATGTCAACTGAATCCATACCTAATTTTCTGATTTACTAATTTTCAAATTATACTTTTTTGTCGCATTATAACCAGAGGTCGGAATAGATGCTTGTTTGCCTAAACTTCGAGGGAGGACGTAATTAGGAGTGGTTATAACAGCGAAAAAAAAATTTGCGCTAGGGGTCAGTGCTACGAGTATGCCCGACGGACCTATTTGTATGACCACTTTCGGGTTGAATGTATTTGATTAGGCTTGTATCCTAAAAAAATAGAATTTGTCCGTCAGTAAGATTAACGGAAAATATTGAACACGTATTTTTTTTTGTCAATTAAATAATGAATGATGAAGATATAGCCCGTTAAAGTTCCCCGTGAGCTTTGATGCGCTTTAAATTTGTCTCATTTGTTTGATTGACAAAAAAAATGTGTCCAATATTTTTTGATAATCTAACTGACGGTCTAAATAGGATAATCTTTTTTTTACCCTATTATCTGCATTAGACAAATGTTGTCCATGAATAATCTGACCGTGAAAGTTATTTATTAGTAATAATTGACTAATCCGGGAAATCCAACATTAAATAAAAATCAATCATTAATTTTGGTGGGTTTAACAACTCCTTATTACGTCCACCCGCGAAGTCCAGGTAAGGCACTGCCAATTTCGACCTCGGATTATAACTAAGTCTTGTATTTGTTGGGCCTAATCTACCTTTATATATAAAAGTGTACAAGTCAAATTGACGCTTGCGAGTGGTAACAACCTCATTGCTTTACACCAAAAATTTCTAAAATACTTACAAACAATAAAATCGAATTATTTATATTTCAATTTCAAAACGAATACTCTTAATAAAATATTACTTACTGAGAACTTAAAATACAAATTACCACTCAAAGCTTAATAACTGTCACTACGTTTTGTGACGGTCATAAAAAAATATGACACCTGACATACGCTGTCATACTCAACTTGGTTTTCTCATACAAATATATAAAAGATAAAATACATTAACACGAACAGTGCTCCATCAAATCAAAACGTGTTATTTTTCCACAAAAATGGACCTTAAAATACATTTTAAAAGGCACGACCATCTTTGAAAAGTTTCGAACCACGCATAGTGATATGAATACCCAAGTGCAGTGCTTTTTTAGTGAACTCAGTTTCCTATGAAATGCACATTTTTACTTAGTCATGAATGAAACAGTCTCGTTAACAAGGGGCCTTATTTTCTTCTTTAATCAAATTTTTGAGTTAGGTCCGTTTTACTGAAAAAGCACTACTTGTGGCTAGTCACTACACAAGGTAAGTGCTCAAAATAATCTGCACGTGACTTTTTTGCAATCATATGTGTAAGGTTTTGCTTCATGCTAGGGCGACAATATTACGTCACGCAAAATGTAGACTTTATGCCCCCCCCCCCCTATCACGCTTGTTCCTATCTCTAATACGGCCTGTCAAGTCTGTCCCCCCCGCTCTCTCCAATCGCTGTGACGTAATATATGGATCGCCCCAGTGACCTTGACACATTTTAAGATGAGGCTTTATATCACTAAGCGGGTAAGTTACAGTAACTACTAACTCGCAAGTATTTCAATTTCTTTTCACAACTTAAAAAAAGACTGTCGCCTCATGGCTGACCTTATACAACTGCGCCCCGTGACGTTGTCTCAAAATATTATCTCTCTCTTTCTATCCAGTACAGTGTGATAGCTACAGCAATATGGCCATAACTCTAGAGTAGTGCTTTTTTTCAACCTTTTTTATCATGCGACCTTCTTTTATTACGCCGGTTGAAATGTTACCAATATTGGGTATGAACTAAGTGCCCGCGGCCCGCTTTAAGAGATCTTCGGACCCTTAAGAGGCCGTACAGGTTAAAAACACTGCTCTGAAGTATCCTTTTAGCGGAAAGTGAGTTCGTGATGTTTTTCATCCGGGAAACCAAAACTATTGAGACATTTTGTTGCGTCGGCGTCACAATAGATGCTAAATGATGTTGAATGCCAACCGTTTAAAGGGACAAGGGACTCAGTAGGGCAGTTTCACAAAAACGTAACCCCCCACCCCTTACACACGTGTCTCAGATTATGGACTTTTTGGGTTCGTTCTCAGAATCAAGAGTATTATCGATTTCGATATATAAAAATGTGACATGATAAAAGACAGTACAGTAAATGTCCTATTACTGGCCACCCTCAGATAAATACATATGGTCTAGATGAAGGATAATGTACTAAAGTTAGACTTGTTTTAATAATAACTACACGTTGTTATAGGTACCTAGATTATTTTCACAGATCGCATAGTGAAAAATAATCTGATCAGTTCACCTTACATTCTGTCTGTGCGTCAGAAATGTGACAATCCGAGTCATGCAAATTTTTGGGACATTTTGTATTCGTGAAATCGATTAATTACTTACTGAAACGAGCCCTAGTAGTCCATAATCTGAGACAATAGCCACGATGACGGGGTACGAAAATCAAAATTCTAATTAGTCAGTTAGATGATAAAACAATATTGGACACGTATTTTTTGCTTTTTTAATTAACAAAAAAAAACGCCAAAATAAATTGCATCAAAGTTGGGACTCGTGACGTCATAACTAGGTACAAACTGTAGACATATAGTGCATAATTGTTTTCCATTGTATTTTCTCGGAAACGTTCGTATATGTCATGCTACTTCAGTCAACTTCAGTACTTTTTGTATTGTGACCGACTGAAATAGCAAGACGTATGTTTCCGTGAAAAAACGATGGAAAACAATTATGCACTAAATCTGTACTTAGGAGTGACGTCACCCGACATTTTGACTCAATGCATCGGCCTTTATTTTTTGGATACGTAAAAAAAATTACATGACGGATTTATTATTGAAATTTAATCCTCATACCTATTGCGGGGTATACTTTTTTTGGAGTGCCCAATGGTCGGCCTATAGTCCGGCTGAAAGCCTACGGAGCGCACTTTATGGTCCTAAAATATTTAACAAAGCGTCCTTTGATTTAGAGAATAGGGTAACACTGTCCTTGCGGCTTACTTGGCGCTGTTCTTCCTCTGTACGTTGGGTTTCTTGTCCTTGAGCCGGGGGGCTTCGGGGGCGGCGGGGACGGCGGTGGCGAGGGGGGGCGACGCGGCCTTCTTGGGCTTGTTGGCTTTCGCCGCCGCGGCGTAGTTGATGGGCTTGGGGCCCGCCGGCTCCTCTGTTGATGGCGGTTGGATCTGAAATGGTCATTGACAATTTTAGAGACGATACAATTATTTTCAACACACTCGGTCGTAAAGTGGCTCTTATCACATCGTTTTTATGGCTGTAGTCCAGTCCATTACACACGCGTGTTTTTTACATTCCATAATCGCAGTAGTGCCCTTTCATTAAAGTTATTTTTAAACATCAGTAAATAGTTTTTAGGTACAAGAAACATTATAGTTTAGTACTTACAAAAATCAATTAATTTCAATAAATTATAAAGTTTTCTAATTTGTATTGAATTGATATAATTATTCAGTTTTTTATATTATTAATGTTTGGCTGATTGGCCAATTACCCTTGGCCTCGCCGCCCTTGCGCACGCATAGACAAATGCACCGGCCGCAGCGCGCCATTTTGATTTGATTTGACATATTTAATATTTAGAAATATTTCATATTGAAGTATGATTATTTTCTATAAATGACAATATGTAATGCTTGTGTTTCAAGCAACGATATTTAAAATATAATAATTTTATAAGTACGTACATTTGAGGTACTGATGACGGATTAATCTAAAACTTACGGACTACAGTATTGGTTTACCCAAGTATAACATAGACGAAATTTTAAGTAAAGGTACGATTCTTTCTTGCTTTTTTCCTCGCAAGTGTTTTGAAAAACGTCGTATGAAACTCGTGTGCATTGGTAATTACACTCAAAGAATAGCCTCGAGTGTAATTACCAACGTACCACACTCGTATCATAATGTACTATTTCACACCACACTAGGTCCGTAATGTTCACTTTACAGCACCAAAGCTAGGCGCAAGCCATTTAAATTTTGAACTTTTAATTTTTTTATGTCTATTTGTTTTCACCTTACTGGCTCGGAAAAGTTTCATTAGCGTCAAATCTGCGTAGAAATTGAAATTTGAGGTAGAAACCGCCCGCAACTTCGTTCGCGAAGTAGGAAAAAACATAACCCTCTTTTTTTCTTCAGCTTAATCGGGTAAAAAGTATCCTATATTCATCTGCGGATACCCAGCTACGCGTGTACCAAAAATAGTTGAAATCTGTTTAGCCGATTTGGCGCGATGAAGCCACGACACATACAAAAAATCCAAAAATGATATTTTTCGTGTTAGTGACTTCCAAATAGGCCGTTATAATCATTATTTTGATCGCCTTCAAACCCAACTTCGGTTTTAAACGGATTGGCTAAATCTAGACGTAACACCGCTAAGTTGACCTCACTAAGCTGGCTTGTTAAAATAGTAGACTTACCTTGGGCACCGCGGCGACGATGACGGGAGCATCTTCTATCTCCCTCTCTTCTACTCTCGGCTCGCTCTTCACCGCTTTCACCTCCTTCTTTTTGGGTTGTATCTGGAAATTAAGTTAAATAAATATTACTATCCAGCTAGCCAGGTAATATCGGAGGACACCGTTGGATAAGGACCGCTCACAATACGTTATAGTCTTCCAGGCAGAACGTATGGGCATTATAATGGCTGCACATGCGATCATCTCAAGGAAGGTAACGGACTACCCCATCCGCATACTCTCCGACAGCCGATCTGTTCTACAAACTCTGCAGAGCTACACCGATACCTCAGCACTAATATACGAGTGTCACCATTATACCTCTACCATTTGCCTGGCTGTGAAGCACACTGCGGGAAAACACGAAGGTGGAACAGCGGCAATACTGGTCCAACTTAAGCACCTGCAGGCAAACCACAATCTACCCCGGGTTGTCGCGTAAGTTGAGACAGCTAAAGAGGCCTCAGCTCCGACTCGTAACTGGAGCAATAACTGGACATGCCTTATTAAACAAACACTTATTTACCCTAGGTGTCACTAACAGTCCTCTTTGCAGGGCCTGCATGGAAGCAGAAGAGACAGCCGCCCACGTCATTCTCGAATGCCCAGGGGTGGCCAAGTACCGGGCACAATACCTCGGAATTCCGAGGTCACTCCCAGAAGCCGTCGGCAACGTCAAGGGTCTGCTAGGCTTTCTGGTAGAGCTGGGTTGGCAAGAGTAGTGCCACCAACCCATCACGCAAAATAGGCGCATCAAGACGTCGAGTTCAGAATCTGCCCAGAAATTTTGTTTTTCTATCATTGCACTTGCGAAGGATAACGTATCCGACATCCTACTTATTTTTGGATATGACTATGTTATATAAGTACATACATTGGTCTCAGATTTGACGACCACCGACTTGGTCTTGGGCTCCGCTTTGGCCAGCCTCTTGGGCTCGGGTTTCGTTTTAACTTCCTTATTATTTTTGGGTAAGAGTCTTTTATGTAAGTACCAGACGCGTGGTGTCAGGAAATAACGAGGCAAATCGAAACGTATTCATTTACACATATTTAAATTAAAAGGTGGTTATTTGAAGAAAGGTGGCCTTTCCTTGGGCGACCCGGTGGGAGTCTGCTTATATGGACGCCACGTCACTGGTAAGTACATGCATTGGTCTCGAATTTAACTACCACCAGCCTGGGTTTCTTGGGCTCCGCTTTGGCGAGCTTCTTGGGCTCGGGTTTCGTCTTGATACCCTTCTTAATTTTGGGTATGAGTATCATATGTAAACACATACCTTGGTCTCAAATTTGACGACCACCGTGTTGGTCTTCTTGGGCTCCGCTTTGATCAACTTCTTGGTCTCGGGTTTCGTCTTGACGTCCTTATTTATGGGTATGAGTATGTTATGTAAGTACTAAGTACATACCTTGGTCTCAGATTTGACGACCACCGGCTTGGTCTTCTTGGGCTCCGCTTTGACCACCTTCTTGGGCTCGGGTTTCGTCTTGGCGTCCTTCTTGGCGTCCCGCTTCTTCTCGATGGGCGCCACATCCGCTGCACTCACTTCCGGTGGCTCCACAGGTGGGACTGGTTCTGGAAATGAGTATTTCACTATAGTTAACAAAATATCCTTATCTGTACTGTTATCTATACTATTTATTATAAAGTTGTAAAAATGAAATGTCTGGAGGTCACTGAGTAGAAAAAAGAATATTTTTGGATTTTTTGTATGTTTGTATGTGACGTTGTAGCTTCGTCACGCCAAATCGGCTAATCGGATTTCAAAAATTTTTGGTACACGGGTAACTGGGTATCTCCTAATAGTTAAAGAATACTTTTTATCCGACTACGCTGAAGAAAAAAAAGAGGCGTTATGACTTTCTCCTCCGCGAACGAAGATGTAGTAATAAGGTGAAAATATGAATGAAACATTCATAATCATTATTCGTCCGATTCGAAACTTATTTTATTCAACACTAGAAGACGGGCGTCAACCGTGTACCAAAAATAGTTACAATCCGTTTAGCCGATTTGGCGTGTCGAAGCCACAATGACACATACAAACATCCATCGCGGCCATCTAGAGGGTAAGGCCAAATTAGCCTCTAAGAAGCTCGGCGTGCTCAACAGATCGAGACAGTATTTTACTCCGGCCCACCTCCTACAGCTTTACAAGGCGCAGGTCCGCCCGCACATGAAATACTGTTCTCATCTGTGGGCTGGGGCTCCCCAGTACCAGCTTCTCCCACTAGACCGCATACAACGGAGAGCGACTCGTATCGTCGGTTGCCAGCGTATTTCAGATCAGCTTGACTCCTTAGCACTGCGTAGAGATGTAGCCTCGCTCTGCATTTTTTATCGCTTGTATAACGGGGAGTGTTCCGAGGAATTGTTCGGGTTGATCCCAGCTGCATCCTTCCACCATCGTCCTACGCGACAATATTTCCATCCTCACCACTTAGATGGTTGGCAGTCCACAACTGTACGTTTTTCTAGAAATTTCCTGCCTCGCACGACTGAACTGTGGAATAAATTGCCGCATGCAGTATTTCCGGACCGATGCGACCTTCAAACCTTCAAGAACAGAGCGTACTCCCACCTGAAAGGCCGGCAACGCACTTGTGACTCCTTTAGTGATGCAAGTGTCAAGTATGGGCGACGGTGATCGCTTACCATCAGGCGACCCGTCGGGTCGTTTGCCCCTATGCCGTAAAAAAAAAAAAACATATCGTCACTACTTTGAAAAAAGCTTGTATGTGGAACCAAACTCGGGATAAAGGTAGCGTCATATATAGTTACTACGTTTTTTGTTGGAGTAAAATGAGATACAAGATTTTTTGAAAGTAGTGACGATATAACAAATTAAATGAAACATTTTTCGGATCAGTGTCCTTCAAAACTTTATCATTTGACGACAGGTTTAGCTCAGTGGGAGCAACGTTGCCTGCGAAGCTGAAGATTCGCATTCTTCAAATCCCGGTAAGGACAAATATTTGTGTGATGAGCATAAATATTTGTTCCTGAGTCTTGGATGTTTTCTATGTATAAAAGTAAATATATCTATTATACGGGGATTAAAATTGTCAAGAATAGATGCCGTAATTTATGAACAGCCCCATAGGACGTCCACTGCTGGACACAGGCCTCAATAGATTTCCACATGGGCCGGATAGAGGCGACCCGCACAATGCAACCAGTTCATTACAAAAACATTCGCCCTGGCCGGGATTGGAACCCGGGACCACCAGCTTCGCAGGCAGTGCAACCAACTGAGCCACACGCGTCGTCCAAATATCTACCTTCTGTTTTAACTTCTTCCGTAACCTTTGGCGATTCTTCCGTCTCTTCACTGGTCTCCTTCTGCGTGTCTTCTGTGCTCTTTACTTCTGTTACTTTCTTTTCTTCTGAAAAAAAAAATGGATGAGTATTAATTATAAGTCCGTCATGTAGATTAATCTCATATGGGAGACGTGTTTTTTTCTTTTTTATATAAGGTCAATTTTTACGTAATCAAAAAAATAAAGGAGATTGAATCAAAATGTAGCCTGACGTACAAATTCTACCTAGGAGTGACGTCACGAGCCCCCACTCCTGAACTTTAATGCGATTTATCTGAGTATTTTTTTATTGTTTTGAAAAATTTTAAAAATACTTGCCCATTATTTTTTTATTATCTAATTGACAGACTATTTCGAATTTCGATTTTCATACCCCGTCATCATGTCTATGGGACAAGTCCCTATCGGAACACTTTAAAAGTACCCCTAAGTTCCCCGCTTAAGGGCCTACTTCGTCATTTGTAAACCACGCCCCAAACGCGGAGCCATCCAATAAGCGTAATTTGTAATAAGGGACGCATTTATTGCTCGCGCACATCAACGAAAGAGAAAGCTAATACACTATATGCTTGGGGTTTTTTTTGGCGAAAGCACCAGATGTAAAAGTACAATGAAATCGAAGATATTATGATTTTTGTTAACATTTCAGTTAGTGAAGTAAAAGATAAAGGGAAGAATGACATTTTAACATAATTTAGCCGTTTATTAATCTGTCGCTTCTACAAACTAGACAAAAAACGGAAAATGAAGACTTTTCCCTTAACTTTTCTATCGAGGAAATATTAAGCAAACATGTTTCCGCTTTAGACGCTGAATAGGTTATATAGTCTTTTGACTACATATCTAAAAACCAGCCTGTTTCATACACTAGATTTGGAAAAAAAATAGCTTAAATTTTCGATGCACCCCCTTAATGTTTGGTTTACCAATGCAGCGAGTGTCGATTTAAAGTGTTCCGTTTCTAAGACATCATCAAAAGACGCATTTACCCCATAGACGCAATTAACCTTAGATTATGACGATACATTGGATATTTTTCTCGATTCGGTGACCTCCGAATAATCATTTACAATATTTTTTCGAAAACATCTTCCGTGTACAGACATTACATTTTTACAACTTTATAATAGATATAAATAAGCGGGACTTGCCTGTGCGCGCGCTGCGCGTGGGCACGAATTCGGCGGCGAGAGGGTTGAGCGTGGAGCGGGAAACCGTCTCCTCTAGCGACAGCGAAGGATTGCCGTTACTCGTTCTGCAATCAAAATAACGACACGTTAGGTACGCCACAAGAATATACAACTCGTTGCCCGATGAATTCAAAATGTTGGAGTGCAAGAACTCATTCCATAACAAATTGAAAAAATGGCTTATCACTCAAGCCTTTTTCGATATCAGCAAATTTCATAATAGGAAATAACTAGTGACATAAGTATTTTACCTAATCATTATAATTACTGTTGACATGCAATTTAATAATAAAATATCTTATCTGTTTAAAAGTAGTTTAATAGTCTCTGTTTTTAAATATTATAATTAGTAATGAGGTAGCCTGGGAGTTTTTTCTTTGCAGCGTTTCTTTTCTCCTCAGTACGCCTCATTTGTGAAATGCTGCTTGGTAAATTATTAGAATAAAATAATTAAGCCCTTCTGGCACATGTGTAACTGTCTTTACAGCTTAGGCCCATCTGGCATGTATGTACACCTTTATTTGTGTTTTTTCAAAAAATGGGTAGTTTGCACAAATTGTAACTTTGACAGAGGAAAATACATCTTTTCTCAGTCCTCCCGTGACCATGGAAAGCTGGAAAGCTTCCGAAACGTCGGGAACTAAAATGAGATAATATACGCGATATAAACCGTTAAATTGTTTTATTTTAATGAAAGTAGTTAATCCTAAAATATCTATATAATTTTCCTAACCAATATGCTTAATAGTTTTGACATGTGTAATTTCCAACTTGAATTTTAATTATGGAATAGTTTTAAATGCTATTCGTACTGTAAAATAATGACATGTAACATTTCATAATATTATCAATAAATTAGTATGAGTATAATAGAATACTTTATTATTTAACTGCGTCAATACATGGGTTGGAAAATCATTTTATACTGTTTTCAACAGCAACCCAGTCTGGGTGTACAGGATGGGCCACTCTTGTATGGAGAAAAACAAAAAGTAATTTTTTAAATGCTTTATAGCGAAAATTCTGTATCTTAAATCGACATTGAACAGTGTATACATTTTTATAGCGTTTAGAATTGATCTTCTGCCCCCGGATCCGCTTCAAAATTTACTATGGACATGGTATGAGCACACTGGGTGTTTTTTATATTTTTAACTTTAGCCAGACTTACATTATATTTATATTGCCTTCTTGTATTCTTTAATGAGCTGGTACGAACGGATGGACGAAATGAAAGCTGAATTACATCTAATCTTACTTCGGGCAGGAGGGCTTTGAACGTGGGGCTCGTGTTGTGTCAGCTCTCTCTCCAGCTCTTATTCCTCGTTCTCCAGAATTCTTCCCGCTGCTACACCTGGACACGTGTACTCACTTGGGACAGTGTGTTATGTCCGCTCTCTTATTCCTCGTCCTGCAGGTCTTCCCGCTGCAACACCTGGACACGTCTACTTGCATGGGGCAACTGTTGTGTCTGTTGGGCCCCTCCAGCCTGCTCTGCTCAACCTCCAGGTATTCCAGCTGTAACACCTGGGCACATGCACTTACGTGGGGGACGTGTTGTGTCCGTTGGGTCTCTCCAGCTCGCTCTGCTCAACCTCCAGGTCTTCCAGCTGTAACACCTGAACACATGTACTTACTTGGGGGACGTGTCGTGTCTGTTGGGCCTCTCCAACTCGCTCTGCTCAACCTCCAGGTCTTCCAGCTGTAACACCTGGACACATGTACTTACGTGGGGCACGTGTTGTGTCCGTTGTGCCTCTCCAGCTCGCGCTGCTCGTCCTCCAGCATGGCCTCTATGCATTGCTCCATGAGCGCCTCCTCTTCCAGCTGCTGCATCACCTGCGGCGCAACACGTGCCTTTTACACCCACGCACGCAATTAATTTTACTTATACATGCTTGGAGACATCTATTTTTATGTTAAATAGCCAATTAATTAAAATTAAACTTATTATAAACAAAGATCAAAAAGAAATTAAAAAATTTTTGAACGATACTGGACTTGAACCAGTGCCTTGAGCCAGACCGGGGCAGCACGCTATAACCAACTGAGCTAATCGTCCATACCAGTAGTCGACGAATTTTGTCATCTGTTCTTGCTTATGGACCTCTGTATGATGAATAGAATAGAATAGAATAGAATAGAATACTTTATTGTTTAACTGTGTCAATACATGGGTTGGAAAATTATTACATTCTGGTTTCAACAGCTACCCATTCCGGGTGTACAATATATTATTTATATACTATTTTTTCTAGTTCTCTCTATTTTTACAGTTTTGAAATTGTGTTTAGCTACTATAATATTCATTAAGATCATAGAAAGCCTTTTCGATCAGCCATTTCTTTAGCCTGCATTTGAAAGTTATCCCTTCCAGAGCTTTTAAATCGGCAGGGAGATGGTTAAATATACAAATCGCCATTATAAAAGTACTCTTTTTATAAATAGAGTTTTTAACTTTAGGTAGATTTAAATTATATTTATATTGCCTTCTTGTATTATTCTTTAGTGAAGACTTTGTTGTAAAATACATTGATTGATTTTTGACGAATAAACACAGCTCTAAAATGTAAATGCCAGTTAACGTTAGAAAACGTTTATCTCGAAAGACGTCACGGAGCGAGTCTTCCATGCGCATCCGATATACAGCCCTTAAACATTTCTTTTGTAATCTAAAAATCTTGTATACTACGACAGAATTGCCCCAGTAGATCACACCGTAAGTAAGTAGTGGGTACACGCTTCCATAATAAGCATTTCTTACCACAGTTTCAGAACATGCTCCCGACAGAATTGAAAGAGCATAACAACTACTAGAGAGCTTCTTGTTTAAATGTTCAATGTGAGACTTCCAGTTTAAATGACAATCTATTTTGATCCCAAAAGTAGTAAAGTTAGCGCTAGTGACCTCCTCTATGGAAGTACCTGCTTGTGATATAGTAAGCGATAAAGGATCAGTTTTGTAGTTTCTGAATTGTATAAGCTTAGTTTTACTTAAGTTTACTTTAAGATTTAGTCTTTGAAGCCACTGCATAATTTTGCTCAGAGCATAGTTAATGTCATTTTTTATATTAAAATATTGTTTGTCGCTGGAAAATAATACAGTGGCATCATCAGCAAACATCACGCATGGTTCACGAATTTGCAAAGGAAGTTCGTTTAAGTAGATGAGGAACAGAAGAGGTCCAAGGACACTCCCCTGTGGCAAGCCCAGTACGACCTTTTCAAAGCACGACTGTATGTGCTCAATAGTTTTGTTTTGACTATTGTAGGTTTCAATAAGTACGGCTTGTTGTCTGTCACACAAGTAACTTTCGAACAACTGTAAAGCATTCCCTCTTATTCCAATGCGTTCCAGCTGCTGCAAAAGTATATCGTGTACCACACAATCAAAAGCCCTTGACATATCAAGTAAGAGAGAAAAAACACATCCTTTTTTCATTCATGTTGTCCCAAATTTGTTTAAAAATCCTAAATACAGCTAATGCCGTCGATTTTCCCTTTTGAAATCCAAATTGGGACGGGCTTAGAATATTATTTTTATGCAAAAACTGGCTTAGTCTATTATATATTACTTTTTCAAATACTTTTGAAAAACTTGATAATAATGCTATTGGTCGGTAATTTTCAATATCAGTTTTTTTGCCTTTTTTGTACAGGGGCTTTATAAGGGCCTTTTTTAGTTGCTCAGGAAATATCCATCAGCCTCTAGCCGTTTAGCGCCGCCTAGTGCAGAACTGTGAAGTTACTTTCACCCCAGCAGATACCTTTACAACTACCATGGCTCGGCGAGAGGTGGCGCTATTATCAAGACTTTTTGTTTACATTGCAAATATTGTGATTATTAGCATGATATTTGTAAAAAAAAAAGGAAAAATTAAACTTATTTGTGGCTTTTCATCACAAAATGATCGTTATATTATCTTTAAAAAGAATGTGTCTGATGCTCTTATTGGTCATCACACTCATCACCGGCCCCTATTGCCTAACGCGTTTGATGCTCGGAATCAGAATCAAATGTCATGATTTTGTATGGGCTATGACATTTGATTCTGATACCAATTGACAAAATTTCGTTAGGCGATAACCTCCCGGGTTTAGTTTTAAAGTAAAAACAAATAAAATAAAAAGAAAGGCCAACATTAGAATTATTTGTATTTGCTAATTACACTTAATGACTATATTTAATTTTGTTGCCACTTGCTAATTTTAATTATTTAAGTGCCTATGTCCACAGCGTTTTTAAACTTGCCTTCGCGACGCATTTTAGGATCGCGCGTCGATAGCGCGTTTTTCATTCCACAGAGCAGCATACTGATTCGCTTATGGATACAGACGGTGCGTTTAAAAAACGCGGTGTGCATAGGCCCTATTATTTAAAGTTGTCCAGAAAGTGAAATTTCTGTCGAAAAATAAGAGAGTAATGTGTTACCTGTTTGTCAAATTCCTCCTCGTTCTCCATCCACATGTAGTCGGCGAAGTCGTCCGGGGGCGCCGCGCCATAGCCCGCGCCTGCGTAGTACGCTCCTGCCATCACGTAACCTGTAACACGTTATCATTATCACCCAGGGTTCGAAAAAACAAACGATATTTATTATGATAATAGGAAATTTATGATATATAATATCCGATATGCATCGGATATTTATGATATATATCCGGGTTCTCTATCATTTGCCCGAATTTCATATGCAATAATCTAATGTCCGAATTTCATTTGCCATAATTTTATATTCCATATTGAATATTGTATAGGACAATTAAGATATAGATCCGATATGCATCAGATATTTATGATATACTAGAGGGCACCTTCTAGTATATCATAAATATCTGATGCAACTCAACTTCGTTCGCGGAGGAGAAAAAGTCATAACCCTTCTTTTTTCTTTAGTATAGTCGAGTAAAAAGTATCCTATAACCATATGGAGATATCCAGCTACCCATGTACCAAAAATAGTTGAAATCCGTTTAGCCGATTTAGCGTGATGAAGCCACAACGACACATACAAACATTTCATTTTTACAACTTTATAATAGTATAGATATTCGGGATCTCTGTCATTTGCCTCAATTTCATATGCAATAATCAAATGTCCAAATTTCATTTTCCATAATTTTATATTCCTTATTGATTGACATGCCATAATAATCATTATAGAAGGTAAATATTATGGAGTGTTATTCATCATCATCATCATATCAGCCCAGGGACGTCCACTGCTAGACAAAGGCCTCCCCCAAAAATCTGCACAAAGACCGGTCGCGCGCCGCCCTCATCCTACGATTTCCTGCGATCTTCATCAGATCATCGGCCCATGGTCCTGTACGCGGTAGCCACCGAGAACACTTTAATACTTTAATATTATATGGTACTTGCATATTATGGGACTCAAAAAATATGGAATGTGACATTATAGCAAATGAAATTCCTCGGTCAGATCGCGATCTTGATGCGTTGATGGCTGCGTTGGGTCTCCTTTGGAATCCCTAATGGCGTTTGTCCTAATGTATCGTTTGCCAAATGTATCATTTGCCATAACGCATTTTTTTTAGAAACCGTTAATTTTTCAGGATTTCTTAAAAGATTGTCGTATAGATAACAATCCTGAACAGTTTACGGTTTCTGAAAAAAAAAAAAGATACATTAGGACAAACGATAAACGATCCGGCTGCGTTACGTCGCGCTTGTGTGTAACGGTAGACTTAGCGACTAGCGAGACACCTGTGCAAAAAGTCACCGCATGTAACCGGTATAAATTTAAAAAAATACATGAATTCTTACCGGGTATGTGGCCTCTGGGTATGTGCACCGGGTATACTGGTTGTGGATGTAGACCGTCTCCGCTGCCGACCACTCCACCTGGCACTCCGCTGTCGATTATAACTCCATTTGGCTGGAATATACAATAAACATTTTTACTACTAGAATGAAAGTTTCCATTCAAATTGTATTTTTTTAAGTAATTTCAAAATACGAGGCTCTTTTCAACTCCTATCAGCTATATGTTTTTTACGGCTATTGTAGAAAATTCATCCAGGCCTCATTTTAAACAAAAAACATCTTAATGCAAGAAGAAAGATATATCTATACGATACCAGAAGGTACCCGCAACTTCTTTCGCAGAGGAGAAAAAATCATACCCGCTTTTTTCTTCAGCGTAGTCGGGTAAAAAGTATCCTATAACCATATCTAGATACCGAGCTACTCGTGTAACAAAAAAAGTTGAAATCCGTTAAGCCGATTTAGTGTGATGAAGCCACAACGACACATACAAACATTTCATTTTTACAACTTTATAATAGTATAGATTTATATAACAGTAACCGAACATATTTACAAATTAGTGTGTCTTCTGACAAAGGCCTTTCCCAGTCTCCTCCACTCCTCCGTCTGTGGCCACTCTGGTCCACGTCCTCCCAGCCATCTCTTTTAAATTGCCCGCCTCTTTTTTCAAAGTTATTAAAGAGCCACAAAAAAAATCTTGCCAACAATAAATAGTACTTTTTGATAAATAATACTAATCTATAGAGTCACAGCTTCACATCCGAGCCGCAGGTTGCCACCTCAGGTCTAGAAAACTTGATGTTCCTAATTGTCATGTCTGTTTATATGATAAGTTGTCAGTGTGTCTGTTTGTTTTTGTAGGTACACGAAAATATGTTTATTTCTAGAAATAGGAATATCTCCAGTGGTTAAGGGTCAATTTCACAGCGTTTCAACCGCACTAATTAGTGTCACCGATTTAATGGTGCCTTCTATTACAGATTCATATGAGATACTATACCTCATACGAGGTACGCTACCTATACACAATATCTCAAAATGCCATTCGAATGCGTGCGGTTGAAACGCTCTGAAATTGACCCTTAAATACTCGAAGGTTAAAACTAACATCTGAGCATGGTAAATTTGGATCTAAATAAGTAATTTAGTTTTTTCACTCACCTGCCACTGTCCATTTTCCTCATTGCCATAATAAGCACCAACATTAGCCGAAGTCTCCGGGATTTTCATACTGGCAACACTCAATTTAAACAAAAACTATCCATAAAACAAAATAAAAAACTTAACCGTATACTCTTATTCGATACTGGCGCGTATAGTTCTAACTTTAAAAATAATTGGTTTGGTCTATAAGAGGCACTGTTATCATAAGAGGTTTAGATTCTGTGTGTGTCTTGACTATCTTCATTTCTGGTGATCCCTCCAACTGAAAAGAGACATTTTTTTATGGTATGTTATAAAACGGCGTCTTAATATAAATATTGGTGAAGAAACTACTCCAATATCATAAAAACTCCACGAGATACAAAAACGTTAAAAGCAAATTTTTGGACTTTCCCTAAAAACGCTTCACACTAAAGCCTACAAGCATGTGACGTCACACGCTAGTGTCTTGTATAGGGAAAATAAGAACTTTGTTATGTATATTAGCTGCAGCTATGTTAAAACTTGCGTTTATCAAACGGTTTTATAACAAAAATTACAAAACATTTGAATGATAAAAATGAACTTTCCCACCTGACTTTAGACTTTAGACTCATAAAACAAGCTACACGTGAGGAACGAACTCAAAATTTTAAGAAACAAAGAAAAGTTTTTTATTTTGCTTGTTTTATCATTATGAAGATCTTATATAATTTTTACTTTTTTTTCTAGTGTCAAATACAATTTGTCTATTGATCAGATAACAATGATCCATAAAAAAATTTAGTAACATTAGCTTACGCCAGGGGTCGGCAAGGCAGGGCTCGCGAGTCACATGCAGCCAGAGATGTAAAAAATACTTTATAAAAAGTATTTAAATACAAAATGCAAATAGTTTTTTAATTAATTATTTCAAATGCAAAATACTTTTGCTTTTTGTATTTTAAATACTAAATACAAAATAGGTATTTGCATATATACAGTGTGTTTGGTCAGCGATGTCGGAGCTTTTAAGGACATATACAACAATCAATTTTATCGATAAATTACCACGCAATTTTTTTTTGTGTCAACGGTAATTAAATGGCGGCAATTTTATAATGTCAAAGAACTGAATACGGGTGCACGTGGTATTTCTGTCATTATCTGTCTGTAATCGGTCCTAAGATTGCAAAAAAAATCTCTTTAGATAGCAGCTCATTAAATAAGCAATCTAATTAAGTTAATAATTTGACTCAACTATTTCTACGAACGAGATTTTACAAAATAAGTATTTTGTACTTGTATTTTAAATACAAGTATTTCAAATAAGTCGCATCTCTGCATGCGGCACTTTGGATGTGAAGCTGCGGCTCTATAAAATTATCAAAAAGTACAATTTATTGTTGGCAGGATTTTTTTTTCTAGCTGTTTAAAAACTTTGAAATTTGGTAAATTGAAATTTTTGACTCTTCGGACTCACTAGGTTGCCGAACCCTGGTGTAGTCTAAAGGCCGTGCCACACCGAATGCGTGTGCGGTATCTCATCTCTCAAGGTGCGTCCACACTTGTCTCATTTGCTCGTATCCGATCACCGTGCCGTGGTATGACTGCGTATCTCTTGGACGCTCACTGTCGGCGCGGCGATCATTGCCTTGCTTGTCCGATCTGAGTGTGTGATACGCGTATCAACATGGATTTCGAGTGATCGGATCGACGCAACGTCCAAACGCGTAATCATGCTACGGACCGAAGATCTGATCGGGCAAATGATACACATGTGGACGCACCTTAAAGGCCGAGATAGACCGGATGCCACATCGCTTACACAAAGGTCCCATTTGACCCTCTGGGTACAGAACTCAAAACATTGTACATCATATAAGAAACCATTATGACTTCCTTTTCCAGAAATTACGACGTTTTTAGAGATCGCTGTTAGCGATATGACCCTGTCATTTGATGTGACTATCATAAAACATGTCACAAATACCTCACAGTATATGACTCATTGACACAAATTAGTCTCAATCGGAACTTTCTCATAATAATATTAGTTCATTAATAAATTATGCTATGTTAGTAAACAAGATTACTCACAATTATCGCCACAGA
This sequence comes from Hedya salicella, assembly GCA_905404275.2. Classification (NCBI taxonomy): domain Eukaryota; kingdom Metazoa; phylum Arthropoda; class Insecta; order Lepidoptera; family Tortricidae; genus Hedya; species Hedya salicella. Next base: position 2,279,299 of record FR990120.1, read on the forward strand.
TAAGACACAGTAAACAAGTAATGTATAGATACAATAGTGATGTTCTTCCATGGTGATTGAAGCATAACTACATTTATCCTAGCAGCTCTTGCTGCTGGGTAAAAATGACACATAGCAGTCAAATTTACACATTTTAATTAATCAGCTTCTAGATAATGTTTTAGCTATAGTCATGTGACAAGAAGGGTATTAGATATGCATATGGAAGGATGTAAAGAGGAGGGGTAGACCGATGAAAAGGTGGATGGATTGCGTGAGAGATCACATGAATAGGACGGATGTGAGTGACGAGTGATAGAGAGGTATGGAAGAAAAAGACATGCTGGTGCCGACCCCAAGTAAAAGGGATAAAGACAAACAAATGATGAGGAGATCATGTTTCAGTTCATATTAATAAGATTACTAGGTGGCAACTTCGTTCGCAGAGGAGATTGTCATAACCCCTCTTTTTCTTCAGTGTAGTGGGGTTAAAAGTATCCTATAACCATCTGTGGATACCCTACCCAGCTACCGGTGTACAAAAATGAGTTGAAATTCTTTTAGCTAATTTGACATGAAGCTTAAATCCAAAAAAAGATGTTTGATTCAGTGACCTCCAAATAGTCCCTATTACCTATTTCATTTTTAGGGTTCCGTAGCCAAAATGGCAAAAACGGAATCCTTATAGATTCGTCATGTCTGTCTGTCTGTCTGTCCGTCCGTATGTCGCAGGCACTTTGCTCAAAAACTATAAGATGTACATTGATGAAATTTGGAGCATAGGTGTCGTGTGTAAACCGCTACTTAGTTTGATAGTTAAATAAAAGATATATATATTTCTAGGGGGGGCACTCCATACATGTAACCGAGAGCGAAAAAAAATTTTTTCAGCCAATATTAATGTGTGGCACATATTTCGACAGTTCTTCTAAAAACATTTTGACGTTTCCATAATTTTTTTTAGATTTAGTGGATATTTTCCGACATATTCGCTCCGAAACTAGCAAAAATTGTGTCCCCCCCTCTATTTTCTAAACGGTATGTTCAAAAAATGTGAAATAATGTACAAATATAAAGCTTAATAAATACTTCCAACCAAAATTGTTTTCAACATGATCTCAGCAAAAGGACGTAAGTGCCGGGGAGATACGCTCTTTTGTTAGTGTTTTATTCCATATCGTATTTTTTTCATCTGTAGTGCATTTTTTTGTATGTTTTTTTGGCTGCGGAACCCTTCATGGGCGAGTCCGACTCGCACTTGGCCGCTTTTACAACTTTATAATAGTATAGAAGATGTTTAATTTTGTTATTTTATTAGCTTTCATTTAAAAATAAATGGACACAAATATTTTGCATTTAACTGATTAATACTAATATATGTAGATTAAACAAATAGGAGTAACATTAATATTAAAGCATATTTAAAGTCTGTTATAATTTACCCATAGCATAGTGAGTAGGCTAGGAGATACCTAAGTTATACCACATAAATGGGTTTTCTTCTATTCCGCCTTCCATTCATTAATAATAAACTACCGTTTAGGTATTTACTAGCTTCTGCCCGCGACTTCGTCCACCTTAAATCCGTTTATCGCGAAAAAGGTTATTTTTCCGGTATAAAAAGTAGCCTAAATTTCATCCAAATCGGTTAGCAGGACGCACTTTCGCATTTATAATATTAGTATGGATACCTAGTCAGCTTTTTTGTCCATCTAACAGGAAACCGTGGTAGTAATCTTTCAGCCAAACATTTATGTTATCTGGTAGGTATAATAAATAAATATTACAGGACAATTGTTACACAAATCGAACTAGTCCCATGGTAAGCTCAAGGCAAGAGCTCAAGGCTTGTGTTATGAGTACTAGACGACAATTATTATAATATAGTACAATACTTACCAAGGGCTGTAAAAGAAAGAAAGCCCGAAATCGCAGGTATTTGTGACGGAGCTGCAGGCGAGGTTGTAAATATGCGATAGAGGCCTTTCTTTTTTACTGCCGTGGTGAGTACACAATTTTGTCTTCATCTGGCCATAATGCGAGTTTTAACTCACATTATAGCCAGGTGTGACTATTTACTTATATACATAGAAAACATCCAAGACTCAGGAACAAATATTTATGCTCATCACACAAATATTTGCCCTTACCAAGATTTGAACCCGGACCTTCAGCTTCGCAGGCAACTTTACTCCCACTGAGCTAAACCGGCCATCATAATACCTCTTTTGTTTCTAAAGGAAAGGCTAGCTGATGGTGGTCATAAGAACTCTGTAATAAAATAATGTGATCCAACCGAGTTTGGACTCTTTACAATTGTCTTGGTTAGTTGTTGACTCATCATTTCAGCCATAGGATGTTCACTGCTGGACACAGGCCTCCTCAATAGATTTCCATGTGGGCCGGATAGAGGCGATCCGCATCCCAACCAGGTTGTTTGACCACCTAGCGGGTGGCCTTCCCATGCTGCGCTTGCCAGTATGCGGTTTCCACTCGAGAACCTTTCTGCCCCTACGGCCATTGGTTCTTAAAACTATGTGCCCTGCCCATTACCACTTCAGTTTGCTTAAGAGAAGTACAGTCAGCAATAAAGTTTTTTTTTTACAGAAACTTATTTTTAAGGTTTTTTTTATAATAGTGTAGCTGACAGATGGAATCAGTTCCTTTTTATGAGCGCTCAAAATGCTCAGAGTAGATTTTTTTCTGACATTGTAAAGCAGTTATGTATCATGTACCAAAAGTATAAATACAAATGTCAAAAATCTAAATCAAAAAGTTACACTGTAACTAGGCCACAAGGGCACTTTTAAAATTCAAATTCAAATCGTTTATTTGTTCAACATAGGTAAAACATAGGTCTAACAATTTTCAATATGCTGGGCCATTTGGCATACAAATTTTACAAGTCTGGCTCTATGGCATTTCCCAAGAGGAGACCGCTGCTGAGAACAAAGCCGAAACAAACTCCACAATCAGTGTTTTCTTTGTATTTTAGAAATAGCATTTAACTGTATGCGTGACATAATTTGTACTGACTACAGACCCTATTTTTTTCATTTCAATAATACCATAGTCTACAAAAGAAGGTTTATCCCCATGGAACGCCAGGTATTTTTTTTTTAATGAAAATCCAATCATTAGATGTGGTAAGTCGGTTCTTAATTCAAAAATCGTTTATAAAACACAAGTTACAAGATGGGTTAAGAACAATATTACTTTAAACACTATTAATTTCTTTACATAACTGTAAACTTTTTTTTATGTTCTGTTTATGGGGGGCAAACAAGCAGACTGCATAAAGTTCAATAGAAAGTGTTTGAAATATATTAACAGCAAGATCAAGCAAGAAACTGCAAACTTTATAGCAAAAATTGTTGGCTCTGTTCAATTAAAACTTGATCCATTAAAGTTACATTTACATAAACAATTTTTAACAATGCCACACAACATGCGATATTTTTTATTGCAGAGATTGAAGTTTCAAGGTTAAAAAGATAATAATGTACTTGTATCATTAAACTTGTCACATCTCTGAATATCCAAAAACCTTTTAAACATTTTAAATGTCACAGAAGGATAATAATATAGAAAGATTAGATTTATTATTGGAGTAATAAATAATTTTAGTTTATTTGAAAAACTTATTACAATGTATTAAAGTTGCAAAAAAATACTTTAAAAGTAGGAGAATATTAAACCTCTAATTGCAACCTCTGCGAAAAATGACATTGCACGTTCATACTCTATGCTTTCAGACGAAACAAAAACGTAATTGTTGTCGACGTAAACGGTTGATAATGTTATGAAACTGAATGTCAACAAATGAAAGGTGCCCCGAATCTCCGTTTAAAATATTCCACTTTCTATTCAACGCGTAGAATGCGAAACAACACGAGACGGCCTAGCCCAATCAACGGACCCGAATACATATTAAAAACAAATAATTTTGAAACTCGAACTAGGAACTCCGCAGAACAGCCAAGCCTAAAATAGATCACCTAGAAACTAAAATAATAATAAACTGACCGAGTTTTCATACTACCGACACGATGGATTCAATTTAGCGCAAATTGAGATACAAAGTCGACGCGAAATAGCGCACTGGCACCGTGTAAAAGCAATTTAACTGGATAAAAATGGAAACTATTATTTAGCACGTGTTTCTTTCCTACATGCTACGTAACATTGGCAAAAAACATAATACTTACTCATTCGAAGCACTTTCCGTGCTTACGAGACATTGAACACTTAATTGTCCTGCTCCGAAATGTTTTTGATAAATTTAATGCACTGTTAACTAGCAAATTAGCACTATAACCTCCAATTTCACAATTTAACACACAAGACGATCTACCAGCGTTCGTGGCGCAAATGGCGACCGCAGTTAAGTTCGCCGCTGACGGAACGGTTTTTGAGCAAATTGGAATATTGATCTAACTTCGTGGCAATTAAAACGCCGGCTGTTTTTGAAGTTGTGGTTGTTTTATGTAGTAAATAGAGGGAAATTTAGTAAATAAATTTATCTTTCTAGTTGATAATCATACTCTTGTGAATTTGGATACCAAAATGGTTTGTCAAAGTGAGAAAAATAAATCATGACAGATCCAGCTCCAGCAGCTATTCAAAAAAGTTTTGAATATGTACCTGACAGACATGACATATAGTTTTTTAACTGTTTTTAAATAAATAGTTATAATAGATAACAATAATAGACATATCTTTTGCATTAATATATTTGTGTAAATGTAAAAAAAAGAAACTGCAATATTTCTCAACAAAAATATCTTACTAATTTATAAACGAAGATTTTACATTCCGGCTGACACAGATAACGTAAATCTATTTATGATATTGTTGTAACAAAAGTAACGGTACTAGTACATTTCTGGGAAGATATTAAACAAAAAGTATATTGAATATATAGATATGAGAAATAGTTGAAATGGAGTTAAAATATTTTAGCACAATATCCTTGGGGATATAATTTTATACCAGCGGTATAAGTGGAAACGAAACGTATCATTGTCTGACTAGGTAGATAAAAGAAGTGACAGATTTGACAGCATCAAAATAAACCTGCATTTTCGTTTCCATTCTACTAGACCCTATATTTACTTACTGTTATATTTTGTGCTCTATTACCTGACCAATCGATTAGTAATGTCGACGCCGTACGTGGAGTTACAGCAGCCCTTGAACGAATTCGCGTTACTATGTCGCGGATGCTTAGCGGAGTCAGGCGAGATGAAAAATATGCAGGAATGGGGCTTGGCTGAAGACTTTTACAGAATCGCTGAGGTTTATATATATTTTTTAATGCTTTAAGTGGCCAAGTAGCAGAACACGACCATCAAATGGGAAATAACCATAGTCACTCGTCATTTGTAAGGCTTGCAGACTTTGCTAGTTCGGAAATTTCTAGATAATAGGGGAAGCTTGAGCTGTCATAAAAGTGTACTTAAGACGACGGCCTGGTGGCCGCCTAGTAGGTCGGCCCAGGTACCGCTGGGAAATCATGGTTGAGGCGGATCTGCATCAGCTTTTAAGTTAATAATTGGCAGGTAGCTCCACAGGATCGGGATAGGTGGAGATCTTGTTTCAGAGGCCAAGACCCTGTTGGGATTGCTGTGCTAAAATAGTTAGAGTTGGCTCATTATTTAAAAACAATTGCCCGCGCTTTTTTAGATTTTGGATTGTTAACAGTTTTCAACCCCCGACAAAAAAGAGGGGTGTTACGAGTTTAACGTGTCTGTAACTCTGTGTATCTGTCTGTGGCATCGTAGCGCCCATACGGATGGACCAATTTGAGTTCGGTTTTTTTGTGTCATAGATAATTTTATCCCGAGTGTTCCTATCTTCGTTTGATGAAAATCGGAGCACTCGTCTCTGAGATATTCAGCTTTTAGTGGAACAAGTTGGGGGGTTTTAAAAAATTTAAATTTAATTTTTTTTATTTTTTCTACACAGTCATGAGCTCATTTGTATAATTCAAATACCTGTGCATTAAAGAGTTTTTGTTTTATTTGTATTGAATTATTTGTATTGTGCAATTGTAAAAATTCCCATCCCCCTTTATCAGTGGGTGATCTGCTACAACGGGCGGGCGGGTCTTCTCACTACCTCATAGTAGGCGTTGGGTCCATATATTAAAACAATAATACCATGAATGGTTTTTATTTTAAAGGTACCGAGGAGAGACAATGTATCTGAACTACTGTGTACAAATTGTGAGGACAGTCTGCTCAGGTGCCGGGGTTTCCGGCAGCGGTGCCAGGACTCCGACACGTTTCTTAAAGACACTGCCAAGGTAAGTCATCTATTACTATATGGACACATCCATTAAGTACAGGGTGTATGGTAACAGGATGCAAAGCCGAAAGTAGATGATAGTTTAGGCCATTTAAAACATTTTAAGCCATACATGTCTTAGACAAATGTTATAATCTATTTTCTTTTATGTATGAGTTCTTAGATTTTTTCAGAGAAAACTCCTAGTATTGTCCTAAAAAAAAGGAATAACATTTGTCTAAGACATGTCTGGCTTAAAATGTTATAAAATGGCCTAAACTATCACCTACTTTCAGCTTTGCATCCTGTTACCAAACACCCTGTATATGAGGTATAAAAATTGACCAAATTAATATTATATCATAGAGTTTGATTGTAAAGAAAATAAAAACCGGCCAAGAGCATGTTGGACCATGCTCAATGTAGACCGCAGCTGTTTATACAAAAAAATGCACTACAGATGAAAAAAATACGATATGAAAAAAGAAAACACTCACAGAGGAGCATATCTCCCCGGCACTTAAGTCCTTTTGCTGAGAAGCGCAGTTTTTTGGCAATAGCTTATAAACGGTATGTCCGATCATGTTGAAAACAATTTTCGTTAAAAGTATTAATTAAGTTTTATATTTGTACATTTTTTCATATTTCATGAACATACCGTTTAGAAAATAGAGGGGAGGGGGACACAATATTTTTGCTACTTTCGGAGCGAATATTTATGAAAATATTCACAAAATCAATTTTTTTTCTTAGAAACCTCAAAGTGTTTTTAGAAGATCTGTCGAATGACGTGCCACACATTAAAATAAATAAATAAATAAATAAATATCAGGGACAATCTTACACAAATCGACCTAGTCCCAAACTAAGCAAAGCTTGTACTATGGGTACTAGGCGACGATATACATAATAAATAGATAAATTATAATACTTAAATACATAGAAAACATCCAAGACCCAGGAACAAATATTCGTGCTCATCACACAAACACTTGCCCTGGCCAGGATTCGAACCCAGGACCGTCAGCTTCGTAGGCCGTTGTACAACCCACTGAGCCAAACGTGTCGTCAAAACATTACACATACATTGATATTCGCTGAAAAGCATTTTATTCAGTTTCGGTTACATGTATGGAGTGCCGTGTATCAAACTAAGTAGCGGTTCACACAAGACACCTATGTTACAAATTTCATCAATATACATTTAATAGTTTTTGAGTAAAATGCCTGTGACATATGGACGGATGGACGGACATGACGAAACTAAGGGCATAGTATAATAAAGAGTACTACGTACAGTATGGACACTCCCTGAAAGTGCCGCCCACCCGCGCTCGGTTACCTCGCAGTTACCGGCTGAGCTGTGAGTGGGAAGAGCGCGGGTGGACAAAGCTTGCGGGCGGCGGGCGGCGGGCGGCAGGGAGTGTCCACAGTGTGCTAAGTGTTCCGTTTTTGCAAAGCAGGATTTGAACCTGCAACTTTTTCTTTAACCTAGAAGTGTTCTGACCTAGTCATAGTCATAGTCATTTATTCTTTAATATAGATTGCGTTAGAATCACACATAATTTACGATTATAAATGTATAAATAACAAATATAAACAACTTAGTCTACAGCACATTCATATTAAGTTTGATCACAATTTAAATAATAACATTACTTTGATTTTAATTAATAATTCAACAATAATAATAAAAAGACCTATTCAAATGTCAACCTAAAATAATATTAAAAATAATCCATAATAATAAAGAAAAAAATCCATAATAATCTAGTTAACACTAGTGCTATTAGTAGCACCCCCTGTATCTTTCGTTTTTTTTTAAACGCTAAGCACTACTTTCGGAGCGATTATTTCTGAAAATATTTACGAAATCAAAAACATTTTAGAAACCTCAGTCTTTTTAACAGAACTGTAGAAATATCTGCAACATGTTAGTATCTGCTGAAAAAAGAAACAGTTTCAGTTACATGTATGGAGTAAAATGCCTGTGACATACGGACGGACGGAGGAACGGACGAAACTATAAGGGTTTCTTTTTTGCCATTTTGGCTATGGGACTCTAAAAATTGCATTGTACCTATACAATACTATTGTTTGATCTTGTTCTCGTAACCGCAAACCAATTGCTTCCAAAGGGGAATATGTAGATTTGAGAATTTGTCGAATAGGGAATCTGTAGAATTGGTACTCTGTAGGCATGCACCTAAAGGGATCAAGGGTTTACTGGTTCAAGTTATTATTTCGATCCCTGTATTTATAAAAACAATTTTTTCGAGTATCTATCTATTCTTATTCCATTCAGTGTATCTTTTAACTGGCACAGCGAAGAAAAAACTAAAACCCTAGATGCTACAGAAAACAGTTTAAGATATATTTTCATATAAATATACAGGGTTATTCAGGAGATGTGATCAGGCCATTAAACAATTTTCCATCTTTACAGAAAAAAACCCAAGACTCGCAGTTTGGAAACTCCGTGACCTGCGTACTGAACGACGATAAACTGATAATCATCATCACAGCCAGTGATATGGAGGCGAAAATACCCCTACCCTGCCCATACGCGACTGGGGTCCAATGTACCGAAAAATACACAAAAACGCGGTACCTACAAAATCATCTCATGAAACATCATCATCGCTCTAAAAACATGGTCATTGAGTGTCAATTTTACTGCACCCATCCGGAATGTGCGTACTTCGTAAATTCAGGTAAGAAAAAATTCTTCACCGGACGAAAATATTTGAATCAACATTATAACAAGGTACACAGCTCCAAAGTTGTCTGTGAAAGGTGTAGTATGAGTTTTTATGACACAGAGCTCGAACGACACTTGAAAACGTGTAATGTCAGATATTTATGTCAGATTTGTAATATATTGTATAAGACTAACGAGCGGTTGCTCGTACATTTGATGAGGAATCACCCGGAAATACATGAACAGTACAAAAGGCAGAGAAAATCGAAGAAACGTACATCTGAAACCATCACAGAGAGCAAGAAAATAAGGATGGAAGAAAAACTTGAATATATCTGTGATAGTCCTAAGAGAACTTCGGCTACTCAAACTCGTCCCGATGCAAACATTAAGAACGACGTCGCTTTACCGTCTTGGAAAAGCGACGGAGAAGCCAAAACAGACGAGATCTCAACGCAGACAGTCTTCGAGGACCTATTGTCTCTCAAGTCTCAAACTAGCGAAGATGACTCAATTTTCTTCTCAGAAACAGTATCTTTATCTGACATACAGACTCAGACATTCCCCATTGAGTTTGGACTCAGCAGATCAAATAAGCAGACAATCACCTCTGAGACTCAATCCCCGGATCTGAGCATAAAGGAAACTCAGACTTGCGTCTGTCTTTACGACTCCCCTAAGCTCAATTTCAAACTATTCGATAGTGTATCTTCTAGTCCGTTGAGCATAAATTTAACGTCTACGGAGACTCAGACGGGCGAGTTCAAGTTTGACGTGAAGGATGATTTGTTGAGTTTCCACTCTACAGAGACTCAGACTTGCTTCGAGGAGGAGTTGAGCAAGGAGCGCTTGTGACACTGGCCTTATTTCCAGCAGCTTTAAGTTTCATATTGCAAGAAATTTGGCATTTAAATGTTTGTTTATAACTCAGCTCAATTTCAAACTCTGCTGTAGCAAGTCATTAAACCAATTCATTAATTGAACGGGGACATTTCCGATAATTAAAAGTTATAAACAATCTAAAATACATTGTTGTTTAGCGGTAACACCGATTCTTCAATTTCAAATTCAATATTGTTTGTTTATTAGAACACAGTTATATACATGGTCTTAAGATATAAGGGTGGTATTCCACTTGTCCAAGATCTTTGTCCAATGTGCATTGCGTCTCACATTTTGCTTAAAAAAATGTGAGACGCAATGGACATTGGACAAGTGGAATACCACCCTAATATAAAAATCCTCGAATTCAGCATGCAAGCATGCGTACAAATATTTTGTGTAAATAGGCTAAAATATTTTCAATTTGGTATCATTAATTAATTATTATAATAATTGCACATGGCAAACATTTTTTATAATTTAAATAATCTTTGACACTGTAAAAACATTTGTCCAGTAACCATTTCGTCAATTTCCGCTTAAATATTGGTCCCGATAATAGGCTTGTGTCCTAAGACAATATAATTATTCCGTTAGTTTGATTTTCAGAAAATATTGGACACGTATTTTTTCTTTTGTCAATTAAACAAAAAATGATGAAGATATAGCCCGTTAAAGTTCCCAGTGCCACGCGCCTCCACTCCCAAACTTTGACGCGCTTTATCTATGTCTTATTTTGCTTGATTGACAAAAGAACAAATACCGTGTCCAATATTTTTTGATAATCTAACTGGCAAACTAATTAGGGTTTTTTTACCCAGGAAACTACCCTTTAACCGTAACTCATGTTGTATATTATTATAAATGGTTAAACTCATATTAGCAATATTTCCTTTGTACATGTGTTAGAAACTGTTGTACATAGCTGTGAAACTTAGTAGAATTAAGAGTCGAATGATTTGGCGTGCAATAAAGATAATATTAGGGGTAGGTATAACTAATCGTTCGTTATGGAAGTTATTTGGGGAAGTCAGCGGTGATCAGCGGTGGAGATCTGTAGATTGAAATGTTGAGGTTATAACTTGGCTTAACTCCACACGATTTGATGAAGTATCTAAAAGTACATTGAGCATAATATTATAATATAAATGAGAAAGTTTGTGCTAATGTATGTACGTTCCTCTTCATTTTACAAACTACTGAACGGTTCTCGAAGAAACTTTCCAATAATGTTGTAGACATCAGAATAACACATAGGCTATTAGTTGCATCTCTGCGCGGACGAAGTCGCGGGCAACAGCTAGTAATACTATAAACGTGAAAGTTTGTGCCTATGTATGTACGTTCCTCTTTATTTTAAAAACTACTGAACGGATCTCAATGAAAATTTCCAGTAATGTTGTTTAGACATCAGAATCACACATAAGCTATAAATTGCATCTCTATGTGACGTAGTCACAGGCAACAGCTAGTTGAGCATAAATCTAACGTCTACGGAAACTTAGACGGGTGAGTTCAAGTTTGACATGAAGGATGATTTGTTGGATGTTTGTTGGGCTTCCACTCTATAGAGTCTCAGACGTGCTTTGAAAAAGAGTTGAGCACGTATAGCTTGACTAATACCGCTGTACCGCGCCTTAGGTATGCGAGCGGCGAGACGGGGGGGGGGGGGGGGGGCAACAGCAGCCGCTGATTCGTCATTCCGACGTCGGCTGCCCCCGCCGTCTTGCCGCTCGCATACCTAAGGCGCGGTACAGCGGTGCAGAGTTTGTAACCTTACCGCCTTTTTTCAGTGGCATTAGTTTGCCTGTAATAATATTAGATTAATGGATTATAGTTCCTGTGTGTCTTGGTTAGGTTAGGTTAGGTTAGTGTCAATAAATTGTGCTCACATGCGCATATTTTCATGCAGTTTCCACAAAAAAAATATTTATACAACAAACCACCACCAGACAGTATAATCCTCGACACGTGTTTCGCCTCTACGAGTCATCATCATATGATGGTCGCGTTTATCACGCGATAGTCAATAAAAATTTACAATCAGTTATGTCAATGACATTAAACAAATGCCAATTAGATTATTCAAAATTAAACTTAAAAATTGGCTAGTAGAAGAATGTTTCTACTCTATCGATGAATATTAAAATTGTAGTAAATTGAAATTATATTTCATTGATTTGAATATTTTAATAATTATAAATTCTCATTATTGACAACGTAAAACCGCAATAGTAATTTGTTTATTTAATTTATTTTTATAACCCTGATATTCACATACTCAACATATTTCTTAATGAGATTGTTAATATTAAAATCATAGCTTATGTAGGAATACTAGACATACTTCATTGTATTTTGCATGCCAGCTGCTGGTGAAATGTGTGATTCCATGTAACTATTATACAACCTTGTACCACATTTTAAGCTAAATAAAGATCATTCATTCATTCATACATCATAGGCCCGCAGGAGGTGCAGGAGATGGTGACGGTCCACCCGAGCAGTATAATCCATGAATCTAATAGGGAATTCCGCAAAGTAATACCTGAATATATCATTATTTACAGGACTCGAACATATGATCAGTGCGGATAACATCAAACGACACACAGGATGATTACAAATAATCTTTTCGTAAACAATTAACCGCTTATCAACCTCTTTAATTAAACGATATCGCCACTTGAAATGAGCAGTACATAGCGTCTTTGACTGACATTGTCAGTCTGATTAACATTAAATGAATTTACGTTGTGATTGGTTAGTTGTTGTTTTTTTTACAAATATATGTGCGATTTATTAGAGAATTTATATATACATATAAATAATAACGTAAAATATTTTTCTTTGAATTTGTGATTATATATATAACATCTACTTTTATTATAAATAATCGTCGGTGCCTTACGGTACTTAACAAGTTTTGTAAAACTTATTTACTTACCACATCATCCTGTGTGCAAAATTACGTCATTTTTCCTTTCCGTTCTAAATGTTTGAGCCCTGTATTTATTTGTAATAATGACGGTACAGTACTAAGTCAAAAATATTTTTAAGAATTGCATTAATTGTTTTATCGTGGTTCGTAACGTAAAAGAACTAAAATGTATGTGATCTTGATATATATCGATAAGCAAATTTAAACGTTTTTTAAATCACTATTAGCACTTTTTTCATTATTTAATTGTAAAATGAAAAATGCACATAATACTATATAATAACAATGAATGTGCATATTTAATTTGTTAATGTTATCATAATATTATAAATTATTGTCAGATTATAAAAGTAGAAAACTCAAGTTCATATAAAACAAAGTGATTAATAAGATTGTATGAAATCGTAGAGCATTGCTAAGTTAATAAATAAATAACAATGTGATGAAATTAAAATAGTTTTATTTATTAATATTTAATGTAATACCATGTAATAGATTCCATATTAAAAATAGACAATTATTTTTAGCAAATCAAGACGACTCAGAAAATGGCAAGATTGTGTTCCCCAGCTGGGCTTAAAGTTCCAATCTCATGCCAATTCCAGTAATTTCTACACAATTGGATTGAATCCTTCACTGGAAAATTGGATGCGGAAATGTATCGAGACAGGTTTGAAGTCAATAAAAATAAAAGTGTTACAGTTCTTTCATTACATTCTGTATATTGGAGAAATATTTTTATTGTATAAAGGCGCCCGGAACTTCCCTTACGGAGGAGGAAAAGTCATAACCCCTCTTTTTTTCTTCAGCGTAGTCGGGTAAAAAGTATCCTATGACCATCTGGAGATATCCAGCTACCCGTGTACCAAAAATAGTCGACAGGCCACAACGACACATACAAACGTACAAAAAATCCAATTTCTCGCTTCAGTGACCTCCAAATAGTCCCCTCATTCATTCATTCAAGAGTCTGGAGTGTCCCACTAATGGGAAAAGGCTTCCCTCTCATTCTTCCACGTGTCCCGGTCCTAGTACCTTAAAATATTTTTTTTTTTATATCTTTATTGTACAGATATTTCATTTTTATTTCCTATTATAGATAATTTCGCCGTAATTTATATCTATTTTTTCAACTGGATGAATATACGTTGTACTGTTTCATTTCAGACGTATGCCGCTTTTAATGACTGAAAAAAGAATTAAAAAAATGTGCGGAAATAAAAATTAAATTTCACATAAATATGACGTTGTTCCGTATACGACGCAACCTTATATTTGCGGGAGACGGAGGCGCTACCGTCATACTTTAATGAGAAAGCAGTACTACGCAAGTCAGTTTCCGATTTTCCCGACAGCATTACTAAGTTTATCTATGTCTTATTTTGCTTGATTGACAAAAGAACAAATACCGTGTCCAATATTTTTTGATAATCTAACTGGCAAACTAATTAGGGTTTTTTTACCCAGGAAACTACCCTTTAACCGTAACTCATGTTGTATATTATTATAAATGGTTAAACTCATATTAGCAATATTTCCTTTGTACATGTGTTAGAAACTGTTGTACATAGCTGTGAAATGTTTTTTATATCTTTATTGTACAGATATTTCATTTTTATTTCCTATTATAGATAATTTCGCCGTAATTTATATCTATTTTTTCAACTGGATGAATATACGTTGTACTGTTTCATTTCAGACGTATGCCGCTTTTAATGACTGAAAAAAGAATTAAAAAAATGTGCGGAAATAAAAATTAAATTTCACATAAATATGACGTTGTTCCGTATACGACGCAACCTTATATTTGCGGGAGACGGAGGCGCTACCGTCATACTTTAATGAGAAAGCAGTACTACGCAAGTCAGTTTCCGATTTTCCCGACAGCATTACTAAGTTTGTACAACTATCGATTTGGAACGCTGCGCGCGCATCTCTACGTTCTTTACTCATTATTCGTTCGCGCGCCTGGCCGGTCGCTCGCTTGCTGCAGCGAAAAAGAAATAAGTGCCAAAAACAGGCCTTGGATAAAAAAAGAGCTAAAAGAGTTTTCGAACGCGTTCGATTTTGAATTTAGAACGCTGGGCCCAGGCCCAGTGGGTATTAAAAAAGTAAAAAAAAATTAAAAGATGAGCGCGCTCCCGTAATATTCGAGACACGGTTTAAATCGCGCGTTAAGAAAAGGGTAGAAATTTTTTGTATTAAAAAGTTGAATAAAACTATTACAACGGCTACCTTAAGGATTTTTAGTAATTATCAAATGCATTCGGCGTTTGCTGTGAATGCCAGAGAGGTCAAGTTAGGTTCTACGGAGTCCGAAGACCACTTTAAGTGCGATATACCCATCTCGTTACCCGCGCCCCCGGACATCCCGCCATGTCCCTGCCGAGAGAGTTCATCTTTAATCAGGTAAGTTACTTTTTTTTTGTAAGCTTTTGAAGTCCACAAACAGCCACCGGATTTTGTGAGTCTTTTAAACCCCGAAGAAAGAAGTGGGCTGTTATAAGTTTGAGGTGTGTGTCTGTTTGTCGTATCATACCTCTTGAACGGATCGACCGATTTTGATTTAGTTTATTGTGTTATAAGGTGATTTCGTCGAGAGTGTTCTTAGCTATGATTCGAGTGTCATGATTTTATTAAGTAAATTGGTAAATTTAACAGAGGTAGGGCAACAATGGGCTAATTTTAAGGTAAACAGCAAATATTAAGTAGCAACACCATGGGAAACTGGATTTAGCATGGAGATATATGGAGGGGGTTAATGGAGGCTGGAGGTAAGGGTTCCCGGAGAGCTCACTTTTTACCGGAACGAGCTGAAGAGAGGTTGACCTCGGCAGAAGAGGTCTTGCAGTCTAGTATTATTTATAATACGAGGAAATCCGTTCAGCCGTTTGAAAATAAACAGCTTTTTTCTAAATGCCTCGAGGGTTTTTTCATCCATAGGTAAACCGATTATTTAGTACTGGATTAATTTTAGCAATTACTTCTTACTGTATGACCTTTCCTGCGATGCGAGAGGTTTCGGGTTCAATCCCTGGGTCAATTATATTTTTCATCATCATCTCAGTAGGAACACGACCGGTTTAGCTCAGCGGGAGTAACGTTGCCTGCGAAGCTGAAGATGGGTTCAAATCCCGGTAAGGGCAAATATTTGTGTGATGAGCATAAATATTTGTTTTTGAGTCTTGGATGTTTATAACACAAGCCTTATTCAGCTTACCGTGGGACTAGTTCGATTTGTGTAAAATTGTTCTTTAATATTTATTTATTTATTTAAACACTTGACAGAGTGTTCGTGGTCAACAAGTCGTAGGTCCACGTATGTGTGACAGATGTAGCTTGCCTCACGATATTTCGCCATTTCTCCCTGCTGGCAGACATTCTAGAGCACTGTGCACGGGGCTTCCCACCAGGGCTTTTATTTGGTCGGTCTATCGCATTGGAGATCGTCCGCACGGTCTAGTTCCTTCCATTCTACCTCCCGCACGACAAGACGCTTGAGTCAATTTTTAGGGTTTCGTAAATAAAGACGAGAAAAAGTCATAACCCCTCTTTTTTTCTTTAGCATAGTCGGGTAAAAAGTATCCTATAACCATCTGGAGATCCAGATACCCAGCTACCATGTGGAGATCGAGATACCCAGCTACCCGTGTGCCAAAAATAGTTGAAATCCGTTTAGCCGATTTAGCGTGATGAAGCCACAACGACACATAATAGGTACAAAAATTTTATTTTTACAACTTCGAAATAGTAGATTATGATAACTCACATAATTTCCATTAATTTTAAATTGAAAAATTACGAAATGAACAAAGAATAAGTAAAATCGCTTGATTTTTCGTAAAATCCAAGCGTTTTCGGGAATTTTACAGGTTTATTTGTTATTTGCATGAAAGATTACATACAAAATTACATTACATACATACATACAAAATTACAGCGACGGTCTTTACCAGTATACTGTTTCAAATTATCTTCACGAATCAAAGAAACCACGATCAACACCACCAAACGTTGTTATTGTAACGTTCGGTGACAATGACAATGCAATATTATGATACCATCGAGCTGATCTGATGATGGAACTGGAAGGTGGTCAAATCTTGTAATAAAATAACGCAATCAATCGAGTTTGGGCTCTTATATTACTTGTTGTCAAGGTAAATTGGATTTAATTACCTGAGAATAAAAATATTCTATTCTATTTAGAATTTACCCAGAAAAACTTGGAAATTAAAGATCTGGGGTCCGAGTCTAACATCTTAGGAGAAACTAAATCTGCAAGACTCCGATGGCTCTGGTACGTGGTCCGAATGGGTGACGATCGTGCAGTCCGGAGAGCGTACTCGGGTCGTCCATCTGGTCGAAAACCAGTTGGGCGTCCTAGGTACCGATGGGACGACGAAGTCCAGAGGGATCTAATGGAGCTCCAGACCGTCTCTAACTGGATGGAAATAACTAGGGACAGGGAACCCTAGCGGTCTTTGGTGTCGGAAGCCAAGTTCCACCTCGGATTGTTGCGCCACAGCAGATAGATAGATAGATAGATTCTATTTAGAATCGTTTAGTCTGTTTTCGTTATTTTGGTTTCGTAACTTTTGTGCGACTTTCGTTACTTGATAACGCAAAAAATTGCCGCCTCTATAACCAGGGGCGTATTTTGAAATTTGGCGCCCTGGGCCAATAAGTTTTGCCGTCCCAGAAGGGCGAGAAGGTAAGGAAAAAACGAGCCATGTGCGAGTTGGACTCGCGCATCATGAGCTGTTTGCCGCCCCGGGCCATGGCCCCCTTCGCCCTAGGGTAAATACTACAACTTAGATTTTAACGCTAAAAACGTTACATTTTGCCGCCTTTAAAACCTTAGATTTTGCCGCATTCAATCCTTAGATTTTGCCTCTTTTAAAACCTTAGATTATGCCGCTTTCAAACCTTAGATTTTGCCGCTTTCAAACCTTAGATTATGCCGCTTTCAAACCTTAGATTTTGCCGCTTTTAAAACCTGATTTTGCCGCTTTTAAAACCTTAGATTTTGCTGCTTTTAAAACCTTACATTTGGCCGCCTTTAAAACCTTAGACTTAGCTGCTTTTAAAAATGTGCCAGCTAGTGCCCCTAATGCTTTAGTGTACATCCTAGGCTGCAGTCAGATAGTTGGATACCCTGCGCAGCGGTACTGCGTCGCTTCTGACCCCCGCTAGGCCTGACCTAGATACCGCATGCAGTTGCGCTCCAAGAATGTGGAGGACGTTTTACAAAACCAAGTATGGCTGCTGAACCATTATTGGTTCAGCAGCCTTGTATATATACCCTGGATACATTTAGAAAGACGTATCTGTCAAAATTTTCATTTTTGTGACAAGCTTTTATCGCCGGCTGTACTATTTTGAACATCCATCAACTGCAAATCGAGTATTTTCTAAAGTTATTTTATAACAGAGTTCATAGGAACTCCGTACACAGTGCTGGAGGTGGTCGTAGGACCACCTCCATGCTCCATCATCAGATCAGCTCGGTGGTATCGTAATAAAATAAAATAAATCCATACTAATCCATACTAATATTATAAATGCGAAAGTGTCTGTCTGTTGGTTACCTCTTCACGCTTAAACCGCTGAACCGATTTAGATGAAATTTGATACTTAGACAGTTTGAATCCCGGGGAAGGACATAGGCTACTTTATATCCCGGAAAAATACTTTTATCCGCGATAAAGGAATTTAAGGCGGACGAAGTCGCGGGCAGAAGCTAGTACTAAATAATATTATAAATGCTAAAGTGTGTCTTTCTGTCTGTCTGTTACCTCTTCATGCTTAAACCGCCGAACCGATTTAGATGAAATTTGATACTTAGATAGTTTGAGTCCCGGGGAAGGACATTAGGCTACTTTATATCCCGGAAAAATACTTTTATCCGCGATAAAGGAATTTAAGGCGGACGAAGTCGCGGACAGAAGCTAATTATAAGTAAATATTTAGTTAGCAGATCATTTGCCTAAAAACTTCTATGGTGTCTATTTTTGTAATTTGAACAGAACTTACAGAGCTATTTCTGTAAAGTATCAGGAGCTATAGAACTATGTTTCCAGCAAATATAACTCCTATAATTTCGTGATCTGCTGAAACTTGATCTGCTAACTTTACGGACATGCTTTTTGGATCACTGCACTGATTGCTTGTTTAAAATGCCATCTACCGTAAAACGTATCCTGCCTTTTGGCCGAATATTTCATTTGCCAACTGTTTCATTTCCTTACACTAGATTTTCATCGAAACAAAAAAAAAACTCAGTGTATTCTCTTATGGTTTTGTAAATTATAGTATGTAAGTCTTGAAATACAAAGATCCAAATAACGAAGAAAATTCAAGACTCCGACTGGATTCGAACTAGTGCCTCGTGCCTTGCCGGGGCTCACGCCCACGGTCTTCAATTTTTTTCACTACTTGTGGCAAGAATGTTACATTTTTGCTTTTTTACTGGCTTTTCGCCGTCACTATAGATTCTTACTGAAGAAATTCACTTTAAAAATCACGAAAATCGTGGTGGTAAAACATCAAGAGTTTCGTAACAAATCAACATAGTAGTTAAGGTTTGATGTATGAAAGTTCCGGAGAAAATATGGTTTCAGAAAAAATTGTGAGATGACTTTCTTCTAGCTGTTCCATCATCAAAGTCAAAGATTTATACAAATTCTTTTACATTCCGGGTTACTCTGTTGTGGAACTTTCTTCGGCTCTATTTAAGGCAAGCGAAATCATTGCCTATTTTTAAAACTAAGTTAAAAGATCATTATTTATCACTCCCATGATATCGACTTTTTAACCGACTTCCTAAAAAGGAGGAGGTTAAATGTTCGATAGTTTGTGTTTTTTTTTTTTATGTATGTTCACCGATTATTCCGCCAATTGTGAACCGATTTTAAAAATTCTTTTTTTATTTGAAAGGATATACTCCCGAGGTGGTCCCATTGCCACCAAGTTGGGATCTGATGATGGGATCCCAGGGAAATCGAGGGCAATCCTTAAATTTTATAGGCACTTATAACTTTTTTCATATATTTTCTTAAGCTATTTAAGTATTTGCATATGGTAGTTATCATCTCATCATGCTGAGCTGATGACGGAAGGTACAACTCCTTAATAGTTAAGAGTTAGAGGAAAATTCTTAAAAAAATCATCTATTATAGGTAGATACGTTAAGACTGTTAGTCATATTCTTTTTAGTGTGTCCCTGAAGTAGTCTCCTTATCACCAAGTCAGGATTAGATGATGGAATACCAGGGAAATCGAGAGAAACTCTCAAATATTATAGGCGCTAGCAATGTCTTGCATATATTTTTCTAAAGTTATCAGTTGTTTTCCTCTGGTTGTCATAATTTCATGCTGAGCTGATGATGGAAGGTACAATGAACTAACCAACTTTTACATTTCTTACTTCCAAAGACTCGAGATGCGTGCAAAGTGCCTCCTCAATCTTTCCATTGTGCGCTCTAAAAAATACTTTATATCACTACTAAAATCCATCACTAAAAAGTAAAAAATAAAAAAAGAACCGACTTCATAATAAACTCAAAAGCCATAAATAATCGGATCACATTTGAATCACCTTATGAAGCCGGCGCGAAACCTGAAGTAAATAAAGTTCTTTATTCAACAAAAATACCAATTACTATGACTAAATATATATGTAGGTAGATAATAAGTAAGGCTCGCCGCTGCAGTTCCGTACATAAAAGATTATTTATGGCTTTTTAGTTTATTTTGAAGTAGGTTCTTTTTTTTTTTTTTTTTTTTTTTTTTTTGCTGGTGGTTTTCTAATCAGTTTGATGTCAACTGTCTCATAGTTTTCTTTCTTACTTTGTATATATATATATATATGTCCTATATATGTTATGATTTTACTTTTTTTTGTATTATTTATAATCTTATCTCACCACCAACTCATTCCTAGCTATTCTGTGTTATTTCCGCTACCCAAAGGTTGTCTGGAAGAGATCGCTCTTTAGCGATAACAGTGCCTATTGTCTACCGTATTTTATGTTAAGGCTCTATTGTACTGTTTCTGTTGTTGGTGCGCAATAAAGAATTGTTATATTGTGAGTTGAGAAATGAAACAGTTGGCATATGAAATATATGGCGAAAAGGCAGAGAATCACCTCCTGTAGCACAAAAGTTCACATCTGTTTCTGAGATCAATCCAAACAGCCAGACGGTTCAATTATGCAGCAGCTGACCCCATTCCAAGTCTGATGCCAGCGAATTATCGATCCCCGCGAGCGTCGACCTTAGTTGTCTGTATGAGGTAGGTATTCCTGCCCAGACTGACTTGTCTTTCCGTCCGTCGCTTCTGAAACAGTGGCTGGGTCATTCTAATCTTCGTTAACCACGTTGGGTTTTGAAATGCATAACCAATATTCGACGGTATGTGTATACTGTTATATAGTTGTAATATTTTAAAATAATCTATTATAACGGACTATTTGGAAGTCACTTAGATGGTTGTAGAAAATAGGTTTTTACCCGACTACGTTTTCAAGCCAAAAGTATGACAAAAGCAAATAACTGAAAAAGTGATATTTAAAATCTGACGTCAGCTCAGCACAGCCCCCACATCCGAGGATATTAGGAGGTTTATCAGAACACCGCAAGGTACCCTGTAGCAATTTTGAAGGCTTAACGGATGCTAATTTTCTCAGGCTATCACGTAAAAAATATATATTTTCCATTCAATCTTTCAACCCCTATTGGGTTAATACCCAACAGAGGAGGAGTTTCAAGAAAACAGTGAAATTACTTTTCATATAACTTTTAATGAAGGCTTCATTCGCGATGTCTCAGAACTGTTAGATACTTTAAAAAAATCCCCATACTAACTTTTAACATCAATTTAACCCTCTTAGGGGATGAGTTTCAAAAAAACAGTAAAATCACTATTCTTTGTTTTTAATGAAGATTTGCAAAGTATCAAATCTCTGACTTAAAAAAAATGTTTGCTATACTAACTCTTAACACCCATTTAACTCCCGGAAGGGAAGAATAAAAAAAATGGGAAAAACATTTCTTACGTAACAATGAAGACTTTCTTGGCGAAGTTATAGATCTCTTATTTAAAAAAAAAGTTCCACATGCTGATTTTAACCCCAATTAACCCCTTTTCTTTATGTGGGAGTGGAGTGGAGTGAGAGCATCGGTCCGAAAATACTGGCAGCGACAATTTATTCCGCAGTTCAGTCGTGCGAGGCAGGAAATTTCTAGCAAAACGCAGAGTTGTGGACTACCAACCATCTAATTGGTGGGGTTGGAAATATTGCTGCGTAGGACGAAGGCGGAAAGATGCGACAGGGATCAATCTAAACAATTCTTCGGAGCACTGTCCTATATAGACTGGAACTGTTGGCTTCTATCTATAACCTCTACACTCTCAGTCATGTAATGTATTAAAAATATACAATAGAATTCCTGTAAATATAAAACTATAGAATCAGATTCAGTCTTTAAAAACAAACTGAAAAGTGTACTTACTACATATACTTACTTGGAAAATGTTACACTTTAGCACGGAATAATGGGTGATTGAAATATCTAGGACTCTTTATTTACACAAACAAATAAAAATATGCGTAATAAATAAAAATATACCTAAGACATATTATAGATTTAAGTGCGACCTTCAAGCCTTCAAGAAAAGAGCTTACTCCCACCTGAAAGGCCAGCAACTCACTTGTGACTCCTCCGGTGATGCAAGTGTCTATGGGCGATGGTGATCGCTTACCATCATGCGACCCGTCTGCTCGTTTGCCTTCTATGTCATACTCGTAACATAAACTTGGCTGCAATAAATATATTATCTTATCTTATATAATGCTTTCACCCTCTTGCACATTAAGTTACATCCAACGTCTAAATAGTGAAGATGAAGAGATACTTACAACACAACAAGAGGTACGCATCAAGAGTGGTGTGACTCACCTGAAATCGATACGTTCTCGGAGTTGTGCCAACTTTACCTTACTAAACTAAACAAACATATCAATTAATGAGTCTTGGACTTACCCTTGAAATGTATGGTAAGTTTTTTTATGAAACGGTTTCGATAAACGCAAGTTTTATCATAGCTGCAAAACAAAGTTCTTAATTCCTCATACAAGGTGGGAACGTGTGACGTCACACGTATATAGACTTTAGTATGGAGCATTTTATGGGAAAGTCCAAAAATATGACATTAACATTGTTGTATCTACTTATACGTAGGTACAGTTTCTTTTCTGAACGTCTTCTACTACCCAAAGGTTGTCTGGAAGAGACCGCTGTTTAGCGATAAGACCGCCTGTTGTTTACCTCTCCTTGAATGTATTGTTTTCTGTATTCTATTTTGTGTGGTGTGCAATAAAGAATTATTGTTTTGTATTGTATCTCGGGGAGTTTTATCAGATTGAAGTAGTTTTTTCACCAATATTTCTATTATTGAGAAGTCGTTTTATAACATACCACAAGAGAAAGTTGTCAACGTCCCTATTATTTATATATTTTTTCTACTCGTCGACTTTAATCCCTCAATAAGAACTTCATAGAGTAAACTTTAATAACACACTTTCTTCTTCCAACTGAAGTGATATATTCATAAGCCAACACTTTGAATTGAAGTGTTGGCTTATGAATATGTCGAATGAATGAGTCGAAGATAATTGAGGTACGATGATGGTGATGATGGTGATGGTGATGGTCATGGTCATGGTGATGGTGATCGTGATCGTGATGGTGATGGTGATGGTGATGGTGATGATGATAATGATGATGATGATGATGATGATGATGATGATGATGATGATGATGATGATGATGATGATGATACCTACTCGTAGAAAAAGTATTCTATACAATAGTTATATAATTAGCTTTTTAAGTCTCGTACCTTACTTAGGCCACTCAGCCTGCTTCGTGGCCTAAACGCGGTACTCGACTGAAAAAGCATACATTATATAACGATTGCATAAAACACTATTGCAGCCGATTGTACCTAGCTTGGTGGTTAGAAAACTAAGATAATAGCTACACGTGCACAAGTCTGTGTTATTCCGTCTAGACTCGTTACATACCTCACATGTTGAACCTTCGCGTGCTTCTAGAAGCTGTTGACCCCGCCGAACTACCTTACGCAAGATTTCATTCATTAAGTCTGTGTGCTAAGCCCTTATCAGGTCTAAAACTATAAATGCTAAGAATAGGGAACATCCTTACTATATTATAAACGTGAAAGTAACGAATTTTAATGAAACTTTCCAGTTATGTACCTTAGGTATATATCAGAATAGGACATAGGCTATAATGTATGTCAAATTTCATCCCTTTTAGGGACGACAAAGGGGATTATAATTTGTATGGACAGTAAATATTTTATTACGCTAGGAACTTGGAATCTTGGTAATATGCTTCACATTTAAATTAGTAAAATATCGACTTTTGGGGAAAGACATAAGCTACTTTTTATCCCGGAAAAACACCTTTTATCCGCGATAAACGAATCTAAGGCGGACGAAGTCGCGGGCGGCCGCTAGTAATATTATAAATGCGAAAGTGTGTCTGTCTGTCTGTCTGTTACCTCTTCACGTTAAGCCGCTGAACTGATTCGCATGAAATTTGATATGGAGATAGCTAGAGTCAGGGGAAGGACATAGGCTACTTTTAATCCCGGAAAAAAACCCTTATCCGCGATAAACGAATTTAAGGCGGACAAAATCGCGGGCAGAAGCTAGTATCTTAAAAAATCCTTCGGTACCTAATAAACAGTAAATCAAATCAAATCAAATAATTTATTTGCGTAAACAAAGGTTACAATACTTTTAATGTCATAAGGAAGTAAAATGTGACGTTAGTGCTTAAGCGCGATACTTTGCTACAATTTAGCATTATAAATGGGGGAGGGGAGTTAAACCGTCTCACTCCAACGTATTACTGCGTCCCTGTTGTTAGCATCCTGGTTAGGATAAGTGTACTACGCGCACGCGCGTAATACGTGCTGTATTTTTGCTTACGTGTCGTTAGCGTCCTACTTAGGATAAGTGTGTTTAAGGGCGTATTAAACTTACCTAAATGAAGCATCCTAGCATCTCCCAATCTCGTGTAATCTGCTATTGAAATAAAAATAAAAAAACTAAAATTGCGTGACGCTTTGACTCTCCTCTCCCATTTAGGATCCTAAATTCAGGTAAGTATACGCGCTTTAGGTCAATTGATAACGCACAACCTTTGAAGGGAACAAAGAATATGTCCCTATATTGTTTTAGCTGTCTAGCACAACTCTTTGTCACGTGAAAAAGATTGTCTGCCTCTTTCCTGTCAGTACAATTCGAGAAAGACGGGTGATTCTATATCGCGCCAAAAGCGAAGTCGCGGAGGGTTGTCACAGACCGGCAGGAAGAAGGGTACACTACCTAATGCAGCTTTAACTTAGAAAGCATTGTTTTCTTCATTCAAAATTGTATCCGGATCGTTAATAAAAAACTGAACAGGTGCGAGTCGGAGTCCGCAGGGTTCCGTACAAAATATACGCTAGAAACGGTATCTATGAAAACCCAGTGTTAGCAGAGCCTTGCTGTAAAGCAAAATGTACGCAGTGTGGGGTAATTTTATATTGGTTACTGACATAGACAGACAGACACAGGCATACAAATTTAAGAATTGTTTCTGCTATCAATTTGTCATTCCAAGTTTCAAGTTTCTATGACAATTGAAAGTGCCTTATTGCTTTCCAGTGCATTCAATTTTGTATGGAAACACCCTTTTTAACCGACTTCCAAAAAAAGGAGGAGGTTCTCAATTCGACGGAATGTTTTTTTTTTTTTTTTTTTATGGATGTTTACCGATTACTCAAAGACCGATTTCAAAATTTTTTTTTTGGTTTTATAGAAGGTACTTTCTAGTTGGTCCCATTTAATTTTGGTGAAGATCTGATGATGGAATCCATGAGGAATTGAAGGAACTCCTCAAAGATTGTAGGCATACATATAGCGATTTTGGTATTATAAGAAACGTAATAAGCATTTGCATTCAGAAAGTGTAAATTGGTGAAGTGGAACTGATGCAGAGGACCACAGAACGCCATCGGAACCCCTCAATGATAAATGATTTACGGGTGGCGACAAAATATCTTGATTAATTTAGCTAAGCAACTTCATAGTCGCATAGAGGTCGCACAGGCCTTCTCCAGGTTTTTCTCCAGTGTATTTTTACCAGACATTCCTCGGCTAGATGCAAACTCGTTTAAAGGTGTCGGCTGTAGTCAGAGAGACTCTGCCCAGTGTGTAGACATAGAACATATATCGATGAAAGATGTTGAGGCCGGCATTAAGAAACTCAAACCGAATAGCTCCTTAGGGCCCGATAATTTGCCTGCCTATGTTGTCAAAGGTTGTATGGAACACTTAAAGGTGCCTATACACTTTTTATTTAATTTAGCGCTCTCTACTGGATCATATCCGCATTTGTGGAAGATTACAAGGGTAAAACCTATCCCTAAGGGTAGCGACACTGCCAATGTCGAAAACTATAGACCTATCGCAATTCTGTCAACGCTAGCGAAAGTGTTTGAGTCCATATTGCATAAATCGATAGCCATCCAGACTAAACCCTTTTTGTGTGACTCGCAACATGGCTTTCGTGCTAAACGCTCCGTTGATACTAATCTTTTAATCCTGACTGACACCATCTCTGAGTTCCTAGACAAAGGAATCCAGGTAGATGTCATATATTTTGACTACAAAAAAGCATTCGATCGCGTCGATAATGACGTGCTATTGGAGAAGCTTGATAAAGTAGGGTTTTCTCCAAAGTTGCTTACTCTTTTTGCGAGTTATCTGCGTGATCGAATGCAGTATGTTCGGCATGGTTTTTTCGTCTCAGCGCCGTATCCTACGAGATCTGGTGTCAGTCAGGGTTCTATTTTGGGCCCGCTCCTCTTTGGGCTTATGGTCAATGATCTCGTCACTGCTGTTAATCATGCGAAGTGCCTTTTATACGCTGACGATCTTAAGCTGGTTTTTGGAGTGAAGAGCGTGACAGATGGTGATTTGCTTCAGGATGATATAGCGTCGGTTACCCAATGGAGCATAGATAACAAACTCCTATTCAATGTGTCCAAGTGTTGTGTATGCACCTTCAGTCGTGTTTCTGCCCCTTTACACGTGCAATACACACTTGGAGTAGACCTCATTAGGCGTGTTTCCTCCGTGAAAGATCTTGGTGTGGTCTTCGATTCACATCTCACATTTCATGAGCATATTCGAAGCCTCGTTGCCAGTTGCTTCCGTAGGCTGGGCTTTGTCATTCGCAACATGAGGAACTTCTATGATCTCGGGGCCATTAAGTTGGTCTTCTGTGCGTTTGTGAGAAGTAAACTGGAATCTTCAGCGATCATATGGAACCCTCACGAGTCGACATACACATTGCTTTTAGAAAAAATCCAGAAGGCTTTTCTTAGGTTTTTATATAAAAAAAGATATGGCTACTATCCTTTTCTATACCCAACTAAGTTCTTGCTTGGCTGTTTAGGGTTCAATTCACTAGAGGTGAGACGGAATAACTTTTTGCTGATCACTGCGTGTCGTATTTTACGAGGTGATTCTGACTGCCCTGAACTTGTGCAGCAGGTCGTAAGACTGTTTGTTGCGGACGTTCCGAAAATAAACCTGAGACCGCGGGTGCGCCCTCTGCTGGCCGTGCCGGCGGCTAGGACGGTGTCGCGCAGAAACTCCCCGCTACTCCGTGCGCTGGCGATGCTTAATGCTCTTCTGGCATCAGCACCTGACTGTGATTTGTTTGCATGGAGTTGGGCAGCTGTTTGCCGTGAATGTCTAAAATTCTGCGAGATGATGGATGATCGGTAGGCTAACTAGATTATAAATATGTAATAAGTAATTAATTTACCTGTTTTATACATATTATATTAAGTTAAATAAGTTTCTCGGTGCATTGGTTCTACTGTAATGCCGTGTAAACATTATTGTAAATAAATAAATAATAAATAAATAGTCACAAATTTAAATATTCCTGATGAGAATGGTACCATCGAATTGATTTGATGATGGAGCCGGAAGGTAGGCACCAGATCTATGTAATAAAATAATGTATCCTAGCCGTGTTTGGGCTTGTTCGAATCGTCATGAGATACACTTTTAAGTAACGATTAACTTAAAAGTGGAAAATAAATAAACTTTTAAACAAAAAAATAGAACAGACTCCAAAAAACCTAAAAAGTAAAAAATAACGCCATAATTCAGTTTCTTCAAATTACTTACAAGTAACCGTTTGTATACTCAATCTATCCAGTATATACAATTAATGTTATTTTGGAGTCGGTGCCATCGTGTCACAAGTTACTAAAATCGTCAATTTTCAATATTTTACACATTCTTTATATGGCACCGACGCCAAAATAAGATTAATTGTATATACTGTATAGATTGAGTATACAAACGGTTACTTGTAAGTAATTTGAAGAAACGGAATTATGGCGTTATTTTTTACTTTTTAGTTTTTTTGGAGTCGGTTTTATTTTTTTGTTTAAAAGTTTTTAACGGCTACCTTTTGATTGCGTTGATTGAAGTTTGATTTCATCATAGCTTCAACGGACTGCAGATCTCAGATACTATACTAGCCCCCAATCAAAGTGAGGACTGCGGCCATAAAATTCGAGTGAGGTGCAATAAAACTCGGCGGTCGTAGTGATGGGAATGTGACGATTACGAAATGATTTAAACGTCGATGTAATTTTAATACTTTAATTTTTTTAACTATTATTGCCTAATATTTTCTTCTGTTTCCGCGATTATTACTCATTGAAATAAAACAATTTAACGGATTATATCGCGTATATTATCTCATCATTCTGGCACATGTGTAACTGTCTTTACAGCTTAGGCCCATCTGGCATGTATGTACACCTTTATTTGTGTTTTTTCAAAAAAATGGGTAGTTTGCACAAATTGTAACTTTGACAGAGGAAAATACATCTTTTCTCAGTCCTCCCGTGACCATGGAAAGCTGGAAAGCTTCCGAAACGTCGGGAACTAAAATGAGATAATATACGCGATATAATCCGTTAAATTGTTTTATTATTGCCTAGTTATTCAGTGATTATTGTCTTCCTAAGTGAGGTTCTTGTTTTGTAATAACCGAATGGAGTACATTATATATTATTAATAATTTAAAGATGGGTATTTATCAAATCACATACCTAATGTTATTATCATCTTTCAACGTAAGTAATTACACTGTTTACTGCAAAAGGATTGAATTGCATAGTTATTCAATGATTAGTGTTTTCATAATTTACTAAACGTAATAACCTAATGAGGTGCATGGTAATTATCAAATTACATATTTTATTATCACGTTCTAACGTGAGTAATTAGTCTGTTTACTATAAAAGGATTATGCTTGACTTATCCCTAATATCGACATTCCTCAATGTGGGTTAACTACCTGCACTATAGGTCTCGGCTCGCTCCGTGACAAACAATGGGAAACTGATAACGCGAGCTCAAGGGTTTTATGGTCGCAGTCCTCACTTTGGTTGGGGGCTAGTATAACCCGCGTTCCTGAGAAAAAGGGTATTGACAGACGGATTGAGAACTAAGTGATCCTATTCAGGGTCGCGCTCGCGCTGTCATTGAGCCAACATCTGTGTTTGTTTACTCCGCAAATATAAAATCAAAAGTGGTGCAAAAAGTACTTATCTTGTATATAAACTTATATCGACATGAAGTGTGTGAACAGTGCTCAATTTTGGTGAAAAGTATTTGGAATTCGGACTACTAAATCGTGAGTTACAGACAAAATAAGTTTAAAAATTACTATTAACGACACGATAAACGGCCCGCGTCAGCGGTCAACATTTAAACTTGGCCGTGCACCTACAGCGCCTGCAGCGCTTTGCGGCGGCGGCGGTCGTCTCAACTGCACGGGTGAAATGGCAGCGATTCAGCGCTTGTATATTTGAAGCGTTTGACTGCGGCGACCGAAACCCATAAGTGTAGCGTTCTGCATGGCGCTTATGACATTTTTCTCGCGACCATATCTAACGGCAATGCTCTACTTGCAACAATAAATTAATGCTATTGGGTTCATAAACTGAACCTTACCGTACTATTGTTAAGTTGGAAATGCTGTTGCTCGCTACATATCATAGCGTCAAGTCAAATATTTAAGTTTCAAAGAGGACAATTATTATTTATTTAATTGAAAATGGCACCAAAACCGACATGCGCTCGTTGCAAGAAATCTATTCAGGATAAACACTTTTTGACGTGTTCGGTGTGTGGGCGATCCTATGATCTTGTTTGTTCAAATACTGATAAACTCTACGACTTGATGGACAAGGAACGTAAAGCGTCGTGGTGTTGTATGAAGTGTCATAAGCTCAAAGAACAACCAAGAAAAGCAAGTACGCCTATAAATTTACAAAAAGCTGTCGCTAAGCCGTTAATGCCCAAACAAGTCATAACAACACCCACAGAACTGTCACCTACACCCTTGCCACATAGCTCGTCCGTCCCGCAAATGCTGAACTATTCTGTGGACAACGTCACGGTAAGGAAATACAATGTACCGGTACACAACTCATTTGACTCTTTAAGCGATGATGAATTCGACAGCTCGATACTACGGAATGACACGCTCAACAGAAGTTGCCCAGATGTGACTATTAATTATAAAAATGAAGTTGATGACTTCAAAATCAAAATATCCCAACTACAAGAGAAGCTCAAGTTCGCCGATAGTTACAGTACTAAACTCCTGATCGAAAACGATAAGCTGAGCAAGCAGTTATTGGATTGCAACCGGCAAATTCAGCAGCTGAAGGAGATTTGTAAATCCACATCAAACGTTATAAAACCAGCGAAAACCAGAGAGAATAAACAAAAATCTACGCAAACCAGTTTTAGCAGTGAACATCTAAATGTTGGAATAGAAAAGTCTGTCCAAACTTCACAAGGTTATCCAGATATAAATCCGGCTCTCACATCTAGCGCCAAACATGGGCAAGAATTAACTGAAAATTGTGAAAACTTGCCAGGTAAAATAAACATAATCGGTGGTGAACAATGTAAGGGACTGGCGACCGCACTATTGAAGTCAAGACAGGAGTCTGTCTATGAAAAATACGCAGTAGCATCGACCATCAAGCCCGGCGCACGTTGTGAGGATATACTTCACTCACCAGAAACTTTAAATGCTACCTCCAAAAATGTTATCATCATAAGTATTGGAGAAAATGACAGTAATCCTATAAAATTACTTGTGGAGCTCGGCGCATTTATAAAATCTCGCCCCGAAGCTTTCATTATTGTTACCGGTGTAAAAAATAGTCTGCACCTAAATGAAAATAAATTGAACCACTGTGTAAAGGTGTTATGTAATAATTTTGACAATTGTGCATATTTGGATGTATTTCACTTTAATAATTATTATAAATTATGTTCAAAAATAAATTTTCTAATTGATTCCTATGACTATAAGAACAAATATTTGACTTATAATAAATTGAAATGTAAAATAGCTAATAAGCAGATTAAAATAAATAAGACTTTAAAGCAAAAATATATCACCGATTACATTCCAGAAAGTAGTCAAATGTTGAAGCAAAAACGTATCACCGATTATTTCCCGAAAGAGACTGGCGTAGGTATGTTAAATCAACAGTTTTTTCGCTCCTAATTGTAATTTGTTTAATATATTTCATCAAAATATAGCGGGACTAGTAAGCAAAAGAAATTTACTGGAAATAACATTTGATGAGTTATAGCGAGACAATAAGCAATTTGATGTCTTATGTTTTACAGAGACATTCTTAAAAGCTGGTAACGAAAGGAATTTACGTATATCTGGGTATCGTTTGGCGGCATCATATTCTCGGGCTCATCAAAAGAGAGGTGGAGTTTGTATATTTTGTACAAACCAACTCCAAACAAAAGTGTTATCTATTTTAGAAAACTATTGTGAAGATTACGTTTTTGAATGCTGTGGTATAGAGATACCGGCACAAAAATGTATTATTATTTGCATTTACAGAACACCAACACCTTATTCGTCACTTTTTCTTCGAAAGTTAGAACTTGTTGCTAACAAACTCAAGCACAAATTAAAATATAAAGTCGTTATAGTCGGAGATTTTAATATAGACTTACTTAAGACCACAGTGCAAGCGAAGGAACTCACACGAATTGCAATAAATAATAATTTCAAACTGCACGTACTTGGTCCCACGCGTCGAGAATCGTGTTTGGACCAGATACTATCGAATATTCCCGAAACTCGATGTGAGATTCTTAAACTAGGCTTATCAGACCACGAAACTGCACAATGTCTCTCATTTGCTGTAAAAAATAAGGAAGAACCAGTTTCATGTCTGTATATATATAAGAGAGACTATAGTTCAGAGAATATAGCAAAATTTTGCGTTTATCTCCGTAGCTTATTGTGGTCTGATGTTTATAGTGAACAGGACACAAACATTGCGTTCAGAACATTTTTTGATACATTCATTCTTTTCTATAGGCTGTGCTTCCCGATTATCAAAATTAAAACTAAAGTCAATACAAAATCGACTGGTTGGCTTACGCGTGGAGTCAAAAAATCAGTAATAACAAAAAGACGCCTACGTTTTTGTTATTATAAAAATCCAAAAAACAATAGCAGTAAAATTAAATATAATACATACAGTAAAGTTCTAAAGAGATGCATATATCAGGCTCAAAAATTATCCAACGTCAAATACATTGCTCGCTCCAAAAATATATGTAAGGCTACATGGGACGTAATTAAGAATGTGACTGAATGTAAAAATGTTGATACTCAGATAGATAAAATTATTAGGAATGACGACATATTAGTAAATCCCTCTGACATAGCAAATACTTTTAACGACTATTATATAAATTTAACTGACACAAATTCTCACAATATAGGTAAACCTGACACTTCACTAGTTCAGGATAATTCTGCTTGTTTATTTCTAGTGCCTACAGATGCAAACGAGATATGCAAATTAATTAGTTCCCTAAAACCTACAAACTCGGCCGGTTTTGACGAGATACAAACAAAGGTTATAAAAGAATCTAAAAACGAAATCGCAACGGTTTTAAGCTACTTGGTTAACCTATCCTTCACGAGCGGTACTTTTCCGGAGCCACTAAAGCTTTCCCTAATCAAACCTCTCTACAAAAAAAAAGGAAATAAAGAATGTGTTGAGAGCTATCGACCAATATCGCTTATTTCAGTTCTCGCTAAGATATTTGAAAAGGCGTTTCAAAACCGTTTAACGTCATTCATTAATAAGTATAAGATTATTAAACCTGAACAGTTTGGCTTTCAGAAAGGGAAATCGACGTCATTAGCTGCTTTTAACTTGTCAAATTTAATTCTAGGCTACATGAATCAAAGCTTACCTGTAACTGCAATCTTCTTCGACATGAGCCGGGCTTTTGACTTTGTCTGCCATGAAACACTCCTGGCTAAATGTGAGCTCTATGGCCTAAGAGGGGTAGTCAATAAATGGCTTAGGGACTATCTATATGCGAGAACCCAGTTTGTAGAAATAACCCAAATCGATTCTGCGAATACTGCATCCACTCATAAGTCTTCTACTAAAATCAATAAGGTTGGTGTACCGCAGGGGAGTATTTTGGGCCCCCTACTATTTTTACTGTACATAAATGACTTACCTAATGCGATAAATTATGATTGCACTTTATTTGCAGATGACTTATCCGTGGTTGTGCCATGTTATGGCATTGATACATACAATGATAACATAAATAATGTTTTATGTAGCATTGTGACCTGGCTGCGCAAAAATAATTTAAGTGTTAATATAAGCAAAACGACATATATTCAGTTTATAAATCGGAATGCAAATAAGCAGTCGTTAACTGTAACGTTTGAAGATCAGACAGTGACAGAATCTTGCGAGGCAAAGTTTTTAGGTATACTCTTAGATGATAAATTCTCTTGGCACGAGCATATTAACCAATTATGCAGTAAAATTAACTCATTTGCGTATGCCTTATGGAGGCTTACTAAAGTTAGCACCAAAGAATCGGCAATACAAGCTTATCATGGATATGTTTGCTCCCTGATAAGATATGGCATTCTCCTTTGGGGTAACTCTTGTCACGCTAAGCGAGTGCTGGTAGCACAAAAACAGTGCATCCGGGCCATATCAAATGTTGACATCCTGACGTCGTGTAGACCCTTATTCCAGGAGTTGAATTTGTTAACAGTACCAAGCATGTATATCTACGAAGTTTGTCAATTTGTTAAAATGCATCCTGAATTGTATAAAACAAATAAAACTAATTGTAAATTTCTAACAAGGTACCCAGATCGTCTCGTTTTTCCAGCAAAAAAGACAAAACTGTATGGCAACAGCACCTACTGCATGTCAATAAGTATTTACAATCGTTTGCACAATGACATAAAAGAATTGCCAATTAACTTATTTAGAAAGGAACTTAAAAACTGGCTAGTGCAAAAATGTTTTTATTCGGTGGATGAATATTTCCAATATTATAAGAAGTAAATGACACCATAAATTGAACAATCAAATGACATTATATAATTTTTTAGGTTAAGATAGTTTTATAAGGAATTATTTAGTATGCACTGACATTTGTTTAATATTTTATGGTCATAAATATGTTTAGATGTGAATTCTGTTATGGATTAAGGTATAATTGCATTATTAGTTATAGACGCTTTATTATATACTGTGTCGTATTTTAAAATTCTTGTTTTGCATGCCAGTTGCTGGCAAAATGTGTGTGTCTGTATTTATTCGAAATGTACCATCTTTAATACCACATTTTACGCAAATAAAGATATTTGTATTTGTATTTGTATTTGTATAAGGGTTATTTTTCCATTTGAGGCACGCCACCGTAAAACTGGCTATATTATACTTCAACTATTATGAGTTTATTTTCTGCATCTTATTTAATTTTAATTTCCTTCTGATATCGTATCGTGACTTTGGCCAAATCAAGCGTTAACTTGGAAAACAATTTATAACCAACAATCATAAATCTTGATCGGCAAAATTTGGATGGTACCAGGCAATTCCACGACTCAAGAAAATTAAGTTTATTATTCCGATTTACAATACAAATTACGATATTATATCGTATCGTATGTACATTCAAACAAGATATAGCTACGTGTATGATTAATTGATTATTTGTTTATTTATTTATAATTGATTATTTAAGGCGGGTAAAAATATTTACTTTTTTTTTGTAGAAACCTCAGTGTTTTTAGAACTGTCGAATTATGTGCCCAATGCTCCACATGTTGATCATCACTGAAAAAAAAATCTTAGAAATATTCATCCACCTCTGCAACTACAACTTTATTCAGGGTATTTTGGGCCACATTTAAACCCCTCCTCCTCCTTGGTGATCTTTAGAGAGGTTCTAGACGACCCCCCCCCCCTACTTACGTGTATTTTTCACTGTTTAAATTTTAAAATAAATGATATTGTATTTAGTTCACCGTGGGTTTATGTTCGTATTTTCATACATACTTGTATTATCCAAACGTTACCTCTGAAACATAGACTCTTATTTTAAACAGGCTCGTTGTATTTGAAGTGCGAAATCAAGATTCATAATTTATTTTTTTATTTATTTAAACTTTATTGCACAATACAAGAAAGTACAAATGGCGGACTTAATGCCATAATGGCATTCTCTACCAGTCAACCATTAGGCTAAACAGAGAAATTATTGGTGCGTGATATCGGTATCAGACTTGTACAAAATAATAATTACAAGGGCGAGACACCCAAGTTACATAGTATATAAACTATACATAATATATATATAAACATGATACATATATATATATACATACATATATGTACCTGCTTCTAAACTACTATGAAGACTCTTAATCTTGATGATTTACCAAGAGATGCTTGCGCAACTTACACTTGAAGGAGAATTTACTCTGAGCTTGTCGTATACTGAGGGGAAGGGCGTTCCAGAGACTAATTGCCTGTACGGTGAAGGAGTTGGACATGGTACCAGAGCGATGAGGAGGAATGGAGAGTTTGAGTGTACGGGGGGAACGGAGCTCACAGCCCGGGCGGGCCGTGACAAACTGAAACCTAGAACGTAGATACTCGGGTGCAGCTGGATCATATAATATGGTGAAAAGCGTACATAGAATTTTAAGAGTTCTGCGCTCTCCAATAGAATTTCCTACATGAGTATTATTTCTCGGTTAATAATACTCATGTAGGAAATTATGAATCTTCATCTCCCCCCCCCCTCGGAGCCTCGCGTGATATCTGGATGAACCCTTAGCCACAGTTACTGTATCGACCCGTGCTTCTGTGTACCGGTACGAAGCCGAGAGACTTCTAGCAATGACAGTCGCGTATTGATCGCAGAGCCAAGTTAGCAAAACGGACATTACTTACTAAACAGATGAAAAGTGCGTTGAGCCTTACGAGTCTATATAAGAAAGAAAACATTTTTATTCGCTGGCATAACAAAAAAAATTATAAGAAACTAGTACAAAAAAATACAACAAAGCTAGGAATCCTAAAGATTTTAACTACTTGGGTCATCTATACTATTATAAAGTTTTAAAAATTAAATGTCTGTATATATTGAAGATATTTAAAAGAAAATGATTGTATTGTAATTGTAACGGACTAATTGGAGGTCACGGAATGGAAATATTTTTAATTTTAGTGTGTCGTTGTGGATTTATCACGCCAAATCGGCGAAACCGATTTCAACTATTTTTGGTACTCGGGTAGCTGGGTCCACAGATAGTTTTAGGATTTTTACCCCACTACGCTGAAGAAAAAATGAGGGGTTATGACTTTTTCGCCTCTGTGAACGAAGTTGCGGGCTCCTTCTCGTACAAAATATATTTGTTGCCTTTATATCGTTTAAACTTGTGGTTTTAAAGAGGTGACAAGAGATCAGTGGCGTGTACAAGGTTTATGGCGAAAGTAGGCAGTTCTTCTGTGTCTATATGGCGCCATTACCCTTCAGGGCTTCAGGGTAGGCAGTTTCTCTGAGCCTGCATGGAGCCATGGTCCTTTAAGCTTGGCAGTGCCCTTGTGCCTATATGGACCGCACGCTACTGCAGAGGATGTAACCATGGAAACAAAGTACAGAAAAAAATGCCCCCATCATCATCATTGGCTACAGCATCTGTTGTAGATGTTTGTTGCGGCACTTGTGGGCTTACTTACGGGTTCCCGCATCGCCGTTTTGAGTATTTCATATTAATTTGCAGCTTCACGCGTTTCCAAGTAAAGGTCTTGACAAAACGGACTACAAAGTGATCCGAAGTGGGTTCTTTTTGAGGTACGGAACCCAAAAAACGTATTTAAGGGCCTGCATCGTCATTCGTAAACCACGCTCCAAACGCGGAGTCAGCCAATAAGGGACGCATTTATTGCTCGCGCGCATCAAAGAAAGAGAAAGCTAAATACACTACATGCTTGGGGTTTTTTGCGCCAGATGTAAAAGTACAATGAAATCGGAGATATTATTATGTTTTGTTAACATTTAAGTGAATCACGTAAAAGATAAAGGGAAAAACGTCATTTTTACATAATTTAGCCGTTTATTAATCTGTCGTTTGTACAAACTAGACAATAAACGGAAAATTAAGACGTGTTTTCGGATAACTTTTCTATCGAGGAAATTTTAAGCAAACATGTTTCCGCGTAGTCGTTGAATAGGTTATTTATAGTCAAAAAACACATATCTGAAAACCAGCATGTTCCATATACTACTTTGACGGGTTGGGTCCTGAAGACATTACTTGCATTTAGCCTTCAAATCAAATCAAATCAAATCATCATTTATTCACAGAATATATGGTAAGTACATAAGGTGGTATAATTATAAAACATTTTGATCCTTAATATATTCGGCCTTTACGGCATGTGAAAATTTGTAAAACTTATTTTATTCCCTAGCTAGCTATAGCATGCATTCTTAACGATTATTTATTACATTTATAACATTCACATAGCTTTAAGCTGTTAGCATGTCAAGAAATTGAATTGAATTCAAAACGTCTCAGTAATACAATGACCAAGTATGCAAAATGACTTGTTTATCTAAAGCCATGATTACAAAATTGTCTAAGTTTCAGGAAGACTTACTTTTCCTTCGTATTTTATAGTACTTTCTATTCACAAAGTACTATAACAATGAACATGACTGACTGTTCAATGCCATATGACATTAAGTCGTTTTACAGCCAAGTCATTCAGTCTACTATGTCATATAGCAATGAGGGCGTTTTACAGACCAAGACATTTTCAAATATACAACTAAGATGCTCTGCTCGCCAAGGCTAAATGCAAGTAAGGCCTTCAGGACCCAACCCGATTTGACAAAATTCTCACTAAAAAATAGCTTCAATTTTCTATGCACCCCCTTAATGTTAGCTGAGTTGGCTCATGTAGGTAATGCCATTCCAAGAGATATGTATTGAGCGGAGTACAAGGTCCTCCGTCAGTCTAAATCAATATCGACGTCATTATAGCCGCTGTCCGCCAGTGAATTATATATCACACGCGAACTGATTAGAACTTCATTGTAGCATGCATTTCTGTTGCCGCTTTAACAATAAATACTAAAAACAGAATAATAAAAATATTTAAGGGGGGCTCCCATACGATAAACGTGATTTTTTTGACGTTTTTGGTGGTCACCAGGCTGTAACTCACTAACCGTGATAGCGAGACTGTTGAAATTTTCGTATATGGTGTATTTCTGTTGCCGCTATAACAACAAATACTTAATAAAAACAGTATAATTTTATGTCTGTCTATATCAGGAACCAATATAAAATAACTGAACACGGCGTACATTTTACTTAGGGGTAGGGCTCCGCTAACACTTAATTTTCATAGATACGACCGTTTGTAGCGTATATTTTGTAGTATCAAGTTTTCAGTCACAGTCTGAATCGATACCAGCCTCATGAGACACTCAGTCGGTGAATATTTAATCACACGCGACCGGATTGCAGGTTCATTATGTCCGTAAAGTGGCTTTAAGAACGATTATTATGAGTCGAACGTAATTGTCCTACTACATAGAGATTCTGTGAAAATTATACATATACTAGATTCACTAGAATGTGCCCGCAACTTCGTTCGCGAAGGAGGAAAGTCATAACTCTGTTGTTTGCTTCAGCGTAGTCGATTTAAAGTATCCTTTAACAATCCTCAGATGTTTAGCTATCCTTGTGCCAAAAAACCGGCTAAGTGGGAGTCGGACTCTCGCACCGTGGAT
The DNA here is from genome assembly GCA_905404275.2 of Hedya salicella. Taxonomy (NCBI): domain Eukaryota; kingdom Metazoa; phylum Arthropoda; class Insecta; order Lepidoptera; family Tortricidae; genus Hedya; species Hedya salicella. The sequence continues at coordinate 2,318,414 of FR990120.1, forward strand.
CCGTATTATGATCCAGACAGGCGGACAACAAAGTTGGACGCTAGAGCTCTCGATCGTGTCCGGGTGTCGTGTACCCGTTTCCGTGTACCCGTTTCCGTGTTACACGGAACCGGTTTTCTCACCCGTTCGGAACGTGTAATCAAGACCCGTGTAATTAAGACTCGTGTATCCGTGTACCCGTGTACCCGTGTAACACGGGTCTCAAATTACACGCGGGTCCGATCCGCCGTCGACGTGTAGTGGCAATCCAACGGGTTGTCTTTACTTTAAGAGCGTGTGTGAGAAATCGAGAGTGATATTCGTCTTTAAACTTGTGCGTTTTTTTATTTCTACGTTTAAGCAAAGGCCGTTTCCGATTAAGGGAAGAAAATATGCCCTTTCGTGATAATGGACAGATTTTTTTTTCTACAGTCAGTTACGTCTAGTAGAGTAACTGTGTCAAGTTTGGTTGAAAAATTCTTTGCGGTTCCGCAGAAAAAAAATAAAAACGGAAGTAATGAAGTATGGTTTTTCTCCAAAACTATTTAACTTTAATGTACTATTATTTTTTCATTCTGTAAAGCTTAGTCAAGTTCATGTTTTAAGTGAAAATGGTATTTCTATATCTAACGATTATGTAAAAAAATATGTAAGTCAAAATTTTAATATATATATTTTTTTACTTTTGTGAGAGATACCACTCTAATTGACATTTCAAAATAAGCCTTAGTTAACGTCCTGTAACACATATTAATTTGATGGATAAAATCAGAAAACTACTGTCAAAATGAAATAAATAACTGGGTTGGATTTTATTACATTTTATTAGTAAGCTATTCTAACACTTCCAAATAACCAAAACATACATCCTCTTTACAAATAAACAAGATTTGACAGTTACAGTGACATTTGCTAGAAAATGTCACCTTATTAGTTACGTATAATGAAAAAATACACATTATAATTCTCATCGCTATCTTCATTGACAGTAACGTGAATTCCGTGATTCAAAAAAAGTCCGCTTAAAGTTTCAGCAGGCCGAACGATTTTGGACAAATATCTTGCGTGCGATAAATAATAAACAATAGCAGCAATGTGTGAACAACACCAAAATAAAATACAACAAAGTAAAATATACGTAATCAATCTTGCTAAAACAAAAACGCTAATATAGTATCATAATCTTACCTGTTCGAAAAAAGACAATGAATCTTCGAAAAAGTGGTCTGTCTCTGTAATACTAATTACTTTTATCATTGCGAGGTGATATAATGGTGTAGGTTTCTTTCTAAATATTTTTTTGATAGCATTCGCTTTAGAATTCATTTTGTAAAGACGAGTTATCTTTCTAATGTCCCTGAAATGTCATGTTACATTTAAAAAAAACAATTCATCTTTATTACTGTCATAATATGTATTTATTTTAATTTCGGTAGACAGAGGATTAATGCGTGGCGAAAAAAGAATAGTTTGTAATTACAATTTCAAGATAATGAAGTCATACCCGAAAAGTCTTTTAATTTCCATTTTACAGTTAGTGTCCGATTAAAACCTTTAAATTGATAATCTGGTATAATGTTAAGTAAAGCTTATATACCTGCAAATAGCAAAAATGATTAATATATGCATAGTTTTTATGTTATTAGAAAAATAATGACATTTTCAATAACAATAAAAGGCAAATGTCACTAACTGTCAAATCTTGTTCATTTGTAAAGAGGATGTATGCTTTGGTTATTTGGAAGTGTTAGAATAGCTTACTAATAAAATGTAATAAAATCCAACCCAGTTATTTATTTCATTTTGACACAGTTGCTTTCCGATTTTATCCATCAAATTAATATGTGTTACAGGACGTTAACTAAGGCTTATTTTAAAATGTCAATTAGAGTGGTATCTCTCACAAAAGTAAAAATATATATATATTAAAATTTTGACTTACATATTTTTTTACATAATCGTTAGATATAGAAATACCATTTTCACTTAAAACATGAACTTGACTAAGCTTTACAGAATGAAAAAATAATAGTACATTAAAGTTAAATAGATTTGGAGAAAAACCATATTTCATTATTTCCGTTTTTATTTTTTTTCTGCGGAACCGCAAAGAATTTTTCAACCAAACTTGACACAGTTACTCTACTAGACGTAACTGACTGTAGAAAAAAAACTAAGTCATAATATTAAAGGGCATTTTTGCTTCCCTTAATCGGAAACGGCCTTTTCAATATAAAACGGTATGGTATTGTACGACGATAGGATTAAAAGGAAAAAAAAACGAGTCGAGCTGTAAAACTGTATTTAAAAAAAACTTGAAACATACAAAAATAAACACGTAGAAATTCATAATTTAGAAAATATTAAATAATCAACTTAAAATAATGGAAGCTTCTTAAAAAGCTATCTTATAAATATTTCCTATTGAATTAAAATTCTGTACAGAGTAATCAAATAATAGATCAAAGATTTCTTAAGGCAATCTACTTTAATTATAAAAATACAACTAAACTATTTTTTAATCACATTATTGGTGTGAAAAATTACAAGTTTACCTAAGTGTACCCAAGCCTAACAAGAATTATGCGTACAATTATATAATTTGTAATGGCAAAAGCGAAATCAAATCGTAACTTATGTTTGATAGGTTAGACAAGATATTGTAAAAAACCGAAAAAAAATAATAGAAAAGTCATGAATTTATTGGGTACTAGCTTCTGCCCGTGACTTCGTCCGCTTATAATCGTTTATCGCGGATAAGTGTATTTTCCGGGATACAAAGTAGCCTATGCCCTCTCCTGTGACTTAAACTATCTTCATACCAAACTACATGCAAATCGGTTCCACGGTTTAAGCGTGAAGAGGTAACAGACAGACAGACAGACAGACAGACAAACTTTCGGATTTCAAAATAATAGTATATGGATTAATTTCGTTCAAAATGGTAGAATATCAAAATGTTATACTTAACTAAAACTGCATTCATTTAGTAGTTTTTTTAAGTTTTAAATACTTTTGATGCTCATTGCAGTTAGCGAAATGGCAAATAATATATATTTGTAAAATGACAAATCACTCCGCTTAATTAAAAATACTTCTTTAGTAAACAACATGATATACATTAAAGCACAACGGATCGTTGGTAATTTGGTTTAGTAGCAACTGAATAAATTAATAATGATAAATCGATTATTTTACAAAAATATCACAAGGACAGGAGTACTTATTATAATTGTCTTCGAATATTTGTACAAATGAACAATGATATCGCTTAATTAAAGAAATAAATATTTTTTTTACACACCATCAGAATGAAAAAAAGAAAATGTAGGTACTAACTTGTTAGATGTCGACGCTGGAGATTTTAAGTGAACAAATTTTAAATGCTTTCCTATATCTCCTGTCAAACTACCACAACACACAAACTTATTGTTAGTCGGATCACTGCACAAGTTACAATAAGCTGTATCACCGAGATTTGTGGCGTTTCTCCACACCCAACTTCTTTTCATATTCAAAGTTTTTAACTATAACAAATTTAAATTTTAACAAACAAAGTATGACTCTCAATGTTGACCGACAGTGTGGGTAAGTAAAATCTTAATAATAACTAGTGAGTACATTATAAATTCAAAGCTGCCCCCTCCAAAAGGGCTAAGGAAAGTATTTCGCTTATTTATATTAAAAAAACGGCCTTTCATTCAACTTTAGCGAACAAAAGCTGTTCCAGGTAATAGCCCAGTGTCAAAGCTACTCATGTATATTATTAGTAAACGGTTTATTTATTACGCAAACAATAGTTATTGTCTTTATCTACACGCGCAGCGTAACCCTAAACCCACTCACATCTTATCTCGAAAAGGGCCGCCTTGGCAGGTAATGTACCATGTGTAATAGTCGTACCTAATACTTTTTTTCACCTAACACCATATTTATCCATTATTTATAGTAAGTATCCATTAAATGTGTGGACAAAATTAAAAGATAACAATATTAATACTAGGACGATTTTTATAAACTTATAATCGTGTATGAATCATGTGCGATTAAAATTTTAATCGCAAACCAAAAATTGCTTAGACCAATATAACTCTTATCAATGCTAAAATATTAGATATTTGAGTTCGTTATTAAATTTGAATATAAATAAATCTTGTCCGCCGTACGCAATAATATAAAAACAGTTATTCAATAATGACCAATTATTCGTTACAACTTCAACCCAAACCAATCCGGGCGGGTCGCCCCGACGGGTATTCACTACCCGAACGGAGCCGAGACCCGCGGATACGGACCCGAACTTAGAAACGTTTCTTAACAGGAAACGTTTCCTAAGAGGAAACGTTTCTTAGACCCGTGTAGATCGGGTTGTGAGCACCGCCGGTGTTAAGGACACGTGTACACGTTTCCACGTGCAACACGGATAGCTGGAGCTCTAGTTGACGCTTTAACACGGTTGTCCAGAGAGTTCGCAGTAGCCATCCTTTGGATGTTCCGTGGCATGATCGCGTGTCACGATCACGCGTTTGGACGTTGCGCTAATCCGATGTTCGAATCCGTGTTGCTACGCGTATCACACACTTATATCGGACGAGTGCGGCATTATCGCCGCGCCGACAGTGAGCGTCCAAGCAGCGCGATACGCAGTCATGCCACGGCACGGAGCAAATGATATAAATGTGGACGCACCTTTATATCAACTTATCTTACGCTTGAAGTCGTACTTAACCCATCCGTTATGCTCATACTTGAGCATCGGTCATACGGTCACGGATAATATATACATTGTTGACCTTGCTCTGCAAACATAAGTTTGGAAATGTATACATATTTTTAGACGCGACTACAAGGACAAGGACGGACCGTAAATTAAATTAATAAAGGAAATCTCTGGGAGCGACTCGCTCAAGTCATAGGGAAGTGAATTTACTGAAAAATTTTGTTCACAACTCCCCCTACGGTGGAGACGGTGGCGAATTTATTTAATCAATGACGTAATCGTGTATAGCCAGGCAGCTGTTTTCCAGCTCCAGCTTCGTGGTCAATTTCAGACTTTTAATATGGATGCCAGTAAAATCTGGCTACTTCAGTATCAATGTAGCTTAAAAACAAGTTTAGCTTAAAAATGTGACCGAGGTGTTTAGTTTTTTTTTATTGTTATAATTAATACTAGAAGGTGCCCGCGACTTCGGTCGCAGAGGAGTAAATGTCATAACCTCTCTTTTTTTGTTCAGAGTAGTCGTTTAAAAAGTATCCTATAGCCATCTGCGGATAGGAATAGATTGATAAATCATAATACTTAAATACATAAAAGACATCCAAGACCCAGGATCAAACATTCGTGCTCATCACACAAACACTTGCCCTGGCCGGGATTTGAACCCGGGACCAACAGCTTCGTAGGCTTCGGGACCAACGTCTCGTGTTTAGCAAACGGATGTTCAAAGAAAAGTACAGTCGGCAACAAAAGCTTGTCATTTAAATTATGTTTTTGATAGAAACCTATTACGCTGCACTGACTGTCTTTAATCAATTTATCTTACGCTTGATTTCGCTGTAATCGAAATTCATCCCTTCCGCAACGAATTGATCTACCACTTTTGAACCTTAAACACATGAAAGAGTGGTAAAGCGGGCGTCCAATTTCTTGGCCGACTGTACAAGGACCAACTATAATTTGAGCTATTACACTATTTTAGCGCAACATTTTTTTCGCATCTGTACGTAAAAAGCATATTGTGCAAAAAGTGATCGTCAGATTGTTTTGTGGCCTATTAATTTAAAATAAAGCATTGTTAAACTGTCATTTTAAATTTTATTTTGGTCACCGTTTATAATTATAAAGCAGGTAACGCAGTGGTCATGGATGTCCCCAATTTAGTGTGAAAATTAGGTATTTACCGCTGCGTTACCAACTTTTTACGACTATAATGATCAATGTATGACTTTTTTCGTATATAAAAGTCCATAAATCGGTTACGGAACATAGTCTCGCGTGCCTATCATGTTAATTTTATAAATCTTTTCTTGAATATTGGTTATTTATTTGAAGAACTAAAGTTGATAATGAAAAGAGATGGCACAATTAATAACGTAGATCTCTGTGAGTCAGCCACTCGCTTGAGTCATGGAGCACTGATTTTACCGGAAATATCCCCCTCTCCGCCCCTAGGGTGGGAAGGGTGGCGATTTCATTTCGCACGATGACGTAATCCGTAGCCAGCTGTGTATCAGCTGTGAGGTAAAATTCAAAGGGCAGCTTAGAATTATTTATAAACTTCCCGCGACTTCGTCCGCCTTAGATTCGTTTATCGCGGATAAAAGGTATTTTTCTGGGGATAAAAAGTAGCCTATGTCCTTCCCCGGGACTCAAACTATCTCCATTCCAAATTTCATTCAAATCGGTTAAGCGTGAACAGGTAACAGACAGACAGACAGACAAACTTTCGCATTTATAATATTAGTATGGACTAGAAGGTTGTGCCCGCAACTTCGTCAGCGGAGGAAAATAAAAAATCATACCCCTCTTTTTCAGCAGCGCAGTCGGATAAAATGTATCCTATAACCACCTGTGGATACCAAACTATCCGCGTAACAAATAATAGTTAATATCTGTTTGTCGTGTTCATCACGCCAGTGATGAAACTGATGAAGCTACAACGACGTACAAAAAACCTAATAATATTTTTTTTTATTTAGTCACCTTTAATGAATTACTGGAAAATTTACAAGTCACTAGCGCGGAAAAGGGGTGGCTAATTTATTTTGTGCGATGACGTAAGCTTGGCCAGCTGTTTACCAACTGGTTTCAAAGAGTTATAATTAGAGGAAATTACGTTTTTCTCACCCCCACGGCGAAACACGCTACAGAGTCTTTCAAACGTTAAGAATTAAAATGTGTCATAATTTCGTTTATTGTATTTTTTCCTCTGGGTTCGAACGTTGCGTCACTTTCGACGCTGCATCTACGACCATTTTTCAGATTTGTCTAATTACCATAACTCCGTATAAAGTGTGTGTACGTAACGGCAATTGTAGACAACCACAGTCACACAAAATTGGGAATGGCCGTTTAACCCCTGACGAAAAAGAAGGGTGAAGGAACCCTTAGATAATGATACTTAAATGAAACAAGCGCCAATCGAATTCAATAGGGTATTAGTTTACTGGGTAAAAAAAATATTCTAATTAGTCTGTCAGTTAGAGCAGTCTTTCTCAAAGTGGGAGATAACGCGCCTTTGTGGGCGCTGGAGGCATAGAGGGTGTAACGATCACATGTGCTCGACACCATTCTTTTTTTCGTATAATAATATTTTTCCACCCCTTATTAATCTTATAAAACAGATTTGAACATAAAACTATAGTTACTAGATAAAAATACCTAATTCTTATAGGTATACTGCCTAAACTACAAAAGTAAACAAATCGTTGAATCATAAATGCCTACATACCTATTTTTAAATGTCCTGCATGTCTACGTAGTCTAACACTTGACAGAAGTACCACTTTTACAGGTAGTCAAATCAAATCAAATCAAATCAAAATATTCTTTATTCAAGTAGGCCTAGTTACAAGCACTTTCGAAATGTAAGTTACATGAGAGTGAATGTTTGCTGGGAGAAATACAATATGATCCAACATTTGCTGCAAAGATTAGGGAAACCCAGAAAAACCTAATCAGATCATTTAACTTAAGTGTAATATTATTGATAAAATCATCATTTTTAAAATTAAAATAATCAATAAGATAAATGCCAAAAGGATTGTCAATAAAAAATAAATAATCTAGAATGTGTCTAGAATAAAATTCTAAATATCAGAGTATATAAAACAATTAAGATTAAAATAATAATAATACCTTAGGTATTCGTTAAAATAATTATTCATATACCTACATGACGCTATAATTTACATTAATCCCACGCGGCTTCATCATTCATGTAGTCTTTTGTGCTGTAATAAGCTTTAGAAAATAATTTTCGTTTCACAATATTTTTGAATTTACCAATAGACAACTCAGTTATGCTGCTAGGAAGTTTATTATAAAATCTCACACAGTTACCCATGAATGATCTTCTTATTTTATGGAGCCTAGTAGCAGGCACTGCGAGCTTATGCTTATTTCTAGTATTAATATTATGTATATCACAGTTCTTCTTAAAGTCGGTAATATTTTTATGTACATACATAATATTCTCATAAATGTATTGACAATGCACTGTCATTATATTAATGTCCTTGAACTTATCTCTAAGCGAGTCTCTATAGTTCATTTTATATATCGCACGAACAGCCCGCTTCTGCAGAACAAATATAGTATTAATGTCGGAAGCACTGCCCCATAGTAGGATGCCATACGACATAATACTGTGGAAATAACTGAAATACACTAATCGAGCCGTTATCACGTCTGTTAATTGACGAATCTTACTTACTGCAAAAGCTGCAGAACTCAGTCTATTCGAGAGATTAGCAATATGGGGACCCCATTGGAGCTTAGAATCTAATGTTATACCGAGAAAGACTGTACTATTAACTAGTTCCAGTTCCTCACCTTTAACCATAACGCTTGCTTGCTCGTGTTTTACGTTACTCGTGACAAACTTAACACATTTAGTCTTTTTCTCATTCAACAATAAATTATTTACACTAAACCAATTTAGTACTTCACAGATAGCATTGTTTACGTCATTGGAGGATCGATGATTTCGTACGACTTTGAAAATTAGAGACGTATCATCTGCAAACAAAACTATCTCATGGTGGGTCTTTACGAGGTGTGGCAAGTCGTTTATATAGATAAGGAACAGGAAAGGTCCCAATATTGATCCCTGCGGCACACCCATAGAGACTAATGACCCCGGTGAACGCATTCCATTCACGTCAACCCTTTGTATTCTACCATTTAAATAAGACTCTAATAAATTTAGTGCTGATCCTTTAACTCCGTAGTGGTGTAGCTTCCTGATCAGTGTCTCATGATTAACGCAATCGAAGGCCTCGTGATTCCTCCCAGGCATCGAAAATGTGTTTTACGAGCTCAACTCCGGCGTTGGATGTCGAGCGACCCCGCGTAAAACCGAATTGCTTACTATGCATCAAATTATTCAAATTAAAATGTTTTAACAATTGATATAGAATTAGCTTTTCAAAAATTTTACTAAATGTAGGTAGTACAGATATTGGTCTAAAGTTAGTGGGGTCAGAGGTGAGGTACTACCTGATTTAAATAAAGGAGTTATTTTGCTATGTTTCACAGATCAGGAAACTCACCGCGGGGGAGACAATTACACGAGTATTAGACACAAATATCGACTTACTCATCGAACGCATTTAGAAGCTTAATTAGGGTCCCATACACCACTTTACACGATTAAATGTAATGTGAGGAATTTCCTCTAGCATTGCTTACAGTAGAATAGGCTATTTTTGGGGTAGAGATAGGCACACACATTATTTTGGGAATTGGGGTTTTTATTAAACTTATTACTTAACCTCCGAATATTCGGTCATTTTCATTAACCAAACCTCATATTTTATTTTAAACATTGATCTAATATCATTTATGTAATTGTAGTCGCACTGTGTTTAACTTAAAACCATTTAATACTATTCTTCACAAAAATATTAAAGTTATGAATCTACTGTTAAAATATAGTCTGTGACAAGTTGCTAAATACAAACTTACACCATCTTTTAGTAGTTTTATCAAATCAAAATCAAGATGAAAAGTACGAGTTTAAATTTATATTATTATCAAAATATTTAGATTTGTATTAATAAGAATTTACCTGTTAAGATGAATCTTAGAACTCACTAACCTAATAAAGTGGAATAAGAAAAAATGAGAAATTTGGTAGAAAAATACCATTTTCAAAGACGTCATTCCCAAATTTAGTAGAATTGGTAGTTTTCATTTTTCAACAAAAAATGACATGATAACATGCCTTTTTGTAAATTAATGTATTTTTGAGATAATGTGCGATTCGATGAAGGAATCTGTTTTAAAAGTAGTGTGATTATTTGTCTAAGAAAGGGCGAATACTCATTCCATTGATATTGCGGATCAGACCGATGTTTTGCTAAGAATGGCCGGGATATGAATCGTCAAACAAAGAGTCTTGATGAATCCTGTATAACATCTTGTTTGATTGACACTCATAAGGAAATAATGTACAAAAGGTTTGGAGATTCCTTGTCGAAGCGTACTGAGGAAAATAACAAGTAATCAGTGCACATGTGTTCATGAGAAGGAATGACATTTATTTATCGTCTACGAATGGCGTATGTTTTCCAAATATGAAAGGATAAGTAGTTTTCAGGGTTTGTGAAGGAATAAAAGTGTTCACTTAATCCATAAATAAGAGAGGAATATCGTGATTAGAAATACAAATTTGTGCTATATTGATTAATGTTTTGTTGTGCAATTTGGTAATGGAACCTGTTTTGCAATAGTGATGAGGTTAGTCTAAAGGAATGGACGAAATCTCAATTTATAAATGTATTATTGGACATCCATAACATTTTGCTAAGAATGGCCTGAGATCTATCTTCTAGAAGAGAACTAGATGGGATCTTTGAACAGTGTCTAGTGTGATCAATAATCATGGTTAATTAAAGTAACTACGAAAGGTCTCCTTGTCAAAGAGTACAGTGAAATAAAAGAACATGTTTTTATATCAATCATATGAGAAACATAATAATTTTGCAAATAAGAATATATAGTTTATTGAAGTATTTATCAGAAATCAGATCGTTCACTCTATCCTTTATATAAGAAGGATTTAAATTGATAATCGAAGGAAATCAATATTAGCATACCCGTGAGAAGTGTGTATGTCTACTGACCAGTAAAAATATAGTTATATGTTTATAGAACTTAGCAGTGAACATATAATTCATTTATCCAATTAAGGAAATAATAACATTTATCGTCTATGTATGGCGTACGAATTCAGATATGAAATAATAAGTTTTCTAGGGTTATAAAAGAATAGGAGAGTTCACTTAATCCATAAATGAGAGGATTTGTGTTGATTTTAAGGTAGAGTTTGTTTTTCAAAATATCAAAGAAATTGAGAAAATGGCAAATTCAAGAAACAATTCTTGAAAACAGGTGCCTTAAAACCTGTAAAAGGATCTGACTTGGTGTTCATTCGGTATCCGGGGAATATGACTTTTTTTATGGCTTGTAAAATTGAGAATTAACATAGAAATCGAATCCAGGAAAGGATTTTAAACAATATTTTGATTCCAAGTATGGATATCTCTTGTATCTGATAGACATGAAGAAAGTCAATTCTGTATACGAGCGCTCACGCCGGTAGCCGCCGTTAACTTTTACACAATAATACTGTTAGGAAACTAAGAAGATTATTCCAGCGTTTCAATATTATCTCATGTAGTAACGTAGTCGGTTAACCATTTTTCAGATATTAAAATTTAGTTTACAACTCCTTCTAATAATCATTTCATACAGAAATCTATCTATAGTGGCATAGAGAATGCTCATAGAAGTTATCCTAGCATAACTAGAGCTTAAGTTCAACGAAGTATGAGTATCGAGCCAGCGCGGTTAATATTTTGAATCTGTACCGAACTCCAAAATTGTATTCGAGCTGACTACTTCTAATTATCTCTGTTGATATTTCATAATGAATCATATGTTAGTGTTCTAGTTTCCACAATAGTTTGACACTTCAGAATAAAGGAAAGTAGTTTTGCTAATTAAATTCTTCCATCATCTCCATATAAGTCTTAAAAGTGTTACTTTTTTAAACCAGATCTTTTTAGGGTTGATAATCCTTATTGTTAACTTTGTCATTGATTGAGGGAGCTCTTTACTATTCTACTGATTGAATTCTCTAATCAGTGGATAAAAAAAGACTAGTTATACAAAAATTGCATTAATAATAATAGGACAGAGTAGTTAGATCTCAAAATTCATATAAATAATTGTATCTGTCAGGTATATCATAATTTAACGAGCAAAGTATGCAATTAGAGTATGTTTTAGGACAGGAAAGTAGGATAAAGATAAAGTCAGGATATAAGAGTAGTATTTATTAACATCAGTAAAAGATAGGTTTATTTCAATTAAAAATATACTGAGCGATCATAATGGTTCTTCCATAAAAGAACTTCAGGTTACTATGCAACATAGAGTCCTACTAAACTAGACGAATCACAACGGGTTTTCCGATCACATTTATGGCCAATATTATTATAATAGCGTGATTCAAATTCAGATGCACATTATTAAAGTAAAAGGCAGTACAAGATAGTTGGTGTAGTAATAAGATTTAGACTGTGTTCATGTAGGTGTATTCTGTTAGGTGTATTCGATGTAGTGTAGTGGAGTGTGGATTAGGAGTCCATTAGGCATTACAGTTGATTCTGCATACTGGATTAATAGGGCGCATTAGAAGTTACATTTGGTTCCGAGACCAATGAGCTTTAGGATTTCTTTAGGGCATTACATTTGGTCCCGTGAACATTAATAGTATAATGGGGGGAGCTTTTCTGTTAGGGTTCTGTAAGGCTTTTTAGGTTTATTACAATTGGGGCCATGACCAAGGATCTCATTAGGTTCTCTACATTTGAGGCCGTGACTAAGGATTAATTAGGATCTTCTTCTTAACGATTTCTACAAGGGGGGCGGTAAGGAGCCGAGCAAAAATTGGGGGTGCTGTAGTGGTTTAAGTGGGGCGATTTGTAATTTCATCGACTTAATATTTTAAAAGTCTGAAATTCAAACTTACTGCACAACATCAATAATTAAGTTAGTTCATATTTCTATCCTGTTTGATTGTATATAAATAAAAACTAAACATATTTAACACTAGTAACTTTCCCGCATAGAGATAGAGATTTTATTTAATTTTATTGTTTCGGGATAAAAAGTAGCCTATATCACTCTCCGGCCTTTCTTCTATGCCTATTCCAAAAATCAGGTCAATTAATCGCTCCGTTTCGAAATTAAAAAGAGACGCAAACAAATAAAAACACATCACCACACTTTTGTATTTATAATATTAGTATAGATAAGTTCCGATGATAGCCCGCGAGCACCAGGCTAATATAGCACACTATAATTAAATTAATTTAAAGTTATAGTGTGTTTTTAGTAAAAAAAATTAGGGGGCGCTGAAAAAAAAATATTTTTAATGTGGGCGGTAGACAAAATAAGTTTGAGAATCTCTGAGTTAGATCATCAAAAAAAATGGACACGTATTTTTTGTTTTGTCAATCAAACAAAAAAGGCAAAGATAAAGCTCGTCAAAGTTTGGGAGTGGGAGCGCATGACTGCGAGTTTTTCGCACGGCTTGACGTCACGGGGAATTTCAACGGGCTATACCTTAATCTTTTTTGTTTCATTGACAAAAGAAAAAATACGTGTCCAATATTTTCTGATAATCTAACTGTAAACTAATTATATTTTTTAGGACACAAGCCTATTCAAATAATTACTTAATTTAATGGCAATATAATCTTATTTAAAAGTGAATTTATTATTATTGAAATAATTACATTGAATTTTTTTAATAAAAAAATAATTCTTAAGAGAATATATTTATTATTTCCCCCTTCTGGTTTGGTTTTCACTGGCAATTTTATTAATACTATACTTTACATTCTACCATTCTCATGTAAATAGTATTAAGTTATGTGGAGTAAAATGGCGGAGATATGGAAGTTAAAAGACTCCCGAATTCCACAGCTCACAGAGCCAGGAGTGCAGTTCAAAATAAATGCTGCAGTCTTTCCGATGCGATACAACCTTCAAGCCTTCAAGAAAAGAGCGTAATGCCACCTAAAAGGCCGGCAACGCACTTGTGACTCCTCTGATGATGCAGGTGTCTATGGGCGATGGTGATCCCTTACCATCAGGTGTTCCGTCAGCTCGTTTGCCCCCTATAACGGAAAAAAATAACAAACTTTACTTCTTTCTATACTTTCCGCGTCTGTAAGGCTTCGTGATTTGATTTCCGCAGGCGTGACGTAACCGTTGCGGCTGTAATCTAATTGAATTACGAGAGAATGATTGCGGAACTAAATAGGTAGATATTTATAATAAACTTAAAATGTCGGTACTTTTTTTGCTTATGTGGAAAATTTATTTATATATCTCGTGTTATTATTATGTATTGACTGCCATAAAATCGAAAGTCATAATGTAATATTTCGTTAATCTTCCTTTTTAGCAGAAATTTTGGTTAGTAATATTTTTTCACGATTCTCACAACCTAACCTAATGGGTTCTATAGGGTGACATTTTTGTTAGTCATAATTTTTTACGATTGTCACAGCCTAACATAATGGGTATTGTGGGGCGACATTTTCGTTAGTCACAACTTATCAGGATTCTTACTTACTACCTAACCTAATGGGTTTTATTGGACGACATTATCGTTACTCATATTTTTTCAGGATCGTCACAACATAACCTAATAGGGTTCTATAGGACGGCATTCTCCCTAATTTTTAACACTCTTTTATTAGGTCGACCTGTATGTAACTAACTATGTAATGGAATCTAAGGTAACTAATTTAACCATCTTCCAAGGATCGTAGCGTCATGAAAATTAGCAGCTGTATGAAGTCCTGATGATAATACAATAATATGGTATTGTCGAACTGATCTGATGATGGAGCCGGAAGATTTGAACTGGAACTTCATGATGGAACATCGTATCATAGCTATGTTTGGTTTTGCTAAAAAAGTCTTGTAAAGCGTGTTTTTCTAGTGTTTTTTAAACTATTAATTATATTTTCAAAAATATGACGAATGATTTTATGGCTGGCTTATGAGTATGGGTAACATCTCAAGTCATCTTATTTTTATTTCCAGGAGCTCTCCAAGTTGGACTCCCAAATCCTGGGCACGTCGGCACCTCCAGCATCAGTCGCCCCACTCTCCTGCTCCATCGACCTCCCCACTGATGCCATCGTCGAGGTAATTGATGGTGTTTTTTTTTTCACATTTTCCTTAATAAAACAAAATCTACTCACAATAAAAAAAATGTTCAAAAATTTACAGATCAAGCCCTTTCAGACCCTATTTGACCTAGGAGCTAGACTTTGAATTTTTGCCCCCCCTCATATACGTCTTTTTTTTAGAAAATAAAAATATGGTCTAAAAAGTTTTCTTTGCAATACATGTGGGCTGAACATGTTTATAAATGTTCCAAATTTCAAATAGATAGCATAAGTAGTTTTTGAGATATGGCGCTCTGATAGTTGGACAAACAGACAGGCAAAATCGAAAAAGCATAATGTTGGCTCGGGAGCCAGCGCTGATCTTCCGGTGAGACCATACGTGGCGCCACGCACGGAGAGCTGCATGCACGAACATTTTAGATGTCATTATCCTGAACGCAATCGTATTTCAAACATGAATATGCTCACAACTAGAAATGGGTAATTTCGACTCCGAAAAGTGATTCGAATCAACTTAAATCCGATTCCGTTTCCGGTACCGACTCCGCCTAACGACTCTTCGACTCCTTAGAATCCTTCAAACGAATTTAGTCTGGACTCTTTGTTTAGTTCCCACCTCCCGGTACCGAAACAAACCGATCCTTCAGCCCCGTACCGATAGATTACCTATTTGGAGTTGGTAACTCCTCGGACTCGATAAAATTTAAAAGGAGCAGATAAGCAATTTGATCCACTTCGAATCATTTAAATTTTCACCTCCATATTTAACCATCTCTACCCACAACACTGAGCCAAAAAGAGCTGTCTCTAAATAGATTTAAAAATGAATTAATCAAGTTACTCAATGAGAAATGTTATTATAGTGTGAGAGAGTTCCTTTCTCATGATATGTTACTATAATATCTGAGATATTTGCTTGCTAGTATGTAAGTAAAAAGTACTTATTGTCACATAACATATAATGACACGAATGTACAGTCAGCATCAAATTGTGTAAAGTAGAACTCTTACTCCCTTCCCCCCTTGGAACCGACTGGGATTAGGAAAGAATTTTTATTTGCGTTATCAGAAATAGGCGCCGTAATTGATGGTGCCTCAGAGGTACTCAGGGTATATCCTGCCTAACGCTAATAATTCTGTTGTTGTACAGGCAACCCTGTCGCCGGATAAGTCCGGCTCGCTGCTGTCGGTACAGTCGGCGCCGCCGGAGCAGAGGGAGCGGCCCCACAGCCTCATGCTCGAGCTGCCGCTAGCAACTGTAAGTCAACGTGTACAGTCAGCTGTACATTGCTGTCGGTACAGTCGGAGCAGAAGAAGCGGCCCCACAGCCTCATGCTCGAGCTGCCGCTAGCTAGCACCTGTTAGTCAAGATGACAGTCAGCTGTACACAGCTGTTGGTACAGTCGGTGCAGAGGAAGCGGCCCCACAGCCTCATGCTCGAGCTGCCGCTAGCAACTGTAAGTCAATGTGTACAGTCAGCTGTATACAGCTGTCGGTACAGTCGGGGTAGAGGAAGCGGCCCCACAGCCTCATGCTCGAGCTGCCGCTAGCAACTGTAAGTCAATGTGTACAGTCAGCTGTATACAGCTGTCAGTACAGTCGAAGCTGAAGGAGCGGCCCACAGCCACATGCTCGAGCTGCCGCTAGCAACTGTAAGTTAACGTGTTCAGTCAGCTGTACACAGTTGTCGGTACAGTTGGGGAAGATGGAACGGCCCCACCACCTGGTTGCAGACTTTACCTAAATGTATAAATAAATTGATGCTGTCAAGAACGCTGTCGAAAGGCTACATTCCGTATTCACGCTTCGATTTTCAATTATTAGGAGTTACTTCACTAAATTGAACTCCAGTAACTCCATTATCTCCTAGAAAGACATAATTGTATAGATCGTCTATAGCATAGCAAACGGCATATGATGAAGCGTCACGTCGTTTTCCAACAAGTCTGCAAACCCAAAAATGGCGGATTTTTTATCATCAAATCATACGTCATTTTTTATTTTGATGTCAACTACGAGTATACTGTACAGTCTATACATGTCCATTTAATTGTTTTGCAGCAAGTTGGCGCGTACCTGTCCGCGATGTCCCCCACGGAACAGGAGGAGGACTCCCTGTTGACGCTGTCGTCCGTAACGGCCCGCCCGCTGCTCGCCGCTTCAAGGAAGCTGCGCACCGACACGCCGCATGAGTGAGTCCCACACAGCACTCCACAGAACCGGAGGACTCTGACTCTGTCTGTGATACGCCGCACGAGTGAGTTCCACACGGCACTCCGCAGAACCGGAGGATCCGGACTCTGTCCGTGACACGCCGCACGAGTGAGTCCCAAACAGCCATCCACGGAACCAGAGTACTCCTGACACTGTCCGTGACACGCCGTACGAGTGAGTCCCAAACAGCCATCCACGGAACCAGAGTACTCCTGACGCTGTCCGTGCGTGACACGCCGCACGAGTGTGTCCTAAACAGCGATCCACGGAACCAGAGTACTCCTGACGCTGTTCGTGACACGCCGCAGGAGTCAGTCCCAAACAGCCATCCAAGGAACTAGAGTACTCCTGACGCTGTTCGTGACACGCCGCACGAGTCAGTTCCAAACAGCCATCCACGGAACCAGAGTACTCCTGACGCTGTCCGAGACACGCCGCGCGAGTGAGTCCTACACAGCAATCCACGGAACCGGAGTACCCTGACTCCGTCCGTGACACGTCGCGCGGGTGAGTCCTACACCGCACTACACGGAACCGGAGGACCCTGACCCTGTCCGTGACACGCCGCACGAATGAGCCCCTCACAGCGCTCCGTGGAACCGGAGGACCCTGACTCTGTCCGTGACACGCCGCACGAGTGAGGCACACACAGCACTCCGTGGAACCGGAGGACCCTGGCTCTGTCCGTGACACGCCGCACGGGTGAGGCCCACACAGCACTCCGTGGAATCGGAGGACCCTGACTCTGTCCGTGACACGCCGCATGAGTGAGGCCCACACAGCACTCCATGGAACCGGAGGACCCTGACTCTGTCCGTGATATTGGCGGTCTTGTCCATCTTTCCTGAACGCCTCTCAAAAAGGCGAAGGAGAATGGTGCGAGATGGTGTGTCGCAGTCACATTGGCTCGAGTAGTGCCTGCTACTTAGATGCCATGCCTTCCACGCGGCGACCATCTCTATGCCAGAGACTGTTTGTCTTCCAGATTGGCTATGGTAAATTGGAACGAAATTGAAAGTCTGAAGACTGGTTCAGCAGCATTATCACTCATGCCCCAAAGGGCAAGGAAAGGGTCCCAAATTATATCATGAAAAGTACACAAGTAACTATTTATAGTTCTTATGTGAATATGTGACGGACCGGAAGGTAGGTAGTATCAGCGTAGTTAGGCCTCCAACAAGGTGGACTGATGATCCTCTGGATGACGGCAGAGGACCGGTCATGATGCCGTTCTTTGGAGGAGGCCTAGGCCATGTCCTGTCCAGTAGACATCATTAGGCTGATAATGACGGTGATGAAATATTTATAAATGGGTGTTTTCCAGGACGTGTCCTCCCGACGGTGGTTACGGCTGGGTGGTGGTCTTCGGCGCCTTCATGGTGCAATTCTGGGTGGCGGGGCTGTTCAAGTCCTACGGCGTGCTGTACGTGGAGATCATGGAGACCTTCCCCGACAGCTCTGAGTCCGTAGCCTCCTGGATCCCGGCGGCGCTGTCCACCTTGTGTCTGGCACTAGGTGAGCCTTGTGTTTGACACCGATAGTATCCATGGTAACAACGGCGATTCTGTCTTCCATTGTTTTGATGAACAGCCTGAGAATATTACACTTAATGCTCACCCTAGATGCCGGCACTATAGACAAACCTTCAGTAATTCGTGGGCTTGTTAGCTTCTAAACTAAAGGGTTAATTGTATACGGCTGTGCATGTTTGATGCTGTAACTTATACATGGTGCCCTCGAGGAATGGGACAGATTTTGATTAAAACGCAACATTATTAGGTATTACATCATCAATGTCCTTACATTATGAGAAGCTCTTAGATCGCCCTGTGAAGGTTTTTCTTAAAATTCATGACCCTGGTAAAGCCACGGGTTTTTATGATTTCAAACGTTAATGAACTTCTTTGATGGCAGTGCAGGCCATAATTGATAGATAACAGAAGCGTCACCTCATCCTCACGATATGAAACTCTTCTCCAGCTCCGCTGTCATCGGCTCTCTGCGAGAAGTACTCCTGCCGGCTCGTGGTCTTCGTGGGAGGCCTGTTCTGTGGCACTGGGCTGGCGCTCTCCTATTTTAGCACCGGCTTGATTCATCTCCTATTCAGCTTCGGAGTCCTGACCGGTAACCCTGTTTTTAGGTTAAATAGTATACAAAATAACTCTTTACTGCAAACCTCATAAAATAGAGTACAGAAACAATACATTAAAAATAAAAGTTGTTTAAAAATGTGCAATTCAAGCCCTTTCTAATGATATAGTACTTGACTTTTATTCCCCCCCCCGCCCCACCCTCATATTCATAGTTTATTTAGCAAATAAAAATATACTTTTGAATACCTATTTCCTTTGCAATACATGTGGGCCGACAATGTTTATAAATCATTGATTTAAACTTACAAGATCTTCACTCATTATCACAACACACGTTGAAGAATTACCAATGAAAGGTAATTAAATAAATCATATTTATACGCGATTAAGCCCTGTTTTGTCATGTTTATAAATATTCCAAATTTCAAATATATATATCATAAGTCGTTGTTGAGATATGGCGCTTTAATAGTCGGACAGACAGACAGATAGACAGAGTCGCACCATAAGGGTTACTTTTATACCATTCTTGGTACGGAACCCTAAAAAGAAACTGTACGTATAAATAAGTAGATGGCACAAAGCAGTTATGTAGTTACAATACATATATATTAAAAACAATCTCAATAAATTGGGTTTCTCTTGGCTACAATCAGCACTATAGCGAAGCTCACGATGTAGATATTAAATGACTATATCAGAAATACTGGCGCAGGCATTGAATTCTATTCGCAGTCTCCACTGCCGCGAGTCACGGACCATGGAGCCTAATCATTTGAAAGGCATGTCTAGGGTCTAAGTCAACAGTACAGAGGCCCTTTCGAGACATTTAATCTAATTTGCGATGGAGCACCAGGACGGCCACGGACAATACCCACACGGTGTACGCGTACGACTGTGAAAAAGGAATGAAACAAACTATCCTGCGGGCCTATGATAGTCGCGTTTATCACGCGATAAATGATATGATAACGCGCCTGTCACTCTCGCACTCACATACGTCTCAGAAGGTGACGGCAGCTATGTCACTTATTTATCGCGTGACAAACGCAACCATCATAGGCCCGCTGGTTCAATATTGAGAATGTTAAATGGACCAGTTGTATGGGCTATGGAGTGGGGTTACCGAACACCTGCTTAATCAATATTTCTCAACAAATTAATAGTGGCTGGCGGTGACTTCCTTGTACTGGTGGGCTCACTAAACGGCCGCCGACCCTGGGAGGCTACTACGAAACACGAAAACGAAGTTCGTATGGCGCCATCCCGCTCTTTCAAATACAGCATAACATGAGAGCGAGAGGGATGGCACGTTACGAACTTCGAATTTCGAGCTTCGGAGTAACCCTTCTGGCGGCAGGAGAGCAACATGGACGTACTCAGCTCTGGCTCTGGAGAGATGTGCACCGCGTTCTGCCCAGGGACTAAAACAGCCACCGTTTGCGGAGGAGAAAAAGTCATAACCCCTCTTTTTTCATCAGCATAGTCGATTAAAAAGTATTCCATAACCATTCGTATGTGCTTAGCTACCCGTGTACCAAAAATGGTTGAAATCCGTTAAGCCGCTTTGGCGTGATAACGCCACAACAACACGAAATATACAAATCAACAATTTTCGATTCGGTAACCTTCAAATAATCCGTTTTGCATATTTTTTTTTATTCTTCAATAAGACAGACATTAAATTTTGTCAACATTTTAATAGCATAGGTTTTTTTTTCAGGCATCGGCGGTATTTATAAATGCGGCCTACTTACAGAATAAAGATCATTATTTCATTATTTTTTTCAGGTATTGGCGGTGGGCTCTCTACTACGCCGGGAATCGTCATCGTTTCACAATACTTCGACAAGCACAGGTCGGTAACTCCCTGCTCACAGCTGAGGGCTCGTCCAGAAATCATGTCATCATATTTCTCTGCAGCACTTATGTACTTTTGCTGAGAAGCGCAGTTTTTCGATAATAACTCAAAAACAGTATATCTGATCATGTTGAAAATAATTTAAATTTAAATCAAGTTTTTCCTTTGTATTTTTTTAACATACGCTAAGATATAGGGGCGGGGGGTCGGGGGGGACAATTTATGCAATTTTTGGATCGATTATTTCGGAGAATATTCAATAAATATTTTTTTTAAACCCCAAAGTGTTGAAATATGTGCCACAAGTTGATCTCAGCTGAAAAAAAATCAGTGTTGGTTACATCTATGGAGTACCCCCCCTAGAAATATTTATTTTTGTTATATCGCTACCAAAATAAGTAGTAGCTTATTTTGGTACTTAAATAACAGCGCCAATGTGGCGCCAATCGGTGATATTTCGATTTTAAGAAACATTTATCTAACCTTGTTATCTGTTCCTTTTCAGAGCATTGGCCAACGGCATATGTGTGAGCGGGACGGCCGCCGGCAGCTTCGTGTTCCCGATGCTCATCGAACAGCTGGTCGGCATGTATGGATTGCATGGGACCGTGCTACTACTGGGTAAGTTCCTATTCACATACATACGTGACATACATACATATGTTACATACATACATAAATAAATAAATAAAAATAAATAAATATCAGGGACAATCTTACACAAATCGACCTAGACCCAAACTAAGCAAAGCTTGTAATATGGGGTACTAGGCGGCGATATACATACTATATAGATAAATTATAATACTTAAATACATGGAAAACATCCAAGACCCAGGAACAAACATTCGTGCTCATCACACAAACACTTGCCCTGGCCGGGATTCGAACTCTAGCTTCGTTGAACATAGAATCGCCCCTCTTTCCTGTAGGGGTAGTCTGAAACTACTTCTACCCGCTTACTTTCGTCTCGTTTTCTTCGAAATTTCTCATATATATACACTTGAGAATAAACGCCCAACCAGATAGCTTTACTATCTTAGGTCACTGAACATAAGCAGGCGCGATGCACTGCGATTGCGCTACGCGGCTAAAAGTACCTACCGGCGGCCTCATTAATGAGGGCTATCAGTGGTGACCGCGCACTGTCACAGAACGCTCACACACGTCACGTCCGACGTGTCAATCTCTCCGCCAGCGAGCACTATGTATGTACGCATGTAAACACTAGGCATCGGAAATTCGGATGCTTTTATACCTAAACTTCGGCCTCAGTACCTACACCGCGTGGATGTTGACTAGCATGGAGTTGGACTCTATTTAATTTTACTAACAAATTCCCGGGATTTACCGGCATACAAGAAATTAGTATAACATCAATAGGTACATATGTATCAAGGTATTAAAACAAACATTTCTTAGAGATCCTGTTTACAAAATTGTATTTAATTCACATGTGTTTCATTTAACTAATAGACATTTAACGTCATAACGTAAATAATTTAAAAATGACCTTTTTATGACGTTTTGTATAATCCCGGGATCCCGGGATGTGAAAAATTGAAAAAATAATTTTAAGAAGCCGACTCCATACTTGCCTTGCTTTTTCCGGGATTTTGCTAGTTGTAGGTATAAAAGCATCCGCATTTCCGATGCCTAGTAAACACTTTAGGGATCTGTTCCAGTTAACCTTTGAGCAAGTGAGCGAGGATACAAGGAATTATGCTGTACGCCTCGAATTTATCCATCAGCTTTGACCCCCTACTTTACAAGGCACCTACTACAGTGAGAACATGTATTACACATTTTCACATTCCGATTGCACTCCTTTGCCGTGTCAAATCGAAGTAATAGAAGAAAAAAAATAGTGCCCCCTTGCTCTCCCCACCTACCACCACCAGCATATTAATATCTGCCACAACAAAGCGCGCATAAATATCTGACACGACTCTATTTCTAGGGCTGTTAGGACGTGTCAGATATTTTAGTCCGCTTTGTTGCGGCTGTACAGACATTTCATTTTTACAATGTTATTATACTTATCCCCATCCTGAAGTACTTACTTACTATATTATAAACGTGAAAGTATTTAATGTACGTTCCACTTAATCTCAAAAGTACTGGACGAATTTCTAATGACACTTTTCAGTTATGTACCTTAATATCAAAATACGACATAGGCTATAATGTATGTCAAATTTCATCCCTTGTAAGGACGAAAAAGGGGATGAAAATTTGTATATACAGTAAATATTTTTTTACGCTAGGAACTTGAAATCTTGGTAATATGCTTCACATTTAGATTAGTAAAATAACGAGTTTTGGGGAAAGACATGACTTATTTTTTATCCCAGAAAAATACCTTTTATCCGCGATAAACGAATCTAAAGCGGACGAAGTCGCGGGCGGCCACTAGCAGGTTATATTTTCTTGTTAATCATTGCAGGTGGTGGAATGTTGCACGTCTGTGTTTCGGCGACTTTATACCGCGACCCGCCGTGTGTGAGGGAGCGCGTCACCCCCACCACCACCACTACGGAGAATACTACGCTGCTCACTGACATACAGGAAGGTGAGTGAGAATTAAAATATGGAACATACATGTACAAACAGACAACGTAGATTTCCAATTGGGCTCTGAGCTGATGGTTATTCGGGTTCATCCAGAAATCACGCGAGGCTCCGAAGAGGGGGAGGGGGGGGAGGTTACGAAAACCTCACGACTGTTTTTACTCTAGGTACCTGTAAAACCGAGAAAAACCATACCTGTACCTTAAATTAAGAATCTATTTTCAAAGGGACGTTTACATACCTAACGCATTTATGTACGAAAAAACCGGTCAAGTGCGAGTCTCACTCGCGCACCTAGGGTTCCGTACAAACTTTCACTTATTCCGACTTAACTTGCCGCTTGAGTTAAGTTTGCCTCTGGTATCTATGGCGTCACATACAAATGAGGGGCAAACTTAATGAAACCGGGTTATTCAAAAATGATTTATGGTGATTTAAAAAAAAAGTAAGACAGATAAATATATGGTTATAATTATTGTGTAATATTCATATTAAATTACATAATTCCAGAAAATTCCAGATTCTTCGCTTCGTAAACTTCGGAGATAAATGGGGGGAACGGTGTTTTTCTTCACATTTTCCTTAATAAAACAAAATCTACACACAATAAAAAATAATAATATATAGTTAAAAATGCACAGATCAAGCCCAACCCTTTCATATGATACCCTATTTAACCTAGGAGCTAGAATAATTTAAATTTTTGCCCCCCCCCCCCTCATATACGTCGTTTGTTTAGGAAATAAAAATATATTTTAAAATGTTTCCTATGCCATACATATGGACTGACCGTGTTTATAAATATTCCAAATTTCAAATGCATAGCTTAAGTAGTTTTTGAGATATGGCGCTCTAATAGTCGGACAGACAGACAGATAAGGTCGCACCATAAGGGTTCCTTTTTTGGTACGCAACCCTAAAAACGATAATAAACCCAAGATCAACTACCTACCTACACTACACAATGCAGCGAAAGCACTTTTTTCGAGTAACAAGGGTTCATTACAGTTTGTTAGTAGAAAATGCCTATGCTTAAAATATTTTAGTAGTAAGTAACTATAAAAAACTAACTCACACACATGTTTTTCGACGCATGATAGCCACAGCAATGCCTCGTGTAAGGCAGTTAAACCTGTCCCCTACCGAGCATATGACTTGCCATGGTATATAACGCATATTTTTTATCTTGCAGGTAAAACAGAACCCAAGGATAACCGACTGCAAGCGTTATTTCAACCGGAGGCCGAGAACCACAAGAACACGATGCTGACAGAGGAGGCCAAGCGGAGCGACATGCTTGCGGAGATCATGCATCCGCGGATTATAGAGGTGAGGACCTAACGAGGCCAGGCCAAGAGGAACGAGGGTCTACAGCATTTTAAGGTGCGTCCACATTTGTATCATTTGCCCGTATCAGGTCATCGTCGCGTGGCATGATCGCGTGTCACGATCACGCGTTTGGATGTTGCGCCGATCGGATCGCTCGAAATCCATTTTGCTACGCGTCTCACACAGTCATATCGGACGAGTACGGCAAGATCGGCGCGCCGACAGTAAGCGTCCAAGCAGCGCGATACTCAGTCATGCCACGGCACGGTGATCGGATACGAGCAAATGATACAAGTGTGGACGCACCTTTAGGTGACTTGCAGCATCGTTGTAAAGGTAAACCAGAAATATATGACCATTGTCAAGAGGGCGCTATTATTCTGATTGACATGGCAACAGTTATAATAACATCTTGAGCTGTTTACCTGTCAGCTCAGATGTTAATTTTGAAATGTTTTCTAGCGACATTGTTTCATTTCCTGTACGTTTTTTTTCAGCAATTGATTATATACATTATTAGAAGGCGCCCGCAACTTCGTTCGCGGAAGAGAAAAAGTCATAACACCTCTTTTTGCTCTTAAAGTCGGTTAAAAAGTATCCTATAACCATCTGGAAATACCCAGCTACCCGTGTACCAAAAATAGTTGAACCCGTTTAGCAGATTTGACGTGATGAAGCCACAACGACACATACAAACATACAAACTTATATAAATCCAAAAAAAAATTTTTCGCTTTAGTGACCTCCAAATAGTCGGTAACAAAATTTTTTTTGAAAATATCTTTAATGTACAGACATTTCACTTTTACAACTTTATAATAGTATAGATAACTTCCATGTTTCAGGTGAGCCGTCAGAACCATCCTCTGCAAATGTCAGATTCAGAAGACTCCGAAGGCATGGATGTGCTCGGAGTTGTCGGTGAGTGACATAGCTTGTTATCTTGTCATATTTAAATAATTCGTACAAACAGCAACACTTATAGGTGCGTCCACACTTGTATCATTTGCTCGTATCCGATCATCGTCCCGTGGCATGACTGGGTATCGCGCTGCTTGGACGCTCACTGTCAGCATTCCGTATCATTTGCGCCGCCGCGTGAAGAAACGCGTCCACACTAAGCCGTAGTGTATCACCGGATCGTTGTTCTGTAATAGCGTTGTGTTCCGTGTAAAACTGTTGCACTCTGCGATTGCACGTCAATTGACACCCGTGCAGAAACTTGAAGATCATTATCACGACAGCTGATGTCGCGAGCGCCGAGCACCAGCGTGGACAGCAGCGCCCACGCGTCGGCGGCACCGCGCGCGGAGCAACTAAAAATGGCAGTACTTTGAAAACTCGTCGTAACACACCTGCGCCAGCGACTCAAGCCACGCCTCTCGGCCATCTCTCATCACGCGTAGCTGCAATGGACGAGACAGAAGATGATCGGGCAAAAACCGACTCGAGATGGATCGCAGCGTATCATAACCGCGTAGCATGATCGCGTGTCATGATCGCTAGTGTGGACGTCGCACCGTCGCGATCATGCCGCGTTTGTCCAATCCAAGTGTTTGATACGCGTAGCAACATGGATTTCGAGCGATCGGATCGGCGCGAAGTCCAAACGCATGATCGTGACACGCGATCATGCCACGCGGCGATGATCTGATTCGGGCAAATGATACAAATGTGGACGCACCTTAAGTGAGCATCCGTAGGCTTTGCTTTATGTCAATAAGGTCTAGCAATCGGCAGTTAAGTGTATGGTACCAAATATGGTAACACAACAAAACGGGGCTTAAGAGCGTTTATACCTGCTTAACTGGCAACGTCGCATATTTTTTCATTTTGCTTCATTATTTTGTGGTATTTGAATGAAACTTAACGGTATGATCAATACATACCCTGCATCTTTAGGATTTATGATGCGTTTAATTCACCTAATCATCGCTTTTGGCTTAATTTTTTTACAAAACAAGATATAGACGTGAATTCATATTTAGAGCTTTAGTTGTGGCAATATCATAAAATTTTGCATTGTGCCAGCGAAACTAACAAAAACGTAATAAATGTATTGAAAACATGTTCAATTTACATTCATATTTCTCAAAATAATCAAGAAAAACCAAGAAATAAGCGACGTTGCCAGTTGAGCAGGTATAAATCCTCTTAATCGCGTATAAAACGGAATCTTGAAAATCCTGAATAAAAGGTAATTTATTTAATTACCTTTTGAAGGTTTTTTTTTCAGGATTAAGTAACGTGTTTTTTTTTAATTTTGTAATTATGTTCTATGTTTTAATTCGTGTCACCACAAAAACGAGTAGGTACTAAAAAAAATCAATATTTTTAATATATGGTTGTAAAGTAGCGTTACCTCGAGATTTTTTCCAGGTCATACATTGGCCTACTTCTATTCGTACGAATATCAAAATTTCCAAACAACTTTTTCGGGGTCCATGGGTGGGAGTCAAACAAGTACAAATCAAAAGAGTCTTAAAATAAACTACAGGTCAAAGGTGTCTAGGGATCAAGTATAGTCGAGTTCGTAAATATGCGAGTTTTTCCAAGGCTTCAAAAATATTATTTAAACAAGTAAGATTTTTACTTTTTGTTTTTTTACAAATATCATGATAATAATCACAATTTTTGCAATTTATTAGTGGTTCACTCCACGAGCGTTATTATTATAAACAAAGATCAGAAACAAATGAATTTTTTTTTTAAAGTAAGATTTTTTTTAAGTACATAAAAATGTGCTGCGCAAAGGTTTTTTTTAAATAATGTAAACAGGTAATGGCACCAAAATATTTGTTTTAACGATTTCCGAATTTGTGTGAACAAATAGAAACTCAATTATCTGTATAAACAAAACAATTCGAATTTGGCAGGAATTTGGAAATATGACAATCACCGAGAAGAGTACCGTACTATCAAAATATACTACATTTGTCTCTTTCAGTTTGAGTTTGATTTGAGAGGTTTGATATCAGCATTTATAATGAAACCTCTTTCAAGTCGCTTGTAAATCGAACATAACAAAAATATGTAATAAGGAGCAAGCAAAGATTAATGACACTTTAATGACGTTACAGTCAAACTGAAAGAGACAAATGTATCATTTGACAGTACGGTACTCTTTTCGGTGATTGTAATTTTTCAAAATTCTAAATGTTTTCTAAGTATAAAATTTCATGCGAAATACCATTTTTTTATCAGTGGTTTGCATAGCGACATCTATTGACTGAGAAGACAGATTATTTTCAACATCACCTGGTTACGTATAGATGTCGTAGGTATATTCGATTTTCCGTAACAGGCGTATTGATATTAGCGCCATCCAGTGCTGAGCATACACAGTTAATTAACGCCCCCTGGTGCTCAGCGAAATAAAGGCGGTTTCATTTGAATGTATGGCGTTGACATATCTTCTTATATTTAATTTATGATTTTACTTAGGAGTAGCATTCTTCCAACACTGGATTTTCATCGATTCGGCCGTTTTTAGTGTATATTTTATACGGAAGCAACAGTGCGCGAGTTCAACTCCTTTTTTTCATTCAGTCAATTTTGGCAATGAATAATGAACCAATAATATTAAGTGGTTCCTGGTTCCAGGTCTGCCGCGGGCGGTAGCGCGGCTTCGGTTGCGACCCACGCGCTCCTCCTCCATCCTGCACTCCGTCGAGGACCTGTCCACCGACAGCACCTGCGTGTACAAGGCCAGTCGCCGCAATCTCAGCAGGTACAATCTGGAAGTTTTTCTTATTAGATTAGATGAGATATTTATTTGCAAAAAATAAGTAGGTAGGTACATTACTGTCATTAT
This sequence comes from Hedya salicella, assembly GCA_905404275.2. NCBI lineage: Eukaryota > Metazoa > Arthropoda > Insecta > Lepidoptera > Tortricidae > Hedya > Hedya salicella. The sequence goes on from FR990120.1 coordinate 2,347,215, forward strand.
GTTATGTGACATACATACATACAATCACGGTTGGCCTTTTTCCCCTTACGGGATAGGCAGAAACTACGTCCTTCCACTTGCTACGGTTCTTGCATACAACTGCCGCTTCATCAACATTCATTAATCTCTTCATTATGTGCTGTCACAACCCTTTCGCTTTGTCTCATTCACACACAGAATATCAATATTTCTCGCATCCATCACCTGACATACTTCATCTATTTTATCATTCATTCCTCCCCTTACATTTAACGTAGCAAAGCGGCTCTCCATAGCCCATTCTTCGCTCTCGCTGGGACCGAGATGTGATGGGTTGCGAACCACATCGCCGCCATTTGTGTTCCCACGTGCAGCTAGGGATAAAATATTCAAACCCAGCAGAGCTCCGCATACCAGGTTAGGGTTCAGCCTTATTCTGGGGTCACCAGTCCCAGGGCAATTCGGCACGCTAACGGCTAGACTCACCTCTAGCCACGCATCCATCGGCACGGCATACCTTGGATTGGCGGAATAGGAGGAAGGATAACAGGGTAAAGAAAGGAATTGTACGAATTTAGACAGGAGAAAGGGTTAAAGGATACTACTGTCCCGGAAGACTATGTATGAGGCAGTAGCAGCTCGGGGAGCCGGGGTCGCATACCCGTATACCATAACAAAAATGCTGGAAAGGCAACTTCGTATGAGTAATCCCTAACTATGAGGTTATGTGACAATAGGGGTGTTCTGCCTTTTCGCAGAACTATTTTTGGCCGAATTTCATTTGCCAACTAACGTTTCGCCGACTTTTCACTTTGACAACTATCGATTACAAATAAGCAAGGTAGATGTAATATATTAAGTTTTTTGAATAGTGGTTTGCATGATTTATAAGGATCTTGGCCGCAAATAGCATGTACACATTTTTTTTTCTGTGCTACGAATACAATATTAGAATGTGTACAGTTTCCCCACAATATCAGATTATATCTTAAGGCTGAGCTAACATAACCATGATATACTGTTATAGCGGTTTGCAATCCTTAAGTACGTCTTAACTTACGTAATACATAAACGAATCTATTTAGTTTATACTTATTCTGTCCCGTAACAATAGTGGCAGAGTTCCGTATAATAATCAATCAGTTTGTGCGTTACTATACCGACGAGATGGGCTCTTAAAAAGTGGACATATACTTATTGGCCCGAAAAAAAAAACTGTTGTTTTTATATCGTTGAAAATCGTAGTTTTAAAGAGTGACTCAGGGGATGTAGACGTTACCTTGGCAACACGGTACAGTAAAAAGTTGATTGACCCAGCTACTATACAGCGTGCCACTTAACTTAACTTAACATGTTTGAAGAGATTCCATAGAAGTTGAATTCATTGCAGGATAAGTTATAGGGAGCAGTGTGCACAGTTAATTTCCTGCCTCGCACGACTGAACTGTGGAATAAATTGCTGCCTGCAGTATTTCCGGACCGATGCGACCTTCAAGCATTCAAGAAAAGAGCGTACTCCCACCTGAAAGGCCGGCAACGCACTTGTGACTCCGGTGATGCAAGTGTCTATGGGCGGCGGTGATCGCTTACCATCAGGCGACCCGTCTGCTCGTTTGCCTCTTATGTCATAAAAAAAACCTGTAGAGGTAGATAGACCGAAGGCAGAGCTCCGCGCAACGCCGAAGGCTCGGTACTATCCACGTGACCCAAGTATCAATAGGGGTGCTGACTGTACGGGAACCCTGGTTTCAGGTCACGTGATATACAGATTAAAAACATCGACTTTTACTTATAATTTATTTATTGTCCCTAATATTTATTATTTTCTACCGTAAGTAACGTATTGTTACATTGTCTTCTGGTTTCCAGGTCACTGTACATCAAGCCCCCGCTGCCCCGGCTGATCCCGAAGCTACCCGAACCTGTGGTCATCACGGCGGATCCAGAAGAGCAGAAGGTTGAAGTTAAGAAGAAGAAGGGATGCGTTGAGAAGATCTCCAGGTACATTGCGTGGTTTATATTATACTAGCTTCTGCCCGCGACTTCGTCCGCCTTAAATTCGTTTATCGCGGATAAGGGTATTTTTCCGGGATAAAAAGTAGCCTATGTCCTTCTCCGGGACTCAAACTATCTCCATACCAAATTTCATCCGAATCGGTTCAGTTGTTTAAGCGTGAAGAGGTAACAGACAGACAGACAGACAGACAGACAGACAGACACACTATCGCATTTATAATATTAGTATGGATGGATTAGTATGGATTACGTAAATAACATCCATACATATTGCAAATAAAGACGTCCATTCTGGAATAGATACAAATTTTTAAATAAAAAAAGAACCGACTTCAAAATAAACTAAAAAGCCATAAATAATCTTTTATGTACAGTACGGATCACTTTTGAAGTCGGTGCCAAAGCATTCATTTATTACTATTAAGGACCGCGGCGGCGAGCCTTTAGTTATTATCTGCCTACATATATATTTAGTAATAGTAATTCGTATTTTTGTTGAATAAAGAACTTTATTTACTCCAGGTTTGGCACCGACTTCAAAAGGTGATTGAAATGTGATCCGTACCGTACATAAAAGATTATTTATGACTTTTTAGTTTATTTTGAAGTCGGTTCGTTTTTATTAAAAAAAAAATATTTTTTGCTTTTTAGTGATGGATTTTAGTAGTGATATAAAGTATTTTTTAGAGCCTAGAATGGGATTGAGGAGCCACTTTGCACGCATCTCGAGTCTTTGGAAGTAAGAAATGTAAAAGTTGGTTAGTTCATTGTACCTTCCATCATCAGCTCAGCATGAAATGATGACAACCAGAGGAAAACAACTCATATTTTTAGCAAAATATATACAAAACATTGTTAGTGCCTATAATATTTGAGGGTTTCTCTCGATTTCCCTGGTATTCCATCATCTAATCTTGACTTGGTGATAGAGACTACTTCAGGGACACACTAAAAAGAATATGACTAACAGTCTTAACGTATTTACCTATAATAGATGATATATGAAAATATATGAAAAACGTTATAAGTGCCTATAAAATTCGAGGGTTGCCCTCGATTTGCCTAGGATCCCATCATCAGCTCCCAACTTAGTGGCAATGGGACCACTTCGGGCGTATATCCTTTCAAATAAAAAAGAATTTTTAAAATCGGTCCACAATTGTCGGAGTAATCGGTGAACATACATAAAAAATAAAAAAATAAAAAATATCGAACATATAAAGGTGCGTCCACATTTGTATCATTTTCCCGTATCAGATCATCGTCGCGTGACATGATCGCGTGTCACGTTCACGCGTTTGGACGTTGCGCCGAAATCCATTTTGCTACGCGTATCACACAGTTATATCGGACGAGTACGGCAGGATCGGCGCGCCGACAGTAAGCGTCCAAGCAGCGCGATACGCAGTCATGCCACGGCACGGTGATCGGATACGAGCAAATGATACAAGTGTGGACGCACCTTAACCTCCTCCTTTTTTGGTAGTCGGTTAAAAATAGTGGTGGATATCACTTTTTTCATATGTCAGTCGTCGTGTGTATCGTTTGGCACGTATGGGTGACGATTTCAAACAATCAGTTAAATCATCTTGAGACTCTTTAATGCATAACTCAATAATAAGTACAGAACGCAGAGATTGAATGGGTATACAAGTAGAAGTAGCAATTTGGGATTTTATCGCTTAAAAGCGATAATTTACCAGTCAACTTTTGAGTAACGGAATATTTTTAAAACTATTTGATACTAGCTTCCGCCCGCGACTTCGTCCGCCTTAAATTCGTTTATCGCGGATAAGGGTATTTTCCCAGGATAAAAAGTAGCCTATGTCCTTCCCCGGGACTCAAACTATCTCCATACCAAATTTCATCCAAATCGGTTCAGCGGTTTAAGCGTGAAGAGGTAACAGACAGACAGACACACTTTCGCATTTATAATAATAGTATGGATTGTTAGGGATTGTACAATATTTATACAATATAATACAACAATTCTTTATTACACACTAACAATAGAAACTGTACAATTGAGCCTTAACATAAACGACTGTTATACTATTCATTACTATGGTGTAATTTAAAAGTAGATACATAGGATATAAACCACTATATTTATTTACTACAAGTCTGTGTCTGAGAAGCACTACTTATCCTAAAACACAGGTCTACCTATTTAGGAAGCAGAGTTTCTGTCATTTCCACCTTCGTAATTAATTGATGTTTTACGAAATGCTAGAAGGAGCAACTTCGTCCGCGGATTAAAAAAGTCGTCCATCCTTTTTTCGTCAGCTTAGTTGGGTAAAAAGTATCCTTTAACCAGCTACCCGTGTGGCAAAAATAATTGAAATCTGTATTTGAATTAGCCGATATGGCTTGATGAAGCCGAAACGACATATACAAACATACAATTTTTTTTTAAAAAACAATTTTTTTTCGGTACCGTTTTAGAGACCTCTAAATAGTATGTTACAATATATTTTTAAATATCTTCAATTCACAGACATTTTATTTTTACAACTTTGTAATATGTAGTATAGATATTTTTAGGGTTTCGTACCCAAACGTTACGCCTTTGGGTACGAAACCCGGAAGCCTATTACTAAGACTCCGCTCTCCGTACGTCTGTCTGTCTGTCTGTCTGTCCGTCTGTCACCAGACTGCATCTCATGAACCGTGATAGCTATACAGTTGAAATTTTAACAGATTATGTATTTCTATTGCCGCTATAACAACAAATACTAAAAACAGTATAATTTTATGTTTGTCTGTAGACAGAGACCAATATAAAATGATCGAACACCGCGTACATTTTGCTTAGGAGTAGGGCTCTGCCAACACCGGATTTCGTAGATACGGCCGTTTGTAGCGTATATTTTGTACGCCCTCGGTGCGCGAGTAGACTCGCACTTGGCCGGTTTTTTATACTTACTTTTAATTTGGCTGCCTTTCCAGATATTTGGACGTGTCGCTGCTCAAATCGTGGCGCTTCGGGCTGCTGTGCGCGTCCGTGGCGCTCATGTCGTGCGGCTCGCCGTACGCACTGTACTACCTCCCCGCGTACACTGTGTCCGCCGGCCACAGCAAGTCCGCCGCCGGTGAGTGTAGCGCCACCTAGTCTAGTGTCTATCTATCTATCTGACGGCCCAAGCCATCAAGAGCCGCAGCTCGGTGGTAGGTAGATACGGTCGGAATTACACTTTATTCCATAGACTTACACTTTAATGGACCAATTTCTTGGCCTACCGAACACGCATCTTTGTTCGCGGAAGAGAAATACGTCATAACCCTCTTTTCAGGGTTCCGTACCCAAAGGGTAAAACGGGACCCTATTACTAAGACTCCGCTGTCCGTCCGTCTGTCTGTTTGTGATGAGGCCACAACGATACGTCGTTGTGGTCTCATCACGCCAAATCAGCTATACAGATTTAAACTATTTATGGTTCACGGATAGCTGGGTATCCACAGATGGTTAAAAGATATTTTTAAAGAGGGGTTATGGCTTTTTCTCCTCCGCGAACGAAGTTATGTGGGCACCTTCTAGTATTGTATAAAACCTAAAAAAGACATTGATATTTTTTTTAGTTTCGGAGAAAATCGAGTGTTGGGAAATGAAACAGTTGGCAAAAAAGAATTCGGCGAAAAGGCAGGATACTATTAGACAATCTGTGGTTTAAGGCATTCACTGCCAGGGGGCGTGGCCTAGGAACAAACTTGTATGGAAGTGAACGCATATATGCGTCGGTGGCAGTGAATGTATTAAGTAATACATTTTTCAACACACTTGTTCGTAAAGTGGCTCTTATTACACCGTTGTTGGCTGTAATCCAGTCCATTACACACGCGTGTTTTTTACATTACATAATTGCACTAGTGCCTTTTCATTTCAGTTTTCACAACATTTTAGGTTATTTTAATAAATCGAAACTGGTACTTGTAAAAAGCAATTAATTTCAATAAATTATAAAGTTTTCTAAACAAAACAACATTTTGATTGTATTCATTTGATATAATTATTCAGTTTATTATATTTTAATGTTTGGCTGATTGGCCTATTAGCCTTTGCCTCAACGTGCCTCAACGCTCGTGCGCGCACATAGACAAATGCGTCGGTCGCTTCGCGCCATTTTGATTTGATTTGACATATGTAATATTTAGAAATATTTCATATTGAAGTATGATTATTTTTTTAAAATGTCAATATTATGTAAATAATGTCAAGCAATGATACTTAAAATATAATCATTATGTAGGTACGTAAATTTAAGGTTGGTACTCATGACGGATTAATGTAAAACTTACGACTACAGGATTGGTTACGCACGTATAACCTAGACCAAATTTTAAGTAAGGTACGATTGTTTTTTGCTTTTTTCCTCGCAAGTGGGTTGAAAAACGTCGTATGAAACTCGTGTGCATTGGTCATTACACTCTCGGCTGTATACAGCACTCGTCTACGACTCGTGCTGCAAGATATAGCCTCTAGTGTAATTACCAACGTACTACACTCGTATCATAATGTACTATTTCAACACACTTGTTCGTAAAGTGGCTCTTATTACACCGTTGTTATCCAGTCCATTACACACGCGTGTTTTTTACATTACATAATCGCACTAGTGCCTTTTCATTACAGTTTTTTTTAAACTTCAGCAAATAGTTTTAGGTACAAGAAATATTTTAAATTATTTTAATAAATCTAAACTGGTACTTGTAAAAAGCAATTAATTTCAATAAATTATAAAGTTTTCTTAACAAAATAATATTTTGATTGTATTAAATTGATATATTTATTCACTTTATTATATTATTAATAAATTTTTGGCTGATTGGCCAATAAGCCTTTGCCTAAAATATAATAATTATGTAAGTACGTAAATTTGTGGTATTGATGACGGATTAAGGTAAAACTTACGACTACAGGATTGGTTACGCACGTATATAACCTAGACGAAATTTTAAGTAAGGTACGATTGTTTTTTTGCTTTTTTCCTCGCAAGTGTGTTGAGAAACGTCGTATGAAACTCGTGTGCATTGGTCATTACACTCTCGGCTTTATACAGCACACGTCTACGACTCGTGCTGCAAGATAACCTCGAGTATAACCAACGTTACACTGTGGACACTCCCTGCCACCCGCCGCCCGCAAGCTCCGCCCCCCCCGCGCTCTCCCCGCTCACAGTTCAGTTACCTCAGCCGGTCACTGCGAGGTAACCGAGCGCGGGTGGGCGGCACTTGGGCGCAGCACACCAGGGAGTGTCTATACTGTATGTAGTACTCTTTATTATACTGTGCCAACGTACCACACTTGTATCATAATGTACTATTGTGACCTTTGGCGTTCTAGGTCGTCTTGTAGCCATCAGCGCGGTCCTGGACCTGTGCGGGCGACTGGGCCTGGGCTGGCTTTGTGACCTACAGCTCTTCTGTCGCAGGAAGGCTTACATCGTCAGGTGAGGGACTTGAATGTAAGAGTGAATCGAGGCTTACAATCCAGGAAAGGTACATGGATTACAGGCTTCAAGTTGGGAGTCACATTGGTAACATGAAAGACTTCGAGTCAGAAGGCATAACAAAGGTCCTGAGAAAGTATCCTGCGATCGCCCTTAACCCAGCCCAGGATCATGAGCTTACCAAAAGGACCCCCTGGATTCGAAAAAGGTAGAGAACCATGCTTGATGATCTGTCAGGCCGGCTGTAACCATCTTCAGACCGTGCAAAAATTAAAGCAGCAAATATTTAGGCATATACAAGACAGACATGTTTTTAGCCTTAAGGTACAAGTTCGTAGCCGACCGCAAGCAGCAGCAGGCGACGCGTCTGCGCAACACCTCTGGTTTCTATGAAAATGTATGAAAGCAACGTGTTCCTACGGAAGGTATCTCATATATATCTCCTACCCGAGTTCGGACTAAAGCGACTACTTGCTTCCTACCTATGAGAGCGACGCTGATAAGCTCTCTGTTGACTGATATAGCCGATTTTAGCGGTAAACATGCGCCCACATTTACTGCATATAAATATTTAGAAACCAGTAGTGTCGCGACACATCGCATGGTGCTTTAAATAAACTGATTTATAGTAAAGTCGGAGATCGAATTCGGGATCAAAATTGTAAACAAATGGGTTGCCACCATACATTTTTTTACGCAAGCGGGTGGTTAATAAAATCATTGAAATACTCATAAAAACTATCATATTCTGAGTTAAATAGAACCGTATGAGTAACCGAGTACCTATGTGTTTGTTTCCAGTATCTTGGTAGCCGGAATCGCGGTTTTGACGCTGCCCAGTCTGACCTCCTGGTGGGCTCTGGCAGTCGCATCAGGTGAGACACTAGGCGAACAAAGCCTATTGCATAATTGATTTTGTTCACATTTTTAACATACATACAGTCACGCCTTTTTCCCATTACGGGGTAGGCAGAGACTACCTCCTTCCACTTGCTACGGTCCTGGCATACAACTGCCGCTTCATCAACATTCATTAATCTCCTCATTTTGTGCTGTCACAACCCTTTCGCTTTGTCACATTCACACACCGAATATCAATATTTTTCGCATCCATCATCTGACATACTTCATCATCAATTTTATCAATCATTCCTCCCCTTACATTTAACGTAGCAAAGCGGCTCTCCATAGACCACTCTTCGCTCTCGCTGGGACACATCTTTAATCACTGTTTTATATGCTACTGCGTTAAACACATCACTAGATCACTACCATTCATTTCGGTACGATGTGCGTTAAACTGGTATACATTAATTCGAACCGGTATTAGGCTCCTGTATGATAATTTGTAATAGCAGCCCGCTAAATCGCGCTGACACCGCCCCCACACCCCATAAGCGATAGAATGTAGTATACAGTCTGTAAATTTCATACGGGTGAATATTTTATCCAGCCATAATTTCTGATTATAAAAACCGTATGGTTAAGGCGAAGAGATGGGGAAATGACCTTTCTCGTTCGGCCCGAACGTAATACTTCGAGCGCGCGCGCCATCTAGTATATATTAGTTGCTCTCTCTCGACTCGTCGTATCGCGCATTGACTAGTTGTGAACTATCGACTCCTTTTGCAGTATGGTGGCGCTTGTTTTGAGGCTACTTTATTCCAGTTTATTTTTAACCGACATCCAAAAAAAGGAGGAGGTTGTCAGTTCGACGGAATGGTTTTTTTTTTTTGTTATTGATGGTCACCGATTACTCAAAAACTATTTGACCGATTTCAAAAATTTTTTTTGGTTTTATAGAAGGTACTTTCTAGTTGGTCCCATTTAATTTTGGTGAAGATCTGATGATGGAATCCATGAGGAATTGCAGGAACTCCTCAAATATTATAGGCCTACATATAGCGATTTTGGTATTATAAGAAACATAATAAGCATTTGCATTCAGAAAGTGTAAATTGGAGAAGTGGAACTGATGCAGAAGACCACAGAATGCCATCGGAACTCCTCAATGATAAATGATTTATTATGTCGCCACCATTACCACCATCATCGCCACCATCACCACCACCACCATCATCACCACCATCACTATCATTACCACCACCGCCACCGTTCTTGTTCCCCAGTTTTAGGGACTCAAGAATCTCCAAGTAATAGGGAACATGCGTGAAATTTTTTCATCGCTTTTTTTAACAAAATATCAAAATACCGTAAAAACTATTCCAAAAAGTGAAATTAAAATCGGATAAGAAATACTCATGATATAGGCATTTTAAACTACGAATTAGAAAGCGATTTGACAGAGAGGTCCGACATAAACTGTTACGTCACAGTCTACGACGGTCATATAAACTCCATATTAAATTCTGTTTTGCCAGAAAGAGATAGAACGAAATGTATGATAGCTTATATCTTGGTTATTTTTATACTTATTCGAAAAAATATTTTTCTCCCCTGTTTGTTACATGAATGAGATTTTAATAAAGCAAAAAGAAAAGATTATGCATATTCCCTATTACGTCGCACGGAGCGACTCACGCCGCACAAAACACCAAGATATAATGTCTAATAACACAAACAATAACATACAAAACAATATAACAAATCCCCGAAATAAACAACGCCTCAAAGACTACCGGTTCGTAATAATAATAAACACAGAGTACCTTGATATAAAGGCATGATGACGGGGGATGAAAATCAAAATTCTAATTAGTCCGTCAGTTAGATAATACAAAAATATTGGACACGTAATTTTTTGTTTTTACATAATTATAAAAAAATACTCAGATAGATCGCGTTTAACTTTAAGAGTGGGGAGTCGTGACGTCACTCCTAAGTAAAATTTGGGGTAAGTAATACGAGATATAAGAACTTATCATATAACAGTCGAAATATATACGCTCACTTTGTATAAGCTTGTTTAGTATAACGTTCACTGAATATAAGGAACGAAAAATATAATGTCAAAATGTCTACTTTCGTCAAGTATAACGTTATTTTGATATAATACCAATTGATATAACGATTAAAGCGTATAATATTCATAACACCTAATGCAGATTATGTTTTGTTTTCGCTTACTTGGTCAAATTGAGTAGAATTTTTTGACCACCGCAGCTAGCTCGCTTCGCTCGCTCGTAAGGGTCCCAGTTCAACCTAACACTCCTCCTCGCTTCGCTCGTCGTCGTACCTAACCTAACCCTGTCGGACCTGCCTTAATATAATGAATCTTATTTTGTTTATGTTTTGCTTTAGACGAGTTCAACGTTTATACTTGGGGGAAAATATGCTATACGTTATGCATGTATAATTGTTATACGTTATGTATGTTATACGAACTAGAATTTGTTAATTTGAGTGTTATATTAAAAAACATTATAAAAAGTAAGTATTATGTAAATTGACCGTTATTCCTTATAAAAGTATTGATTTTGTTGTTATAGCTAACGTTCATTATATCTAGTGAACGTTATTAATATGAAATTATATATTTTGTTGTTATATCTCGTAAGACGCACCCTAAAATTTGTACTTAAGAGTGTCGTCACGCGACATTTTGACTCAATGTATCGCCTTTATTTTGACAGCTTTATATGTAAAGAGCAATTTAAATCAGTTCGCAAAATTTAACAGTGTTCGTATGCAGAGTAGGATAAACCACGAACCGCATAAAACTGCTCTATTTGATAATAGTATATTTGGAATGGCACCTAAAATATTCAATAAACTACCAACTAGGTACTATTAGATATTTGCAGGATGTTTTTCAAATTTTTAAGCAATCGTTGTTTAAATTCTTAGTTAAAAAGGCGTACTATTCTACTCAAGATTTTTTAATAGATAATAATCTTAATAATAATAATGAATATTAATTAATTTCGAGTTTTTTTTTTGTATTATGCATGCTACACTCTCTAATTTTGTATGCCTTTCGGCAAAACATAGTGTTACTAAGCAATTTATGAAACACCCCTGTACCTACCTATGTTTTACAAAATAAATTATTCTCATTCTTATTCTTATTTTTCGGGTTAGTAAAAAAAGAAAAAATACGTGTCCAATATTTATATTAATCTACAAGACGGACTATTTTTAAAATTTAGTTATCATCCCTATTATATTGGTACTAAGTCGTAGAATAGAACACATCAAAACAACACAAACGCAATCAGTTGACGGAATGAATTCAAAAACATTATCGCTACGCTACGGATAGATGGAAGCGAGCTGGCAACGGCGTAAGCGCACGCCGCGCCGCCGTGGCGTAGCGCGGCGCGAGCACGCAACGTCGCTTTCACTGCTAAAGCGCCTACGATTTACACTGATCAAATATTTAGTACGTTGACTTTGTAGAAATGTCGTAGGCGAAAGTTGATTTTGGGTTTAAACTACGTATTACACAAATTAGACTAAGTTTCTTCCTATCAGTTAGTAGACCAAGGTTTTTAAAATACATGTGCAAAATTTGGTAAAGTAGAATTGCTCACAGGCGGAAAAAAAGATGTAGAATGTTTTAAAAACCTGCTTCTTAAAAATAGTTTGTAGGCCTAGTTACATCAGATAGGAACAAACTTACTCTATCAACTCATAATTAAGTATATATGTGTCCTGAATAGTTACTTTTCACATCTCTATATGCTACATATAATATCAAAAAAATTGCACAAAAACAGATCGATTCCAGTGATTTGACCACCCCCTCGCTTTAATTAATTTTCTCAAATAGTTTTATTAGTTAGGATTTTTTTTCATATGCGACCGAGCAGCAATGTACACAATCTAACTTAGTTTGACAACTGGCATGACGTGACGTGTACGTAGATACGTAACCCAATTAATTAGATGGATGTAATACATTGCGTGCAAAGTTATTATGTATGAAAAAAAAAACAGTTTTTTAATGAAATTTATGTGAACACGTTTTGTAGGAGTTATATTAATCGCCGTTAAAATATTCACCCGTATGAAACTTACACACTGTATATACAGAATTTCTTCTATATTTGTCGGTTTTTCATTTGGTAACAACGACAAACCTAGTGACTGTTGCTAGCGATGTAATTTCTCATCATCAAAGGTAATGGCTAAGTGTATTAAACTTTGGTGAATAATGTTCCAGGGGCATATGGGCTGTGCCTGGGCTGCTGGTTCCTGCTAGTACCGGTGCTGCTTGCGGACACATTCGGTACAGCACGAATCGCCTCATCCTACGGACTCGTGCGCATGTTCCAGAGCTTGGCGGCTCTGAGTGTGCCTCCCACTGCCGGTTAGTACATTACCTTTTGTTACTCGTAAGTTACACTGGCGCCCAATGTGGGAGCAACGGGAGTTTACTTGTGTATGCTATATACAACATGTGTCTCACGGGCTCGAGTGTTCCAGAGCTTAGTGGCACTTAGTGTGCCCACCATTGGCGGAGAATATCTTTTCTATATTTTGTTACCCTGAGTTACATTGGCACCCAACGTGGGGCCAATAACATCTATCATCTAGTGCGAATGTTCCAGAGCTTGGCGGCTCTGACTGTGCCCTCTACTGCTGGTGAGTATAATTTCTATGTTTTGTTATCCTAAGTTATATTGGCGCCCAACGTCGGGCCAACAACATCTATCATCTCGTGGGCATGTGCTATCCTAAGTTACATTGGCGCCCAACGTGGGGCCAACAACATCTATCATCTCGTGGGCATGTTCCAGAGCTTGGCTGCTATGAGTGTGCCCCCCACTGCTGGTGAGTATCTTTTCTATTTTTTGTTACCCTGAGTTACATTGGTGCCCACCGTAGGACTAACAACATCTATCATTTCGTGCGAATGTTCCAGAGCTTGGCTGCTCTGAGTGTGCCCTCTACTGCATGTGAGTATCTTCTATATTTTGTTACCCTGAGTTACATTGGCACCCAACGTGGGACCAACAACGTCCATCATCTAGTGCGCATGTTCCAGAGCTTGGCTGCTCTGAGTGTGCCACCTACTGCATGTGAGTATCTTCTATATTTTGTTACCCTGAGTTACATTGGCACCCAACGTGGGGCCAACAACATCTATCATCTAGTGCGCATGTTCCAGGGCTTGGCGGCTCTGAGTGTGCCCTCCACTGCTGGTGAGTATCTTTTCTATATTTTGTTACCCTGAGTTACATTGGCACCCAACGTGGGGCCAACAACATCCATCATCTAGTGCGCATGTTCGAGAGCTTGGGGGCTCTGAGTATGCTCCCCACTGCCGATAGTACATTATTTTACACACACTGGCACCCAATGAGGAGGCAACGGTAGTTTTTACTTGTGTATACAACATGTGTCTCAAGGGCTCCACCATGTCCCAGAGCTTGGCGACACTTAGTGTGCCCCTCATTGGCGGTGAGTATCTTTTCTATATTTTGTTACCCTGAAACGTCGGCGCCCGACATTGGGCCAACAACATCTGGCGGAAAGAAAAAAATCTTAACCCTCTTTTTTTCTTTAGTGTATTAGTGTAAAAAGTATCCTAAAACTATTTGTGGATACCTACCCGTGTACTACAAATAATTGAAATCCGTTTTAGCGTAATGAGGCCACAACGACACATACAATCATACAAAAAAATATTTCGACCTTCAATCCGTATAAAAAAAAAAATATTTTCAATAAACAGACATTTATTTATTGAAATAAAACAATTTAACGGATTATATCGCGTATTTCCGGGAGGGCTCCTCCCGTGACCATGGAAAGCTGGAAAGCTTCTGAAACGTCGGGAACTAAAACGAGATAATATACGCGATATAATCCGTTAAATTGTTTTATTTCAATGAGTAATAATCGCGGAAACAGAAGAAAATATTATAGACATTTATTTTACAATTTTATAATAGCATAGATCTGTACTACCGTGCAAATACAACCACGTGTACACCATGTGTGCCACCTTGACGTGTTCTAGAGCGTAGCCATGCTCAGTACACCTCGTCATACTGATATGTACATCTGTCTCTCGCCTTGAGCTATGTGACATTGGCGCCCAACGTGGGGCAAACCTTGTAAAGAAGCCGTGCAGTTTCAATGAATATATTTTAATTTACCATTTATTACTGTGGCATTCACGGACGGTTTTAAATTAAACAAAAACTAAAATTGGAGGCAGTTAGACTACTACATTTTGTGACGTCACATTTTCACAGTATTTTGTTAAAAAATGTATGCAAATGAATCGTTTTGACATTTTGAAACACTACATTAATGTTTTTTTTTTATTTAAGTGACTGTTTAGTTATTTATCTACGATTTGTCGTCTGTCAGGCCTGCTGCGTGACGTCACTGGCGGCTACTCGTGGTGCTTCTACGGCATGGGTTCCTGTATGGTGCTGGGTTCGATCCCCGTCGTAGCTTTCCATCTCTGCACGAAGAATGAGGATACTGAATCCTCCGTCGATTGAAGAGGGTATGTTTATATCACGTAGTTAGAGTATTAATAATTTGGATGATAAAAATCTTTTTGACGCTATAATAACACAAAAATTGAACAGACCCCTTTTTCCTCTGGGCTTCATGGGCTGGTCGGGTGTCCTTGCCCCTCGATGAACGAGCCACCTAATTGCTCATTATACCTATTTTAATTAAGTAGTCTTATTAGTCCGATTATTCAAAGAAAAGTTACAGACGGACTTCGTAACAAAACCAAGTATATATTGATCCGCATTCTGTATCAAATTAATATTTTTAACAAATAGCGACTGAATCTTTTGTATAAAACTTTTTAAACAAGAAGACACAGAGGGTGTCAGAGCAATGCTAAATTATAGAGGTTAATTTTGTACGATTTACGTAGCAATTAGTCGATTATAGCACTGACCCTGAAAAGCAAGGGCGCGGGTTCGAGTCCCATTTAAATTGCATTGGACCGCAATGAATGTTTAATATCAAATAGACTCAATGGATTTTATAGCCACGGCATGCAAGCATGCAACCAGAAGTCGCCTTACTAACAACATAACTCTTGTTTTCAGGTAAAATATGCCTGGTTGTGTTCGCTCTTTGGACTTCGTTGGTTGTAGAAGTACCTATATTATACCTATCAACCTGTTAACTTATACAATCTCGTAAGCTAAGTTAACTGACTACAAACATTTACATAATTTCATACGATCATGGAATAAATTACTTAATTTCTTGCCGTTTACGTACCTACTTTGCTTAATTTGGGACTATTGAGATCGATTTGTGTAAAATGTCCTAAATATCTATTAGTTTCACATAGACAAATTTCTACTCATAATTTATTCATCTATGTATCACTAAGGTAGTATTGTTTGTTCATAATCAATTTCCATAGAGTATATTTCAACAAATTCTTACCATAGTCATGTCATTTGACTAACTTATTTTCAACGCAAACTGTATGCGTACATGCGTCAGATTTGATGTAGTGTAAGGGTTTATTTTGGTTCTACTTGTTTTATCGAAAAATGTTTCATCGAATTCATACTTCATTTCGTTGAGATACCATTTTATAGAAAGCATTTTTCTCTCGAACCGTTAATATTTGAGGATTGTTATAAAACAATTCCTAACCTAGCCCAGGCTTCGATATGATGCCTTTTCAAGTCATGAAAAAAAATATTGTTTCAGGGGAAAAAGTGGTTGATGAAATGGAAGGACGCTGTTTATTTTATGCATATGAAATCTATCTAATATTTTTTTCTAACTTCATGTTTTTGGAAGTATTGTCCATGTGTCACATTGGCTGTAATGTTGTTAAACATGTAAAATACGACCAACGAGTCACATGAAGATCATTTTGCGTTCAAATTACATCTACGGAATCATAAAAGCATTTATTTTGTTAATAGGATTCACTCAGTTGTATGCGTTTTGGATAGTAAATAAATTAGTGTGTTCTAATAAGTCCTGGTTAATGTTAACGTAGGTTTTCAGCCTCAGCCACTATGTGTTGTTCTAATTGTGACGACTATACATTTAACAGTGTTACGGTTTTATTTCAATCGACTATACCTCACTTATACTGTCACTTCACGTTATACTAGACCAAATTATCCCGATTTTAAAGCTAATTTAATATCAAAATGCAATAGTAGTTTGCTGTAATTTAATTGTCATTTGACACAAAGAAGTTTTTTAACTCTGATAACATTTTGAGCGAAAGTAATAAGATAGGTCCCATTTCACGCCGATGATTTTTTATGCAAAAATTTAAGCTAGCTTCAAAAAAAGAAAACAGTATTATGATACAATTAACACTTATTTGCGTCAAAAATACCTCTGGAAACGTTATTATATACTAACTATGGGTTATAGTCGAAGTGGCTATTATAACCCGACTATATTATGCTAGTATACACTACTATTATATCCCGATAATATGTTAGTCGAATTATAGTGCTATTATACACTATTATACCTCGACTATATGTTATAGTCTACCTGTTGTGTTAGTATAAACTATTACAACACGACTATACTAGTCGAATGTCTACACTATCACTATTTTAGATGCTTCTTTTGTGTATAACTTTTTTATCGTGTTCTGTCTGAATGTATTTGTGTGCGTTAGACACGTTTCTTAAAATTGTTGAAAGTTCAGCGGTAGCCAAAGGTTTTGTATCCGTGTTATCTTGTTGCCAAGAATGTGTGTGGAGCGTATTTGAGGCCAAAGGGCATCCGGTAAAATTTGTAAGTGACTCATGTGTAACAATTATGATTAAACTTTTACATAAGATGTATTATCTATTTAAATAAGTTTTCTTATGAAATATGTATCTGTACTAAAAAAAACCTAACCTAAATCCTTCGACGTGATAACATAAACAGTTTTAGAGGAATTAGTTTTCTAGAAAATGAAAACTGTCAAAGAAAACACAGTACCTATCAAACGTAATACATATTAACAACAGCTATACTATTTTATGTTATTGGCCCCATTGCATTTATCTGAGCACAAATAATTTTACTTAGTGCTCATTGGTCACAATGCCTTGTAATATGATGCGATATGCGATGTGGCAAACTAAAAAAATCATTAACGCCAAGGGACACCCATAAACAACGTGTTTTTTACTAAAACAAGGTAAACCTAGGCAAAGACTACGAACAAGCATGAAATATGAAATGAAATATGAAATATTTGAATGTAATACATGAAGTTCTTCTTGTTACTTATTTATTTCTTACTAGCTTTTGCCCGCGACTTCGTCCGCGTAGAGATGCAGTTTATAGTCTATGTGTTATTCTGATGTCAAAACAATATAAATGGAAAGTTTCGTTGAGATCCGTTCAGTAGTTTTTAAAATTAAGAGGAACAATGTATGTACTAGAATAACAATCTATTATTATTTATGTCTTTAAATCAATAAGCTCATGTGACTCTTTTATATTTTAATGAAATTGTGTAATGTAGGGGGCCCTACATTATTTACAACATTTATGGGTGTTCCATGGGAAAAAATTGATAATTTTCGATGTCATGTGGAGGAGTCATGACTGGGGTTGAAGAGAAATGTGTTCTTCGATATAAGTAAGTTATCAGTATTCGGTGTTATTGGGGTAAAAAAAAAGACTATTCTCGGTTTTATCGAGATTAATCTATGAGTCATGAGATTGATGAATGCCAGATTGGTGGGACTTAAAGATACTGAGAACTAGGTTAAATGCTAAAGGATATCGGTTCACCAGATGTCGTTCAGTGAGGGCTAAATATTAGATAGTTTTACGAAGGGCTAAACAAAGCTATTATGAAACGAAGTAGTAAAATACAACGCCATAATAACCTTTAGCCTCAGGTCAAACATTAAATATCACTTTAATTGGAGAAAAAGCAAATAACATTAATTATAATCATAACGTGCGTTCATCCTTTATATGTTCCGGTGGAAGTAACCCCTCATGGCGGTTTTACTAAAGTGTCCCTCGAAGTGTGTGGGGGATTGGGGGGGGCAGCGCCATTACGATAACGGCGGTGCATATTTTTAAGCCCTAGGGGCTAAAACAGTTACTCTAAGCCTGGTTTGAAAAGCTATTAAAAAAAGGTTATCAGATTTTGCTGTAGTCCGGCCGGCTATGCGTTCTTCAATATATAACTTATACTATCATGGCCAAACCACTCTACGTTATTCGCTATTCGTTGTGCGACTGTCTTATGCGAGAAAATATTCGTTGCGTGCACGATCAACAAATATGGCATCTACACTTTGTGCTGGTAGATCGGACATGTCTTGATTAGCCTTTTCGTGTCCTTTGATGCGTAACAGAAAAACGATAGGCTTCGACCAATTAGGAAAGTAGAGGGCGCCACCGAGCCTTGTACCTAGTAATAAGTAGGATTGTGCAAGTTACAGGACATTCTTAAAAAGTTCGGAAATAAGGAATGTTCTTGAAACTCACTCTGAACTTCCATAAAAGTTTGAGATATTTTTCAGTTATTGTGAGTCTGTCTCAAAAAACTTTTGCGATTTAGGAAATTTGTGAGTGCATGGTATATAGTCTCACTACAGGAAAAAATGAGATTTTGGTGATTTTTGGGATTTTAAGAACGAATGGATGGATGCACAATGTGTTTATTATTAGACTTTTAGCGAGACGGGCCCAAGGGAAACGTAATGTCCGTAACACCAGCAAACATTATTTAAGGCGTATAATGTTATGTAATATTTCCTATGATAACTCGTAAAAGTGATAATAATAATACATTTTATTTCGAGTAAGTTACACTCATATTTGGTTACTAGAAGAGACTTATTCTAGGTGTTAGTTTTTTAATACCTAAACACTTAATTATTATATTAATTAATTAAACTTCGCTGTGTACGGCGCATGCAGCCGACAGCAATTGCGTATATAGGGGGCGTCCACCCGGTCCCCGATCATCTTCAGGAATGTTGGGGCCGGCGCGCACCCGGCGCACAAGGGATGCTGCCCTTTTGCGCATAGTGGCATGAAAGCAGTCACTCCGGCTTCAGCAAACATCCCTGAAGCGCTGCAGAAGCGAGGCAGCCCCATCATCACCCGGAAAGCGTTGTTATACTGGACGCGGAGGGCTCCATAGGCCCGTTGCGTATACGTCCGCCACAGGCTGCACGAGTACATGGAGGTGCAGTATGCTCTGAATAAATTTAGCTTCACCTCTCTTGTACCACGTGCAAACTTTCGTGCTATCATATTAGCGCGGACCGACAAAGCCCTCCACTCTCGCTCTATATCCCTATCGTCTTTAAGGTCCCACGTTACTAGGTGCCCCAAATATTTAAAAAAATCAACCTTGTCTAGGGCTGACACATTAAGTTTGATAGGTGCCACTTCCTCTGTCCTGCCACGTCCAACCTCAAAGATCATATATTGGCTTTTAGCCACATTATATTTTAGGCCGTGGGTGTCGGCATACGTCTCACACACCTTCAGCATTTTTTGTATACCACATACTGATGCACGTAGCAGAACCATGTCATCTGCATAACTAATATTATTGACGCAGATCTCGTCAATGTGACAACCAACATGCATTCTGCTAAGCTCATCCAGGAGTCCGTTGACGTACACGTTTAACAGTGTAGGCGAACTCAACCCCCCCTGCCTCACTCCACACTCCAATTTATATGAATCAGCTCATCTAACTCTGTTGACCTGGTTTCCATACCAATACCTGAAGATGTGAACCAATCCAGAGGGAAGTTTTACTGCCTCAAGTTTCTTCCATAAAACTTCATAGGAAACCAGGTCAAAAGCCTTAGACAGGTCAAGGAAGCAGGCATATACAGGTGAGTTTCTGTCCACATAGTATTTGACAGTGTATTTGACTTAAGACACAATATCGCACTTTCAGTGGATAGCCCCGGTCTAAAACCAAACTGATTGTGACTTAATTCCACATACTCGTTTAATCGAGTGTTAACCACACTATCAAACACTTTCGCTATTACAGTAGCGAGCGATATTGGTCGATAGTTGTTTACATCCGAGAGGTCCCCCGTTTTTAACTATAGGCATAACAATTGTTCTCATTACGTCATCCGGTAGATAAGAATGCGTTACACACAGGTTGAAAAACATTGCCAACACTCTCGATAAGTGAGGGCCGGCATGCTGGAGATGCTCAATGCTGAGAGAATCGTGTCCCGGTGATTTACCCCGGGACATACACTTGATCGCCTTGTCCACTTCCCGAGCAGTGAACCCCGGGCTTATTATATTTATCTCAGCATCAGTCATCTCCCCCGCCTTTACCCCCAATAGAGGCTTCACAAAAAAGTTCTCCTTAAAAAGGTTAGCAATGTCGCTTGTCTTGTTTTTGCCATTGACACTCACTGGACGGCCAGACCGAAACTTCATACTGTTCGTAGCCTTCCAAAATGCTCTAAAATCCTTTTTTGAGTGATGGGAGGCAATTATGTCCATTTTAATTTGATGCTGATTATCCTGACACCATTTCAATCTTAATTTAAATATTTTACGGCTCTCAAACATATGCTCAAAGAGAAATCCATTTCTAGGCTTACCGTGGAAGTTCCACTCCTGAAAAGTCTGTCTAGCCATCCTATGAGCGTCCCTGACATGCCTGTTCCACCCTACCACCACATTTTTTTTTTTTTGATTACGACTCAATCTGAATATAGTCACGAGTTAAACACTACACTTCATTTGAGAAGCTGAATCTTTTCCATTCTTGTGAGGCCTTTTAGAGCGCGAGAAGAGAAAAACATTATAATACAGCCGATTAAGATCATTTACACCAATATACGCTTTAAGATATGCTATCATCATTTTCCTTGGGCCAAAGGGTACAAAATTTGCCTCGAATTGAGAGACTAGTTGCTATAATAAATATACCTACAATGTATATGTTACGTAGATATCCAAATATTGACTGTTCGTTGTACCCTTAAATGGAGGTAAACTTGTGTATTATAATACAGTCTTACGGCAGACTTTAAAATAGGACATATGTATGAAATTTTATTTTTGCTTTATTAAAAGCTTATTCATGTTACACACATTGTTTTTTCAATACAATATTTTTTCGAATCAAACATTTAATTCTATCTCTTTCTACCAAAACAGAATTTAATGTGGAGTTTATATGGCCGTAGTGTACTATGACGTAAAAGTTCATGTCGGACCTCTGTCAAATCGATATCTGATTAGTCGTTTAAAATGCCTATACCATGCGTATTACTTGGCCGATTTTTATTTCAATTTCACTTTTTGAAATCGTTCTTACGGTATTTTGACATATTGTTAAGAAAAGCGATAAAAAAATGCATGTACTCTATCGGTCCTACTTTTTGTGTGAGCATGTCACTTGTCAAGACGCGACAATTCTTGCATAAACTTCTAAAATCGTTGATATGCCTGTCACTATGAAAAGTGACAGAGAGACTTGTTTTTTCTGTTATTGCAACTTGTTTTACAGAACAAATTATGTTTCTTTAATCACGAAACAACTGATAGGCGAGAACAAAAAGAATATTTCGATTGGTGGCTTAGATTTCATCCTATATTTTTTATTGGAAGATGCAGTGTGGGTAGCGTTGGCTTGGCGTTAATAGAACCAGATTCTCAACGGCTTACCTACTTTCAGGCATTTGAGTACTTTATTCCAGTCATGCGCAGAATGTGTCACTAAAAAGAAAAGAGTGATATGCATTTTTCGCTTACCGAGATTCATATCACTTTATCAGTTTAGGAGTTCAGTTTAGATCGCTTATGGTTTTATCACTCATTCACCCATTGAGCTATTGAGAAGAATGCATTTCGCACCGTTCGCGGGTTTGAATATTGAATTACCAGTGTGCCTACCATGAGCTGAGTTGACGATCGGCGCTAGCGAGTATCTCGTATCGTGAGTCAGTGCACCTCTCTCGCACGCGCTGATAGTGCGAAAGAGATAGACCGAAATTGAGCGCTCGATACTCGCTCATGCCGAATTCATGGTAGGCGCAGCACTGGCATGTCGTGTCACTCTACCGGAATGAGTGAGTGATTGGGTGAACTACTGAACTGTATGAATATGTACTGAACTAGAGAGTGAAAGAGTGATAATAACTGTTTCACATCATTTGCACCATTCATTCGCGAACTACACAAGTGTACTTTATTCTATTCCATTTAAAGAAAACATAAGAGAAAATATACTCCGGCTGTACCAACAACATGTTTGACACCATGCCAATCGTGGGTAGGCCACCTTGAGGCGGACTGATGATGATGATGATGATGATGAAAGTCACAGGAGTACGCCGAAAGCGGGCGGTGCAGGACCGCTCATGGAAGCGTTCTTGGGAAGCCTATGACTAGCAGTGGACATGGACATATTTTGGATGATGATAATGACTTACTCGTATATTTACGTGTTTATGTATTATTCACCATCTTTTATTGTGACACCAAGCAAAATTAGAAGCTTCATATCATATATGTATTATAATACCTAAAATTTTTGGCAGAATATACTAAATTTGACAGGTTTAAAAAAAAACGATTTTTGGACTCCCATACAAAGATATCCAATCGGCAAGTTGACAGAATTTCTTATTTTATTCAAATACTCGTATACTTAATAGTTACAAATTTCTTGAGCCATTTCTTTCTATGAGAGTTTTTCCAGCCAGCTATATCTTACGTTTAAAACCTGGCATCCTCTATAGTTTTTACAATGACAAACATTCACCTCAGTCCTAGTGCCTTGCGCACTGTGTCCGCACTTCATTCCTAAGTGGCCGCGGATGGCATTGCCGTGTATTGATTTACGCTCCCTCCACTAAATCCGATCACTGGTACGGAGGTACCCAGTTCATAGTCGGGTTATAAAAAAAAATTACAAACATGTGGGAATTTGACTTTTATGTTTTTCATCCTTCAGTTCACTAGGGTCGATAGATGTGTGGATCCCTCGACATTTGGATACATTTAAATCTCTTGACATTTGGATACATTTGAATCCCTTGACATTTGGATACATTCGAATCCCTTGTCATTTGGATACATTTGAATCGCTTGACATTTGGATACATTCCAATCCCTTGTCATTTGGATACATTTGAATCTCTTGACATTTGGATACATTTGAATCTCTTGACATTTGGATACATTTGAATCCCTTGACATTTGGGTACATTCGAATCCCTTGTCATTTGGATACATTCGAATCCCTTGACATTTGGATACATTCGAATCCCTTGTCATTTGGATACATTTGAATCTCTTGATATTTGGATACATTTCAATCCCTTGACATTTTGATCCTATCCATGTAGCGCAATTGCAGCTCTCTGACATGTGACAAGTATTCCATACATTTGCATTAGTACATTGCAATAGTGAAAGGTGACAAAATGTCAGCGACAAGCGAAGTTGGATGAAGCAGGTTTGTTACTCTAGTATGAGTTAGCGTTCCTCCGGCAGAACAAGAAAAAAAAATAACTTTCTTTTATTTACAATATATTTAAAATCCAATTGCCTTTTAAGAGGACTCTGGGCGGCTAAAGCTTATATATCTTTCCTATTGGAAATCCCAAAGGTTTGAAATTTTAATTATCCGTTGCAATAGGCATGTACCAATTGTCTATCACTCGAGACCTATACTATACGTCGCCGTAGTTTTGTAAAAAGCGACCTGATATATTGTTTAGTACCTAATGCAAAAAGTGACCAAACTCTTTGAGTTAAGACTTAATTCAAAATGATTTATTTCAGACTAAGTCTATATATTGTTAGTTACCTTATTTAAAAAGTCACTTTGGCAACAAAAATACCCTGGTCACTTTCGGCACAACTATGATCAAGTTATATGTACCCAAGTCATTAACTAATATATTTTCTACAGGAAAAACGGCTGAATAATAAAATATGTGTGACCCAGTGGCGGTCAGTTATGCCAGCTCGGTTGTATTCTAGTGATTAGAATTATATTTCATTTGTCAATCCTAGACTACCTGTAGAGCTTTTTAGACAGAATAAAGCTAACGTATTTGTTATGAAAAATGGTAATTGTCAGGTTATTTTGAAAATTTAGTTACATCGTAGAATAGATATGGTAGAAAATATAATTTAACGTGTATCACTCCCAAAGTACAATGTTTAATTTATTTTGTCACAGAAACTTATAATGGTATAATTTTAACAGTATATCTGCTCAAAGGTTAATCTGTAGAGATCCCTGGAGGATAAGTTTGCCTTTGTTCGTCGCTTAAATAGTTTCAATGTACCTGCGTGATTTAGTTTTAAATGTTAAATAATTAATTTCTAAAATATTGTGACACCAGAGTACTGATAGTATTTGGCAGTATTCGTATTTCTATGGAACACGTGACAAATACAGGATGCTCGTGAGGAACCGAAAAGATTTAAATCGCGTATTCCTGAGGTCTTTAGCAGTAAAAATGTTATATGAACCTAAGTCAAAATAAGCAAATTAGTGTAAGTTAGCTGTCACTTTGGTGTCTGTGGATAGCGACACCAAACATGGCGACATTTGTGTTTAAACACTTTAGTAATCAAATCTAAAGTTTACATGAAAATTTGTAATAATTTTCAAATTAAGCCGAATTTAGCTATGGCTCACATAATATTTACTACTCCTAATGATCTAAGGAATTCGTGGTTAAAATCATTTGGGTTCCTAACGATACACCTTCTATATTGTCAGGTGTGAGTGAGAGAGACAGCAAAACACAGCCAAGTACTACTAATACTTTGGTTTTACTGTATTTGTGGTTGAAAATGGATCGTTTCAGATCCAATTGTATATTATACTATTAGCACTTGATGTAAGAACTAATGCTATATTTATATCAACCGTTTAACTGAGACGACGCCCGCGGTAAGCTACGACCGTGTTGGAAAGGTCCCTTCCCGTCAACCCTCCCCCCTCCCTGCTGCACCGCTCTTTCTTACCACGGGTATCTACAGTTGAATATACAATTTTCAACCACAGATAACTTTATAGTTAAGACTCAAGATGTATATGTTCGCATTGATAGACAGATGGGTAATTATCTAATTGTGCTGATATCTTTGTACACCACCATTTTTCTCGGGCGGCCGGACCGTCAACATCTCCTGCATCTCCTGATGATGCCTCGTAGAGGCGAAACACGTGTCGAGGATTATACTGACTGATGGTGGTTTGTTGTATTTGCATGCGGATTTTTATGTGGAAACTGCATGAAAATTCGCTTGTGAGCACAATTTATTTTATTTATGCTAAAAGCTCACTTGTATAATTTCGGATCCCTTTTTGATCTTAAAGGATCCCCAACAAGACGGTACAGTCAAGGGCAAAGACAAGTTAACATCACAAAATATCATAAATATATAACCAAACCTTATTTCTAGGGCGCGATGACTGATGAGGCCACGACAAATACAATACAATACCTCAGACCAAGAAAAAAAGACAGACATGACATTACGAACAATCTAGTGAAGCCGTTTTATTGGCATGGTTTTGACAAATCAGACAACTTCACACACATGATTTGTTTGTATTTGTATCGCGTGAAGTTGGCTTTGGCATGGTTTTTTGTGGCCTCACTAGACTGTTCGTAATGTCATATCTATCTTGTTTTCTTGGTCTGAGTACAATACAACAATTCTTTATTGCACACCAACAACAGAAACAGTACAATAGAGCCTTAACATAAAATTCGGTAGACAATAGGCGGTCTTATCGCTAAAGAGCGATCTCTTCCAGACAACCATGCAAAGAAAAAAAATTAAAGTGACCCGCAAATAGTCCGTTAAATCACTTTTTTGAAAATATCTTCAACGTTTCATTTTTACGACTTCATAATTGTATAGACTACTCATGTCGTTTTCGGTATTGTCTATCAATGCAAATATTTAAGAAAAAAAATAAACGAGGTTTTACAAACTTTTAACGAACGTGACCAAAAAGAGTTACCATTTTATAACAATGTCAATAAATAACAACAAATGAGGGTTTTCTAAAATGGAAATATCACCAGTTTGCGCCACCATGACGTAAGGTTTATCTGACAAGAAGTGTCAACATCCACCAATCACAGCACAAGATTTTGACACTTCTTGTCAATTAGACCTTACGTCACGGCCAACTGGTGATATTACCATTTTAGAAAACCCTCATTGGAACCCTAGGCTACCATAGAACTATGTCAAAGTAATTAAATAAAATTTTAACTATTACATATAAGATGTCACGATGACATAGTTCTATAGAGGACTGAGATTCCAATTGATTAACTATACCTTTTGAAAATAGGGTTCCATAATTAACGCTTAATACTTCTTCGGCAATGTTCTAAAATGGTCAACTAAATTTGTGCGTAATTAAAGAAAAAGGATTCAACCCACAAGAAAACTTCATCTAAATTCAATCCTCTAGAAACAAAGTTCTAAATTTGGTTTTTTTTTGTGACTTTGATCCCTTTCCCTTAACTACGTCATTGGGGCTTTCAGCTATAATTAGTCGCTTACGTAACAGCTAAAGCATCTATGTTAGCTGTCTAAATAAAATAAAGCGCTAAACTGCACTGCGAACACAAAGACCAAGCTATAAAATATTATCACTGCAAAAAATTACGCAATTTATGCATTTATAACAATGATGTTACGTAAGCGATATTCTGGCGAAATGACTTTTATAATTTAAAAGTTTTTAAAATCTCAAAGTCAAAGACCTGCATCTAGTTGCACAAAAGTCTATTAAAGTGTCATTTGGGCATCATACTGTCACTATAAAGAGGGCCTTAAAAGCACGGCATCGTGTAGTTGCACGACACGACACCGCGCTTTTCTAAATCGCCTATACTCTACAGTAGCGCCAACTGTGGAACAAAACCAATAGGCCTCTACGTTGGCATTAAAATACCTACCTTTTGTGCAACCAGTATCAGCAGGGCCGGCTTTAGAGCCAAGCGACTGGGGCGCCGCAGTCTAAGAGACGTTTGCTGTATGGGGGCCGGGCGCTTGCTTAAGAATCCCCGGTAAGCTCGGTTCTCCATACAAACGTAGTTACGCCCTCATTTTAAAATGACTAGCTAGTTTGCTCTGAAACTTTGTACTTAGAATAAGTTAAGGTATATCCAGGCCTGTAATTAGTTTATGTAGCTTCAGATATCATAGTAAAACAAATATAGCGAATTTAAGGTTTACAAAACTTGTTTGTGCTGTATTTAGTTTGTTTTATAAACAGGAGCCATATAAAACTTATCACAGGCCTTACCTCATGTCATTGTATATGCAAAGTTTCGTTACAATCTAACACGTAGTTTTAAAATGAGAACGAAACCCCTTTTGTATGGAAAGGTGAAATTCGGCCGAGCTTGCCGGGAACTCTTAACTGTTCAATCAATGACTCGCCAGACGCCTACATGACGCCGGCTCCGAGTATTAGTATAATGAAATGATCACTGTCATATTGTGTAATACATACTTTATTACTTTTTGTTCATAAACGTCAGTAAATATACTTCACGGCGTGTCTACCTTATAACGTTGTTCGTGTAATATCAAAATAAATATAAATGTTCATAGCTTCACTAGAAATATTTGGACACTGGCTTGTTTTATCTTTAAAAAATATGGGATGGTATTTATTGTATAGTCAGCATAAAATAATTTGTAACATCCAAAGTATATCGAAACACGTCTTTATTTCTATACGCATAAAGATGTGTGAAGATACATTTGGCGCTTTGGTGGTTACAGACTATTTGATGAGACTGTACAGTGGCCATATTAAAAGCTACCGAAATGAAATCAGGATTAGCGGCATCAAATATACCTACATAAATATTAGGGGACAATTTTACACATATCGAACAAGTCTCATCGAGTCTCATGGTAAGATCAAAGACTCGTTTTATGAATACTAGACGACTATATATTTACTTATATACATACCAAAGGACTGACACTTGCCATATTTTGCATCGTGTTCCGGTCGCAAGGAGATATTCTGGAAAAAATTAGATGTTGCCATAAAAATAAACATTTAACTATGTTATAATTGAATAAAGAAACATCGTATAGAAACAATCAGTTCGCAAATAGCTAATAATAAATAAATCGTAACATTTCATAACTGTGTCACGCTTAAAAAGTTAAATAATTGTAAAAAAATATTCTTATACATAGATGGCGTTGTACAATATCAGAGAAGGGCTTTATGTATAGAGATTGTCAGTCCTCTTATTTTAATGGTCATTGATACATACGTAGAAAAAATTCAAGACTCAGGAACAAATATGTATGCTCATCACACAAATATGTCTTTACCGGGATTTGAACCCAGGACGGTTAGCTTCTGAGGCAGTGTCACACCCGCTGAACTAAACCAGCCTACAAAAAGCCGTTCCTCGATATGTACAACGCCTTCTATGAGTAAGAATTATTATTTACAATTATTCAAAGCGTGATACAGTATTTAAATGTTACGATTTACTTATCTGTAGTTGTTTAGGAACTAATTCTTACTGTACTATGTTTTCTTTTGTTTAATTAAAACATCGTTTAACGTTTATTTGTAAAGCGCCATCTAGTTGTGGCTTGGGGTACGAACCAACGTATTGCGAAGGACAGTCCTCTTGTTTTAATGGTCTTTAGTTAAAACTTAACTAAAAAATACTGAAAAAGTATTTCAATAAAAAATATTGGTTGTATGTAAAGTCGGTTTACGCACGATCATTTTACGTAATAACGTGGAAGAGAAGCCGAACGTTTACGCCGATCGTGCCTCTCTATCACTTGTTCCGCGCTCTCGCTTGCACGCGGAACGTGACAATGAGTCATGCTTTTTTGGTGCGTGCAGCCGGCGTTCAACTATTTATAAGACGTTATTATATTATGACGGATAAATATTCGAATGGGCGTTTTTAATACGGCCCCTATTAAATACCGTTCGTTGGGTCTTGTTGATTATAGGAAGTGTCATATATCTAGTGAGGCGTCCTTGGTAACTAGTAACATAGAGATGATATCTCGTTTGACTGTCTGTACACTTAAATAAGGAACTTTTTGTATATAAAAAATGCAACAGTAAATGAAATGTGTAAATTGTTGTTTTATTTTATACACGTCGGGGGCTGTACGCAACCTTTTTTATTTAACCTTTTGAACGCTTTACGTCAAATACTAGTCTCACTTTCACGCCAAACTCTTTGAAGCAAGAGTTAGACCTTATGTTACAGTAAACTTATAATAGTCCGTGGCGTCATTGTCACAGCTCGTAAGCTCGTAACACCTTTAGGGGTCCTTGGCGTTCAAAGGGTTAACCCTCCAAAGAGTAGAAGGCGTCATTTTTACAACTTTATAATAGTATGGTGCCAGCGAGAGCCAAGAGTGGGCTATGGAGAGCCGCTTTGCTACGTTAAATGTAAGGGGAGGAATGATTGATAAAACAGATGAAGTATGACAGGTGATGGATGCGAGAAATATTGATTTTCTGTGTGTGAATGAGACAAAGCGAAAGGGTTGTGACAGCACAAAATGAAGAGATTAATGAATGTTGATGAAGCGGCAGTTGTATGCCAGGACCGTAGCAAGTGGAAGGAGGTAGTCTCTGCCTACCCCGTAATGGGAAAAAGGCGTGATTGTATGTATGTATGTATAATAGTATAGATAACTAGAAGGTGCCCGCAACTTCGTCAGCGGAGAAGTTCGTCAGCGAAGTCATTTCTGATCACGACTTGGTTGCCACCCTGTATATAATTGCGTGTGAAATAGCAAAAAATAAAAACATATATTCCTAAAATACAAACATCTAAATAATGAAAAAATGTCACGATTACGACTGGATTCGAACCACTCGAACCAGTGCCTTGAGCCTTGCCGGGGCGCACGCTCTGCCAATTGAGCTACAGAGTCCAGTCAGCTTGTCTTCAAATTTTGTCAGTATTTGGTACAAGATCTTTTGCATTTTAACCTGACGGTCAAAAGACGGTCGATTTAGATCTTTGTATTTTAAGAATATAGTTTCTTAGTGAAGAAATTCACTTTGAAAAACACGAAGATCGTGACGGTAAAACGATCAACATTTTCTTTAAAAATCCAATAAAAATATATATATTCATTAAATAATGCATTTAATATCAATTTATAATATTCTACATATTGCGCATTTAAAAACATATAAAATGAACTAACAAAGTATGTACAATATAATTACTAATATCTATTATTTATTCATGCGAGATCATACTTTATTACAAATACGTTCATCATATACTTGGCGCGACTAAAATACATACAGTCACAGAACACATAACTAACAAGGCCCGTTAACCCTTTGAACGCCAAGACCACCTAAAGGTGTCTCGTGCTATCAAGCCTACCGCGCTAGCAACGCCTAAGGATGGCGTAAATCATCGTCGCAATAGCAATAGGGAATATGCATAAATTTTTATTTTATTAAAAGCTCATTCATGTAACAAACAGTAGACAAAAATATTTTTTGGAATAACTATTAAAATAACCAAGATATAAGCAATCAAACATTTCATTCTATATCTTTCTAGCAAAACAGAATTTAATATGGAGTTTATATGAACGGAGTGCACTGTGACGTAACTGAATTGAGTGCATATTGGACCTCTCTGTCTAATTAGTAGTTTAAAATGCCTATATTATGCGTATTTCTTGGCCGATTTTAATTTCACATTTTGAAATAGTTTTTACGGTATCTTGATATTTAGTTAAGAAAAGCGGTAAAAAAATCATGCATGTACTCTATTGCTTGGCGTGTGACTGACGTCACTCAAATATGAAAGCATTTAAAAGGGTTAAAACAAAGGGACCTACGAAAAACCGTTTGCCAATATTTACAACGCCACCTGTAAGATTTATTATTTACAATTACTCAACTTATTTTTTACATTTCAATTATAAAATCTTTAATTGCTTAGTTTTGAGGCACCATTCATTTAGTTTTTTTACTGGCGATTGGCAGTCCTCTTATTTGAATGGTCCTTGGTTTCAACCGAAAAAATTGAAAAATTTAGTCTGCTGGTAAAACGGGACCCTATTACTAAGAGTCCGCTGTCCGTCTGTCTGTCTGTCCGTCTATCACTAGGCTGTATATCTCATGAACTGATAGACAATTGAAATTTTCACAGATGATGTATTTCTGTTGCCGCTGTAACAACAAATACTAAAAACAGTATAATTTTATGTCTGTCTATGACGGTAACCGATATTAAACGATCGAACACCGCGTACATTTAGCTAAGGAGTAGGGCTCTGCTAACACTGGATTTTTAATAGATATGTAGCGTATATTTTGTACGGAACCCTCGGTGCGCGAGTCCGACTCGCACTTGGCCGGTTTTTAGGCTTTCATATCCACGCTCCACTTTTGTGGAGATCTCAACTAAAACGACCCCGTTGCGTGCAATCATCATATTGTCACAATCTTCTGTACCCAAAGGTACTAAAACCGTTAAAAACTCTAGAATCTCCTAAGTGTCCTCCTGTTCTTCCTGTTCTTCCTGTTCCTGTTCTTCCTGATCATGTTCAAACTCCTGCGTCTCAGGCTCCTGGCCCCACGCGTCCCCTACTATATACTCAGTCTCCTGACCCTCAGTGTACATGGCCACATCTTGCGCTATTTCCACTTCAACCACCTCCTTATCTCCAACGTAATACTCTTTATCGCTGTTCGCGTTGTGTGCTCTTAAATGGTAGTTCAAATGGCTGGACTGTTTGAATCGCTTCTGGCAAATGGCGCATTGGAACGGAGCGACGTGTGTGTGAGTGCGCATGTGCTGCTTCAAATGGACAGATTGGCAGAATTTCTTATCGCAGATCACACATCTGTAGGGTTTAACTTTGGTGTGTATACGGAGATGTTGGTCGAGACCGCTTTTTTGGGTGAAGGCCTTTGGACAAAAGGTGCAGGGGAATGGGCGGTCCCCGGTGTGCATCCTCATGTGCTGTTGGACTCCACCTTGTTGGGTGAAGCGTTTGTGGCAGACGCTGCATTCGAAGGGCTTGAGCTTCACGTGAGCTGAGTTGGTGTGGTCCGTGAGCTCGTCTATGGTTTCGAAGCCTTGGCCGCATACCTGGTAAGGACAGATGAAGTAATTTTAATACAGTATTAATCTATCTAGTCTGATTGTTTATAAATATGTCGATGCATATCAAAGTTATCGCGCGACGTAAAATAGTAACGGAAAACCAAATTTTAATGACTTAGTTGGATTTGAGACAGTTGCAGCTGTTGAGAGTGTATCATTCTAGAAAGTTCTAGAAGCACTAGAGGACCAAAAGTCGTAGAAGATTCTGATATCACTCAACTCTGGGCAGTGGCATATTGCCCGGTACCAGGCACACAGAAGCGGGTTGAAGTGTGTCTTGAGCTTTTTGTGGTGATGCATCGAATACCACGCGAAACATTCTTGGAGATAAAGTTGAGTAAAAACATAAGCTATGGAGAGGTCTTTTGGCAATGTTAAAAAGCATCACGCGGGTTTCTTAGAATCTGACTACTCTGTGGAAAGTACCAACTACCAGGCGAGCTAAAACCAGAAGGAGTCTGTTTATAGACAACAGACAGTTGAATGTACTAGGTGATCAGGAATCAGTGGGAGATTACTTTATTTATCGATCCACTTTAGCCTGTTTGAGAACAGCGCATAGTACTTAGACTGTCATAAACTTTCAGGAACTAACAAATTTTGTGGTATTGCTGTTCCTTAAGGTACCAGGCCACCAGAAGCCACTAAGCGATTCTGTTTCTCTTGTCAACACGAGGTTCTCAGTGTGTGCTCTCGATCTCTCAAAAAAACCATTGCTCTAAGTACCAGGCCGGCAGAAGTGATCGGCGACTGACCTGGCACACGTGCGGGGCGCCGGCGGCGGGCGTGAGCGGCGCCTCGCACACCTGACAGTGTGCTCTAAGTACCAGGCCGGCAGAAGTGATCGGCGACTGACCTGGCACACGTGCGGGGCGCCGGCGGCGGGCGTGAGCGGCGCCTCGCACACCTGACAGTGTGCTCTAAGTACCAGGCCGGCAGAAGTGATCGGCGACTGACCTGGCACACGTGCGGGGCGCCGGCGGCGGGCGTGAGCGGCGCCTCGCACACCTGACAGTGTGCTCTAAGTACCAGGCCGGCAGAAGTGATCGGCGACTGACCTGGCACACGTGCGGGGCGCCGGCGGCGGGCGTGAGCGGCGCCTCGCACACCTGACAGTGTGCTCTAAGTACCAGGCCGGCAGAAGTGATCGGCGACTGACCTGGCACACGTGCGGGGCGCCGGCGGCGGGCGTGAGCGGCGCCTCGCACACCTGACAGCGCACGCCCTTGCGTCGCCGCGTGTGCTCGTCGCGGTGGTGCGCGGAGTACTCGCAGCACGAGAAGAAGATCTGGTGGCACGTGCCGCCCGCGATGGTGGACGACGGCTGGAGGCACTCGAACGGACCTCTGTAATAATTACAAATAAAAACATCAGGAGTTTTTGTACACTCAAAGAGAAAGGGTAATTCATAAACCGCGTAAACCAAAGAAAAATATAACCGGAAATTTCTTTATAAAAAGTCATCATGTGCTTCGTTTCCTAAAATCGTATCAAGGTTGTCAAACACAAAATTTAAAAAGCAATTGACCCTCCCGACCTTCACGATAGTGGCTACCTGCGTCAACTCCCGCTCCTGTGACACCATTTATTTTTATCACTAACTTTATTACTCACGTGATTGGCTGCAATTCCTTCTTCATCATGACCTTCACTATGACCTTCCCGACCTTCCGTCTCTTCACGACGGTGGCTGCCTCCGTCAGCTCTTGCTCCTCAGCTGTGACACCAGTTACTTTGCTCACTGCTAATATTACTCACTTAATTGGGTGCGCTTCCTTCTTCACCATGACCTTCACATTGACCCTCCCAACCTTCCGTCTCTTCACGACTGTGGCTGCCTCCGTCAGCTCTTGCTCCTCAGCTGTGACACCAGTTATTTTAATCACTGCTAATATTACTCACTTAATTGGGTGCGCGTCCTTCTTCATCATGACCTTCACTTTGACCCTCCCGACCTTCAGTCTCTTCACGATGGTGGCTGCCTCCGTCAGCTCTTGCTCCTCAGCTGTGACACCAGTTACTTTGATCACTGCTAATATTACTCACGTGATTGGCTGCGCTTCTTTCTCCTTCTTCATGACGACCACCTTCTCTTTGACCCTTTCGAGCTTCCGTCTCTTCACGGCGGAGGCTGTAGCCTCCGTCAAGTCCTGGTCTTCGGCTGTAACATCAGTTATTATTCATTGAAATAAAACAATTTAACGGATTATATCGCGTATATTATCTCATTTTAGTTCCCGACGTTTCGGAAGCTTTCCAGCTCTCCATAGTCACGGGTGGACACCCGTGACCGCGATATAATCCGTTAAATTGTTTTATTTCAATGAGTAATAATCGCGGAAACAGAAGAAAATATTATCAGTTATTATTGTTAAAATAATTCAGTTTGCTAAGCCAGGTTAGCGCAATCCTCCACACCTTCACGCCATCAGCCGTTTTTCTCACACTGCATTGAAAGGAAAGAGACAAACAATTTCTGTCGTAATACTGAGGGGCTACTCCGAAAGCCGAAAAACGAAGTTCGTATAGCGGCATCCCGCTCACTCAAATACAGCTTAAAATGAGAGCGAGAGGGACTGCACGTTACGAACTTCGAATATCGAGTTTCGGAGTAACCCTCCTGCTAGAAGTACAGTTGGAAACATTACAGAAGTTACAAGTAATTGGTGAAACTATAAAAGATCTCCGACAATTTTAGCTGATAGACTTCAAACAGTTAAAACGATTTCCTTAAAGCGGGTTTCCCTTATCTGGCATAATCACGATTGTCCGAATCATCATTTGGCCGAATTCATAATTTGGCATAATGCATTTTTTTTCAGAAACTGTAGAATTTGCAGGACTTTTTAAGGCATTATCCAGTTGAATACATTAGGTTAGGTTAGGTTTGTTTTATAAAAATCTTGAAAAGTTTGTGTTCAGAAAAAAATGCATTATGCCAAATTATGAATTCGGCCAAATCATGATTCGGACAAAAAAAAATATGCGTTACAAAGGGAACTTCTTAAAGCATAGCTAAGATAACTCTCGATCAAGTTAGATTTCTTTAGAAAACAAAATCAAATCAGTCCATACGTTCAAGGGCTCATACAGATACACATTTCAAACGTATAGTACTAATGGGTGAAGTGGGTTTTTTTGCTGTCAGAAAAGTTTTTATTTATTTCTTGCCAATGAATGATACAAAACTTTAATAATCTTTACAGTACCAACAACGATTTTATAATGTAGTTAAACATTGCTTGCTATTAAACTGGTCACCGTAATTTTTGTTCAAATACAGACTAGATTAAAGATTAAAACCTGTTAACTGTAAATGTTTTGGAATACTTGTACTGTTCATTTACAATTTATAGTAATTTCATGCCTCGCACGACTGAACTGTGGAATAAATTGCCGCAGCAGCATTTCCGGACCGATGCGACCTTCAAGCCTTCAAGAACAGAGCGTACTCCCACCTGAAAGGCCGGCAACGCACTTGTGACTCCTCTGGTGATGCAAGTGTCTATGAGCGACGGTGATCGCTTACCATCAGGCGACCCGAACAGCGACAAACGACCGTCTGCTCGCTTTCCTCCTATATAATAAAAAAAAATTGCATGACTAAACGGAAGACCCCAACTAGGCAGACCGAAGAACATGATCTCAAATCCAAAGAGCCATGGGAGACTTCTTTCGGCTGTTATTATGGAAGCTTATTATTCAGCAATATTAATTTATAACAAGCTACCCGACCATATTAAATCATGTAATCTCTTTAGTCTTAAGACAAAACTTAATAATTATTTAATGGATAATTGTTTTTATTCCGTGAAAGAGTACCTTACATTAGAATGTAACAAATAAGCAGGACATAGTAATTTACTGTTAAAATTGTAGTATTTAATTTGATTTATGGAATATTAGCTAGTTGAAATAAAACAATTTAACGGATTATGTCGCGTATATTATCTCATTTTAGTTCCCGACGTTTCGGAAGCTTTCCAGCTTTCCATGGTCACGGGAGGATTTTCCTCTGTCAAAGTTACAATTTGTGCAAACTACCCATTTTTTGAAAAAACACAAATAAAGGTGTACATACATGCCAGGTGGGCCTAAGCTGTAAAGACAGTTACACATGTGCCAGAAGGGCTTAATTATTTTATTCTAATAATTTACCAAGCAACATTTCACAAACGAGGCGTACTGAGGAGAAAAGAAATGCTGCAAAGAAAAACTCCCAGGCTACCTCATTACTAATTATAATATTGTTTTATTTCAATGAGTAATAATCGCGGAAACAGAATAAAATATTATATTAGCTAGTTGCTTAATTTTTAAATTGGACATGATATATTTTATAGATTATTGACATGGTAATAATCAATTGTGACTGACTGACTAATTATTATTTATTAGTATATGATTTAATTTGACATTATAATTGCAGATTTCTTTAGATAATTATTTTTTTAAATTAATAATATGTTTATAGTTTGTATAATTGTAATATTGACTGTCGTGCATATTTACACGTCGCACCATCGGCATAAGATGTGAAACATCTATAAGTAACATCTACTGTACCATATTTTATGTCAATAAATAAATCATTCATTCATTCAAGACTTACCCTTGATGATGATGTAACTGTCGTCACCAAGATCTTAAGGAACACTTTCTCTAGTAGACGACTTCTTCAGCTGATATGATGGAACTGACCCTTGATGATAATGTAGCTGACTTTACCAAGATCTCAGGGAACTGTTTAACAATGGCAGTGATTGTTCCAAACAGACAATGGAGCACTCCGTCCATTAGAAAACTTCTTTCGGCTGTTATGATGAAGGAAGACTGACCCTTGATGATGATGTAGCTGACGTCTGCGGAGGCGAGGCTCGTGAGGCTGGTGGGCTCCATGACGGAGAGCATCTGCTGGGTGCGCTGTTCAATCTGCTGATTTGCAGCCGCCATACGCGCCTTTTTACCCTGTACCACGGATATTCATGAACATATATGGAAACTAGAAGGTGGGCGTTCACGGAGGAGAAAAAGACATAACCCCTCTTTTTTTCTTTAGCGTAGTCGGGTAAAAAGTATCCTATTACCATCTGGGGATACCCAGCTACCCCTGTACCAAAAATAGTTGAAATCCGTTCAGCCGATTTGGCGCAATGAAGCCGCAACTACACATACAAACAAACAGACAATCCAAAAATAATATATTTAAATTCAGTTTTATATCTTTTAAGTACAGACATTTCATTATTACAACTTTATAATATTGTAGATAAAAAGTTACAACAATATGTCACTATGTTTTGCCTTCAAATATAAATAAATAAATAAATAAATATTACGGGACAATTTACACAAATCGCTCTAGTCCCATGGTAAGCTCAATAAGGCTTGTGTTATGGGTACTAGACGACGATATATTTAATAGATATATTACTTATATACATAGAAAAACATCCAAGACTCAGGAACAAATATTTATTGCTCATCACACAAATACTTGCCCTTACCGGGATTTGAACCCAGGACCTCAAATATGGGTCTGGTTTTGACCGTCTTAAGACAATTCTGGGTCAACGTGTTTTTCCATGTACAAAACAGATAGGGCCAACAATTTTAGACAAATCACTTCTCGGGTTGACCCCGGACCGTCAACATCTCCTGCATCTCCAGATGATACCTCGTAGAAGCGAAACAAGTGTCGAGGATTATACTGTCTTGTGGTGGTTTGTTGTATTTGAGTGCGTATTTTTTTGTGGAAACTGCATGAAAATTGTTTCACGCACAATTTATTGTCACATCTAACCAGGGCACTACGTAGGTCGCTCGCTAAGTTTTGAGATGCTCGAAATTCGAAAATGGAGCGCACCTGAATTATATGTTTTAAAAAATAAAAATATATTTAAAAATAGAACACAAGATGCCGATTCGCTCTAATTTAAAAAATGAATATGTTACATTCATTTTTCTAAAACGGTTCCCGCGTTTTTTCTTTGTAACGATGGAGCTTAACCGCGAACATTTGCGTGCTATGATATTTTATGATTTTAAATTTGGTTTATCTGAACAATTGTGTTTGCAACGCACAACGGTAATAAACTACATGCAGCAAACCCTACCTAATTTTATTAGCCCTCTGAACGTAAACTAAGAATTAATTATGTTGCCGTGCGATGGCCAAGTCATTTTATTTATTAAAAATATGAAGATGTGTAATACTGATATGGTCACTATAACGGTCACAATAACATGTTCCTAGTTAACGAATTCGATGAACATTTATGAATCACAAAGGTGTTGGATAGATGCTCGCATGGATAGGTATTACTGAATAAATTAACCGTCACAATAACATGTTGTTAGTTCGGTGAATATTTATGAATGACAAAGGTGTGGGGTAGATCCTTCCCTGGATAGGTACTACTGAATAAATTAACCAACTTGGTTATTATATCTCACAACTTTTTGTGGTAGAAAAGGTTGCGAGACTTGGCAATCTTTTTACTTGTTATGTTTTTG
Source organism: Hedya salicella (assembly GCA_905404275.2). NCBI lineage: Eukaryota > Metazoa > Arthropoda > Insecta > Lepidoptera > Tortricidae > Hedya > Hedya salicella. The sequence goes on from FR990120.1 coordinate 2,386,219, forward strand.
ATGGATCTCATCGCTTTTTGTAGGCAGTCCTTCTTTTTTTTCTTTTCGGGTACTACTTCTTGTACATCAGCTACCAGTTTTGTCAAAGCCCACTCCCTGTCTTTGTGGGCTTTTCTCCGAGGCTTTGATGTGACAATTTCTGATAAGTCTGGACGGTAAATGCTTCTAAGTCTATTGTATTCTGAAATGGCGGATTCCCGCGCTTTAATACTACCGCAATCGACATTAACTAGATGTAAACCACCCAAACTTGTCACTCTCGAGAGCGCCACGTACGCTTGCCCGCATTTAAAAACTGCAGAACCAATATCCATCATGTGCACTATTTACACATAGACCCTGGCTTTTATGTATGGTAATAGCATAACCTATACCTACATATGGGAAACTGTTCGCGATGGACTAGCTTTTATCTTTATCTAGTATTGATCGCTACAGATCAGGTATCTGTAACGGGCATATCTGATATCTTATTTCTGGTATTTGGTATCTTGTCTTTTATCAACCCGTCTTCCCCTGTCTTCTCTTTTGCCCCTTTCCCCTTGCCATCCTTTCATCTTCTCCGTTCTCCTCCTTCCTCTTTCTTTCCCCCTTCGTTCCCCCTCTTTTCCTCCCGCCCCTCCGCTTCCCCATTCTTCCACCTCCCGATTTCCGCCTTATTTCCACCATCCTCTCCCTCTGCTTTCCCCCTCCTTACCCTTCTCTTTCCCCCCTTCCTTACCCTCTTCCTTTCCCACTCCTTGAAGGCTTCGCTTTTAAGTAACGAAAAATTGTATTGTTTATCTGAGGTGCAAATGTAACTTTGTAATCGCATACATTTGTATAGAATTACAAATTTATTTATACACCTGTTATATCTGGAATACTAGACTGAATTTGCAGAATGTTTAAGTTTTCTGGTGCTTTACAAACTAAACACTAATAGGGTTCAAAATTTGAACCTTGTAAATTTAGGTTTAGGTTAGGTTACCTTAGAATTTCTATGATCGGTGAATGAGCGAGTGACAAAATTAAGGAAATTTGACTTGCAATAAATCTTTAACTACAAGTTACAATTGACTGTAATTTGAAATATACCTAAGGTGTATTACGCCTTCTTGGTCACTGAAAATTCAGGCTTCTAGCTTCATCAGCAAATAAATTACAGGGGGTCGAAAATGTCGTGAATGGCTTCGAGAAAAGTATGGTATGGCGTGCCTTTGTTTTGCTTGACTTGGCAGGGGCACTGCCGTGCCCCCAGATCCAATGCTCTAACATTCGGTAAAGCAAATCTAACTTAGATCGTATGTTAAATTCGTAAAAAATATGTCTTAAAATGAGTGCTCAAGCAGCCACGTTTTCAGTTTCTTATAGTTCTACAGGCAATTTGTTGTACAGCTTGGGTCCAACGTTTAGCATAATTTTGGAAGGCTTGGTTGGCTTGGCAGTTGAGATGGGTTTACGATCTCTAGCCTTAGAGAATAAAGCAATGTTTTTCTTAACATGTTTCATGCAAATATGCACTTGCTGCCTTTTTCTTCGAGTCGGATTCAAATACAAGCTTTTAATTAGTGACGATAGGCATCATCTTTTATATTTTATGGAGCAATACTTACTAGCTGTTAAAACTATAAGCAAAACGTTTGGACATATGATTCTGCACCATTACATTCCCATTAGCATATACAATGATGTACTCCAAGCGTGCATGGTCACCAAAGGCAGTCTCACATCTAAACAAATGCCCTTTTAGCCATGGTGTCACTTTCAATGGCTTGTATAACAGACCAATGATAAAAAGTCACCGCTGGATCCCCAGTAGCATATGCTATGATGTATTCCAAACATGCAGTTTCCCAAGGCTGTCTGGTGTCTAAACAATTGCCATCACAACCGTGGTGTCACCTGCAATGACTTGTGAAACAGCCAAAGTATAAAAACTCACCGCAAAAAGCTCCTGAGTCCAAACTGCTGGGTCCCCACTAGCATATGCATCAATGTGTTCCATGCGCGCATGGTTTCCCAGCGCTGTCTCATTGCTAAAAGACTTCCCGCAGAGCCGGCAGCAAACTGTGTCCACATCTTCATCTTCAATGATTTCTTTCTGTTAAACACCATAAAAAATAATAATGTAAAGAAGATTTAAAAGCCAGCTTGTGGAAACTTCTGCCCCATACACCAAGCAATAGATCAAATAATACTGCACTTTTTAGCGCCAAAAGAAATGGCTAGAGCTATGCTGAAATAGGTATCTAAATTGTGTGAAGTTTATAAAGACTGGCTCGCAAGCTACTCAATTACCTAGTGTAGGTAAAGTCACTGTACTATAATCTATCTGAAATTACTATTTACATAATATGAAAAAAATAATAGTTGGACAGTTTTATTATAATATAAAATGCAAACCAAGGAGATGAAATGGTTGCACTTTTCTTCAATAATTTTAGTAGAAGACTTGAAGCTAATGTCACTTACCTTAATCTTGGTGAGTTTGGGAGCAGGAATCACATTGACCAACCGAAATGGCTTCTGTTGGTTGTTTATGTTAGCCATTCTGTTTCTTGAAAAAGGATCTGAAACACGTATGCACGATTTCAGTTTGTAATTACGGTTTTTAAATACTCACGACTCGCCGAGTAATACTCAAATGGTTAATAAACTGTCAAAGCATGAAATAAGTAATAAGGATCTTCTTACATGCCACGATCATTGTAAAATGTATTATCAAAATAAATATTTTCGAAAAACCAGCGGGAACGCGAATACATAATTGACAAAATATTATTTTTTATTTATAAACACTTGGGCATAGGAGTCAAAGACACAGAAAAAAAGTAAAAATATTATCGATTTGCACAAGTAACCTAGCGGCATATCACTAATTTGGATGGTTTTATTAATAACATGATGCTTTGTAGTTGTAATACGAAAGAAAACATTGAATTTACCTCGTAAAACTGGAAATTCACAGCGTCTTGGAATAGATTGGCGTTTGTTTTTTTTTTAATTAAAAAAAAGAAATCGAAATTAGAAAAAGTAAAAATTAAAAAAAAAACTATAATGGCGATTCACAAAAATGTCAAAAAACATTGACGTTTAGCGGCTTGCACTATTTTTTACGAAATACTCAGTATTTACGCGAAATATCCTGGAAAAGCTTATAATTTACGAACATGGCGTGGTTCAATAAGCGAATTGAGACGCCATTTCGTGGCTGTGTGACGCAGTTACGTCATCTAGCGTTGGTTCCCACTATCCGCTTTGACTATTTTTATCTCCAGTTATACTTGAATACTCTTAATTTTTTCGTATAGAATTTCATTTAACTAAATAAATAAAATATTCTGCTATATTTAAGGGTTCTTCAATAATTATCATGAAATTCCTGTTATTTATTGATAGAAAGAGACAAAAAATCATAATCAAGTAGCACGGTCCGATATACACACTTGTAAGAAATGGTATTCAAACTGTTTTGTCAATAGATTTTGTAACTAGGAGGGCAAGGATTGTTTCTGCGTTTATTATTTTTAAAATGGCTGCTAAAGCAACCACCATTAAAGAGGCCATAAAACGATGGGAAGACAAAACGGGTCAACAGGCAGCCACCGCTATCGAAGTTAGTTTGATATTTCAGTGGCCACCAATAGAAAAGATGGACAACACTTTGTCTTGCCTGACTAACTGCGAGTAAGTTTTAATACTATATAATATATTAAACTATTATATATAATTAAAAATCTATTACGAGCCAAAAATGTATTTCAGAAAGTTGAGCCTTTCAACTAATATGCTCGAGAAAGCCTCTGGATTAAATAGTTTAAAGAAACTCCGTGTACTTTCTTTAGGAAGAAACTATATAAAGTCATTCGCGGGAATGGTAAGTAGGTAACTGGAATAACTTTATAAGTAAAGAATATGTGGCTATTTAAGTTATTATGCCTTCGCTTTTTTTCAATGGGGAATGGATGATAATTTTCATAAATGTTGAAATTTTGTTTATAGGTAGGAATAAGCCTCCTTATAGTCAGAAAAAAATTACAGATTTTTGTGTGGCTTAAAAAAAAATTAAAAGGTGTTGCTGGGCCTATATGCCCGCCTTATACGGTACAGCAAGAACAACAGTATCTATTTACAGCCATTTTAATCGAAAATATCAATGCTGCCTTTGCCGTACCGTATAAGTCCGGTATATAGGGCCACCAACACCTTTTTATTTTTTTCTAAGCCACAGAAAAATCTGTAAATTTTTTTCTGACAATAACGAGGCTTATTCCTACGTATAAACAGTCTTCAAGATTTTTGAACATTTTCATCCATTCCCAATAACTGCTACTGTCAATAAGGGTTTTCTAAAATGGCGCCACCGTGACGTAAGATCTAACTGACAAGGAGTGTCAACATCCACTATTAATCACAGCACAAGATTTTGACACTTCTTGTCAGTTAGACCTTACGTCATGGTGGCGCCAACTGGTGATATTACCATTTTAGAAAACCCTCATTTGACGTTATTTTTTCTTTTCCTTTCGTTCTTTCGGACAGGCTAAGACCATAGGCCATACTGCAAGTAGTGAAATTGATGTAAAGTAAGCCACACATTCAAGCTGATATAAGTCGTATTTTACAGGAGTGTATAGGTGAAACTCTAGAAGAACTTTGGGTATCTTACAACCTTATTGAGAAACTAAAAGGGATAAATGTGTTGCGAAACCTGAAGGTTCTGTACATGAGCAACAACTTAGTGAAAGAGTGGAGTGAATTTAATAAGTTGCAGGTAAATTGAATGATTAAAAAACTCTCCCTCTGGTTGAGTTACCTATATAATATCTCTAAGAATACATTTAATTTAGGAACTTCCTCACTTGGAAGATTTACTCTTCGTTGGCAATCCTCTGTATGACGCATGTGAACTCGAGGTGTGGCGCGCGGAGGCAGCCAAAAGGCTGCCAAACTTGAAGAAACTAGACGGAGAGACTGTTCTCCGAGAAGATGACCCACCTTTGACAGTTGCTGATATGCAGGTAGATTTAAAGGTTTTAAGAACTTCATATAAAACACTGAAAATTAAAAAAAGGAAAACGATAACCGCCTTAACCGTAATCACGCCGATGATGATTTCAATCTCTTTCTGTGGGTATAACACTTTTTCTATATACATTCATCAGTCGACTTGACCTTGAAAAGATCTAGCTACTAAACATTCCCAAACGAGTGACCTTGGGATTTATCGACCTGAAATTCTGCCAAAATTATTGACAGTATGTTAGCCCCTTAAGAATGTGGTTTATTGAAAACGTAGACTAACTTATAGCGAGCGGGCCATCAAAATGCATCATAGACAATTTTGCTACAATAGAGTTTTAGTTTTCCCGCGATTTTCTTTCGCAACTTTATGAAATAAAAAATTACGACTACATAGCAAGACCCACTTTACAGGGTTTTGTTTATTTTTTCAGCCGGATGGAGGAGATGCAGTAGAAACGCTCGTGAGTGCGGAAACAAATGATTAATAGTTAAGGTTACAAACGCTAAGATATAAAACGGATTACTTTTTAACCCGGACTGTTTGCTATTAGAGCTTGCTTCACCGGGAGTCATAACAGTACCTTTAGCTTCCATAACTACATTCCAATGAGATTTTGGACTTGGACACGGTAGCTGGCACGTTACTATGGGTATCCCTGTTAGGCATGGGACATATACATAGTAAGATATGAACAAAGTAGTGTAGTAAATATGCTGCGTTTTTTTTAATCATACAAATCCTTCAATATCCGTCATAAAAAATCCAGGATATATAACCCAAAAATATTATGGAAAATAGTTTTGGAACTGGAAAATATGAGTCTAATCTTTAAGAAATTATACAACAAATATAAAGTTATTGTATATTTCTCTTTTTTATGCATGTACGAAGAAACATTTCAGAGATATGTTAAATCAGAAAACAAACTCAAAAATAAGAAAAATACTTTTTATTTACACCTTACCTTAATTATTCCTTATTGTACATATTATCTTCACAGAAGGCTTTTATATAATTAAATACTACCTATATATTTAGGATATAATTCAACCAATTAAATATTTTCATTTTCAATATCATTAATACTAAACGTAATTTAAGAATATGTCGGGATTTGTAGAAAAGAAATGTGTAAATGCCTCGGTTAGGCCGCGTTGACGCACAAGTCAAGTTAACACACGCTTTAGATAGTTTTCAACGTATGAATAAATATGTTCGAAAATAAAGAAAAGGCAACATGTGTCCATATATAGCAGGGATCCATCCATATATCTCACAGCGAAAGGAGGGACGAGGAGTGACAGAATGTCTTCGAGATTGGGAAAAGCGTGACAAAAAGGTTTAAAAAGTGAACATTTTGCGTCATGTAATATGTGCCCCAGGCTCGAAGTAGTTTTTGCGAAAGGCAATATACAAGCCATATTTTTAAATATTTAAATCGTGATTTTATAATCTGTATTTCACGTGACCAAAAACGCTGACCGCCATGTTGCCATGTATGACGTTTACCATAGCAAAAGCATAATCGTTGCACGCACACAATTGGGAATAGTGGCCTTGAGTGTCAAACAATGGTTATTGCAGTATTATGCACCTTTGCTTCTGTTATTATAACAATATGGTTTATTTTTCTACTAATATTTTTTGGCATTAAGCCATAAAATATTTTAAGTATGTAATAAACATATTAAAATGAGACCGATTAAATAGCCTATTCTAACAAATTAACTATGTTAAGTTGGTAACAGTGAAGAAGGCTCATAAAAGAGGACGTTTCATGACAGTTCAAATCGGTTTCTTTTTTCGAAACGTCTCATAAAAGAGGTCGTTTCATGACAGTTCAAATCGGTTTCTTTTTTCGAAACGTAAAACGACCGGTTAGTATAGTTTGTAGGAAAATACTCGCGTGTACCATCACAGTCAAACCTTATTAGTTCTTGTCAAATTAAAAATTGTTTACAACAGTCTAACGCAACTAGGAACAAAAAACTTTTATATGGACTTTGCATGGCAAACCATTGCCATGACACTGGACCAGAGGCGCTACTCTGAGATTCGATATTCGAAGTTTGTATCGCGCCATTTTGCACACTCAAATACAGTTTAACTTGAGAGCGAGAGGAATGGCGCGATACGAACTTCGAATATAGCATTTCAGAGTAGCCCCTCAGTACAGTTCATCTGTCATTGACAACCATATTGCTTTGCTTGTCATTGCGGCTCGCGTGTTTTGTATGTTTGTTTTAGATTTCTAATTAAATTACTCTTAATTGTTATTTAAAGTAATAAAACGTGATTGAACACTATTTAGTGAATACATGTTGTGAAAATGCCACCAAAAAGACGGTTTATCACATGTAAAATTTGTGGAAATCGAGCTAGTCATGAAAATTGCGTATTTTATTGGATGTTTATGGCGAAATTTCTCTGGGATGAAGGCCGGTAAGTATTGTCTTAGATTCTTTTAGCCATATTTAAGTGCAGCGTGCTAAATAAATAAAAAAATTCGATATTTTACATCTATTTTCATTGTGTACTAGGGATGTCCTGTAACTATCGATAACTACAGGCTTATTTGTTTATCAGTGGAAATAATTATACAAAATAATTCGACTTGCGTGAGAAGTTGCATGATATATGATCATAAAAATACTTCGTACCTACGTTTCAACTAAAAAGTTTACTGCCATCCATACCAGAAAATATGAAGATTCTTACATTTATTTGTTGAGTAGTACTTATTTAATATTTTGACCTTAGATATAAGAAAATATATCTCTGTTGTAATTATATAATATTTTCAGATGCAGACAGTGGGCCAAGTCTCAAAAGAAGATCTAAGTAAAACAATAAATAATTACATTAAAACAAAAAGCTTGTTATTTTATTTCGGGTTCACATTTAAGTCCAACCTTGTATTAGCACATTTAAATAAATATCCACTGTACATAGGACTTAAACGTGGACTCAATCCTAAAGCAAATTTTGATTACAATAATTGTTGACATGAGCCTATATTCCAACCCAGTCCATTTTATCAATTTTTAGTCTGTTAGATTGGTACTGCTGCTGTTTGACTATTCTTTGACGTACATGTTGGTTTGAGTGTGCCATGCAAATTGCTTCTATTGGCTAGTATGAGAGTCCCGCCTCTTAAAACGTAGTGGTTATATTCTCTTTGGTTTACATTACGAAAAGTATTGGTAATTTAGTTATGGAGTATAGAGTTAAAGGAGGCCAATCTCATACAGGAAAACCGATGAAAATGTGGCTGTCTTGAAATGTCCCTTTTCCTAAAATATTCTATTTCCAAAATGTCAGCACGTTTGAGATATAATTTCTGCTTGTCATTGTGAGAATGGAGACATTTTTGGAAGATAACATTTTAGGCTTGAGCTGAAAGTGTCCAGCGCAAAGCGGTAAATAATAGTTCCAAATCTGTCCAGAATGGCGCTGGTATAGCTAGATAATATGAAGACAACAACGCATTACAAAACATTTTTAACCCCCGACAAAAAAGAGGGGTGTTATAAGTTTAACGTGTCTGTGACTCTTTGTATCTGTATATGTCTGTGGCATCGTAGCGCCCAAACGGATAGACCGATTTGAGTGCGGTTTTTTTGTGTCATAGATAATTTTATCCCGAGTGTTCTTAGCTTTGTTTGATGAAAATCGGAGCACTCGTCTCCAAGATATTCAGCCTTCGTTCTTTTGATGTAAATATTCAATCGTGGTCAAAATATTATCTTGCATCGTTTGATTTTTTTAGCATTATTATGGTAATGATTTTACGCACTTGCGACAGTGGCGCCACCAATTTAACGCCTTTTGACGGACCCTTTGGACGTATCTATAGAGATTGTTCTCCTTAGTTATACCCCACACCTTATCCCACCCATCCGATTCCGTTAAAGCCCCAAATAAATCCCCAATGCCCTTAGCTAAGGCCACTGACAACAGACATGACACAGACCGGCTAGAAAATACGAGGGCTGCTATTTATATATCCGGAAACCGGGATTACAATCTTCTTAAATAGCATATTTGACCGCCATGGTAAAATTTGAACTTTTTTAAGTATATAAGGTATATTTTTTCTTCCTTATTAACGCTCGTGTTTTGTTTTTGACGGGTTTTAAATGTCATCTCGCAGCAAGAATGGAACTCACTCGTGAAAATATTCGTGCTATGATTTATTATGATTTTCGGCGTGGTTTAACGCAACAACAGTGCATAGATCAACTAACTTCAACTTTTGGTGATGAAGCCCCATCTAAAACTACTGTGTATCACTGGTTTAGTGAGTTCAATCGTGGACGTAGTATGCTTACGGACGAAGTTAAGGCAGGTCGCCCGAAATCGGTCGTTGTACAACAAAATATCGAGGCTGTGCGAAAACTTATAATGGACGACCGACATGTTACGTACCGCGAGATAGAGGCGACTCTGGGTATTTCTATGACCAGCATTAATAGCATATTACATAATTATTTGGCTGTAAAAAAAATTTGGTCGCGTTGGATACCCCACAACTTAACAAATGAGCAAAAACATGCTCGCGTCGAATGGTGCAATAAAATGTTAAAAAAATATAACCGTGGTGACTCAAAAGCCGTTTATAACATCTATACAGGTGACGAATCCTGGATCTATGCATACGATCCCGAAACGAAGCAACAATCAACGGTATGGGTGTTTCAAAATGAGCCGAACCCTACGAAAGTTACTCGTGCAAAAAGTACATTGAAACAAATGGTGGCCTGCTTCTTCGGTATTAATGGCCATGTAGCTACAGTGCCACTAGAAAACCGTAGAACGGTTAATTCAGAGTGGTACACGACCATTTGCTTTCCGGAAGTATTTGAACAAATTCGTAAAACTAACCAGCGACGAAGAATCATCCTTCATCATGACAATGCCAGCTGTCATACGTCACGCGAAACAACTCTATTTTTGGAGGGTCAAAATGTGGAATTAACGGGTCATCCGCCGTACAGCCCTGACTTGGCACCCAACGATTTTTATTTATTTCCAAATATAAAGAATAAATTACGCGGTCAACGATTTTCGACCGCTGAAGATGCTGTCGACGCATTCAAACAACACGTTATGGAGGTACCTCAGGCGGAGTGGCAGAAGTGCTTTAAAAATTGGTTCACGCGAATGCAAAAGTGCATAGATCATCAAGGGGAATACTTTGAAAAACAATAAAACTATTTTCAGCCGTGTACGTTTGTTTGTTTTTTTGTTTCCGGATATATAAGTAGCAACCCTCGTAGCTAGGTACACTCCGACTGTCGTGCGCTCGAGCGCGGCAGTCACCCACACGTGGTGCCGGGAGCTGCTGCGGCAGCTCCACCGCCACAACATATAGTTTACGGTAACAGCATCATCAATCAATCTCCTTAGTTATATACTCCATGATTCGAATGTTTGTGACAACTGTCATTAATATGTTCTGTGTTATCGGGCTATATATGGGTTTCCCAAACCAAGAATTCAAAATTAAAATGACGTTCGTGCCAACGTGACCTAACCGAAATACATTATGAATGCAATATTTTATTATATAATTCCAAATAATAAAAAATTATCAGACTTGACAATATAAGACACAGAAAAAAAAACATGGATCCTGATTGTAAACCCTATGTTACATTATAAAGGAAAATAAATTGAGCATATTATATCATTGTGCTTTTCATTTAACTCACTAATATTTAAAAAAAAGCTACGCTGGAGTGATAACATCAGACTATTATTTTTCAGTGTACTTTTAAGTATAACTAATACTCCGTATACACAACGTGGTTTAACTCCAGTGAGGAGTCGTTACAGTTAGGGCGATTGTGCACTCCAAAAATCTTTACTGTCCTGCAGTCCAATTTTTAACGGTCCCATATATAGTAGTTTGCGAAAAATCGGACTGCCGGACAATAAAATTTCTTGTTGTGCACAATCGCCCTAAGTCTAGTGATCTAGTCTGTTCTTTAAGGTACTTAAAAAAAGGTAAACATACAAACCACGTCATTGGGTCATTCAGCCAGTAACGTCGTACCATAGATATCAAATATTACGTTGCTTACTGGACCATTTTTACACAAGTCTAACTAGTCCCATGGTAAGCTCCATGGCTTGTATTATAAATAAATAAATATGAGGGACAATCTTACACAAATCGATCTAGTCCAAAATTAAGCAAAGCTTGTACTATGGGTACTAGGCGACGATACACATAATATATAGATAAATTATAATACTTAAATACATAGAAAACATCCAAGACCCAGGAACAAACATTCGTGCTCATCACACAAACACTTGCCCTGGCCGGGATTCGAACCCGGGACCGCCAGCTTCGTAGGCCGTTGTACAACCCACTGAGCCAAACGTGTCGTCATTATGATTACTAGACAACGATATATGTAATAATATTACATTACTGCAGACGCCGGGATATGGCTATGCTCGTCACACAAATATTTGCCCTTACCGGGATTAGAACCAAGAACCTCCAGCTTCGCAGGCAACGTCACTCCCGCTGAGATAAACCCGTCCGGGATGTTGATTGGCGGAATGACACGAATCACGTGGTTTTTTTGATTACCTTTTAAATACATAAAGGAATAGACTAAAGAGAGTATGATAACTTCCAACTCTCAAATTTTTATTAATACAGGTGGTTCTCAAACTTTTTGTCCATGGGACCTTTTTTAAACCAAAGAGTTTTGCGGAGCCCCACAGAGCATACTTGAGAACCGCTGTATAACGGATTCACTGTCGGCAACGCACATATGCTTATAAGTCCGTACAAATTTGTTCCTTGGGAGCGTGGCTCGACAGTGAATGCGTTGAACATAGCTCGGACAGGTTATCGTACAAACAAATACAGAAATAGAACATAATGTAATAGAGTCGTCATATGTGTGATTATAGTTATTTTTAAGAAAACAATGAATCGGCGTGGATAAACTCATTATTTTATTATTTTTAATATATAAGCGTACCTTGCCTTTTAAACCTTGACGCTGGCAAAACTGTTCTAACGGACAGAAGGCATTAAACTGAGAAACTGAACTCAAGTATGGTAAAATTAGAAACGGTCAGGAAGTGCATCTATAACAATCTAACAATGAAGATGTCTGTGAGATATTGTCTACATAAATATAATTAAAAAATACTGTACATTATAAGTATCAATTACATCTTATCTTTACGATCTTCGCAAAATCATCTCCTTGCACCTGTTGCTTCTCCTTCCAAATTTTATAACACTTCTTTCACTTTTCAAGCGATCCGGATGTGGAATACTTTGCCGTTGGACGTTAGGTGCGCTAAATCTATTCCTGTTTTTAAGAGTCATCTTAAGCAGCACTATTTATCGCTCCCTTAAACTGAGATGTCGATGTCGTGTAGTTCAGTAAATTTTTGGTTATATGTATGTATTTGTGTAAGTATATGTATATTTGTGTATATGTTTATTTGTATTTTATATTTATTTATTAGTATCTAGTATCTTTGTATGTATCTGAAATTTTCATTTCTCTTTTGCTTTTCTTTCTGACTATAATTTATGATTTGTCTCATCTTCATGCGCACCACTTACTTACTCATTGGTTGTTTGCTTTGCGCCATATCTACTACCTTAAGGTTGTCTGGTAGAGATCGCTTTTTAGCGATAAGACCGCCTGTTGTTTACCATTTCTCATACTGGTTTAGATTTAAGTGTCTGATGTTATTTTGTTTTGGTGTGCAATAAAGAGTACTTATTATTATTCTATTTCCGAGTTGTAATTGTTTTGACCTGCCCGAGCTGATTCTAAATCAATTATGCGATTGGTATCTTCACATGCTGTTCCCTGGTCACATGTAGATCCTCCTCAGGTGCTGGGCTGTCGTGATGGCGTTGCATTGGGGGCATATCTTCTTAGCCCTAAGCGACTCTAGCCAGCACACCTGAAAAATAAAGTTTTTTTATTGGAAAAAACAAGGTACCTGATATTTCGTTCGGCGAGAAGGAAAGTCATAACACTTTTTGTGCTCCAGTGTAGTCAGATGAAAAGTATCCTAGGGCTCTTCCAGAAATCAACGTTCCACGAAATCCGGTTCAGATACAATTTTTTGCTCGCAATGACCTAACCTAAGTACTGCGTGATTAAAATCGTTCAGATTTACGCGGGCATCTTGTATTGTAGGGTATTTGACAGTAGAAAAAAATGTAAAAATTATATAAGATCCTGATAAAACAAGCAAAATGAAAAACTACGTTAAAATTTTGAGTTCGATACCTTACGTGTAGCTTGTTTTATGAGTCTTTAAAGTTGGGTGGGAAAGTAAATTTTTAAAGTATGAAAATATTAATAACTAATTATACCATTCAATAACCCATAAAATGTTTTGTAATTTTTGTTATAAAACCGCTTCGATAAACGCAAGTTTTAACATAGCTGCAGAACAAAGTTCTTATTTTTAACCGACTTCCGAAAAAAGGAGGAGGTTCTCAATTCGAGGGAATGTTTTTTTTTTTATGGATGTTCACCGATTACTCAAAGACTATTTGACCGCTTTCAAAATTTTTTTTTTGGTTTTATAGAAGGTACTTTCTAGTTGGTCCCATTTAATTTTGGTGAAGATCTGATGATGGAATCCATGAGGAATTGAAAAAACTCCTCAAATATTGTAGGCATACATATAGCGATTTTGGTATTATAAGAAACATAATAAGCATTTGCATTCAGAAAGTGTAAATTGGTGAAGTGGAACTGATGCAAAAGACCACAGAATGCCATCGGAACTCCTCAATGATAAATGATTTACGGGTGGCGACAAAATATCTTGATTAATTTAGCTAAGCAACTTCATAGTCACAAATTTAAATGTTCCTGATGAGAATGGTACCATCGAATTGATTTGATGATGGAGGCGGAAGGTAGGCACCAGATCTATGTAATAAAATAATATATCCTCCTAGCCGTGTTTGGGCTTGTTCGAATCGTCACGAGATACACTTTTAAGTAACGATTAACTAAAAAGTGTAAAATAAATAAACTTTTAAACAAAAAATAAAACCGACTCCAAAAAAAACTAAAAAGTAAAAAATAACGCCATAATTCAGTTTCTTCAAATTACTTACAAGTAACCGTTTGTATACTCAATCTATACAGTATATACAATTAATCTTATTTTGGCGTCGATGCCATATAAAGAAACTGTAAAATATTGAAAATTGACGATTTTAGTAAGTTGTGACACGATGGCACCGACTTACTAAAATCGTCAATATTTAACCGATTATTAAACCGACTCCAAAAAATACTTTTTAGTTTTTTTTGGAGTCGGTTTTATTTTTTTATTTAAGTTTATTTATTTTACACTTTTCAGTTAATCGTTACTTAAAAGTGTATCTCGTGACGATTCGAACAAGCCCAAACACGGCTAGGATACATTATTTTATCCCTATACAAGATACAAGCGCGTGACGTCACTTGCTTGTAGGTTTAGGTATTAATGAAGAGTGTTTTGGGAAAGTCCAAAGTGTGCTTTTAACGTCGTTGTATCTCGGGGAGTTTTTGATATTGGAGTAGTTATTTCACCAATATTTGTATTATTAAGACGTTGATTTACAACATACCATAAAAAAATTGTCAAATAGCCTAATATTGTGATTAATTTTCTAAATTACCCGAATTTAAGGTATAACCCAATTAGAAACAAACAACTTTATAATAGCATATGTTTCTCGCAAACTTCTTGAGCGTAACCTTGACTGTGCAGTAACCGATTTACGTACAGATCCGCCATTTTGTTCAACAAGTTTGCCGGGATCTGTAGATGTGATATACTAACCTCGCAATAGACATGCCAACACTGTATGGAGACCGTCGGTGACGTGTAGCTTCCCAAGCATATCAAGCACTTGGCCTGAAAGAGAACATAAAATTAAGTTTTAGTAGATTAATGGATTATAGTTACTTTGATTTTCCGCGAAATAGTGTCTTTGTTAGATGTGACAGTAACTTTTCTGACAGAGATGGGTCCATGCGTGGACGACACGTTTGGCTCAGTGGGTTGTACAACGGCCTACGAAGCTGGCGGTCCCGGGTTCGAATCCCGGCCAGGGCAAGTGTCTATGTGATGAGCACGAATGTTTGTTCCTGGGTCTTGGATGTTTTCTATTTATTTAAGTACTAGCTTCTGCCCGCGACTTCGTCCGCCTTAAATTCGTTTATCGTGGATAACGGTATTTTTCCGGGACAAAAAGTAGCCTATGTCCTTCCCCGGGACTCAAACTATCTCCATACCAAATTTCATCCAAATCGGTTCAGCAGTTTAAGCGTGAAGAGGTAACAGACAGACACACTTCCGCATTTATAATATTAGTATGGATTATAATTTATCTATATATTTATAACGTCGCCAAGTACCCATAGTACAAACTTTGCTTAGTTTGGGACTAGGTCGATTTGTGTAAGATTGCTCCTGATATTTATTTATTTAGAGATGTACCTTGATTGAATTTGCTTTGATAAATATATACCACACAACACACACACACACACTTGGTAATTTATTTTATGCACTTGCTTCTGTAGCGCCACCAATTAAGCCTTTTGACTGACACTTTGGATACATAGAGATCTTTCTCCGTTGTTTTCTATACAGTCATAACGATATCGACGGCAAAAAGCTTTTTTGTACTCACATCTGATGCGCTGTTCTGTTTCCGCTCCAACTCCCTTATTCTAGCTTTCAACGCTTGTATTCTAGTCTGTAACAAATATATTAATACTATTATAATTATATATATATATTTTAGGGATCTTTATGCAGACTATTATAAAATAAAATATAAAAGTCCAGATGTCTTACAGGGGTCACGACTATAAGAAAAAACTTAACCTTTGGCTTTATACAATGTCAAATTTTTTAAAGATTTTTAATCTTGCCTGCTATGGAGCTCGTGATGGACACCCCCGTCACTTCACTGTCCTCCGAGCTTGCCTGCTATGGAGCTCGTATTGAACACCCCCGTCACTCTGCTGCCCTCAGAGCTTGCCTGCTATGGAGCTCGTATTGAACACCCCCGTCACTCCGCTGTCCTCCGAGCTTGCCTGCTATGGAGCTCGTATTGAACACCCCCGTCACTCCGCTGTCCTCAGAGCTTGCCTGCTATGGAGCTCGTATTGAACACCCCCGTCACTCGGCTGTCCTCCGAGCTTGCCTGCTATGGAGCTCGTATTGAACACCCCCGTCACTCTGCTGTCCTCAGAGCTTGCCTGCTATGGAGCTCGTATTGAACACCCCCGTCACTCCGCTGTCCTCCGAGCTTGCCTGCTATGGAGCTCGTATTGAACACCCCCGTCACTCCGCTGTCCTCAGAGCTTGCCTGCTATGGAGCTCGTGACGGACACCCCCGTCACTTCACTGTCCTCCGAGCTTGCCTGCTATGGAGCTCGTATTGAACACCCCCGTCACTCCACTGTCCTCAGAGCTTGCCTGCTATGGAGCTCGTGACGGGCACCCCCGTCACTTCACTGTCCTCCGCGCTTGCCTGCTATGGAGCTCGTGATGGACACCCTCGTCACTCCGCTGTCCTCAGAGCTTGCCTGCTATGGAGCTCGTATTGAACACCCCCGTCACTCCGCTGTCCTCCGAGCTTGCCTGCTATGGAGCTCGTGACGGACACCCTCGTCACTCCGCTGTCCTCAGAGCTTGCCTGCTATGGAGCTCGTATTGAACACCCCCGTCACTCCGCTGTCCTCCGAGCTTGCCTGCTATGGAGCTCGTGACGGACACCCCCGTCACTCCGCTGTCCTCCGAGCTTGCCTGCTATGGAGCTCGTGACGGACACCCCCGTCACTTCACTGTCCTCCGAGCTTGCCTGCTATGGAGCTCGTGACGGGCACCCCCGTAACTCCGCTGTCCTCCGAGCTTGCCTGCTATGGAGCTCGTGACGGACACCCCCGTCACTCCGCTGTCCTCCGAGCTTGCCTGCTATGGAGCTCGTGATGGACACCCCCGTTACCCCGCTGTCCTCCGAGCTTGACTGCTATGCAGCTTGTAATGGACATACCTCAGCACAAGCCCCTATTAGGGCTCTGTCACGCTGTCGTGGACATCTGTCGCTACAACCTCCCCCGTCACTGTGCTGTCCTCTGACCTTGCCTGCTATGGAGCTCATGATGGACGTACCTCAGCACTGGCCTCCACCAGGCCATTGGGCTTCTCTCGCACCGGCTCCGTGAAGCTGATATGGACATCCGTGGCCACCATCTGCTCGCCCTCCGTCACTCCATTGTTCTCTGAGCTTGGCTGGTCTTCTGATGGTCTGTCGGTGCGAGTTATTTCTGCCTGGAAGTACAAGTACGACATTTTAATCCATTTCTTTATATTTTTAACACTAACACTTTTGTTACATTCACCTGTATAACTAAATCAATACCTAACTCTCTCCTTAATTTGTCCAGGCAAGTGCGCCTTGGAGCCAGTGGCCGCAAGTCAGAAATAGAAAAAAAAGATACGTAAGGAAACTGCTAGCCACCCACGCCATGTTTCATGCAGAACACACGGTCAAAATGTATAGAAGTAGGTATTTAAGCCGCGGCCATTGGGTCGAAATAAACAATTGTAGGTACAAAAGGGAAAAAGAGGGACGATGTAACAATAATGTAATTGATACGGACAAAATGCTTAACATCAGGCAGGCCGTACGCTTGTTTGCCACCTTAGTAGTATAAATATATATATATATATATATATATATATATATACCTCGTCTCGAAAGCCTCGGTCGAAATTAATATATGAGGAGGTAGAGTTAGTTCGTTTGTTCAGTTTCAGATTGGTTTTACTCCATGTAAACAAATCTTGCAAGTTTTTGACTCACTTCCCAGTTTTCGATTGAGCTAAATTTGGCATACTTATGTAAGTTCGGCGACAATGCAATATCATGACACCATCGAGCTGATCTGATGATGGAGCAGAATGGTAGTTATAGGAACTCTTGATTTTAATAACGCAATCCTAGCAAGATTGGGCTCTTTAGAAGAGTCTTGGTTAGTGGCAAATGGAGTTTATGACAGAGACTTATTTTGCTAACCACATTTAATTCGTTATTGTTATAAAAATGTTGGAGATGTTTTTGTAACATTTCAAAGGGAGGAATAATTAATGGCCTTATAGTATAAACTTACTTCAGGCGCTATTCTAGAAGGTGAGTACTGCGGTGGTCCATACAGTTCTGTATCTTCATCCCCGTCAACCACCTGAAATAGATTATTATACAACTTACTAACAAGACAAAGATCAAAGCACAGTCAGAAGTCAGAAAAATGACGAGGGAAGCCGAAGCGTATTCATTTACTCTTATTTAAAGAAAAAAAAGGTAGTTATAAGCCTTTCCTTGGGCAGCCCGGTGAGAATCGGCTTATATGGACGCCACGCCACTGGTACCTGGTACCTTTGGACGTCCAGTGTGACAAATTCTATCAGCGAGCAATGTAAATGTAATGTTAATTCTCCCACATTAATAACACAGAAACATAAAATTGGTCTTTCACACACACACACGAACAGAGACAAAAAGATATTAAACACACATTCAGCACTGTCTGTCTGCAGGGCTTGTAACCGATTACAAATAAACCGGTTACAAATAAACCGGTATTTATTTAGGTTATACCGGTTAAGGTTTTAGGTTACGTTCGGGCGAATTGGGAGCTTTATATTGAAGCACTCTCTAACCGGTTACTCCGTGTTCGGATACGGGATCAATGACCGCTGTCACGCCGATAGTGGCGCAACGACATCGACAGTCAACTACATGATAAATCGAATCTAATACCATAGCAAGCAAACCAATCCTATCTAAGCGAGCGGTTATTCACTCTACACTCCGCTCACACGGAGGAACCGCTCTCTAACCGGCAAATGGATTTCGCTGCCTGTTGTGCGCTCCGCGATATTAAGAGTCCCCGGTAAGCTCGGTTCTCCATACAAACGTAGTTACGCTCTCATTTTCAAACGACTAGCTAGTTTTCTCTGAAGCTTTGTACTTAGAATAAATTAAGGTATATCCAGGCCTGTAATTAGTTTATGTAGCTTCAGATACCATAGTAAAAGTACAGCGAATTTAAGTACTTCATACAAAACTTGTTTTTGCTGTATTTCATTTGTTTTATAAACTGGAGCCACATAAACTAATTACTGGCCTAGATATACCTTATGTCATTGTATATGCAAAGTTTCATTACAATCCAACACGTAGTTTTAAAATGAGAACGAAACTCCATTTGTATGGAAAGGTGAATTCGGCCGTATTTTCCGGGGACTCTTAACCGGTTAGAGCGATGTTCTTGCGAGCGTTATTATGGGTTAGGCTCTCAGTGTGGCTCTAATCGGTACGGATAATTTACCGGGTTACAAGTCTGTCTGTCTGTCCGTGGCACATGATGCACTCACCAGCGCCTGATCGTTAGACACGCGGCGTACACAAGTAGCGGAGCGAGCTTCTCCATCTTGCAGCGCGGCGGCGCGGACTCTCCATTCTCCGCACCACTGGTACTCTGCACCGAACCCGCCTGGCGAGTCGTTCTGTCAACCAATAACAAGAATTCTAAAATTTGAAGTACACATAGCAAATACTCTATTCTTATAAAATGGTTGGAACAAATCTATCTTCTCTAAAAACAATGCAAGATAATTTTACTAAGCCGCGATAATGGGTATACATGAAATTAAATAAAGGGAGTGGACTCACTCAGGATAAAGGCGAACCATAAAGTGAATAGACGCAAGTATTACGTGGATCTTTTTTTATTCAAGATAGGCAAGCATTTGACTTCAATCTCCCTTGTTGGTAAGCGACGATGGAGCATGCTTACCTATATAGTGTATGTTCACTCTCGTCTTGAAGAGATCCACATTATAATGTTCCAGTTGATATGTTAGAAGATATTTCCACTCTTTAGCCATCCTAACGAGGAATGTGGAAGCAAATTGCTTCCTTCGAGTTGTTGTTATATCAACAACATAAGGGCGGAATCTACTACCTATCATGGATCGACAAGTACCAGTAAGCTCAAAGATTCAACGTTGCCATGGTGACCGAGCAGACCGGGCACTCTCACCTCAACACTCGTCCTCCGAGCTAGTGTCCGGCACGTCCTCGTCCATGGACGCCCCGGTGCGCTTCAGACAGCGCAGCGCGTGCTGTAGCTTGCACGTTGCCATGGTGACGGAGCAGTCGGGACACTCACCTCAACATCAATACTCTCATCCTCCGTGCTAGTGTCCGGCACGTCCTCGTCCATGGACGCCCCGGTGCGCTTCAGACAGCGCAGCGCGTGCTGTAGCTTGCACGTTGCCATGGTGACGGAGCAGTCGGGACACTCACCTCAACATCAATACTCTCATCCTCCGAGCTAGTGTCCGGCACGTCCTCGTCCATGGACGCCCCGGTGCGCTTCAGACAGCGCAGCGCGTGCTGTAGCTTGCACGTTGCCATGGTGACGGAGCAGTCGGGACACTCACCTCAACATCAATACTCTCCTCCTCCGAGCTAGTGTCTGGCACGTCCTCGTCCATGGACGCCCCGGTGCGCTTCAGACAGCGCAGCGCGTGCTGTAGCTTGCACGTTGCCATGGTGACGGAGCAGTCGGGACACTCACCTCAACATCAATACTCTCATCCTCCGAGCTAGTGTCCGGCACGTCCTCGTCCATGGACGCCCCGGTGCGCTTCAGACAGCGCAGCGCGTGCTGTAGCTTGCACGTTGCCATGGTGACGGAGCAGTCGGGACACTCACCTCAACATCAATACTCTCATCCTCCGAGCTAG
This sequence comes from Hedya salicella, assembly GCA_905404275.2. NCBI lineage: Eukaryota > Metazoa > Arthropoda > Insecta > Lepidoptera > Tortricidae > Hedya > Hedya salicella. The sequence continues at coordinate 2,407,064 of FR990120.1, forward strand.
TGTCCGGCACGTCCTCGTCCATGGACGCCCCGGTGCGCTTCAGACAGCGCAGCGCGTGCTGTAGCTTGCACGTTGCCATGGTGACGGAGCAGTCGGGACACTCACCTCAACATCAATACTCTCATCCTCCGAGCTAGTGTCCGGCACGTCCTCGTCCATGGACGCCCCGGTGCGCTTCAGACAGCGCAGCGCGTGCCGCTGTAGCCTGGACGTTGCCATAGTGACGGAGCAGACGGGACACTCGCCCTGCGCGGGCGGCGGGGAGCCGCGTCGCCGCGCTCGTAAACGCCGGAGACGGTTGGAGTGTACTCGCTGAAATGATAATGTATGGTGTGTTTAAATTATTAAAATTATAAACTATGGTGCCTAGAAGAACTGTCTTCAGATGACTGAACCAAACTTCAGATCCTTTTGAGTCATAGCTTAACAAAAAATAACTCATTACTGGGTTTATCATAAACTTAATACATATAAATCATCAAGAGCTGATGTTATAACCCTGGTTGGTAACATGGTGCTCAAAGTTGTTGACGAATATGTCTGTCTAGGACAAACTATCCAGTTAGGCAGCAAGTCACGCCCATGTGGAAGTCTATTGAGGAGGCCGGTGTCCAACAGTGAATATCCTATGGCTGAAATGATCATGATGATGAGTCATAAACACACAGATACACATAAGAAACTTATAAAAGCCCTATTTGAAGCAGCTAAAAACACCCTAATTCAAAATGAAATCTTTATTCTACAAGTAGGCCTCAAAGGCACTTTTACATCTCTGATTTAACAATAAACATCTATATAATGACATTATATTACATAGCAATATTATTGCAACAGACAAATACCTGGGCACACTTTACAAGGAGATGGATATTGTCTCCGAGTCTATTAGATTATAACTTAATCTATACTTACAGGGATGTAAAGGTCTCTAGGCATCAAAAAAAAGTAAAACAGAAGAATAATAAATAACAGTACATATATATGCAATTTATATATATATATTTAATAGCTTATACTAGGTTTACTGGGGATATAGTCTCTGGCAGATATCGGGACCAATATTTTGTAAATCTTCTTAAAGACACACTATTTCTGGAATATTTTAAAACTGTATTTAAATGGGAAATTTATCACTAAACACCTGATTCAAGTTTAATAATTTCAATACAATATACGATCTTGTAATAGGGAATATTATTATTATTATTATTTATTTAATTCCAGATAACAAAGATCCATGTTTTGTGTTAGTAAGGCTTAAAAACTAATGTTAGTTGGCACAAATTATAAGTAACATACATAAGTACACGCTGGACACTTAGAATATGCATGAAGTTTTATTTTTGCTTTATTAAAAGCTCTTTCATGTAACAAACAGTAGACAAAAATAATCTTTCGAATAGCTATAAAAATAACCAAGATATAAGCCACCCTCCCGTGACCATGGAAAGCTGGAAAGCTTCCGAAACGTCGGGAACTAAAATGAGATAATATACGCGATATAATCCGTTAAGTTGTTTTATTTCAATGAGTAATAATCGCAGAAACAGAAGAAAATATTAAGATATAAGCCATCAAACATTTCATTCTCTCTCTCTTGCAAAACAGAATTTAATATGGAGTTTATATGGCCGGAATGCACTGTGATGTAACAGTGCATATCGGACCTCTCTGTCTAATTACTAGTTTAAAATGCCTATATTATGTGTATTTCTTGGCCAATTTTAATTTCACATTTTGAAATAGTTTCTACGGTATTTTGATATTTAGTTAAGAAAAGCGATAAAAAATTGCATGCATGTACCCTATTGAAAATGAATCATTATTTCGGTTATTTTGTATGAAAAAAATACCAGTTTGCCATCCTGGTCTCTGGACAAAACTTTAAATTAGGGGATGTAAAAAGTCTCCATGGTCAACACATAATGTTTTGGAGGTGTAGTCTCTCCAATTGTCAAAGACAGAAATTAAAATATAAATATTACATAAGAGAAGTGACTTTTAAGCTAACAGTCATCACAACTAAGGCCCATAAACCCATTTTAGGATCCAGAAGTTATAGCCAACACCACAAGATATCTTGTTATGTCTGGCCTTTAAGTTATAGAGTCTGTGTGGCTTTGTCAGAATTTACAGGGCAAGCCATAAAATATATATAGTGCCAACTATACATTTTTTTGGTTTTTAGTGCAATAAAAAAAATATTATGAAGAATTAATTTAAATTTCAAAGCCTATAAATTGCAATAGAACATACATGTGAAAAGGATGAGTTTTATCATGTCATAGCTAGGGGCTGGCAGGGATCACCTGCCTCAGAGGGTTCGCATTTTGGTGACCCTCAGCATACTAAGCTGCTGCGGCTTAAGAACACAAAATGTAACATTAATATAGCTTGTTCTCATGACCTGCAACACTGAGTTTAACCCTGAAAAAATTACCTACTTATGAGCATTTCCATAAGTATTTTATCCCGTGACCTACACTAATGAAATTATCCTCTAATTACAATGATACTATATCATTTTCTGAATTTTATAATTAGAATTAGATAGTTTATTTGCTATTCCACAAAATAATTTATTATGCATGAGCAATTGGCTCATTATCACTTATCAGTTATTGCCCAACTATGAAAAATAAACATGCTCAGTTTGCCAAAAAGGGTTTGTCAATTTTTTTTTAATTAAACTTGTACACACACATTATAGTCCATAAAAATCCGTGTGTATTTAATAAAGCTGCCGTCAACTGTGGTAGGCACGGCATAAAATGAAATAAATAAAGTAAAGGTGCATCATCAATGTTTTTTTAGTTTGTTAATTTATTTTTAAACTAAAACAAGTAGACATAATCTGAGCCTGTCGTAATGATTTTGCTGTTTATTATTGGCAAATAATCAAAATTACCTGGTAAACATCGCTCCCCGGGCAGCCAGTGACGTCCACAACTTGATCATCTGGAACTTCTGCCGTACTCGAACCAGGCAAAGGATTCAAGCTCGAATTATTTGAACTATTTACACTCAACTTCCTCTTCGAACCGCCATTCGAAAGCTTATAAAGCCGATCCAATTCTAAATTCAAATGCGAGTCTAGTTCACCTTGTCGAATAGTACAGCTACAAACCGGACAACTCGCCGTTTCCGACACTTTTTTACGACTTCTAACCGAATTTAAAATTACATTATCATCATATAAATGTCCGAAAGCGTTATTAGCGTTGTTATTGAGCGAATTAGAACTCCCTTCCATGTTATTAAAAAGTAAAACGGGTAACATTTCAGTTAAGAGTTTTGTTATTACGGATAGGTACACTTCAATCTAAATGCATCACCGATTACGCCGGATAAAAGTTGAATTAAATTAGTTTCTTCGTTTTATGGAACTTCGATTTAACCGCGACAACTCGTCTTGTAGTCATTATTCACGTAATTATTGTAATTTGAGTACGTAATGGATATCAACAACAATAAATAAATAGTTCGTTTACTATTTTCATTGAATGGATTACCAGAGGCGTATTTCACTATCAAAAATCAAACCATGTTTACACCATGGGGCTAATACTGCTGATTGTTTCGCTTTGTGCAATTTAATAATAAACGCAAGTCAGTTATTTTGTGTATTAAATTACACGTTATTTAAATTTGATTGACTTGTTTAAAATATGTATTTATTTACGTACACTTCAAATATTATTTTAGTGAATATTTTGGACTTTAGCTTACCGACGTTTTACAGTGCCGGATAAACGCCTACGCAACTGACAGCTGTAACTAGCGTTTTGTTATTGCATTGTTACGTTATTATTTTACTCATGTTTCTAATAGCACATTGGATATTACGTATCAGTTTCTTGAGACTTTGATCTAAGTGTTACCTAACAAGGTATTTAGTCCGAGTTTCGATAGATAGTAAAGTCGAATTAACGTGGTCTTATGGTGCGAATATCTCTGATGTGGAAAAAACACCACTTATCCAAGACAAGAAACGAAAAAATCTGTTCATCAGTTTCAGTCTCATGGCCCCTTTTCACGATCACCGATCGCCGGCGACCAGGCGGGACGTAGTAATACGTTAGAATGAGATGGAAACATATGGTGCTCTTTCTAACGTATAACTATAAATCTGTAGAAAACAAAAACACCAATTAAAAACACATACTTCATTATTGGCAAAGTGCAAAGCGGGTGGAGGGGGTAGCCTAAACGATCACAGTGCTCGCTACGGCTAAAATTGTCAGTTTTGTCGCTGACTTGAGCTGTCAAATCCATATTGCAGTAAACATATACTTGACCCTTTGAACCAATTATTGTACTACAATCACAAAAATATCTTTATTTGAGACTTGAATGTCCACACGCTTGTATGAGTCCCGCCCATAGTGCGCTGATGCGCCGACGAAACTAACGAATAACCATGTGTATTAAAATAACGTTTTAGTGGGAAAAAGAAAAGTATTGTTTTCTATTTCATTGCATGTTTGAGAAGCACTATACATACAAGCCTCGGCGCGCAAAGGGATTGTCGGCCTCGTATCTTTAGATGGCCGAGTGTTATAACGAAAACTCGGCTGGCAATCCCCTATTTCGAAGCCTCTTCAGTAATGTACTATTACAATGGCGATATGTTTAATCTTTGAAATAAAACAATTTAACGGATTATATCGCGTATATTATCTCATTTTAGTTCCCGACGTTTCGGAAGCTTTCCAGCTTTCCATGGTCACGGGTGGACTGAGACTTTTCTCAGTCTAAAATGAGATAATATACGCGATATAATCCGTAAATTGTTTTATTTCAATGAGTAATAATCGCGGAAACAGAAGAAAATATTATGTTTAATCTTGTTTTCTCTTTCGTGTGACGTTCAATGACTTTCAACGCCAACTCTGAAGTTCCTATCTTGCCGTCCCTTTTGCTCTCGTGTTATAGTGTGTTTGTGTGAGTGGGACGTGCCATACGAACTTCGAATTCCAAGCTTCGGAGTAGCCCCTCAGTTGTCAAAGACATACCTTTGCCAGTAAAATAAATTCGCACCATAGAAAATTCGCAAAACATTAATTTGCTCACTACATAGAAAGAAAGAAAATTATATTTATTGCCACATGCAAATATACAGAAACAAAAATATATCCTTAATCTAGCAATAACTTAAGTGACTTATCTATATACATAACCCATCAAAGAAAAAAACTAAGTTTGTGGCAAAGGGTTTAGGCGTCAGCATAGTATGTATATGTCAAATACGATGTCACATGGTCCGACCATTTCCCTCTCATGCTAGAATGTGATCTCAATATAACACCTAGGTTAATAAACCTACCTAGCGCACCTAGTCAACAAATAGTATGGGGGGAAAGAGGGTCGGAGCAGGTGGCCCGTTATAGCGATGAATGTCAAAAGGGTTTAAAGTCCATTGACTTTCCTGTGGAGTTTAGACTTTGCGCAGATAAGTACTGCAGTGATACTGGCCATAGACAGGTAATTGATCGAATGTATGTCGATATTGTGTCAGTTTTACGCGCGGCCGCTATTACTAGTAGTCTAAGCAGAAAGCGAAAGTCTAAGAACCAAATAGTAGGGTGGAACAGACATGTCAAAGATGCTCATGGGGCAGCCAGACTGAGGTTTCAAGAATGGGTGCTTTATGGTAGACCTACACATGGAAACTTATTTAATGAGATGTGTGAAACAAGGAAGATCTTTAAATCTCGCCTTAAATGGTGCCAAGATCACCAATCGCAAATTAAAATGGATATCATAGCGTCACATCACTCCAAAAAAGATTTCCGGTCTTTCTGGAAGGCTACTGATAATATGAAGTTTCGGTCTGTCTGTCCTGTTAGCGTTGATGGTAAAAGTAACCTGAAAGACATTGCTGACCATTTTAAAGAGCACTTTGTTGTAAAATCTCCTTTGGGGGCATCACGGCAGGAGGTGAACAATGCTGAGGCCAACACGCAACCGGTTGAACCGGGTTTCACTTCTAGGGAGGTAGCCAAGGCTATTAGCTCGATTTCCCGAGGTAAGTCACCGGGGCATGATGGCCTCAGCATTGAGCATCTTCAGTTTGCGGGTCCTCATGTTGCAAGAGTGTTGGCAATGTTCTATACGCTGTGTGTTAGGCATTGCTACTTGCCCGAGGACCTGATGAGGACAATTGTTATACCGGTTGTTAAAAATAAAACTGGAGACTTAGCAGACTCTAGTAATTACAGGCCTATTTCTCTCGCTACCATCATAGCTAAAGTTTTTGACGGTATGCTTAATTCACAGTTAAACAAATATGTGCGGCTAAATCACAATCAGTTTGGGTTTAGACCCGGGTTATCCACAGAGAGCGCAATACTGTGTCTTAAGCATACTGTCAAATACTATATGGATAGGAAGACTCCAGTTTACGCTGGATTCTTAGACCTATCTAAGGCTTTTGACCTGGTCTCTTATGATGTACTCTGGAAGAAGCTGGAAGCCATTCAATTACCTACTGAAACAATACTGATACTCAGGTACTGGTATGGAGGCCAGGTCAATAGCGTTAGATGGGCGGGTACACTGTCGGATCCATACCGGTTGGAATGTGGAGTGAGGCAGGGGGGGTTGACCTCGCCCACGCTCTTTAATCTTTATGTGGATGGACTTCTGGACGCGCTGGGTAAAATGCATGTCGGCTGTCATATTGACTCAGTATGTGTAAATAATATAAGCTATGCGGACGACATGGTTTTACTCAGCGCGTCGGCTTGTGGCCTACGTAAGTTACTTCTCGTATGTGAGAAGTATGCCATCGAACACGGGCTGAAATATAATGTAGCCAAAAGTCAGTTTATGGTGTTTGAACCCGGTAGTAAACGGATAGATGAGGTGCCTTCCATAAAGCTCTCTGGTACTCCACTAGAAAGGGTGCGGAGTTTCAAATACTTAGGTCATATTGTCACGACTGATCTAAAGGACAACATGGATATAGAACGGGAACGGAGGGCTCTGTCAGTGAGGGCTAATATGATTTCCCGTAAGTTCGCGCGGTGTACGATGGAGGTTAAAATAACTCTATTCAGAGCTTTTTGTACCTCACTGTATACGTGCGGCTTATGGAGGTCTTACACGCAACGGGCCTACGGAGCCCTCCGGGTCCAGTATAATAACGCGTTCCGGGTGCTGGTGGGGCTGCCCCGCTTCTGTAGCGCATCAGGGATGTTCGCAGAAGCGCGTATAGACTGCTTTTATACGACTATGCGCAAGCGATGTGCATCCCTGGTGCGCCGGGTGCGGGCCAGCCCCAACCCCATCCTGGGCTCGATAGCGGACAGGCTGGACTGTCCGTACATGAGACACTGTTGTGAAATGCATGTTTCACACAGTGCATATTTTGTATAATATTATATTAATTGCCTACTAACATTAGAAATAAGTTAATGTTACTAACGATTGTGTTTGTTTGTATGAGTCTTGTTACTTGAAATAAATGTTTTCTATTCTATTCTATAGTGCTGATCGTGCCGCCTGCTGAGCGACACTCCAGCGCTGTTTTTCAGCCGAAACCTGAACAACTAGACTAAACCTTAAAACCTAAACTATGAACTCCACATAATCACTTACTCTACCCGTGTCTACATCATACATTTATGTTGCGTAAATCTAATCAGAACGAAAATAATCTGCAAAAAATACTTAAGAAAAAAAAATCTGTCTGTCATGTTACCAGTGCTGAGTCGAATCCACCTATCAGCGCATTACAATCAATTTCGCTGATTTGATTTGTTTATCAAATATAATGTCCTTACAATATTTCTTAAAAGTGAGATTCCATACACCATATATGATTACAAATATGATTACATCTACCTTTTACCAAAAAAAAATAAAAAAAACATGTTCCATTTCGTAACATCAGGTTATCAAATTGTAACAGTTAAAAGAAAAAAACACATTGTATTTATATAATGCATTATTTATTAAGTATAAATTATTTTAAAATTACAATCACTTTTAACTTAACGTAACGCGGTGCTGAGTTAACTTTATTAATTTATTATCATTTAAAAATATATATTATAAATAGATATTATATTATAAATATATAGATATTATAAATTTACAATCAAAGCCATTGAACAATCATAGTTAAATTACATATATTGCACTTATAGAAAAATACATTCTCACGTTCTCCAGGAACAATTTGATCATCAATTTGCGGTTGTTAAGGCACTCGTCCCACCGCCGGCGATAAGCGATGAGCTATCGGCTATTTTCTCGCCCAAGAAACGAACAAAAGATAATCGCTCCTGTGTAAATAAAAGAGAGAGATAAATCGCCGGCAGTGTGAACAGCCAGCGATGAGCTATAAATATATCTCTCTCATTCATTTACACGGGAGCAATTATCTTTTGTTCGTTTCTTGGGCGAGAAAATCGCCGATAGCTCATCGCTTACTCGCCGGCGGTGGGACAAGTGCCTAATTGTTTTCAATGTCAGCTTGAATACAATACCAGAACTTTTTATTGGACATCTCATGGATTTGAGTACGAACAAAAAAATTACACATGCAATTAGGTCTAAAAGAGGTCTTATGGATCTACAGCAATTTCTGCAAACAAATTTTGAGTAGTGTGATAAATAAGTTTCTGTCAAAAAGTTTTTTGTGGCAAGCTTTTCTCGCCGACTGTACTTTTCTTTGAACATTCGTCAACTAATCACCGAGACGATTCTAAAGGTTCGGTAGGATTGCGTTCTTTTATTACATAGTTATTATGACCACCCGGCTCCTTCATCATTGTCACCTTACATAAGTATGCCCAATTTACGCTTATATGTATAATTTTAGGGTTGGGGTCGACGAATTCTCGAGTGGAGATCAAGCACCAGAAGACGCAGCGTGGATAGGCTCTTCACAATTTGGACTGATGAAATTGAAGGTAGCTGGAGTCCGCTGGATGTGAGTGGTGTAGGACTGTTCATGGAAGCGTTCTTTGGAAGGGGCCCTATGTCCCGCAATGGACGTCTTTTGGGTAATTGGCACAACCCTAACATACCATGTTAAGGTGCGTCCACATTTGTATAATTTGCCTATATCAGATCATCGTCGCGTGGCATGATCGCGTGTCACGATCACGCGTTTGGACGTTGCCCCGATCCGATCGCTCGAAATCCATGTTGATACGCGTATCACACACTTATATCGGAAGAGTGCGGCATGATCGGCGCGCCGACAGTGAGCGTCCAAGCAGCGCGATACGCACTCATGCCACGGCACGGTGATCGGATACGAGCAAATGATACAAGTGTGAACGCACCTTTAGAGTTGTCACATACACCACATTCTATCAAGGATCATTAAAACAAGAGCACTGACCATCTCCATACAAAGCCGTTCCCCGATATATACAACGCCATCTATGTTCAAGAATAGGGATGTTGACAACTTTTTTCCATGGTATGTTATAGAACGACCTTGAAATAATAGAAATACTGGTGAAAAAATTACATACATCAAACTCCACGAGACACAACAACGTCAGAATCACACTTTTGGACTTTCCCAAAAACGCTCTATACTAAACCCTAGGACGGTGTGACGTCACACCTGCCTACCTTGCATGGGGAAATTAACAACTTTGTTCTGCAGCTATGTTACAACTTGCGTTTATCGAAAAGGTTTCATAACAAAAGTTACCATTCATTTCATGGGTTATTTAATGGTATTATTATTAAGTATGAATATTCTCATACTTGAAAATGGACTTTCCCACTTAATTTTAAAGGCTCATAAAACAAGCTACGCGTAAGGTATCGATCTCAATTTTTTTTATAGGATCAGTCAACATCCCTATTATTTTTTACAATTATTCAACTTTGCAAAAGTGACACAGTATTTAAATGTTACGATTTATTTATTATTAACTATTTGCGAACTAATTGTTAGTATATTATGTTTCTTTATTGAATTACTAGCTTCTGCCCGCGACTTCGTCCGGCTTATATACGTTTATCGCGGATAAGGGTATTTTTCCGGAATAAAAAGTAGCCTATGTCCTTCCCCGGGACTCAAACTATCTCCATACCAAATTTCATCCAAATCGTTTCAGCGGTTTAAGCGTGAAGAGGTAACAGACAGACAGACAGACACACTTTCGCATGTATAATATTAGTATGGATGGATAACATCGTTAAATGTTTAGTTTTGAACCGCCATTCAGTTTTTGCAAGAATATCTCCTTGCGATCGGGACACGATCCAAAGGATGGCAAATGCCAGTGGATGGTAACTTGTTTTAATGGTCCTTGATTCTATTATCAAAATGGGGTTGTCAAATGTCCGCTTGTTACTCTAAAGACTTTTCAACGGTAATAACATGTTCCTTCTTATCGTCCTGCGGCCTCTTCTTGCCTGGCATTTTCAGGTGCACCGTCCGTATGTGTAATTTGAGCGAGTTGGACTGGCTAAAGCTCTTGGAACAGTACTGGCAAGAGTAGGGCTTGGCTCCTGTGTGAACCTGAAAATTAATAAAAATAAACTAAAAAAGAAGTTTTCAAGACATAAAAAAATCGAAAGTAGAGTATTATAGACTAAAAAAATTATAACCCTCTGTTTTTCTCCAACGTAGTCGAGTAAAAATGATCCTATAACCACCTGCCCAGCTATTCAAAAATAGTTGAAGTCCGATTAGCCGTTTCGGCGCGATGAAGCCACAACGGACAAACAAACATACAAATAAATATATTGTTCACTTCTCCTGCTCAAAAAGTACGCCATATTAGCTTCGCGAAGCGAGCCTAAAATAGTACATTTAGCCCCTAGGGTTTAAAAGAAAGCCATATAATCCCATACAAATTTCTGACACTGAAAAAAAAAAACTTGCGGCCAGCTACATACTCCTTACGAATAATTAAAAACAAACAAAACAACCTTATCAGATTGACCAAGCTTTCCGATAGAATAGCTCAAACTGTACTATTAGTTTTTATTGTGTATCCGTCTTAAATAAAACCTTGTGCCACACGATTAAATAAATAACTATTAGTTTTTCATGAAATATACAATTTTAATGTTAAGTCTTTTTTATTTTCTCGCAGAAGTGAAAAGCAGAGTGTTTAACACGTGGCTAAAAGCCATTATGACACTCAGACATATTTGGCCTCGCTCACTTCGTGTACTATCTATCAATGTACAGACATTTCATTTTTACAACTATAATACTATAGACTAGCACAAAAAAGTGCCTACCTATCAAAAATAACTTTGGACTGTACACGTCATTGCTTGTTAGGGTTGTCACCGATCATTCTAGGGTTGTCACCAACGAGTTATTACATATCTTGTTGGGGTTGTCATCGACCATACTAGGTTTGTCACCAACGAGTTATTACTTATCTTGTTAGGGTTGTCACCAACGAGTTACTACACTTGTCAGAGTTGTCACCAAACATGCCAGGGTTGCCAACAGCCAGGGTTTTTACTTAATCTATGTATTCATACCCGGTAATGCCTGTTGAGCGCGGGTTTCTGCGTAAAGGTCCTAGGGCAGTGTCGACAGCAATATGGCCGTTCGCCGGTGTGCCGTCGTGTATGGATGCGCAGCTGGTTGCTGTCTGCAAACCGTTTGGGACACGTTTGACACTGGTAGGGTTTTTCGCCGGTATGGGTGCGTTGGTGATACTTCAGTGAGGCGTTGGACTGAAAAATAAAAATAAATGAAGTTGATCCAACATTTATGCGTGTACTTAAAGTCAAATATTATTGTTTTTCACTATTTGGCTCTCTTTTTCTTTTTAATAAAATATATATATATATATATATATATATATATATATATATATAAATAATAAATATTAGGAGACAACAGGGATGTTGACAAGCCTTGACAACTTTTTCTGTGGTATGTTATAGAACGACCTCTCAATAATAGAAACATTGGTGAAAAAACTACTACAAATCCATACTGAAGCCTAGGATCGTGACGTCATATGTTCCTACTTTGTATCAGGAAATTAAGAACTGTTCTGCAGCTATGTTTAAACTTGCGTTTATCTAAACGGTTTCATAACAAAGAAAGAAAGATATTAAAAGTGGTCTTTCCCAACCAACTTTACAGTTTATAAAGCAAGCCACCCATCTTCCTAGGGTTGTCATCTGTCGATATAGGGTTGTCAATTACCACGTTAGGGTTGGCACTGTTGGCAGCCACTTTCCTAGAATTGACACCCATTATGGTTGTCTCAGCTATACGAGTATACTTACTGTACAACTTTTGCCGCATACTTCGCAGACGACGTGCTTGTTATATTTTACTCCTAAATGCACCCTTTTCACGTGCGCTTGCAGCTTCGAGCCGTTGGCGAAGGATGAGCCACACTGCAAAAATAAAACCAGTCATTTTATATTTTTTTTTATTTAAACTTTATTATGCAATACAAGAAAGTTCAAATGGCGGACTTAATGCCATTAAGGCATTCGCTACCAGACAACCATTAGGCTAAACAGAGAAATTATTGGTGCGCGATATCAGTATCAAACTGTTACAAATTAATAATTACAAGGGTGAGATACGCTGATACATAATACGTAATTTATATATAAATATAATACATATATACATACTTACAGGTACCTGGTTCTAAACTACTATGAAGACTGTACTTTTTTGTTTTACAAATATCATGATAATAATCACAATTTTTGCAATTTATTAGTGGATCACTCCACTAGTGTTATTATTATAAACAAAGATCAGAAACAAATGAAAAATTTTTTGACGATACTGGACTTGAACCAGTGCCTTGAGCCAGACCGGGGCAGCACGCTCTACCATCTGAGCTAATCGTCCACACCAGTAGACGACGAATTTTGTCATCTGTTCTTGCTTATGGATCTCTGTATGGTGCATCCGACTCTTTAGCCGTTAGCGCCGCCTAGTGCAGAACTATGAAGTTACTTTCACCCCGAGCAGATACCTTTACAGGTACCATTGCTCGGCGAGAGGTGGCGCTATTAAGATTCTTAACCTCGAAGATTTTCCACAAGACGCTTGCGCAACTTACACTTGAAGGAGAATTTACTCTGAGCTTATCGTATACTAACCCGGGTAGCAAACAAATAAAATAACTAAAAATAAATATCAGGGACAATCTTACACAAATCGACCTAGTCCCAAACGACCCAGGAACAAACATTCGTGCTCATCACACAAACACTTGCCCTGGTCGGGATTCGAACCCGGGACCGCTAGCTTCGTAGGCCGTTGTACAACCCACTAAGCCAAACGTGTAGTCTGAGACAAGCTGTATAAGAGCTTATACGGCCAGTTTGAGCGTTATAATGTTATGGTAGTGGGTGAACAGGTCACCACAATACCAATAACAATGAGTGTTATAAATTTGCTCCCTTGACGTCGAGTGAAGTCGAACGTTCATTTAGTATACATAAATGGCTTTATAGTGATAAACGAAACAGTCTTCTTCCAGAGAATATTGAAAAATTAATTATTATCTATTACTCCTATCATTATAACAAACCCAATGAGATGTCATGTGCTGCTTGTGTACTGACGTGGATTTCGAGGGAGAAATTGCATCTCATATCTGTATAATTATACAAACCTATGTGATATTTTGTATTTTTTTTTTCATTTGTTGGGCCGTTTTTTTCTCATATTACACAACTATCGACATCGATAAAAAAATGTTTCTAACACTAGTTTGATTGCGACAGTCTTTTGTTTTGCTATGGATTTTCCGGGCTCTGCATATCAGAGTTGAAGTGTAGTCCTGGGGCCTTGTTGGAGGGACGGAGCACCTTCATGCACTCCTGGAGGCCCTGCATTATATACCTGTCCTACATGGGCAGACTTTAGGGCTCTGGCTTCCATGATAGGGTTGTCACTTGCCAAGGTTGTCATAATATCAGCGTTGGTACAACATGTTAGGTTAGGGTTGTCACATACTATAACTAAAGTTTGACGACACTTTTGGCTCAGTAGGATGTACAACGGCCTACGAAGCTGGCGCTCCCGGGTTCAAATCCCGGCCAGGGCAAGTGCTTGTGTGATGAGCACGAATGTTTTTTCGTGGGTTTTAGATGTTATTTTATGCATTTAAGTTGATAAGTGACACAATACCTACTAGAGTAGTAATTTATGTGCATGTTTGCACGTGATCGTGGATGCTTGTAGTGCTGGGGCCTTGTTGGACAGGCGGAATGCCTTCACGCCTCTTGGAGGCGCCACACAGTTAGCTACCCTGCATTATATACCTGTCCTACATGGACAGACTATAGGGCTCTGGCTTCCATGATTGGATTGTCACTTGCCAAGGTTGTTATAATAACCGCGTTGACACATAACATGTTAGGGTTGCCGCATACAATAACTAGGGTTGACACATACCATATTAGGGTTGTCAAATATTATAACTAGGGTTGACACATACTACGTTAGGGTTGTCACATACCATGTTGAGGTTACATACCATAACCAGCCGGTCTAGCACAACTCTCCGCGACTACGCTTGTCGCGCGACATAGTATCACCCGTCTTTCTCGCATTGTATTAAAAGGAAAGAGATAAACAATCTTTATCGCGCGACAAAGAGTCGAATGTCACAGTTGTGCTAGAGGTGCAGAGTTGACACATACCCTAGGGTTGTCACATAGCATAACTAGGGTTGTCACCTGCTACAATAGTGATTTAAGTACCTGTTCGCACGTGATCGTGGACGTTCGTAGTGCTGGGGCCTTGTTGGAGGGTGGAGCGCCTTCATGCACACCTGGAGGCGCGTTTCACCTCACAGCTAGCTGCCCTGCATTACCTTATATATATTACCAGTCCTACATGGATAGACTATGCGGCTTTGGCTTCGATGATAGGGTTGTCACTTGCCAAAGGTTGTCATATCATATATCAGCGTTGATAAATAACATATTAGGGTTGTCACATACCATGTCAGGGTTGTCACATAGCATAACTAGGGTTGTCACCTGCTAGGATAGTGATTTAAGTACCTGTTCGCACGTGATCGTGGACGCTCGTAGTGCTGGGGCCTTGTTGGAGGGGCGGAGCGCCTTCACGCTCTCCTTGAGGTGTGTGCCGTCGCCGGGACACATGGGGCCGCAGATCACGCACACGCCTCTGAAACATCATCATCATAATCATGTTAGTAACTAGAAGGTAACCGCAACTTCGTTCGTCGAAGGGAAAAAGTCACAACCCTTTTTTTATTTCAGTGTAGTCGGATAAAATTATCCTATAACCATCAGCGGATCCCGCCTACCCGTGTACGTGAAGCCGCAAAATACATCTATACTTCTATACTATTATAAAGTTGTAAAAATGAAATGTTTGTATGTGTCGTTGTAGCTCCATCACTCTAAATCGGCTAAACTATTTTTGGTACACGGGTAGCTGGGTATCTACAAATGGTTATAGGATACTTTTTACCCGACTATGCTAAAGAAAAAAAGAGGGGTTATGACTTTTTCTCCTCCTCGCGGGCGCCATCTAGTCTAGTATAAAATGATTAAGTATATTATAATGTATTCCTCTCCATGGGGATGTTGTCCACCTACTTGTCCTTAGCGAAGGCGTGGTTGGCGGCGCTGAGGATGTGCCGCTTGCAGGCCACGAGCGTCGCGAACTGGATGTCGCACTCGCCGCAGTAGCGCTCCGCCGCCGGCCCGTCCTCGGCCGTAGGCTGCAACAACATCTTTTTCTCAAACATGCAATGAAATATTGACGTTGTGTTACTTGTAATAGACCCCGAAGTCTCACATTTCGGGTGCGGCGCAACGAGGGGAACATAATGATAATTTCATATGAAATTGCCGGCAAGGCCAGCAAAGCGACCGTCTTTTGTTTACATTCGCTCCGAGCGCCGCCGCGCGCAGTAACTATGTATATTAAAATAACGTTTTAGTGGGAAAAAAATGTTTATTATATAAAATACCGGTTTATATTTCATTGCATGTTTGAGAAAAACACTATACAAGACTCGGCGCGAACAGGGATTGTCGGCCTCGTATCTCTAGATGATTCTTATGATCTATAACTACTCGGCCGGCAATCCCCTACTTCGCAGCCTCTGCAGTAATGTACTATTACGTCACACCTAGCCATAATGTCAGTTTTACCGCACGCTAGGCGTACGGTTAATTTCGCATATATGGCCAGGTGAAGACGTAAAATTGTGTACTCACCACGGGCACTGAAGAAAAAAGCCCTCTATCGCATATGTACAACCGGCTCGGGTCACAAATACCTGCGATTTCGGGTTTTCATTCTTTTACAGCCCGTGGTAAGTACTATGTACTATACTATTACAGTTGTAAAAATTAAATGTCTGTTCGTTTCTTAGGCTTTCTGTTCAGCGCCATCTAGTGGACAATCTTAAAACTATCATATCTTACGGGCCAATGAAGCATTTTGCTATAAATTCCTCTCAAAGAATCTACGAAGACATGTGTCATGGGTGTCGTTTTCTAGGTTTTCAATACAGCGCCCTCTAACAAACAATTTTAAAACCAAACCTAACTTGCACTCCGATGAAGCATTTAGCTAAAAGTCTCCTTAAAGAGTCTACGAAAACATGTGTTATGGGCGTCGTTTCCTAGGTTTTTGCTCCAGCGCCATCTAGCGGACAACCTCAAGGCTCACCTGGTGGTGCGCCTTGCCGTGGTGCATGAAGCTGTCCCGCAGGGCTCACCTGGTGGTGCGCCTTGCCGTGGTGCATGAAGCTGTCCCACAGGGCTCACCTGGTGGTGCGCCTTGCCGTGGTGCATGAAGCTGTCCCGCAGGGCTCACCTGGTGGTGCGCCTTGCCGTGGTGCATGAAGCTGTCCCGCAGGGCTCACCTGGTGGTGCGCCTTGCCGTGGTGCATGAAGCTGTCCCGCAGGGCTCACCTGGTGGTTCGCCTTGCCGTGGTGCATGAAGCTGTCCTGCAGGGCTCACCTGGTGGTGCGCCTTGCCGTGGTGCATGAAGCTGTCCTGCAGGGCTCACCTGGTGGTGCGCCTTGCCGTGGTGCATGAAGCTGTCCTGCAGGGCTCACCTGGTGGTGCGCCTTGCCGTGGTGCATGAAGCTGTCCCGCAGGGCTCACCTGGTGGTGCGCCTTGCCGTGGTGCATGAAGCTGTCCTGCAGGGCTCACCTGGTGGTGCGCCTTGCCGTGGTGCATGAAGCTGTCCCGCAGGGCTCACCTGGTGGTGCGCCTTGCCGTGGTGCATGAAGCTGTCCCGCAGGGCTCACCTGGTGGTGCGCCTTGCCGTGGTGCATGAAGCTGTCCCGCAGGGCTCACCTGGTGGTGCGCCTTGCCGTGGTGCATGAAGCTGTCCCGCAGGGCTCACCTGGTGGTGCGCCTTGCCGTGGTGCATGAAGCTGTCCCGCAGGGCTCACCTGGTGGTGCGCCTTGCCGTGGTGCATGAAGCTGTCCCGCAGAGCTCACCTGGTGGTGCGCCTTGCCGTGGTGCATGAAGCTGTCCTGCAGGGCTCACCTGGTGGTGCGCCTTGCCGTGGTGCATGAAGCTGTCCTGCAGGGCTCACCTGGTGGTGCGCCTTGCCGTGGTGCATGAAGCTGTCCTGCAGGGCTCACCTGGTGGTGCGCCTTGCCGTGGTGCATGAAGCTGTCCTGCAGGGCTCACCTGGTGGTGCGCCTTGCCGTGGTGCATGCGCAGGCCGTGCGCGCCCACGAAGCTGTCCCCGCAGAGCGCGCACACGTGCTGCGTGCGGTGGCGCGCGCGCAGGTGCGTGAGGTGCGACGTGGAGGCGCGCGACACGTGCCCGCACAGGCGGCACACGTAGCGGTGCCCCAGGTGCCAGCGCTCGTGCTCGCGCGCCTGCGACCTGCCAACGTTCGTACGACGGAATCAAATTCAATCTTCCCGAAGAAAAAAAAATTGGTTGTCTGAAAAGTCTGTTTACCGACGATAATTTTACGTGACAACGTCATAAGAGTACATTGATGAAAAAATGCGCGCGGTGCGGGCAGGAGCCGCACTGGTAGCGTGACGACGTGCGCGCGCAGCTGTGAGCCCCGTGAGTGTGTGGGTGTGTGTACTCACGCGGTGTGCGCGCGGTGCGGGCAGGAGCCGCACTGGTAGCGTGACGACGTGCGCGCGCAGCTGTGAGCCCCGTGAGTGTGTGGGTGTGTGTACTCACGCGGTGTGCGCGCGGTGCGGGCAGGAGCCGCACTGGTAGCGTGACGACGTGCGCGCGCAGCTGTGAGCCCCGTGAGTGTGTGGGTGTGTGTACTCACGCGGTGTGCGCGCGGTGCGGGCAGGAGCCGCACTGGTAGCGTGACGACGTGCGCGCGCAGCTGTGAGCCCCGTGAGTGTGTGGGTGTGTGTACTCACGCGGTGTGCGCGCGGTGCGGGCAGGAGCCGCACTGGTAGCGTGACGACGTGCGCGCGCAGCTGTGAGCCCCGTGAGTGTGTGGGTGTGTGTACTCACGCGGTGTGCGCGCGGTGCGGGCAGGTGCCGCACTGGTAGCGTGACGACGTGCGCGCGCAGCTGTGAGCCCCGTGAGTGTGTGGGTGTGTGTACTCACGCGGTGTGCGCGCGGTGCGGGCAGGAGCCGCACTGGTAGCGTGACGACGTGCGCGCGCAGCTGTGAGCCCCGTGAGTGTGTGGGTGTGTGTACTCACGCGGTGTGCGCGCGGTGCGGGCAGGTGCCGCACTGGTAGCGTGACGACGTGCGCGCGCAGCTGTGAGCCCCGTGAGTGTGTGGGTGTGTGTACTCACGCGGTGTGCGCGCGGTGCGGGCAGGAGCCGCACTGGTAGCGTGACGACGTGCGCGCGCAGCTGTGAGCCCCGTGAGTGTGTGGGTGTGTGTACTCACGCGGTGTGCGCGCGGTGCGGGCAGGAGCCGCACTGGTAGCGTGACGACGTGCGCGCGCAGCTGTGAGCCCCGTGAGTGTGTGGGTGTGTGTACTCACGCGGTGTGCGCGCGGTGCGGGCAGGAGCCGCACTGGTAGCGTGACGACGTGCGCGCGCAGCTGTGAGCCCCGTGAGTGTGTGGGTGTGTGTACTCACGCGGTGTGCGCGCGGTGCGGGCAGGAGCCGCACTGGTAGCGTGACGACGTGCGCGCGCAGCTGTGAGCCCCGTGAGTGTGTGGGTGTGTGTACTCACGCGGTGTGCGCGCGGTGCGGGCAGGTGCCGCACTGGTAGCGTGACGACGTGCGCGCGCAGCTGTGAGCCCCGTGAGTGTGTGGGTGTGTGTACTCACGCGGTGTGCGCGCGGTGCGGGCAGGAGCCGCACTGGTAGCGTGACGACGTGCGCGCGCAGCTGTGAGCCCCGTGAGTGTGTGGGTGTGTGTACTCACGCGGTGTGCGCGCGGTGCGGGCAGGTGCCGCACTGGTAGCGTGACGACGTGCGCGCGCAGCTGTGAGCCCCGTGAGTGTGTGGGTGTGTGTACTCACGCGGTGTGCGCGCGGTGCGGGCAGGAGCCGCACTGGTAGCGTGACGACGTGCGCGCGCAGCTGTGAGCCCCGTGAGTGTGTGGGTGTGTGTACTCACGCGGTGTGCGCGCGGTGCGGGCAGGAGCCGCACTGGTAGCGTGACGACGTGCGCGCGCAGCTGTGAGCCCCGTGAGTGTGTGGGTGTGTGTACTCACGCGGTGTGCGCGCGGTGCGGGCAGGAGCCGCACTGGTAGCGTGACGACGTGCGCGCGCAGCTGTGAGCCCCGTGAGTGTGTGGGTGTGTGTACTCACGCGGTGTGCGCGCGGTGCGGGCAGGAGCCGCACTGGTAGCGTGACGACGTGCGCGCGCAGCTGTGAGCCCCGTGAGTGTGTGGGTGTGTGTACTCACGCGGTGTGCGCGCGGTGCGGGCAGGTGCCGCACTGGTAGCGTGACGACGTGCGCGCGCAGCTGTGAGCCCCGTGAGTGTGTGGGTGTGTGTACTCACGCGGTGTGCGCGCGGTGCGGGCAGGAGCCGCACTGGTAGCGTGACGACGTGCGCGCGCAGCTGTGAGCCCCGTGAGTGTGTGGGTGTGTGTACTCACGCGGTGTGCGCGCGGTGCGGGCAGGTGCCGCACTGGTAGCGTGACGACGTGCGCGCGCAGCTGTGAGCCCCGTGCGTGTGTGGGTGTGTGTACTCACGCGGTGTGCGCGCGGTGCGGGCAGGAGCCGCACTGGTAGCGTGACGACGTGCGCGCGCAGCTGTGAGCCCCGTGAGTGTGTGGGTGTGTGTACTCACGCGGTGTGCGCGCGGTGCGGGCAGGAGCCGCACTGGTAGCGGCGCTCGTGCGCCGTGACGACGTGCGCGCGCAGTTTTCGCGCCGTCTTGTAGCGCATTGTGCATATATCGCAAACGTGGGGGCCGCTTTTCTGAGGACGAACACTATGTGCTAGCTCGATTATTAAACGCTTTTGCAGGATAGTCGTTCAATTTTAAATTAGTTAGGTACTATTCGCGTGAGTACGCAAATGCTCTATTTCTTATAGCGCATAATTGCAAACTAAATAAACTGCAACACTAAGTCGTTACTTAAATTACCACTGTCTAATGACAAACCTAGAATGTTTTGCTTGACATTCAATGGACATTAATAGTTATCATTAAATTGTCATTCTATGGTTGTCACTTTACTATTACTCCACGACTGTCATTAAACTGTCATTCTAGGGTTGTCACTGAACTGACCTTCTATGGTTGTCACTGAACTGACATTCTATGATTGTCACTGAACTGAAATTCTATGGTTTTCACTGAACTGACATTCTATGGTTGTCACTGAACTGACATTCTATGGTTGTCACTTTACTATTACTCCACGACTGTCATTAAACTGTCATTCTAGGGTTGTCACTGAGCTGACATTCTATGGTTGTCACTGAACTGACATTCTAGGGTTGTCACTGATCCGACCTTCTTGGGTTGTCACTAAACTGTCATTCTAGGGTTGTCACTGAACTGACATTCTATGGTTGTCACTGAACTGACATTCTAGGGTTGTTATTTAACTGTCATCCTAGGGTTGTCCCTAAACTGACATTCTATGGTTAAAGAGAAAGAAAGAAAGAAAGAAAGAATGGTTTATTTGCTGGAATACTTAAGTCTAGGTACAAGGTCTTATTGTAATATATAAGTTCAGTATTCTGTCGAATGATATCGACATGCAAAATAAATGTAAAAAAAATGTATGAATGCATGCATTATTAACATTATAGAAATATTTAACACACAATAATATTTAATTTGTGATACAATAAATGAGGCTACTACGTTCCTCTATTGTGCCTGTTATGGTCCATGAATTCATTAACACTATAGAAACAATGTTCTGAGAGCCATTTGGTAATAGAGTTCTTAAAAGCATTACCCTGTAATAGTTTAATATTCTCCGGTAGGCTATTATATAAGGTTGTCACTGAACTGACATTCTAGGGTTGTCACTGAACCGACCTTCTTGGGTTGACACTAAACTGTCATTCTAGGGTTGTCACTGAACTGACATTCTATGGTTGTCACTGAACTGACATTCTAGGGTTGTCACTGAACTGACATTCTAGGGTTGTTACTTAACTGTCATTCTAGGGTTGTCCCTATCTGTAATTCTAGGGTTGTAACTGAACTGACATTCTAGGGTTCTCACTAAACTGTAATTCCAGGGTTGTCACTGAACTGACATTCTAAGGTTGTCACTAAACTGTAATTCTAGGGTTGTCACTGAACTGACATTCTATGGTTGTCACTGAACTGACATTCTAGAGTTGTCACTGAACTGACATTCTAGGGTTGTTACTTAACTGTCATTCTAGGGTTGTCACTATCTGTAATTCTAGAATTTTAACTAAAGTGACATTCTAGGGTTGTCCCTAAACTGACATTCTAGGGTTGTCACTATCTGTAATTCTAGGGTTGTAACTAAACTGACATTCTAGGGTTCTCACTAAACTGTAATTCCAGGGTTGTCACTGAACTGACATTCTATGGTTGTCACTGAACTGACATTCTAGAGTTGTCACTGAACTGACATTCTAGGGTTGTTACTTAACTGTCATTCTAGGGTTGTCACTATCTGTAATTCTAGAATTTTAACTAAAGTGACATTCTAGGGTTGTCCCTAAACTGACATTCTAGGGTTGTCACTATCTGTAATTCTAGGGTTGTAACTAAACTGACATTCTAGGGTTCTCACTAAACTGTAATTCCAGGGTTGTCACTGAACTGACATTCTATGGTTGTCACTAAACTGTAATTCTAGGGTTGTCACTGAACTAATATTCTAGGGTTGTCACCAAACTGTAATTCTAAGGTTGACACTGAATTGGTATTCTAAGGTTGACAAAGAATTCGTATTCTAGGGTTCTCACTGAATTGGTATTCTAGGGTTGTCACAGAATTAGCATTCTAGGATTATAACTCACAACGTCGTGCTTGAGTTGATGGTTCCGAAAGGCAGCGGGCTCGACGTATCCGCGGCGACAGGGTGCACATTTAAAAGGTGCGTTCAGAAAGTTGATGGAGGATCCTCTTGCGCTCAGTTCGGCCAGTTGCTGCTCTTTGGTTAGAATCAGCTCGCGTGCGTAGCCGGATTTGAACCCTGGACAAAAATAATCCGACACTGACACTAGGTGTCAAGCTCCAACCCTCAAAATCTTAACCTTCCATCCAAGCCTGAACGAACTGTGGAATAAATTGTGAAAAAACCTGAATTGTGAAAAAAAGCGTACTCCCACCCGAAGGGCAGGCAACACACTTGTAACTCCTCTGGTGTTGCAGGTGTCTATGGGCGACGGTGATCTTCGTAGACCGTTGTACAACCTACTGAGCTAAACGTGTCGTCATGTTTTATACATGTAAATTACGAATATACAATAAAATATTATTTTGATAACCTTTTGAGAGCCAAGCAGCGAATTAATACGACGTGACTCAGACGACATAACCATAAATTAAAATGAACATTCAAAAATAAAATATTGATTGCAGGACGAGGTTTTGATATTATATTCGGAGTTTTTGAACCATCAAATTAGGTCGGTATATGCCGACGCTGGCATTTTGGTTAAATATGTAGTTGCCTATCAGGTGTGTTGATGTCAATAAAACACTGCACTTACGGCTTTATCGTTGTATTGTCCCAGTAGGCAAAAATACATAATTAAATAAATAATAAATAAATACATTTATTAAACCAACATAATATACAGAGATTTACGGCTAAATTCTATAATACACACTTAAATTCAGATTTTTATATCCTGAACTAGGGTTCCCCCTGTGATTCAGGCAAAATGAAAGCCTAATATTACATTATTTTATATAAAATAAATATTCATCTATATTATAATAGAACGGTTCAATGGATTATTTCCATTGATCTAGTATGGAATTCCGCAAAGTAACGCCTGAATCTATCAATTATTTATAATAGAACGTATGGTAACTTAAATACTAAAATTTACACAAAACTAATAATAAAAAAAAACTAAAATAAACATTTATTTCACGACAGTGAGTAAATTCCCTGTATCTTCGTATGTCATGTTTTGTAGTGAATCAAGTAACGTATTCTTACATTGAGCGTAGCTAAGTGGATATAGGTCTAATTTCGCATTTAATCTATTGTAAATAAGCGGTCCTAGAAATATGAAAAATCTTGAAGAGAATGCGTGTTTTGTTTGCATGTTATAAGAGCAAACAATACCTTTACGCCTTTTGTTTTTATATTCGGAGCTGTAAGGAGATGCGCAATGCTGTCTTAAAACTGTGCCGAAATAATCCAAAACAGGAGGCACAGTAGAGCAAGAGGCACAAGCACAGATACAGTTTATAGGAAAGTACTGAAGTAGGAAAATAGGCTGTAATAAGGTATGTAATTATGTATCGTGTGTGTAACTGTAATTTATGACTGAATAGGCCACAGCGTCAGTGGCACAAATTTTAGATGACGTCATTAAATGTCTGTGGCGATCGAAAGTTAACCCGTGCTGGATGGAGGTTATTGATTGCGTACATACTGAATCTATTCTTATCTTTCGCTGACGGCGCGGATTTTAAAATTCAATGCGCGGCTTGGTGCATACGTCTGCACCAGAATTGTGATTGAAATCGTTTAACTTTGTATTTCGTCTGAGAATATAATCTCATTATTATTTTATTATAACAGATCATTTTCACAATGAAGACTAATACTACTACCCTCACCTTTCAAAAACTCCATGTCCTTCTTCTTCACAGGTCCCTTGGCCGCCTCGGATTCCTTGTTCTGGCTGATGGCCAGGAGTGGAAGGTCATCTTCGGAGTCCGACTGGGCATCAGCTTTGACGGACACCTGATCCGTGTCTGATGAGAACCCTGAATCCATACTAATATTATAAATGCGAAAGTGTGTGTGTCTGTGAGATAGTTTGAGTCCCAGAGAAGGACATAGGCTACTTTTTATCCTGAAAAAATGCCCTTATCCGCGATAAACGAGTTTAAGGCAGACGAAGTCGCGGGTAGAAGCTAGCAGATAATAAATCCTTAATGAATTCCTTCATATCTTTGAAGTTTAGATAAAACGCGATTTAGTCTGCTAACTCCATCTCTGTCTCACCTGGTGGTTCCTCCTTCAGCTCCTTGAAGTCCTCTGCTGGTTCAGCCTCTGGTGCCACATCCAGGTGCTCCGAGTTCACCCCCAGGGTGGCCAGTTTGTGGCCCCGTCTGTCTACATGGTCTATCAACTCTTGTGTGATCTGCAGTGAAAAATATTGACAGTTGTGGTGTGATTAGAGAAATGTTTATTTATTATGAAAAATATTGATCTATTACTGGCTTGGCCACCCTCCAATTACTGGCCAAATCGCAAAAATATGATATGGACGAGACGGTAGAAAGGAGAAATAGAATGTGACATTCTCGAAATTATTGAATTATATTATATACCCGGAAGTCACCGGCCAAATCCTAAACGATAAATACCAATACTCTTTATTGCACACCTCAGATACACAGAAATACAGAACGTGACAGTAACATTCGAATTAGCAGAGGTAAACAACAGGCGGTCTTATCGCTAAATAGCGATCTCTTCCAGACAACCTTTGGGTAGCGGAGTGTTTAAAGACAACAATTTTAGTTGAGTAGGTGACGAGAAACAAATACGAAGCAAAACAAAAAAACTGATATAGACACATGTAAACGTAATAAACATACACAAATAAGATTGCGAAAATAAACATACATCAATACACATACATAATAAATACAATTTTCTCAAACATGCAATGAAATGTCGTCATTACGTGCGTTAAAACCGGCTTCAAAGTATCCCGTTTCGGGCGGAACAACCTGAGAGAACTGTAAAGGAATTTCATACAAAATTGAAGGCCTAGGCCGGGAAGTATTTTTTTTAATTTAAATGTAAACATGGCGTCTGTGCCATGCACAGGCTGAACAGTTTTTTTCTAGTGGCTGAATGGTTATCGGACCAAAAATATCCGCGGTAATGCCTATTACACACGAACTGCTATTAAGAACACAAATCTGTATGGTTCATATATTGATGACCAAATTTAAAATATTGTATATACATAAGTCGCCAGAGACCATAGACAATATTTAAAATCCTCTGCATTTATTTTAGAAATGAAGATTCTTACTATAATGGTTGTGTATAACGGGCCTGATAGAGTCTACTCGAACACTACACACGCGAAATACGGACAAATTCCGTAAAAAAAAAAACATTATGGAGGGATTTAAGGGAAAATTTCAAAAACTTTAGTCGTGTAATTTTTTGAGTGGTGTATTTTTTTATTTCATTACATATGTTTGAGAAAAGCACTATACATGCCTCTGGCCGTGAAAAGTGCTTGCCGGCTGCGTATCTCTATCCGGCCTCCCTACGGTCGGCCGTCTATACCTACTCACCCGGCATCAAGCCCTTCTTTCTCGGCGTCTGCAGTAATGTACTAATATGCAAAGTAAGTAAATAAATAACCATAACAGTGTCAACCGCAAAGTCGAGAAAGTGATTTCAAAACACGTGTCTTTTTTAACCTTGACATTGGCGGAATCATCGACAGTATCAATGGAGCCAAATAAGCAAAAATTTAATTAAATATTATATTCCATCCAGCGCTTTGGTGAAAAGTGTTTTTATTTTATTTTTTTTATTTTATTTATTTGGAACATCAACAGCATTACAGAAAAAAAAACACAATGCTTAAAGCTAATACATAAAGCCAATAAGAGATGTTCACAGCATAACGGTTAACGAGCTATAAAAAGTAGGTAATGGTACTAATGGTTTAAGATTGGAACCTCGCATGGTATAAAGACCATGTATATAGATTCGAGAAAGATGAGACACCCAAAACAAGACAAGACAAAACAAAACAAAACACAAAGTATACACCCCGTGGGTATGTGTGTGTGTGTGTGTGTGTGTGTGTGTGTGTGTGTGTGTGTGTGTGTATGTATGTGTATGAAGTCATGTATAAATAAATAGGTTTGTATACGTAAATATAAGCATGTTTGTTATAAGTACCTATGCAACTCCGCGCTGCCATGTCATCCACCTTGCAAAATAAATTTTCGAACGCGGTTTTTCATTACTAATTTGGAACAGTCAAATAGATCAACAGTACTAAAACTTGAATTGTATTCCCTCAGAATACGTACAATTGGGGAATTTTGAGCGTACCTAGTATGGGCCTTGGGAAGATTAAAAAGTCGACGCTGGGAGTGCCGTGTTCTAATGGTTGGCACTGAGAAACCAATTTCGGCAAGGAGTGAGGAGCCATCAATACGACCAGACAGAATATCATAAAGTATAGTGACGTCAAGCAAAAGGCGCCGGTGCTCCAAACTCATTAAGTGGTGGCGGGTGCACATGGACTCGTAGTTTGCATCCCATTTTTTGACTTTATAATTTAAGTGACGTACAAATGAGCGCTGAAGTTTTTCGATTTTTTCTTTGTGTGTCACATAGTGGGGGCTCCATATGCAACTGGCGTATTCCAAAATACTCCTGACATAGGCAAAGTATACAACTTTAATGCAGCTGGTGTCGTGAAAGTCATTACACACCCTAAAAACAAAACCCAGATTACGATAAGCTCTAGTAACTATTTTGTCAATATGTTGATCAAAAGCTAATTTTGTGTCCAGAGTCACACCTAGGTCCTGTACTGTATTTACTCTTTGAATAAACTCTCCCGCTATATGGTACTGACGTAATATTGGAGAGCGACTACGTGTAAAAGAGATTTGAACGCATTTATTTACGTTAACATTTATCCTGTTAGTATTATAGTAGATTGATAACCGATCCAAATCAGCTTGAATTTTGTCGCAGTCTCTCTCTTGATATATATCAGCAAAAACCTTTTTATCGTCAGCGTACATAAGGAAGTTAGAATGCTGAAATACCGCGTAGATGTCGTATAAATAAACATTATACAGCAAAGGGCCCAGGTGCGAGCCCTGGGGGACACCAGATGGGACGCTTACGTAGTCCGATCTGCAGCCACCAAGCACAACAGCCTGCCGCCTATTAGCCACATAGGACGATATCCAACGAAAAACATCGCCACGAAGTCCCAGCCAGAATAGCTTGCGAAGCAGGATGACGTGATCAACACGGTCAAAAGCTTTTTCGAAATCCGTATAGATCACGTCCACCTGCCTCCCCCTCTCCATCCTTCGAAGAACAAAGTTAGTAAACTCGATAAGATTTGAAACCGTAGAACGACCCCGCAAAAAACCGTGCTGTTGAGGCGGAATGCCTTTATTTAAGACGTTGTATATATTTGTTAAGACAATTTTTTCTAAAGTTTTACCAAATTGATTTAAAATGGAAATTGGGCGGTAGTTAATTATTTTTGATTTGGGTCCTTTTTTGTAAATAGGTACAATAAGGGCTTCCTTCCATTTTAAGGGAAACAAACCTTCAGCTAGAGAGCGGTTAAATAGTAAGGACAGAGGCAACCCTAAGCTCGCAGCACACTCCCTGATGAAGAACGGTGGTATCCCATCGCTGCCTGCACCACCATTGGGATCTAGTTTTAATAGCAGTTTTATAACTTCCTTAGGTGATACGTTTATAGTAGAAATAATGTCATCACTGTCGCAGAACGGTGGTGCAAGTGGAGTTTCAGGATAAACGTCGAGTGGTGTACTAAATACTGAACTAAAGAATTTATTAAAACTCTCACAAACTACCTGATTGTTGCTGACGGTCTCACCCAAGTATTCAAAAGACTTCGGATAGGCAGATCCACCGCGACGAGCTTTGACAAATGACCAAAGTTGTTTAGGATTATGTTTAATATTAGTCTGCACCGAATCAATGTACTGGTTCCAACATTTTTCTTGTAATTTCTTTTGGCGTTTACGTAGAAGCGAAAAACTATCATAATCCAACGGGTTCCCAAATTTTTTCCATTTATAGTGCATTTTGTTTTTTTCATTGATTATTTTGATTAAACTACTTGTGTACCAAATCGGATAACGGCTATTACTGCTACGGGTGTCTACAGGTACGTGGGCACTAATTGAACTATTAACGATGCTGTAAAATGAATCAAGTGCAATATCAACAGAGTCAGCAGAAAAAGAAGAACGCCAGTCAACATTTTTAAGACTGTCGTTTATAGTATCATAGTTAGCCTTTCGAAACCTAAGTCTGGGCTTCACGATTTCTTTTAGGGGCGCCGAAAATATGTCAGTGATAATTATTTCGAGAGGCGGGTGGTAAGGGTCCGCGCTAACGGGGAAAGTTCGATTTTTCTACTTCAACAGGGAAATTTGAGAATATCAGGTCTAAAATATTATTACTTGATTTTTTATTCATATTATATTGCTCAAAAGATGACAGATACAACCCCTCAACAAAATTGGTAGCTGCTGTCTGTACCTCGATTGCGCCACGCCGCGCGTACTCAGGAGGAGAATCGTTATACCACTGTATGTGTGGAAGATTAAAATTGCCGGCAATCAAAAAATCAGAATTTAATTCTAACGAGGAAACGTTTCTAAATACGGAATTTAAGTTATTGATATGGTTAGCTAATCCAGTTCCGGGCGGTGCGTATGCTGAGCATACGTGTAAGTCGCGAGTAGCGGGTGGGGTAGGGCGCACAACAGCGCGCGCGCAGCGCCGCTGCCGGGATTGTAACCCACAGGCACTCGAGCCCGGGCCGCAGCCAGTCAGGCCGCGCGCGCGCATCTAATGTACGCAGTACAAAAATCAACACGCCTCCGCCATCTGATTTACCGCTAAGCAGCCGGTCCCTATCCAACCTGAACAAATCGTATCTGTCATCGCACAACTCAGAGTCCAAGACACCCTCACAAAGCCAACTCTCAGATACAACAATAATATCGTAGTCATTACTTAATATACTTTGGTAAAATTGTAATGTTTTAGTACGTAAACCTCGAGTATTTTGGTAGAATACTCTAAGATTAGTTAGAGACATCGTACTGTATTGAGTGAATACGGAGATAAGAGAACCGGTGGGAAATAAATGTGGGTACGCGTATACATACAGTAGGGTAGGTACGTAGCTGCGCGGGTATTATTACACTCCTATGTTTCATATCGGAATGCTTACGAGCGTTGAAATGTGAATGTTTGTATTTGTGTGTATACTTTGTGTTTATGTGTGGGAATGGGGTGTTAGTGAGAATATTAGGCCGTAAAAGATGCCAAAACCGAGAAACCAATCGAATAGCAAGTGAAGCTAATAATATCTTAAGATTAAACAATTTTTCGAAAGTCCTCACAGGATCTAATATGAATGTACGGCGCTTGATCGGCCCTGCGTACATATATGTTGCAATTTCTGACCCAGACGTATTCATAACCTTTTGATGTACAGATAAGTTTACATTCCTTTAAGAGTTTCTTATTCGCAGGTGTCAGGTGGTCATGTACGTAAATTTTAAGAGAAGCGCCATCCATCCCAATGTTTTCGGTCTTAACTCCGCGTTTCCTACGCAGACCGGACAGGATCTCATCCTTCGTCATACGGTTTCTGAGCTTCAGGACAATATTTTTTTGCCTGCCATCCTGAGAGCGCACGGGCTGAACCCTGTTAGCGAACTCGATATCCTCCGGCTTCAGAGTTACCCCGGCATGTTTCGCTATGTTGACGGCGATGCTAGTCAGCGATTCGTTTGGCAGCTCAGGCACGCCAGATATTTCTAGGTTGTTCATGCGTAACCACTGCTGGTGTGCACCGAAGGCATTTTCAAGTTCAACTATACGCTGCTGTGAGGCCTCAAGTTTGTCCTCAAGCTCGACGATTCGGCTAGTTTTATCCTCCAATAAAGTAATTTTCTGATTTAACTCGGTCGTAATAGCGGCTATATGAATGGTGATTTCTGATTTGATGATATCTCTAATTTCATTTTTTAGCGACTGATTAGAGCTTTTAATAAAATTCATCAGACGGTGTTCTAAATCAGCTGTGTTGTAGCCGGCGCTGAGCTGTGGAGCGGGTGTACTTAAGGGGGAGGCCTGTTGCGAGGTGTTCTATGTGCGGCCGGTCGACGGGGCGCCGGGCCGCGGGGCCTGTGGCGCGGTGTTACGCGCGGTCAAGGTGGCGCTGGCGCTGCCCACGACCGGCGCGGCCAACGCAGTCGTGGTAATAGTGACAGATGACGTCGTCGGGGTGCCAGAGTTTGTGTTGGCAACGCGCGTCGGGGTTTTTGCGCTCCTTTCTTCCATCTTGCAGACAGAGCATTTTTTTACCTTTCTGTTATCTCTAGGCAAGCTCTTAAAATCCTCCGCTGATATGGATAAACATTGATAATGGAAGCAGCGGGCGCACGAGGTGCATCCCATGGCGTCGCCGCCGCCGACGAACTTGCCACAAGCCTCGCATTTAGCGGTCATTATGCTGATTCGTGATAACAACAGGACAGCGCGTGAGTCACCAGTTTATCGAAACGGGTGTGACGGAGGTGAATTATTTCGAGCGTCTCTTTCACTCGAAGTGAGGAGGTGTTATGCTGTGTTTATCCTAACGCTCTCAGTACTGAAAGTTTTTCCTCACTACACCATTTTCATGCTTCTCTGTTTGGCCCTATGGTTGACTGGTAGAGAATGCCTTTTGGCATTAAGTTCGCCATTTGTACTTTTGTTTTGTGCAATAAAGTATAAATAAATAAAATAAATAAATATATGACAATGAATAAATACCATATAAAATTAGTTACTAAACGACACCAAACTGTCACTTATCCCATTTCTCCTTTCCACCGTTGATATACGGCCAGGTCTAAATGATACTAAAAAATACATATTTTGTATTTTTTAATATCCCTTATAAGTTGTGGTAAATATATAAACCTGTGTACCTACCTAGTCCCTGTAGTTATGTATCGTTAAACAAACTTTTCAGCTTTTTCGTTCTCACATTCGCGTAATCGTTTGCAATGTATGTATGTAATATGTTTGTTCGGGTGGAATCTTGCAAGTTAAATTTGACCTACTTCCCGGATTCCAATTGAGCTAAAATTTGGCATACTTATGTAAGTTTGGTGACAATGCAATGATATGATACCATCGAGCTGATCTGATGATGGAGCAGGAAGATGGTCATAGGAACTCTGTAATAAAATTACTCAATCCTACATAATATTTTCTTCTGTTTCCGCGATTATTACTCATTGAAATAAAAGGACCATGGTCCTCCCGTGACCATGGAAAGCTGGAAAGCTTCCGAAACGTCGGGAACTAAAATGAGATAATATACGCGATATAATCCGTTAAATTGTTTTATTTCAATCAATCCTAAATGTTCAAAGAAAAGTACAGTCGGCAATAAAAGCTTGTCACAAAATGAAATTTTTGACAGAAACTTCTTTCTAAATAAATCAACATGACACTGGCTCAATCTATCAAATAGCAGAAACAAAAAAGTTAGAGAGGTCCATTAATTATGTGAGCCATTTATGCTTTAATTTTGGGAGAGCGGGGTGTTGGCTAATATCACGTGGATGCCCAGGTACCCATGTACCAAATAGAAGATTAAGATCAAAATAATATGACATACTTTTTGAGCAGAAGTGAAAAAAATTGTTGAAATCTGTTTAGCCGTTTTGGCGAGACAAACTCAATGACTCTTCTCTCTCTCCTACTATATATCTAAAGCAATATAACTTTCACCGCTTTTCAAGACCCTAGTCATCACCTCATCGTTGGTAGCAAGGAGCCTGCTCAGCAGCCGATCGGAAGTGACGGACTGCACCCAAAGCTGGTAGCTCTTCCGCAGAAGCGCCAGGCAGATGTAGCATACTGTACTTGGTTTGCCGTCATCGGCATGCAACTGGAAAACGCAAGGAACTTAAGGGCCAGCATCGTCATTCATAAACCACGCTCCAAACGCCGAGCAGGCCAATGAGCAGAATTTGTAATAAGGAACGCATTTATTGCTCACGAGCATCAAAGAAAGTGAAAGCTAATACACTACATGCTTGGGGTTTTTTGGCGTAAGCAAAAAACGGAAAGCGTTTTCGGATAACTTTTCTATCGAGGAAATTTTCAACAAACATGTTTCCGCGTTAATATTTAATTAGGTTATATAGTCAAAAAACACATATCTGAAAACCAGCCTGTTTTATATACTAGATTTGTCAATATAACTCCCTTTAAGACACCAAGAGCATATCGACGGTAAAAAGCACAAACGTAGTAACCGCCATTGGAATCCATTGGCAGTTACTACGATTCGGCTTTTTGCCGTCGATATGTTTAGAGTGTTTCTCTGTAAACTGGCCCCTATTTCATAAACGTGACAAGTGACAATTGACAACGGCAATTCGACGTACATTGCTGGGTCGCCGAGTAAGTGTATGTCCGGCATCATGATGGAGGAGTAATGTATGCCGAATTGTCGTTGTCATCTGTCACGTTTATGAAATAGGAGCCTGGTTGACTTTAGGCATGTTTTTATTCGACAGTCCCCTGGCTTCATTTTTCATAGGTTAATAATTTTACCCATGACTTTCCTATGATGATCACTGACATCTTAAGGCAAATGGCACAATAAGAGGAATAATTTTACTAAATTATGATCATTGGGCAAACTTAAAAAGTATAACAATGAAATAATAATCTTTAGGTCGCAAGGGCACTTTTACAAGTCTTACTCTAGTATTTCCCAAGAGGGGACCACTGTTGAGAAGGAAAGCCAAAACAAACTCAACAGTCACTATTTTTTTCTAAATAACTCTTACCTATTACAATATTAGTACTTATAAAATAATAAATAAAAAAATAAAAAAGCTTTATTTTCCCTTACAACTTGCAAAGCAAACTTACAAAAGTGCGTGATATTGTTAGTTTTTCTCATTTATGTATATATACCTATGTTAGTGTTTATTTATTTTATTCATACTATATTTATTTACTTTTTATAAATTTGTGTATCTAATATTTATCTATTCTTAGATGTAAGGGCCGCCTTTCGCGGTGAAAGCCTCCTCCAGGTTATGCCATCTTTCTCTGTCTTGTGCCGTCCTGCGCCAGAAAGCTCCGGCTACTTCGGCTATGTCGTCACCCATCTTTTTTGTGGTCTGCCTTGTCTTCTCTTTTTATATATTGGACTCCAGTTTGTAACAGTTTGCGACCATCTTCTATCTCTTACTCTTTGAATGTGTCCTGCCCACTTCCATTTTAGTGTCAGTACCTGTTTGACTGCATCTTTTGCGTTTGTCCTTTTCCTTATATCCAAGCTTCTGATCCGGTTCTTTAATTTTATATTCAGAAAACTTCTTTCTATCCCTCTTTGGCACGTTTTTATTTAAATAAGATGGATTTTTTTGAGAGGCCAGGTTTGACATGCGTAGGTTAAGCAGGGTGTCAGACAGATATTCATTGCTTTTGTTTTTAATTTTGTAGGGATATTTCCCTTAAATATTTCCTTCATAGACCAAAACTTATTCCACGTGACCTTTATTCTTCGCTCTATTTCTTTTTCTGTACAGGATTTAAAAGATATGAGATGGCCAAGATATACATATTCTTCTACATAATCTATAGGTACTGATGCTATAGAGATTAGCTTTTTGTCTCTGTTCGTCATAATCTTCGTTTTGTCTCTATTTATTTGTAAACCGACACTATCGCTATGATGACTGAGAGACTCTAGCATGTGTGCCAATTGTTCGGAGCTTTCAGAGAGGAGAATAATATCATCAGCAAATCTGAGGTGTGATAAGTAAGTGCCTTGATGTTGATGCCCATGTTCTTCCATTCGAGGTTTCTAAAGATGGATTCGAGTACGGCAATGAATAATTTTGGTGACAGCGGGTCGCCTTGTTTTACCCCTCTCTCATTAGCCTATCTTAAATATAAGTATAAACTCAATGCCTAGTTCTCCAAGAAGACATATCAGAACGCAAAATGTAATAGAAGAAACTAACAAAATATGACTTTTTAAAATAACATAAGTATGTTTGATATGCCTAGTTATAAGCACTATAAGAACCGTTTCCGGTAAAATAAATTGGCCAATCGCACTCGGCAATAAAGTACATGCAGCAAACCTTACCTAATTTTATTAGCCCTCTGAACGTAAACTTGGCCCGAAGATTTAATTATTTATTTATTTAAACTTTATTGCACAATTAAAAAAATGTACAAATGGCGGACTTAATGCCATAAGGCATTCTCTACCAGTCAACCATTGGGTTAAACAGAAACCGTTATATGGGTGCAAGGCCTGTAAACTGAGCCAATTGAAGAGAAATATAATACACAGATATACTTATAATATATACGCACATAAACTTACACAAATACACAATAGAATATATCTACATACATATTGCTTTAAATTTTATTATGTTGCCGTGCGATGGCCAAGTCATTTTATTTATTAAAAAGATGAAGATGTGTAATATTGATATGGTCACTATAACCGTCACAATAACATGTTGCTAGTTAACTTATTCAATGAACATTTATGAATGATAAAGGTGTTGGATAGATGCTCACATGGATAGGTACGAGTGAATATATTAACCGTCACAATAACATGTTGTTAGTTCGGTGAACATTTATGAATGACAAAGGTGTGGGATAGATCCTTCGCTGGATAGGTACTACTAAATAAATTAACCGACTTGGTTATAATATTGAAATAAAAAAATAAAAATTGTAACTTTGACAGAGGAAAATACATCTTTTCTCAGTCCTCCCGTGACCATGGAAAGCTGGAAAGCTTCCGAAACGTCGGGAACTAAAATGAGATAATATACGCGATATAATCCGTTAAATTGTTTTATTTCAATGAGTAATAATCGCGGAAACAGAAGAAAATATTTTGGTTATAATATCTCACAACTTTTTGTGATTGAAAAGATTGCGAGACTTGGCAATCTTCTACATGTTATGTTTTTGATGGATCTCATCGCTTTTTGTTGGCAGTCCTTCTTTTTTTCTTTTTATCTTATATCTGATATCTTATTACTGGTATTTGGTATCTTGTCTTTTCTTTCTTGTCTTTTATCTACCCCCTTCCCCTCTCTTCTCCTTTCCCCCTTTCCACTCACCCCTTACCATCCTTTATTCTTCTCCGTTCTCCACCTTCCTCTTTCTTCACCCTTTGTTCCCCGTCCTTTCCTCCCGCCCCTCCGCTTCCCCATTCTTCCACCTCCCCATTTCCCCCTTCTTTCCACCATCCTCTTCTGCTCTCCTCGTCATTACCCTCCTCTTTCCCCCCTTCTTTACCCTCTTCCTTCCCCCTCCTTTATTTCGCTTTTAAGTAACGAAAAATTGTATTGTTTATCTAAGGTGCAAATGTAACTTTGTAATCGCATATATTTCTATTGAATTACAAATTTATTTATACTTATATCTGGAATACTAGACTGAAATTGCAGAATGTT
This sequence comes from Hedya salicella, assembly GCA_905404275.2. Lineage (NCBI taxonomy): Eukaryota > Metazoa > Arthropoda > Insecta > Lepidoptera > Tortricidae > Hedya > Hedya salicella. The sequence continues at coordinate 2,442,888 of FR990120.1, forward strand.
TAAGTTTTCAGGTGCTTTACAGACTAAACACTAATAGGGTTCAAAATTTGAACCTTGTAAATCTGCTAGAAGTACCTTAGAATTTCTATAATTGGAGAGCTGAGAGGAACTTTGACTTGCAATAAATCTTTAACTATAAGTTATAATTATCTGTAATTTGGAATATACCTAAGGTGTATTATGCCCTCTTGGTTACTGAAAATTCAGGCTTCTAGGTTCATCAGCAAATTAATTACAGGGGGTCGAAAATAACGTGAATGGCTTCGAGAAAAGATGGTACGGCGTGCCTTTGTTTTGCTCGACTTGGCGGGGGCACTGCCGTGCCCCCAGAGTATTTGGTTTTTTATTTTGGGCCATGAATTTTTTCTGTAAAATAGTCCTCTACCCTATAATATGCCTTTGCATATAAAAATACTAGGTATATAGAGATGAAGATTAATCCTAATCATAATAATATTATAAACATGAAAGGTTGTGCTGATGTATGTATGTCTGCATGTACCAGAGGCTGGCCTCAGGAAAATTACAAGGGAAAGCCGAAGCATATACATTTGCTTATACTTAAAGAAATGCTGGTTATAAATAAGCCTTTCCTTGGGCAACCTGGTGGGAATCGGCTTATACGCCATGCCACCATCTTTCCAGTTATGTTGTTTCAAAATCAGAATACATAGGCTATAAATTACATCTCTATATGGACAAAGTTGTGAGCAAGTTATGTAAAAAAATAGCATTGCACATTTGTACTCGTCCAAACCGTATTTTGTTATTATTATGTTACCCTGAAGAACTACGCGTTGAGTTTATACTCAAAACAGATATTTAGGATAGGCTAAGTACAAATATTGTAATAGATATGAGTTATTTCGAAAAAATGACTTACTGTTCTTGGGAAACGCCGTACAGTCAGACTTGTAAAAGTGCCCTTGTGGCCTACTTACAGAATAAAGATCATTATTTCATTATTATAAGGTGCGGGTGGTAAGTATCCTATAACCATCTGTGAATACTCAGCTACCAAAACTAGTTGAAATCTGTTTAGCCGATTTGGTGATGAATCCACAATGACACATTTTTAATTATTTATTTTATTTATAGCCTCTTCTTCAGAGAGATACGATTAAGTTATAATATTTACATTACAGTAACCTAAAGTGTTTATAAATCTGTGTGCCTTCTGGCAAAGGCCTCCCCAAGGCTTTTCCACTCCTCCCTTCCCTGTCTGTGGCCATTCTGGTCCATGTCCTGCCGGCCATCTCCACTATTTCATCCTCCCATGTTTTAAATTGCCTGCCTCTCTTCCCACTCTGGACACATACAAACATACAAAAATGTGAGTATGAAGATGTTTTAAATGCAATAAAATGTATTTTAATAACTACTGTATATTGCATAGGGGTAGATTAGGTAAGTAATTATTTTTTAGTACATTTAAGTTATAAACATTTTATTTCTATTCTTTAATATTGGCCTGGTAATTAGGATTACCAATTTACAGAGAAACACCTTTACAATGCCTAACTTCGAAACAATACCTGAATTGATAATGCATATAATTGTATAGGTCACAGGTACACTTACCGGCAGTCTTGTTAGTTTTTCGTACATTTCCTGAAGACAAGAATTCAATATATTGTAAACAGTCACATTGCTGGCTAAACACACTCTGCACAAAAATAACTGAGACATATTTAATGTTTCCACATATCACTTCACAAAATTATATAAAGATCACATTGTTTTTTGTTCTAGCATTGCTTTATTACGTTTCAACAAAAATGCTGATTCAGAAAATTTTATTAGAAAAGAAGGGATCTGTTTATTGCAAATACGATTATTGTTGATAAAAATAAATAAACAAATACAGAAGACGCGTTCTACAATGATGCTTTGATAATTGACAGATAAAAGATCGAACAAAAACATAATTCATCGAATACTACTTTAGTGTTTAATTTTGTATCTTATGCATACAATTGTTAAAGTACTTTCTTAAAGGTTAAATTATTAGAATATAACGAAAAATAGGCACACTTACCTCTGCACTATACCATTAGATGGAGTTAATATAGCGTTTTTATTAAACGCTCAAATATTCTCATTCGTCGACAGGACAGACGCTCGTCGCATCTGTCAATCTTATTCTGGGTCCGGAAATATTTTTGTATTATTCTTTCTTTTTTTTCTTTTTACATTAATTGTATAATACTGAGTATTATTATATTGTAAATACATAAGTGTAAATTTGTTACTTGTACATATGCTAGCCTCGGGATATCCTATAAGTGCTCCTTATATAGTTAAATGTGTGTAATAGTACTTTCACCTGAGGATATATTACATTAGTAAGTTTGTATAACAATTTTTCCTATTTACTAATATTCTCTCTCAGAATATATAATAATATAGTCCTCACCAATTTCGCTACCCTTAACAAATATGTGACAGTTTTTGGGAAAAGGTCCCACTGTCGATATGGAGTTATGAAGTACAGACCATACGCTATGTTTTGGTGAAAGATATATGTCTCTAGGTGCTACAGTTATTTTCATAAAATTCTTCAAATTTGCAAAAGTCAAAAAGCGACAGTTGAGAAAACATTGGTTAAAGTTTGGGACGGCAAAAAACACACTTGTACTTTGAAGTTATGGAGTGGTTAGTATCAAATGAATTGGCATACTTTAAGGATTTCAAATTAGTCAAAATCATGTATGTAACCTTAGAAGTTTAAATGTTACGGAGGCTTGAACATAAAAAGAGAACAAAAATATGACAATCCTGAATATGGGTTTATTTTCTATATTTATAACATGACATGCAGATTTATCATTAAAGTTGTATTTATAAATGTATTCTCATGCTAAAAAAGAATTATTTCAAAAAGTTAAGAAACACAGAATTGAAAAGTATAGCATAAAAAAATACAAATGACAAGTGCATTTTAATATATAATATAAGATTACTTAAAAGACACACTTATCAAGCATAAAAAGTATGAATATCAAATTCTAAGTACTTTTTTATGCATTATAAAGTTTAGTGATTTTCTATAGGTAGCGTCCCACTTTGTCGATTCATTTATCCCATTTTATGTATGAGATAAAGGTTTGTTATTGTTAATCTAATAGTCATTGATACTAATGTCGTTTGTTTGATCTTTTTTTACGGAATTTGAACGGAATTTATTTCCGACTCAAGTTTAGCGTCCAACTTTGACGGTTTGGTTTCGTTCGTATGGACATACGCTAAAAAAATACTACAAGTATAAAATCAGCTTTTAAAACATAGGTGTAATGTTTTTCGAGTTAGTATTTATATAAATGCTATTTTATATCTATCGGTTAATTATACAGGGTGTCCCAAGAAGTAGTGATATACTGAAGCTGGGACGTAGAGGACCTAGAGGGCTATCTAAATCACCCCCATGTATGTTCCGCGATTTTTCGTATTTTCGGAGTTATGACTTTTTTTTTAATTCTTCACCTATCGCCGAGTACGATGATTTATTTATGGTGACGTGAATTATTGCGGTAGATGCTTGATTTTTTTTGTGTGCTAAGCTGATAGATAGGCCAATTCAGTATGGTAACATTTACTATCGTTAGATCATTGAATGGAATAAAAAAAAAATTAAATGCCAAGAATGATAATTTTACCCAATATGTTCCCAACTTCAAGGGGCTTTAAAAAGATAAAATCACATTTAAAAAAAATACCGTTTGGCTTTTAAAAACTTGCTCTATCTATCAGGTAGCTACCCTGAAAATTTCATTTTATTATTCATAAGGCTTCAATCAAAAAATTGAAATCTAAATGTGGTAAGTGCAAAATTTTAATTTACATGATGATTAATACAAAAAAAGTAAAACCAATTACAAGGTGTTTAATTACAAGAAATTTTCAAAATAGGCCCCTGTTGCTCAATGCAAGTGCGACATCGCCGAAAAAAGTTGTCTTTTAAACGTCTGAATGCACTTCTATTATTTTTAATGGTTTCTTCTGCTACTCTCAATTTCCGGGTTAACTCGTCCAAATTGCGGTATTCTCTTGAGTAGACGAGGTCTTTGTAGTATCCCCATACAAAAAAATCAATGGGGTTTAGGTCGGGGGATCGTGGAGGCCAGGCTATAAGGCAGGCGTCACCCCGGCCGCAACGACCAATCCATCTTTCAGGTTATCTTTGATTGAAATAGTTTCTTACGTCCGAGGCAAAATGGCATGGTGCACCATCACACTGCAGTACTATGCTTCTGCGTGTCTCCAAGTCCACATCTTCTAACAGCAGGGACAGATCAAGCGGTCTGGCAGCTGAAAGGGCCCGATTAGCTGACCGTTAAGTATGCCAGACCAAAGGTTAACACTAAAGTGTTCTTGGAATGTCGATTCCCTTTTTAAATTTGGATTTTCAATTGCCCATGAGTGAGAATTGTGCATATTAAAAATCCCATTGCGTCTAAAGTGGGATTCATCCGTCCACAAGATTTGGTTAAAAAAGTTTTCGTTTTCCGCTTGTCTCCTCAGCATTTCCTGACAGAATTCAATTCGCCGATTGTAATCTTCCGGTTTCAACTGTTGCAGTTTTCTAATGTGAAACGTATGATATCCTACGCTCTGTAGTGTACGGTGTACCTGAGATTTAGAAAGTCCGGTATGACGTTCCATAACTCTCACACTGGTCGACGGGTCTCTTTCTACTTCTTCAACCACTGCTACCTTCTACCACCTTCTACATCAGGATCCGGCATAGTGGCCATACGGCCTGATCTGGTACCTGGTATGTAACCTTCCAAATACGCATTATGTACTCTTAAGATCATGCGATAGTCAGGAAACGTTTCAGGTTGAGGCCCGCCTTTTCGTTCCACATGTTCCCGGTACAGCCTTGAAGCTTCCGCCGCATTCCCCCTAGCATAACCGTAATAGTAATGTATTTCTGCGTAGTCACGTGAAGTAAACATGATCACTTACACGCAAACTCAAGTCCAGTTAAATAATGCCAAGTCGTCGATTCCAGGTAATAACACTAATCCTAATCGTAATGCAAGTAAAAGTTCATATGAATAGCCAAAATGATTAGAGAAACGAACAATTAGCAGTATTAAAACACAATTTTTAAATTATTGAAAAGTACCAACGATGACCAAACAACGTGAAAAATTTCTAATGCGTCAACCGTCTTTTGTTCTTTTTCTATTAATGGCCAGTGCGTGATTTAGAACGAAATTTACATCTTCGAAATTCAAATCTTGTGGACGAATGAATCCTACTTTAGACGCAATTGGATTTTTAATATGCACAATTCTCACTCATGGGCACTTGAAAATCCAAATTTAAAAAGGGAATCGATATTCCAAGAACACTTTAGTGTTAACCTTTGGTCTGCCATACTTAACGGTCAGCTAATCGGGCCCTTTCAGCTGCCAGACCGCTTGATCTGCCCCTGCTGTTAGAAGATGTGGACTTGGAGACACGCAGAAGCATAGTACTGCAGTGTGATGGTGCACCATGCCATTTTGCCTCGGACGTAAGAAACTATTTCAATCAAAGATAACCTGAAAGATGGATTGGTCGTTGCGGCCGGGGTGACGCCTGCCTTATAGCCTGGCCTCCACGGTCCCCCGACCTAAACCCCATTGATTGTTTTGTATGGGGATACTACAAAGACCTCGTCTACTAGCAGAAGAAACCATTAAAAATAATAGAAGTGCATTCAGACGTTTAAAAGACAACTTTATTCGGCAATGTCGCACTTGCATTGAGCAACAGGGGAGCCATTTTGAAAATTTCTTGTAATTAAACACCTTGTAATTGGTTTTACTTTGTTTGTATTAATCATCATGTAAATTAAAATTTTGCACTTACCACATTTAGATTTAAATTTTTTGATTGAAGCCTTATGAATAATAAAATGAAATTTTCAGGGTAGCTACCTGATAGATAGAGCAAGTTTTTAAAAGCCAAACGGTAATTTTTTTTATGTGATTTTATCTTTTTAAAGCCCCTTGAAGTTGTGAACATATTGGGTAATTTTATCATTCTTGGCATTTAATTTTTTTTTATTCCATTCAAAGATCTAACGATAGTAAATGTTACCATACTGAATTGGCTTATCTATCAGCTTAGCACACAAAAAAAATCAAGCATCTACCGCAATAATTCACGTCACCATAAATAAAAATCCCATCGTACTCGGCGATAGGTGAAGAATTAAAAAAAAAGTCATAACTCCGAAAATACGAAAAATCGCGGAACATACATGGGGGTGATTTAGATAGCCCTCTAGGTCCTCTACCTCCCAGCTTCGGTATATCACTATTTCTTGGGACACCCTGTATTTTTTAAAATAATACTGTTTTTTATTTAGCGGAATCATCGATAAAAAAGCCCACTATCGATGGTTACCCAACCCTACTATTCATATTTCATATTTTTCTTTTCTCCTGCTCAAAAAGTAGTCATATTAGCTTCGTGAAGCGAGACTAAAATAGTACATTTAGCTCCTAGGGTTTAAAAGAAAGCCATATAATCCCATAAATATTTCAATGACTGAAAAAAAAAACTTGCGGTCAGCTACATACTCCTTACAAATAATTTAAAACAAACAAACCAACCTGATCAGATTGGCCAAACTTTCTGATGGAATTGCTCAAACTGTACTTTTAGTTTTTCATGAAATATAAAATTTTAAGGTCTTTTTTATTTTCTCGCAGTCGAAATGAAAAGCAGAGTGTTTAACACGTGGCTAAAAGCCATTATATGACACTCAGATATATTTGTCCTTGCTCACTTCGTGAGCTCATCCAAATAATCACTTTGTATCATATTAATGGCTTATTTTAGCCCCTTGTCAAACAATCTTCTATTTTTTATTCGTATTTTTTATGCTGTACTTTTCAATTCGTTTTTTAACTTTTTGACGTAATAACTAACTAAAGGGATCCATAGAATTATTTCTGTCTTGTTTAGCATGAGCATTCATTAATGATACAACTTTAATGATGAATCTGCGGGTTGTGTTATAAATATATAAAATAAACCCATTTCAGGATTGACATATTTTCGTTCTGTTTTCATGTTCAAGCCTCCGTAACATTTAAACTTCTAAGGTTACATACATGATTTTAAATCCTTAAAGTATGCCAATTCATTTGATACTGACCACTCCATAACTTCAAAGTACAAGTGTGTTTTTTGCGGTCCCAAACTTTAACCAACGTTTTCTCAATTGTCGCTTTTTCACCTTTGCAAGTCTGAAGAATTTAAAAAAAATAAGTATAGCACTTAGAGACATAATTTTTTCACCGAAAGATAGCTTATGCTTTCTTATATTACAAACTACTCATAACTCCATATCGACAAAGTAGAAATGTTTCCCTATAACAAGCACAAATATGATATCGACGATTTTTTCGGTATTCGACAAAGTGGGACGCTGGGGACTAAACTTTGAGGCCTTAAAAAGGTGCTTAAATTGGTCATTTATGGGTCGACATCAAAATCATAGGTTGATTACAGTATGTTCTATTAGTTTTCATTGAAAGTCGATTTTCGGTAGGTTTTGCCGTATTTCACTAAACTGCCCGTAACTCCGAAACTAGAATCGACAAAGTGGGACGTTCTACTAAACTCCCTCACATATTATGAACTTCTGGCATATGTCTGGCTAATTATTGAGTAAATTAAGTGAAATTGAAGAATGTGAGCTTACGCACTTTTTTATATGGTTTTATTTAGCTTGGCCCTGTATATTTGAAATAATTGATAGATTCAGGTGTTATGAAGCATGCAGCTTAAGATCCCTATGAGACATCATAAGAACACGTAGGAAATGTTGACGGTCCAGCGTCTACCCGAGAAGTAGATACCGGACCGTCAACATCTCCTGCTTTCCCTGATGATGCCTCGTACAGAGGGAAAACATGTGTTGAGGATTATACTGTCTGGTGGTAATTTGTTGTATTTGCATGAATATTTTTTTGTGCACGTTTGAGCACAATTTATTGTCACATCAAACCAAAACACTATTTAGCGTAAAAGTTAAGGAACTATAATCTAGAGATGCAAGGATATCAGCGGTTCTAGTTGTAGCCATGTTGTAGGCAATTTTTCATAGAACAGCGAACTTAATTCACTCTTAGTATGCATTGAATGGCGGCACGTTATAGTTTACGTTGTAAATGGATGAATGTTTTTATAACGGTTGATATTTCTTGATTGGTTAAGATTTGGTAGGTGTTGGAAATCATGCACGCAAAAAAATATAAAATAACAGTTTTTTACTTTTTAATGTTTAAAAATATTTGTGACATTAAGCTGAACTTAATATTGATTACTTAGTAGTTTGATATTTATGTTACTCAAATTATCTCCTTATATTAGGTACTGAATTATTATCCCGTATCTGCTTGGATAGTAAAATGTGGCTGATAGGCCGGATACTGGATAGTGACCGGATATCCATTGTATCTCTACTGTAATCCATTAATGCAGTATATTTCATTGTAGCTAAGGTTCTTCAGTTTTAGCCATAAAAAGAAGACACATTTTTTGTTCTGAAATCAAGCATTGGATTAAGTTAAAGTCCTCAGAAAAAAATGCTTCCTTATTTTTATGACAAAAAAATATGGATTTTGAATTGTCTAGTGTATTTATAAAGTTACTAGAAGGTGCCTACAACTTTGTTCACGGAGAAAAAAAAAATTATAACCCTCTTTTTCTCTTCAGCGTTGTTGAAAAAAAGTATCCTATAACCATTTGTGGATTGTGGATTTGTGGATGTGTTTCCGTTTTGCCAATTTGGCGTGAAGATAAATAAAATAAATAAATAACATAGGGACAATCTTCCACAAATCGTCCTAGTCCCAAACTAAGCAAAGCTTGTACTATGGGTACAAGGCGACGATATACATTATATATAGACAAATTAAAATACTTAAATACATAGAAAACATCCAAAACCCAGGAACAAACATTCATGCTCATCACACAAACATTTGCCCTGGCCGGGAGTCGAACCCGGGACCGCCAGCTTCGTAGGCCGTTGTGCAACCTTGACCCTGTGCAACGGAGCTAAACGCATCGTCAAATAACGTGTCGATAAAGCCACAATGACACAAGAATGACACTAAAATAGAATTTTTTCGATTCAGTGATCTCCAAATACTCCTTACAATCTTTTTTTATAAATATAGCTTCACTGTACACACATTTCATTTTTACAACTTTATTATTTATAGTAAAAATGTGCGCAATGATAAAAACTATTAATTGGTGGAGATTTGTCAGAATCAGAAACATGGGAAAAAAATACAAGTAGAGTAAATTCCCTATTAGCCTGCTTCTGACCTCTGCTTTCTGGCCAAATTGCAAATATATTATACATACCCAGGGTCTAGATAAAGGATATGTACTAAAATTAGACTTATAAACTTGTAAAAATGAGATGTCTGTACCTGGGCTTGTAATCCGGTTAATTTTCCGTACTGGTTAGAGCCTAACCGATAATAAAGTTTACGCTCGCAAGAACATCGCTCTAACCGGTTAAGGAGGCAAAACAGGAAGCGAAATCCATTTACCGGTTAGAGAGCGGTTCCTCTGTGTGAGCGGAGTTTGGGTGAATAACTGCTCGCTTAGACAGGCTTGGTTTGCTTGCTATGGTATTAGATTCAATTTTTCATTTAGTTGACTGTCCTTGCGCCACTATCGGCACGACAGCGGCCATTGATGCTGTATTCTAACACGGAGTAACCGGTTAGAGAGCGCTTCGAAATAAAGTTCCCAAATCAATTCGTCCGAACTGAACCTAAATATTTAACCGGTATAACCTAAATAAATACCGTTTTATTTGTAACTGGTTACAAGCCCTACACTATGTACATGATGTCTGTCTGACCAGTTATTAGCGATTTACCTTATGATGAAAACCACCTCCTTTGTTATAATTTTATGACTATCCAATGATATAGTCTTATTAGTTCACATGATGGAGAGTTCAATAGGGATGATGACTAAATTCAATAATTAGTCCGTTATGTAGATTAATAGAACATATTGGACACGTATTTTTTCTTCTTTTACATAATTAAAAAATAAAGGCGATACATTGAGTCAAAATGTCGTGTGCGTGACGTCGCTCCTAAGTACAGTTTGTACCTAGTTATGTTATGATTATAACGTTACGGAGCCCTCACTCCTAAACTTTAATGCGATGTGTAAAAATCAATTTGAAAAATTGATCATCATATTATCTAACTGAGACTACTTAGTATTTTGATTTTCATACCCTGTCATCTTGCCTATTTAGAATTAAGTCACCACTTACGAGGAGGTTCGGTTTATCGATTACCTACTACCCAAAATACCCAGATTAAGCTATACAGAGGCTTTAGGCAATGTGAGTTTCGGGCCCTTTTTACCCATAGGTAGGTCACTAGGTGGGACGGGGCCCCTTAGAAGCGTTAGGCCCATAGGCAGTTGCCTACATCGCTTTATGGATAAGGCACTGCCAAAACCATGGAATTAATGAAGTTAAATTCTATTTTCAGATGTCCATGTCCAGTGCCGAAAGAAAACATGAAAGCTGCAAACACAACAAGTAATCAAAACATTATATTACAGAAATATGTTGAAAAACGCAAAATGGTTCTTTGATCCAGCAGGATGTTCTCTTCACAAGCCGATTATTTTAATATATCAATAAAATAATTGAGTTTTCTGGCTACAAATTATCACTGCGCCACTAAAAGATGCTTCACAGCGCTAATAAAGTATCTAAAATGAGTCCACCAGAATATGTCTGCGATTACTGCAGCCGCACATTCACGAGGAAATATAATCTTCAAACTCATATAGAAAACTGCCATATTAACTCTACTTGTTACTGCGAAATCTGTGACCAGAGATTCGGTAGCCCAGCTGGCTTGCAACTTCATCTCAGCAGAGGCCACAATCGATTTCTGCAGCCGTACCCAGAATGTGATCTCTGTGGACGCATCTTCACTAGGAAACAAAACGTAGTTTCACACATGGTGACCGTTCATCTGCAAGGATTAGGGCCTCTGATAGAATGCCATGTTTGCTACAAAACTTTTACAACTGAAAGGAACTTGAAGAGGCATATGAATCAGCTACACAACCCTGATGTGCAATATCCCACTTGCGACTACTGTAAAAAAGTCTTCAAAGGCAAGCATACATTGCTAGGTCATATACAAGCCACTCATAATGTTCTAAAAGGGATAATTAAATGTGAATTGTGTGGCAAAGTTTACACTAATAACAGAAATCTGAAGAGGCATATTGAGATGTATCACGGAGAGAAAGAACAATTCAGGTGCCCTCTCTGTCCCAAAGTTTATACGTCTAACCAAAGTTTGCGTCGCCATTCCAGAACCAGGCATAATGATCGGGAACCCAAGACCGAATCGAATATGGAACAGGACACTGACTACTACAATTTTGATTTTAAAGTGCAACTCCACGAGTTCTATTGCGAATATTGTGACAAGAATTTTGCTGAAGAACCTTCGCTGCGTCAACATGTGAAGTCGGAGCATTCTTTCAAAATGTTCTATGAATACTGCAGAAATTCCTTATTGAAGCAGACGGGGAATAGCGAAAAGCAACGCTTTTATAACTGCGAGAATTGCAACAACGCTTTTAACTCCCTCTATGAATTGAAGGATCACATGAGGACCAGTCATGATAGAGAGTACTCGCTCTCTACTTGTAACGTTTGCTTCTCTAAGTTCTACAGTAAAGAAACCATAATAGAGCATAAGAAAATATGCTTCCCGCCGCCTAACGTGAATAATTGTAACTACTGTGACAAATTATTCACAGATATCTCTAGTCTCGAGTTTCATATCAGGATTTTTCACCCGCAAGCTCAAATAGCGGACAACGATGTGTCGTCAACTAACCCTGAAGACACGGAAGCTGGCTTTAAATGTCCTCACTGCAACAGGATGTACTACAGTGACCGTTCTTTGAAACACCATATGAAGCTAAAGCATACAACTGACGAAGCAGTTGAATGCGGCTTGTGCGGAAAAATGTGTAATAACAAGTATTACTTAGCGTCCCATATTAAAATCGTGCACAACGACGACTCCTGGTCCAAATGTGATTATTGTGACAAGCAGTTTAAATCCAAGAGGAATATCCGACGTCACATCGAATACACACACTTGGGTATGCAGCGATACAAATGTATAGAATGTGAAACGCTCTTCAAAGAAAAGAGAAGTCTTAGGAAACACGTTCGGACAAAGCACCCAGACTCAACAGTTTTTCCGCAGTGTCATATCTGTTACAAACGCTTTGAATCCGCGAAATCCTGCAAGATTCACCTGAAACTGATCCACTCTTTCAACATGAACACGTACCCTTGCGATCTCTGTTCAGTATCCTTCAGCTCCAACGAGGCTTTAAGCATCCACCTTAAAAACAAGCATTTAGCTGAAGACCAAATTTTCAAATGCGAACCGTGTAACCTAGTATTCAACGGTTCGGAGAAGTTCGAACAACACATCGAGATCTACCATGTAACTCTACTTCCAAACATAAAACAGAAGACTTTACCCCGTTGTATTATATGTATGAAGGACTTCAGTACACGAAAGACTTTGAAGCGGCACATAAAGAAGTTCCATAATGAGTTTGATGTCGAAGAGCTGGCAACATTTGGCTCGAAGAAGAGAATGTTCAACATTGACTGCGAGGAATGTATACAGAATTTCAACAATGAATTCTACCTGGATGTATACCAGAAGTTGAAGCATTTGAAAGACTCGATCGTCTTCAAATGCGAGAGCTGTTCCTCGTCCTACAATTGCCTGGAATATTCAGTACAGCGGCATAAGCTGTCCAATTTTGAATCTTGTAAAAGCAAGATGATTCTAAGTGAGTTGTGTACGGCTGAGATGAGTGATGAAGCTTTGGATACCTGGGTAGAGAGTGCGGAAGCTGAGAGTACTACAGGAGAGTTGAATGTGAAGGTGGAACCAATGGACGAGGTGGAAGATATTGTGAAGACTGAGCCAATGTCGCCGTAAGCAACATTATACACCTTTTTTTCCTTTCATTTTAACAGGTGGTAGGGTAAATCAATAACAGGTCACCGCTCAATAATTGGCCACCTTATACTAAAAATGTATTCTATTTATAGGTAAACAGAATTAATTTTAGTATAGGATAAGGTATCAAATACTGGCCCCCTCATACTAAAATCAATTCTCTTTACCTATAAATAGAATTCATTGAGTTATTGACGATTTACTCTAGTACCCGTCAATATGAACAACTTTTCCTATGGGGAGACATTCTGGAAACGAAAAAGAAAACTAACATTTCATACTACATTTTAGTAGTTTGGTAATTAGTATGAGGTGGCCAGTTATTAAAGGGTGGCCATCGATTGATACCTTATGCTAAAATGAATTCTGTTTATCTATAAATATAATATATTTTTTAGTATAAGGTGGCCAGTTATTGACGATTTAAAATTAACTGACACCTGTTCAAATTAAAGGAAAAAAACACGGAGTATAAAGTATTGAGATATACATAGTCACTGTCTAAAAGAAATTTATGTTTTTGAGGGTAGCTTTTTACATATATAAAACAAGAGGACTGGCAATTGCCATACTTTAAAAACTAGATAGCGCCTTAAAACTAAACATTTAACGATGTTACTATTAAATAATATTTTCTTCTGTTTCCGCGATTATTACTCTTTTAAATAAAGCAATTTAACGGATCATATATTATCTCATTTGAGTTCCCGACGTTTCGGAAGTTTTCCATGGTCACGGGTGGACCCGTCTAAATGAGATAATATACGCGATATAATCCGTTAAATTGTTTTATTTAAATGATGTTACTACTATTGAACAAAGATACTTAGTTACATTAACAATTTGTCCGTTATCTAACTATCGATAAATTAATCGTAACATTTAAAAACTGTATCACGCTTTCAAAGTTGAATAATTGTAAAAAATAATTCTTATAGGTACATAAATGGCGTCGTACGGTTAGGGAATTTAAAGGTTTGTCACTATTCGACTTTATTTAATGGTCTTAAGGTTCAAAAGTGACAAACCTTTTAATACCTTGACTGTGTATGACGGGGAACGGCTTTTTGTACGGCGATTGACACTCCTCTTGTTTTAAAAGTTCTTGTATGGTAACTAGGAAAGTTGATTTTATCTATCCTAAGGTTTTAACGTTGTAAGACGTTCCTCAGTTATATGTGAGTAAAAACTACAACTAAGTATAATTGTCAGTTGCACACTTAAGAGTATTTAAGAACAGGATTAACGCTTAACTAAGTCTGCTCCTGAAGTATGGGTGCGGTACGGGAGGGGCGACAAGAGGCGTAATATGTATATAGCAAGACAGGACACGTCATGTGACGTCACTGGTCGCCCCTCCCGTACTACTCCCATACGTCAGGAACAGACTTACAGTTTTGTGCAAAATAATAGCAGTGAAGCTGGATTTGCAGTCAAGGTGTAAATGTGACTTAAGATTTTAGTTATAATCGTGGTATGAGTTAACAATAAAGTGCATTCAGGTTCGAAGACAGCAATGTAATAAACCTTTAGCCGCCCAAAGGCCTATTAAAAGGCCTCCTCCTATTCAAAGAACTTTGAGTCATTTTCTATCAAAATAGAGTTGCATTAACTTTTAGTCGTTCGAATTGAACACAAAGGCAATACAACCGAATTTCCTACACTTTTGATTCAAATTCCGCTGCCACATTTCTTTATATGGTGTGTGGCTCGAAAATAAAGACACTTTTAAGACCCTGTTATTTATATGGGATGTACTTTTCGAAATTTGTGATTTTTTATAGTAATTAAGAAGTATGAATTGATTCGGTGGCCGAACAAACAGTCTTTGGGTACATAGATTCTCTTTAGGGGCAGTATTTTGCATCTATCTTGTTTTAAAAACTACTTACCATGGTACATACATACTGCTATTATTTTGCACACAGCTGTAGTTAAGCATTAGTCCTTCTTTTAAATGCTCTAAGTGGGCAACTGACTATTTAGCTGTAGTGTTTACTGACATACAGGGTGAAAAGGCACGACGATCCTTTCCGCAAAGAGGGGTTAGTTTAAGTGATGGAGAATCGATTCGTAATGTTTAGATTTTTGTTACGAACAATTAGTAAATTATTAAAATTAATTAATGTTCTTAGTGACAACCCTACTATTACTACGTACTATCTACCTACATGTAAGTGTACACACACAATTGTAATATTGACTGGGAAATATTATGGGTAGCAATGTTGTTTTGATAAGAGGAAATACAGTACTAAATCTAAACAATCCCTCTTTTGCGGAAAGGATCGTCGTGCCTTTCCACCCTGTATATGGCTTTTGTCTTAGGACTTAGCAGCTGTAGTTTTAATCATTACAAGCAATCATAAATCTCATATTTAATCACATAAAAGTATATTTAAGCGAGATATGTCTCCAACCTTCACACCTCCGGCTAGTCCGTGACGCGGGTCATCAAGTCTATATAAGACGTCGCGCAACGGGACCTGCGGCCCATTCCCTAACACGGTGGCGCGCGACATACTTACTCACTACTTGTACTTTAGAAACCCCATTTTTAATGGTCAATTAATTTACTCGTATTTTAATTAAAGATTTCCTTTTTTAAAGATTTCAATTTCTTTTTCTTTTAAATCTATGTTACAGCATTTCAATATACCGCATTTGGAATGTTTGAAGACCACAGAGGGTACTCTGATATTCGATTTTCGAAGTCCGTATCGCGCCATCTCGCTCACTCAAATACAGTCCCTTTGACCGCCAACGACGGCTATGGCCGACAACTAAAAGTCCTGCCACTGACGTCACAAAGGCTACAGCCGTGCAAATTTCAATGATCAAAAACTTTGGATTACAAGTATTTTTTGATACTCGTCAACTAAAATCTGATAATAAGAACTCCGCAAATCCTACTATAACGACATGCTTTTTAGATTGGATCATCACTCTATACTCTATGGTCTATATTATATGTCACTGAACTATAATACTTATATTATACAACTCCGCACAGAACTATAATGAATTTCAAAAAAAGAACGCGGTGTTTTGCAATTGTTTTTTAAGCTATGTTTCATTACCTGTAGTTTATGGGTTACCTACTCGTAGAAAAAGTATTGTATACAATAGTTATCTCTTATTGTTTTGCTCTGGCGTCAGTGGCACGGTAAATTGCTCCGCCGCTTAGCGTTCAAAAGGTTAACATGAGAGCGAGTGGGATGGCGCGATACGAACTCCGAATTTCAGAGTTGCCCCTCAGGTTTGGAATTTTGTCATTTTTTTTCTGTGGTATCTTATAGAACGACCTCTCAATAATAGAAACATTGGTGAAAAAACTACTTCAATCTCAAAAAAACTTACCGAGATACAACGTTAAAATCTCCCCAAAAACGCTCGTTACTAATGCCTAGGAACGTGTGACGTCACACGGGAGCCTGGCGCAGGTCATCCGCTCCGGGTGCCGTTTCCTGTCCAAAGAGTAGCGCTGCCGTCTGACGGAACCCCGCCGCTGCGAATATACAGGAATCTCACCCGAGCGGTGGTTAAGCCAAGCTCCTTTTTAACGCAGCGGACGTCATTAACAGGGTTCGAATATTCGTTGAGATATTGACCTAAAGTTTGGCGGCGCCGTCTATGTTGAACGGTATGGAGACGGACTCAATTTAATTTTCTTAATATACTTCCCGGGATACCTAAATTTAGTAACAAGACCTCCAAAACGCATGTTTTATTATTCCCGTATGTTACATATTCCTTGAAATTAAATCAGTTCGCACCGCGGTTACGACAAATACTTACGTTACCTACATTTGCGTAACAACGTACGTGCTTACCAATATAGTCATAAATAGCAAAACTAAACATGTTTGTGTATTTTTACCTCCTTGCGTCTTTTTATATAAATTCGGAACTAATGTTATTTAATCAAAAAGCCGACTCCTTATTTGCTCAATTTTTGCCGGGTTTTTGGCAATTTTAGGTAATATCTCACCGAATATTCGAACCCTGGCCATTACTTTCTTTACACTAGAATACTTGTGTGCTTCTGACTGTACTACTGTAGCCAGGATTAAGACTGCAATTTCATGTAATCGCTTTTAACTGTACAATAATAAAATATTTATATTAATGGAGTTTACATTTTTAATTTCAGAGGTGCAAAAATAATGTATGTGAAAATTTAATTATAAACTGCTATATCCTCTTCGTTCGAGGGGGGGGGGGGGGGAATCATAGCCCTCTAATAGTTTGAGCAATTCTTTATACTTAAATTGACAGCTTATATATTTTTTAAACTAATAATGGCGATAGACAATTTTTACTTTTTAATGTATAAAGGGCTGCAATACGATCAGAAATTTTGGCCAATCTGATCAGGTTGGTTTGTTTGTTTTTAATTATTCGTAAGTAGTATGTAGCTGGCCGCAAGTTTTTTTTTTCAGTTTCATAGAAATTTGTATGGGATTATATGGCTTTCTTTTAAACCCTAGGGGCTAAGTGTACTATTTTAGTCTCGCTTCGCGAAGCTAATATGACGTACTTTTTGAGCAGGAGAAGTGAAAAAGTATCATATAACCATCTGTGAATGCCCAGATACCCGGGTACCAAATATAGTTGAAATTTGTTTTGGCGTGATGAAGCCACGGCACATATGATTTAAAAAAAATGTTTATCGATTCAGTGACCTTCAATTTTGATTTATATATCTTCAACCTACACACATTTAATTTCTACAACTTTATAATAGGATACATATATTAAAACAAAATATATGTTAAAAATATGGACTTTAATCTTACTTATTACTTAAACATCAACATTTTTCAGACACTTCATAATTGTTGGCACCAGTATCACACATCTACATACAAATAAACATTTTTATTTTGAATACATAAAACAAAAAGATCCACCGTCAAGTTAGCAATAAAAATATGTATTTGCGATTCCATGGGCGTTTCAGCCATTGTCAGTCTCTATTCCTAAGTATTAACCTTTTGAGCGCCAAGCAGCGAAGTAATACCACGTGACCCAGGCGTCACAGTAATAAAATAAAGTAGTGATTGCAGAACGAGGTATTGATATTATATTCGGAGTTTTTGAATCATGATATTTGGTAGGCATATGCCGACGTTGGCGTCAGTGGCAACAATATCTGTGGCGCTCAAAAGGTTAAAGTGAAAGCGAGAAATATCTTTGGACACCTGATTCAAGGTCTAGAATTTTATTAAAATATACAAAAATCTCTTAAGTGAACGAAAAAATACTGGTTATTTTGTATAAAGAGAATACCGGTTTCCGTGGTTGGGAGCCCTGAGGGGCTACTACGAATTTTGATATTCGAAGTTTGTAAGGCGCCATCGCGCTCACTCAAACACTATAACACGAGAGGAACAGGGACGGCACGATACGAACTTCGGAGTAACCTCCCTGGACACGGGCCCAGTGTTTTTATATTATAGACGGAACAGTACGCCTACCATGAGTTCGGCACGAGCGAGTATCGAGCGCTCGATGACGGTCTATCTCTTTCGCACTATTAGCGCGTGCGAGAGAGGTGCACTGACTCTCAATGCGAGATACTAGCTAGCGCCGATCGTAAACTCAGCTCATGGTAGGCACACTGATGGTAATGTATCAATTTCTCGTATTGAACTGGACATTGTATCACAATTATTTTTCAGCATTGGACATTTCTAGAATACAAAGTATTAAGGGAGCGAAGTATTACGTAACGAATTTTGGGGGAGGGGGTCTTGTAAAACGTTACGATGGGTTACAGGGGCGGGAGGGGGGAACTACGCGTTACGTAACATTGTTTTTTTTTACCCTTCAGAACGGTCGCGTACACAGATTCTCTCACGCACTTTTAACTTTTATTTCTCAAAATTTCAAATGGTATGACTATCTTAGGTAAAAATGGTGACTTGATGGTTACGTAACATTTTACAAGTGGCGAGGGGAGGGTACAGAAAAAGGGGGTCAAACATCTCCAAAAATTGCGTTACGTAATACTTGAACTCTCTCCCTAACTTAACCTTTTGACGAATTTGTTGTGTCCGTTCCATTTGCTCTATAGGAGTGTGTGTCATCGTAAATAGTTAACACACTCAACGTGTAAGAGAAGTACCGGGTTCGAGTCCTGGTGTGACCACTGGCGAGGGTAATCCTATTTTTCTTTGCACTTTGACTTGTATCTGTCACAATAGATAATAATGTGGGTTATTCCCGCATAAAGGCCTTATCACACTGGCGAGTTGCGAGCGTGTTTTCTATACAAATATCAGTCGTGGCGAACGCGCTGAGTGATCACATTCATACAACTCGCTAAGTGTGAAAAGGCCCTTAGAAGCACAAAACATTGTGTTTCATATTAAGAAATCATAGATAGTTGCTACAAGTTTTTTGATACTAGTTGCAACTGTTGTGACTATAACTAGACATTTTTCTGCTCGACATAAACATAACATAGACAATCCTGTTCTGGATAAGAACAACTTCAAGGTCTTAGAGGAATACACAGTATGTAGTAGCTATTAAAAAAATATTCATAATGTCCTGCAACTCATAGCTCAATAAGGTTTTTGTTATGAGTTCTAGATGTACCAGAGGCCGGAATAGGCATACTTACTAGCGATATCCACTAGGATCACCTGACCTGATCACCCAGGTGATTGTATTGGACGAATATGTCCTCTGAGATCACCCCGGTGATCTTATTGGATGCAATATCCTGAACGATCACCTGGGTGATTTTAGTGGACAGAACTATATCCAATAGGATACCGCTGAAAGTAATATCAATTTGCAATAATGAAAGATCATTAGATTAATTACCAGTGCTGACATGAGTACATGACACGATAAGTTACTAATAATATATTTTGAAGTTAAATGTATCAATATGGATAATGAAGGTTAATAAGTGAGAACTCACTGATTACAGATGAAAGTGCCACGAGAATCCCAGCCTCTGTAGATGACAATATATTTAATAGATATACAAATTTACTTATTTACATAGAAAACATCCAAGACTCAGGAATAAATATTGATGCTCATCACACTAATACTTGCCCTTACCGGGATATGAACCCAGGACCTTCAACTTTGCAGGCAATATTACTTCCGATGAACTAAACTGGTCATCATAGAACTGATGTATAAAAAAGTGGAAACATTTGACAATTCCATAGCATAAATGGAAAGGACTCATTTTAGTAAAAGGAACTAAAATTAAAATTTAGAACTTTTTCTCCTTTTAAAAGACTTTGTGGCTAAAGGCAACTTTAAATGCACTACCCTTTTCCCACCTGTGTACCCGACCGTTGCCCCAACCACACGGGCCTTCATACTAAAAGTCGGCAGGGTCGTCTTCAAAGCTGCACAGATTGGTTCCACCTCAAATTTAAATTGATTTAATACTAACAAAATGACTATTATATGACAAATTGTTTTATCTTTATAAGATTGTGGCCTAGCCCTTTTACCACCCACTACTTCAGTGAAACCGTTAAGCAGAATGTCGTTCAAAGTTTTTGAATATGGACATGGTATAAAATCTTTTTTCCGAATATCGTTATATTTGAGTGGTAAAAATTGTAGGAGCTCGCTGGCATACAAAGCCAGAACAGTTAACCGAGGACTCAAATTCTTGTCTTTCACAAATGATTTCATATATGGGTGCAGCTTTGTGGTGTAATCTATATCCTGTATGTCCGAAATAATATTCTCATATTGCTCTTCAGATAAAATCTTGCCTACAGGATATACATCCTCGACTTTAGCTGATTCTCTATTTATAGGCGGAACATAGAAGTCATCGGAGTCATTGTTGTCATAAGAAGACAAATCCAGCTTATCAACGGTGACGTTTGCAGTTACTTTTTCCATCTGTTCAGTCACCGTTTGTACATTAACTTTCATTCTCTCCTTCTGTTCCATTTTCTTCTTCTGCTTTTTAGACCCGAACTTTCTGCTTAACTCCAATCTGCTCGTTTCGTGCTGTTGCGTATCGTCTCGGTCGACTTTGCATACCGGTTGTAACTCTGCGCGCCCCATCTCTATGAGTCGAACTTTACCGGTTTTCCTGTTCCTGGCTAATATTAGAGTCTTCCCTAAGTCTTCGTTTACCTCCTTACCAGCGAAGAGGAGATCGGAAAGCTCGGTAGCTATCATCCTCGACCCATCCTTGTCTTGTAAAATTGCGCAGTCAACTTCGAAGTCTTCGTTCGGATATCCATTTTGGAAGTCTATTATCATAGGATAGACCAACCCCTTGGGACAGACAGAGTCTATTGTGAGCTCCGTCATTACTTAGCCCGCTGATAATATATACTACGAAATACACGACTATTCACGTGCCACTTTTAGGTTATAAACAAACCACTAGTGTCACTGTTAAATGTAGATTGGCAGATTTCGTTCAGAAACTATTTATTAATTATATATAGCTCTATCAATGTTATAGCCCTTCCACACCAGAGGGGCTACTACGAAACCCGAAAAACGAAGTTCGTAACGTGCTGCCCCTCTCGCTCCCATGTCATGCTGTGTTTGAGAGAGCGGGATGGCGCCATACGAACTTTTTTTCGGGTTCAGAGTAGTCCCTGTGATCGATAATATCGGCCGTCTTTTTGAATTGAATCCATCATTTAACGTGACCGCCCGAAATGACTTAGGACTTCAACAAGCGTCTTATAAGTTGTAAATGATGTCCTTATCATGAAAATAAATATAAAAGCGGCTGCATACATTTTCAGATTTTTAGGTCCACAGTTCTATCATGATGTAAATGTCGTGTCAGTGAACGATAAATCGTAAAAGCAGTCAATGGTTGGGACAATTGACATTATGATATGCTGGTACATGGTACTATACCGGAAAGTAGCAGAATCTCATATGATGGAACAGTTGCAAAAGTGTAAGCACTAAATAATATTTCAAAATCCCTCAAGAATATAGTAACAAGTGGGCATGGAATGAATTTAGCCGTTTTTTGTTAGTTACTAGTTAGTACCGGTCATGTCAACGACCTTAACTATTTTTATCAAAATGCTTCTCGATCCTTCGTTCTTCTTTTGACATAAATATTAAATCGTGTTCGAAATGATTTTCTTGCTTCGTAGTGGTCTTTTTCTTGGCATTATTATGGTAATTTATTTTACAATTGCGAAACATTTAGTCTTGTTTGCATCGGTGCCATTCAATGACTATCAACGTCTGACGAGCTGCCTCGATTTTTGAGTTTCGGAGTAACCCCTCTTCATTATGTGCTGTCTCTCTCACTCTCATGTTAAGCTGTATTTGAGTGAGCGAGATGGCGCCATACGAACTTCATTTTTTGCATTTCGCAGTAGCCCCTCTGTTCTCAAAGACAGATCCTTGCCAGTAAAATAAATTTACCCACTTGCTGCTGTGACATCACCCTTTTGACGGGCACTTTTCAACATGCGACATATAGAGAGCGGTCATGCCGGTCTCATCTCACATAAAGTTGCTATAGTTTGGCATTACAATGTGTTTAAAATCATCTCAAATAGCTTGTAATGTAACTGTCAATGCTTTAAATAGGTATAGTAGGTATTGATTTTTCAAATATCGGGGAACACTCGGGGAAAGTGCATTTACTTTTGTACATTAAAATTGAATACCATTGCATCCAAAACATAAGCAATTTGTTAAATATACTTATTATAAACTAACATTAAATGTTATTGTACATTCTAAAAAAAATACTGTTTCGGACACTTCAAAACTATTCTAGTATGTAAGTATTATAAACAGTACTTTATAGAAATATAAAAAAAATTGCTACACCATACCAGGGTCCTTGTACAGTTAGCGGCAAAAAGATATACACAATTAGTCCGTAGTCCGTTAAAACATATTTTATCTGAAATCTATTGATGCGTAATAAAGTCTAGCCTAATATTATCTTAAGTGTGAAATGCAGGTTACCTAAATGATAATTGATGATGATATATTTTACAGTTTGATTATTTTCGGTATTACAGAACTAGCTATACCTACAGTGTTTTTTTCGGCTTACATTTTTTGGTTTAAATAATAATAAATTCTTTATTTGGGATAAGTATCCATAGATTATAATTAATAAAAATGTGACTTAAAAAAAATACATGAGGCGGCGAAATTATTCCCAAAATGCACATTGTATAATAGTAAATATGCGTCCAGTAACGCATTTACCTTTCAGTAAAAGTACCTTAGTATTTTGTAAAAGTTTTGGTAGAGTGTTTCTGTCGACTAAAAACGTCTTTAAAACTGTGTAAAAATTATATTTGATTCACTTTTCCTTCCTGCTTAGCTTTTCCGGAATTTTGCTAGTTGTAGGTATAAAAGCATCCGAATTTCCGATACCTGATAATTATGACAAAGAAGTTTGTGCCAGATGAGGGTAACCGATATTATGACATCAGATTTACAAATAATATGAATCATAAAATTAGATTTTCCTATCGCCTTCACCTCACCTATGTGACAACAATTTTATAGCTTTGCATACATTTTGTATTATACTTTAGGTTTGTGATCGTGGATCGATATCGTGGTTTTGCGAAGTTTTAAAATGAAGTAATTTAACCAAACGATATTTTTTTTCCATTTAAATCCAACTACATAAGTGAAACACACATTTGGGGCGCGGGGGGGGGGGGGGGGGGGGGGGGGGGGGGGGGGGGGGGCAGGGTAGCTAAATCTCACCAGAGGGAGGTTGGCAAATAGACAAAAACGCTATGCTTAATTCTCGGCAATATACAGGCTGTCTAGTGATATACTGAAGCTGGGACGTAGAGGACCTAGAGGGCTATCTAAATCACCCCCATGTATGTTCCGCGATTTTTCGTATTTTCGGAGTTATGACTTTTTTTTTAATTTTTCACCTATCGCCGAGTACGATGAGATTTTTATTTATGGTGACGTGAATTATTGCGGTAGATGCTTGATTTTTTTTGTGTGCTAAGCTGATAGATAGGCCAATTCAGTATGGTAACATTTACTATCTAACGATAGAAAATTTCTTGTAATTAAACACCTTGTAATTGGTTTTACTTTGTTTGTATTAATCATCATGTAAATTAATATTTTGCACTTATCACATTTAGATTTCAATTTTTTGATTGAAGTTTTATGAATAATAAAATGAAATTTTCAGGGTAGCTACCTGATAGAGCAAGTTTTTAAAAGCCAAACGGTAATTTTTTTATGTGATTTTATCTTTTTAAAGCCCCTTGAAGTTGTGAACATATTGGGTAATTTTATCATTCTTGGCATTTAATTTTTTTTATTCCATTCAAAGATCTAACGATAGTAAATGTTACCATACTGCATTGGCAGCTGCTCCCTGCTCCCCCCCCCCCCGCGCCACAAATGTGTGTTTCACTTATGTAGTTGGATTTAAATGGAAAAAAAATATCGTTTGGTTAAATTACTTCATTTTAAAACTTCGCATAACCACGATATCGATCCACTATCACAAACCTAACTGACATCGGTTACTGCACATATGCGGCAGCGGCAGTGTCGTTTCTTTTTACGTTAATATATATATTCTTTGCCCGCGCTGACTCGCCCGCCATTCGGTGTTCGTACCTGTCATACACAATAGGGAATATTCATGAATTTTAATTTTTGCTTTATTACTTAAAAGCTCATTCATGTAACGAACAGTAGACAAAAATAATTTTTCGAATAACTTTAAAAATAACCAAGATATAAGCCATCAAACATTTCATTCTATCTAGTTTCTAGCTAAACACAATTTAATATGGAGTTTATATGACCGGAGTGCACTATGATTTAACAGTGCACGACGGACATCTCTGTCTAATTAATAGTTTAAAATGCGTATATCTTGCGTATTTCTTGGCCGATTTAAATTTTAATTTCACATTTTGAAATCGGTTTTACGGCATTTCGATATTAAGATTAAGAAAAGCGTTAAAAAAAAAAACATGCATGTACCCTATTGTTCACGAATCTCTTAGCTTCAAAACTGAACGAACTCATCAGGAAAATAAAAAAATAAAACCGACTCCAAAAACAAAAGTAAAAAGTAAAGAAATAACTGCATAATTCAGTTTCTTCAATTTACTTTCAAGTAACCGTTTGTCTACTCAATCTATACAGTATATACAATTAATGTTATTTTGGCGGCGCACATAGGGGTATTTGCACGATCTACGCGGCCAAAAATCCCCAAATCAAAATAATAATAACATTCGTAAAAACCACTTCCTAAAACAAAGCACTAACCCGGGAGCAAAACCCCACCCCTTTCTACCTGCTAGAGCGCAACCCGCGCCCCTAGCATCAGTCGGAATTTAACCGTTTCACGTAGTGTACGTTTGTTCTCGGCGCACTTTTTTAAATGTTAAACTCCCAAGTGAGTTGTTATATTATCAAGTTCGTGTAACAAATTGAAAGTGATGGATTCTGAAGGAGAAGGTAAGAAACTTATAAACTACGTTAATAAAGTCATGGCAACCTAAAGAAAATCATTTTTTTTATTGATTTAAAAAAGCTCATTTTGGGACTGTGATTTTCTTCAATATTTTTACTTTACTAGTGTTTTTGTTTATGTATCGGGGTAGATCGGGCTATGTTTACTATTATAGGTTATTATTTGATCCTTTTTCTTATAACTACTAACAAAAACACCTCCGGAAACATCCGGATAAATACAGTTTTGGGAGATTAAAGATATTTAGCGAAATTATGTATAAAATACGAAATGTTTGTCTGCGATTATAACATGGTGTATGTTTGTTTTAGGTTCAAAGGATACATCAGGAGTAAGAATTGTGACCCGACAATACTTGTTTGACCGCATGAAGAAGGAAAATTTGCCTAATTTAGATGCCAAACTGAACTATCTAAGAGATGAACTTTTGTCATGTGAAGGTTACAATGAAAACCAAATTATTAATTTGAAGCGTGGTTTTGCCTATTTCAAATCAGAAATCAAACGAAGATGGACCAAAGCTCACTATAAAGAAGATATTTTTATTAAATACAACCAGTCTTGGCTGGAAGGTAAATTTGAAATACCTGTTGTTGGGACATCACAAAAGCAGGCAGGTCGACCATCCAAGTCGTTCAAAGACGCAAGTGAGAGAAGCAAAAGGCGTAAGACTGAAGAACTTCGTTCCAATTTTGAAAAGGATATCATAATACATGCTGCGAAAGTGGAACTGCAAAAATCTGGTAAAAAAGATGCATCAGTCGTACTAAGGGATATCACCAATTCCCCGACACGAGCAAATAAATATAAAAAGGCATTTTACCGTACGAAATCAAGTAAAGACCAATTCTCCTCCTTAACACCAATGCAAGCTTTGCAAATTTTTGTGGATGCCGATTTGACACGAGGACAGTATGAGATTATAAGAAAAACCAATAAGAAGATTTTTCCGTGCTACAGTGCCTTACAAAAAGCCAAGAAGATAATTTACCCACCTCAAGAATCAATTACGGTAACGAGTACCAGTGCCGAAGCTCAGTTGCAGCCTCTAATGGATGTTACCGCTAAGCGTTTATCGGAGTACCTAGAAGATGTATTGCTTACTTTAAAGGAGCAAGAGCGTGAATGCCTAACTCTTATTAGTAAATGGGGCTGCGATGGGTCCCAACAATCACAGTTTAAGCAAAAACTCGAAAGTGATACCGATTCTGATGCAAACATATTTCAAAGCTGCTTCGTGCCTCTTCAATTAGTTTGTGGGGATAACAATGAAAAAGTTTTATGGAATAATCCAGCACCCTCTTCGCCGCGATTTTGTCGACCAATGAGATTCCGTTTCATCAAGGAAACCACAGATGTTACTGAAGAGGAAATAAGAAACGTTAAAAGCTCTATTAGCTCCTTAGTCCCAACAGAAATTGAAATAAATGGGAAAAAGTTCCTAATTAAGCACAGATTTATAATGACCATGGTAGATGGAAAGGTCTGCAATGCAGCCACAGGCACGAGGTCTACAAGTAGGTGCTACATATGTGGAGCAACATCGAAAGATTTTAATAAATTGGACTATGCCAGAGACGTAAATTTTGAAGCCCTTGAATTCGGCATATCAGTCTTACACGCCAGAATTCGCATATTTGAAGCCATTCTACATCTAGCCTACAAACTCCAAGTAAAAAAGTACAGGGCACGAAAAACGAAAGAGGAAAAAGACCAAGAAGAACAAACGAAAAAAGAGATTCAAAGAAGGTTTCGCACTGAAACAGGACTAATAATAGATATGCCTAAATCCAATTTTGGGAATACAAATGACGGTAATACCAGCAGAAGGTTCTTCGAGAACCCCAGTTTAGCTGCAGAAATAACTGGCATTAATTATGAGCTAATTTATAGACTAAAAGTCATTTTGGAAGCTATTTCAAGCGGGCTCAAAATTGATCCTTTAAAATATGAAAGATATGCTTTAGAAACTGCTCGTGTTTATAAGAACCTTTATGATTGGCATCCCATGACGCCAACCATGCACAAGCTTTTAGTCCATGGCGCACTCATCATCGAAAAGGCATTATTGCCAATCGGACAACTTTCCGAGGAAGCAGCTGAGGCTCGCAACAAACATTTTAGATGTTACCGCCAAGATTTTGCGAGGAAATTTTCCAGGGAAACTTGTAATCAGGATATTTTTAATCGCCTTCTGCTTAGTTCAGATCCTGTGCTAAGTAGCATGAGAACTGTAAAAAAAAGGAAAGCGAAAACCTTTTTACCTGAAACTTTGGCCATGTTTGTATCTGCAGAACCCAATATATCGGTAAATACATCAGAGAGCGAAGAAGAAAGTCAAGAAACTTAGCATTATTACGTTTTTCTTCCTATATACGGACCTAATTTTTGATTGTAGCTTTTTTGTAAATATATTGTATATTTTTATTAAAAAATACATTTTTTTTGAAAAAATGAACTTTTTTATTTATTTACATTGTTTTGATACCAACTAAGCATAAAAATAATTTTGGCCGCGTAGATCGTGCAAATACCCCTATGTGCGGCGGTGGCATTTAAAGAACGTGTAAAATATTGAAAATTGACGATTTTAGTAAGCTGTGACACGATGGCACCGACTCCAAAATAACATTAATTGTATATACTGTATAGATTGAGTAGACAAACGGTTACTTGAAAGTAAATTGAAGAAACTGAATTATGCAGTTATTTCTAGACTTTTTAGTTTTGTTTCTGGAGTCGGTTTTTTTTGGTTAAAAATTTAATTTATTTTACCCTTTTTAGTTAATTGTTACTTAAAAGTGTATTTTGTGGTGATTCCAACAAGCCTAAACACGGCTAGAATACCTTATTTTATTATGGAGTTCCGGTGCCTACCTTCCGGCTCCACCATGAAATCAGCTCAATGGTACACTTCTCATAAAGAAAATTGAAGTTTGTAACTATGAAGTTCGTTAACCAACTTAATCGAGATATCTTATCGCCACCTGTAAATCATTTACCATTGTGGAGTTCCGATGGCATTCTGTGGTGTTCTTCATCAGTTCCACTTCAACAATTTACATTTTCTGAATGCAATTGCTTATTGCGTTTCTTATAATACCAAAATCGCTTATGTTTGCCTACAATATTCGAGGCGTTCCTTCAAATCCTTATGGATCCCATCATCAGATCTTCACCAACATTATATGGGACCAACTTTGAGATAATAATAATAATAAGCCTTTATTTGTTCCTTGACTTAATCCTAATAGAACAAAATACAATACAATTTAAAGGTATGTAATTCTATATTATAATATTAATATCAAGTCATGGCCCCTCTCGGGTGTAGGCCTCCTCCAACTGTCTCCATTGTACTCTATCTCCTGCTGTCTCTATCCAATTGTCTCCTGCTACCTTTCGTAGGTCATCAGTCCAACGGTCTATAGGTCTGCCCCTGGCTCTCTTGCCTTTTGGACTTTTCCATGTTGTGACCAGTTTCGTCCATCGTTCCCGTCCCGTACCCGTCGTTCGTATCATGTGGCCAGCCCATTTCCATTTCAACCACTGTGCATGCTTTCCCGCATTTATGACGTTTTGCGTCTTATATCACTGCTTCTTTGTTTATTTGTGACAACTTTGAGATACCTCCTACGAAACAAAACATTTTTTTTTGAAATCGGTCATATAGTCTTCGAATAATCGGTGAACATACATAAAAAAAAATGTCCCGAAGAATTGAGAATATCCTCGTTATTTGGGAGTCTGTTAAAAATACGTGTGAACTCACCCACCCTATTCCCTCGGCCGAGTACCAATTTGCTGTCTCGCCACGTACGTACTCAGTACATGCAGACATTTAATAACCGTTATTTCCGTGTAACGTTATACTCAATATTTTCTTCTGTTTCCGCGATTATTAGTCATTGAAATAAAACAATCCACCCGTGACCATGGAAAGCTGAAAAGCTTCCGAAACGTCGGGAACTAAAATGAGATATAATCCGTTAAATTGTTTTATTTCAACGTTATATTTCATAACGTTATCAAGTAAGGATAACGTTAAAATATATCGTTATTTAAAGTCATATCCGTAGCGGTATCCATTATAACGTTATTCAACAAAAACCTGTACAATTATCGATACATCGGCATGCGTTATATCTCTTCTTACACTTCATTTCGCCCGCTCCTGCGCTGCAGCTCATATGGTGCATGGTATTGTTTTGCCCTGCCTTTGCCATCTGCTTGATTCGTGTACCTACGTAGCGAAAGTTAATTGTAGACAGTACATGTGATTAAGGCGGCCAACTTACATTAAACCAATGCGTATTTTGGGGACCAGGGGCGTATTTTGAAATTTAGCGCCCTGGGGTTATACGTTTTCGCCGCCACAGAAGTTAAGGAAAAACCGGCCAAGTGCGTGTTGGACTCGCACACCGAGGGTTGCTAGGCCGCCCCTGGCTGTTTGCCCCCTCGGGCCATGGCCCCCTTGGCCCTAAAGTAAATACGCCCCTGTGCCATGGTAGAGGCAAAAAAATTTAAATACGCGTTTTACATTTTCTGGCAAGAAGTGCATGCTAAATTAAAGTCAGCCTAATAAATACAGTCAGCGTGACCTGAGACACCAGCGCGCAGTTCTTCCCCCTGCATCGACAGGTGCAACATTTATATTTGTCAAATATGCGGCCGCTGCTGTCGCTCTCTTTAAACCATCTTTCATAGATGCAAGAGGCCAATGATGATGATGAATAAATACATTTTGCGTCTGCAGAACAAACGGTAATTTCCTTGTTTAAGAGTCCCCGGTAAGCTCGGCCGAATTTCAGCTTCCCGCATACAAACGGAGTTTCGTTGTCATTTTAAAACTACGTCTTTGATTGTACAGAAACTTTGCATATACAATGACATGAGGTATATCTAAGCCTGTATAAGTTTATATGGCTCGAGTTTATACAACAAACGAAATACAGCAGAAACAAGTTTTGTATGAAAAACTTAAATTCGCTGTATTTTTTTAAATATGGTATCTGAAGCTACATAAACTAATTTCAGGCGTGCATGTACCGTAACATATTCTAAGTACAAAGTTTCAGAGCAAACTAGCAAGGCGTTTTAAAATGAGAGCGTAACTACGTTTGTATGGAGAACCGAGCTTACCGAGGACTCTTAACCGACTCCCAAAAAGGAGGTAGTTAGCAATTCGGTTATATTTTTTTCAAGTTAACATTGTTTGGAAAGTGGGACATGTGGGACCACTGTGGGACACTTTAGGTCATTTCGGGGACATTTTTAAGCAACATTCAAATACGGGACTGAAATATGAAAACCGGGACCGTCCCACAGAATACGGGACGGTTGGCCGCCTTAAGGTGCGTCCACATTTGTATCATTTGCCCGATCAGACCTTCGTCCCTTGTCACGATCACGCGTTTGGACTTTGCGCCGATCTGATCGTTCATGTTGCTTCACACACACTTAGATCGGACAAGCGCGGTGTGATCGCCGCGGCGACAGTGAGCATCCAAGCAGCGCGATACGCAGTCATGCCACGCCACGGTGATCAGATACGAGCAAATGATACTAGTGTGGACACACCTGTACATGTGATCAGAGGAGCTCGAGGGAGCTACCGAGTTTGGGCTCTTTAGAATCTTCTCAATTAGTAGGTTCAAAGAAAAGTACGATCGGCAAAAAAAGTTTGGCACAAAAAGTTATTTTTGACAGAAACTTATTACTGTTGCAGTTGGCTCTTGACTCCTGAGCACAATGCCGCCCCCGCTGTCGCTTGACTCTGATGAAGACTCCGTCGTGATGGTGGTGAGTTTTTTTTAATTTTATTATGTTACTAGAAGGCGCCCGCAACTTCGTTCGTGGAAGAGAAAAAGTCATAACCCGTCGTTTTTTCTTCAGCGTAGTCGGGTAAAAAGTATCCTAGGGCCGATTTCACCAACAATCAATTTACACGAGAGTGGCTAACCCAGTATAAACTAAATCTAACGATTTACTCAATGTTTAACTTCATTTCTATTTCACCACGCTAGTCTACGGATAACAATCTCTCGCATGGTTACTAAGTAACGTTGAACGAATGAATTGAATGAAATCGTAATGCACCAAATCAATCAATCAATCAATTTATTTATTGCATGGTCATGAGTTTACATCATAGGTGTTAGTAATTGTTTAGTAAATCCAGTACCATACATCATGTCCTGCCGAGAGGCGTACGATATTTCCAATTTGACTGTATGATATAATCTATGATAAATTAAATATACAATGTTTATGTAAGTAAGACAGACAATTTGTCCCATGCTTGAGCAATGGCACTGCGTATTTTTTAAATTTATTCGAGTAATACATCAATTGTGAAGTAAGTATTGAGTTCAGTTGACTGTCACAATGACAATACTTATCTACATCTAACAGTTTACTCAGCCGAAATTGGCGGTGTAAGATTATTCTCTAGTTTAGACATTTTATCTTCAGGTTAATTATTGGTGAAACGTAAAATGAGTTTACTCACGTGTAATTAATGATTTATTATTGGAATAAGGCTTATACTACGTCGGTGAAATTGACCCTTAGGAGTGACGACTTAGAAGTGGGGTCTAAACTTTAATGCGATTTATCTGAGTATTTTTTTTATTATTATGAAAAAACAAAAAATACGTATCCAATATTTTTGTAATGTTTAACTGACGGATTAATTAGAATTTTGATTTTCATACCTAGTCATCATGCCTATTATACACAAATCGAACTAGTCCCATGGTAAGCTCAATAAGGCTTGTGTTGTGGATACTAGACGACGATATATTGAATAGATAAATTTACTTATATACAAAGAAAACATCCAAGACTCGTCACACTGTGGCAATGTGTGAGTATCATCTACCCCCATCCTTGGAATACTAAACCTATACCCACATTCCCTGGTATCCCGCGACGCAGAAGAGTTAGTGTCCTCTCACCACCGAGCCGAACGCGCGCGTCTTACGAGCAGATCTTCACGCTAGCAAAACCCAGTGATTTAGAACTTCCAACTGGTGACCAGCTGACCAGTGTCAAACAGCATCAGTCCCGGCCCGTGACAAACATACGAACTATTTGGACAATTGTGTGACTACACCGGCTTGAGCGGCAAACAACCGTGAGTACCAACCTTTGATCCTACCATTTACCTAGCTCCAGCACACATTGTCACAACACAAATATTTGCCCTTACCGGGATTGAACCTAGGACCTTCAGCTTCGCAGGCAACGTTACTCCCGCTGAGCTGAACCGATTGTATATGGTGTGTCCCAGGATAAAGTGCACAAACGAATACGTATGAAAGTAGATGCAATTTTATCGACAAAACAAATAATGAAAAAAAAAACCATTTCTTTTATTATATTCTCAGGTTTTTAGGGTTCCATACCTCAAAAGGAAAAACGAAACCCTTATGGGATCTTATCTTATCTTATCTTGTTACTAGGGGTCCTTACGGTTACACTTCGACCCAGTGGGATCTTTTGTGTAATTACCCCTTCTTGCTACTCAATGTTTTGGTCTACCAACTCCATAAACCGGATGATAGATGTCTATGGTAGCGTCTGGAATTCCTTTGGCCTTGGGTACCCAACGCCAAATTCCTTCATTTTCTGTCTGGCGAGGGCATGACATTCACATAATATGTGTTCCATTGTTTCAGCCTCTTCACCGCACATTCTACAATCCGTGTTGTCAGAAAGTCCTAGTTTGGCCAGGAGTCCTTTGACTCCGAAGTGACCTGTGAACACACCCATTATGATTCTGAGTTGTCTTTTGCCGTAGTTCCACAGTTTCTTGGTCCAGCTTGATTCTACCCCTTCTATGAATAGCTTTGCATGCCTCAGGCCCTCCACCTTCTTCCACTCTTGTTGATGTTGGTTCTTGGCGTGGTTCCCTGTGAGAGTCCCACACATGGTTCAGGTCCTAAGAAGTTAGTTACAGACCCTTTTCTAGCTAGTTCATCTGCGTTTTCATTGCCGATGAAGCCTTCATGCCCTGGAATCCATACCAGCTGCACCTTATTGAGCCTTCCGAGCTTGTTAACAAGCTCTGAAGGCTCAATAAGAAGCATTAAAATGCTTGACTGCCGTTGTGTACAAGTCTAGAGTCCACTTTGGGCGCTGATAACACCTTCAGTGCTGCTTGACTGTCGCTGAGTATATAGATGTGTTTTCCCCTGGTTAGTCGATCTATGTTCTCCTGGGCACAGTCGATTATAGCATATATCTCTGCTTGAAAGACCGTTGCATAACCTCCCATACTTTTACTGACATTGTAGTCATTTGCATGAATGCCTGCTCCCGTACCTGATGGCATTTATGAGCCATGAGTGTACCAAATACTATCCTCACCATCCATTGTCAATGGTTTTTGATCCTCGGCCCATTCTGCCCTTGTGGAAACCTGCACTTTGAAGTTCCTATGGAATACATATCTTGGTTGCATTTTATCGCAGCTCATGGCAGTTATTCTGTCGAGAAAATTGTTGTTTTCCATAGTTGTGTGCTTAGTTTTCGGCGCACAGTAACTCCACAGGCCCATGGTTTTTAACCTGTGCAATGATTTGCGCGCTTCCGACTGTATCACTATGTGTAGCGGTGGTAGGTCTAACAATACTTCTAGTGCCGCCGTCGGCGTAGTTCTAAACGCCCCTGTTATAGCCATGCACGCCGTTCTTTGGACCTTCATTACGTCGTCTCTGCATGTGATCTTTAAAGTTCTCGGCCACTAGACCAGGCTGCCGTACAGTATGATCGGTCTTACCATCATAGTATAGATCCATCTCAGTACCTTAGGGTTTAATCCCCACGTCTTACCGTATGCCGATCTGCACATTCCAAACACTCTAAGCGCTTTTGTTATGTTATGATCAACATGCTTTTCAAATCAAATCAAATCAAATCAAATCATTTATTCGCAGTAATATGGTTACAGGGGTCTTCTTAAATTAAAATTAGAACAAGCATATTACGCCATTTCTGGCGTGCGAATATTTTGCAAACAAGATGATAGAAGATATTTTTCCAATTTAGTTCCTTATCTAGCGTGACACCGATATATTTCACTTCATTGGACATCTCAAGTACCCTTCCATACAGTTTTGGTTGCTGCATGTCCTTTAGGGTTCTCTTTCTAGTAAATGGTATTACCACCGTCTTGCCTGGATTATTGGACAGTTGGTGTTTGTTACACCATCTCTCCACTTTCTTCAGTGCTTCATTCATTATTGCCGAGACTGTACTGGGAAATTTCCCATTTACAAGTATCACAAGGTCATCCGCATACCCTACCGTATGGATAGGACCGCAATTGAGTTCCTCCAATAGTGAGTTCACCACCAAGCTCCATAGAGTAGGCGAGAGTACTCCACCTTGTGGCCATTATCTCGTCCCCCATTAGGGATGACGTTATTAACCTACCGTTTAGCATATTGCCAATCCATTTGCATATGGTCGGCTCTATGCCATGTCGTGCAGCTGCTTCATCGATCGCTTGGTACGTGGTGCGGTCAAACGCTCCTTCCACGTCTAGAAAAGCCAGGCACAGTTCCTTACTCTCTATGGCCTGTTCAGCTCTGGTTGCTACCAGGTGTAACGCCGTGTCCGTTGACTTCCCTGGTTGATAGGCACACTGTAATTTGTGCAGACGATGCCTTTTAATGGGCCATCAACAAAATAAATCTGAAAAACATATTTTTTTGTCTGTATGTCTTTATCAGTTACCAATATAAAATGATCGAGCAAGACGCTTCTGTAGTAGTACCATAGTACAATTATCAATCTTGAACACAGGCCTCTCCCAAAAGCTTCCGTATCAATGCTGAATGCGTCCACCAGACAGCGCGGCTATGCAGCGAGAGTAGTGTCCTAAAATGGAATAGTGTTTGCCAATTCGAATTCCATTTTAAGTCACTGACCTCTCACTGCAACCTCCTGCTCGTGGTCTCCTGTCGAATATAATAATAATAACTCTATATTGCATTATCATGTAGTAGATAAGGTGTTATATTAACATAACATAAACCCTGTTACGGCACAGCAATGAAATTAGTTGTGGGTGTATAGCAGGTGCTTAATTTGGTACAGCGGGAAACATTTTTATTGCATAATTATGATTTGATTTTCATTACAAAATATCCCATAAATAGGTATCCAACCATAGGTAACCAACTCTGTATTGAACTTAAGAGAGGTTCTACCCAAACAACCACGACAATGCCTGCATCAACCGAGTTCCGCGTCTATGCTGAGAGGGTAGTGCCTTAAGATGGAATAGAGTTTACCAAGTCGTATCCCACTTTAAGTCACTTATGTCTCGCTGCGACTTCCTGCTCGTGATCTGCCCGATAATAATCTTCAAGATAAATGGCTACGGAACTAGTAATTACGTCTCTTCGTTTTAAGATGCGTCCACACTTGTATCATTTGCTCGTATCCGATCACCGTGCCGTGGCATGACTGCGTATCGCGCTACTTGGACGCTCACTGTCGGCGCGCTGATCATGCCGCACTCTTCCGATATAAGTGTGTGATACGCGTAGCAAATGGATTTCGAGCGATCGGATCGGCACAACGTCCAAACGCGTGATCGTGACACGCGTTCATGCCACGCGACGATGGTCTGATACGGGCAAATTATACAAATGTGGACGCACTTTTACGTGACTAGGACTCATTTCACAAAACAATTCAGGGTGTAAATAGGGAAACTGCTTTCCAACTGCAAATTCCACAAGAATCACAGGGCTTCGCTCTCTTGCTTGCACACGGTCCGCTTTCTTCAGATGGAAAGTGAGAACTCTGTAGTGAACTTAAAACAGGTTCTCCCCAAAGATTTCCACGACACTGCCTGCATCAACGGAGTTCCGCGCCTATGCAGTGAGGGTAGTGCCTTAAAGTGGAATAGAGTTTACCAAGTCATATTCCACTTTAAGTCACTTATGTCTCGCTGCGACTTCCTGCTCGTGGTCTCCTGCCGAATATTCTTGAAGATAAACGTCTACGGAACTACTAATTAAGTCTCTTCGTTTTACGTGACTAGGACTCATTTCACAAAAAAAATAAGGGTGTAAATAGAGAAACGGCATTCTAACTGCAAGCCGCTGTGCAAAACTGTTCGCTATCTTGCTTTAGGTTGCCCAAGCACTGATCAGTTGTAGACAACATTTTTAAACCCCGACGAAAGAAGTGGTTGGATAAGTTGGACGTAGCTCTTGAATTGAACGGGTGGACCAATTTTGAGATAAGGTACTTGCGCCCAAGATGGTCCACTATCAACATTTTTGTATTTTTTAAAGTTTCAATGAGTTTAAATTTCGCGCGCATGTTCGGTTAGTAATAGATAAATCTGCAACTTTATATCGAAGCCAAGAAAGTTGAACTAAAGCACAAGATGAAAGTGGGCCATCTTAAGAACCGGGGCATCTTGGGCGCTTGTTAGTTCCTAATTTTATTTTTGTTTGAAAAGTGACTCCATTAAGTTTGTTTTTAGCTATGGTTCAAGAATATATTTCACTGCTGTTAGTATCATTCACATTTTTTTAGATTTGTCCAGGTTTTTTTTTAATCTATTCACTGATTACATGTTTTGTTATTATTCTTTATTACTATTTATTCGAACACTTAGGGACATTATACATTTTTGAGAATTTTATTAGCTTTAAAATTGTATATTTGTTTAACCTATTTGGAATAGATATTTAAAGAAAGAAAATAAATTTATTGTTTAAAAACAAAAACAAATTATATACAAAAAAACTAAAACTATGCCTCGACTATGGCTCGGGAGCCAGCGCTTATCTTCCGGTGAGACCATGTTTAATACATCTCGTTTATGTGTGTGTGCGCACGTGCGTGCGAGCGTGCGTGTCTGTTGTGAAAGAGAGATAGTATGTGTGTTTGAGTGTGTGAGAGAGAGTATATGTGTGTATGTGTGTGTCTGTGTCTTATACTTTTATTTTACGCACTTATGTCAACAGATTTTCTGTTACAAGATACAATAAACTTTTGATTTTCATATTTAGGCGTCAGTTACTTCTCTGTCTTTGTTATGTTACAGGACATACCTGACGTTATGCTGGCACCTTCAGAAGCCACGGTATGTATTAAGTACATATATTTTTGGTTTATACTACAACTGCGTCACAATTTTTTGACAGCGAAATTTGCATTAGAATATGAATTTATGAACAGGTGTGCAGAATTTGTCTTCTGACGGAAGGCAGCATGATGCGCGTGTCTTCTGATCTGGGGGAAGCATATCAGAAGGTCACCGATATCAAGGTAAGACTATAGCCGGGGTCTCAGGATTTTTTTTAACAACAAAGGGCCGCGCAATGACCGGAGCTTCGCAATGGGTAACGCGCCACTGGAAGGGTCCTAAGCAGGGGCGAATTTACCCTAGGGCCAAGGGGGCCATGGCCCGGGGCAGCGAACAGCAAGGGGCGGCGTTGCAGCCCTCGGTGCGCTTGTCCAACTCGCACTTGGCCGGTTCTTTCCTTAACTTCTGGGGCGGCGAAAATTATCGGCCCAGGGCGCCAAATTTCAAAATACGCCCCTGGTTCCAAGTAGAGATGCAATGACTAGTTGTTTTGCCGGACGAGCTCAAGGCTAAAGGCCATTATGGTTATCTATTGTTTGTCCGAAATACATATGCAATAATATTTATTTGCTCGTGTTTCATTTGCCCGAATTTCAGTGGCCCGAATGCTTCATTACTAGATAAGTTATTTGACGTACTCTTGTATTCTCGAATATTAGATGCCAGAATCGATTGCACTACGGGTTGTTTTCCATATGATTAGGTGCAATTTTATTATATTATTTAACAGAATATTCAAACGCCATACTAAATATTGTTTCATTCCCAATTCATCCTGGCTATGCATTTGCTATTACATTTCTGCAGGCGCTCGAAAATTGTTCAGTATTGCGGTGTAGGTACTAAGTGTTTTTAACACGTTGGTGGGTATGCTGTGGATTTTGCAACTGATATTTCTTGTCAATTGTTTACATACTATAGTTCGCTGTTTGCATGTATTTTGACGCTCCGCTCGCTTCGCTTGCTCCGCTGTACTTGCTATACAAACCTAACCTAACCTACAGTTATCGGTTTTGAACCCATTTTCCATTTTTTCCAATTCAAACAATTAAGATGGTTGGCAAATGACATTATGGCACGTGATTATTATGGATTACAATGATTATGAACATAAAAATATAAAACATTTATTCATTTACCTCACAAATTCTGCTTACAGTAAGTACATATAAATATAGGTTAGAAATAATTTTGAATCTGCGAGAGGTGTTTCTGTGCCGTTCAGCAGTAATCCTGATTCCTACACTAGGCGCAGCCTGTCCCGTAGGAAACCAGTATACAGACCAGTTATGGAAAATGAGATTATTGAAATTAATATTACGGGAAACAAAGATTCTGGCATATGAATAATAATGAATAATATGGTAAACAATGAGTATGGCTTGATTAGTAGTGCAGATGATATTCGGGCAAATGAAATTTTGGCAAGTAAGAGTATACTGGCCATTATGATACTCGGGTTGTATTTGACTTCGTGATTTCACTTCGTGCTGAAATGTCTGAGTCCTATTAAAATAGTTACACTGCGACCCCGGTGCGCGGTACGCTTTTAAACCCTAGAACCTAAAACAGAGTCTGTAGCCCCACTACGGAAAGCCATTATAAGTTATAAGGAACTTCAAAATAAATGTGATCATTGTTTAGTACTGGACAAACTCTTCTGCATCGGGGCTATATTTGGTTTTTAAGAGTCCCCGGCAAGTACGGCCGAATTTTACCTTCCCATACAAACGGAGTTTCGTTCTCATTTTAAAACTATGTGTTGGATTGCAACGAAACTTTGCCTATACAATGAAATGAGGTATATCTAGATCTGTAATTAGTTTATATGGCTGCAGTTCATAAAACGTCGAAATACAGCAAAAACAAGTTTTGTATGAAAAACTGAAATTCGCTGTTTTTTTTATTATTGTATCTTAAGCTACATAAACTAATTACAAACCTGGATATTCCTTAACTCATTCTAAGTACAAAGTTTCAGAGCAAAGTAGCTATTTTAAGTTCTGAGCGTAACTACGTTTGTATGGAGAACCGAGCTTGCCGGGGACTCTTAACATCGATTTAAACTTACACGATTTTTACAAAAACAGAGCTTAGTTGCGTATAAATATGATTATTTAATTACCTTATACGCCCGCCTTTTACGGTACGGCAGAAGCAGCATTGATATTTTCGATTAAAATGGCTGTAAATGTACCGTATACCGTATAAGGCGGGCATATAGGCCCATCAACACCTTTTCATCATTTTATTTTTTTCTAAGCCGCAGAAAAATCTGTATTTTTTTCTGACAATAAGGATGCTTATTCCTACCTATAAACAAAATATCAAGATTTTTGAAAATTTTCATGTTCTGCATTGCTATTTCAAGGATAGTACCTATTAAGCAGTGATCGTAAATTTGGTAGCATTTTTGGTGCGGCGGTAATATACTTAGAGTTATCATTTAATTAATGATGGTAGAGTGCCATAGATTCAACCCAAATGATGGATTAGGATTACTGTCGACAAGATTAACTATGTTTTCAGGGGCTGTAATGAAAATTTAAGCTTTTTTTAGCGTGATTTTTGTCAATTCTAGTATATAAAACAGGCTGGTTTTCAGATATGTGTTTTTTGACTATATAACCCATTTAAAGATTAATGCGGAATCATCATTAATGCGGAAAAGTTATCTGAAAACGCGGTTTCACTTTTCGTCTAGTTTGTACAAGCGACAGATTAATAAACGGCTAAATTATGTAAAAAGCTTCCCTTTATCTTTTATATGATTAACTTAAATGTTAACAAGAAATAAAAATATCTTCGATTCCATTGTACTTTTACATCTGGCGCTTACGCCAAAAAACCCCAAGCAAGTAGTGTATTAGGTTTCTCTTTCTTTGATGCGCGCGAGCAATAAATGCATTCCTTATTACAATTCTGCTCATTGGCCCGCTCCGCGTTTGGGGCGTGGTTTACGAATGACGATGCAGGCCCTTAATTGTTTAAATTAGTATTTTCCACATCTATAGCGCAATACCATGATCGCTGCTAAAATGCTACTTACGATCACTGTTGATAAGATTTTTGACTTTATATATGTAATGTAAGGAGTACTTTGCAGTGGGATAAGAAAGACAAACTGCCACAACATCTCTGCTGGGAGTGCGCAACGCGCTTGCGCAGCGCGGCAAGGCTCAAATCCCGAGCAATGGCCGCCAACCGCCTACTCCGAGATCTGCCCACTGACCGCAGATTCGTGAGTACTAGAGTACACCACTTTGAAACCTCAGTAGAAAATAAGTTTCAGACCAAAAGTTTCATTTTTGTGACATATTACTTTGAACATTGCAAGAGTTTGTAATAAATATTTTGTATCGTTTGGTTTTCAGAAGTCATTGAGCGACGTGAAGCTAATAGATCGAAACAACTACTATCTAGCCTCGACCCTAAGCCAAAAACACTTCCCACCGAATGAATATATATCTAAAAAAAACAACAACCAGATAACTACAAATAATTCAGTTAACGTAGAAAACCATACGATAGACAATGGAAATACAGAACATCTTGCGATTATTCGAAAGAATAGCATAAATTCAAATTGTGGTAGAATCGGAAATTTTATAAACGATGTACAGACAGATAAAGCACATACAAAGTTTACAATACAACAGAGTTTCAATAACGGAGATAGTAATGAAAAACGTTACTGTAGCAACATATTTCACGGATCCGATGGAGATGTTAATGCTGCAGACGAAGTAAGGGCAGATAAGGTGGATGCGGATGAGGATATAGATGACGACTATCTGATCATAGATGCTGGAGTACCTTCAGAGGTTGTTGCAACTCCCGAAGACAGGTAAGTTATAGTGGAGCCGCCACGTTAGTCATCAGTGTGCCTACCATGAGCTGAGTTTACGATCGGCGCTAGCGAGTATCTCGTATCGAGAGTCAGTGCACCTCTCTCGCACGCGCTCA
Organism: Hedya salicella; assembly: GCA_905404275.2. Taxonomy (NCBI): domain Eukaryota; kingdom Metazoa; phylum Arthropoda; class Insecta; order Lepidoptera; family Tortricidae; genus Hedya; species Hedya salicella. Next base: position 2,484,532 of record FR990120.1, read on the forward strand.
TAGTGCGAAAGAGATAGACCGTCATCGAGCGTTCGATACTCGCTCGTGCCGAACTCATGGTAGGCGCACAGTTGTAAGTAAGGCAGCCATTACACGGTCAATCCTTGATCAATGATTTTGAACCACATTCATTACAGAAATATTACAGTCGCGCGAGGCAGTTATTCCTCATTTAAGTTATAAATAATTCAGATTCAGATTCAGATACTTATATACATAGAAACATCCAAGACCCAGGAACAAATATTGATGCACACAAATATTTGTCCTTATCAGGGTTTGAACCCAGGACCTTCAGTTTCGCAGGCAACGTCATTCCCGCTGAGCTAAACCGGTCGTCACATTGACTGTGTAATGTGTTAGATTCAAAGTTAAAATTTTCTTTATTCAAGTAGGCCTAGCTACAAGCACTTTTGAAGCGTTATATACAAAAAGATTATAAAGCAATTTATTGATAAAAATTGAATAACATAAAAAAAAAAATTACATATACACTCAAAAGGAGTGTCAAGAAAATACAAAAGGATTTGTATTTATCCAAAATGTTTCTAGAAATTATCTAGATCTTTTAAAATTAACGATCTCGATAAAGATCGAGTGTCTAATGTGAAATATTAGCAATTTATGTCAGTCTGCGCACCGCAATAGAGTCGGGACGTTCCTTGAGGCAAAGCAGATAGATTGTGGCCATTGCAACTAATTTACAGAGAAAATTTATAAATATTTAAATACATACATATTCATAAAATATATACTTATATACATATATAAATTCAGATGAAACAAGCTAATCAGCAAAGCTAAGAGTTCGCAGTTCTGCTAACAAAGAGTTCGTGCAAAGATTTTTTGAAAGCGCACTTGCTTGGGGCTTTCTTAATCTTGGGAGGAAGTCGGTTCCAAAGGCGGACAAGAGGCTATCAACGTTGAATACGCCGAAAACTTCTCCACAAGCACACGCTTTCCTTCCCTTCAGGAGCTTTTTTCTTATTCATATCCATTTCGTGTTTTCGTATCGAACTGTCGACTGATAATATATGGTCTAGGTTTTCAAACTTTTTGACTCAAGGGCCACACTGCACTTAATATATATTCCTGCGGGCCAAGACTGATTTCATGGCTGGTCATGGGGTAGTACCAGAGTAGAACGAGTAAGCTCACTGCACACAAAGGTACATCGCGCGTCTTATATGTGTGCGTGCCGGTACGCGCTCACGCTCACGCGATTCCGTTAAAATAAGGTGGCATTTGATGGGCCGCGCCGCCCAGTGCCGCCGCCACCGCTGCCGTGGTACGGTACGTTTTTGTCGTTCGCTCGCTCGTACCGTACCCGTCAAACTATGTCTGTCTTATGGAAAGTATTCAACAAACACTTAATTTTTAACGAAAACCTTAGTACTGTGAAGGTATTAATCCTTCACGATGGATGTAGAAGTAGTACATATTTAAATTAGGAACGTCAGCTGTCTCTTAACAGTTTTATGTCATTAGGCCTAAGTCTTTGGACAGACGTTGAATATAAAACATCAAACCCGTACCAGCTCTTTTTTTTATTTATACCACCACGAGCTACAACCCCACAGTACCTACTTACTGAGTTTGTAGTTTCCATAGAAACCATTATTTTGTTCATTTGTTTAAGTATTGATAATAATATAATATTCTTTTATCAGTTACCTACTTTTGGTTATATGTCAAGGTTTTAATTTATATATTGAATTTTTAATGAAAATGCAAACGAATCCAATTGTTTATATGGGTCGGAATTAGGTTTTACAATACTCCAAATTAAGCCTATTACCGATGTTACGATCACATATCTCATACGACCCATTAAATATTTGTCTGGGTTGGTGGTAGGTTCTTAAAGAAGTATCATTTATTGAGTGACATTTTAGTGTTCTATTAAAATAAATCACATTTAGAGTACCGTAACGTAAAATCTGTACTTGGATTTTTTTGATTAAATTGAGACTTTAAAACGTAACTTATAAAAATGTGATGTGAAAAATAATATACAGAAAATCCATTATTTTTGGTTTAATACTCGGTATTAAGTCCCAAATTGTGAGTCAGGTTCCTATGACAGATGGTAGAAAATTCCTGTTTTTTATTCCCTCGGTAATGGAAGCTCAATTCGCCGTAATAGAATCAGAGCCTGTTTATTACCACGTTAAAAGAAGATTGGTATTTTGGTTACAATCATTAATTTATTAAATTGGTAATAAGTAAAATGAGCCCAAAAGTTTAATTAACAATCTTACAAAGATTGTTAAATCTTAAAAAAAATAATAGTCTGTCATCTCGGCTTTCAAACCCTTATTATTGTGGATTCTTTTGAAAACTTTCTTAAGTAGTACGGTAATATAGGCACCGTTACGTTAACTACTCAAATTCAATTTGAAACCTACTGCCTGGATTAAGAATATGGTTGATGGTTAAATGTACACTCATTGCACTTCTAACATTTTTTGGAAGTAATTGTTTTGCGCTTTCGAGAACAAAAGCAGATAATAGTATTCCTTACCGTCTAACCGCATTAGCTTGATGAAGCGATAATGACACAAACAAAAAATCCAAAAAAAAGTATATTTCGATTCAGTGACCTCCAAATAGTCCATTTCTATCACTTTTTTGAAAATATCTTTAATAAGATAAGATAAGATAAACGTTTATTGTCAAAACTGTGTACAAAAGGTCTTACATATTATTATGGTTGAGTGTCAACAGTTTGCCCATTTCGGACGTACAACATTGATTTGCATTACATTAGGAAAATAATAATAATTAACAGTTTTCTACATAAAATATTCATTAAGATTATAAAAACATTTGAAAATTAGCCATTCTTTCAGTATTCTTTTGAATCGAGGACCATCTTGTGATTTGATGCATTCCGGCAAATGATTGTAAATTCTTATCCCTGTAGCATAAGTACTCTTTTTAAGTATGTAACTAGTTGGCCGGATGGTACAAAGATCATATTTATATTGTGATCTCAAACTTTCTTTGCAATCAGTTTTTTTGGTAAAATAGTCGCTATGGTTCCTTACAAATAAACAAATTTCTAGTATGACGTGTATCTAGTCATTGTTAAATATTTTTTATCTCTAAATACAGTTCTTAGGGAGTCGGTTTGTTTTAAATTATACATTTTTCTTAGGCATTTCTTCTGAAGAATAAATGTCGAATGAACATTTACAGAGTTGCCCCAAAAAATTACACCATATGTCAATAGAGGGTAGATATTGCCATAGTACGCACTTTTAGTGACCTCTACTGAAGTTATATTGGACAACAATGACAGTGCATAGCAGTTCTTAGAGATGGATTTATTTATTTTTTCTATGTGTGCTTTCCAATCTAGCTTTCCATCAATTGCGACCCCTAAAAAATTTGAGTTGTCCACTTGTTCTATTTTTTTATTGTCAACAATTATATTGATGTTTTTTTGTCCTTTTTTGCGACCAACAAAGTTTACAATTTTAGTTTTATCTAAATTAACTTTTAAATTTAAACATGACAGCCAATTCATCGCAGTTATTAATGTAATGTGTATCTCATTAGCAATATCGGAATTTTTATCTTGAGATACAAATATAGTAGCGTCATCCGCGAACATAACGCACAAATGGTCAGTTATTAAAGGAAACTGATTGACGTATATTAAAAATAGTAAAGGTCCCAGGACGCTACCTTGAGGTACTCCTTGTAGATTTTTTTCATATTTTGATTGAACTTTGAGCAATGTTTTTGTATTTTTATCATAAGTATCTACTACGGTAGCTTGGACTCTATTTGTTAGATAGTCTTGAATTAACTTCAAGGCTATACCCCGAATCCCAACATGATCAAGCAGACGTAACAATTTTGTATGTGAGACACAATCAAACGCCTTTGATAGGTCTATAAATAGTCCAATAGTAGTCTTGTCTTTGTGTACACTAGTCCATATTTGTTTTAGAATTTGGAAAAGTAATGTACAGACATTTCATTTTTACAACTTAATAATAGTATAAATGATGTAAGGCATAGTTCTCGCGCACCCGTAACTCGTTGTATCCTCATTGTAATAATTAATATACATTAAAATATTTGTAGGTCCATCTGTACAATGCCTATAGGCGAATGGATAGACAACAACAACGGTGACAAAATCAACGAAGAATTCATCGACCTACCGACGTGGTCCATCGACCAGGGGTAAGCTTAAAGTAATAGATTGCATACCTCGAAAACGCCCGGACCTAAAATTAGGGGGTTTATTGTGACAGATTCATTTGAAGAGGTTAGATATAACGTGTGATTTATTTAGCCCAGGGGCTCTACGTTGAATAAAGTATTACTATAGTCGTAATTTACGGGCGCGTGTGGTGGAAGGCGACATGGGATTCGCCTCCGCGCATTGAATATTGGTTATTGTCCTGGCTGTGAATGTTCGTGCTAATGCACGCCAGCTTTCAAGATCTTCAGGTGGTGAGCTGGTTCCGATTCCTAAGTCTTGTCAGAAAGACGTAGGAACGCCGAAGGGTGAAGAACGGAATAAAATAAGACTGTGAGTTATTCGAATCACATTTATAGGTTAAGCGTAAAGTCTAGGTTTAGTTTAGGTTTTAAGTAAGATCTCGCCATACGCGGTACAGGTTATAGGTCCTCTACGGAGAGGCTAAAATAAAGGCGTTGCTCTCTGTTAATATTTACTGTGGTAATTTATCCAGCAGCTTGACGGTCCATCGACCCAGGGTAAGCCTAAAGTAAATCGGATGCCATTTTTGAAATCTGCGCTCCCAAGAACTTAGGTAACTCCCTTGACGATTAAAACAAAAAGATATCTGCGTTAGTCAACTTTTTGTGTACCGTCAACTACTTTGATCAACGGTGTAAAATTGATCACACATTTTTAATCCATAAAAAAATTGTTTCTAAACGCGTATATGTAATTTTATTGTTAAGGTTGGAAACCTCGTTAAAAAACATCTTCGTTCACAAAACATCGTTCTGGAATAACTCTCCACTTTAAAAATGAATGATCAATGTTACCCCGTTGATCCGAGTAACCCTAGTTTACCGGTACCTCTTTGCTATGGTTACTTTTTAAGAATACGATTTAAACGATACAAAGGCTATTTCTTCTAGCCAATATAGGTCTATTATTTTTCAAGTCCCTATAATGACAAAGACGGAAGCCGGAGTGGGTTTAGTGGGTAGTCTCTTTTTCCCCCTCTTCCCTCAAGAGGGGCCGGAAGAAAGAGTCCCACATAACCACTCAATGGCTTCCCTAGTCGGGGTTATGCGTAAAAGCATTCCCACTTCTTCAGATAAAAAAAAGAATGAAAGGTAAATTTTTCAAGGACAAAGCCCATTTTTCTAAGTAACTCTGTCTCTATTGTATCCTCAGGTACCGGACTTGGGATAGTCCTGTAATTTTACTTTTTTCTTGTATAGAACTGAATTAAAAATATCGCGTGACGTCACGCCTAGTTACAGGTTATACCTAGTTATGACGTCTCGAATCTTAATGTAACGCCTGAACTTTAATGAGATTCATCCGAGTACCAAGAATTTCGTACCCCGGCATCATGTGTATTGTACGAATACTTTTACAGATGGGGCGGTTACCGAACTGCGGGGGTGGAGAGTGTCGCTGCGACTCCCGCGCCTCCTGCAGCTGCTGCGCTTAACCCAACTCCCGCATTTAACGTACCTCAGGCGCTGAACGCAACTCCCGCGTTTAACCCAGCTCCCGGGTTTAACGCAGCTCTTGCGCTTAACGCAGCTCCCGCGCGTCCCGCAGCTCCCGCGCTTAATCCAGCTCCCGCGTTTAACGCAGCTCTCGCGCTTAACGCAACTCCCGCGTTTAACCCAGCTCCTGCGTTTAACGCAGGCCTTGCACTTAACGCAGCTCCCGCGCGTTCCGCAGCTCCCGCGCTTAACCCAGCTCCCGCGTTTAACGCAGCTCTCGCGCTTAACGCAGCTCCCACGCGTCCCGCAGCTCCCGCGCGTCCTGCAGCTCCCGCGCTTAACTCAGCTCCCGCGCTTAATGCAGCTCTTGCGCCTAACGCAGCTCCCGCTCGTCCCTCTGCTCCCGCGCGTCCCGCAGCTCCCACGCTAAACCCTGCTCCCGCGTTTAACGCAGCTCTTGCGCTTAACGCAGCTCCCGCGCGTCCCGCTGCTCCAGCGCTTAACCCAGCTCCCGCGTTTAACGCAAATCCTGCGCGTCCCGCAACTCCCGCGCTTAACCCAGCTCCCGCGCTTAACGCAGCTCTCGTGCTTAACGCAGGTCCTGCCCTACTCGCAGCTCCCGCACCCCCCACGCCTACCGCAGCTCCCGCGCAGGCACAAGCGGCGTCGGCACAGATGCAGGAGCCCGAAATACGGTCTTCAATAGAAATGAGCTGTGCCAACATACTATTAAACATGTTGGGAAGACATGTGGACCCGGTTGATGGAAATCATAACGGGACTTACTCGCAGATCGTATCTCCACAGACATTTGACCCACCAACGAACCAGAAAAATACGCAGCTGGACTGGCCTGACGCACGGGCGAGGTAAAATATTATCCTGCTTAATAATAATTCTAGTTCTAATTTAACTTATTCTACTTAAAAATATAATATGAAAGCTTATAGCATTTTACCACTGGAGATGCCATACGAATACATTCCCCTCTGACAAAGCAATCGCGAAATCTCCGGTTAGTTTATACGGTAAGTAAATTGTCACTATTGTCAGTGTTTGGGTGGTTTTTTGTTTGTAGGTGATTTATTTTATGCATTTGTACAAATAGGAATATTTTCGTAGTGTTTCTTGGTTAGATGTGACATCAAATTGTGTTTACATGCGCTTATTTTTATTCAGTTTCCATAAAAAAATAGGGCGCCCATCCGAGAAGTTACTTCTCGGGCGGACGGATCGTCAACATCTCCTGCATCTCCTGATGATGCCTCGTAGAGGCGAAACTCGTGTCGAGAATTATACTGGCTGGTGGTGGATTGTTGTATTACATGCGTATTTTTTGTGGAAACTGCATGAAAATATATAAACGAATAACGTTTCGTCAGTGCAACAGTTCCCTTTTCTTACATAAGGCAACATTCATAATAAGTATTGTAGCTGAAATCTCGTATGTGACATTGAATATAAAAAAAATCCAACGCTCAATAAAACATTTGGTAAACATTATACCATGAAATGTATATTATTCGAACTAAACCATTCTGCTACTCGAAAGTTGGCATTAAAAAAAGAAGACTATAAAAAAACCAACACAATTGCTAACCGTTAGGTTGGGAAATAAAACGAAATCGTCTAATAAGTTGATACATGATCATTCGGCGAAATGAAATGATGCGAAAATGGGTTGTGCACTGTGACGGTCGGTAATAATTTAGAGAACCGTTAATTTTAACTGAAGGCAGGTATTAACGACCTCCTAAGGCAATTTTAAAATTGCCTATACTTTAAGTACATTGCTTGCTTTTGGATTTCCTAGTTTATTTATATATGCTAGATTTATGTACAAAAATGTATTTACTAAGTTAATTGAATTTTAATAAAGGATTATCTTGTAAAAATAATGTATAAAGTCACAAAGTGAATTTTTTGTTATTATTACCGACCCATAACAACGGCTGTGAAGCTTTTAACGATTCCTATGCAGCTATTACCAATACTGTATGAGAGGAGACCTGTCAATATACAATCGGTAATAGCCTCTTATGGTTGCTATTACCGACTCCTATGAGTCGGTGTTAAAATATGGTAGTACAGTCGGTGACCTGACTTAACTACCCAGGCATATTCGTGGTTTCGAACGCACAGTCGCTACACATTTGCAACGGTCGGTGCTCAGGTTCGAAACCTGGCTCAACTTATTTTTTTTTTCATTTTTTTTGTCTTTAATTAGTTAAGTAGTTTATATTAAGGTGATACATATATTCATATGATATAGAGAAAAAGTAAACATATTTTTTTACGTAAAATTCAAAACTTTGCTCTGTCTCAAGTCAAGGGTTACATGTCTGATTTTTCAATAAACAAAAAAATATTCGCAATCTACATAATTACTAAATACCTGGGCACAATTTACAGGGAGACGTAGGTATATTGTTTCCGGGTCCAATATAACATATATTACTTAACGTATATTTTCAGAGATAAAGTCTCTAGGCGTCAATAAAAGTAATAAATAAATAAATAAATAACAATATAAATATTAAAAAGCTTATATTAACATTAATGGTGATTTACAGTTTCCTTAGTTAAAATTTTACATCTATACCTATATGTAAAAAATTAAAAATATTTTCTTGTGCGACAGGTATTTTATAAATTGTTGAATTAGTAAATAAAAATAAAATAATACCAATATGAACGCTTTCTATGGCCGCTATTAAAGATGGGTTTCAATGCCATACAAAATGTATACAATTGTGATCATGCCTAAATAGCGCCATCAAGGGAGAACGCATTAATTAACAAACTTTATAAATACTGGTTTCTGCTTATGCCATTTTAGTTCATTCAATGGGGAAGGCTACTGTCAAAATAACACTGTTGATGTCTAAAATAAGCCAAGTAAAATGTGTGATGTATACACAACGTCATGAATGACAATACGATGGACAAACATTCCTTATACGTGCTTATACGTAAGTGACAACGTGGTCACGACATCTAGAATTAATCTTGACAAGCTTTCGTATTCTGGTATTTTGCTCGTATAATGGTATAAATAAGAAAAAACACATTATAGAAAACACTTTATTTTTTAAAACATACTTATATTGCATTCCACTAACATAAAATAATTTTAATTCGATTAACAAATGAAACAACCACTTAGTTATGTTCATGTCACATTTTACTAGCATTTTGTCACTTTTTTGATAGTCAGGTGTAGTCAAACACACCCTAAAGAAATAAAAAATGAAGTAAGCAAAATGACCAATTGCAATTAATATAACTATATGTAGCTAGTCACGTTGGACGGGTCCCAGTTCAGGACCATTTGGCCCCATAAATTTTCAATAAGATTTAAATCTGGGCTTTTTGACGGCCAGATAATTGTGGTAATATCACTTTGGGAACCAAGCCAAGCTGTCACAATTTGGGCTCTGCGCATCGAGCAGTTATCATGGATCAGATATATTTGACCCTCGGGATAGGCAACTCGCACAGTTGGCAGCATGACGTCACGCAAAATTTCCAAATATTTTTTACTATTCATACGACCACCGACATCTATAATTTCGCCTGGCCCCATTGATGACATCCAACCCCAATATGCTCATGTTATTCTGCCACTAGTTCTGTTAGGTAAAATACAACATTCGTCATATCCTTTTCCATGTTGCCGCCACAGTATCCTTTGTCCATCCTTGTAATAACGATATTTTTGCACCAATCAAAATTTAAATACCGTTCAGCGAACCTAATTCTTGCTTGTCGGTGAATATAAGACAATTCAATTTTTTTTGCTGGCCGATATGTCTTAAAGCCAGCAGCATGTAAGTGTTTTCGCACTGTGTTTTAACTGCAATGCCGTGTGCACTAGCTGTGGTTTTGGTAGAAAGGAACGGGTCTTCAGTGTGCCTTGCAATTATATCCCGGTGACGTGCAGACTGAGGAGTAAACATCACAGAAGTAAACCCTGGCCGCTTCCTTTCTATGTCTCCAGTTTCTCCATGCCGTTTGATCCACAATCTAACGGTTTTTCTCTATGAAGAAAGGTTATTCTTATTTAATCATTCTTATAATAACTTTAATAGACGAAAAACAAATTAAAATGATGCAATTAATTTATAGTGTAGAAAAACATCATTTTCATAATGCTAAATACGTATACGATAAGTTATCAGTGATGTGAATTATAATTGTAAATTATAAAAAAGGTATATAAAAACAGTAGGTTTTATCGTATTTTGTAAACCAGTTTTAACAGTTTCCTTTGATATCCTAGACAAACAAATAAACGTAGGCAAATTTGACCTCTAAAATTATTAGATAATAAATATGAGCTATAGGTAAGTTAAAATATAATGAATATGTTCAACTTACCGTTAAATGCAATTCACGAGCAATCTCGCTTATCGACGTGTTGTTTTCAAACAACACCACTATTTTCGCCTTCAAAAATGCTGTTAACTGAGGCATAGTTCAAAATATAAAGAAGTAGTAAATAGGTAATGTCGACCGTGAGATATTCCGAGAGTAATAGACGAAGTATGGACAATAAACGACATTGCCCACTAATGTAATTGCCTACTACCCCCCAATAGCTTAAAATTGTGGGTAGTCATGAGACGACTCCTAAGTATTCATTACGCTTGAAAAAAAATATGCATGCGATGCGCCCTAGCAATGTTAATTTGAAACAACCCGTCTGCAATTTTGTCGCGGTGTAGTAACTGTACTGTGGTCTAGTGGTAACCACGCTTCACATTGAATCAAATGGACGATGGTTCAAACCCTGATTTATGAAAGGATGTTTTTTGACTTCTTAGTCAAGCTTGATGGGAAATATTCTAAGCGAAATATGAATTCTTAGGAAATAAAATACTTGTGAATCAAACAAGACGATGCTAAAATAATATTCGTTTAGTGCTGCCATCTGGAATATGATTTGAAAGAAATTTAATAATTTGTTTAGTGAGACTTCGCTCGCCCAGTGCTGCCAGCGAATATCAAAAAGACTGAATTAATAAAAATAAACGCAATATTGGCTATCAAATATGAGCATTATCTGTCAAATTTAAAAGTGCCCTTGAGGCCTACTTGCAGAATAAAGTTTTTTTTTATTTTTAACAGAAAAGTAGTAACTTCCAGTTATAATTATTGATATTTGTGAATATTGTAAATGTATTAAATTGTCAATTAAAGAATGGACTTTAATTTTATGCAAATTAACACGTCCGCCATTTATTAAAAGATAAAATGCCTTTAAATCTCTGATTTTTTAAATATATCCTCAGTGTTACATACCCATATTAAAGTAAATCTTGCAAATTAGTTTTAAAATATTACTTAAAAAAAGCAAAAACAGGGACAGACAACCGGGGCTCGAACTCACGCTACTAGTGAGTTCAATCTGCGCGTTCATAGTCACGAATACGCTTGAATACTTATGTGAGGTCACCGACGGTACAAACATAGAATATATTACGTAGATCACTCGATATGTTCCCCGAATTGACGCGGGGAGCGTTAGCATCATTCTACATCAACATCTTGGAGTAAGGAAGCTCTGTTGTCGTTGGATACCGCGTTTGCTCTCCGATACTGAGAAACAGGCTCGCGTAGATTGGTGTCGTGAGATGCGTCTACGATTCGACAACGGGATATCGCGGCGTGTATCGGAAATAATTACAGGTGACGAAACATGGATTTACCAATATGACCCGGAAAACAAGCGGTAATCGTCAGTATGGCTCTTCTCAGAGGGAAAGTTACCAACAAAACTACAAAGACCTCGTAACGTCGGCAAAAAAATGGTAGCTAGTTTCTTTTCACGGGGCGGACATTTATCAACATCAATGCTGGAAAATTATAGGTCAGTCAACTCTGATTGGTATACTAGAGTAGCATTGCCGCAAGTTTTCAAAGCAGTGCGAGAGAGGAGACCAAAGACCGGACTTCGGGGAATCTTGCTGCATCACGATAACGCCTCTTCACATACGTCCCTCAGAACAAAGGCGTTTATTGAGAAAGCTGGGATAGAAACCTTACCACATCCACCCTACTACAGTCCTGACTTAGCTCCCTGCGATTTCTTTTTGTTCCCGGTGGTGAAAGAAAAATAAAAGGGAAGTTTTTTCGAGTGCTGAAGAAGCCGTGGCTACATATGAAGAACCAATTTTGGACCTATCTGATGAAGACTGGCAAAAGTGCTTCCAAAGTTGGTTCAGACGAATGGAACTTTGTAAAGAGAGTAATGAAGAGTATTTTGAAAAAATTAAAAATTAATAATACTAATATCTTCAATAGTTTTTTTTATCCCAAAATTTATCGAGTGACCTACGTACCGACCTCCAAAAATATTCCAACTTTGGCTAAATTGACAGCGCTAAAAGAAGAAAAGTGCATAATAAAGTTATGCACTTTTCTTCTTTTAGCGTTAGTCGTTAATAGATTTTTATAAAGACTTATTGATTGGATTTAAATTAGTCCATAAAAATACTTGCGTCGGTGTGATATAATAACATACAAGAAAGGAACACTAAACATTTCTTTGCGACAGTTGCAGACTTACGGGTCGTTGATAGCTGTCACAATTAAAACTCATGAAACTATCACCGTTCTATTTTAATTCAAAGCTTTATCGTTTCAAATTACTTGTTTTTTATAAAGTGTGGTACGAAATCGAAAATTAACACTTATCTTAATACATTTAATAGTACAAGATACAAGGGCTAGTACGACATGATCTGCGTCCACACTGCCCTCGCAGTATCAGACGTATTTTATCCTTTTTTTGCACTGCCACTTACACTAACGTAAAAGTATACAATACTCAACAAAGAAGCACATGTGTAAAGCTTTACCTACCTATGGCTAAAATAGTACTAGAAACGTAAAGATTTCGAATTACTTAAATAGGTCGGTAATACCTGCAGATTTTGATTTCGATGGGCAATGTTAACAACTGGAGTAAACATTTCTGATATTGAGCGGAGTAATTGACTTGATAATATACTTAGTAGAAAAATCACCACTTGTTTAATTAATTTCATATATTTTTATAGAAAATACCGACTCAAACCTGTAGTAGTAATTAATATGCACTAAAATATTTTTAAGTCCGTCTGTACAATGCCTATAGACGAATTGATAGACAACACCAATGGCGGCGGTGACAAATGACACGAAAAATGTACTGTTGGCTAAATTCTTCGTGTCTTTTGTCACCGGCGCCATCGGTTCAGCAATGCCGATCCTCCGACGTGTTCCCTCGACCAGGGGTAAGCTTAAAGTTATAAAAATGTGAAAACCTCGAAAACGAAACCCATGGTGAGCAAGTCCGCCATCCCAGAACCAGAACGTACGTATTTTAAGGTACATTATTATAGTGGCTTATAACTATTGGAATACCTATCATTTTGAAAATCTTTCACTAGTAGTTGCCAACCGTGAGGTTGGGAAATAAAACAAAATCTTTTGATACAGTGCGACCAAAAAGAGTAGAAATTAATTGAGGGCGCCACTTTCAAGATAAGATAAGATAAGATAATCATTTATTTGCGATAAACATTACCATTATATTGAAATAAAACAATTTAACGGATTATATCGCGTATATTATCTCATTTTAGTTTCGGAAGCTTTCCAGCTTTCCATGGTCACGGGAGGACTGAGAAACACCAAGTCAAGAAGTTTCTCAGTACTCCCGTGACCATGGAAAGCTGGAAAGCTTCCGAAACGTCGGGAACTAAAATGAGATAATATACGCGATATAATCCGTTAAATTGTTTTATTTCAATGAGTAATAATCGCGGAAACAGAAGAAAATATTATTACCATTATATACATAGGTCTTATTCTATTAATGGTAGGTTCACATGTTTCACCGTGGACGGTATGCAAATTAAATTTAAAAAGAGGCTAAGAACTAGGAGGTACGCCTACTTATATGCAGCACAATATTTCTTGCAATAAATTTAAGAATACGAAAAATGAACATAATACACACTTAACGGTAATTAAATTAATTATTATTATTATATGACAATTTTAATCTACTTCATGTCAAAGAATTCGCTTATACTATAAATCATATTATTATTCAACCATTGATGCAATTTATTTTCTTTCTAGGTAACTGTCACATTTTTGACGCAAAGTGCTTAAAAATGGCAATAATTTACCATGGATTCTTATTTAGTTCCCTTTTATTTAATTTCTCTACTCTTTTAAGTCGCACTATAACTTGCCACATGATCATTATTCGGCGAAATTAAATTATGCAAAAAAATTGGTTGCGATCCGATGATCGGCAATAATTTAGAGAACCGTTAATTTTAACTTATGCAATGTGAACCAACGGAGTGAACATTTCTGATATTGAGCAGAATAATTGACTTGATAATATCCTTAGTACAAAAATCACCACCTGTTAAATTAATTTCAATATTTTTTTATAGAAAATGCCAACTTAGTTCTTTATTAGTAAGTAATATACATTGAAATATTTTAGGTCCGTCTATACAATGCCTATAGACGAGTTGATAGACAGCAACAATGGCGACGACAAAAAACACGAAGAATTTAACCAGCAGCTCGGCAATGCCGATTCACCGTCGTGTTCCGCCGACCAGGGGTAAGCTTAAAGTAGTAAAATGTAAAAATCTCGAAAACGACACCCACGATGAGCAAGTCCGCCATCTCAGAACCAAGATAGACGCCATTTGCAAAATCTGCTATCTGCAGAACATAGAAAATATTTTTAAGATGATTTTTAGACCAGACAGTCCGTCGTTCTCGATGTCAAAGGCGTTCACTGCTAATATGTACTGTGATAATTAGACCAGTAGTTCAAGGGTCTAGCCAGCCTAGCTCAGTCCAGAAGCGCCTGCGATTCTCCCCTTCTTATGTCTCCACAGGCCTCCCGGAGAGACCTTGGTGTTATAAGGCTTTTCACCCGTTGTTCGCAGGCCTCTCAAGGAAGGATTTCAATCCGGTCTATTTCTCAATCCGGCCAGATCCGGTTGCATTAAGCCCAATCTGGTCGGATCCGGCCGGATTAAGCCCAATCCAGCCAGATTTATCCAACATTATGCTTTTTGCCCAGTTTATTGGCCGTAAACATGCGGAGCTGTCTTTGCAAATTATCTAATGAGACAATGGTTTAGCTTTAAAAATCACACTTATTAAGTCAAAAATCACTCTCACTAGCCTCTTATTTCACAGTAATATGAAACTTTAAGCATCTGGTATGCGACGGTAATCGCTTACCATCAGGCGACCCGTCTACTCGTTTGCCACCTATGTCATAAAAAACTTAAAAAATCTGCTACAATAATATTTAGCCTTAACTTAATAATATTATTAACCTATTTACAGCCACACATGAACACATGGTAACCTCGTCTCATAGTAAAATTTAACAAAATTAAATCATTTTATAAAAAATAAAAACAACACTTTAATTAAACGAACTTTTTATTATTTTAATGGCCAAATCTAAAAAATTAACACTAATTTGGCGTATTGGATCACGATTCATGATCATGATCGTAATTTTAACTTTGACCCCACTTTTCTTCTCTACTATGTAATATTTAATCAACGTTATTAATACTATAAGAGGTATATATATCGACAATAATACTATATTTCCTTAATTCCCGTATTAAACATACACAAAGAAAGCTAATCAGTAATCACATATCACATCGCACTTTAAATAATAGGTAAGATACATGTTATAATTGTAATAACGTTATTTAAAAAAATGATTTTCTAATTTGGCCGAAGAAACATAATTAACCATTAAACAAAATCAACGTCTCAAAGAATAATTAAGAAGAATATCATTCGTTAAAGCTTAACTAGATCTAGATCATATATTGATTCTAGACATTTTTCCTAACTAAAATTTTCACCAAATTAGAATCAGATTTCTTGGGTTGGGTAGTCGTATGTATGTCTGTTGTGGCGTCTCTTCAGTTTCTTCAGGTCTACTTGTTCCGCTCCAGATCCGGTGGCCGCCAAAAAGTACCGGATCCGGCCGGATTACCGGATCGGCCAGACCGGATTGCAATCCCTTCTCAAGTGAAAACAGGCGGCGAGGCAAAATTGCAAGCTAAACAAAAGCTAAAAAAGATACTATAACATAGATTTTGTAAAATAAGAAATTAATTGATATTTCAGGACGAGAAAGAAGCGTCTTCGGAGCAACTCGCCCCCGAAAGAAAGGTAACAAAGCAAATTTCTTGTAAATTTACTTCAACTGGGGTAAATTAGTTATTTGCCTGGTAACTTTACAAGTTACCCCAGGTTACCTATACACTCGTATTAGCCGGGTACATGACGTCAGCACCGGCTAGCGTTTGCAACTTTGCTGGCTTTGTCAAAATTGTTAAATAATGGACGCAACAATATATAGCTAAATAACTGAAGATATTGATTATAGAGCACGTAACAAGTACAAAATCTGTTTGTTATGAATGTGAAACACATTTGGTTTTTAGCTTTATTGAAGAAAGTAACTATTATACGTGTGTTCAGTATTATTATGTCAATTTACTTCTGTATTGTTTCCTTCCAAATTAAAGGATAAAAATAATGTTTTATTATGTATGTTTCGAGATGATTGAAAATTGACTACTATTATCAAAACTGGTTTCCAAAGCATAGGTCACAACATAAGGTTTCACCCTCAAACCGAGAGTAAAGAGAAGCTGTTAGTCAGATCCATCGGGGAATGGATGAAAATTTTCAAAAATCTTGAAATTTTATTTATAGATAGGAATAAGCCTCCTTATTATCAGAAAAAAATTACAGATTTTTCTGTGGCTTCGAAAAAAATAAAAACATGTAAAGATGTTAGTGGGCCTATATACCTACCTTATACGGTACGGGCCGTACGGCAAATACAGCATTGATATTTTCGATTAAAATGGCTGTAAATGTACTGTTATTCTTCAAGTTTTCGAATGAAATCCAGACCAGAGAATGAAATGGATAGTTGCACTTAGAATAATAAAGTAAGTGTATTGAACTGAAACGTTGGTTAAATATTTTTATCTACTTAGTGCAATAATAATATTATGATAGAATAATTATAATGTTTCGAAAATATCAAACGTACAATAACTTATAATGGGGAATGGATGAAAATTTTCAAAAAACTTAATATACCTGCCATATACGGTATACGGTACATTTACAGCCATTTTAATCGAAAATATCAATGCTGCTCTTGCCGTACCGTATAAGGCGGCCATATAGAGCCACCAACACCTTTTCATCTTTTTATTTTTTTCTAAGTTACAGAAAAATCTTTATTTTGTTTCTAACAATAAGGAGGCTTATTCCTACTTATAAACAAAATTTCAAGATTTTTGAAAATTTTCATTTATTCCCCATTGTAAGTTATTCAAAATAACTTATAATGGGTAATGGATGAAAAATTTCAAAAATAACTTATTCTACGTTTGATATTTTCGAAACATTATAATTATTCTATCATAATATTATTATTGTTCCAAATAGATAAAAATATTTAACCAAGGTTTCAGTTCAATACACTACTCTTTTAACAGCAACTATCCATTTAATTATCTGGTCTTGTTTCCAACTCGGTGTAGGAAAGTAATACAATTTGCAATTGCTGTTTCGTCCTGTATTATTGCAGTTTTCCACACAACAACTATCGTGACCCATTTTATTTCAGTTTATTATTTTATAGCAGAAAACGTAAGAATAATAACTGAAAGCTATGATGTTTCAAAATTGGTGGCCAAAATCAATCAATCAAAATATTCTTTATTCAAGTAGGCCTAGTTACAAGCACTTTCGAAATGTCAGTTACATGAGAGTAAATGTTTGCTGGGAGACATACAATATGATCCAACATTCGCTGCAAGGATTAAGAATAGAAAAACCTAATCAGATCATTTAACTTAAGTATAATATTATTGATAAAATCATCATATTAAAGTTTGACAGAAACAGAGCGGTGAAAGTTACTACTTTTGGCCACATCAAGCGCTGCGATCGTTTTCGCTCACGACCTCTGCACCCGGCCAATAGTCTAGAGTATTTTTTGGATTTTTTTATTTCGATCCTTCATGTATTTAATGAGAGTTCAAAATGCCACATAACACAATAGTCCGTTGCACTATTGTTCACAAAATATTGGACACGTATATTTTATTTTTTCTCATAATCTAAGAAAGTAATTGATGTTTCAGGACGGAAAAGAAGCAACGACTTGTCAACTCGCCCCCAACGGAAAGGTAACAAAGCAAATTGCTGCTGGCCCCTATTTCACAATCGTGACAAATTGTCAGGTGACATTGACAATTTAATGTTCACTGCGATCCCCGCAAGCTCGGTAAATCTTCTTACTTTATACTGGGCACGCAATGTACGTGAAATTGACATTGTCACCCGACATTTGTCACGATTGTGAAAAAGGGGCCTGGGGTTAATTCACTATTTGCCGGGAACTTCACAAGTTACCACATGTTACCCTATACCCTCATGTAGTCCGGAGTAATTTTTGCTTTTTTGAATTTCGATCCTTTATGTATTTTATGAGAGATAAAAAATCGTCTTTTTTTTTTCAATAAAAGTGAATAGTTATTTATTTATTATTCAAAAAGTTACACAGCATTACAGTAAAAACCAAGACACTGTGAACTACAAAAAAAACATACAGAAAAACTTTAAATCTAGTTCGGTTCAGGCGACGTAACTCCATGGCTCCTGTGCGTCGTCTGATATGAAGAGATCGAACCAATTAAATTAAATTCAATTCAAATCTTTATTTGTATAAACAAGTGTACAATAAGATCTTATAATAAATATATAGTCCATTTCTTGTTTAACCATAATATGGTGTACAAATATTAATAATTAAAAATTACTTTATGTCATTCTTTTAATATTTCAATAAAATTATACATTATAAATTAATTAAAAATATTTTTAAAATTATAAATTATTAATATTCTCAACACAACACAACACAATAATAAACATCAATAAATCAACCTACTTAATCATAAAGATCAATCGCAAAAATGAGTACTTAAAAATTACTTAATGTCGTTACATCCAAAAAATATATATACAATAGAAATATTTTTTTAAAATTAGCAATAAAAATTCATCATTATTTTACTATAATTTACAATTTCTCATAAACTCTGCCACTGTATAATAACAAGATTCTAACAGGTGGTCAAATAATGCAGCCTGAAATGATTTAAAAGGCAGCTCTTTGAATTTGTTTGTAAATTGATTAAATATTTTTGTCGCCAATAATTAATTATTGATAATATTTTTTCTATAAATGTGGAAATACCACAATTTTATTCTAAATGAAAATGCATTGATACAGAATTCTATTCGAACCTGCGACCCCTTCTTATATGTAGAAGTGCTCTCCCAACTGAGCTCTCACAATTTTATGTACATCGCATGAAATTTTCGAACACAATCGAACTAGCACCATCGACGGCCCACTGTAGAGTGAATATTTTATTGCATAAAAACAATTGATTACAGTAAAACCAAAACTTAAAAAAAAATAGTTGTTTGAGACATAGTTATAATTTTCATATAATATTTACGTTTATTTATACAAATTGTAAAATTTTCTCAATGTTCATATGGTGAACTTTGGAGATGAAGGGGGAATGGTATTTTTTACACATTTTCCTTAATAAAACAAAATGTATTCGCAATAAAAAAATGTGTAGATCAAGCCTTTCCAGATGATATCCTACTTGACCTGGTAGCTAGACTTAAAATTTTTGCCCCCTCATATTCGTCGTTTTTTGACCCCGAAATGGTGCTGCTCGAAAGGTGCATTTAAAAAAAAAGTTATAAAAAACTAACATACAATTGCTAACCGTGAGGTTGGGAAACAAAATGAAAACTGATGGTAAGTTGATACATGATCATTCGGCGAAATGGAATTATGGTAAAAATGGGTTGCGGACTGATAATTTAGAGAACCGTTAATTTTAACTGGACGCAGGTATTAACGACCCCACTAAGGCAATTTTAAAATTGACCATCATTTCTAAGTACATTGCTTGCATTTAGATTTCCTTGTTTATTTTTATATGCTAGTTTTATGTAAAATGCATTTAAATAACGGATAATCTTGTAAAAAATAATTTATAAAGTCACTAAGTGGATTGTTATATTACCAACCTATATTGACGGCTGTGTAGCTTTTAACGATTCCTATGCATCTATTACCGATAATGTATGAGAGGAGACCTGTCTATGTACAATAGCTTCTTATGGTTGCTATTACCGACTCTTATGAGTCAGTGTTAAAATATGAAATTACAAACATAGAATGTATTACCAACCTCCAAAAATATTTCAACTTTGGCTAAATTGACAACCCTAAAAGAAGAAAAGTACATAATAAAGTTTAGTCATTCATAGATTTTTATAAAGACTGATTTTGTTTGGATTTAAAGGTTTATCGTTTCAAATTACTTGTTTTTTTATAAAGTGTGGTACGAAATCGAAAATTAACACATCCTAATACGATTAATAGTACAAGATAAAGTTTAGGCGTCACTTATTTGTCCAAATGTCTTTAGACACGTACTTACGTGAAGGCACAAGGGCTAGTACGACATGACCTGCGTCCACACTGCCCTCGCAGTAACTGACGTATTTATATTTTTTTTGCTCTGCCACTCACACTAGCGTAAAAGTATACGATGCTCAACAAGAAAGCAGGTGTGTAGCTTTACCTACCTATAGCTAAAATAATTCTTAAAGCGTAAGCATTTCGAATTACTTAAATAGGTCGGTAATACCTGCAGATTTTTGATGGGTCGTTGATAGCTGCTTTTACCTTAGGGCAATGTTAACCACCCGAGTGAATATTTCTGACATTGAGCGGAATAATTGACTTGATATTATACTTAGTAGAAAAATCACCACCTATTTAATTAATTTAATATATTTTTTTTACAAAATGCCGACTTAAATTTTTAGTAGTAATGAATACGCACTAAATTATTTCTAGGTCCGTCTGTACAATGCCTATAGACGAATCGATAGACAACAACAATGGCGACGGTGACAAAACACACGAAGAATTTAACCAGCAGCTCGGCAATGCCGATCCACCGTCGTGTTCCGCCGACCAGGGGTAAGCTTAAAGTAATAAAATGTGAAAAACTCGAAAACGACACCCACGATGAGCAAGTCCGCCATATCAGGACATACAATTATTTTAAGGTAGATTATTATAGTGGCTTATAACTTTTGGGATACCTATCATTTGGCCTTGGCAACTCTTTCACTAGGCCGAAAACCTGTTAAACGGATAACGTTTCGTCAATGCAACAGTTTCCTTTTCTTACATAAGCAACATTTATATCTGCTGTGTTGTGACATGTAATATTGAGAATATTATTAATAAATGAATATGAATATGAATAATATAATAAGTATGAGTATAGTAGCTGAAATCTCATATGTGATAGAGTCCATTAAGTGCGACAACGAGCAAAGCGAGGAGGAGCCTGTTAGATGAACCGTGACCAAATAGCGCACGAAGCCGATCGAGTGAAGCGAATGTGCCGCTGCAATGGGGAATGAATGAAAATTTTTCAAAAATCTTGAATTATTGTTTATAGGTAGGAATAAGTCTCTTTATCGTCAGAAAATAATTACTGATTTTTCTGTGGCTTAGAAAAAAATAAAAAGATGAAAAGGTGGTAGTGGGCCTACATGACAGCTTATACGGTACGGCAAGAATGTACATTTACAGCCATTTTAATCGAAAACATTAATGGTGCATTTGCCGTACCGTATAAGCTGTCATGTAGCCACAGAAAAATCTGTAATTTTTTTCTGGTGATTTCCGCCCTATAAACAAAATATCAAGATTTTTGAAAATTTTCATCCATTCCCCATTTGTAATAAAAACCAACACAAGCCTTATTGAGCTTACCATGAGACTAGAGCGATTTGTGTAAAATTGTCCCGTAATATTCATTTATTTATTTATTATTTAACCAACACTCAATAAGACATTTGGTACACATCATATCATGAAATGTATTATTCGAACTAAACCATTCTGCTAATCGAAAGGTAGCATTTTAAAAAAGTGACTTTATAAAAAAACCAAACGTTTTGTTACCAAACGTGAGGTTGGGAAATAAAACGAAATCTTTTGATACGTTGATATATGATCATTCGGTGAAATGAAATTTATTGTGATCCGATGATCGGCAATAATTTAGAGAACCGTTAATTTTAACTTAGGTAATGTGAACCACCGGAGTGAACATTTCTGATATTGAGCAGAATAATTGACTTGATAATATACTTAGTACAAAAATCACCTCCTTTAAAATTAATTTAAGATTTTCTTATAGAAAATGCTGACTTCATTCTTTATTAGTAAGTAATATACATTGAAATATTTTTAGGTCCGTCTGTACAATGTCTATAGACGACTTGATAGACAGCAAAAATGGCGACGGTGACAAAACACAGGAAGAATTTAACCAGCAGCTAGGCAATGCCGATTCACCGTCGTGTTCCGCCGACCAGGGGTAAGCTTAAAGTAATAAAA
Source organism: Hedya salicella (assembly GCA_905404275.2). NCBI lineage: Eukaryota > Metazoa > Arthropoda > Insecta > Lepidoptera > Tortricidae > Hedya > Hedya salicella. Next base: position 2,506,820 of record FR990120.1, read on the forward strand.
TGTACAAATCTCGAAAACGACACCCACGATGAGCAAGTCCGCCATCTCAGAACCAAGATAGACGCCATTAGCAAATTCTGCTATCTGCAAAACATAGAAAATATTTTTATGATGATTTTTAAAAGTATATTAAAATCATAAAAACCAGACTCCGTCCGTTGTTCTCGATGTCAAAGGCGTTCACTGCTAATATGTACTGTGATAATTAGACCAGTAGTTCAACAATGCCTACCAACTGAGGTGGTTTGTCAAGCAGGAGTAAGCAGAAAGAACCTAGAAAACGACACCCAATATTTTGAAATAGCCATGTCCGTCATGTTCAAAACCAAAAACGACTAGTTTGGTTCAACGGCCTACGAAGCTGGTGGTCCCGGGTTCGAATCCCGGCCAGGGCAAGTGTTTGTGTGATGAGCACGAATGTTTGTTCCTGGGTGTTGGATGTTTTCTATGTATTTAAGTATTATCATTTATGTATATATTATGTATATCGTCGCCAGGTACCCATAGTACAAGCTTTGCTTAGTTTGGGACTAGGTCGATTTGTGTAAGAGTGTCCCGGTCTTATTTATTATTTATATTGGGCGCCATTTATAATATCTGCAAAACCTAAAAAGATATTCTCATGTTGATTTTAATAAAACTTATAAAAATCCAAATACCAGACTGCCCGTCATTTTCGACGTGAAAGACTGTTAATATTTTACTGTCACGATTTACCCAGCAGTTAGACGGTCCATTGTCTCCTGTTACTCTTTAAAACTACGAGTTTAAACGCTAAAAAGATAATTTTGCTGGCCAATATAAGTCTATCTTTCAAGGACCCATCTTGTCAGTATGTTAAAAGCCTTGATTAGCATTTTTCTATGTTACTCTGTCACTTATGTGCGCTATTGTGCGTGCGCATTTTGCTGCCTAGGGGTCTAGCCAGCCTAGCTCCGTCGAGAAGCGCAGGACCCTCCTGATATCTCCACAGGCCTCCCGGAGCGACCTCGTTGTTATGAGGATTAGCCCGTTGTTTAGCGACGCCGACGCATTCCAGGATCACGTGGGGAGCTGTTTCGTCGGCTAACAGGCAACCCCTACACAGGGGACTGTCGGTTATTCCTAGAACATACTAGAACATAGAAATGTTTGTTAATAGGGAACATGCATGAATTTTTTTTATCGCTTTCTTTAACTCAATATCATAATACCGTAAAAACTATTTCAAAATGTGAAATGAAAATTAAAATAGACCAAGAAATGCGCATCATATAGGCATTTTAAAGTAGTAATTAGACAGAAAGGTCCGATATGCACTGTTACGTCACAGTGCGTCCGGCCATATAAACTCCATATTAAATTCTGTATTGCAAGAGAGAGATAGAATGAAATGTTTGATGGCTTATATCTTGGTTAATTTTATAGCTCATTGAAATAAAACAATTTAACGGATTATATCGCGTATATTATCTCATTTTAGTTCGACGTTTCGGAAGCTTTTCAGCTTTCCATGGTCACGGGTGGACTGAGAAAAGATGTATATTCCTCTGTCAAATTTACAATTTGTGCAAACTACCCATTTTTGAAAAAATAAATAAAGGTGTACATACACGCCAGATGGGCCCAAGCTGTAAAGACAGTTACACATATGCCAGAAGGGCTTAATTATTTTATTTTAATAATTTACCAAGCAGCATTTCACAAATGAGGCGTACTGAGGAGAAAATAAACGCTGCAAAGAAAAACTCCCAGGCTACCTCATTACTAATTATAATATTTTTAAAGACAGAGACTATTAAACTACTTTTTAAACAGATAAGATATTTTACACTGTTCGGAAATTAAGGTTTTGCAGTCCTGTGTCTCGCTTGTTCCTTGACGAGTATTACAGGATCCCAAGCTGGTGGTAGCGACAATCCATCTTCTCTATTAGGAAAATATTATTTTTATAGCTATTCGAAAAATTATTTTTGTGTAATGTTTGTTACATGAATAAGTTTTTTATAAAGCAAAAATTAAAATTTATGAATATACCCTTTTGGGCTGTGTCCAGATGGTGCCTACGAGTACACGTAGAGCAGGCTTGTGTTAACAGGCGCCTCGTCAGGCGCAAGATTGCAAGTTAAATAAAAGCTAACAAAATACTATAACATGATTTTTGTAAACTAAGAAAGTAATTGATATTTCAGGACAAGAAAGAGCCGTCGTCGGATCAACTCGCCCCCGAAAGAAAGGTAACAAACTAAATTTCTTGTAAATTTACTTCTAGTGGGGTAAATTCATTATTTGCCTAGTAACTTTACAAGTTATCCCAGTGCGTCTACTATAACTTCGGCACGAGCGAGTATAGAGCGCTCGATGACGGTTTATCTCTTTCGCACTATAAGCGCGTGCGAGAGAGGTGCACTGACTCTCGATACGAGATACTCGCTAGCGCCCATCGTAAACTCAGCTCATGAGGCACACTGGTTACCTATACCCTCTTATAGTCTAGAGTAATTTTAGCATTTTTTTATTTCGATCCTTCATGTATTTAATGAAGTTCAAACCGCCACGTAACACAATAGTCCGTTGCACTGTTTTTTTTAATATATCTTCAATATACAGTTCATTTCATTTTTACAACTTTATAATAGTATAGATAAATTTTTAATAATTAGTCTGTCATGTAGATTTATAAAAAATATTGGACACGTATTTTTTCTTTTTTCTCATCGAAAAATAAAGGCGATATACATTGAATCAAAATATCGCGTGACGTCACTCCTAAGTACAAATATACTTAGGATTGACGTCACGAGCCCCCACTCCTAAACTTTAATGCGATTTATCTAAGTATATTTTTTATTTTCAAAAAACATTCATTCATTTATTTATTTGCCATAAATTGTATGTGTGTACATAGAGGTGTTACAATATAAATGTTTCAATACAATTTTACCAAGTTTGGTGTAGCAAAGTATGCACAAATTTAACAAATTAAACATTATACTTATAATATTCATTTAAATTATATGGACATAGATCAATAAGGTATCTTTTTAGAGAGGCCATAAATTTAGTGCCCGGTAGGGACTTGATTTCAAATGGCAAGGCGTTGTATACCTTGGCGGCAACGTGCCGGTGGCACCTCAAAAATACGATTGCGGTTTTGCCAATAGAGGCTTTGACGTCATGCGCATAAACTAAATTTAATCTGTCACTTTTAAAATTGATTTTTCGTGGATATTTATCTGGAAATCGTCGAACAAGTTTGCAGAGCTCTATTATATAGAGAGATGTCAAAGTAAGCAAACCCAAATTCTTAAAAGAGTCTCACTGAGACATCTCAAGAGTCGCACGATTCACTGTGAGACTTTAATCCATCCAAAATACGAACACACTTCTTCAGTAATTTAAATAATCGCTGGATATCTACACAATTTCCCCAGATAGCTAATCCAAATGTGACATGGGACTGAAAGAAAGCGTAATAAGATTGAATAGCCGCCTTTTTGGTGGACATACAATACTTGTCCAATATTTTTTAATTATCTAACTGACAGATTAATTAAAATTTTGATTTTCATACCCAGTTATCAAATTTGTGCGAACTACCCACTTTCAGAAAACAAATAAACGTGTACATACATGCCAGATGGGCAACATGTGTCACAAAAAAAAGACACATGTGCTGGAAGGGCTTAATTATAATTTTTTTTAATTACCTGTGTTTCACATAATGAGGTTTACTGAAGAGGAAGAAACGCTGAAAAGAAAATTCCCAGACTGCCTCGTTAATAATTATGTTATTAAAAAAAAAGACTCCACTTACTTTTTAACAGATAATATTATCACACCGTTCGAAATTAAGGTTTTGCAGTCCTGTGTCTTGCTTGTTCTTTGATGAAATGTATTACAGGATCCTAAACCGGTAGCAACAACCCATCAGAAAGGGGTATTGTATATTTTATACACGACAAGCTTCTGCCCGCGATTTCGTCCGCCTTAAATTCGTTTATTGCGGATAAAGGTTTTTTTCCTCTGGACTCAAACTGTCTCCTTACCAAATTTCATTCCAATCGGTTCAGCGGTTTAAACGTGAAGAGGTAATATACAGACAGACAGACACACTTTCAAATTTATTATATTTGTATGGATTAGTATGGATGCATTATGCCGTCGTAACGTGCCGTTTTGTAACGTCGTAGTTCTATTTTATAGATGCATATATTGTTATTTTTAACTTCCGTCAAAGAAAGGGGTGTTATATGTTTACGTGTCTGTGACTCTGCGTGCCTGTGGTATCGTAGCGCCCATACGGATGGACCGATTTGAGTGAGGTTTTTTTGTGTCATAGATAATTTTATCCCGAGTGTTCTAAGCTTTGTTTGATGAAAATCGGAGCACTCGTCTCCAAGATATTCAACATTTAGTGGAACAAGTGCCGGTCACTTCTCAGCCAATATTGAAGCTAGGAACTCCAAATTTTGTTTTTATGTTCATTTGTGTCGGCGGGTTTTCAAATGTTTAATTTTCGATAGTAATTATGATTTATCTATAAAAACTGTTTATTAAAAAATTACAATATTATACATATTGTAATTCTCAGTTATTTAGTTTTTACTGACAGCTCCGTAAATATTTGTAACTTGACAAATAAATAAGTGCCCCGATCGTTGTATTGTGATCAATGATATAATATAAAAAGAGGTAGATAGGTCACCTAAGCGATAATCCACGTATAAAAATGGCCAGGCTTACGCACACACAAATCTGATAATATTGCAATAACACACTAATCGCAAATGCTTTTAGATGCTTTTATTGAGTAATTAGTGTAAAATCTCATTGTGAATGACGGCATTTTTGTTTATTTGACGCATAATCCATACTAATATTATAAATGCGAAAGTGTGCCTGTCTGTCTGTTACCTCTTCACGCTTAAACCGCTGAACCGATTTGGATGAAATTTGGTATGGAGATAGTTTGAGTTCCGGGGAAGGACATAGGCTACTTTTTATCCCGGAAAAATACCCTTATCCGCGATAAATGAATTTAAGGGGGACGAAGTCGCGGGAAGTAGCTAGTCGAATATATATAACAAAGTTCTCTGTGCGCGAGACTGAGTTAAAGTTTGCCAATTGGCGTAATTTTAGTATTTTCGGTGTGCCATCCTCCGAGCCCGTATAACATATCTACCTACCTCTTTTTATGTTACATCATTTGTTGTGATAATGAGTGAAAATCGTGTTAGTTTAAATCCATGTCAAATGGTTGTTATCAGGTTAGCGCACTGCTTGGCGAAGGTGTACGAGAAGCTGGACAGGACTCTGTTTACCTTCATACCCGTCACTGATAGGGAGCAGGTCGAGGAGTTGCGTCAGCGACAGGTGAGTTTGACCTTCAATAACTTATGTTTAGACTTCGGACTTTGGTCGCGATGACGTCACAATAGGGCATGTTGGGGAGTAAATGGAACAGCCTACTTTAAATCAGGGACCAAATACCGGTATTCTTTCAATACAATATAATAAATCATTTTTCACTTCTCCTGCTCATAAAGAACGGCATATTAGCTTCGCAAAGCGAGACTATATTAGTACATTTAACCCCTAGAGCTTAAAAGAAAACCATATAATTCCATACAAATTTCTATAACACTGAAAAAAAAATATTTAAGCGCCTTGTCAAACAATCTACTATTAATCTATTTGTATAAATAAGTGCCTTCCACTCAAAATTATTGCGAAATACTAATATAAATCAAACGACTTTTTTTCATTCCTTATGTTTTACGTATTAGAATTATCAGATTTAGTAGTACTAAGTGCTGAAAACGATTTATATACTAAATAAATTAAAAATATTAGAAGCCTACACAAGTACTCAACACATTATCAAGACAAGTATTTAGAATTGTACTTAAAAAAACTCTTTTTCTATTTATTAAATTAAACCAAGGACCGTTGCCGCTACTAATTTAAATTTAAATATTACCACAAGTAAGAAATAAAAAAAAGGTACAATAAATTTTGAAATTAGGTCAATGAAATATAAAAATACGTAATAATAAGCGAGATACTGGAAATAAATATCGGTTATATTATATGGAAAGAATACCGGTATTCGGTCCCTGATTTAAAGTAGACTGTTCCATTACATTACATTCCATTAAATTTTATGTATAAAATAATGTCGAAACGTGGTAAAACCGTGCATAGTTCAACAAGAGAAATGTCGAACAGAACAGTGAGTTGACGAAATGATCTCGTATCACTCGTAAAGCCAACTAGTTTCATGATTTCACTAGACACGTTCAGTGAAATGATCCAGTCTCTACTGCAACATGCTAAACAGTGTTTTTTGCAGCTAAGTAAGTTATCTGTATTTGGAGGTCAGGGTTTCAAAAAGTTGTCCTGTGAAAAGTTTAAAGTACAATGTAGATTGATCAAACTTAGTTGTGAAATGACAAAACGAGTTGCCTTTTTTGGCCGATTTCATCATTTCACTAAACAGATCTAGGGAATTGATCAAATGACTGAATATTTCAAGGCAAATGTAAAAATGTATTCGCATTACTTTTTGTTTTACAAATATCATGATAATAATCACATGTTTTGCAATTTACTAGTGGATCACTCCACTAGCGTTATTATTATAAACAAAGATCAGAAACAAATGAAAAATTTTAAGGCTAAAGAGTCGGATGCACCATACAGAGATCCATAAGCAAGAACAGATGACAAAATTCGTCGACTACTGGTATGGACGATTAGCTCTGATGGTAGAGCGTGCTACCCCGGTCTGGCTCAAGGCACTGGTTCAAGTCCAGTATCGTCGATTTTTTTTTTCATTTGTTTCTGATCTTTGTTTATAATAATGTATTCGCCATTTTAACATCGTGCGCGATTTGGTTATATCCCTAAGGGATTTATTCAAATCTCTGTTTTGACCATTTCCCTGCGACATATATAAGGAAATATATCTATTAAGTATATTGTCGTCTAGAACCCATAACACAAGCCTCATTGAACTTACCATGGGACTAGCTCGATTTGTGTACAATTGTAAAAAAAAAGAATATTATCATGATTCCATTTTTAAGTTTAGTGTATATTTTCAGGATACAGCTCGCTTCAAAAACGCCCTGTTCAAGTGTTACCTGTGCTTCCGTAGTTTCAAAGCTTCCCGCGCCCATGCCTCGCATATGCTGCGACACGATAAGGTACGTGTAATGAGTAATTAACATGGTGGCGCTCCATTTCATTAAAGGAGTTGTCCACATATAATATATATACGCAAAATTTAGACGTTTTTTCTTCCTTACATAAATAATGCGGCGTCTTCTAGAAATTGACTTAAATCCTATAATCATGTACCTAGTCGTTTTCGTATATCTATACTATTTTGAGATTTCGCGGTTACTTTCGCGGGGAATTCGTATTGCATCTCCAGTTGTTAAATGCTCTAAGACTAACCTATTAAAATTAAACCAAAAAAAAAAAAATGGTAAGACACTGGTCCCACCAAGAGCGAGAAAGCGATTAGCTATCGGCGATTTTCTCGCCTGAAACACGAACTGAAGATATAGATCCTGTGTTTTTATAGTTCATCGCTGGCTGTTCACACTGCCGGCGAGAACTGTCATATATGTACTTATCTCTAATATCGATACGCGAGCAGTGCTCTTAATCTGGACCGTGGGAAGAATTATACCTACGCTTTACGCGCCGGCGGCGGTACGTGAGCTAGTTGGTCGCCACACGCGCTCACGCCCGGACGACGCTATTCGCGAATATACACAATAAAAGTTCCAAATAGAAATAAATGACTTCGTCGCGTAAAAAATCGGTGCACTGCAGTGTTGTGGAATGCAATAATAAAACTAATAGACACTTATTCTATTTTACTCTGCCGACAGATGATGGAAGGTTACTAACTTACCTACTTTATATAATATTTATTTCTAACTCTACTTTTTTTTAAGCTTGAGTCTCGGTATTTTTGCACCGTGAGCCTCCGTCAAGTTTAGTCTAGGAGTAAGAGTTGTACGAGAAAAGATAATTGCTCGCTTGTTTGCCGACGGTGGGACTAGTGCCGTAAGAATAAAGAAAAAGATCTAACGCAGAGGCTTTAGCCCAGCAGTGGGACACTCAAATAGGCTAATAAAAAAAAAACACGGTGTATAGTCTCTAATCCATAGAGTAACGGGCAGTACGAGTGCGTGATGTGCAGGGCTCGGCTCAAGAGTCCTAAAGCGTTGAAGAAGCATATGTACGGACAGCACACCGTGCGCATTAAATGCAATCTCTGCAACTTTGTTACCATGAGCAGGTGCGTATTCATCATTTTCCTCGCCAGTATCAGCATCACTATCACCATTATCATCATTGCCATTTATATTATTATCATCATCATCATCATCATCATCATCATCATCATCATCATTGTAATAATAATTAGCATCACTATATAAAAGGACGGTACGGACAGCACACCGTGCGCATTAAATGCAATCTGTGCAACTTTATTACCATGAGCAGGTGCGTATTGTTCATTTTCCTCGCCAGTATCAGCATCACTATCACTATTAACATTATTATCATCATTACCATTATCACAATCATCATCATTATCACAATCATCATCATCATCATTGTTATAAAAATAAGCATCACTACAAAAAAGGACGGTACGGACAGCACACCGTGCGCATTAAATGCAATCTCTGCTACTTTATTATCATGAGCAGGTGCGTATTGTTCACTTTCCACGCCAGTATCAGCATCACTATCACCATTAACATTATTATCATCATTGCCATTATCACCATAATCATCATTGTAATAATAATTAGCAGCACTTCAATCTTCACCTCTTTTATAATCTTCATAAACAAGGTTATATGGAACAGAATTTTAAATTTAATTATATAATTTTAATTTTAATTATTGATTTTGTTAAATATTGTTTTTTTACAGGAGTGTGGCTCGAAGTCACGAGAAATCGCACAAGGGGACCATCTACCGTTGTCAGTACTGCTCCTCAGTGTTCGAGTGAGTGTGATTTAATAAAATTACCATGAGTCTAGATATAATCCTGTAAGCCAAGCTGCATGAGTATAACGTGTAGGATGCCGGCCCTAGAGCAGAGATGGGCATTCATCGATTAATTTTTTAATCAATTAATTAATCGATAAAAAAATAATCGTCAAAAATTAATCGTGATTAACTTAATCGCGATTAAATTAATCGACACAGGTTTCGATTAACCATTGATTAATCGTCAGTTTATCGATTAAATTTCACGATTAAATCTCGATACAAAATTGAAACACGGTCAAATGAGCGTTTTTCAACACAAATATGCACGTTATAAAAATGCAATATGTCTTGTCATGTGTACACTTGAAAAAACATTTTAGTGTGCTGTGTGAAATAAACTTGTTTCAGTAATATAAGATGGTTTTTATAGTGCAGTCCTACACGTATATAACTCGAGACTTAGATATAAAAAAATATTCCTAATATTAATCGAGAGAAAATTAATCTAATTAATTTATCGATTAAAAACTTAATCGCTGGAAATTAATCTACTATTAATTTAATCAGATTAATTAATTGTCATTTGTAATCGTGATCGCGATTATGGGGCTGTTCATAAATTACGTCATCTATTTTTGATGATTTTTGATCCATAATTCGTATGACCCCTCCCCCCATCCCAACACAACACAACACGAATTTCATTCCTTTTTTACTCATTGAAGCACTTCTTAAAGATACGAAAGATGATGTCATCTTGGGAATGACCCCCCACCCCTCCTTCGTCATGCTACCATCATCCGATGTCCAGAACCCATCCCCTCCCCCCCCCAATTTGAAAAGACGTAGTAAATTTATGAATAGCCCCTAAATAGGTTAATCTTAATCATTGGTCGATTACATTTTGCCCATCTCTGCTCTGCCCTAGAGTCAGTTTGGTTTGCTGGAATCACACGAATGTAATAGCACTGAGGCGCTACTCTGAAATTATTTAAATAAATATTCGAAGTTCGTATCGCGCCATATCTCTCGCTCTCATGTTAAACTGTATTTCAGTGAGCGAAATGGCGCGATACGAACGAATCGAATTTCAGAGTAGCCCCGGACCAGGCCACCGCTCTACATAAGTGTTTAAATTTATTAAAAAAAGTTAAGTTAAACTTCAACGTCAATGCAAAATAACCCTTAATACATTGCATTATAAAAAAAATATGTTTATCACGTTGTTCCCATAGGACTTTATGTCATAAAACAATATCAAGTCGCTGGCCCAATATTACAGGGTTCTATGTTACATTTTCAGGGCAGTTAAAATTAGACTTTATTCGAATATGGCAATGTTCAAACATCAATTCTCTAAACGTGAAACTTAGAACCCTGTAACATTAGACCAGCGAAGTGCTGACAATTCAAATATAGAACATCGAATACCTTCATGTACTTGTTTTATCATAGATATTATATTGAGCTGTAAAATCCCCATCTAGACAATAATAGCTATGAAGCTTGGTAAAATAATCGCTGGGTTTTATCCGCTCTATATACTTTTAACGTTGTAATTACGGAACATGCGTGAAATTTTTTCATCGCTTTTTTTAACAAAATATCATAATACCGTAAAAACTATTCCACAAAGTGAAATTAAAATTAAAATCGGATAAGAAATACTCATGATATAGGCATTTGAAACTACGAATTAGACAGCGATTTGACAGAGAGGTCCGACATAGACTGTTACGTCACAGTCTACGACGGTCATATAAACTCCATATTAAATTCTGTTTTGCCAGAAAGAGATAGAACGAAATGTTTGATAGCTTATATCTTGGTTATTTTTATAGTTATTCGAAAAAATATTGTTCTCCCCTGTTTGTTACATGAATGACTTTTTAATAAAGCAAAAAGAAAAGATTATGCATATTCCCTTGTGCCACGATCATTCTATTACACGAATATTTGTGATTTTATACCGAATCCTGTTCTAAGCGCTCACAGATTGTAAACCATTTTTATTTGAAATAGTGATATGTACAACGATAAAGATAATATTTCGGATTAATTTAACCTGATTATTTTTTTCGCATCAACAGCAATGAGTCTACGTTCAAAGGGCACCTGCGCACGCAGCATGCGCACGGGCACGTGTGCGAAATCTGCGGGCTGACGTTCGTCAGCGCCAAGGGGGTCATCCTGCACCGCGCCAAGCGTCATACTTTTCGTAATAAGGTCTGTAGACTCGTATCCTTCTTTATTATCGGCATTTTTATCGTTATCATCATCATTATTATTTATATCATCATCGTTGTCTTTATTATCATTCCCATCGAAATCATTAAAATCATGCACGTGCTCTTCTTTATCATTGGTATTGTTTAAATTATTGTCATCGTTGTCATTGTCATTAAAATCGCCATCATTATAATTATTGTCATCTTCATCACTATTATGGGGACATGCGCATTCATCGGCGGCTGGAGACAACTGAGGCGCGCGCGGGCAGTGCGCGCATCTTTTATGCACGTGTTGGAGCGAGACGGAAGATGTGGTGCGCTTGTTGGGGTAGATTAAATTCTCTCGTTATTTTCCTACCTAGCTAAAGTACGCTTTCATGTTTCTTTTCTGTCTGTCTCACTTTAGTGTATGTCTATCTCATGTGTTGTAATTAGTACATAAGGAATTGTTTTTATAAATAAATGTTCCTTATTTTACTGCTGTCGCTGGTCTTATTACTACCCTGTATACGACAAGTTGTTGGAGCAACAGTGGTCTCCTCTTGGGAAACGCCGTAGAGTCAAGACTTGTAAAAGTGCCCTTGCGGCCTACTTACAGAATAAACTATTTGAATTTGATTCGAGATCGTTATTGTTTTTGTCGTCATTGCCTCGTTATGTTTGTATCTCGCATTGAGTCACGGGCTCGTACGTCTCGGATTTTTGAGAGGCTTGCGTGGGGATATGGATCCAACACGTAGAGGCCCTTTCAAGAAGTTTGCTGTGACTGTATTTCTGCTGGGACTAGCTCCTGATCATATCAATAAGAGAATACGTCCATGAGCAGATCCCAGCAGATGTTGGAACTAGTGCATTGACAGGAAAGAGATATCGGGCTGTGAGATTGTAGTGTGGATGGATTTATTTTTGGGTTATTGCAATAGGAATATGTCACCCACCATAACTACCAATCGATCGTTATCTGTGGCGGGTGGTGACTCGCCACTCACTTGATGGCCCCCAATTGCCGTCAATCAAGACTGCCGGAAGCAACACCACCGTTATTATTATTACATATTGTCGTTATTATTATTACAAATATTTTCATTTTCATCACGTTCATTATCATTCTCTTTCTCATCACCATTGTCATTATTAGAAGTTAAGTTATCGAAGTCATTAAACTCATGCTGCATGCTCTTCTTTATTATTGCTTTCTTTATTATCCTTGCCCTTCACTACTCATTACACTCAGAGAATACTTGCACACAGACTAGAAGCACAACTCAGCTAAGTAATCGTATTCATACTGAACTCACAAGAGAATTGCACTCAGTAGACCTGTAATTCAATTAGGAGGAGACCGGTAATCAGATTAGAGGACACTCGCATTCAGGCTGTACACAACAAAAGTGGCGTGCGGTGCATACAGGCACAAAGGCACTGCCTACCCTGAACGACCATCGCTCCATATAGGCACAGACACTGCCTACCTTTAACGACCGTGGCTCTATATAGGCACAAAGAAACTGCTTACCCTGAACGACCATCGCTCCATATAGGCACAGAGACACTGCCTACCTTTAAGGACCGTGGCTCTATATAGACACAGAGAAACTGCCTACCCTGACCAACCATGGCTCTACCTAGGCACAGAGAAACTGCCTACCTTGAACGACCATGGCTTTATATAGGCACAGAGAAACTGCCTACCTTGAACGACCATGGCTCTATATAGGCACAGAGAAACTGCCTACCCTGAACGACCATGCTTCTATATGGCACAGTGAAACTGCTTACCCTGAACGACCATGGCTCTATGTAGGCACAGAGACACTGCCTACCTTGAACGACCATGGCTAGCCTTTGTATGTTTGTGTTTTTGTTGTCGTAATGATACGCGAAAAATACTAAACAGATTTCAACTATTTTTTGATACACCGCAGATGCTTATAGGATACTTGTTCACCCGACTACACTGAAGTAAAAAAGAGGGTTATGGCGTTTTCCTCCGCGAACAAAGGTGCCCACCTTCTAGCCGTTTATTATTTGTTGTCAGATTCCGCTGCTGGGCCCCTACTGCGTCCCATGCGAGGTGCGCTTCGCGACGGAAGACGCTTACACCAGACACCTAGAGATGTCATCCCGTCATCAAAGCGAAAACGGATCGTGAGTTGCTTCTTTTTTATTTTATTTTCAACTTTAGTACATTACTACAGAGGTCGGGACGAAAGGGGTTGCCGGCCGAAGACATATAGACGGATAGGTCTGAGGCGGGCAACCCCATATTTCCCGCCGAGGTATGTATAGTGCTTTATCAAACATGCAATGAAATAAACAACAAAAAAATCAGTTTTATTTTTTAATACGCATAGTGGCAGAATGTCATGATGTCTGTGCCACAAATTTGAAAAAATCAAAATTGTGGAATGGAAATTAAAAACCCGGCCAAGTGCGAGTCGGACTCACGCACCGAGGGTTCCGTACAATTTTTTACTTACCCTAACTTTATAAATAAAACAAAAACTAATCACAATATTTTTTTTTTTTAATTGATTATGTGCAAGTTAAGCCCTTTCATATGATACCCCATTTGATCCAGTAGCTAGACTTTTAATTTCTACCCCCCCTCATATTCGTCGTTTTTTTGGAAAATAAAAATATATTTTTAAATATTTCCTGTGCAATACATGTGGCCTGACCATGTTTATAAATATTCCAAATATCAAATAGTTAGCATAAGTAGTTTTTGAGATATGGCCCTTTAATAGTCGGACAGTCAGACAGACAGACAGACAGAGTCGCACCATAAGGGTTCCTTTTGTACCTTTTTGGTACGGAACCCTAAAAAGAGGACTAGGCCTGCATGATTTGTATGAAATTCCATTAACGACCTCTTGTCCTAGCCGCACCTGAAATGTGATACTTCACAGCCTATTATAAGGATCATAGCATCAATATTTGATTGCATGTTTGAGAAAAATATTTTACCTCAGACGAAATAGTTAAGTTTCTAAAACATTGAGTTAAACCAACACGATTTTCCAGTGGCGTAGCGCGCGTTAGATGGGCCCTGTATCAAATTTTGTTGAGGGGCCCCAAATGAATCACAATAAATAGTTTACATGAAAATTGATAGTTTCTTCAAAACTGAGCTATTTACAAGCTTTCATTTAGTTTCACCTGGTCCCGTTGTCTGTCGGTCTGTAATCAAAACTTGCAAGTTAAATTTGACCCACTTCCCGGTTTCCGATTGAGCTAAAATTTTGCATACTTATATAATTCGGTGACAATGCAATATGATACCATTGAGCTGATCTGGTGATGGAGCAGGAAGGTGGTCATAGGGACTCTGTTAAAAAATAATGCAATCCTACCGAGTTGGAGCTCTTTAGAATTATCTCGGTGAGTAGTTGGTGGATGTTCAAGGAAAAGTACAGTCAGCAATAAAGGCTTGTTACAAAAATGAAATTTTTGACAGAAACTTATTATTTTTCTCCTAATGACCTAAGGAATACATGTGTCTGTTTATATTTTAATGTGAAAACATCACATAACTTCTGATACAATATTGATACAAAGATAGATCTAAGTAGAAAAGAAAAAATAATTGCGATCCACTGCAGTCTAAGCCGGAATCGAACCAGCGTCTCTGTTAACATTAACTAAAGTGATTACAGCGCCATCTCTCTCGTAAGCTTGACACTACTGAAATGGCAGGTCAGCTTGAAGAAATTTTGCGAAAGCGCATCTTCTTAGTGGTGCTATAAGGTAGTAAACCTTTCAAAAATAAATAGTACATAAGGTCGTGAGTAACGTATCGTTACCGAAGGTAGAGGATTAATTCGTTGTGAATCACAAGCGGTCTGATGGTCTAACGGCTTAGACTGCAGTGGATCGCAATTATTTTTTCTTTTCTATTTAGATCTTTGTATCAATATTGTAAGGAATGCATCGTTAAAATCTTTCAGGTTCCCTGCGCGCACCTCGTATATAACATAGTTTTAAGTAAATATATACTAACTAGCTTTTGCCCGCGACTTGGTCCGCCTTAAATTCGTTTATCGTGGATAAGGGTATATTCCGGGATAAAAAGTAGCCTATGTCCTTCCCCGGGACTCAAACTATCTCCATAAAAAATTTCATCATAATATTAGTATGGATTAGTATGGATATGATATGGAACAAGTTCCTGGAAAGCATTATTTCATTAATTTCATTAATCATTCGTGGGTGATTCAAATATTTATAGGACGCTCTACTTAACGTCTTTGTTTTGTACCTTTTATAACAAATAAATAAAAATATAAATATATGTGTAGTTTTAAGGGGCTTCCATACGCGAATGACCTTCGATCTCTTCACTTTTCTGTGTTGTATGCGTCTCATCGTGTTGACAACTACCGTTGTTTCAGTTCAGTTTCTCTTCAAGAGTCACCGAAACTAAGATCCTCCTCCTTGCGTCGGTTTCCTCATTGCTGAGGGTCGTGGTCATCTTCTCGGAACAGTCTCTCTCGGATGATGCGCCGCCATCTGTTTCTGTCAGTCGCCGTGTGTAGAGCATCGTGTACTGTGGTGCCAATGTGCGAATCTGGTCTGTCCAGCGTGGCGGGCTCCTGCCTCTTGGTCGTTTGCCGTCACCTTTTCTGGTGATCATTAATTTCTCGAGATTATCACTGTCTTTCCTGGCGATGTGACCAAAGTATTCTAGGACCCTGCGAAGACAAAGACTGCGGATAGCCTAGTTCGGATCTTAAGTTGGGCTAGAATCGATACGTTGGTGCGGCGTGCTGTCCACGGTATACGCAGCATTTTTCTCCAGCACCACATTTCGAAGGCATCAATTCGATCACGGTCAGCCTTCTTCAAGGTCCAAGTCTCCGAGCCGTATGTAAATATGGAGAACACCAGAGTTCGGACTAGGTTAGCCTTGGTGTTGGTGGTGTTCCTGTCCTTCCATATATTGTCAAGCTGAGATGGTCGTCGAGTCGCTAGCGCAAGGTCGTAGTGTCTTTGTTATGTCTGTTAAGAAATAATTCATTTAGTGTGCTAAAAATAACTCGTCGCGTAAAAAAAATAGTGTATAAATATAGCCAATGAACTGATCAATATTAGTGCAAAAACAGTTTTCCTAAACAGTGCTCAATTATTACACAATAAACAAAAACAATGAAAGTTGAACGTTAAATCATTTAAAATATCAATCCGCTTCTTAAGAGTGCAAGTGTATCGTGCTAACTTCGGTATGAGTTCGGGATAGTTCGGGCGCCGATAAGCACAGAGGTCATTGACGCTAATTACGCCACTTGCAAGCGCGTAGCTCCCAATATAGTGACTTTTGTACTCCAGTGTAAGCGTATGAATAGCGCAATTAGAAACCCTTTACTGTTGGACTCCAGCGCTCCATGTGTCAGAGTTCGTATCTCGCCAGAGACACCTTAGTGAATAAACAATAACAACAAATAATTTTTTTTTTTTTTTTTTGGCTTTGACACAACATGTCTACGAGATCTAAAATTTGTGTAAAATGCAAGAGAAGAATTACAAATAAACATTTTTTAAAATGTTCTGCGTGTTCCAATACGTACGACATAGCATGTGTTAGTGTGAGCTTAAGTCTATTCAATTTAATGGAAAGAAAATCGACGTGGAAATGTCGAGAATGCAATGCGCCAAAACCTATTGCCATACCTGAAAAAAATATACCAAGTACATCTCATGGCTTTACTGGTGCTAGTAGTACGCCCTCCAAAAAAAATGTAACAGTAAGAAAACCCTTGCAAGGGAAACGCCATCTCACGGAAAAAACATTAACGAACACAGAATTCTCGACTGATGCATCCTATGAATCGTTAATATCTGATTTGGACTATATGGAGACATTGCCAGACACATTTAAGTCAAACAGGAGCTGCCCTGATATCGGGACAATCACTGAAGATATAATTAAAGAATACGAAGAAAAGATTAGTAGTTTAGAAAAACGGTTACAATCATCAGAAAATGAGATTGAAGGATTAATTTTGGAAAATGGCTCACTAAAAAAATGCATTGAAGATAAGGAACAAACTATTAAAAACCTTAGGCGTATATGCTCATCAACACCAATGACCCTGAACAAATCGCAAAGAAGACTTTTCAATAAAACACTAGCAAAATTTGACCAATCACATCGCACGCTAGAGGGCACAGATTTAAATACAAACACCATAGAGGAACCAATTAGCCCAATATCCGCGAACAGTGACAGTTTTTCGACCTCAAGACAGCCACAGAAACATGAAAATAAAAAATCGAAATCAAGCACCTCCCAACCTAATAGAGAATCAACAGGACAGTCGTCAGGCGACACAAAAAAATCCTTACCTGAGAATCATGTTGCCATTAAGGATAAACTGTGTATCGTTAGCACCTTAAGCAGCAGGAAAAATAGCAAAATCCTTAAAATTATATTGGCAACTTTCGATAACTATGATTATATACACTTATCCACTCCTGGCGGGAAAATTCGCGAGCTTCTGGCTTCTCTCTCCGGCAATCTTCAAGGATACACGCATAAAGATTCCTGCATTTTGATTTTAGGAGAAGAGGACTTCAAAATCACAGAAGACTACGACCACCTAGCGCTCGTGCAAGAGATAAATTCAACACTTTCGTCAATAACTAATACTAATTTATTTATATGTACACCGACATACATTTGTGGAGCCCCGCTTTATAACTATAGAGTAGAATTGTTTAACACTTTATTAAATGTAGACATCCACACAAATAAGTATGCACATTTCATGGATTCTAATCTTAATTTAACGTTCGACATGTTCTCTTCCAGCACAGGCAAGATTACAAACTTTGGTATTAAAAATATATTTCAAAATATTAAACGCATGATACATAATATTGAACGTAACCAAATCATGCCCTCTACAAGTCA
The DNA here is from genome assembly GCA_905404275.2 of Hedya salicella. NCBI lineage: Eukaryota > Metazoa > Arthropoda > Insecta > Lepidoptera > Tortricidae > Hedya > Hedya salicella. The sequence goes on from FR990120.1 coordinate 2,524,973, forward strand.
AGAAGAGATCAATCATTCCTTTCGTGAATGAACGAAAATTAAATATTTTTCATCAAAATATAGCTGGGATACTAGGTAAACGCGATTTAGTGGAGGTTGCAGTTAGACAGTTAAAAAAAATCTTTAGGTACAATCGATATAATATGTATGACTGAAACCTTCATAAAAGCTGGCTCTATTACAAATTTGACATTGCAAAATTACAAAGTTGCGGTATCTTACTGCAGGGATGATGAAAAAAGAGGGGGATCTTGTATTCTTGTTCATAATGACCTAAAATTTTCACCATTAAGTTCTGTAAACTCGTTCGCTCAGAAGTATGTTTTTGAGGTGTGTGGTTTGGAGATCTCTGCATTTAATTTGGTTGTTATCTGTTTGTATAGAACGCCGACGTCAAACGTTGGCACCTTTTTCAGTTTGCTTAGACAATTGTTACAAAAAATCACAGCCACAAAAGCTAAGCAGGTCATTATATGTGGAGACTGGAATATTGACTTCATGAAAGAAAATAAATTTAAGAAAGAGCTGGTGTCAATACTTTCAAATTATAACCTCAGCAATCGTATTGTCTCCCCGACGAGAAAAAAATCGTGCCTCGATTTAATTGCTAGCAACATTACAAATTGTACACCTAAGATTCATTTATTAGCTCTATCCGACCACGAGACAGGACAAACACTTACATGCAAGTTAAAAGTTAAAAAAACATTTAAAATAGAGCCACAGTTCTGGTATGAAACAGTAAGAGATTACAGCCAAGAAAACATAACAAAGTTTTCTGAATGTATGACTGCTTTATCCTTCAACCAGGTATTTCATGAAACGGACACAAACACCGAGTTTCAAGAATTTCATGATTTAATTGTTTTGTTCTATAACTTATGTTTTCCTTTCATTAAAATAAAAAAGAATAATAAGCCGATTAAGAACAAATGGCTTACACGTGGTATAAAACGATGTTGTAATAACAAAAGGAATTTGTACAAAATAGCAATTAAGAATAAAGACAATATTGAACATCTGCGAGAGTATAAAACGTACACGAGGCTTTTAAAAAAATGCCTCAATAACGCTAGACAAATAACAAATGGCAGGTTTATTAAAAATGCCAAAAATACTTGTCGAGCATCTTGGCAAATCATTACGCAAAACTGTAATATGACGCCTTTAAGTAATGAAATTAATAAAATTGTAATTGGTACTAAAGAAATAAGTGATCCTAAAATTATACCTGAAATATTCAATAATTATTTTATAGAAAATACAAATAAAAAAATAACCAGAGATACATACCATAGCCATAATATAAAACAATTAAAACATAGTATATTTTTATCGCCAGTCAGTTCTGAAGACGTTCTAAAGGCAATTAAAGCGTTAAATAATACAAATGCTACTGGCTACGATGGCATAAGCACAAAAGTTTTGAAACAATGTGCTAGTGCATTGTCAATACCACTAAGTTATATAATAAATTTATCATTCATGCAAGGTATATTTCCAGAACGCCTAAAGTACGCCATAATCAAGCCATTACATAAGAAAGGATCCAAGTCAAACTTAAAAAACTACCGTCCTATCACTCTTACACCTGTCATCTCGAAAATTTTTGAAAAATTAATGTTTCTTAAGATGTCTAACTTCATCACAAAAAATGATATTTTAACCAATGATCACTTTGGCTTTAAAAAAAAAAACCCAACGACTACAGCATGTTTTCATTTAATAAATAATGTTACTGAAAGTGTAGATAAAAAGGTCCCAATCGTTGCAGTTTTGCTCGATATGAGTCAAGCATTCGACTTTGTGGATCACGATATATTGTTACATAAATTGTATAGATACGGCATAAGAGGTCCAACACAAGAATGGTTTACCAGCTACCTCAAAAATAGAAGACAGCGTGTTGAAAATTCTAAACTTATTGGTCATAACAAGACTGTTTATAAGTCAGAGTATAAAGTTAATAGATTCGGAGTGCCACAAGGTAGCATTTTAGGCCCACTACTATTTTTGCTTTACATCAATGATCTACCTAAAGTTACAAATCATAAGTGTATCCTATTTGCTGATGACACTACACTACTGATAAAATGCGAAAACATTGCATCGTTTGAAGCTGAGATAAACGAGACATTGTTAGAAATAATTAGATGGTTGGATAATAATAATTTACACATTAACATTAGCAAAACAAAAATGATGCAATTTAGGACATATAAAAGTAAACATTTAAAGCTAGCTATTAAATATCAAGACACCAATGTAGAGGAAGTGAATTCCACCAATTTTTTGGGATTAAATATTGATTGTTTTTGCAATTGGAAAAGTCACGTTGAAGCTTTACGTAATAAACTAGATAGATTTGTATATGTTTTAAGACGAGTACGAAATGTAGTGTCAGAAGCAGCTGCTATGTCGGCATATCATGGATACGTAGCCTCTCTCCTAAGATATGGCATTATTCTGTGGGGAAACTCTGCTGATGCACATGTAATTTTTAAAACTCAAAAGAAGTGCATTAGAGCAGTATCTGGAGCGAATTTCAGAGACCACTGTAAGCCATTATTTCAAAGAAAACGAATTCTGACAGTACCTGCTATGTATATCTATGAGATCTGTGTTTATGTTAAGAAGAATCCGTCATCTTTTAAAACAATTACGACCAAATCGAAACGTGGTGCATACAGAAACAAACTCATTCTGCCCAAAACAAATCTTTTACTCATCAAAAGAAATGTGCATGGAATGGCAGTACAAATATTTAATGCACTGACAGATTCATTTAACAACTGCCACTTAAATTATTTAAAAAACAATTACTTGACTACTTAATAGAACATAGTTATTATTCAATTGATGAGTTTATTTCTAGTTGTAAATTATGACATGATCAAACTTTTTATATTATTAAATACCTATTTAGAATAAGTCGCGGACATCACTTAATTTTAAACAATGTTATTAATTCATTTAATGTATTATTTATATTGAATTAGTATTTAGAATTTTTAGTTCCTAACATTAACTAGTAGATATCTTTTAATGTTTGTAAAGTATTGCTATAAACTATTTTAATTATCGCTAAATTTTTGCACGCCATCTTATGGTATGAACAAGTAATGGGATTGTCTTATGATATAACATCAATTAAAACCTTTGTTTATGCAAATAAATAATTTTGATTTGATTTGATTTGATTTGATTTGACATTGCGCCTTTGGCCATTCCAATCCTTCTGCGAATTTCCGTCTCACATGAAGCATTGTTGCTAATGCTAGAACCCAGGTATATGAAGTTATCCATGATTTCTAAATTAAGTGTTCCACTGAGATCTAGCTTGCCTTGGCGATCAACAATCATGAGCTTGGTCTTGGATCTGTTGATTGAGAGTCCGAATTCTTCACTCACGCGCGCCATCCTGTCCAAAAAAACTACCCATCTCGGCTTCGCTAGCTGCCAAGAGGGTGGTGTCATCGGCGTATCGCAGGTTTGAGACTTTGCGTCCACCAACAGTAATGCCACCATCTCAGCCGTCGCATGTCCTCCTTACGATGTATTCGCCGTATATATTGAACAGGATGGGTGAAAGAATGCAACCTTGTCGGACACCCTTTTGGAAACTGAAGGGGCAGGATGAAGTTTTATCGATCCTCACTTTTCCTTGATTGCTATAATAAAGTGACTGCAGTAGCGCAGTGAGGTGGCGTGGAACACCCAAATCCGTCAAAACATCCCACAAGCAGTCCCAGTCGACACAGTCGAAAGCCTTGCTATAATCGACAAAGCACAAGATGACAGGTGTGTTGAACTCGTAGCACTTTTCTATAATTTGCCTTACATTTAATATTTGCTCCCTCGTTCCTTTTCCCTTCACAAAACCCGCTTGTTCTTGCCGGATCTGCCAGTCTAGATAATGACGAATTCTGTTGTTTATCACATGGAGCAAAATTTTACTAGCGTGAGAGATCAGAGCAAGTGTACGGTAGTTGTCGCGTTTTTTCGTTGAACCTTTTTTGTGTAACGGGATGATGACGGACTGGGTCCAGACTTTTGGCCATTCGCCGTTTTGCCATACGTGGTTGCAGATCTTGTGCAGTATGTGGATGCCATTATCGCCCAGGGCTTTGAGAACTTCGGAAGTAATGTCGTCTGGTCCTGGAGCTTTTTTAATTTTAAGGCGATCGATTGCTGCTATTATCTCCGATTTCAAGATGTTAGGCTCCAGTTCCCGAAGTTGCCAGTGCAGCCGGGTGCCGGTAAATGTACTGGGTCTTTTGTACAGTTGCTCACAGTAACCACGCCAGCGTTCTGCAATTTTGCCAAGTTCATGCAGCGGTTGTCCATCATGATCTTCAATGACCCAGGACTTGGGTTTGAACTTTCGACTTAGCAGGCGAACTTTCTTGAAGAGATCCCAGGTTTGTAGCTTGAGTGCATGAGACTCGACTTCTTGACATATGCCCGTGATGAAGTTGTTTTTGTCTCTGCGGCATTCCCTTTGAATTGCTTTACATAGTTCAGAGTATTCACTTTTCACCAGTGGATGATCCTGGAGGCCTCTGATTTTAATTTCCTTCCGGCGTTGAATTAGGTTCCACGTCTTCTCAGTGATCCATCTGGACCTTTTGAAGTCCTTTTCTCTCTTAGAGACGACATCCTCAAGAGCCTCATTAATTGTGGTTTCCATGTGATTCCACATGGAGTCAGTATCAGCCGTCGGTGGTGGGTGAAAATCCATGAGCTTCGCTTCTGTCAGATTCTGGAAGTGGGATCGCTCTATCGGGTTCAGAGCTCTGGGTTTAGGTCGCGAGTTTTGAAGAACGGCTTTGAGACGAATGGCAACAAGTAACATGTGATCTGAGTCGCATTCGGCTCCAGGGAAAGTTTTCACATTTTTGACAGATGACTTCCACCGTTTATCTACCAGTATGTAGTCTATCTGATTCCTGAAACGGTCACCAGGAGACTTCCAGGTGTAGAGTCGTCTCTTATAATGTTGAAAGAGAGTGTTAGTTATGGCTAGACCTCTACCAATACAAAACTCTGCAAGTCCCTGTCCTCGTTCGATCCTAGAGCCATATCTACCAATTATGTCTCGGATTTCATGGACTATTTCCGAGCTTCCTATTTTGGCATTCCAGTCTCCCAATATTATTGTGATTTGCCGGCTTGGTATACTGTCTAGAGTTTCCTCAAGTTTCCCGGAGAACTCTTTGATATCCTCTTCCGTGGACTGTGCTGTAGAGGCGTAAACTTGCACGATATTGAGAAGACATGGATTGGTGTTTAGCTTCATCGTTATTATCCTATCAGATACGGGGTTATATCCAAGTACGAATTTATTCCTACCCGATGGTACTAATATGGCAAACCGCTCCGGCTAGTTTTCCAGGACTGAAAAATACAGTGTGCTGCCTGACGTGGTTTTAAAATGGCCCTGGCCGCGGAGATGTGTTTCGCTAATGCCAAGGATGGAAATGTTGTGGTCTTCTCTTTCTTTGTCCACGATGCTCAACTTACCGGCCTGAAGTAAGCCATTGACATTCCAGGTGCCAATACGTTGTTGAGATCGTATTGAGAACTTGTTCTCAGAAACGTTTGCTGCATTTGTTGTATCACCAGTAGCAGCTCTTCCCGCAGAGGCCTGGTGGCCCGCCTCTTGGGAAGCTTCGGTAACAAATTTCACACCAAACGGCCCGGGTACCGATCAGCCGGATCGTCCGACAGATCTATCTTATGTGTTCCTCTGTTCATGACTTTCATGGGAGATAATTGCGGTGGGTTCCCACGCCCTTCCACATCAGTGTTTCGAAGGGATTTAGTCCTTCACGGCGACTGGTCTCGCTCTGAGTCTCTGGATGAACCCAGGGGCCGGGTTATTTACCGCCGCCCGGTGCTCGGCGTTGACATTTTACGGTAGCATTTCCTTTCTCTAACCAACCCTCCTCTTTTTTCATCCGGGCTTGGGACCGGCATCGGCAGAGAAACTAAGATAAACACGATAAAAATTTGTTATTATTCCGACAAAAAAACAGTTTTTGCTACTTTTCTTCAAACTATAAAACGTATTGAAAAACCAGCAGACTATTTTAAAGTGAGCTATTTTGTCTCATTTCCACTACCAAAGGTTGTCTGAAAGAGATCGCTCTTTAACGATAAGACCGCCTCTTGTCTACCGTATTTTATGTTAAGGTTCTATTGTACTGTTTCTGTTGTTGGTGTGCAATAAATAATTGTTGTATTGTATTGTGAACATCATTACTCACTTATTGGTTTTAGTCCCATGTCTAAGCGTCTACCAACAACATAAGGGAGCGTACCTATACCAATTTACGAGTGAGATAGAAAAAGGACTTCACGAATCTTATTTTCTCTCTTGATTTATTGAGTATTATAACATTTTGGTAAACTAAAATAAAGGCTAAATACCAAGCTACGATATATGCTTTTTACATGGTTTGCACCAAGTGTAATAAATTTATATCATTTTAAAAACAGTGAAATTACCGAAATATTCTAACTAGTCCCTTAAGTAAATTGTATACCTAATAAACAATGTTTGCAACACCCGAAAAGGGTTCTTGTAACTAGACTTAAGTCTGTAACTTTTTTTTTATTAAAAAATTGATGGGCATTTGCCCGCAATCTCACCTGTTGTTAAGTGACGATGCCCGTCTTGAAACAGCCTATTCACTCTTGTCTTGAACACGCCCAAAAATATAATGGTCGGGGAACACACACGCAACATAAGATATTTATTGCAACGACAACTTGGTTGCAATAAATATCTTATCTTATTCTATTTGTTTTTCTGACGATTAGTCGGATTGCGAGTGCCAGGATTTTAATCTACGTACATCTAAACCTAAACTTATGCACGCAGGCGCAAGTCACAGCGCAATCACGTCGCGCAGGCGCAGCACGATCTACAGGCAGCCTCCGACCTGAAGATTCGTGTTACATCACTTCAATAGGCATTATGACTGGGTATGGAAATGATAAAAATGCTAAATAGTCCGCAAGTTAGACAATAAAAAATACTGGACACGTATATTTTGCTTTTTCAAAATAGTAAAAAAATACTCAGATAAATCGCAATAAAGTTTAGGAGTACAATTTGTACCTAGGAGTGACGTTACGCGACATTTTAACTCAATGTATCGCCTTAATTTTTGATTACGTAAAAAAAGAAAAAATACGTGTCTAATATTTTTTACTAATCTACATTACGGACTAATTATTAAAATTTAGTCATCATCGTACACAGACACCACACTACCGTCATAGTAAAAAGGTTCGGATATATATGTACAAGATTTTGTGGTGTCCACTTGTCCACTGGAAATTTGCAAGTTGCATATCACCATTTTTATTTCAAACTAAAAGGCGCCCGCAACTTCGTTCGCGGAAGAGAAAGTCATAATCCGTCGTTTTTTCTTCTGCGTAGTCGGGTAAAAAGTATCCTATAACCATCTGGAGATACCCAGCTACCCGTGTACCAAAAATTGTGGAAATCTGTTTAGCCGATTTTGCGTGATGAAGCCACAACGACACATACAAACATACAAAAATACCAAAAAAAAATTTTTCGTTTTCGTGACCTTCAAATGGTCCGTAACAATCATTTTTTGAAAATATCTTCAATGTACAGACATTTCATTTTAACAACTTTATAATAGTATAGATTAGAAGATGCCCGCAACTTCGTTCGCGGAGGAGAAATGTCGTGACCCCTCTTTTTTTCTTCATCGTAGTCGGGTAAAAAGTATCCCATAACCATATCACTATCTATGGATACCCAGCTACCTTTGTACAAAAAATTGTTGAAATCCTTTCAGCCGAATTGGCATGATAAAATTGATGAAACCACAACGACACATACAAACATACAAAAAATAAATCGTTTTCGATTTCGTGACCTCCAAATAGTAACAATTTTTTTTTAATATCTTCAATGTACAGACATTTCATTTTTACAAGTTTATAATAGTATAGATATCGTCGTCTAGTTTTCATAACACAAGCCTTATCTATTGTGCTTACCATGGGACTAGTTCGATTTGTGTAAAATTGTCCTGTAATATTTATTTATTTATTTTTATATACTAAAAGGTGCCCCCAACTTCGTACGCGGAGGAGAAAGTCAGAACCTTCATCTTTTCGTCAGCGCAGCCGGGTAAAAAGTATCCTATAACCATCTGTGTATCCCCGCTACGCGTGTACCTGTACACATAATAGTTGAAATCCGTTTAGCCGATTTGGCGTGATGAAGCCTCAACGACACATACGAACATAAAATATATATATATATATATATATTTCTATCTTGTTACAAACATTTTATTGAAAATATCTTCAATGTACAGACATTTAATTTTTACAACTTTATAATAGTATAGATATGTATTCTTCGGCTAGTTTTCTGGCCCTGTACGTACATGAGTTCGGCACGAGCGAGTATCGAGCGCTCGATTTCGGTCTATCTCTTTCGCACTATCAGCGCGTGCGAGAGAGGTGCACTGACTCACGATACGAGATACTCGCTAGCGCCGATCGTAAACTCAGCTCATGGTACGCACACTGATGCTATTTAGGTATGACGGATACTAACGAATGTAGTATCTTAAAAATTCGCGTTGGTTGTGGGACATAGGTTTTAATATACATGTGGTAGTGTTTATTGAGTATTGATGTATGTATATATATGTACTTACCTGTCTTACCTCCATAAATAAATTTGTTTTCTTGCTCCAATTACTACTAACGCGTTCGACATGCTTCCGTCCATAACGTTTGATAACTTAAGTCTCTTGGATGTAAATAAGAATCTTATAGAGCTAATTTTCTGGTAAAAATCATATTTCATTCATAGACAATAAGTAGTAAATAATATAAGTGCATTTCTAAAAAAAATGTGTTTAAATTTGTGCATACTAGAATGCGCTACGTTCGCGGGGGAGGAAAAAAATCATAACCTCTTTTTTTGCTTCAGCATAATCGAGTAAAAAATATCGTATAACCATCTGTAGAGATGCCCAGCTATACCCGTGTACCATAAATAGTCGAAATCTGGAATTCGCTCCCTCTTTCTATCAAACAAGTCCCAAGCAAGGTAGTTTTCAAGCGGATGCTACGTAGGCATCTGCTGGAACAAGAACTCAAGTAGCGTCCATTTTCCATGCAGTAGCTGGTATATTTTGTATTTATTATTTATATGCAATATATATATATATATATTGTATACCATATATAGTATAGGTATAAGCAATTATGTTTGCATTATTTGCTTGTGTGTCCTAACGCTCTCAGTACTGTTTTTCCCCACTGCACCATTTTCATGCTTCTCTGTTTGGCCCTATGGTTGACTGGTAGACAATGCCTTTTGGCATTAAGTTCGCCATTTGTACTTACTTTTGTTTTGTGCAATAGTTTAAATAAAATAAAAAAATCTGTTTGCCGTTTTGTCGTGATGAAACCAAGACACATACAAAAAATCCGAAATATATTTTAATATTCAGTCACCTTTAAATAATCTCTTTCACTATTTTTTTTATATCTTCAATGTACATATATTTATTATATACAACTTTATATTAGTATAGATGTGTATTAAAATACAGATACACAATTTGTGTTTCAAATTAAATAGATATTTGTTGTTTGTAATCAACTAATGGAAATGTTTGAGGTCTGCTGTATTAAAGATATTCATTATGGAAAAAAGGGTATATTGAGAATAGAGGCGATTACTGTACTATTGCGTTTATGTTCATTTTGTCCACATTCCCATTTCATTCTCATTCCTACTTTGTCCACAATCGCTTCGTCAACATTCCCATTTCGTCCTTTTCCCACTTCGTCCACATTCTCACTTAGTCAACATTCCCATTTCGTCCATAATCCCACTTCGTTAACATTCCCATTTCGTCCTTTTCCTACTTCGTCCACATTCCCACTTAGTCAACATTCCCATTTCGTCCATAATCCCACTTCGTCAAAATTCGTAGCTTAACTAACACGCGTAAAGTAAAATCAGAAGTAAATAGAAACAAAATTAATGTGAAAATAAAATACACATTTTATTATTATTGATGTTTGGTGGTGACCTACATGATTGTTTGCCAGTGCGTTAAGGTTGGGAATGTGGACGAAATGAGAATATGGACGAAATGGGAATATGGACGAAATGGGAATGTTGCCGACGTGGTAATGTTGACAAAATAGGAAGTGGACGAATTGGGAATTTGTGGACGAAATGGGATTGCTGACGAAGCAGGAATCTGAACGAAACGGGAATGTTGACGAAATTAACCTAAACGTATTATTGTACTCAGTTGCATTTGGAAATGCGTATTTTGTGTGGAATGGGTAAAAATAATAAATACATCAATGCGCCTCTCTCTATTATTTTTAACAAATCTATAAAGTCGGGTGTTTTTCCTACTCTCTGGAAAATTGCCCACATAATACCCATACACAAATCAGGTGACAAAAGCCAATGTCAAAATTATAGGCCTATAAGTATCTTATCGATCTTCTCGAAGTTATTTGAATCAGTTATGTACAATTGTTTTTATTCACATTTTAAAATGATGATTTCTCCCAGTCAACATGGCTTTGTTTCTAATAGGTCCGCTGTCAGTAACCTATTGGTCTACAAAAACTATCTCTGCAGTGCTTTTGCTAAAAAAACTCAAGTCGACTCAATTTATACGGATTTTTCGAAGGCTTTCGACAAAGTCGATCACACCATACTCATTAAAAAACTCAAAGGATACGGTATTCAGGGTAATTTGCTTAGATGGGTGGATTCTTATCTGAGTAATAGAAGTCAGCTTATTAATATTAAAGGACATCTTTCTGCGGCAATTACTATAACATCTGGTGTACCGCAAGGATCACATTTAGGGCCTCTCTTGTTTGTTGTCTTTATTAACGACCTGGTTGAACGTTTGTCATGTCCTTGTTTATTGTATGCAGATGACCTTAAAATCTTTTCAATTATAAAAAATATTGAGGACTGTACAATTCTACAGAATAACCTTAATGCAGTAGCGAAATGGTGTATTGAAAACCGTATGTTTTTAAACTCTGAAAAATGCTTCATTATTTCCTTTACGTCGTCAAAACAAAAATTCTTATTCGATTATTCCCTTAACAATTACACATTAAATCGCACATCTGTTATCCGTGACCTTGGCGTTCATTTCGATGAAAAATTAACCTTCCATTTTCATTATGATAAACTAATTTCCAAAAGTATTAAACTAATCGGTTTTATATCTCGTACCACCAGAGTCTTTAAAAACGTTAATACCTTGAAATATTTATATTATTCTCTAGTACGAAGTACCTTAGAATACGGGTGTGCGATATGGTCACCATATTACAAATTACATATGGACAGAATTGAGAAAGTTCAAAAGCAGTTCCTCAACATCCTTTGCTATAGGCTCCAGCTCGGCCGAGAACATAGATCATATGCCAGTAGGCTTACACACTTCAACGTATCATCCCTGTCATCCCGCAGAAAATGCAATGATTTAATCATACTTTATAAAATTGTACACTCACATATTGACTGTCCTTCCCTTCTTTCTCTTCTGAACTTCATTACCCGATATAAATCACGTAACCCCTCGCATAAATTATTCCTGCTTCAAATTTATAAAAATAACACCTCATTCTATAACCCTATTATACGAATGTGTCGATTGTATAATGAAACGGTGTCTGAACATCCTTCTTTGGACATTTTTAAAAACAGCTTACTCTCATTTAAAAACACTGTAACAAAAATATTTTAGGTCATTTAGTTTTAAGCAAATGTATAAGAGGTAAAGTTTAAACACAATGTTAAATTGTTGTTATCCCTAAATATTAAGAAATTTTATATAATTTGTCTCTAGCGATTAATTTTTCACTAAATTTTATTAGTCTTTCTGTGCACACATTGTTTAGAGTTATAGTCCAGACCTTAACTTTAAGCTTTTTATGTTGATTTTTATGCGACTGTAACTTGTTGTGTGAGCCTAATAAATAAATAAATAAAATAAATAAATAAATGTGAGCTTTATTAACCTTTTGACCGCCACAGTCGGCAAATCACGTCGGCAAGCCGACAAAATTCGTGTTCCAAAAACTCCGAATATTATTATCAATACCTCGTTCTGCAATTATAATTTTTTAAGGTTCGTTTTATTTTATTGCTGTGGAGTTTGAGTCGCGTTGAATTACTTCGCTGCTTGGCGCTCAAAAGGTTAAATATTTTTAATATATTTACCATGTTTCCTAGCTATCGCTATAGCGATACATTTTCATGTATGGATTTGCATTTACTAGAAAATTATCTTATCTTCTAGATTAGAACAATTTAGGAAACGGAACTAACGAATTTAAAACTGTTTTTCGGCTCACAAGGTAACTATAACTTATATTTGTATTAAATAAAGAAACGATTTTCTATGTATTTTTTTTATTAAAGAATAAATGTACCGTGATAAATGTTGTGATCTATGTTCGTGATTAAAATATTAAACGTTTTTCCATCTTTTATTTCATGTTATAATAAATATTAATAATAGTTATTTGCCTAAGCTTTTGTGATCATATCTACATTAATGGGGAATAGATGAAAATTTTCAAAAATCTTGAAATTTAGTTTATAAGTAGGAATAAGCCTCCTTATTGTCAGAAAAAAATTACAGATTTTTCTGTGGCTTAGAAAAAAATAAAAAATTGAAAAGGTTTTGGTGGGCCTATATGCCCGCGTTATACGGTACGGCAAGAATAACAGTACATTTACTTACAGCCATTTTAATCGAAAATATCAATGCTGCATTTGCCGTACCGTATAAGGCCGGTATATAGGCCCACCAACACCTTTTCATGTTATTTTTTTAAGCCACAGAGAAATCTGTATTTTTTTTTCTGACAATAAGGAGGCTTATTCCTACTGTGGAGGATGTAGCAGTTGATGGTATAAATAAAATAAAAAGTGATCTCGTTACTGGTTCGATACTTTGTATTCAACGTCTGTCTTTTAAACCTAATGTGATAAAGCTGGAACGAGACAGCCGTCGTTCATAATTCAATTTGAATACATGCTACTTTCACATACGGCCTGTCTCTTATTAATGGTGAAGGATTAACACCTTCACACTACCTATAAACAAAATTTCAAGATTTTTGTAAATTTTCATCTATTAAGAAATTACCCTATATCACTTTTATCACTATAGCTTGACAAGTTCTTTTGTGACACTCCCATGGTCTGCGGATGACGGGGGAAAAGAGCGGGGACGGGTATGATGAGTGCGCGCGGCAGGGTCATCGTGCTCCGCCGCGCGCACATTTCATACCCATCCCCGCTGTGTTTCACCCCCCGTCACCCGCAGGCCATAAGTGTCACGAAAAACTTGTCTTGCTATAGTTATCAGTGGCGTGGCATCCATATAAACCGATTCCCACCGGGTTGCCCAAGAAAAGTCTTATAATAACTAATTTTTTAGGGCCTGTGCTGCCCGTGTGTCTGTCTGTCCGTCTGTCAGCAGGCTGAATCTTATGAACCGTGATAGTTAGACATTTAATTTTTATTCACAGATGTATTTTTGTTGCCGCTTTAACAACAAATACTCACACAGAATAAAATAAATATTTAAGGGGGGCTCCCATACAAAAAACACGTTTTTTTCGCCGTTTTTATAGATAATGGTACGGAACCCTTCGTGCGCGAGTCCGACTTTCACTTGGGCCGGTTTTATTAATTCTTTAAATAGGAGTAGTAGAGTAAATGAATACGCTTCGAATTCCTTTGTAATTTCCCCGACGCCACTCCTATGCTACTTATTATGAGATTTTATATCAATCAAATCAAATCAAAATCAAATCAAAATATCCTTTATTCAAGTAGGCTTAGATACAAGCACTTTCGAATTGTCAGTTACAATGAGAGAAGTCTTTGCTGGGCAACATACAATATGATCCAACATTTGTTACAAGGATTAGGGAAACCCAGAAAAACCTAATCAGATCATTTAACTTATGTATAATACTTACTTATTATTGATAAAGTCATCATATATTTACGAAGCATCTTATAGGCATAATCAGTCATTATCCAACCGTTAACTTCAACGGAGAAATTGGTCCTGGTATATATTTCCTTCGTAGCACTAATATCAGAGAAACTATACTCTGATTCGTAAATTAATTTCAAAGTCTAAAAACAGTTTCCATTTTGATTGCTTCATTATTAAAACATTGTTTTGTAAAAACATTAATGAAATTTCGTGTAACCAGTAAAATTAGGGAAGTTTTATTAATAAAAACGTGGCCGTCCGACTCGCACTTGGCCAAGTGCTTCCTTAGTGGTTCCTTACAAAATATACGATACAAACAGCCGTATCTATGAAAATCCAGTATTATCAGAGCCCTACTCCTAAGCAAAATGTACGCGGTGTTTGATTACTGACATAGACAGACAGACATAAAATTATACTGTTTTTAGTATTTGTTGTTATAGACATACATCATCTGTGAAAATTTCAATAGTCTAACTATCATGGTTCATGAGATACGGCCTGGTGACAGACGGACAGCGGAGTCTTAGTAATAGGGTCCCGTTTTACCCGTTGGGTACGGAACCCTAAAAATATCAAAATACAGTAAACACGTCGAAAGTGCGCCTACGTTCGATTTTGGAATTAAATTGCAAATCGGGGTATACACGAACCCATTTGGTGGTTCACATTATGTACATGGGCTTGTCCATGGCGGCCATCTTGGGGTCGCTGCAGGCGGGCCACAGCGGCTGGACCAGCTCTAAATCGTGTGCCGGCAACTGGCTCTGCTGGACCTGTAATAATACAGTATCTTTAGTTTTCAAGGTCCCGTAGCCAAAATGGCAAAAATGGAACCCTTATGGTTTCGTCACGTCCGTCCGTCCGTCCGTATGTCACAGGCATTTTACTCATAAACTATAGTCTGGCAAAAAAGTCTTGAAATTAAACAGTGGCAACACTGTAGTGTCATCCCTTAGAAATCAAAGTAAGAATAAAGGGACGACACTACAGTGTTGCCACTCTTTAATTTCAAGACTTTTTTGCTTAAATATACACGATGTATATTGATGAAATTTGAAGTGTAGCTGTCTTGTATAAGCCGCTACTTAGTTTGAAAGTTGGATGACAAAAAAATCTAGGGAAGGCACTGCATGCATGTAACCGAAACTGAAAAAAAAAAACAGCATATTTCAAATCTGTGGCACATATTTCGACAGTTATTCTAAAAAGACTGAGGCTCCTATAAAAAAAAAATTGATTTAGTGAATATTTTCGGAAATAATTGCTACGTCAGTGGCATAAATTGTGTCCCTCCCCCCCTATGTTTTCTAAACGGTACCTCCAAAAATATGAAAAAAATTACAAAAATAAAACTTACTAAGTACTTTCAGCGAAAATTATTTTCAACATGATCAGATATACCGTTTTTGACTTGTCAGTTGCCAAAAAACTGCGCTTCTCAGCAAAAGAACGTAAATGCCGTGGAGATCAAATTTTTTGCTAGTGCAAAGTGTTGCCTGTCCGTTGTCCAGTCACATGTTACCTTTTGCTTGCCCCTCGATTATTCGCTGTTGTAATTTCACTGTCTTTGAACAGATATTTTAATGGATACACGAGC
This sequence comes from Hedya salicella, assembly GCA_905404275.2. Lineage (NCBI taxonomy): Eukaryota > Metazoa > Arthropoda > Insecta > Lepidoptera > Tortricidae > Hedya > Hedya salicella. Next base: position 2,540,657 of record FR990120.1, read on the forward strand.
GATTTCTTTTAACACTTGTTTCGTCAAAATGCCTGCAGATTTTACGGGGATTTCACTTTATTTTTTAGAAGGGCGGGATCTCCACAAAACCAATATTGATGCCTAGTTTATGTGGATTTGTGCCGAGGATGCTGCAGATGCAGATGTGACAACATACCTGGCCATAAGGTATATGTTACCTGTCTAGTGTCCGGACGCCGCTTGCCCCTCGCCCGCTTGAAGCACTCGCCGCACATCAACATTTGAAGGGTTTCAGTCCGGTGTGGCTCTGCAATAGAGAGTATATACATACCTGTCTAGTGTCCGGACGCCGCTTGCCCCTCGCCCGCTTGAAGCACTCGCCGCACGTCAACATTTGAAGGGTTTCAGTCCGGTGTGGCTCTGCAATAGAGAGTATATACATACCTGTCTAGTGTCCGGACGCCGCTTGCCCCTCGCCCGCTTGAAGCACTCGCCGCACATCAACATTTGAAGGGTTTCAGTCCGGTGTGGCTCTGCAATAGAGAGTATATACATACCTGTCTAGTGTACGGACGCCGCTTGCCCCTCGCCCGCTTGAAGCACTCGCCGCACATCAACATTTGAAGGGTTTCAGTCCGCTGTGGCTCTGCAATAGAGAGTATATACATACCTGTCTAGTGTCCCGATGCCGCTTGCCCCTCGCCCGCTTGAAGCACTCGCCGCACATCAACATTTGAAGGGTTTCAGTCCGCTGTGGCTCTGCAATAGAGAGTATATACATACCTGTCTAGTGTCCGGACGCCGCTTGCCCCTCGCCCGCTTGAAGCACTCGCCGCACATCAACATTTGAAGGGTTTCAGTCCGGTGTGGCTCTGCAATAGAGAGTATATACATACCTGTCTAGTGTCCGGACGCCGCTTGCCCCTCGCCCGCTTGAAGCACTCGCCGCACATCAACATTTGAAGGGTTTCAGTCCGGTGTGGCTCTGCAATAGAGAGTATATACATACCTGTCTAGTGTCCGGACGCCGCTTGCCCCTCGCCCGCTTGAAGCACTCGCCGCACATCAACATTTGAAGGGTTTCAGTCCGGTGTGGCTCTGCAATAGAGAGTATATACATACCTGTCTAGTGTCCCGATGCCGCTTGCCCCTCGCCCGCTTGAAGCACTCGCCGCACATCAACATTTGAAGGGTTTCAGTCCGGTGTGGCTCTGCAATAGAGAGTATATACATACCTGTCTAGTGTCCGGACGCCGCTTGCCCCTCGCCCGCTTGAAGCACTCGCCGCACATCAACATTTGAAGGGTTTCAGTCCGGTGTGGCTCTGCAATAGAGAGTATATACATACCTGTCTAGTGTCCCGATGCCGCTTGCCCCTCGCCCGCTTGAAGCACTCGCCGCACATCAACATTTGAAGGGTTTCAGTCCGCTGTGGCTCTGCAATAGAGTATATACATACCTGTCTAGTGTCCGGACGCCGCTTGCCCCTCGCCCGCTTGAAGCACTCGCCGCACTTCAACATTTGAAGGGTTTCAGTCCGCTGTGGCTCTGCAATAGAGAGTATATACATACCTGTCTAGTGTCCGGACGCCGCTTGCCCCTCGCCCGCTTGAAGCACTCGCCGCACATCAACATTTGAAGGGTTTCAGTCCGCTGTGGCTCTGCAATAGAGAGTATATACATACCTGTCTAGTGTCCGGACGCCGCTTGCCCCTCGCCCGCTTGAAGCACTCGCCGCACATCAACATTTGAAGGGTTTCAGTCCGCTGTGGCTCTGCAATAGAGAGTATATACATACCTGTCTAGTGTCCGGACGCCGCTTGCCCCTCGCCCGCTTGAAGCACTCGCCGCACATCAACATTTGAAGGGTTTCAGTCCGCTGTGGCTCTGCAATAGAGAGTATATACATACCTGTCTAGTGTCCGGACGCCGCTTGCCCCTCGCCCGCTTGAAGCACTCGCCGCACATCAACATTTGAAGGGTTTCAGTCCGGTGTGGCTCTGCAATAGAGAGTATATACATACCTGTCTAGTGTCCGGACGCCGCTTGCCCCTCGCCCGCTTGAAGCACTCGCCGCACATCAACATTTGAAGGGTTTCAGTCCGGTGTGGCTCTGCAATAGAGAGTATATACATACCTGTCTAGTGTCCGGACGCCGCTTGCCCCTCGCCCGCTTGAAGCACTCGCCGCACATCAACATTTGAAGGGTTTCAGTCCGCTGTGGCTCTGCAATAGAGAGTATATACATACCTGTCTAGTGTCCGGACGCGGCTTGCCCCTCGCCCGCTTGAAGCACTCGCCGCACATCAACATTTGAAGGGTTTCAGTCCGCTGTGGCTCTGCAATAGAGAGTATATACATACCTGTCTAGTGTCCGGACGCCGCTTGCCCCTCGCCCGCTTGAAGCACTCGCCGCACATCAACATTTGAAGGGTTTCAGTCCGGTGTGGCTCTGCAATAGAGAGTATATACATACCTGTCTAGTGTCCCGATGCCGCTTGCCCCTCGCCCGCTTGAAGCACTCGCCGCACTTCAACATTTGAAGGGTTTCAGTCCGCTGTGGCTCTGCAATAGAGAGTATATACATACCTGTCTAGTGTCCGGACGCCGCTTGCCCCTCGCCCGCTTGAAGCACTCGCCGCACATCAACATTTGAAGGGTTTCAGTCCGGTGTGGCTCTGCAATAGAGAGTATATACATACCTGTCTAGTGTCCGGACGCCGCTTGCCCCTCGCCCGCTTGAAGCACTCGCCGCACATCAACATTTGAAGGGTTTCAGTCCGGTGTGGCTCTGCAATAGAGAGTATATACATACCTGTCTAGTGTCCGGACGCCGCTTGCCCCTCGCCCGCTTGAAGCACTCGCCGCACATCAACATTTGAAGGGTTTCAGTCCGCTGTGGCTCTGCAATAGAGAGTATATACATACCTGTCTAGTGTCCGGACGCCGCTTGCCCCTCGCCCGCTTGAAGCACTCGCCGCACATCAACATTTGAAGGGTTTCAGTCCGCTGTGGCTCTGCAATAGAGAGTATATACATACCTGTCTAGTGTCCGGACGCCGCTTGCCCCTCGCCCGCTTGAAGCACTCGCCGCACATCAACATTTGAAGGGTTTCAGTCCGCTGTGGCTCTGCAATAGAGAGTATATACATACCTGTCTAGTGTCCGGACGCCGCTTGCCCCTCGCCCGCTTGAAGCACTCGCCGCACATCAACATTTGAAGGGTTTCAGTCCGCTGTGGCTCTGCAATAGAGAGTATATACATACCTGTCTAGTGTCCGGACGCCGCTTGCCCCTCGCCCGCTTGAAGCACTCGCCGCACATCAACATTTGAAGGGTTTCAGTCCGCTGTGGCTCTGCAATAGAGAGTATATACATACCTGTCTAGTGTCCGGACGCCGCTTGCCCCTCGCCCGCTTGAAGCACTCGCCGCACATCAACATTTGAAGGGTTTCAGTCCGCTGTGGCTCTGCAATAGAGAGTATATACATACCTGTCTAGTGTCCGGACGCCGCTTGCCCCTCGCCCGCTTGAAGCACTCGCCGCACATCAACATTTGAAGGGTTTCAGTCCGCTGTGGCTCTGCAATAGAGAGTATATACATACCTGTCTAGTGTCCGGACGCCGCTTGCCCCTCGCCCGCTTGAAGCACTCGCCGCACATCAACATTTGAAGGGTTTCAGTCCGCTGTGGCTCTGCAATAGAGAGTATATACATACCTGTCTAGTGTCCGGACGCCGCTTGCCCCTCGCCCGCTTGAAGCACTCGCCGCACATCAACATTTGAAGGGTTTCAGTCCGCTGTGGCTCTGCAATAGAGAGTATATACATACCTGTCTAGTGTCCGGACGCCGCTTGCCCCTCGCCCGCTTGAAGCACTCGCCGCACATCAACATTTGAAGGGTTTCAGTCCGCTGTGGCTCTGCAATAGAGAGTATATACATACCTGTCTAGTGTCCGGACGCCGCTTGCCCCTCGCCCGCTTGAAGCACTCGCCGCACATCAACATTTGAAGGGTTTCAGTCCGCTGTGGCTCTGCAATAGAGAGTATATACATACCTGTCTAGTGTCCGGACGCCGCTTGCCCCTCGCCCGCTTGAAGCACTCGCCGCACATCAACATTTGAAGGGTTTCAGTCCGCTGTGGCTCTGCAATAGAGAGTATATACATACCTGTCTAGTGTCCGGACGCCGCTTGCCCCTCGCCCGCTTGAAGCACTCGCCGCACATCAACATTTGAAGGGTTTCAGTCCGCTGTGGCTCTGCAATAGAGAGTATATACATACCTGTCTAGTGTCCGGACGCCGCTTGCCCCTCGCCCGCTTGAAGCACTCGCCGCACATCAACATTTGAAGGGTTTCAGTCCGCTGTGGCTCTGCAATAGAGAGTATATACATACCTGTCTAGTGTCCGGACGCCGCTTGCCCCTCGCCCGCTTGAAGCACTCGCCGCACATCAACATTTGAAGGGTTTCAGTCCGCTGTGGCTCTGCAATAGAGTATATACATACCTGTCTAGTGTCCGGACGCCGCTTGCCCCTCGCCCGCTTGAAGCACTCGCCGCACATCAACATTTGAAGGGTTTCAGTCCGCTGTGGCTCTGCAATAGAGAGTATATACATACCTGTCTAGTGTCCGGACGCCGCTTGCCCCTCGCCCGCTTGAAGCACTCGCCGCACATCAACATTTGAAGGGTTTCAGTCCGCTGTGGCTCTGCAATAGAGAGTATATACATACCTGTCTAGTGTCCGGACGCCGCTTGCCCCTCGCCCGCTTGAAGCACTCGCCGCACATCAACATTTGAAGGGTTTCAGTCCGCTGTGGCTCTGCAATAGAGAGTATATACATACCTGTCTAGTGTCCGGACGCCGCTTGCCCCTCGCCCGCTTGAAGCACTCGCCGCACATCAACATTTGAAGGGTTTCAGTCCGCTGTGGCTCTGCAATAGAGAGTATATACATACCTGTCTAGTGTCCGGACGCCGCTTGCCCCTCGCCCGCTTGAAGCACTCGCCGCACATCAACATTTGAAGGGTTTCAGTCCGCTGTGGCTCTGCAATAGAGAGTATATACATACCTGTCTAGTGTCCGGACGCCGCTTGCCCCTCGCCCGCTTGAAGCACTCGCCGCACATCAACATTTGAAGGGTTTCAGTCCGCTGTGGCTCTGCAATAGAGTATATACATACCTGTCTAGTGTCCGGACGCCCCTTGCCCCTCGCCCGCTTGAAGCACTCGCCGCACATCAACATTTGAAGGGTTTCAGTCCGCTGTGGCTCTGCAATAGAGAGTATATACATACCTGTCTAGTGTCCGGACGCCGCTTGCCCCTCGCCCGCTTGAAGCACTCGCCGCACATCAACATTTGAAGGGTTTCAGTCCGCTGTGGCTCTGCAATAGAGAGTATATACATACCTGTCTAGTGTCCGGACGCCGCTTGCCCCTCGCCCGCTTGAAGCACTCGCCGCACATCAACATTTGAAGGGTTTCAGTCCGCTGTGGCTCTGCAATAGAGAGTATATACATACCTGTCTAGTGTCCGGACGCCGCTTGCCCCTCGCCCGCTTGAAGCACTCGCCGCACATCAACATTTGAAGGGTTTCAGTCCGCTGTGGCTCTGCAATAGAGAGTATATACATACCTGTCTAGTGTCCGGACGCCGCTTGCCCCTCGCCCGCTTGAAGCACTCGCCGCACATCAACATTTGAAGGGTTTCAGTCCGCTGTGGCTCTGCAATAGAGAGTATATACATACCTGTCTAGTGTCCGGACGCCGCTTGCCCCTCGCCCGCTTGAAGCACTCGCCGCACATCAACATTTGAAGGGTTTCAGTCCGCTGTGGCTCTGCAATAGAGAGTATATACATACCTGTCTAGTGTCCGGACGCCGCTTGCCCCTCGCCCGCTTGAAGCACTCGCCGCACATCAACATTTGAAGGGTTTCAGTCCGCTGTGGCTCTGCAATAGAGAGTATATACATACCTGTCTAGTGTCCGGACGCCGCTTGCCCCTCGCCCGCTTGAAGCACTCGCCGCACATCAACATTTGAAGGGTTTCAGTCCGCTGTGGCTCTGCAATAGAGTATATACATACCTGTCTAGTGTCCGGACGCCGCTTGCCCCTCGCCCGCTTGAAGCACTCGCCGCACATCAACATTTGAAGGGTTTCAGTCCGCTGTGGCTCTGCAATAGAGAGTATATACATACCTGTCTAGTGTCCGGACGCCGCTTGCCCCTCGCCCGCTTGAAGCACTCGCCGCACATCAACATTTGAAGGGTTTCAGTCCGCTGTGGCTCTGCAATAGAGAGTATATACATACCTGTCTAGTGTCCGGACGCCGCTTGCCCCTCGCCCGCTTGAAGCACTCGCCGCACATCAACATTTGAAGGGTTTCAGTCCGCTGTGGCTCTGCAATAGAGAGTATATACATACCTGTCTAGTGTCCGGACGCCGCTTGCCCCTCGCCCGCTTGAAGCACTCGCCGCACATCAACATTTGAAGGGTTTCAGTCCGCTGTGGCTCTGCAATAGAGAGTATATACATACCTGTCTAGTGTCCGGACGCCGCTTGCCCCTCGCCCGCTTGAAGCACTCGCCGCACATCAACATTTGAAGGGTTTCAGTCCGCTGTGGCTCTGCAATAGAGAGTATATACATACCTGTCTAGTGTCCGGACGCCGCTTGCCCCTCGCCCGCTTGAAGCACTCGCCGCACATCAACATTTGAAGGGTTTCAGTCCGCTGTGGCTCTGCAATAGAGTATATACATACCTGTCTAGTGTCCGGACGCCGCTTGCCCCTCGCCCGCTTGAAGCACTCGCCGCACATCAACATTTGAAGGGTTTCAGTCCGCTGTGGCTCTGCAATAGAGAGTATATACATACCTGTCTAGTGTCCGGACGCCGCTTGCCCCTCGCCCGCTTGAAGCACTCGCCGCACATCAACATTTGAAGGGTTTCAGTCCGCTGTGGCTCTGCAATAGAGAGTATATACATACCTGTCTAGTGTCCGGACGCCGCTTGCCCCTCGCCCGCTTGAAGCACTCGCCGCACATCAACATTTGAAGGGTTTCAGTCCGCTGTGGCTCTGCAATAGAGAGTATATACATACCTGTCTAGTGTCCGGACGCCGCTTGCCCCTCGCCCGCTTGAAGCACTCGCCGCACATCAACATTTGAAGGGTTTCAGTCCGCTGTGGCTCTGCAATAGAGAGTATATACATACCTGTCTAGTGTCCGGACGCCGCTTGCCCCTCGCCCGCTTGAAGCACTCGCCGCACATCAACATTTGAAGGGTTTCAGTCCGCTGTGGCTCTGCAATAGAGAGTATATACATACCTGTCTAGTGTCCGGACGCCGCTTGCCCCTCGCCCGCTTGAAGCACTCGCCGCACATCAACATTTGAAGGGTTTCAGTCCGCTGTGGCTCTGCAATAGAGAGTATATACATACCTGTCTAGTGTCCGGACGCCGCTTGCCCCTCGCCCGCTTGAAGCACTCGCCGCACATCAACATTTGAAGGGTTTCAGTCCGCTGTGGCTCTGCAATAGAGAGTATATACATACCTGTCTAGTGTCCGGACGCCGCTTGCCCCTCGCCCGCTTGAAGCACTCGCCGCACATCAACATTTGAAGGGTTTCAGTCCGCTGTGGCTCTGCAATAGAGAGTATATACATACCTGTCTAGTGTCCGGACGCCGCTTGCCCCTCGCCCGCTTGAAGCACTCGCCGCACATCAACATTTGAAGGGTTTCAGTCCGCTGTGGCTCTGCAATAGAGAGTATATACATACCTGTCTAGTGTCCGGACGCCGCTTGCCCCTCGCCCGCTTGAAGCACTCGCCGCACATCAACATTTGAAGGGTTTCAGTCCGCTGTGGCTCTGCAATAGAGAGTATATACATACCTGTCTAGTGTCCGGACGCCGCTTGCCCCTCGCCCGCTTGAAGCACTCGCCGCACATCAACATTTGAAGGGTTTCAGTCCGCTGTGGCTCTGCAATAGAGAGTATATACATACCTGTCTAGTGTCCGGACGCCGCTTGCCCCTCGCCCGCTTGAAGCACTCGCCGCACATCAACATTTGAAGGGTTTCAGTCCGCTGTGGCTCTGCAATAGAGAGTATATACATACCTGTCTAGTGTCCGGACGCCGCTTGCCCCTCGCCCGCTTGGGCCAGGGCTTCTTGAGGTGCACGTACGTGATGTGCGCGCGCTTCTCGCTCGCGTGCTTGAAGCACTTGCCGCACATCTCGCATTTGAAGGGCTTCAGTCCGGTGTGGCTCTGCAACAAATAATGTAGTTTTTGTAGGATTCAGAAATATAATAGCGCTTGCCGCACGTGCCGCACGCCGCATACCACATCATGCGGCGCATACAACAGCTTAACTCACAAACATGTTCCGCTGCCGGTTGCTGGCGGTGGAGACGCGCTTGCCGCACGTGCCACACGCCGCATGTCGCATCTTGCGGCACATACAACAGCTAGACTCACAAACATGTGCCGCTGCCGGTTGCTGGCGGTGGAGAAGCGCTTGCCGCACGTGCCGCACGCCGCATACTGCATCTTGGGGCACATACAACAGCTAGACTCACAAACATGTGCCGCTGCCGGTTGCTGGCGGTGGAGAAGCGCTTGCCGCACGTGCCGCACGCCGCATACCGCATCTTGCGGCATATACAACAGCTAGACTCACAAACATGTGCCGCTGCCGGTTGCTGGCGGTGGAAAAGCGCTTGCCGCACGTGCCGCACGCCGCATACCGCATCTTGCGGCACATACAACAGCTAGACTCACAAACATGTGCCGCTGCCGGTTGCTGGCGGTGGAAAAGCGCTTGCCGCACGTGCCGCACGCCGCATACCGCATCTTGCGGCACATACAACAGCTAGACTCACAAACATGTGCCGCTGCCGGTTGCTGGCGGTGGAAAAGCGCTTGCCGCACGTGCCGCACGCCGCATACCGCATCTTGCGGCACATACAACAGCTAGACTCACAAACATGTGCCGCTGCCGGTTGCTGGCGGTGGAGAAGCGCTTGCCGCACGTGCCGCACGCGTGTGCCGCACGCGGCGCGCGGTGTACCCGCCGGTGCGCGATGAGCCTGTACTTCCGCTGAAACGTCTTGTCGCACTGCCCGCACTTGAACAGCTTCGCGTCCGTATGCGTGAAGCTGTGGTCTTGTAGTAACGCCAGACTCTGTAGAAGTCAATAAAATATAATGACGACATAAAAATAATCAGGGCATAAAAACTATCGATAGTTTCAAATTGTTAGTGTGTAAATATCTAATATAACTTTGTTTATTACTCTTCACTAGAAATACAAACGCCCTTTAGGAGACATTATTATTACCCCAGGTGGTACATTCATTCATTCAGTTGAAAAGCAGACTAATAGAAATAGCAGAAGCGAAAACGCTAAAAACGTAAAGATAGGGATAGACTGGAAAAGAAGCAGAATTTCAAAACGAGTCAGTTTTTTTTTTACTCTTGCATCTGCGATCAGTCCAATGGACTATAAGCAGGTGTGTTGAAGGAGATAGGCGTTTGAAGAGGTAGGTCTTCTGTCCTAACTCCTCACAGATAATCAGCACGTCGGCTCTTTTCAGTCTTAACACGATTCGGATCCAAAACCGTGTGAGAAAGCGGGTTTGGGTGAGTTATGTGAGTATGAGTTTGCGGTGTAGCGGTTCGCCTCTTCTAAGATTGTGGGGTACCAGGTACTCATGGATTTCCGAGTTGCGAGCATACCAGGGCGCTGACGATATAACCCGCAAAATATTGTTTTGTGCTCTCTGGAGGCACAGAATATTGGATTTGCTGGCGGTTGTCCAGAGTTGAATCCTATGTCCAAATCGGCTTTATTATCGAGCAGTAAATTCTCAACGTGTTAGATAGGGACACGACAGAAAAACAGTCAGTTCACGGTTATTTTATGCATCGATTTTCGGAGAGATATGGCTCCTATTGGGTCATATAAACAGTTTCGACGCATGAGACTTACCTGGAACATTTTCCCTCAAACCATGCTCTTGATTTTCATGGATGGGTAGTTGGTCTGATTCTTGTATAAATACACGGCAACAATGTCTGTAGCGCCCATGAGTTCAATAATCATTCCTATCGGAAGTTTAGAGAGGTTTAGGAAGGGTTAGAGCTAACTTGGATCATCCATTGGTCCGGTTTTGGTCTGGACACGGCGAATGTTGCTGTGGCCCTCATTAATCCTATTGCCATCCCTGGCCTACACCCGGGACTAGCTCGGAACATCAGCACACCTATCATACGGCGACTTCAGGATCAGGACATGACATGGCGAGCGTGGCGTTGGCACACTCGAATCCTATAAGCAGCCCTAGTCTCGACCTGTGCTACTTACCTGGAGTGTTCCCGCAAGTTTTGGTCACATTTGGCGGAAGCGACGGTAGCACCCGTTAGGTCTATAATCATTCCTAGTCTAGATCCGTGAACCTGGAACATTTTCCCGAAAAATTCGCATATACTCTCGGTCAATGGCGTGCACAAGGGTTTGTGCCTTTGGGCCTATGGACCGCACGCCACTGCTCTTGGTCTTCATGGAAGAGTAGTTGGTCTAGTTTTTGTCTGGGTACATCCGGCGGAAGCGACGGTAGCACCTATGAGGTCTATAATCATTTCTAGTAGAACATTGTCCCGCAAACTTCACACATACTCTCGCTCTTCATGGATTGGTAGGCGGTCCAGTTATGTCCGTCTACATCCGGTGGAAGTGCCGGTAGCGCCCATGAGGTCTATAATCATTCCTAGTCTAGATCCGTGAACCTGGAACATTGTCCCGCAAACTTTACACATACTCTTGGTCTTCATGGAGGGGTAGTTGGTCCGGGTCTAGTCAAGGTACACGGTGAAAGTGTCGTGGCACCCATGAATCCTATAACCAATCCTAGAATCGTGTTACTAACCTGGAACATCTGCACATGTATCAAATGAGGACTCCGTGGACAAGGCGAAAATACGGTGGCGCTCATGAATCCTATAACCTTCCCTGGCTTAGATCCGTGGTACTTACCTGGAACATTTTGCCACACACTTCGCACATGCTCTTGGTCTTCATTGAGGGATAGTTGGTTCGATTCTTGTCCGGGTGCATCCGACGGAAGTGCCGGTAGTACGCCAGCGAATCTGGCAGTTGCATTTCGCACTGGAACAATAATACTTTTTAATCACCTTTAAAATTTTGAACTTTGCGTTATGTTTTTGTTTGATTTTTTGTCTGTTTTGTTCTGTGTTGCGGCGAGGAGCGAAACTAGGGGCGGGGGAGGTTACGCAACGAGCAATTGTTCTGTTTTTTATTACAAGCTTTTATTTAACTTGCGGTGTTCGTATGTAAGGGTCAAAATCTTGCAAGATAAATTTGACCCACTTTCCGATTTCCTATGGAGCTATGCCAACTTATAGCTTATGTAAGTTAGGTGACAATGCAATATTATGACACCATCGAGCTGATCCGACGATGGAGCTGGATGGTGGTGTTTAGTACGTGTATTAACGTATGTTCAAAGCAAAGTACAGTCTGCAATCAAAACTTGTCACAAAAATGCAATTTTTAACAGAAAGTTATTCTGTATAGAGATAGAACTTGGACTGGAGGGCAAAGGCTACTTCTATACTATTATAAAGTTAAAAAAATAAAATGTCTGTTCATTGAAGATATTTTTAAAAAAAATATTGTCAAGGACCATTTGTAGGTCACATTTTTGTATATTTGTATGTGTCGTTGTGGCTTCATCACGCCAAATCGGCTAAACAGATTTCAACAATTTATGGTACACGGGTAGCTGGAAATCTCCAGATGGTTATATGATACTTTTTATCCGACTACGCTGTAGAAAACACGAGGGGTTCTGGCTTTTTCTCCTCCACGAACGAAGTTGCGGGCATCCTCTAGTATTGCATACAATCCAGTTATTTATTTGTCTGTACTGACCTGTTCGCAAGGAATGGGTCCTTCAGGCTTGTCCGGTCGCGTCCTGCGCGTCTTGCTGTCTCCCTCGCACTCGCCCTCGGCGCGCCGGCCTCGCTTGCGACACTCATGTTCTTTTCTGTCCCTAAAAATATCACCAACATTATTAACTAAGGATATCCCAATTATTAACCTCTATTAGACCAAAGTATTCACGTATACAGCCGAGCAAGCTACACAAATGTCATATTCAGATTAATAGTGATAATTAATTACACAGGAAAAGTTTGGCTACGTTGGTTGCACAACGGCTTTCTTATTTGGCTTATACCTTGATTATATATTGCTCAAAACAATATATGGGCCACTAAAAATTTTGATCATAACGTGATAATGTATATGAGTTGGTAAAATCTATTTTACACACTCTGCAGCTAAAAAGGCTTTTGGTTTTATTTAGCTTATAATGGATTAATTAAATAGATAAGAAGAGATATTATTTTATTACTTTTAATTGAGATTAGATTACTTTATTGTTACCACAAAAATTGAACAGAAATTATCCGCGCAACAGTGGCCCCTATATTGTTCTGAGTAGTATATTTATAGGTATTCGGGAAAATATTTTTCTCTACTGTGTTACATAAATGAGCTTTTAATAAAGCATAAATAAAAAATCATGTATATTCCCCTATTCACGAAAATTTTACTCCTATAACCCCAAAATCTTTAGCTGGGGAGTTTCCTGTTCACTCGTTACGCAAGAGGGGTTACTCCTAATATCTAAATTCGAAATAAGTTCGTAACGTGCCATCCCTCTCGCTCTCATGTTAAACTGTATTTGAGTGAGCGATACGAAAATCGAATTTCGGAGTAGCCCAAGGTTTAGCTAGTTTTACTTGGACTCACTCGTCGTGTCTTGCCGACAGCCGGGTGTGTTGGTCGAGCGCGTCCTGCGAGGCGAACCGCACGTCGCACCGAGCGCAGTACGGCCCGTTCTCTGGTATCTGAACAATCATCAATCATTATTTATACAGTATGTAAACTTACTAAAACCATTTATTTGAATCCGGACATGTCTAGGTGATAAATAAGGTTGTGGCATATAAATTATTGAAATACTAACGCTTTTTAGAATTTATAATTAAAATACAAAGAATAAAATAAAATAAACATTCGTGATTTAAACATCCTGTATTCTTTGTTTTCAATTGTAAGATTGTCAAGACAACGTCAAGTTCAATACATGCAATGTCAGTTAAAGTAAGGCTATGGGCACACGTACGAGTTAGTTGTTACCTGAACCAAATGACGGTGGCTGTTTTCGCTTGATTTTGTTGAAAGCTTGTACAATTCACAGCCTCATTTCATTGCAATAAAGAAACGTCTCATTAAAATTAATCTTGACATTTCATTCCTAACCAAACTTTTTTGTTGGAATAATTAAGAAAAATAAAACTACATTGAAGTGACACTAGTGAAATTGAAATGACATTTAATAAATAAGCATGAACTGATGCTGTTTACATGATAAATTGAAAATAATTTGACTGCCATGGACTAATAAGAGCGTAACGGGTATGAAGAAAGAAGTTATACAAATAATGAAATTTCAAGTAGGTATTAACGTATTCATAGTGTGGCCTTGCGTTCATCTGTCACGACGTAAACATTACTTTTTGGGTTAACCGACTTTGAAAAAGGTAAGATTTTATAATTTTTATACAATGAGAAAATTAAAAATATTCTACATACACTAGCAAAAAATGTGGTAAGACGCTTAACTCGACATGGCCATCAACTGGCTTAAAGGGATGGTTTTCGTTAGTTTACAAACTGTATAAAAAGCAATTTCAAAAATATATAAACAGAGAAAAGTTTATGTTTTCAGTTCAATAAAATATGGCTTTATAAGTCAAGAATCTTTAGTCCATAAGCAGAACGCAGATACTTCTTCTTCTGAACCTTAAACACCAATTCCCTATCGGTCGAGTTACCCCAGAACATGATACCATAACGCAATGTAACTGTTACATATGCGTGATAGGCAGTAAAGCAAAAATATAAGATAATATTACACTTACGAACCCATGAAATGTATCGTAACTTTGATTATGAAACCGTTACAATAAAAGAACACGAACAGTTTTAACATAGCTGTAGACGAAATTTCTTAATTCCCCATACAAGGCAGGAACGTGTGTCGTCAACGAACGCCTAACAAGCCTAGGAACGTCACACGTTCCAAGGTTTTAGTATGGGGCATTTTTTGGGAATGTCCAAAAATGAAATATTAACATTATTGTACCTCGGTGAGTTATTATGAGATTTAAGTCGTTTTTTCACAAATATTTATATTTTCTTCTGTTTCCGCGATCATTACTCATTGAAATAAAACAATTTAACGGATAATATCGCGTATATTATCTCATTTTAGACCCCGACTTTTTTTTTCTCGGTCCACCCGTGACCATGGAGAGCTCGAAAGCTTCCGAAACGTCGGGAACTAAAATGAGATAATATACGCGATATAATCCGTTAAATTGTTTTATTTCAATATTTATATTATTGAGAGGTCGATCTATAACATGCCACGGAAAACAGTTGTTAAAAAATTGTCAACATCCCAATAGGGTACTTTCCTGAGTACAAAAAATATTATTTTAATTATTCCTTCAGCGTCAGTAAGATTATCAAAAAACATTCGACACATATTTTTTCTTTTGTCAAACAAAAAAAGACAAAGATAAACCGCGTCAAAGTTTGGGACTGGGGCCGCATGACGTCACGCCGTGCGAAAAACGGGGAACTTTAACGGGCTATCTTCATTATTTTTAGCCAAAATGGCAAAAACGGAACCCTTATAGATTCGTCATGTTTGTCTGTGTGTCTGTCCGTCCGTATGTCACAGGCATTTTACTCAAAAACTATAAAATGTATATTGATGAAATTTGGAGCATAGGTGTCGTGCGTAAACCGTTACTTAGTTTGATAGTTAAATAAAAAATATATATATTCCTAGAAAAATAATTTGATTTAGTGAATATTTTCCGAAATATTCGCTCCGAAAGTAGCAAAAATTGTCACCCCCCCCCCCCTCTATTTTCTAAACGGTAAGTACCAAAAATTTGAAAAAAAAAAATACAAATATAGAACTTAATTAATACTTCCAACGAAAATTGTTTTCAACATGATCGTACATACCGTTTTTAAGTGATTGCCATAAAACTGCGCTTCTCAGCAAAAGGACGTAAGTGCCGGGGAGATACGCTCTTTTGTTAGTTTTTTTTTTCATATTGTATTTGTTTTCATCTGTAGTGCATTTTTTTGTATAAACGGCTGCGGAACCCTTCATGACGAGTCCAAGTCGCACTTGGCCGCTTTTTGTTTAATTGACAAAAGAAAAAAGACGTGTCCAATATTTTCTGATAATCTAACTGGACTAATTATATTTTTTTAGGACACAATCCTATTCATCTCAAAATCAATGTGAGGTTTTAAACTCAACTCACCGGCTGGTGATGGAAACGGTGTTTCAGCTTCTTGTGAAGTGAAAGGCCTTTTTCACTGACGAAAGAGTACCCGCACAGCGCGCACACCCAATCGGACGGGTGTTTTATTCTGATATGACCCATGTATGTTGAGAACTTACTGAAAATTGTAATACATTGATAGATATCGCTGAATAGGCACAAAGAAACTGTATAGACAGTGACGCAGAACACAATTTGATTTAGAAAGCACTAGAAGATCGTGAAAGACTTCGTCAACGGAGGAGAAACAATTAGAGATGCAGCGATTATTCGGCCACTATTCGGCTGCTTTTTTACTATTCGGCCGAAAACCGTATGGTAAATTATCCAGTTAAATGACATTTCTCTACGAGGAGCACGAACACTTTTACGTAATTGCGAGTATCTCTTACTAGAAGCGACACAAAGAACACTAGAAAGTCACGCATTCATTTTTTTTGCGAGGTGCCGCAGTTCTCTTATCTCGAGCAAAACTTCGACCGCAATGACGTAAACGAGCGCGTTTTTGAATCATATTTTGCCTACAATAGGGTACATGCATGAATTTTTTATCACTTTTCTTGACTAAATATCAAAATACCGTAAATATTATTACAAAATATGAAATTAAAATTTAAATCGTCCAAGAAATACGCAAGATATAGGCATTTTAAACTACTAATTAGACAGAGAGGTCCGACGTGCACAGTTACGTCATAGTGCACTCCGGTCATATAAAATCCATATCAAATTCTGTTTTGCTAGAAAGAGATAGAATGCAATGTTTGGCTTATATCTTGGTTATTTTTATAGTTAATCGAATGAATGAGCTTTTAATAAAGCAAAAATTAAAAGTCATGCATATTCCCTATTAGTGACAAGTTACAGCCTGCACGGTGCGCAGCGCACGCGCGTAACGTATTTACTCCACTGTAGGTAACATCGACGGCCGAACATTCGGCGGGCGAATATTCGGGCCGACGGCTACGCCGAACATTCGGTGTTCGGTATCCTGCCAAACGTTTTTTTCGCTGCATCTCTAGAAAAAATCGTTACCCTCTTTTTTTCAGTATCCTATTTCCCGTTTAGGCGTGATGAAGCCTATTCAGTGGCCTTCAAAGAGAAGATATTTATAAACTAAAAGGAGATAAGGTACCGTATCACTTTTTTCAAATTTGAACAGACAGACATTTCATTTTTACAATTTATAATACTACTAGAAGGGGCCCGCAACTTCGTTCGCGAAAGAGAAAAAGTCATAACCCCTCTTTTTTCCTTCAACGTAATCGGGTAAAAAGTATCCTATAACCAATTAAAGATACCAAGCTACCCGTTTACCAAAAATAGTTGTAATCCGTTTAGTCGATTTCGCGTGATGAAGCCGCAACGACATACGAACATGCAAAAAAATATATTTTTCGCTCCTTTTTTTTTTAATATCTTCATTGTACAAACATTTCATTTTTAGCACTTTATAATAGTATAGATAAAGGATTATATAATATAATTTAAATAATTTAATTAGCTATAACATACGCTAGGAAAAGCTTCGCGGCGAAAGTGTTAACCGATCTCAATATCAAAATATGGGTGGATCAACTTTTTAGGGTTCCGTACCCAAAGGGTAAAACTGGACCATATTACTGAGACTCCGCTGTCCGTCTGTCTGTCTGTGTATCTGTCTGTCGGTCTGTCACCAGGCTGTATCTCATGAACCGTTAGAGCTAGACAGTTGACATTTTCATAGTTGATGTATTTCTGTTGCCGCTATAACAAATGCTAAAAACAGTATAATTTTATGCCAGTCTCTCTATGTCAGTAACCAATATAAAATGATCGAACACCGCGTACATTTTGCTTAGGAGTAGGGCTCTGCTAAAGCAGGATTTTCGTAGATACGGTCTTTTTGTAGCGTATATTTTGCACGGAACCCTCAGTGCGCGAGTCCGACTCGCACTTGGCCGGTTTTTTCTTGTTGTCATTCTATCCCGTAGCTCAGGAGATAATAGACCTATATTGGCTAGAAAACAATGTTTTTTGTTGATGTAAAAACGTCGACTTACACGAAATCTTCTTGACAATGAGGACACTGGTAGCGCGTACCGTTATGCCATTCTTCATGTAGTTTGGCTGCATGTCTGAAACAGACAAAGCCAAATAAAACAAATATTGATACGATAATGTTCAACAGCGAATATAAATAATAATAATAAAGCCATTTATTCCTTAATGACTGATTCATGCATATTTACAATTCCAATTTAAATAATAATAATTATTAAATTGGGTTCGTACCTGGTGCAAAGGTTGTCCATCGCCATTCAACGTGGTAACGCGGCCAGTGTGATGGGTACCTTTGCGCCAGGGACAATTCGAGGGGGCCTTTTTGACTAGGCTTAAGCTAGTCTAACATAGCATATAAGGATCACATAATTGATGAAACGGACATTACGAAATTTTTAGGATTAAGTTTAGACACTAAATTGAGTTGGAAAAATCAAATCGACATTGTATGCAAAAAATTGAATACATATTCATATGCTCTGTATAATTTAAGAAAAATAGTTAACCAATCAACAGTTTTAACGTCTTATCATGCATACGTTACGTCCACATTACGATACGGTGTAATATTCTGGGGCAATGCGACAGACAGAGATTTAGTATTTAAAGGCCAAAAGAAATGTATACGATCGGTCTGTGGTCTTAACCCCACAGAATCATGCAGACCATATTTTGTGAAATTAAATGTACTGACATTTCCGTCTCTTTACATCTTTGAGACCGCTGTTTATGTAAAAACTAATTGTAATCAATTTGTAAAGTTTAACAGTCTTCGTATGCAGCTGCCCTGCTTGCAAGAAGTATTTTTGGAATGGCACCTAAAATTTTTAATAAATTACCGAAAGATATACGAAATTTGCATGATCTTCAATTATTTAAAAAAACATTGTTTACATTTTTAGTTAAGAAAGCATACTATTCAACTCAAGAATACCTAACGGATAATTACATAGAATAAAAAGTGTTTATTTTAATTTGTATATTATGCATGCTGCCTGCAAACATCTCCAACCATTTTGTACGCCCTTTGGCAAAATATAGTGCTACTATTTAATGTATAAGTGTTATATAGCTATAAGATGTACCGAGCGCCCGAGCGCCTCTGTCGCGATCAGTAATAAACTAGCTCACTAACTAGACGGTCTTTCATTACGTACATATCAATAAGTCACCTAACCTACCTATGTTTCACACAATAAAACATTCTTATTCTTCTTATTCTTATTCTAGTCTTAAGTAAATTGTTTTTTTATTATTGTTGAGTTGACATGATTTAAATGTAATTTGTATTTCTTGATAAATTATACTTGTAATGCTTGTAACAACATTATTGCATCAAAATTCACAGGATGTTTTACAGTAATTAGAAATATAAACAGAAAGGCGTGGGGACATGGAAGATGGATGATAACACAGCGATATTACGACCGTACGATGCGACGCGTGGCGCAGACGAATGCTCTCTATCCAATTGCTCTGTCGCTACTGTCGCGCGGCGCGGGCGGCGGCGTCGGCCGGCGGCGGGCGGGGCGATCGTTTACCGCGAGTCTAACGGAGGCGGACGAGCGCAGCATTACTTTTAATATTCGCGTTTGAAAGTGGGATAAATTTAGGAGCGCGCGCGTTATATACTTTACTAAAGTGGACTATTTGGTTTTCTATGTATATAAGTGTAAATATTATATCTAATATATTGTCGCCTAGTTCTCAATACAAGCCAAGCAAACAAAGATTTGATTATCTACCGACACAGACACTAAAACCATTAAAAGAGTAAATAATCAATTCATAAAACATTATTTCATTTATTTATTTTATTTAAACTTTATTGCACAAAACAAAAGTAAGTACAAATAGCGAACTTAATGCCAAAAGGCATTCTCTACCAGTCAACCATAGGGCCAAACAGAGAAGCATGAAAATGGTGCAGTGGGGAAAAACATTCAGTACTGAGAGCGTTAGGACACACAAGCAAATAATGCATACATAATTGCTTATACCTATACTATATATGGTATACAATATATATATATTACATATAAATAATAATGGGTTTCCCTAATCCTTGCAGCAAATGTTGGATCATATTGTATTTCTCCCAGCAAACATTCACTCTCATGTAACTGACATTTCGAAAGTGCTTGTAACTAGGCCTACTTGAATAAAGAATATTTTGATTTGATTTGATTTGATAATAAACAAACATTCATACTCATAATTTCAAATAATTTAGTTACTGAGGACCTCTTTCCGAGTACAAGCCTCCTCCAACGCCTTC
This sequence comes from Hedya salicella, assembly GCA_905404275.2. Classification (NCBI taxonomy): domain Eukaryota; kingdom Metazoa; phylum Arthropoda; class Insecta; order Lepidoptera; family Tortricidae; genus Hedya; species Hedya salicella. The sequence goes on from FR990120.1 coordinate 2,560,401, forward strand.
TATCTTTGGCTGTAATTACCCATTTTTTCCCGCTACCTTCGATATTTCGTCAGACCATCTCTCTAGCGGTCTTCCACATTTCCGTTTTCCGGGTGGGCCTGCCCATGTCGTAGCTGCTTTTGTCCATTTTTTTGCACTCATGCGAGCTATATGACCAGCCCAGCGCCATTTTCAATTTTTACAATGTATTAAAGCGTGTGTAAAGTTTCTGTTTTCATCTTTTCGTTTCAAGTTAAGAATACTTCTTTCCATGCTTCTTTGGCAACCGTTGATCTTATTTCTTGTAAAAGTATTTATAATCCATATGACAGGCATGGTAACATACAGGAATCTAGGATTTTCTTTTCAATAGGGAATATGCATGAATTTTCATTTTTGACTTATAGCTTATTCATGTAACAAACAGTGGACAAAAATATTTTTTCGAATAACTATAAACATAACCAAAATATAAGGGGCCGTCCACATATTACGAAACACGTACTATTTACATTTGGTGTGCCCCCCCCCCCCCCCCCCCCCCCTAGGGAGATAGCTCCGTGACTTAATTTGTGGATGACCCCTAAGGGTGAGGACCAAATTTTTTTGCAAGTAGTTAAGGCATTTCATTTGCCTAATTTTAATTGATTCCGTTGTGACACGAAAAGTATTCATAACATTTATATGCCAACTTCATTCTATCTCTTTCTAGCAAAACAGAAATTAGTATGGAGTTTATATGGTCGGAGTGTACTGTGACGAAGCAGTTCATGTCAGAGCTCTCTGTCAAATCGCTGTCTAAGTTATAATTAAAAATGCCTAAATACGCATGATATTTCTTATCCGATTTAAATATCAATTTCACTTTTTGAGATCGTTTTTTCAGTATTATGATATTTTGTTAAGAAAAGGGATAAAAAAAATCATGCATGAACCCTATTAAGGGTTTTTTGCGGATGAAAATTTTTTTAGTGTACCTCACGGTACACTCAAAAAATGTTTGTACTTAAATAGGAAATAAATAGATTTATATTTAAATAAATCAATTTAAAGGGATAATATCGTCTCATTTCAGTTCCCGACGTTTCGGACGCTTTTCAGCTTTCCATGGTCACGGGTTGACAGAGAAAAGATATATTTTCCGCTGATAAAGTTACAATTTGTGCAAACTACCCACTTTGAGAAAACAAATAAGGGTGTACATACATACCATATGGGCCTTATCTGTAAAGACAGTTACACATGTGCCAGAAGGGCTTGATTATTTTATTTTAATAATTTATCAAGCAGCATTTCGCATATGAGGCGTACTGAGGAGAAAAACGCTGCAAAGAAAAACTCCCAGACTACCTCATTACTAATAATAATATTTTAAAACAAAGACTACTAAACTAAATTTAACAGATAAGATATTTTTACACTGTTCTGAAATTAAGGTTTTGCAGTCCTGTGTCTTGCATGTTCCTTGATGAGATAGATGTATTAGGAGATCCTAAGCTGGTGGTAGGGACAACCCATCTTCTCTATTGAAATAAGGATACTTTTTAATCTCAAGCCTCGCGTAGCATTCTGGGAAAATATCTTTTCTCTTTGGCAAGGATATTTACTCACCGTCTGGTGGTGACGTATGGGCAGCATTTGCAGCTAAACTGTTGAAGATGTGACACAGCATGGTTCCGCAATGCATGCTGTTGCTTGAAGTGAGTCTTGCACACCTCGCAAACGAATGTACCGCTTTGCTGGAATTTTGAAATAAATATGTTATTAATACTTATTATCACTTCTCCTGCTCAAAAAGTACGTCATATTAGCTTCGCGAAGCGACACTAAAATAGCACATCTAGCCCCTAGGGTTTAAAAGAAAGCCATATAATCCCATACAAATTTCTATGAAACTGAAAAAAGAACTTGCGCCCAGCTATATACTATATACTATATACTTACGAATAATTAAAAACAAACAAATCAACCTGATCAGATTGGCCAAAATTTCTGATCGAATTGCTCAAACTGTACTTTTAATTTTTCATGAAATATACAATTTTAATGTTAAGTCTTTTTTATTTTCTCGCAGTCTACGTGAAAAGCAAAGTGGCTAGAAGCCATTATTACGAGGGTTGCTACTTATATATCCGGAAACAAAAAAACAAACAAACGTACACGGCTGAAAATAGTTTTATTGTTTTTCAAAGTATTCCCCTTGATGATCTATGCACTTTTGCATTCGCGTGAACCAATTTTTAAAGCACTTCTGCCACTCCGCCTGAGGTACCTCCATAACGTGTTGTTTGAATGCGTCGACAGCATCTTCAGCGGTCGAAAATCGTTGACCGCGTAATTTATTCTTTATATTTGGAAATAAATAAAAATCGTTGGGTGCCAAGTCAGGGCTGTACGGCGGATGACCCGTTAATTCCACATTTTGACCCTCCAAAAATAGAGTTGTTTCGCGTGACGTATGACAGCTGGCATTGTCATGATGAAGAATGATTCTTCGTCGCTGGTTAGTTTTACGAATTTGTTGAAATACTTCCGGTAAGCAAATGGTCGTGTACCACTCTGAATTAACCGTTCTACGGTTTTCTAGTGGCACTGTAGCTACATGGCCATTAATACCGAAGAAGCAGGCCACCATTTGTTTCAATGTACTTTTTGCACGAGTAACTTTCGTAGGGTTCGGCTCATTTTGAAACACCCATACCGTTGATTGTTGCTTCGTTTCGGGATCGTATGCATAGATCCAGGATTCGTCACCTGTATAGATGTTATAAACGGCTTTTGAGTCACCACGGTTATATTTTTTTAACATTTTATTGCACCATTCGACGCGAGCATGTTTTTGCTCATTTGTTAAGTTGTGGGGTATCCAACGCGAACAAATTTTTTTTACAGCCAAATAATTATGTAATATGCTATTAATGCTGGTCATAGAAATACCCAGAGTCGCCTCTATCTCGCGGTACGTAACATGTCGGTCGTCCATTATAAGTTTTCGCACAGCCTCGATATTTTGTTGTACAACGACCGATTTCGGGCGACCTGCCTTAACTTCGTCCGTAAGCATACTACGTCCACGATTGAACTCACTAAACCAGTGATACACAGTAGTTTTAGATGGGGCTTCATCACCAAAAGTTGAAGTTAGTTGATCTATGCACTGTTGTTGCGTTAAACCACGCCGAAAATCATAATAAATCATAGCACGAATATTTTCACGAGTGAGTTCCATTCTTGCTGCGAGATGACATTTAAAACCCGTCAAAAACAAAACACGAGCATTAATAAGGAAGAAAAAATATACCTTATATACTTAAAAAAGTTCAAATTTTACCATGGCGGTCAAATATGCTATTTAAGAAGATTGTAATCCCGGTTTCCGGATATATAAATAGCAGCCCTCGTACACACTTCGTGTCATGGCTTATTCTAGCCCCTTGTCAAACAAACGACTGTTTCGCCCAATTTCAAAGAAAACGCGGTTTATGTGTTACCAAAGAATTTGATACTCACGTCCGTATGCCGAATCACGTGACTTTTATAAGCATCTTTATCCAAAAACCCTTTGAAACAATCTTCGCACTTAAACACTGAGTTCTTGTAATTGGCTGTCTCCCGTCTCTTTCTAATCTCTTCTAATTGCTGCTCGAACGTCAGATCAGTAATGGTGAATAGAGCTTCGTTCAAAACTTCGCTGGCTGGTTTTCTTCTTTTATCAATTTTGGGTTCTGAAATCAAAGTGATGATTTCATTTTTGAAGAGGAATAAGTTCTTTTTACCGCAAAAAAATATGATTGATCATATGATACGAATTAATACTCTACCTTCGGTAACGATACGATACTCACGACCAAGGACCATTAAGACAAGAGGACTGACTATCTCCATACAAAAAGCCGTTTCCGGATATGTACAACGCCATCTATGTATAAGATTTTTTTTTTTTTTAATATTTATTGCACAAAAGAAAAACTTATTCAACAAAAGGTGGACTTAATGCCATAGGGCATTCTCTACCAGTCAACCTTGAGGCAAAGCAGTTAAATTGTGGGCGGTGCAACTAATTTACAGACATAATTTAGAAAGATAAATACTGAGATACATACATATTCATATAATATATACAACAAGTTAATCAGAAAAGCTAAGAGTTTGCAGTTCTGCTAACAAAGAATTGTTTTTTCCAATTTTTCAACTTTGCAAGCGTGACACAGTATTTAAATGTTTACGATTTATGTATTATTAGCTATTTGCTAACTAATAGTTACTATACTATGTTTATTCAAATACTTGAATGCGCCCGCAATTTCGTTCGTGGAGGAGAAAGTCATAACCCTTCATTTTTTCTTCAGCGTAATCGGGTAAAAAGCATCCTATAACCATCTGGAGATGCCCAGCTACCCGTGTACCAAAAATAGTTGAAATCCGTTTAGCCGATTTTGCGTGATGAAGCCACAACGACACATACAAACATACATAAAATCCAAAAAAAAATTTTTTTCTTTTAATGACCTCCAAATAGTCCATAACAATCATTTTTTGGAAGATGTCTTCAATGTACAGACATTTCATTTTTACAACTTTATAATAGTATAGATAACATCGTTAAATGTTTAGTTTTAAAGCGCCATCTAGTTATTGCCACAATATCTCCTTGCGATCGGAACACGATCCAAGTTTGGCAACTGACAGTTCTCTTGTTTTAATGGCCCTTGCTCACGACCCCCTGTACCATTAATTATTTGAAAGGTTTAGTACCTTATAGCACCACTCTAAGAATGTATCGTTACCGAAGGTAGAGGATTAATTAGTTGTGAATCACAAGCCGTCTGATAGTGTAATGAATTAAGACGCTGTTCCGATATAACAGAGACGCTGGTTCGATTCCATCTTAGACCGCAGTGGATCGCAATAAAAAAAATTTTACTTAGATCTTTGTATCAATATTGTAATTTAAAAATCTTGATGATTTACAATCACGATTTTCGTAATTTTTAAGTGAATTTCATCACTATAAAACTATATTATAGTCTAACCCAGGGGTCGGCAACCTGCGGCTTGTGAGCTACATGCGGCTCATTGGTTCTGAAGCGGAGGCTCCATAAATTAGTTTTTTTTTTATCAAAAAGTACAATTTGTTTTTGGCAAGAAACTTTTTTTGTGGCTCTTTAAAAACTTTGAAATTTTGTAAATTTTCATTTTTGATTCTTCCTACTCAAAAGGTTCCCAACCCCTGGGGGCTATTCATAAATTACGTCATTTCAAGTTTGGGGGGGCGGTCTGGTCATCGGATGATGGTAGCATGACGTTGGAGGGAGGGGGGTCATTCCCAAGATGACGTCATCTCTCGCATCTTTAAAAAGTCCTTCAATGAGTAAAAAACGGAATAATATTCGTGTTTCTATAAACTGTTGCAAGAAACGCATTATTTGAAATGACATCATTTTATTTGGTTGGGGGGGGGGGGTCATTCGAATTATGATAGTGGGATGATTTTAGGGGGGAGGGGTCATAAATGGTCAAAAATAGATGACGTAATTTATGAACAGCCCCCTGGTCTAGAGTAATATAATTATCATACTAACGCTCATCTTTCGTCTTCTTCTTGCTCTTTTTCACCTTTCTATGTTTCATCACTTCATCGCTAGAAGACTCCACGTCCAAATCAAAATGTACTTCATCATCACTTTTAACATCACTTATAATAATCTCTTGTATTGGTTCTTGTAGTTTTTCCTCATTTGTGAAAGAATCTTCAGTTTTAACAACGGAAATGTCTTCAGATTCGTGCAAGTGTAGATTGTTATGGTTTATAAAGCTTTCGATTACTAATGTGGATGTGAGATTGTGTTTCCGTCTGTCTATAGACAGTATTTGCTGCATGTAGTCCTGAAAAAAAAAACGTTTTGAACCATGCATCGAGCTAATCAGGTAGCCTGGGAGTTTTTCTTCGCAACGTTTTTTTTCTCCTCAGTACGCCTCATTTGTGAAATGCTGCTTGGTAAATTATTAAAATAAAATAATTAAGCCTTTCTGGCACATGTGTAACTGTCTTTACAGATTGGGCCCATCTGGCATGTATGTACACCTTTATTTGTTCTCTCAAAGTGGGTAGTTAGCACAAATTGTAACTTTGACAGAGGAAAATATATCTTTTCTCAGTCAAACAGTGACCATGGAAAGCTGAAAAGCTTCCGAAACGTCGGGAACTCAAATGCGCGATATAATCGGTCGTCACTAGACCGACACACTACACTCACGACATCTGGCGATTTATCGGATGATATTTGATGTTGTTTACATTTGCTAATAGGGAATATGCATATTTTTTTCTTTTTGCTTTATTAAAACTCATTCATGTAACAAACAGTGGAGAAAAATATTTTTACGAATAACTATAAAAATATCCAAGATATAAGCTATCAAACATTTCATTCTATCTCTTTCTAGCAAAACAGAATTTAATATGGAGTTTATATGACCGTTGTGGACTGTGACGTAACAGTCCGTGTCGGACCTCTCTGTCAAATCGCTGTCTAATTAGTAGTTTAAAATGCCTATATCATGCGTATTTCTTGGCCAATTTTAATTTCACTTTTCAGAATAGTTTTTACGGTATTTTGATATTTTGTTAAGAACATTTTCATGCATGTTCCTGGATTCCACGAATGAAAGTTTGAAACCGCCTCGCTTTCCCGGTTGAAATTTTGGTGTTTTGTGATAATGTTTGAAGATAGTGTAAGTTTAAATCAATGGACTTACATATCTGTGTGTGTAGCTTGACAGCTTCCCCAGCAGTGAATGGCTGTGCAGTGCTTTAAGCCGGAACTGCGTGCATGAGGCTAAACGGAATGCACACTCCCAGCACAGCTGCCTTGGCGAACCATCTACTGCCAACTGAAAATACATATATATATATTTTGTTTTTTTAGAACCTGACTTTGAACTGGATAGGTCTGGTTAGACCTCCTGACCAGTAATCGGATTTAGTGGGGGGAGCGCAAACCCACAAACGGGAATGCCATCCGCGGCTACTTAGAGTTGTGGGGGACGCACTGCGCAAGGCACAGGAACTGCGGAGGTAGGTTTAACCAGAACGGTTCAACCCCAGTTAGGACGGGGTAGAGAGAGACAAGAGAAAGTGGGCGTAGGGGAGATTGCGAGACTACGGGCTGAGCGACCCCGCCGGCGGTGTTGACTTTTAGACTTCATCGTATATATATTAGAGCCGACTAATCGGAGAGATGCCGACTAATCGGCGCTGAGGTGGCCGGCTAATCGGCCGACTAGTCGGCAACACCGATCATTGGCTTCGGCTAAGATCGGGCACAATCGGGAACGTTCGTTTCAGTTTTCTAGTCGCGCTTCGTGCCAATCGTCATGTGTTCAACTGTTCATGTTTTGACAAGTTTATTTTGTTTACATTTTAGTGATTACTTGTTACACCAGCCGGCGTGTTTCTTATTATAGTAAAAAAAATCAAGATAAACAAAGAAATTACCTCATTGTTGTGTTAAACAAACAAAAAAACTTGAAGCAAATATTGGTAGTTTATTTTCTTTCCAATAAGCCATAATGTGCCGAATATTCGGTATCTTTTGCCGACTATTCTCCGACTATAAATGTGGCCGGATAGTCGGCTTTCCCGACTAGTCGGTACATCTCTAATATATATTATGAAATTGTAAAAACCGGCCAAGAGCAAGTCGGACCATGGTCAGTATAAGGTTTCGCAGCCATTAAAAAAAAATCAAATATTCAAATTTCAAATATTTTATTGTCATATTGTGAGTTAGTTATAAAGGTCTTAAGGTTAAGTAAAGTACATCACAATCAACCGCTATGCGGCGTACAATTTTATGTTAGAATTACATTATTAAATAATTGTCACTGATAGAACAAATTAAATAAAAGCAAAACATTGAAATATATGAGACACGAGTACAATACAGTAAATAGAGTAAAGTAAATATTAACATTATATAACAGTTGTCTCCTCTTGGGAAATGCCGTAGAGTCAAACTTGTTAAAGTGCCCTTGCGGCCTATTTACAGAATAAAGATAATTATTTCATTATAAATTATAAGTTATTAGTTATTTGGCGTTCAGACAAATATTCGTGGATGTTATAGTACGAGTTCTCTATGCACCACTTATATAATTTCTGCTTATATTCAAGTAATTCTAAGGTCTTGATACAGTGTGGCAAGTGATTAAATATGCAGACTGACATATAGGATATGCTTTTCCGGAAGTACGCTGTTTTATGGTTATCAGGATAGCATAAGTTAAGACCATGTAACTTTGAAGCTTGCCTTGGATTATGTGTCTGAATTTTAAACTTGTGAATATTTATTTTATGTAAATGCACTAGAGATTAGAAAAATACGATATGGCATAGTGCACTAGCAAAAGAGCATATCTCCACGGCACTTACGTCCTTTTGTTTAGAAGCGCCGTATTTCGGGGGGAACTCAAAAACGGTATATCCGATTATGTCGAAAATAATTGTCGTCGAAACTATTTATCAAGCTTTATCTTTGTAATTTTTTTCATATTTTTTGGACATAAGGTTTAGAAAATAGAGAGGGGTGGACACAATTTATGCAACTCTTCAAGACGAGAGTGAATAGACACTATCTAGGTAAGCATGCATCGTCGCTGAGTGTGGCTCATATTTTCCGAAAAACATTTTTTCTTCAAGGCAAATATTCCGTTCTCTTATTTTCTCGGTGGCATTTTTTCCCAATATTTTATTTTCTATGGGCATTTAATTCCGTTCCCATATTTTCCCAGTGACATTTGTAACCATTCGCATATTTTGCCCAATTTATTTATTTGTCAGAAGCTTCATGCCTTTAAAGTGAAATAGGCAATCTTAGGATTTTTCGACCACTCGATATCCGCGGCTCGCTCGCTTCGCTCGCTCGTTAGGGTCACAACTCAACCTAACACTCCTCCTCGCTACGCTCGTCGTCGTACCTAACCTTAGCCAAGTCGGACCTGCTTTAAGGTGAAATAGGTAATATTTGGATTTTTCGACCACTTGATATCCGGTTTTGACTTGGAAATATGAGAATGGTTACAAATGTCACTGGGAAAATATGGGAACGGAATAATTACCACCAAGAAAATAGGTGACTGGAGAAAAATGCCACCGGGAAAAAAAGAGAACGGAATTTTTGCCTCGAAGAAAAAATGATTTTCCGAAATACCCAATTTATCCCGTTTTTTTTCATCTCTGGTGCATTTTTAGGGTACCATACCAAAAAGGCAAAAAAAGGAACCCTTATGGTGCGACTCTGTCTGTCTGTCTGTCCGACTATTAGAGCGCCATATCTCAAAAACTACTTATGGTATCTATTTGAAATTTGGATAATTTATAAACACGGTCAGCCGACAAGTATTGCAAAGGAAACATTATAAATTATGTTTTTATTTTCTATCAAAACGACCAATATGAGGGGCGGGGGCAAAAATTAAAACTCTAGTCACTAGGTCAAGTAAGGTATCATATGAAAGGGCTTGGATCTGTACATTTTTGATCATTTTTTTTATCGTGCTTAAATTTCGTTTTATTAAGGAAAATGTGGAAAAAAAATACCGTTCCCCCTTTATCTCCGAAGTTTACCGCGCGAAAAATATGAAATTTTCTGGAACTATGTAATTGAATATGAATATTACACGAAAATTATAACTATATGTTTGTCTGTCTTACTTTTTTTTCAATCACCAAAAAATCATTTTTGAAGAACCCGGTTTGGTTAAGATTGCCCCTCATTTGTATGTGACGCCATACATACCAGAGGCAAACTTAACTCAAGCGGCAAGTTAAGCCGGAATAAGTGAAAGTTTGTACGGAACCCTCGGTGCGCGTGTGAGACTCGCACTTGACCGGTGTTTTTTTTATGAACGGCTGCGGAACCCTACACTGAGCATGGCCCGACATGCTCTTGGCCGTTTTTTTTTTCATCAGTAGTGCATTTTTTTGTATAACCGGCTGCGGAACCCAACACTGAGCATGGTCCGACATGCTCTTGGGCAGTTTTTTCTAAGTAGCAGTCACTAGTCTATAGAATAACAACAAGACAATGTTGATCCAATCTTTAACACAGAATACTTACGTCACAGTTTGTCAGTGCTTCATATGAAGATTTTAAGTTGTAATCATCTATGTTGTAAAGCTTTCTGTCTGTACCCAGACACACTCTGCAAACCTGGAGATGCAAAATTACATCAATACTTAACACAGGGGCAGATTTAGGCGTTCAATTTATGAAATAAACGAAAATACTGAAACAACCATGAATCTTAGTGGCACTTTGCAATCTGGAGAATTCTGAAATGGATAAGTTGTAGAACTTTACTTTATTTTGTTCTTTTATTATGTAAAATTGTAATTTGTACGCCGAAAGGCAAAACACGTAGGACATCGTTATTAATTTTTTTCTCTATAACAGCTTGCGTATAATGTAAACTCATGTTTTACAAATAAATTATCTTTATCTTTCAAATGGTTGCCGACCCCTGCTTTAGTGAATTTCATTAACCTTTACAGTTTAGACCGCTACAGTTGGCAAATCATTGGATCTGACGCCAGCATTGCAAACATATTTCTTGGTTTGTAAACTCCAAATATAATATCAATACCCCAGTCTGCAATGACTATTTTATTTTTTACTGGTCATTTATTTCATTGCGGTGACTCTGGGTCGCGTCATATTACTTTGCTGCTTGGCGCTGGAAAGGTTAATGAAGAATCAGGGTGTGAGGGATTCATAAAAAGTGTGTAACGAGTGTCTGAAGTTTTGTGAGCTTATGGATGACAGGCTTTCTAGTGTCCCTATATAATTGTTATTAGTTGTTACTTTAAGTTTGTATTTTTATTTTATTGTTCTTTTTTGTTAGTTTTAGTTTCACAGCATCTTAGATTTAAGTCTGTAACGCTGTGTAAATAAATTTATATAAATAAATAAATAAAATAAACATTTTTTGTCCACAAAACTGCTATATGTGTATAGTTGAATTATCGAGAAGATGGAATTGCATTTGTAGTGGTTGTACCGTTTGCAACAAAAGGAGAATAATTTTCTCTTAACTTAATAAAATGACATACCCAAGAAGTGGAATAAGTAGTAGTCCTCTGTTTTTTTCTTTTATTCGCTATCATGTTCTACATCTGAGCTGTCACAAGTATTGATAATAAAAGACTTATTTGATCCATTTCTCCTTCCTGACATCGATATTTATTTTCTTCACTTTCGACGTGGTGACAAATATTTTCCCAGTCCTCAGCAGTGATGGTATTCATTCGTTCAGTTGCTAAACTCATAATGCCTTGCATGTTTAATGAAACGTTTCTTTTTGCTACATATCCTTTTACCATGGACCAAATATTTTCGATCGGATTGAATGTCGGGTGATACGGTGGCAATCGTAATACGGAGTGGCCATGTTCTTTTAAAATTGCATCTATGTGGTACTCGCGTAACCGCTCTTTATGTTGTTTAATTAATTCATACAAACTGGTTTTGTTCATCAACCGGTTATACGAAATGTTGTGTTCTGTCAACCAATCCATCATTTCTTGTTTATTAGACTTTGACGTTGGAGCACGATTCAAAAGTTTGTTGTGATAGGACGCATTATCCACGATAAGTACGCTATTCGGTTTGAGGTTCGGTATTAATTTTTCTTTTAACCATTTTTCGTTTGCCTTAAACATTAACAAAGCGTTGGGAATAAAACCATCTTTTCCTCCTGCGTGCACTATTATTAACCGCTGGCCTGTACTGATTTGTTTTTTTACACCAAATTCTGTTCCATCGGTCCAAGCTTCTCCGGACACATGTGAAGTGTGGATGTAGGTTTCATCAGTATAAACTAGTGGTCTATCTTGAGATCGATATTCCGCAATTTTGATAAGGTAATTTATTCTTAGCAGTCGTATGTTGTGTTTTTCCATTAATATTTTTCGGTTGTCCTCGGTCTTTTTCCGTTTAAATCCTAATTTTTGTATTTGTTTTCGTAAGGTGGAAATGCCACATTTGTAATCTATATCGGATCGGATCTTTAAGGTTGGAAATTGCTTATGGGACAGATAAAAATTGTATATAGTTCTCCGGATGACTTCCTGATCAAAATCGTCTACTGCTGATGACGGACAAGGACGCAACTTTTTATTCTTCGGGGAGGTGAATTTCTTTGTTGTTCCGAATTTCTCGCTGTTGCTCTCAGTCACAATGTTATAAGCAGTAGAGAGACAAACACCTGTAGCTTTTTCAAGTAACTGGGCAGCGGTGTAAGGCAAGTTTAAATTTTTCGTCAGTTCATATTCAAAATATTTATAACAGTTGAAAATTATTTGCTTACTTTGACTCTCAATAGGACCAAAATTACTTACAGCCATATTTTTTTAAAATATAGAAATTATTCGTAGTCGTACGGGCGGACGCAATAATTAATTGAGAATACAATCAAATCAGATGTAAAAATATACGCACAACGTAAATAATATTGACAATTTCACAGTGACATTATTTTTGTTTTTAGTTCTTCGATATATATATATATAACAACCTCTTTGTATGCTGATAGTACAAGAAAATAGAAAATTCAAATATAGAATGCCTGTAAACAAACAATACTACTACATATGCAATTCCACACTCTCGATGATTCAACTATAACATCAGAGGAGCCAGATATTGCCAACTGTTGAGTACCCTGTTTACTTGTTTGTGGCATTTACTTGTTTGTCAATACAAGCAAATCCAAGTTTATTTATACTTTAACGTGTCGAACAAGCCTATGGCCTGACTGATAGGTAACCTCAATGTATGCTTGTAATACAATGCTCATGAGCATGTAGGTAATCATTTCTAAATCTCTGTACTGGGTCCTGAAAAACTGCATATTTTGTTATTTAGATGACTGTTTACTTGTTTGTGGCATTTACTTGTTTGTCAATACAAGCAAATCCAAGTTTATTTATACTTTAACGTGTCGAACAAGCCTATGGCCTGACTGATAGGTAACCTCAATGTATGCTTGTAACACGATGCTCATGAGCATATAGGTAATCATTTCTAAATCTCCGTACTGGGTCCTGAGAAACTGCATATTTTGTTATTTAGATGAGAATTAACAAATACATATATTATACTTTCTTCTGTTTCCGCGAATATTACTCATTGAAATAAAACAATTTAACGGATAATATCGCGTATTTTTTCTCATTTTAGTTCCCGACTTTTCGGAAGCTTTTCAGCTTTTTATGGTCTGAAATACATATATTGTTATTAGGGTAGACATGTTGGGTAAACGTGGACTACATATGCGAAACAAGAACGCAAACTCAACGCTTTCCACATGCGCTGCCTGAGGATTATACTTGGAGTCACTTGGCAAGACAAAGTCAATAACGAGGTAGTAATCTCAAGAATGCATTGTTGCAGCATAACGGCTATGTTAAAGCAGAGAAGACTACGCTGGCTCGCACTTACATTGCATGGACCCTGAGAGACTACCACGCCAAGTAATGCTGGGTCAGATAGCGGATGTAAAAAAAACCTGTTTGGCGTCCAACTCTGAGGTTTAAAGACTACTGCAAGCGGGACATGAATAGTATTGGTATTCGCACGGACGGTTGGGAGAGATCCACCGAGCTGAGACCTGAATGGCGTCACGACATTAAAGTTGAAACATCAAAACATGACGATGACTGGCTGGAAAAACTCAAGCAGAAGAGTCTTCGTCATGCTCTATCACCTCCTGCGGACTCGCGTTTTGTGTGAGATCGATGTGGCAAGAAATGCGGCGCTGCTGTAGGACTCTATAGCCATCAACGGCGATGTGGAAACCCATAAACTGACAAGTGCCGCAACAAACATCTACAATAGATGCTGTGGCCAATGATGATATTAGGGTAACTATTATTGTTAAAGATTTGATTACACATCCACAGGCAGGCTAAACTGAACTAACTAAATATAACTACATTGAATAGCAAATTTGTGCCTTGTAAAAGTTAAAGAGAGGTAGAGATCCTATTTGAAAGTTGTAAGAAAATGATAAACATTTATACAGGGATAAGCTTACACAAATCGATCTACTCCCAAACTAAGCAAAACTTGTACTATGCATACTAGGCGACGATAAACATATTATATAAATGAATTATAATACTTAAATACATTGATAACATTCAAGACCCAGGATCAAACATTTGTGCTAATCACACAAACACTTGCCCTGGCCCTTACTAACTATCAAAGTCCAGCTTAAACCCTAGAAATCAACAAAAAGTTAGCATTTTAATTTACAATGTAGACCAAGAAAAGCCTGTTTCACTGAGAAATTACGGAAAATAAAAAAGCGGTAAAAGAAATTCAGCTTCAAATTTTCTACCGCTACCGTCCAGGGAACAATTTTGCAGCGTCGGAATAATAAATTTAGTGATTAATTCATCCCTAGAATCAGCCAGAACTTTATTTATTGAGATACTTACTAGCATTGTTGCAGACGAAAACATCGAATACCGAAATATGTAGAGTACAAAGTCTACACATCCAAAGTTTGTACAACTAAAGGGTTATATAATAACGTATTTATCGCGAGGTCCAACGTAAATTAGATCACAACTATAATTTACTAAATTTAGGAGTCCTACGCTTTTATTTTCACAAACGAATACATAAACATAAATTTGATTGACCGCCCACCACAGAGTAATGAAATAAAAAGTATTTGACAGGAAAAATTAAAGCTGTTTGAGGTCACACGTTTAAAACGCTGTGAATTAGTTTATTTAGTCTGTGGTTCGTATGCGCGGGAAATTTTGAGAGAGAAGCGATCGTATAGTCTGGCTATAATATCTTTACCCCACCAATTTTAATTGTTTTATCTGTGCTTTGGCATATGGCAACACTGAATATAAGGCACTAAATGGTCTTAGGAATAATAAATAAGTCAATAACACCACATAGTTTATTCTCAGTGCACTTAAGAGGCTGCTAAAAGCTAAATGGCTTCACTTGAACATTATTTTTACAAAAACCATATTGGTGTTATTCAAAAGTACTAAGATTGGTTAATCTTACCAGCCAAAGACTTAATGCAATGTAAACATTGCCGCTTTTCAGCGAAAATCGCTTCTTGCTGTTGCTTAACAGCATCGAAGTTAATGATCATGCGGAAAAGCAGTTCTCGCTGACCACTTTTCCATAGTTCAACATTTTTTTTTTTTTTTAAACCAACGCTCGTAATATAAATTGTTTCTTAAAGCTGCGTACACACCAAGCCAACTAACGCCAACGAAAGATATTAGGCGTTCGCTATCGCACGTTCGTTGGTTCTCGTTCAGCTACGTACACACAGGCCAAAGAACGCCAACGAATGGTTTTCGCTGGCCTTCGATGGCCGTGTCTGGACGGTTTAATTAACGCCAACGATCGTTCGTTGGTGTGTGCCGGCGATCCGCAGCTTGGCGGCAACATCAAAGGAAGAAAGCAATCGACTCAACGCGGTGTGGACGGATGCCGAAGGCCAACAAACGAAAGCTGAGTTGAAGCGGCAGAACGTAGATAGACTTTTAACCTAAAAAAATATGTTGTACTCAAAACAATGGAGAAAAACAAAGAGTGCTAATGTCTCCTTAACCGAGATTGCTTCGCGATAGTTAGTTTTTTTCTTATATTTCTGGTCCAATAGTGTTCAACAACCAATTAAAATCTTCAGAAGACATTCATCAGTCATCAGTCATCTTCAGTTGACGAATAAACGGTACTATTTTTCAACTAGTAAATCTGCAATCATTTTACTTTCACTGTAAACACTTCTATTCTTAAAATATGTCGTTGTCCACCAACCTCGCTTTCGTTTGTGTTTTTTTCTTTTCGTTAACTCATTAAACTACAGAAAACCAGCAATTATAATAATTGCGTCGTCGTCCATGCTCAATATGTGAGACCACGAGCCGGAATCAAACCTGTTCGACCACTAAGGTTGGCTCCCGCACGTTCGTTGGTCGTTGAAGATGCGTTCTTTGTATGCATCAAACGTGGACCAACAAACGCGCGGTAGCCAACGCCGAATATCTTTTGTTGGCGTTCGTTGGCCTGATGTGTACGCAGGTAAATGATAACGCCACGCTATGAATTGCCGGCACACGCTGACGAACAATTATGGGACGCTCGTTGGCGTTTGCTAACTCGTCCAGACAGGACCAACGAAGACCTGCGAAACCCATTCGTTGGCGTGCGTTGGCCTGGTGTGTACGCAGCTTTAAGACACATAAACAACTTGACGTCTGTGACAGATACAAAATATTGCCATATTCAGTTTTTATTTATTTGACAGTTCATTTGCTTGGAAGAGATAAAATGGTCCGACTTTATTCGTTTTTGACGCAATCCAGCGGCGAATTTTAAGAAAAAAAAAACCAGCCTAGAGCATGTCGGACCATGCTCAGTTTAGGGTTCCGCAGCCGTTCATACAAAAAAATGCACGGATGAAAAACTACAATAAAACAACAACAAAAAAAGTTTAGTAGCAAAAAAGCGTATCTCCACAGCACTTACGTCCTTTTGCTTCGGCAATAACTCAAAAACGATATATCCGATTATGTTGAAAATAATTTTCGTTGAAAGTTTTGACTAAGCTTTATCTTTGTAATTTTTTTCATATATTTTGGACATAAGGTTTAGAAAATAGAGTGGAGGGACGCAATTTATGCTACTTTCGGAGCGATTATTTCCAAAAATATTTACTAAATCAAAAAACTTTTTGAAACTTCAAAGTATTCTTAAAAGAACTGTCGAAATACGTGCCACACATGGATATTCGCTGAAGATTTTTTTTATCAGTTTTGATTATGTGTATGGAGTGCCCCCCTAGTAATATATACTATTTTTAATTTAACTATCAAACTCAGTAGCGGTTTACACAAGACACTTATACTCCAATTGTCATTAATATATATGTTATAGTTTTTGAGCAAAATGCCTGTGACATACAGACGGACATGACGAAACTATAAGCCCCTAAAAACGTTTTAGTAAAAATTTCTATGCATAACAATTAAATCAACGCATGTTAATAAATTGGATACGTACAACCTTATATACTAAGTTGAAATCTGTTTAGCTGTTATGACGTGACGATGCCACAAAGACACAAACAATAAATTAAAAAAAAAAAAATCGATTCATTGACCTTCAAATAGCCCATATTAATGTGGGAGTTTTAAAGGACGTCCCAAAACTTTGCCACATGGAGGGAAAGAACCTTAAATATTGAAGATAGGAAATTTTACTGAGACTTTTTTTTAATAATTGGAACTGCCTGCCTTAATCAGGAATAAAACCCACCAAATATTAAAAAAATATATATTTTTACGATACCGATCGAAAGGGTCTCATTAGGATTATTTTTTCTTAAATAACACAGCATCTTAAACAAAAGGAAGACCATGAAATTTAACACTTAGATTTTAATTATTACGTATTGTAAGGTATCGTATGCGATTTTTTCTAATTTTTTTAATGCATTTCCAATTTTTTTTTAAATAATATAGTCTCCTTTCAGTAAAATTTCCTATCGTCAAAATTTAAGGTACTTTCCCTCCATGTGGCAAAGTTTTGGGACGACCTGTATACTGAGAATTATATATATGTACGTAGGACCTATGTATTGAATAAAACGAACCAATATTTTTTTAATTATAATTTAATATGTACATATGGCATTATCATTTATGTTATAAAAATAAATATTACTTGGTATAAGTGAAACAATAATTTGTGTCGGGGGTAATAATTTAAACCAAAAACGATAAATCATTTATTTGCGTAAAAACATGGTAAGCACATAAATAGTAAGGTACAACAGTTTCACATGCTTTCTCATAGGGACATGCAAAATTATAAGCTTCCATACAAGTAAAAAAGTGATAAGGAAGTACCTAGTTTAATTTAAAAATTCAATAAAAATCTATTGTTTTGACTTATCTTTTCTGTTTTCCATATTGCACTCCAGGACCCCAAGATACAGACTCAGCCTAGTTCGGGATCCGCTGGGCATATCATATCATGTACATGTGTATTTGTTGAGCAAATAAATTATTTTGTATTTTCTATAAATGTTTAGGATCAATAGCTGCGACCAATTTCGTTTCTTAAGATATTCGTTAACCAAGTGAAAACATTAATTCAGTAACCAGTGTGAGAGTTTGTTTTTAAGTTCTCCTATTGAGAGGTTTTTAAAATTATTCGGAAGGGCAATAAATATTTTAATAGCCATCAGATAACAACGATTACTAAACAGTTTGGTAGTGACTTTAGGCATACATAAGTTATTTGAATATCGGGTATTAAACTTGCGTACATCGCTATTATGCTTAAATAATTCAGGATGTGATTATACAAAAATACATATTTCATAAATATACAGCGATGGTACCGTCAGTAATTTAAGACTTTTAAATAAAGGCTTACATATTTTGACACATTAGATATTCCACGAATGCACTGCTTCTGCGCAATAAAAACTATTGATATGTACAGAATTGCCCCATATTAGAATCCCATATCTAAGTACAGAGCACACATAACCATGATAAGCCTGAATTGCAGTTTCTTTGTTCACTGTCCTCAATGTACCATTACCAACATCATAACAAATTACAATGCTTCTGTCTCCAATTATTAACAACTAAATATTATTCATTATGCAAACGGCTGTTAAAACCTGGAAAAAAATGGCAGGGAAGAGAGATTGGAAAGTGTTGGAGTAGGTCTTTGCTAAAAGGCACACAGGAGAAGAACATAAATTAAATTGAACGTATTAATATAAATACATCTTTAAAATGTCTCATCGGTGTTTCTTCTGATGACGCCGTAACGACCTCTTGTCACTGCATTTAAAATCACACTGACCACATTCATAGGGCTTCTGTCCTGTGTGAATCCTTTCGTGACTTATTAAATTAGACCTACCAGCACACGCGTAGCTGCAATGCCCACATTTGTACGGCCTTTCACCAGTGTGAGTTCTTATATGGACTAGTAACGTCGCTTTTAGCCAACTAGTGTAATCACACTGACTACATTTAAAAGGTTTTTCTCCTGTATGTGTCCTTCCATGTAATCGCAGATACTGTTCATTAGTGCACGCATAGTCACAATGACTGCATTCAAAAGGCTTATCCCCTGTGTGCCTTCTAATATGAACCTTTAAATAAGATTTTCTGCCAGTTGCATAGGTGCATTCGCTGCATTTAAACGGTTTTTAACTGTATGCGTCTTTTCATGTATTTGCAATGATTGCTTCAGACTACACGTGTAGTCGTATTGACTACATGCAATGCACGTTTTCTCTCCTGTGTGAATTCGTTCATGTAGTCGCAGATAGCTGTCGAATGAGCAGGAAAAGTCACATTAGTTACATTGGAAGGGTTTATCTCCTGTGTGAATCCTTTTGTGAACTGGTAAATAAGACTTAGTAGCTGTTGCAAAGCTACAAAGGGTACAGCTGTACGGTTTCACTCCTGTGTGAATTTTCAGATGGCGTAGTAACGATGTTCTGCAGCTACATTTGAAGTCACAGTGGTCACATTCAAAGGGCTTTTCTCCGGTATGAATCCTGAGGTGGATTTTTACCCGGGCCTTGCTCACACTAGAGTAACTGCACTGGTCACATTTGAATGACTTTTTTCGTGAGCTAGTAAATTAGTTTTTTAGGTAGTTGTGTACCTGCAATGACTGCAATCGAGAAGCTTTCCTGTATTTTTTGGTTTACCTTGGTCTGTTTTCAGTGGTTCATCCGAAATTACAAAAGGAATGCTTGTTACAGTGTAATTTTGAACTAGTTGGTAAAAAATAGGGTAATTAGTTTAGCTTGGGTTTGTATGATATTCCAAAAATAAAAAATTCGTCAGAACATATGCAGCAGTAGGCGGGGCACATAATTGTAGAACCAACTGGGGCAGAAAGGGTCTAGAGTGGCGACCGCGTACAGGACGAAGCACCGTTAGAAGGCCCCCCAACAAGATGGAACGATAATCTGATGAAGACCGCGAGAGGTTTATCTAGTTGGATGAGGGCATCGCACAACCGGTCGTTATGGAAATCCTTAGGAGAGGCCTTTGTCCAGCAGTGGACGTGTTTGGACTGATATAATGATAATAATGATGATCAGCACTGCCTTTGGACATTTATTTAATCGTATGACATTACACAACGGAACAGGTAGAATATATTAATGTAGCCATTCAATAGCTTTGTCACTGGGGGAGATTAGGTCTTCAGGAGTGCCACCGGCATAGCGCGTTATGGGCCAGTCGTGGATGATGAGCTGGATGGATTGCTCTTCGTCTCCATAGGCACTGGCAGGAGAGTCCACCCATATGCAGCAGTGTTTGTACTGAGTGGAGCAACCGTGACCAGTGCAAAGCCTGTTTACGTTCTACCCATCCTGCTCAGCCTTTGGACATTGTTGATGTACAGCTGATTTGATGAACACATAAGGAATAGAAAACTGACCTGGAGGAATATATACATCTGATGGCTGCGGCAACTCCTCTACTTTGATTTCTATTTGAACCTGTTGGTAAAACTCTGTTTGTTTGGTCTCCTTGCTGCCACATTCGCTTTCGTTTGGCTCATTCTTTACATAAACTGCCTCCAATTCTGTTGACATCTCTGCAAGCAGTCCATAGTTGCATGGTGAAGTACAATAATTATGTCACACAATAAAGGATGGATACAGAATATGAGATGCCATCATCACACTGCATTGCACTTGCTAAATATTTGTGTACTATTCGCACAATGAGTCAGTGCGAAACGAGCAGCATCAGTATCCAGCGTCGCTCATTACAAAGGTCCTTATAATGGACCGAAACATGTCGCATCAAGCAGTACTCGGCTTTTATAACAGCGAATGTAATCTATTAAAATATTTGTGTTGTAACTGCTTGTTTTCTAAATATTTGTGTTAGGTTGTCTGGAAGAGGACGCTCTTAATAAGACCGCCTATTTTCTACAGTATTTTCTGTTAAGGTTCTATTGTACTGTTTCTTTTGTTGGTGTGCAATAAAGAATTGTTGTATTGTATTGATTTCTGGTCACAAAAGGGATCCAACGAAAATATTTGCCAATTATAGCGCAGTGTGGTGTTAACCCTAATGGTGTGACAGAAGTGAAGGAGAGTTATAAGAAATATCCGTGAATCTGTGCTATTTTCAACCAACTCCCAAAAAAGAGTGTTCAGGGGGGTCCCAAAAATAAACCACTTTGCTTGACAATACAGTATATTGAACCAAAGCACAAGTAATCTCTATTCACAAAAGTACAAAAAATAAATATAGATCGGACCGATGCCATTATTCCAAGAAAAATCTTAATAGCGTGAAGTAGGATTTCACCTCGCTGGTACAGCGCCATCTAGCGGATAATTGGAAGACTAATCTTACGAACAATTGCACACGGCACTTTGTTTACATTAAATGAATACTATACGATTGAACATTCCGCCCACCAAGGACAAACTGAGGGATTGTCCTTATAACCGCCCACCATGACAATAAAACGGGCTGTTATGTTAATCAAAAATAAAAATTAAAACATTAATCATGTGTATGTAATATCGACATAGAATATCTAAGCTATGCAGATATTTAACTTTAACATTGTTCAAATTCTTGAGGAAATGTTGGCTAAATTAATCGTGGGTCTTTATCCACACGCTTATTATCACATCTTACACACAGACATAAAAAAAAGAAAAACAAATATCATAATGGAAACTATCCAATATCATTAAGTATCAGGTTTCAATTGGCAGTACACATAGTTTCCCGACAGATCTCTTAATGATACCGCCTTTACATTTTAGGCTAACAACACGTGTGATACCGTCCAATCCGGGGTGTTTATGAGTAACTCTACCGTATAACCACTTAGCTGGAGGAAGATCATCCTCTTTAACCAAAACTACATCTCCAAGAGCCGGCTCAGGTGTTTGATGTCCCCACTTGTACCGATGATAGAACTGGGTCAGGTATTCACGAGACCAGCGACGCCAGAAGTCTTGGACCATTCTTTGAGTGAGCTGCCATCTTCTTAGGCTGCTTATGTTCGCAGATTCATAATTGTAGTCTGGTACCAACACTAAAGGTTCTCCTACTAGGAAGTGTCCGGGGGTTAACGGCATCGGATCGTTGCAGTTTTCATTTACTGTCGACATTGGTCTCGAGTTAAGACATGCCTCAACTTGTGACAACACTGTTGCCATTTCCTCGAAAGTTAGAGTTGAGTTCCCCACGACCCTTTTGAGATGATATTTGGTGGATTTAATACCAGCCTCCCAGAGACCACCAAAGTTTGGTGAATGAGGTGGTATGAAGTGCCAGTTGGTTCCATTGGTAGCCAGCTCATTCATTATTTCCGGCAGCATGGAGGATCTTTCATCGGCAAACAATTGTTTGAGTTCCCGTGCTGCACCAACGAAATTCGTCCCATTGTCACTCCATATGTCTGAACAGTGGCCACGACGTGCCACAAATCTTTTGAACGCGGCTATAAATCCTTGTGATGTCAAGTCACTAACTGGCTCCAGATGTATTGCTCTTGTAGCCATACATATGAAAAGACATATGTATCCTTTGTATGCATGATGACCTCTGCCCTTTGATGTCCTGATGTTTATAGGTCCTGCATAATCTACGCCGCTGTGAAGGAACGCTCGAGTGACGGTTCCTCTTACTGAAGGCAATTGTCCCATTAACTGATGCTGGTTTGCAGCAGCATATCGTATGCACGTCACACATTTGCGTACAAATTGACTGACCAGGGTTTTTGCGCCCACTATCCAATACTTAGATCTTAAATAATTCAGCATAAGCTGTGGAGCGCCATGTAAGGTCCTTTGATGTGCGTCAGCGATTACTAAATTAGTGAAGTGAGAGCTGTGAGGCAAAATAATTGGATGCTTCATGTCTTCACTGATTTGAGCAAGTTGGAGTCTTCCGCCTACTCTTAATATTCCTTCTTCATCAAGGATTGGATTTACAGAGGTGAGCTTACTCTTTTTATTAATATTTTCCTTCTTTTTCATTTTCAGGATTTCTTCCATAAACTGTTCATGTTGAACTAATTTTATACATACTGTTAAACTGCTTCGTATTTCTTGACTCGATAACCATTTATTGAAAACTTGACCTTGACATATTTTAGTAAATCTTCTGCAGAGAGCCACTACACGAATCAATCTTCTTAGACTTGAAAACCTGGACATAATTTCGGTTTCAGGTGATACATCATTGTCAAGTCTGCAGGTATTTATTAGACATAGCTTATTTACCTTTTCTTCTAATTTTGTTTCCTTGACTATGATTTTTTTGTAATTTATGATTTTCTGTTTCAGCCAAGCCGGTCCTTCCTTCCAGAGCGCATCATCTACAGTTTGGTAAGTACCTCTTGACGCGCTGTCAGCAGGATTGTCTTTGGAGACGACATGAGACCACTGTTGAGGTTCTACTAATGTTATGATTTCAGAGACGCGGTTCGCCACGAACGTCTTCCACCGGTTCGGGCGACTGTTCAGCCAAGACAAGACTATGGATGAATCCGTCCAGGCGTGAATATTCATCTTATCGATGCCCATTACATCCGCGACCTCCATCAATAACTTCGCTAACAACACTGCGCCACAGAGTTCCAACCTCGGGATGGAAATTTGTTTAATCGGAGCCACCTTCGTTTTGGCTGTAACTAAGGAAACATGTACCTTACCATCTTCATCGATGACACGAGCATATACCACAGCTGCATATGCTTCTGAAGATGCATCACAAAAGCCTTGTAGTTCTAACGTTTCGTTGCTAGCGCTAGACCGAATCCACCGTGGCAATTTAAATTTGGTAAGTTGACCTAAACTTTCTCTATAAGTTAGCCATTCCTTCAGTAACTGAGCAGGGACCTCATCATCCCACTCAATTCCCGAGAGCCATAATTTTTGAATAAAAATCTTGGCTGATATAATTACAGGGGCGAGCCATCCAAGCGGGTCAAACAAACGTGCTATATCTGAGATAACATTTCGTTTAGTTAAAGGCATTTTGGGGGGAGGGAGCTGCACTGTGTATTCGAAGTCATCTGTACTCCGATTCCAAGTGAGTCCTATAATTTTCATTATCGTATCGATTTTGAGTGGTAAGTTTTCTGTCTTTGCAGTATTTTCATTTCCAAGCTCTTGCATTAACTCTTCATTGTTAGTTTTCCATTTTTGCAACTCAAATCCTCCTTTTGCTAATAGTTCTTTTAATTCCTCGTATATTTTCTTTCCTTCTTCCACAGATTCACATCCGGTCAGCAAATCATCCATGTAAAAATGGTTTAACACCCGCTCAGCAGCTAAAGGTAAGTCAGTACCTTCGTCATACGCGACTTGATGCAATGAGCGGACGGCTAAATATGGGGCTGACGCCGTGCCGAAAGTCACTCGAAGTAACCTGAAATGACCCATCTCGTCTTCAGGGCTTTTACGCCATAAGATGCGCTGAAAATCGGCATCATTTTCATCGACCTTTACTTGTCTGTACATTTTGACGATATCTGCTACCAAACAGATGGGATGCATACGCCATCGAAGTATGATGTGACGAAGATCAGCTTGCAAGGTCGGTCCCACTAATAAATCCTGATTTAGTGACACTCCATTATCACCAGGACACGATGCGTCAAAGACAACTCTCAATTTCGACGTTGTTTTGTCTTCCCGGATTACGGCATGGTGAGGTAAGTATACTACGTCAGTTTTATCTTTTTCCTTTTCAGGTACCTTCTCCATGTGACCTAAATCGAGGTATTCTTCTATGACTTCAGCGTAGCGTGCTTGCAGTTGAGGATCTCTTGCAAATCTTTTTTCCAGTTGCATAAAGCGTCTTGTAGCTATAATTTCCGAATTCCCGTCTTTGCAACTAGGATTTACATCTCGAAACGGAAGTTTAACAATGTACCGACCGGTGTCATCTCTTTTAGTGGAAGCTTTAAATATATCCTCACATTTCTTTTCTTCATCGGTATAACTATCGTTTGGAGATTTGATCGAAATATCAGCCTCGAGTTCCCAGAATTTTTTGAGAAGCTCGTTTTCATTGACTTGAATGTGGTTAACACTGATATTTTTGTATTCTGTTGAATCAGATGTGCGAACCGGTCCCGACAAGATCCAACCTAAAGTTGTCTTTTGGGCTACTGGTGCTCCTGATGATTTGATAATACCCTCTTGAAGTATTTGACCATAAATGTCAGCTCCAAGGAGCATGTCAATTTTGTTTGGTTTATCAAATGATGGGTCGGCCAGCTCAACATTGTTTAACTCAGACCATAGCTCGACAACGACCCGTTTTTCTGGTAGGACTGATGTCAGCTTGTTCAACACGAAAGCATTCACATTATATTTAAATTTCGGATCAAGAAGTGATTGAATTGTTACCTTAACCATCGACTTGGACGCCAAAGAGGCGCCTTCGTCACTTCCTAGACCTGAAATTGTGCTTATGTGTTGAATTTTCTTTAGCCCTAATAACTGGACTGCAGACTCTGTGATCAAAGAAGCCTGTGATCCCTGGTCTAGTAAACACCTGAGAGTGATTCCCGAGCCATTTTTCGATTGTGCCTTGACTAAAGCCGTTGCTAACAATACTTGATTACGGCTGGTCGAAAAATGACTTTTAATTTCTGTACAAGTGGGTTCATCGTGCGATGATGAACTTGCTGAAGCAGTGTGCACAGCCACGCTCCGCTCGGCTGATTGATTCGATACTTCAGAATCAGCCGTTGAAGTGGTATTCTTGGGATGTAGTAGAGAGTGATGTTTCTTTTTACATATACGGCATCGAGTGGATTGACGACAAGAAAATGCAGAGTGATTAGCACCTAAACAATTAAAACATAAATGGTTGGATTGAACGAAATCACGACGTGCATCAGTATCGTTTTTTGCAAAACCCCTACAGTTACTAATTCTATGGTCTTCGGAACAAAAAGCACATGATAGAGTAGTAACGTGATGAACCTTTGGATTAGCTTGAGCGTTGGACCCTTTATTGACATAACTATTGGAACCTTTATTGGCAAAGTTATTTGCAGTGTTTTTTAATATTCTGGGTTCAACAAATTCCAAAGCTCTAAACCGAGTTTTCAAAAATCCATAAAACTGACTAAGAGTGGGCAAATCTTCAGACAATTCACTAGATTTTAATTCCCATTGCTTCCTGGTTTCAGGGTCTAATTTTAAACAAATTATATAAATTATTACTATGTCCCAACTAGAGACATCGACGCCGATATTCTCCAAAGCGTGTAAACATTCGTTCGTGGTATCCAACAACTCCTTTATAGCATTCGCAGATTCCGATACTAAGTTACGTTGGCTCATTAGTCGTTTCAGTATGTGATTCGCCAGATATTTCTTGTTATTGTATCTTTTTTCAAGTAGTTCGCAACACGTTTTGTAGTTATCGTTTGTGACACTGACATGTCTTACAAGTTGCTCCGCTTCGCCAACTAAGTGACCTTTCAGGTAGTGTAATCGCTGAACATTATCTAAGGACGTGTTATTGTGAATCAGAGACGTAAACAGATCCCGGAACGTTGTCCACTCTGAGTATTTTCCGGAGAAAACAGGGATGGTAATTTTAGGTAATCTAATATTCGATTTGCTACCTTCAGTCTCGCTGTTGCTGTTAGTTCCGCTCCCAGGACATGACTTGTTCTCTAGTGCACTAATTGCTGACTTCAATTCAAAATTGTAATCTATGTACAAATCCTCAGTCTTGTTATACACGTCGTTCTCAACATATACACTTTCTTCCAAAACGTTAGGTTCCGTGTCCAACACGATTTGAGTATGTGTTAAATTGAACTGTGCCCATAAATCTTCCACCATCTGCAATCTAGTACTTAAATAATTCTTGGACCGCAACCGCTCTTTAGGGGACTTTTTGAAATTATCCTTGGCTCTCTGGATGCGTTGCATCAAATCACATTGTACCTTGATATTGTTTGCCATTTTGAAGAGTGAATTTTTGTAAGTCCAAACTTGGTGCAAATTTTTCTAAGTCCAATTTGATGCAAAATTTGCTAAGTCCAAACTTGATGCAAATATTTCTAAGTCCAAATTATTCAGAATTCGGCTAAGTCCAAATTGTCGCGAATTTTTCTAAGTGTTTCTGCACTTTTAACTCTGACTAAAATTGGGCATGGATTCCCCGTTGTTCCATTTTTAGGCGAATTATTCTAAGTCACTAGAGCTCAACTTTTCTAAGTCCAAGAATGTTAAATTTTTCTATGTTTAAATAATCTTCAAATATTATAAGTCCACTAGTTAATAAATGAAAGTACTCACAGTTTAGTCTTCACACACTCACGCACACACTGTACTGATGACGACACACGCTGCTCTGCTGACGTCACGATGCGATGACGACACACGCTGCTCTGCTGACGTCACGATGCACTGACGTCACACGATACTCCGATGACGTCCACCTTCAGTAGCAACCCGCTACCGCGCCGATGGCCAAGACTCCTGCAGCATCAATCCACAACGAGCACGCTTCCAGCTCGAAGGACCATGTTCAGGGGGGTCCCAAAAATAAACCACTTTGCTTGACAATACAGTATATTGAACCAAAGCACAAGTAATCTCTATTCACAAAAGTACAAAAAATAAATATAGATCGGACCGATGCCATTATTCCAAGAAAAATCTTAATAGCGTGAAGTAGGATTTCACCTCGCTGGTACAGCGCCATCTAGCGGATAATTGGAAGACTAATCTTACGAACAATTGCACACGGCACTTTGTTTACATTAAATGAATACTATACGATTGAACAAAGAGGAGGTTCTAATATCTTCGGAACCTTTTTTTTTATTTTTATGTATGTTCATCAACGCATATAAAGAGTATACAACTATAATTCCATGTATCGCGACACAGAAGTAAATCCATCGAATAACTAATAGTGCAGCGCAACGGGGTACGAAAGCGTAGAACTGCAGGGCAGATCACCAATGAAGTGAGAAAATAAGATTTAAAAAGCCAGTTATTTGAATGCTCAAAGAGAGCATCATTTCACGAGGAGTGCCGTCACATTATGAAACAGGCCACAACCTTGACTTGACGGCCACAACCACTCTAGCAAGAGTGTGACGGCGTAGAAGAGAGTGGTAAAAGGCTGTCACACGCCGTGACAGGCAGAAAACTGCACCGAATGCCATGCAATATACCAAATGTATAGTAACAGATGTCATGGTGGGTTTGTGGTACGATTTTCCATCAATCAGATTTGCTGTCTTTGGTGCTTAACACATCTCCGGTGACAACTCCTTGTTTCACTTTCACCAGTTCATCTGCAACCATGATGCATGAAAACTGCATCGAAATGTTGGATAATAAATATCATATCTATAGTCAATAATAGCCTGTTAGCTTTATGGCCGTGTCTTTTCTTTTAACCCTTTGACCACTAAGAATCCGAAGTAATATGTGACCCAAACGCTACAGCAATAAAACAAAACAGTGATTGCAGAACAAGGTATTGATATTATATTCCAAGTCATTGAACAATGAAATTTGGTCAGCATGTACCAAAGCATCAGTGACACGAATTTTCGATGACGTATTTTGCCGACAATGGCGCTCAAAAGGTTAATACAGTGTGAGTAAGACTACCACCTTTTTGCACTTAAATATTAGTAGGATTGAATCATACTATATGTCAACAAATTAAAAAATATTGTGTGACATTGCCATATGTGTTACTCAGTCTAACAAGCACTTTGTTGACATGGCTCCTTTAAAATTATTACGAGGGTAGCTTTTAGTTATAAAACAAAAAACATTCTTCAGTTGAAACAAAATGTTTAAACACAGAATGTAGGTCCATAAGTAATATTATGCCTTCTAAACTTATTTAAACAATGTTCTTGAAAACAGAGTCTCAATCACCCAGCTACTAAATTTCATCATTTCGCATTCGCCAGAAAGCAGATGCTAAAGTAAAATTGTAAATATTTGGGAAGTTATCGAAAAAATGCAATGTAGTATTTTAGGCAAATTAACGAGGCATTTATTACCTTAAGGAGTTAGAACACTCCGTTAAAACACAGGCTTCAACTGTAACGTATTGTATCAGTATGTGTCACACCAGTTTTAAAATGTTAGTAATTATTATTTATTTATTTTTAAACTTAATAAATATAACCTCAAACTGATCAAAAGAGTGAATGGTAAATGTTAAACTGACATTGACGTATCCGTACAGGAGCGTTCAGATGCCGTGATAAAATAATGAAAAAAGTCTCGTTTTTTCATTATTTTAAAATCTTAAAGTTATAGTATAACTGATACGTAATGTGAGGTCTTAGAATTGCCGAATTGGAGTTTCATAATAAGATCACGACACAAGTGTTTTAAGGCCTAATGATGTACAGTTGCACAGGTACTTTAGTTTGTCTACACTACATACAGATACTAACTCCTCTACCATTGAGCCAGGAACCATATTTACCGAGCTAACCCGACGCGCTCGCCACGCGGTGGTCCGGATCTGTACTGTAAAGTATACATAGAGTATATTAAGGACCACCATGCGACGAGCTGGCCGGTTTATCTCGGATACCGTGCAGTGAATGGATCGATAAGGAATGAGTATATAAGAGGAAGCCTGAAAGTAGCACCCGTAGTCGATAAGCTGAGAGCAAATCGCCTACGGTGGTATGGACATGTTATGCGGAGGGATAAGAGCCATGTGACAAGAAGGGTATTAGATATGCATGTGGAAGGATGTAAGAGTAGGGGTAAGCCGAGGAAACGGTGGATGGATTGCCTGAGAGATGACATGAACAGGAAGGATGTACTTAAGTGACGAGATGACGAGTGATAGAGAGGTATGGAAGAAAAAAACATGCCGCGCCGACCCCAAGTAAATGGGATAAAGACAAGCGAATGATGACCGTACAGTAACGACTATGTGAATTGTAATGTAGTATTGAAAAGCAGGTCATTGCCATTACCGACGGATTTTGAACACAAAAGAGAATCCATACTTAATATTATAAATGCGAAAGTGCGTCTTCCTGTCTGTCTGTTCCTCCTCCTCTTCACGCTTAAACCGCTGAACCAATTTGGATGAAATTTGGTATGGAGATAGTTTGAGTCCCGGGAAGGACGTAGGCTACTTTTATCCCGAAAAAATACCCTTATCCGCGATAAACGAATTTAAGGAAGACGAAGTCGCGGGCGGAAGCGGGTTCACTATATATGGGTATAAATAAAATTACATTACTCGATTTCAGTTACATGACACTAATTAAATTAAAATAGTGCTTCTCAAATACAAAAATAGGCAAGCTCATTCTTTCAAAATATTCCTTAAAAACAATAGTATGAGATAACAATTTTTACTCCTGCGTTTGCACTATAGATACATAGGTACTGGCAATGCAAAAACTATACATATAAAGAATCCATAGTAATATTATAAATGCGAAAAAGTGTCTGTCTGTCTGATACCTCTTCACGCTTAAACCGCTGAACCGATTTAGATGACATTTGATACGGAGATAGTTTGAGTCCCGGGAAAGGACACAGGCTACTTTTTATCTCGGAAAAATACTTTTATCCACGATAAAGGAATTTAAGGCGGACGAAGTCGCGGGCAGAAGCTAGTCCTAAATAAAACGACTCTGTCAATGTTTTATATTTATTTGAAGTTTTCAATAAATAATTTGTAATGTTAAACATCAATTTTACAACAAGTCTCGTTTATGAGCAACACTTTTTTTTATGTACCTATTTCACAGGAAAGAATTTACCCTTGGAATGCCTTGTGAAATATAACTAGATATTTTACCACGAACGCAGCCAAGTCGAAGTGAGACGACATTTAAATGTACGAATGACTTCATGACACGAAGTAATGAAGTATTTTGCACAAGCGAGCAAAGCGAACGAGGACCAATGTAATCTAAATGTCACAATGTATTTCATTTGAGCCACAAACATTCAACTTTTCACTTCGATTGAGAGAAGAGCGAAAATCATCACAGTTTAATAACCTCTTCAAGATTTATAATGATGTCGGCTTATCATGTGAGGTTTCAAGCTGCCCGCTCGAGCAGTTTTGAATTCACAAAATTTGCATTTATAAGGTTTCTCGCCTGTATGTTTCCACTCATGCGCATGCAGTCTCCTCTTATTTGCGCTCGAATAATTACAGGAGCTACATTTAAACATCGTACCCGTATGCATCCTCTCATGTATTTGCAGCGATTCCCTCAAACGAGTGGCGTAATCACATTGTTTACATTTAAATGGTTTTTCACCAGTATGCAATGTCTCGTGGACCCGCAAGTTCTGCTTGTACGCAGACGCGAAATTGCAGTGTCTACATTTGAAGTCCTTGACGTCTGTGGTATGTCTTATTTCATGACGCAACAAGTGAGTTTTTTGGTTGAAAACCAAATCGCATTGCTGACAGCGGAAGGGTTTACCACCTGTGTGTATCCTTTCGTGAGTACGTATATTCTGCTTATAAGCAGTTTCGTAATTGCAGTGGCTACATTTAAATTCCTTAGCGGGCTTGGTGTGTTCTATTTCATGTGGTATACTTTTTTGATCAGAAGATGCCTGTTGCTTATGCTCATGGTGGCTTTTATTGTGTTCAGATAGCATATGAGTAGTCTGAAACGTAAGATTACAAGAATTGCATTTGTGATCTAACTTTTCTATTTTTCTAGCTTCATTACCCTTTAAATTGGCTTGTGACAGTGTTGAAGCTTCTTTCTCTTGTATTCGACTGCTCATGTGAATAATGTCTTCCCATTCTTCTAGGTTTGACACTCTTTGGTCTATGTTTAGCTTCTGTGTTTGTCCTGAAAAAAAAAAAGCTATTGCTAAAACAAATTGAGGAACATAGTAATAGTTGACAACACTTATTTGAAATTATCTTTTACAGAACCGTAAACCATCAAACTATAGTCCAGGCACCCCAACTGTGGTCCGGAAAGAAATTAACATGGAAATAATAAGTATTAATCAATTTGAAAATCCATACGTTACAATTATAGCCGAATGATTTTGCCTATAAACACATTATAATAATACAATCCCAACTAGGTGAGTAAAATTCGATTTAGTTTGGACCATAATTGGGTGATTTTGGACTATAGTTGGGTGGTTTTATGGAACACTAAAAAAATATTTATGGATTTTGACATTATAATTCATAGGTATTTGTTGATTATAACAAAGCTCTTTAAAGCAAGAGTGAAACCAATAATAAAAGAAGTTTCAAACTGACCTGAAATTGTAATGGCCACATCAGGCAACTGCAGAATCTCAGGCCCACGCAGAAATTCGCTTATAAATTCCTGATGCACAAACAGATCTGCCTGCCTGGCTGTTTCACTTGCACCACATGCCTCTGCACTCCCCAAGCCAGGTTCAGTCAACTTCTCACCCATACTGCTTTTAGGGACGAATACTGGCACTTGTCTTTACCAACGCCTGAAACAAAGTCAATATTTAAATTGATTGACATCATTACTTGAATAATTTCCACTATTGGATATTTACAAAGGATGCTCTGAGTTACAGCATGTGGTCAGTCCACTTTGTCAGGGTCTACATATTTGTCTGAATGTTTTTTTAATCAGGAACCGTCCTGTGGTAATAAATTAAACTGATTTATTTTTGATTCAGTACAGTATACTATTATATTATACTGTACTTTTGTAACTACTGGTATGGGTTTATGAAAAAATCTTGCATGAATACAAAAACTTTAATAATAAGCTAGAAACGGTTTTTTATTGCAATATTTTTTCCGTGCATGGCGTGAAGAACTGGATAAGTCGAAAAACATTAAAAAGAAATACAAATTTGAACTTAGGACATGAGTCTTATGGTTTAATTTTGTTCAGTTTACTGACGACTTATCAAGTTCTTCACACCATGCACAGATTCAAGCCTTTATTATTCCTTAACAACATATTTTTCAATTTAATGGACGTTAAGGACCCCTCTCGCTTCCTCCATGTCCTTCCAGCTTTGTCTGTCTTTTGCCTTGTTTTGCCATTCCGGCCCGGCTGAGGCAATAATGTTGTCTGACCACCTCACTCTGGGCCTTCCTACTCTTCTCTTGTGTGATGGAAACCGGATTTAAATACTATTTTGTATAAAACATCCTTAGTTCGAATTTGGAATATTTAAATTTCGATTCAAATAAATAATACTTTTTTTTTATTTACTTTATATTTATAGTTTAGACTAGGTTTTATTTATTATAAGTTATCTATGTGTATACAGAATGCACATAAAAAATATACCTATGTGTATGTATATTTGGTCTCTGTTCGCCTTCACGAAGTAAGCACTTTTGCGTTTTGCGCAGTAATATATTTTTCCTTTCAAATTATTCCCATTAACTTTCAACTTTTAAGTATTCTATGAATATAAGTTTTAAGGACGTACCTGTAGAGGCAACGAAGTCCTGTCGACGTCATTCTGCTGTCCATCCTATGGTGTTACGATTCTGCAGAGTAATTTTAAAATTACGCAAATATTTTAAATATATGTTATATTTACGATGATAGCATTGCAATGAATATACAAATACTATGTAAACTTAACTTGAAAGTTTCTCGATTTTGGGTTTACAATTTATTTCTTTCAAGTTACTTTTAATTCCTTAAACACTACCGCAGTATTATTTGCTTTGTTTGAGTCAAAATCAATAACATTACAGTATTGACAGCACAGAACATAGCATAGAGTACTTTTTTGTATAGGTGATTGACAGTATACCGTAGGAAATTATACTCTTTGACAGTATAAGTGAGCGAATGAATGAAAACCGGAATGACAGTAGTGACATTTAAAAGTTTATGGATGCGTTCAAAATGTTATTACAATGGATGGAATGCAGGATGCAATAGTGAACAGCTTGGGTGAACAGCCATCCGAAGGTGAAAAAATTGACCTGACTAAGGGTTTAGACTTGTTTCTTAGAGTCTAAATACTGAAATATTACCCAAATTTTTGGCGCAAAATTCAAAAAATCTTGGGCTGGTCACACTGTGGAGTAGGAATTATAGTTTTGATATTAGAAAATATTTTTTATTTTCTGTGCACACGTAAGGTACCTAAACCTAAGGAAATAAGTAAATAAAATATACGTTGACGTGCAATCAAAGTCAATTACCGTACAGTGAACGACAAACACATATGTTTACACTTTCTTACCATATACCATTGTAACAAGGCGAAAAATATTTAAATAAGGTCTAGCTCGATAATACCATAATATGAATCCATCACCAATGTCTGTGGTTAGGTTAAGTAGGTATAGACATGGGTTAGTTTAGAGTAATGTTCCACCGTCACGGTGGGCCAAGTGGGGGATTCTATCGACACGCTCGTCGCTCATATATAGACATTTTTGGCCAAGATATTTTTATATCAAATTACTACTGACCAGTCCGCAGATTTCTTCTGAATATTGATTTTCAGTAACTCCTTACGTTCCGATGTTTTGTTTTTATTGATATTTTCTAGAACTTCTAGTTTATCCGTTTCTTTACACATTTGGTCCTGTGTATGAGATTCAGGTATTAATAAATTCACGTACCTAATCATAGCTATAGGCAAATTTTAGAACTAGTACACAAAGTTGAAATAAAACAATTTAACGGATTATATCGCGTATATTATCTCATTTTAGTTCCCGACGTTTCGGAAGCTTTCCAGCTTTCCATGGTCACGGGTGGACGTTAAATTGTTTTATTTCAATGAGTAATAATCGCGGAAACAGAAGAAAATATTAGTACACAAAGTATCAAAATATTTATAGAGCACCAACCTACTAAATTGACATCCGACTTTTAGCCGTTTTTTAAATCATAGGCAATTGGTGATACCACAAGGAAATATCTGTCAACAATATTTGGCTAGCCAGACTCTATCTAATGTAAGTTTTTTTATAAAATTCTTCAGTACCAAAAGGTTGTCTGGAAGATATCGCTTATCGATAAGACCGCCTGTAGTCTACCTCTAACCCCTTAAAGCATCTATAAAACCCTGAATCGTTTTTTTTACACCACATCTGAGATCACTCCACCATTTCAAAGTCACCTATCAAAGAAATAACACTAAATAAAAATCGATTTATCCAATTAGGAGCTACAGTGTTACAGACAGACACACCAATACACGGCAATCTTATATCACACCTCTTTTTCTGCGGCGGAAAAACTAATTGAACAATAAAGGAAACGATATGAAATTCCGACACACGAGTACATAAAACCTGATATTCTTCTAATGTTTGAAGATTTGTTCAGCCAATCTCATATAGGAAAACAGTTGAAAAGTGTCCAGGGGAAAGCAGTAAATAATAGGCCAAAATGGCCAAAATCTGTCCAAAATGGCACTAAAGTAGAAAGATAGTATGAAGTCATCAAGCAATTACAAAATATTTTTATCGGAATGCTACACAATCCTTCCTTCTTCTTCTTATGTAAATATTCAATCGTGTTCTGAATGATTTTTCTTGCATCGTTGTGATTTTTTTTGGCATTATTATGGTAATTTATTTTACACATTTTCTACAGTGGCACCTTTCATTTTTGGATATATAGAGATTGTTCTTCTTATTTTTTTTACTCCATAGTCATATCATATGTACACAGAGTAAAGTAACCGTCAATGAGTTCAGCAATGTGTGCGATAAAAAATAGATTATGACTCACAGCATGCGTTCGTAAATTAGCCAAATCATTTGTAGACCAATGTATACACATTGGCCTACTTGGAGAACTATGCATTGATTTTATACTTAAAGCATATATTTGGGATAGGCTAAGCACAAATATTGTAATAGATATAAAAGTTATTTAGAAAAACCTACTGACTGTTGAGTTTGTTTCGGCTTTCTTCTCAACAGTGGTCTCCTCTTGGGAAACGCCGTAGAGTCAGACTTGTAAAAGTGCCCTTGCGGCCTACTTCTATACTATTATAAAGTTGTAAAAATGAAATGTCTGTATATTGGAGAAATTTCCAAAAAAACTAATGTAATGGACTTTTTGGAAGTCACTGAAACGAAAACTATTATATTTTTTGTATGTTTGCATGTGTCGTTGCGACTTCATCATTCAAAATCGGGCTGTTCGTGCGATATATAAAATGAACCATAGAGACTCGCTTAGAGATAAGTTTAAGGACATTAATATAATGACAGTGCATTATCAATACATTTATGAGAATATTATGTATGTACATAAAAATATTACCCACTTTAAGAAGAACTGTGATGCACATAATTTTAATACTAGAAATAAGCATGAGCTCGCAGTGCCTGCTACTAGGCTCCATAAAATAAGGAGATCATTCATGGGTAACTGTGTGAGGTTTTATAATAAACTTCCTAGCAGCATAAGTGAGTTGTCTATTGGTAAATTCAAAAATATTGTGAAACGAAAATTATTTTCTAAAGCTTATTATAGCACACAAGACTACAGGAATGATAAAGCCGCGTGGGATTAATGTAAATTATAGCGTCATGTAGGTATATGTATAACTAGCTTCTGCCCGCGACTTCGCTCGCCTTAAATTCGTTTATCGCGGATAAGGGTATTTTTCCAGGATAAAAAGTTGCCTATGTCCTTCCCCGGGACTCAAACTATCTCCATACCAAATTTCATCCAAATCGGTTCAGCGGTTTAAGCATGAAGAGGTAACAGACAGACAGACAGACAGACAGACAGACAGACAGACAGACACACTTTCGCATTTATAATATTAGTATGGATTATTTTAACGAGTACCTAAGGTATTATTATTATTTTAATCTTAATTGCTTTATATACTCTTGACATTTAGAATTTTATTCTAGACACATTCTAGATTATAATTCTTTTCTTTTTTATTGACAATCCTTTTGGGATTTAACATGCTGATTATTTTAATTTTTAAAATGATGATTTTATCAATAATATTATACTTAAGTTAAATGATCTGATTAGGTTTTTCTGGGTTTCCCTAATCCTTGCAGCAAATGTTGGATCATATTGCATGTCTCCCAGCAAACATTCACTCTCATGTAATTGACATTTCGAAAGTGCTTGTAACTAGGCCTACTTGAATAAAGAATATTTTGATTTGAAATCGGCTAAACTGATTTCAACTATTTTTAGTACACAGGTAGCTGGGTATCTCCAGATGGTAATAGGATATTTTACATGGCTACGCTAAAGAAAAAGAGGGGTTATGACTTTTTCTCCTCCGCGAACGAAGATGCCCCTTCTAGTACAGAATAAAGATCATTATTAAACTTCATGGTGTTATAGCTAAAGAACAATATTTTCCAGACAATCTTAATTCATAGATGCTTCGCCTGGATCGCTACCACCTCACCCGCTAACCTGTAGCCATGTAACACTTTTTGTACTATTGTCTTGGGGGTCGTCCACAAATTAACAACCCCCCCCCCCCCCCCCCACCCGCCCCTCATGTAACAGGACCGTCAGGCTTAGCTTGACCCCCCCCCCTCCTTCAATTCCGTTACGTAACAAGTGCTTTGTAAAAATCTTTATGGTAATATTCAGAAAAGAGCGAGATAGATACTTTTGAATCAAGAATCTGCATATTTTTTTATAAAATATTAAAGTGTGTGGTTTCAAGGAATCTAGATATTTTATCATTACAATCAACTTCGGCAGCGATCACAATCTTCTGTGGTTATTTTGAACGCTATTATTTTTGGTCCAAATTCTAAATGGTCAATTTAAGTTGACGAATTTCAATTTGTACCCAATAACAGTAAATCTAAAATCGTGCGTGACGTAACGCAAACCTTGACACCCCCCCCAGAAATATTAGGGAAAAAACTACTTCATTCTCATAAGAAATCCCCGAGGTACAACAAAGTTAAAATCTCATTCTTGGTCTTTCCCAAAAAACGCTTCATACTAAAGCCTAGGAACGTGTGACGTCACAGGTTACTATTTCTTAATTTCCCAATACTACCTTGTATTGGGAAATTAAGAAATTTATTCTGCAGCCTTGTTAAAACTTGCGTTAGTCAAAACGGTTTCATAAAAAGTGTTACCAGTTATACATTTTATGGGTTATTAAAGTTGTAAAAATAAAATGTTTGTATGTGTTGATGTGGCTTCATCACGCTAAATCGGCTAAACGGATTTCAACTATTTTTGGTACACGTGTAGCTGGGTATCTCCAAATGGTTCCAGGATACTTTTTACCCGATTATGCTAAATAAAAAGAGGGGTTATGACTTTTTCTCCTCCGTGAACAAAGTTACGGGCTTCTAGTTAATAATATTTTCATACTTTAAAAATTGAGTTTACCACCCAATTTTTAAGACTCGTACGCAAGGTATCGAACTCAAAATCTTAACGTAGTTCCCTATTTTGTTTGTTTTATGAGAATCTTATATATTTTTTACAAATTTTGAAATCACAGGCAACATCCCTATTACGCCACCTAGTGAAATAGTTATGCTAAAGGCACGTGTCTTTATTAAAGAGTGTCATTCTCCCTTTCCTCCCGTACTCCCATACTCTCTGAGTGTTATTGGATTTCCCATTTAACCTTAGAAGTATGGATTATAATGTTTCGAGAAAGAACGAAAAATTGATTTGAGTCTCAGTCACCCTGTATAGCGAGTGTAAATAAAAAGACATCATCACTAATATACATATATTTAGTAATTATATAAAATACTACAATTTCATATATCAATCTAGCTGCTAATCTCATTTATGCTTAGTAATACATGATAGGCATCAAAATACAAGATAGGTATCATGGAGTATAGAAAAGGCAAGGAGAGAAATCTCATATATGAAAACAGATGAAAAGTGACCAGCGAATAGAAGTAAATAATAGTTCGAAATCCGACCGACTGGCGACCCGAGAATGGCGCTAGAGTAGCAAGATAATATGAAGTCAACAACCAATTACAAAACATTTTTATCGAAATGCTACTCAATTCTTCTTCTGATGTTAATATTTGATCGTATTCAAAATTAATTTTATTGCATCTTTGTGGATTTTTTGGGCATTCCGTTATGGTAATTTATTTTATGCCCTTGCTACTGTAGCGCCGCCAATTTAACGCCTTTTGACGAACACTTTTGATATAAGTATATAGATTGTTCTCCCTCGTTGTCTACACTATATAGTAGATATATAAGTGAATACAGATTAAGAAGAATAAAATCATAGTTAGGAGAGAGCATGAAACGTCTCTATTTTTATCATTAAATTAAAATGCAGCAAAGCCGAGAATGAATATTTTGTATAAAAAAATGGGAAACTTCTATAATTATTATCAATAATACTAAATTGAGAGTAAAATGATAACAAAATGTTCATATTCTAAGAGAAAACAATATGTTTCTTTTAATACTTCACTATCGCCTGTTGTTTACCTCTGCTAATTCGAATGTTACTGTCATGTTCTGTATTTCTGTGTATCTGAGGTGTGCAATAAAAAGTATTTGTATCGCCTGGATAGCTAACATAGTCGACAAAATATCACTTAAATGTGATGTTAATAATCTTAATATTCTCTATGTTCACTCCAAAACTTCACACACGCGTAAAATAAGCAGTTATTGATAAACAAAATTAATCACATTGATTTATACTAACACAATTTTCACTCATTATCACAACACAACAAACGGGGCTCAGTTGCGTATATATATGATTTTATTTAATTACCTTTCGTTGGTAATTAATTCGACGTTTCGGACGTCGCGTCTCGAAGGAACAGGAGAGGCGGGTATTGTGAAAATATTAATCCTTCACGCTAGTATACGAGACAGAGGATGTATTTAAGCAGGGATTGTAACCCGTTACAAATAAACCGGTATTTATTTAGGTTATACCGGTTAATTATTTAGGTTACGGTCGGATGAATTGATTTGGGAGCTTTATTTCGAAGCGCTCTCAAACCGGTTACTCCGTGTTCGGATACGGGATCAATGACCGCTGTCGCGCCGATAGTGGCGCAACGACAGCGAGCGGTTATTCAGCCTAGACTCCGCTCATACGGAAGAACCGCTCTCGAACCCGTAAATGGATTTCTCTCCCTGTTTTGCGCTCCGTGATATTAACCGGTTAGAGCGATGTTCTTGCGAGCGTAACCCTTTATAATCGTTTAGGCTCTCAGAGTGTGACTCTAACCGGTACGGAAAATTAACCGGGTTACAAGCTCTGGGAGTATGTATTTAAATTAAGAATGTCGCCTATCTCTGTCATAATTTTGTTAATAGTTTTAGTCTAAGACGAACACTCGAATAAATAACATAAATAACATATATAAAACTCTCTCCGTCCGTTTTATTATTGCTCTACGTCTGAGCTCATCCCACAGAGTATCAACATATTGTCGCGCGAGTTTCTCGATCTACCCGCACTTGGTCGCTATCGCGCCCCCAATTAAAGTAACTTTGGATATATAGAGATTTTTCTCCTTAGTTTTCTACACTCCATACACGTGACGTTACAGCTGTCAAATTTATATATTTCTTGTGTTGTCATACCTTGGCGACATCAGAGTTGAAGGACATAGTCACAAATATCATAAAAAACAGAACCTTTAGTTTGCAAAATAAGACTTATCCGACATCTCTTCAAGACCACAATATAAAAAAGTTTTTTTTTGATAATTTATTTTTTTAGTTAAAACTATAGCAATATCTTATTAATTATTTATAGAGTAATATGTACAACGTTTAAATATTACACGCACTTATACTATCAATATTCAATCAATTATAATAATATTATTCGCACTAAGCTAATTAAATTGTTCAATAATGAATAGCGTAAAAAAAAACAAAAAATGTTTTTTTTTTTTCATGCCGAGAGAAATAATTTGAAGTACACTAACACTGTTAAAAGATCATCATCCATACAAAGATCAAACACAAATCATTAGTTAAAGAAGACTATGTTAGTAAACATTGTATTGTAAGGTAATGGTGTATCTATCAGATTCAAATATAGACCGTATATATAAATTATTTCAACGTTGAATTTTAATAGTTAATTTTAAATATAAATATTGTATCGAAAACATCTATTTCACTTAATACAATGTTGAGATCTATTTGTCTTAAAGTTAATCAATTTACTATTTAATAAACGCATTTAATATAAAATAAATATATATAGGCGTGTATAAAACTAGGCTATATTATAATGCATTCTTAATAATCCTCAGGCCAAATTTGTTATTCAAATTACATCAATTTCAATGGATTCTATATAGTTTAAAGACCCAATTCCGCAATCCTCTGTTAATTTTAACGACTGATTACACCTGTAATGTCGACTATTTGATAGGCTAACCAGCTGTTAAATCAGTGTTTCTAAAGGTTATTACGACAGTTTTATTCTAAGTGTCGTCCTTCTACAATATTGTATAGGTTTTTACAATTGGTGCCGTGACCAGGATAAAAAAAATGGGTCAAGACATTTCTGACGGGGTTTCCATAGGTGTACGTTACAAAAATAAGTTCGAAGCACTCCTACCAGGATTTCTACAAACTGTTTGTGAAAAAATATGAGTTGATTTGATAAATGGACCGGAGTCGCCAGAGTAGACCAGTTACATATTTTCACGAAGATTTTTCTGAAAACTCTAGACTAAGCACGAGGTTGCTTATCCATAGGGTCTGGGCACTTTTGCAAGGGCGCCGGCTCGGTATTTATTTATTTAATCTTTATTGCACGAAAGAAAAACTTATCGTTCAAAAGACGGAGTTATTCTCTACAAGCTCCCGCCTCAGAAACAAAGTACATCCCCACTATCTGGATGCTTGGCATCCCAAAAATAAACGGGCATCACGCTCATATTTACCACGCACTTGCAAGTTGCGGAATAACCTTCCCCTGAGGTATTTCCAGAGCGCTATAACATGGGATTCTTCAAGAAGCGAGTTAACAGGGCTCTCAAAGGTTGGCAAAATATGGGGGATTCCTCCGGTGTTGCACATATCCATGGGCGACGATGACTACTTTCCATCAGGTGGCTCGTCTGCCCTTTTGCCACTCGTAACATAAAAAAAAAACAGTCAGGTATCGCTACGCTTGGACTAGGGCTTCTTGAAATGCACGTGCTCGACGTATATGCGCTGCTCACCTGATGTCGTTAAGCACTTGTCGCATGTTTCCCACTTGAACGGATTCAATGACCTAGTAAAATTATAATGCAAGGTCACAAAGTTAGATAGTAGGTTTTTACAATTTGGTGCCGTGACCTGGAATATTAAGATATTTTTTTCATAGGATCGAGCCATTTCTGTCGGAATTTCTGGCGAGCACATGATAAATCACAGCTGAATTTCCCTAACCACCTTATTAGAAAAAAGAAATTACACCGGAGTCACCGCGGACCCGTAGTTATATATATCTCGGTTTCGCGCCTAGTATAACAAAAGTTATTCATAAGATCAAGGCACTTCTGCCAGATGTTCTAAGTTTGTGGAAAAATAGTTGATATGAGCTAGTAAATATGTCCACATAAATTCGTTAAGGAATTTAGTTTTTTTTTTTCAAACAACATTCAAATTCCGTTATTAATTTACGTGGGCATATTAAGGTTTGATATTTATCAACTCATTTGACCTATCATAAACCGGTACAAGGAAATCAACCCGAGTTACAAGGGCAGATCAGTTCGGTGGTTTCACAAAGCTGTTTCATAGTTAATAGTTCTTTATTTGCAAGGAGTCTAGACACTAGATTAGTCTTCCATGGGGTCTAGGCACTTCTGCCAGGGCGCCGGCTCGGCGTCTCGGTGCCGCTGCCGCTTGGGCCAGGGCTTCTTGAGGTGGACATGCTCGACGTGTGCACGCTGCTCGCCTGACGTCGTAAAGCACTTGCCGCATGTTTCACACTTGAATGGTTTTAGCCCTGTGTGGATCTGTGGACATTTTTTTATTTCTTTCAGTTTTTGATAAACAACAATTCCCTAATTTACAACATGTGTACAATAAATAACGTTGATTTTGATAATTATACTTATATTTCTCACGATTAGCTTTTAAGATTTGTTAAAACAATGTATGTAAATGCTTTTGATGCTTGTTAGCCATTTTACAATAACTCTCGTGACCAGGATTACCAATATTTTCGATTCTTACTTTTGAGAGCCATTTTCTTGTTTTTTGACATTTAGAATATTCAAATTCTAAGTAAATGTTTCTTTTTTTTACAATTGGCGGTGAGGCGACTACAATTTAACTTTTTGATTTTTGAAAGATAATTAACAGTGATCTGCATGCGTGCGTCAAAACAAGATGAAATAATGTGTGAAGAACATTTTATTTTATTTATTTAATCTTTTGCACAAAAGAAAACCTATTGTACAAAAGGCGAACTTAATGCCATAAGGCATTCTCTACCAGTCAACCTTAGGGCAAAGCAGAAAAATTGTGAGCGGTGCTGAGGCTTGTGTAATTACAAAAACACAAATTTATATATATTAAATAAATGAATAACATAAATATATATAAAATTCAGAACATTGCCATATTCAAGAAGTTTAGAAGCTATGTAATGTAAATGTAATATATTGTAAAGTATGTTTTGTAGTGAGCTCTCGCCTTAATGTTTTTTGCATTTCAACAGCTTTTCTTGCAGCCCAAACCTTTTAATACTATTTTGTGCCTTTTAATACGAATCTTATAGATCACAATCTGACCAAGTTCTCATCATTTTACAATCTGTGATGCACTGACTAGAATTTTATTTAAAGAAAGTTATCCTTTTTCTAAGTTCTTTTGAAACGTATTTTCGTATTCAGGATGTCCAGATGCCATGACTTACATTATAACATTTTGGGTGTGTTTACAAACCTAATATTGACTCAAAAACATGTGCCTCCAGCCGTTGTTGAAGGCGTACGCGCTTCATGTTAGTCTTCTGCGTGAAGCTCTTGCACAGCGATTGTATTTCAACCGTTTCTCATATCATTTTTTACAATGTGGGTTGCCGTTACCAGGATCGGACTTTTTAAAAGCTACTTTTGAGTGTAACAGCTTGTTTTTGAGACTTGTTGAAGTTGTGTATGAAGAATTTACTCACAAACATGTGCCTCCGGCGGTTGTTGAAGAAAGCGAAGTGCTTCCCGCAGAGCGGGCACTCGTAGCTCGGTCGCGTAGCGCTGTGCACGCGCATGTGGAAAACCAGGTTCGTCTTCTGCGTGAAGCTCTTGTCGCAGCGGTCGCACTTGAACCGCTTTTCGCCGGTGTGGACCCACATGTGGTCTTTAAGGAGGGCCATGCTCTGAAAACATTACATTTTAAAGAGTTTTTTGAGTGAAAGGCCACGTATGTAGTTTTTCCGCTACTAAAATGTATCGCATTGTGATTCGATTTGACACGCAAGAAAATTAAATTAATTGCATATTAATCTTGGGGTGACACCGTCTGCACTCGTTGATGAGGAATACATGAATGAAGTTGAGTTCTTAATTTTTTGTAAGATAAGTTGCAGTACAGTTGGGCCACGCGAATATTGATAACTTTAGTGTCGTATTAAACTTTAAAAAAGATAAAAAAAGACAAGGTTCTAATTAGTACTTCGTGTGTCCTAAGTATGTATACTGTATGTATTGTATAATAATAATAATAACATATCGTCGTGACTTCTAGAGCAGTCTTGTCGGCGTGGTTTTACGTCTTTGTCAAAAGGAAGTGTTTTTGATGCCTGTTTCACATTTTACAATTTATGGTGCCATGACCAGGCTTGCCAATATTTCCGATTCTTACTTTTGAGAGACATTTTCTTGTTTTGTGTCGCATCACTAGAAGCACATCACTACACGGAACCTCCAGGCGACCGCGGGGATGTCGCGCGGCGAGCAGCGGCCGCGCCGGACCTCA
This sequence comes from Hedya salicella, assembly GCA_905404275.2. Taxonomy (NCBI): domain Eukaryota; kingdom Metazoa; phylum Arthropoda; class Insecta; order Lepidoptera; family Tortricidae; genus Hedya; species Hedya salicella. Next base: position 2,605,370 of record FR990120.1, read on the forward strand.
TTCCCGTCGCGCCAGAGCCTCTCCGATCGCTATCGACGCCGGACCTGTGCCACTCTTGCCTACTACCGCTTACGCGCTTATAATCACGATATTCTTGTTTGCATCGCGTTATTGCAGACTATAAACATCTTGATAATATATGTTGTTAAATGTGGACTTTAACTTTCATTTAATTGACCAGAAGGACCCACAGGTAGTGACCGGTTACCTGGAAGATGCGGCCGCACTGCTCGCACATGCACGGAGTCTTCATGGCGGGGTACTTGGTGCGGTTCTTGTCGGGGTGCGCGCGCCGGAAGTGCTGCGCGTACAGACGTAAGTCCCGCAGTTGGATACCGCACTGTCGAGAAACAAAATGACCATGAGATAACCTAAAAAAAGTTATTATACACCGTGTTTCTTTTATTTTAACAGGTGACATTTAGGAAAGTAAAAAAATCTGTCATTCCCTACATTTTGGTTGTCTCCCCATAGGAAAAGGTGTTCGTATTGATGGGTACTATCACCTGTTAAAATAAAAGAAAAAAAAACACGCTGTATTTATTTGAGTGAGCGCCCTCAGTACCATTATCAGTTTATACTAGAGATGGGCCGACTATGGATTTTGCCGACTAGCCGACTAATGGCCGCTGAGGTGGTCGACTAGTCGGCAACGCCGATCATTGGTTTCGGCTAAGTTCGGGTGCAATAAGGTACGTTCGTTTCAGTGATTTACTGGTTACACCAGAAGGCGTATTTCTTATTATATAAAAAAAAAACAAGTTAAACGGTAAAATTATCTAATTATTGTGTTAGACAAACAAAAAACTTGAAGCAAATATTGGTAGAATATTTTCCATCCAGTAAGTCATAATGTGCCAAATATTCGGTATCTTTTGCCGACTAGTCACCGACTATAAATGTGGCCGGATAGTCAGCTTTCCCAATTAGTCGGTACATCTCTGTTATACCTGTTCACAGGAGACAGGCCCGCCGGTGTCCTGTCGGTCTCCGTCACGCGGGTGTATGACCGGTCTTCTTTCTATCTTTCGGATCACTCTGCCATTCTTATCCGCGTTTATGCTTTGAGAGTCGTTCCGGATCCGGTTCCTGTGAGATGATAACATTCAAATTATAGTGGAAATCCTTTTTCGAGACCGAAAGCAATTACGATATTGTACCCTCGGACAAAATCTTTCACTGTGAAGTGTTAGGCCAATTGTTGCTTTGTGGAAGAAGTTGTTAACACCTTTAGGGACCTTCATTTTAATGTGAACCGTCTTCCCTCAAACAGTCGTAATTTTAATCCACAATGAAGACAATGGCTTCGTTCGCAGGTACAATGGTAATATCTTTCAATCTCGAAAAAGGGTTTCCACTATAAGTAAACAACATGGATTAAAAAAGAAGGAAACTTTGAATAGTTCACTGAGATAATGTATCATGTCGGCTTAAGTCGATAACAATTTCGTGGACATCTTTATGGCGAAATGCCTATAGATTTGAATAGGAATTCAATTACTTACAAGTCCGGAATCTCCACCAAATAGCTAAAATTCCCAAAAAATCTATAAACATTTCGACAAAATATGTCCACGAAAGTGTGAAACACTACATACCGACTAATTAAAAATAAATTTCGCAACGACTGGCTCCAAAAAAGGAATTTATTACAATTTGGTGCCGTGACCAGGATACGTGATTTTTAGTAAACACTTTGCTCGTGTATTAATTTTCCTACCACAGCATTGCAGGGCCTAAATCGACGTGCAGATTGAGTAAGCCGGACCTTTCACTCGCACTAGCTCTTTCTTCTAAAGTGCTATCGAGGGGTCCAGCTTAATGATACATTTACGTTTGTATTCGCAGACCGATCTCTTTATAGTATCTTTCCTACTCAATAACAACGAGGGTTTTCTAAAATGATAATATTTTCATTTTAGAAAACCCTCACTAGAGTTATATAACTGTGTGTGCTGTTGAGCTTGGACATCACATTGATATTATTACAACCTCCACGCTAGTATACGAGACAGACAGGCAAGTATTTTAAAGGTAGATGATGTATTTAAATTAAGAATAACGCCTGTTGTTCTAATTTTGATAATAGGAATTAGTCTTAAGTCAGTTTTCGAATAGAAAACATTTCCAAACGTCTACATAGTTATTTTACTGCTTCTTCCTGAAGCTACACCCTTACAGTACTCACGGGTCGTTGTCGCTGCTGTGCCGCGACGACAGCTTGAGATGTCTCTCGTGTGCTTCCTCTGACACGAAGCGGACTTCGCAGGTGTTGCAGTACGGGCCTTCTAATGTCACCTGTAACGTACATATTTATTACTAGGATTTTCCAGTGGCTTAACCCGCGTTTGGGCTTAGGCACCGTATTTTTTCCCCGATACAAAGCAGTCTATGTAACTCTCCAGCTTATATCTATATGTAAAAAAATACGGCAAACCGTTGCCCCTTTTATCACGAGAAAGAAATACAAGCCAACAAACCAGGTAGCACCTAGCGGTGGAAAACCAGGATACATTACATAATTCCAAAGTTTTAATTTCTCGAAAACATGCATCTGCTGACAATGACATTTCAGCGAAATTTCTCTATTTTTTAATAGTTTTTCGGTATTTCATACAAACAAATATTACCTACGTATTTACGTATAATATGCTACACCATACACAGTAAAATTATCGTTTAGCGAAAATTTGCGCTCGAAATTATAAAATTAGGAATAAATGTGCTTTCGGATGCTTTCTTGTTTTAATGGTCCTTGATGAAAAAGTAGAATTTTTGGGTGTTCCTGAAATATTTAGTCTCGTTAGTTGCTAGGGCAGATTAACGACATTTGTATCTTCCGACGGAAAAAGAGGAATGCTATAAGTTTAACGTGCGTTTGTCTGTCTGTATCTCTACACGGACGAACCGATTTAGGTAGTTTTTTGTTTATATCCATGTGTATTGCGAATATGTTCGCGGAATGCTTGGTTGAAATCATTTGGGTTCCTCATTAAACACCTTGTATACTTGTATAGTAATACAGGTCAACAGGTCAGGAATATCATAATAATAGGATCATTCCTATTAATATGCATATCTCAAATATTATAACTATAATTTACATCTGTTTCTAATTTAATCTAATTTAATTTAATCTGATATGTAATTAATTGTGTTAATTTTACTTATAAATGTATGTTCTAATCTCTCATGTTCTATTGAAATTATAACTAAGTACTGAATGTTGCTACGCCCTATCAGTGCCCATGAGAAACTGTATTAAATTAAGATCTTATGTACCATGGATGCAATAATTTAATTAATAAATAAATATAGTAAGACTGACCGTCTTGTCCGCCAGCCGGTGCTTCTTTTTCTTGTGCACATCGATGCCCTTCTTGCTGACAAACGTGTACCCACACAGCTCGCACACGAAGTCTGACACGTGCTTTATTCTGATGTGGCCCATGTAAGTTGTCAGCTTGCTGAAAAATTCAAAATCTGTCAACGAACATGGAATTTGAAATAGCAAGTCAAGTTGTCAATACATAGTCTGACCGGCGGTGTAAGGATAAAGAGCCATCAAGATAAGCTACTAAGCAGGCACCGGAAATTTGGATGCTTTTATACCTGCAACTAACAAAATCCCGGAAAAAGCTAAGCAAGTATGGAGTCAGCTTCTTAAAAATAACATTTTTTATTTTTAAATTGGGATGAAAAGCCTTTTTTAATTATTTAGGTTATGACGTCTATTAGTTAAATGAAACGGTTCCCCCTGTTTTGGCATAAATTTTTTAGTCATAATTTTGCATGGCATATTCAATGTAGGCATAATTGACTTTTCGCATAAACTGTTTTGGCATAATCAAGGTTCGCATACTTTGATAACGCAGATATTAATTTGTCATAATTTGTTTGCGCATATTTTTGTTTGTCCGAATCATGTCTACGCATAAAATTAATAGGCATATTTTTATCAGACCGAAAATTATTTGCTCATAATCTTGCAGCTTATGTTTTTGTTAAATATACTTAATATTAAAAATAAAACCATGTTAGTTTCATTATCTTGTGATATAGGTAATGTTAGCATTTTGCCGCTCCGCTCGCTTCGCTCGCTCCGCTATACATAGTCATAATACAAACCTAACCTAACCTACAGTTTTCGGTTTTTGACCCATTTTGACGCTCCGCTTTTCTGCTAGCAGATCGTTTTTGCGAAGGACGCACTTCTAACCTAACCTAACTTATTTTTCTGCTAGCAGTTCCTCTTTGCGAGGGATGCAGTTCTAACCTAACTTAACCCGCTTTTCTTTTTGTAATTTTAGTATGCCAAGATAAATTCGGACAATAGATAATATGCCAAGTACCATTATGCTATACCAAATTACAATTAATACAATTTCGGACAAATACATTTTCGGTAAGTTAGAACTTATGCCAAATAAGGTTTTGTGCCACATTACCATTCGTCGAAAACTGAATATGCCAAATCTGTTATGCTAAAACAGTCTCGGACAAACAAAAGTATGCGACATAGAGGGAACCCAAATGAAACACATGTGAATTAAATACAATTTTGTAAACAGGAACTACTTAAATCGTTTTTTTAATACCTTGATACGTAATGTACCTATTGATGTTATACTAACTTTCAGTATGCCGGTAAATCCCGGGAATTTAATTAGTAAAATTAAATAGAGCCCGCCTCCATGCTAGTCAACATCTACACGGTGTATGTACTGAGGCCGAAGTTTAGGTATAAAAGCATCCGAATTTTCGATGCCTACTAATAAGTTATTTATTGTAAAAAGACCAAGTGATTCGTTACATAAAGAAAAAGCTAACGTAATAATTGATAGATTCAGGCGTTACTCTGCGGAATTAATATTAAATTAATGGATTATAGTTCCTTCGCTTTAAAAATCAATCTAGGAGGATTATACTGTCTGGTGGTGGTTTGTTGTAGTTGCGTGCGTATGCGCATGTGAGCACAATTTACTGTCACATGTGGGAATCTGTAGAATTAAGAATCAAGAGTTGGGAATTTGTAGGATTAAAAATCCGTAGAATGAGGAATCTGTAGATTAAGTATGTGCACAATTAAGAAATTGTAGGATTAAGAGTCTATAGACTTAAGAATCAGTAGAGAGAGGAATCTGTAATAGAAATCTGTAGAATTGGGAGCAAACCAAATTTGACATACTTATGTAATTAATTATAGGGGACAATTCTAAGTTATGGTACCATTGAGCTGATCTGATAATGGAGCCGGATAGTAGTCATAGGAACTCTATAATAAAATAACATAATCCTGCCAGTTTGGGCTCTTTAGAAAAGTCTCGGTATTGTTGATGAATGTCCAAAGAAAAGTAGGCTTGTCTCAAAAATTCAATTTTTGACAAAAACTTATTTCTGTTCGTAAATGGCTATGGCTTTCTTTTTCACACCTTTTCTTACGTTTTTAACGTCGCCCTAGTAACCACTAGGACGCAACGCACACAAATGTGAAAAAATTGATATAGTCGAGAAGATACTTACTCGAATTCACTGGGACAGTGTGGGCACTGGTATTTCGTGCCGGCGTGCCATCTTTCGTGTTCGCGCGCTACGCCCCTAAGTGACAATAATCATAAATTAATAAAAATATCATAACTATTGTCTATTTCTTTAGGTATCCATAAGAATGTAAACAAAAATAACACATGACTCGGGTCATTCAGCCAATGGCGTCGTACCACAAATACAAAAGATTACCTTAATTAGCGGAATGATACCAGTCACGTAGTCTTTTTTTAATAAACAAATAAATATTTCGGGCCTATTTTTACACAAATCGAACTAGTCCCATGGTAAGCTTCATAAGGCTTGTGTTATGTTATGAAAACAAGACGACGATATCTTTACTATTATAAAGTTACAAAATAAAATGTCTGTCCTTTACTTTTTCTCCAACTACGCTGAAGAAAAATAGAGGGGTTATGACTTTCCCCTCCGCGAAACTTCAATTAGTCCATTTGACTTTTTTTAAATATCTTCAATGTAGACATTTAATTTAAACAACTTTATAATAGTGTTGATGCATATTCCCAATTACGAGCATGTATGAGTGTTATGGCTGAAATTAATATCTTGTACCTATTTCTAGTGATAAACGGACATCCCTTGCAGCTGAACTTCTCTGTGTGCTGAGCTGTGAGATGCTTTCGTAGCGCCCGACCACTCTTGAGCCGACTCTTACAAATGAAACACTCGTACGCACCGGATTGCTGGAAAATAATAAACATTAAGTGCTGTTAACGTCATCTAGTGGAAATAATGGGTACTATATTCTAGGACTACGCTCCCGATTTATGGCGCTATTTTAGATGACATACGATAATCATAACTGAATACTGATAGTAACCTCTGTACACTTACTTTTTTATTATTATTAAAAAAAAACATATTTCTGCACTGAAAATATTTGAAAATAGCTGAAATACGTTACTAAAAATAAAGATCCTGAAAAAAATATTACAGAGACGCACTTGTAGGTAAAAGTTTCATTAACTATCTTTTTTTTTCACCTAAAATGCAATTTAATAATGCATCAACAGCCAACAAGAAACAAGGCATCCGTGCCGACATTTTGATGCCGTGACCACTACGTATATACAAGCAGTACGAACACTAACCTCGCTTTTTCGTATTCGTATCGGTCTCGTACTAAAACAGATGGTACCAGGCAATGCATTTGTATGCGCGCGAAAAAATAATCAGATAAATCGCATTGAAGTTTAGGAGTGGGGGCTCGTGATGTCACTCCTAAGTTAAATTTGTAACTAGAAGTGATGTCACGCGACATTTTGACTCAAGGTATCGCCTTTATTTTTCGATTACGTAAAAAAAAAAAATAAGTGTCCAATATTATTTTATTAATCTACATGACGGACTAATGATTAAAATTTATTCATCATCCAATTCCTATTATAAAATTGTATTTGCATTTACATGTACTTAAATCAAATAAAATGTTGGACTTTGGATCCCAATTGGTGCTCTCATGTCGTTTCTGTATTTCTGCTATTTGTTGTGGATTTACGTAACTAGCAGACCTCGCTGTTTCTCAAGAATTATAACTTGAGATGTCTCTTAGGACACGGAGCGTCAACGATATGTAATTGTTAAATTTGATATTGGTGACCAGGATGCGTATACATAGCAATACTGGTCAGTATTTATTATATATAGTTATTATATAGTATTATATATAGTTTAGATCACAAAAGCAGTTATTCACGTCGTAAACGCTACGTACTGCTCGACATTTAAGCGAGTGCGAAATAGGCAACGTCCGTATCCATTCATGTTTCATCATCAGGTGCGGATGGACCAAAACATGTCAAGTTTGAGCATTTGGTGCCGTGACTAGGATACGTAGATACTAGCAATACTGACCTCGCTGTGTCTCACGACGTGTGCATCGTACCGATCCCGTACAAGGAACCCACGATAGCACACTGAGCATTTGTATGGCGCGCTCTTATAATTGGTGCTCTCCTGTCGTTTCTGTATTTCAGCTATTTGCTCGTCGTAGGTAAGGGTTGTGATGGTGAAGAGCGATTCGTCGAGAACATCCGTGGTTTTGCGGCGTTTCACGTCGGAGATTTTGTACCTGTCAAGAATAGTTTTTTAGAACCATCTTTATGTACTAGCGATTAAATGTACCTACATAGTTTTTCACTAATGCATTTTTACAACTTTGACTTAGTTGGTAAACAAACAGTTGGTATTGGTTTGATAGCTATAGGCAGATTGGAATTCCGGCTAAGGTATAACATATCAAATTTTATAGTATACAAATACTATTAAATTGCTTCAAAAATAACTGGGAGGAAAACTTGACGTAAAAAGATTGCCTTTGCGTACTGTCTGTGTCTACTGTATTGTTTGGTCAAACAATTTAACCGTTACCATGCAAAAAAGTGATTAGTTCCATTTACACATAATATCAGTTTTTGGTGTACCCTTTCGACTTAATAAAAGACAATGCGAAGGTGTGCTTACCTGTAAAACACCAAAATTACCATACGAGTTGTTAAAAATCAAAACTACGTAATATACCAATGGAATTTATAGTTTTTTTTTTTAAACAAAATGGGTTCCTTGATCGGGAACATTACAATGCGCACGTCAGACACAGTGAGGTTAATGCTGCATGTAAATACTTATCCTGGTCACGGCACCAAATAATGAATATGTATTTATTTAAACAAGAGTAAATTCAAATTCCGTTGCTAATTTACGTGGACATATTGGAATTTTTTATCAACTCATATATTGTAAAAATTCCTTACCGCCACAATGATAGTTCAATAGATTATCGACTCTATGACATCACGATGCCTCTGTATTTGTACCAACCATTCTCAGGAAAATGTCAGGAGTGTATTCGAATCAAACATTTATTGTCCATGGAGAAAAGAGTTGATAACTATTTAACTTACAAGGTCGCTGTAACCAAATTGAGACACTATACTGTACTAGGATATTGCTGGGAAGCCTTGAGTACATAACAACTAATAATACTCACTTATCCATAGTGGTCACCGGATTATCCTCTTCCTCCTTCTTCTTCACGACCTTCTCCTTCTTTTTTACCTTAACTTTCTTCACTTTCCGCTTCTTCTTCACGTACACTTCACTTAACACTTTATCGTCACTGTCCACAGCTTCCGCATCATTAGCGAATGCCGCACTCTCATTAACAGCACCATTATCATTATCAACACCACTATCAATAACTAATCCACTATGATCACTATCATAGCCCTTATTGTCATTACCGTTATCGTTATTGAAATCATTGCCACCGTAATTATCGAATTCATCATAAAACAATTCAGTATTGTTTTTTTCATCCTTTATCAATTCCACTTCAACTATAGGTGGTACTTTTTCATCTAGATCTTCGGTGTCTTTAGCTTCAGTCTTGACGATGACTTGGTCATCCTTGATGTGTAGGTGGTAGTCGTTGGGCTCCTGATGTCTGTACGTCAGTTGGGATCTTAACTGGTTTTGTCGACGGTTTATTGAGCGGATGTCACGTATTGTGATCTGTAATAAAAAAATACAGCTCATATTTAGGTTTTCAGTTTGTCACGATAATTCACTATTCAAATATAACACTTAGTCTTTCATAAATCATAATTGTTGTACTTAAACTTTTTTTGTACCGCGATTCTATGGTCGCGGCTCCTGACTGTTTAAAGTTACGATACAATGTAGGTCCATTTTCTTAAGAGCTATCTATCTGTCGCTATTGTCTCTCGAGTTCTGGGACAGAGTAACAAGAAAAACTAGATCCACCTGCGTATTTATGATCAAAGACTGGTCGTAGACCATGCAGAACCAGGAAATTTTAGTACTCTTAATATGACAGTATGGGAAATTCTCGGCACTGCCATACAACAATCAAAACTTTTTCCCGTTCTATAAATAAACAAACTAAAATAAATTAGATCGTAACGATTTTTTTCTTTATTTTTGGTCTGTTCTAGTATTAGAAAAAGAATGTTTTATTTTGTGAAACATAGGTAGGTTAGGTGACTTATAAATTAAATAGTAGCACTATGTTTTGCCAAAGGGCGTACAAAATGGTTGGAGATGTTTGCAGGCAGCATGCATAATATACAAATTAAAATAAACACTTTTTATTCTATGTAATTATCCGTTAGATATTCTTGAGTTGAATAGTATGCTTTCTTAATTAAAAAAGTAAACAATGTTTTTTTTTTTAAATTGAAGATCACGCATATTTCGTATATCTTTCGGTAATTTATTAAAAATGTTAGGTGCCATTCAAAAAATACTTTTTGCAAGCAGGGCAGTTTTATGCGGTCCATGGTTAATATATAAATATTAAGGGCGGATTTACCTTCAGTGTCCACCTAGGGCACCGTAAAAACTGCCAACCATCTTTTTAACAAAAACAAACCGTATCTGTTTATTATTTACACTTTGTAATGTTGATATACTATTTTACATCGTTTTATTAATTTACTTCTTTTGTGTTTGTCTTTGTACCGGTTATTTTATTTTTAAATGACAATCATGTTCTAAATACTTACAATTTTGACTAAGGCAAATTAATACTGTTATTTTAACATGAAATAAATGAATATAAATATCTAAGCCTTAGTGTAAATCCTAGATTGTTAATGTTGTTGGTTGCTTGTTACTTGGTAACTCACATATGGTCCAGTATGCGGCAGGCCTGTGAGCAAGTTGTGTGCCCGGAGCACCTTGCCTTTAAAACGAGCTGCCGATAGCAAACGCCAGCAGCATTCCCAGCATAACCGCTGCGGCAGCTTATCTTCGTCTCCCACCTGTAATAATAGTCACCGTTCATCAGTTTTGATGACACATTTGGCTCAGTTGCACAACGGCCTACGAAGCTAGCGGTCCCGGCAGAGGCGTATTTTGAAATTTGGCGCCCTGGGCCAATACTCACTCTCTCTCTGGACTCTTAGAATTGTTTGATAACAGTATTGAGTAGCATTATTGTTTTAATTGAGTATGTAATACATAACTAAGTATCATATGGCTTCTTATCTGCGACAGCGATTCGGGTCGAGGTGCTGCGCGGTGCGGGTTTGTACCTTAGTTAATGTAACTAGAGTGCAAACTCGCACAGCGTGCGGCGTTGTTGTGGATGGGCAGCGATATAAATGTTATGTGTAGTTGAATAAGTAAATTATAAGTCGGTAGAACACTAAAATGTTAATGAGCGCTTTATCCGCCAACAAACTGTCCTCAGTTTGGCGGAGTATAATTTTGTATTTACCACTTAAGATTCTTTATGATAAATAAACTAAAAAAAAAAAAAATAATAAGTTTCGCCGCCCCAGAAGTTAAGGAAAAATACCGGCCAGTTACGAGTTGAACTTGCGCACCGAGGGTCGTTAATCAGTCCCTGGCTTTTTGCCGCCCCGGGCCATGGCCTCCTTGGCATAAATACGCCCCTGGGTCACGGGTGCGAATCTCGGCCAGGGTAAGTGTTTGTGTAATGAGCACGAATGTTTGTTCCTAGGTCTTCGTTGTTTGCTATATAAGTATCGTAATTTATCTATATATTAAATATCGTCGCCTAGTACCAAGTACCTACTAACAAGACAGAAAACAAGAGGACTGACCATCTCCATACAAAAAGCCGTTCCTCGTACATGAACAACGCCATCTATGTATAAGAATATTTTTTTTCAATTATTCAACTTTGCAAGCGTGACACAGTATTTAAATGTTACGATTTATTTATTATTAGCTATTTGCGAACTAATTGTTACTAAACTATATTTCTTTATTAAATTATAACATCGTTAAATGTTTAGTTTTCAAGCGCCATCTAGTTTTTGCCAGAATATCTCCTTGCGATCGGAACACGATCCATAGTATGGCAAGCGTCAGTCCTCTTGTTTTAATGGTCCTTGCCTAGTACCCATAGTACAAGCCTTACTTAGTTTGGGACTGTGTCGATTTGTGTAAGATTGTCCCTGATATTTATTTATTTATCAGTCGCTGGAATCCGCTGGCAATGACGTAGCGTGGATGATTCTAGACGTACGCTAAGTCGTATGAGCGGTGCCCTATTTTCTTTCAAGAGAATGATCGTCATCCAAAAAGGGGCTTTGCGCAAAGCCCCTTTATACGCGAGGCCGTGACGAGGGCCCGCTTTGCCTACGCCACTCTGCGCTGGATGCGGGCGGCGCGGGACCAGTCATGGTGGCGCGCTTTAGGGAAGGCCTATGTGTAGCGGACGCCTTTTTGTCTGATAATGGTGATGATGTTCATCATATTTTATTAGAGAACAAAGGAAGAGTGAATAACATTCATTTAAATCCTTACAAATTATAATAATACAGTAGTACCACAAATGTAAGTTACAACGATGTACCTGCGCAGAAAGCATTTTTTGAAACAGTTTAACCAATTATAAGGCAGCGTGTTTGCGCGGGTAAAAGGGTTTAGCCGATTTTGCGTGATGAAGCCGCAACGACACATACAAACATACAAAAAATAAAAATAAATATTTTTCGATTCAGTGACCTTCAAATAAAATAATTAAAAATAAATAAACATTACGGGACAATTTTACACAAATCAAACTAGCCCCATGGTAAGCTCAATAAGGCTTGTGTTATGGGTACTAGACGACGATATATTTAATAGATATATTACTTATGTACATAGAAAACGTCCAAGACTCAGGAACAAATATTTATGCTCATCACACAAATATTTGCCCTTACCGGGATTTGAACCCAGGACCCCAGCTTCGCAGGCAACGTTACTCCCACTGAGCCAAACCGGTCGTCAAATAGTCCGTATCCTTTATATTTTTGAAAATGTCATAACTTCATTTTTATAACTTATAATTTATTTATTTAGTCATGCAGGTTCTATTCACTTACCGTCATCCCGCTAACTTCAGTGAACGCCTGCTCAAGCTTATGATCCCTGATATTGTATAGCTTGCTATCCGTCGCCAGGCATATTCTGCACACCTGTAAATACATATAATCTGTTTTTTATACAGTTTGGATTAACCTTCAGATAAATAATCAGCCAAAAGAACAGCTTGACGTGACTCCTCTTTAGGATAAGGCCCTCTGTAGGAAATTTAGAAGATACAAGTAAAAATAGGATTCCGTAAAAAAATGTTTTTTGGGACAATCTTTTATTGCCGACTGTACTTTTTTTTAACACCCGTCAACTACTCATTGTGACCATTCTAAAGAGCCCAAACTCGGTAGGATTACGTTAATTTATTACAGAGTTCCTACGACCACCTTCCGGCTCCATCATCAGATCAGCTTGATGGTGTCATATATTATATAGTCACTTTACTTACATAAATATGCTAAATTTTAGCTCAATCGAAAACCGGTAAGTGGGTCAAATTTTACATGCAAGTATTGTTTATATAGTTATCTCCAAACATATTGACTGACTTAGTTACAGGTGGTTCTAAGGGCCGATACAGATGGACAGCATTTGAACTGCAACCCAGCTGCAAAATGGCAGTTCAAGTGCAGTTCTGAAACATTATGAGTCGTATTGCAGTTGCAACAGTTGCTTCAACTGCAATACGACTGCATTACGACCGTGCGGTCGTGCCGGTGTGCGGTTGACAGGACTGCACGGCAAATGCAAGCGGACTGCACAATCGGTTTGCGGTTTGGATGCAGTTACACCAACTGCAGCAAAACTGCACTTGAACTGCTATTTTGCAGCTGGGTTGCAGTTCAAATGCTGTCCGTCTGTATCTGCCCTAATAAAAAGCGTGTAAAAAAGGCTTACCCTCAAGGCGGCTGGTGCATCTAGGTCATCTGCCAAATCCTGGAAGAAATTATCAAGTCCGTTTTAAGGTAGGCATGGGAAAGGTTAGTTGGTTACTTGTTAACAATAGTGATTCTGTGATCTCAAACCATTAATGAAATTAATATCAAACGTAAATAGTACCGTCCCAATTGTAGTTGTTATGAATGATCTTTAGCAATTAACATCTCAAGAGACTCACTAAAGGGCAGGCTCAACATTAATATTAAATTGTATACAAAAGGTTATATTGCCTCTCCTGGAAGCTCTGCTCTTTTACCGGCCGCGCCTTAGCCAGGTTAGGTCTTCGATTTATCTATACTATTATAAAGTTGTAAAAATGAAATGTCTGTACATTGAAGATATTTAAAAAAAGAAGATTGTTATGGACTATTTGGAGATCATTAAAACAAAATATATTTTTTTTGATTTTGTGAATGTGTCGTTGTGGCTTCATCACGCAAAATCGGCTAAACGGATATCAACTATTTTTGGTACACGGGTAGCTGGGTAACTCCAAATGGTTATAGGATACTTTTTACCCGACTATGCACAAGAAAAAATGAAGGATTATCATTTTTTCTCCTCCACGAATGAAGTTGCGGGCGCCTTCTAGTCCATTATAAAAATCTAAAATAGGTTTGAGAGGGTAAAAATGAAAATATATACTACTCAAAATAATATAGGGGCCACTGTTGCGCGGAGAATTTCTGTTCAGTTTTTGTGGTTACAATAAACTAATCTTATCTCAATTAAAACGAATAAAACAATTGACTATTTAATTAATCGATTATTAGACAAACAAAAACAAAAGCCTTTTTAGCTGCAGAGTATTTAAAATAAATTTTACCAATTAATATACAATTTCATGTTACAATTAAATTTTTTAGTAGCCCCTATATTGTTTAGAGCAGTATATGAGGGAACTAATTAAAAATGGGAAAAATTATAAAAAAAAAAGTCAAATCACGAACCTGGGCTACTACAGGCACCGCACCATTCTTGATCTTCCGCAGACCACATTTGGTTTCATAGAAGTCTTCGTTCCGGAAGTGCTCTGAGCATATTGTGCTTCGGTCTTTTGGCTCCCAATCAGATATGCCCAGAGCCTCCATCCAGGTATTCCGCAAATTTGGCTCTTTGGGAAACCTGAGGTATTTCATATATTCAAAAAAAAAATAGTTCATAATTTCCACAAATTTGTCCCGTCACCTTGTTTCCGCGATTGCTTAATGTGAGTTTGTCATTTATATTAGAATTTCAGATTGGGTCCTCATGTTCTCTAAATTCATCAAATTATTATTTCAGTATTTTTCAAGCTGTTTCATCACACACTTTTACTTTATTGAACAAACAGCCCCGATTAAAAAAAAACTGTGACCCCTTACAGATACTTTAGGACTACCTAGGCCTTAGTCTCAATCCCAAATCTCATTTAAGTAAGTTTATTTTAGATTTTTGCGAAATAATAAATAAATGAGTGTTAGTCCTACAATTATGGTATTTTATTTATAGATAGATCAAATAACCCTTTAATATTTAAAAATTTAAATTTATTTACATTCAGGTACCGTATGTTACCAATAAACTAACTAGGTGGGCCCTGGAAAAGCATAAATTTGGTAAAATGCTCCCTCATGACCGGGAAAATCAATTCAAAAAAATATACTCAAAACATAGTAGCCGCATGGTTTACCAAAACTAGAGATGTACATGAATACTTAAAAATGCCAACTGTAAATGAGGAAGTTGATTGCATGGCCACATCTTATAGGAAAATCCTGTACAATCAAAACAAACTACCATCGGCATTGGGTGAATCTCTACTATGGAGACCATATGTGTACCTGGTTACACTTATGGGACCTTACAACAGAGAAATAATATTAATAAAATAAAAAACTAAAGGTATTTCATCAGTGGATACCTACTTCACATGCCATAAGAATTCTATCATAAAAACTGCTTATGGTTATATGGACGATGATCTGATCAATCTGATCGCATGATAGAAAAAAAAAGAGAAACATTAACATTATGATGACAGATGCTAAGGGTCTATTCAGACGTACCACAACTGCACCATAACGACAACCACATGGTCCGGCGATACTTTATGAAAATAAATCGTGTTCTTCACACAGCCCACATTTCGCTGTCAAACGTGGGGTCGGTCTGACCACATCAAAGCAACTGCAAGAAGCTGCAGCGCAACTATTCAGTCATTATCGCTGCTTCATTACTTTTTGCCACTGCAATGTGGTGTGGTTGTGATCCGTCTGAATATTCAATTTAATTCAATTATTTATTTCAGGCATAGAACCCATATAGAGTTAGTATTAATTGTGTGCTTATGAAACCAAGTGTTAGGAATGTGTGGGACTCTTACAGGGAACCATAGTAACGGCCATTAAGGACCATGCCAGGAACCAACATCAACAAGACTCGAAGAAGGTGGAGGGTCTGAGGCATCCAAAGCTATTCATAGAAGGGGTAGAATCAAGCTGGACCAAGAAACTGTGGAACTACTGCAAAAGTCAACTCAGAATCATAATGAGTGTGTTTACAGGTCACTTTGGAGTCAAAAGACTCCTGGCCAAACTAGGACTTTCTGACAACACGGATTGTAGAATGTGCAGTGAAGAGGCTGAAACAATGGAACATCTACTATGTAAATGTAATGCCCTCGCCAGACAGAGAATGAAGGAATTTGGTGTTGGGTACCCAAAGCCAAAGGAATTCCAGACGCTACCATTGGCATATATCATCCAGTTTATGGAGATGGTAGAACAAGCCATTGAGTAGCAAAAAGGGGTAATTACACAAAAGATCCCACTGGGTCGAAGTGTATCTGTAAGGATCCCTCGTAAAAATATAAGATAAGTGTTAGGAATAGATCCTAAGAATGTCTAGTATGTATAAAGCTCAGAGAAGCTTTCATTCTACCAATACTACTAACAACAAGAGATTCCGACAATAATGTGACCATGTTAGCTCTTTTTAAGGGAGAGGTGGTTTTGGACAGTAATTTTCATTTCAAGCTTATACTTTCACTAAGTCAGATAAAAAATATTACCAGATTTTTAATAAACTATAATTATGTCTAAGTTTCCTATAGTTTGTTGCTGTACTGTCCTTGTAGACGTAAACTATGTATATTCTATCTATCATCACCAGAATGTATATCATCTTAAATGAAATAATTCAATTTATTCTTCATAATAACACTATGTATAAACAACTCGGTGAAAACGGTAATACATACATGTGAAATGTAATCCCATGGCTTTTTGATGTATGTTTCGTGTCGTTGGAACAGCTTTGCACGCTGCACCGCATTTTCTTAGGATGTTTCACTTATAATAACTTAGAAATAACGCGAAAATTGAGATCATTCACATTTTGTAAATACTGCATATACAGTCCAATAAGAAACAATTGGGTCGAATTAAATACCGCTGAACACAGTTATGATGTTTGATTACATCCTACAACATTATTGTAACACTATATCTAGCTTGTATTAATAATTATAAATGGAACAGAATTTAGTTTTTAGAACTAAATAAACCAAACCAAACGTCAAAATTGTCCTTGACGCATTCGCCATTTTCTTTATAATTTTTTTTCAAGGCTCGCGCCCTCGGCTGAGCATGGCGAAACAGAAAAATGCAATCAAAAACCGGTTTATCGATTAGTTGCAAAACAAGGAGCGCTTCACTATTGTGCAGCTTTGTACTTGCATCTTTTTCTTCCATACGTAATTACTCTAGAGCGGGAACAAGATGAAAAATGTTTATATACTTCTATATATTATAATACGATCATTTGTAAATGTTTTCTAAAGATCGTCACTCCCATTCTACTAAGTCGATTTAGAAAGAGCTAGAAAATGTGTTACTCTGTCTTGTATTTGGTAGAGTTATTGAAAAAAGCTCCTGTCAAAGCTATTGAGACTATCTCTTCAGATTTTGTTTGAATTTATTTAGTTTAAATATAGGGACGTAGAGTTATATCTTGATTTTGTTAATATAGAGCCTATAATGTGTGTATATTAATAGTATATTATGTACAGCTTATAGCCCAGTGTAAGAAAATGTCTTCTTCAATATGTGCTGCACCGATGTAAATACTTACTCATTTTACCCATATTTAAAATGCGGTGCTGCGTACCGGCCTGCAAAAATGACTCAAGACATATCTCCAAGTCCCAAGGAATCACTTTTCATGTGTAAGTACTGTATTTCAATAGTTTTAATACGAAAATTTCAACTGTTAATATGCCTTTATATATTATCTACCGAAGCACTTTATTTACTAATTAGATTACTAAGTAATTGTATAAGTCATAAATATGTGTTTGAGTTACGTGACACGTTTGAGCAGTGTACAAATGATGGCACTCAAAATGATCTTTAATATAGAATGAGTACATAATGAGTATTCAGAAAAAAAAATTACTTGACTGTGAAATGAAATATTACAGCCTATGTCGCTCTCACAACTAAGATAAATCTAGCGACACCTCATACATTAAAATCCTTCAAGTGGTAAAATGTAACTTATTCTGATTTCTGTAAAAATAAGTTTATTAATAAAAAATAAAATTAAAATAAAGTTTGTCAAAAATGTTTGACAAGCTTTTATTTGCCGACTACTTTTCTTTGAACATCCATCAACTACTCATTGAGACGTTTTTATAGACCCCAAACTCAGTAGGATTGTGTTATTTTGCCACATACTTCTAATGACCACCTTGCTGCTCCACAAGCTGATCTGATGACTGAGATAGAGCATAACGACAGTTCCCATGACCACCTTTCGGCCCCATCATCAGAACAGCTTGACGGTATCATACTTAGCCAACTTATTTATGTATCTCACATTTTGTGAATAAAAACTGGGTATGAATTCATCGACAAATTTATTGCCTGTATAAAATATGTTATACTGATAGCTACTCCATTATGGGATAAGTCCTGTTTCTTTTGTTATTCCCACTCTACCCTCCGATTCCTAGTTATCTCAATCGGAAACCAGGAAGTGGGTCAAACATATTGTAAGTTATATAATATAACAAAAGTGGGTCAAAAGTTGACTTACAAGATTTAACCCATGCAAGCATACATATGTATGGTTATACATATGTATGCTTGCATGGGTTATTATTATTATTAGTGGATTGATTATTGAAAGTTAAATAAAAGTTTGTAAAAAGGATACTACATGTCTATTGAGTTACAAATATTTTAACCCAACTACAAATTACAAATGGATTGTATAAATAATAGTAAATCGAATAATATGTATAAATGTAACAACAAATTAATGGATTGATCAATATTATAATGAATAAATTAATATTATGATGAACATCAATTTAATGCGTGAAAAATGTTACTGTGGAAATTATGGTAGAAATAAAGGATATTTTATATATAAATGCCCTATGATTCTTGCAGGTTTCCAAATGAGCCATCTCTCCGTTCCTCCTGGCTGAGGGCCCTTGGTAAAGAGTCCTGGGAGCCCAAGGAACGCAGCGCTGTCTGCTCGGATCATTTCTTGTGCGAGGACTTGTATGAGACCAAGAGTGGGCTGAGGAAGGTTAGATCCGGGGCTGTACCGATGGTGCTGCAGGATGCGGGTTGTGAGTTTGGAGAGGTTAAATTGAAGGTAATTTAATAGTTTAGTTGCACTTGCAGCTAATTAAGAAGTGCGAACCAATGTTTTTCCTGAGAAGCATTTATTATTATAAAACTTAAATTTCAATTACAACATATCTACAACATAGATATTGACAATGGTAAGGAGAAATGGGATAAGCAACATTTTTGACATTAATAAAGTTATAAAATTGACATATCTGTACATTGAAAATATTTGGAAAAAATAAATAATACGGACTATTTGAAAGTCAATGAAGCGATTTTTTTTATTTTTTTTTATGTCTGTATGTGTCGTTATGGCTTCATCACGTCAAAACGGCTAAACAGATTTCAACTTGGTACATGGGTAGCTAGGCATGCAGATGGTTACGGGATACTTTTTAACCAACTATACTGAAATAAAAAAGAGGGTTATGGCTTTTATCTCCTCCACTAACAAAGAAGAAGAACCTTCTAGTACCTACCATATAATATTAGTTAAACGGGTATATAATATTACTAAATACTACCAACATGTTGCTGGCCTAAAATATCTTTATTTAATTCTTGCAACTTAAATAGAAGTTTTCACATTATAAGCATTTTTCATAAAATGTATAGTCAGCTGCAAAAAGATTTATACAAGTAGTCCGTTCAAACATATCATCTTTGAACTCTATTGACAGGTAATAGAATCTAGTGAAGATATTTTTCAGGGGATTAATTCGCTCCTTGAAAATTAAAGTGTCACAAAATAAAAATCGCTTCAACCATAAATTCTCCTTAAACAGCAGATAGTCACTATTTTAATGATTTTAGATTTTGTAGTGTATATCTTTTTGCCGGTGACTGTACCTGCCGTTTTGGGAATTATGATAAAGCCTGAGTTATGCATAATGTATGTAATGACAACCGGTTTAGCTCCGTGGGAGTAACATTGCCTGCGAAGCTGAGGTCCTGGGTTCAAATCCCGGTAAGGGCAAATATTTGTGTGATGACCATAAATATTTGTTCCTGAGTCTTGGATGTTTTCTATGTATATAAGTAATATATCTATTAAATATGTCGTCGTCTAGTGCCCATAACACAAGCCTTATTCAGCTTACCATGGGACTAGTTTGATTTGTGTAAAATTGTCCTGTACTATTTATTTATATATAATGTCTTTCGTATTTCTTTTTACAACAATAGAAATTACCTACATACATTTTTCACTCCACTACCCAAAGGTTGTCTGGATGAGATCTCTATTTACTGATAAGACTGCCTGTTGTGTACCTCTGCTTATTGGAATTTTACTGTCATGGTCTTTATGTCTGTGTATCTGAAGTGTACGATAAAGAGTATTTGTATTGTATTGTATTTTTATTTTACAGGTGTGTCGGATTTGCCTGGAATTTGATGGCAGACTCCTTTCCATTAGAAAGTACAGGCTAGAAGAAGCTTACCGGCACCTCACTGGTCTTGCGGTAAGTATCCTTCCGTGGTTATACAATATGTATATGTCATAGACAAAGAGATATGATTTTATTCATAATAGATTCATACAGAATATTTTTTAAGGTCACTTACATATTCTAAACATTTTATATTTATTGCTAAGTGTTTGCAGTTAAGCAAGTGGATACCGAGTCTGTGGCACATCGCGACCCTTGCTCGTCAAATAAATATTCATACAATGTATAGTAGGCTCTCTTTTTTAAAGTTTGCCTTGCCGTAGCTTTAAATCTATTTTCATTCGGGTTTGGTTCATGACGTCTAATTCCCCGAATGTCTAGTCGCCATACGTCCATTCCTTGAACGTCTAGTAATCGCAAGTCTATTTCCCCAAATGTCTAGTCGCCATAGGTCCATTCCTTGAACGTCTAGTAGCCGCAAATTTGACACCGTGTATAGTTTGGATTCATTATACTTAAAATACGTGTACATTGATTCACCCGCCGCTAGAGAGCTCTCAGCTGTAATTCCATACAAGGCTCTTCTCCTCCTTTGCTCCTCCTTTGCTTCTACCCTCCGTTCTACTTAGTAGATAGATCCTAAGCCGGGCACTTACCACCACCATCGAATATCGAACTGTTTTTTCCTTTTGGGGTACGGAACACTAAAAAAAAACAAAAGCAAGATCCATAATTCTCTTACCGCAGGCGCCGTCTTATTTAAACCATTTTACTGACGGAATATTTATTGTCGCCTAGTACTCATAACACAAGCCTTATTGACCGTACCATGGGACTAGTTAGATTTGTATAAAAATTGACTCATAATATTTATTTAAACTTTATTGTATAAACAATACAAGATAGTATAACTTTGTTCATTCTTACTTGTCCTAAATAGTAAACATCATTCTAACCTAAAAGTACATCTTTTTTGTTTAAAACTCCCAGTTTATCGTAAATAAAGAAGCAGGAATTAATATTTTGAGCGCCACGTTGCCAATGTGATACATTTTTTATTTCCTTGCGAGAAAACAGCTGGTATAGAGATTAAATGCATATTTTTAGCTTAGAATGTTGTTTACTATTTAGGACAAGCAAGGGACAGAGAAGGCTGGAAAAGCTGGAGGAGGCCTTTGCCCGAAAATGGGTGCCTCACATATATGTCATGACATAATGTTGAAAATTAAATGTAACTATAAATGAAAAATATTAAAAGGATGATACAAATGGCGGGTTTAATGCTTAATAATGTTTATTTAATTTTCAGTGGAGCGACGACAAAATGCCACAATATCTATGTGTCGAGTGTGCGCAAAGATTGTTGAGCAGCAGTCGCCTGCGCAGCAAGAGTCTCCGGGCACACTCCATCATGATGGAGATAGTCGGGAGGCAGGACAGTGTGAGTATCTTATACTTCAGATCTGTAGCTATACTGGGCTTTATCTTTTGCAATATTAGTTAGTTCGTTTCCCGATTTAGGTAAGCTCTTCACAAACTCTGTGCATACAGAAGTAGTGTATAATAGTTTTCCTTCGCATTTTCACGGAAACGTACGAACGGGTCTTGCTATTTCAGCCGGTCACAGTACCAAAAGTACCGAGGTTGACTGAAGTAACATGACAAATACGAACGTTAATTTTTTAGTACATAACGTTGTTAAGTTGTAGAACGAGCTGCCGTTATCTTTCAGACAGTCGCAGTCTGTAGCATCACTCAAGATTAAAGTGAATAAGTTGTGGCTTTCCAATGATTTGTAAAGTAGTTGAATACGATATATATTTATTAAATATTATTGCTATATTTTATTTAGTTCACATTATGTATAATATACATGTATTTTTTATTCATATGCGTTTAGTGTTTTATATATTTTGTACATGGTGTTACTTTGTCTATCTTCTTTATATCTTTATTCACTGACTGGCTGAAAGGTTGACTGGAAGAAATCCCTCTTAGGGATAAGTTCGCCTTTAACTGACCATTTGTAGACCTTATTGACATTGATATAAAGCCTACTTGTACATAAAACTCCTTTCTTTCGTGGGCTATTGTTATGAAAAAAAACATGATAAAAAAAAATCGATTAAAAATTTGACATATTGTCAATTTTGAGACCTTGTCATGTGAGGCGCCGTGGCTTAGTTGGTTAAAGCGCCTGTCTAGTAAACAGGAGATCACGAGTTCGAATCTCGTCGGGGCCTGTCGCTTGTGACAATTTTTGCATTTTTTTCTTACATTTTTATCGTTAACTGTGTAATAACTTTGATAGCAAGTGTTTAACTAGATATCACATTTATAAATAATTGAGTACGTCTGAATTATGATAAAGTTATTTATAAGTTTCATTATTGAGAAACGAACATATTCCCGTGTCAGCTACAAAAAGATTACACGATAAGATCGTTCAAAAGTATCTTTGCTAGACTCTATAACCCGCCAATAGAGTTGAGAGAAGATATTTTTGAAAGGAGCAATTGTTTTTTTGCATGCATTTCTCCGGGATTAAAGTTAAGTTAATACTGTGTACCAACTAGCCCCGATGCAGGAGAGTTCGTCCAGTACTAAACAATTATCACATTAATTTCACATCTATATTACATGCTTAGATCAAACGACTAAACAAAAGCAACTATAATTGTAATGTTTAATGTATTGTGACATAGATACAAGTCAAAGCGCAAAGTAAATTACGATTGCTCACGCACGTGGCAACACCAGGACTCGAACCCGGTACCTCTCGATTACCCGTCGAGCGTGTCAACCCCTCCACCAGCGAGCACTGTGCCAATCGCCTCGAATTTATCTATCCGCTTTGACCCATGTACCTAATATTATTATTTTTTTCTTTTTACGCGTAATCGAGAAGTACCGGGTTCGAGTCCTGGTGTGACCACGTGCGAGAGAAATCGTATTTTTCTTTGCGCTTTGACTTGTATCTATGTCACAATAGATAGTAATGTGGTGTTAGTTTTCCCACATTAAAAACACAAACACAATAAATAATTTGTGTTTCATAGAAAATGTTTTATGTAGTTTATTTCCATTGTTTAATAGAAGTTCTATAAGGCTTCTATTGTAGAAAAAAGGGCTTGTAAAAACTATTGTCTATGCCAAATTGTGGTCTCAAACTTCTACTCATAGGCTCGAATCAGAACTGTCAGCATATAGCTATGCCGTGTCGCTTAACCTAGTAATGGCTCATTTTACGCCTGTTGAATTTGTGGTATCCTTATATCTGACGACACGTTTGGCTCAGTGGGTTGTACAACGGCCTACGAAGCTGGCGGTCCCGGGTTCGAATCCCTGCTAGGGCAAGTGTTTGTGTGATGAGCATAAAAGGCGGTCGGACGGCCTGGTTAGGGCTGCGGAGACTCGCTGGATGCGGGTCGCCTCTATCCGGGCCATGTGGAAGTCAATTGAGGAGACCTGTGTCCAGCAGTGGACGTCCTATGGCGTCCTATGATGAATATATCGTCATCTAGTACTCACAACACAAGCCTTCTTGAGCTTACCAATGGGACAAGTGAGATTTGTGTAAAAATTGTCCCGTAATGTTTATTTATTTTCATTTTAATATAGGAATGTGGATGAAGTCGTATAGAACCTTATCATTATATTTTTTTGTTTCAGCTAACACTACAAAACATAGAAACTATAAACAGAGACAACAACAGATTAACATCAAACCTCTCTTCCAAACATTTCGACCCTGATCACTATGACTACGCTATAGACCATGAAAAGGATGAAAAAGAAATACCAATATGCGAAGTCAACATAACTGACGAAATTGAAGTTAAAAATGAATCCAGCGATGTTTTTAATGGACTTAGTGAAGTGAAACAGGAAAATAACGATGTTGATGATGATAATAATAGGGATTTTAAGGCATCGGATAGAGATTATTCGACTGATGATAGTTTGCCGCTAGAAGCTAGGAGGAAGAAGAAGGAGAAAGTTAAAAAGAATAAGATTGAGAAGAAGGAAGTTATTAAAAAGGTAATTTGTACTATTACAAAGTTTTAAAAATTAAATGTCTGTACATTGAAGATATTTTCAAAGAAAAAACGATTGTAACGGACTATTTGGAGGTCACTAAATCTCAAAATATATTTTTTTTGTGTATTTGTGTTCTTTACGTCTTCATCACGCCAAATGTCTAAACGGATTTTAATTATTTTTATATTTGCGAGCTCGTTTTGTTAGTGTATTTTTTTGTTCTAGGTGCGTAAAAGACAGGTGAAGAAGGACCCAGCCCAGCCGAAGATCGATAGGCGTCGGAAGCCGTTCCTGAACGACGAGCTGAACGAGACACTGTTCACCATCACCGACCTGACGCACGCCGAGCAGGTGCAGGAGATCCTCAAGCGGCAGGAGACACCCAACTACAAGTGAGGAGTCATCATCATAAGTAGCAGCAACAATAACATCGACATTATAGCAATAATATCAATATCATCAGCAACATCAGCAGCAGCGCCAATATCAACAACAACACCGTTATTATAAACAGTACAATTAACCACATCATTATTATCAATATCAGCATCATTAGCAACTTTATCATCATCATAAGCAACTTAATCATCGTCATCAGCAATATCATCATTATCATCATTATTATCCATAACCACCACTATTATTACCATCTATCATCCATCAAATGAACGTGACGCTGTTCACCATCACCGACCTGACGCACGCCGAGCAGATGCAGGAAATCCTCAAGCGGCAGGAGACACCCAACTACAAGTAAAAAGTCATCATCATAAGTAGCAGTAACAACAGCATCGTCATTATTAGCAACACCATAATTATCATCAGCAACATCAGCAGCAGTGCCACTATCAACAACAACACCGTTATTAAAACAGTATAATTAACCACATCATCATTATCAAAATCAGCATCATTAGCGACTTTATCATCATCATAAGCAACTTAATCGTCATCATCAGCAATATCACCATTATTATCCATAACCACCACTATTATTACCATCTATCATCCATCAAATGAACGTGACGCTGTTCACCATCACCGACCTGACGCACGCCGAGCAGATGCAGGAAATCCTCAAGCGGCAGGAGACACCCAACTACAAGTAAAAAGTCATCATCATAAGTAGCAGTAACAACAGCATCGTCATTATTAGCAACACCATAATTATCATCAGCAACATCAGCAGCAGTGCCACTATCAACAACAACACCGTTATTAAAACAGTATAATTAACCACATCATCATTATCAAAATCAGCATCATTAGCGACTTTATCATCATCATAAGCAACTTAATCGTCATCATCAGCAATATCACCATTATTATCCATAACCACCACTATTATTACCATCTATCATCCATCAAATGAACGTGACGCTGTTCACCATCACCGACCTGACGCACGCCGAGCAAATGCAGGAGATCCTCAAGCGGCAGGAGACACCCAACTACAAGCGAGGATTCATCATCATAAGTAGCAGTAATAACATCATCGTCATTATTAGCACCACCATCATTATCATCAGCAACGTCAGCATCAGCAGCAACACTATCAACATAATTTTTACTAGCAACACCATCAATATCATCAGCAACATCAACATCAGCATCAAAAGCAGCAGTGGTACTATCAACAACATTATTTTTAGCAACACCATCAATATCACCAGCAACGTCGACATCAGCAGCAATACTATCAACAACAACATGATTATTAGCAACACCATCAATATCATCCGCAACATAGACATCAGCATGATCAGCAGCAGCGACACTATCAACAACAACATCATTATTAGCAACACCATCAATATAATTACCAATATCACCAACATCAGCGCTATAAGCAGCAGCGACACTCAAAAACAACATCGTTATTAAAAACGTCATCATCATCATCATTATCAGCTATAATGATCATTATCATCAGCATAACAAACACCATGATCAACTTAATCATCGTCATCAGAAATATCATCATTAGTATCCATAACCACCACTAATATTACCATCTGTCATCCATCAAATGAACGTGACGCTGTTCACCATCACCGACCTGACGCACGCCGATCAGGTGCAGGAGATCCTCAAGCGGCAGGAGACACCCAGCTACAAGTGAGGGGGCTTCAACGCCTTTGTACAAATGTGTTTCTTTAATTTCTTTGTTTTATTGTTTTTATGTACAATAAAGTGTTTACAATACAATACAATCATTATCATCATCAGCTGCAACATAGTCATTAATACCATAAGCATTATTACGTGTCATTTTCTACATCACTATCATCGTTATAATTATTATAGTCGTTCATCACCACTGGCATTGTAATGTTAATCATCATCATTATTATCAATGAAAGATGAGAGATTTTATGAAATTCTACATGTCAGATATCATAAATTACATTATCAATTTCATGCCAATTAAATTAACATTTCAATATCGCAATCAGGTTATACATTTTTCTTTTATTGCAGAAACTCAGTTTTTAAATGCCAAGCGTGCTACAAAGGATTCCTCGATGAAGACGCTTACAATAGCCATATTATAAGGCACACCGATGTAAGTAAATGCGAGAATCATCATGTATTTAAGGCATTTGCATACATTCCAGACTGTTATAATAGTATTTTATGCAATCGTTATATAAGTATGTTTTTTCAGTTTTAGGCCACGAAGCTTGCTGAGTGGCCCAATTAAGGTACTAGGCTTAAAAACTAATTATATAACTATTGTATACAATACTTTTTCTACGAGTAACCCATAAACTACAGGAAATAACACATAGCTAAAAAATCATTGCAAAAACACTGCATTCTTTTTTTGAAATTCATTATAGTCCTGTTTGGAGTTGTATAATATAGGTATTATAGTTCAGTGATATATAATATAAACCATAGAGTGTAAAGTGATGGTCGAATCTAAAAAGTATGCCTTTTTAGTATGATTCGCGGAGTTCTTATTCACAGATTATTGTTCACGAGTAGAAAAAAATTGTTTAAACCGCGCTAAAAAAAGAAGAGTGTCATAAGATTGAGGTTTTTTGGTTATATGATATTTTTTTAACCGATTACGCTAAAGTAAAAATGTGGGTTATGACTTTGTTTCTCTTTCGCGAGTTGCGGGTGCCTTCCACCACTGAATATTTTTCTGTTGTTTCAGCAATGCGGTGAATACGAATGTGGCATATGCAAGACTCACTTCAAACACCCACATGCGCTACGCAAGCACATAACAGCTCACCACACGCAGAGGTTCAGCTGTAACCAGTGTCCTTATGTCACCACGCATAGGTGAGGTTTTATTATCAAATTAATATTATAACACAGAGTCGATTGTAAATAATCAATGCGACCTACTAAATTGCTAACAGGATTTGAAACTGCGATATCTTCTTTAACGCAAAAGTGCTCTGACCAACTGGACGCTGTTATGCAATAATTTGTCAACCTATTAGGAAAACCTAATAGATTGACACATTATTGCATAACAGCGTCCAACTGAGCTATCGCAACTTTACAGCTGTGTGCAAAATAATAGCAGTATGTAGTAAGTAGCTTTTAAAACAAGGCAGATGCAAAAAACTGCTCCTAAAGGGAATCTATGTACCCAAGGACTGTTATCGATAAAAAATGTTTCTAACACTAGTTTGGTTGCGACAGTCTTTTGTTTTGCTATGGATTTTCCGGGCTCTGACGATTATAACTAAAATCTTAAGTCACATTTACATCTTGATTCTGCAAATCCGGCTTCACTGGTATTATTTTGCACGCTACTGTACATACGCGCTTTGAAATTTTCGAACAAAACCTAGTTAGCACTAGTACCGTTCTCTGTGTCTTTTTTATTTTAGTTTTAATTCTATAATCACCATCATTATTAATAGCATCATAATTGTCACCGGCATTGTCATCTTCTTCATTATCATCATCATCAACAAAGTCATTATAATTGTCATAGTCTTCGTTGTCAACTTTATTTGATTATTACTCATTGAAATAAAACAATTTAACGGATTATATCATTAATATTTTCTTTATCATGATAGTTCACATCATCATCTATACTACTATAAAATTGTAAAAATGAAATGTTTGTATGTGTCGTTGTGGCTTCATCACGCTAAATCGGCTAAACGGATTTCAACTATTTTTGGTACACGGGTAGCTGGGTATCTCCAGATGGTTATAGGATACTTTTTACGACTATGCCAAGGAAAAAAAGGGGTTTATGATTTTTATCCTTCCGCGAACGAAGTTGCGGGCGTTCTAGTTAGTAATATGAATCAATCAAATAATGCTTTATTCAAGTAGGCCTAGTTACAAGCACTTTCGAATTGTCAGGTACAGTACATTAGAGAAGTGTTTACTGGGAGAGATACAATACGATCCAACATTTGTTGCAAGGATTAGGGAAAACCCCGAAAAATCAAATCATTAAACTTCAGTATAATATTATTGATAAAAATTATCATTTTAAAAAATAAAATAATTATTAAGATAAATCCCAAATGGATTGTCAACAAAAAAGAAAAAATAATCTAGAATGTGTCTAGAATAAAATACTAAATGTCCGAGTATATAAAACAATTAAGATTAAAATAGTAATAATACCTCAATAGGTATTCGTTAAAATAATCATACATATACCTACATGACGCTATAATTTAAAGTAATCCCACGCGGCTTTATCATTCACGTAGTCTTGTGTGCTATAATAAGCTTAAGAAATTAATATTCGTTTTACAAAATTTTTGAATTTACCAATAGACAGCTCATTTATGCTGCTAGGAACTTTGTTATAAAACCTCACACAGTTACCTAAGAATGATCGCCTTATTTTATGGAGCCTAGTAGCAGGCACTGCGAGCTTATGCTTATTTCTAGTATTAATATTATGTATATCACAGTTCCTCTTAAAGTGGGTAATATTTTTATGTACATACATAATATTCTCAAAAATGTATTGACTGTGCACTGTCATTATATTAATGTCCTTAAACTTATCTCTAAGCGAGTCTCTATAATTAATTTTATATATCGCACGAACAGCCCGTTTCTGCAGAACAAATATAGTATTAATGTCGGAAGCACTGCCCCATAGTAGGATGCCGTACGACATACTGTGGAAATAACTGAAATACACTAATCGAGCCGTTATCACGTCTGTTAATTGACGAATCTTACTTACTGCAAAAGCTGCCGAACTCAGTCTATTCGAGAGATTAGCAATATGGGGACCCCATTGGAGCTGTACTATTAACTAGTTCCAGTTCCTCACCTTTAACAATAACGCTTGCTTGCTCGTGTTTTACGTTACTCGTGACAAACTTGACACATTTAGTCGTTTTCTCATTCAACAATAAATTATTTACATTAAACCAATTTACTACTTCACAAATTGCATTGTTTACGCCATTGTAGGATCGTTGATTTCGTACGACTTTGAAAATTAGAGAAGTATCATCTGCAAACAGAACTATATCATGGTGGGTCTTTACGAGGTGTGGCAAGTCGTTTATGTAGATAAGGAACAGGAAAGGTCCCAATATTGATCCCTGCGGCACACCCATAGAGACTAATGACCCCGGTGAACGCTTTCCATTCACGTCAACCCTTTGTATTCTCACATTTAAATAAGATTCTAATAAATTTAGTGCTGATCCTTTAACTCCATAGTGGTGTAGTTTCCTGATCAGTGTCTCATGATTAACGCAATCGAAGGCCTTAGATAAATCACAGAAGATACCTAAAGCATCTCGCGATTCCTCCCAGGCATCGAAAATGTGTTTTACGAGCTCAACTCCGGCGTTGGATGTCGAGCGACCCCGCGTATAACCGAATTGCTTACTATGCATCAAATTGTTCAAATTGAAATGATATAAAATTAGCTTTTCATTAATTTTACTAAATGTAGGTAGTACAGATATTGGTCTAAAGATAGTGGGGTCAGAGGTACTACCTGATTTAAATAAAGGAATTATTTTGCTATGTTTCATCAGATCGGGAAACTCACCGCAGTCAACACTGTTATTGAATATATCTGCCAAGTCAAGCGCTATGACTTCTATTAGGGATTTGACGGCATGGACTGAGACCCCCCATAGGTCATTGGTTTTTATATACTACATCTGAAGGACTGACATGTTCAAAATATAAGTCCTTACTACATTCTGGGACGTTTTCTTTTAACAACATAACGGCAGACGAAGGTGATGAATTTAAACACTTTGTTGAAATAAAGAGGTGGTACCATTATATTTGGTGCTTTGGATGCCACATACTATTTGGTGCCGACTGTACGATTGTTTTCGAGCTTAACGAGGCTTCGTTCTTGTCTGGGCTCTTTAGTATTGTCTCGGTGAATATTTGATCGATGTTCAAAGAAAATTACAGTCGGCAATAACAAAAGCTTGTCATAAAAATGCTATGTTTGACAGATTTCTTTTCATGGTTACAGACAGACGGCTCGACTGCACGAGAGGTGGCATAAAGGCACAAAATACCAATGCCCGCACTGTCAGGATGAGTTTGTGTACGTACCCTTATTTTATGCAATAAATCTATTATAAATTTGTAAAAATGAAATGTGTGTACTTTAAAGATATTAAAAAAAAACAAATATTTAAACGGACTGTTTGGAGGTCACTAAATCGAATTATATATTTGTATTTTTGTATGTGTCGCTTTATCACGCCAAATCGGCTAAACTGATTTCAACTATTTTTGGTATACGGGTAGCTGGGTATCTCCAGATGATTATATGATACTTTTTACCCGACTTCGCTAAAGAAAAAAAGAGGGGTTATGACTTTTTCTCCTCCGCGAAGAAAATAAATATTAGGGACAATCTTACTCACATCGACCGAGTCCCAATCTAAGCAAAGCTTGTACTATGGGTGACGATATATATAATATGTATATATGTAGACTAACTATAATACTTAAATACATAGAAAATATCCAAGACCCAGGAACAAACATTCGTGCTCATCACACTAACACTTACCCTGGCCGGGATTCGAACCCGGGACTGCCAGCTTCATAGGCCGTTGTGCAACCCACCGAGCCAAACGTGTCGCCATTAATAATAAATGTATGTATGTATGTATGTATGTAATCACTTTATTGCACATAAATTAATACAAATTCTGTTGACGCAATAAGAGTGTTCAGAGCACAAAAAAAAATTATTAGAGCCATCTGTGGCGCCGGTTATTTATCATCTTGTAAGCAATACTTTATAAGTCTGAGAATTCTGCCACTTCCCTGTATGTACATTTGCCAAATATGTATTTTTGTCAAAGAACACCCAACATACTTTAAGACCTTTGGAGATGTTTTTAAAAAACAATCAAGGCACACAAATAAATTAATTGTAACAAACGCAAAATTAAAAGTATACAATAAAAACACCTACTGCATGGCAGTCAAAATCTATAATAAGCTGCCCGAAGACATAAAAGAATTATCACTGGCTTTGAATAAGAAGAAGTTGTTTAATTGGCTAATTGGCAAATGTTATTACTCCATTAATGAATATCTGGAATCTGTATAAAATTTATCTCCAACAATTAAATAATGTAACATGTTGTGGTGTAAAATAGTTGTAAAGTCTTGTTTACTGAATTATTTAGGCTATTGAGTTGAAGTATTGAATAGGATTATTACTTGAAATAAATTGCCCAAAATTATTAATTTATTAGAATAATTCAATTTAAGTGTAAATTTCAAATCTTATATAATGTAATTGTAAGCCTGTGATTGGTATATTAATCAACGTATTTAAATTTCTTTTCTGATTGTGACATGGCCTATTAATTTTTATTTAGAATTAGTTACATTGTATTGGCATTTGTATATATATAGAGTGTAATTGGGACTTAGAATCTAAGAACATCTGTGTACATAACCTACATTCTTGCAAATAAAAGATTCATTCATTCATTAAAAAAAATGTATTTACAATCACAGATATGTACAAAGGCGAACTTATCCCTGTGAGGGATCTCTTCCAGTTAACCTATAAGCAAATGAAAGAAAAAAAGTATGCATTAAAGAAGATAGACAAACCAACTAATTAGGTACTTAATATGCACAATAGTAAAACGAAGCCAACATTTTATTCTTATAATTGAAAAAATAATAAATACTTACCTATAATATATACAAATAGATATAATACGAATACTTTATATATATTACATATATACCTATATATATAATATATATATATATATATATAATATATATATATATATATATATACATTTAAATCTTTAACCTTAATTAATAAATACATAAATATTTAAGTCAAAAATGTCGAGAAAAATTATAAAGGACAATTAATCTAGTCTGGTCTAGGGTTTTCCAGCCATAACTTTGTTAGCCTGGCCTTCAATGATGCCACAGATTGTGATTGCCTCACAGATACGGGTAACTTATTCCATAATTTAACGGAATGCATAGTAAAAGATTTCCTGTATGTACGTGACTTATTGGCCGGAAAGGCAAGAGAAAAATTGGCACTCGAGCGCAGGCGGTGGCCACTACCAGTAGCCGTAAATGAAAATCTTTCGGATAAGTAAGGAGGTGAGGCAGGGTTAAATAAAACGTTAAACAGCAATGACAGGACATGCACATCTCTACGACGACGGATCGGAAGCCAGCCGAGCTGGTTTCGGAACTGGGATACATGATCGAACTTACGCAGCCCAAATATGTACCTAATGCAAACGTACTGTAAGCGTTCAAGCTTGTCAAACAGTTCCTCCTTAAGGTCCAGAAAAGATGTCCCCGTAATCGAGGAGTGGCAGTAGAAGAGACTTGGAAAGAGATATTTTAGTGTATAGTGGGAGGAAGTTCTGCAAACGCCTCAGAGAATGAAGCGATGCAAACAATTTCCTGCTGACCTCGGCTACGTGAGGTGACCAAGAAAGTGTCTGATCTATGGTGATACCCAAATTTTTGACAGTAGATGATAAAGGGATAAATGTCCCATCAAAAATAACATCAGGTAACGCCACATCGGAGAGTTTAGAAATAAAGTAATAATAATAATTATTATTATATTAATAAATAATAATAATAATAATTTTAAAGCCATTAAAGCCTGAGAACAGTTTATTTAACCCTAAGATAGTGTCGCTGCCAACAGCTTACGTATGGCAATAATGTGCGTACGTCATGTATAGTCGGGGAGTGGGCATTGGTTTCATGATGATACTCGTATAATGTCAAAACATTGCTTACAGAGAATTCGGTTCTTTGAATTTACCTATTCGTCAAAATCTGATTCTAAATATTTAATATTTATATATTCTTAGTTTTCTGACTCTGACGAAGTCTGATTTTCATCAGATGTCGTGTCGCTTTCAGGACCACCAACCTCGATTATAAAACGTTCAGTCTCCAATTCGATTATAGCATCTTTAGTCCTATAATCGTCTTGAATTTTTTTAACATGGTCACAGCAATTGCTCCGATTTTCTTGAGTTACTTCCTATACGATAATAATTCATTAAAAATTTAAATCTTTAATGATATAGACTGACTTCAAAATAATTCACATAACTTAACTAAATTTTAAACATTAAAATAAGTTTTATACCTGATAACTATCTTCAACAAGCTTTGGAAAACCCTTATTATCGATAAACACATTTTTAGTTGCCACAATAGGTTTTAAATTATTGTGATATGGCGGTAATCTTGTTGCTTGTTGTTGTAAAAGAAATTAGTACCATTGAAAATCCGCAAAATGGCGAGGGTCAAATAAACTGTTGTCAGGCTTTAATTCTCATTATCGCCTTTTAGTTATTTCAAGTTCAGGAATCCTAAACCTAACTTTAATCGAACCTACAGTAAAATGTTTAAAACCGGGAACGCTCGTAGAATCACCCCTAAATGTTTCTGAGTTTTATGGAAATTTTTAGGGTTCCGTAGCCAAAATGGCAAAAACGGAACCCTTATAGTTTCGTTATGTCCGTTCGTCCGTATGTCACAGGCATTTTACTCAAAAACGACAAGATGTACATTGATGAAATTTGGAGTATAGGTGTACTGTGTACCGTGGGTAAGCCGCTACTAGTTTGATGGTCAAATAAAGAAATAAAATAAAATTCGGGGGGCACTCCATGCATGTACCCTAAAAATGAAAAAAACATTTTTCAGCAAAAGATCTTTTAAAATAATTTAGAGGTTTCTACAAAAAAAAAATTAGGAGATATTTTCGGAAATAATCGCTCCGAAAGTAGCATAAATCGTCTCCCCCCCCCATCCTTCTATTTTCTAAACGGTATATCCAAAAATTATGAAAAAAATTACATAGATAAAGCTTATAGTTTCAATTAAATTTGTTTTCAACATGATCAAATGTACCGTTTTTGAGTTCTTGCCGAAAAACGGCGCTTCTCAACAAAAGGACGTAAGTGCCGTGGAGATACGCTCTTTTGTTAGTGCAGTTTTTTCATTAGCAATTTTTTATCTGTAGTGTGCATTTTTTCGTATGAACGGCTGCGGAACCCTACACTGAGCATGGTCCGACATGCTCTTGGCCGGTTTTTTTATTAATATTTCATCAATCTGTTTCCAGCAAGTTCACGACATACATGGGCCACATACGAATCAAACATCCATCGGACTTCGTCTGCCAACTGTGCGGGTACTCCTTCGTGAGCGAGAAAGGGATAGAGCTACATAAGAAACTGAAACATCGACTAGATAATCCTCAGGTAACAAAAAGATAGAAACAAAAAATGCCTTTGCCTATGAAAATAAAAAAACGGGGCAAGAGCGAGTCGGACTCCCGCACCGAGGGTTCCGTACAAAATATAAGCCAACAAACAATTCATCCTATCTCTTTTTTTAAAACAGAATTTAATATGAAGTTTATATGGCTGGAGTGCACTATGACGTAACAGTACATGTCGGACCTCTCTAAATTGCTGTCTGATTAGTAGTTAATAATGCCTGTATCATGCGTATTTCTTGGCAGATTATAATTTTAATTTCACTTTTTGATATACTTTTTCACGGTATTTTTTTAAGAAGAGTGATAAAGTAAATTCATGAATGTACCCTTTGTCTGTAGATTGCACACTATTATTTTTTTTTGCAAAATTACTACTTTTTTTTGACATTCATAATTGCATTGTAATTATACCTAAACTGAAGAATAAAGATCTTTGACTTTGAAGCGAAAGAGTTATGCAAATCTCGTAGTGGATAGAAGTGGTGGCTGGATTATATTTATACTGCTTAAGCAATATAGGAGCCACTAAGAATTTAGATCGTAACGTGAATATATATATATTAGTTAGTAAAAAATATTTTACAAAGTCTCCAGCTAAAGATGCTTTTGTTTTTGTTTAGGCTAATAATCGATAAATTAAATAATCAATTGTTTTCTTTGTTTTAATTGAGATAATAGTACATTACTACAGAGGCCGGGACGAAAGGGGTTGCCGGCCGAAGACATATAGACGGCCTGAGGCGGGCAACCCCATATTTCCCGCCGAGGTATGTATAGTGCTTTTTTCAAACATGTAATGAAATAAATAGGGTCGGCAACACGCACGTACAGGAGCATTCCTGGCGTTGCAAGCGCTCATAGGTGACTGCTTAACATCAGGCAGGCCGTACGCTTGTTTGCCACCTTAGTAGTATAAAAAAAAACAACAAAAAAATCAAAGTTTTATTTTTAATACGCATAGTGGCAGAATGGCATGTTGCCCGTGCCATAAATTGATGTGGTATGGAAATTAAAAAAGAGGACTTTGCCGGCCTAGGCCTGCATGACTTGTATGAAATTCCATTAACGATCTCTTGCCCTAGCCGCACCTGAAACGTCATACTTCGCAGCTATTATAAGGAACAACACCAATATATCATTGCATGTTTGAGAAAAATAAGTTTATTGTAACCACAAAAACTGAAGAGAAATTCTCCGCGTAAAAGTGGCCTCTATTTTGTTTTGAGTAGAGTATGTATGATAATATGCTGTCATGTTGCTTTTGATGCTCATGTTTGTCTTTGCAGATACCAGAGGATGGGCCTTTCTGTGAACTCTGTAACGTGCGATTTGTGTCAAGTGAGGCGCTGAGAAGGCACATGCACGTGTCGGCTCGACATACCGGGAGCGACAAGTGAGTATAACTAAAAAAAGGCCAAGTGCGAGTCGGAATCGCGCACCGAGGGTTCCGTACAATCTTTCATTTAACATTATACCCGGTTCTGGTCAAGTTAAGTTTGCACCTGATGTCTATAGCGTTGCATTCAAATGAGATGCAAACTTAACACAACCGGGTTGATCAAATAGGTTTTTTGAATTGGTATTTATTTTTTCACTTGTTTCCTTTGTAAATCAAAATTTATTCATATATAAAAAAATGTGTAAGAATGTATAAATCAAAGCTCTTTCATAAGATACCTCACTTGACCTAGTAGCTAGACTGAATTTTTGCCCCCCCCCCTTCGTATTGGCCGTTTATTACCCGACTACGTTGTCCAAAAATAGAGGGGTTATGAGTTTTTCTCCTCCGCGAACGAAGTTGCGGGCGCCTTCTAGTTGCTATATATTTTTCCAGGGCCGACAAGGAACCGAACAAATCGTCGAAGCCACGAAAACCGCGAGAACCGAATACGGCGCGCGCGCGGCGGCGCTCGCGCAGCTGCTCCAGCGCGCGCCGCCTCGAGGGCCCGCTGCCCTGCGAGCAGGTACCGCACACTCCCATCCGACCTGATCACCCAGGTGATCTCATTGGACGCTATATCCTGCACGATCCCCTCACCCAGGTGATCGTGCAGGATATAGCGTCCAATGAGATCACCTGGGTGATTATACTGGACAAAATTATATCCAGAAGGATACCCTAGAAAGTAATATTACTCTGCAAGTGATTCTACTGGACGAACTTATCCAGCAAAATCACCCAGGTGATTCTTTTGGATTATGCTGTACATTAAAATCAATCATATACAGCATAATCCAAAAGAAGAGATCAGGTCAGGTGACCCTAGTGGATATCGCGGTCACAGGCGACTAATTGACAATCCATTGATCTAGTAGCTACACTTTGAATTTCTTGGCCCCCTTATATTGGTCGTTTTTGGATTCCGTAGCCAAATGGCAAAAAACGGAACCCTTATGGATTCGTCATGTCTGTCTGTCCGTCCGTATGTGACAGCCATTTTTTTCCTAAACTATAAGAACTATACTGTTGAAAGTTGGTAAGTAGATGTATTCTGTGAACCGCATTAAGATTTTCACACAAAAATAGAAAAAAACAATAAATTTTGGGGGTTCCCTATACGTAGAACTGAAACTCATTTTTATTTCATCAAACCCATACCACACGTATGTATGGATAAGTCTTCAAAAATTATATTGAGGTCTCTAATAAAAAAAAATGTAAACTGTATAGTTCGCGCGAGAGACACTTCCACGGTGGGAAAATGTGCCCCCCCCCCCCCCCCCCCCTGTAACTTCTAAAATAGTAGAATGATAAAACTAAAAACAATATATGATGTACATTACCACGCAAACTTCCACCGAAAATTAGTTTGAACGAGATCTAATTACTAGTTTTTTTTAATACGTCATAAATCATAAACCGCAATTTACCTTTCATTCAATCAACTCAAATATGAAAAAAAAACATTTTATTTCATAAACATAAACCTTATGCATAAACCGTGAACCATTATTTTCTTTTTGTACGGAACCCTCGGTGCGCGAGTCCGACTCGCACTTGGCCGCTTTTTATAGACTTACTTTCGACTAAATGACAATTAGCTTACGACTTATCTGGAATATTAGCTGGTATTGCTAAACAGCTAAGGAGATATCAATAATTTGAATCGCAAATGATCACCATGAATCGCGAATGAATCTACATAGCAATTATTTCTGTTTCAAGTGCGGTATGCAACTGGAGGACTCACGGGCGTACCACGGCCACTTCCGCCGAATGCACCCGGACAAGAATCGGACCAACTATCCCTCTATGAAATCGCCATGCATGTGTGAAGTCTGCGGACGGATGTTCCAGGTATTTTGCGATTTAGGCTAGGGATCGTTATGGGACTTATGGGCGCCACCGACACTTTCGCTATGTACCGTGCCGCCACCCAGTGTGTTAGTCTTACGAATCTAGGATAGGAATAGCCAATGGCGTGCGGTCCAGATAGTCACAAAGGCACTGCCTACCCTGACCGACCATGGCTCCATACAGGCACTGTGAAACTGTCTTACCTGAAGCCCTGAACGACCATGGCTTCATATAGGTACAGGAAAACTGCCTACCTTGGCCAAAAACCCTGTACACGCCACTGGGAACAGCTATAGGATTTATGGGTGCTACACCTACTTGCGCCGTGTACCTGGATAAGATCTGAACTAACAACCCCTTCGTGAAGTCTCCGTGCATATGTGAGGTCTGCGGACGAATGTTCCATGTTAGTCTGAATCTAGGCTAGGGATGGTTTTAGGACTTATGGGCGCCACCGCAACTTTCGCTATGTACCGCGCCTCCGCTCAGTGTGTTAAACTTACGAATCTAGGCTAGGAATAGTTATAGGATTTATCAGCGTCACTTTAAACGTGTACCTGGATAAGGGAAATCTGTGGACGTATGTTTTAGGTTAGTCCCAGTCTAGGCTAGGAATGGTTATAGGACTTAAAGGGGCAACCACTGGTTCCGCCGTGTACCGGATAAGAACTGGCCTAAGTATCCCTCCAATAAGTCGTCGTGCATTTGTGAATTTTGTGGACTAATGTTTCAGGTTTGTTATGGTCTAGGCTAGGGATGGTTATAGGATTTATGGATGCCACCGTTATTATAGCTGTGTACAGTCAGCGTCAAATACAGATTATTCTGTAGCATCCAAAGCACCAAATATATTATTACTAAAGGCATAAAGATGTTTGGCGATATATTTGGCGCTTTGGATGCTACAGACTATTTGACGCTGACTGTACTTGAGAACCGGACCCTTCTATTACATCATTTAAAACTACATCTTTTCTTGGGGTTTCCCACTGGGGATGTAAAGTTGTGGTGGCAAGTTTCCTATGTTATCAAAGTCTTTCGTTCATTCTAGTTGTCTCAATCTTGTCAGAATTGTCGTGGTCTTGATGATGATGTAGTCGTACACAGCAGATCTTCGTCCTCGGTCCACTCGACTTGGGTAGCCGCCTTTGCAATTTGTCTCCACTTCATTCTGTTAGCAAAATTTCGAGAACACTCTGTAGTGTCTGACAGAGTTTTTATAAGATCCGTTCATCGGGTTGCAGATCACCCTCGAGACCTTTTGCCTTCAACCTGTCCGTGCCCCACTAGAACTCCATGAACTGGTTTCCGGAGATATGTCCAAAATATTAAAGTATTGCAGTTGTATTAATGTATGATGTATTTTTTATTTCAGAGTTACGCCCTCCTCAAAGACCACACGTGGACGCACACAGGGGAACGCCCGTTCAAATGCGACGCGTGCGGGAAATCGTTCCGCATGAAGCAGCGGCTCGTGGCGCATAGGTGTGTAAATTATACGAGGAGATGGCGAAAATTAAACACAATGACACATAACATACAAATGTTTCACGTTTTCTTCTTCCATGTACAGACAAATCTCTGTACATTTAAGATATTTCTAAAAAAAATATTTACAATTTTTTTTAGAAATATCTTATGTAGGTCATTGAAACTGAAAATTAGTATTTTTTATTAAAATAAAACAATTTAACGGATTATATCGCGTATATTATCTCATTTTAGTTCCCGACGTTTCGGAAGCTTTCCAGCTTTCCATGGTCACGGGAGGACTGAGAAAAGATGTATTTTCCTCTGTCAAAGTTACAATTTGTGCAAACTACCCATTTTTTTGAAAAAACACAAATAAAGGTGTACATACATGCCAGATGGGCCTAAGCTGTAAAGACAGTTACGCATGTGCCAGAAGGGCTTAATTATTTTATTCTAATAATTTACCAAGCAGCATTTCACAAATGAGGCGTACTGAGGAGAAAAGAAACGCTGCAAAGAAAAACTCCCAGGCTACCTCATTACTAATTATAATATTTTAAAAACAGAGACTATTAAACTACTTTAAACAGATAAGATATTTTACACCGTTCGGAAATTAAGGTTTTGCAGTCCTGTGTCTCGCTTGTTCCTTGATGAGATATATTACAGGATCCCAAGCTGGTGGTAGTGACAATCCATCTTCTCTATTGAAATTAGGATGCTTTTTAATCTCAATAGCCTCGCGTAGCATCCTGGGATTTTTTCTTTGGCAAGGATAGAAGGTTTATCAAACTTAATTGAGTGGTTTGGTTTGTCAATGACATGTTCACAGAATAATCGCGGAAACAGAAGAAAATATTAGTATTTTTTGTATGTTTGTAAGTGTCGTTGTTCCTTCATCACGCAAAATCGACTGAATGGATTTTAACTAGTTTTGGTACACGGGTTGCCGAGTATCCACAGATGGTTATAGGATACCTTTTACCAGACTGCGCTGAAGGAAAAAAAAGGGGGTTATGACTTTTTCTCTTCCGCGAACGAAGTTGCGGAGTACTTATATGAACAACGAGTGAAACGATATATACAAGATTTTTCTTGTAGTTTCGTATAACAATTCATGGAATAAATTTATTGTTTTTAGGTTCCGTATCCAAAGGGAAAAACGGGACTCTGTTATTAAGACTCCGCTGTCCGTCTGTCTATCTGTCTATCACCAGGCTGTATCTCATGAACCATGATAGCTAGACAGTTGAAATGTTCACAGATGATGTATTTCTCTTGCCGCTATAACAACAAATACTAAAAACAGTATAATTTTATGTCTGTCTATGTCAGTAACCAATATAAAATGATCGAACACCGCGTACAATTTGCTTAGGAGTAGGGCTCTGCTAACACTGGTTTTTCATTGATACGGCCGTTTGTAGCGTTTATTTTGTACGGAACCCTCGGTGCGCGAGTCCAATTCGTTTTTTTATTGGTTGTTTTAATTCCAGGCGCGTGCACAGCTCGCAGCGCGCTACGTATGTGTGTACGTTGTGCGGGAAGCAGTTTACCACGCACAGCAACCGACAACGGCACATGTTTGTGAGTGTAGACTATGTTTTTTTTTAAATTATAGCACCTATTGATCATTCGTCTAATATAGACGACTGATTGGCCGTTTATCAAATTTACAACGGATATGATCTATGTTAATTTATATCATAAATGGTCTGATTAGTGTCTATTGGCATCATTGACCGTTGCATCAATAGCGAATAGTATGAATTTTTATTTTTGCTTTATTAAAAGCTTATTCATGTAACAAACAGAAGACAAAAGCAATTTTTCGAATGACTATAAAAATAACCAAGACATAAGCCGTCAAACATTTCATTCTATCTCTTTCTAGGAAAACTGAATTTAATAGGAGTTTATATGGCCGGAGTGCACTATGACGTAAAAGTGCTTGTCGGACCTCTCTGTTAAATCGCTGTCTAATTAGTATTTCTATATATTTCGTATTTATTGGCCTATTTTAATTTCACTTTTTGAATTATTTTTATACGGTATTTAGATATTTGCTTAAGAAAAGCGATAAAACAAAATTCGTACATGTACCCTATGCACAATAGCTCGTGAGCTGATTGACTGTTCTAACAATTGAAATTATAGATTGTATGTTTGAACGGTGGAGTAATTGGGATCATTATGGCTATGATTTTTAAATCAATAGATACCATTCGAAATTGGAAAAGCTTTTGTATCATATATATTACCTTAGGTACC
Organism: Hedya salicella; assembly: GCA_905404275.2. NCBI lineage: Eukaryota > Metazoa > Arthropoda > Insecta > Lepidoptera > Tortricidae > Hedya > Hedya salicella. The sequence continues at coordinate 2,647,592 of FR990120.1, forward strand.
ATCACCGCGGACAGGAAAACTAAACAATGACGTGAACTCGCCGGCTCGTTCACAATCGAACATTAATAACAATGTGCCCCGTACTAATGAGTCTAAACGTACTTTTTCTTATGTCGCGCAGAGTGGTGGCACGTTTAAATCTAGGTCAAGTGATAAGAGCAAGATGTGGAATGTGGTCCAGTCAAAGCGATTGCGGAATCAGTTTGTAGGTGTTAAGGGGCAAGCGAGGGATCCTTCGGGCAAGTTTAAGGCGGCTGACATAAATGTACCAATTTTTATTACGTATGTGGATAGCGGCGTTTTTACGGCGGCTATTGCTGAATACATAATGGAAAATACCGGAGTTTCCGTTAATTTAGTGGCAATAAAAATGAGGAGACAGACAGGTTACAAGGCGTACAAAATGTACATTCCTAAAAGCAAACTAAATACTTTTCTGGATGAAAACCTGTGGCTGGAGGATATAACGTGCCGTCGTTTTGTGGATTACAGAGGGAAAAATCGAAGCGAAGTACACGAGGCATCTGTTAAGCAAGCACAGCAGTAATAATGGATACGGTAACTAACATAATAAGTTTCAACTGTAAGTCCATAAAAAGATCCATTGAGGGAGTTAGGCAGCTTTGTAAGAAGGCACATGTCTTGGCAATCCAGGAGACATGGTTGCTTAGCCATGATGTGTCATACATAGGAACTATCGATCAGGATTTTGAGTTTACCAGCAAGTCAGCCGTGGATACTTCTGCGGGATTGTTAAGAGGGCATCCTTATGGCGGAGTAGCATTGATGTGGCGGAAAGGTGTATTTACGTCAGTGTTGGTCATACCGTGTACTAGTGATCGGTTGGTGGCTATCAAAGTGTGCGTTAGCGATCGAAGTGCGTTATCTTTTTCGGTTTATATAACCACAACTAGTGTTGAAAATTTAACGGAATTTACGGAGGTACTAAGTGAGCTAAACTCAGTAATTGTCAGTTGCAAAGTAGAATCTGTGTTCATGCTGGGCGACTTCAATGCGCATCCAAACGAGTTATTTTATAAAGAACTGTTTACTTTTTGTAATGAGCGGAGTTGGCTCTGTGCTGATGTGAATAAGTTGGGTTTATTTATACTCGGATACTTACAAGTTCGTTCGTGAAAGCCATGGGTGCAAAAGGTGGCTAGACCACTGTGTTGTAACAGAGGCAGCTTCGCAGTGTCTTGTGGATATTAAGGTATGTCAAAATGTATTTTGGTCAGACCACTTTCCGTTGGAAATTCAATGTAGACTGGGTTGTCTCACAACTAAAGTTATCTATCGAGAAAAAGTAATAGATAAAGTTAGGTGGGCTGAAAGAGATGGTCATCGGATTTCTGTCTATAAGAAGGAGTGTGAAGACAACCTCAAGGTCATTGATTTTCCATCGGAGTGTTCGCAATGTGCAGATGTCTTGTGTAATAATCGCGAGCACAGGTTAGTGATTGATAGACTATACCACAGTATTATTTCAACCGTAAGGCGGTCAGCTGAAATCAGCTTCGACGCTAAGAATTTCCGTCATGGACGGAAGCAAATAACTGGGTGGAATATGCATGTAAAGGAAGCCCATGGGCGGGCACGGCTCAGCTTTCAGGAATGGGTATTGCACGGGAGATCTAACGTTGGTTATGTGTATAATAAAATGTGCGAAACCAGAAAGCTTTTTAAATCTAAGTTGAAGTGGTGCCAGGACAACGCAGATCAAATTAAAATGGACATTCTGGCGACTAGGCACTTAACTAAAGACTTTAAGGGCTTCTGGAATCAGACAAAGAAACCGGGAGTTGGGTTTTGCCTTCCCGCTTGTGTTGAGGGACAGTGCGAGTCTAAGCGCATAGCCGAGCTCTGTAAGCAGCACTTTATAGTGAAATTGCCATTAGACAAAGTGACAGAGTCGTACGGCACTGAGGCTGTGATGGGGGGTGGATACAAACTTATGACCTCTAAACAAGTTACTGCTGCGATAAAAGAGATGACAAGGGGAAAATCACCCGGCCACGACAGCCTCAGTGTTGAACATCTACGGTCCGCTGGTGTCCACCTGCCCAGGGTGTCGGCCTTGTTTTTTACCCTGTGTATCGGCCACACTTATCTTCCTCAAGAGCTTATGAAGACCACAGTTGTACCAATACCTAAAAACAAAACCGGAGACGCTTCCGATAAAAATAATTATCGTCCAATATCACTGGCAACCGTTGTGTTTTGCTCGTCATATACAATTGAATGAAGCGCAATTCGGTTTTAGACCAGGGCTTTCTACTGAGACGGCAATTTTACGGCTCAAGCATTCGGTTCATTACTACACATCGCGTAATACGCCGGTATACGCATGTTTTTTGGACTTGTCGAAGGCCTTCGACCTTGTTTCGTACGATATACTGTGGGATAAGCTCTTGAGGGAGACCTCTACACCTAAAGAATTGGTGCATATTATTAAATATTGGTATAATAACCAAAGGAACAATGTGAGATGGGCCGGCTCTTACTCAGAGGAGTATAGGTTGGAATGTGGTGTGAGGCAAGGGGGATTGACGTCTCCGCGGCTTTTCAACCTCTGCATAAACTGCCTGATTGATGAACTCAGCAGAGCCAGCGTTGGATGTTCAATTGGAGGGAGATTGATGAACAATGTTAGCTACGCTGATGACATGGCGCTGCTAGGCCCGTCGATTGGGGCCCTCGAGGTTCTGGTCGGCATTTGCGAGAGGTACACGGAGGCTCATGGACTCAGATATAACTCCAAGAAAAGCGAGTTACTTGTATTCAAGTTTGCTGATCTGATGAAACATAGCAAAATAACTCCTTTATTTAAATCAGGTAGTACCTCTGACCCCACTAACTTTAGACCAATATCTGTCCTACCTACGTTTAGTAAAATTTTTGAAAAGCTAATTCTATATCAATTGTTAAAACATTTTAATTTGAATAATTTGATGCATAGTAAGCAATTCGGTTTTACGCGGGGTCGCTCGACATCCAACGCCGGAGTTGAGCTCGTAAAACACATTTTCGATGCCTGGGAGGAATCGCGAGATGCTTTAGGCATCTTCTGTGATTTATCTAAGGCCTTCGATCGCGTTAATCATGAGACACTGATCAGGAAGCTACACCACTACGGAGTTAAAGGATTAGCACTAAATTTATTAGAGTCTTATTTAAATGGTAGAATACAAAGGGTTGACGTGAATGGAAAGCGTTCACCGGGGTCATTAGTCTCTATGGGTGTGCCGCAGGGATCAATATTGGGACCTTTCCTGTTCCTTATCTATATAAACGACTTGCCACACCTCGTAAAGACCCACCATGAGATAGTTTTGTTTGCAGATGATACGTCTCTAATTTTCAAAGTCGTACGAAATCAACGATCCTACAATGACGTAAACAATGCTATCTGTGAAGTAGTAAATTGGTTTAACATAAATAATTTATTGTTGAATGAGAAAAAGACTAAATGTGTTAAGTTTGTCACGAGTAACGTAAAACACGAGCAAGCCAGCGTTATGGTTAAAGGTGAGGAACTGGAACTAGTTAATAGTACAGTCTTTCTCGGTATAACATTAGATTCTAAGCTCCAATGGGGTCCCCATATTGCTACTCTCTCGAATAGACTGAGTTCTGCAGCTTTTGCAGTAAGTAAGATTCGTCAATTAACAGACGTGATAACGGCTCGATTAGTGTATTTCAGTTATTTCCACAGTATTATGTCGTATGGCATCTTACTATGGGGCAGTGCTTCCGACATTAATACTATATTTGTTCTGCAGAAGCGGACTGTTCGTGCGATATATAAAATGAACTATAGAGAGTCGCTTAGAGATAAGTTTAAGGACATTAATATAATGACATTAATATAATGACAGTGCATTGTTAATACATTTATGAGAATATTATGTATGTACATAAAAATATTACCGACTTTAAGAAGAACTGTGATATTCATAATATTAATACTAGAAATAAGCATAAGCTCGCAGTTCCTGCTACTAGGCTCCATAAAATAAGGAGATCATTCATGGGTAACTGTGTGAGATTTTATAATAAACTTCCTAGCAGCATAACTGAGTTGTCTATTGGTAAATTCAAAAATATTGTGAAACGAAAATTATTTTCTAAAGCTTAAAGCACACAAGACTACATGAATGATGAAGCCGCGTGGGATTAATGTAAATTATAGCGTCATGTAGGTATATGAATAATTATTTTAACGAATACCTAAGGTATTAATATTATTTTAATCTTAATTGTTTTATATACTCGGACATTTAGAATTTTATTCTAGACACATTCTAGATTATTTATTTTTTATTGACAATATTTTTGGGATTTATCTTATTGATTATTTTAATTTTAAAAATGATTATTTTATCAATAATATTACACTTAAGTTAAATGATCTGATTAGGTTTTTCTGGGTTTTCCTAATCCTTGCAGCAAATGTTGGATCATATTGTATTTCTCCCAGCAAACATTCACTCTCATGTAACTGACATTTCGAAAGTGCTTGTAACTAGGCCTACTTGAATAAAGAATATTTTGATTTGATTTGATTCAAGGCAGGTAACAAAGCGCCGAAATATGTACCACCGCTTAAACTTGGAGGAACTGAGTTGACGAAAGTCACCAAGTTCAAGTATCTTGGACATTTGGTCACCGAGGATCTCTCCGATGATCTCTCCGATGATTTCGATGTGGAGAGGGAGCGCAGGGCATTGGCAGTGAGAAGCAACATGTTGGCCCGCAGGTTTGCACGCCTTACGAGGGATGTCAAAATAACCCTTTTTAAGGCATTTTGTCAGACTTTCTACACGTGTAGCCTGTATATAGTTTTCAGGCAATAATGCGCAAACGAGTTGCCTCCCTGATGCGACGCGTGCGAGACAGCACCAACACACTCCTGAATTCCATTATTGACATGATGGCGTGTCCTATAATGAGGAGATGGAATACCATACATATGGACCCCAGAAATGCCATCGTCTTATTTAATTTTTTTATGTGTAATTTTTTAATGTGTTGAATTTTTTGTAACTAACACCTAATCTAATTATTATTAACATTGTTACTAACACATTATGGGTTGAAACCTGAAATAAATGAATAAATAAATAAATATAAATATTGACGGTCTGATTGACCACTTTATTAACCAACATCAATTATTCCTCTGATTATCTGTAATCTCAATTGAGATAATATAAGAGTCTTATTGATCATTGCATCAAGTGTTATTCTCTGATTGACTTTAATATCATTGATGACCTGATTGGCATTTGTATCATTTGAATTTCTTTGATCTTGTTTTTTTGTAGATCCACACCGGACTGAAGCCCTTCAAATGCGAGATGTGCGGCAAGTGCTTCAAGCACGCGAGCGAGAAGCGCGCGCACATCACGTACGTGCACCTCAAGAAGCCCTGGCCCAAGCGGGCGAGGGGCAAGCGGCGTCCGGACACTAGACAGGTATGTATATACTCTCTATTGCAGAGCCACAGCGGACTGAAACCCTTCAAATGTTGATGTGCGGCGAGTGCTTCAAGCGGGCGAGGGGCAAGCGGCGTCCGGACACTAGACAGGTATGTATATACTCTCTATTGCAGAGCCACAGCGGACTGAAACCCTTCAAATGTTGATGTGCGGCGAGTGCTTCAAGCGGGCGAGGGGCAAGCGGCGTCCGGACACTAGACAGGTATGTATATACTCTCTATTGCAGAGCCACAGCGGACTGAAACCCTTCAAATGTTGATGTGCGGCGAGTGCTTCAAGCGGGCGAGGGGCAAGCGGCGTCCGGACACTAGACAGGTATGTATATACTCTCTATTGCAGAGCCACAGCGGACTGAAACCCTTCAAATGTTGATGTGCGGCGAGTGCTTCAAGCGGGCGAGGGGCAAGCGGCGTCCGGACACTAGACAGGTATGTATATACTCTCTATTGCAGAGCCACAGCGGACTGAAACCCTTCAAATGTTGATGTGCGGCGAGTGCTTCAAGCGGGCGAGGGGCAAGCGGCGTCCGGACACTAGACAGGTATGTATATACTCTCTATTGCAGAGCCACAGCGGACTGAAACCCTTCAAATGTTGATGTGCGGCGAGTGCTTCAAGCGGGCGAGGGGCAAGCGGCGTCCGGACACTAGACAGGTATGTATATACTCTCTATTGCAGAGCCACAGCGGACTGAAACCCTTCAAATGTTGATGTGCGGCGAGTGCTTCAAGCGGGCGAGGGGCAAGCGGCGTCCGGACACTAGACAGGTATGTATATACTCTCTATTGCAGAGCCACAGCGGACTGAAACCCTTCAAATGTTGATGTGCGGCGAGTGCTTCAAGCGGGCGAGGGGCAAGCGGCGTCCGGACACTAGACAGGTATGTATATACTCTCTATTGCAGAGCCACAGCGGACTGAAACCCTTCAAATGTTGATGTGCGGCGAGTGCTTCAAGCGGGCGAGGGGCAAGCGGCGTCCGGACACTAGACAGGTATGTATATACTCTCTATTGCAGAGCCACAGCGGACTGAAACCCTTCAAATGTTGATGTGCGGCGAGTGCTTCAAGCGGGCGAGGGGCAAGCGGCGTCCGGACACTAGGCACTGGACATTAAGTCATTATTTTGTTTTATGATATCACTTAGAAAAAGTTTTTTTTGATTTTTCTAAAAATAATTTTATCTCTTTTTCATTTTGTCTATTAAAATGTAATATTTTTCTAATTGCTGGTAGTTTCAGATTTAAAAGCTCCCGTTTGGTGTAGCGTATTTGCGAAATAAACTTACGGTACGGCAATAGCAGCAGGTATAGACGGGCATATAGGCCCACCAACACCTTTTCATCTTTTTATTTTTTTCTAAGCCACATAAAAATCTGTAATTTTTTTATGACAATAAGGTGGCTTATTCCTACAAATAAACAAAAATTCAAGATTTTTGGAAATTTTCATCCATTCCCCATTAAAAGACGCATAAAAAAAATTATAATTCATCAATTGACTAACTGATTCCAATCTCTTTCAGAGCATGCAACACCCTCAAATGTCAGTAGCGACGAGTGCGAGCGAGATGGACATAGTGCAGCCTCTCTGGCCGTCATGCGACCCGAAACTCGCCGACATCAACGCCATGATGGATGACAAGCCCATGTATTATAACCTCAAAATATAGTATCGCTAGGTCAGTACTCCATAATAATGTAGATAGGGAGAGAAATTATATGATTATGCACTCGAGGGCAAAACTTACGGGTCACCCTAATTTAAATGACAGCTATAGATTTTTTTTAACAAAAAGGCGCCCGCAACTTCGTTCGCAGAGGAGAAAAAGTCATAACCTCTCTTTTTTTCTATAGCATAGTCGAGTAAAAAGTATCCTATAACCATCTGGAGAAACCCAGCTACCCAGCTACCATTAATAGTTGAAATCCGTTTAGCCGATTTGGCGTGATGAACCCACAACGACACATACAAACATTTCATTTTTAGAACTTTATAAATAGTATAGATAATCCCTACTAGTTTAACTTTTATTTAAATATACGATTCTTTGTAATACTCAACTGTTTTACCGACCCGAAATGTTTGCTCTACAGTCACCAGTGTACAGTGGCCGGGATAAATAAGTTATCATTTAGTAACCTTGTAATTTTAACGTCGTGTTTGAAATATCATACAAAATCGTCAAACGATTGAAAGCGACAAGGTACAGAAATCATCACTTATTTATTTACAGAAGTTACATAATTAGCACTAACAGATATACCTTACGTGCTAATTGTTAGTTAATACATTACACAAGTGTTATGATTATAATTATAATTATTTCAGAGTACATTAGATCCAATTCAATTCAATCCATACATTGATTCATTACAAAAAGTAGAAACACTAATTTAAGGATTAGATACTGCTAGCTGTCACTATTGTTTCCGAGTATCGAATTGATGCTGTCAAAAATTTTGACTGAGAGCTGAAAAATATGTCCAGTTCGCTGTCGCTGTCTAGGATGTTATTGAGTAGCGTTAGGGCTTGGTGTAAGGGAGAAGATGCGAGCGCGCGAGTCCTATGACGGTGACTGTACATTATTTACAAGTAACAATATGTTAGCACTTACAATAGGACATTTTCTTTTAATAGAACGATTGCGGCAAATGACAATAGGCATGGTGACTGGGTATGAGAATCAAAATTCTAATTAGTCTGTCAGATAATTTAAAAATATTGGACACGTATTTTTGGCTTTTTTAAAATAATAGATAAATAGTCGGATTTATCGCATTAAAATTTAGGAGCAGGGCCTCACGTCACTCCTAGGTACAATTTGTACCTAGGAGTGACGTCACGCGACACTTTGACTCAATGGCTTTATTTATCGATTACGTAAAAAAGAAAAAATACGTCTCCAATATTTTTAGGGTTCCGAAGCCAAAATGGCAAAAACGGAACCCTTATAGATTCGTCATGTCTGTCAGTCTGTCTGTCTGTCCGCCCGTCCGTATGTCACAGGCATTTTACTCAAAAACTATAAGATGTATATTGATGAAATTTGTAGCATAGATGTCTTGCGTAAACCGCTACTTAGTTTGATAGTTAAATAAAAAATATATATATTTCTAGGGGAGGCACTCCATACATGTAAAAGAAACTAAAAAAAAAATTCAGCATATATCTATGTGTGGCACATATTTCGACAGTTCTTCTAAAAATACTTTAGTTTCTAAGAAAAAAAAAAAAATTAGTGAAAATTTTCCGAAACATTCGCTCCGAAAGTAGCAAAAATTGTTTCCTCTATTTTCTAAACGGTTTCTTAAAAAAATATGAAAAAAATTACAAATATAAAACTTAATAAATACTTTCAACGAAAATTGTTTTCAACATGATCGGACATACCGTTTTTAAGTTATTGCCAAAAAACTGCGCTTCTCAGCAAAAGGACGTAAGTGCCGGGGAGATACGCTCTTTTGTTAGTGTTTTTTTTTTTCATATCGTATTTTTTTCATCTGTAGTGCATTTTTTTGTATTAACGGCTGCGGAACCCTTCATGGGCGAGTCCGTCTTGCACTTAGTCGCTTTTTTATTAATCTATACTACTCAAAACAAAATAGGGGCACTTTAGCGGGAAAAAATTCTGTTCAGTTCTTGTGGTTACAATACACTTATTTTTATCTCAATTAAAACAAACAAAACAATTGACTATTTAATTAATCCATTATTAGCCTAAACAAAAATAAAACTTTTTTAGCTGGAGACTTTGTAACGTATTTTTTACTAACTAATCCATACTAATATTATAAATGTGTAATTGTGTCTGTCTGTCTGTCTGTCTGTTACCTCTTCACGCTTAAACCGCTGAACCGAATGAAATGAAATTTGGTATGGAGATAGTTTGAGTTAAGGGGAAGGACATAGGCTACTTTTTATCCCGGAAAAATACCCTTATCCGCGATAATACGCAAAAACTACATAACAGATTTGAGCAAAATTCTGCAGTAATATAGCTTACATATCAGAATAGGACATAGGCTTCAACTTTTGAGGGTATTCATTTATAAATGGGGTTTTTTTAACAATAAATGGTAAAACATGACCTTTTGTTCACTGTGATTGTGACATTTTAATTCCTAAATAATGAATTAACAATTGGTAACCTAGCAACAGTAATACTACCTACACGATTAGGCAAAGAACTCACCTTCCGTATATGACGTATCATACAAATAAGAGTTTATCTTAATATAGCCGGATAATAGCCCGTTGTACATTTTGGACTTGCGATCATCTCAGAATGATAAACATTTTCTTGCAAAAGTAGGGTTTATAAATAAGAATAAATACATAAAACTGGTTCTTTGTAACAATAGATGGAAAGTTATCACTTTTTGTTAACTGTGACTTTTTTATTCCGAAGAAATAATTGCTTTGAAACCAATATGACACGTTAGTACCTGTTTGCGTAACTAGATGGCGTTATTTGTTGACACTGTTTCGTTCTTTATGTTTAATAATTTACGTAATTTTTGCATCATTAAAATCATCATCTTTCACGGATGAAAAAAATTCAAGAAATATTAATTATGTTTTGAAATGTCAAGTAAATTTATACAGTATCGCGACCGCATAGGAAGAATGAATACAGATGGTCATCGCTAGATGGAGTAACTGTACCTACATTCCAACAGTATTTAGAATTTTTGTCTGTCTGTCTGTTTGTCTGTTTATTTGTATGCGCATCGCATGAAAACGGCTGAACAGATTTTGATGCAAACCCTACTAATCTGTCGAGAAGAACCGCGGCCAGGTTATACATTATAAAAATTCAATTTCTATAAGGGGGGGTAGCGACTACACTCGATTGAGTTAAGTTTGCTCCTAAATCTTATCGCGCTACTTAGGAAGGCGGTGCAAACTTCTTTGAAATGTGTACTACGACTAATACGACTATCGAGTATCCTGCTAAACTAACAGATGGCGCTAAAATTAAAACGTTTTGACATAAATAAGCAATTGAAGATTTTACCAAATTAACTCTAAGTTAAGAAGACGGGGTACGGATATCAATATATTCAATTGAATAATTGATTTAATAATTACAACAAAATTAAACGACAATAAATTAATTGCCACACATTGCACAGTGACATCTTCCGGCCAAGTGCGGGTCGGACTCGCGCACCGGGGGCTCCTTACAAAATATACGCTACAAACGGCCGTATCTATGAAAATCCAGTGTTAGCAGACCCCAAATCCTAAGCAAAATTTATGCGGTGTTCGATTATTTTATACTGGTTACTGATATAGACAGAAAGACATAAAATTATACAGTTTTTACAATTTTTTGTTATAGAGGCAGAAATACATCATCTTTGAAGATTTAAACTCTCTAGCTATAACGCTTATCACGCAGTGGACAGACAGACAGACAGACGGACAGACAGACGGATAGCAAAGTCTTAGTAATAGGGTCCCGTTTTACCCTTACGGTACCTAACCACCAGCTACTCGTGTACCAAAAATAGTTGATAAAGCTTACCTCCTTCTACTTAAAGTTGTAAAAATGAAATATTTGTACGTACTGCAAATAAAAAAAAATGATTGCAACGGAACGGACTATTTCAAGGCTGAACCGAAAAAAATTGTCTGGATTTTTTGTATGTTTGTATATGAGTCGTTGTGGCTTCATCACGCAAAAACGGCTAAACGGATTTCAACTTTTTCTGGTACATGGGGTAGCTAGGCATCCACAGATAGTTACAGGATATTTTTACCCGACTAAGCTAATGTAAAAAAAAATATAAATAAAAAAGAACCGACTTCAAAATAAACTAAGCCATATAATACTTTATGTACGGTACGGATCACATTTGAATCACCTTTTGAAGTCTGTGCTAAACCATTCATGTATTACTATTAAAAACCGCGGCGGCAAGCCTTTAGTTATTATCTACCTACATATATATTTAGTCATAGTAATTCGTATTTTTGTTGAATAAAGAACTTTATTTACTTCAGGTTTGGCACTAGGGTACGGAACCCTAAAAATGATTTTACATACCCATGTAGTGGTAAAATCGACACATATCAACAGCGTAAAATTGCGAAATTATCTTCTATCTATACATATAAAAGTCTTGCGTTACTGACCTATTGACAGACAACGCACAGCCTAAACCGCTAAAAATATAAGCATAAAAGGAACGTATATTTTTTATATTACGTGAACTAAGATAAGATTTTTCGAAATGTAACCCTTAAGGGGGTGAAATAGGGGTTGAACCGTTGTATGGAAATCGTTCATTTGGAAAGTTATAGACTTGAATCTTTGTATAAAGGTTTCTTACTAAAAACCAAAACAAATGATTAAGGATTAATATAAAAATTCACCCCCTAAGGGGGATAAAAAAGAGTTTAAAGTTTGTATGGGAAACATGTCGTTTTTAAAGTTAGACGCTTAAAACTTTGGTCACAACATTCTTATGTACAGTGAAAAACATTGACAAGGGCATTTTTAAAAATACATCCCGTAACGGGGTTAAATTGGGGTTGAAAGTTTGTATGGAAAACCAGTAATCATTTGAGTAATTATTGTAATATTTCGCATAGAGACTTCATTTAAAACCAAGAAAACTAATTTCAGCATTTTTGGAAATTCATCTTCTGAAAGATGTGAAATAAGGGGCAACAGTCTGGGACGAAAGTACAATGGCGCATAAAGGGTGTTTTGAAACGCTAAATAGAACTTTGAATGACATTAAAGGGAACGATGGTATGATAGGTGGAATCACTACGTTCTTAGCTGGAGACTTTCGTTAGATTCTGCCCGTATTTCCGAGGGAAACTCGAGCTGATGAAGTTAAAACTTGCATTGGATTGCATGGCTTCAAATATTTGGCCTTTAATCAAAAAACTCCACCTTAAGATTCATATGCGAGGGCACCTCAAGGGTGATATTTGCGCTAGAGAATTCTCCGACCTTCTTCTGAAAATAGGAAATGGAGAATATTCAGAAACTGAGGGAAGGATTGCAATTCCATCGGATCTCGCCTTAGTTATGCGCGCCGTTGACGACCTAATCTCTCAAATTTACTCAGATGCTCAAAATCTACACAGCAAGTCCACGGAGTGCCATAAACTATCGCGTAGAGATTTTAAATGCACTTAACCCACCCGGCCTACCTTCTTCTCCTCGAGTAATGTTGCTGCGAAATCTCCATCAGCCGAATATGTAGTATGTAGAGGCGCACTTAGGTGGATTTTTAGAAATTCGAGATATACGCGGACGAAGTCGCGGGCAAAAGCTAGTATATATATATATATTCACGTTACGATCAAAATACAGAGTTTCGTTGTCACTTTAAAACTACGTGTTGGATTGTAACGAAACTTTGCATATAGAATGACATGAGGTATATCTAGGCCTGTAATTAGTTTATTTGGCTCCCGTTTACAAAACAAACGAAATACAGCCAAAACAAGTTTTGTATGAAAAACTTAAATTCGCTGTAGTTTTTTTACTATGATATCTTAAGCTGCATAAACTAATTACAGGCCTGCATATGCCTTAACTTTAAGTACAAAGTTTCAGAGCAAACTAGCTAGTCGTTTTAAAATGTGAGCGTAACTACGTTTGTATGGAGAACCGAGCTTTAGTTTTAGGACATTTAGTTTGCCAGATTGACGAAACTAGGAGGTGGAAATTAGGAGACTTGCTGACTGAAGTAGGAGGACCCTGTAGTTTATGCCTTGTTTAGTACCAAGGACTATTAAAACGAGAGGACTGACAATCTCCATACAAAAAGCCGTTTCACGATATGTCTTTGCCAGAATATCTCCTTGCGATCGGAGCACGATCCGAAGTATGGTACCTAATTGTCACTTCTTGTTTGAGCCATTTCTTTAACCGATCAAAACCCAAGTATGACGGCGCCATCTGGGGTGAAGATTGGCGAAATACGTTGCGCGGCCGCCATCATGATAAATCAGTTTTCGTTCGAAACTCCTACCGATACGCTGCTAATTATTGGAATTGCACTGGTAGAACGCCCCTAGCGTTATATGTTGTGTTGTTTAACTTTACGCCACGGGTTTTCGTTGTGTGACCCATTGGACGCTTAAATCAAGGGGAAAAATATATTTTTTATCACTGTTGGTGCGCGAGGCTCGCGTCTGCGAGATTTGTTCTTCACCAGGGCCAAATCAAGAAGAAAACACCTAGAAGGTTTCAAGTAAGTCCCCTATTTTATACGGCAAAGTTATTTCTTTAGTTTTAGATCGGCATAAAGAAAGCTAGTCCCGCCATTAGAGTTCGCAATTTTCAAAATTTCATTTTACATAAATAAGACCAAGATCGGCAGTATTTTTACGAGCCAGTGGCTTATTCAGTCGTCTTGTTTTAATGGTTCTCGGTTGGTACACTCACCAGTATCAATATCTGCCATACAAAGCTGGTGAAAATATCTGACACGGCCTTAAAAAAAGAGTCTTGTCAGATATTTATAAGCGCATTGTTGTGGCAGATATTAGTGCTCGGGACTGTACAGTGAAGGAATTTAATTTAAATACCATTTCGTACCTTGTCACAGTCAAAATCAATATGAAAGCCGATAGAGATTCAATAGCAAAGTCACTATTGCAAGGTACAACAAGTCATTGGTTCAAATCAAATTCAAATCATTATTCTGCAATTAGTTCTCAAGGGCACTTTTACATGTCTGATTTTACAATGAACATAAAAACATTCACAATCTAGGTACTAACATTATAGTTAATACCAATATTAATGCAATAGACAAATACCTGCGCACACTTTACAGGGAGATGTATATTGTCTCCGGGTCCATTAGATTATAACTTGATCTATACTTACAGAGATGCAAAGGGTCTCTAGGCGTCAAAAAAAGTAAAAACAAATAATAAACAACAGTATGTAAAACAAAGCTTGTACTCAGTTTAATGGAGATGTAGAGAGTCTCCGTGGTTAAAACTTTAATTTAGGAGATGTAAAAGGTTTCCACGGTCAACACATACTGTTTTGGAGGTGTAAAGTGTCTCCTAACGTCAAAGACAGAAATTAAAATATAAATATTACATCAGAGAAGTGGCTATTAAGCTATCAGTCACAACTAACACATACTTCTTATGAACACATACTTAATATTTTCTTCTGTTTCCGCGATTATTACAGTCCACCCGTGAACACGGAACGCTGAAAAGCATCCGAACCGTCGGGAGCTCAAATGAGATAATTAATATACGCGATGTCCGTTAAATTGTTTTATATAAAAAAAATCATACTTGTTACATAATAAGTATGTGATCAATATATCAAAAAACTATAAAATGAAATTACTGAAATTTAAATTTGAAAAGTCCAGGCAGTGTCTACTGTTTTCTTAATTATTTAGGTCTTTGCATTTATGAATAGCATGCTTACTTATATTCGATTTGATGGTTTATAATTATAATAATGTCACAATTAGGTCCTTAATATATTGCCATTATAAAAGGGATTTTTATAAAACAAAATCACAACTATTTATCATTATAAGAAGTCCTATGTTAAGTGAACTGACAATTTTTTTTATGTTTTATTTTTTGTGAACATTGTTACAATGCTATCATTTTGTCAAAGTGCCATTTAGTTTTCTAAAGGTGTATTGTCAAAAGCAGAGCGTTGTTGAAATCTAGTATGATTGTGTGATTATTTTTTGTTGTACTAAGGAGAAATGATTTAAAAAAAAATTATTATATGACAGATCATTATTTTTTTTTAACCTTTTGAGCGCCACAGTCGGCAAATCATATAATCATAAATTCGCGCCACTGCATCGGCGTCGGTATATGCCGACCGGATTTCATTTTAACAAATAAATATTACGAGACATTTTTACACAAATCGAACTAGTTCCATGGTAAACTCAATCAGGCTTGTGTTATGGGTACTAGACGACGATATATTTACTTATATACATAGAAAACATCCATACATACTCAGGAACAAATATTCATGCTTATCACACAAATATTTGCCGTTCCGGAATTTGAACCTAGGACCATGAAAGACTGTCATCTGTAATGTAATATCAATACAGTAGTACCACGAATATAAGTTATATCGGCAATCTTCGGCCACGCCGACGAGTGCTAGCGAGTACCGAATGAAACCGAAGTGTGACCATTTCAATAAAGACCTTGTTGCACTACACGTACGGTACATATGCAATGACAGGTGAACTCGTGCTCTCGCTCATGGCGACTTATCTCACGACGCCGGCGTCGCGCGCAAAATGTTGGCCAATGGGCGCTGAAGATTTTACCCGCGCAAACGCGCTGCCTTATAATTGGTTAATAAGTTTTCAAAAAATGCTTTCTGCGCAGGTGCATCGTTGTAACTTATATTTGTGGTACTACTGTACCTCGTTTTGCAAAAACCATTTTATTTTTTATGGTTTATTTTGTTGCTGTGGCGTGTGTGGTCAGTTGTATTACTTCGCTACTTGGCGCTCAAAAGGTTACAAACTCCTTCCATAAACAAAAGTATAAATACAAAGTAAAAGTATATAATATTTTTAGAATAGTTCAGTTGTGTTGTTTTTGTATAAAAATCTTCAACTGAATCATAACATAGTATTTAGTATTTATTTAGTGAGAATAATAATTTGTATATAAAATGAAATTAATAATGTAGATAAACTTACGATTTTAATTGATTATGAACTAAAACTAAATTGTGCTTTATACTGGTTCAGATACAATTGAATTCTCGGATTTAAATATATTTTTAACCCACTGTGTCAGATGGAGGGTTATGTTTTAGACTTAGATATTTATTATTAATAATTAAATAAAAAAGGAAAAAACATGTTATGATGCTTCAAGTGGATTTGAACTCCAGTCCGCTATGTAACAATCGGTTATAATATCCCCTTGGCCACTCGACTATTGTCATTCATGGTCGAATTTTCTGATCAGTATCCGCTCAGAAGGGTTCCATCGCTGAACATCATATTCGCAAAACATGATTTTCGCAATAGATGATATTCGCAAAACATGATATTCGCAAAACATGATATTCGCAATACATGATATTCGCAAAACATCATATTCGCAAAACATGATATTCGCAAAACATCATATTTGCAAAACATGATATTCGCAAAACATGATATTCGTAAAACGTCATAATCGCAAATCATGACATTCGCAAAACATGATATTCTCAAAATCTAAATTACGATTATCGATAATTATAATCCATTATCCCATTTTTAAAGTTTGAGCACCGCACCACTCATAATGACGTCAGTATTAATCACCAGAGTAGAAGAGCTGTCACGGGAATGACATACCTGGTTTTCTTCTACCATGGGTTATGTGAGGATTGCAGTTCTACTAACCTAATCTACCTTTCTTGTGATGACTCGTTTTTGTGGGGATAGCGATACCCTCTTGGCCTAAAAGTGCAAGTATTAAATTTATAAATTTAGAAGTGTCCAACCGAAACAGGTTTTTCAGTCGAAACCGAAACTGAGCTTTCAGCCTTGCTCTCAGTTTCCGAAATAGAGACAATTTCGTTCGCGGAAGAGAAAAAGTCATAAACCCTCTTCATTTTTGGCTGAGCGTTGATATGTCAGTCAGGACTCCTTATATATAGATTATTAAACGGACGGACAAACAAATAAATATTTCATTTCATTTCACAGAAGCGCCAGGGGTCTCGTCCAACTTGAACGCGCGACATGAACCGGTGTTAAAAAAAACAGTTTTTTATTATTCTACTTAATTAAAACCGTACAATGCTTTGTCAATATCATGTTTTGCGAATATGATGTTTTGCGAACATGGTGTCTTGTGAATATGATGTTACACGAATATCATGTTTTGTGAATACGATGTTTTGCGAATATCATGTTTTGCGAATATGTTTTGCGAATATCATGTATTGCGAATGTCATGTTTTGCGAATATGATGTTCAGCGACGGAAGGATTTAACGATGTTACAATTCAACAAAGAAACATAGTATTGTCAAGGAGGGGGGTTACAGAAAAACTTTACGGCGCGTTACATAGGGGGAGGGGGTCAAAATCTCCAAATAATGCGTTACGTAATACTTGAACGCTCTCAGATCCGGGCAGTCATGATATCTTGGTACACATGCTTCCTGGCTCTATGAATGCATATGACCCACATGAAAACAATTTAATATATGGATGTAGATGAACTAGTGTATGCAACTGTTACTGTATATGATTAGGCCTTTAAACACTCGTGTGATCTTATTACCACACTCGTGGTTTAAGGCATCTAATTATGTATCAGTTGCATAAACTACTAATTAGTATCTCCGAGTAAACATGATGCTGTTAGATAATGATGTAATTTAACTGAAGTGTGATTGTATGTTATATTTTAATATGTAATAAAATATATTTAATATACTTATGACTTTTATTTCAACATTAGAAGGTGCTCCCAACTTCGTTTTTGTACGTATTTTCAGAAATAGCATTTAACTGCAAGCGAAGCGTGACATCATTTATGTGGACTAGAGGAAATTACCCAATTGGCCAATAGTAGTACCTACTTTTTTTCAATATATATATTGTTTAATAATAATAAAATAACAAACCGACTTCAAAAAAAGGAGGAGGTTCTCAATTCGGTTGTATGTTTTTTTTTTTTTATGTTTGTAACCTCAGAACTCCGTCATTTACACGGCGATTTAGAAAATATTTTTTTTGTTCTTGAGTAGGTATATCCAAATTGGTCCCATAAAATTTTGGTGAAGATCTAATGCCGGGATCCATGAGGAATCGAAGGAATTCCTCGATTTTTATGAGCACATCTATGGCGATTTCGGTATTTATTACAGTGGTTTAAGCATTTACATCTGAAAATCACCATTTAGTGGAGAGAAACCAATGATGAAGACACCAGCCATCAGTTACCACTGAGGGCTCTACCAGTCTTATTTAATTCACGGATCGCGAGTCGATTTAGAAAATTATTTTTTCGGTTAAGAGTAGGAATCTCCAAGTTGGTCCCATAAAATGGGATGGTGATGATCTGATGATGAGGAATCGAAGGAATTCCTCAAATATTATGGCGATTTCGGTGTTTATTAAAGAACAACAAGCATTTACACTCGAAAATCATCATTTGGTGAAGAGAAACTGATGATGAAGACACAAGCCATCAGTCACTAATAAGGGCTCAACCAGTGTAATTTAAGTAGCACCGACTTCAAAAGATGATTCAAATGTGATCCGTACCGTACATAAAAGATTATTTTTGGTTTTTTTGTTTATTTTGAAGTCGGTTCTTTTATTATTTAATTTTTTTTTTATTTATTATCATTATGCAGATGTCAAAGAAAAATTGGACGTAGTTAAGGGAAGCGATCCAACTCACTAGAAGACTATCCAAATTTCAACCTTTTGTCTAACAACTAAGTTCTAAATTCACTACGTCCAATTGTTTCATGACGTCATAATGCTACCCGGTCAAATTGCCTCTTATTATCAGTTTATAAATACACTCGACAGCAAATAAACCGCGCCACATTGGAACGACGCGATTTTGTAAACTCCATACTAAACATTTATTAAATTCATAAATCCCAACGTGTTTTCATTGATTATAATCGTTATGAAACGCACTTCCTGTTGGTAACACTTTGATAGTTGTGAGTTTTATAATTTTTGAGAAAATCGGATTAGAGTGCCAAGGTAGCGATACTGGGTGGCCCGATTTATTTGCTGTCTAGTGTATTTTCAAATTGATGAATTGTAAAAATAAGTTTTCATGATATTTCTCGGTATTTTCAGAAATAATATTTAAGGCCTCTGCCTCACTGAGACGCAATGGCATTCTCGCTAGGGGTGCCTTTACATTTTGATGTTACTGGGTGAGTGAGTAAGCTGCCATATATGTACATCTGAGTATTCGGCGATATGCTCAAGCGACCGATCAGGCCCACTAACTGCTTTGACAAAATTGCCAATACATAAGTTCGGTGAGATGCTGACAATGCAACACCCAATTAATGCGAAATATTTTATTCCGAATTAGCTTTTTCCGATTGTCGATATTCCGAATTTTAGATTACCCTTGTATTAAAATATCAATTATTGAAAAGCACGAAATTTAGTTTACCGAATATCAAGAATACGAAATTTTAATATTCCGATGTTTATAACCCGAAAGAATCAGAACCACGACGTTTTGTTGCCCCGAAAAATAATAATCTGAATTTCAAGTATCCGTATTGACATTGCTAATTCGAAATTTCGACATTCGGAAATATAAAGTTCGTGATTTTAAACAACCGTAATAAAACCGAAAAATGTAGGTTAGGTTAGGTTTGTATTGTGACCATGTGGTCAAAATGCTTGCTTGCATGTACACAATTGACAAAATAGAACATAATATTTTCTTCTGTTTCCGCGATTATTTCAAAAATAGAACATGCCCCAAAAACCGAAATCTGTAGGTTACGTTATTCTGATGTTTCCGACTTTTGTTTAGTCGGATTTATTATTGGTCGGTGTATTGATTTCCGGAATTTTGAAAATTGGAAATGTAATGACATTTTTAAATTTCGGATTTATAAAAATCGCATTTATGTTATATCGGAATTGTTATATTCGGAATTTTGATCCGTTCGAAATGATAAGACTCGGTATTATAAAATTCGTGATTCTGAATATCGGGATTAAATTATTCATATTTTGACGACCGGTTTGGCTCAGTGGGAGTAACGTTGCCTGCGAAGCTGAGGTCCTGAGTTCAAATCCCGGTAAGGGCAAATAATTGTGTGATGAGCATAAATATTTGTTCCTGAGTCTTGGATGTTTTCTATGTATAAAAGTAATATATCTATTAAATATATCGTCGGCTAGTACCCATAACACAAGCCTTATTGAGCTTACCATGGGGCTAGTTCGATTTGTGTAAAATTGTAATATTTAATATTTATTTATTTTTTATATAGTGTACCCAATATTATGAGCTGATCTGATGGTGGCACCGCCATGTGGTAATAGGAACTCTGTAATAAAGAGTTCGGGATCGTTAGAATCGTCTGCATGAGTCCACGAATGTTTAATGAAAAGTACAGTCGGTAATAAAACCTTTTCACAATAATGTATTTTTTAACAGAAATTTATTTACAGATTTATTTAGATAATAAAAAATACTGGCACGTCTCAGTGGCGTTAATAGAACCCGACTCTCATCGGCTTGCCTACTTTAAGGCATGTGAGTACTATATTTCGGCTCTTCCCAGGTGAATTTTTCGCTTCGAGCCCTAATCTTTCAAACAAAGGTCATTGTCTCTATTATCGCATAACCGCTAGCTACCGAGTTAGGACGTGCCACTACAACATTCATATTAAAAAACAAACGGTATCGTCATAGTATTAAGGTTCAAATTTAATGTCACTGATATTCTAGATATTACGTTTTGGTAGTGTAGGGCGATAGTCCGCCCCGAAGCAATCATCATATATTTAAGAGCTAGGCTCTTGTCGGTGGAGTAATTTCCAGCTTATTCTAGATTCCGCTTTCCGAAGCAATACGGCACTCATATTATTTTACCTTTCATACCTTAATACTATGACGATACCGTTTGTTTGAATGTTGTAGTGGCACGTGCTAACTCGGTAGCTAGCGGCTGTGCGATAATAGAGACAATGGCCTTTGTTTGAAAGATTATGGCTCGAAGCGAAAAATTCACCTGAGACAGAGCCGAACTATACCAACATGTTTGACGTCACGCCACTGGTAATTCTAGGTCTAGGATTATGGTTGGCTGAAGGTCTGTCTTCAAGGCAAGGAGTCATCATAATACGACCAGCTAATCCCCAGGTTAGGGGTAATGCTGTTCCGCTCGCCTGTCTCCTTTGAGGTCTTGAGCTCTGGTGTAGACTTGCGTTTGACCCTGAGGAACGCACGCGTCAGTCTCACCATGTCTCGTACTAAGTCGCTGTTTGACTTCACCTGGAATTTTAGTGAGCGTCGTTAGCTAAAATAATCTATCAAACGTATATTTTCATAGGTAATATGAGAAAAGTGTGAAAGATGATATGGAAAGTAAGAATCTAAACCCACCTTTATGTTGAGGTGGAACATTTTCGTGACATACTAGTGTTTTTTTGTACGAGTATTTGTACTTATATTTTTGTTAAGCCAATGAATAAAAATATTTTCTTACTAAAGAAAGAGATGGCAGGTAATAGGCAGGGGTGAAAGAAAACATTCTGCCACGACCTCAAATCAAAGGGATAAGTGTTCCAAATACTTATAATTTTGACTAAGGCAATTATACTGTTATTTTAACATGAAATAAATGAGTATGAGTATGAATAAGGACAAGACAAATATGATTATCATCTACTATAAGATTACCTACTTGTCTATTTAGGGTCGATTTTCGAAGACTTATTCCAATAATAAATCAGTAATTACTCGTGAGTTACTTCATTGGACGTATCACCATTATTTTATATATGACGTTTTACCTAAGGATAAAATCTCTATTCTAGAGTAAAATCTTATACCGCCAATTTTGGCTTAGTAAATTGTTAGACGTAGATTAGTATTGTCTTTGCCACTGACAAGTGAATTCCATACTTATGTCCCAATTGATGTATTTTCAAGCATGGCATGAATTGTCTATGTTACTTGGTGCATTACGATTTCATTCAATCCATTCGTTCAACGTTACCTAGTATCAATACGAAAGTAAGGGGTAGGAGTCGGGTTGCATAAAGTTTAAAGTCATATTTTTGATAGGCACACGTGGATACTCATCATTCTATTCTTCTTATTAATAACGCATAACTGTAAATAGTCATACATTTATGCGTATAGCGTTATTAATCATAATTTTTAAGAACATAATGTGTAATGGGCATGGATTTAATGCGCATAAAATGATTTAAGCATACTTTGTAATGCTCATAAATTGGTTACTCATTAAACAATGTAACCATACTTTATAAACGCATACATTGCAGAACGCATAAGGGATTTTGAACGTAAAACGAGGATTTACCTCCGCGGCTCGCTGGCTTCGCTCGCTCGTTAGGGTCGCAGATCAACCTAGCACTTCTCTTCGCTTCGCTCGTCGTCGTACCTAACCTAAGCCAAGTCGGACCTGCCATAGAACTAGATTAATGGGTTAGGTTGGGTAGGGGTCACAGTTCTAACCTAACCTAACCTACTTTTGTATGTATTAGTTATTAAAAACACTTAAGGTTAACTGGAAGAGATCCCTTAAAGGGATAAGTTCGCCTTTGTACAAATATGTTACTTTAATTTCTTTGTTTTATTGTTTTTATGTACAATAAAGTGTTTACAATACAATACAATACACTTACTTAATATCATTTTTCGTTTCTTTTTTAAGAACCCTCACTATCGCAAGTCCTTTGTCATAATTTAAGCAATACGATTATTATGATTAAAAATAATTATGCGGAACTAAAGTATGGCAATCGATATTATGACAACAGTTGTTTGGCGACTAGAGGGTCTCCCGAAAGTAAATTATCCATAGAGTAGCGTGGTGAAACAAAATTGAAGTTAACTATCGAGTAAATCGTCAGGGTTAAATTATAATGGGGTAGCCACTCTCTTGTAAATTAAATGTTGATGAAATACGATACCTTTTCATATACATCCAACATCTTGAGTGAATCCCAATTGCGTGTATTGCTCTTAACAGATGTAAACAACTTGCTTAGCCTTCTATTCATCTTATTAATAAGACTGATCAGATATCCAATCTTGTACATAGTTCCAGATTTAAAAGTGTTATGAATAGACCTTATATTCCGTGTTTGTTTCTCTAAATCATTCCTAGTCGATAAAATTAGCGACACCAATTTTTTCTTGATCAATCTATCTTTGCGCTCGTGGCTATGATCCCGCACCGGTTTTTCAAATGCCGCAGATTTTGATTTAAAAAAATTGACTGGTGCGTCATATGAGAAAAAATCCTGTTCTTCTATCGGACTTTCGGTAAATATTGATAGCTGTGGAAACAACTGACCGCGGTTTTGATATGTAACCGGTTTTTCGGTAAAAAGCGGCAACGAATACTCATTAAATGATTTTGGGTTGTTATTAGGTAGAACAGATTTTTCGTCTTCTTGTATGTATTCGTAAAATGATTTTGGTCTGTCATGAGTTACGAATGCATGTTCATGTACCTGTTTGGGTATCGGTATTTCAGCTGATACCGGTAATGGTATATTTTCAGAAAATGTCTTTGATTTATGGTCATGTACCCGTTTGTGTATCGGTATTTCATCGGATACCGGTAATGGTATATTTTCGGAAAATGGCTTTGATTTATAAGTTTGTACAAAATTTTCTTCGTTTATCATTTCATGTTCCGGTTTTTCGGTTAACGGTAACGACATGTATTCGTAAAATGAATTTGGGTTGTTATGAGGTACAGATGCCTGTGCGTTTACTCGTTTTTGTACCGTTATCTCATCTGATACCGGTAATTGTATATCTTCGTAAAATGGTCCATTCGATTGTAATATTTCCTCATCTGTCAGTTCTCCATCCGGTTTTTCGGTTGATGCTGGTAACGGCAAGTCTTCGTAAATCAGTTTTGGCCTGTTATTGATTAGGAATGCCTGTACTTTTTCCTCTTTTGATGGTTTGTCGGTAGATGTTGGTAACAGTAGGTTTTGGTTTATTTGTTTTGGACTGTTATTTTTATTTGATAGCAAACTCTCTTCGTTTGCCACTTTATTTGTTGGTTTTTCATCTGACACCGGAAAAGGCAAGTCTTCGTAAAACGGTTTTGGTCTGTTATTTTTTAGAAAAGCCTCTTCGTTTACCAGTGCGTGTATCGGTTTTTCGGTAAATACTGGCACTGATTTTTGTAACAATTCTGAGTCATCTTTTAAGAAGTTTTTCCTTACGGTATTTTTCTTAAAATTCAATTTCTTTGCTACGTATACCGGTATGTTCATGTAATATTCCTGCTGTTTTGTTTTTCGTTCATCTAGTTTTGTTGCCGGTTTGGTAATTGGTTTATTTATTGGTATTTCATTAGGTATATGTAACTTTAGTGTTGTTTCACTAACCGGTTTTTCAGAGTAGGTTGCAAGATTTTCTGCATAGGTTGCTGAATTTTCGGTATAGGTTGGTAGTTTTACTGTAAAGGCTATCGGGGTTGACCGTAAATTCTCCATGTATGGTTCCTTGAGATTAGCCATCATTATACTTGGTAGAGAAACTGGAAATGTTGAAGAATACTTATAAACCTTATTTTATATACTAAAATTGCCTATATTGGTATATTTTGCATGAACAATAACGGCTAAAGAGTCGGATGCACCATACAGAGATCCATAAGCAAGAACAGATGACAAAATTCGTCGACTACTGGTATGGACGATTAGCTCAGATGGTAGAGCGTGCTACCCCGGTCTGGCTCAAGGCACTGGTTCAAGTCCAGTATCGTCGAATTTTTTTCTGATCTTTGTTTATAATACTGGGATCCCGGTAATACTCTTATAATACCGGTATTGGAATCCCAATTGTGAGCATAACATACACTTTTTAACACGCTTTTCGAGAAAAAGTACTGCCAGAAATAGATATCGTAATAGTCATGATGGCGGGGTATGAACATCTAAATTCTAATTAGTCCGTCAGTTAGATAAGAAAAAACATTGTACAAGTATTAACTTGCTTTTCCAAAATAATAAAAAAATACTCATATCAATCGCATTAAAGTTTAGGAGTGGGGGCTCATGACGTCACTCCTGAGTACAATTTGTACCTAGGAGTGACGTCTCGCAATGTTTCGACTCAGTGTATCGCCTTTATATTTTGATTACGTAAAAAAAAAATACTTCTCCAATATTTTTTATTAATCTACAAATAAATACAATTTTTAAAATTTAGTCATCAGACCTATTGTGAGTTAGAACCCAGTAGTATCCGGATTATGTATTTTTTACAACATACAGAAAACCGTCTTAAAAAAAACCCTTCGTAACGAGATAAGGGAGTACGATATTTTTTTTTCACAACTACCTTCAAAAATTAAGTTTACCACTACACACAGTACACTACTTTACCTAATGACTAGACTGAATTTTTGAATCCCTCATATTGGTAATTTTTCATAGAATCTGAACATATAATTTGAATTTTTCTTTTGCAATATCTTTGGGCTAGCCATGTTTAAACCTATTCCTAATTCAAATGGGTAGAAGTAGTTCCTGAGATTTAAACTCTGTAACAGTTAGACAGACAGATTCACACTATAAGGGTTCCGTTTTTACCTTTTTGGTACGGAACCCTAAAAATAAAACTATTATTGTTTTATCTTAATTACTAAATAAACTAAATGCTTACATAAAATCCAAGTGCGCAGCATTTTTGCGCCCTTCAATGATTGAAACAAAACGATAATGTCTTTAAAATCCATTAAAAATCCGTGTCAAATGAAATTGCCTCCATGTTGGAATCTAAGTAATTACAGAGAACATTGCTAAGTACCTTGTAAACGATACGGTTTTAAAAATAAGCGTATTTTAATATAATTAAGTTATTTTTGGTTTATATCTTTTTATGTGAAAAGATCACACAATATGTCTAATTCTGCTACTGGTTTTCTAATCACTTTGATGTCAACTGTATCATAGTTTTCTTTCTTGTTTTATACACACACATATATATATATATATATAGTCGTTTATATGTATGTTTGTTTTTATTTATTTTTGTATTATTTTTAATTTTATGTCACCTCCTATTCATTCCTAGCTATTCATTTTCGCTAACCAAAGGTTGTCTGGAAGAGATCGCTCTTTAGCGATAAGACCGCCTATTGTCTAACGTATTTTATGTTAAGGTTCTATTGTACTGTTTCTTTTGTTGGTGTGCAATAAAGAATTGTTGTATTGTATTGTAATATTTTAAATAATAATAATTGTCCGTATAGTCGTTTCGATAAACGGTCGTATAGCGAAGAGTCTCGACCGACACCTCAAGAGACTCTCGCTAGATGGCTGGATCGAGGGTCAGATACAGAAGGCAGTAATCCTGGACACGGCCCGCATTGTCAGGAGGTTCCTCTCTGTGCAGCCCTAACCACCGGTAGCTTGAGCCCTGCCCCGCTTCCGGCGGCACCCTAAGTTAGGTTGTTCTATAATGTGTTTATATTTTGTATTTTACTTTTTATATATATACTAGCTTCTGCCCGCGACTTTGTTCGCCTTAATAAATTCATTTATCGCGGATAAGGGTATTTTTCTGGGATAAAAAGTATCCTATGTCCTTCCCCTGGACTCAAACTATCTCCATACCAAATTTCATTCCAATCGGTGCAGCGGTTTAAGCGTGAAGAGGTAACAGACAGACATACAGACACACTTTCACATTTATAATATTAGTATATTGTTAAAAACCTAAGATCGAAAGTAGATAAGTGAATAACTACTAAATGAAACGAAAGTGTCCTTTCAATATAATTTTGTCTAACAGTTTGAAGATTTTCAGCTCCTTTCTAGGTATCAAAGATATTTTTAATAGTTTCAACATTTCGTTCGTACCTAATTAAAATAGGGCATGAAAATCTAAATTGTAATTAGTCCATTTTTCGCTTTTTGAAAATACTAAAAAAATAGATAAATCGCATTAAAGTTCAGGAGTGGGGGATCGTGACGTCACTCCTTGGTACAATTTGTTCCTAGGAGTGACGTCACACGACATTTTGAAATGAATCGCCTTTTTTTGACTACGTAAAAAATAAAAAATACGACCAATTTTTTATTCATTTACATGAAGGGACTAATTATTCAAATTAAGTCATCATTCCTATTGTGTGGGTGGAAGGGAGTGTATTACTGATAAACAAAATAAGTATCAAAAAACATTTTTATTATGAAAAATAAATTATAACAAAAATGGTTGGCAGTATAATTAACGAATACAAGCTTTTTTAATATTATCTTATGGCATTTTTGTCGCTTTATTTTTAACCGACTTTAACAAGGAGGTTCTCAATTAGACTTTTTTTGTTTGTATGTATGCCCGTCGATATGTCGGCTATGATTGATGATTCTTATCTTGTTGCCAACCTTAACTTCAGGTGACCTATACATTAGATTAAAACCTGAAGAATCTGCGTAACATTGCAAATATTTAGCAAACATAAGATGCCTTGTAGATTACTTAATATTTCGTAAGTAGTCTGTGAGTGAATATTTTAATTAAATGCAACATTTGGAATGAGTTATTTTTAAACAGCAAATGAAAACAGTAAAAATTGTAGATTTTTACAAATATGTTGATGTTTCACCATCACGATGCGAAAGTGAATTTCTTCACTAAGAAACTATATTCTTAAAATAAAAAGATCTAAATGATGAAAAAATTAACTGATTGAAAAGCCTGTTAAAAATGCAAATTGCAAATATTGTAACAAATACTATCAAAATTTGAAGACAAGCTCGTCAGCTTGTAGCTCAGGGCTCTGTAGCTCAGTTGGCAGAGCGTGCGCCCCGGCAAGACACAAGGCACTGGTTCAAATCCAGTCAGTCTTGATTTTTTTTATTATTTAAATCGTTGTATTTTAATAATAAATTAATAATCGCTAAATTGAGAACTCCTTTTTTTTCATGATTAAAATATAATGAATTGCAACAACTTTTGATATTTTTTTTTTAATAGAAAAATAGCAAAGAAATCTTTGTCCATCGAAAATTTAAAATTTGGATGTCGTCTACACTGTATCCTTAGTAGTCTTATCATTGAAAACCAAGGACCATTAAAACTAGAGGACTGTCAGTTGTCATACTTTGGATCGTGTTCCGATCACAAAAAGATATTCTAGCAATAACTAGATGGCGCTTTAAAACTAAACATTTAACTATGTTATAATTGAATAAAGAAACATAGTATAGTAACAATCAGTTCGCAAATACCTAATCATAAGTAAATCGTAACATTTAAATACTGTGTCACGCTTGCAAAGTTAAATAATTGTAAAAAATCAGTTACCCTGATCTGGCATATACTTTTTTCTCATAATCATCATTTGGCATAATTTTCTGAAACTGACGCATTTTCAGGACCATTTAAACCATCACCATTAGCTTAGGTTAAGTTTGTTTTATAACACTCCTGAAAAGTTTACGTGTTCGGAAAAAAATGCATTATGCCAAATGATGATTGTGACGAAAAAAAAATGCCAGATGAGAGTAAACCGAAAAAAATAAATTCTTACGATAGCGTGGGTCTCCTTCGGAATCCCTAATGTTGTTTGTCCTAATGTATTGTTTGTCCTAATGTGTCTTTTATAATAACACATTTTTTTCAGAAACATTAAATTGAATCAGGATTTTTTACAAGATCATCGTATAGGTTAGTTAGGTTTGTTTTATAACAATCCTGAAAAGTAGTTTCGTAAAAAAATGCGTTATGACAAATTATACATTATGACAAATGACGTTAGGGATGGCGATATAGATCCAGATGGCGTTGTACATATCGGGGAACGGCTTTTTGTATGGAGATGGTCAGTCCTCTTGTTTTAATGGTCCTTGGTGAACAGGGACTTAAATTAAAGAGCAACATGTACAGGCTCTCTTTCTTGCGAATACTGCTCCTGCTCAATCTCTTCCTCTTCGTCAAATTCCACGTCTTCGTCATCAACATGAGCTTCCTGTAAAAAAAAAAGTTTCCGTCAAAAAGTCATTTTTGTGTCAAGCTTTTAAGTCCAATATTTATATATTTTATCACAGATATTATACAGAGCTGTGAAATCCCCTTGTAGACAATAATAATCGCCGGGTATTAACTGCCTATATACTTCCAAGATTGAAAACAGAAACCAAATATTTGTTATATATATACATTTGTTATCCACGTCATACCTCTGCTCATTTTGCAAAAGTATTCTTTTCATGTCAGTCAAAATATTTGACCATTTGCCAAATGACTTGAAATCCTTGGATTGTGAAGGTTTCAAAACCAAATTATTTAAGTGGTGTTTACAAATAATGTTCTACTCTGTTAATTAACACTTTGGAACAAACAATGCCTATTGAAATAAAACAATTTAACGGATTATATCGCGTATATTATCTCATTTTAGTTCCCGACGTTTCGAAACGTCGGGAACTAAAATGAGATAATATACGCAATATAATCCGTTAAATTGTTTTATTTCAATGAGTAATAATCGCGGAAACAGAAGAAAATATTATGCATATTGAGAGTTAAAGAATTGTACGTCAAATTCTGGCTGAATGAAATCAAATAAATATAACCATGCCACCTTTTATAATCACTCACATTCAAACAATAAATCATTCTGTGTTAGTATTTGTATTTAAATAATTTACTTTTACCGGGACACGGTTCTTATGAGATGGCATACCCTGCCTCACCTCCTTACTTATCCGAAAGATTTTCATTTACGGCTACTGGTAGTGGCCACCGCCTGCGCTCGAGTGCCAATTTTTCTCTTGCCTTTCCGGCCAATAAGTCACGTACATACAGGAAATCTTTTACTGTGCATTCCGTTAAATTATGGAATAAGTTACCCGTATCTGTGAGGCAATCACAATCTGTGGCATCATTGAAGGCCACGCTAACAAAGTTATGGCTGGAAGACCCTAGACCAGACTAGATTAATTGTCCTTTATAATTTTTCTCGACATTTTTGACTTAAATATTTATGTGTTTATTAATTAAGGTTAAAGATTTAAATGTATATATATATATATATATACATATATATATATATATATATATATATATATATATATATATATAGGTATATATGTAATATATATAAAGTATTCGTATTATATCAATTTGTATATATTATAGGTAAGTATTTATTATTTTTTCATTTATAAGAATAAAATTTTGGCTTCGTTTTATTATTGTGCATATTAAGTACCTAATTAGTTGGTTTGTCTATCTTCTTTAATGTATACTTTTTTTCTTTCATTTGCTTAAAGGTTAACTGGAAGAGATCCCTCACAGGGATAAGTTCGCTTTTGTACATATCTGTGATTGTAAATATTTTTTTTTGTATTTATGTGCAATAAAGTGAATACATACATACATATCAAACGTACGTGTTATTAAAAAAAAAGATATGCTTTTTTTCCTACTATGTTTTAACTTTTATAAGTTTTGATATGTTTTCTTGGAGAAGTAAGAAGTTCATACTTTAAAAAATATATTTAAGATATGCGAAGTACTTATGTTGTAATAGTTAAGAATTATTCAGAAAAAATGACTGCCCGTTGAATTTCTTTCGGATTTCTTTTCAGTTTGGGAAATGCTTGTAAAAGTGCCCTTGCGCCCACTATATAAATAAAATATCTATACATACATATAAAGATATTTTCATTAATAAATAAGTGATACGGACTCTTTGAAGCTCACACAATTGAATATTTTTATTTTTATTTTTAGTATGTTTGTATGTGTCGTCGAGGCTTCATCACGACAAAACGGCTAAACGGATTTAAACTATTTTTGGTACACGGGTAGCTGGGCATCCAAAAATGGTTATAAGATACTTTTTACCCAACTAAGAGAGTAAGAAAAAAGAGGGTTATGACTTTTTTTCTCCTTGGATGACTAAGTTGTGAGCACGTAGTACAAAATCAAGGACCATTAAAACAAGAGGACTATGACCATACTTTAGATAGTCCGCCGATCGCAGAGATATTCTGGCAAAAACTAGATGGTGCTTTAAAACTAAACATTTAACGATGTTATAATTGTACTAAAAAACATAGTATAGTAACAATTAGTTTGCAAAAAGCTAATAATAAATAAATCGTAACATTTAATACTGTGTCACGCTTGCAAAGTTGAAATATCGTAAAGAATAATTCTTATTCATAGATGGCGTTGTACATATCGGAGAACGGTTTATGTATGGAGGTTGTCAGTCCTCTTGTTTTAATGGTCCTTGCACAGAATAATATGATAGTACATTACTTACCGAGGGCTGTAAAAGAAAGGAAGCCTTAAATCGCAGGTACTTGTGACCCAAGCCGCAGGCGAGGGTTGTAAATATGCGATAGAGGGCTTTCTTCTTTACTGCCCCCGGTGAGTACACAATTTTACGTCTTCATCTGGCCATAATGCGTGTTTTACCGTACCAGCCATTATTGTTGAAACTCCTTAGCAGTTTCTGGTTTCTAGGCAAGGTGTATTTTTAATGCTTGCTGTCACTCTTAATTTTCTTTGTACTGTCAATATACACCTAGTGTTGGTTTCCAAGAATTTTCTTTCATTTTACACTGCGCAACATTATTAGGTTATGGGACCAGCACGATTCCACTATGCAACATTATTAATTATGGCCAGGTGTAACATATAGATTATTTTGATTTCTGACCTGGTATTGTTGGTACTCTGACACCAGGTCGTTCATATTGCTCTCGGCCTCCGTGAACTCCATCTCGTCCATACCCTCACCAGTGTACCAGTGGAGGAAAGCCTGAGGAATAAAGTACAATTTTAATTTTAAAACCTTTATCAAGGAATTGGTATAAAGTAAAAATCGTCAATAACTGACCAACAGTGGCGTGCGGTCCATATAGGCACAAGGCACTGCCTACCCTGAACGACTATGGCTCCATATAGGCTACATATAGGCACAGAGACTGCCTAAAAATATGCTTATTTGTTTAAATAAACAAGATTGGAAGTGTACAATTTTGGTGTTAAATTAATAATCTGAGTTTGTACTATATTTAAATAATGAGATCATGTTCTTAACTACGGTATATCTAAATGATGTGTGTAAGGTATCACCTTGCGTCGGAACATGGCGGTGAACTGCTCGGATATCCGCTTGAAGATCTCCTGGATGGCGGTGGTGTTGCCGATGAAGGTGGCGGACATTTTGAGGCCGCGCGGCGGGACATCGCACACAGACACTTTCAGGTTGTTCGGGATCCATTCCACGAAGTAGCTGCAATTTTTTTATATATTAGGGACAATCTTATACAGGTTAATAAGCGTAATATCCATACTAATCAGATACGTCATTAAACGCCATTTTACCGCATGCCACATCCCATGCGAGGGTTGGGAAGAGCTTGCACAACAGAGAGGAGTATGGTGCAGCTCTGGTCATGAGGCCGTCACTGATATTGAGGAGCGTCGATTGCAAGACTTCGATGCAAAGACCCTAAACAGAAAAACCCGCCCTAAGCCTTCCTATACCACGTATAACGACAAAGGGGAGTTACATTGTGGGCCATGCAACAAAATTTTCAAAACCAAACTCGGTTTTGCAAGACACATTCGTGCACATGACCGACGCTCGTGAAGGTCATGATGCCAGGTTTCGCCATTGACGGATACGTCAAGGAGGACGATATATATATGATATATATATCCATACTAACATTATAAATGCGAAAGTGTGTCTGTCTGTCTGTTTGTTACCTCTTCACGCTTAAACCGCTGAACCGATTTGGATGAAATTTGGAATGGAGATAGTTTGAGTCCCGGGGAAGGACATAGGCTACTTTTATCCCGGAAAAATACCCATATCCGCGATAAACGAATTTAAGGCGGATGATGTCGCGGGCAGAAGCTAGTATATTATAAACGTGAAAGTATGTATGTACCTACGTTCTACATAATCTCAAAAACTACTGGACGAATTTATATGAAACTTTCCAGTTATGTACCTTATATATCAGAATAGGACATAGGCTATAATGTATGTCAAATTTCTTCCCTTTTAGGGGCGAAAAAGGGGATAAAATATGTATCGAAAGTAAATATTTTTTTACGCTAGGAGCTTGAAATCTATATTATACTTAAGTTTAATGATCTGATTAGGTTTTTCTGGGTTTTCCCTAATCCTTGCAACAAATGTTGGATCATATTGTATCTCTCCCAGTAAACACTTCTCTAATGTACTGTACCTGACAATTCGAAAGTGTTTGTAACTAGGCCTACTTGAATAAAGAATTATTTGATTGATTGATTGATAGAATATGCTTCACATTAATTTGTAAAATATCGAGTTTTGGGGAAAGACATAAGCTACTTTGTATCCCAGAAAAATACCCTTATCAGCGATAAATGAATTTAAGGCGGACGAAGTCGCGGGCAGAAGCTAGTAATATTATAAATGCGAAAGTGTGTCTGTCTGTCTGTCTGTTACCTCTTCAGGCTTAAACCGCTGAACCAATTTGGATGAAATTTGGTATGGAGATAGTTCGAGTCCCGGGGAAGGACTTATCCGCGATAAACCCCTCTTTTTTTCTTTAGCATAGTCGGATAAAAAGCATCCTATAACCATCTGGAGATATCCAGCTACCCGTGTACCAAAAATAGTTGAAATCCGTTTAGCCGATTTAGCGTGATGAAGCCACAACGACACATACAAACATTTCATTTTCACAACTTTATAATAGTATAGATAGACTAATAATACCGTTGAATGACCCATAAAATGTATGGTAACTTTCGTTATGAAACCGCTTCGATAGACGCAAGTTCAAACATAGCTGCAGAACAAAGTTCTTACATTTGGTGGAGGTGCGGAGTATATAAATAAATAAATATTATGGGACAACAATATTGATACAAAGATCTAAGTAGAAAAGAAAAATTAATTGCGATCCACTGCAGTCTAAGCCGGAATCGAACCAGCGTCTCTGTTATACCGGAACAGCGTCCTATCCGTTAGACCATCAGACCGCTTGTGATTCACATCGAATTAATCCTCTACCTTCGGTAACGATACGTTACTCACGACCTTATCCACCATTTATTTTTGAAAGGTTTACTACCTTATAACACCACTCTAAGAAGATGCGCTTTCGCAACATTTCTTCAAGCTGACCTGCCATTTCAGTAGTGTGAAGCTTACGAGAGAGATGGCGCTGTAATCACTTTAGTGTTTGTTTATATTTTTAATGTGAAAACATCACATATGTGATGCTTTCACATTAAAAAACCTTTCAAAAATAAATGGTACATAAGGTCGTGAGTAACGTATCGTTACCGAAGGTAGAGGATTAATTCGTTGTGAATCACAAGCGGTCTGATGGTCTAACGGATAGGACGCTGTTCCGGTATAACAGAGACGCTGGTTCGATTCCGGCTTAGACTGCAGTGGATCGCAATTAATTTTTCTTTTCTACTTAGATCTTTGTATCAATATTGTATCAAAAAATATGTGATGTTTTCACATTAAAAATATAAACAAACATTATGGGACAATTTTACACAAATCGAACTAGTCCCATGGTAAGCTCAATAAGGCTTGTGTTATGGGTACTAGACGACGATATATTTAATAGATATATTACTTATATACATAGAAAATATCCAAGACTCATGAACAAATATTTATGCTCATCACACAAATATTTGCCCTTACCGGGATTTGAACCCAGGACTTCAGCTTCGCAGGCAACGTTACTCCCACTGAACTAAACCGGTCGTCAAATATGATATGACCCACACATTTGGTGGAGCAGTGGGGTGATGTGAGGTGTGGGGCCCGTGCAGCTGTAAGGTGTGCAAATGTAAGAGGATGAGCTCTGAGTGGTGTAGCCAATTAAAGTAACTGGGGCTTTAATTATTTTTGTCACTTCTCAAAAAGTACGTCATACTAGCTTTGCTAAGCGAGACTAAAATAGTACATTGTTTTGTGTATATATATATATTTAAATATTTAGTAGTATGTATGTATAATATGTATGTTTGTTTTTATTTATTTTTGTATTATTTGTAATCTTATCTCACCACCTACTCATTCCTATCTATTTTATGTCATTTCCGCTACCCAAAGGTTGTCTAGAAGAGATCGCTCTTTAGCGATAAGACTGCCTATTGTCTACCGTATTTTATGTTAAGGCTCTATTGTACTGTTTCTGTTGTTGGTGTGCAATAAAGAATTGTGGTATTGTATTGTACATTTAGCCCCTAGGGTTTAAAAGAAAGCCATATAATCCCATACAAATTTCCATGAGACTGAAAGAAAAAACTTGCGGACATCTGCTACATACAAATAATTAAAAACAAACAAACCAACCTGATCAGATTGCTCCGCCTGTACTTTTAGTTTTTCATGAAATATGCAATTTCAATGTTAAGTCTTTTTTATTTTCTCGCAGTCGAAGTGAAAAGCAGAGTGTTTAACACGTGGCTAAAAGCCATTATGACACTCAGACATATTTGTCCTCGCTCACTTCGTGAGTTCTTCCAAATAATCACTTCGTGTCACCATGGCTTATTTTAGCCACTTACACTTGCAATAGTAGATTGTTTGACAAGGGTCAAACAATCTACTATTGTATTCAACGTCTATCTTACGACCACGAGTAGGATAGTCGTACTGTACAGTAGGATGGACCGTTTTGCTTTTTTCGAGATTTTTGAAAAGTAATAGTTGAAAAAAGTTGTAGTTTGGTTTGACGACCGGTTTGACTCAGTGGGAGTAACGTTGCCTGCGAAGCTGAGGTCCTGGGTTCAAATCCCGGTAAGGGCAAATATGTGTGTGATGAGCATAAATATTCGTTCCTGAGTCTTGGATGTTTTCTATGTATATGAATAATATATCTATTAAATATATCGTCGTCTAGTACCCATAACACAAGCCTTATTGAGCTTACCATGGGACTAGAGCGATTTGTGTGTAATTGCCCCCGCAGTTCGATTAAAAACATACAAAATGTACGAACTACTAAAAAAAAAAGATGTTTGTATTTTCTTTTTTTTATCATATCTAAGTTTTCTATAACCATAAAAACTATATTCAATTGAAATCAACATTCAGTTATTGACACAAATTCGAAATAATAATATAAAACATCATAGCCCTCGTTTAGTATGGACATTTCCATACTATTGAAATAAAACAATTTAACGGATTATATCGCGTATATTAGGTAGGGAGGACCTCCCGTCCTCCCGTGACCATGGAAAGCTGGAAAGCTTCCGAAACGTCGGGAACTAAAATGAGATAATATACGCGATATAATCCGTTAAATTGTTTTATTTCAATGAGTAATAATCGCGGAAACAGAAGAAAATATTATTTCCATACTAATTTAAAGCTGGATGCTCCAGCAAAAGATACACATCAAGTAAAAAAAAAAAAAAAAAACCTATCCTATGGTTTCATTTCACACATTATTTTGCTATTACCATAATTAATAGTAGATTGTTTGACAAGGGGCTAAAATAAGCCATCATGACACGAAGTTATTATTTGGACGAGCTCACGAAGTGAGCGAGACTTCGACTACGAGAAAATAAAAAGGACTCAACATCAAAATTGTATATAAAACTAAAAGTACAGTTTGAGCAAATCAGCAAGTTTGGCCAATCTGATCAGGTTGGTTTATTTGTTTTTAATTATTGGTAGCTGGCCGCAAGTTTTTTTTACAGTGTCATAGAAATTTGTATGAGATTATATGGCTTTCTTTTTTACCCTAGGGGCTAAATGTACTATTTTAGTCTCGCTTCGCGAAGCTAATATGACGTAATTTTAGAGCAGGAGAAGTGAAAAGTAGATTTTTATTTTTCTTCATACATGAGCGATCCACCCTACTGTACAGATGACGATGATGCAGATGTTCAGAAATGAGTCAAATACCTGGTGTTCTTATTCTGTATGGCCATTACTTGGTTGTCCACCTCCCTCATGCTCATGAGTCCTCGGAACATGGTAGCCACGGTGAGGTACCGCCCGCGGCGCGGGTCGCACGCCGTCATCATGTTGCCCGGGTTGAACATCTGAAACCGTTGTCTAAGTTGATAAAAGCGACATCTAGTGGCGAGTGACGGAACTACGATGACTAGCTTCAGACGTTCGCGCTAAGCAGGGATCGGAAAAAAATACCGGTTATTTTGTATGTAGCAAGGACCATTAAAACAAGAGGACTGACACTTGCCATACTTTGGATCGTGTTCCGATCGCAAGGAGATATTCTGGCAAAACTAAACATTTAAGGATGTTATAATTGAATAAAGAAATGTAGTATAGTAATAATTAGTTCACAAATAGCTAATAATAAATATGCTTACAAAGTTGAATAATTGTAAAAAATAATCCTTATACATAGATCGCCATCTATGTATAAGGATTATTTTGTACATATCGAGGAACGGCTTTATGTATGGAGATGGTCAGTCCTCTTGTTTTAATGGTCCTTGCTACATACAAAATAACTGGTATTTTATTCGCTCTTTTCGTTCAATAACGAAATTCTTGTCTATTTTATCGAAATTCCACAACTTGAATCAGATTTTTCCAAATATGTTAGTCTTCTCCTTAATCCAGTTTTGTATCACTCCGGAAATACGGTGTATTGTAGAAAATTCAAAAATAACGGTTCCGATCGATCCCTGGCGCTAAGTGCAAAACCGATCCGGGGTTGAACATCTGAAACGGTTAAGTAACTTGATCAACGCGCCATCTAGTGGCAGCAGTTGACACCGGATATCCAATAATAGATCATCGGGTTGCGCATCTCTGACATTTATAGATTTTATGTTTTCAAGTGTGGCGATTCACTTACATGAATAAGAAAGCCATTGTAAATTTAAAAAAAACACTGGATAGAAACTGGTTTCACTGTACCTGACTCATGAGTTCTGCTACATTCTGAGCGCGGTAGTCCATTGAGTTCCTGGCTGTCAGTGGAGCGAAACCTGGAATAAATGGTCGGCACAATTAAATAATGAATAGTGTCAGTATGTAATAAAAATGACAGTTTTAGTTGAATCGATAATACATCTAGAAAAATATTGATAATTTCGAAACGGTTAGGCCGATTTTCTAGAGCCATAATCTTTTTAAAACACCCAAAAAAGTAAAGTTCTTTTTATTCCAAACTAGAAGATGCCCGCAACATCGTTCGCGGAGGAAATACAGTTTTAATAAAAGTCTTATCCATCTTAAGCTTTCGTCACCATAATGCCATCGCTTACCATCAGGCGACCCGTCAGCTCGTTTGCCTCCTATGTCATAAAAAAAAATGTCGCAATCGGCCGCCCTTTAATCATCATTCAAGACACTTATTTGTCACATACTGACCGGGCATGAAGAAGTGGAGACGGGGGAAGGGCACCATATTGACGGCCAGCTTTCGGAGATCCGCGTTTAGCTGTCCGGGGAAACGGAGGCATGTGGTAACTCCGGACATTGTCAACTGGAATATTAAGATTCATCACATTAATTAAACTAGTGGTTGTGAGCTGTATCTCGACTCTTTCAACCTCGATATCACCGACACCGGTTTGGCTCATTGGGAGTAACGTTGCCTGCGAAGCTGAAGGTCCTGGGTTCAAATCCCGGTAAGGGCAAATATTTGTGTGATGAGCATAAATATTTGTTCCTGAGTCTTGGATGTTTTCTATGTATATAAGTAATAAATCTATTAAATATATCGTCGTCTAGTACCCATAACACAAGCTTTACAGAGCTTATCATGGGACTAGTTCGATTTGTGTAAAATTGTCCTCTAATATTTATTTTTTGTCCTGTAAAATGTCGTTAAATTGTCCTGTAATATTTATTTATTGTCCTGTAATATTTATTTAAATTGTCCTGTAATATTTATTCAAATTGTCCTTCAATTAATATTTATTTATTGTCCTGTAATATTTGTTTAAATTATCCTGTAATATTTTTTTAAATCGTCCTGTAATATTTATTTAAATTGTCCTATAATATTTATTTAAATTGTCCTCTAATATTTATTTATTGTCCTGTAATATTCATTATACTGACCGAAATCAGATGGTTGAGGTCTCCGTAACTGGGGCTGGCGAGCCGCAGGGTTCTGAAGCAGATGTTGTACAGTGCCTCGTTGTCGATACAGAAGGACATGTCAGTGTTCTCAACAAGTTGGTGTACGGAGAGCGTCGCGTTGTATGGCTCCAGGACTACCTCGCTGACCTGAGGACAAGAAAGTTTCCATGTAAAAAAACCGACCTGAGGGTTCCGTACAAACTTTCACTTACCCTCGTATTATTACCCGGTTCCGGATGGATACAAATGAGGTGCGAACTTAACTCAACCGGGTTGAAAAGATAGGTTTTTGAAGTGATAACGTCTTGTAAATCGATGAATACCGGCTGCATCCACAAAAAAGTGTCAGCCGAGTCGCTCGTTACATTGCGATTGCGACTGCGTGCGTACACGGGTAGGTAGGTGGATTAGTGGGTGGGTAGGTGGGTATGTAGGGTGAGTCGTAAAGAAAAGGTTTTACTGTCAGTGATAGAGGTTTATTGTATCTGCATGTATCTATATGTCTCTTTACAACTGTGTACGTGTTACTCCTGAAAATATATTATTTACTGCAAGATCTGGATATTATTTATCACCAAACACTTCCAAAACAATTGGGTGGGTAGGTAGGTGGGTGGGTGGGTGATTATAATTTTCGTGTAATATTTATGTTTCCTTAAGAGGCCCATAGTCAGAGACCACCCAGGCCCATGTGGAAATCTATTGAGGAGGTCTGTGTCCAGCAGCGGACGTCCTACGGCTCAAATTATGATGATGATTTATATTTATTTATACAAATTGAGAAAATCTCTCCTATTTTAATTTTTTTTTTTAATTTTTCCTTTGTAAATCAAAATATATCCACAGTACGAAAAACAATGTTTAAGAATGTACAAATCAAGCTCTATAATATGACACCCCATTTGACCTAGTAGCTAGACTGTACAATTTTTGGCCTATTTATTGGCGAATATATTTGCAGGGTCACAACCTTCTTAACCCCCTCATCAGTCGCAGACCATGGGAGTGCCACGTTGTCAAGCTATAATGGGAACTGGTGAAGGCCATCATACAGCCAGGTTGAGGGCTGTGTAAGCTCTAATACAGCTTGTGTGCTACTTAGGATGTTTATTCATAGTTTATGTTTAAGTTGTTTCTATGTATATGTATCTCTTTGAAATAAAACAATTTAACGGATTATATCGCGTGTATTATCTCATTTTAGTTCCCGACGTTTCGGAAGCTTTTCAGCTTTCCATGGTCACGGGAGGACTGAGAAAAGATGTATTGTCCTCTGGCAAAATTACAATTTGTGCAAACTACCCATTTTTGAAAAAGCAAATAAAGGTGTACATACACCGCGGATGGGCCTAAGCTGTAAAGACAATTACACATGTGCCAGAAGGGCTTAATAATTTTATTTTAATAATTTTCCAAGCAGCATTTCACAAATGAGGCGTACTGAGGAGAAAAGAGGCCCATCTGGCGTGTACCTTTGTTTTTTCAAAAATGGGTAGTTTGCACAAATTGTAATTTTGACAGAGGAAAATACATCTTTTCTCAGTCCACCCGTGACTATGGAAAGCTGAAAGGCTTCCGAAACGTCGGGAACTAAAATGAGATAATATACGCGATATAATCCGTTCGCTTGTTTTATTTCAATGAGTAATAATCGCGGAAACAGAAGAAAATATTATATGTATCTCTGTTTGTTCTCCAAATAAAATAAAAATATTACTCTCAAGTTTTGAATGAACGGGAACTTACTTTGGGCGAAGGTACGACACTGAAGGTATTCATGATGCGGTCGGGGAACTCTTCTCTTATCTTGCTCAGCAGGAGCGTGCCCATACCGGACCCGGTGCCGCCGCCAAGCGAATGTGTCAGCTGGAACCCTGAAACCAAAATAACCAATGTTCGGATTAGGGTGTGCTATTTCCCGTGACTTCCTAACGAAAAATTAATTGATTGACTGGTTACGTTTAAACCTATGACTGTGGCTTGTTTTATGGGCTTAGTGATTATCTCATTGTGACTGTTTTGGGGCTCTTGATGACGTCATCAATTTTTGCCCCCCCCCCCCCCCCCCTAAAATCATCCAACCATAATAAATCAAATGACCCCCCACCCCCACCCAAATAAATTTTTTCATTTCCAAATAATGCGTTTTTAGCAACAGTTTATACACGAATTTCATTCCTTGTTTTACTCATTGAAGCACTTTTTAAAGATACGAAAGATATATGTCTTTCCCCGGGACTCCAACTATCTCCATACCAAATTTCATCCAAATCGGTTCAGTGGTTTAAGCGTGAAGAGGTAACAGACAGACACACTTTCGCATTTACAATATTAGTATGGATTAATATGAATAAGTTTGGGAGTGACGTCACAAGGAACTTTAACGGACTATATCTTCATAATTTTTTGTTTAATTGGCGAAAGAAAAAATACTTATCCAATATTTTCTGATAATCTGACTGACGAACTTATTATATTTTTTAGGACACAGACCTATTATTAATAACGTACCTTGTAGACAGTCGCAATTCTCGGCTTCCTTCCGGATGACATCCATGACGGAGTCAACGAGTTCAGCGCCCTCGGTGTAGTGGCCCTTGGCCCAGTTGTTGCCTGAAAATATGCAAAATATGTTTAAGGGGCTACTTCGTCATTCGTAAATCACGCCCGAAATGCGGAGCTAGCCAATAAGCGTGATTTGTAATAAGGGACGCATTTATTGCTCGCGCGCATCAAAGATAGAGAAAGCTAATACACTACATGCTTGGAGTTTTTTGGCGTAAGCGCCAGATGTAAAAGTACCATGAAATCGAAGATATTATTATGTTTTGTTAACATTTGAGTTAATCACTTAAAAGATAAAGGGAAGAATGACATTTTGACATAATTTAGCCGCTTATTAATCTCTCGTTTGTACAAAAAAGACAAAAAACAGGAAATGAAGACGCATTTTCGGATAACTTTTCTATCGCGGAAATTTTGATTAAACATGTTTCCGCGTTAATCACTGAATAGGTTATATAGTCAAGAAACACATATCTAAAAACCAGCCTGATATATGTACTAGATTTGACAAAAAATGCGCTACAAAATAGCTGAAATTTTCGATGCATCCCCTTAAGGACCTGCATCGTCGAGG
This sequence comes from Hedya salicella, assembly GCA_905404275.2. NCBI lineage: Eukaryota > Metazoa > Arthropoda > Insecta > Lepidoptera > Tortricidae > Hedya > Hedya salicella. Next base: position 2,690,038 of record FR990120.1, read on the forward strand.
AAAAACCACGCCCCTAACGCCGAGCCGGCCAATAAGCGTAATTTGTAATAAGGGACGCATTTATTGCTCGCGCGCATCAAAGAAAGAGAAAGCTAATACACTCATGAATATAGTGTCTTAGAATATGGTATAAAAGAAATTAAAAAAATCGGGCTATTATAAACAAATTTAAGCTATTATAAATAAATTATTTTGTTTTTAAATGATAATTTTATCGATACTATTATACTTAAGTTAAATGATCTGATTAGGTTTGGTTTTTCTGGGTTTTCCCTAATCCTTGCAGCAAATGTTGGATCATATTGTACGTCTCCCAGCAAACACTTCACTCTCATGTAACTGACATTTCGAAAGTGCTTGTAACTAGGCCTACTCGAATAAAGAATATTTTGATTTGATTTGATTTGATTTGATTTAATGTTTTGTGAAACCGTAAAATGACTGTAGTATATAGTAAAGTGCACTCACCAGCGCCACTCTGTCCAAAAACGAAGTTGTCTGGCCGGAACAGCTGTCCGTAGGGCCCCGACCTCACGGAGTCCATGGTCCCAGGTTCCAGGTCCACAAGCACTGCCCGGGGCACGTAGTTACCTATGAAATAAGATGATGATTAGGTTAAATAGGTATTCTACATATAGGTAGGTATATTATTTAGGATTACACATACTACATATCGAACTTGCATTCAAATTCAAATAGTTTATTCTGTAAGTATGCCGCAAGGGCACTTTTACAAGTCTGACTCTACGGCATTTCCCAAGAGGAGACCACTGCTGAGAAGAAAGCCGAAAAAAACTCAACAGTCAGTCATTTTTCCAAAATAATTTTTAACAATTACAATATTGTCTTAATTATACTTAAAACTTTTACAATTGTGATTTAACTAATTTATAAATGGTACATGCAGAGGAGATGTACAGATTCTCCAGATCAATGTGAATATCCATACTTAATATTATAAATGCGAAAGTGTGCCTGTCTGTTTGTTACCTCTTCATGCTTAAACCGCTGAACCGATTTAGATGAAATGGAGATAGTTATTGTAGATGGTATGGAGATAGTTTGAGTCCCGGGGAAGGACATAGGCTACTTTTTATGCCGGAAAAATACGCTTATCCGCGATAAACGAATTTAAGGCGGACGAAGTCGCGGGCAGAAGCTAGTAAAATATAAACTAATAATTTTCTCAGAGATGTATATTACTATCTAATACTAGAAGTTGCCCGTAACTTCGTTCGCGGAGGAGAAAAAGTCATAACCCGTCGTTTTTTCTTCAGCGTAGTCGGGTAAAAAGTATCCTATAGCCATCTGGAGATACCCAGCTACCCATGTACCAAAAATTTTGGTAATCTGTTTAGCAGATTTTGCGAGATGAAGCCACAACGACACATAGAAACATACATAAACTCCAAAAAAATATTTTTCGTTTTAGTGACCTCCAAATAGTCAGTAAAAATCACTTTTTTGAAAATATCTTCATATACATATTTATGTATAGATATACATATTTGATAATTTTATACTATTTATTGGCTTTTTTTAAATTTGTTTTACTGTCTTCATTAACTTTTATTGTACTTTTCCCTTTTTTTCTAATTTTTCAAATCAGGCTCCCAAAGGGCTTTGACTAAATTAGTCTTGCAGTTTGCTCTACATGCAAATTGCAACTAGGGATTGCAATCCGGTCCGATTCTCAATCCGGTCGGATCCGGCCGAATCCGGCCGGATTGAAGTTTTGCTGTTGCGTCTATACAACATTATGCTTTTTGTCCAGTGTATTGGCCGTAAAGTAGACATGCGAAGCTGTTTCTGCAAATTAACTAATGAAACAATGGATTACCGCTAAAAATCACCCTTGATATGTGAAACACCAGTCTCACTAGCCACTTATTTCACAGTAATATGAAAATTTAAGCATCTACTTCAATAATATTTAGCCTTAACTTAATAACATTATTAATCTATTTACAGCCACACACATGGTAACCTTGTCTCATAGTAAATCTATCAAAATTACATCTTCTTTATAAAAATTAAAAATAACACTTTAATTAAAGGAACTGTTTATAGTTTTAATTTCTAAATCCAAGAATTGTCACTAATTCGGTGTATTGGATCATGATTCATGATTGTTCTTTTAACTTTGGGCCTACTTTTCTTCTCTATTATGTAATATTGATTAATCAACTTTATTAATACTATAAGAGGTAACATCAAATGCCTTCTCTACGCGGATGACTTAAAATTAATTTACAGAATTAAACATAAAATGATTACCAGACACTCCAAGAGGACATTGCTGCTGTCGTCCGATGGAGTGTGGTTAACAAACTTCACTTCAATGGGTCGAAGTGTTGTGTATGCACTTTCAGTCGGTTAACTGCTCCCACTTGTGCACAATACTTGTTAGGTTCGGAGCTAATTAACAGGGATTATTCTGTTAAAGACCTGGGTATAGTGTTTGATCCTCATATAACTTTCCACGATCACATTAGGGCTCTTGCCGCCGATGGTTTTCGTAGATTGGGTTTTGTTATGCGCAATGCCAGAGAGTTTTACGACCCGTCTGTTATAAAACACCTATATAATGCTCTAGTAAGGAGTAAATTGGAGTCCTCCGCTATAGTCTGGAACCCTTGCCAGTCTTCCTACAGCTTGCTTTTGGAAATAGTCCAAAAAACATTTTTGAGATTTTTATACAAAAAAATCTATGGATACTATCCATACTTATACCCTACAAAGTTTCTTCTCGGAACCTTGGGATTCCATTCCCTAGAAGTGAGGCGCAACTTGAGTCTGCTTACATTAGTCTGCCGCGTGCTGCGAGGAGAGTCTGATTGCCTTGAGCTAGTGGATAATTTAGTAAGGTTATTCGTTCCGGATGTCCCTCGAATTATGCTTAGACCCCGCATGCGCGCGTTGTTGGCCGTGCCTGCAGCTCGTACTGTGTCGCACAGGAACTCAGCGCTCCTCCGCGCCTTGACGTTGCTCAATGCACTTCTGGTGTCGACACCGGAATGCGATTTGTTTGCGTGGCGATGGACGGCTGTATGTAATGCGTGTTTGAAGTACTGTGAGTTGATGGATGACAGGATAACTAGTGTCCCTATCTGATTGTTAGCTTAAGTTTACATTTAGTTTCACAGTGTATTAGATCTAGTCTGTAATGCTGTGTGAACATACTTATAAATAAATAAATCAACAATAATAAAATGCTATACTTCCTTAATACCCGTAATATTAAACATACATAAAGAAAGCTAATAAGTAATCACATATCACATCACATTGCACTTTAAATCCTTAATAGGTAAGATACGAAGACATGTTTTAATTGTAATAATGTTAATTGAAAAAAATATTTTTCTAATTTGTCCAAAGAAACACAATTAACCATTAAACAAAATTAACGTCTCAAACAATAATTAAGAAAGACATCGTTCTTTAAAGCTTAACTAGATCTAGATCATATGGACTATTGTCTTTTTTTCCTTACTCAAATTTTGACCAAATTAAAATCAGCTTTCTTGGGTTGGGTAGTCTGTTTGTATGTCTGTTGTGGCGTCTCTTCAGTCTCTACGGGTCTACCGGATCCGGTACCGGATACGGTAATTTTTTACCGGATCCGGAGGCCGCCAAAAAGTACCGGATCCGGCCGGATTGCCGGATCCGCCGGACCGGATTGCCATCCCTAATTGCAACACCGTGCTGAGTCAAAGCCTCTTCTTTATCGCACACATTGCTGGACTCTTTGAAGGCACTTCACTCTTGTGTAATATATAGGCACGATACATACAGTGTGGAAAGGTATGACGATCCTTTCCGCGAAAGGGGGATTGTTTAGATTTAGTTTTTCCTCTAACAAAACTAGGCTCAATTTCCTAAGCATTTTGAAGTTATAGGCTAACTTAGTTATAGGTTAACTTTTAATGCAAAATACTGCAAGTGACAACCCTCATTAGCTTCAGTAACATTTAACAATAACACAAGGGTCAGTGATCTTTATCAAAACAACATTTCTACCCATAATATTTCCCAGTCAATATTACAATTGTGTGTGTACACTTACATGTAAGTAGATAGTACGTAATCATAGTAGGGTTGTCACTAAGAAGAACAATAATTAATTTTAATATTTTAACTAATTGTTCATAAAAAAAATCTAAACATTACGAATCGATTCTCCATCACTTAAACTAACCCCCCTTTGCGGAAAGGATCGTCGTGCCTTTCTACCCTGTATATCACTCTATTCGTCAGCGAAGTCTTGTTGTGTGTGCTTTTCGGAATAAACGAGTTTTCTTTCTTTCTTTTCGATATCTCACGTGTACCTTGTTTTATGAGCCTTTAAAGTTGGGTGGGAAAGTCCATTTTTTAAGTAAGATCATTTGAAAATACCAATAATACCATTGAGTCACCCATAAAATGAATAAGTATCTTTTGTTATGAAACCGTTTCGACAAAGATCTTAATTCCTGCATACAGGTAGGAATGTGTGACGTCACACTTTCCTAGACTTTTGTATGGAGCGTGTTTTGGGAAACCCTAAAAATGTGTTGTCTACTATACCAACAGTTTAAAAGGGCATTGCTACTAACACTTATGTTCAGTGTTCGAAATAGGTCAAGCTAACATACCTTAAGTTCACCAATGAACATGATAATAATATTATAGAGTGGTTACAACCGGGTAAACCGAGTTTCCGGTATTATTCTAGTACTAGTAGTAATTTAACGATCATGATAATGTATAAATTCGTATAATTTCGACATAAGATAATTTTTATCGTAATTTTATCGTTTAATAAATTATGTTATCTTGTGATGTCCGAAATTATCAAACTTAAGTCTTACCCCCAGAAGCCTCATTGTAGTACACGCTTATTCTTTCCAGCTGTAGAGGATTCTCGCCGTGGTAGACGCCGGTGGGGTCCACGCCATGTTCGTCCGAGATTATCTCCCAAAACTGAAATCATAGAGAATAGGTCAAGGATATAGTACAGGGAAGGGCCGGTAATTTTTTTAAATCCTATATATAAGTTCAAATAGGGTAAGAGAAACATAATTTATTTCGGGGGAAAGAGAATCCATGCAATTGGCCCAACTCTATTTCTATTGACACATATGTCAGTTTTCAGTATCACATTTACAACGTTTCCCTAACCCCGGTGTTTCTCTTACCCCGACTAACCTTAAGGGCCTGCATCGTCAATTCGTCAATCGTAAACCACACCCCAAACGCGGAGCCGGCCAATGAACGTAATTTGTAATAAGGGACGCATTTATTGGTCGCGCGCATCAAAGAAAGAGAAAGCTAATACACTACATGCTTGGGGTTTACTGGCGTAAGCGCCAGATGTAAAAGTACAGTGAAATCGAAGATATTATTATGTTATGTTAACATTTAAGCTAGTGACTTAAATGATAAAGAAGAAGAAACAAAGAAAGAAAAATATATTTATTCCATAGAAAGCACACACAGACAGACAGGACATCATTTGCATAAAATTAATTTTATTTTTTTAGGTTAATTAGGTAAATTGTCTGCAATGGGTCCAGCAATGTGTGCGTTAAGGAAAAGGCTCCGACTCAGCATGGTGTTGCAGTTCGCGAGCGGCAGAACTGCAACGCTGTTATTCTGTCAAAGCCCACAGGGAGCTCGATTTAAACATGACAACGCTAGGTAATATATAAAAAATCAACGATACCATAGAAAACAAATACAAGTAAATAGTTACTAGTGTCATGAAAATAAATATGTAATAATAGTAGGGGTGTGTGAAGATTGAGAGAGCAAAGAGTACTCGGTGCTTCAACTGCTACATGAAAATTAATAGGTAAATAAATAAAAAGGATTAAAAATATTAAGAATGTGAAGAAGGTATAGTCGGTCCCTTTGTTCCCGATTCCAGTGCCTGGCTAGCCAACAACAAAAGTCGCAATTTTCGCTGGAAACTAAATTTAGAGCTACAATTTCTAAGCGGAGGTGGTAAGTCATTTGGTAGCCTGGAACCGGAAACTGCCCCGAAATGCTGCACATTTGTACCGGGGGATGATGAGCGGCTTATGGTTAAATCCTTGTCCTTGACGCTCGGTTCTTCGCTGCTGTCGCCAAATTAGCTTGGATAATAAGTAGAATGGTTTATCTGACTTAATGACACCAAATAGAAGAGTGGCAAAATGAAATTGATGTCTTTGTTTCATCTTCAGTAGCTTGGCGTTGGTTAGGTATGGTGATACTGATGTACGCGGAGGGATGGAGAAACAAAAGCGGGCACAAGCGTTTGGCACCTTTTGAATTAAATTTCGGTTCTTTTGGTAAAGACAAGGGCCGAGAACAGTGTCACAATAATTAAATTTAGAAAGTATGAGGGATTCGCATAATTTAATTCTGAGGTCTATTGAAATAAATCGTCGTATATTGTAAAGAACCTTAAGCATATAAAAACAACTAGCTTCTGCCCGCGACTTAGTCCGCCTTAGATTCGTTTATCGCGGTTACGGGTATTTTTCCGGAAGAAAAAGTAGCCTATGTCCTTCCCCGGGACTCAAACTATCTCCATACCAAATTTCATCCAAATCGGTTCAGCGGTTTAAGCGTGAAGAGGTAACAGACAGACAGACAGACAGACAGACAGACAGACAGACAGACAGACAGACAGACAGACAGACAGACAGACAGACAGACAGACAGACAGACAGACAGACAGACAGACAGACAGACAGACAGACAGACAGACAGACAGACAGACAGACAGACAGACAGACAGACAGACACACATTCGCATTTATAATATTAAGTATGGATTACTGACAGTGTTGAGTACATGCTCTTCGAAACGTAAGTGACTATCCATCAAGATAACTAAATTTCGGGCAATATATACGCGCTCAATGGAAACATTTTCAATTTTCACCTCATGATCGTGTTGAGTAAATACCGATATTTGTTTTTTACTGCCAAGAACTAGATATTTGGACTTATCTAGATTTAGAACAAGAGAATTTTTAGAGGACCACTTAGCAACGCTCGAAAGATCATCATTCATACTCTGTATGGCTTCATTTACATCGTTATTATTAAACGGCATCATCAGTTTAAGGTCATCGGCATATAATTGATACTTGCAATTTTTTATACAATTTATAATATCTGAAGAATATATAATAAACAGTAGGGGGACGAGAATAGAACCTTGAGGTACACCTCTATTGACTGGAAGGGCTTGAGAAGTTAGGACTGAAGCATCCGATTTTTTTATTACCACAAGTTGGTGACGATTAGAAAGATAGCTATTAAAGAACGAAACTGAAGAATGGTCGAAACCGTAATAACATAGCTTATAAAGTAAAAGAGATATATTAATGGAGTCGAAATCCCTAGAGAAATCGAGAAGAGTATGTATAGTGCCTTTACCGTCATCTTGAGAATGAAGAATATTGTCCACAACATCAAGAAGAAAAGAATGTCATTTTACATAATTTTGCCGTTTATTAATCTGTCGTTTGTACAAACTAGACAGAAAACGGAAAATGAAGAGGAAAGCAAAAGGACTATATAATCCATTAGTCTTATACGAAATTCCGCAAAGTAACGTAATCTATCAATTATTTAAAACAACGATTTGATCAACACCGATTCGCCCGTTCAAGGTGGACGATAAGAATCCAAAAGGGCGTTTAGAGTACCCGGCAAGCTCGGCCGAATTACCCCCTTCCACACAAACGGAGTTTCGTTCCCATTTTAAAACTACGCGTTGGATTGTAACGAAATTTTGTATATACAATGATATAAGGTATATCAAGGCCTGTAATTAGTTTATATGGCTCCAGTTTATAAAACAAACGACATACAGCAAAACAAGTTTTGTATACAACTTAAATTCGCTGTATTTTTTTTACTATGGTATCTGAAGCTACATAAACTATTTACAGGCCTGCATATACCTTAACTTATTCTCAATATAAAGTTTCAGAGCATACTAGCTACTCGTTTTAAAATGAGAGCGTAACTACGTTTGTATGGAGGAAATGAATCAGATAATGGTTACTGTCGGTGACACAGAACAGCGGTTGACGTATCAAACAAACAAATTTCAACATATTTTATGCATTACACCAGTGTTGTTCAACCTGTAGGTCGCGATTAGAGTTGCGTCCACACTTGTATCATTTGCTCGTATCCGATCACCGTGGCGTGGCATGACTGCGTATCGCGCTGCTTGGACGGTCACTGTCGGCGCGGCGATCACGCCCCACTTGTCCGATTTAAGTGGGTGATACACGTAGCAACATGGATTTCGAGCGATCGGATCGGCGCAACGTCCAAACGCGTGATCGTGATACGCGATCATGCCACGGGACGAAGATCTGATCGGGCAAATGATACAAATGATACCTTAGGGTTTACCAAGTGTCCCGCGAGTGGCGGGTCATCCCGTTTCTAGGACTTTAGAGCAGGGGTCTTCAAAATGTTTGACTCAAGGGCCACATAGAAATTCATGCGGCCCAAGACTTTGGTTTCATGGCTGGTCATGGGCTAATACATTAGTTAAGTAGTCTTAGTCTACAGGGGGTACCTACTGTACCTGTAGCTTCTGCCCGCGACTTCGTCCGCCTTAAATTCGTTTATCGCGGATAAGGGTATTTTTCGGGATAATAAGTAGCCTATATCCTTCCCCTGGACTCAAACTATCTCCATACCAAATTTCATTCCAATGGGTTCAGCGGTTTAAGCGTGAGGAGATAACAGACAGACAAACAAACAGACAGACACACATTTATAATACTAGCGGCCGCCCGCGACTTCGTCCGCCTTAAATTCGTTGATCGCGGATAAAAGGTATTTTTTCGGGATAAAAAGTAGCTTATGTCTTTCCCCAAAACTCGATATTTTACTCATTTAAATGTGAAGCATATTACAAAGATTTCAAGTTCCTAGCGTAAAAAAATATTTATCGAACCTTTTTCGTCCCTAAAGGGGATTAAATTTGACATACATTATAGTCTATGTCCTATTCTGATATAAAGGTACATAACTGGAACGATTCATAAAAAATTGTCCAGTAGTTTTTGAGATGAAGTGGAATGTACATACATACTTTCACGTTTATAATATAGAAAGGATAAGGAAGTAAGGATTAGTATGTATAGATGTATGACACCTTATCATCGCGGAGCCCACACAGAAGCTTCGCGGAGGCCTAGGATCCCGCGGAGCACACTTTGAGTATCGCTGCTAACCTCTTAAACAGGGTCACGACCGTCGCAGTTACACTAATTCGGACTAATTTTTTGTAACAATTTAAAACACATGTTTGAGTAGGCGCCGGCGTAGAAAACGGGGTCGCGAAATGCGTCATTAAAACACTGCGTTAGACTATGCAAGCACCTAGGCGCGATCCGAAAGGGGGTCACAGTCACAGGGGACATGACCCCCCCCCCCCCCCCAATTGTACACGTCAAATTGAAAAATCTTCTAAAAATTTACAAAAAAAACCGACCGTAACTTTCACTTATTCCGACTTAACAACATCAACAACTTTATTGCACACCAACAACAGAAACAGTACAATAGAGCCTTAACATAAAATAGGTAAACAATATTTCATGTTCTTGGGGATGCGAATTTGGAAAATGGCATTCATTTTGGAATTCAAGATAGCGGACATAACTTAAAAAAAGGTCATCATAGGTGGTATTTCCTAGGTTTTTGGGGTAGCAGATTTCATAAGTGGCTTCCATTTTGGAATTCAAGATGGCCGAAACCACTTTATGATTATTTCATCCCTTTTATAGGTTTATGGTGGTTCAGAATTCAAAAAATCAAGTAGGCATAACTTTAAAATAGACGCCATTATATATGACCAAATCTGAATTCCCAGAAACCTAGAAAACGACTTCCATGATGACTTCTCCATAAAAAGCAATTTCCGCCATTTTGAATTTCAAAATCTGCGCCCCCAAAAACTTAAAAACCTATGATGACTTTTTCATTTAAAGTGATGACTACCATCTTGAATTCCAAAATCAACGCCATTTTCTAAATCCCCGCACCCAAAAACTTAGAAAACGACACCAATGATGACTTTTTCACTAAACATTATGCACGCCATCTTGAATTCCAAAATGGACGCCATTTCCCAAATTCGCACCCCCAAAAACCTATAAAACGACACTTAAGATGACTTTTTCATTAAAAGTGATGTTCGCCATCTTGAATTCCAAAATGGACGCCGTTTTCCAAATTCGCGTCCCGAAAATCCTAGAAAATGACACCGGATATTTTCTTTTAGCAAACTATTCTTCCCAAACTGCGTCAATTCCCAAATTTTTCATTTCCCAAACTCGCGCTGTTCTCCGAAAACCAAAAAAGCTTTCAGATATTTTTTTAAACCATTGTGTAGAGCCCAATAGGTTAGGTTAGGTTTGTTTTATAGAAATTCTGAAAATTTTACTGTTTTCGAAAAAACATAAGTTTGGGAAATGAAATATTTGGGAAGTGAAACAGTTTGGGAATAATAATTTGCTAAACATTAGTTAACCATGACTTTTCCATAATAAGTGATTTCCGCCATCTTGATTTCCAAAATGGACGCCATTTTCCAAATTCGCACCCCAAAAAACCTGGAAATGTATAGTATATTCACTGTAGCTTATTTTTATAACAGCAATTGTTTAAGTATTTTTGTAGGTTTTCGAGATAAAAGCTAAATAACTGAAAAAAGTGACATTTAACCAAAATCCTAACGTCAGCACAGCCCAGCCTCCACACCCGAGGACTTTTAGGAGGTTTATTAGGACACCTCAAGAAAACCCTGTACTAATTTTAAAAACTACACGAATTGTTTCCGCTGATTAGCTTATTTCTGCTAATTTTCTCGGCCTAAACCTTTTTACTCACCACTAGTTGCATTCGTCATTTCCCAATCCCAGCTTCTGACGTATTCGGTTTATTAAATCAGAACGTATTTAAAATCACCGAGTGGCCGACAAAATCCGATCTGATACTACAAGTAACTAACGAATTATGTAGATTGTAGGTACACTAAGTAGGTATTCGTATCAAGCAGGTAGCAACGGAAAGGCAAAACTATGCCATGCGCCGTGAACCGCAATGCAGGAGCGGGCGAATATGAGTGTAAGAAAGAGAAGGTCTATAACGTTATTATATCGCTAGCCGAAGTATCGATATAGATGTATAGGTGTTAGTTTAATAACGTTATAAGGGATACCGCTACGGATACGGCGACAAAAACGTTTTTATAACGTTATTTCTGAAATTATTTATTTATTTAATCCTTATTGCACAAAAGAAAAACTTATCGTACAAAAGGCGGACTTAATGCCATAGGGCATTCTCTACCAGTCAACCTTGAGGCAAAGCAGATAAATTGTGGGCGGTGCAACTAATTTACAGACATAATTTAGGAAGATAGATACTTAGATACATACATATTCATATAATATATAACTATATATATATATATATATATATATATATATATATATATATTTATAAATTCCGACGAAACAAGCTAATCAGAGAAGCTAAGAGTTTGCAGTTCTGCTAACTAAGAGTTCGCGCAAAGATTTTTTGAAAGCGTACTTGTTGTTTGTATTATAACGATATAAAAGAGAGCGTTACATGAAAATAACGTTTATTAAAGGTCTGGTCCTGGGTTCAAATCCCGGTAAGGGCAAATATTTGTGTGATGAACATAATTTTTTGTTCCTGAGTCTTGGATGTTTTCTATTTGTTGTTGACGTCACGTTTGGCTCACTGGGTTGTACAACGGCCTACGAAGCCGGCGGTCTCGGGTTCGAATGCCGGCCAGGGCAAGGCAAAGGGTTTGTCTGATGAGCATGAATTGTGTTACTGGGTCTTGAGGTGAGTCCACACTTGTATCATTTGCTCGTATCCGATCACCGTGCCGTAGCATGACTGCGTATCGCGCTGCTTGGACGCTTACTGTCGGCGCGCCGATAATGCCGCACTCTTCCGATACAAGTGTGTGATACGCGTAGCAAATGGATTTCGAGTGATCGGATCGGCGCAACGTCCAAACGCGTGATCGTGACACGCGATCATGCTACGCGACGATGATCTGATACGGGCAAATGATACAAATGTGGACGCACCTTTGGGTGTTCTATGCATTTAAGTTTAAGTATTATAATTTATCTATATATTGTTGCGAAGACCATATATAGCGTCATTTATCGTCGATTAGAGTTAAATTTACTAGTGTTATAATCATTTGAGGAAAAAGTCATAACCTCTTTTTTCCACAAGCGCAGTCGGTTAAAAAGTATCCTATAATCATCTGTGGATAACTACCCGTGTAAGTACCAAAAAAATTTGAAATCTGTTTAGCCGTTTTGACGTGATGAAGCCACAACGACACATACAAACATACAAAAGTCCAAATCAGCAATCAATCGATTCAGTGTCATTCAAATAGTCCGTATAACTTTTTTTAAATACGTATCTTGAATGTACAGACATTTCATTTTTACAACTTTATAATAGTATAGATGAATATGAAGTGACATAGCTAGACAATTAGGGACCCAGGTGCAAAATAAAATATAGGGGCCCCAGTGGGGCGCTCCAAAAATGTTTTTTGTTCTCCTTATCATACCCCTGGAATGTGTTATTGTTACCACGTGCACTGCCATAATTATTACTTGGTATAAATAAAAGCGGTCAAGTGCGAGTCGGACTCGCTTATGAAGGGTTTCGCAGCCGTTTGTATAAAAAACGCACTACTGATGAAAACATGCACTTTCGTCCTTTTGCTCAGAAGCGCGGTTTTTTGGCAATAACTTAAAAACGGTATGTCCGATCATGGTGAAAACAATTTTCGTTGTATGTGTGAAGCTTTATAAGTGTAAATTTTTTCATATTTTTTGAACATACAGTTTAGAAAATAGAGGGGGGAACACAATTTTTTGCTACTTTCGGAGCGAATATTTCGGAAAATATTCACTAAATCAAAAATGTTTTTTAGAAACCTCAAAATGTTTTAGAAGAACTTTCGAAATATGTACCACACATTGATATTTGCCGATTTCTTTTTCAGTTTCGCTTACATGTATCGATCGAGTGCCCCCCCCATATATATATTTTTTATTTGACTATCAAACTTAGTAGACACGGCTCGGCTTACACACACCTAATGCTTAAAATTTCATCAATGTACCTACATCTTATAGTTTTTGAGTAAAATGCCTGTGACATACGGACGGACAGACAGACACAGACATGACGAAACTATAAGGGTTCCGTTTTTGCCATTTTGGCTACGGAACCCTTATAACGGACATCTAATTTAATGGCAAGGCTTAGTGACTGAATAGGTATTTAGAGTCTGGCAAATGAAAAATGAGAATGGAATCAACCGTGAAATTTAAAAATGTAGCTGCAGTGTGTGTATGAGCTTGAGTTAAACAAATTCATTGCTTTTGTCACTAATTATTAAGTTATTAGTGAGAAAAACATTCAAATTTGTTTATAGCTCATACAGGCACACCGCAGCTATATTTTTAAATTTCGCGGTTGATTCCATTCTCATCTTTCATTTGCCAGACTGTACAAATTGTTCACATATTGTTAAACAGGGGCTGACGAAGTTCGTATAGCGCCATCCCGCTCACTCAAATACAGCATAAAAGGAGAGCGAGAGTGATAGCACGTTACAAACTACGATTTTTGAGTTTCGGAGTAACCGCTCAGATTAAACATATCGACCGCGAAAAGCGGAAACGTAGTAATTACCAACTGAATCCGTGGCGGTTACTACGTTTCCGCTTTGTGCCTATCAGAAATCTAACTGGTTACTCAGAAACTCGAAATTCGCAACGTGCCGTCCCTCTCGCTCTAATGTTAAACTGTATTTAAGTGAGCGGGATGCCGCGATACGAACTTCGAGTTTCGGAGTAGCAACTCGAATTCTTTGCGTCATTATCATTAGTCGCAATGCGTACGTGAGTAGGTACAAAATTTTTATAAATCGATTCCTTACATAAAATTTGATTATGATTCCTAGAAAAACAGTAATAATTTAGTAAGTTTATTTTAAAACGGAAATCTTTGTTCCTGTATTTCTAGGAACCAATCTAAATCTAATTTGAGCAGGTAAAGGAATCAATGTATTAAGTTACATTTAAGTAGGTACCTATAACGTGAATGAGGTAAATGTTTTATATATGGGTGATTATTTAAGCGGTTTAACCGTGTTATTACACTGTTCGCAATATTGGCCCATTCATTAAAGCAATCAACCTAATTTTGATACCTAACAATTGTAAAAAGCCGCGACTTCTACAATACAACCAAAAATGGCGCAACAACTAATAGATACTTATGGAATTCTTCAATATTGGGGACAGAGTAATAAGACCATTAAAACTCAAATAATTACCCGGATATGCTTCCCAAATAACTATATTAGCAGTTAAGTGTCTATAGATAAAATTGGACAAGTCCTGAAATGATGAAGTCTTCTTGTTACTAAATAAATAACTACTAGGTAGGTACCTACCTATCTTGATGACAAATTTCTAAGAAGTTGCGCATCGCTTTATTGTTAGAATAAACTTACGTAGCTTTGAGTTGAGTATTTTATCACCATAGAAACAAAAGTAGCGGATGGCGCGACCTTGAACTCACTAAACTACTATTTTTATCACCAAATATGTAACAAAAAGATCGGATGTCATGACCTCGAACTACAGTTAGATTTTTTCATTTAAACGTGGACCATCTTAGGCTCAGATTAGGTCGACATTTGCTGGGAAGACGCCAAGGGCCGCCACGAGGGGCCCGGGGGGGTGTACGACACCTCTTAGCCCTTCGGAAATCGGTAGCTAACCTACGCCACTAAATATGAATATACCTATGTCTTTGCAGCCACATTACGCCCAAACCGCTGAACGGAATTCATCCATTTTTGGCATAATGATAGCTGAACACCCGAAGATTGTTATAATATACATTTAACGACTACGCTGAGACAAAAAAAGGTTATTTTTTTCTCTCTTGCGAATAAGGTTACGGGCACCATTCACCAGTGATTTATTAGCAGTAATAGTGAGATTAGTAAGTACTAGGAGGTGCTCAAATGTATAAAGAGCAAGCCCTACGGAAATAAATACGACTTAGTACCTAGATGAATACTTCGTCGCTGCAATTTACGCAATTAATACCTAAAATTCTGTCAAAACAAACATTTTTGCGACAAGCTATCGTTGCCGACGTTATGTTTCTTTTAACAATCGTCAACTACTCACTGAGACGATTCTAATGAGCCCAAACTCAGTACGATTGCGTTTTTTTATCATAGACTTCCTATGACCACCTTCCGGCTCCATCATCAGATTAAGATGATGTTATGATAATGTTGCACTGTCATTGAACTTGCATATATGCCTAGTTTTAGCTCAATCGGAAGCCGGCAAGTGGGTCAAGTTTAACTTGCAAGATTTGACTCACACAAACATACCTATGACGTACTATCACGGCGTGGTAAATAAAAGCTTTTTTAACGTAAGACATGTAACGTACCTTTGATCCAATTTGATTCCCGCACTGTCCCGCCTGTACATGCACTATTTCCCGCATTTTAACACTATATTATGTAATATTAGAATATAACCCTACTTTTGCACTGTATTGCAGCGCTGTGTCATTCACTACTGGCTTGTAATACGAGGTATCACGTCGATATCAAGTTTCGGAGTTCCGCATAATACATGTAGTATAACGTGTTCTGTAGATACAGAGGTACAAGTTTTGTTACTAATTAGGATATTTAAAACTTAATTCTTATAAACTGTAAGTAATTGTGTTATCCGATTTAATAAAATAAACATTTTATATTTCCATTTTAATTTTGAAAAAAAAATCAAAGTAAGTACGTCTTTTTAACACTCTCGCAACCGAGATTTTCGTAGAGCTACGCTCGTAGCCAATAACATGGAGAAAACCGAATGTAGCGAAAAATTGCTACGAGCAGAGCAGCCGCCGAGCGGGCTCGCGGTCGCGAATGTGTCCTCCGCCGAAAAAAGGAATGTTATAAGTTGGACGCGTATAAGTGTATCTGTGTATACGTATAAAAGTGTATCCCTGTTTAGGTGTATAAGTGTATCTCTGTTTAGGTGTAGCTGTGTATAAGTGTATTTGTATATAAATGTATCTGATATAAGTGTACCTATACGTATATAAGTGTATCATTGTATAGGTGTATCTGTGTATAAGTGTAGGTATCTGTATATAAATGTATCCGATATAAGCACGATATTAGTGTATCTGTGTATAAGTGTATATGTGATGTGTGTGTCTGTGTATATGTGTGTCTGTATGTGTATGTAGCATTCTAGCGCTTGAATACCTAGATGGACCGACGTCGAAGTTATACCCGACTACTGCAAAACCAAAAGGAAGGGTTATGGTTTTAGCAGTCTATGTATGTTTGTATGTAGGGTGATTTTACATGGTGGTTTGTATGGTGTAGACAGAAGTGGGGCGAAGTTTGTAAGGTGAACTTTATTTCAACTATTTTTATTTATTGTAAGTATTTTTGGTAAGATTGTAGTCTTTCCCATACTTCCGTCTTACCCCCAATTACTTTATGTTCCACGGTAGCGCTTAAACTGCTTAACTAATTTTGATAAATAAGGTGTCAATCGATTCTTTATCACGGCCCGGGTGACATAGGCTACATTTTTAACCGACTTCAAAAACAGAGGGAGATATAGCGATCATTCTGTATACAACCCCGATGCTAACCGATTGTATGTGTCGTGGCTTCATCACTCCAAATCGGCTAAACAGATTTCAACTATTTTTGGCACACGGGTAGCTGGATACCCACGGGTGGTTATAGCATACTTTTTACCCGAGTAAGCTGAAAAAAAGGGGGGTTATGACTTTTTCTGCGCAAACTAAGTTGCTAGAAGGTGCCCACTGCCCATATTCTAGTGTCTCATACAATTCCTTACAATAGCATTACATATATGGAATTACGTGTATGTATTATGTATGCTTTTTCAGTCGAGTACCGCGTTTAGGCCACGTAGCTTGTTGAGTGGCCTAATTAAGGTACGAGATTTAAAAAGCTAATTATATAATTGTATACAATACTTTTTCTACGAGTAACCCATAAACTACAGTAAATGAAACAGCTAAAAAAATAATTGCAAAACACTGCGTTCTTTTTTTGAAATTCATCATAGTTCTGTGTGGAGTTGTATAATACCTATAGGTAGGTATTATAGTTCAGTGAATATAATATAAACCATAGAGTTATAGAGTGATCTTCTTCTTATTCACAGATAGTTTACGAGTAGAAAAATAATATTTTGTTACATCGCTCCTCTGCCGCGCAGTTACGCCTCGTGCGGTCTTACTAAAAGATTCAACGTCAGTACACTGCGATGGTATCTTATTTAAGTTATTTAGGAATATAATGGGGGTATATTTCTTATTTATTTAATTTCTAACCAGTTTCAATGTAGACTTATTTTATTAATATGTACTAGTTAAATAGTATCAATGACACAATTTTTAACTGCCAAAATAAAATTACTGTATCTGTGTATTAAATACACATACATATGTATAGGGGAGACCGAGGTCAGATGTAACAGACGATTTTTTGGAATCTAATAACTGAAAGAGCTCACACTGGCGCACGTTTGTTACATTCAAGTATCAAGCTAACAAACGCGAACCGTTGCGAGCTCGCTAACAGTTAATAGGTTCCAAAAATCGACGATGTCACAACTCTCCTGTGTTACAACTCACCTCGGTCTCCCCTATCTATCTGTGGTATCGTAGCTTCTGACTAAACTAAGGCAGCCAACTTCCCGTGAAACCAATGCGGGACTGCGGAACACTATCATACAGTAGGGGAGACCGAGGAGGGCTGCATCAATTTTTACCTTATTGAACATATCTCGCTAAATAAACCTTCCACAAATATGAGCTCTATGGATATAAGTAGTTCAGTCCATACTCTTTCCGTGTCACTTATTAAAATAAATAAAAGTTAAGGTTTCTGAGAAAATGAACATTAACTAAAACTGCTCTTCTACTGCGGTTATTCCGAATCTCGAAATTCTAAGTTCGTAACGTGCCGACCCTTTCGCTCGCATGTTAAACTGTATTTGAGTGAGCGGTATAACGCCATACAAATTTTGAGTTACGGAGTAGCCCCTCTGACTCTATTCCTAAGGCCGTTAGGACGTGTACGCGGCTACGCGGTCGATTGCTAAAGGGTTCCCCTTGTTTACGCATATATTTTTTTGGCATAATTCTTTATCGCAAAATCAGAATAGGCATAATGATCTATTCTAATTTCATTACGCCGAATCCTGTTTTCGTCGAATCACACTGTGGACACTCCCTGCCTCCCGCCGGACACTCCCTGCCACCTGCCGCCCGCAAGCTTCGCGCACCCGCGCTCTTCCCACTCACAGTTCAGCCGGTAACTGCGAGGTAACCGAGCGCGGGTGGGCGGCACTTTCAGGGAGTGTCCATACTGTACGTAGTACTCTTTATTATACTGTAGCCGAATGGTCTTTACGTACAACTTTAGAGGTTGAATTTGCAGCTAACTAAAATTCGGTGATACTAAATTATGCGTATTTAGATTCGGACAAACAATGATTCGGCAAGATGAACATGCGGCGAAATCAAATTATGCGAAACCTGTTCGGCGAAATCAGTTTCGGACAAATAAAAATGTGGGAAATAGATAGCACCCTAGCTAAAGTGGTCCCACGGCGCCCCAATTAAAGGCGGAGTTGGCATTTGTTGGTGGTTTTAGACGGTAGTCTAACGCATCAACTTCGGTTAAGTAGTCCGTCGTACCCGCTTTTGTCCCCCGACTTATGCGATGCATAGTCGGATTTCCCCAACGTTAAAAAAAGGCCCGTTAGGACGTGTCAGATTTCGCTCGCTTTGTTATGGCAGATATTAATACTGTACAAGTGCGGTGAGAGTGTTATCTATAGTAGCGTTACATTTATAAATTAAAAAAAAAACACAAGATCACCGGTTCATTTGGCAGGGGCTTCCGGTTCATGGTCGCCAGTCGACCTCAAAATATTCTTAGCAAAGAACAATAAATAAAAACCTTTCACACCCAAATCGGTTTCGGCCTTCACGTTTCGTAATAAATGACTGATAACTTACGGACCTATTTACAGATTATGATAAGATTCGATAAGCAACGATAGCATTTCATATGACCAACCTTACTTGAGCTATCATTGACTTTTTACTGTACACGAGACTTATAAACTCGAATTATAAATAAACTGTTGTGATAAAGAATACTGGATCTTGTCATCCTTGCCTTCGGCTCGAGTATCAAACACGAGCTGATTATTTTTCCTATTTTGCCGCCCTAGAAATGTCAAGTATTATACCTACAGTTGTTTTTATATCGATAAGCGGATATTAACTTTACACGTTCAATAGTTCTTTTTAAACTGGGTGTTTTAGTATTATATTCCTGTTTATAGGATATTTATTCATACTATTTTAAGGAGTGGCTGTTTTAATCAGTAGGTAAAAAAAAAAACATCGTGAATACAATGAAAGGAATGCAAACGTTTTAAAGTAATTTTCACTACTATAATCTTTAATACCGGCTTATACATTAGCCTAAGAAAAACAAAATCGAGTTACATTCCCGTTTTAGGGCATTTTTTTTTTTCAAAATAACGGACAATAATCAATGCGTATGCCGCGTGCCGGTTTAAAAAGTTTTAATAGGAACACGTTCATAATAATGGTACCAGTACTATACTTTGAAATGAATAAAATAAAACAAATAAAAATTAAAATGTGCCATAGAATAGGTAATAAGATGTGATTTATTTTAAATTTTACTAAATTAATACAGGGTCTACTAATCTGACCAGCGAGTGGTGATAAAAGGGTTTTATTAAAATTCTTCATATGGCAACAATTTTGCATACTAAGAAAGCTGTCAAATTATAATTCCTAACACGTTTATACGCATTTCGTATAACGGGTAATGATTTTTCAAATTTGCCGCATTTTTTTGTGAAATCACTTGACAGATTCTTATTGCAAGTTATAGACAAGTTGTGTTTTGAATATCGTTAACCATATGTTCACTGACCATGGAAGGAAATATAAAATTTTAGCCATAATTTATGCATTAGAACACATAAATGTTAACTATTCTGCTTATAATAAATTTCTTATTTTGTCTGACTCCATGAGTGCTTTGCAGGCTTTAAAAAGTAAATGTATTAGTGCTTCTGTAAATTACTTAATTTATAAATTAAAATATTGTGTAAATAGCTTGAATAATAGGAATTTTTCTGTTGAATTTTGTTGGGTACCGGGACATTCAGGAATCATGGGTAACGAGCTTGTTGACTCTCTTGCCAAATCAACTCAGGATATTCAAATTTGTGACTTTAAAGTACCGCAATCGGATTTAGTTTCATTTGTTAGGCAAAATATGATTAATCGATGGTCTAATTCTCTAAATATTTCTAGAAATTTTAAAGGTAAATGGTTGGCTGAAATAGTCCCGGTCCCCAGTACAAAAACGTGGTTTGAAAAACATCCAAAATATCTAGGGAGAGATTTTATAACAACTATTTGTCGATTACGCTTAGGTCATTGTCTCTTTCCTGCACACTTATTTAGATTAAAGTTAAATGATAGCTCTCATTGTTCATATTGTAACCTTATTTTATGTGATCTTGATCATATTTTCTTTAATTGTCCACAATTTCATTTACAACGGCTCTTATTTATTTGTGTATGTAAAGATTTAGGCTTGGATAATATTCCCAACTCTGTTCAAAATTTATTGAAACTCCCTGAGCTTTATATTCCGATTTATAATTTCATTTCACATACTATAGGTAAAATATAAATAGTCCATTGTATAATAACATACTTAACTAATTTTTATTTTTGTCCTTGTTCTGTTTGTTATGTTTATGATTTTTATGTATACTGTTTAAGCTGATAGCTTTGTTGCTAATGCTTTCAATAAATTAAAAAAAAAAAAAAAGGAAATATAAAAGTGGATGTATTTATGCATTTAAGTTGCTCGTTATATCGTGCCGGCAAAAGATAAAAT
Source organism: Hedya salicella (assembly GCA_905404275.2). Classification (NCBI taxonomy): domain Eukaryota; kingdom Metazoa; phylum Arthropoda; class Insecta; order Lepidoptera; family Tortricidae; genus Hedya; species Hedya salicella. Next base: position 2,711,177 of record FR990120.1, read on the forward strand.
ATAAATTATTGTGTTGTATGGTTTATAACTTTCGACAACTGCACTTATAAATATTTTACTATTTCTGAACGTTTTCTTTTCAACATCATTTGTCACTTTGACAGCACACTGATTAAAAAAATATGTAAAAAACGTAAACAAACAAAATTCCGGTCAAAAAAACCCCCTAACAGCTCCCAAATGACTTGAAAATACCTAAAATTCGCTATGAAACACGTCAAATTAGTTTTAACCTTACTTCTATGCTCCTCGACATACGTCGGCGATTATATCGTGTTCAAATCCAAGTTTGCGTCATCACAAGTGTTTCGTGCTTTTTCGGACAGTGCTGTTCATGCTACCATTGGTTTTCTGTCGTCCCTGGTGTTCTTTAGCCATGAGTCCAGTGTCACGGGCTACGGGAAGCTGTATAACGTTATATTTTGCACGTTGATATCAAGTTTTATTGATGTCGATCATGTGATTGTGGCTCGTTCTTTGCAATGGAAGGTACGATTCTTTTGATGTTAGTATATAGAATAAACAACGATGATGTAGAATATGATATGATATACAAGTGTATCCGCGTCTTCACACATATTACCAGGAATTAAATAACCTAGGTATTACTATAAACTGTATTAATCTTAATTCATAACCCGGGGCGTTATTGCCTAACGAAAAATTGACACTCGGTATTGGATTCAACTGTCATAGCCCATACAAAATCATGATTCTTGAGTCTGATTGCGAGCGTCAAATGTGTTAGGTAATAGGGCTACCCATGATTTTGTATGGGCTATGACAGTTGAATCCGATACCAAGTGTCAAAATTTTGTTAGGCAATAACCCCGCTGTTTGCCAAGTTTCATCTTTATTCGTGCGGTTTACACATTAGTAAGTAGTAAGTAAATATACAAAAATTGCCTTGAAGTTCATTAAGCTTTCCAATTTACAACAAAAAAGGAGATATGGAGACTGATACATCACAGTATTTACTAATTTTGTAATCTAGTATATTGAGTAGAGATGCAACAGATTGTTGCTTGGTACATGATATCCGGCAGAACTTTCGGCCAATTGTGATATGTTAGCCACTCTTATTAATAGAATTTGTGGCTGATTCTAAGGATTGCCAATTTCACAATAGTGTTTTTCAATGCGCAATAATTGCCCATGTTGCCATAATGCCAAACTAAGTGAGATAGATGAGATCTAGTAAGTTACATATGAGTATATGTCCGTGTTACAGGTTGTATTTAATTAAGACATAACAAATAGACATAAAAAGCAATAGTTGAATGTTCAAATAATTATACATGGTGTCTCTAAGACCAACGCCAATTTAAATTTATTACATGTCATGATGCTTTGTAAAAATCAAGTCACAAGTTTTTTTAAAAGTGCCAATATCTCGAAAACCATGAACTTTTTATGAAGGTCAAATTTACTCAATATGGTTGCTTATGAGCTGTTTTATCAGCCCTCTTCATTTTGGCGTTGGTTTTAGAGACACACTGTATATAATGTTACATGGCTATACACAGTGGCCTTACCCATTGCGAGGCTCCGGGCGGCAGTTTTGTTGTAAAAAAATCTTTTTTTTTAAATTTGCTTGTGTTGTTGCGCAAGCCCCTGCAAGAGCGAGGCCCCAAGCGATTGCCCCGTTCGCCACCCCCTAAGGCCGCTGCTGGCTATACATATAGCTCTAATCAGTTTACCTTCTGTTTAAATTTAGCATAGTGTTAGCAGCTAAATAGAATCTGTACCCATTTTAGATGTCAAGTTCAGACAATTTATATTATGAACATTATCTTCTTTAAATAAAACAATCGGTAGCTGCATTAAAAACCCCAACACATCCAGAAAAAAGCTGATAATTATCAAACAGCTGAGCCAATTTTCTTTAGTTATAGCTAAGAACTTTCTCAGAGATTTTTTTTTATGTTATGGGGGGCAAAAGTACAAACGGATCACCTGAACGTAAGCGATCACCGTCGCCCATAGACACTTGCAACACCAGAGGAGTCACAAGCGCGTTGCCGGCCTTTCAGGTCAGAGAAAGCTCTTTTAAGGTTGCATTGGTCTGGAAATACTGCCGGCTACAATTAATTCTACAGTTCAGTCATGCGAGGCAGGAAATTTCTAGCACAACGCACAGTTGTGCACTGCCAACCATCTAACTGGTGGGGATGGAAATATTGTCGCGTAGGAATTAAAGTTTTTGTGTTTGAAAGAAGACATCTGGTTTGTCATTGGACAAACACAAAAACTTAAAAATCAATATTAGTCCATATTTTCAAAAATTATGAAGCCACAGACAGACACAGGACACACAAGTCCAACTTATAACAATCTGGCAAATATCCGAGCGTTTTGACCGCTCAGTTAAATAGGTTTTATTGTCTCATGATTCTGGCCACAACGGAACGACAACACATGATAACTTCGACCAAAATAAACTCAGCCTCGGGGCTGTTTTTCGGTTTCATAGAAAGTTAATTCTGAATATCATTTATTTTAAAGATACTTGCTGAGACGACAATGACGAAAAACAAATTCCGTAAAAACGCTAAAGATGAAGGCCCACTCCTCTTTTTCGTCAGAGGTTAAAACAGGCTTTATATTGATGACTTTAATCATTTTACCCAATTTAATTCCAGGATCTGACGACCTTGAAGCAGCGCGGAATATTCCACTGCACCACATTCTGGATCCTCGTGACCACACCCCTGCTCATCTATAGCTACATATATAAAAAGCTAAACATATACATACTCACTTGGATGTTAGTGCTAGCGTACACCAGTCACCATGTACGGGATGCCAATAGGAGAGGCCTGTGGGTGTACCCATTTGGACATACGCCGGCGCTGAGTCGGTATATGTATGTGTGTCTGACTGTGCTCTTGCCGCATTTGTTTGGAATGCTCTGTAGATACTGGAGGCCTATGCTTTTGAGAGATACTACTGTAGAGTACATGCTGGTGTAGAATGGTTACAAAGGCAATATAGAGACATCACATTTTTTACATTATCACCAGGTTGTATCTCATGAACTGTGATAACTAGACAGTAACCCATGTACCAAAAATAGTCGAAATCCATTTAGTCGTTTTGGCGTGCTGAAGCCACGACACATATCAAAATGTTTCGATTCAGTGATCTTCAAACATTCCGTAACACTTATTTTTTTGAAAATATCTTCAATGTACAGACATTTCATTTTTACAACTTTATAATAGTACTAGCTTCTGCCTGCGACTTCGTCCGCCTTAAATTCGTTTATCACGGGTAAGGGTATTAAAGGGATAAAAGGTAGCCTATATCCTTCCCCGGGACTCAAACTATCTCCATACCAAATTTCATCCAAGTCGGTTCAGCGGTTTAAGCGTGAAGAGGTAACAGACAAACCGACAGACACACTTTCGCATTTATAATATTTGTATGGATAGATATCTTGTTGCAATAACTTGTTTGTTCTTGGACGCAATAGTGTTTCGGAAAATAAATTATTTATACCTAATTAAGAAAACACATATTTATTACATATACATGTTGTATTTACAATAAAACATTGTTTAGTATTTAAAAACATAGTGACATTACAATAAACAATTATTATTGAACAATATTTAAACCTATTTTTATTTCCTGTCCAAAACATATACAAATTATGAATTAGACAAAAATCACATTAAAGGCATGATGACTAAGTATGAAAATCAAAAATCTAATTAGTCCGCCAGCCAGATAATAAACAAATGTTGGACAGTATTTTTTGCTTTTTCAAAATAATAAAAAAATAACTCGGATAAATAGTAAATAAATAGTGGGGGCTCGTAACGTCACTCTTAAGTAAAATTTGTACTTAGGAGTGACGTCAAGCGACATTTTGACTCAATATATCACCTTTATTTTTCGATTATGTAAAAAAAGAAAAAATAAGTGTCCATTATTTTTTATTAATCTACATGACGAACTATTTAATTATTAAAATTTAGTCATCATCCCTATTAAATGGGTGAACCGACTTTTTCTTTTCATGTTTTCCCGTAACGTAACTCAGGTCAGGAGACAATGAGTAGTCATCATCCCTATTAAATGGGTGAACCGACTTTTTCTTGTCATTTTGTCCCGTAACGTAACTCAGGTCAGGAGACAATGAGTAGTCATCATCCCTATTAAATGGGTGAATCGACTTTTTCTTGTCATTTTGTCCCGTAACGTAACTCAGGTCAGGAGACAATGAGTAGTCATCATCCCTATTAAATGGGTGAATCGACTTTTTCTTGTCATTTTGTCCCGTAACGTAACTCAGGTCAGGAGACAATGAGTAGTCATCATCCCTATTAAATGGGTGAATCGACTTTTTCTTGTCATTTTGTCCCGTAACGTAACTCAGGTCAGGAGACAATGAGTAGTCATCATCCCTATTAAATGGGTGAATCGACTTTTTCTTGTCATTTTGTCCCGTAACGTAACTCAGGTCAGGAGACAATGAGTAGTCATCATCCCTATTAAATGGGTGAACCGACTTTTTCTTGTCATTTTGTCCCGTAACGTAACTCAGGTCAGGAGACAATGAGTAGTCATCATCCCTATTAAATGGGTGAATCGACTTTTTCTTGTCATTTTGTCCCGTAACGTAACTCAGGTCAGGAGACAATGAGTAGTCATCATCCCTATTAAATGGGTGAATCGACTTTTTCTTGTCATTTTGTCCCGTAACGTAACTCAGGTCAGGAGACAATGAGTGACAGAGTTATTTAGAAAAATGATAATAATCTAGGCCAGGGGTCAAACTGCGGGTCTATCAATAGATGTTTTTATCAAAAAGCTTTATATATGCAAATAAGTCTGGCAAATGAAAGATGAGAATGAAATCAACCGCGAAATTTAAAAATGTAGCAGCGGTGTGCCTGTATGAGCTAGAGTTAAGAAAATTCATTGCTTTTGTCATTAATTATTAAGTTATTGGTTCATGAGAAAAGCATTCAAATTTGTTTATATCGAGCTCATAAAGGCACACTGCAGCTACATTTTAAATTTCGCGGTTGATTCCATTCTCATCTTTCATTTGGCAGACTCTAATTATTGTTGGCAAGAAAAAAAATTGTAGCTCTTTAAAAACTTTGAAGTTTTGTAAGGTTGCCGACCCCTGATCTAGGCTATTATAGCTCGAAAAGTTATTTCGTGACACTCCCATGGTCTACGGGCGACGGGGGGAAAGACAGCGGGGGCGAGTGAGAAGTCTGCGCGCGGCAGGCTCGTCGTACTCCGCACACTTCTTACTCGCCCCCGCTGTCTTCCCCCCGTCGCCCGCAGACCATGGGAGGGTCATACAGATTCTTGAATTTAGCCGTCTTTCCTGTGGACAACGCAATAGTTAAGGGCTTGGGTACATATAACTGATATTTGTATCGTATAGATCTAGAGTAGTAATCCATTTGTACATCACCTATAGGGTCCTAAGAAAAATTAGTATTTAAAGCCATTAACTTTCGGTTGTCCACAGGAAAGACGCATAACGCTAACTCATACTAAAAATTCTGTATGACCCGGGAGTGTCACGAAATAACTTGTGAACCTTTAAAAAACTGACGAGAGGGGCCTTAAAAAGTTGGACCTATATTCGCTAGAAAAAACATTTTTGTTCCCGCCTTTATATCGTTTTGACCGTCAAGCAGCGAAGTAATACGACGTGAGCCAGACAAGCACAGCAAGAACATAAAAAAAAATCCTTAAATATAAATTGTGATTGCAGAACGAGGTATTGATATTATGCTCAGAGTTTTTGAACCATGAACTTTTGTCGGCATATGCCGACGCTGGCGTCAGCGGCATGAATTTTCGATCTTGATTTGCCGACTGTCGGTCAGAAGCTTAAAGGGTAGGAGTCAGGAGACGTAACCATAATAACAAGGTACAGAGAGAAAGTTAATTGATCCATTTAACAAAGATTTAATACAACATCAACGAGCTGAGACATTGGACTGGTAATTGAAAGGTACTGGGTTCGAATTCCGTGTATACATATACATTTATTCTGGCAAAATGAACTGGCGACCGAGATCGTACTGCTATCTCTTTCACAACTGTTAAGACCACGCAAGTGTGAACGAGATAGTATTATGATTCCGGTCGCCCCTTCGGTTTGCGTTGAGTATAATCATTTTGAGTTCCAAGCGGTAAAGTAATACTACGTGACCCAGACGCAATAGCAATACAATTAACCTTCAAATATATATATGCTGACATAAAAAAAAAGGATTCCGAAGAATTGAGAACCCCTTCCTTTTTTTGGGGGTCGGTTAAAAATAGTGATTGCAGAACGAGGTATTGATATTATATTCGGAGTTTTTAAACCATGATTTGGTTGGCATATGCCGACGCGGTGTCAGTGGCACGAATTTTCGATGACGTGATTTGCCGATTGCGGCGCTCAAAAGGTACTTTTTAAGCAGCAAAGTAATACGTGTCCCTGGCGTCACAGCAATAAAATAAAATGAACCCGACACTGGAGTAAGTGGCATAAATAAATAAATATTACAGGAAAATTTTTACACAAATCGAACTAGTCCTGTGGTAAGCTCAATAAGGCTAGTGTTATGGGTACTAGACGACGATATATTTAATAGATTTATTTACTTATATTCTACGTATACATAGAAAACATCCAAGACTCAGGAGCAAATATTTATGCTCATCACAAAAATATTTGCCCTTATCGGGATTTGAACCCAGGACCTCAGCTTCGCAGGCAACGTTACTCCCACTGAGCTAAACCGGTCGTCAATGGCATTAATTTTTGATGAAGTGAGTTGCCGACGGCGCTCAAAAAGTTAACCCCAAGGGGTGTTATAAGTTTGAAGTCTGTATGAGTTTATGTATATGTTTGTGGCATTGCGGCTTTTAAACTAATGAACCGATTGTGAGTTAGTTTCGTTGTGGTGACTTAGGAGTAGTTACTTACGAAAGGTACACAATTTCGCTCCTAACAACTTAGCAATATCTAATCGTGTAATCGCAGGCCAGCCTCGTTGCTTAGCCCTACGGATGACATACTTAAACAGAACATCTCTAGCATGTTCGTCCAAAGGTGGATACACCACTCCTGTCCGCTTAAACTGATTTTTGCCTCCGGCTACCGAACACTTCGACAGAGCTTCATCACTGAAGACCTCATTTAAAAGTACGGAAGCCAGTCTTCTACCATTCTCCACATTCTGATATGCTTTTAAATTTGCTCTATTCACATACACTTTAGAGTTTGGTATGAGTTCGACAAGGCCTGGTCCGGGTACAGGGTGCCTTACGGTCCAAGCGGAGGACTTTCCAAGTTTCCGCTTGGTGGTTGCATAGTCTAACCTATTTACACTTACATACGGTGTGAGTAATACTTTCTCATCATCAATTCCCTTCTGTTTGTCATTATTTTCACTTATATCTTCGCTGTGAATGTTTAAATTGAAAATATTCATTATTTTAGTAGTTGATTCAGACTGATTGTCGATGTCTTCATGCAATTTGTTTAGTATTGCTTGTGATGCGTTAAATACTGATTCTATTTCGTCCAGCTTCTTCAGAACTTCGGGATCACCAGAAAAAAGTTCATCGTAATGTGGCTTGATTTCAGTTGATTGTTGCTTTATTCGGTTTTTGAATATTTTCTTGATTACTTTCTTATTAGCTCGTCGGATTACTTTTTTCTTTTTTATCTGGTTTATTTTCGGTTTGATTTCTTTTGATGGAGTCCTTTTAGGTTTGACAGCTGATGGGGGCAGGTCATTAGTTCGGGAGGACCGTGGTGTTCTCTTTGGTGGTAAAACGGGATCTATATGAAAAAAAAAAAGGATTGCATTCATGATCATATCCCACTATCAAGGACCATTACCAATAACCACCTTCGTACAAGAATTATTATTTACAAACAAAAAAATTATAACACTCTTTTTTCTTCAGCGTAGTCGGGTAAAAAGTATCCTATAACCATCTGGAGATGCCCAGCTATCCGTTTACCAAAAATAGTTGAAATCCGTTTAGCCGATTTGGCGTGATGAAGCCGCAACAATACATCCAAAACAAAAAATCCAAAAAAAATATTTCCGTTCATCTCCAAATAGTCCGTTACAATATATTTTTCTAAAATATCTTCAATGTACAGACATTTCATTTTTACAACCTTTTAATAGTATAGATGTCAATATATGAATCATTGGCCATTTTTGTTGCAATTTCCTTTGACTAAATATTGTTAATGGCTTCGAAATAAGAAAGGATTACTAGAAGTAGCTTCTGACCGCGACTTCGCCCGCCATAAATTCGTTTATCGCGGATAAGGGTATTTTTCCGGGATAAAAAGTAGCCTATGTCCTTCTCCGGGACTCAAACTTTATCCAAATTTCATCCAAATCGGTTCAGCGGTTTAAGCATGAAGAGGTAACACACAGACACACTTTCGCATTTATAATATTGTTATGGATATGGCGAAAAAACTGTCTGTTGTTTACTTCTTTTAAAATTTGTGTTTTATATCTCATCGATATATTGTGTACATCCGAAGTCGATTAGTGAGAAGTCACTAGTGACAGATGAAAGTGCTACGAGAATCCCGGCCTTTGCAGTCATGCATCAGAGGGGTTACTCCGAAAACCGAAAAACGAAGTTCGAATGGCGTCATCCCGCTCACTCAAATACAGCTTAACATGACAGCGAGAGGAACGGCACGTTACGAATTAAGATTTTAGGAGTAACCCCTCAGGGTTAATGTTTTTTATTTTTTATTTATTTATTTATTAAATAGATACTACATATCACTCTAATCCAACATGTGATACATAAAACACAACAACAATTTCAAGGAACACATTAATTTAATAAACATAACACATACTTAATTTGTATCAGGAATAAAATCAGGAAAACATAGTAAATCACATGCGACTAAACCTTACCGTTCCACGAATCACGTACCTTCAGTTTTAAACTAATTGTGCCTGAACATTCTCTTCTACCGCTCCGACTTTAATTTAATTTTTATCGTATCCGTGTGAGATCTGAGGGGTTACTCCGAAACTCAAAAATCGAAGTTCGTAACGTGCAGTCCCTCTCGCTCTCATGTTACGCTGTATTTGAGTGAGCGGGATGGCGCCATACGAACTTCGTTTTCCGGATTTCGTAGTAACCCCTCTGCCTAACGCGCGTGTGTGATTTACATTTCTGTCTTTATATACCTTCGAAACTGTGACATATAAAATTTTACGTATTGAATTTGTGAATTCAGTTAGAGAGAAGTTAAAGAGATCTGTTTTAGTTGAGATAATGTTCATGAATTTTAATTTTTGCTTTATTAAAAGCTCATACATGTAACAAACAGAAGACAAAAGTAAATTTCGAATAGCTATAAAAATAACCAAGATATAAGCCATCAAACATTTCATTCTATCGCTTTCTTACAAAACAGAATTTAATAGGGAGTTTATATGGCCGGATCGCACTGTGACGTAACACTCGTAACAGTGCACATCAGACCTCTCTGTCTAATAGCCAGTTTAAAATGCCTATACTATGCATATTTCTTGGCCGATTTTAATTTCACATTTTGAAATAGTTTTTACGGTATTTTGATATTGAGTTATAAAAAGCGATAAAAAAATTTCATGCATGTGCCCCATAGGCCCTGACTAGTGGCGCATTAGCGAGCAAGCTGGTGCGTGCGGTCGGGCGCGCGACGCCTCGTATAGATCACCTAGACTTCTTATTACCTGTACTTTCCGCCTCAGGGGTAACATTAGAAGTGTCACTTTGAAATAGCTTAAGACTGGTGCTGGCTTCCTCGTAGTTCTCTAAAACAACATAATTTTAAGAATAATTACTTCATTGTGTCAGTCAACAAATCAACTTCTTTTTTAAAGAATACTAGAAGATGCCCGTAACTTCATTTGCAAAGTAACATACCTGTAGAAAATATCACTTGAACCACAAACTTGCTCCAACTCAGTTCAGATTTTCTCGAGTTTTTTATGTCGGCTGCTTTTACAGGCTGTCCGGGGTACTTTATGACCGCTGCTCCCTTGTCTGTATCATGAAATGTGACCCAGGTGTTCGGAATGCATTCATAGCTGCAGCAGGATGGGTAGGGCAGCCCAGATGTAAATTTTATAATGTGGTAGTAGGTTTTAGATGCGTCCATTGCTGAAAGAATTAATTAAACTTTCACATTTTGTTTCTGAAATTACTTAATGAGTGTTGCAGCTTGCTTTACATGCAAATTGCAACACCATGCTGAGTAAAGGCCTCTTCTTTATAGCACACATTGCTGGACTCTTTGAGAGCACCTGTAATTCATAGGGCTTTATCACACCAGCGAGTTGTGAGAGTGTTTTCTGTACAAATATAAGTTTAGGCGAACTCGCTGTGTGATTGCCTTCAAACAATATTTGCTCGCAACTCGCTAAGGGATGATAAGGCCCATAGGCACAGTACATATATCACTCTGGTTGCCAGCCTCAGCCTTTGGTTGTGTTGCTTTATGGAATAAACGAGTTTTCTTTTTTTTTCTTTCTTAATTACAATTCCACAACAAAGTGAGATTTTATGACGAGTTTGACAAAGTCTCAAATTGATGTTGATTTCTACTTGGCTCATTTCAGTAATATCGTTTTTGATAGTGTATGCATGTAAGGGTTAAATGGGTCACACTATGACAAACGGGGGACGGAACTTATAAAATTTTTGGGTGAAGTGGTGTCATTATAACATCTATTTATTATTGTTTTATAGGAACAACTTTTGTCTAAAATCAAAAATGGCCATGATATTCGCCCTCAAAGATTGATGTTTTTTAAAGGGAGCTGGGACTTAGAAGAATTTCGATGGTTGTTGATGTCATTATAACACCTACTTTTTATAAAGCTATCGTAAAGAAGACGCTAAAATAAGCATGTTTTATAGGAACAACTTTGCTCTAAAATAAAAAAGTCCGAGTTGGATGCCTTTAAAGATTGATATGTCGGGTCTAATATCTCACATATTTTCGATTTTAGAGAAAAATTTTTCCTACAGAACATGCTTATTTACTCTCCAATTGAGTATTTTTTCAGCTCATGTCTTTTTTATATTGTGTCAAACACTGCCTTAGCTCCGGCGCTGCGGGAAGTGCAGTCCTTCCGCCCTTTCGTGTCAAAGCACGGCGCCCGCAGTCCGGGCGGCCTACGCACAGATCTTGGGCTTTCTTACGGCGGGCGAGGGCTGCTCTCCTTCGCCGCCTCCGGCTCTATAAAAACACTCTAGGGCGGGCAGTGTCGGCACGCGTCCTAACAAGCGAGAGCCCTCGATTCAGACTTTCGCAGCCTAATATTGTATAAATAATATTCCATCATTGAAAATTGTACATTGTACAATCCGTCATTTATCTTGGTAATTATCAAGTTTAGACAAAAGTTGCCCATACAAAACATGCTTATTGTATCGTCTTCTTTACGATAACATTATAAAAAGTAGTAGTAAGTCCCCGGCCCCCCTTTGTCATAGTCCAACCATAGTGATGTAATTGTTTTAACTGATTCATCAAAGCACAGCCCAAAAATTTTGGATGTGATGCATCGAAATATATGTGAAAGGCTTAAATTTTTGTACAGAAGTTTTATTGTAGACCACAAGGACGGGTTTTTAGAAATTCCCGGTAATAAAGCACTCTATCGTTATATCTAGGTTAAATGTTCAGTAATTAACTCACCTTTAGTTGATATTAAATTATCAATAAAAACAAAACATCACCATAGCTTAGGAACAAGGTAAACCACTTTATTATTTTTACATAAGTAGATATTACATATTAATAGCTGTTGTCAATTTATTAAAAACTAAGCTTTTGTTTCGATTAATTAAAAACTAAAACAAGAAAATAACGAAACTTTTCGAGATGTCAATGTCATTGTCAAATCAAAGTGTTTTTTTTTGTTTGTTCCTCATTTTATACAGACTAAGACCATAGGCTATATGCCTATGTCGAAATTTTAATAAGCCCACAACCACAAATTAATTAAAAAGGTAAGTAAGTAAATCATAATTATGGAAAATAAGTTTTTTGATTTGGAACATCTATTGTTGTATACTCATAGGTGACATGTTCGCCGAAACTGCACACTTGTTATACTTTTCTGCAATTTACAATACAATACAAATACTTACTAAATATATTGCACCCCTGTAATACAGACACATTAAAGTTACAATAAAATGGAGGGGAGGTAAAGAACAGGCGGTCTTATCGCTAAATAGCGATCTCTTTCAGTCAACGTTTAGGTCACCCCCCCTATGTACCTATATAGACGACCTTGATGTCTGTTTGTGGCATGGTAGCACAGATGAGCGTATTTAGATATATTTTTAAAGATGGATCAAGCTAGAGTGCTATTATTTAGTAAATCTGTTTAGCCATTTGATGAGTAGTGAGATTTCTAAGTGCATATGCAGCATGTGTTCTTCAACTTCCATTCATCGATGAATTAATCAATCTGTCAATCAGTCAATCATACATAATATAACCATACATAAGTTTACTGTGAATTGATAGCAGATGGCATTTTTATCAATTAACCATACATTTTGTCAATCAATCTGCTACTTGACGACAGATGGCACTGTTGAGTAACAACTAAACCATAGAGAAGACATTTGTAGACACGCATGCCAGCTTAAAGGAAGTTTACTGTGAATTGATAACAGATGGCACTGTTGGATAAAATGAAACCACATATCTTTGGATATTTTTATTTTACTTTATAAGCCCTCATCGTCCCCTATTCCCCTGGCCACATGACGCTCTCTATCCACGGCACGTAGCTGCTGACGCGCGTGTAGACGGCGGGCCGCCCACTCTCCGCACACTTATTGAGCCCGAACGACGTAATACCAACGATGCGGTATGTGTTCTTCCACTTCACTTGTAGCGGCGCGCCGGAGTCTCCCTTGAAAAAGAAAGGGGGTAATAAATTCTCGGGTTCGTCTCGCTAAAGTAACCATCCCTATTGCTTAGTACGGAATCCAAAGCTCAAAATACAAGTTCGTTTTGCGCCGTCGTACTCACTCAAATGCAGATTAAGCAACACAAGAGCGAGAGTGCCGACTTGGAATATTGTAAAGACCGCCTATTGTCTACCGTATTTTATGTTAAGGCTTTATTATATCTAATGTTTCTGTTGTTGGTGTGCAATAAAGAATAGGGTACATGCATGAATTTTTTATCGCTATTCTTAAATAAATATCAAAATACCGTAATAACTATTTCAAAATGTGAAATTAAAATTAAAATCGGCCAAGAAATACGCATAATATAGGCATGTTAAACTACTAATTAGACAGAGAGGTCCAATATGCACTGTTACGTCACAGTGCACTCCGGCTATATAAACTCCATATTAAATTCTGTTTTACAAGAAAGAGATAGAATGAAATGTTTGATGGCTTTTATCTTGGTTATTTTTATAGTCATTCGAAAAAATACTTTTGTCTACTGTTTGTTATATGAATGAGCTTATAATAAAGCAAAAATAAAAATTCATGCATATTCCCTATTGTTGTATTGTGTTGTTGATAATGCCTGACCATTTCAAGAAACTATTTTTTTTTCAATTAGTTATTAATTAGTTGGAAACCTGCTAGAGTACATTCTGTTTTAGTCATTATCTACTCGTTGGCTAATGTCAAAAATTCCCCCACCGAAAACCCCGATGCATGGTTATCATAGGAACTCATCGTACCTGGCAAGTGTCTTTCCCTGGCCTTAGCTCGCCCGCACACAGCTGTTCTGGCGAGAACCCCGCCCAGTTCCGGTTCCTGTTGATGTAGAGCAGCCGGTCACAGTACGCGCTGTCTTGGAGGGTCAGGGACACTTTCTGGAGCACCTTGGAGTGCTGGCCGGTCTCTGCACGATAGTGAGGGGAAAAACCAGGGTTACCGACTGAGGACAAAATATACCATGTTATAATTTCCAGGGAAATTAAGGTGAGTTCGACTAAGATCAGACACCGGGTAAGAACGTATCGCTTAAATTTACGCTTAGTGTGTTTTTTAAATGCTGGCGATATGACGTGATGCGCTATTTTATCCTGCTGCTAAAATAGCGCACATCATATTGACAGCATTAAAAAAACACAATAAGCGTAAATTTAAGCCATTAGTCCTTACCCCGTTTCCGATCTTAGTCAAACTCGCCTTATTTACTGAGGTCTCTGTAGCTGTCCTCATGAGGATAGAAAAGGCAAAGTATCTGGTTCGAGCAAGTGGTACATTGGCATCACGAGGGTGTATTTGTGGTCCATGCCTCCTGCAATGACAATGGAATGAAGATTATGTAATAGATCATTTCATAAATTTTGCTCATTTGCGCATTGATTCTGTTTATTGACGTCATTCTTACTCCCAAACCCATGCTCAGTCCCATGTTAATGGAAGTGGTGGAACCAGCAACTCTGTAAGAAGCAGAGGCGTGGCGTCAGGAAAATCACAAGAGAAGTCGAAGCACATTCATTTACTCATAAAAATAAGTCGTTCCTTGGGCAACCCGGTGGGTGTCGGCTTCTATGGGCGCCACGCCACTGGTAAGTAGTAGGCATTGGCAGGTTTTCAAGTCTGAGGCTACCATCGTTTCTCATGACAATATAGCTGTTAAGAAGAAACTACGATGGAATCCAGTTATTACTAAATGTAAACAGCTTTAAACATCATCCGGTAATTTCCAGATGTCGTGAGTGTCGTGACTGTAGTGTGTCGGTATAGTGACAACCTTAATGTTCAAATGAATAATTAAGACCAAGCGCGTGTAGATCGGAAAACTCGTGCGGCTAGATGTTGGGACCCGCCTTTCCAGTTCTTTCAAAACCATGGACGTAACGCAACGTCCGAAACGTCGAAGAATCACCAACGAAAGGTAATTGAATAAATCATATTTATACGCGACTAAGCCCCATTTGTTTTGTAGTGATAATGTTGTGGAGGAATCTCGAAACTGATTTTATCTTTACTTACTGACGTCACTGACCCCCCAGCCTATAGCGACAGCCTCTGAATGTGTGATGGTTTGGCTGGTCCACAGGCAGGCTGGGTGGATGGCCTCTGTCAGCTCAGCTGGTCGCGCTAGCATCACCAGGGCTATATCGTGGTAGCGGAGCGGCGGGGCGTAAAACGGGTAGCGGATAATGGATTGAATTGGTATCTATAACAAACAATTGTCTATAGTCTCTATTTCTTTAGGTATTTAAAAGATTGTAAGCAAAAATAGCACGTGTCTCGTCTCGTGCCATTCCGCCAATCAAGATATTCGATTGGCGGAATCTTTTGTATCAGTGGTACGAAGCCACTAACTAAATGACGCGATAAAAAAAACTGTCAAATACCACAGTATAATAAAGAGTACTACGTTCAGTATGGACACTCCCTGAAAGTGCCGCCCACCCGCGCTCAGTTACCTCGCAGTTACTGCGGCCGAACTGTGAGTGGGAAGAGCGCGGGTGGACGAAGCTTGCGGGCGGCAAGGAGTGTCCGGCGGGAGGCAGGGTGTCCACAGTGTGCAAATACCCTATCTTTCAGCTTTTCGCTTCAGTATCTACTTATATACTATTATACAGTTGTAAAAATGAAATGTCTGTACATTGAAGATACTTATAAAAATATTATAATGGACTTTTTTTGGATTTATTTTATGTTTGTATGTGCCGTTGTGACTTCATCACGCCAAATTGGCTGAACGGATTTCAACTCTTTTCGGTACACGGGTAGCTGGGTATCCACAGATGGTTACAGTATATTTTTTACTCTACTACGCTGAAAAAAAGTATTAAGGTAATATTTTTTTTTCTCTTTCAGCGAACAAAGTTGCTCGCTCGTAAGCTCTTTCTAGTTTGAAATATTTCTATTAGGATGAATCGATTTTCATTCCTGTCTTTGAAAAGTGATTAACATTTTCCTAGACATGACAGGGGTCTGCTGTTTCAAGAGTCTAGGTGACTGACGTGGTTTGTAAGAGCGTCACCTCTTCAGGGCTGGCGCCGTCGGCCACCCCAGGATCTATGTTCAGGTCGCCCAGCCGCACCATGGAGGGTTTCCGTTCTCGGGCCGTGGGGTCGCTGCTGCAGTGTCCTGCTGTCAGCACCCATTTAGAGCTGATGAGGCTGCCCCCGCAGTTGTAGGAGTAAGTGTCTTCGTAGTTTAACCAGCCTATTGCTGCCTGAGGAAAAACGAACCAAAATCTATAGGTATCATTATAAATCCGGTTGCCTTAACGAGCTTACGATTCCAAAAAACTTAAGAGTATTGATGACAGCGCTTTTATTTCTGGAACGATGTATATCGGAATGGAAGCTTTTTTTTTAAAGTCCGATAGAATCAAGCATAGATCGACCAACAAACCTACATAGAGACTGACATAAATAAAAATAGTGTTTAGAGTAGGCACACTATAGCTGTTCTAGGCGCCCACGCTTTTGACGCCAAGTTTGACAACCATTTTAATGGTTTTCTTTCAAACAGCATCACTGTTGGTTGAATTTATACCATACTCTGGTTGTACCATATAGTAATCACTTACTTTAGTTTATGGTTATGCTGACTAGCAGCACATATAAACGTTTTGTCAAACATACCATGTGAGGAAATTCATTTAAATCGCTGGCCACGCCGCCAACTATCAGCTCATTGGGCACTGACTCGTAGACTGGCTTCTCTGGGCTGCCGTAACGACGGTATTCCTCGCATTCTGTAAAAAACGTGCATTATATTACTGTGGACACTAATGCCATCTAGCGGCAAGTAGAAGAATTGCAGTTACAAAACTGTCCAGATAATTTGTGAGGGGAATTAGAGAGAGTTGTGCTTAAAAAAACTGTACGACGTACGTCTATTGGAATTTATTTAACAATATTCTGCAAAAAATACCTATTAGTCTGAATTACGGATACTTATTGAAATAAAACAATTTAACGGATTATATCGCGTATATTATCTCATTTTAGTTCCCGACGTTTCGGGAGCTTTCCAGCTTTCCATGGTCACGGGAGGACCATGGTCATGGTCATGGTCCTCCCGTGACCATGGAAAGCTGGAAAGCTTCCGAAACGTCGGGAACTAAAATGAGATAATATACGCGATATAATCCGTTAAATTGTTTTATTTCAATGAGTAATAATCGCGGAAACAGAAGAAAATATTACGGATACTTGGCAAACTCGAGCAAACACATATTGACAATTATAAACAAAGATCAGTAACAAATGAAAAATTTTTTCGACGATACTGGACTTGAACCAGCGCCTTGAGCCAGCTGGTTCAAGTCCAGTATCGTCGAAATTTTTTTTCATTTGTTTCTGATCTTTGTTTATAATAATAACGCTAGTGGAGTGATCCACTAGTAAATTGCAAATATTGTGATTATTATCATGATATTTGTAAAACAAAAAGTACGTATTGACATTTTATTCACAAATACAAATACTCTTTATTGCACATCCCAAATACATAATATATATAAGTGCTACAGTTATTTTTTAAAAATTCATCAAACTTGTTAGAGTAAAAAAGCGACAATTGAGAAAACGTTGGTTAAAGTTTGGGACCGCAAAAAATACACTTGTACTTTGAAGTTATGGAGTTATGAGTAGTTTGTAATATAACAAAGCATAAGCTATCTTTCGGTGAAAAAAATATGTCTCTAAGTGCTGTAGTTATTCTTTTTTAATTCTTCAAACTTGCAAAAGTGAAAAAGCGACAATTGAGAAAACGTTAGTTAAAAAACCGGAAAAAAACACACTTGTACTTTGAAGTTATGGAGGGGATGGTATTAAATTATTTGCCATACTTTATGGATTTCAAATTAGGTACCTAGTCCAAATCATCTATACATATAAAACTCTTGCGTTACTGATACTGACCTATTGACAGACAACGCACAGCCTAAACCGCTAAAGATATAAGCATGAAATTTGGAACGTATATTCTTTATAGTACTTGGACGTGTACTAAGAAAGGATTTTTCGAACTTCTGCCCTTAAGGGTGTGAAACAGGGGTTGAACCGTTGTATGGAAATCGTTCATCTGGAAAGTTATACACTTGAATCTTTGTATAAATTGGGGTTGAAAGTATTTATGGAAAACCTGTAATCAATTGATTAACTGTGATAATATTTCGCGTAAAGACTCTTAATTTAAAACTAAGAAAAAAAATTTTAGCGATTTTCAAAATCTATCTTCTAACGGGGTTCAATTGGGGTTGAAATTATCTTTTGAAAACCTGTAATTAGTAGAGTAACTGTAATAACATTTCGCGTATACTCTTGATTAAAAAATAAGAAACTCATTTCAGCATTTTTGGAAATTCATCCCCTACCGGGGTTAAATTGGGGTTGAAATTTGGTATGGAAAACCTGTGATTATTTGAGTAACTGTTATAATAATTCGCGTAAAGACTTAATTTAAAACTAAGAAAACTTATTTCAGCATTTTTGTAAATTCATCCCCTAACGGGGTTAAATTGGTTTAGTTTTCTCAATTGTCGCTTTTTCACTTTTGCAAGTTTGAAGAATGAAAAAAGAATAACTACAGCACTTAGAGACATAATTTTTTCACCGAAAGATAGCTTATGCTTTGTTATATTACAAACTACTCATAACTCCATAACTTCAAAGTACAAGTGTATTTTTTGCGGTACCAAACTTTAACCAACGTTTTCTCAATTGTCGCTTTTTACTTTAACAAGTTTGATGAATTTTTAAAAAATAACTGTAGCACTTAGAGACATGATTTTTTCACCGAAAGATAGCGTATGCTTTGTTATATTACAAACTACTCATAACTTCAAAGTACAAGTGTATTTTTTGAGGTACCAAACTTTAACCAACGTATTCTCACTTGTCGCTTTTTACTTTAAAAAGTTTGATGAATTTTTAAAAAATAACTGTAGCACTTAGAGACATGATTTTTTCACCGAAAGATAGCGCATGCTTTGTTATATTACAAACTACTCATAACTCCATATCGACAAAGTAGAAATGTTTCCCTATAACAGGCACAAATATGATATCGACGATTTTTTTCGGTATTCGACAAAGTGGGACGCTGGGCACTAAAATTTGAGGCCTTAAAAAGGTGCTTAAATTGGTCATTTATGGGTCGACATCAAAATCATAGGTTTATTACAGTATGTTCTCATAACTCCATATCGACAAAGTAGAAATGTTTCCCTATAACAGGCACAAATATGATATCGGCGATTTTTTTCGGTATTCGACAAAGTGGGACGCTGGGCACTAAACTTTGAGGCCTTAAAAAGGTGCTTAAATTGGTCATTTATGGGTCGACATCAAAATCATAGGTTTATTACAGTATGTTCTATCAGTTTTCATTGAAAGTCGATTTTCGGTAGGTTTTGCCATATTTCACTAAACTGCCTGTAACTCCGTAACTAGAATCGACAAAGTGAGACGTTTTACTAAACTCTCTCACATATGGTACACATATGTGTTGAATTGTACTTACTTCTTTCACTGACCCGTTTGCCATTGGGCTGACTAGGACTTTCATCACTGGAGCCCCAAACCGGAGGACTACTGTAAAAAAAACAAATGGTTAAGCACAACGTATCCGCTTCCATTCTGTATTTGTTAAGTAAAATACATTCATCCGCCAGTGCCATCTATTGTTGGATAGCAAGTACAAGTGAACAAAAACAAAAATAAAAAAGTATTCCAGGAAGAAGGACTATTAAAACAAGAGGACTGATAATTTCCATACAAAAAGCCGTTCCCCGATATATACAAGGCAATCTATGTATAATAATTATTTTTTACAATTATTCAACTTTGCAAGCGTGACACAGTATTTAAATGTTACGTTACGATTTATTTATTCTTAGCTATTTGCGAAGTAATTGTTACTATACTATGTTTCTTTATCCAGTTACAACATCGGTAAATGTTTAGTTTCAAAGCGCCATCTAGTTTTTGCCAGAATATCTCCTTGAGATCGGAACACGATCCAAATTGCCGACGACCACCCGAACAAGCTGTTCACTGACGCAATTGCATACAACCCACCTCCGTCTCCTAAGGAGGCGGATTACATGACGACGCAACGACTCATACCCAGCAAAGACATACCCCTCTTAACTATTAACCCTGACGATGACGACCCTGACTCTGACGAACTCGCCGACAGAATCAGAGCTTTACACGACCTGACGACCCAAGCACTGGATGTCCGCGCCTTTAAAAGGGCAAAGCGCAGGCATGTCAGGAGACCTCGACATCTACTGACTGACCCGGATGATGTCATCACGGCCACCAATAAACAATGGTACCCTGATGACTCATCCGACACTGACGACGACATCTACAGAGACGTAAACCATACCGCAGACTTTTGTATGGAACGTGACGCCAGACGACAGGAACGACGCCTGCGTAACCAGGCACGACGACGTAACCCACCGCACACTTTACTTGCACGCCGACGTCTCCGCCGGCGGGGACGCCCACCGCGGAAACAACAGTTTAACCACAAGACCGTAGAGACAAGCATAGGCCGACAAACTACTGACACACAGACTGACACAACAACAAAATAGTGTGAAGACTAGGAACACTATTGCTGCTCGTAGCGCCCGCGCGCGGCAGCCCCACACGCTAGGTGCCGAGGATGTCGTGGCATCCTGCCGCCTAGCACAAATGACGACAGTAACAGCAAACATGCTGCCGTACAAATTAAATTACATGACATGACACGATCCAAAGTATGGCAATGGGGAATGGATGAAAATTTTCAAAAATCTTGAAATTTTCTTTATAGGTAGGAAAAGCCTTCTTATTGTCAGAAAAAAATACAGATTTTTCTGTGGCAAGAATAACAATACATTTACAGCCATTGTAATCGAACATATCAATACTACATTTGCAGTACCGTATAAGGCAGGTATATAGGCCCACCAAAACCTTTTCAATTTTTTATTTTTTTCTAAGCCACAGAAAAATCTGTGTTTTTTTTCTGACAATAAGGAGGCTTATTCCTACCTGTAAACTAAATTTCAAGATTTTTGAAAATTTTCATCCATTCCCCATTGACAGTACTCTTGTTTTAATGGTCCTTGATATAGGTAAGCTAAGTAAGTTACTCGATATTCTTGATAAGGACAGGGGGCGCCACCGGCGGCTCAGGCAGTTGTGTTGTGGTAGGTGTAGGAGCGATGTCGCCAGCGTTTCTACAGCACACAATAACTTCGTCGAACGTGTACAGACAATACGTAGGGCGGATGCCGTTTTTCCTGAAATGAATGCAAAAAGTAAGATAAAATAAGATTATACAAATTTATATCATGATCGTCGAAATATAAAGGATATTGAATATAAACAATGTAGGTACAGTCAGCTGCAGAGAAAAGTAACCCCCCAGCCATACTAACATTATATGTCAGAAGGGTCACGTTTCTCTGCTGCTGACTGTACATAATGTCAAAACAAGATAAAATAGTAAGAAAAAACAATAAGAAAATGTCAACTAGGATTCTAATCAAATCACCCGATAGGGATCGTCATCGCACCATTAAAAACAAGGAATAAATTAACAAAAAAAGAATAGGTAAAATAGGTATGTTAACGGGTAAGGCTGAATTTGACCAATCTTTTATTCTCAAATAGTTATGTCAAATTAATAAGGAGTTTGACATTACTATCCAAGAATAAGCGTTATTCTCGAAATAAAAGTTTGGTGAAATCCAGCCTAAATGTCAATTTTTTATTGTTTGTTCCCTTTGATCTCTTTTGGCCTGTAGGGCCATTTCAGAGTTTCTGGAGTAGGTGTGTCAAACAAAACAGGTAAATAAGCAAGTGCAAAAATAAAATTATCAAATCAAAATATCTACACTATATCAATAAGGATCGTCAACAAAAAATTTAAAAACAAAAATAAAGTTACAATATTAATCTTCTCTCTTAAATTTTTAAAAACTCCTTAACATTAAAAATCTTTAATATTTAAGATTAGAAGTTAAGTTATTGTATACCTACATGAGAACTTGTTGTGAAATAAACAGTTTAAATTTTAGTTTTTTTTTTAAATAACAATGTCAATTTAAAATTAGAAATTCAGTTTTATATATTAATTTACTGTGTATAGCGGGTTTTCCAACAAAAGGTTTTTCAACCGACGCCTAAATATGTAGTTACAAGTCTCATTTCTTAAATCAGCGGGTAATCGCTCGAAATAAGTTGGGCCGATAACGAGAGGGACGGCACGTTAGGAACTTCGAATTTCGAGTTTCGGAGTAACCACTCAAGGGGTTTATGGTGGCTCGCGATAGATAGGTATAGGTATACGCGGGCTGGTTTTCCGCAACTTGACGTCTATGATGCACCTATGTTGAATCGACGCCATGGTTCCTAAAAACAGATTTCGCTATCTCTCATAGTTTCTGAGTTCTCCATACTGACCCATTTGGATTGATCATCCTGTATACATCAGAAGATAAACGAAGGATTGAGTAGCATTTCGATAAAAATGTTTTGTTATTGGTTGTTGACTTTATACATACATACTTGCTACTGTATACTGTAGCGCCATTCTGGACGGATATGGAACTAATTGCCAAGTGTGCCGTAGCACACACACTACGGAAATAATCCAATTTCTACAAACGCACACTATTAAAAGAAGTTACTTTCAAACAAAAAACACTTATACACAGGAAATTTACCGTATAAATTAACCGGAGATTTCGCGATTACTTTGGCAGAGGGGAATGTATTCGTATGGCACTCCAGTGCTTTAATGCTCTAATGCTACGGCCAGAGGGGCTACTCTGAAATTCGATATTCGAAGTTTCTATCGCGCCATCCCTCGCGCTCTCATGTTAAACTGTATTTGTGTGTGTGAGATGGCGCGATACGAACTTTGGAGATTTGAAGGAGAAGATTCTTGTTCGCGTTGTCACGATAAAAGTTCGTGTTCGATCCATGACGAAGTGCTATGGCTACATAATTTTGATGTACATCGAAACTTCACTACGTCGCGATAATCTGAGGGGCTACTCCGGGACCCGAAAAACGAAGTTCATCCCGCTCTCTCAAATACAGCTTAACTTGAGAGCGGGAGAGACGGCACGTCACGAACTTCGAATTTCGAGTTTCGGAGTAACCCCTCAGGAAATCGAAGCGCGCGAAGTGTAGCGAACCGCACGAACTTTGTCGCGACAAAACCCTTTGATGTGTGCAATTTACCAACAGCGGCGCGAAGGGCATTCGTATTCGCGAAGATGATTCGCGATAGGACGAATTCTTTGGCCACACGTGTCGCGACAACGCAAATCTCAGCGTTATCGCGATAGCGTGACCCCAGCATAAGGTTTAACACAACAAACGTCATTTTCGTCTTACTCAAAGGCAATCTTTGCAGATTCGCAGCTCTCTGATGGCACACAGACTCCGATGGAGTTGGTGTAGTCATCCACGCATGAATCGCCCGCTGCAAGGAAACATTATAAAAATAATTATTATTTATTTCGCCCAACTTGGATAATAGTGTTAGTTAGGACAATTTTGTACTTATACAATACAATACAAATACTCTTTATTACACACCTCAGATACACAGAAATACAGAACATGACAGTAACATTCAATTAACAGAGGTAAACAACAGGCGTTCTTATTGCTAAATAGCGATCTCTTCCAGACAACCTTTGGGTAGCGGAGTGTTTAAAAGAACAATTTTAGTTGAGTAAGCTAATAAGCAAAAAACTCACATAGACACATGTAAACGCAATAAACATGCATAAATAAGAGTGCGTAGATAAACATACATAAATGCTTATACATAATGTATGAAAGTAAGTAAATAAATAACCATAACAGTGGCAGCCGAAAAGTTGAGAAAGTGATTTCAATAGCAGTTTGTTAAGGGAGAGACAGGTAAGTTTCTTACGATGTGACTTAAATGTTGCAAAGGACTAGGTACAGATGTAGTGCATAATTGTTTTCCATCGTATTTTCTCGAAACGTTCGTATTTGTCATGCTACTTCAGTCAACCTCAGCACTTTTTGTACTGTGATCGACTGAAATAGCAAGACACGTTCGTACGTTACCCTGAAAATATGATGGAAAACAATTACACACTACAACTGTGTACCTACCATGACCTGAGTTTACGATCGGCGCTAGCGAGTATCTCGTATCGAGAGTCAGTGCACCTCTCTCGCACGCGCTAATAGTGCGAAAGAGATAGACCGTCATCGAGCGCTCGATACTCGATCGTGCCGAACTCATGGTAGGCGTACTGTACGCTTTAAGTCATGGGGTAGAGAGTTCCACAGTAGAGTTGCCTGGAATGTGAAAGAACTATTGTAAAATTTGGAGGAACAAGGGACAGTAAGAAGCAAATTTTGAGCGGACCTTTTATATATTATTGTTAGTAAAACGTTTTACCTGATCTAACTTGATCTAATGTAAGACTGTTTATATAGCTCCACGTACGTGAAGCTGGCAACACTGGTTCATGTACGGGCAGTCTAGCCTGCTTGCGACACACTTATTTTTGTGTTTTTAATGGGGAAAACTAACACTACATTACTATCTATTGTGACATAGATATAAGTCAAAGCGCAAAGAAAAATGCGATTGCTCTCGCACGTGGTCACACCAGGACTCGAACCCGGTACCTCTCGGTTACGCGTCGAGCGTGTCAACCTCCACCAGCGAGCACCGTCCTCAAGGGGTTGGCACTATCACGAACTCTGCGCACCAGGGATACACAGGGCTGGATTTAGATGTTTGGAGGCCCTAGGGCAACAAAGAAGTGGAGACCTACCTGGCACCTAGTTATTTTCCAAATAAAATGCATAATTTTTTTCAGTAAATTTTTCAATAAATAATTTATTGCGAGACCAAATAAATTATTTTATGAAACATATATAAATATAATCGAAAATAAGAATTATGTGAAATAAAATTTTAGCATTAACGAACGGAATCTGCCGAGCTTTTTTAGAATAAAAATCGTTGATGATTTCGTTGAAATCAAGTTCCCGGAGTAAATCACTTTCGATGCTCAGGGGAGAAAGCTTCGATAGACGGGTTTGTCTTATCGTCGCTTAGGTTTTTTGAAGACGTAAAACTGGCTGCCCTTTTCTCTTATAATTTGTTAATCAGAATTTGGTATCGCTCTGTACTTGCTGTGAAGTCTATCGTGGGGGGCCCCTTTTTGTGGAGGCCCAGGGCCCTAGCCCCGGATGCCCACCCCTAAATCCGGCCCTGGGGATACACATCGTTTACGCATAGTGACGCACATTATCTTTTATTATTTGACAGTCAGCATTATTATAATATGGCGACTAATAACACTGCATGTCACGATGATGTCACGATCAGCGAAGTGGGGTGGGAGTCGTTACCTGACCGTTGCAGAGGGTAGGTGGTGCGCTGCCGAGCTAAGTATACATTATTAGTGGGGCTTGCAATCCCGGGATTTTTTGTATGGACAATCGCGGGATCCCGGGATTGTCCATACAAAAAATCCCGGGATTGCAAGCCCTAATTATTAGTGAAGCATACATATATACCGTGTACATGGAGTGTAGAACTAAGAAGAACAATCTTTATATATCCAAAGTGTCCGTCTAAAGGCGTTAAATTGGTGGCGCCGGTAGCAGGTGACTAAAATAAATTACCATAATAATGACAAAAAAATCCACAAAACGATGAAAAATCATTTTGAACACGATTTAATATTTTCATCAGAAGAAGGACGAAGGATTGAGTAGCATTGTCATATCAAGGTTCAGAAAAACGGCCAAGTGCGAGTCCGACTCTCGCACCGAGGGTTCCGTACAAACTTTCACTTGCCCTAACATTATTTATATTACCCGGTTCCGGTTGAGTTAAGTTTGCACCTGATATCTATAGAATTTCATACAAATGAGGTACAAACTTAACGCGACCGGGCTGTCCAAATATGTCTTTTTATGATTTAAAAGACTATATTTTTATGATTTAATTACAAATGTATAGTTTTCAGATTCTTGTATGTATTTGTAGTGTGTCACGATATTACTTGCCAAAATTTCATAGTTCTATGTCAACGGGAAGTACCCTATCATTTTGATTCCCTTGAGAGTGTCGAAATATACGTTTTTTGCGGCATAAATGGCAGTTTTTTTTTAAGTTAATGTAGAAGTTTGATTTTTTACAGCTTCAAGGGACCGTAGACCTCTGAGTATATGGTGTTAATTTTAACTCGATACCTCCACGCATTCTTGAGATAAAGGGTCTTGACAGACAGACAGACGGATGGACAGACACACAAAGTGATCCAATAAGGGTTCCGTTCTTTCCGATTGAGGTACGGAACCCTTAAAACATATATCTGAAAACAACAAACTTAAAAGTAGTCTGTAAATTCTGAGTCTAAATAATGTGCATCGTCTAAATCGAGAAGAAATACGATATGAACACATTTGAGAAAGTTGTAATACTAGAGGGCACCTTCTAGTATTACTTTTTATTTTTATTTTTTATTTTATCACAATTTTCTCAAACTTCGCAACTTCGTTCGCGGAAAAGATAAACTCAAAACCCCTCTTTTTTCTTACGCGTAGTCGGGTAAAAAGAATCTTATAACCATCTGGAGATACCCAGCTACCCGTGTACCAAAAATAGTTGAAATCCGTTTAGCTGATTTGGCGTGATGAAGCCACAACGACACATACAAACATACAAAAAAACCCAAAAAAATATTTTTCAATTCAGTGACGTCCAAATAGTCCATTACTATATTGTTTTGAAAATATATTAAATATTTAAATATTCCGTAAATTGTTTTATTTAAATGAGTAATAATCGCGGAGACAGAAGAAAATATTATTTTAATATCTTAAATGTTCAGGCATTTCATTTTTACAACTTTATAATAGTATAGAAAGTAAAATTGTATTTAATAACGTGACTTTGACAGAGTTCCATCGTGGCCTAGGGTTCCAATTGATTGTACCTATTACAGGAAATAACATTTTATATCTGAATAGGTAGTCACTATAAGTAAACAATTATTACAATAATTGAAAACCGGTTTTTCCGATGCATAGGAACAAGGAGAATGTTAATTATTAGTTAACTTGTGCAATACGTCTCATGCGGGTAGGACAACCTACTAACTCTATTTTGTAATAACTTTCTAACAGAATCATAACTATCTAGACCTGAAATAAGCGAGTCGGAGTCGCACACTAATGGTTCCGACCTATGCAAAAAATGCCAAGAAAACCACTTTTCTTTACTTTTAAGGGGGATCTTTTTTTAATTTTGTAAACTTTATTATAATTAATAGCAGAAATCGGCCACTTCGTTCGCGGAAGAGAAAAAAGCCAATACGCTTTTTTTTCTGCAGCGCAGTTTGATAAAAAGTATCCTATAACCATCTGTGGATACTCTGCTTCCCGTGTTCCGAAAATAGTTGAAATCCATTAAGCCGATTTGGTGTGATGAAGCCACAACGACACATTTACAAAATATATTTTTACATTCAGTAAAAAATATCATGTATGTACAAACACATTGTTATTACAACTTTACAATGGATTTGGATTTGTCTATATATAAATACTATCAACGTACGGTGTACAGTCAACAGCAAAAGAAGATGATCAGTGCCCCGCCCACTGCCACTTAAGTTTAGCAACTGTTGAGCTATGTCGATGACCGTGGTTCTTTTGCGGATCTCCTCATTTCTGATTCGATCACGCAAGGAGAGCGTTGATATTTAAGTTAACAAGTGCGTACTTGAACGCCGAACTGTTTGACAGAAGTTGTATCTCTGGCGCTCTCTCTCTCTCTGCTTACGAAATCCGTTCTATCAACATCGTTTCCATGTGTCTGTTGTGAGTCTAGATTAATAACAATAATATAATCAGTTTATATCTTAAGGGTCTACTTCGTCATTTGTAAATCACGCCCCAAACGCGGACCTAGCCAATAAGCGTGATTTGTAATAAGGGACGCATTTATTGCTCGTGCGCACCAAAGAAAGAGAAAGCTACTACACTACATGCTTGGAGTTTTTTGGCGTAGGCGCCAGATGTAAAAGTACCATGAAATCGAAGATATTATTATGTTTTGTTTACATTTAAGTTAATTACTTAAAAGATAAAGGGAAGAATGACATTTTAACATAATTTAGCCGTTTATTAATCGGTCGTTTGTACAAACTAGACAAAAAACGGGAAATGAAGACGCGTTTTCGGATAACTTATCGATCGAGGAAATTTTCATTAAACATATTTCCGCGCTAATCACTGAATAGGTTATAGTCAAGAAACACATATCTGAAAACCAGCCTGTTTTATACAGTAGATTTGACAAAACATGCGCTACAAAATAGGTTAAATTTTCGATGCATCCCCTTAATAAGATATCTCGATCCATGGTTAAGTTAGTGAATCTATAGTATTCTTAATACATTTATCCACAAGTCGCCTGCAGTTTAATTTCCACATCATCCGCCAATATTTCCATTGCCATACTTTAGTTAATTCACATACAATACCAAGACGATATCTCTGCTCAACAGAGACTCCGAGAATAGCTCGCTCTATTACCCTTTGAGTGACTTTGAGCCTTCTTATGAGAGCATTTACCTGGTGGTAACTGGCACCGTCGCATATTTTAAGGGTTCCGTACGTCAAAAGGAAAAAAACGGAACCCTTACAGGATCACTTTGATTTCCGTCCGTCTGTCTGTCACGACCCTATATCTCAGGAACGCGTGGACGTATCGAGTTGAAATTAAAACTATATACTTAAATCTACAATCCCTTAAAGCTGTGAAAAAATCAAACTTCTAAGTTGACATAAAAA
Organism: Hedya salicella; assembly: GCA_905404275.2. Lineage (NCBI taxonomy): Eukaryota > Metazoa > Arthropoda > Insecta > Lepidoptera > Tortricidae > Hedya > Hedya salicella. Next base: position 2,740,045 of record FR990120.1, read on the forward strand.
AAGATACGGCCGTTTATGCTGCAAAAAACGTATATTTCGTAATTTTTTGAAATTTTGGTACTTCCAGTTGTTCTAGAAACTTGAAATTTGGTATGAAGGAAGCTCTATAACGCAATCAACGAAATAAATCTGAAAAATGATTCTTTATGTCTGTCTGTCTATCAGTCTATCAGTAACCAATATTAAATGATCGAGCACCGCGCGTACATTTTGCTTAGGAGTTTCTCCATTTGTAGCGTATATTTTGTACGGAACTCTCGGTGCGCGCGCTTTGCTTCGTTATTTTGTGGTGTTATGCATTGTATCAAATGTGAGGTAAAATTTAAGGTATCCCTACATTTTAGCATTTATACTCGTATATTGTGTTATACAAATCTATACCATTATAAAGTTGTAAAAATCAAATGTTTGTATGTGTCGTTGTGGCTTCATCACGCTAAATCGGCTAAACGGATTTCAACTATTTTTGGTACACGGGTAGCTGGGTATCTCCAGATGGTTATAGGATACTTTTATCCGACTACGCTGTCATAAAAAAGAGGGGTTATGACATTTTCTCCTCCGCGAACGAAGTTGTGGGCGCCTCATAGTAAATAATAAAAAATACTCAGCGCTGAGACCACTGTATTTGTTATTGTTTGTTCGTATATAATAATATATATATCCATACTAATATTATAAATGCGAAAGTGTGTATGTCTCTCTGTCTGTTACCTCTTCTCGCTTAAACCGCTGAACCGATTTGGATAAAATTTGGTATGGAGATAGTTTGACTCCCAGGGAAGGACATAGAGGCTACTTTTTATTCCAGAAAAATACCCTTTTCCGCGATAAACGAATTTAAGGCGGACGAAGTCGCGGGCAGAAGCTAGTATAATATATTGATAATATTGTTTTGCTTACCTTGTTTCTGCGATGAAGCCACTTCACACAATACGAATAAAAATACCACTTTCACAATCATCACTAATATATTCTTAATTACAAAGTCATTAAAAATAATAAAAAAGTATTTATTGAACTGATTTTTTCACAAAAACTCTGGCCTTGTTTGCCATTTTTCTCGACACACAAAAAAAAAACAAATAAATATACTTTTTTAAAAGACAATTTTTTTATTAAATCTAATCAACACGACTTAAAAAAGGTACATTTTATTTTAGAAAATCGTGGGTTTGTATATTACTTTTCGATATAATCGAGCGAAGTCGGAAGCTGTGTGCGCGCTTTATATTAGTGAGGCAAGGCAACAACTAACATCGTACAGCTAAGTACGTGAATGCAGTACCGTGACTACGCACCACGCTTAATGCTCAATGGAATGTTAAATAAATACATTGGTTAGTATAGGGCGTGTTTCTATAATTTATGTTAACTTCGTACAAATTTCAAATAAGGTATACCCGGGTAAGACCGGACTATTTTTCACAAATTGGAATAGCGTCACAAAAAAATATTGCTTAATCCTCACTAACTTTTACCTCCAAATTTTGAATGCGAATGATAAAAAGGGAAAACAACCTTTTATTATTAATTTACTTAATGCTCCTTTATAAAATAGCATAGGAGTCATCTACGCTCTAAGTTGATTTTTTTTTCAAGACACAAAACCGAAAAACCTTATTGGTCTAAGATCGGACTAAGAGGTAAATTCAATCGTAAAGCTAGGGAAAGAAGGTGCATACGTTGAAAATATCCGGTTTTTTATCATAAAAAACAATATTATGTAAAAAAAATTAAACGTTCGTAACACACGACTGAGCGGTTACTGCAAACTGGCGAGAGAGGCGGGTTGAAATGTTTTTTTTTAAAGGAAGCGGGGTGAAATGGCGTCCCACGTGGTATTGCCAGTGATGTAAAATAAATACTATTTTGGTAGCAATTGCGACCATCCGATCTTAGATCTAATCCGATCTTATCCAGGTATACCTTAGTTTATTTAGAAACTGGACTAATGTCATATCGAGGTTGAAAGAATATACATCGAAAATACAACACGGCTTAAAAATGTACTATTTGTTCATTCCAAGTCCAAATACCGTGCATTATCGAGAAAAAACAATATGAACACCTCTAAAGACAGATACATTATGAAAACCTCAGGAAACTAAATGTTCCTAGTAAAAAAAAAACATTCAAAGTAAATACAACCAGAAATGTATGTTTAGCTAAACCAAACTATAGTTCTTCAAAAAACTGTCACTCCGTCCACAGCCGAAGAAATCTCATAGGTTTTATATGAGGGCAAGTTGCTTGTGCCGCTTTGCGTAACATCACCGAGGTCTCTAGTTCCACAGCAACAGCTTCAGGGTGAGCTCGATTTTACGCACTACCCACTTAAAGGGTACCACCAGGTGCCGTGGCGCATCACGGTTGTGGACGTTACGGGTATAGCCGTACTGCCACAAGGGTTATTGGCTGTATAAAATTACACACATATATATTTATCTGTTACACTTGTGGCATAATGTTCAATAACAAGTAAACGTGACAGTCAGTCTGTGGACGTAGAACTTTTTTTTCAGACGCTTTTATTAGGTCGACCTGTATGTAACTAAGTATGTAATGGAATCTAAGGTAACTAATTTAACCATCTTCCAAGGATCGTAGCGTCTCATGAAAATTGGCAGCTGTATGTAGTTCTGATGATAATACAATAATATGGTACTGTCGAACTGATCTGATGATGGAACCGGAAGATATGACTTGGAACTTCATGATGGAACATCGTATCATAGCTATGTTTGGATTTGTTAGAAAAGTCTTGTAAAGCGTGTTTTTCTAGTGTTTTTTTCGATATTAATTTGTTTATGAGTTTGATCTGTGCCACAGCATGCTATTTTCAAAATGGTCTTGTGTCCGTAAAAGTGTTAACGTTTCTAGTGTCTAATTTTCTAAATTTCTTATCTAAATTTCTTAGTTATAAGAAGCCGGATCGATAGATATAATTGAAAAAAATAATGCATCTTCCCTATCGTACTGTAACTACGTAAAATGTAAGTTAAGGCGAGGCATTAAACTGCGCAAATTCAAATATTGAATGACTGTGTATCTAATCATAATTATCATACAAAACGTCGCATATAAGGTAGAAAAAAATAGTCGCATACGTCGTTCTATACACGAACCTTGTATAGTTGCTCAATAAAATAAAGACGGAACCGAAAAACACTGACATTCAAAATTCAACCTTTTTCTTCCCCGTCAATGATGATTTTCTGCATTACTTATTTGTTATAGTTTTAATTGGTTCTTTTGTTATTCGCTGGGTTCGAACCTGTTTCCGTAGGTATAGTGCAGACAAACTGGTCTTAGAACGAGATTGGAGGAGTCTGACAAGTTTATTCATTATATAATTTAATGACAGTATTTTAACTTAGGGCAAGGATCATTAAAACAAGAGGACTGACATTTGTCCCGATCGCAAGGAGATATTCCGGAAAAAACTAGATGGCGCTTTAAAACTAAACATTTAAGGATATTATAATTGCATAGTTACAATTAGTTGGCAAATAGCTAATCTATACTATTATAAAGTTGTAAAAATGAAATGTCTGTACATTGAAGATATTTTCAAAAAAATATAGTTATGGACTTTTGAAGGTTATTAAAACGAAAAATATTTTTTTTGGATTGTATGTATGTTTGTATGTGTCGTTATGGCTTCATCACGCAAAATCGGCTATCAAATCAAATCATCATTAATTCACAGAATATATGGTAAGTACATAAGGTGGTATAATTATAAAACATCTTGATCCTTAATATATTTGGCATTTACGGCATTTGAAAATTTGTAAAACTTATTTTATTCCCTAGCTAGCTATAGCATGCATTCTTAACGATTATTTATTACATATATAACATTCACATAGCTTTAAGCTGTTAGCATGTCAAGAAATTGACTTGAATTTGTACATTTATAATCTATATTCATTTTTATTCTAAGATTTACATGCACATAATAAAAATATCATCATAAGTATTTTTGGTTTAGTGTAATTTTTTCCTTAAAAAAATCTCCAAGAGAGTAATAGGCTCTGTCAATGAGTTCTTCCTTTTTCAATTTTACTTTAAATATGTTTGAAATAAAACAATTTAACGGATTATATCGCGTATATTATCTCATTTTAGTTCCCGACGTTTCGGAAGCTTTCCAGCTTTCCATGGTCACGGGAGGACTGAGAAAAGATGTATTTTCCTCTGTCAAAGTTACAATTTGTGCAAACTACCCATTTTTTGAAAAAACACAAATAAAGGTGTACATACATGCCAGATGGGCCTAAGCTGTAAAGACAGTTACACATGTGCCAGAAGGGCTTAATTATTTTATTCTAATAATTTACCAAGCAGCATTTCACAAATGAGGCGTACTGAGGAGAAAAGAAACGCTGCAAAGAAAAACTCCCAGGCTACCTCATTACTAATTATAATATTTTAAAAACAGAGACTATTAAACTACTTTAAACAGATAAGATATTTTACACCGTTCGGAAATTAAGGTTTTGCAGTCCTGTGTCTCGCTTGTTCCTTGATGAGATGTATTACAGGATCCCAAGCTGGTGGTAGTGACAATCCATTTTCTCTATTGAAATTAGGATGCTTTTTAATCTCAATAGCCTCGCGTAGCATCCTGGGAAAATATCTTTTTTCTTTGGCAAGGATAGAAGGTTTATCAAACTTAATTGAGTGGTTTCGTTTGTCAATGACATGTTCACACACTGCAGACCTATTACACCGACGGTGCTTGACATCTGCTATGTGCTCCTTCACCCGGGTTGATACACTGCGTTTCGTTTGACCAATGTATGAAAGACCACACTCGCAGTCTAGCTTATAAATGCCTGCACTCTGCAAAGGGGTGCTACTCTTCACGGGTCTAAGGTATTGAGACACCTTCTTCAACGGCTTGAAATATGTTTTTATAGAAGCACGCTTCAAGATGTTTCCGATCTTGTCTGTGACCCCTTTCACATATGGTAATACGGCAGGTTTACGCTCGACTGTTGGTTTCTTCATACTGGGATTCTGCTTGGAACGTGGTATCTGGAGCTCGTTGGCTCGAAGCGCACGTTTGACATTCTGCAACTCAGCAGTCAGATGTTGATCGTCGCAGATACCCCTGGCTCTCTGAAACAAAGATTTACCCACTGTAGCAAGTTGACAGGGATGGTGGTGAGATTTGCCATTCAAATACCTATCTGTATGCGTAGGTTTCCTATATACAGTATGACCTATGTCATTGTTAGGACCTCTAATTACTAGCACAAACACATAGCTAATCCTAACAATGACATAGGTCATACTGTATATAGGAAACCTACGCATACAGATAGGTATTTGAATGGCAAATCTCACCACCATCCCTGTCAACTTGCTACAGTGGGTAAATCTTTGTTTCAGAGAGCCAGGGGTATCTGCGACGATCAACATCTGACTGCTGAGTTGCAGAATGTCAAACGTGCGCTTCGAGCCAACGAGCTCCAGATACCATGTTCCAAGCAGAATCACAGTATGAAGAAACCAACAGTCGAGCGTAAACCTGCCGTATTACCATATGTGAAAGGGGTCACAGACAAGATCGGAAACATCTTGAAGCGTGCTTCTATAAAAACATATTTCAAGCCGTTGAAGAAGGTGTCTCAATACCTTAGACCCGTGAAGAGTAGCACCCCTTTGCAGAGTGCAGGCATTTATAAGCTAGACTGCGAGTGTGGTCTTTCATACATTGGTCAAACGAAACGCAGTGTATGAACCCGGGTGAAGGAGCACATAGCAGATGTCAAGCACCGTCGGTGTAATAGGTCTGCAGTCTGTGAACATGTCATTGACAAACCAAACCACTCAATTAAGTTTGATAAACCTTCTATCCTTGCCAAAGAAAAAAGATATTTTCCCAGGATGCTACGCGAGGCTATTGAGATTAAAAAGCATCCTAATTTCAATAGAGAAGATGGATTGTCACTACCACCAGCTTGGGATCCTGTAATACATCTCATCAAGGAACAAGCGAGACACAGGACTGCAAAACCTTAATTTCCGAACGGTGTAAAATATCTTATCTGTTTAAAGTAGTTTAATAGTCTCTGTTTTTAAAATATTATAATTAGTAATGAGGTAGCCTGAGAGTTTTTCTTTGCAGCGTTTCTTTTCTCCTCAGTACGCCTCATTTGTGAAATGCTGCTTGGTAAATTATTAGAATAAAATAATTAAGCCCTTCTGGCACATGTGTAACTGTCTTTACAGCTTAGGCCCATCTGGCATGTATGTACACCTTTATTTGTGTTTTTTCAAAAAATGGGTAGTTTGCACAAATTGTAACTTTGACAGAGGAAAATACATCTTTTCTCAGTCCTCCCGTGACCATGGAAAGCTGGAAAGCTTCCGAAACGTTGGGAACTAAAATGAGATAATATACGCGATATAATCCGTTAAATTGTTTTATTTCAATGAGTAATAATCGCGGAAACAGAAGAAAATATTATTTAAATATGTTTACATCCAATTTTTTCAATTCTTCCGGCAAATAATTATATATTTTAGAGGCCGTTCCTAGTAAGCTATTTCGTAGTAATGCTGTTTTGCCTGGTATTGTTTTGATATTAAATTTGTGACGCATGGTTTTAGACTCCATTGACTTTAGTCGAAACATATTGGGGTTTGATTTAACAAAGACTGCTACTTCGTAAATGTAAAGACTTGTCAGTGTCAAAATCTTTAGTTGTATGAAGTAAGGCTTACAACTATCCGTTTCTCTGAGGTTACAGATGGCACGGATACATTTTTTTTGTGCACCGAAAACAAGATTTTTGTTTGTGGAATTTCCCCAAAAAATAACACCGTAGCAAAGAATAGATCCAATATATCCGTGATATGCTAATAGTGCTGTGTTGGTATCTGATAATTTTGAAATTCTTCGAAGGGCAAATACAAAACAATTTATCATTTTACATAATGTTTCAGTGTGTGTTTTCCACCTCATGTTGTTATCTATATCAATTCCTAAAAAATTGGCTACATTTGTCTGTTTTATATATTCATCATTATATTTTATGTCAAGATTTGTACAATTTGATTTAGAATTATAAAATTGCATTATTTGGGTTTTGTCAATGTTAATTTTTAGTCCATTCGTTTGTATCCATTCAATTATAGTAGTGATCGTATGTGTTATTTCAGTCTTATATGTAGTCATGTTATCAGATTTAATTACCACGGTGCTATCATCAGCGAATAAGATCATGGGATGTCGTAGGTGTTTAGGCATATCATTGATGTAGATTAGAAAGAGAAGAGGTCCCAGAATGCTTCCTTGTGGAACACCGCGCATCAAGGGTCTAAATTTAGAATAGTAAGCGGTGTCCTCCTTTGTTTTAATACACAGTCTTCTAATTTCTGTACACTGCATTCTGTTACTTAAATACGATTTCATTAGATCTAGTGCATTTCCTCGAATGCTATAACGTTCCAACTTTGCCAATAAGCGGTTATGGTCAACCAAGTCGAAAGCTTTCGATAGATCCATAAATATTGCACAGATGGGGACTCTTTTATCTATACTCAGAGTAATAGTGTTAACTAAATCATAAATGGCTGTGGATGTAGACCTATTTTTACGGAACCCATTTTGTTCTTGGTTTTGGCTAAACTGATTTCAACTATTTTTGGTACATGGGTAGCTGGGTATCTCCAGATGGTTATAGAATACTTTTTACCCGAATACACTGACGACAAAATGAAGGGTTATGACTTTTTCTCCTCCGCGAACAAAGTTGCGGGCGCATTCTAGTTATAAATAAATCTTGACATTTAAATACTGTGTCACGCTTGCGCAGTTGAATAATTGTAAAAAATAATTCTTATACATAGATGGCGTTGTACATATCGGGGAACTTTTTGTATGTTGATGGTCAGACCTCTTAATTTAATGGTTCTTGCTTAGGGCCTTTTTTTAAACCCGAGACTAGTTTTGTTATTATTCGGTCCTAACTATGGTTCCGCAGCTAAAAAGGAAAAAAAACGGAACCCTTCTAGGATCACTTTGTTGTCTGTCCGTCTGGCAAAAACCCTTTTTCTCAGGAACGCGTATCAAGCTAAAATTAATATCATACACTCAATTCTGCAGTCGTCTTTTGAAGCTGTGAAAAAATCAAACTTCAAAGTCAACGTAATCAAAAGATACAGTCATTAAAACTTGGCGTCAGTCCACAGCACTGCCGATCCCGCACTAAAAACCCTGAAAGCCACAACGGCTACAAACTGCGAAATTGCACGCCTGGATGAAGCTTTGAATGCCTGGCAAGCTGCACCGAGCCCAAATTTACCTCCTAAGCCGAAGTGCCAAGGGGCCTGGGACACCATAGCCTCCGTCGCCACCATCTCATTAATTGATTCCTCATCAGGTAAGGACCGGGCACGACTCCTCGCAGTGTCCAGACCAGAGGCCGGACACTGGCTCCAAGCCTATCCTTCACCTACCACTGGCACATTCATTGACCCCTGCACGCTCCGCATAGCTGTCGGTCTCCGGGTTGGGGCTGATGTATGCGTTGACCACAGTTGCGCCTCTTGTGGGGCTCCAGTAGACTGACTTGGCCACCAGGGGCTCTCCTGCTCCTCGGGCGCCGGCCGCCTGTCCCGTCATGCTGCGCTCAACGACATCTTCAAAAGGGCGCTCGTCGGCGCCAACGTTCCCGCAGCACTGGAGCCCCAGATCGTGCGGGACGATGGCAAGCGCCCTGACAGGATGTCGTTGATCCCATGGCGAATGGGGCGCGCGCTGGTGTGGGACACCACCTGCGCTGACACGCTGGCGGCGTCCTACCTCCCAGCAACCAGTAAAGCGGCCTGGGCAGCGGCTGACGCCCGGGAGAATTTCAAATGTGATAAATATAGGTGTCTCGGCGCCCAGTACGAGTTTATCCCGTTTGGCGTCGAGACACTGGGTCCGTGGGGCAGGGCTGCGCGTGGGCTCCACAAGGCGCTAAGTGAGCGCCTACGGGAGGCAACGGGTGACCCTCGCGCAGGCAGCTTTCTCGCTCAAAGAATTGCCCTCGCAATACAGCGCGGGAATACTGCCTGTGTGATGGGCACGCTGCCTAAAGGCCCAAATTTTTATAATCATTTTTAATAGTTTTAGCCAGCTTTTTGAATAAGTTTGTTGTTGTTTAGTGTTTTCTTGTAAATAAATTCTCTTTGTCATTAAAAAGGTGTTTCCATACAAACTGCCGTGGAATGATGCCTATAGAAAAAAAACAGTTTAACCGTTTGGCATGATGAAGTCACAAACATAAAAAAAATATATATATATATTTCTATTTAGTGAGCTCCAAATAGCCCGTTACATTTTTTTTAAGTATCTTCAATGTACAGACATTTAATTTTTACAAATTTATAATAGTATTGACATTGATAGTCCATGCTAGATATGCCTAGCCTGTCGGATGATCAAGATCGACTATTTGATAGAGGTAATCAATTATTAATACCTTTGTTACTGATCCAATAACTACCCACTTTTGTACTTATTAACAAATAACATAAGTTGTTATTTTTCGTTCCCATGTGTAAACGCTCACGGGCGTATTGTATAATTAAGGCGTGATAAATGTAACTATGTTTAGTCTCAATAAGCGAAATGTAAGTATTTCTTTTGAGAATAAAAAATTATTTAACCCGAATACCTAACAAACCATAGTTATGATTATATGAGGGCAGAGTTATAATTATTTCCGGACATAACTAATTTTCAGCCAATAAACCAAACAATTTACAGCGCCATCTGGCGTTCAGTAGTTGGAATTAAAAGCCCAAATTGTCGTAAAAATGTTTATTGACGTGTATAGGTACATGAAAATGAATAAATAATAGACTTAAATTATTCGTTGGGCCACTCGACACTCTATTCAGTCCAAGTAGCTGGCGATCCACGTGTAGATGGTGGGCTGGCCACTTTTGTAGCTATTATTGTTTTAAAGAGAAATAATTGTGAATAAGGTAAATGTAAGCTAAGCTGCAAAATTCTGTCTCGACTTATTGTATTGTTTCATAAAAAGATTGTATTAGCAATAGTAAAGCATAAAACATTGTTCTAAATTGTAATTTTGGTATAATTGAACTGTTACAAGTTGTAAGAAATGTATTTTGTTCTTTAATGGATAGTTAAGTTTATGTTAGATATGCTCAAAATGTCAAATGATCAAGACCAAACCGTTTACAGTACCATCTAGCGTCCAGTAGACGGAATTAAAAGACAAAATTTGACTAAAAGTGTTCATTGTATATAAATACATATATGAAACTAGATTTAATTTATTCGTTAGGCCACACGACCCTCTCTATCCAGTCCAAGTAACTTGCTACTCGCGTATAGATGGCAGGGCGACCGCTCTGCGCACACTGCTGTCCGAAGGATGTGATCCCTATGATGTTGAAGATGCACTGGTTTTCGCGGGATGCTACTTGTAGTGGTGCGCCAGAGTCACCCTGGAATATTAGAGATGGATTAAATAGTAAAACGACGAGTTTATACAAAATCTCGTGCCTTGGCGTCTGGGACGGCCTCTCATCTGAGTGACTCCGGAGTTGTCCTAGTTTGGAGGCTGTACGGGGGCCGCCGGGACGGGTTTTTAAAATGTGTGTGGACTCCTTTTGAATAAGGGAGAACCTTATAGAACTGAATAAAATTTCACATGTCCGGGAGAAAATGCGATTTACTCCAAATATTAAGGGATTTTGAAGTTTTTGTGCGGTTTCCGGTATAATCAAGATGGCAGCCCTACCCTTGCATCGTCTGACCTAGGTGCAGCGAGTATATAGGCCTAACAGAAAGGCACATGTTTGCGGCGTTTGCTGTTGAGACCCTTGATCCGTGGAGCCCTGATGCCCACCAATTGGTTCGGACCCTGTCAAAAAGGCTCATAGATGCTACCGGGGACCATAGGGCTGGCTCGTTCCTCGCTCAAAGAATAGGCATATCAACACAAAGGGGGAACGCAGCCAGTCTAATGGGAACCCTGCCCAATGGGTTAGATTTGGGCGATTTAATTTAAGTGTGTTTTATGTACATATTCAATGTTAATTTAATTTTTATAACACTGTGAAGATTGTATAAATTGAGTTGACAATATGATAAAAAAATAAAAACATATAAAATAAGAACAAAAGTAAGTTGCAGAACGGTAGATGGTTTTTATCTTAACCGCGCCTTTTTGCGTCCATTTTATTAGCTTTTATAATATTTTATTAACCTAACCTAATGTTGGATTGTCAGTGTTCCATGCGAAAGAGATGACGCTAGTGCGTCGGAGCTGAAGCTGACAGACCGTCTTTCCTTTTTACCTGACTGCGCGACGCAAAGGAGGGTAATGTGTTTATCAGTCTATGTATGTATGTATGTTTGTTCCTATCTGGCACTCTAGAGACTAAACGCATGGACCGATTTTCATGATTCTTACGTCAATCGATTCGTCTTAATTGGGCAAATGTCACTAAAGACATGAAAATGATGAAAACTCAAAATGGCGATAATGAGACGCCATATTGTGAAAAATAAATAAATGAAAATCGACGTACTAGGTCGAGTGGGGTATGGTTGAATAGGGATTTGAAAATAATTATTAGGTTTATTTCATTATTTTTGATTTTGAATGACCAATTAGGAACTACAACGATTTTAAGTTGGTTAGCAACCCGTTTTCACTACATTTTCATTTCGTTGTAATAAATCTGTTCAAGCTTCTCAATAACCTCCACGATAAAGATTGCGAAATTTACTGACTTATAATTTTAACTAAAAAGTATAAAATAAAAATAATAATTAAAAACACAAAAAACCCGACTGCTTTAAAAAACTAAAAAGAAAAAAACAAGTCCAGTACCTACCCTTGTTAAGTTATAATGGAAATGTTTTATGATTCATGATCGATACTCACATAAAAAAAATAATAAATTCTATCATTTCCATTATAACTTAACAAGGGTAGGTACTGGACTTGTTTTTTTCTTTTTAGTTTTTTAAAGCAGTCGGGATTTTTGTTTTTTTAATTATTATTTTATTGATTGGATGGGTTATTATTTAAGCGTTTGTTCACTTTCGTGGACACCATTTTGATGAAACGTTAGATTGTAATTGAATTTCAAACTATTTTTAGAAGTTCGGGATCGTCATCATCATCATATCAAGGACATCCACTGTTGGATAAAGGCCTCCTCCAAGGATCTCCATAACGACTTGCCGCGTGCCACCCTTATCCAACGGGATCCCTATCTTCACCAGATCATCATTCCATCTTATTAGGGGCCTTTCCACGCTGCATCGTCCTGTACGCGTCGCCACTCGAGAACCTTTCTGCCCCAGCGGCCATCCGTTCTACCAGCACTGTCCAGCCTACTGCCACGTAATGTCGACGACCTTCGGTCTCCTGGGCTTCTCATTTCTTATACGATTACGCAAGGAGACTCCGAGCATAGCTCGCTCCATTGCCTTTTAACTTTGAGTGACTTTGAGCCGTCTTATGAGACCACGTCCACCTCATCAGTGCCGTATGTTCGTACTTAGTTCAGGATAACCTCCATATAACTCTAAATAACGCAAAAATGTACAGCCCTTCGACAAAATGTGTCCACAAAACTGAGATGGTTGAAATATTATTTACCGCTGTGTATAAAATGAGGTATGATCGACCTGTGACCTTGTGTGTTCCCCGTATTCAATGGTTTGTCCATCCATAAACCGAATTATAAAACCCAATGGCAGTGCCGTTTGGTTCTGGGAAGCCATTACCAAATTTCCTTCATCTTGCGTACGTATTACGCCATGACATTCTCACAATCTATGTATGCTTCATTATTTCTGCCTCCTCGCCACAAATTTCAAATCCGTATTGCCAGGAAGTCCTAGCTTCGTCAAGAATCCTTTGACCTCATCTTCATGGTCCTTAGCTGTCTTTGTGTACTGCGAAGGTGTTAAGCCTTCACGATAGGAGACGGAGACAGGCCGTATTTAAAAAGAGTAAGTATGTATTTAAATTGATTTAATTTAAGAATGTCAGCTGTCTCGTACATATGTCAGTAGGACCTTAGTCGTAAGATAGACGTTGAATACAAAAGTTATTAAAATCGACCCAGATACTTGTGATTGGCTCTACCACTGAGCTCATCCCCTTACAGTACTTAGATGGAAGGCAATATTTGTATACCTGGCACGTGTCTCTGCCTCCTCGAAGCTCTCCCGCACACAGCTGTGAGGGTGTGAAGCCTTGCCAGTTTCGGTTCCTAGCGCTGGCGAGCAAGCGGTCGCAGTACGCGTTGTCCAGCAACGACAGTGACACTTTCTGCAGCTCTTTTGATGTCTCCTTCGTATCTGGAAGTTGCAAATGAAAGACACTACAACTCATCTTGGCATACGGCGCCATGTGTGTGTGGTTTGTAAATAGGCAACATTAATCTGTGTGACGGCCCGTTGGTTAGATAGCCCTATAACGAGGCACTGGGTGAGCCTCCACGTTGGGCTGTCATGATTTTGCCCAGCGTGTGTATGTACGCTGTTTTTATTTTTGTATATGTTTGTAATACCTACTTAGTTTTGTTAAGCAAAGTTACTTACACATAATATGGATCTTTGTTATCTGGAATAAATGTATTATTATTATTATCTGTATGTCGCACCCGCTCACGGGACAATGGTGTTCCGGACCTTTGGGAGGCGTGCGCGGAGCCGAAACCAACGCGTAGAGGCCCTTTCGACAATTTAATGAAATTTAAGGTGTACACCGCGCGCGTGCTGTTCCCGCCCGTATCAAGGGAGGCGCACAGAGACAGCACTCGCTAGATGCAAGAACTATTGGAGTGTGATGAGATCTAAATAATAAGGGTTATGGGATTGAAATGATGGACTATAAATACTGGGGTATTGCTTGAGACAATCGGATGTCTACCAGGAAAAGGTGTCCCATGGCTAAAGGCACTGGTAGACGATGACTTGCCCACCGCTAGATGGGCCCCCGTAAATAGCGCCACATATAGTGGCCTGAGGGCATCGGTGCGGAGGGTTAAGGGTGGAGAGGTGTCACTAGACTTTCTACCGAAGCCAACTTGCCACTTACGTTCCACATCCACCCTCGAGCCGCAGCTCTAGCGACTCCACTCTGACCGGCCGGTTAAGGTAAGCCAAAGGTGGGGGTCCTGACCCAACAACTTCCGTCAGGGTCCCCCAGGAGCACTCAGCTACGTGGGGTCGCTATTCCCCAACAGCTCGCCACAAGCTGCCCTGCGTTGACTGATTGCCCCTGTGAACCAGCGGGCGGTGGGGTCGTCATATCCCTACGCCTTATTATTATTATTATATGAATGACAGTGGCGCTGCAGTCGTCCTTGTCACGCACACGTAGGTACAGTATACAAGCTTTACGCACACGTAGCACCGCGCTTCTATTATGGATATTAGACGTCGACGTTGACAGGCAAGTTTGCGAATAAGATGATAGTAACCTTTCGCCTAAAATAATTAAGACAATTTTTGTTTCACGACGGACGAAACGTATAATTTTCATAAACCAAACTGTCATTTTGGAGTGTTTTAGCGCGAATATTTGTTTTAGCCAACTTTACATTAGGTAGCAGTAATTTACCACATAACAAATGCTTGAGTTTTATTTTGTTTGTTCATTATGGAAATATTTTACGTAGACCTTTGTCTAGCAGTCTTTTGGCTGATGATGTTGATACCAGCAGTTAGAGAAGCGGTTACTTACTGACGTCAGTGACTCCCCAGCCCGTGGCGAGTGCTTTTTGGTAGTTCTCGAAGTCGTTCCTCTGCCAAAGACAAGCCGGACGAATAGTATTGCTAAAGTCCACATCAGTAGCCAGCTCCAGTAGAGCGATATCGTTGTAGCGACGTGGTGGCTTGTAGTCCGGATGCTTGTGGATTGCTTTTATAGGGACCTAGAATTCAGATTTTCGAATGGAATCATTGGTAATAAGCAGACGAGAGGGGCTACTCCGAACCCCGAAAAATGAAGTTCGTATGGCGCCATCTCGCTCACTCAAATACAGCTTAACATGAGAGCGAGAGGGACAGCTCGTTACGAACTTCGAATTTCGTGTTTCTCCCTCATAGAAGTATAGAGATAAACATATGCTAAGTTCTATAGCAGAAACAATAGCGATTTGAATGAGATCGCTAGAAAGTGTCAATGAATAGATGAATAGATATGAATTGATGGATTGATAGATGAAGCGGATGGGTCATAGCATTAATGGACAAATTGATGAGTGCAACACTGGATAAATGAATAAATAGATGGGTGGATGAATAGAAGGATAAATACATAAATAGATGGATCGATCGATGAATGAATAGATAGATGTGACACCACAACTGGAGTGGCTCCATCCTGTTGCGTCGGGTCTACGAGTATGTTTTTATCCCCAGCCTTACGATGGCGGTGCGTGGGTCATGCAAGCAATATTCCACCGTCAACACAAACCGGAGACTGAGCAGGCCTCCCACATATCTTAACGCTGAATTTAAAATGATAGAAAATTTAATTCTACGAAATGTTTGTCGGCGAAAAGGAACGATCCCTAAATACATACATGGTTGGATGGATAGAAAGATGGTTTGTTGAATGAATAGAAAGCTTGATCAGTGAATTAATGCACATATATATATATATATATGCATGGATTTTTAGCAGAATAGATGGGTGGTTGCTTAGATGGACAAATGAATGGTTCGATAGACAGGTGGATGAATGGATGGTTTGGTGGAGGGATGGGAGGATTCAATGATGAAAATGGACGATTTATTGGATAAATAGATTAATGGATGGAGTGAATAAGTAATAGGTAAGATTGGATGATGGATACCTCGACTGGAGTGGCTCCGTCCTGCTGCGTGGGATCAATGTTCTGATCCCCCAGCCTTACGATGGCGGGGCGGGGGTCACGCGCGCGGGGGTCGCGCGTGCAGTGCCCCGCCGTCAGCACAAACCGGGGGCTGATCAGGCTGCCTCCACAGTTAAACGAGTAGGTATCCTCGAAGTTTACCCAACCTATAGCTGCCTGGATATAGTAAATAAGTTATATTATAAGCGTGAAAGTTTGTGCCGATGTATGTACGTTCCTCTTACTTTTAAAAACTACTAAACGGATCATAACGAAATTTTAGTATTGTTGTTTAGGAATCAGTGTAACGCATAGGCTATAAATTAATTAAATTACATCTCTACGCGGACGAAGTTGCGGGCAACAGCTAGTATTAATATAATTATGAACAGTTGGATAGCAAAAATACATCTAGTTTTAAACACTCATACAATTCAACTTATGAAGTAACAATCATATTGACTAAAATAATAATAATAAAACCGAAACTAAAAACAAAAAGTAGGTATATTTCATGAGAATGTAAATTACCATCAATAGTTTATTTATGAATGGTATGGTCGATCCATTGGTAGACTATCGATCGATCCATTGATTTTCTTCGTAGTGTCGAGATGTCGAGAAGCACGTACCAAATGAGGGAATTCTTTGAGTTTCACTTTTGTTTTCAACAATGAGTATGACCTTGACTTGACTTGGAGGTCGACGAATGTTAATTGTTATGGTTTAAATAGTGATGCATCATTTTCGTAGCTATAGTAACAGGTAATTTTTGTGTACGGTTGTATAAAACAGTGAACTGGGCTTTTCTCACCCTTTATACGGGTGGGAAAAAGGGATCGACTCTTTTAAGCCGCGAAAAAACATTACGACCTCTATTGGCGCAGCGGCGTGGCCAAGGAAGGCAGTTTTTCTCTACCTATATGAAGCCATGGTCGTTCAGGATAGGCACTTTCTCTGTGCCTATATAGGCCCATGGTCGTTTAGGGTAGGAAGTGCCTTAGTGCCTAAATATATGGACCGCAAGCCATTGGTTACCATGTTGCCCTAAGGTGTAGCCTTAAATGTTTGTGCTGCCATCTACCGTCAAATAGCACGTACCATATGCGGGAACTCTCCTAGTTTCGCGTTCTCTCCCCCCACGATGAGTTCCACTTTGACGTAGTCGCACTTCGGGGCTGATATGGACATGGTCTCCGGGTCTGGCACGAGGGGGAGGAAACTGAAGGTCTGGACCACCGGCCGGCTGTATTCTTCACATTCTGAGAACAGTGTTTTATAATAGATTAGAGGGTACCCGCAACTGCGCCGTGGAGAGAAAATATCTGAAGACAAATCTGTGGATGCCGAGTTATTTCTGTACCAAAAATAGGCACAATCCGTTTAGCCGTTTGGCACGATGAATTCACAACGGCACATACAAAAATAAACAAAAATATTTTTTTTCGATTCGAAGAAAAAGTTATCTTCAAGTAAACCGTTTCACTTTTTTTCTTAATAATATGTTTTCCAATGCACTTGGCACATGATCCAAAGTATAGCGATTAAGTCCTCTTGTGTTATTCGTCGATGATATACAGTAATAGCAAGAAGATTGTTGGATGTTACTCACTTCTTACGCTGACGCGTCTTTGGTCGTTCTGTTTGTTGCTGTTACTGGCAGATGTGCCCCAAACAGGACTTCTGTGAAAAATAAAATGTTTTGTAAGTTGACACTCTAGAATCGGTCGTCAACAGGCCCCGAACCACTCATATGCGGCCAGCAAGCATCCCTGAACACTGGCTGACAATGTGGTAACTTTTGCCTGATAAAGTCACAGATTATTAACAAACTGCCGCCCGCGTCAATTTCGTTAGCTACTGGCCTTTGTCTGCTAAAAGGTTGACGTCCGCTGCTTTATGGTGTCGCATGAAGTAAAATAAGGAGGCATTTTTCTGTTTAATTATTGTGTGATGATCATCCTTATTGGCAGATACTATTGACAAATACAAATACCCTTTAGTCCTCTGGCTCATTGGGATGCCATGCCGACTTCATCAGCTACAGTAGCCAAACAATTCATACTGAGATGTATGGTAGCTCACTCACCTGGCGACGGTTTGGCCACGTCGAAATGTAAGAGTGACGTCACTGGCGAATACGCCATGGCGTCCACGTGAGGCCAAGGCCTTATTGCACTAGGGTTGCCAACCCTACTATATAAGATCCCCTAATATAGTATCCTACTATATTAGGGGATCAAATACTATATTTCAAAAAAATATATATAGTAGGCAAAACTACTATACTTTGCGTAAAGCGGATCGCAGCCCTACGCTTTTCCTTTATTCACCTGCCACTATCTCTGACAATACTTTCTCATAAATAAAAAAATATTATTGAAGCGCAGAGCAGCAAAAAATATTCATTTAAACAAATATACATATTTTAACCACATACATTTTTTTTCTTTTGGCGTCTACTATATTTTTAGAGGTAATGACTTCGAAAATACTGTATTTAATAGAAAAAAGTTGGTAACCCTAATTGCAGACCTCACAAATATACAGGTATTTACAAATAAAGCAGGTACAAAACATATTTAGAGGATTACTCCCACTGTGACCACCAACTTATTACCAGTGATTTTTTTGGTGCTGGTTTTTTCCCATCTGTGACCGCAGTGGTAACTACTCGGAATTAAATTACTAACTGTTACCTCCAACCTCCAACGCATTGGCACCATGGAAACCACTTGGTAACAGATAGGAAAATAAATCTCAGCAGTGTTTTGCTAACACGTTGGTGGTAACAGGTGGAGATTTTTATTTTAGACGTAGCCAACAGGCGGCCTTATCGGTAAAGAGCGCTCTTCCAGACAACCTTTTATTATTGAAGAATTTGATTACAAAAAATATTATCAGGCGTTGCAAAACAGCATAGAATGTAAGAACATTAGACGGCACTACATGCATAAAATATATAAATACAATATACACACATACACATACATATAATCGTGTACGGCTGCACTGATATTATTTTTCATTTTTCATCGTTCTGTACTCACTGTTCATTCTTATTACACACACCAACAAGAAAAACAGTACAATAGAGCCTTAATATAAACTAATTGTATACTATTATAAAGATGTAAAAATGAAATGTCTGTACATCGAAGATATTTAAAAAAAAAATGTAATGGACTAATTGGAGGTTACAGAATCGAGATTGTTTGTATGTGTCGTGGCTTCATCACACCAAATAAGATTGAAAAAATAAATTGTAACGGACTAATTGGAGGTCACTGAATCGAGATTATTTGTATGTGTCGTTGTGGCTTCATCACACCATTCACGCCAAATTAGCTTAACGGATTTCAACTATATTTTCATCTCTCCTGTTCGGAAAGTTTAATTTTCATCGGTATTTAGCTATATATAGCTTTTCCATCCCTAGGGTGGAAAGTATTTTATTGTAACGTCATATTATTAAAATAAAAGGTTTTTATATCGCGATTGTTTGATGATGATGATGATGATGATGACGATGACTGATATTTTTTTTATTTTCCTCTCAGTCGAAATGAAAAGTAGTGTTAAACTCGGGTGAAATTACCCATTTCACCCCCGAACTATAGGAGCTTGAACGAATTGGTACACGGGTAGCTGATAGCTGGATATGAACAGATGGTAACAGGGTAATTTTTACCCGAATACGCTGACGAAAGAAAAAGGGTTATGGTTTTTTTCTCCTCGGCGAACGAAGTCCAGTATTTATTATACTCACTCTCCGTTTTTCTGGACGACCTGTGGCGGCGCGGTCTGTAGTATGGTGCTGCCATCTCTGCAGCACACGATGGCACTTTCGAACGATTGCGAGCAGAACGTCGGTCTTATGCCGTTTTGTCTGTAAATTTAAGTTTTTTTACCAGTACTTAAATGGTTACTACAAAAACCTAGTATCATATTTATTTAGTTTTTGGTCATTTTTGCCTGCAACGTATGGCAAATGTTCCGACAGTTCTTTTAAAACTGCGCTGAAAAACTGCTTTTCTCAACAAAATGACGTAAGTGCTATGAAGATATGCTCTTTTACTAGTTTTTTCATCTACTTATAGTGCTTATTGATGATTTGTGGAATCATTTTCATAACTACTTTACTCGATAATTTTCAAGCCTCAGCAAATCCAAACAGTTCTAAAAATTCAGATTAAATAAAGAATAAAAGGAGTATATGTAAAGAACATAGCCAATATTAAGGGTTGTGGATAACGACATAACTTACTGGAAGTCCTGTCGCGCGGAGTCGCACTGCTGCGCAGGCGCACATCTCCCCAGCGTGTTGGTGTATTGGTCCACGCACTGTTCGCCCACTGCCAACAGTCACACATGATATAGACGATGGAAAGGAGAAATGAGATGATACTGATAATGAGCGTGATGAAGCCACAACGATACATACGAACATACAAATAAACCAAAAACAATATATTTCGTTTTAGTGACCTTCAAATAGTCCTTATCAGTTATTTTTTTGAAATTATCTTTAATGTACAGACATTTCATTTTTACAAGTTTATAATAGTAATAGATGTTATCGTTTGAAATACGATTCGAAGACAATTTCATTCACCTTATTAGGTATTGTCAGACAAGCGAAACTTATCAGAATAATATTTTTAATTAATTGTATGAAATGTGCTCTGATTTTAATGGAGATTGCTGTCCATTTCATAAAAATACTGTCAAGTTACTGTTTTTTTTTCAATGGTAGACCCATTTCTTAAAACGTAGTGATTAAGTATAAGATTCTCCTCGATCTTTTCAATTGAAGGTCAAAATATCTTCATAAACTTACCATTTTGCATAAAAGCATCCTGACTGAGCATTAAAAGCACTAAAACTTTAAAAACAAACATGTTTTTGATTCACAGATTGTTATTATAACCTCATCAAAGTTTTAAACACTTTATTTTGATGTTTAACACATTGTTTAACTTCGTTTGTACATCTAAATGTTACGATCAAATAGTTTTCATTCATAAAATATTCACAGAAGTACAATACAAATGCGATTTTAACTCTAAAGTTTACAAACAACTCTAACTCTTTTGATAATAAGTATATCAAATTTGTATATAATTGTTTGTTTATTTATTTTCATATGTGATCGATAACAACCCAAACGTGTTTTCAAAGTCGGATCGAGACCGGTACTGTTGTCTATATGTCTTACCTTTTATGTTGTAGTCAACTAAAATATAACGACGTATATCACTAGCAATGTATTGGCGGATACAACGTGTCTTACATATATATCCGTGTTGTTTTTACCTGGAACTCACAAACCGGATCCTCTGTGTTTTTATTATAATTATATACGTCTGAAGCTTAGAGCTTTAGACTTTATTTGCAATAACAGAAGAACGAAAGAGAATGTATTGAGAGTTAGCAATTTGACGAATTCAATAGCATATATATATAGTGCGTCAGTTATTGTTAAGAGCGCTTCCGCATTTTTGGTAAAAAAAGCGTCAGGATTATTCACGTTGTATTTCTAAGAAACAGGAAATATATTGAAAATTCTGAATTGTTATAGCATATCTCAGTTCCTTATTTTGTAAGTAGCGGCCTGAAATTTTATAAGCACTGACTATTTTAGCTAAATTGACGCGATTACCGAGAGTAGTTTTCTGAAGAGCGCGCGAAGTCATAAGTTTGAGTCCTTGAAACTTAGTTGCTTAAATGTTTTTTCACAATCAAATTATATATTTTACACAACGCACTCACAATTTCATTATCTTGTACATATACATATGTAAATCGTTCTTTTTAAACCATATTTTTCAACAAAATCTCACTGAAAACACGAGGATTTTCTTATTATTGCTGAATTGTTAATATTATGCATCTTACATATCCATAAAGTACATATTTGTAACAATACAATTCAGAAAAAAAAACCGGTCAAGTGCGAGTCTGACTCGCGTACCGAGGGTTCCGTACAAACTTTCACTCATTACGACTTAACTGGCTGGTTGAGTTAAGTTTGCCTCTGGTATCTATGGTGTCACATTCTACTATATCGCTCAATGGTGAATGTTTAGAAATGGTGGATAGGGCATTATTCTTAGGTATAACACTGGACAAAAACTTGCAATGGAGTCCCCATTTAGCAGTACTTCCAGGGAAAATAAGTTCAGCAGCTTACGCTATTAGAAAAATTAGACAATTGACCAATGTTGATACTGCTCGCTTAGTATATCATAGTTATTTTCATAGTATCATGTCATAGGGTATTTTGGTTTGGGGCAAAGCAGCTGACATACAGACTATATTTGTGTTACAAAAAAGAGCGATTCGTTCTATATATAACTTGAACTCCCGTGACTCCTTAAGATAACTTTTTAAAGACATCAACATATTAACCGTAGCGTCCCAATATATTTATGAGAATATTATTTATGTTATTAAAAACCTAGAGTCTTTTACTAAGAATTCAGATATCCACAATTTTAGTACTAGAAATAAAAACAAAATCGCTATTAGAAAGTTCCGCGTTCGTAAAGTAGCCAAATCATTCGTAGGCCAATTTATACATTTTTATAATAAGCTACCAGATGATGCTTTGAAATTATCGTTTCCAGCTCTCAAAAAGCACTTAAAAGAGTCCCTAATGGCAAATGCTTATTATAGGGTAGAGGACTATTTAACAGACAAAAATGCATGGCCCAAAACAGAAACCAAATAATTTACTTTTACCAGGACACGGTTCTTATAAGGTGGCATATGAAACGTATGTAAGTTGTTTTAAATAAAATCACTATTTTGCTTTTTTATATTCTAGATTTTTTTACTTTTATAAGTTTTGATATGTTTCCTTGAAGAACTACGCATTGTTTTTACTCATTGCTATTGTACTTTACAAGTTTATACTCAAAACATATATTTAGGTTAGGCTAAGCACGAATATATTGTAATAGATATAAGAGTTATTTCGAAAAAATGACTGACTGTTGAGTTTGTTTCGGCTTTCTTCTCTTCAGTGGTCTCCTCTTGGGAAACGCCGTAGAGTCAGACTTGTAAAAGTGCCCTTGTGGCCTACTTACAGAATAAAGATCATTATTTCATTTCACAAACAAATGAGGAACTTAACCAAACCGGGTTATACAAATATCGTTTTTGGTGATTTCAAAAAAGTCACATACACAGATATATCTATACTATTATAAAAGTTGTAAAAATTAAATGTCTGTACATTGAAGATATTTTCAAAAACATGATTGTAACGGACTATTTGGAGGTCAATAAAACAAAAAATATTATTTTTTGGATTTTGTGTATGTTTGTATGTGTCGTTGTGGCTTCATCACGCAAAATCGGCTAAACAGATTTCAACAATTTTTGGTACACGGCTACCTGGGTATCTCCAGATGGTTATAGGATACTTTTTCCCCGACTGTGCTAATGAAAAAAATAGGGGTTATGACTTTTTCTCCTCCGCGAACGAAGCTGCGGGCGCCTTCTAGTATGGCTATAATTTTCCTGTAATATTCATATTCAATTCTGATACTTCAAGAAAATTTCAGATATTTTCGCATGGTAAACTTCGGAGTTTGGGGGGTGGGGGGGTATCCACATTAGTTGCAGCACACAAAAGTTGTATAAATATTTGGTTACACTCGCGGGAAAATACAGTATCGCATGAGCATGTTTCGTGATCGGGCTCTTAAGTTAATACGATGTTTTAAGGAAAATCAAGATTGCAAGTTGTTGCATTGTCAAGTGATCTGAACCTTAAGTGAAAAGTCGAAAACTAAAATAAATAACTAGCCGCTTAATTGTGGGCTATGAAATGTATAGTATCGATATCGGTTCATAAGAGCTCATTCGATATTTCAGTTGAAACACGGAAGATTAAATAAGTTTCTGTCAAAAAAAAAATATTTTTGTGACAAGCTTTTATTGCCGACTGTACTTTTTTTTGAACATCCATCAACTACTCACGGAGACGATTCTAAAGAGCCCAAACTCGGTAGGATTGAGTTATTTTATTACAGAGTTCCTATGACCACCTTCCTGCTCCATCATCAGATCAGCTCGATGGTATCATAATATTGCCCTATTGTCCCGCCAAAAATCTCCTCTTGTTCGAGCTTTGAACCTGATAAACTCGCTCCTCGAATCGGCCCCAAACTGTGATGTGTTTGCTTGTAGCTGGTTAGACTGGTGTGATGAGTGTTTGAGGTACTGCGAGAGGATGGATGTACGGCCGTCTTTTGTGTAACTTTTATTACTGTTTATTTGTTTCTAGGCTTGAGTCGGTCAGGAACTAAGAACTAAAAGGAATGAAATCCCGTCACGGACCGAAAGGAACTAATTCCTGACAAGCGATCTTAATCGGTCTTCGGTCCTCTAGTTCAGTATCAGATGTCGGTTAACGGATGAGTGAAACGGAACGAAAGAGTGTAAAGAACTACTGAATTGTTTTAAATTTCTATACTGCGATCGTTGTGAACGAGACAAATGCTCTTTCAAAGCGTGTCCTGCGCAAGTGCGGGTGAGACCACATATTCATACAGGATAATTGGATCATAAACATAAAATACATACATGAAAGAAAATTATTTGTATTGAGATTGATGCGTAATATACTTTACTGAAATCCTTTAAAATTAAAGCGTTCATAAGAATCATTTAGTTTCGCGTCGTTCATAGATTGAAATGGATACTCGTTCACAGATCTTTAAATTTGCTCCTGAACTAAAGGAACTAAACGAGCGAACTAGTTCCATTGACTGATTGACCGAGATCGGAGCGCTCCTTGTAAAGACCGACCGGGCACAACTCTATTTGTTTCATAAGTATTCCTTGTGTATGTTGTATACAATTGTATCTTAGTTTCACAGTGCTTTGGTCTAACTGTAATACTGTGGAATTTCATGAATTAAATAAATAAATAAAATTGCATTGTCACCGAACTTACGTAAGTATGCAAAATTTTACCTCAATTGGAAACCGGGAAGTAGGTCAAATTTAACTTGCAAAATTTCCCCCGAACAAACATTATTAAATTACATTGCAAGGTAAATAAAAGCTTGTAAAAATAGAACCTCGCGCGCGAATGGTTTGACGCGAATTTTCGTAATTTTCGCAAATCCTGTGCCTACGTGTTTTTCACCCCTGACAAAAAAGTGGGGTGTTATAAGTTTAACGTGTCTGTGGCTCTGTGTATCTGTCTGTGGCATCGTAGCGCCCATAAGGATGGACCGATTTGAGTGCGGCTTTTTTTGTGTCATAGATAATTTTATCCCGAGTGTTCTTAGCTTTGTTTGATGAAAATCGGAGCACTCGTCTCCAAGAATTCAGCTTTTAGTGGAACAATGCGGGGGGGTTTTTAATTCTTTTAATTTTCTATAGTTATCTCGACAGTGTACGTTTTTTGTTGGGGCTGTTCATTTATTACGTGAAACAATTTAGGGGGCCGGTCTCAAAAAGTCTTGTTGTTTCTTACAAGGGGGTTTCTTACGTAGGATCACCAAACTAAGTTAGAATTAATTGTAACTATAATTGCAAAACGATTTATGACATTATTTAAGAGCCCAGTAAGCTCGGTTCTCCATACAAACGTAGTTTCGCTCTCATTTTCAAACGACTAGCTAGTTTGCTCTGAAACTTTGTACTTAAAATAAGTTTAGGTATATGCAAGCCTGTAATTAGTTTATGTAGCCTCAATTTAAGTTTTTCATACAAAACTTGTTTTTTCTGTATTTCGTTTGTTTTATAAACTGCAGGCATATAAACTAGTTTCCGGCCTAGATATACCTCACGTCATTGTGTATACAAAGTTTCGTTACAATCCAACGCGTAATTTTAAAATAAGAACGAAACTCCTTTTGTATGGGAAGGTGAAATTCGGCCGAGCTTACTGGGGACTCTTAAAGGGTCATAAAACAAGCTACACTTGAGTTATCGAACTCAATTTTTTTTTATCAAAATCATACAGGTCCTGAATAAGTTTGCATTCAAAAAGTTCGTGTGCAACTTCTTTGCTGGCAAAACCGAAGACTCTTGTCTGTCTTCGTTTCATCGCTACATAGGTATATACATATATTCATTTGTATTTGTATTATACATATTTATGATATTCATGTAGTGTTTAGCTACTTGTAACTCTCAGCAACGCCCACAATTTTAATCATTTTCCTTATGGTTACTGGTAGAGAATGCCTTATGGCATTAAGTTCGCCTTTTGTACGATAAGTTTTCTTTTGTGTAATAAAGATTAAATAAATAAGATATAATATAGAAATGATTATATAAGTACAGGAAACATCTCAATTATAACAGCCATATATGGCTTCGTTTGCGGTAAGGGGCTAAATAACTGTGACCTACTTCTCTGTTGCGACTATTATCGTGAGCAACATAAATTCTAAATGTGTTACCGATTCCGTCCGCAGGCAATGTATGCTAATTTTATACAAATACTGCCCGTAGAAGGACACAGATGAGAAAGATAAAGAACGTCACGCGATGTTCCTAACTTATGGCCACTTCCCATACTCATAACTCCGCAAGTTACTAAATAACGGTTAGGTGGATCTTGCAAAACTTCTGCTACTTGCCGATAGGTGGCGCTGATATCAATGATAAATACAATACGTGCCAGTGTTCAATTAACTTTTTTTGGTAAGATATCAGTATTAAAAAACGATAATTTATTGTATAAATTATTAAGTAAATTCGTATATTTTATATATTTAATTAATTGAAATACTTGTAATTTATTTGCAACACCTATTCGATGGCAGATGGCGCTAATAGTCATTTATGTTGCACATTATTTTCCTTGTTCTGAACAACGATATAACGTGGATATAACATTTTTAATTATTTATCTTGGTTAAGGCATAATATAATTCGCACTATTTCTTCATTTGGATTTTACTTTGACCAAAATAATACGTAATGGGAAATATTTTTAGCCTGGTTTTTCCTTATAGTTAAATTATCTTCATAAAGCATTAGTTACGCATCGCATCGAAAATGTAAATTAAGCAATCATCATTCTAATAACTATAATACTCACCTGTACCTCGTAGCTATAATAATGAAATTCACTTACATTTTAGAATTAATATTAATTCTTCCACCAAATACTGCGAAAATTGTTATAACATTTGTTTTATTTAAATAAAAATAATATTTTAAAACACAAAAAGATATGATTCCGGCCAGGATCGAACTGGCGGCCTTCTGCGTGTAAAGCAGATGTGATAACCACTACACCACGGAACCAGTTACGGATTGTGTCGAAAATATTATACTAAAGCTAAAAACTTAAAGAGCAATTACGTCACACTAAACTTGGCAAACGATCGTCAGCTTTTATCGCTAAATAACCTCAGGAAAAACAGCGTAAGTACACATTGGGTTCATATACCCTTACTGCGTTATTACTTGTAGCATATAGCTTTCCGTAGACTTTCATTTCAAAAATATTGTCCCATAGCACAGTGTTTATAAACACTATGCAATTTTATTAAAACCTATTATTAGACCAAACAACAATATTTGTTAATTATTAGGCAGCAATGTATGTCTGTGAAATCGTCGCCAAGCCAATAAACATATTTTTACATACCTATAATATCTTTTATTATAAAGTTGTAAAAATGAAATGCCTGTACATTGAAGATAAATTATAATAATAATAATATTTGCTAGTAATTAATGTGACATTTGAGTTTGTTTGTTTTTCTATTATCGTGTTTTTTGTGAAGTACCTATTATGTTTTCAAACACAATGTATATTATTCTTGAAATAAATATACGATGATGATGATGATATTTTCAAAAAATTAATTGTTTCGGACTATTTGGAGGTCACTAAAACGAAAAAAATTTTTTTTGGATTTTATGTATGTTTGTATGTATGTATGTTTGTATGAGTCGTTGTGGCTTCATCACGCAAAATCGGCTAAACAGATTTCAACAATTTTTGGTACACGGGTAGCTGGGTATCTCCAGATTGTTATAGGATACTTTTTACCCGACTACGCTGAAAAAAAACGACGTGTTACGACTTTTTCTCCTCCGCGAACGAAGTTGCGGGCATCTTCTATTTATCATAAAGTTGTAAAAATGAAATTTCTGTACATTGAAGATATAATTTCAAAAAATAAATCAAACGATCTATTTGAAGGTCATTGAGTCGAAATTTTGTTTTTGCGCTGTTTGTATGTGGCTTTATCATACCAAAACGGCTAAAAGGATTTCAACTATTTATGGTACACGGGTAGCTGGGTATAGTCGGTATCCAAAGATGGTTATAGGATACTTTTGACCCGACTACGCTGAAGAAAATAAAACCGATCAAGTGCGAGTCTAACTCGTGCACCGAGGGTTCCGTACAAACTCTTAAGGTGCGTCCACATTTGTATCATTTGCCCGTATCAGATCATCGTCGCGTAGCATGATCGCGTTTGGACGTTGCGCCGATCCGATCGCTCGAAATCCATTTGCTACGCGTATCACACACTTATATGGGAAGAGTGCGGCATGATCGGCGCGCCGACAGTGAGCGTCCAAGCAGCGCGATACGCAGTCATGCCACGGCGCGGTGATCGGATACGAGCAAATGATACAAGTGTGGACGCACCTTTACACCATAATATTGTTGCTTACTTCTCTTTAATTGCATTTCTCCTTGGCTGACCGTACATGAGTATGTTCTTGTATAATTAGCTCTATGCAATTCTCCACACGACACGACACTTACTGATAAGCTTAATAATTGCTGGTTACATTGAGTTATTGGCATGAGTCACAGAAAATGTGACCTTTCCAAATTAAAATTAAAATTTTCAAATTCATATTATTTAGCTAACCAAATCAGGCTATATGAAGACCTCAGGACGGGACTCGCACGAGCACGAAGTTCATTAAATTTCCTTTATTGTTTATTTGCTTAAATTGTGGTCCATTGAGATGGTACATATATTTTTAGCACGGCACAACGACATGCAAAAGATGGACATTGCTTAATTGCTTAATACATTATTTCATTTTATTTTAGTATCATGTATCATGTCTAATAAATAAGTAACTCAGGGAACTATGATGTTTTATTTTATTATTTCAAATTTGTGTCAATAACTGAATGTTGATTTCAACTGAATATAGTTTTTAAGGTTTTAGAAAACTTAAAAACGATGAAAAAAAAAACATCTATTTTTTAGTGGTTCATATATTTTGTATTTTTTAATCGAACTGCGGAGGCAATTAAATAAAAATTATGAATAAAATAAAAATATCTACAGATCATTCAAACCAAAAGGCAACTTTTTGCAACCATTAGGTACATTTCAAAAAACCCCAAAAAAGAAACACGATCCTCCCTGGTGGATTGTGATGGGTGATGGTTAAAAAAAAAACGATTCAGTGGTCTCCAAATAGGACGGACTATGTGGATATCAATAAATAAATACAACTGCCGACTAAGGGGGTCAGATGACCTGGTTAGGGTTGCGCGGACTCGATGAATGCGGGTCGCCTCTCTATCCGGCCCATATGGAAGTCTATTGAGAAGGCAGATTCGACATAAATAGTCATTTGTTATGCACGGCTGCAAAGTTGTTATTTGGCGCGAGTACTTAAATTGAAAGCCGAGTAAGCGAAGGAATCTAAAATTGAACCACGAGCGGAGCGAGGCTTTCAAGGCACGGGAAGCCAAATAATTTTGTAGCCATGCGAAACACACAACCTTTCCTTTCACTACAGCGAGGAAAATGTGAGATGTAAGAGAATAATAAGAGAATGAACCTATGAAACACACTCATAACAAGACAAACAAATATAAATATAAGTTCGAACATCAAATGAATTTTCCACGCTAGCGGGTAAAGTGCACTTTTCCACGCTAGCGGGTAAAGTGCACTTTTCCACGCTAGCGGGTAAAGTGCACTTTTCCACGCTAGCCGGTAAAGTGCACTTTTCCACGCTAGCGGGTAAAGTGCACTTTTCCACGCTAGCGAGTAAGGTGCACTTTTCCACGCTAGCGGGTAAAGTGCACTTTTCCACGCAGATTGGCGCTGTAAATTGAACTTTTCTCAGCGAGTCCATATTGCACATTAAGAGTTTAGCTGAAATTACGTTTTCTGGGGCGCCACGAGGCTATTGAAGTTTTCAATTTCTGTGGCTCACCAATTACAAAGTTTTTGATCACAAAGTCTCGTGCAGGGAATTGCTTAGCTAATTACATAAGAATTGGAATGTAGTTACTGTCGAAGAGATATAAATAAATATGCACAATGGCTCGATATAACTTAATAGTTACGGTGCATTTGGATAATTTCGAAAAATAGTTATCGAAATCAATTCGTGTCACGAGTCGGACTCGCGCACCGAGGGTTCCGTACAAAATACACGATACAATATAAAATGATCGAGCAACGCGTATATTTTGCTTAGGAGTAAGGCAACACTGGATGTTCATAGATACGGCCATTTGAAGCTTATATTTTGTACGGAACCCTCGGTGCGCGAGTCCGACTCGCATTTGGCCGTTTTTTACGAATTATTTCGGTTACGAATTCCACAGGCGTAAAAAGGGCCATTACCCAGGGAAAGCGACACGGTATAGCTATATGTATGCTGACAGTTCTGCTCTAAGTCAAGAAGTGCAGTTAGAGACCACAATTTGACTTAAATAATAGTTTTTAAAAGATAAAAGCCTTATTTATATTTTTCATCACACTTGCTCGTAAATGGTCGAATTACATGATTGAAATGCGGGCAGTAAAACCCAAATTACGCCCTAGGGCCGTAAAGTTTAAATGGTCGAATTACATGATAGAAATGCGGGCCGTAAAACACAAATTACGCCCTAGGGCTGTAAAGTTCTTTTTTTATCTAAAATACAGCCCTAGGACTGTAAAGTTTCTTATTTCCTCGCAAATGTGATGAAAAACGTCGTACAAGACTCGGGCCGTAAAAGAGAATTCACAAACTTGTATCATTTAAGCCCTTCGGCTTCGGGATTCAATGACACTCGTTCGTAATTTCTCTTTTACGGCCCTTGATACGTAATGTACTATTAAAACCTCTATTAGAGTTTGGCAAGCGAACCACGACATTACAAATATGCGGCAAATTTGAAAAAATCATGACCTGGCAATACGGAATGCATAGAAACGAAGTAGGTTTTATAATTTGACAGATTTTTCAATATGTAAAATTGTTGCCATATAAAGAATTCTCTTTCAAGGTCAATATCATGTTTCTCTGGGCAAACTCTAAACTACATTGAGCATTAGTATTGTTTATTGTGACATAGATACAGGTCAAAGCACAAAGAAAAATACGATTGCTCTGACACGTGGTCACACCAGAGCCTATGATGGTCGCGCTTATAAAACAACTAGCTTCTGCCCGCGACTTCGTCCGCCTTAAATTCGCTTATCGCGGATAAGGGTATTTCTCCGAGATAAAAAGTAGCCTATGTCCTTCCCCGAGACTCAAACTATCTCCATTCCAAATTTCGTCCAAATCGGTTCAGCGGTTTAAGCGTGAAGAGGTAACAGACAGACAGATAGACAGACAGACAGACAGACAGACAGACAGACACACTTTCGCATTTATAATATTAGTATGGACTAGCTTCTGCCCGCGACTTCGTCCGCCTTAAATTCGTTTATCGCGGATAAGGGTATTTTTCCGAGATAAAAAGTAGCCTATGTCCTTCCCCGAGACTCAAACTATCTCCATACCAAATTTCATCCAAATCGGTTCAGCGGTTTAAGCGTGAAGAGGTAACAGACAGACAGACAGACAGACAGACAGACAGGCAGTCTGTATTAGTATTATTATAATACAAGCTTCTGCCCGCGACTTCGTCCGCCTTAAATTCGTTTATCGCGGATAAGGGTACTTTTCCGGAATAAAAAGTAGCCTATGTGCTTCCTCGGGACTCAAACTATCTCCATACCAAATTTCATCCAAATCGGCTCAGGGGTTTAAGCGTGAAGAGGTAACAGACAGACAGACAGACAGATAGACAGACACACTTTCGCATTTATAATATTAGTATGGATTAGTATTATTGTTCTAGGCATCTCAAAAACACATACATACCATTAAGCTATTGTTACTACGTATATCGTCTGTCCGACTATTTATAAACATGGTCAGCCGACACTATCTATGTATTGCAAATGAAACATTATAAAATAAATTTTTATTTTCTAAAAAACGACCAATATGAGGGGGGCAAAAATTAAAAGTCAAGTCACTAGGTCAAGTAGGGTATCATATGAAAGGGCATGATCTGTACATTTTCGAACAATTAAAAAATATATATTCTGCTAAAATTTCGTTTTATTAAGGAAAATGTGAAAAAAAATACTATTCCCCCCTTTATCTCCGAAGTCTACAAGGCGAAAACTCTGAAATTTTCTAGAATTATATAATTTAATATGAATATTACACGAAAACTATAAGCATATATCTGCCTGTCTTATTTTTTTTTCAAACACCAAAAATCATTTTTGAATAACACGGTTTGGTTAAGTTTGCCCCTCATTTGTATGTGACGCCATAGATCCCAGAGGCAAACTTAATAATGAAAGTTTGTACGGAACCCTCGGTGCGCGAGCCCGACTTCCACTTGGCCGGTTTTTTCAGAATGTCTCCAATCTGATAGCGAAACGTTCGTCTAGGCCTTTCTCTTCAGGTAATAAATAAGGCTTGACTCCTTGGCACTGCGTACAGATGTAGCCTCGCTCTGCATTTTTTATCGCTTGTATAACGGAGAGTGTTCCGAGGAATTGTTCGGGTTGATCCCAACTGCATCTTTCTTCCATCGTCCTACGCGACAATGTTTCCATCCTCACCACATAGATGGTTGGCAGTCCACAACTGAGCGTTTTTCTAGAAATTTCCTGCCTCGCACGACTGAACTGTGGTATAAATTGCCGCATGCAGTATTTCCGGAAACCTTCAAGAAAAGAGCGTACTCCCACCTGAAAGGCCGGCAACGCACTTGTGACTCCTCTGGTGATGCAAGTGTCTATGGGCGACGGTGATCGATTACCATCAGGCGACCCGTTTGCTCGTTATGCCATAAAAAAAAAAAAAAAGTATTTTTTTTTTAATGTGACTTGTTTAGTAATGGTAGAACTCTTCTGCGTCGCGCCCATCGCGGCTAGTACAAAACCCTCGACAATGTCTTACACAACTATATTTGGACTTGCGTTTTATTTAAAGATGATTCAGATATTCCGAAATACAAGTTATATTTATTGCGAGTTCTATTAATAGACCGTTTATGACGTCACTGAACGCGATGACGTCAAAGATGCGTGTAGCCGGTTTGTGACCTTATTCTGCCGCTAGGTACCTTAAAATTGTAGGTGAGTTATAGAGTATACATTAATTGTAATCCATATATATGGATATGGATTAGAATAATGTATACTGTCTATCTAAATAAATAAATAAATACGTTTTCTTGGAGAACTACGCATTACGGATAAGGGTATTTTTCCGGGATAAAAAGTAGCCTCAAACCCGGGACTCAAACTATCTCCATACCAAGTTTAAGTGTGAAGAGGTAACAGACAGACAACAGACACACCTTCGCATTTATAATATGAGTATGGATTTGGCTAAAAGGTATTAATTTTAGCGCCACCTGTTAGTTTAGCAAGGTACTCGATACTCGTGGGCTCGTAACACATGTTTGAGAGAAGTTTGCACCTCCTTCCTAAGTAGCGCGATAAGTTTTAAGAGTAGAATTTTTATAGCCGGGGATTTTTTCGATCGATTAGTAAAGTTTGCATCAAAATCTGTTCAGCCGTTTTCACGTGATGCGCGCACAAATAAACAGACAAACAGACAAAAATTCTAAAAACACTTGGAACGTGTTCTGTTATCGATTTTAAGGAAGATATTCGAAAAAAATTTGGCCGGTGATCCAATTTTTTTTCGAATATCTTCCATGTACAGACAAACGACCCTCTTCAGCTTTATTATATGAACATGTATCGATAGGCTAAGTACAAAGATTGTAATAGATATAAGAGTAATTTTGAAAAAAAAATGACTGACTGTTCAGTTTGTTTTGGCTTTCTTCTCCTCAGTGGTCTCCTCTTGGGAAATGCCGTAGAGTCAGACTTGTAAAAGTGCCCTTGCGGCCTACTTACAGAATAAAGATCATTATTTCATTAATATTATTGAATAATTTTACACAAATATAGTCTCATGGTAAAGACTCAGGAACAAATGTTTATGCTCATCACACAAATATTTGCCCTTACCGGGATTTGAACCCAGGACCTTCAGCTTCGCAGGCAACGTTACTCCCACTGAGCCAAACCGGTCGTCAAAATCGATTTGTCTATTATCTCTCACGCTTAAACAGCTGAACCGATTTGGACGAAATCTGCTATGTAGATACTTTCAGACCTTAGGAAAGACATAGGTTAGTTTATATCCCGGAATTGATCCCTTAAGGGGGTGAAAAAGGGGTTGGAGGTTTGTATGGGGAATTAATCATTAAATCATTAGGCTATTTAGATGATTTTGATATGGAGATTCTTTGACACCTTGGGAAGGACATAGGCCAGTGTTCATCCCTTAGGGGGGTGAAAAGGGAGATGGAGATTTGTATGGAGTTAAATTAAAATGTCAGTGCTGCCATAAACATTGTATATATTCCTACTGGAATCAACGTTTAGGCATAAATTTTATTGAATACTTTATTTACAAAATATGCAATTTGAATGATAATTATTATATGATTATTTATATGTTGAAAATATTATAAAATTTATTAAAATGACAATTTATTGAAAACGAATAATGATTTAAAATGTATTCTTTTAAATATAAAGATTTCATAATGAAAAAAATTCAAGAATTTGACTGGATTTGAACCAGTGCCTTGTGCCTTACCGGGCCGCACGCTCAATAAAAATTAAGATTTTGATTAAACATCAAGATTTTCGTAAAAAATCAACGATTCAAAAATTTGTAAAATTTTACGTTTTTTAACAAGAAGTAAAAAGGGTTTTTTTAGGGTTCCATACCCAAAGGGTATAACGGGACCTTATTACTAAGACTTCGCTGTCCGTCTGCCTGTCACCAGGCAGTATCTCATGAACCCTGATAGACAGTTGAAATTTTCACAGATGATTTCTTTCATGTTGCCGCTATAACAACAAATACTAAAAGCAATATATACAAAATAGCCTCAGAAACGAGACGTCGGATCGAATATTTGAGCGCCGAGTAAAGGAATTTTTGTAATAAAAAGCCCTCTATTCTGTTTCAGAATATTTAGATAATAAATATTTAGTTCTGAATTTAAAATTTCTGTTTATCATTTTATTTTAAAATTTTTGACATTGTATTAAATTCCTGACATTGTATTAAATTGTATTGACATTGTATTAAATTTATGTTGACATAACAATTATTATTTTATATTAACTGTACCTACTCTTGCAGGTATTATTATGATTATGGAATTATTTTTATTTTTCATTTTATTTTTATTTCTCTTTTATGACACTGTGTTGATTAGGTTAGCCTAGATTGTAATGAAGATTTTTCGACCCTGACATATTATTTTCCCTTGTTTTTATTGTGTGTTTTTGTTTGTATTACTATAAAATTTATAATTCAATGTAACTGACGATCATTTTGTGAATTCATTCTATTTTCTAGGACATGTAAGATATTGTGTAATTTTCAAAGAGAAATAAATCTATTCTATTCTATTCTATAATTTTATGTCTGTCTATATCAATAACCAATATAAAATGATCGAGCACCGCGTACATTTTGCTTAGAAGTAAGGCTTTGCTAACACTGAATTTCATAGATACGGCCATTTGTAGCGTTTATTTTGTATGGAACCCTCGGTGTGCGTATCCGAATTGGCCCTGGGCGGTTTTTTGTATTCTTTTGGGAATGTGAGAGTCAAGTGCCCACTTGTTTTTCGTCCATAATTAGTTACATAGTAATTTATTACATGAGTAATGCGATACGTTATCGTATCGAGTCATGAACACCTGCAAGCAAATCTGCTTATCTGCCAGGTGGATACACTCTATGTTTAACAACCCACGTTTAGCCGACTAAGGCGAACCAAAAAGTGTGGTTAATGTGATGAATGATGATATTCTATGGTCATAAGTCTGATGCTGTCGGTCGGGCGTGTTTTAAAAATAGCGACCGCTCTCAACCTCATTTATTTCTTCAAATATCTTATAAGTATTAAAGACATTACATTTTTGCAACTTTATAATAGTACTAACTTCTGCCCGCGACTTCGTCCGCCTTAAATTCGTTTATTGCGGATAAGGGCATTTTTCCGGGATAAAAAGTAGCCTATGTCCTTCCCCGGAACTATGTCCATTACCAAATTTCATCCAAATCGGTTCAGCGGTTTAAGCGTGAAGAGGTAACAGACAGACAGACAGACACACTTCCGCATTTATAATATTAGTATGGATAGCTATAGGCTTTCTAGTCCGGTGCCCGCAACTTCGTTCGCGCAGAAAAAAAGTCATAACCTCGTCTTTTTTTCTTCAGCGTGGCGAGTAAAAAGTATCCTATCACTATCTGTGGATGCCCAGCTACGCGTGTACCAAAAATAGTTGTAATCCGTTTAGCCGTTATGGCGTGATCAAGCCACAACGAAAAATAGAAACATTAAAAAAAAACTTACTTATTTTTTTAAAACATCGTCAATGTAGTTACAGACATTTCATTGTTACAACTTTGTAATAGTATAGTCTAGAAGGTGCCAGAAACTGCGTTCGCGCAGGAAAAAAGTCATCATCTCTCTTTTTTCTTCATCGTGTCGAGTAAAAAGTATCCTAAAACTATCTGAGGATACCCAGCTACCCGTGTACCAAAAAAAGTTGAAATCCGTTACAAATATTTAAAAAAAAACTAAAATAAATATGTTTTGGTCCGAAAATGAGTGGTCCCTATTTGAAAATAGGGACCAATCATATTTTTGAAAATATTTTCCACGTATAGACATAGACATTTCATTTCTACAATTTTATAAAAGTATATAGTTGTCACTGCCATAACCAAGAGGAATCTAGCAACGCCTCGTACGGAGGTTGCTAGGGGTGCTCCAAGAAATAGACATACAGGCCCACATGCACACACCCACATACATATAACAACTCCTTATTACACACCTTAAAAACCAATGTACAGAAAACAACTCATTGAAGGGGAGGTAGACAACAGGCGGTCTTATCGTAAAAACAGCGATCTCTGCCGGACAACCTTGGTAGTGTGAGACGTTGAGGAATACACACTGTATGTATAAGTAGGTGGCGCAAAGCAGTTTGGAATTGAAGTATTGTATATATACTTATGTTAAACTAACATATAATACAACTATATAATTAGTAGAATTACTGTACCAATATTACTCAGCCATACAGTCCATAGGACCAGTAAAACTCATTGAGGTGCCATGTGCCATGAAAGATATCTATCACCAGG
The DNA here is from genome assembly GCA_905404275.2 of Hedya salicella. NCBI lineage: Eukaryota > Metazoa > Arthropoda > Insecta > Lepidoptera > Tortricidae > Hedya > Hedya salicella. The sequence goes on from FR990120.1 coordinate 2,777,452, forward strand.
CAGTATCTCATGAACCGTGATAGCTAGTTGAAATTTTCACAAATGATGTATTTCTGTTGCCGATATAACAACAAATACTACAACAGTATAATTTTATTTGTGTCTGTCTGTATCAGCAACCAATAAAAAATGATAGAACACCGCGTTGGTAGATTTTGCTTAGGAGTAGGGCTCTGCTAACACTAAATTTTCATAGATACGGCCGCTTGTAGCGTATATTTTGTACGGAACCCTCGGTGCACAAGTCCTACTCGTACTTGGCCGGTTTTTTTATACAATAGTTGGGCCATGTTGGGGTATAGTGAGATGGTTTTACGGTACGTTAATTAAAAGTTTATGAATAATTATTCCTTCACATTATAAACACTTGAATAGCCAATCACACATAATTTATCTGTTCGATAGAACATCTGCCAAATTATCCTCACATTATCATTATCACAAGTAGATATGATAAGTTATAATGCAACATTTCTTTTCGATAACGTGTGCTGTGGTGTAGTGGTGTTTTTAGTTAACTTATTATTTTATACAATAGTAAACTTGAATATAAACTACAGACTGATTGTATAAAATAAATAGTTTAAGTTAAAGTTAATATGTGGAACAGAAATGCGTATTTAGCGTTAAGTAAGTGAGGTTAAATAATAATGTTTAAATGGGTGTTTTACTAACTAACTAACTTATTTTACTATTAACTTTACTAACTAGGTACTAATTTAGGTCATACCGTTTAGAAGTAGAGGGGTGAGGGGGGGAGCACAATTTATGCTACTTTCGGGGCGATTATCTCCGAAAATATCCACTAAATTAAACTTTTTTTTTAGAAAACTCCAAATGATTTTAAAATAGCTGTCCAAATATGTGTCCCACATTGATATTTGCTGAAAAAAAAACAGTTTCGGTTACATGTATGCAGTGCACAGTGATTCCGCCGTAGGCCATAAATCGAAAAAAGTCATGAGCGTATCCTGGACTAAAAAGTAAGTAAAATGATTCACCGATAGACAATCTTCTAAATACTATATATAGCACAGCAATAAAGTACTATTATCATTTACTTTTGTGCAACGAAAGTGAACGCATCTCGACCCTAATTAGTAGTGTGTTTTTGTCGCCGCAACTTAATCACTTTGTTATTGTGTACTATTATTATTATTTGCGTGTGTCCACGTGGTATTATTATGGAAATCCAAGAAGAGGGTATGTACTTTATTTTTCAATTATGTTTTATATATAAATATGCGTGCTTATATTTTAAAATAATTTTCTAGTAGAGGTCTGTCGTTTACGATTAATTTTTAAGAAGTATGATTTCATTGAGAGTTATACTCTGATGCCGAGGTTTGCCGCACTTGACACATATATTATGTTATAGATGGAAGTGTCCTTAATAAGGGCTGTAACTTTCATCGACCTTTTTTGACCTCTTCTTAGGTAAAAGGGGTTTCAAAGAACAAGAGTAGGGTAGCCGAAAAAAATCCGATTTTTAAAAAATGTTTTTATCTTTGTTTTAGGTACATTTTTAAGGTGTTCTATTTCGAAACGTAGTGTTTTTGATATTTGGCACTCTGGACAAGGAACTGATACAGAAAAATTTCAACATGTTTTTACTACACTGACGGAAACATCAATTATTTCGGATAACATCGAAAATATTGGCATAGAGAATTTAAGGGTTAAAATAAGGAATTTATGTAAACGAATTGCATGTTATTGGAAAAAAACAAGATGTACAAAGTCTATATTTCTACATAAATATGCAGAGTGGCTTAATGATGTAGAATACATTGATGTGATCCAAAGTATCGAGCAGCGTATTTCTCAGCAGAATGATAACGTCGACCCCTCCCCTTCCACTTCTCGTGGCCGTCCGAGGAAAAACTTTAATGAAAGTAGTAAACGCACTAAAAGAAGGAGACTGGCGGAACTATCTAATTTTGACGAGTCTGCTGTAAATACACTGCTCAATGCTTCTGCTGATTCCAGCTTAACTTCTACAAAAGTCGACGAAAACAAAGTTTTGTCACTTATTGCAGAAGGTAAGATTTCTAGAAAGCAATATCTATTAATTAAGAATTTTATACATAATAATATACTGAAAGATTGTATGCCTTCCTATCAACGCATTGTAAAGGCTAAAAAGAGATGTTACCCTACAACTGTAGCCGTTACTGAATCATCAGCCGAAGTCGAACTTCAGAGTTTGTTAGATCACACTGCCACTCGGATTCTTGAGTCTCAAAAAGATATTTTAGATAAAATACCTGACCAGTCTTTAAATAAAATATCTTTGGTTGGGAAATGGGGATTTGATGGTAGTACAGGACATAGCGAATACAAACAAACTTTCTCAGATTCTTCTCTTGTGGATAGTAGCTTGTTTGTTACTTCATATGTACCGCTTCAACTTATTTTAAACCCGGATAATAAGGAAAACTCAATCATTTTGTGGAAAAATCCTCGTCCTTCTTCAACTCGATACTGCAGACCTATTCGCTTTCAGTTTTTTAAGGAAACAACTGCAGTATCAGTTGAAGAGGAGACTTATTTCAAACAGAAAATAAGTAACTTGCAACCGACTATCTTCAAGACAAATGCATGCGAATACACAATTAATCATAGCTTACAACTTACTATGGTCGATGGTAAGGTGTGTAATGCACTTAGTGATGTTTCTTCAACTAGATGTTATATATGTAAAGCTTTACCAAGTGAGATGAATCAAATTGATGTATGTTTGTGCAAAGCAACTGACGAAAGTAAATATGAATATGGCATGTCTCCACTTCACGCATTGATCCGATTTTTTGAATATTTCATTCATCTCGCTTACAAGTTAGAGGTTAAGAAATGGCAAGCTAGGTCTGATAGCGATAAACGACTTGTAGCTGAAAAAAAAAAACTTATACAATCGCAATTTAGGGAAAAGTTAGGTCTTATTATCGATAAACCCAAAAGTGGCGGAAGCGGGACATCGAACGATGGCAACACTGCTAGGCGGTTCTTCTCAAGCTCAGATATTTCAGCTGAAATTACGGGTATTAAGAAGGATCTCCTAGATCGTTGTTGGACTGTACTTCAGTGTATCAATTCGGGATATAACATTGATGCGACAAAATTCAGAGATTTCGCTTTAGAAACTGCACGGCAATTAGTTGCCGAATATCCATGGTACTATTTGCCTGCTTCTGTCCACAAAATTTTGATTCATGGTGCTGACATTATCAATCACGGCCTACTGTCTATAGGAGAACTGTCTGAAGAAGCAGCTGAAGCGAGTAACAAATACTATAAAGCATTTCGACTAGATCACACACGAAAAATGAACCGCGTTTTGACTAATACTGATTTGATTAATCGACTTCTTCTTCACTCAGATCCCCTAATATCAAGTTTGAGAAGGTTACCTGTTAAAAAAAAAAGTTCTTTGTCTAAATCTGTATTGGACTTGTTGTGTGTAAATAGTAAGTAGGTAATATTGAATGTATAAATAGTAAGTAATCGCTTTGTTTTAATATAACCTTATTTGTATATATGTAAATAGTCTTGAAATAAATATTTTTATTATTTATGTAGTATGCTGTTTCATTTATGTTTTCATTAATTACAATTTTTTTTTATCTAATGGCTTTATGTTTAAAATAATAACGTTTTATAAAATGGTTTTGACTACAGATATTTTTTTAATAAAAATAGTCACACAAGTTTATTATAAATGTCTAAAAATGTTATTAATGATATATTTCATGCTTGTATAATAACCCTTTATAGTTTAAAATCGAAAAAATGGCTTTTTTTGGAGTTGAGGTATTTATGGCCGCCCTTGTACGGGAGCGGAATCACCGTGCAGTGCCCCCCCCTAGATTATTTTATTTTATTATTTAACCATCAAACTAAGTAGCGGTTACACAAGACACCTATATTCCAAATTTCATGTACATTTTGAAGTTTTTGAGTGACCTGTGACATACGGACAGACGGACGGACGGACATGACGAAACTATAAGGGTTCAGTTTTTGCCATTTTGGCTATGGATCACTAAAAATCACCTACAACCGAAACAACACACACACTGGCTGTTTATCTTATAAACTGACGAGACATATCTCATATACTTTGGCAGAGTGGAAAGCGTCCGTATGTCGTCGTCTGTGGCTTAATGCTGTAAAGTTTCAATTTAATATTGAATTTGTAATTTAGCCGATTAGTATATACGTATATTGTACTTACACAATACAAAGGCAAACTTATCCCATGAGTTTAAAAAAAAAATGAAACGTTATATCTAATTATTCTTTAAAATGTTACATTTATATTGTCTCGCATCTTCAAGATATGCGACGGGAAACAGACAAAAATTCAAATGCTTGTATCTACACAAGTACATGTTACTCGTACAGTTATTTATTTTTGTTGCAGGCTGTACCCTCCTGGCACAGTCCTCGCTCGCCATTTGGCAGTGCTCATCCAACAGCGACTGCGCCAGTTTGACCGGCAGCGCATGCACCGCGGGTGTCTGCGCCTGCCCCGACACGCAGCAGGTCGTGGCGAGCGGCACGCAGTGCGCAGACTGTAAGTTATCACACTAAAGCTGGATTCAACCAAATTGGGACAAGACTTATTTATAGATTAAATGACAACAACGCAGTTAAGTAATAGCGTTTACTATATTCTCTTGAATTTTCGTAAAACAAAATGCTGCAATTATTATGAAGCATATTAGTCAATAAAACTATTATTTGAACTATGATCAAATCGAAAAGCAGTTACTTACATACGTGCCCACATACAAACAACATTGCATTTGACGACACGTTTGGCTCAGTGGATTGTACAACGGCCTACGAAGCTGGCGGTACCGCGTTCGAATCCCGGCCAGGGCAGGTGTTTGTGTGATGAGCACGAATTTTTGTTCCTGGGTCTTGGATGTTTTCCATGTATTTCAGTATTATAATTTATCTATATGTTATGTATATCGTCGCCTAGTACCCATAGTACAAGCTTTGCTTAGTTTGGGCCTTGGCCGATTTGTGTAAGATTGCCCCTGATATTTATTAAAATAAATATAAACACACTTGAAAAACATAACTCGACATTTAAACAATTCGTTTCATTGATCATGATTTAAACACTTTACGATGTATATCATGACAGCCACTGATAATTGTGGCATGTGATTGATGTTAAACTGTTAGTTTAAAAAAAATGTTTATGCAATTACAAAAATATATTTAAATATAAATAATAAAGATAGTGAGAGTATGCATAACTTTGGAAGAAGTGTTTCTTCGCTTTAATCTGTAAAAGGCTCGGCCTATTCTTTGTTATTATATAATAAACTAGCGACCCGCCCCGGCTTCGCACGGGTGCAATGCTGATACTAAATACTAACCCGGCCGGCCGGTACCGCCGCAAACGCTACGGCCCGCAAGTTTTAAATCTATAATATCTTCGAAAATATTCATTTAAACCATATGCTGTAAAGGGCCATATATATCTATATTAAATGAACAATGTATTTAAGGTATTTAATTGGATAAGGATGAATGCTGTATTGGTTAAAATCGCTTCGAAAATTAGCCATTATTAGTCGTAAAAAGTAAATGACAAAAAATGTTATGGTGGGATATCCATAAGAGATAGACATATACCATCGCGGAGTTTTCTGTAGACCTTTTTAATGTGTACGATACTTAGTACATTATTTTGATAAATCTCGTAGGGTTTAGCCTGCGTTTGCAATGGAAGCGGAAAAAATGTAATTATTTACGACATCACATTAGAAACCTCAAAAATAACAGTATTTCTCCACTATTTAATGGATGTTATTATACATATAAACCTTCCTCTTCAATCACTCTATCCATTAAAAAAAACTGCATCAAAATCCGTTGCGTAGTTTTAAAGATTTAAGCGTACATAGGGATATAGGGATATAGGGACAGAGAAAGCGACTTTGTTTTATACTATGTAGTGATAATAGGTACATAAATAAATTTCAGGGACAATCTTACACAAATCGACCTAGTCCAAACTAAGGAGAGCTTTACTTTTTTGTTTCACAAATATCATGATAATAATCACAATATTTGCAATTTATTAGTGGATCACTCCACTAGCGTTATTATTATAAACAAAGATCAGATCAGATCAGATCAACAAACGAAAAAAAAATTCGACGATACTGGACTTGAACCAGGGCCTTGAGCCAGACCGGGGCAGCACGCTAACCAACTGAGCTAATCGTCCATACCAGTAGTCGACGAATTTTGTCATCTGTTCTTGCTTATGGATCGAAAAACTTATCGTCGAATTTTTTTTTAAATTTTTTTCTGATCTTTGTTTATAATAAGGAAAGCTTGTTTGTACTATGGGATCTAAGAACAAACATTCATGCTCATCACACAAACACTTGCCCCCCGAGAATCGAACCCGAGAGCGCCAGCTTCGTAGTCCGTTGTGCAACCAACTTACCCAAATGTGTCGTTCAAACTTATTCTTATTTATTCCGTGACATTCGTAAATACTAGGTAACATTTATATTATTTGTTTTCTCAGACGCACCGTATCTCACATCAGCCTGCGTAGACGACTTCCAATGCTCTAGACTGTTCACCGCTTTCCAGTGTCGACGAGAGGACGATCAAGCAGGTTATTACTATAGCTTCACAAGTTCTTCCGTGTCACCCTCATGGTCTGCGGGCGACGGGGGGAAAGACGGCGGAAAGTGTGCGCGCGGCAAGCACGAAGCACGAGGACCCTGCCGCGCGCACACTTACTCATCCCCGCTGTCTTTCCCCCCGTCGCCCTCAGACCATGGGAGTGTCACAAAAGAACTTGTCAAGCTGTAATACCCTTAGTGACTATACTGTCTCCACGACGACTGGTCATGTGCCACCCTTATCCTGTACATCCACTGCATTGTACTATAATATGGCAATTATGCAAGATGCAATAATAATACATTATGATTACGAGTGTGGTACGTTGGAGGTGAGGAGATGAGGGCTGTATAAAGCCGAGAGTGTAATGACCAATGCACGCGAGTTTCATACGACGTTTTTCAACACACTTGCGAGTAAAAAAGGCAAAAAAGATTCGTACCTTAATTAAAATTTCGTCTAGGTTATATTTGGGTAAAGAATCCTGTAGTCCGTAAGTTTTACATTAATCCGTCATCAGTAGGTACCTACTTAAAATTTACATACCTACATAATTATTATATTTTTAATATTATTGCTTGAAGCTATTAACACATTATTGTCCTTTTTAGAAAATAATAAACAATACTTCAATATGAAATATTTGTAAATATTAAATATGTCAAATCAAATCAAAATGGCGCGCTGCAGCCGGTGTAGGTATTTGTCTATGCACGCGCAAGAGCAAAGAGGCAAAGGCTAATTGGCCAATCAGCCAAACATTAATAATATAATAAACTGAATAATTATATCAATTTAAGACAAACAAAATTTTATTTTGTATAGACAACTTTATAATTTATTGAAATTAATTGTTTTTTTATAAGTAGGTACCACTTTAGGTTTATTAAAAGAACAGATAATGTTTCTGGTACATAAAACTATTTGCCTACATTAAAAAAAACTGTAATGAAAGGCACTAGTGCGATTATGTAATCTAAAAACGCGTGTTTAATGGACTGGATTACAGCCATAATAAGAGCCACTTTACGAGCAAGTGTGTTGAAAAGATAGTTTTATTCTTATTTGTAACTCTGTTTTTCTTCATCAGTTGGTAACTGCTTCTGCCAACCAAACCACCACTACTTCCGCGGCCGCTGCTGGCCTTCCCATGAACTTGGGGAGTCCTGCACTCGTGATGAGGAGTGTATGGGTGTAATCAGAGACCCTTACAGCATGATGTGTCAGGATCAAACCTGTCAGTGCGCAGAGGGGTATTATAGTAGACAGAGGGGAGAATGCAGACGAATTGGTGCAGGTAATATTTCATTAAACTATGTCTTTATACTTTCATAGCTGTTATTGACCTTTTATATGGTAGCAGTAGCATAGCCGCATCTTAGTTAAAAATATAACCTAGTTAGTTCATATCATTGTTATCCATACTACTAGTATTATAAATGCGAAAGTGTGTCTGTCTGCCTGTTACCTCTTCACGTTTAAACCGCTGAACCGATTTGGATGAAATTTGGTATGGAGATAGTTTAAGTCCCGAGGCAGGACATAGGCTACTTTTCATCCCGGAAAAATACTCTTATCCGCGATAAACTAATTTAAGGCGGACGAAGTCGCGGGCAGAAGCTAGTATTTAATATGTATGTTAGTTTATAAGGTATTTATATATGCTGAAATAAACGATTTCATTTCATTCTGTACAATTAACAAGTTTGTTTTTTTCAGCGGTGGGTGATCGTTGCGTGTTAGACGAAGACTGCCAGTTCACCAACGGTGCCTGCGACCCTCTTGAGTTCATCTGCTACGATGCCAATAACCCTACTGGTAGTTCTCTTGGCTTGAGATATTAGAAGTTCATACAATTTATTCTTCGACTGAAATCTTTCATACGGTACAGTTACCTCAACCATCTCATTATCGTCATCGGCCTAAAGCAGTTCACTACCCCTTCAAAATTCACCACCCTTTCCATCCCTATAACCAAGGAGACTTTTGAAGTGGTTATAAGAGGTCGGGAAGTCTCTTGACGCCCGCATTGCTGAAATCAGCGACAGACTCCTCCCAGAGAGGAGGGTGTGGCCTCCGCTGGTTACACCGAACGGAACAGGTGGAGCAGAGCTGGAGTCTGGCGTGGCCTCCACAGGTGGTCGCTCTGGAGACTGGGCCCTGTCAATCGCACCTGGAAGTGGACCATCTTACTCGTATTTCCCAATTCGCGCCATTTACCCTATTTCCGGCTTGTCGATGAGTCGCATCCAACTTCCGCCAGCGACATTTTAGAAACCTTGCGAATAGAAGTATTCGCAAGGTACTGCTCTCATCTGTGGGCTGGGGCTCCCCAGTACCAGCTTCTCCTACTAGACCGCATTCAACGGAGAGCGACTCGTATCGTCGGTTGCCAGCGTATTTTAGATCAGCTTGACTCCTTGGCACTGCGTAGGGATGTAGACTCGCTCTGCATTTTCTATCGGCTTGTATAACGGGTAGTGCTCCGAGGAATTGTTCAGGTTGATCCCACCTGCATCTTTCCGCCATCGTCCTACGCGACAACATTTCCACCCTCACCACTTAGATGGTTGGCAGTCCACAACAGTGCGTTTTTCTAGAAATTTCCTGCCTCACACTGCTAAACTGTGGAATAAATTGTCGCTTGCAGTATTTCCGGACCGATACAACCTTCAAACCTTCAAGAAAAGAACGTACTCCCACCTGAAAGGCCGGCAACGCACTTGTGACTCCTCCGGTGCTGCAAGTGTCTATGGGTGACGATGATCGCTTACCATCAGGCGATCCGTCTGCTCGTTTGCCTCCTATGTCATAAAAATGTCTTTCCACGTACCTTAGAGGCGCCCTACACTATACTGGCGGAGTTCTGGTCTCCATTTACCCCAGCGGTTATCGATTCTTCGGCAGGTTTGGCTAGCCGACTGCCTCTTTAGCTTGTTAATCCTGTGTGCTAGGCCAATGTATGTTATTATAAGTACTTAGCGACCTCTTCCACCGTTGTTCCACTCCACCACCTTCGTAAATCGAATAATAGAATTCATTTCCGATAATTGCATGGAATTCCTTTGGCTCTGCGTAACCGTTAAAAAAAGAAAAGAAAAGTGAAACGTCAAACATTAAAATTAAACAAAATAAGGTGGACACAAACGATGTTAAGCTCGGCATTCTGCCACAGCAAGCGGTGGCGCTGATTTTTAATGGGGATCAACCTTACCTATATAATACCATTACCATCACTTATATTGTATTACGTAAGCCATAGTTTTAGTTTCTTTTAAAATTACCTAGTAGATATCGCAGAAATCCTGAGCAGTTCTTGATCTGTAAAAGTCTACTCTAACTAACCTAGGGTTAAGTTATTGTTACCACAACTTTTTAGTAACAGGGCACCGCTGATAATCAGCGTCATGATCATTGCCAAATACTGAGACTTTCAGTGACATTTGTTGTATTTTTTTATGATTTTCACGTGCGTTTAAAAATGGCTTTTATTTCTTCCTTTACTAAACACTTTCAGTTACAATTTACATTTCTTCCAGTCACAGCTCACTCAGCGATTCCCACAATCGAAAACGCAACAATCAAGATGGCGGCAATGAACATGGCGCGGCTAGAGGGAGCTGCATGCAGTTCGAACAGCCCGTGCCCCGCGCCGTTCGAGTGCTCCAGCTGGGGTCGATGTATATGTACTTTAGGATATTATGGAAGTGCTGATGGCACATCTTGTTTTGCTGGTGAGTAAAATTCAAGTTCTGAGTAAGCGTGTTCACTCTAAACCTCGTTTTCACATTCCATCCGGTGAGGCTACGGTCAAACGTATTAGCCAAAAATCTTTTGGCAAATGATGGCAGTAAGTCAAAATCGACCTCTATTTGACGTATTTTTCTTTAAAAGCTGAGTTTGCTGTTAGATGGCATCGACATTTGCCGCATCGCCTTCAGGAGCGTAAGTGTATCCTACCGACTGCGCCAGTGGAAATTACAATGCAACGCCGACTAGAAACTAACTTATTTATGGTTCGTCTACGAGACTTTTACAATAGGGAATATTCATGAATTTTAATTTTTGCTTTATTAAATGTTCATTCATGTAACAAACAGTAGACAAAAATATTTTTTCGAATTAGTAGATTAAAATGCCTATATCTTGCGTATTTCTTGGCCGAATTAAATTTCAATTTCACATTTTGGAATCGTTTTTACGGTATTTTGATATTTAGTTAAGAAAACCGATAAAAAAAATCATGCATGTTCCCTATTAACGGCATCCCCTACAGTTACAGTACTTTTTAGGCTCAGAAATGGCGTGGTTCAGTAGTAAGAAACAAAAAATAATAATTGTAGGTAGATATAATTTTACTCTTTGAGGACTCATTTAATAATTCTTGTATTATTTCAGAACTGGGTTCCCCTTCTACCGATGAGCAGTGTGTGGGACTTCTGGCCGAAGTCCAGAACGGAGTCTGCACCTGCCCCGCCAACTTCTTCTTCGATGAGGGCATGAGGGACTGCACCAAAGGTCAGTTTAATGGCTTAGTTAGCTAAAACAGACATCTATATAAATAATAATCAATTGAGAAAATCACTTCAGAACGGCTGCACCTATTACGGGTAATTCTTTTTTGTTGTGTTTATAATTTGTCAGGACAAAATAATCTCAATCTCTTGTCTATGTCATTTAATTTAAAGTTCTTTTGCAAGATGTACGGTCAGCTGCAGAGAAACGTAACCCCCTGCCGTATATGTATGTTTTTATGACAGAGGGGTCACTTTACTCAGCAGCTGACTATAAGATAAAACTGGACTGTAGTCTGTCTGTTGAACCCTAACTTATACGTTCTTCTTCCAGTGGCCCGCCGCATCACAGACTTCTGCTTCACGGACGACCAGTGCCACACGTTTGGAGCTACGGCCTTCTGTGGGGCCCCGGGGCAGTGGGGGCTACGGAGCTGCGAGTGTGACCTGGAACTGGCTGTGTGGGACGCCCAGCGAAGCATGTGCAGGCTCTTCGCCGGTTAGTAACTTTGCTTCATATTCAAGTTGTCACTCTAGAATGTCCTGGGACGGCCAAATACCAGGTACCAACCTATTGATCCCTCATTCCATGGTTTCATTCGTCAGTTGTATAAAAAAACCCTTTGTTCCAGGCGTCGGCGAGACGTGCCAAGTAGATAGTGACTGCATGGCGGGCGAGCTGGAGATCCAGTGCGCTTTAAACGAGGAGGGCGAGGGCTACTGCGCCTGCCCAGACGGCCTCACCGAGTCTGACGGCCTGTGTCTCAACACTGGACTTGGTATGTGCAGGCTACATAGTTACTCTATAGCAGCAATCTTCTTTCAAGTAGACAGCAACTGCATGGCAGGTCAGCTGTAGATCAAACGCTTTGAACGAAGAGAGCGAGGGCTACTGCGCCTGCCCAATGGTCTCTCCAAGCCTGAGGGCCTGTGCCTTACCACAATACTTGGTAAGTGTAGGCTATATGGTTCCTCCATAGCAGCATTCTTCTTTCAAGTGGACAGTGACTGCATGAAGGGCGGGCTGGAGATCAAACGTTTCAATCGAGGAGGGCAAGGGCTGCTGCATCGGATTGCCTCACAGAGTATGAGGGCCTATGACTCACCATTGGACTTGGTATATGTAGTATGTAGAAGTGACCTCTACGGAAGATAGTTTCATTTTAATAGAGCTGTCATCCACTGAACTCGATATGAGCAATAGAACTCATTACTCTAAGACAGAAATACAATACAATAACTCTTTATTGCACACCTCACAAAACAGGAAACAATACATTCAAGGAGAGGTAAACAATAGGCGGTCTTATCGCTAAATAGCTATCCCTTCCAGACAATTTCGGTAGTTGGAGCAATCATCTTAAAGCAATCTTCAAAAGGAGCATTGAAAAGCGTGCGTTTCGTTTCGATAATAACTTTAACGCCCTCTTAAAATGGCGCCCGGGAAATCACTCCCATCTAGGTACTATCCCCAAATCTTGCAAATTTACCTATATTGTAATTTTTTTTTGCATTAGAAATGGGCGACGCATGCCAAGTGACGCAAGAGTGTACAGAGACTCCGAACACGGTGTGCGAGGCGGGACGCTGCTCTTGCGACAATGGCTACCAGGAGGTCGACAACTCCTGCGCACCGAGTAAGTCCCATTGGCTCTACTTTCTAAATAAATAATGCTTCTGCTAACCGCCCTGAAAACTTGAAGTCGAATAACCAGATTAAAAAGAAGACGTGTTTTTTAATGTGTACACGGGCCTGGTAGCAAAAATCAACCTGTCATATTATCTATACTATTATAAAGTTATATTTTAAATACATAAGTGATACTCACGGACTTGAAATAGTCACCGGGGCCACTGAATTGAAATAGTACATTACTTACCAAGGGCTGTAAAAGAAAGAAAACCCGAAAACGCAGGTATTTGTTGTAAATATGCGATAGGGCTTTCTTTTTTACCGTCCGCGGTGAGTAATGAACTTTACGTCACACCTGGCCATAATGCGAGTTTTACCGTATGCGTAGCGTGCAGTAAAACTCACATTATGGCCAGGTGTGACGTAAAATATTTTTTTTGGATTTTCTTATATGTTTGTGTGTGCCGTTGTGGCTTCATCACGCCAAAACGGCTAAACTGATTTTAACTAATTTTGGTACATAGGTAGCTGGGCATCTACAGATTGTTATATAATATTTTTTACTCGACTACGCTGAAAAAAGAGGGTTATGATGTTTTTCTCCTCTGAAGAAGTTACGGGCAGCTTCTATAGTAACTCATAATTCTGTGACGAGTAACTGAAGTATGTTTCTATCTGATTGATATAAAAAAAAAACAGACAATGAAATCAAATCAAATCAGTATTTATTTTACATAAAAACATGGTGTATATTAACAGCGGGCCTATGATGGTCGCGTTTATCACGCGATAAATGATATGATAACGCGTCTGTCACTCTCGCACTCACATACGTGTCAGAAGGTGACGGCAGCTATGTCATTTATTTATCACGTGACAAACGCAACCATCATAGGTCTACTGGTCTTATCAAAATATGTCAGTCTCACATGTTCTGTTGCTAATACAACACGTAAAATATCATTTTTGGCTCTTGAAACCAGCGATATAACCAGCTGTATTTCCACAGTCATCGGTGGAACCTGCTCAGTGGACGCAGACTGCGTGATCGAGGATACGGTGTGCGTGGCAGGAGACGCAGGGCTGACCTGCCAGTGCCGAGACCAACACGTCGAGTATGCCGACGAGTGCTGGCAGGGTGAGCGTCGTTGTTGACCCTACTCTAACTGACACTAAGCTGCAAAACCTTGAGGATCGACGTAAGGTCGCTCGTCTGTCGGTCTTTTACAGGTTACATTTCGGAGAATGCGCGGGGGAATTACATGATTTAATTCCACCAGCCCCTTTCATCGGGACACACGTCGCGTGCCTTCGTTCCATCCACATGTGGCCGACATTCCGCGTATTCGCATGAAGCCCTTCGGTGCCACTTTTATCGTGCGTACCGCAAAGGAGTGGAACTCGTTGCCTGCGAGTGTGTTCCCCGACCATTATAATTTGGGCGTGTTTAAGAAAAGAGTGAATAGGCTGTTTCTAGACGGGCATGATACATCATTGGCCGCATCGTCACTTAACAACAGGTGAGATTGCGGTTAAATGCCCGTCTATCGTAAAATTAAAATTCGTGTGCCGCCTTGCCATTCACTCAAACACACTTTAATACAAGAGCAAAGGGAACGGCTTGATAAAAGCTTCGAAATTCGGTAACCCCCTTGTTCACGCGTTATGCCACTAGATATGACCCTGGATGCTTATAAGTGTCTTAGTGAACAAACCCGGGTCCTCTATTTTGCATGAGGGTTCGAACGAAGCCTTGCGTATCGTCAAGTTACTTACCTATTCTATAGGATTGTAGCTAGTAGCTGTATATATCAAAATTTCGCGGAATGGCACCCCATATGTCTGAATATCTTAGATCATTTTAGGTTACGAGAGAGGTAGAAAAATTAATGGGAAGTTGAAGAAAAAGGGGACAGACATACTTTACTTAGTAAGAGGCTGAACGTACTCTTGTTTTGGCTCGTGGGTTCACCTTAAGGTCCATCATCTCTTGGGCTCGCATATATTAGGAGCTGCATTTGTTGCTTTGTGCCTCCAGTGCTACACAGAAGCTCGGCCTTCAGCTTCGAAATTTTTGACGAATATACTGAAGACACTAAAGGACATTAACAGTATCGGGGTTAACTTGTTCGTGTAATGTATGTACATATGGTTGCGTTTAATTTAGATTTATTCAATACAGGGTAGATGTACAGTAGTACCACGAATATAAGTTACATCGGCAATCTTCGGCCACGCCGACGAGTGCTAGCGAGTACCGAATGAAACCGAACGTGTGACCATTTCAATAAAGACCTTGTTGCACTATACGTACGGTACATATGCATTGACAGGTGAACTCGCGCTCTCTAGATCATGGCGACTGACGCGGCGCCAGGTAAAATGGCGGGCTGCCGGCGTCGCGTGCAAAATATTGGCCAATGGGCGTTGAAGATTTTACCAGCGCAAACGCGCTGCCTTATAATTGGTTAATCTGTTTTCAAAAAGAGCTTTCTGCGCAGGTACATCATTGTAACTTATATTTGTGGTACTATGTACATATCTGTCACTTAAGCCAGTCATGCATTACCCGGCAAATAGTAATTACGTCTCTTGCTACCAGCTAATTCCCTTAGAATCCTGAATTCCTGGATTTCACAGATCGTTACCATGCCGTTGGCCCTTAAGCTCACGAGAGAGCTAACATTGACTGTTTTCTTAACCAGTTTCTTCCGGATACAACGCAACCTGCACCGTAGACGCCCAGTGCACGGAATCCTTGGGCACCAGCGGCTCCTGCCAGAATGGCTTCTGTCTTTGCGGTTCCAACTTCCATTACCGGGACAACGCTTGCAGGCAAATCACTGGTAAGGATCACATTAGTTCCACTTATTATATGTCTAGTCTAGTGCGAGGTCACCAAAGGCCAAGTCGGGCCCGCGAGCGCTTTTAATCCAGCTCGCGAGAAGAAAGCGGGAGAGCGCACAGCCAAGCCGTTGTCCGAACGTCCGGACTAAACCCATATGATATGGGGACTTTTATACACGTTCTTGCCAATCCAACGTCAGTTAATCCACATATGGTGTACAGGTTGGCTAATGTTATGTATTTTTTTATTTAACTATAACAAGTAGGTAGCTTCAATATTTAGTTATGTGTTGTTTCCATTAATTAAGAGTCCCCGGTAAGCTCGGTTCTCTATAAAAACGTAGTTACGCTCTCATTTTAAAACGACTAGCTAGTTTGCTCTGAATTTCTACTAAGAATAAGTTAAGGTATATGCAGCCCTGTAATAAGTTTATATAGCTTCAGATACCATAACAAAAAAATACAGCGAATTTAAGTTTTTCATACAAAACTTGTTTTTGCTGTATTTCGTTTGTTTTATAAACTGGAGCCATATAAACTAATTACAGGTTAGATATCTCATGTCATTGAATATGCAAAGTTTCATTACAATTCAACAAGTAGTATTAAAATGAGAACGAAACTCCGTTTGTATTGGAAGGTGAAATTTGGCCGAGCTTGCCGGAGACTCGACGAAAGTACATTTGTTTGTGACATGGTTTTGGCTTTTACAGGGCTGATATGTACATCTGTATAAAGGTCCTTAAAACAATAAAAAAAAATTTTTTCCTCAGGTTTGTTCGAGGTATGCTCGCGGATCAGCGATTGCTACTTGGGTGACCTGACGGACGTCGTTGTCTGCAGAAATGGCTTGTGCCAGTGCGACTTCGACCACCCATATGACGAGCAGCTTCACACATGCAGTAAGTTAACCAGAAAAATAAGAGAATAAGAGTCTAACACGATTTTCACTCATCTTCACAACACAACAAACGGGGCTTTATCGCTAGTTATACAGGGTGTATGGCAGAGCGTCTGCCAAAAGACTAGGGTTGGTAGGTAAGGTCACTTGCAACATATTTTGGACCAATTAACATTCGTCCTGCCCACGGTGTTTTTTTAATATTTATTTTTTATTTTTTTCGGCATTTGCCAAATCACAATTTTGCTTGCCTATCTTTTTTTTTTAATGCGGCAGCACAAAAGTGTTTGTATTTTCAATTATGTAATGTATGCGTATATTATTGACATTTTATTTTCATTTAGAAAGGAAATAAAAAAAAGTTATGACCCGACAAAGTGTGAAGGACAGAAAATAAAAATCATCGAGTTCAACTTTATGGCACAATTTAAGAACAAGTTGAAACTCCTGAGATCTTCCTATATCATTAAAACTTGTTCAGTTCATAACTATTCTAAGGATATACCACATAGGGGAGATTTGGCGATATCGTATCGTACCACTGTGAGATTTCCTATAAAAGTTATCTTTTTATTTACACTTGGGTCACCGAATACTGCTCCGTTGGTATCACCATCTATAACCTGAATCCAAAATAGCATATAACTAAGCATGAAAGTGAGAGGGCAGAAAAATTATTTCCGTCAGACTTGATGTAATCTTAAGTGTTATTGTGTAACGACATCACTGATGATCAAGGTGAGTTAAAAATGCGCAATAAATAGTATTTAACTGTAAAATATAAATGGGTTTATTGCGTGGTTCTTAGATATAGCCAAATGTTATGGTTATATTTTTATATTCGTTATTGCAAAAAAATATCTGGTCGTTTAAATCGTACCATTGCTTACTGGCATAGGTACGATTTAAACGACCATATATTTTTTGATTATACCAGATCAATTTAAATGTCTGACAGTAAATAATAAATGTATTAATACCTAAATTAAACAGTTTACATTCGAAATGTATCATAGATGCGATTTAAATCCTGATGGTACGAATTAACCGACTCGTCGGCTAAATCGTACCAATGGAAGGCCTTTTGACAAAGTGAATTTTGACGATGTTAATTTAATCCCAGAACGCTCATCTTGCTATTTAAAGAAGCCGAAATACTAAAATTTTATATGCACTGTCAGCCATATATGTAAGTACTTTCAAAACTTTCAAAAACCACGTATGAGTAAATAGTGGTACGATATAACCGACTCTCCCCTAACTAGAATCACTTTAAATTTTCCAGCGAAAAATGGTTTTTGTCTAAAATGGTGACGTAAATCACCTAGTACTTCTTCGAAAATACTTAAAAATAAGATTCGATAAAATAAATAAATTAACACTAAATGCACTAGTCTTTTGGCAGACTCTGTGCCACACACCCTGTATAGGTGGCCGCTAGTGGAAATACTGGAAATAGTTTACACAACACTTGATTTATGAAGTGATTGTAATGATCAAAAATATAACGGTGCAGACGTGAGATTACAAATTAACTTAATTCTAGACTTAAACTATTGATAGAGGTCGATCACGACCTTAAGGTGCGTCCACATTTGTATCATTTGCCCGTATCAGATCATCGTCGCGTGGCATGATCGCGTGTCACGATCACGCGTTTGGACGTTGCGCCGATCGGATTGCTCGAAATCCATTTTGCTACGCGTATCACACAGTTATATCGGACGAGTACGGCATGATCGGCGCGCCGACAGTAAGCGTCCAAGCAGCGCGATACGCAGTCATGCCACGGCATGGTGATCGGATACGAGCAAATGATACAAGTGTGGACGCACCTTTACGCGACCGCGATGGAAGACACAGGCACTTGCGACACTTCACTATACACAGATGTTACCTCGGGGTGACTAAATCTCCTCTTAGCATTTTCGTGAGAGCCGATTGACTGGTTATTGGGAAAGGCGGTGACTTGATAATGGTCCTTCGACTCGGCAGTATCGTGAGAGCCGATCGAACGGTTATCGGGAAAACGTCACCTCTCAATGATGACTGTCGAGAGCGTGGGAGCCCCGTGGCGTAACACGCGTATAAATATGATTTATTAAATTCGTTAATTCGTTGGTAATTCTTCGACGTTTCGGACGTCGCGTCACTTCCATGGTCTCGAAGGAACTGGAGAGGCGGGTATTAACATCTTCTAGTCGCGCGAGTTTTCTGATCTACCCGCGCTTGGTCTTGATTACTCATTTTTTGTTTGAACACTAAGGTCGTCACTAGACTGACACACTACACTCACGACGTCAGGCGATTTATCGGATGATTTTTGATGCTGTTTACATTTAATAATAATTGAATTCTACGAAAATGAAAGTTTGAAACTGTCTTCCCGGTTAAAAATATTGGTGTTTCTTAACGAAAGGTAATTAAATAAATCATACTTATATGCGATTAAGCTCCGTTTGTAGTGTTGTAATAAATAAGTTTTGTCATTAAATTTCGTTTTTGTGACAAGCTTTATTTCCGACGTTCCAGCCTTGTAGGGGAAAAGATAATCTCAGTAACGCGGGAGAAGAAGCGGGTAAATTTTTGAAAATAAATCTATTTAAATGTTGTTTCAGCATCTTCTGCAAGCGGCCTAGCGAGCGGACTCTTCATTGTGATAACCACCTTAGCATATATATACTCATAATTAAATAAATATTTATATTTACACATTTAATTAAGAGTTAACTGATTAAATATAACCAAAAAAATAATGAGTTTATTTATTCCCAAGAAATGGCATTTGGTTCTGTTCTATTAAGCCACAAGTGTGTGGTCTATTTTAGACTTTGAATAACTGTTATCTATACTATTCCAAAGTTGTAAAAATGTAATGTCTGTACATTGAAGATATTTTCAAAAAAATGATTGTTACGGACTATTTGGAGGTAACTGAAACGAAAAATATTTTTTGGATTTTGTGTATGTTTGTATGTGTCGTTGTGGCCTCATCACGATAAATCGGCGAAACGGATTTTATCTATTTTTGGTACACGGGTATCTTCAGATGGTTATAGGATACTTTTTACCCGACTACGCTGAAGAGAAAATGAGGGGTTATGAATTTTTCTCCTCCGCGAACGAAGTTGCGGGCACCTTCTTGTATGTTATAGTAGTATACAAAACAAATGTGTCCTGCAACATTCTAGCAAGATATTAAATCTTCGATCGTGATCTTGAACGTGATCCCGAACACATATATAAAAAAGATAGGTAACTTTTTTGTTATATCATTTGGCATAATTCATGATTTTTTTTCTGAACACGCAAACTTTTCAGAATTTTTATAAAACAAACCTAACCTAACCTAATGCATTTGACAGGATGATGATCAGAAAAAAAATGCATTATGCCAAAATGTTAAATTATGCAAAATGATGCTTATGACAAAAAAGTTTATACCAAAAGAGGGTAGGTGGACAAGCGAGTTTTTATTATGTAGTCCAAGGTATTCTTAGTACCTATTCATCTCTGGCATCACATCTCGAATGCATCAATCCTTTGTCTTCCTCGGGCCAAGATTGTCCACGTTTCAATGCCATACAGGAAGAAGAGCACCAGAGCTCGTATCGGTTTACCCTCTTCTGGCATAAACTTTTTTGTCATAATCATCATTTGGCATAATTCAATATTTTTTCATAGTTCTAAAAGTCCGAGATCGGGGCGAAGCCAGAATCATGCTGCTTAACAGATGTAGATTATATAGGTATAAATGTATATGCAACAAAAATGTTTTTGTTTTCTTGCGTTGTGGGTCACAATAGACCTATTGCCGCACTGAAGTTTAAGTACGGTAGGGGCTCTATGGGCCTAGTAACGAACCAGAATAAGAAACATGTTAATCAGACCCGCAGTCAACGTGTTAATTATAACACAATCCTAACCTAACCTAATGCATTTAACAGGATGATGCCTTCAAAGGTACTGAAAATTCTGCAGTTTCTGAAAAAAAATTATTATGCGAAAAATGAATTGTGTTAAATAATAATCAAGGATGAAATAATAAGATCCACATCCACCATATGCCAAAAACGCATACTTGCATTCGGCCACACAATGCGCAGAGGCGCATTAGTTTAGAAAAACTGACTGTGGTTGGAAACACTGAAGGCAAAAGATCGCGCGGTCGTTCACCAACAAGATGGACCGATCAAGTGAATGACTCGTCGTTCTCCTAATTCTACACGGTTGTGAGAGACGCGCTGGACAGAAATCAGTGGAAGCAGATCATCAGCTCCAACCTTGATGCTGACCACGATCCTCTGACATGACAGTATGTATGTATGTAAACACTTTATTGTACATAGTAACCAGTTACAAAAGCAATAAACTTAAAAGATGTAAGTACAAAGGCGAACTTATCCCTATTAGGGATCTCTTCCAGTTAACCTTTGAGCAAGTGAGTGAAGATATAAGGAAGATAGACAAACTAACACCCTGTTCAAATTATATGTATATGAATAAAAAATATAAATAAATAGATATATATCTACATAATATATAACAAAATAAAATATAACAATAATATTTAATAAATATAAATAATATTCAACCATTTTACAAATCACTGGAAAGCCACAACTTATTCAATTTACTCTTGAGTGATGCCACAGACTGCGACTGTCTGAAAGATAACGGCAACTCGTTCCACAACTTAACCGCGTGTACCGTGAAAGACCTGAAATATGGTCGCGTCTTGTTGGATGGTATAGCAAGTGTTCATCAGCGCCAATATCTGCCATAACAATACTATAATGAATAATCTATACATACATATAATAAAGCTGAAGAGGGTCGAAAGTCTGTACCTATGTACATGGTATGGAGATAATTTGACTCCCGGGTTTGAGCCTACTTTTTATATCGGAAAAATACCCTTATCCGCGATAAACGAATTTAAGGCGGACGAAGTCGCGGGCAGAAGCTAGTATAATAATATAGCCTGTTCACGTGTCCCACTGTAGGGCAAAGGCCTCTTTTCCGCCATGCATCCCTATCCAACGCATACTCCCGCCAGCCCTTGCAAAATGTGTCCATATCGTCCTGCCATCTTCTTTTCGGTCTGCCTCGGTTCCGGTAGCCATCCTGGGGGATCCATTCGGTACTAACCTTGGCCCACCGATCCGGGTTCATACGGCAGACATGCCCAGCCCTGTCCCATTTGAGTCTGGCGGTTTTTACACCCACGTCAGTGATGCCAGTTCTGGAGCGCAGGTCGGTGTTTCTGATGCGATCAGTTCTTCGAAACATAACAAAGCGGGCGAAAATATCTGACACGTCCTTAAGGCCCTAGAAATAGAGTCGTGTCTGATATTTATGCTGCGTTGCCATACTTTGGATCGTGTTCCGATCGCAAGATATTCTGGCAAAAACTAGATGGCGCTTTAAAACTAAACATTTAACGATGTTATAATTGAATGAAAAAACATAGTATAGTAACAATTAGTTCGCAAATATAGTTAATAATAAATAAATCGTAACATTTAAATACTGTCACGCTAGCAAATTTAAATAATTTTTAAAAATAATTCTTAGTCATACATGGCGTTGTACATATCGAGGAACGGCTTTTTGTATGGAGATGGTCAGTCCTCTTGTTTTTATTGGTTATGGGTTGTGACAGATACTTCAAAGAGGGGTACAAAATATGGCCAAATTTCTGATTTTTAGGTAGGTTTATCCATATTTACCTAAAATAAAATCATTTTGCATCCGTCAGCCGCCCTTCACCTATAAATAACTACGTTATATGTGGTTATTTAGCGAGCCTGAAGTCGCTTGTATAATGTTACTAAGCTAATAGCTTTTTAATGTCTTCTTTTGAAATGCAAATGGTTTACATACGTGAACGAAATAACACACAATATTGAGTTATTACTTTGTTTAAAGTATATATTATTAAAGATATATGATTTGACTTATTAATAATGGATAACATAAAACTACTGGAAGGTGCAGTTTATAACCCTCTTTTTAGGGTTCCGTACCAAAAATGGTAAAAAAAGAACCCTTATTGTGCGACTTTGTCTGTCTGTTTGTCTGTCTGTCTGTCCGACTATTAAAACGCCATATCTCAAAAACCACTTATGCTATCTCTTTAAAATTTAGAATGTTTATAAACATAGTCAGCCCACATGTATTGCAAAGGAAACATTTCAAATTATATTTTTATTTTCTAAAAAAACGACGTATATGAGGGGGGCAAAAATACAAAATCTAGCTTCCAGGTCAAATAGGGTATCATATGAAAGGGCTTGATCTGTAAATTTTTGTTCAATTTTTTAATTTCTTTTATTGTGAGTAGATTTTGTTTTATTAAGGAAAATGTGAAAAAAAAGACACCATTCCCCCTTTATCTCCGAACTTTACCAAACGAAAAATCTGAAATTTTCTGGTATTATGTAATTTAATATGAATATTACACGAAAATTATAGCCATACATCTAAATGTTTTTTTTTCATCGCCAAAAATCATTTTTGAATAACCTGGTTGCATTAAGTTGGCCCCTCATTTGTATGTGACGCCATAGATACCAGAGGCAAACTTAACTCAAGCGGCAAGTTAAGTCGGAATAAGTGAAAGTTTGTACGGAACCCTCGGTGCGCGAGTCAGACTCGCACTTGACTGGGTTTTTTCTTCAGCGTAGTCGGATAAAATGTATCCTATAATCATCTGTGGCTACCCAGCTACCTGTGTTGCAAATATTAGTTGAAACCCGTTTAGCCGTTTTGGCGCGATGAAGCCACCACGACACACGAGAGATTGACGTGTGTATCTGTGTGTCTGTCTGTCGCATCGCAGCTCTTGACACCTACCGATTTTGATGAAATTTTTAGGATTCCGTACTTCAAAAGGAAAAGTAGAACCCTTATAAGATCACATATAATATTCCAAATTTCAAATAGATAGCATAAGTAGTTTTTGACATATGGCGCTCTAATAGTCGGACAGACAGACAGATAGACAGACAGAGTCGCACCATAAGGGTTCCTTTTTTACCTTTTTGGCACGGAACCCTAACTACCACACACCGAGTGCATTTTGCGTAGGGCTCTGGTAATAATGGATTTTTATAGATACGGCCGTTTTTAGCGTATACATTTTGTACAGAACCCTCGGTGCGCGAGTACGACTCGCACTTGGCCGGTTTATTATGTTTGAAACGTGATCTCATCGAGAGTGCTCTTAGCTATAATCAATTACTATTAAAACAAGAGGACTTTCAATGGCCATACTTTGAACGGCTTTTTGTATGGAGATCGAGAATCCTCTTCTTTTAATGGTCCTTGTTGGAACTAAAGAAAATCGGTTCAGCACCTTTAAAAATATCTTACACTTGTAGCTCTTTTTCGGAAAAAACCAATGTACATAATTTAAATGTGTTTTATTTATTCTCTCACCGATCTCTTGTTTATTACAGAGCAAACACAAGGGGACGTCCATGAATTACGCGATGCCCCCCCCCCCCCAAACGGCTCACGTAATTAATGCACGGCCCCAGCCAAATATTTACCAAAAACACCTTTTTCCCACTAAAAAAATAGTTAATGAATGCGTAGTGGAAATAATAAACGACAAAAAATATATAGTATTAGAAAACAAATTAAGTTTAACCTTTTTTTCCTTGCGAAAATGCCCAAGAAAATCACATAAAACGTATTAATTTCAAACCAAATTCTTCCAAACCAACGTCGCGTTTTTCCAAAATTCTTTATTCAAATTAACACCAAAGCGCGATCACGCACATAGGCATCTAGCACGAAACGTCCGATTTAAAAAAATAAGAAAATCCTCTATGGTCCGATTTAAAAAGAAATAACAGAGCGCTCGCTCCGTTTGAATAAAGAATCTGTGGCTTATGAATACGGTTGGGTTTTATTCGAACACGGCAATTAGTTTTATTTTTTAAATAGGAGTGGACGAAGGATTGCCGTGTTATGCCAAAGGTCAGTAGAGGCATGTGCCCTTACTTGGATTTATTGGAAAACTGCCTGGTGCTGACCGATTGCTCTTGGTAGATACTTATGCACGTTACCTACTTTGTAAATAGTTACAATAATGTTACATGGTTTAACGATTTTAAGGAAGGCCCAAATTTGTCAAAACTCTGTGAGTTTTTAGTGTATTTCGTTCAATTAAGAAGCCGTAATCAGCCGTTAATCAACTATTAGCAAGTGACACGGTATGGTGAAATTATGTATAAGTATTTTACAGAGCCGTAAGCAGTAGCGATCTGATAAGACGTTAAATCCGAGAATAATAAACACTATACAGACATTTTGACTAGTCATATTACATTTACAGTATTGATTTGTTTGGCTTTGTAACACTTGTGTTATTATGAATTATGATATTTGGTAACAAGTATTGATACCACAATAAAAAAAAACGAAAAAACATCAGATCACATAGTTCGGATTTCACATAATTTGAATTACGAATTTAACATTTCAGACAAAATATGCGTTTTTATTTAAGTTTGGTAAATGCATAAAACAGATAATGGATGTCATTCTAAAAATCCGAGTATTCTAGATCGTCCCTCAAGATTTGATATTCGCAGGTCTCTATAGTTTCATCGAAATTTTTTACGTTGATTTTCATCTCGCCGAAAACTATTCCACGAATTTCATTAGGTTTTTTTGCTAATTACAGAACCATCAATTCACTGCCTTTACTACCTACTCAAACGACTTTTCATCGTTGTTTTGAAGTTGTCTCAAATCGTAGCGTAAAGATTCATTGAATTGACCTGTCATAGAATAATTGGTTATACATAGTATTAATTTAACGTAACGTGATTCATAGATGGTACGTTCTATTTATTATTATTGTCACGAACAATATTTCATCGCAGTAACGTTTCATCGAACGAATTGATTAAATTTGCATACTTAATTCAATTCAGGCGTGGTCTATGATATGATTATAAATATTTTATTAGTGTAGGAATCAGAATCTAGCTGCGATGACCCCAGCAGCACTGCAATCACGGCTAGTACTACATTTGGCAAGTTTTGTGAATACAATAGCGAATACAGCAAAGAAAGGCAAGCGCTTCGCTATACATATTTGTGTGGCAGGAGGCATATCTACTTCTTTTTCACTAACCATAACATTCAATTTCAAAACATTTATTTCGTGTTACACGACACAATATACATTGCATCGTGCTGATCCTCTTACTGAAACTGGTACACATCCTCAGGCGAGTAGGCACAACTCGCACTTTACCGTTTTCCTGAACACAGTATAACAACCTCTCGCACCTTCCTCTTTTCAGCCAGGTAACTTCGTTATATGAAGCGTATTAACTATTACCGAAATGCGGTGGCAGCGTCACGCAACCCGAAAGGGCAGCGTGTGTATTAATATATACCTAAAAGCAATTAGCGGAGGCCTTGGAAAAAGGTCGGAGATCGACGGTACTTACACCCCAGCGAGGAATTTTTATAATGTTGTGATTTTCTACGATATATATTGTTTCTGCTGGGTTTGAGTTCGATTAAATTTCCATACAAATATTCAGCTCCTCTTTGATCACAAATCACAAAAGAAGAACCGGTCTTCTTAAAGAATCTCCACGATGGCTTCTTCTGCATTGCCTGCAACCTCAGCGCTCCGCAGAACATCTCAGTCCCCCGCGGCTTTTAGCGCCCCTCAAAAGATCAAAGTTCTATGCTGTGTCTTCTGCTTGTTAGTCAGCACTTGGAAACTTTTCTGCCCCATCAACAGCCGGCTGTACGAGTGATATCTTTAATGGTTATCATCATCATCTTCCTAGGCCTTATTCGACCCCAGATAAATATCTGGGAATATAAAAGGACTTATTTGCTAGTGCACTTTTTCATTTCGTATTTTGTTCGTCGTTAGTGGTTTTTTTGTATAAACGGCTGCGGAACCCTACACTAAGCATGGTCTTCTGACCAGCTTTTGTTTTTTAAAGTATATTATACCTACAGGATGAAGTTTTAAAGCATCTTAACACTTTCTCCACCGAGCGCTTTTCGTAGCGCTACGCACTTTTCTGTACATACGGGGAAACGCATGGTATTGGCTACACGTCACGCGGGTTCCTGGCAGTGAATGTGTTAGTTATTAATACTCTACAATGAAAATTCTGAGAAATTCTTAGACAATAGGGTAGCTTAGTTTACTGGGTAAAAAAAAGACAAAGATAAAGCGCGTCAAAGTTTGGGGGCGAATAACTTTTTGTTTAATGATCAAAAGAAATAATACGTGTCCAATATTTCCTGATATTCCATTTTTTAGGACACAAGCCTATTTTTGCTTCTTTACAAACTGTTTTCTACGCGATTGTTTGTTGCTGTTATATTTTTTTTAGGGTTCCGAGTCCAAAGCGTTCAAAAGAAAAACTATTACTAAGTCTCCGTTGTCTTTTGTCTGTCACAGGGCCCTAACTCTTGAACCATGATATGTAAGAACTAGAAGATTTCACAGAATATGTAATAGCCGTGAGTTGTTAAATGCTGCTTGGTAAATTATTAAAATGAAATAAGAAAGCCCTTCTGGCACATGTGTAACTGTCTTTACAGATTACGTCCATCTGGCATGTATGTACAGCTTTATTTGTTTTTTCAATGTGGGTAGCCTGCACAAATATATATTTCTATTCTCACTAAACCTTTTTTGATTGCGTTATTTTGTCACAGAGCTCCTATGACCACCTTTCTGCTTCATCATCAATTCATCAGATCAGCTCGACGGTATCATACCACCGAAGTCATAGTCACCGAAGTTTCATAAGTATGCCAAAGTTTAGCTCAAGCAGAAACCGGAAAGTGGGTTAAATTTAACTTACAAGATTTGACTCGTACAAACATGCATACATTGCATAATAAATAAAAGCTTGTAAAATAAAAGTTTTTTTTTTTTTTTTTTTTCTTCTGGTCATGTATGAACATTTTAGAGGTTCTGAAATAGGTGTCTCGCTCCGAAGGATAATTTTGAATTGCAATTATTAATTGAATTAATTTTGTACTAAACGTCAAGTTCTACGAGCCCTAAAAAAAGTATAACCAAACGCTTTTCTAAAATTACTCCGAAGTAATCACATTAGTGCAAGGTTAGAAAAGGCGGGAAAATCGACAGGCGTCAGCCATTTTGTTTGCTAAGACAACATGGCGCGCTCTTTCAGTTCACGTTAAACACGCTTAAGTGTACAGTTAGCATCGTAAACTTGTATACATTTTAGTAAGGCATTACGGTACTAGAATGTATACATATTTATGATGCTGACTCTACACAGCTGCAACCTTGCTTCTAGTTTAAATTATTACTAAACTAGAATTTTCTCTTGACTTTGCCCGCGTGGCCTACCAATTTATTCACTCCTTGGAAAACCTGTTTTTCTCGGAAATCCATACTAATATTATAAATATGAAACTGTGTCCGTCTGTCTGTCTGTCTGTCTGTTCTTCACGCTTAAACCGCTCAACCGATTAAAATGAAATTTGGAATGGAGGTAGTTTGAGTCCAGGGGAAGGACATAGGCTACTTTTTATCCCGGAAAAATACCCTTATCCGCGATAAACGAATTTAAGGCGGACGAAGTCGCGGGCAGAAGCTAGTTATCTTATATAGTATATTATACGCGTCGCGCTTGCATCACTCCGCCGTGGCTGATGACGTGGTGAAGTTCGTCCGCGAGACGACTGGTTTCTCGCTGAGGGTGCACCAGCTGCAGTCCCGCTACTACGTGCACTTCAGCTCGTTTGTGGTGCGCGCAACGCGGCCGTTGCAGGACACCATCGCAAGTGCAGACTTCTGGCCGAAGGGTGTAGTGTTTAGGCAGTTCCGGGGCAATCTGCCGAATCCTACACCAGATAAGACTATATACCGAAATATCCAAGAAACTTACTATAGTGATGAGTATAAAGTACGAGGGCAGATAAAACGTCACTTTGCTAGGTCCACTAAAAGGAAATTATTGTTACAGTCGGTTGCCAAAAATTATTACGTAAAAAGAACCAAAGAGTACCTAATTCCTAAAATATATAATAAATACCCTTTACTGCTTGAGGAGAAAAAATTAAAAATAAGAAGCTTAAAAATCAAATTGTAAAAGATACTTAATGATACTGATGACTAAATGTACTTATTCAGGTCAGGATTTGTATGTACAATGGCCTATGCACCTGTAATGTCTTGTGTCAAACCAACGAGAACGTCAATTACTAGCTATTGGTAAACGGATGTAAAATTATAAACTTTACTTTAGCAAAGTAGGTAATAATATAACACGGGATGGTGACTGAGTCCTCGTTTGTATATTTTTATGTCTATCTTTTGTTATGTATGTAGTTAGTAATAGTAAGCATCACGTTGCACAAGAATATTATTGTCAGAACGCGACGCCAACAAACAGTTTTACAGTTTGGCGTACTGTAAATATATTGTTAAGTATGTGCGAATATTATATATAAATAAAAAAAGAAAAAAAAAGATTAGTCGACGCAACGGAGCCACGGGGATACGTCTAACTCGAACTAGTTTTAAGTTTTGTCACGGTAAGTAAATTATATCACGGAGTTCCTATGACCACCGTCTGGCTCCATCATTAGATCAGGTCGATGATGTCATAAATGTAATTGATAAAATCAAGTGTAACTTTGCGGATTTTCATATCAGATTAAGGGATTATAATTCCTTCAGTTTACCGCGAAAATGTGTCTCGGTTAGATGTGACTATAAATTGTGCTCACATGCGCATATTTTCATGCAGTTTCCACAATAAGAAACGGGTCAAGTGCGAGTCAGACTCGCGCACCAAGGGTTCCGTACAAATTTTCACTTACCTTAACTTTATTACGCGGTACCGGTTGAGTTAAGTTTCCACCTGATATCTATAGCATTACATACAAATCAGGTGCAAACTTAACGCAACCGGGTTAACGCAAACAAGTTCTTTGCAAATTAAAAAAAAAATTGCTAGTTAGAGACATGGCTATAATTTTCGAGTAATATTTATGTTTATTTATACAAATTATGAAAATTTCAAAATTGTCGTTCGGTACACTTCGGAGATAAGGGGGGGAATGGTGTTTTTTTTCACATTTTCCATAATAAAACAAAATATAAATGTGCAGGGTTCCGTACCAAAAAGGTACAAAAAGAATCCTTATGGTGCGACTCTGTCTGTCTGTCCGACTATTAGAGCACCATATTTCTAAAAACTACTAACGCTATTTTTTTGAAATTTGGCATATTGATAAACATGGTCCCACATGTATTGCACGGAAAATATTAAAAAAAATATTTTATTTAAAAAAAAAAACGACAATTTTTGGTAAAAATTAAAAGTCTAACTACTGGGTCAAGTACAGTATCATATGAAAGTGCGTGACCTGCTAATTTTCGAACAATTTTTTTATTGTGATTAGTTTTTGTTTTATTAAGGAAAATGTGAAAAAAAACACCATTCCCCTCCTTATCTCCGAAGTGTACCGAACGACAATTTTGAAATTTTCATAATTTGTATAAATAAACATGAATATTACACGAAAATTATAGCCATGTCTGGGGCACAATTTATGCTACTTTCGACGCGATTATTTTCAAAAATATTCACAATTTTTTTATTTTTTTAGAGACCTCAAAATTTGTGCACCACATTGGTATTTGCTATTTTTTATTCAATTTCGGTCACATGAATGTAGTGGCCCCCCCCCACCCTGGAAATATATTCTTTTGTTTTTTAACTATCTCCAAACTAAGTAGCGGCTCATACAAGACACCTCATACTCCAAATTTCATAAATTACATCATGTAGTTTTTGAGTAAAATATATTACACACAGTCCATCTTCTGTTTCCGCGATTATTACTCATTGAAATAAAACATTCAATGTGACATTGAAATAAATCATTGAACTAAAATGAGATAATATACGCGATATAATCCGTTAAATTGTTTTATTTCACACAGTCCATCTGTTTTACTCGGGTACGCGTGGAGGTATCAAGTAGAAATTAATATCAAATAAGTACTTATGTCTGCATTCCCTTAAACTTGAAGAGTTATTAAAAAAACCTTAATCGTAAATAGCTATATTATATTATATTACAATTATTTTTAAATAAGTGTTTAGAATTTTAATATTAGGTTAGTAATATTGTGTGCCCTTGCAGGGTGTCATGAAGCAATACTTTTAAATTATAACATATTTTATGTACATGACATTACAATACAAATGAATAAATAAATGAAACCGGCCAAGAGAATGTCGGACTATGCTCAATGTAGGGTCGCGCAGCCGTTTATACAAAAAAATGCACTACAGATGAAAAAAGAACTAACAAAAGAGCGTATCTCCCGGGCACTTACGTCCTTTTGCTGAGAAAACTGCGCTAGTTTTTTGGCAATAACTTAAAAACGGTATGTCCGATCATGTTGAAAACAATTTTCGTTGAAAGTATTTTTTAAGCTTTATATTTGTAATTTTTTTCAATTTTTTTGAACATACCGTTTAGAAAATAGAGGGGGGGGGGACACAATTTTTGCTACTTTCGGAGCGAATATTTCGGAAACTGTTTACTAAATCGATTTTTTTTTTTGAAAGCTCAAAGTGTTTTTAGAAGAACTGTCGAAATATGTGCCACACATTGGTATTTGCTGAAAATTTTTTTTTCAGTTTGGGTTACATGTATAGAGTAAAATCTGTAGGTCCCCTAGAAATATATAGGTATATCTTTTATTTAACTATCAAACTAAGTAGCGGTTTACACACGACACCTATGCTCCAAATTTCATTAATGTAAATCTTATAGTTTTTGAGTAAATTGCCTGTGACATACGGACGGACAGACAGACATACAGACAGACAGACATGACGAATCTATAAGGGTTCCGTTTTTGTCATTTTGGCTACGGAACCCTAAAAATGACCCCTAATATTTATCTACTTATTTGGCGCTTTGGATGTTAGAGATTATTTTTTAGCTACCTGTACCAGCAATTTGATATTATTATAAAATTATAAAAACCATTCACCTCTAGACCTCACCGAGGTCATGTTTTCAACAAAAATCTTAACGAAACAAAAAACGTGCAAAATGGAAGGGCAGATGCAAAATTATCAGTTTTTTAGACATGTCTAGGTTTTTTGTTGATTCAACGATTACTTGTAAGTCAATCATATGTTTATAATATGAATATTTAAATTCATTATGGTTTGGGGCAAAGCAGCTGACATACAGATTATATTTGTGCTACAAAAAAGCGCGATTCGTTCTACTATACCTACATATAGTTATAACCTGACTTCCGTGACTTCTTAAAGGTGCGTCCACATTTGTATCATTTGCCCGTATCAGATCATCGTCGCGTAGCATGATCGCGTGTGACGATCACGCGTTTGGAAGTTGCGTCGATCCGATCACTCGAAATCCATTTGCTACGCGTATCACACACTTGTATCGGAAGAATGCGGCATTATCGGCGCGCCGACAGTAAGCGTCCAAGCAGCGCGATACGCAGTCATGCTACGGCACGGTGATCGGATACGAGCAAATGATACAAGTGTGGACGCACCTTAAGAGAACTTTTTAATGAAATAATGATCTTTATTCCGTAATTCATATCAAACGTATGTAAAAAGTTGTTTAAAAAAATCATATTTTACTTTTTTCCTTGTAATATATTTTTACTTTTATAAGTATTTTTTCTAGGAGAACTACGCATTGAGTTTATACTTAGAAACATATACTTAAGATACCCTAAGTACACATATTGTAATAGATAAGAGTTATTTAGAAAAAAATACTGACTGTTGAATTTATTTCGGCTATCTTCTCAACAGTGGTCTCCTCTGAGGAAATGCCGTAGAGTCAGACTTGTAAAAGTGCCCTTGCGGTCTACATACAGAAAACCGGCCGAGAGCAGGTCGGACCATGGTCAGTGTTGTAGGGTTCCGCAGAAATTTCAGATGAACAAAATACGATATGAAAAAGTGTACTAGCAAAATGGCGTATCTATAGCTGAGAAGCGCAGTTTTTTGGCAACAACTCAAAAACGGCTTAACCGATTTTATACAATATAGATTTCATTTACAGTACTTATAAGGCCTCATTTTCATGATTTTTTCCATAATTTTATGACCGTGAGGTACCCGAAAAAAAGGTTTTTTTTTGTTTTTATTTTACCGTTTTGTCGGCGTGATACATACATATAATCATACCAAATTTCAGCTTTCTAGTGCTAATGATCACGGAGCTAAGCCGTAGACGGACAGACAGACGGACAGACGGACATTGCGAAACTATAAGGGTTCATAGTTGACTAGTTGCCTATGGAACTCTAAAAAAGATCATCAACAAAAAGAGATAAATCAAGGATAAATACGAGGGCTGCTATTTATATATCCGGAAACCGGGATTACAATCTTCTTAAATAGCATATTTGACCGCCATGGTAAAATTTGAACTTTTTTAAGTATATAAGGTATATTTTTTCTTCCTTATTAACGCTCGTGTTTTGTTTTTGACGGGTTTTAAATGTCATCTCGCAGCAAGAATGGAACTCACTCGTGAAAATATTCGTGCTATGATTTATTATGATTTTCGGCGTGGTTTAACGCAACAACAGTGCATAGATCAACTAACTTCAACTTTTGGTGATGAAGCCCCATCTAAAACTACTGTGTATCACTGGTTTAGTGAGTTCAATCGTGGACGTAGTATGCTTACGGACGAAGTTAAGGCAGGTCGCCCGAAATCGGTCGTTGTACAACAAAATATCGAGGCTGTGCGAAAACTTATAATGGACGACCGACATGTTACGTACCGCGAGATAGAGGCGACTCTGGGTATTTCTATGACCAGCATTAATAGCATATTACATAATTATTTGGCTGTAAAAAAAATTTGTTCGCGTTGGATACCCCACAACTTAACAAATGAGCAAAAACATGCTCGCGTCGAATGGTGCAATAAAATGTTAAAAAAATATAACCGTGGTGACTCAAAAGCCGTTTATAACATCTATACAGGTGACGAATCCTGGATCTATGCATACGATCCCGAAACGAAGCAACAATCAACGGTATGGGTGTTTCAAAATGAGCCGAACCCTACGAAAGTTACTCGTGCAAAAAGTACATTGAAACAAATGGTGGCCTGCTTCTTCGGTATTAATGGCCATGTAGCTACAGTGCCACTAGAAAACCGTAGAACGGTTAATTCAGAGTGGTACACGACCATTTGCTTACCGGAAGTATTTGAACAAATTCGTAAAACTAACCAGCGACGAAGAATCATTCTTCATCATGACAATGCCAGCTGTCATACGTCACGCGAAACAACTCTATTTTTGGAGGGTCAAAATGTGGAATTAACGGGTCATCCGCCGTACAGCCCTGACTTGGCACCCAACGATTTTTATTTATTTCCAAATATAAAGAATAAATTACGCGGTCAACGATTTTCGACCGCTGAAGATGCTGTCGACGCATTCAAACAACACGTTATGGAGGTACCTCAGGCGGAGTGGCAGAAGTGCTTTAAAATTGGTTCACGCGAATGCAAAAGTGCATAGATCATCAAGGGGAATACTTTGAAAAACAATAAAACTATTTTCAGCCGTGTACGTTTGTTTGTTTTTTTGTTTCCGGATATATAAGTAGCAACCCTCGTATGTCTAACAATGTTAGCTAACAAGGCAAATCTTAAAAGCCACGTTCATTACTCACGTGATTTTTAGCAACTTTTTGACCTGCAAATAGTCCTTTTCACTTAGTTTTTCAATTCCGCGATTATTACTCATTTAAATAAAACAATTTATCGGATTAGATAATAAGCTCTTATTAAACCGTGCGTTTAGTAAAAAAATAAAATCGAGATGTTGCTTCTTCGTCATCATCATTTCATCCATAGGACGTCCACTGCTGGACACAGGCCTCCTCAATGGATTTTCCACATGGGCCGGATAGAGGCGACCCGCATCCAGCTAGTCCCTGCAGCCCTAACCAGGTCGTCCGAGCACCTTGTGGGGGCCTTCCTACGCTGCGCGTGCCGGTACGCGGTCTCCAGTCTCCACTCGAGAAACTTTCTGTCCCAACGGCCATCGGTTCTTTCGTTGCTTGCTTGTTCGTTGTGTTGCACAAATTTCGAGATATTTCTTGTTTTTTCCGAACCCCCTTTGAGCCTCACATAATTAATGGACGTACCCAAAGGCTTACAAAGCCTATTTATGTTACATTTTCTTTCGTATTGAGTAGAAGTACAAAGGTAGTATTTTCAAGAGGTAACGTTTCGAGTATTATATATTATAGGGCGGCCTCCCTTGCTTTAATTGCAAACTACGGGGTGTTCACTAATGTTATTGCATTGATTTTTTTACCTTACTGCATCAGAAAGGTTATGTTTCCAAGTATACACATGTATGTATGTCTACTTCTTTGACATGTTCTACAACAAAAACGTTTAGATTGTTATGATGATAGAGGTTTTAACGTATGAGGCGTCGTGAAATTTGTTTGGCTGTGGCAGTGTCAACTATTAATATGTATTATAAAGTTGTAAATATTCAATGTCTGAACATTGAAAATATTCACAACCCAACAGAACAGGGCTTAATCGCGTATAAGTATGATTTATATAATTACCTTCCGTTGCTAATTCTTCGACGTTTAGAAGACGTTGATTCGCCGCTCCAGTTTCCTTTGAGACCATGGACGTAACGCGACGTCCGCGAAGAATTACCAAAAAAGGTAATAAAATAAATCATATTTATACGCGATTAAGCCCCGTTTTGTTGTGTTGTGATAATGAGTGAAGATCGTGTAAGTTTAAATCAATGTTTTGTTGAAAATATTTTATCGTATCGTCTAAAAACAGATTTAAAATTTCCAAACCCAAAACAACTCTATTAAAAATATAATATAGGTACCGTAAAAAGGTTTTCAATTTTTTATAACTGACTAAATTTAACAGATTTTTAAAAAGGAAGATTTCGTAAAAAATCGCACTCTATAGCCGAACCTGTACACGACCCAAGAAAGGCCGACCTTGGCGAGTTCCCTTGCGCGACCAGTCCCGCGCCGCCCGCCGCGGCCTTCACAACCGTTAATACTTTCACCTTCCTCACCACGGGTCTCAAGTCTTACTAAACAAAACTGAAACTACTCCACTGCCACAGCTACTCACTCTTTAAGCACTACTACAATGAGGCTTCGCTTCTTGGAATCAAATATGCACCAGAGGGCGCCACTGTAACATGAAGTCTTTTCGACAAGAAATTTAAAAATTTTTTGGTGTCCATTGGTGGATTATGACGCTTTTTGACACATAGACCTCATGCTACACTAGCGCCTAGTGCTTGCCAGTAGTTTTACTATTTCAGCAGGCTTATGATGGCCACATTTATCGCGCTACGAGTCTATTAAAAAGTAAATTAACGAAGGCATCGCGTAAAAATAGAAAAAAAAAACAAAAAGAAACAAAAATACCGAATCCAAAAACTGTTAAAAATATAAAGTAGGTCACATTTAAAAAGGTTTTTCAGCTAAATTTGACACATTAAAAAAAAAGATTGCGTTAAACAAATTACGTTTAAAAATGAACCGTATTTAAATAAAACAATTTAACGGATTACATCGCGTATATTATCTCATGCTTTTTTTGCAGCTTTCCATGGTGACGGGTTGACAACGGGTCGGTCGAGGTGCCGGGTGAGTTAAGTCGGGAACTCAAATGAGATAATATACGCGATATAATTCATTAAATTGTTTTATTTAAATGAGTGATAATCGCGGAAACAGAAGAAAATATTAAATGAAACGTAGCTAAAACCGATCGCCCTGTACAACCGCCCCGTACACGACTCAAGAAAGGTAACCTTGGCGAGTTCCCTTGCGCGACCAGTCCCGCGCCGCCCGCCGCTGCCTTCACAACCGTAAATACCTTCTTCACCACGGGTCTCAAGTCTTACTAAAAACCGACTAAAGCTAAACATTGTTTATGGTTAAACGCGAATTTAAAAAACTTTTAAACGCTATTGCACGCTTTTTTGTGTTTGTTTCTGTGATGTTTTGTACTTTTTTTTAATGTTGAACGTGAAAAGTTTTTATTTAATAATTAATTAATTGAATTAATGCCTAAAACTGTTATTGTGTGAAGTACATTTTGGAAAAGCCTTAAAAAAATATGGTTTTCATACTAATGAAATGGCAAAGTTATTGCGTAATTAAAGAAAAATCTATATTTTTACATTATGTGTAAACTATAGATTTTCTTTAATTATTTTTAACTATTAAAAATTAGTGTGATATTAGAATTGTATTTTTACGAAAAACTTGATCCATCTCGATCTTCGTGATTTTTTTCACTAAGAAACTTTATTCTTATAAATACAAAGATTTATATAATATATATGGTTTTTTTTTAATAGTTTAAATATTGTGTGATATTAGTCTGTGAGCGCAAATCTTGATAGTCGCACTATGAGTGTCGGAATTTAATTATAAATGTTAAAGTATTTTATTAAAATAATAACTTTTAGGTAACAAATATAAGACAATATCACATATTTATTCTTTACAATTAAGTGCATGTGTAAAAATCATACGAAAAGTGCATTTAATTTTATAAAACAGCTACTGCTACTTGGTATACTGGGCAGGATAATTATTATTTTAATTATTATTTTGTACAAGTCTGATACCTATATCCCGCACCAATAATTTCTCTGTTTAGCCTAATGGTTGACTGGTCGAGAATGCCTTTATTGCATTAAGTCCGCCATTTGTACTTTCTTGAATTGTGCAATAAAGTTTAAATAAATAAATAAATGATTGCATGGATAGATTTTAACAAAAGCTATTCTATATTAAATATACAATTTAATTATACTGCCCACAGT
The DNA here is from genome assembly GCA_905404275.2 of Hedya salicella. Lineage (NCBI taxonomy): Eukaryota > Metazoa > Arthropoda > Insecta > Lepidoptera > Tortricidae > Hedya > Hedya salicella. The sequence continues at coordinate 2,814,933 of FR990120.1, forward strand.
ACAATTAAATTGAATATTATTGTCATTCTTATTGGTATGAAAGCGATTGTTTTCTTATTTAAGTATACATAGTGTGAAAATATTTTGGCATTATTTTAAATTAACTCGAACAAAAAGTTAGTAGCTCCACGTTGGCATTATTTATAAAAAAGTAAAAGACTAGTAGTTTATTCCATATAAAAATAAGTATTTAAAAAGATTTCTGGTTCTACTTAAATTAAATTTTATGCAAACATTTTTGCGCCAAGATTTCAATTCATAAAAAAAGAAGATACATTTTCGGCCCCATCGTAGTTTTACGATTAAGGCGTTTTTTTCATATAAAAAAAGTTATTCGATTATATTTTCATATGACAAATAAAACCAAAAATATTTTTAAATAAGTACTTAGACCATGAAACCAGAAAACATTTTTTTTTCTAAAAGTTAAAGACACTGGAGCCCCTTTTTTTATATAATAACCGCATTTCCAACATTATTTTGGCCGAATTCGAAATCGAAATTGTTGTGTTTTAAAGTCTCATGTCGTCCTTAACTATTAGAAAAGTAAAAATAATTGTGAAATAAATCTCCGCATGACCTATTTAATGATAAATAATGGTCTAAGAGACGAACATAAGGGTTTGACGATTGAACTGCAAATTGTATGTAAATTGCGCAGTTTGCGTGTAATCTGGCTAATAAAAGATGAGACTGGAATCAACCGCGAAATTTAAAAATCTAGCTGCAGTTTGCGTGTATGAGCTTGAGTTACACAAATTCATTGCTTTTGTCATTAATTATTAAGTTATTAGTTAATGAGAAAAGCATTCAAATTTGTTTATATCTAGCTCATAGAGGCACACCGCAGCTATATTTTTAAATTTCGCGGTTCATTCCAGTCTCATCTTTCATTAGCCAGACTCTAGTTGCCTGGCATTTCCAAGCCAATTGCACTTAGGGTTACCATGTCACAAGATTTGTCCTAGGATTGCAAGTTTATTGGGCTCATGTCAGAATTGCGACCAGGCTTTGAGAACATCAAAATTTTCAATTTAAAGAAAATATATTACATATTTTATTTCATAATTTTGAAGACCTACGGCCCCTACGGGCCACATTTAAATTATAAAAATAAGCGTGGCTCGTGACAAAACCACAGGGCAATTGTTAAAATTAGTTTTTTCGTCTTTTTCTTTTTTCTTCTGGCAACCCTAGTTGTAGTTTGTTTAAAATGTAGTTCATCTGTTTAGACCCTTATCATAGTATACTCGGCCATAAAAGATAAATAGCATAATAGCAATAATTCACAAATAATCTCCTTAGATTATTGTTTTTATGACACCAGCCTGCTATATTTGTACGCTTTGTTGTTAGAATTGTTAGTGATAAGTCAGTTGATATGAATGATATATTAATATAAATAATCAATACTATTATAAAGTTGTTAAAATGAAATGTCTGTACATTGAAGATATTTTCAATAAATCGGTTTATAAATGACGGAGGTCTGAGGTCAAAACATAAAAAATACAACTGAATTGATAACCACCTCCTTTTTGGGATTCGGTAAAAAAATGATTGTAACGGTCACTGAATTGAAATAGTAGATTGTTTGACAAGGGGCTAAAATAAGCCATTATGACACGAAGTATAGGCCTAGCTCACTTCGTGAGCTCGTCCAAATATGTCTGAGTGTCATAATGACTTTTAACCACGTGTTAAACACTCTGCTTTTCACTTCGACTGTGAGAAAATAAAACAGACTTAACATTAAAATTGTATATTTTATGAAAAATTTAAATTTTGAACAATTCGATCAGAAATTTTGGCCAATCTGATCAGGTTGGTTTGTTTGTTGTTAATTATTCGTAAGTAGTATGTAGCTGGCCGGAAGTTTCTTTTTTCAGTTTCATAGAAATTTGTATGGGTTTATATGGCTTTCTTTTAAACCCTAGGGGCTAAATGTACTACTTTATTCTCGCTTCGCGAAGCTAATATGACGTACTTTTTGAGCAGGAGAAGTTAAAAATATTTTATTTGGATTTTTATATGTTAGTATGTGTCTTTGTGGCTTCGCAACGCCAAAAGGGCTTAAATTATTTGTGGTACACGGGTAGCTGAATACCGACACATGATTATAGGATACTTATACCCGACTACGCTGAAGAAAAACAGAGGGGTTATGACTTTTTCTCCTCCGCGTACGAAGTCGCAGGCACTTTCTATTAAATATAAATTCATAAAAATAAAAAAAACAACCGATTTTAAACATCATGACATAGTGAATTAATAAAGAACCGAAATGATTCTCTCTGTAACAGTTGTACATCTGTGATTTTTTTATAAAAAAAACCTCTTATTACGATTATTAAATATAAAGGCCTGCGACGGTTTACTGACCAAAACATAAGTAAATTATGTTTTCCAAATTGAGTTTTTTTCGTAAATAGTCAAAATTTCAGATTTTTTATAAAACAAAGCTAACCTAACCTCTTTAAATAAGGCATCCTAACTTTATTAGCCCAAAATGCCGCCGACGGTAACTTATATGTATACTCTCGAATACCGACGGGAAAAAATTGCGTACCTTAAACTAAATCGATTATTTCAAAAACAACATAATCGACTACCTATTATGTTAATTTATGTTATTATTATACCGAGTTGTCTTGTATAAAAAAATAAAATGGTTTTCAGAAAAAGTGTGACAAATGTTGTTTTTGAAATAATCGATTCAACTATAATATGTACTAAACTAAAACTATTTAAACGTAAACAAAAAATATTGATGTCAACTGATTTATCTAAACAATAGCACGAATTATCATTTTCTGACAAATATGTATGTATTTCCATCTATTTCCAATCCAACCCACATAGTGATGATTCCAAACATATAAGGGACTTTAAGAAAAGAGCGTACTCACACCTGAAAGGCCGGCAACGCCTTGTGACTCCTCGGGTGTGGCAGGTGTTTATAGGAGACGGTGATCGCTTACCATCAGGCGACCCGTCTGCTCTTTTGCCCCCTATAACTTTTACAATTTAATAAAAGGCCAAGTGCGAGTCGGACTCACGCACCGAGGGTTCCGTACAAAATATACGCCACGAACGGCCGTATCAATGAAATCCAGTGTTAGCAGAGCCCTTCTCCTAAGCAAAATGTACGCGGTGTTCGGTCATTTTATATTGGTTACTGACATAGACAGACAAACATAAAATTATACTGTCTTTAGTTTTTTTTGTTACAGCGGCAACAGAAACACGTCATCTGTACAAATTATCACGGTTCATGAGATACAGCCTGGTGACTGACGGACAGACAGACAGACGCACGTACAGCGGTTTCTTAGTAATAGGGTCCCGCTTTAGCCTTTGGGTACGGAGCCCTTACTAGTTTGCCCGCGAATTCGATCGCGTACAATTTGAATTTCAAAAACCTTCCTTATTGCAAGTTTACGTCTCTTAATGAGTGTTTGAAACTTCATATTCCTATCTTCAACGTTTCAGGCTACGTTTTTCAAATTAAAACATTTATTGATCCTTCTATCTATCAGCCACGGACGTCCACTGCTGAACATAGGTCTCGCCTATAGCTCGCCACAGGGTGCCATCCTGCGCAGATTGCATCTACCGACTCCTTCAATTCTCATGAAGTCATCTGTCCACCTAGTCGAGGGCCTTCCCACTCTGCTTACGTCGGCACTCCTGAACTTTACTTCCCCAATGGTCAACCATTCTACGGGCTACATTGGCCAATCCTGCTAGCTATGTCGATCTACTTTGGTCCTTCTACGGATACCCTCATCTCTGATTCTATCACGCAGAGAAACTCCGAGCATAGCCCTTTCCATTGCACATTGCGTGATTCTGAGCCGCCTTATGAGTCCCATTGCGACCATGTCCCAGTTCCGTAGGTTCCGTTTTTAGTATAAAATAGAATACATTTTCACATATATCATTAAATCTAATTGTCAACCGTGGTGTCAGAACCCTAAACCACGAAATGATTTTAAAATTTCAATGTTGTAATGAATTAATTAGTGTATAAAAAATAAACTACAACACAAAACTTAAGTACGTTATTAGGCTTTTAAAGATTTATAGATTATGTTTAATACTGGTTTTGCACGAACTTAGTACTCGTCGCTTAGTGCTACACTAATTAGCGCTAATCACTTGCACTGGTTATTTTTTATTAAGTACTTTTTTAATATGGGAACAATATTAATTTTGATAAAATATCAAAAACAATTTTAACGCTATAAACTACCCGACTGCGCCAGAAAAACATTACGTCGATTGTATGTATGTCTGGTTCTTTGAAACGTTCTGCAGGGTAAACGGCTTGATGGATGAATGTAGGTGTGAGGTGTCGTTAAATTTATCTTAGTTGTGGAAGTGATAGGCTATGTTATGTTACAGTTAGGTTGTGTTTTAATACTGACGAAGACAGTAAGTATTTCTATGTTTTTCACGCAAAATATTTGTCGAATATATTTACTGATTCTGTTTATTTTTACACGTTTCCGTTTGTTCTCGACATGGAATCACCACTCTCAGGGATGTAGTTACTGATGAAACTACTTACCAAAAACATCCTAATCCCGCTACCTTCCTAAACTTCCTCCCTAGAAACGATATTTTTCATATATTTTATCTACAGAGGCCCCAAAGGGTGTGCTATTCTTACATTATTAATATCATTTGTCTTACATATTATAATGGATATTATATTCATGCCTCCTCCATATGCAATCCTTGAAAATAAATAAAAAAATATGGCGGCCTAAATAATCAAACTTTGTAAATAGCACAGCCTTTTTAACTTCTGTTTATCTCTTAATATGTGTGTTATGTATACAGTTATCCGTAATGCATGCTGCTTTTTAAAATATAAGGCCTGTTAATTAAGTATTCCTTTATTTTTAATCGAAATTCAGCGCAAAAGCTGCTACATTGCAATTTATTATTTTTCTTAAAACTGCGTGCTCAAGTAAAAAACAATCAAACATTAAAAATAATTTAACAATGAACTTTTTAATTTCATTTCTTACTTGTGAACGCAGCTTAAATGAATCGCCATTTCAAATTTTTATAACCATAGACAAAATAGAACGTTCCGCGGTACGCGCGATCGAGTATTTTCACCGAGTATTTCGGCGCGTGCTACTGTTTGAAGATGTGTCGTCGCAAGCAAGCCGCTACAGTCATTCTGCATTTGCTGTTGGTGTGGCTGACTGGAGATTCCTCTGAAGCCTTAAGCTCCTTTGGGGTCACAAACAGCCAACCATCAAAACCACCACCGCCTGTCGCTCCGCCTGGTAATTTTTTTCATATAATGGGACCACTTGAATGTTTAGAAGCACGGACACAGGAACACATTGGCTAACACTATCACGAAATTACAAAATTTTCTTCATATACTTAAAATTTAGTAAAAAAAAACACTTTTAAATTCAAGCATGATACACTATAATGACAATAATTGTTTGAGTTTTCAGGTAACGTTTAAGTCCCATTATGTAAAAAAATTACATGGTTAAAGAACGACACACCGCTGCTCAAAATTTGAGAACGCACCGTAAACGCAGTAACTTACCTTCCACGTTGCGCATTTAACGCTACGTAATACGGGATATCATGTCAAGCGTTTCTCCATGCATTGAACCGCGAAAACTAACCCTATGCGTACCAATGGTGACGCATAAGAAACCACGTCACACTATCGGCGTCGTTTCAGCGTTCTCATACAAAATTTTACGTTTGCGCCGACGCAACGCACAATTTTGTATGTAAACGCTGCGATCACACTGGTAGAGTGGGGAGGTCTGTTAGTCCCATCACTGCGATTACGGTGCGTCGGGCGTCAGTGTATTTTGAATAGTGGTATAGCCGTTCCTTTACAGACAGCAGTGTACTGTATCGGCTTTGTTAAAAAAACAGAGAGTATAAAATTTCAGAAAAAAATCAAGATGTCTATGTGGCAACGGCCTTCGGTTATAATGCCACTTCTGTTGTCCGTCTGGCTGTTTGGATTGTGCCATGGCGCTTTCAGTCCATCGTTTGGGATTTTAAAAACCGAATCGCCTTATCTATATACGACTGCAGCGCCTACTGGTAAGATTCTTTTGTAATGGGACCAACCCGACTGCGCCAATCGCTTTATTTTTAGTCAGTACTTGGTGTCACAATTTGGTGTCAATTATAAGCACATAATGCCGAGCCGGGTCATATTTTAGAGTTCAACCGTTCTTTCGTTTACACATTTTGTCAAAGTATATGAATGTAGTTTGTGGCATTTCTAGCTATTTATTGCAAATCCGGAACTTTCAGAGATAGTTTGAAATTCCATTAAAATCTTTAGGAAAATTGACAAAATAATGTCCACGAAAGTCAAAGTATTTATAAGGAAAAATGCATACTGTTCACGATGACATTTTAATTGAAGTATATATATAAACAAACAGTTGCTAAGAAACGTTAAAAATACTAGAAGAATACTCTTGGAGTCCATGCTCATTGTAATCTTCTTCTTAACAATGTGGAACAGAATATTTTCTTCTGTTTCCGCGATTATTACTCATTGAAATAAAACAATTTAACGGATTATATCGCGTATATTATCCACTCGTGACCATGAAGAGCTGGAAAGCTTCCGAAACGTCGGGAACTAAAATGAGATAATATACGCGATATAATCCGTTAAATTGTTTTATTTCAATGTGGAACAGACATTCAAATAATGGCTTAGATAGAACCTCCTTGTAAAAAATAACCAGAACATGGATCGTGTGTGAACTGCAGCTCCGACTGCAACGTTTGAGAATTCCTTATCCTGTTGTCCCGCTTACTCGTACAATATTTAAGAGAGCAAGTCGGACGTCATGCATTAACTTGTTGTAATTAAGATTAAAGTACTTAAGTGAAAATAAGAGTACGTACTACTTAACACCGTTATCAATTTCTGGGTGCATATTCAGTTGGTCGCATACGTACCGCTAAATTATTTAGAAAGCAGCACACTTTGACTTGTTTCTTATTATGCACGACACCCATAAGAAATTGATTACTGAATTTGTAATAATACTTCTTAGCGCAGTCGGGTAAAAACACCTTTCTTCTATTATTCACATGTTTAAAATCGATGTAGTGATTTTATTGTGAATTGGCTTGTAAATTGGCTTTTTATCTGTAAATTTTAACTTCAGAAGTAAATCGTAAGATACGAATAAACATACCGAACCAAGTATATAAAATTTGTCACTTGCATTCCTTTATTTACTTCTGAAACCAAAACATATATCGGTATTATTTCTGTACATATTCTTACTGTCCCACTATACAAGTACTTACTATAACCTAAATGGCGCATTAACAAAAATTTCTCAACAGAATACTGCGAATGGAAAGACGATTCGGTTTTCCTATTCATATACAACAGCCTAAAAATTGGATCACACCCACACACAAACTAAAAACGAACAAAAACTAAACAAAACAGACCTACACCGCTTTTTATCTTTTAATTGACGCTTGAAAACTTGCGATTCCAAATTTGACAGTAGCGTCAACACTAAAAAAAAAGTAGCTCGAACATCAAGATGTGGTGCAAAGGTGATATTTTGGCGGTTATTCTACCCGTGATCTTAGCTGGATGGATAATGCATACAAGCGAAGCGTTCGGTGGCATATCGTCCTTTGGGAAGGCCAACACTGAACCTCCTAAGCCAGTTACACCGGCCACAGCACCGGGTAAGACATTTTGACTCGACTAGGAGCTTTAGACATCGACACAACGCCTCAGTTCCTCATGCTTTCAGAAGTGGGATAAGCGAGGTTAATTTTGCAAAGAGCATAGCTGATTCGATGCAGTTGCTTGTCCCATCATCCTTGCTTCCGATACACTCACAAATATTTAAAAGTACATAACCTTTCTTCTGTGGGGTACGGGTAAAATGTATGGTGTTTAACAGTGTCTTGACGCAAGGATGACTCTATAATAGCATGCGGTATTGTAGCAGTACAGAGGATAATTTCAAAGTTGAAATATGATCATGATGGCATCCTTCTCACTCTCCTCTTATGCGAGATTCAAGAGAGCGAGAGGGTCTATACTTTCATATTTTAACTTGGGAGTTTTCTTAGTGTCAATGTCGTCTCGATGTAGCATTTACACATCACATAGTCACACGCACACATAAAAGACATTCACATTTCTTGGCTGTTCGTTGTAAAAGGCACACTCAATGTTGAATGCATGATGTGCTTTCTGAAACAGGTGGACTATGTAAGTACCCGTCTAGACTAAAAATACTAGGCAGGGTATTTTTAGCAAGTATTTCCTTCGAAGTATTTTGAAAACAACGGCTGTTGCAAGAAATTACGTTCGTATTTGGAAGCAGACGAACTTCGTTTAGTCAACAGAAGATCTATCCAACTACAAAAACTTTAACCAACTTTGACATCTACTCTACACTCCAAAAACCCACTCAATATTGCAAAACAAACCAAAATTACTCTTAACAGACAAAATAAAAATAAATGTTTTCTAAATTATTTTTCACTTAATGTTTCGCGGATTCTATAGCGTATTTAAATTTGGAAAGGCGATTTTTAAATTGTAATATTTGTAATATACCAATTAGTATTTGATAAATTTGGCTCATCACTTAGCGTCCCAAATCAAATAAAAAAAAAAACTTTGACAATCAGTACCAAACCAAAGACTATAGAGTTGAAAGATAAAGCTAGACATACACGATGCGTGTGTTTTGGAGATTCGAGATGTGGTGCCGCAAGCAAGCTGCGGCCGCCATCTTGCCACTACTGCTCGTCGGTTGGCTGACTGGAGAGTCTTCAGAGGCGCTCACGACCTTCGGCAAGAGTAACACACAGGCACCAAAGGAAGTAGCACCCACAGCGCCACCTGGTGAGTCAGCACCGCTTCTGTGATTTACGTTATGCTTCGGTTTGGTATGAGTAAAGAATTTTGCGTCGATATTCTTTTGATATTCTATTTGCTGAACCATAGGCGATGTATCAACGGAGTTTTTTTTTCTAAAAGTATTATAATGTTACATGACAGTTAGGCATTCCGGAAGGAATTTTCTGATGAAGTTGTGTACTTAATAATCGTAATTTAGCACTTAGATTTTGTACACCACACATTTTTGGACAAAAATCAAAGTGCTCAATGGCGAAAAACATTTATAACCAACATCCGTGACTTTATAATTTCTCTCGGTGATATTTTATCCATGTGAAATTATGTGGGCAATTGTAATTTTAAATATTGTCGTAACACGGGATAGCAAAAATTACAAAAACTTGACTAAAATATTCTTTACTCGTACAGTTAATTAATTCATGTTATTTACGATGTATCTTAAATGTTCTAGCTTTCCACCACTATTTGTATTAATTGTAAGTTAATTATCATGTGATTAAATTGTGTATAATTTACGAAACATTGACCTTTATACTAAACGTCACGTGAGCAGAAAGAATTCTATAAAGTTAGCAGTTAATTTCAAAATTAACCATGTTTTCTTATACAGGTTGATTCCTAAATCATGAACAAAGATATCATTTTTCCATACGCCTTTGTATGTTGATTTAGGATATTTGGTTCTAATAGCAATTAAATAACATTTAACATTATTTTAACCGTTTAAAGCCTTTCCAGTCTCACTTCCTTTTGGTCACCCTAATTAGCTTGTCACCTGTCATTCATGTGTCAAATGCATAAAAAATGTAGGGTGACCATGAATTATGATGAAATAACAAAGGCAAACATTTATCATCGAAATAAGATTATTTACCCTAATACTCGTACACTGCTGAATTTAGCATCCCAAATGGGGGACGAGAATTAAAGTATTGCTCTTTCAATTTAAATAAAATTCAGTCTAAGTGTAAAGGTACGGACAGACGTGCTCAAAAAAAAGCATGCTCATAAGCTTGCTTAAAATTAGCATGCTCTGCAACTGTTCACATTTGCCAGCAATAAGCATGCTTGTTTTAAGCATACTCATAAATATACATGCTCATTACCTGTTCAGACGTGCACGGAGCACGCCCCCTTTCACCCGCGCCTCAGGTAGCATGCTCGAAAATCAAACGTCGGTTGATTTTTCAGCATGCTCTAAATAAGCTTGCTCATTACTCAACGTTGTGTCACACGTGCTACTAATGAGCACTTGCGCAATAAAAGCATGCTTTCGTGCTAGTAATGAGCACGTCTGTCCGTACCTTAATAAGCCTTTTACAAAAATATATTTGTACAACTAAGGTTGACATTTGACTTCAATATCATCTGTTGGTAAGTGACGATGAATGCAGAACGCGCGTCTTGAAGAAATCCAATTTATATTGTTTGAGTCAAGTTTTTGAATGAAAAAATTATACTATTAGATATTATTTATTTTTCATAATTAAGATTATTACCACATATCTCAAAAACGTGGGCACCGAGCGGAGATTTCGATTATAATAACAAAATAAAACCAATTATTATTAAATGTATGTCGCGACAAAAGTTTACACAACACGTGTTCATGGTATATGAAAAATTTACAATAGGACATTTTACAGTAGATTTTTTTTTAATTATATAAGATCCTGATGAAACAAGTAAAAAAAAAAACTACGTTAAAATGTTGAGTTCGATTACTTACGTGTCGCTTGTTTTACGAGTCTTTAAAGTTGAGTGGGAAAGTCCATTTTTAAAGTATGAAAATATTAATAACTAATAATACCATTCAATAACCCATAAATGTTTTGTAATTTTTGTTATGAAACCGTATCGATAAACGCTAGTTTTAACATAGCTGCTAGCAAAGTACTTATTTTCCCTATACAAGATACTAGCGTGTGACGTCACATGCTTCTAGGCTTTAGTAGTACTCTTTATAATACTGTGGCTTTAGTATGAAGAGTTTTTTGGGAAAGTCCAAAAATGTGTTTTTAACGTCGTTGTATCTCGGGGAGTTTGTATGATATTGGAGTAATTTTTTCACCAATATTACCATATTTTTTTTGTAAAATAGCATATTGTCGACTTTTACTTGTTTATGCTTTTATGCTTAGTGAATTAACAATACATTTATCAAAAATCAATAATCATCTAAACTATTATAAAATTGAAAAAATGAAATGTCTGTACATTGAAGATATTTAAAAAACTATTGTAACGGTCTATTCGAAAGTCACTGAATCGAAAAATAGTTTTTTTTTTGCATTTTTGTATGTTTGTATATGTCGTTGTAACTTCGTCAAGTCAAAACAGTTAAATAGATTTCAATTATTAATACGCGGGTAGCTGGGTATCCACAGATGGTTATAGGATACTTTTTACCCGACTACGCTGTCGAAAAAGAGGGGTTATGACTTTTTCTCCTCCACGAACGAAGTTGCGGGCGCCTTCTAGTCTAGAATATTATGTCTGTACTAGAGTCTCGTCGTTGTCTTCGTCAGCGGATGAGAAAAAAACATAATCCCAATTTTTTCTTTAGCGTACTTGAATATAAACTTAGACATGCGCATTCATCGGCGGCTGGAGATACTGAGGCGCTCGTGTCAGTCTGCGAGCATCTCACACTCTCCTTGGAGGGTGTGGGGGGGCCTTTTCTGCGCTTTGCGCACTGAGGCTGAGGCGGGTTCTCAACCTGTAACCACAGGTTGGGCTGTTTTTGCTTTATAGCAAGTGCGGTATTTCTAGGCTCCCTTGCGGCCGGGTTTCGGCCTCTTGGTGGCCTCGATGTTCCTTTTTCTTCTTTGCTGGTGTGTTGGCCAATCTGCGGCATGGTGGCAGTTGGCCTTTCTGCGGCTTGGTGGATATAATGTTGTTTTGTTCGGCAGCTTGAGCGCGTGAGCAGTGCGCGCATCTTTTATGCACGTGTTGGAGCGAGACGGAAGATGTGGTGCGCTTGTTGGGGTAGATTAAAGTCTCTCGTTATTTTCCTACCTAGCTAAAGTACACTTTCATGTTTGTTTTCTTTCTTTCTCACTTTAGTGTATGTCTATCTCATGTGTTGTAATTAGTATATAAGGAATTGATTTTTATCAATAAATGTTCATTATTTTACTGCTGTCGCTGGTCTTGTTACTATCCTGTATTCACCCTCCTATAACTGGTGACCCGTCGACTCAAGAACCTTTTGGAGAATGTCGGACGATGAACAACCACCATCGCCTCAGCCTATAGTCAAAATCTCTTCACCCGTTTTGGCGTGATGAAACTACAACGACTTAGTGTACAGACGTTACATTTATAGAACTTTATAATAGTACTAGAAGGCACACGTGACTTCGTTCGCGGAGGAGAAAAAGTATTTTTTCGAAAGCGTAGTCGGGTAAAAAGTATTCTATGACCATCTGTGGATACCCAGCTACCCGTGTACCAAAAATTGTTGAAATCTGTTTAGCTGATTTGGCGTGATGAAGCCACAACGACCATTACATTTCTTTTTTCGATTTAGCGAAGTTTTAATAGTCCCTTACAATCATTTTTTTTTTAATATCTTCAATGTACAGAAATTTCATTTTTACAACTTTATAATAGTACTAGCTTCTGTCCGCGACTTCGTCCGCCTTAAATTCGTTTACCGCGGATAAGGGCATTTTCCAGGATAAAAAGTGGCCTATTTCCTTCTCCGGGACTCAAACTATCTCCATACCCAATTTCATCCAAATCGGTTCAGCGGTTTAAGCGTGAAGAGGTAACAGACAGACAGACAGACAGACGGACACACTTTCGCATTTATAATATTAGTATGGATATGGATAGATAGATATGAGTAACGAGTACCTTGCTAAACTAACAGGTGGCGCTTAAATTAATACCTTTTTGCCAAATCCGTACTAACATTATAAATGCGAAAGTGTGTCTGTCTGCCTGTCTGTCTGCCTGTCCGTCTGCCTGTTACCTCTTCACGCTTAAACCGCTGAACCGATTTGGATGAAATTTAGTATGGAGATAGTTTGAGTCCCGGGAAAGAACATTGGCTACTTTTTATCCCGGAAAAATACCCTTATCTGCAATAAACTAATTTAAGGCGGACGAAGTCGCGGGCAGAAGCTAGTAGATAGATATATTACGAGTACGTTATTGTAAGTCGCCGGTAGTGCGCATTTGCCCGAAAATAAAGGGCTGTGACACATGATTGATTGCTTACACAAAATAAACGCAACTTACCATACCTACATAAAAGACCTTTATACAGGGTGGGAGACCAAATTGGTTAGCATTAGTAGGTACCTATGAATATAAACATGCTAAAAGGTGCCCGCAACTACGTTAGCGAATGAAAAATATATTATAATTATTTAAAGAAAACTTTAAAAAGTTATGGCTTTTAGACCCCTGACCTCGTCATTTAATATTCATCCGTTAGTGTATATTTATTATGTATATATAAATATATATTTACACACGTATATTTATTTATCTAGATGATATATATGCTATTATATTACTATTTATTATTTAGGGTTTATGTGTATGTGTATGCTACTTTAGCTTTTAACTTGTTGGTTTGTCAATCTGCGTTGATGTTTACTCTTCTCTTTAATGTGCTCTAAGGTTAACTGGAAGAGACCCCTTAAAGGGATAAGTTCGCCTTTGTACAAATGTGTTACTTTAATTTCTTTGTTTTATTGTTTTTATGTACAATAAAGTGTTTACAATACAATACAATACGATAACCCTCGTTTTTTTAGTTTAGTCCGATAAAAAGTGTCCTATAGCCATCTATTCTATAGATGACCAGCTACCCGTGTACTAAAAATTGTTGAAATCCGTTGAGTTGTTTTGACGTGATGATGCCTCAAACATGATGCCTCACATACAAACATACAAAAGAAAAAGATTTAGTAACCATCAAATAGTCCAGGATCATTATTTATCTCTCCCATAATTTATATTTTTAATTGTGCTTCTGGTTTTCTAATCACTTTGATGTCAACTGTATCATGGTTTTCTTTCTTACTTTGTATATATATATATTTATAGTAGTATGTATGTTTAGTATATGTATATGTATAATATGTATGTTTGTTTTTATTTATTTTTGTATTATATGTAATCTTATCTCACCACCTACTCATTTCTAGCTATTTTATGTCATTTCCGCTACCCAAAGGTTGTCTGGAAGAGATCGCTCTTTAGCGATAAGACCGCCTATTGTTTACCTATTTTATGTTAAGGCTCTATTGTACTGTTTCTGTTGTTGGTGTGCAATAAAGAATTGTTGTTGTTGTAGTTGTTGTTGTTGTTGTTGTTCTTGTCCATATCTTCAACTAGGAGATGCCCGCAACTTCGTTCGCTGAGGGAAAAAGTCATAAGCCCACTTTTTTGTCAGCGTAGTCAGGTAAAAGTCTGTTTCATTTAGTAAAATATGTTGAACAGACATTTAATTTTACAATCATATAAAAATAGTAATAATAATTTTAATTTAATTAAGGCTAACTGTACGTATACAAACGATTATTATTAATTCACCATGCATAGCGTTATGTAATGACTTTTGTACAATGGACACGAAATATCATTAATCATTACTTTGTTTAAAACCTATTTGGCGCAATGATTTATAGTTTGTTAGTCACTCAATAAAGACTAATCTTAGCTTGAAGTAGAATTCGGTTACTGTCAGATTATGTCGGAAATATTCGTGTAATAGAATGTTCGCGGTAAATGACAATCTTGGAAGTATATAGAGCAATTAATACCCGGCGATCATTTTCCCGAGTTGTGGGTGTTACAGCTCTGTACACCCGTGTCCAATAAGTTCAAATACAAATTAAAAGTAATTTTACATTCTTTAAAGCAGTGTAAAAACCATATTCAATTTAAGCTATACTGATAAAGAATATTTAGAACAAAGGATTCGGAATATACTTAACTTTAACTTTATTTACTACTTAGCTTCAAACGTTTTTAAAATGCGTCACACGCGGCACGCACTGCTTTAATTGGTATTTCTATCCAAATATGCTAGATAATATAATATTAGGGATGACGACTAAATGTTAATAATTAGTCTGTCATGTAGATTCATAAAAAATATTGGAGACGTATTTTTTTCTTTTTTTACGTAATGAAAAACGAAAGGCTCATACATTGATGACCGGTTTGGCTCAGTGGGAGTAAGGTTGCCTGCGAAGTTGAGGTCCTGGGTTCAAATCCGGGTAAGGGCAAATATTTGTGTGATGAGCATAAATATTTTTTCCTGAGTCTTGGATGTTTTCTATGTATATAAGTTATAGTACCCATAACACAAGCCTTATTGAGCTTACCATGGGGCTAGTTCGATTTGTGTAAAATTGTACGTAATATTTATTTATTTATCGAGTCAAAATGTCGCGTGACGTCACTCCTAGGTACAGATTGCACCGTCATCAGTGACGTCACAAGCCCCCACTCCTAAACTTTAATGCGATTTATCTAAGTATTTTTTTATAACTTTGAAAAAGCAAAAAATACGTGTCCAATATTTTTTTATTATATAACTGACGGACTTAGAATTATGATTTTAATGTCGTGTCATCGTGCCTATTAAAATGGTCCAGAGTGGAGGAGAAAAAAACAAAATCCTCTGTTTTTCTTCAAAATAGTCGAGTAAAACGTATCCTATAACTCCTACAAAAACTGAAAAACAACAACGTTTGATTCAATGACCTTCAAATAGTCCGTTACACTTATTTTTTTTTTAAATATTAATTTTTACAACTTCATAATAGTATAGATATATTATATCGTGGCACTAACTTCCTATGACAATGAAGTTTATGACAAGACATTTCTACCCGTTTACTGACTGAGCGTTTAATTACTGAGCCGACGTCTAAAATAGCAATAAGTTTGTACCATTTAATGATAAAATTACTAAACTCTAGATAATTACACAATAGTTGTTAGTCGAATGGATGTGTTACCTATGAGGCTGACGTGGTCGCTCAGCGTTCAAAGCCTCTTTTTTTTTATTAAAAAAAAAAAGTCATTTTTAATGCGATCATTTCTTAGATATTTTTGCAGCAGACTGTACAATAACCGATGGCCACAAGGAAGTTGGGTAGTCGGCAGAAATCGGGAAACAGTATTACCATAACACGAGAGGGGCGCGACAAATTACGGTAACTAGCATAACTGTTACATAACGGTTTTGTGATGGTTTATTACGAGTGTGCAGGTAAAGTTTGGCAGCAATTTCATCACCGCGGAAGAAAGAAGTTATAACTCTTTATCCATTGTAATCGGGTAAACTATAACCAATCTTGTAGTAATGTTCAGATAATCCTGTAATTGCAATCCAAATAATATTTATATAAATAATACGGATGAACATCAAAAAAAGTAAACATAAAACTAGGTATTTTCTGGACAATATTGTTTTTTTTGGCTTATTTTAGTCAGAATCCTTCGTATGAACTTTTTTTCTTGCATGAGGTTCGAATGTATTTATTTATGTTCACTTTTTTATTTATTTTATTGCACAAAACGAGAAAGTACAAAAGGCGGATCTAATGCCACAAGGCATTTTCTACCAGTCAACTATTAGGCTAGAAATTATTGGTGTTATTTACACTAACATATATATAAATACCACAGTGTCTTATTTTTTATTTGTTCTAAAATAACGCAGGAGCATCAAATCGATGTATTAATATGAAGTAAAGATTTTTTCATCACATTTATTACGTTACTTCAGGTCCCAACGTTTTTGACGCTTCAAATTTGTTACTAATCATTTTAAATCTTTTATTTCAATGAATGATATTCGCACATAACGAAAGGAAAATACCGTAGAAATAACCAAATACAACCAATTATTAAATCGGCAAGGATAAAGGGTCATTTGAGTCAACCATAATGCGTTTCGGGCTAAGAAATGCGCCGGCTGCTTTCTGTAAAATGTTTTCAACCTTTTTGCATAACAATGTTCAACTTATTCTTGTTCATTATCGTAAAGCTTTTATTCTAAAAATGGCCGAACAATAGTGAATACGGACTTTCACCCCGAAACGAATGTATCAAGGTACCCAAGTATCGATCGACGAGTTAATTTATTCGTTTCGCGTAGTGGACTAGTATCCACTGTTGTGTTTTTTCGACGCTTTGGAGCGACCAAAGGAGTAATATGCAGAAACCGCCTAAATCTGATATTCTCAATGTGTGTTACAACCAAAGCATTCCTTCTACTTATATACTTCGAGTGTATAATGATAATTGATTTCTATCATAATAACGTGTACAATATTGTTTTTATGTTTCATCGAAAAACCTTTTTTTGCGAAAAGCGGCGTACTTAATCTTACATGATCTCAGGTTTGGATATTAATCAAAAAAATATATTAATCAATCATTTTTTTGAAAATTTCGTTTATGTACTGATTTCATTTTTACAACTTTATAATACTATAGATTATGTTTTAATGTACTTGTTGATAACATCAGTGAAATCAAATTACGAATCTGGGTTAATCACTTTACTAAGAGTAGACCTAAACTTTAAACTTCTTTGTAAAATAATGATCTCTCTGTGATTAGACTTATATAGTGTACGCTTATCTATCCTGTCTGTTTAAGTTTTTTTTTAACTTATAAACAGGAAAATATTATATTCGAAGTCCGATTTCTTGATTACTTACTACAGATACATTTACATTTTCCCCTAGACCTTATATTACCCCATAGACGTAAATAGTTTGGGTCTAAACACGGTCTAAAAGTAAATTCACCCTTCTTCTCAATCCAATATAATTCGTTTGTGTGTTTGTAAATTCTTTATTGTACATAAAAACAATAAAACAAGGCGCCAAAGTAATAAATGTGTACAAAGGTGAACTTATCACTTTAAGGGATCTCTTCCAGCTAACCTTAGTGCAAATGAGAGAGAAGAATAAACATCAACGCAGATCGACAAACCAACAAGTTAATATGCACAAAGACATTAAAAGCAACAGAAATTAGGAGATTCATAGACAAACCAAGTTCACCGACATAGCAAACAGGGTAAGCGAACTGAAGTGGCAATGGGCAGGGCTCATAGTTCGAAGAACCGATGGCCGTGGGGGAAGAAAGGATCTCGAGTGGAGACCGCGTAGGGTTGCGAAGACCCGCTGGATGCAGGTCGTCTTTATCCATCCGGCCCATGTAGAAATCCATTGAGGAGGCCTGTGTCCAGCAGTGGACGTCCCATGGCTGAAATGATGATGATGATTAAAAGCCAAAGTAGCATACACATTAACATACGCATTAGTTTATTGAAATAGGTATATAATTTAAGTAGAATGTAAACATGTGCCTCCGGAAGGAAGAGATTTTCCCTAAATTAGATGGATTTGCTCAATAAATCAAAACTTCCGGGTCGCGCCATTATAGATGATTGGTAATTGAGGTTCTTTGTGCATGCATTTAGGGTTGCCTAATAAACGGGTCCTAACGGAGTCCTATTCATGACATAATTCGTTTTCCGTGTGTCTATCCGACAATTATCGTTTGATATACGAATATAATAAGGGTAAGGGTTTTTGGCACACATTCGCATTTATAATATTAGTAAGAATGTTTTGACAATATTTTTGTATCAATATAAATGATAGGTTGGGTTGGGTCTTTTTGAGTTGCGGGCAATTTTCAGTACTTAAAAAAAAATCCGGGCATGCAAACCCCAGTTCAAATTCAAAATTATTCATTTGACAAAACAGCTTACAAAAACAGATTGTCTATCAGACTCCAAACTAGGCCGAGCCTGTATCTTGGCAGTCTGCGAATGCGATTAACAGATTCACAGATACTACCTATATGCATATAAAATTAAAAATTAAAATAATGCTACATTTGTATGCGTGTGGGAGTGTAAGTGTGTGTTATGTAGTGAGTAACCACAAGACAGTGAGACATTCCTACCGGCGATAGGTTTTAGGTCATTCAGTATATGACATCTTTTATTAGGTTTTCCGTTTCTTCGAACGTCAAAGTTGGCAACCACTTCTTCACAATTCTTAGCACTTTGTGAACAGGGTGTTTTAATATTCAGATGCTTTCAGATATTGATGTAGGTATAAGGATGAGAGTACTACGCTGGGGATTTCCTGGCCATAGCAGATCTAAGCGGTGGAAGAGACACTTTATACGTACGGTTGCTTATTATTTCGTTGCTAGGACAAATCAGTCAAACTTGTGGTCTCCTGAAACGATACAGTGCCCACTTTCCCCTTCACTTGTTAATAAGTTAATCTTGGTCTTCCCCTGCCCCTTCTTCCATTAACTTTACCTTCCAGATTATTTTTGGAAAGAAGTATCATGTCGCATCAGGTGACCTATCATCTTTCCTTTTCTATTTTGTATGGTTAGTTCGTTTTTTGATGGCTTATATCTTGGTAATTTTCATAGTTATTCGAAAATTACTATTTCTCTACTGTTTGTTACATACCTAAGCTTTTATCAAAGCAAAAATTTATGTATATTTCTTATTGGCTGCACGATCAATTTATTGATGGAGCTTGCACGCACTGGTACTGGTACCAAGGTCTTCGAGACCTCGTGAATATCGTTTTTATCTAGAATCTACGGATTTATAGATGCCATTGAGAAGTTATGGATATGTTCTCTGTTACGCAAATGCTTAGTTATTTTAATAGAAGCCTTAGTTCATCGAAATATTAACCCATCAGAAGTATTAGAACGGAGTATTGAGTAGCATTTCGATAAATATGTTTTGTAATTGGTTGTTGACTACATAGTAAGTCTATAGTATCGTGTTACTCTCTAGCGCCATTTTGGACGGATTTGGAACTATAACTTACTGCTTTATTACGACACTTTTTACCCGACTTCGCGACGCAAAGGAGGTAATGTGTTTCATCTGTTATCCTCTATGAGTTTGGCTTTCTTAGCTCTATACTCCATGTAGTAACCTGTCAGAACCAAGACAATTTTACCGGACGTGTTTAAGTAGCCTCTTGGAAGTAACCTTTTCCATACAGAGACTGGCTAATGAAAGAAGAGACTGGAATCTAAAAATGTAGCTACGGTGTGCCTTTATAAGCTAGAGTTAAACAAATGTATTGCTTTTGTCATTAACTATTAAGTTTTTAGTTAATGAGAAATCATTCAAATTTGTTTATATCTACAGCTCATACAGGCAAACAGCGGCTAGCTACATATTAAAATTTCGCGATTGATTCCAGTCTCATGTTTTATTAGCCAGACTCTAATAACCTGTCAATCCCAAAGACAATTTCGCCGTGCGTATTCAAGTAGCCTTGTGAACTTCTTTTGACAAATACAATTTTACTAGCAATGGTTTAATCAATCATAGTTTTACTAACTGTTATATTGGTGAAAGGAAAAATAATATATATACAATATTTGTAAAAAAGGTGTTTCCTTAAACTTAATACAAATATTTGACACATACGATTTTTGCCTTAAACTTAATGAACATTGGGTTGTTTATCAAATCCAAATCAAAATCTCTAGGAAATAAGACGTTTTGGGTTCGAAAAGTAGGCGTGATGGGCTGATATCAACCTCGGTTTAGTTTGACGTTATGCTTCCATACTTATTACATGTTGATGCTTTAGTTAATTTAACTGGGTGCGTATTTTATTTTACATACTTGCTAATGTCGCGCCACCAATTTAACGCGGTTTGACGGAATTGTATAAATTAAGGCCATGTGTCCTGACTTTTTTAATTTTCTTACTAATCCAAACAGACCAAAGTAAAAATGTATTCAGTTTAGGGAACGGTACAAATGTCATATCGATGTTATATACACTATATCCATATTCAGCACGTCAAGACGGCTGAATGGATTTCAACCATTTTTGGTACACGGGTGTACCACAGATAGTTGTTATCCGACTACGCAGAAGAAAAGAAAATGGAGGTTATGATTTTTCTCTCCTCCGCTGACCTTTTAGTAAATAATCTTTAACTATTAGATACAGAGAGACGGACGGAGTAACTACTAAAAATCTAAATTAAGGCTGAGATATATAGCGTTCCACTGAAAAATAACTGACATGTTAACAAACAGCATTAAAGAGTCCTAATTTCACGTGAGAGGCGTATTACAGCATTGTAACTACACCAAAAATTCAGCTTTTTCTAGAAAACAGCATTAATTATAGAGAATCGCGTGATTTGAACAGAACAAGATAAATAACACCTCTCAGCGATTTAAATAAAATTGCGCTACTTAAACTTATTACTCAACGGTGTTTTATGGTTTTAGGTGAAAAAGTTTTTTTGACGTTTTAAAAAATGCCTCAGGCAGATATAGAGTGTAGAAAACTAAGGAGAGCAATCTCTATATATCCAAAGCAGGGATAGGAATCGTTTTTTTTTTCATACAAGATATCCGAAATAACGATTCGTTTTTTTCGTTCAGTTACGAGATTTTCGTATATTTTATTAATATTATAGAACTTGAATTAGGTGTTTTGTGATTAATTACTCTTCTCCTAAATACAGTTTTAAAAAAATCCAGAAATAGTGTGTATTTTAGAAGATTTAAAAAATACCGGTCCCGATCCCTAATCCAAAGTGTCCGTCAAACCGCGTTAAATTGGTGGTGCGAAATTAGCAAGTATGTAATATAAATTACCATAATAATGCCAAATAAAATCCACAACGATGCATAAAAATAATTTTGAACACGATTGAATTTTACATCAAAAGAAGAACGAAGGATTGAGTAGCATTTCGATAAAAATGTTCTGTAATTAGTTGTTGACTTCATACTATCTACTATTTATATATAATATCTATTATTTACTGCTTCTGTTTTGCTATTGAGATTGGCCTCCTTACCTTTTTTATGCTCTATGCAGGCAGGTGTGGCGCACTTTGTGAATACGCTGCGTACCTAAATTTACCTACCACTGGCAGCTTAGCGAAGGTCACCGATGGCATGATGAAGGTTGCTGGAGTCCACTGGATGCGGCGGTCAGATCGATCGTGATGGCACCTTTGGGAGGATTAGGGGCATCCGTTAATTACGTGAGGCATTTTTGGTGATTTTATCAACCCCCCTTGCCCTGTGGTGAGATTTCGTGAAATTTGGCTTAACCACACCCCGGCCCCCAATCTCACGTGAGATTTTTCAAAATGCGTGTTTCTAGTGAAAATGCGTTGGATTTGTTCTAAAAAAACATGATTTGCTTAATATTTTAATTTAAAGCCACTAGTTAGTTAGTTATTAGTTAATTTAACGTATTATTTTGAAATTCTAGGTTCTTGCAGAAAAAATACATGATATTAGATAAGACCCCCCTCTCCCAAAAGTAAGAGAAGATTAGTTTCAGCTTGAACCTCTTCCCTAAACAGCTCATGTAATTAGCGAATATCTTTTGGCTGATGATAACAATACTGAAACTGTCATACGTAATAATTTCCAAAGTATTGACAATTGCATATTAACTATCTAATTTATTCCTGACAAGATTTTAGCTATAATTATTACAAAAGTATCGATAATGACAGCCAATTGATTAAACTATATGATACATTAATAAAGATATAGATTTTTCTGTAAAATAGACAAAGAGGAAACATAATCGGATACAATACACAAAATAACATTCTAAATAATTGCAAGTACAAAATTTAAACTATAGATAAAAACGTTTCCCCATGTTTCATTCCTGATAATCAATAATAATTTTGATTGAATAGCATTAAAAGGAAATCGTGAAATGACTTTTAATAAAACCAAACAAAGAAAAAAAAGTTGGCATTACAACAAAGTCTTGGTCTTAAAAAAACAACAGCAAAGATGGCCGGACGGAAGGCAAGTGACGTACGCGAGTGTGGCACGGTACATTTACATAATTATATCTTTTGCGCATTCCCTTGGAAATATTTAAATGTTGTTGCAGAATTTCTATTTTTATTTTTAAATTTCTGTTATGCCTTTTGTTAGGTGTTTGTTTTGACAGTTAAATTAAATAGCGGTTTGAAACACGAGCGGCTTATGATTTGACCTTTTGTTAATAAATTGATATTTATGTTTTGTCTGTTTCTTTTAAATTCTGACAGATAGTCAGGTTTTTTTTTAATATCCTACTTGTTTCGTCCATATTATCTTTATAATGCGCAACACATTACATATGTACATTATAGCTTCACTTCCTTAGAATTTTTGACTTGGGTATCTAGTCTCTATATTTATGCCATTATTTATCTCTTTATTTATCTTACACACATAAAAACCTAACCTAGGGTGCCGCCGTCAGCGGGGCAGGGCTCAAGCGGCTACACAGAGGAACTTATTGACGATACGTGCCGTGTGCAGGATTATTGCTTGATCCAGCCATCTAGCGAGTCTCTCAAGATGTTGGTCGAGAGCTTTGCTATAAGACCGTTTACCGAAACGACTATCGGGACAATGATCGTCGAATGAACATCCCACATGGCGGTCACCTCGTGAGCCAAGTCAAGGTACTTGCTGAGTTTGTCCTTCTCGGCCTTCACGAGGTTCTCGTCATGCGGGATCGTGATGTCGACGAGCACTGCTCGGCCCTTAGAGCGAGAGAAAGAGAAGACCTATCGTCTACTAAAGTCGCAAACTTAGTAAGTCCATTTTTATTCAAAACTAGAAGATGCACACAACTTCGTTCGCGGAGGACACAAAGTCATAACCCCTCGTTTTTTCGTCAGCGTAGTCGGGTAAAAAGTATCCTATAACTATCTGGAGATACCCAGCTACCCGTGTACCAAAAATAGTTGAAATCTGTTTAGCTGATTTTGCGTGATGAAGCCACAACGACACATACAAACATACAAAAAATATAAAAATAAAATATATGTCTGTACATAACAGACATTTATTTGAAAATATCTTCAATATACAGACAATTTATTTTACAACTTTATAATAGTATAGATTAAATAATAAATAAATAAATATTACGGGACAATTTTACACAAATCGAACTAGCCCCATGGTAAGCTCAATAAGGCTTGTGTTATGGGTACTAGCCGACGATATATTTAATAGATATATTACTTATATACATAGAAAACATCCAAGACTCAGGAACAAATATTTATGCTCATCACACAAATATTTGCCCTTACCGGGATTTGAACCCAGGACCTCAGCTTTGCAGGCAACGTTACTCCCACTCAGCCAAACCGGTCGTCAAAATATAGATTGTTTCGGCACTTTTAGATAGTTAAAGCCTCAACGCATATACAAAAAAAAATACAAAAATAGTTTATTTATCAAAAGAGCTTAAATACATGATCGGGGTTATCCATCAGAGACCAAACTAGGCTGAGCCTGTATCTTGGCCGTCTGCGAGTGCGATTAACAATGAAGATTTGTATCATATGCTTGAAGATATGACATAATGTACAGACACTGAATGATGTTTTATTCATACAAAAGGTAAATTAAATCTCAAATAATGCAATTTTATAATTCATATATAAGGCTGTGGTGGGTGACCATAACCGCTTATTGGCAAAGTTGGAACGCTATGGCATTCGAGGAAATGCACTAGATCTAATGAAATCGTATTTAAGTAACAGAATGCAGTGTACAGAAATTAGAAGACTGTGTATTAAAACAAAGGAGGACACCGCTTACTATTCTAAATTTAGACCCTTGAAGCGCGGTGTTCCACAAGGAAGCATTCTGGGACCTCTTCTCTTTCTAATCTACATCAATGACATGCCTAAACACGTACGACATCCCATGATCTTATTCGCTGATGATAGTACCGTGGTAATTAAATCTGATAACATGACTACATATAAGACTGAAATAACACATACGATCACTACTATAATTGAATGGATAGAAACGAATGGACTAAAAATTAACATTGACAAAACTCAAATAATGCAATTTTATAATTCTAAATCAAATTGTACAAATCTTGACATAAAATATAATGATGAATATATAAAACAGACAAATGTAGCCAAATTTTTAGGAATTGATATATATAACAACATGAGATGGAAAACACATACTGAAACATTATGTAAAAGGATAAATTGTTTTGTATTAGCCCTTCAACGAATTTCAAAATTATCAGATACCAACTCAGCACTATTAGCATATCACGGATATATTGGATCTATTCTTCGCTACGGTGTTATTTTTTGGGGAAATTCCACAAACAAAAATCTTGTTTTTGATGCACAAAAAAAATGTATCCGTGCCATCTGTAACCACAGAGAAACGGATAGTTGTAAGCCTTGAAAAAATTGGATGTAAACATATTTAAAGTAAAATTGAAAGAGGAACTCATTGATAGAGCCTATTACTCTCTTGGAGATTTTTTAAGGAAAAAATAAAACTAAACCAAAAATACTTATGATGACATTTTTATTATGTGCATGTAAATCTTAGAATAAAAATTAATATAGATTATAAATGTACAAATTCAATTCAATTTCTTGACATGCTAACAGCTTAAAGCTATGTGAATGTTATAAATGTAATAAATAATCGTTAAGAATGCATGCTATAGCTAGCTAGGGAATAAAATAAGTTTTACAAATGTTCACATGCCGTAAAGGCCGAATATATTAAGGATCAAAATGTTTTATAATTATACCACCTTATGTACTTACCATATATTCTGTGAATAAATGATGATTTGATTTTGATTTGATTTGATTTGAAGGCCAAAACCCTTCAATGCTAGGAAAAAAACCATTTAAGCTTAAAGACCGAAATAGAAAACCTCGCAATACCCGACCCCCATATTGTTTAGTTTTTTGTGACTCCTGTAAAATTTCCTCCGATGGAGTTACGAGATTTGCGAATGTAGCCGACGCTATATTTTACTCTTATAATTTGTATGTTGTATGGGAAACTTTTTATTTTTTCATAATGTATTTTAGGATTCATTTGTAACTACAATGATAGTAAATCATTCTGAACACGTTTCAATATTTATAGCAGAAGAAGAACGAAGGGTAGCATTTCGATAAAAATGTTTTGTAATTGGTTGTTTATTTTGCTATTTTAGCGCCATTCTGGACGGATTTGGAACTATTATTTATTGCTTTTCGCTGGACACCTTTTCATTTGTTTTCCTGTATGAGATTGACCTCCCTACCTATTCTAAACTCCATGCTATAACTATAACAGTTTAAACAGATAACTAATGTAGGTAGTTGAAGGAATGACCCAGAGACTGGAGCTCCAAGTTGCAAAGATTATAAATGGTACATTATCTGCAGCACTCCTGAATTTCTGGACTATTTTCATTGTCTAATGTTACCTCGCACGACTCAAGTTCCCCCATTTTACGATCTCTATACCTAGTGTCCAAGAGTCAAATTAACAGTTACACCCCCTAACTGCCCTTAAACGTCTAATAATTAGTACACACGCACGGCTAAACAAGTCGTGACCCAAATAGAAAGATGGCGGCCGATAACGTTCGGAAGCTTAGATTTACATCGAAATTTCCATTTCAAGTAGACCCCATTTCCTTTATAACGGCTCGGTAAAGAAGTCCAAATTAGTCTGGCCGTATACCATACAATTACCATTTTATCTTGAGGCTCGGGGCTGCTGTTTCTATACATTATCAAAGGTCTATGTAAATTGGACGTTGCCGGACACGACTGCCGTTCTATCTGTGTTCGAATTTTGAATTTGAATATCGGTGGTGGAACCGTTGGTATTTGAATTTAGAACGAGCGTTCAGCGTATAAAGTTTGTTTTGTCATGTTGGTTTTCGAACTTAGAAATAGATTCGGTGGAAAGTTTTTATAGCTTGGTGTTTTGACCTTCTTAAAAGTTACACAACTGTAGGTATTTATATTTGAAAAACTACGCAAAACTTTGTTTAACGGCATTTCGTTACGGGTGGAAAACAATCTTGATTAACGACTTTATAGGTTGGTATATATTTTAACAAGTCTCAAAAGTAAACTAGTAAAAATAACGATCAATTACTTTATAAATGAAGTAATTACCACGTCAAATTACTTAATACCTAGGTTCGGAAAAATACTAAGATTCAATCAAAAATTGCATTTTCGCGGGAGGGCGTTATTAAGAGTGGGTATAACCACCAAAAGGAAATGATTATTTTTATTGAATGTGGTATTTCCCGAATTACTTTATCATAACTAATAGTAACAGTAGACGTGACAAACATGGTGCCAATTATTGGGATTAGGGTGTAAATTATTTATTTATTTATTTAGGTAAACAAACAGTCATAAGAAAATAGTGATTTATATATATTGACTTCACTATTTAGGTATATGTGTGACCAACACCGTTCACCACCTAATAATAACAAAAATCAAACATTCGTAATTACAAAAACCGGCCAAGTGCGAGTCGGACTCGCGCACCGAGGATTCTGTACAAAATATACGCTACAAAAATGGCCGTATTAGCTATTAAAATCCAGTGTTAGCAGAGCCCTACTCCTAAGCAAAATGTACGCGGTTCTTATCTCTCTCATCTATTGGTTACTGATATAGACAAACAGACAAAAAAAATCGTTTTTCAGATTTATTTTGTTGATTGTGCTATAAGAGCTTTCTTCATACCAAATTTCAAGTTTCTAGAACAACTGGAAGTACCCTATCAATTTCAAAAAGTGTCGAAATATACGTTTTTTGTGGCATAAACGGCCGTACCTTTTTTTCACGTAAACTTACAAGTTTGATTGTTTCACAGCTTCAAGGGACTACGGTCCCTTGTACTTAAGTATATAGTTTTAATTTCAACTCGATACCTCCACGCGTTTCTGAGATAAAGGATCTTCTAAAGACAGACAGACGGATATACAGATGGACAACAAAGTGATCCTATAAGGGTTCTGTTTTTTCCTTTTGATGTACGGAACCCTAAAAATGTGCTCCAACATTATTGCGGCGTTTACTTTTACTTTCATAACCCTGAACCCGCTAGGCGGGCGCTGTGCTCGTAGCAAGTTTTGACTACATTACATACGCATTTTCCATGTTATCGGCTACGCGTTTAGCACTACAAAAACCTCGGTCGGTGTTACCTAAATGCATGGGTAACCAAAAAACACTCGTTAAACCGTTGCTCCACTTCTAGAGTTATCATAATAACACTTATTTGCATACGTTTTCACGCTATTTTCTTCGTGTGACTTAGGTTACCACAATATAGTATTTTATGCAATCGTTAAGGTGCGTCCACACTTGTATCATTTGCTCGTATCCGATCACCGTGCCGTTGAATGACTGGGTATCGCGCTGCTTGGACGCTTACTGTCGGCGCGCCGATCATGCCCTACTCGTCCGATATAACTGTGTGATACGTGTAGCAAAATGGATTTCGAGCGATCCGATCGGCGCAACGTCCAAACGCGTGATCGTGACACGCGATCATGCCACGCGACGATGATCTGATACGGGCAAATGATGCAAATGTGGACGCACCTTTATATGATGTGTGCCTTTTCAGTGGAGTACCGCAATACCTTAATTCAGCCACTCGGCAAGCTTCGTGGCCTAATTAAGGTACGAGACTTAAAAAACTAACTATGTAACTATTATTTTCTTCTGTTTCCGCGATTATTACTCATTGAAATAAAACAATTTAACGGATTATATCGCGTATATTATCTCATTTTAGTTCCCGACGTTTCGGAAGCTTTCCAGCTTTCCATGGTCACGGGAGGACTGAGAAAAGATGTATTTTCCTCTGTCAAAGTTACAATTTGTGCAAACTACCCATTTTTTGAAAAAACACAAATAAAGGTGTACATACATGCCAGATGGGCAGTACGCCTCATTTGTGAAATGCTGCTTGGTAAATTATTAGAATAAAATAATTAAGCCCTTCTGGCACATGTGTAACTGTCTTTACAGCTTAGGCCCATCTGGCATGTATGTACACCTTTATTTGTGTTTTTTCAAAAAATGGGTAGTTTGCACAAATTGTAACTTTGACAGAGGAAAATACATCTTTTCTCAGTCCTCCCGTGACCATGGAAAGCTGGAAAGCTTCCGAAACGTCGGGACCTAAAATGAGATAATATACGCGATATAATCCGTTAAATTGTTTTATTTCAATATGTAACTATTGTATACAATACTTTCTCTACGAGTAACCATAACCTTAAACTATAGTAAATGAAACTTAGTCAAAAAAATATTGCACAGCGTTTTTGCTGCGTTCTTTATTTGAAATCCATTATAGTTCTGTGCAGAGTTGCATCATATAGGTATTTTAGTTCAGTGACATCCATACTAATATTATAAATGCGAAAGTGTGTCTACCTGTCTGTCTGTTACCTCTTCATGCTTAAACCGCTGATCCGATTTAGATGAAACTTGGTATGGAGATAGTTTGAGTCCCGGGGAAGGACATAGGCTACTTTTTATCCCGGAAAAATACCCTTATCCGTGATAAACGAATTTAAGGCGGATGAAGTCGCGGGCAGAAGCTAGTATAATATGAAGCATAGAGTATAGAGTGATGGTCCAATCTAAAAAGTACGCCTTTTTAGTATGATTTGTGGAATATTCTTATTCACGAATAGAATAAAGTACATGTGTACATCTATATCTATACCATTATAAAGTTGTAAAAATGAAATGACTGTACATTGAAGATATTTTTTTTTTATTACTTTATTTTAATTTCTATTATAACTTAAAACATTAACTTTTACGGCTGTTACATTGTTATCACCTGTTTTGTTTAAGACAATGAATGTCGGTCGAACTCGAGCCCCATGGCACAGGTATATATACCTAGTTTAGGGGACTGAAGTTTGACCACTGTTTTATATGACCTTTTTTGTACAAACTGTTTCTTTTAACTTTACTCTGTAACAACCTTTTCTTTTTCTTTTTATCTACAATAATGATTTTTATTATTATTATAATAAAAAAAGAGCAATACGGAATACGAGTATTTGAAGGTCACTGAATCGAATATATTTTATTTTTATTTTTTGTATGTTTGTGTGTGTCTTTGCGGCTTCATCACGCCAAATCGGTTAAACGGATTTCAAATATTTTTGGTACGCGGGTAGCTGGGTATCTCCATACTTTTTATCCGATAACGCTGAAGAAAAAAGGTAAGGTTATAATTTTATCTCCTCCACGAACGAGGTTGCGGATACATTCTAGTACTATTATAAAGTTTAAAAAGAAATGTCTGTACATTTAAGATATTAAAAAAAATTGTGGTCCGGACTATTTGAAGGTCACTATGATGATATTACACGAGTACCTGGGTATCTACAGATGGTTCTAAGCAGCAGGGTCTTTTGGCCAAGGTAGGCAGTTTTTTCTGTGCCTATCTGGAGCCATAGTCGTTCAAGGCTTCAGGGTAGGCAGTTTCTCTGTGCCTATTTGGAGCCATAGTCGTTCAGGGCTTAGGGTAGCCAGTTTCTCTGTGCTTATATGAAGCCATGGTCGTTCAGGGTAGGCAGTGCCTATGTGCCTATATGAAGCCATGGTCGTTCAGGGTAGGCAGTGCCTATTTGCCTATATGAAGCCATGGTCGTTCAGGGTAGGCAGTGTCTATGTGCCTATATGGACCGCACGCCACAGGATTTGACAATGTCATACGTCCTATTGCGCATAGAGTATCGAGATGTGCCTCCATAGTGGAGGCCAGTGGCGTATTTGAAATTAGGCGCCCTGGGCTAATACGTTTCGCCGCTCCAGAAGTTAATAAAAAAAACCGGCGAAGTACGAGTTGGACGCGCGCCGAGGGTAGCTACGCCGTCCCTGGCTGTTTGCCGCCTCAAGCCATATCCCTCTTGGCCCTAGTGTAAATACGCCTCTGGTGGAGGCATAGATTCCTGATAAGCAACTCAACAATGCTGCATCTTCTTCTTTGGCACTACACTCTTAAAATAATGGATTGTTTTTCCTTTCCTTTTCCATCAAATAGTGTCTTGGTTAGATGTGACAGTAAATTGTGCTCACGTGAGCTTATTTTCATGCAGCTTTCACATAAAAATACGCATGCAAATACAACAAACCAACACCAAACAGTATAATCCTCGACACGTGTTTCGCCTCTACGAGACATCATCAGGAGATGCAGGAGACGTTGACGGTCCACCCCGCTCTACCCGAGAAAATTGAGTTCCCGACGAAGCTTTTCAGCTTTCCATGGTCACGGATGGACTGACCATGGAAAGCTGAAAAGCTTCCGAAACGTCGGGAACTCAAAGGAGATAATATACGCGATATAATCCGTTAATATGTTTTATTTAAATGGGTAATAATCGTGGAAACGGAAGAAAATATTAAACACACATCGAACCATGTCACTATTTCGCGGAAAAACAAAAGGAACTATAATCTATTAATCTAATATGGAATAGGTATGTTGACAAATAATCTCCGTGGTATGTTATAGATCGACCTTTAAATAATAGAAAATACTGGTAAAAAAACTACTTCAATAACATAAAAACTCCCCAAGATACAATCAACGTTAGAATTACATTTTTGTACTTTCCCAAAAACGCTACATGCTAAACACTACGAAGGCGTGACGTCACACCTTCCTGCCTTATATAGGGAAATTAAGATCTTTGCTCTGCAGCTATGTTAAAGCTTGCGTTTATCGAAACGGTTTTATAACAAAAGTTACCATACATTTCATAGGTTATTCAATGGTATTATTATTTATTAATATATTCGCGGTTCAACGTGGTAACGCTGCGAGCGTGATGGGCACCTTTGCGTCTGGAAGGGCGCGGGGCGAGCTTTTTGATTAGTTTTGTGAATATCTTAGTAAAGTTTAATTTAGTATAGTTTAGTTTGTTTTAAGTTTAGCCCTAAGATTTTATTTTGTTCCTAACAATTATTATTTTTAGATGATTATTTGTACATATTCCGTTTTAATATTATAATTTACAAGAAGTTAATTGTTTATATATTCATACTTTAAAAATGGACTTTCCCATCTATTTTTAAAGGCTCATAAAACAAGATACATTTAAGGTATCGAACTCACAAGGTTTTTTTTAGGATTTTTGTCATAAGAACTACCATTTCACATCAAAATTTTATTATTATTTGAGGACAGTCAACATCCCTATTCCGCTATGTAACACCTGAATCTATCAAACACTAGACTCTTGTCAGAGTAGTACTTAGTGGTCGTCAGGTCAACGTTTGGGCCTTCTTTTCGACCATCAAATTAAAGCGTAGGCTATTATATGTATTATAAAACTTATCGCTGATGCGGGTAAACTGAATGCTAGTATTGATACAGCGAGCGCCCTTTAGTCCCATGTCGTAGCCAGATTTAGTAGCTAGTTACATAATGGTAATTGTGCTATCCCATCTTGTAGCTATCTACCAAATGGGAACGATTTTGTCATCTCGAAGCCATATTTGGTAACTAGCTACGAAATGGGAATTGTACTATCCCATCTTGTATCTAGCTACCAAATGGGAACGATTTTCCTACCTAGAAGCCGCATTTGGTAACTATATAGCTACGAAATAGGAATTATGTTTTCCCATCTTGTATCTAGCTACCAAATGGGATCGATGTTGCCATCTCGAGGCCATATTTGGTAGCTATAGCTACGAAATGGGAATTGTGCTGTCCCATCTTGTAGCTAAGCTACCAAATGGGAATGATTTTCCAACCTAAGAAGCCACATTTGGTAGCTATATAGCTACGAAATGGGAATTATGTTTTCCCATCTTGTAGCTAGCTACTAAATGGGAACGATTTTCCCACCTGGAAGTCACATTAGGTCGGTCGCTAGCTACGAAATGGATATTGTATTTTCCTATTTTGTAGCTGGTTACCAAATGGGAACGATTTTCCCACCTAAAAGCCACATTTGGTAGCTACTTAGCTCGCTACGATATGGGGATTGTGCTTCCCACCTTGTAGGTTAGCTACCAAATGGGAACGATTCTCCCATCTCGAAGCTACTGTTAGTTGTTAACTACTAAATGGGGATTGTATTTTCCCATTTTGTAGCTAGCTACCAAATGGGAACGATTATCCCATCTTGCAGTTAATTTTCTATAATAATGTATCGTTTTCCAGCCAAGCCGTGCTCAAGGCAAGCGGAATGCATCGCGGTCAGCAGCAGCTCGTGCGTGAGGACTCATTTCGATGCGCAGACGCGGTGCTTGTGTGGCGACAACAGCGCTCCGATCAACGGACAGTGCGAGGCGCAGACTAAAAGTGAGTCTATCACACAAACACATTATTACGACGACCGCTCTAAGCTAAGCGTCTACAGGCCGGCATCGCACGCATACCAAACTACGGTGTACCAAAATCCGATGCGTGAGATGCGTCCGATGCGTGAGATGCGTCCGATGCGTGCGATGCCGGCCTGTACACGCTTAGCTTTAGCCTCCTACGACCCAGTTTGTGCATTTTCAGATTTTGAACTTCTGGAATTTTATAAAAGTTCAATACTCGATTGTAATTTGGACTAGTATTAGTACTTTAGACCTCAGGAGGTTAACTCAGTGGGAGTAACGTTGCCTTCAAAGCTGAGGTCCTGGGTTCAAATCTCGGTTCGGGCAAATATTTGTGTAATGAGCATATTAATTGTTTCTGAGTCTTGGATGAATGTATATAAGTAAATATTTATCTATTAAATATATCGTCGTCTAGTACCCATAACACACGCCTTATTGAGTTTACCATGGGACTAGTTCGATTTGTGCAAAATTGTCGTGTAATATTTATTTATTATTTATTTGTTTTATTAATTCTGTATACTACTACATGTAAGACAGGCTTTCCTTGAAGTTTTTTTAATAAACTATTATAAAGTTGTAAAAATGGAATGTCTGTACATTGAGTATATTTAAAAAATATATATATTTAAAGATCACCGCATCGAAAAATATTTAGTTTTTTGTATGTTTGTATGTGTCGGTTGTGGCTTCATCACGCCAAGTCGACGAAACAAATTTCAACTATTTTTGGTACACGAGTAATGGTAAAAGAAAAAAGAGGGGTAATGACTTTTTCTCGTCCGCGAATGAAGTTACGGGCGCCTTCTAGTACTATTATAAAGTTCTGAAAATGGAATGTCCGGACATTTAAGATATTATTACAATATTCAACTATTTTTGGTACACGGGTAGCTGCAGAGTATCCACAGACGGTTATAGGATACTTTTTACCCGACTACGCTGAAGAAAAAAGAGGGGTAATGACTTTTTCTCCTCCACGAACGAAATTGCGGGTACCTGTTATATATGTTTAATAATTCTCTTATGCTTAGCCAGGTCTAGTGAGTTTATTAAAGTACCGACATTGATCGATCGCGCTTTCGTGCCCTAAGCCCAATTAAAACAGGTATCGTGAGCAAACGAAGGTTGCTGGTTACTTTATTAGAGGGAGAAGTCGTAAAGCATACAATATGTGAGATTTGGCCGATTTGGTAACGGGTTATGTATTTAGGTGGCTGAACTTAATATAAGAAGTTTGAAAAGTGGGTTATTTTGGCGAACATAAACTTAACAATACAACACAACATTTTTTTTTGCACACCAACAACAGAAAGAATACAATAGAGCCTTAACATAAAATACCGCAGAGAATAGGCAGTCTAAAAGCAATCTCTTCCAGACAACCTTTTTTTTTTACTTAAATCTACCTCAGAAATGCTAATGTTTACTTTTATAGTTTTTAATCTAAATCTAAATATATAAAAAAAGAAACTGAGTGACTGCCACATCAAACGCACAGCCCAAACCGCTGGTTCTAGAGATATCATTGGCACGTAGGTTCCTTATAAGGCCAAGGGGTGCATTAAGAAAGGATTTTCCATAATTCAGCCCCTAAGGAGGAGAATCTCCTTTGCTGAAGACGGTTAAAAATTACAAAACCTCGTTATTAATATGCAAGCGATTATTTTTCGATGTAACATTTCTTATGTTAAGTGAATTTGTGAAAAATTTATTCATAACATCGTTACAAGTCGGTTTCCTAACTTAATATATTTAGTTGTGGTGTACATAACAAATCTATTCGACATTATTTCATTAATTAATTACAACATTGAAAAAATTAAATATTATAAATTCATTGTTTCATAATTTCAGTTAAGTTATAAAATTGTGCTTCTAGCAGCCATTTCTTCCGTCTATTTTTAAATGTTTGTGAGGAATATAGGATACTGTCCGGTAACTGGTTGTAAATTAAAGGGCCCAGAGCGTAAGCTGACCGTTTAGTTTTCGCTAGCCTGTGGGTCACGGGGGCGAAACTTTAGTGTTTGCTTGTTTAGTCGCAAACTCCCCACTGTGGGCGTATATGAATATTGCCACTTGTTGCATCAGTACACATGGTAATGTCAGGATGTTGTACTGCCTAAGGTATTGGCGAGCAGAGACTTCATCAGGAACACCTGCAATTGCTCGAACGGCTCGTTTTTGCCGTACAAATACCCTATGCCAGTCCGCCGCTCTGGCCCAGAGCTCCGTGCCATACGAAATGAGAGCGTGCACCGTCGCGAAGTAACAGCTCCTGACGACGTCCCTGGTCGCAGTACTGGCGAGACGTCTCAACACGTTAAAGATTAAAGATTAACAACACAATAAAAAATACTTATTACTACCGAAAAAAATTGTGTCGTGGCGCAAGAAGTATCATACAATTTGCTGCTAGAAAAATCTCGGCGCAAATATAAATATTTAGACTTTTTGTGTTTTATTAAAAAGTGCTTAGGGGTTATTCATTAATTACGTAGAGATCCCTGGGGGGAAGGGGTTCGAAAAGTCGTCGTAATTAATGAATGGCCCCTTAGACGTAGAAAAACTATTGTTTGCAACGTTGTATAATTCGCTCTAAAACGCTCGTGGCGTCTTTCTTTGCGATACTCGCTATTGCCCGTACCTTATTAGTGAATAGCCCCTTAGTCGTAGAAAAACTATTGTATGCAAAGTTGTATACTTGTGTCAAAAAACACTCGTGGCGTCTTTACTTGCGATGCTCGCCAAGGCTCGCATCGCAACCCACGCCACTCGTCTTTTTCGACCCCTATTATACAACAGTTGCATAAAATACTATTAAATGTCGGCAATGTTATACTTAGTCAAAAATCATATCAGATATTTTTAAATAACGGCATTTCTATACTTAAGCAATGCTCATCTTAGACTTTTATAAATGTCGACATTTTTATACTTAGTTAATAATCATACTTTCCAATTTTCTTTCTTAACAATATGACGTTATAGTCAATTTTATACTTAGTCATTTTTCCTGATAGTCCTTAGTCGCCAAAAGGATAAACTGGCTGTAACAAACATTTTTGACTGAGCTTACCTACCGAAGTTTTTCCGTAACGTGTCAAATATTTCTTGTGAAATTCTTTAATTTGATTTTAATGGCGGATTCGTGACTGCTTGCAATCGTTTCCTTCGTGGTTTCATTCTTACAGATATACGATTATACTAACTATAATCCACGCCAGTGGGATATAAACAAAGTCAAATAATCGGTAACTTTTTATTGTGCAATAGTACACAGACTAATAAGAGATACTACGTATCAGACTGCCAACTTAGAAATAAATATTATTTGCACTAGGCAACTATATTTAATCTGTACGATTAGTGTTGACTGACGTTATTTTTTTTTCTATTCGAGATTGCAATATGGCAAAGGATCGTAACGTATTCAGCCAAAGTGGTCTAGGTTCATTGAATGAGGTCTAATATTTAGAATGAATAGTTTCCGGCACGTAAATTTGAACACGTAACTTCAGTAATTGAATTTACGTGATCAAATTATATGCTGAGAATTATACCTCAGTGGCAAAAAAATAAAACACACATTATTAGTTAAAAGATTTATTTTTCAATTTCTTTTTAAATTTGTCGTAAGCTTTCTTCTGTATTGCAAGTAATACGTATGTCCCCTTTAATATTTTGTTGGTTGTGTTGCACCAATTCATAATTGTAAATCGGACAGTGAGAGCAATGAAATGACTGAGAATAGTTTTGTGCTCGGCGCAGTCAAATAAACAAAATGAATTCTTGGAAATAGTGTTTGCTAGTTCTGCGGGCGATAATTTTGCAAGATCAACGATTTAAACACTTCAACCACTAAGTATTTTCTCAGAGCACGGGAAATGGTGTACAAGAGCGTCCTTTCGCAAAATTCTACAAACACAGCACTCTTAAAACATTTTGCAAAAAGCAAGACAGGATAAACACAAGGACATCACTCGATAACACATTACTGTGACAGTGACAGAATGAATTTCGACAAATAATATATAGATAACAAGACGAATGTATTGACAAAGTAACAGCTAATCACAGCAGAGAAAAACGTCAGTCAACATTAAAAACAACATGGTGCTAACGTACGCGTTTTGTTATACGAAGATTACCAGCTGTGCAATAGTATGTATCAATATTGTTATAATTTAAGTTACATTAGCGGTCACTCACCTTGTAAACGTCGAGTACTGCTTGACAGGTTACACGAACATCATTTATATGCTAACTTTCGTGTCACAACGAAATCAATTAAAATAAGGCAAATGCCTTAATTACTTGTCAAAAATTTATCAAATTTGGTATTTTCGTCTACTATTTAAAGAGATTAAGTCCAAAATTGCTTATTCTTCTTGGTTGTTTTTGCCGAAATGCATTTTGTATGAACATTATAAATTCTGCTCACAATTCGAGAGCGAGCTGTAAATCATTTTCCAATTAATTATAATCTGAGACAATGATTATTACTTGGAGACCAAAATTAGCTATGTGGAACATTGATTTAAACAAACATGATTTTCACTCACTATCACAACACCAGAAGCGGGGCTTATGGATTGATTACACTTGTCCTAACTAGGATTCTAACGAAAGGGAAGCAGCAATACCTACGTTGGAGTGAGACGCTTTAACTCCCCTCCCCCATTTAGGATGCTAAATGGGGAATGGATGAAAATTTTCAAAAATCTTGTAATTTTGTTTATAGTTAGGAATAAGTAAGCCTCCTTATTGTCCGAAAAAAAAATACATGTTTTTCTGTGGCTTAGAAAACAAAAAAATATGAAAAGGTGTTGGTGGGCCTATATGCCCGCCTTATACGGTACGACAAGAATAACAGTAAATTTACAGCCGAAGCTATATATCTGCCTTATACGGTACGGCAAAGGCAGCATTGATATTTTCGATTAAAATGGCTGTAAATGTACTGTTATTCTTGTCGTACCGTATAAGGCGGGCATATAGGCCCGCCAACACCTTTTCATCTTTTTATTTTTTATAAACCTCAGAAAAATCTGTTTTTTTCTGACAATAAGGAGGCTTATTCCTACCCATAAACAAAATTTCAAGATTTTTGAAAATGTTCATCCATTCTCCATTCAGCAAAGTGTAATAAGCCCTTTAATCGCGTGTAAATATGATTTATTTAATTACCTTCCGTTGGTTATTCTTCGCGTTATGTCCATGGTCTCAAAGGAACTGGAGAGGCGGCTATCCCGCTCTTGGTTTTGATTATTCATTTGAAGACTAAGGTTGTCACTATACGACACACTACATTCACGACATCTGCTGATTTATCGGATGATGTTTGATGCTGTTTAAATCTATACTATTATAAAGTTTAGTCTTATATAACTAAATAATTAAAAAAAATTCAAGCCTCCGACTGAATTTGAACCCGTGCCTGCCTTGCCGGAGCGCAATTTAAAAAACAGGATTATAAAGTTGCAAAAATGAAATGTCTGTACTTAATACTAAATGAATTTCAACTACTAACTTCTTTCTCCTCAGCCGACAAAGTTACCCGTAACTTTGTCGGCTGACAAAGTTAGTTGACAAAGTTACGGGCACTTTCTTGTTTTTTTTATAATCATTACGTACACCTCATGAACAACTTGTTGTCGCGCTGATATGTAGGATCCATCGATCCTGGCCTGCTATGCTTTTAAACTCTGGGGGCTACGCTGTGCAGAGCTATTTATGAGGAATTTTACGAGCATGACGAGTGAACATTGTTTTTTATTCTACAGCCCTATACCACTCCTGCAGCAACAGCGAGGAATGTAACGATGGTCTCTCCTGTGGCACTGTCAACCTGACGGACCGACCGCCCCACCTTCGCATGCTGGGACCCAAGGACACCATCTGCCTCTGCGACGTCGAGAACGGGTTCCGAGAGAAGGATCACACTTGCAGCGGTACGTAATGTTCCCGGTAGATGGCGGTACGGTTCAACTTAAGGATATCCTAATCGACCGCCCCGCCTCCGCAAACTGGACTTCAAAGACACCATCTACCTTGGCAACGTCGAGAATAGATTCCAAGAGGTGAGCCACACTTGCAGCAGTACGTAATGCGCCTGTCAGATGGCGCTACGAAACAAGGTCTTGGGGAAGATCTAATCGACCGCCACACTTCTGGATGTTGGGACCCATCTGAAGATACCACCTGTCTGTGCAACGTGGAGAAGGGGTTCCGAGAGAAGGATCACACTTGCAGCGGTACGTAATGCTCCCGGTAGATGGCACTACGGTACAAGAACTTAAGGACAACCTAATCGACAACCCCACCTCCACAGGATTAAGGATTCTATCTGCCTATGCGACATTGAGAACGGATTCCGAGAGAAGAATCACAATTGCAGCGGTACGTAATGTTCCCGATAGATGGCGCTACGGTACTACTAATATATTCTATTATATTCTATTCTACAAGGACTTAAGGACAATTTATCGACAGCTCTACCTTCGCATGTTCTGACTTTAGGACACCATCTGCGTCTGCGACATTGAGAACGGGTTCCCAGTCTTCGCATTCCAGGATCGACTCTGCCTTCGCGGCGTCGATTATGGCTTCCGATAAAAAGATCACACTTATAGTGGTACTTAATGATTCGACAGATTTTTGTAGAAAACTATAGTTGCAAATAAATAATTTTAATTTTTAATTTTAATTGACCCGATAGATGGCGTTTTTAAGTTTACAAAACGAGATTATCTTAGCAACAGGTATACCTGTTTTTGCTTGCCCTATGTATTTGATGACTTTATAATTTGTAATCTTGCAATCCAAGGGGATGTATTCTTATTTATGTACTTCGTGACGTTTCCCCTAGATGGCGGTACAGAGCAAGATAACCTTCGAGAACTGCTACAAAATAAAACGAGGTTTCAAAAGAGTACTAACAAAACATAATACTCGTTTCTGTTTATTCATACATTTCTTATTTTATGTAACAAATTGTATTTACATGGCAAGGATCATGTACACAAGAGGACTTTCAATCACTATAACAAGCCGTTCCCCGATATATGCAACGCCTTTTATTTATAAAAAAATATTATTTCCAGTTTGCAGGCGTGACACAGTCACTATTTAAATGTTACGATTTATTTATTTTTAGCTGTTTACGAATTGTTACTGTACTGTGTTTCTTTGTTCAATTTTAACATACTTAGTTAAATGTTTAGGTTTAAAACGCCATCTAGTTTTTATATTAGATATCTCCTCTCAGTTGGAACACGATTCAAAGTAGGTATAGCGATTGATAGAACTGATTCCTTAGTACACAGGGCTTGAAAACAGGTTTATTTTCCGTACCGATTAGAGCCAGACTTTGAGAGCCATAAGGTTACACTCGCAAAAAATCGCTCTGACTAACCGGTTAATATCACGGAGGCGCCTCGGCGCGTAAACACGGAACGAAATCCATTAAACGTTTAGTAAGCGTTCCGTCAGTGGATAACGTTCGCAAATCAATGCGTTAACGTTAAAAAAAATGCCGATGTGTTTGTAACCGGTTACAAGCCCTGTTAGTACATAGCATTCAAAAATTTACCTATCCGTATTTTCAGATGCTGACATCCTGAAGA
Source organism: Hedya salicella (assembly GCA_905404275.2). Classification (NCBI taxonomy): domain Eukaryota; kingdom Metazoa; phylum Arthropoda; class Insecta; order Lepidoptera; family Tortricidae; genus Hedya; species Hedya salicella. The sequence goes on from FR990120.1 coordinate 2,855,730, forward strand.
CATCCATGTTTGCCGTTATCATCGTCTCTTGCATAAGAAAGCTTCTAGTTTATTAAGCGACCAGTCATTCAGCACTGTTTTTTATTAACATTAATTATTAAAATTAGTTACATTTATTTAGAAGGGTTTATTCTTGATAAGTTGGGAACATTGCATTGCTTATATTATACAATATTTAAAAAAAAAAAAACAATTTTGTGGAGGTGTTTGCTTTATTTGTGGAACATTGAGATGCGTATCTGTATGAAAATTATACTTACTTATTTTGTGACATTTATTTTACAACAAAAAATAATTTATTTTTATACAATAATACATTTTTACGTTTATAATTCATTTTTAATGCATATTCCGTATTTTAGTAAGGAATAATTATAAAAATGTGAAGTTACTAGCTCATCTCGAATAAGCAGCCTATTTTTTTCTAATTAATCCCGTGTTTAAAAAATCATGAATAAAATAACTGTTATATCTGCAACTCGTAAAGTTTCCATTTTGTTATAAACTTTTCAATAATTATAAAATAAACTATAAATGTGCTCATAAATTTGCTACCAAGCTCACATCGGTTGCTCATCAAAACACATCTTCCACCCAGTCGCCAGGCGAAGCCTTAAGGTTCAGAGGAGCGTGGCGCCCACTTCACAACTCTAAAGCGGTCAGAATTGACCGGAAGAGACCAATGAATCAACCAAAAAAAAAAATTGTGGTTAAATACTAGTCTAGTTGTAGATGGCGCCACTGTTCTTGAAAACGCGTCATTACTATACTATTGTAATGTACAAAGGAAAAGTTTGTATATTGAATACATTTAAACAAAAAAGTGACACGGACTATTTGAAAGACACTGCCGATAATATTGTTGATTTTAAATTTTGCGGCTTCATCACGAGAAAACGGCTAAGCGGATTTCAACTATTTTTGGTACATACACGGATAGCTGGGCACTGGGCATTCATAGAGAGATATTGTATTATGACATTCTTCGCTTTCGCGAACGAAGTTGTGGTCACCTTCAGAAATTAAAAATACCTTTTAATTTGCTTTTGGATGTAAAACATCATCGAATTTGTTCAAATTTGCAGTCTGGTTTCTAAGTAATTTTTTATTAATAATAATTTGATATTTCATAACTTTTTTAGAGAAATCAACAAGACTCAACGTCCCAATACATATTAAATATGAAGCTTCATCTTTTAAAATGATTTAATGTCTAAAATAACATAATACCTTAAGTTGTAAACAGTAAAACACTCAAAGGTTGGCTGCGCATGTAGCACGGAGTTGCTCATTTCCATGGGCGACGATGACCACTTTCCATCAAATGGCTCATCTGCTCGTTTGCCACTTATGACATAAAAAACGAGTTTAAACTTAAGATCCTGACTAGTTTTTAGTAACAACAGTGGCGACACCTGTAGTGAGAAATTAACAGTTTTCAAGCCATTTAAAATACTCGAAGATTAATAATAATGTGCACTATAGTTTTAGAGACTTTTTTACACTTAACAGTTTGCTGAAATTAAAGTAACAATAATGATAAATTAATATTTGTGCCTGATAATCCGTCCAAATAATTAATATAAATTATAAAGTGTAAATAGAGTAGTTTACGACAATCACGACCATCACAAATTTTAAAACACTTTTAATTTGTATAATTGATGTACTTAATCGATGTTTTAAATAAAAATAATGAATGTGTGTAGCTAAAGTAGAGTAAGTTAATGAATAATTATAATTAAAAGAAAATTGGTAAAGGCTCAGGAGAAACAATACGACTTTTTTGCTACGGTTGTGTCGGCACCCATTAGTTTCTATATAATTTTGGTACACCAATTTTCCCATAGATAGCGTTGTTACTTTCGTAAATTTGTCATATTAACTTCTGCATCGCGCTGTTAAGATTTTTCCTGTCTTAATGACTGCAGCGCTATACAATATCTAATTTAATGATGATGTTGAGTTTGGTATTGACATACATACCACAACTATTAGCAACCTAATATTTTCTTCTGTTTCCGCGATTATTACTCATTGAAATAAAATCCATGGTCACGGGAGGTCCTCCCGTGACCATGGAAAGCTGGAAAGCTTCCGAAACGTCGGGAACTAAAATGAGATAATATACGCGATATAATCCGTTAAATTGTTTTATTAGCAACCTAGTTTACTTTACTAGGTTAATTCTTCAGGTCCACAGGGGGCCAAATGCGTCTTATAAATATTTTAGGCAATTCAGAACTACCCCTACCGTCCTTGATTTGATTACTGTATAGCCACTATTGGTAATGAGAGCAAGGATAGTTTTTAAGTGTCACGTTTCTAAGATATCATCAAAAGACACATTTTTTCCATAGACGCAAATGCCCCCGTTGACCTTAACCTTTTTGACGTGATAACGTCTTATAAATCTATGAACGCCGGCTGCACAATGATGTCACGTTCCGCCTGAGCCGAGCGTGCAAGCGAGAGCGCGGAACAAGCGATCGTTCGGCTTGTGAATTCATAAAAGTATGCAATTTTAGTTAATGTTTTCATATGACGTTATCGCGTAAAAATATCGTCCGTAATTCGACTTTACAGAAAACCATTTGATTTGATGATTCGATTTGATTTGATTTGCGTTAAGACGAATAAGACGGCCGTATGGGAAAAACTAAAACTTTAACGAAAATGCTCTTAAAGGCGTCGAAATAATAAAGTTCACAGTTACAGTTCGATCTTCTCCCTACTTCCGTCTTACGCACCCTGTTTTTCTCGCTGAGCCTTACCCACGTACAACTGCACGCTTTTTACACCCTGTATAACTTACTTTAAACATTTCGTCTGCCGTAATAATCTTTACTCAAACCTATTTAGAAATAGTCTATAGATGTTTAAGATATGGTTGTAATTTCAAATTTTAATGTACCTAACTTAACGATTGCTACTGCATTTTTGGAATATAGACCAAGTTTAGATTTATAAATGTAACGTTTTGTTTAAAGTTTTAATAAAGGCGATCTTATTCAGAGATTTTTTTTTAACACTCCAACAATATAAATATGGGAGACCGGCTAAGGTTGGGTCACGGGTCGGTTGTCACAGCGGCCATAACTGACTATGAATCGATGTCCAAAGATTGCGAGAGCTAAACCGGACGACGAACATATTCGTTCGTTCAGTGTTGTTTTATGGCAATCGTGTGACAGTCGACCCGGTGAAACAGCTTTACCCGGTATCCCCTACACCCACATATACCTACCATTACAAAGTTGTAAAATGTAACATCTGTACATTGAAGGTATTTAAAAAAAATATTTTACATACCTAACGGAATATTTGTAGACCACTGAATCGATTATAGTATGTTTGTGTGTTCGTATGTGTCCTTGTGACTAAACGGATTTCAACTATTTTTGGTACACGGAGATGGATATCCAGATCCACAGATGGGTATAGGACACTTTTCACCCGATTATCGTACGAATCGTACGAAGTTGCGGGCACTTCAAGTAACTTCTATGCCTATATGTAAAAAACTTAAATAAGGCCCATCTTGTATGCGGTAATAGCGTAGCATATCATATTTCATATCAGAAAAATTACATAAGTTCCATATCACGACCAGTTTGGCTTAACGGGAGTAACGTTGCCTGCGATGCTAAATGTTCTGGGTTCAAATCCCGGTAAGTGCAAATATTTGTGTGATGAGCATAACTATTTGTTCCTGAGTCTTGGATGAATGTATATAAGTAAATATTTATCTATAAAATATATCGTCGTCTAGTACCCGACCCATAACACACTTATTGAGCTTACCATGGGACTAGTTCGATTTGTGTAAAATTGTCGTGTAATATTTATTTATTTTATCAATTATGTGCACTACTAAATGTAAGACAGGCTTTCCTTAAGAGTCCCCAGTAAGCTCGGCCGAATTTCACCTTCCCATACAAACGGAGTTTCGTTCTTATTTTAAAACTACGTGTTGGATTGTAACGAAACTTTGCATACACAATGACATGAGGTACATCTAGGCCTGTAATTAGTTTATATGGCTGCAGTTTATAAAACAAACAAAATACAGCAAAAACAAGTTTTGTATGAAACTTAAATTCGCTGTATTTTTTTTACTATGGTATCTGAAGCTACATAAACTAATTACAGGCCTGCATATACATAAACTTATTCTAAGTACAAAGTTTCAGAGCAACTAGCTAGTCGTTTGAAAATGAGGGCGTAACTACGTTTGTATGGAGAACCGAGCTTACTGGGGACTCTTAAAGTTTTTTTAGATAAACTATTATAAGTTGTAAAATGGAATGTCTGTACATTGAAGATATTTTCAAAAAATATTGTTATGGACTTTTTGAAGTTCACTAAAACGAAAAATATTTTTATTTTTATTTTTTGTATGTGTCGTTGTGGCTTCATCACGCAAAATCGGCTAAACGAATTTAAAAAAATTTTGGTACACGGGTAGCTAGGTATCTCCAGATGGTTATAGGATACTTTTTACCATAGACTGCGCTGAAAAAAGAGGGGGTTATGACTTTCTCCTCCGCGAACGAAGTTGCGGGCATCTTCTAGCACTATTATTAAGTTGTAAAAATGGAATTTCTGTACATACATTGAGAATATTTTTCAAAAAAATAAGTTTAACGGAGTATTTGAAGGTCGCTGAATCGAAAAATATTTTGTTTTTTGTATGTTTCTATGTCTCATCACGTTAGAACAGCTGATCGCATTTCAACTATTTTTGATACACGAGTAGCTAAGCTTCAACAGTTGGTTATAGGATACTTTTTACCCGACTACGCTGAAGCAAAATAGAGAGTTATGATTATGACTTTTCTCTCTTCCGTGAATGAAGTAATAAGTAATTATAATGGTAACTAGATGGCGCCCGCAACTTCGTTCGCGGGGGAGAAAAGTCATAACCCCTCTTTTTTCTACAGCGTAGTCGGGTAAAAAGTATCCTATAATCATCTGGTGATACCCATGTACCAAAAATTTTTGAAATCTGTTTAGCTGATTTTACGTGATGAAGCCACAACGACACATTCAAATATTAAAAAAAAAATGATTTGTTTTAGTGACCTTCAAATAGTCCGTTACAATCATTTCTTTGAAAATACCTTCATGTACAGACATTTCATTTTGACACCTTTATTATAGTATAGATAAATTAATTTTCATAAAGAAATAGAGTGTGGGCCAGAGAGTGAAATGGACTATTTATATTTTTAGTCCTGGAAAAATATACGGTCACCAAGCATAATTGCGATACATTGGTTTTAATAATGAAAATGAATATGGTATAGATTTATGAATTTCCTATAATGTAACGCTATCTAGTGACACATATGCTAACAATACTTTTGTGTAGTTATGCTACTCATTCACAGATGACGCTCTAGTCAAAACGGTAAGAGAATGTTGCAGCTATATCTACTAGCCGCACGAGGGCATTGATATCTAATTTGATATTATCTTTACATACAATATTTTACAGGCTTTATAATCTCATTAATTGATTTTGAGCTACCGCCAAATGTTAATGAATCTTAATTTGGATTCATTATCTTATCATTATAATAATTACGTGAAATTGAATTGTCATGGCATCTGTCGATTCTGACATTGTCAATGTCAAAATCACATTGCAGTGTATATACGTCTTGTAAGGAGATAATCGTTTTCCCTCATTATTTAGTTAAAAATCAAATATGTCTATGGATCCGCTAGACGAATTAGTGCAATTCCTGAATCCAGAATCCAGGATTGACCTAAAACACATCGCCTTGGACCATATAGTCGGCTTATCAGGCAGCGAAGAAGGAATAAATACGTTACTAAAAAACGAACAGATTATCGCAAGTATCATTGAATTAACCAGTGATAAAGTGGATGAAATCGCTAAAAATGCTCTATTGACGCTTGTAAACATCACAGCGAACCCTAAGGGGGCCACGGAGATTCTAAAATACCGGCCGATCGGCAGTAAAAACATACTGGAGTTGCTCATAGGTTATGTTCTTGATCCTAATAAAAAAGACGCAGATGCCGCGTGTATGATACTTTCCAACATAACACGGCTAGAAGACGAGTTGGAAGTGTGTTTAGACACACTAATCCCTAAATTAAACGATATTTTGAATGTTTACGTCAACATTGATTTCAACAAGACTGGTTCCAAACTGCACTATCTGGCAGCAATGTTCAGCAATCTTAGTTGTAGTAGCAGAATCCGCAAGTGGTTAACTGAGGAGAAGCCACACGTCCCGTTGATAAAAATCCTACCGTTCTGTAACTACATGCAATCTAACATCCGTAGAGGAGGTGCAATCGGAACAATAAGAAACTTATCGTTTGATATTGAATACCATGACATATTGCTGAACCCAGATCTAGATATACTCACATATCTTCTAAACCCTATTATGGGGAACGAAGACTACCCTGACAATGAAATGGATGTGCTGCCGATAGCATTACAATACTTACCAAAGGAAAAGCAGAGAGAAATCGATGTTGATATACGGAAAATGATTTTGGAAACTTTGAATAAGTTTTGTAGTAAACGGAATTGTAGAGAGATTCTCCGTGATAATGGGGTGTATTATGCGTTACGGGAGTATCACAAATGGGAGAAAGACCCGAAAGTAAGGTTGGCATGTGAGAATGTTGTAGATATTTTGATACAGAAGGAATCTGAAGTCGGAGCGGAAGACCTGTCAGCTGTGGAGGTACCAGAGGATTATAAGGAGAAATTTGAAAAAATGGATGAAGACTATATAAAAAGTTCTGATTGACCATTTTATTTAGGTTATAAATAAATGCATTTATTTATGGTTTTAAAGGTTGTCACTTTTTTCATATTTATTCCTAAATTTTACCATTTGGGTTTTTTTTTATGACATAGGAGGCAAACAAGCAGACGGGTCGACTGATGGTAAGCAATCACCGTCGCCCATAAACACTTGCATCACCAGAGAAGTCGCAAGTGCGTTGCTGGCGTATCAGGTGGGAGTAAGTTCTTTTCTTGAAGGCTTGAAGGTTGCATCGGTCCGGAAATACTGCAGGCGGCAATTTATTCCACAATTCAGTCGTGCGAGGCAGGAAATTTCCTGAAAAACGCACAGTTGTGGCACAATATAATAAAGAGTACTACGTACACTATGGACACTCCCTGAAAGTGCCGCCCACCCACGCTCGGTTACCTCGCAGTTACCGGCTGAGCTGTGAGTGGGAAGAGCGCGGGTGGACGAAGCTTGCGAGCGGCGGGCGGCAGGGAGTGTCCGGCGGGTGGCAGGGAGTGCCCACAGTGTGGTTGTGGACTGCCAAACATCTAAGTGGTGAGGGTAGAAGTATTGAGTTGGCTGTATGTTACTATAACTTTGTGATTGTGACAGTTTTTGCTAAGTTAGCACTTAGCAAAAAGAAACTTTGAGATTGAAGTAGTCTTTTTACCAATATTTCTAGTACTGAAAGGTCGTTGTATAACATACCACAGAAAATTCGTCTACTTCCCAATTGCGCGTATGTACTCCCCAGACAGGGAATGTGGTTAGACATGTATCTGTTTGAATGAAAAATGAAATCACAAGTTTTGGACATTCATTTATTTAAACATATTATACAATAAGTACCCACAATAGCAAAAGATAATAACAATCTTCAATTAAACAATATGTTTAATGAAACAACATAGCCTAATAACATTATAGAACAGTCATTTCTTATTCATATAAGGGTGGTTCCATGAAATTCGGGTAACTTTCTTCAGTCTCTAGTCAAATAAGTACACCTTGCTTGAGGAATAATTTTACCTTTTACATTTACCAGCGTAGACCTGACGTCATAGGACCAAAAAATGCTATATGAACCGCAGGCAAATCTAGCTTACTTTTGAAGATATTATCAATTTTCATGTAAACTATTTATTGTGATTACTAAAGTGCATTAAAATACCAAAATCGCTTTTAGTTCCTTCGGTTCCACATGGATTCCATCATCAGATCTTCACCAAAATTATATGGGACTTATTTGGAGTGACCTCCTTTAAAACGAAAAAAGAATTCTGGAAAACGGTCATATAGTCCCCGAGTAATCAGTGAACATACATTAAAAAAAGATTCAGAGTAATTGAGAATCTCATTGAAGTGTGCGCGCGACGGAGCACGAAGACCCTGCAGCGCGCACACTTCTTACTCGCCCCCGCTGTTTTTCCACCCGTGGTCGTGTCACGGAAGAACTTGTCAAGCTATACAGTAGACAAGAGGACAGAGTTACCCGAAATCCATGGAATCACCCATAAATATAATTTCCTTATCTAAGAATCGTATAATTTTTAATACAGGGTGGAGCAGTTAAATGGGTCAGCACTAAGGCCTCCTATAATTACGTTATGAATCTCTTACAGCACAACCCACGATATAAAATAGAACGTCTCTTGTTCGATTTTAAATGGCAATGGCTTAGAAAAAGGTATGGTATAACTGTCAATTTTCTCTGAGACTGTACATTTTTTCAAAATAGTGTATACTACGATCGAATTGACTTGACAAGTTAGTGAAGGTTATTTTTCACGTGGAGGCGAGACGGGAGTTAAAAACTAGAGTGAATTGAATAGGCACTATCTATTTATTCATCGTCGCTTACCGACAGGTGAGATAGAAGAATAGTTGCCGATTCGCCGGATTCTTCTTTCGTCATAATATAGGTACTTTCAAATCGGTTAGGTAAAGTAATAATTGATTCTGCGATATAAGTAATTAACTCAGCCCGCGGGCCATAATGAAAACTATTTAATCTTTAAATAGGTTAATGCCAATTGTCATAACTATGTATATTGATCTTTTTTTTTTGTTAACGTAAGTTTACCTTTTATTTAATAACTAGAAGGCGCCCGCAACTTCGTTCGCGGAGGAGAAAAAGTCATAACCCGTCTTTTTTCAGCAGCATAGTTCGGTTAAATGTATCCTATGACCATCTGGAGATACCCAGCTACCCGTGTACCAAAAATAGTTGAAATCCGTTTAGCCGTTTTGGCGTGATGAGGCCACAATGATACATACAATATATAGGTGAGTAAAGCCGCGATATTTCCATAGTTTTGAACTGAAGAAGTCCGGACAACAAGAGAACGGCAAAAAAATAATCCGACGAAAGAAGAATCCGGCGAATCGGGAACTAATCAGATAGAAGTCAAATGCTTGCCATCTAACATAAATAATATTAAACAAAAAACTAGGGCTTTCATAGTTGTTGTTTACTGACCCATTTATTACGTTCCACTCTGTATGTTTATAGATTATAACAGAACTCTACCATGTTCGTAGATACTTTGGGCAAACCCCAAGAGTTGTACTAGAGTAAATAGTGCCATTGGTACTGGTGGTAACAACTGGGATTTTTCCCAGTAGTGACCATTGGTAACGGGGAAAAAATCAAAGCTGTTACCAATGGCAACAAGTTGATGGTAACAGGTGGGAATAACGCGATTAAACGCATCGTTTCTTATTTTATTACCAATATATTTAATGTTATAATGGTTATTGATTCGCGATGGATTTTTCATTAGAACATTTAAATAATTAAGAAAATATACTCGATAGATCCTTAATTATGAAAAATAATCAATATATTGATTATCATTAAACAAATTGGTACATAATTTTTTAAATTATATACCAATTTATATTTAAATTTTGGGTAAATATTTTTTTTTTAAAACACAATTTTCTTGCTCTAATAGGGATAACGACTTTATTAGTCCGTATTGTAGATAATGAAAAAATATTGGACACGTATTTTTTTTCTTAAAAATAACTGCGTTTCAAACCGAGTAGCTAGCAACTCCTTTTACTTGGAGCCTGAAAGAGGGAGTCCCTCGGGTCGGTAGTTCTTGATGCCCTCCATTCTAGCCTTCCTGCGTTCAGAAGGCGTAGCACCCTTGATTTTGGTGATGATGTGGGCCCCTTTCTTGGAGAAGTCAGGGACGTAGGTCGTCACTACCTCCTGGAAGAGATGTGTTGATTTTATATTATTTATTTATCGAATCACATAAAATGCAACATGACAGTTTAACACCAAAACGTTACATAGATTCTTAAGCTTACCTAATGAGCATTTCTAAAAAAGTTTGTACATAAAATAACGGATCCTTAATTATTTCCTATTTTGTTACCAATATTTTTCATGACTGATACTTTGTTGATTCATTTGGATAATTAAGAAAATCTTGACTATCAAAAATAATCAATAATAGTAATTTTTATCATTTCAAAAATTTGGTAACAATAAAGGAAAGTTAACGACTTTCGTGACAATTACCGTGCCCGTACAAATTTTTGTACATACTTTTTTATAAATGCTTTAATACTTAACTGAAATCTACTTAACTATTTTGCAACTACAAGGTGTTTATCTTGTTCTCTCTCAAGCACTCTCTTCCATTCTGTCATCAGCCTTGATGGTTTATTGACCAGTATCATCATGGACCATTAAAACAAGAGGACTCACACTTGCCATACTTTGGATCATGTTACGATCACAAGGAGTTATTCTAGCAAAAACTAGATGGCGCTTCAAAACTAAACATTTAACGAAGTTATAATTGAACTAGAAGGCGCCCGCAACTTCGTTCGCGGAGGGGAAAAAGTCATAACCCCTCATTTTTTCGCGTTCAATCCGTTAAGCAATCGGCTTAACGGATTGAACGCGTGATCGAAGAAGCCACAACGACACATACAAACAATTAATAAAATAAAATTAACTTTATAATATTATATATAAAGAATCATAGTATAGTAACAATTAGTTCGCAAATAGCTAATAATAAATAAATTGTAACATTTAAATACTGTGTCACGATTGCAAAGTTGAAAAATTGTAAAAAATAATAACTTATACATAGATGGCGTTGTGTGTGGTAACGACATTGGTTTCATAAGATCTTACTAGATGGCGTCGATAACATCAAAATATTTAAAAAAAAATCTCGGTTGAACTTACGATTGCCAAACACACACAGCAAGTCACTCAAATATTCAATTTACATTATGGAACGTATTTTCAGAATCCAGTATTTTTTAATGCACCTTCAATTAAATATTACTTAGATTCACCGTCATATATAAACCAAAGCCATCGATGATTATGCTAATTCATACACAAAATACAAAAACGCTTTTTTCCTATAGCGTGTTCGAGAGGATTTGAACCCGGAACATTCGTCGTATAGATCAAGTCATTAAACCATATCAAGCCATATTCGACATGGATGAAATTTATAACCGTATTTGTAAACGCTAATCACCTACGTTTGCAAGGCATGCGTTTAGTGTTAATAGTTTATTTTATTTTATTTTTACTGAGATTAATTAACAGCTGCTTAAACAAAACATTTTTATTTAAACAAATAAATATTTATAATTAAGTAACATGTTGAATAGTTGTTGAATAGTGCAACAATTATATAAACGTAACAGCACATACTTAGAGGGTAGACTTAAGATGATGAATATACCGTAATAGTATTTATACAAAGAAACTGTTCGTTCGTTCCCTTGCGGCTGCCGTCCGTTTGATTGTATTTTTGATTGAGTTTTAGTACGTATTTAGTTCTTTTATTTTGTAATAATGGGTTCTCGTTGCAATATTGTTACAAATAATTACTTTGCATAGTCAAGGCAAACAATTGTCAGAAATTGCCACAGGAACCGGTGTAAGCGTAAGTATTATTGTTTACATTTCTTTCTAGATTTTTTATATTAGTTATATCTGTATGCTAATTTAATAATGATTATACTTTTCTGAAAATTGTTACAGAGGAAAACAGTAGTGTTATGGGTGCGACAATTCATAGAGGAAAGATCATATAGCATCTGCACCGCCAAAGGATCGGTAGACCTCGACTTATAAGCGCACAGCGGCGTCAAAGCATGGTCCAGGAATACGAAAATGGTTTTCCACCAACAACCCATTACACCCGTTTATTTAACACAGGCGTGGACACTGTTCGCCGTGTTCTCCACACAGTGAGGGTTTACATCCTCGCAAGCATGCAGTCAAACCCTTGCCGACTCCACAGCTCAAAGAAGCGAGACTAAAGTTTGCTCGAGAATACTTAAATGCCGATTGAAGTAATGTCATTTTCACTGACGAAAAAACGTTTCACTAGTCAACACGGACGTTTAAGCTTGTGGCGTCAAAATAATACGCGATATAATAACGATCACGTAGTGCCCAATGTGCAATCTGGTCGCATTACAGTGAATATGTGGAGTTGGATGAGCGGGGCTGAACCGGGAGAACTCGTCAGAGTGCCCAGTCGGGCTAATTGCTGATTACGTCAATGTGCTGGAGGAGACCATGATTCCAAATGTGTATGCGGAGGAAGAATTACCCATAAATCAATGGATTATAATTCCTTTGCTGTTCCGCGAACTAGTGTCTTTGCTAGATGTAACAATAAATTGTGCTCACATGCGCATATTTTCATGCAGTTTCCATAAAAAAAAATACGCATGCAAATACAACAAACCAACACCAAACAGTATAATCCTCGACACGTGCTTCGCCTCTCTACGAGGCATCATCAGGAGATGCAGCAACAAATATAAAGCAAGCATAACTTACGTTGGTCCTTTATCAGATAAAATTTATAAAATATTACGATCTTATGATATTAACGTGGCCTTTAAAACAAATAACACTTTGCACTCTATACTTTGCAATGGAAAGGATAAAGTAGAAGGTGGGAAGAAGTCAGGCGTTTATAAATTTACATGTGATAGTTGTGACAAGGTGTATGTGGGACAAACGGGTCGTAGTTTTAACACTAGGTATAAAGAACATGTCTCTTCTTATAGACATAACCACCCGGAAAAATCCAATTTTGCAAAACATTTATTAGAAAACAGCCATTCTTTGTCGCACAATCTTTCTTTTAACACCTTACATGTTTGCGGAAAAGGATTACGTCTTAGTGTGCTTGAACAGTTGGAGATAGTCAGGTACAGCAATAGAGGTTTGATCATTAATGAACAACTTAATGTTACGTCATCACCTTTGTTACGTGTTTTTCCATCTCTTTCTAGAAATCCTATTCAGGGTATAAATAGGGCCGACCGTTTTGGACAACTCATTTCTCGGGTGGACGCGGGACCGTCAACATCTCCTGCATCTCCTGATGATGCCTCGTAGAGAGGCGAAACGCGTGTCGAGGATTATACTGTTTGGTGTTGGTTTGTTGTATTTGCATGCGTATTTTTTTTTTTTTTGGAAACTGAATGAAAATATGCGCATGTGAGCACAATTTATTGTAACATCTAACAAAGACAGTAGTTCGCGGAACAGCAAAGGAACTATAATCCATTGATCTAGTATGGAATTCCGCAAAGTAACGCCTGAATCTATCAATTATTAGAATTAGCCATAATTTCATTTGCAGGATAATGTCTTAATACATCGTTCTCAAAGTGTGAGTGAGTATTTTCGCCGGCGTTATAACATAAATATCATTGCGTGGCCTGCTAGATCACCAGATTTAAATCCCATTGAAAACCTGTGGCTATACCAATTAAGGACAGAAGTAAGTCGAGATAGGGTTACACTAATGTTTATTAGTAGTTAAACAGGGCGTCATTGTGTTACGTATATTTAATTTTTATATTTTTCTATACTATGATAGTAAATAACTACATTTTTATACTACAAAACGGGACTCAATCACGTATTGTTTTTTTTTTGCATATACGCTATTTTGTGACAGTATTTTACGATATTTTTTTCATCACTCAGTCTTTGAATTGTTAAGAAATGATAAGTTAGTAAAACAGTAAAAGGTAAATGTTAGAGCGCGTTCGCCTACAATGATGACCAGTCTCAGATTTGTAATTAATTGTATTCGCTTATAATACTGTTTTGTTAAAGGGAAGCTTCAATCCTCTTTCCAATTTTGGAAATGAATACTTAAGCTATACCCTCAACAAAATCTTAAGAAGAGATTATACTTAAATTATAGATTAATAAATTGTGTTATTTATCTTAAATAAAAATTGTGTAAGAGATAGTTTTTTTTTTTTTTCATTTCAAAGTTGTATTATTTGTAGTTGTAAGTGTTGATAGTTATTAATTGGTTGTAATTAAGAAATAAAAAACCCTAATTTTGAGGAGTGTCATCATAAGAGAACTTGTGACTATTTTTCTTTTAACTTACCTTTTATGAATACACACAGTCAATTGTATTTTTTTTTGTAACAACTACATAATTTAATAACCATACTAATATTGAATCAGTATTTCGATTGCTATAAGTGTACGCATTCATAGTCAATATTCAAGCAAAGATCCAGGCACAAATAATGATTATTTTGTTTCAGCCTAGTCTATGTATCAATTGACTATCTCTTCATATTATATGATATAATAGATTTTCATCCTTGATGACTTTCAAACAACTAGCAACGCAACTTTACGGATATTTGCATCCAAAGTAGAGTATTTTCCAAAGGAGGGTATTGTAAAGTTCCACCTTGCTTATTATATTATTTTTATTAAAGTATAGTGCCGTAATATTCATGTCATCGCATATGTTATTGAAGTGTGGATGAAGTTAAGAATGTTTAAAAACCTCGTAGTTTCATGAAGAAACAAAGTGTAAATGGCGGTATATTTGCAATGAGTCTTGTTGCAGAACAGACTCTGTTCTGTTACGATAGTAACAATACGCTTGAAAGAAAAAATTTAAAACAACCTTACTTAAAAAAAGAACATTCCGATGAATTGAGAACCTCCTCCTTTTTCTGGAAGTCGGTTAAAAAGAAGCGTGTTCCAAAAGTTAAATACAGGTGCCATTTTAATTTCAGTGGAAGCTCTTTTTTTAATAGTAATTATATTTCATCCATATAGTAGATTATTCTATTACAGAACAATTTTAGTGCTTGTGAGACTTACATATCAACAAACAAAGCATTAAATTCTTTGTTCGTTTTGATAACAACGCCTTCTAGTTTATTTTTTTGTAACCATCATGCAATGCTGACAGCTACGTGCTCTCAGCATCTTAAGACAGCCAAGCGATTATCGTCTTTGCTATGTCCATGCAATTATGCTGTTGATAGTACACATCGGGGAACGGCTTTTTGTATGGAGATGGTCAGTCTTCTTGTTTTAATGGTCCTTGATATCATGAACGTTTTTTTTTCTATGACATAAGAGAGCAGACCGGGTCGCCTGATGGTAAGCGATCACCGTCGCCCATAGACACTTGCATCACCAGAGGAGTCACAAGTGCGTTGCCGGCCTTTCAGGTGGGAGTACGCTCTTTTCTTGAAGGCTTGAAGGTTGCATCGGTCCGGAAATACTGCAGGCGGCAATTTATTCCACAGTTCAGTCGTGCGAGGCAGGAAATTCTAAGTGGTAAGGGTGGAAGATATGATAAAACAACTCACGTCTTCCCAGTTCTCCTCTGTTGGCACGACGGGGATTGAGGGCATCGCGCGCGGGCAGGTCTCGTCCTCTAAGATGTACTTTTGGCTGTCGAACAGGAAGCGTTTGGGACAAGTCGCCACGTGGAACTGTAACACATACACATACTATTATAAAGTTGTAAAAATGAAATGTCTGTACATTGAAGGTATTTTCAAAAAAAATATTGTTATGGACTATTTAGAGGACAATAAAACGAAAAATATATTTCTTGGATTTTTTGTATGTTTGTATGTGTCGTTGTGGCTTCATCACGCAAAATCGGCTAAACGGATTTCAACTATTTTTGGTACAGGGGTAGCTGGATATCTCCAGATGATTATAGGATACTTTTTACCCGACTACACTGAAGAAAAAATGAAGGGTTATGACTTTTCTCCTCCGCGAACGAAGTTGCAGGTGCCAAATAAGTTTCTTACTATGAAGCAAATATTACTATTTTTAATTGATCATTGTCAGTTTTGACATTAATTGGGTCATTTAATTATTGTTGGACCGAGTATTTATATTTATATTTTCTTAGGCAATATGTACCTAGTCTTATGTTGCCATTGTAATTTTCACATGTCACTATATAGTGGCTGAATATATTATGGCAATGCGAATAATAATAATAATAATTGTAACACCTGTATATGTACCATATATTCTAGTGAATAAACTACATTCATTCATTCATTCATTCACAATTTTTTATTTTGTGTTTCTGTGTTTTTAATGCGGAAAAATTAACACCACATTATTATCTACTGTAAGGTTATTAATACCTTTCAAAAAAACTAAAATAGGCACAGGGATCAAAGCGGATTGATAAATTCGGGGCGGTCAGCACAGTGCTCGCTGGTGGAGGGGTTGAAACACTCGACGCGTAATCAAGAGGTATCGGGTTCGAGTACTGTTGTGACCACGTGCGAGAGCAATCGCGTTTTTCTTTGCGCTTTGATTTGTATCTATAAGTTTCTGTCAAAAAATTCATTTAGGGACAAGCTTTTATTGCAGACTGTACTTTTCTTTAAACTTCCATCAACTACTCACGGAGACGATTCTAATTCTAGAGCCCAAACTCGGTAGGATTGAGTTATTTTATTACAGAGTTCCTATGACCACCTTCCTGCTCCATCATCAGATCAGCTCGATGGTATCTTATTATTCCATTGTCACCAAACATACATAAGATGTTTGCTGCGATGGGATCATTACGACGATTACGCAACTTTTTACCATTCTCCACTAAAACTGCGCTAGCTCAGTCTCTCATTCTCCCCATCTTAGATTACGCAGATGTTTGCTACCCCGATCTTACTGAGGAGCAGCTAAATAAACTTGAGCGCCTTCAAAATGTATGTATCCGGTTCATTTTCGGCTTACGTAAATATGACCATATTTCCCATTTCCGTTCACAACTTAAGTGGCTTCCAATTCGGCTTCGCCGTAAGTCTCACATTCTTGCCCTCCTCTATAGCATTCTTTTCAACCCCGCTACCCCTTGGTATCTTAAGGAGCGATTTAAATATTTGTCATCTTTACGATCTTCGCAAAATCATCTCCTTGCACCTGTTGCTTCTTCTTGCAAATTTTATAACACTTCTTTCACTTTTCATGCGATCCGGATGTGGAATACTTTGCCGTTGGACGTTAGGTGTGCTAAATCTATTTCTGTTTTTAAGAGTCATCTTAAGCAGCACTATTTATCGCTCCCTTAAACTGAGATGTCGATGTCGTGTAGTTCAGTAAATTTTTGGTAATATGTATGTATTTGTGTAGGTATATGTATATTTGTGTATATGTTTATTTGTATTTTATATTTAGTATCTAGTATCTTTGTATGTATCTGAAATGTTCATGTCTCTTTTGTTTTTCTTTCTGGCTTTAATTTATGATTTGTCTCATCTTCATGTGCACCACTTACTTACTCATTGGTTGTTTACTTTGCGCCATCTCTACTACCTTAAGGTTGTCTGGTAGAGATCGCTTTTTAGCGATAAGACCGCCTGTTGTTTACCATTTCTCATACTGGTTTAGATTTAAGTGTCTGATGTTATTTTCTTTTGGTGTGCAATAAAGAGTACTTATTATTATTATTATAAGTATACCAAATTTTAGCTCAATTGGAATCCGGGAAGTAGGTCAAATTTAACTTGCAAGATTCCATCCGAACAAACATATTACATACATATTACCTACATTGCAAGTTAAATAAAACCTTGTAAAAACTAAAGCTGGTTTTAACCTTTCCTATTCCAATGACGGATTAATACGTAGAGCGATATAGTTCAGTTCAACTATATTTATTTCTCTAAGATTACAAATCACTTACGCGAAAAACGAACAGTATTTTAGTAAGTATAATAACATTAATTACAAGTTATACATTTTATGAGTATGACTTTTTAACCGACTCCCAAAAAAGGAGAAGGAGGTTCTCAATTCGTCGGAACCGGGCCATCTTGGGCGCAAGTAAGTTATAGTCTACAGATACTTACATACATACATGCATAAAATCACGTCTTTTTCCCATTACGGGGTAGGCAGAGACTACCTCCTTCCACTTGCTACGGTCCTGGCATACAACTGCCGCTTCATCAACATTCATTAATCTCTCTATTTCTCGCATCCATCATCTGACATACTTCATCATTTTATCATTCATTCCTCCCCTTACATTTAAAGTAGCAAAGCGTCTCTCCATAGCCCACTCTTCGCTCTCGCTGGGACCGAGACGTGATGGGTTGCGAACCACATCGCCGCCATTATGGTTTTTGAAATTATTGAAACTCATTGCGTTCCCACGAGCTGCTACACCTAGTAAATAACATATTCGAACCCAGCAGAGCCCCGCGTACCAGGTAAGGGTTTAGCCTTATTCCGGGGTCACCAGTCCCAGAGCAATTCGGCACGCTAAACGACTAGACTCGCCTCTAGCCACGCATCCATCAGCACGGCATACCTTGGATTGGCAGAATAGGAGGAAGGATAACAGGGTTAAAGAAAGGAATTGTACGAATTTAGACAGGAGAAAGGGTTAAAGGATACTACTGTCCCGGAAGACTATGTATGAGCCAGTAGCAGCTGTGCTCGCATACCCGTATATCATAACAAAAATGCCGGAAAGGCAACTTCGTATGAGTAATTCCTGACTTAAGTCGACAGATCTACTGAGGGAAATGAGCTAATAAAAGAGTGATACATATCTCAGTGAGCTAAAGATGTGTACCAATCTCTTCAATTCAGTGATATGATTTATTTACCCAAGCCGGACTGAGCCGGGTACTCGCTGTCAAATTATTGCGAATGAGGCAGAACGAACAAACAAGTCAATCTGATTGATTCACATTATCTATTTCTACTCACTCATGAACACAGATCTAGTGATCGAAATGAGCTAACACAGTGATACATATTCAATAATATGATTTACACATCTCCATACCGAATCCTGATTAACACATTATCGGAGAAAAGGGGCGGCCAGTTTTACGTCTTGAAAGACCTTAGCGACGATGGGAAAACACCGTCTATCGAAGCTTGCTCTCCTGAGCATTGAAAGTGATTTAATCCGGGAACTTGATTTTAACGAAATCATCAACGATTTTTCTTCTAACCAACCTCGGCAGATTCCGTTAACGCAAAAATTTCGCATATTTCTTATTTTTGATTACATTAATATATGTTTTTTAAAATAATAGGGTACATGCAATTTTTTTTATCGCTTTTCGTAAATAAATATCAAAATAACGTAAAAACTATTTCAAAATGCGAAATTAAAATTTAAATCGGCCAAGAAATACGCAAGATATAGGCATTTTGAACTACTAATTAGACAGAGAGGTCCGATATGCACTGTTACGTCATGGTGCACTCCGGCCATATGAACTCCACATTAAATTCTGTTTTGCTAGAAAGAGATAGAATGAAATGTTTGATGGCTTATATCTTGGTTACTTTTATAGTTATTCGATTTTTTTTGTCTACTGTTTGTTACATGAATGAGCTTTAAATGAAGCAATAATTAAAATTCATGCATATACCCTATTTATTAGGTTTCACAATAAATTATTTACTGAAAAACTTAACTGAAAAAAAAAATGTGCATTTAATTTGGAAAATAATTGGTGCCAGGTGGGGGCCTCCACTCCTTTGCTGCCCCCTATGGGCTCCACACATCTAAATACGGCCCTGCACATCTCGATACCTACCTATTCGCGCAACAAATTCGCGACGTTCGTTCGGATAAACTAAGACTGAGCTGCTACTCTGAAATTCGAAGTTCTTATCGCGCCATCCCTCTCGCTCTCATGTTAAACTGTATTTGAGTGAGCGAGATGGCGCGATACGAACTTCGAATATCGAATTTCAGAGTAGCCCTCTGTGCTCGACCGATTGTACGCACGTACGGTCGATCGGGCGTATTTTGTATGGCCGCATACGCGCTGACGGTCAGCATCAGTCTGAAAGCGCGTATGCAATATACTGTTTCAATTTATCTATAAGAGTCACCGTAACTAAGATAAATTCCATCAAACTTTGTTATGTACGCCAAATAACCAGTTATTGCCACTTTTCTCAAAAAATACACGCTTTTTAAAGAAAATTCTTGCGTAGTAAGTTAGGTCTTTTGATAATGAATAATTAGGCATAAATTTTGAGTCTATCAAAGGTTTATTGAGAGACTAGATACGCAATCTTTATTTTTATAGACCTCTCTGTAAAAATCCATAATTAATTACATAGAAATATATTCTAATTTTCGAATGCAAGAAAGAGTTAAATAGAAACTGAACTATCATGTAAACCGTATTTCGAAAGTTAGTTTGTATACTTCTATTCATTGTAAGTTTGTGGCAATATTTTTTTTTTCTGATTCTGATTCTGATTGGAGCCCCTTAAGGGCCTGCATCGCCATTCGTAAACCACGCCTCAAACTCCGAGCGGGCTAATTAGTATAACTTCTAATAAGGGACGCATACGCATATATTGCTCGCGCGCATCAAAGAAAGAGAGAGCTAATACACTACATGCTTGGGGTTTTCTGGCGTAAGCGCCAGATATAAAAGTACAATGAAATCGAAGATATTATTATGTTTTGTAAACATTTAACTTAATCACGTAAAAAATAAATGGAAGAATGTCATTTTTACATAATTTAGCCGTTCCCTAATCTGTCGTTTGTACAAAACCGGAAAATGAAGACACCTTTTCGGATAACTTTTCTATCGAGGAAATTTTCAACAAACATGTTGAAAATTGCCATTAATCTTTGAATCCATACTAATATTATAAATGCGAAAGTGTGTCTGTCTGTCTGTCTGTTACCTCTTCACGCTTAAACCGCTGAACCGATTTGGATGAAATTTGATATGGAGATAGTTTAAGTCCCGGGGAAGGAAATAGGCTACTTTTTATCCCGGAAAAGTACCCTTATCCGCGATAAACACATTTAAGGCGGACGAAGTCGCGGGTAGAAGCTAGTAGGCTATATAGTCAAAAAACACATATCTGAAAACTAGCCTGTTTCATAATACACTAGATTTGACAAAAATCTCACTAACAAATAGCTTAAATTTTCGATTCATCCCCTTAATATGGGACAGGGGTAGTTAGGATAATGTAAAGACCTGACAAATGACTATCATGATAACAGTCCATATAGTTCAGAGGAACCTTCTGAGGAGTCTACTAAGGAGTATGGTGAGCGTCATCTTTTTAACCGACTTCCAAAAAAGGAGGAGGTTATATGTTCGATAGTTTGTATTTTTTTTTATGTATGTTCACCGATTACTCCGCCAATTGTGGACCGATTTTAAAAATTCTTTTTTTATTTGAAACGATATACTCCCGAGGTGGTCCCATTACCACCAAGTTGGGATCTGATGATGGGATCCCAGGGAAACCGAGGGCAATCCTCAAATTTTATAGGCACTTATAACGTTTTTCATATATTTTCTTAAGCTACTTAAGTATTTGCATATGGTAGTCATCATCTCATCATGCTGAGGTGATGACGGAAGGTACAACTCCTTAATAGTTAAGAGTTAGAGGATAATTCTTAAAAAAATCATCTATTAAGGTAGATGACGACCGGTTTGGCTCAGTGGGAGTAACGTTGCCTGCGAAGCTGAGGTCCTGGGTTCAAATCCCGGTAAGGGCAAATATTTGTGTGATGAGCAATCAATATTTGTTCCTGAGTCTTGGATGTTTTCTATGTATGTAAGTAATATATCTATCAAATATATCGTCGTCTAGTACCCATAACACAAGCCTTTGGGACTAGTTCGATTTCTGTAAAAATTGTCCCGTAATATTTATTTACTTAGTATTTATTTAGATATGTTAAGACTGTTAGTCATATTCTTTTTAGTGTGTCCCTGAAGTAGTCTCCTTATCACCAAGTCAGGATTAGATGATGGAATACCAGGGAAATCGAGAGAAACCCGTACAGACAACCCGTACGCATCCTTTTAAGCCCACGGAGACGGCACCGCGGACCTGCGTGCTACGCCGCAGTCCCCCGGACAACGTGGCAGATGTCAAAGAAAGACTCCAGTACAATATTTACAAACAAAATATATTAAAGGATGGGCGACGATGCAGGATAACATTTTTGCGAAACAAAATAAATGTGTTTGGTGGACTATTTCATTAAAGTTATACATCACGTCTAGTCAAAAACGTTTTGAAGTGATAGTGCATTGCTATTATTAGAGTATCCGTATCAGAGACAGCTGATATTCAATGTGTACTTCGAGAATCATGCCGCCGCTCCGGCGTGGCCTAAACGTGTGCGCTGCTGCACTAGAAATGTCCTCGGTTTATATTCGTGGAAATTCAGCGATCTTATCAAGCTATCAGTGCATTGTGTGCCACACGTGTTTCTTTATTATTATTGTTTATATTTTATCTATTTTCTATGTTTCCAGTTTTTTAATGTCTACGCAGCCCTGCCAAGCTTCGGTGGACCTGTTGTCTTGCCCCTCTGTGGCGACAATAAACAATATAAGGGGCAGCGGGGGCTCGCAATCCATACCGCCCGCCGTCATGGCACTCGTATGGTTGTCGATCCCCCGCTGCTCAGCGCCACACAACCTGCACCAACGTCTTCCGGCGTAGACTCCACAGGGGTATCGGTTAATAGCTCCATTGAATCTGCAGAGAGGTTGGGCCTATGGAAGACTAACTTGCCGGTCATAAAAAGAATACCCCGCGGCGCGCGGATTTCAGTGGCTCGCTGCCTCGCCACAACCATAGCCAAAGTCGTCGCAACAATTCACCCCAATCATGGGAGCGTCTACTCACCTTTCCTACTCTGTTCTCCATGCAGACAGAGCTGACAAGAACTCTCTTACTACCCACATTAAAAATAACACCATAGCTTTCACCGAGCCACATATTCCTCACGAAAACAATAGTAATAAATATCGACCCAACCTACAACAACACTACAAAATTAAGAGCATAGAAAACAAAGTATCGGAGGGAAATGTGAGTGGAGCCGCCCGTCTACTTTTCACCAGCGACGGATTGGCGACACACTCCGCCGAAACCTTTGCCGCGCTCAGAGAAAAGCACCCCGCCCCTCCCACTTCTACACAGCTGCCAGATCCCCTTCCCCAGAAGACGACACTATCACTATAACTGAGGAGGTAGTACAACAGGCCATTCTCTCGTTCCCGAATGGCTCAGCCGGTGGCCTCGACGCCCTGTCACCTCAAAATTTAAAGGATCTGACAGCTGTGACTTCAGGTGATGCAGGGACGGCTCTTCTAAAAGAGATAACCGCCCAGCAATCTCATGCTGTCCGGTCGCGTCAATACCGAGATAGTCCCCGTCCTTTAACCTTATAGCCCTCGCCAAAAAGGACGGCGGTATCCGCTCGATCGCCGTCGGCTGTACCCTCAGGCGCTTAACTTCGAAATTGTGCTGCCGAAAATTCCACCAGAGGCTGACCAAGATATTCTCGCCGCCACAGCTGGGCGTCGGAGTGAAAGGCGGTTGTGAGGCGGCACACGCTGCACGCTCTTTTCTGAGTCGCCCAGACTATGAAGTATTTATAAAATTGGATGTCAAAAATGCATTTAATTCGGTAGATCGCGGTGCCCTCCTAGCAGAAGCCAGAAAAGAACTGCCAGAGCTTTATAAGTATTTCTGGCAATGCTATGGAGCACCCACAAAATTACTTTTCGCCGACAACACTATCCCTTCAAGTGTGGGATGTCAACAGGGCGACCCGCTTGGTCCTGCTTTATTTAGTTTGGCTATCCATCCGGTGATTTCTAATCTAAATTCCAAATTTAACATGTGGTACCTAGACGACAGCTTCCTGGGTGGAGACGGCGCCACCATGCCGCCACCGTTCTACAGGATTAACAATTCATTATGGATAAATTTTCGGAAATCGGTCTCTGCCTAAATTGTACAAAATGCGAAATCTACCTACCTAATCACCTGTCATTGGAAAAAAGAATCGAAATTCTTACAAATTTTAACGCAGTCCTACCAAATATTTCGATCCTATCAAATTCTTCCCTTACACTCTTAGGCTCACCAATATTTGATGAAGCGATAAAACCCATTATAAATTGCAAACTTAACCTTTTTAATAGCACATCAAACCTTTTATTCGAAATCAATCCGCATATGGCACTTTTTATTATCCGGTTATGTTTGTTTACGCCAAAATTTATGCATCTACTCCTTAGTTGCCCGGTATGGAAATTTCCTTATATTTTATCGGCCATAGATTACTCCCTCCGTTCAACGATTTCCAAAATTTTGAATCTTAATTTCAATGACAAGACCTGGATTCAAGCGGTTCTCCCAATAAGGTTTGGGGGCCTGGGCGTTCGCTCCTCGACCAGTGTGGCACTTCCGGCGTTCCTGTCCTCCGCCTACAGCTCGCTGTCTTTGGTCGGTATTATTTTAAACCTACCACAGATATCCGACGCAGAGCTAGCGAGCCTGGTGGAGGCAGGGAGTGCCTGGTGTGACTCCTATCCCGGGGCCGACATCCGGGTCTCCAAATCTTGCCGGAGGGCCTGGGACGCCCCTCGCCTCCAGGCAACCCACACAGCCCTCATTGAAAATAGTCTAGAAGACTCGGAGCGTGCCCGTATTTTGGCGGTATCTGCGGCTGAATCAGGGCACTGGTTGCGTGCTCTGCCCTCCCACAATGTGGGAACAGTTCTCGAATCAGGCTGCCTGCGAATAGTAGTTTGCCTAAGGCTTGGGTCGAGAATATGCGTCCCCCATACATGTTGCTGTAGCAAGAGCGTAGACCAGCTGGGCCGACACGGCCTCTCATGCCCCAGAACCGCCGGCCGTCTATATCGCCACGGTGCCATAAATGACCTGGTCCGCCGTGCGCTTGCCACCCGCCTCTGCGCCTGCTATATTGGAACCCTTGGGTATGGCTAGAGACGATGGCAGGCGTCCGGACGGAGCCACATTGGTGCCATGGAAACTGGGCAGAGCCTTGGTGTGGGACGCAACTTGCGTTTATACGTTCGCTGCGTCCCACATTCGGGCAACTCGACTACAACCCGGCGCAGCGGCCGACCAGGCCCAAATACATAGAAGATTATTTATGGCTTTTTAGTTTATTTTGAAGTCGGTTCTTTTTTTATTTAAGTTCTTAAGCCAACAACCAAAAAAAATGTTCAACAAAACATGTTTCCGCATTAATCTTTAAATAGGTTATATAGTCAAAAAACACATATCTGAAAACCGGCGTGTTAAGTATATACTAGATTTAACAAAAAATACGCCAAGAAAAACAGCTAAAATTTTCGATGCATCCCGTTAATCATCTTTCATTGGATAATCGAGGTTCTCTGTACAATGTTAATAATGATATCATGTTATGTAGATTGAGAAAGCCCCACAAGTAAGTGCGCTTTCAAAAAATCTTTGCTCAAACTCTTTGTTAACAAAACTGCAAACTCTTAGCTTCTCTGATTAGCTTGTTTCGTCTGAATTTATTTATCTAGATAGGTATATATTATATGAATATATATGTATGTAAGTATTTATCTTCCTAAATTATGTTTGTAAATTAGTTGCACCACCCACAATTTATCTGTTTTGCCTCTAGGTTGACTGATAGAGAATGCCCTATGGTATTAAGTCTGCCTTTTGTACGATAAGTTTTTCTTTCGTGCAATAAAGATTAAATAAATAAATGTTACTCACATCAAGTTCAGCGTCATTAATCACGTGTGTCGCGTCAAACGGGCAGTTCACTTTGGAACAGTTCAAGTACTGCTTCCTGCACTTCTGCAGGTGAATGTGCATTCTATAATGCTCTACCTGGTGTGCCTTGTTGTAAGGGCAGGTCATGAGTTGGTTGGGTTTCGGGTCGATCACTGATCTGTGGACAAAAAATATTATTCATAAATTTTTACTATTACTAAAAACGTGCCAGTTTTTTAAAACGCGATGGATTGAATGTGTTAAAGGTGTAAGCGCTGAAATGAGCAATAATAGGGATGAATGGAAGAGGAAACAATGTTGTGCCGACCCTACATAAGTGGGATAAGGGCAGGGAGATGATGACTAAAAACATTTCAGTTTGCATGTCATGTTTTGGTTTCCTTTTTTGATTTTGTGTAAGTGTGGGTCGGAACATATGGGCCCTTTCTATAACTTATGCCTTTGTATGCTTAAATATAGTAAAAAATATAAAAATCATTTATTGCAGACGCTAGGGCATTCATAGTCTGTTATGGGACATAATTACAAAATAAAAGAGAAGGAAAAAGGGGCATCAGCATCACTGCTATTTAATAATAATAATAATTCATTTCTTTTCAGATTAAGTATCCATAGAATTGTTAGTTACATTGTACAAAAACTCAGTTTTAACTCATTAATATATGCGCATATATCCACACTTACAGACGCACACACACACACACACACACACACACACACACACACACACACACACACACAAACACACTCATTCGAACATAGCTACTTGTTACTTGGATTCTGTAGTCATAATTTGTTATAATACCATTATATAATATGTTTCTCTTTTAAACCCATATTCCTGTGTAAGCTGTTAAAAACAAAAATTTGTTTGCCATTGCACCCTTGGATCACAAATCACAAGATACAGGCTTAGCCTAGTTTGTGATCCGCGAGTACTGTATTTATCTTGTAATATTATGGTTTTTTTGGCCAAATAAATTATTATTATTGTTTACCTTAGCTATGTTAGTAAAAAATATATTAAACATTTAATGTACTTAACATTAAACATTTAATGTACTTCAATTTTCAGTTTTTTTGTCTTCAGGTACCAAACAAGCTTCTAAAAGGCTTGTTAAAATACGATGCCCTTTGTTAGGGTACTAAGTGCCAATCCAGTGGAGCTGCAGTTAAGCTAGGAGTGCCACAGGGCTCTATCTTAGGGCCATTTCTATTTTTGGTTTATATAAATGACTTACCATCTATAGTAGAAAATCCTTGTGATATAGTACTATTTGATGATGATACATCATTAATTTTCAAAGTTGCCCGGAAAGCAACAGACTATGCCGAAATTAATAGTGTACTAGTTAAAGTACTTGACTGGTTTAATATTAATAATCTGCTATTGAATGCTAAGAAAACGAAATGTGTTAGATTTGCTTTACCGAATGTTAGAGCAGTGGATTCTACTATATCGCTCAATGGTGAATGTTTAGAAATGGTGGATAGGGCATTATTCTAAGGTATAACATTGGACAAGAAGTTGCAATGGAGTCCCCATTTAGCAGTACTTGCAGGTAAATTAAGTTCAGCAGTTTATGCTATTAGAAAAATTAGACAATTGACCAATGTTGATACTTCTTGCTTAGTATATCATAGTTATTTTCATAGTATCATGTCATACGGTATTCTGGTTGGGGGCAAAGCAGCTGACATACAGACTATATTTGTGTTACAAAAAAGAGCGATTCGTTCTATATATAACCTGAACTCCCGTGACTCCTTAAGAGAACTTTTTAAAGACATCAACATATTAACCGTAGCGTCCCAATATGTTTATGAGAATATTATTTATGTTATTAAGAGCCAAGAGTCTTTTACTAAGAAGAGAACCAAGAATTCAGATATCCACAATTTTAATACTAGAAATAAAAACAATGTATACATTGTTATAATAAGCTACCAGATGATGCTTTAAAATTACCGTATCCAGCTCTCAAAAATTACTTAAAAGAGTCCCTAATGGCAAAGGCATATTATAGGGTAGAGGACTATTTTACAGACAAAAATGCATGGCCCAAAACAGAAACCAAATAATTTACTTTTACCGGGACATGGTTCTTATAAGGTGGCATATCAAACGTATGTAAGTTGTTTTAAATAAAAAACCACTATTTCGCTTTTTATATTCTATATTTTTTTTACTTTTATATGTTTCGATATGTCTTCTTGAAGAACTACGCATTGAGTTTATACTCAAAACATATATTTAGGTTAGTTATATAAGAGTTATTTCGAAAAAATGACTGTTGAGTTTGTTTCGGCTGTCTTCTCTTCAGTGGTCTCCTCTTGGGAAATGCTGTAAAGTCAGACTTGTAAAAGTGCCCTTGCAGCCTACATACAGAATAAAGATCATTATATCATTAAGTGAATTAGCTCACTGGATAGTAAAAATTCTATACAATAGTTGGTCTATCTCAATTTCTAGTGACTTATCATTTGGAATGTTTCTGCATAACTACATGCCTTTGATAACCGTTTGACCACTTTCATCTATACTATTATAAAGTTATAAAAATGAAATGTCTGTACATTAAGTATGTTTAAAAAAAACACAGACTATTTGGAGGACACTGACTTAAAAAATATATTTCTTGGATTTTTTTATGTTTGTATGCCAAATCGGCTAACGGATTTCAACTATTTTTGGTACATGGGTAGCTGGGTATCTCCAGATGGTTATAGGATACTTTTTACCCGCCTACCCTGAACAAAAAGAGGGTTATGATTTATTCTCCTCTGCAGACATAGTTTGCGGGCATCTTCTAGTATATTTGAATAAGGTTGGCAGTCAACCGAAATGCAAGCAATACAATACCCCTGACTTCAACTTCTTTTAGCCCTCGGTTACGCAACATAAACGGTTCATACCAATACCACTCCTCCGATATTGCATAAACTAACCAGAACACTTTATATACTGGCATGGGTAGAGGGCAGGTGATATTATGGTTTAGTTCAGATCTGGTTTTGATTTTAATGGCTACTGTCCAGGGTACAATTTTAACAGCGCCAAGGTTGGAAGCTGCAAGTGATCAATTAAAAAACATCATCTAAAAGCGGTTTCAACTTAATCGCTTGGGGAACCAAACAATAATAATAATAAATAGTAGCATTGATATTGGGACTTCTCCACTGTCCAGTTTTTGACAGCAAATAAAAAGAAGTGCAGGAAGATTTTATCAATTTTACAATTGGTACAAGCGGGTATTCCTTATAAACAAATTCCAACTTCTCAATTTACAACAAAGTTATCGGAAAAACGTATACTCTTTTAACAGTAAACTATTTATGACCAGACCAATCTAGACTAATATAATCTACGCATAGCGGAACCTTTTTCTCGTTATCAATATAAAGTCTAAGGGATTGTATTTTAATGCACCTATATATATAACAAACCCATCGCAGTCGCAATTTATGAAAAACAAGTTAACAAACACAGCACAGTATAAATACTATTATAATAAGATATTACTTACGAGTACATGGTCGAAAAGTTGGTTTGGTTTTAATTCAGAAAATGTTTCGTTGAAAGTTGATATGATACCGAATACGCCGAATACCGATTCCGTTTAAATACAAAGAGCCGAGTCCAATAAACAATTCAGTTTTTTTTTTAATGTTTTTTGTGACCATGGAATCAAAGTTTTTTAGTCGAAAAACAAGTTAGATACAAGCAGTGTTACGAGCGCTCTTGATAAGTTACGTTTCGTTTCTCAACTCTTTACAAAAACCGGCCAAGTGCGGATCAGATTCACGCACCGAGTGTTCCCTATAAAATGTCACTTGATCTAATAGGCCAGGACTGTTACCCCGAAACTAAAAATCGAAGTTCGTAACGTGCTGTCCCTCTCGCTCTCATGTTATGCCTTGTTTGAGTGAGCGAGATGACGCCATACGAACTTCGTTTTTCGGATTTCGGAGTAGCCCCTCAGTTAAGTTTGCAACTTGTATCTAGGGGCTACTCCGCAGGCTAGCTTAGCTTGCAGGCCCACTGCAGCTACATTTTTAAATTATGCGGTTGATTCCATTCTCATCTTTCATTTACCAGACTCTAGTGTTATTTCACGTTTGATACAAGAGAATCAGTTAGATGTCACAATTATAGTATTTGCGCCGTGTGTAATTTGTGTTGCTGAGCTTTAATGTTGTATTTCTGGTCCCCCACAGACACAAACTAGGATGTAATAACGAACGATCGATATATTAGTTACAGAGGAGCTACTCTCATAATTCGCTTGTCTTTATCCCATTTACTTGGGGTCGGCGCGGCATGTTTTTTTCTTCCATACCTCTCTATCACTCGTCATCTCGTCACTTACATCCTTCCTCTTCATGTCATCTCTCACGCAATCCATCCACCGTTTCCTCGGCCTACCCCTCCTCTTACATCCTTCCAAATGCATATCTAATACCCTTCTTGTCACATGGCTCTCATCCTTCCGCACAATATGTCCATACCACCGTAGGCGATTTGCTCTCAGCTTATCGACTACGGGTGCTACTTTCAGGCATCCTCTTATATACTCATTCCTTATCCGATCCATTCTCGTCACGCCACTCATCCATCTCAACATTCTCATCTCCGTAACATGCAATCTGTTTTCATCCGTCACCTTTGCGGCCCAACATTCCGATCCAAACATGACAACAGGTCTCACAATGCTCTTGTAGATTTTGCCCTTTAATCGAAGGGGCATTCGGGCATCGCATATTACTCCCGAGACCTGTCGCCATTTCATCCATCCTGCGCTGATTCGGTTTTTAATGTGACGGTCAATATCACCATCGCACTGTATGAGTGACCCTAGGTATCGGAAATCGGAGCAGACCGGCAGCGTTACGCCATCGAGTTCTATGGGCGTTAGATTGGGAAGACCGCCAAAATCGCAAATCAGGTGTTCTGTTTTGGATCGACTGATATTAAGGCCAACATTCTCCAATTATTGCCGCCACTGCTCTAAGTCTGCTCTGAATTTCAAGCCCCTCTTCACCGACAGGGACAATATCGTCAGCAAAGACCATACACCAGGGTGCCTCCTCCTGAGTGCCTGATGACAGAGCGTCTAT
The DNA here is from genome assembly GCA_905404275.2 of Hedya salicella. Taxonomy (NCBI): domain Eukaryota; kingdom Metazoa; phylum Arthropoda; class Insecta; order Lepidoptera; family Tortricidae; genus Hedya; species Hedya salicella. The sequence continues at coordinate 2,886,537 of FR990120.1, forward strand.
GACAAGCAGAAAGAGGTAGGGGCTTAAAGCCGACCCCTGGTGTAAGCCCACCGCGACACTGAACCTGTCCGTGGTGCCAGCCGCCGACCGGACGCATGTACAACATCTGTCATACATAGACCGAATCAACCTCACATACTTCCCAGGTACACATTTTTCTTTCAAGGCCCACCACAAAACCTCACGAGGTACACGATCATAAGCCTTCTCGAGATCAACAAACACCATATGCAGGTTTTTTTGCGCAAGTCTATATTTTTCACACAATTGGCGAAGTGCGAATATGGCGTCCGTTGTAACCCTGCCCGGCATTAAACCGAATTGGTTTTGTGGTATATCCATACGTCGTTATCGCGGGTACAATTACCAATCAGATAAAGAGCAGATAAAACAGAATGTCTATTTGGTAGAAACGGACGTATTCTGCCTACAGCTACTAAACATCTAAGAAGCTCTTTACATGTGGAGAGTTTTCTCTAGAAAAGATCAATAAAAAATATAGCCGCAAAGGGGTATGGGTTTAAACTGTTGTCATATGTTTCCATCTGTTTAGTTAACAAGTTTATACATAGGAAATAAGTAAATTTAATTATCTTTTAACGTCTTTTTTTAACAATTTTAACAATATATACGTACTCGTGTGAAGATAACTGTTATCGTCTACTAATTAAACGCTTACCTACTTAGAAGAAAGTCTATTTAAAAAATAAGAAAACAACGTGTGTAATTTTTACTAACGTGTATTTTTCACATCTATTATTTGGTTTTCGTAATAGATTACAAAGATTTTTTCTAAATTTTCCACAGTCAATTTGCGGCGTCTAGCAGTCCATTTTAATTGACTAAATGATCTTTCAACATCAACTGTTGTTGTAGGTGCATACTTGAAACGATGGAAATAATCTAGAGTAGTGTGACAAACTCGTAATGATGATTCAAGTATTATCTCCTTCCCTTGTATCAATTCATTATTTTTTTTTATTATGTCAAATCCAGTATTTTTCTTCAAGACATGTTTCAGCTTTTTAAATATTCTTTTTCCATTAGCACTCAAATTTAATTTCGATATATGCTTGTATGTTTTTTGAACGATGGCTAAACTTTCACTGAGAGATAGATTCGGGCACTGCAATTTGTTTATAGCGTCTGGAAGTACCTGAAGATATTTCGCTATAAAATTTAAATCATTCCGAATTTTCGCACTGCGAAATGCTTTTTTTGCCTTTGTGATACATGCTGCGTCAGAATCACGAAATGTGTCCACAACGCCTTTTATTTCCTCGAAATACTTGTAATAGTATGTCGCAACCTCAATCCACTGTTGGATTTGGAGGTAAGGGTATTCCATTAACCATTTCTTTAAATATTTTTATTCTTTTTGGCGATTTTCGAAAAACTTTTTTTACATTTGATGTTAATTTATTCACTTCTGGAAAAAGAACGCGAACTTGATCAGCAACTCTGTTAAGACCATGAGCCAAACATGTAACATGGAGAAGGTTTGGGTAATTTTTTTTCAATGTTCTACCCGCTTTTTGCATGTACCCTACACCACCAGTTAATAATAACAACACTTTCTCATACTTTTTGTTTTACAAATATCATGATAATAATCACAATTTTTGCAATTTATTAGTGGATCACTCCACTAGTGTTATTATTATAAACAAAGATCAGAAACAAATGAAAAAAAAATTCTACGATACTGGACTTGAACCAGTGCCTTGAGCCAGACCGCACTGCAGGCACTGGTTCAAGTCCAGTATCATCGAAAAAAATTTTCATTTGTTTCTGATCTTTGTTTATAATAACACTTTCTCATGTTTATTGTGGTCGGGACCCCACAAATTATCCATTGCATTTTTGACGGTATGCGTTATACTTATATTGTTAGTTTGTTCCAATTTTTTGCTTGACAATACATGTGGAGTTCCGACTGCATCTTCAAGCAATGCACCGACTATCACATTAGCAATTTGACGACCCCTAGCATCTGTTGTTTCATCAACACTCACATAAATAAAAGCATTTTCTAACTCCTTTTTAATTTTTTGCATTTGTTCGTCGTATATTTGGTTTACGTAATTCTGTCTCAACAAACATTCCGAAGGGACCTCCACAGTTTTTTCGAACTTTCCAGAGACGCAGTTATTGATAAAATTTTTGAATATGGCATTTTCTAACTGAGACCATGGTATATTACAGCTTACCATAAATTTGGTCAATTCCATCCTAAAATCTTTTTTGACGGATGTATGCTTTTCCGAGTTGAAATGTCGTTCCATAGAAGCTTTTCTCTGGGGGAAACTAACATTGCACTTAGTGCAATATAATTTTGTATCGCGAGCCTGTAATTCAGGATAATCCTTTGTCCACAACTCGACAAATTCATCGCACGTTTTTTTCCTTCGCGGCATTTTAAAAGCACTCGGCAATAAATATATTACACACAGTTATCAGTACGGATAATTGATAATGTACTTACTAACAAATGAAAATGTCAAATAGGAAAAATTATTAAAGAGTTTGCATTGCGACTGCATAGTTAATCTATTTAAGTTGTATTGGTACTTAAGTCAAGTATGGAGGTCGGGTATTAGAAATACCTAATGTGTGATACATTTTAAACTCGTAGGAGTAGGCATAGATGTTCCTCAAAATGAGTTTCGCATCTGTCATTGCTTGTTTTTCATAATCTTTCTGTACTGTCAAATCGTTTTTGTACCCGCGATAACGACGTATGGTTATATCACTCTCATATCTCATTCGTCTCTCTATTACTTTCACCCACACTTTCATACTATGTGACATGAGCTTTATTCCTCTATAGTTGTTGCATTCTTGTACATCCCCCTTATTTTCAAAAATAGGCACAAGTAGGCTGTCGCACCATTCGTCGGGGATACTCTCCTCCTGCAACAACTTATTGAAGAATAAAGTCAGCCACCTACATCCATCCTCACTCAACAACTTCCACACCTCTCCTGGTTTTTTATCTGGTCCGACAGCTTTCCCATTCTTCATACTTTTCACAGCCTTCCTTACTTCATCAATGTCTATTTCTTTTACAACACCCATATTCAATGGTTGGCTTTCTAACACTCTGTTCCAAGCATTCTCTTCATTCATGAGCTTTTCAAAGTAGCCTTTCCACCGACACTTTATACTTTCGTCTTCCGTTAACACCTTTCCGGCATCGTCTTTTACACATTTTACATTACATACATCTCTAGCATTCCTTTCTCCTGCTTTTGCTAAGCGATACAGTTGTTTCTCCCCTTTAGGACTTTCCAAAGCCTCATATAATTTGTCCTGAGCTGCTGATCTGGCAATAGCAACCGCTCGTTTAGCTATCTTCTTACACTCTTTATACTCAATCCTCTTAGCTTCCTTCTCACTTTCATTTCCTCTTTCAACACTCTGCCATTCCTTAAATGCTTGCTTCTTCTTTTTCACTATTTCTTGCACCTCATCATTCCACCACCACGTTTCCTTGTCTAACACGCATTTCCCAATGACTCCACACTTAAACGACCCGCACCGCATAAATGCACAATTTCTCAATGTACCTGGCAGAACTGATTTAAAATTATCGCAATTGACTTTTTATGAATTTCATAGGTATGGCTCGGCGGTATTCCAATTGAAACCTGTGTCTGAGGTTATTGTTGCCAAGGTGATTCAATCCATTAAAACCAAAGCCCAAGGAATTGATGGAATATCTCTCGATATGCTTATATTAACACTGCCGCGTACGTTAAATGTAATAACCGCTATAGTAAACCAATCATTGAGTACCGGCGTGTTCCCCGACCTTTGGAAAGTAGCAATAGTGAAGCCAATCCCCAAGAAATCACCGCCGACAGATTTAAAAGATCTTCGACCTATCAGTATTTTACCCATGATGTCTAAAATTTTAGAAAAGATAGTCTGTATGCAGTTAACAGATTTCTTAGAAGGAAATAATATCTTGCCGACTATGCAGTCCGGTTTTCGAAAGAAATGTAGTACAGCTACAGCTTTATTAGACGTAGTCGATAACATCTTAGCAGCGCGGGATGTAGGGATGGGAACGATTCTTGTATTGCTGGATTTTTCGCGCGCCTTTGACACCATAGATACAACACTTTTGCTCTCTAAACTCTCATACTATGGCTTTGATCCTGGCGCCATCAGATGGTTTAATAGTTACCTAACTGGACGTACACAATTAGTAGAGGTACGTAATTCAGATGGTTCATCTCTGGTATCTGATCAAGTGCCTGTGAATAGAGGGGTTCCTGAAGGTTCAATTTTAGGCCCAATACTTTTTATTTTATATTCCGCCGACATTATAAAGTGTATAAGTAATTGCAGCTACCACATGTACGCAGACGATTTACAAGTATATATTTCATTTAAGCCCAATGATATGCAACAAGCCGTTAACAAGTTAAATCAAGATCTAGATCAAATCAATCGTTGGTGCACTCAAAACGGTTTAATTCTCAACGCATCTAAATCAAAATTTCTAGTTTTGGGATCAAAAACCAAATAGCAAAGATTCTTACTAAGGAACCCAATCTAGTCATTGATGGCGACAAGTTAGATTATGTAACAGAGGCTCGTAATCTAGGTGTGCATATGGATGGTATGCTGCATTTTGAAAAGCATGTTGCCGAGACTGTCCGTAACTGCTTCTTCCGTTTGAAAGTCTTATATCAAGTCAGAAATTATTTAAACATTGATATGCGCATCAAATTATGTGACTCCTTAATTCTTTCAAAACTGAACTACGCGGATACCATTTTAGGACAGTGCTTGCTATCACGAACAAAGAGGCTCATACAACGTCTCCAAAATGCCTGTGTCAGATTTTGTTACCCAGTCCCCCCTCGAGCTCACATCACGCCATTCTTAAACATGGGAGGTTTACTTAAGATGGAAGCTCGTCGAGCATATCACTTGACTTCACTCTTGTTTGAAGTGATTAGGTTAATATTTTCACGCGCGCACGAAAGACTGGCGCTCCGGCTCGTATGCCCGCGACACGGTACGGCGGCGTTTCGTGGCAGTTTTCGGTATGCTGCTACGAAATGCTGGAACAATCTTCCACCACCGATCAGAAAAGCCCCTACACTGTTTGTTTTTAAAAAACGTTTAAAGCAGTATCTTCTGGCGTAACCAATGTGTGCGGGGGGATAGCCTTGCTGAATTTGTCACGACCGTAAAGTTAAGGGCTGATTGCAACTTATATAATACTAGCTGCTGCCCGCGACTTCGTCCGCCTTAAATTCGTTTATCGCGGGTAACGGTATTTTTCCGGGATAAAAAGTAGCCTATGTCCTTCCCCGGGACTCAAAATATCTCCATACCAAATTTCACCCAAGTCGGTTCAGCGGTTTAAGCGTGAAGAGGTAACAGACAGACAGACAGAAACACTTTCGCATCTATAATATGATAGTATAGTATAGATAATGCGTCTTAAAGATAGGCTGGTCTAAGTACATATATATATCAGGGTTATTGTGTTTATTTTGTCCATATTAATTTAATTTAATGTATTTATCTTTATACATATATGCCATTCACACAGGCACGCACATAAATGAGTAGGTACACAGCGTACATACACAGCACGCTGTCTCACACATGTCCTGTTCTGGATCCACGGAAGATCAGCGTCATGGCACTCATGAGTGCTCTGACATATGCTGAGTGGACTCCATTTTTGTAAACACAAATATGATTGATTATAGCTCCTAGGTTTAGCTTTAAGTCTAGGTTAGGTCTATACATGTCACTTTTCCAATGTACTGTAATTTTTGTTGTTGTTTACAAAATAAATGTATCTTCTTCTTCTTCCATCTCGCTCCCTCATAGTCGGCCAATGGAATCGTTTGCTTGTGGAAGAGGTATGCCTCGTCGACACGATTGCCCTTGGATTTTGTCAAGCGTCCACACTACCATTTCTGATCGTCTGGAAGTACAATCATGCAATATTAAGTAACTGTCAGTTATGTTGTGACATATTGCTTTTATATGCATTTGCATTTTAGATTTTTGGTAATTATCGTACCACTTGTGCGAGAATATTCCTTCTTTTTGGTTTATTCAGGAGATCATTTTGCTTGTGAAATCACAATGGATGAAATAAACGACATGGGAGATCCTGTGCAATTTTCGAAAGGAGTAAATCGCAGGTATATTTTTTATTAATTGAACACGAAATTATTTTTTTTTCTTTAAGTAACTTTAATTTTGAAATAAAACTTTAATTTTTCTACATAAGAATAATAATAACATCAACAATATTACAACGATAAACATTTTATAGTATAATAATAATAATGAAATATTGATTTTATACATAGGTTTTACAAGTATGACTACGGCATTTCCCAAGAGGAGACCACTGTTGAGAAGAAAGCCGAAACAAACTCAACAGTCAGCCATTTTTTTCTAAATAATTCTTAACTATTACAATCTTACTAATTAGCCTTAATCTTAAATACTAACTCTTTCAAGTTAAAAATACTTTTTTGTCATCTGAGCGTTTTCGTTGCGTCCTTACTTGCGCTAAAGACTTGTACTGTTATAAAGTTGTAACAGTTAAATGTCTGTACATTAAAGATATTTGAGAAATTAATGAGTGATATGGACTATTGAAGGTCACACAATCGAAAAATATATTTTTTGTATGTTTCATTGTGGCTTCGTCAAAACGGCTGTTGGATTTCAACAATTTTGTAATCAAATAGTTTTCCGACTATGCTGAAGAATAAAAAGGGTTATGATTTTTTTCTCCTCCACTGACAAATTTGGTATTTGGCTTAGCTTCACGCCAATGATGATTTCATTAAAATAAACAACACAACTGTATATAGTTCAATACTGTGTTTTAATTTTTATTGGATAATAGCTGCCCGCTCCGGCTTTGCACTGGTGCATCAAGGAAGATGAGATCTAAAGTTCCCCTTACTGTGTGGACCATGTAATGAAAAATTTTTTTTAAGATCTCCCTTATATCTAGTAGTCTCACTCACTTTCATAAAATTTTCAGTTTTCCATGCAGTTACTCTATTATCTTACATACAAAACAGCTACAGATATATTGCCACAATTAAACCAATAGTCCATTACAATCTTTTTTATATTTAAATATCTTCCATCTACAGACATTTCATTTTTACAACTTTATAATAGTATAGATAAGGGACCCGCATTCACTGTTTTAACTTCTATACTTTGTTCGTCCTTACCTGTCCTAAATAGTTAACAGCATTCTAGCCTAAAAGTACACCTTTTTTGTCTCAAACTCCCATTTTCTCGTGAATAAAGTAACAGGAATTATTATTTTTAGTGCCAGGTTGTCAATTTCATACATTAAATTTATTTATTTGCGAGAAAACAGCTGATATTGGCATTAAATGCATATTTTTAGGTTACAATGTTGTTTACTATTTAGGACAAGTAAGGATGAATAGTGTATAAGTATACTATTATAAAGTTTGAAAATGACATGTCGGTACATTGAAGATATTTTCAAAAAAATATTGTAACGGACTATTTGTAGGTCACTGAATTGAAAAAAATATTTTTGGATTTTTTTTATGTTTGTAAGTATGTGTCGTTGCAGGTTCATCATGCCAAATCCACTAAACGGATTATAACTATTTTTGGTACACGGGTAGCTGGGCATCTCTTGATGGTTATAGGATACTTTTTAGGTTTACCCATCTACATTATGACTTTTTCTCTTCCGGGAACGAAGTTGTGGGCGCATTCTACTACACCATATATTTAAACAGAGAAACCTTTTTAAGGTATCATAAATTTCAAAAAAAGAAACCTTTTAAAGGCATTATTTCACAAGGAATGGGATATGTTTGTGTGGGTCTAAAAGTTATTTCAACTATTATTGGATGATGAACTAATCACCATTTTTCAAGGTGTATCAGCCATTTTGCATTGTCTCATCAAATGTTGCCTGGTATTAAAAATCTCAAAATTTGTAAAAAATATATGAGATCTTGATAGAGCAAGTAAATTAAGTTACTACATAAAAATTTTGAGTAGTACTTACTTGTAGCTTGTTTTATGAGCCCTTAAAGTTGGGTAGAAAGTCCATTTTTAACCGACTTCAAAAAAGGAGGTTCAGTTTGACCTATGTATGTATGTTTGTCCGCGATTATCTCGCGTTTGGCTGAATCGATTTTGATGCGGTTTTCAGAAAAGTATTTGTTACACTTAGGATAAGGTTTTGGTATTTTAACCGACTTCAAAAAAGGAGGTTATCAATTTGACCCGTCTGTATGTATGTTTGTCCGCGATTATTAACGACACTCCAGAGGTGTCGTTTTGTTTTGGGGGTGTCGTTAACAATGAAAAAAATAATATATAATTTAAAAAAATACATACAGGTCATACTAAGAACCTCCTTTAAAAAAAAAACATTTAAATATAATTTCTCATCCTGGTTACTATATAACTGTTCCCGCCTTTTATATTTGAAACGATGGAGCTCAACCGCGACCCGAACACCTACGATTATAAATTAGATTTTACTGGACTACCAAGTTTACAATTATTGCAATCAGCATTAGGGGACACAGCTTCATCCCCCGAGCAACAGTTTTTAAATGAAATGAAACAATTTAACGGATTATATCGCGTATATTATCTCATTTTAGTTCCCGACGTTTCGGAAGCTTTTCAGCTTTCCATGGTCACGGGTGGACTGAGAAAAGATGTATTTTCCTCTGTCAAAGTTACAATTTAAGCAAGCTACCCATTTTTGAAAAAACAAATAAAGGTGTACATACATGCCAGATGGGCCTAAGCTGTAAAGACAGTTACACATGTGCCAGGAGGGCTTAATTGTTTTATTTTTAATAATTTACCAAGCAGCATTTCACAAATGAGGCGTACTAAGGAGAAAAGAAACGCTGCATAGAAAAACTGCCAGGCTAACTCATTACTAATAATTTTTTTTTTTTTTTTTTAAATGGTTTAGTGAATTTTAAAAGGGTTACAATTAATATGAATTAACCAACTTTTACATTTCTTACTTCCAAAGACTTTTTTATAAAATTTAATTATTGTTTTGGGATATACTATACTAGTGAGTGAGTGATCAATAGGAAATTGACTCAATTGTACCAGGTAAGTAATTGTATTTATTGTTTAATGGGTTAGGTAAAATAATAGTACCTAATTAGAGTTAGTAGAGCTGGGCAGCTTTACGAAGAGCGTAGGCACAATCTGACTGGGTACAATGCAGAGAAATTGTTGTACATAAATAGACAGGCCTCCTTCGGAACCCCTTATGTCGTTTGTCCTAATGTATCGTTTGTCATAACGCATTTTTTTCAGACCGTAAATTTTTCAGGATTTTTTAAAAGATCACCGCATCTATATTCTCGAAATATGTAAATTCGGTAGACAACAAAATAGTATTTTTAAGAAAAGACATGAACTTCCCACAAGTCATACTCTGCGACACAAAAACAAACTTCTCCTGCCGGCATCTAAACTAACAATACATTCAAACAGCACCTACGTAATGGCCATAAAAATATATAATAATTTACCGAATTCACTGACCAATGAAATTTCTGACATAAAGTTTATCAAAAAATTGAAACAATTATTAATATCTAAATGCTACTGTTCACGATTATTTAAATGATAAATTAAAATGAGCACTGACATTGAATTTTCACCAATTTAATTATTATTATTATTATGTCCAATTATCATTTTCAATTCAATTATTTTCAAATGTTAAATTTTAATGTAAATACATATGTCTTGAGACGTAAATTAATAATCTTATTATACTAATATAAGAATATAATTATATAAACAACATTTTATGGATGTAAAACAGTTGTACATAATATCTTAAATTAATAATGTTTTTAGTATGTAAGAAATTGCAATGCCCTAGCAGGGTCTCATGTACCTACATAATAACTACCTTACCATCCATTGTAAAATGAACATGATACGCAATACATGATATGATATGATATGATATGATGATATAGATTAGCACAGGTTAGGTTTGTTTTATAACGTTTACAACAATCCTGAAAAGTTTACAGTTGCGTAAAAAATGCGTTATGACAAACGAGACATTAGGACAAAGGATACATTAGGACAAATGACGTTAGAGATTCCGATATAGATCTAATATAGACTTATTTGATTTTGAGTACTAAATAAATTAAAATTGTTACAAATTGGCGATTTTTTTTCACATTTTTTAAATTCTCGGTCTCGGTCTCGGCCGAGAATTTAATTTATTCTCGGTCACGGCCGGGACAAAAAAAGTGGTCTCGGTCGGACCTTTATACATAATAAAGTAAAGGCTCGCCGCCGCGGTTCTTGCGTGCCATCTGTGTTAATAATTATAAATGAATGGTTTGGCACCGACTTCAGAAGGTGATTCAAATGTGATCCGTACCGTACATAAAACATTATTTTTGGCTTTTTAGTTTATTTTGAAGTCGGCTCTTTTTTTTTTAAGTATAAAAATATTAATAACTAATAATATGATACCCAGAAAATGTATGGTAACTTTTGTTATGAAACCGTTTCGATAAACGCAGGTTTTAACATAGCTGCAGAACAGAATTCTTAATTCCCCCATGCAAGGATACTGACCGTGTGACGTCACAAGCTAGCAGGCTTTAGTTTAGTTACTAAAGCTTAGTATCAAGCGTTTTATGGGAAAGTCTAAAAATTAGATTTTAACATTGATGTTTAACAAAAAAATGTATGGAGGGAGTTTTATGAATTTGAAGTAGTTTTTTCACCAATATTTCTATTATTGAAACGTCATTTTATAACATAGTATAACATACCCCAAAACACAGTTGAAATAATGATCTTTATTCTGTAAGTAGGCCGCAAGGGCACTTTTACAAGTCTGACTCTACGGCGTTTCCCAAGAGGGGACCACTGTTGAGAAGACAGCCGAAACAAACTTACTTATTACTCTATTTGTATGTAACCTATCCTAAAAATATGTTTTTAAGTATAAACTCAACGCGTAGTTCACCAAGAAAACATAAATCAAAACTAAAACAATTTAACGGATTATATCGCGTATATTATCTCATTTGAGTTCCCGACATTTCGGAAGCTTTTTATAATCCGTTAAATTGTTTTATTTAAATGTGTAATAATCGCGGAAATAGAAGAAAATATAATAAATTAAAACTTTTAAAAGCAACAATATAATAGAAAAAAAAGGAAAATATGATTTTTTAAACAACTGACTTCCGTTTGATATGCCACCTTATAAGAACCGTGTCCCGGTAAAAAAATATATTTGGTTTCTGTTTTGGGCCATGCATTTGTCTGTTAAATAGTCGTCTACCCTATAATATGCCTTTGCCATTAGAGAATTTTTAATTACTTGTTCTAATTAGTTTACCACCGGTGGTGATATGGGAGTTACATCGTGTTATTTGGTCACTGGTAGTCAGTTGGGAAATTGCAGTGCCAATTCACCACTGGTGGTGAACATTTAGTGGTGAGATGGTCCAGGGGGAACTTTAAAACATCATCTGGTAACTTATTATAAAAATGTGTATATATACTGACTTAGGAGTGAAGAGAGTTGAGACTACGAGAGAAATTGTGAAATAGCCTTCCTTGTTATTTGTAGGGAGCTGATGACCTCAACCACAGAGTTCCACATTGACCTGGACTTCAAGCGTTCAAAGGACATACACCGGGACCCCCTATTGAACGACGAACTATTCCAAGCCTTGGATGTAGATAATGAGGACAGGTACGATTTTTTTAGAGAAATACTTAAGAGTGCCCCCCAAGCTCGGCCGAATTTCACCTTTCCCATACAAACGGAGTTTAGTTCTCATGTTAAAACTACGTGTTGGATTGTAACGAAACTTTGCATATACAATGACATGAGGTTTATCTAGGCCTGTAATTAGTTTGTATGGCTCCAGTTTATAAAACAAACAAAATACGGCAAAAATAAGTTTTGTATGAAAAACTTAAATTCACTGTATTTCTTTACTATGGTATCTGAAGCTATATAAAATAATTACAGGCCTGCATATACCTTAAGTTATTCTAAGTACGAAGTTACAGAGCAAACTTGCTAGTCGTTTTAAAATGAGGGCGTAACTACGTTTGTATGGAGAACCGAACTTGCTGGGGACTCTTAATTTCAGTTTTAACAGTTAGGGCCGCTGCGTTGATCGGGTGCCGGCCGCGGGCATCCGCTCCGGGTGGGGTTCCTGTATATTCACCTGCGGCGGGTTTGACGATACGTCTGGCTCATTGGTTTGAAGAAGTCATAAGACTTCCTTAGAAAACTAATGTCGGTAATCGGGTAAATTTAGTTAAAAATATCCTGTGCTGTGAATTTGAAGACGCTACTTACAAAACGAGGAACTGACTTATGAAGATAAATAATAAAAAAATTGAATATATTTTCTTAGAAATGCAACGTCAAAAATCGGTCGTCAATTTTTTCTTACAGTGAGTGTGCTGATATCCTCAAGACTCTTGAAGAGAGTACAGAGAGGGCGCTGCTGGCGAGTCCAGAGTATCTGTCATTCAAGGAACTGGCTGCCAAAATGACAGATTGCATATCGACCGGGGAATGCAAGATTCTGATACTGGAAGAAGGTATAATATGAATTAAGTACTTATTTACACAACGTGAATCTTAATTCATTCGTGGCGAGAGTTCCAACAGACGACTCACGGCCGCTTTATTTTCCGTACCGGTTAGACCCACACTCTCGATAGCCTAACCCATAATAAAGGTTTCGCTCGCAAGAACATCGCTCTAACCGGTTAATATCTCGAAGTGCAAATCAGGGAGCGAAATCCATTTACCGGTTAGAGAGCGGTTCCGCTGTGTGAGCGGAGTCTAAGGTGATTAACCGCTCGGTATGGTATTAAAACATATTTTGATTTTTTATCTTCTATTATTATTATTAATTTTTTACTTTTATAAGTTTTGATATGTTTCCTTGGAGAACTACGCATTGAGTTTATACTTGACACATATATTTAGGATAGGCTAAGTACAAATAATGTAATAACTAGATATAAGAGTTATTTCGAAGAAAATACTGACTGTTGAGTTTGTTTCGGCTTTCTTCTCTTCAGTGGTCTCCTCTTGGGAAACGCCGTAGAGTCAGACATGTAAAAGTGCCCTTGCGGTCTACTTATAGAATAAAGATCATTATTTCGTTATAGTATTGTCCGTGATGATAGATCGATCCCAATAGAGCATGGCAAGAAATTTTCTTAGAACATCCGTCAACTACTCGTCCACACGATTCTAAAGAGCCCAAATTCGGTAGTGTTAAGACTTAGGGGTCTTAGTAAGAAATTAAAAGAAGGCGTGATGTTCTATCTACTATGTAATTCTACTTTCTACAATGGTTTAGATTTAATAATTAATTAATAAAATGTGCGACGCGTGTGTCGCGTGCGAGGTCGAAAGGTAAGAGAGGGGAGCACGGCGGTGACGGCGCCGCGGCAGCCGCGATCCGGGCGGCAAACTAGTTAGGCCCGTCTCACCCCCGCTTTCCCTGCTTCTGTAGTAGCTAGGGCCGCGACATCCTGGGGGCCCTTGGAGATTGCAGTCTTCAAGAATTCGTCAGTCTCGTCCAGCAACGGACAGAGGTAAGCCACACCTCTTCGATAGGTCCCCGTAGTAGTGGCAACATCAGCCACGCGGGAGATTCCGTCCTTGCCGGGGAATAATTTGGCGATACGTCCCATCCGCCAGTGAAGAGGAGGAGCGCTTGCCTCCTTGATCAGCACCAGGTCACCCAGCTGCAGGGATCTGCCAGGAACGCGCCACTTCGTCCGCTGTTGGAGCTCAGAGATATACTCCAATTGCCATCTCTTCCAAAAATGCTGCCTCAGCGCCTCAAGCCTCTGAAACCTGTCTAATCGGTTTTGCGTTATGTCAGACAAGCTAGGTGATGGCAATGACGTCAGCGCACGGCCGATGATGAAGTGACCTGGAGTAAGAGGTTGGAAATCGTTAGGAGAGGAAGACAAGGGACATAAGGGTGGGCTATTAAGGATAGCCTCCACCTGACTAAATAAGGTTGCCAGTTCCTCGAAAGTTAAATGCGAATTTCCTAAAATGCGCTTTAAGTGAAATTTAGCCGACTTGACGCAGCCTTCTACCAAACCACCGAAATGGGGAGCATAAGCCGGCTGAAATTTGAATTTAATATACTCGTCAGACGTGAAATTAGAGATGTGATCAGAATTTGCCTTTAATAAAGTGCTAAGTTCCTTAGCCGCACCTGTCAGATTTCGGCCGTTGTCACACAGAATCTCGCGTGGTCTTCCTCTGCGAGCGATGAAACGACGCAAAGATAATATAAACGAATCAGAAGACAGCTGACTCACGGCCTCTAAATGTAAACATTTGTAGCGAGTGCAAACAAACACTGCTAAGTAGCATTTAGTGATCCTACATCCCCTTCCATGTCTGTCAGTTATTAAAAAAGGTCCCGCGAAATCAACGGCGATGACAATAAAAGGAAAATCTGGCGTAATACGCTCAGGAGGCAGAAGACCCATCATTGGAGCGGAAGTATTGCCAGCGGTGCGGCGACACGTCACGCACTGCTGGGCCACCGTACGGGCGAGATCGCGCCCGCGCACTGCCCACACAAATTCCCTGATCGAACCATACAACAGTTGTGGAGGAGCGTGGAGAAGACGTATGTGCTCCTGCCGAAACAACAATATTGTGAGTCTGTGTTTAGCATCCAAAATCAAAGGGTGGCGTTTTTCAAACGCATAAAAAGACGAGGTAAGTCTTCCCCCGACGCGCATCAGCCCTTCATCGTCGAGAAATGGGTTTAAAGAAATGATTTTATTTTTGGAGCATAGTGATCGTTTCTCACGAAGAACCTTTAGCTCGTGAGGGAAGGTGTCCTGTTGAGACAGTCGAACTAATCCCTTAAACGACCGTTCTAGCTCCTCAGGCTGCAAAATACCTACGCGCCTATCGTTAGTATGTAAACAATTATATATAAACCTAAGAGCGTACGCTAATGAGCGCTGCAGTTTTTTAAGTTTAGAATATCTGTCGAAATCAATAAAAGTAGCCTCGTTTGTCGCGTCGTTAACTAAATTAACATTTAATTTTATTTCGGGCAAATCGTTAATGCCTGTATTCGCGGGAAACTGCGGCCAGTTGCATTCAGGCTCGTATAGAAAAGAAGGCCCGTTCCACCACATATCTAAATTACGTAACGTGCAAACATCAACACCGCGCGACGCGTAGTCGGCTGGGTTGAGGGATGTGGGAACGTGTCGCCATTCGCTACCTTCTGTTAGCTCTAAAATAGTAGCAACGCGATTTGAAACAAATGTTTGCAGTTTATTATAATTAGTTTTAAGCCACGCTAAGACAATGGACGAATCAGTCCAGTAAACGGTGCGTGCGATCTGGTAACGCAGCGTCTTAGAAACAGGTGATGCGAGCTGCGCGCCTATAGCACATGCAGATAACTCAGCACGGGGAATCGTAATGGTTTTGACCGGACAAATCCTGGCCTTGGCACACAAGAGCCTAACAACAACATCCCCGTTATCATTGACCGATTTTAAATAAATACAAGTAGCATAACCTGTTTGACTAGCGTCCGCAAAACAATGCATTTCAATGTGATTGGGTAAATTACATAACACATGACGCGGTATCTGAAGTTTCGATAAATGGGATAAACTATTTACAAACCGTTGCCACGAAGTTTTAATCTGCTCGGGCACAGGTACATCTCACCCGATCTGAGATACCCATAATTTTTGAATTAATATTTTTGGTATTATTGTTATTAAACATAATAGCCCAAGAGGATCAAAAATCTTACAGGAGTCGGAAAGAATTGATCGCTTAGTAGGAAAACCGTCTTTAGCAGTATATTCAGTGGGAAAATGAATTATATCAGTGGCAGAATCCCAGCCTACCCCTAACGTGTGCGATGAGGAGCTAATAATTAAATCTCCTTCAGGATTTGGACTCTGCGATTCGCGCAAAATAGATGGCAAATTAGAGCGATATTTGCGCAAAGGGAAACAACCCGCGGCCAAAACCCGTTCGACTGATTTCTTAATATAATGCAGTTCCTCTTCTGTGTCTGACCCTGTCAATAAATCGTCGACTAAAAAATCATTCTGTACAATTGCCTTTATTTTGCTATCACTACACTCTTCGCCCAACTGCCATAAACACCTAGTGCTTAAAAAACTAGCGGACGAGAACCCATACGTAACTGTATTGAGGCGAAGAGTTTGTAACGGCTCATCCTCGTGGTTCCGCCAAAGAATCTATTGTAAGTCGCGATCGCACTCCTGAACCCTAATTTGCCGGTACATTTTTTCGCAATCTCCAGTCAGAACGTATTTGTAAGTACGGAACCGCAATAAAATATTAAAAAGCGAGTCCTGAATGGAGGGCCCGACCATCTGCAAATCATTTATCGAGTATCCCGATGTCGTAGCTGAGTTGCCACTAAATACAACTCGCAATTTCGTGGATTCGCTAGTGGGTTTCAGCACAGCATGGTGGGGTACAAAGTACGACGGGTTCGGAATGGCAACGTCAGACACGGAAAGATGGCCTAATTCCGAATATTCATTTATAAACTTCTGGTATAATGACTTTAAATCAGGATTCCTTCTAAACCGCCTTTCTAATGCGAGAAACCGATTTTTCGCTAAACGAAATGAGTTACCCAAACAATCGGGCTCGGTGATTAACGGTAATCGTACAAAAAATCTACCATCTTCGTCGCGATAAGTATGACTCATGAGATGTTGCTCACATTCGGTTTCTATGTCGCTATAGGGTTTAGTAGGCTGGGGTATTTGCTCCAGCTCCCAAAACTTGGTCAAAGATTCGTCTAGCCTGTTGTCGCAAGTGGACAGGTGGTTACATTGAAGAAACGAATTAAGTGAAATGTCATTTGACCGTGACGCACTGCTCATGGATCCTGCAAGTACATAACCCAATTTAGTATTGCGCATTACTGGCATGTTTTTACCTAAACTGATTTGCTCGGAACCAATCAAGTGCCAAAAAATATCAGCGCCTAACAAAACGTCAACAGGCGCCGGCTCATTGAAAGCGGGATCAGCAAGTTTTATATTTCTAGGCAGCGTTATACGCGAGATGTCGATATACTTATGTGGCAAATTACTAGAAATAGTAGGTAGCACTAGACACGATACATCCAACTGCGTTTTATTGTCGTGTTTTGAACGTATTTGTATTACGCAACGGTCGGGAGTGCCAGACAACGGGACATTACCTACTCCTACCACACTAATTGTATTTGGCAAAAGCGTTAAATTCAATTTCCGTTTTAAACTATCATTTATTAAGCTCGTCATACTACCGGAATCTAAAATCGCGCGCGCGGTAACGTATTCATTTGTACCTGGATTATATACATCGATAAGCGCTGTGGACAATAACACGTTATTAGACGGCGCGACGATTGCATCGATATTACAAGCGAGCGCGGGTAACGCCGGAGCCGGCTCGGCGGCGGCCGGCGGACTTACAGCCTGAGGAACCTCCCTATGCAACAATCTATTGTGGCGCTTCCTACCAGTGAAACAAGGAGCTACTCTGCAGCGGTGCGAAGTATGTCCCTTACGCAAACAATTAAGACAAAGTTTCAACTTAGCCGCTTCGGAGATTCGGTCTTCGATAGACAGCGCCAGGAAGGACGAGCAGTCGTAGATTCGATGGCTCCCCTGACAGAAGACGCACGAAGCAGGCGACGTAGGAGGTGAAGTGCCGGGAGTGGCTGAAATTGTGAAAGTTTTCATGAGAGACTTCTCTTGCCTAATGTGGGAGAAATGGGATTCACGTTTATTATTAACAACCTGCTTCTCACATTTATTTCGCTGTACCGATTCTAAGACATCGGCGCGACCTTTTAAAAACCGATTAAAATCGGCCAGGGATGGCAGATTAACCATTAAAATTATTATTTTTATATTCTTCCCATTTTAAACTGGTATTGTAATCAAGTTTGGCTGATACCATATGGATAATTAAAACATCCCACATCGAAGTGGGGCAACCCAAAGTTTCTAGAGCTCGCAAGTTTTTGGACACATGGTCCACCAAGTACCGCAGAGCCTTGGCCGATTCACGGCCTATGGGCTGAAGATTAAAAAGAGAAATCAAGTGATTACTAATCAGCTGCTTCTTATTGTCGTATCTCTCGCAGAGGAGACGCCAAGCTTCGGCATAGTTAGCCTCGGTGACTTCCAAGTTACTTATGACCTGCGCCGCTTCACCTTGTAAATAAGAATTGAGATAGTGGAATTTGTGAATCGGCTTAATGCGCTGAATTTTATTGATAAGCGAGTCAAAGGATTCCCGGAACTCCAACCACTTAAAGTACGAACCGTCGAAGCTAGCAATTTGTATTAAAGGCAGTCTAAAGTTTAGTTCGTTTTCGTGATTACAATGACTGTGAACTTCCGACTTTACGCTCGCAAACTCGGGTTTCTCGGTTGCCGCTTCAACTATTTGTTGAGCGTCCGATATGAGCGAAAAGAACTCTTTCTCCATCTCCTCTCTCACATCAAGTTCTGAGTCTAATGCGGTGGGATCGGCGGCTAGCTCTATTTGATTCTGAAGTTCATCAAACTGTGTTAATAAATGGCGCGCACGATCCAACCTCATCGAGCATTCATCGACTTCTTTCGGTGAAATAGATTCGGACCTCTTCAACTTCTCTAAGAAATTCCGAAACTTGGTCACACGACCCTTAATCGAACTTCTCGAATTTATCAAACTAGACATCATTAAGCACTCGAAATATCAAATAAATAAAAATGTTACGTAAATTTGTCCGGCTTATGTTCCCAGTCCCAGTGGTCGCACGATGTGTTAGAAGAATGTAGGCGGCTGGTAACAAGCGCTTAGCAACAGCCGGGCAAAGTGCAGCGATAAGCGGCCGGCGACGCATGCGCACCTGGGCCGGTCTTAATAGCACTACGCAAAAACCAACAATTGACTCGTTAATAACGTCATAAAATGTTTATGAGGAGTATGGGAAACCTTTAAATGTAGGTAAAATGAGCCTTTGTAAAGGTGTAACGATGGAAAGTTCAAAGATATTTCAATTCAGCAATCACAGATAAATATTTTAATGCTGCTTGCGATAATTAGCGTAATAATTGAAATAAGCTTGAGCGTAAGAAGAATACCACCAAAAATAGCCAAGCGCATATATACTAATTTACCAAATTACGACTTGGGTGGTGTGCTCAAAGCTTTGAGGTTAGAATTTTATAGGCTCGGATTGGAACAGCACGTGCAAAGATTTTGACTAAAGCTTGTGCATAATAAAAAGAGAAAACTGGCAGGGCTTAACAGTCAAGCAGAGCGGAGAGATTTTTGGATAGAAAGGATTAAAATATGGAATAGGTACACTTCCCTGGCTAAACCGTGGCTGCGGTACGATGATGACGGCGGGCTTGAAGACAGGGTGGTTGCGGCTGACCAAGGCACGTAGCAATGCTGTTCCGTGACCTTCTTCGACCTTCTCGAAGGTGCGGCTCGCGTCGCGAACAATGGCGGTAGCGTAGAATTGCGTCGAATCACGTAGTATCACGTCGGGGTCACCAATGTTAAGACTTAGGAGTCTTAGTAAGAAATTAAAAGAAGGCGTGATGTTCTATCTGCAATGTACTTGAAGGTAGATTCAAGTTGCAAGCAAATATGCCTGTGCGGGCGTCTGTAGCGAGTGTAGCGTGACCGCGAACTCGAGCGGCGACCGCGAGTCCGAGGATGACGACGCGGAGTACGAGGTGCCGCTGTACGCCGTCGGCGGCGACGGCGACGACGAGCCTTGGTGGCGCACGGTGAGCGTGAATGGAGTAGACGTGCGCATGCAACTCGACAGTGGATCTGCGGTAAGCGTCATGTCTAACAAACTGTTTCACAAATTGTTCAAAGATGCCGATTTGTTACCGACTAGCATAAATTTAAAAATGTATTCTGGACAAAAGGTAGTGCCGATGGGCACTTTCTCCAGTGAAGTCGTGTATGGTAGTAAAATATGTAAAAACTTAAGCTTATTGGTAGTAGACACTAAAGATAGCCCACCCATCATGGGACGTCGGTGGATGACGGCGTTAAGTATCGCGTGTAACTCTAAGGCGGTCTATAAAGTTAGAAGTGAGCGCGAGTGTGTAGAGGCACGGCTTGTGCGAGCTTTTCCTGAGGTGTTCGCGGAAGGCATGGGTAGATTTACTGGGGATGCTATCAGGCTGAGCGTGGCGAGCGACGCGCGGCCCGTGCTGTGCAAACCGCGTCCGGTCCCGCACGCGCTGCGCGCAGCGGTGGAGGCGGAGCTGCAGCGCCTGCAGGCGGATGGAGTCATCTCCCCGGTGCAGAACAGCGACTGGGCAACACCGATCGTACCGGTCATCAAACAATCGGGTGAGGTGAGACTGTGTGGAGATTTTAAAATTACACTAAACCCGGTTCTCGAAGACGACAAGTATCCCATTCCGCGTATAGATGATATATTCGCAAATTTGCAGGGAGGCCAACTTTTTAGCAAAATAGACCTTAGTCACGCATACCAACAGTTGCCGCTTACGGAAGAGTCGCAACAGCTGTGCGTAATCGCGACGCACAAAGGTAGTTTTTGTTATAAGCGCTATGAGCAAATTTCAACGTGTCCTTGACAATCTGTTTAAAAATATGAATTTCATTGCGGTTTATTGTGATGATATTTTAGTCACAGGCGTCGATGACGATGACCACTACAATCGATTATTGAAAGTGTTTAAAATATTATCCGCCGCAGGTCTGAGGGTGGCAGCGAAAAAATGCATATTTTTTCAGAAGTCGGTGTCGTACTTAGGTTACGTCATCGACGCGAGCGGCCTTAGCACGCAGCCGAACAAAATAGACGCCGTACAGGCAGCCGCAGTGCCTGATACAGTATCACGTTTAAAAGCATTTTTAGGCCTAGTAAATTATTATGCCAAATTTCTACCAAATGTAAGTACAGTTTTGCACCCATTGTACAAGCTTTTAAAAAAACATAATAAATTTGTTTGGACCGAAAAATGCAATAACGCGTTTAATAAGGTTAAAGCGATGTTGGCGGCGAAACCGGTTCTGCTGCATTATAAACCCGAGGAACCCCTGCGCCTATACTGCGATGCTTCCCCATACGGGGTCGGGGCGGCCTTGATGCAGCGGGACGCGGGGGGCGTGTTCGCTCCGGTGGCGCACGCCTCGCGCGCCCTCACGGCACCTGAACGTAACTATGCACAAATATGTCGCGAAGGGTTAGCAATTATCTTCGGAGTCCAAAAATTTCATCACTATCTATTTGGGAGGCGGTTCACCTTAGTAACAGATTGCAAACCTTTGTCACACATATTTAGTCAGAATAAAAGCATTCCACAGATGGTCGCCGGACGCCTAAAGCGGTGGGCCGTTATTCTGAGCGGATATGATTACGAGATAGCGTGCATTAAATCGGAGCAAAACTGTTTCGCCGACAATTTATCGCGGCTTCCTTTAGACGTGATAAGAGATGAACAAAAGGGTAAGGAATCATGCGAGTTTTTGAACTTTATCGATGAGGGCATATCAATCAATCACCGAGACATCGCTAAAGCTACGCGGCAGGATCCCGTTTTGAATAAAGTTTTTAATCAGTTAGACAGAGGCTGGGAGTACTGCGGAGACGAAGACCTCAAGCCGTTCTGGCGCGTGCGAGACGCGCTGAGCCGCGAGCAGGGTTGCGTAATGTTCGAGTACCGAGTAGTGGTGCCTGAGGTTCTGCGCGCGCACGTGCTGCGCGAGCTGCACGTTGCGCACGGCGGCGCGGTGCGCACGAAGGCGCTGGCGCGCAGCTACGTGTGGTGGCCCGGCTTGAACGGGGACGTGGAGCGCATGTCGGCGGCGTGTGCCGTGTGCGCAGCGCACGGTGATTCCGCTCCCGTACAAGGGCGGCCATAAATACCTCAACTCCAAAAAAAGCCATTATTTCGATTTTAAACTATAAAGGGTTATTATACAAGCATGAAATATATCATTAATAACATTTTTAGACATTTATAATAAACTTGTGTGACTATTTTTATTAAAAAAATATCTGTAGTCAAAACCATTTTATAAAACGTTATTATTTTAAACATAAAGCCATTAGATAAAAAAAAATTGTAATTAATGAAAACATAAATGAAACAGCATACTACATAAATAATAAAAATATTTATTTCAAGACTATTTACATATATACAAATAAGGTTATATTAAAACAAAGCGATTACTTACTATTTATACATTCAATATTACCTACTTACTATTTACACACAACAAGTCCAATACAGATTTAGACAAAGAACTTTTTTTTTTAACAGGTAACCTTCTCAAACTTGATATTAGGGGATCTGAGTGAAGAAGAAGTCGATTAATCAAATCAGTATTAGTCAAAACGCGGTTCATTTTTCGTGTGTGATCTAGTCGAAATGCTTTATAGTATTTGTTACTCGCTTCAGCTGCTTCTTCAGACAGTTCTCCTATAGACAGTAGGCCGTGATTGATAATGTCAGCACCATGAATCAAAATTTTGTGGACAGAAGCAGGCAAATAGTACCATGGATATTCGGCAACTAATTGCCGTGCAGTTTCTAAAGCGAAATCTCTGAATTTTGTCGCATCAATGTTATATCCCGAATTGATACACTGAAGTACAGTCCAACAACGATCTAGGAGATCCTTCTTAATACCCGTAATTTCAGCTGAAATATCTGAGCTTGAGAAGAACCGCCTAGCAGTGTTGCCATCGTTCGATGTCCCGCTTCCGCCACTTTTGGGTTTATCGATAATAAGACCTAACTTTTCCCTAAATTGCGATTGTATAAGTTTTTTTTTTTCAGCTACAAGTCGTTTATCGCTATCAGACCTAGCTTGCCATTTCTTAACCTCTAACTTGTAAGCGAGATGAATGAAATATTCAAAAAATCGGATCAATGCGTGAAGTGGAGACATGCCATATTCATATTTACTTTCGTCAGTTGCTTTGCACAAACATACATCAATTTGATTCATCTCACTTGGTAAAGCTTTACATATATAACATCTAGTTGAAGAAACATCACTAAGTGCATTACACACCTTACCATCGACCATAGTAAGTTGTAAGCTATGATTAATTGTGTATTCGCATGCATTTGTCTTGAAGATAGTCGGTTGCAAGTTACTTATTTTCTGTTTGAAATAAGTCTCCTCTTCAACTGATACTGCAGTTGTTTCCTTAAAAAACTGAAAGCGAATAGGTCTGCAGTATCGAGTTGAAGAAGGACGAGGATTTTTCCACAAAATGATTGAGTTTTCCTTATTATCCGGGTTTAAAATAAGTTGAAGCGGTACATATGAAGTAACAAACAAGCTACTATCCACAAGAGAAGAATCTGAGAAAGTTTGTTTGTATTCGCTATGTCCTGTACTACCATCAAATCCCCATTTCCCAACCAAAGATATTTTATTTAAAGACTGGTCAGGTATTTTATCTAAAATATCTTTTTGAGACTCAAGAATCCGAGTGGCAGTGTGATCTAACAAACTCTGAAGTTCGACTTCGGCTGATGATTCAGTAACGGCTACAGTTGTAGGGTAACATCTCTTTTTAGCCTTTACAATGCGTTGATAGGAAGGCATACAATCTTTCAGTATATTATTATGTATAAAATTCTTAATTAATAGATATTGCTTTCTAGAAATCTTACCTTCTGCAATAAGTGACAAAACTTTGTTTTCGTCGACTTTTGTAGAAGTTAAGCTGGAATCAGCAGAAGCATTGAGCAGTGTATTTACAGCAGACTCGTCAAAATTAGATAGTTCCGCCAGTCTCCTTCTTTTAGTGCGTTTACTACTTTCATTAAAGTTTTTCCTCGGACGGCCACGAGAAGTGGAAGGGGAGGGGTCGACGTTATCATTCTGCTGAGAAATACGCTGCTCGATACTTTGGATCACATCAATGTATTCTACATCATTAAGCCACTCTGCATATTTATGTAGAAATATAGACTTTGTACATCTTGTTTTTTTCCAATAACATGCAATTCGTTTACATAAATTCCTTATTTTAACCCTTAAATTCTCTATGCCAATATTTTCGATGTTATCCGAAATAATTGATGTTTCCGTCAGTGTAGTAAAAACATGTTGAAATTTTTCTGTATCAGTTCCTTGTCCAGAGTGCCAAATATCAAAAACACTACGTTTCGAAATAGAACACCTTAAAAATGTACCTAAAACAAAGATAAAAACATTTTTTAAAAATCGGATTTTTTTCGGCTACCCTACTCTTGTTCTTTGAAACCCCTTTTACCTAAGAAGAGGTCAAAAAAGGTCGATGAAAGTTACAGCCCTTATTAAGGACACTTCCATCTATAACATAATATATGTGTCAAGTGCGGCAAACCTCGGCATCAGAGTATAACTCTCAATGAAATCATACTTCTTAAAAATTAATCGTAAACGACAGACCTCTACTAGAAAATTATTTTAAAATATAAGCACGCATATTTATATATAAAACATAATTGAAAAATAAAGTACATACCCTCTTCTTGGATTTCCATAATAATACCACGTGGACACACGCAAATAATAATAATAGTACACAATAACAAAGTGATTTGTTATTGAGTTGCGGCGACAAAAACACACTACTAATTAGGGTCGAGATGCGTTCACTTTCGTTGCACAAAAGTAAATGATAATAGTACTTTATTGCTGTGCTATATATAGTATTTAGAAGATTGTCTATCGGTGAATCATTTTACTTACTTTTTAGTCCAGGATACGCTCATGACTTTTTTCGATTTATGGCCTACGGCGGAATCACTGTGCAGCGGAGCGCCCGGCCCCCGCGCGAGCGCCGGTTCACCCCTGGGAGTGGCCCCAGGACCGACGGTATAGGGTTCACGTCGATTTTCTGACACCGTCAGCCGGGACGTATTATTTCGTTTTAATTGACGCTTATACGAAATGGATAGAAGCTAGCAAAATAAAAGGTACACGTGCCGAAGAAACCATCGCCTTTTTACGTGAAGTATTCGCTCGGTTCGGAAATCCCTACGAGTTGGTGTCCGACAACGGGCCCCCTTTCACGAGTACGCGTTTCGAGTCCTATTTAAAGAAAGAGGGCATTCGGCATATTCTCATCTCTCCATACAAACCTAGCAGCAATGGGGCCGCCGAAAACGCCGTAGGCTTAATTAAAAAGTGCCTTAAAAAGGCAGAACGCGAGTCTGCGAATATAGACGAAGCCCTCCAAATATATCTATTAAATCATCGTTGCACACCGCATTCTACTACGGGAAAGTCGCCAGCCGAATTAATGTTTAAACGTAGCATACGAAATCGTTTAGATTTGCTGCGTCCAGACTCACGCGAAACCGTGCGAGAAGCACAACGAAAACAAATCGTACAAGTAGCTTCGTCGACCCGCGAATTCAACGCGGGAGATTAAATAATGTATAGAGTTTATAAACAAAATAAGCAATTTTGGGCTACGGGTGGGGTCGTCGCGCGTGTGGGCCCGCTAACATATCGTGTCAGGGGGGGCGACGGGAATATTCACAAAAGGCATGTCGACCAAATTATTAGCGGTCGTAGTACTAGTACCCACCCAGAAATCAACCAGCGAGATCAGAATGATGTAGCCCGATATTATGTCGCGGCTGAATCGAAGCAGGTAACACCGCCATCCCAGGCGAGCCGTCCCATCACTGAGTCACCGCAACTCTCGCGCACATCTATGATACCGGTTCCTAAACGCATTCGTCGTCCACCGATAAGATATGGGTTCGAATAAAAACTGTGTAATGAATAGTTGAGGCATGTTACGATAATATGGTTTGTATAAAGTACGAATGTTTTCAAATAAGCTTTTTGTTGTAGGTTCAATAGGATGTACACGTTACAAAATTTTATAATGTGTACCATAGTATATGTAGTAACCACTTGCCTACTTGTAGATCGCAGGTTTGTTTACAAGCTTAATTAGCCGATCGAATCGCATTCAGCTATTCGTAGATAAGTAAGTATATTGGATTCATACAATGTTATTTGTATTAATGTTTACGTAAGTTACTAGTTCTATTGTTATCACTTTGCGGTGTCAAACCTTAGTCCCGCGCCAGGCATATTATTACGGTTGTTATGGTATGATAAGGCGTACTAGGATTACGCACGTCAGTGCGCATATAAAATACTTACGCTGTTTTCGCTTCCATAAAGGTGTTTACAGGTCTTAATTATAAGTGCATTCGTAATAAGGGTGGAGGGATGCAATGTACTTGAAGGTAGATTCAAGTTGCAAGCAAATATGCCTGTGCGGGCGTCTACCCGATTTATAAAAAATAAATCAGTCTTGATCATACAGCGGTGGTGTTATTTGTCTCCCAGTTCGAATACCTAAGTACATAACACTATCTACTATGTAATTCTACTTTCTACAATGGTTTAGATTTAATAATTAATTAATAAAATGTGCGACGCGTGTGTCGCGTGCGAGGTCGAAAGGTAAGAGAGGGGAGCACGGCGGTGACGGCGCGGCGGCAGCCGCGATCCGGGCGGCAAACTGGTTAGGCCCGTCTCACCCCCGCTTCCCCTGCTTCTGTAGTAGCTAGGGCCGCGACAGGTAGGATTGCGTTATTTTATTACAGAGTTCCTATGATCACCTTCTGGCTCCATCATCAGATCAGCTCAATGATATCATAATATTGTATTGTCACCTAACTTAAATATGCTACATTTTAGCTCAATCGGAAACCGAGCAGTGGGTCAAATTAAACTTGCAAGATTTAACCCCAACAAACATAACATACATTCATTGCAAGTTAAATAAAAGCTTGTAAAAAACGATTTCATTCATTCATTTAAAACTAAAAGTCGCCCACAACTTGTCTTACGACGGAGAAAAAAAACCATAGCTCTCTTTTGATTCTGTTTAGTCGGGTGAAAAGTATCCTATAACTGTCTGTGAATGACCAGTGTACCAAAAATGGCTGAAATTCATCCAGGCATGCAAAGACACAAACATACAATTTTCGACTTTGTGACAAACAGATAAGCCCGTTTCATATTTTTTTAGGGTACCGTAGCCAAGATGGGCGTTTATAATTCAAATTCAAATAGTTTATTCTGTAAGTAGGCCGCAAGGGCACTTTTACAAGTCTGACTCGACGGCATTTCCCAGGAGGAGACCACTGTTGAGGAGAAAGCCGAAATAAACTCAACAGTCAGTCATTTCTACATATCAACTTTTATCTATTACAATATTTGTACTTAGCCTATCTTATCGGGTGAAAAGTATCCTATAAACATCTGTGAATGACCAGTGTAACAAAAATGGCTGCAATTCATCCATGCCTGCAAAGACATACAAAAATAACTGTGACATATATATAAGCCCGTTTCATTATTTTACTTGGGCGCATAATTCCAGGTCCTCTGAAGTTAGGCCTGCAAGATATCTCCAGCTTGTGTTTTACATTGTAACTCTACACATGCAATGCGCTAAAATAAAGTTTTTTTCTTTCTTTCTTTTTTCTTTCTATTTATTTAGGGTTCCGTAGCCAGGATGGGCCCTTATAGTTTTGTCATGTCCGTCCGTCCGTATGTCACATGCTTACCCATTCAAAAACTACTCTCTTGACCAGATTTTCGATAATTGCCAACTGTACAGTAGTACCACGAATATAAGTTGCATCGGCAATCTTCGGCCACGCCGACGAGTGCTAACAAGTACCGAATGAAACCGAACGTGTGACCATTTCAATAAAGACCTTGTTGCACTATACGTACGGTACATATGCAATGACAGGTCAACTCGTGCTGTCGCTCATGGCGACTGACAAAATTGCGGGCGCCGGCGTCGCGCGCTGAATTTTAGCCAATGGACGTTGAAGATACCCACGCAAACGCGCTGCCTTATAATTGGTTAATCTGTTTTCAAAAAATGCTTTCCGCGCAGGTACATCGTCGTAACTTATATTTGTGGTACTACTGTAACCTGGTGTAATGTGACAGGTGACGGGCCGTTGGTGCCGGTGGACGCGGAGGTGACGATTCACCACGCAGCCTACTGGGAGAAGGAGAAGATCCCCTTCGATTCCACACTCACCATGAACTTCGGGGCTCCCATGGTAGGACTATGTCATTAAATTTTGAGGTAACTGTTCTAGGCTAAATTACTCGTTTTCTGCACAAATTACAAGTTGTTTGATGCTATTTGTGTACATCTATTGATCATTTACAGTCAGTAATAAAGTGTTTCTTGTTGGTTCTATTATTTTTAGGTTTCCGTAGCCAAATGGCAAAAACGGAACCCTTATAGTTTCTTTATGTCCGTCCGTCCGTCTGTATGTCGCAGGCATTTTACTCAAAAAGTACATGATGAATATTGATGAAATTTGGAGTATAGGTGTCTTATACTAGTCGCTGCTTAGTTTATTAATGAAATAATTAAAAAAAAAAACTAGTAGGGGGGGGGGGGGGGGCGTCACTCCATACCTACATGTAATCGAAACTGAAAAAAAAAATCGGCTGTGGGGTGCGTCGTTGGTGATGAATGTTTAGAAAGTCCGGAGAAAAGTAACAAAGTGTTTATTGTATTAAGTTACTAATTATTACAAACTGAATTATATTAATGTTAGTAGAATGTTAGAAAATGTTAAATGTTATAAATGTTATGTTCGAATGCACCCGGCCGCGATAATTCCGAAATATGCACTGACTATGTTAATTAGGTTATTGATTGAAGCGCGTTCTGCTGACGAGGCGCTCGAGGCTAAATCGCGTGTTAGGTGCAATGACTGCACCGAACATCTTGGCGGGGGCAGACGATGAGATGAGATGATTTAAGATAATGAGACAAGGTGATCAAACAATGTGGCGATTATAACTAGTTAAACTCTAAATGACAATTTTCGGAATAGTGGCGAACTGCCTCTATCTACATGTTTCGTCTCACTGTTTTCACTTTCACCACATTTCTCTCCTGTTACACTAGCACTTGCACCGCACTTATCACTGACACTGTACTTGCGTATAAGCCCGCGCTGAGCGCTGGGGCTGCGCGCGGCGGGCGTCGGGTCCCGAGCTCGGTTTTGCTCCTCGTCCTGCACCGGTGCGCCTGCTGCTGGGGCCGAAGCTGGGACTGCCGCGCATCTCCATTTGCAGCGACTTCGTCGACATGCGTAGATAACGATTCCGATGATTACTATACCCCATAGACAGTATATAGCGGTATAGTGATGTATATCGTTTCTTGAATAATTGTTTAAAAGTGGTTCCGTTTCTTTCATCAATTTAATTTTTTCGGCGATGTCTTTTAATCCTTTTTCGTCGTTGCTATTATCCAGACTATTATTTCCGATCTCGGGTATTGAAATGTTTATGATGTGGTTTATAGGGTCTATTTCTGGTACTTCTATATTAAAATTCAAATCGATTCGGCTTTCCATGTTTTTATGCGTATTAATAGTGAAGTTATCTGTTTTCACTACGCAAGTTTCTTCCATCGTTATAATATTTGTTTGGGTTAACGTCTGAGCGGTAACTTGACTCTTGCATAGCGTGCGCAGTTGACACGTTTCGCAACAGAAATAGAGATATTGATTCGTTCTTGAAAGACTGATCCATTTATTTTGACACGTGACTATGTTTGTTTTACATTGAAAATGTTCATCTTTAAGGCAAAGGTCTTTATCAGAGTTCATTTTGTATACAGGTGTTCTTAAAAAACACATGTAGGCGGTCGGGTCTCGTAGAGTGCAATGTTCCATCTCCTTTTCTGTTATAGGTAGATATGAATCCTTTCGTAAGTTTATGGCAACGTATTTTTCGATAGGCGTAATAGATTGCATGTTTCTACCAACGCTGTGTAGAGTGGGAATAATATTGTATAAGTCATAAGTATCTCGGCTTATCAGTGGAATACGGATCTCTATTATCATGTATTGGTCAGTAATCCTGGCTTTAATGTTCAAAAGATGATAGATGTTTTGTAAATGAGTTTGAATGTTGTCTATCGGCAAGGATAGGTCGTTTTCTAGTCGTCCAGATATGATGTTCAATTCACGTTGAAATTGTTGAGGATCTATAATGTGTATGTTCATTTTTCCATTATATATGTTTGTAAGGGTGTCTAAAAGAGTATCCTGTATAGTTCTTAGATGACCCAGCAAGTTATTAGCAGCTACAGCCACAATGGTGAATTGTGCCATACACTCGGCTTGGGTGGCTTCTTTTTGTAAGGCAGAAGTTCCTCTCTCTAAGCTCACCAAATGGGCATGTATCATTTTATGTTGTTTCTGAATGTTGTCTTTCGTTCGTAGTAACATGTTGTACTCCGCCTCAATAATAGATGTTTGATTTTTCCACAGGGTAGCCAGGTGTTTTTCGTTGTCGCGAACAAGCTCAATATCTTTCTGGTATTGCTCGGCGAACTTATCATCCAGAACACCGAATAAAGTATTTGCGATGTTTCCGACTCCGTTAATCAGGCCGCGTCGCTTGCGCGTATCCTGTTTCAATTGCTGACCTAATAAAACACGGTTGTAGTGTTGTAGGTCGTCATAAGAGTGACGTAGTTGCAATATGATGATGTCACAGTGTGTTAGTGTTCGGACTTGTTTACAAACTTCTTCGAGTTGATTGTTGTATTTTTTATATGCGGATATTCCTTCCCAGTAAGGATTCATGTCATGGTATGCGATCAGCTTCCATTCATTTTTTACTAGGAGCATGTTTCCCATCTTGTCAAAATATAGTCCTTGTTTTTCGTTTACGGGAGTGACTTTAAGACTGTATCCCATTGTTAGCAAAGACATAAAGTATAATAACAACATGATTATCGACGACACACATCCAGTCTTTTTCTTTTCTTTTGGTTTCGATGTTTGTTGTTCAGTCGTGTTGGATTGTTTTTCCTTCTGTTGGGGTTCCTTAGGTAGAGGTAAGACCGACAGCTTTACTACGGGCCTCTTCAGGATACCATTTTTTGTTTTCAGTGTAACGACTCTCACGTATCCGTCTTCTCCTGGATGAACATCGATAACTCTTCCCAAGGCCTACTTTCCGGCTGGCAAGTTATCTTCGTGTATCACTACTAAATCGTCCTTTTCAATGTTTCTTTGAGATTTGTTCCACTTCGGTCTGACTGTTAGTTGACTCAGATATTCTACTTTCCACCTCTTCCAGATATCTCTAAGTATCTTCTGCGTCAGATGCCATCTCGTTCTAGCATCTTCTTCGGTTTCTATTATCGTGACTCCAGCTCGACATGTCAAAAAGTGTGCCGGCGTGAGAAAGTTGAGGTCTTCAATATCTTCTGTTAACGGGCATAGCGGGCGAGAGTTCAAACAGGCTTCTATCTGTGCTAAAATCGTTGCGTATTCTTCGTAGGTAAGTTTTTGGTCTCCGATCACTCTCTTCAGATGGTGTTTAAGTGATCTTACGGCTCGTTCCCACAACCCTCCAGCACTTGGCCACGCAGGGGCATTAAAATGCCACTCGATCTCCATCTCGGTAATTTCTGACAGGAAACTGTCATTAAAAATGTTATTAAGCTCTTGCCACTGTTCCCGTAGGTCCTTGTTCGCTCGTACAAAGTTTGATCCTTGATCGGAGTACATATGAGACGGTTTTCCTTTTCTGGCTGCCATTCTTCGCAATGCAGCTAGGAATGCTGAACTTGTTAAATCGGTCACTAACTCCAGATGCACGGCCTTCGTGACCATGCAAATGAAGAGTGCTACATAGCCCTTCAATGTTTTTATGCCACGTCCTTTGTTGGCTTTTATGTTCACGAATCCAGTATAATCCACGCCGGTGTGATAGAATGGAGTAGCTTCGTTGACCCGGGCTGCAGGTAAGGACCCCATAATTTGAGCTTGTTTTTTCCCCTCCGTTTTCTTGCATTTAATGCATTTCGCTATTTGGTTCTTGATTCTGTTCATTCCGCCCATTACCCAGTACTGTTCTCTCAGTTTTCCCATAGTCATCCGAGCACCACCGTGCAATGTTAAGGTGTGCGCTTGTTCTATGATCAAAGTCGTGAAACGTGACTCCTTTGGGATGATTTGTGGGTGTTTCATCTCGTAAGATATATGCGCTTCTTTGAGCCTTCCTTCTACACGCAAGATGTTGTTTTCGTCAATAAAAGGTTTTAATTTAATGAGATTGCTTTTTGTTTCAACTTTGTTATGTTTGCGCAAGTAATCTATATCCGACCCCCATTCATCGGCTTGAACGCATTTAATTATTGTCAATTTAGCTTTTCGCAACTCCGGTAATGTGAGATAGGTAGGTAATGTTTTGCGCTTCGGTGTCGGGGTTAGTGCTCGGAATAGCCACGCTACGATTCTTATTATGAAAGCAAGCGAGCTATAATTTTCCAATAAATTGTTTATGATATTATCTTGCTTTACCGACTGCGTCGTACAAAGGAGGGTAATTTTATCAATGTTATTTTGAGTAGCATTCTTTGAGTGCGATTTTCTCTTCTTCATTTGTATTATAATGTTCGGAGTTTTCTGAGATTGGTTGGAATGTTCCTAGCCAGGATGGAGCTTTCCACCACAAGGCATGATTCTTCAGCTGGGATGCTGTGAGACCCCTGCTCGCCGCATCCGCGGGATTCTCAGATGATTTGACATATCGCCACTGGTTATCAGGCATTATTTGTTTTATTTGTTCGACTCGGTTAGCTACAAAGGGTTTCCAGCGACTCGGCTCGCCATGCAACCACCCGAGCACAATCTGAGAATCAGTCCACCCAAATGTTATTATCTCGCGTTCTTGTAGGGAATGTTTAATCTTTTTAACGAGCCTTGATAGTAAATGCGCTCCACTTAGTTCAAGTCTCGCTAGTGTTAATGTTTTCTCATGGCTCTTATGAGGTACAAGCTTAGTTTTCGCTGCAACAAGAACTATTTTTGTTTGATGTTTTATCCGCGCATATACTACACAACCGTAAGCTTCTGTTGATGCGTCACAGAAGCCGTGAAGCTCAATTACGTCATTTTCTTTACACAGGATCCATCTTGGTATTTTACATTCATTTATTTGTTCGATATCGATTTTGGCTTTTAGCCATTCCGCGTAGATCTCGTCCGAGACTTGGTCATCCCATTGAGTGTTTTCTTTCCAAACCTTTTGGAATAAAATTTTCAGTTTGGTTACGAATGGCGCGAGAAATCCTAAAGGGTCATATAATTTAGAAATTTCTGATAAAAGAGTCCTCTTTGTTGGTTTTCCTGAACTTTGTGTTATGTTATATTTAAATGTGAAAGTATCTTCGGTAGGGTTCCAGCATAACCCAAGTGTTTTCGTAATGTTGTCTACTTTAAAGTTGAAGGTCATTTCCCCACTTTCGTGTTTTTTGTTTATGTTTTCCAAGATATGTTCATTATTCGCTGACCACTTTCTAAGATTGAATCCTCCTGATTTTAAGAGGTTGTTTAAGTCGTCAATCAATTTCTTCCCTTGTTCTACTGAGTGCGCTCCGTGCACCAAGTCATCCATGTAAAAAGCTTCCTCCACTACTTTAGCTGCTTCTGGGAAGTTATTTCTTTCGTCTGCTGCGAGTCTCTTCAAGGTCATCATCGCTAAAAATGGGGCGGGTTTCATTCCGTAACTTAACGTCGCCAATTGGAACGATGTTAACGGTGTTTCTGGGCTCTCCCTCCAAATTATCTTTTGTAATTGTTGATCGGCTTCATTTATAAGTATCTGACGATACATTTTCTCAACATCCGCTGTGTAAGCATATTGGTATTGTCTCCACTTCAGCAACAATACTTGTAGATCTTGCTGTAAGTTGGGTCCTGTGTACATCAGGTCATTCAGAGACAAGTTTGTAGATGTTTTACTTGAAGCATTGAAAACTACCCTGTATTTCGTAGTGGTTGACTCGGTGCGCTCTACAATATGATGCGGTAAATAACACTCGAGGGTCCCGTCACTTTTAGCTGGTTTCATGTGTCCGAGGTCTCGGTACTCGTCCATAAATGTTTTATAGGCTTTGGCTAGTTTTTCTTGCCTTTGGAGCTTCCTTTCCATGTTTTTGTTTCCCCATTTTGGTTTCATGGGAAGACGTACTTCATATCTTCCGTCAGTGTTCCGTTTCGTGTTTTCCTGGTAGTGTTTAATACATTCCTGATCCTCATGGGACAACTCCCCTTCTTCGGCAATCTCCTCGACTTCCCAGAACTGTTTAATGTCTTCCAAATTGTTTATAACAACATTGCAGTGGTAGGTCCTTGCATTTCCACTCAACAGCCATCCGATTCGGGTTTGTTGAGCTAGAGGTTGAGAAGCGTCTTCACCTCTAATAATTCCGTTAAGAAGAATCTGTTGATAAATGTCTGCGCCTAAAAGTAAGTCTATGGGACGACTCACATAAAACTCTGGATCTGCCAGAGATATGTTTTCTATTACACGCCATGACGGTTTTGTGAATGTTTTGTTAGGTAAGTGTTTAATTAGATTGTTCATAATGATTACTTCGGCGTGAAATGTGAAATCGTTGTAAGTTGATGCGCATTGAATGTTAAGCTTGCCCTTACAATTGTTTTGTTTCTGTCCGACCCCGTAAATAACGCCATTACATCTTTGTCTCTTTAAATTTAGTGTTTGGGCAGCTTGTTCTGTTATGAGTGAAATTTGAGAACCTTGGTCAATTAATGCTCTAAGGACATGATAGGTTCCGTCAGCGCCTTTTACTTTTATTTGGGCCGTAGCTAGTAGAATTTCGGAAAACTCATCCGGTGTTTGAGATATGTTAGTTAAATCCTTTTGTTTTCCGGAAATAGCCGCATTGGCTGTTGCATTAGAGTTCGATGCCTGAGGTGCTGA
This sequence comes from Hedya salicella, assembly GCA_905404275.2. Lineage (NCBI taxonomy): Eukaryota > Metazoa > Arthropoda > Insecta > Lepidoptera > Tortricidae > Hedya > Hedya salicella. Next base: position 2,921,476 of record FR990120.1, read on the forward strand.
CGTTACCGATTTTACACATGCTTCGTGTATCAACGTGTTATGTTGGCCGGCACATTTATGACATGTTTTTGTTGAGTTGCAGGTATTGCCGTGATGACTGAATAAACAATTAACGCATAAAGCGAGTTTCTTGACCGTCAGATATCGTTTTTCAATCGGCATTTGCAGAAATTGCCGACAATTGTAAATTCCATGTTGGTTACTGCACAGAGGGCATTTAATGCCTGACACATGGAAAGTTTTCGCAATAGTAGTTGAATGACTTCTGTTGACCCCGTTGTTCGTATACGTGTTAGAATATGGACGGTTTTGTAGAAAAGGTTTTTTCATGTTCGTTGTTGAAGTCGGTGTAGGAAATGTTTTTTGTACCACCGGTTCTTGTTTCCGACGTAATGATTCGAGACTGGTAAATTTACCTTCCATGAACTCCATGAACTCCTGTAAAACGGGTAGCTCTCGGGCGTTGGTTAGCGATTCTATGTAGTCTTTATGAGTTTCAGGATCTAGTTTCTGTGATAAAATATAAACAATGATCGGGTCCCAAGTAGTTGTGTCGATCCCTAGGTTCTTAATAGCACATAAACACTCGTTAGTAGTGTCATGAATTTTCTTGATTTGAGCCACGGATTGTTGCTGCATGTTCGGAAGTGAAAACAATAGATTCATATGAGAAGTAAAGATTAATTTAGAATTGTTGTAGCGGTCGTTCAAAATTTTCCAGCATACCAAGTAGTTATCTGAACTTATCTGTAAATGTTGAATAAGCCGCTCAGCTTCTCCCTTTACTTTCGATTTCAAGAACTGCATTTTCTGAGCGTTGGATAAGGCAGTGTTTTTGTGTATAGCTTCACAAAACAAGTCTTTAAATGAAACCCAAGTGTTATAGTTCCCATGGAAAATAGGAATTTCCAAAAGAGGTGTAGATTTCTCCCTGTGTGCCACTGACCATATCTTCCTGTTTATCTCTTTTTTCAGGTTATTAAATGTACTTTCATGTTTATTGAAAGTAGCCTCGTATTCCACGTTAGTTTGAGTATTCTCACTTTCTAATTCCCAATGTTGCAAATCTATCACTGACCATCGAGCTTGTAGAGACTTCAGAGCGTCCTCTAGTTCCCATTTATCCGTTAGCGTGATCAGTTCTATGTGGTTTACGGTTCTAACGAACGCCTTCATGTTAGCCCATTGTTTCCGAAACATTTCGTCAAGTTTACTAGAAGTCCCAGTTTCAGTTTTAAATTGAGGATCCTCTAGATAAAGTCGTTGACCGCCTGATTGAGAGCCTTGTTGCTCGTGAGTTTTCCTCGGTGTTGAAAATATCATCTCTCCTTCCGCCGACGCAGTTCCCTCGGTTATCACCTTATAACCCTCGCTTAAAGCCGAGCTAAAAGCCACATAAAGTTGTTTTGTTTTGTCGTACGTGCGGTCAACGAAATACGTATGAGACTGGTCCTCCAGCAATGCTATCTTTTCATGGTTAACTCGAAATTCTCGCCATAGTTCCTTAAGTTCGCCCAAACGTTTCCTAAAGTATTCCGGATCCCTCTTTCTTTCCACGCCATCTTTTTTAAAGTTAGTAAGCATAGACTCGATACGACGTTGAATCTCTTCTTGGCGAGTAACGCTAGCCATCTTGTCGGGTTGTTAGTAAAATAAGAAAGATCTTACTTGAATGTCTTCAGTGTTCCTCGTTACCCGATACTCCTCTCGCTGTACTTGTTTTTAGCTGCTTCTCTCCTTCAATCACTGCCAACTAGCACAATGTTCAAATGTTCACTAATTCAATCACCTCACACACTAACGAATTATCTCTAGCGCGCGAGATCGGTTCGAAGGACCAATGTGGGGTGCGTCGTTGGTGATGAATGTTTAGAAAGTCCGGAGAAAAGTAACAAAGTGTTTATTGTATTAAGTTACTAATTATTACAAACTGAATTATATTAATGTTAGTAGAATGTTAGAAAATGTTAAATGTTATAAATGTTATGTTCGAATGCACCCGGCCGCGATAATTCCGAAATATGCACTGACTATGTTAATTAGGTTATTGATTGAAGCGCGTTCTGCTGACGAGGCGCTCGAGGCTAAATCGCGTGTTAGGTGCAATGACTGCACCGAACAATCACTGTGTGGCACATATTTCGACAGTTCTTTTGAACTGAAAAGACTGCGGTTTCTAAAAAATTGATTTAGTGCATGTTTTCGGAAATAATCGCTTCGAGAGTAGCATAAATTGTGTCCCCCCCCCCCCCCCCCCCCTTCCTTCAACGAAAATTGTTTTTAACATGATCGGATAAACCGTTTTTGAGTTATTGCCACTTGTCAGCAAAGGGACGTAAGTGACGCGGAAATACGCTATTTTGCTAGTTAACTTTTCATGTCGTAGTTTTTGCATTGGTAGTGTATGTTTTGGTATAAACGGCTGCGGAATCCTGCACTCAGCACCATCGGACATGCTCGTGGCTGGTTTTTTATTTTACTGCACGATTGAGAAAAGCACTATACATACCTCGGCGTGAAAATGGATTGCCAGCCTCGTACACACCTATTTTGCTAGCAATCCCAATATCCCAGTTACTATAGTAATGTTATTGCTCTTAGAAAATTCGCCTAGGAGCGGGCAAAGTGGTCCCGGGCCTCGAGATAGCGCTGACGACGGTGCGCGGCCCCGCGGCGCGGCTGCTGGTGCTGCTGCAGCCCGCGCTGGCGTGGGGCCCGCGCGGGGTGCCGCCGCGCATCCGCCCCGAGCCCGCGCTGTTCGTCATCGCGCTGTACGGCGTCGCCGACCGCCGCGCGCCCGAGCGGTGAGTCCTGTATAGCTACTGTCATAGCTGGCGTGGGGCCCGCGCGGGGTGCCGCCGCGCATCCGCCCCGAGCCCGCGCTGTTCGTCATCGCGCTGTACGGCGTCGCCGACCGCCGCGCGCCCGAGCGGTGAGTCCTGTATAACTACTGTCATAGCTGGCGTGGGGCCCGCGCGGGGTGCCGCCGCGCATCCGCCCCGAGCCCGCGCTGTTCGTCATCGCGCTGTACGGCGTCGCCGACCGCCGCGCGCCCGAGCGGTGAGTCCTGTATAACTACTGTCATAGCTGGCGTGGGGCCCGCGCGGGGTGCCGCCGCGCATCCGCCCCGAGCCCGCGCTGTTCGTCATCGCGCTGTACGGCGTCGCCGACCGCCGCGCGCCCGAGCGGTGAGTCCTGTATAACTACTGTCATAGCTGGCGTGGGGCCCGCGCGGGGTGCCGCCGCGCATCCGCCCCGAGCCCGCGCTGTTCGTCATCGCGCTGTACGGCGTCGCCGACCGCCGCGCGCCCGAGCGGTGAGTCCTGTATAACTACTGTCATAGCTGGCGTGGGGCCCGCGCGGGGTGCCGCCGCGCATCCGCCCCGAGCCCGCGCTGTTCGTCATCGCGCTGTACGGCGTCGCCGACCGCCGCGCGCCCGAGCGGTGAGTCCTGTATAACTACTGTCATAGCTGGCGTGGGGCCCGCGCGGGGTGCCGCCGCGCATCCGCCCCGAGCCCGCGCTGTTCGTCATCGCGCTGTACGGCGTCGCCGACCGCCGCGCGCCCGAGCGGTGAGTCCTGTATAACTACTGTCATAGCTGGCGTGGGGCCCGCGCGGGGTGCCGCCGCGCATCCGCCCCGAGCCCGCGCTGTTCGTCATCGCGCTGTACGGCGTCGCCGACCGCCGCGCGCCCGAGCGGTGAGTCCTGTATAACTACTGTCATAGCTGGCGTGGGGCCCGCGCGGGGTGCCGCCGCGCATCCGCCCCGAGCCCGCGCTGTTCGTCATCGCGCTGTACGGCGTCGCCGACCGCCGCGCGCCCGAGCGGTGAGTCCTGTATAACTACTGTCATAGCTGGCGTGGGGCCCGCGCGGGGTGCCGCCGCGCATCCGCCCCGAGCCCGCGCTGTTCCTCATCGCGCTGTACGGCGTCGCCGACCGCCGCGCGCCCGAGCGGTGAGTCCTGTATAACTACTGTCATAGCTGGCGTGGGGCCCGCGCGGGGTGCCGCCGCGCATCCGCCCCGAGCCCGCGCTGTTCGTCATCGCGCTGTACGGCGTCGCCGACCGCCGCGCGCCCGAGCGGTGAGTCCTGTATAACTACTGTCATAGCTGGCGTGGGGCCCGCGCGGGGTGCCGCCGCGCATCCGCCCCGAGCCCGCGCTGTTCGTCATCGCGCTGTACGGCGTCGCCGACCGCCGCGCGCCCGAGCGGTGAGTCCTGTATAACTACTGTCAAAAATAATTTTGCTGTTTTTTAAACGAAGCCAAGGATATAGCGCGCTGTTAGACCACCAAAATTTTGGTGGCCATTTTCGTCACCTAATTAAATTTTGGCGACCAAATTTTTTTAAATGTTTCGGAGCGATTAATTTAGTAAGGGATCGCAGAAATTAATCTCTGTAGCTATCGGCTAAATAACGGTAGATTAGTCGATATTGTGGTTTCATCCTTTAACTGTCTACTACTAAACAGTGTACATAGGTCGTCTGCAATGACTTTCGCGACGAACGGTGTGATTACTATCTGCACCGTCCTTAACCAGATCGTCGTTCCAACTCGTGCTTCTTCCTGTTCGTAATGTGCCTTCGTGAACCTTTTCATAATTTACTAAATTAAGGTAGATTTCAACACATTTACTGCTGAACGTAGGTCTCTTAAGGACTGTCTTCAAATTTTGTTACTATCTATTACAAGATCTTTGCATTTTTTTTGAGCAGCGCCATAGTGAGCATTAATGAAACTAAATGTTCACCCTACCAGAGCGAACTTTAGAGTTGCCACATGTTAGCTAGAGATGTCGCTGTAGTGTAAACATTGTTTTTTTACGAAAATCTAGATGTTTAGCTGCATTTATTTTATATTTTTTATCGATCTGCTGTTCTAACACTAAGGTTAAGTCTATTGTTACTAACACAAAATGTATTACACGCTCTAAAATAAAAGATGTTTATTTATTTTTTATTACAGATTCAACAGCCTTCCAAAAGAAGAGCAGAGAAAATATGAAGTCATCATGACAACCGTTAAAACTTTGCATGGAGAAGCAAAGGAACTGTTCACGAAGAAAAAGCATTATAAAAAAGCAATGACTAATTATCAACACTCTATGACGATACTCAATTTATCCAGCCCAAACAATGAACAAGAAGAAGCCGAGATCAAAAAACTTAGAATTAACACTTATGTCAATTTAGCTATGTGTTATTATAAACTAAATAAACCGAATTACGTAATTTCCATGTTGGAGAATCTTGATTACGTCACTGACATAGATAATCATTGCAAAGCCTTATTTTACTATGGTAAAGCGTACCAAGCGTTAGGTAATCTCGAAGAAGCCTTAAAATACTACAAAAAGGCTTTGAAACTCGAGCCGAAAAACAAAGATATCGGCTGCGCTATGGCCGAATTAGATGAGTATTTAAAAAGCTCGGCGGTGAAAGAAAAAGAGCTGTGGCAGAATGCCTTCCAGTCAACGCCTGAGAAAAAAGAAAATATTGTCTATGACGTTGACAAGGACTTCGAAAATGGCGTTCGCGCCATGTGTCAAGATTTGGCGGGGAGGAACGAGTATTCCAAATTCGATTTGCCCGGCGGACTGACGAAAAATGAGATTTTGTGTATTAAATCTTTGATTAGTGATTTCGAAGGGTTGGTTTTAGCGGAGGATGGCCATGGGAAAAGGCAGAAAATGTCTGTTATTAAGAAAGTTGTAATTTAAGTTTTATAGTGACTGTTAATTATAGTAGCCTATAATTTTTTTATCCTTACTTGTCCTAAATAGTGAACAACATATAATATGCATTTAATGTATGAAATTGGCAATGTGGCACAAAAAATATAAATGCCTGTTACTTTATTTACGAGAAAATGGGAGTTTAATATAAAAAAGGAAAAGTTAGAATGTTGTTTACTAAACTCAGATTTTTAATTCGAGACAAAATCTGACAGTTCTCATCTTGATGATTTAATGAAATAAGCATTATTTCATAAAAACATGAATGAGAAATCGTGCGTCCAGTAATATTAGGGTAAGTTTTATTGATAAATATACTGACACTTAAACCAGTATGCAGTGATCACAGCGAAAGTGCGCTCGTTGACGAACTTTGGTCTCGAAATCAGATTATATTTAGGACAAGTCAATAAAAATAAACTATAGTGACATCTAGTCTAGTGTTAAATAATTATACTCAGCCTACTCCTTACACTGTTCTATAATGTATAGGCTAGAGTTTGGCAAGCGAAAAATGAGATTAAAAATATGCGGCAAATTTGAAAAAATCATGATCTGGCAATACGGTATGCATGGAAACGAAGTAGGTTTTATAATTTGACAGATTTTTTAATATGTAAAATTGTTGCCATAAAATGAATTCTCGTTCAAGGTCAATATCATGTTTCTATGGCCAAACTATCGATGTTTTCTATGTCGCTATAAAAAAACTCTTTTCTAACTTCGGTCCAGAGGAAAAACCGCCTACGGAAAACTAGGAAACTCGTCTAATCCCGAAGTGTCAATCAATTATCTTATAAATATATTAATGTTTTTATCTCTATGAATATGTCACTAATTACTGTAGAATAATGTCAAATATTATTGTAGATATTGAATATTGGAAACTTAACGCGGCAAACGCATCTTGGAGGCAATACTGGCCTTAAATTGGGATGTTGACTTGTACTCGCATAAAAATGGAATTTTGGTGCGAAATGGCAGTGTCTATGATAGAAATCCTAAAAAAACCGGCCAAGTGCGAGTCGGACTCGCGAACTGAGGGTTCCGTACAAAATATACGCTACAAACGGCTGTATCTATGAAAATCCAGTGTTAGCAGAGCCCTACTCCTAAACAAAATGTATAGCAGTATGCAGTGTGGAGTCATTTTATATTGATTACTGACATAGACAGACATAAAATTATACTGGTTTTAGTGTTTGTTATAGCGGCAACAGAAATACATTCGCTGTGAAAATTTCAACCGTCTAGGTTCATGAGATACGGCCTTGTGACAGACGGACATACAGCGGAATCTTAGTAATAGGGTCCCGTCTTGCCCTTTGAGTACGGAACCCTAAAAATGATTTTTTTAAGCGAAATGGCAGTTTCTATGATATAAATCCTAAAAAAAATAGATTGATACATTGCGTGTAGCATGTTTTATGAGCTTTTAAAGTTGGCTGGGAAAGTAAATTTTTAAATTAAGAAAATATTAATATATAATAGTACCATTGAATAACTCATCAGATTTATGGTAACATTGTTACGAAACCGTTTCGATAAACGCTAGTTTAAGCATAGCTGCAGAACAAAGTTCTTAATTTCCCCATACAAGGTAGAAACGTGTGACGTCACACGTCCCTGGGCTTAGTATGGGACGTTTTTTGAAGTAAATTGAAGTAGTTTTTTCACTAATGTTTCTATTATTGAGAGGTCGTTGTATAACATACCACAGATAGAAGTGGTCAAAAATTGTCAACATCCCTATTGTCGTTGATAGTAGAGTGTGAAGTCTTGGCGGTATCTGGCCAGTAATAAAATACATGGAAAAAAAAATAGCTTTTCACGATTGTTTGTGTTTTGTTTATCGCAGACACGTTCTTACTCGTTTGGATCAAACTACAGGTCTAACGTTTAAGGTCCTGCATCGTCATTCGTAAACCACGCCCCAAATGCCGAGCGGGCCAGTAAGCATAATTTGTAATAAGGGACGCATTTATTGCTCGCGCGCATCAAAGAAAGAGAAAGCTAATATTACTTGCACTACATGCTTGGGGTTTTTTGGCGTAAGCAAGATGTAAAAGTACAATGAAATAGAAGATATTATTATGTTTTGTTAACATTTAAGTTAATCACGTAAAAGATAAAGGGAAGAATGCCATTTTTACATAATTTTGCTGTTTATTAATCTGTCTTTTGTATAAAGTAGACAAAAAACGGAAAATGAAGACGCGTTTTCTGATAACTTTTCTATCGTGGAAATTTCCGCATTAATCTTTGAATAGGTATATATAGTCAAAAAACACATATCTGAAAACCAGCCGGTTTTATATACTAGATTTGACAAAAAAATACGCTAAAAATAGCTTAAATTTTCGATGCATCCCCTTAACTTAGTCTGTTCCTGAGGTATGGGAGCGGTACGGGAGGGGTGACAAGTGACGTATATGTGTATAGCGAGACATTTAGGACATGTGATGTCACGTCACTTGTCACCCCTCCCGTACCGCTCTCATACGTCAGGAACAGACTCAGTTATGCGGTAAACCAGTGCTGCGCCAATGATGAAAGACTTGAGATTTAAATATATTCTTACTTAATAGTGGCGACTTGTAGAGAAAAAAATTAAGAGATTTTTATCTTATAATACTTTTAGTCTTATTAACGAGTTTAAAAGAAGAGGAGAGTATGGAGGGATGACTGGTTTCGGAAGTCAGGGTAACCCAATCAGGGTATTTATAATAATAAATAGATTTAGTTATTTTGCGGAATTCCATCGAACTATAATCCATTCAGCGTTCAAGTATTACGTAACGCAATTTTTGGAGATTATTGTCTTAGTCGCGAAAGAAAGTGCTGTGGCAGAATGCCTTGTGATTTATCAGGGCTATTTGTAACGAAAAGTACTCAATAACTATTGCATTTTAACCACCGAAGCAAAAAGGAGGGGTATTATAAATTCGACGTGTGAATGTCTGTCTGTGGCATTGTAGCGTTTGTTTGATTTAGTTTTTAGGGTTCCGTACCTCAAGAGGAAAAAACTGAACCCTTATAGGATCACTTTGTTGTCCATCTGTCTGTCAATACCATTTTATTCAGGTACGCGTGGAGGGTATCAAGTTGAAATTAATATCAAATGCTTATGTCTGCAGCTTAAACTTGTAAGAGTTATTAAACAAACCGGCCAAGAGTATGTCGGTCCATGCTCAATGTAGGGTTCCGCAGCCGTTTATACAAAAAATTGCCCTACAGATGAAAAAATACGATATAAAAAATAAACTAACAAAAGAGCGTATCTCCCCGGCACTTACGTCCTTTTGCTGAGAAGCGCAGTTTTTTGGCAATAACTTAAAAACGGTATGTCCGATCATGTTGAAAACAATTTTCGTTGCAAGTATTTATTAAGCTTTATATTTGTAATTTTTTTCATATTTTTTTGTACAAACCGTTTAGAAAATAGAGTGGGAGGGGCACAATTTGTGCTACTTTCGGAGCGAATATCTATGTTCCTTTCATCAATATACATCTTATAGTTTTTGAGTAAAATGCTTGTTACATACGGACGGACGGACATGACGAAACTATAAGGGTTCCGAATATTTTCTTCTGTTTCCACGATTATTACTCATTGAAATAAAACAATTTAACGGATTATATCGCGTAAAGAAAAAAGATATTTACCCAGAATGCTACGCGAGGCTATTGAGATTAAAAAGCATCCTAATTTCAATAGAGAAGATGGATTGTCACTACCACCAGCTTGGGATCCTGTAATACATCTCATCAAGGAACAAGCGAGACACAGGACTGCAAAACCTTAATTTCCGAACGGTGTAAAATATCTTATCTGTTTAAAAGTAGTTTAATAGTCTCTGTTTTTAAATATTATAATTAGTAATGAGGTAGTCTGGGAGTTTTTCTTTGCAGCGTTTCTTTTCTCCTCAGTACGCCTTATTTGTGAAATGCTGCTTGGTAAATTATTAAAATAAAATAATTAAGCCCTTCTGGCACATGTGTAACTGTCTTTACAGCTTAGGCCAATCTGGCATGTATGTACACTTTTATTTGTTTTTTCAAAAATAGGTAGTTTGCATAAATTGTAACTTTGACAGAGGAAAATACACCTTTTCTTAGTGCACCCGTGACCATGGAGAGCTGGAAAGCTTCCGAAACCTCGGGAACGAAAATGAGATAATATACGCGATATAATCCGTTAAATTGTTTTATTTCTATAAGGGTTCCGTTTTTGCCATTTTGGCTACGGAACCCTAAAAAGGTCAATCCTATAGAAATTAAGAACCAAGTAGCAAAGAAAAACTACGTTTTTCATTTTTATACAATTAGTCCAAGTACCTGTCACAAGTAAATGTCTATACTATTATAAAGTCGTAAGAATTAAATGTCTACATTGAAGATATTTCAAAAAATAAGAGATAATTGACTATTTTGAAGGTCACTGAAGGTTGCGCCTTTATCATTTCGAACGATCGAATGGATTTCAACCATTTTTGGTACTCAGCTAGTCATCCTTATCTTAGCTTTAGATGGTTATAGGGTACTTCTACCTAACTACGATAAAGGAAAAAAGTGTTATGACTCTCTCCTCCGCTGACGAAGTTGCGAGCAGCTTGTAGTATAAAATATAACTATACCTACATATTTTCTATGAGAATATATCTGTGTATTTTCTGTCTGTGTGTGTGTCTTCCCAAATTGGCACAAATATGGATGTTTAATGCTTTACATTGTAAGTAAAATGTGTATTTTTTAATGTAATTCTTGTGTTTTAACACTTGAACTTTATGTGAGTCAGTAACACTGGCAATTTTATCGTGTCTTTATGATATGAATAAAACGATTTTTTTTAAACCGCTTTGTTACTAAAACGCATATCCTCTGCTTCTGTGGACCACTCATGAGGAAAAGAAGTATCGAAGTAACGTAGTGTTTATATTCTCTTTGGTAAGTACCTATGGCAACATGTCGTGCCCCCGGAAGAGATTACAACACTTCACTGCTCAAAGAATCTGGGAATTCCTAGACTCAACGGGCCTCAGTAGTTAACTCTAATATAGGGCTGCCGCAATAGATCAAATCTGGTCGAAGTCAACAATAATAATACTAAAACGTTCCCTTAACATTAACATATTGTTTATGGTTACCATAGAGTAAATTCGTATAATATGAGATAGAGATATAACTTAAAGGTTTGACATGTGGCGCCATCTCGTGCTGTGTGCCGGTAAACTATTCAGCTACATGCCGGGCGGACTCCGTAGTTAAAAATATTATTATTTTCGTGCATTTTCTATCGCACGTACCAATACGTATATATATATATTGGCATTGGTACATAGTGCGATAGAAAATGCATTAAAATCGGCTTCTTAAAAAATAAAACAATATTGAATTCGTTTGCGTTTATGATGGTGACCAAGGACCAATAAAACAACAGCCAACAGGACTCTCAATCTGCATACAAAAAAACTAATTGTAACTGCACTATGTATTTTGTTCAATTATAACATACTATTTAATTCAGTGATCTGTCACTAATAAGATTAAAGGTCACGGAATCGAAATATATTTTTTGTATGTTTGTATGTGTCGTTGTGGCTTCATCAAGCCAAATCTGCTAAACGGATTTGGTACACGGGTAGCTGGGTATCCACAGATGGTTATAGGATACTATTTACCCGACTACGCTGATGAAAACAAGAGGGGTTATGATTTTTTTCTCCTCCGCGAATGAAGTTGCGAGCACTTCCTACTAAGTATAATATAAACATGAAAGTTTGTGCCTCTTAAATTTAAAAACTACTGTAAAGTCTCAGTTTTGCCAGCTCGTCAGCCAGCCGATGCCATACGTCATCACTCCTCCAACCCTGCCAAGCCGCTCAGCCGAGCATTGGAGTGGGGGATAACAAGCCAGTCAGCCTAGCCTATATAAGCCATCGTACTCCTCAGTTGGGGACTTTTTTTTATGATTATAAAGTATTGTAAGGGGAAACTCTGTCCAATTATAAAAATAATAAAACAATCATCTATTTTCTTTAAGTATTTATTATTTCACATCTGCCACTCTTTTCGCATTTACACTACTGAACTGATCTCAACCAAATTTTTCAGTAATGTTGTTTAGACATCAGAATAACACATAAGCTATAAAATGAATTTCTTTGTGGATGAAGTCGCGGGCAACAGCTAGTTAAGTTATAATCCTCAATAGGGAATATGCATGAATTTTAATTTTTGCTTTATTAAAAGCTTATTCACGTAACAAACAGTAGACAAAAAGAATTTTCCGAATAACTATAAAAATACCCAAGTTATACGCCATCAAACATTTCATTCTATCTCTTTCTAGCAAAACAGAATTTAATATGGAGTTTATATGACCGTAGTGGACTGTGACGTAACAGTCTATGTCGGACCTCTCTGTTAAATCGCTGCCTAATTAGTATTTTAAAACGCTTATATCATACGTATTTCTTGGCCGATTTTAATTTTAATTTCACTTTTTGGAATAGTTTTTACGGTATTTTGATATTTCGTTAAGAAAAGCGATGAAAAAATTTCATGCATGTTCCCTATTTACTTGACCACAGTAAGATCAGGGGTCACAAACTGCGGCTCTTTTTGTGTAAAGTTGTGACTCTCTAGCTCCGTACGGGAAAATATCTTTAAAAAAAATTCTTTATTGTAGAAAACATTCAATCAATAAACAAATTTAATATTGGAACGAAAATTCTTAGTAGCCCTTTAAAAACTGAGGAGTTTAACTCTTGGGACTACCTCCACATCCAAAGTGTCCGCCAAAATTCGTTAAATTGATAGCGCCACAGTATCAAGTGCGTACATTAATTTACTAATACGGATTTGGAACTTTAGGGAAGGTTGTTGCTTGAGTAAAAGTCGATTTTAGAGTGTGGTTAATGCATTTTGAAATCACGTCGTGCTCTTTGTTCCGGCCATCTCCTGCTGCAACGCCCTGACGTCAACGTATATCGTCCCTCCAATCAACAGTCCTTATCAGGGCTACCCAAATTGTTTTGGACAGAACACTGCGTCAATCACTGTCCGTTTCTTTTCGACACAGACGTCAATCATCCTACAGGGCTTCCCCTTAAGCGAAGCGTACCGGTAACTTGGTAGGGCGTCCTCTGCGAGATAGTTTCAGTTGGCCTGAAGGTTTTGAGGTCGTGATGTTTTCTTGTTTCTGTCGTTTCAGGATGCTTCTGCTTTTTCTCGGTTTGTTTTTGTTGTACGAGTAGTTTGCATGAGTCTGAACTTTGTCGTTGCAGGGGGTGAGTACGTCAGGACACTCGGCGATGACGTAGGCAGGCTTTTCGACACAGACGTCAATCATCCTACAAAACCATTATTACTGCTTTCCGCTGGACACATTTTCAGCTGTTTTCCTATATGTGTATGGTCTCCTTACAATTTCTATTTTCTCCTTCTAAATTATCGTATGAAGCCAACATTTTGGCCTCCTCGGTAGGTTATCAACAAGGCGACCCACTTGGTCCAGCCATTTTTAGTCTTTCCATTCATACCATTGTTAAAGAGCTAAATTCAAAATTAAACGTATGGTACTTAGACGACGGCACTCTCGGCGGAGACGCGATTTCGGTTCTCAATGATTAAAAAAAATTAACATCAGAAATAAAATCTATTGGGCTCTCTCTTAATTTTTCTAAATGCGAACTCTACATTGTCCAAACAAGGATTGCACAATAGATGCTTTCAGACAACTGGCCCCAGGTTTTAGAATTATTTCCGAAGAATCGCTTCACCTTCTCGGTTCTCCCATCTTCGATCAGTCTTTTGAAAGCTTCATCAATACTAAAATTCAAAATTTCAAAAGAATCTCTCATCGATTAACCAAAATTAACATACATTTTGCATACTGTATCATAAACCACTGTCTCTTCGTTCCAATGTTCATGTATATTCTTCGCGGATCCCATCTCTGGAAACACCCTAACCTGATCTCAGGTCTAGATAAATTAATCGAAGTAACCCTTACTTCCATTTTCAATATTTCTTTCAGCGACAGATCATGGACCCAGGCCAGCCTGCCAATTAGATTCGGATGCCTTGGCATCCGTAAAACCTCCAGCGTGGCACTACCTGTGTTTTTGGCTTCGGTACACATGGCCCACAACCTCATTGGGAAAATATTAGCCCCCTCTGTTGGGGCCCTAGAGGCTGCGCACTGCACCGAAGCCAAATATGTATGGTCACTAACATGCCCCGACTCGGAGACACCTGCTAACCCGTGCTAGCAGAGGCAATGGGACGAGCCTCTCTGCCGGCTCATAAAACACAATCTTAAAAACAGCATGCAGTCCGGTAGACCGTGTTCGCCTCGTTGCCACCGCGGAATGGGAGTCTGGTCTGTGGTTGCAAACCCTACCATCACCTACAATAGGCACATTGATAGACAATAATAGTTTCCGATTAGCCACTTGTTTAAGGATTGGGGCACCAACAAACGAGGCCCACCGCTGTCGCTGCGGAGCTTTGGTGGATAACCTAGGCCACCACGGCCTCTCATGCCACCGGAGTGCAGGCAGAATTCCCCGCCACGCCAGCATCAATGACGTCATCCGTGGGGCCTTTGCCAGCGCCAAGGTTCCTGCAGTTCTAGAGCCCAGCGGTCTGGCTAGAGATGACGGCAAAAGGCCAGACGGGATGACTTTGGTACCCTGGAGTATGGGTTGGCCGTTGGCATGGGACGCTACATGCGTGGACACCCTGGCACCGTCCCATATTCCAGGCACCAAAAATGATGCTGGTGCGGCGGCTTCGTCTGCTGAGAGCCTCAAACGCCGTAAAAATGCTGCAATCGGCAGCAGTTACTTGTTTACGGCATTTGGGGTAGAAACTCTGGGGCCATGGGGGCCTAGCGCGCGTCGAATTTTCAAGGAACTGTCGACGCCCCTTACGAGGGTTGCTACTTATATATCCGGAAACAAAAAAACAAACAAACGTACACGGCTGAAAATAGTTTTATTGTTTTTCAAAGTATTCCCCTTGATGATCTATGCACTTTTGCATTCGCGTGAACCAATTTTTAAAGCACTTCTGCCACTCCGCCTGAGGTACCTCCATAACGTGTTGTTTGAATGCGTCGACAGCATCTTCAGCGGTCGAAAATCGTTGACCGCGTAATTTATTCTTTATATTTGGAAATAAATAAAAATCGTTGGGTGCCAAGTCAGGGCTGTACGGCGGATGACCCGTTAATTCCACATTTTGACCCTCCAAAAATAGAGTTGTTTCGCGTGACGTATGACAGCTGGCATTGTCATGATGAAGAATGATTCTTCGTCGCTGGTTAGTTTTACGAATTTGTTCAAATACTTCCGGTAAGCAAATGGTCGTGTACCACTCTGAATTAACCGTTCTACGGTTTTCTAGTGGCACTGTAGCTACATGGCCATTAATACCGAAGAAGCAGGCCACCATTTGTTTCAATGTACTTTTTGCACGAGTAACTTTCGTAGGGTTCGGCTCATTTTGAAACACCCATACCGTTGATTGTTGCTTCGTTTCGGGATCGTATGCATAGATCCAGGATTCGTCACCTGTATAGATGTTATAAACGGCTTTTGAGTCACCACGGTTATATTTTTTTAACATTTTATTGCACCATTCGACGCGAGCATGTTTTTGCTCATTTGTTAAGTTGTGGGGTATCCAACGCGAACAAATTTTTTTTACAGCCAAATAATTATGTAATATGCTATTAATGCTGGTCATAGAAATACCCAGAGTCGCCTCTATCTTGCGGTACGTAACATGTCGGTCGTCCATTATAAGTTTTCGCACAGCCTCGATATTTTGTTGTACAACGACCGATTTCGGGCGACCTGCCTTAACTTCGTCCGTAAGCATACTACGTCCACGATTGAACTCACTAAACCAGTGATACACAGTAGTTTTAGATGGGGCTTCATCACCAAAAGTTGAAGTTAGTTGATCTATGCACTGTTGTTGCGTTAAACCACGCCGAAAATCATAATAAATCATAGCACGAATATTTTCACGAGTGAGTTCCATTCTTGCTGCGAGATGACATTTAAAACCCGTCAAAAACAAAACACGAGCGTTAATAAGGAAGAAAAAATATACCTTATATACTTAAAAAAGTTCAAATTTTACCATGGCGGTCAAATATGCTATTTAAGAAGATTGTAATCCCGGTTTCCGGATATATAAATAGCAGCCCTCGTATAGACGAAACACGAGACCAATGCGGCCAGCCTTCTGGGCACACTCCCCAGCGAAAGGGATTTAGGGGATTTTTTTTATTTGTAAATACTTATGTAGGTAGATCCGTAGAGTAGTTTCATATATTTTTTTAATAATCTTATCCATTACTGTTTTTTTTATGCTATTGTGTTATTGAAATTCAAATAAAGAAGTTACATAAAATTTCTATACTCCATGGTACAGATAATTTAGTGTAGCTGCGTAGAACGACAAAAAAGTGTCAAGTCAACTGTCACTGTCATTTGTCATTTCCACCCATCCATACTATTTTGTAGTATTTCCTTCGATTTTCGATATAATTATCGTTTATTTTATGAAATATACTCGTAGAATCTATTAACTGGTATCGTGTTATGTACGGAAGGGACAGCAAAATCGCCGAGCATTGTGCAAATGCAGCTTGCTAATCGGTAATTCTCAATAAGGTACGCAAGATATTCTTACAACTCTTCGAAACAAAAAGTAAACATCTTGACGGGAGTCATAAATCGGTATTGATCAACTCATTGTTTTAATATTTTCAATATATCACCCTACTTTGGTTTTAAAACTTTGACGTTGGCAAAATGGGATGTTACCTATATTCAAATAAAAATAAAAAAAATTATGCAATATGGTAGTTTTTATGATAGAAATCCAAAAATAATTTTGATTTTTTAATTTATTTTTTATAAGCCTTTAAAATTAGATACAAAATGCCATTTTTAAAGTATGAAAATATTAATACCATTGAATTAAGCATGAAATGTATAAGTTTTAACATGACTGCAGAACAAACTTCTTCATTTCCCCATACAAGGTAGGAATGTGCAACGTCATTCATTCCTGGGCTTTAGTCTGGATGTAATTGGAGTATTCTTGGGTCCAAAAATGAGATTTTAACTTAACATTGTTGTATCTCAGGGAGTTTTTATGAAATTGAAGTGGCTTTTTCACTAATATAGCTATTATGGAAGGTCATTCTATAACATATACAGAAAAAAGTTGTCAAAGTTTGTAAACATCCCAATTATGTATCTAAGCTAAAAAGTGAATAAATTTCTTTTATTATTTTATGAATCTTTTACAGAGTATCATGTATTGTTTTACAGACTAAGCCAGAGAAAACAAGTCCATGGACATAGATATAGCAATAGTGAAGGATGAGCCAGAGTGGGATGGCGAGAGTGAGAGTGAGTCAACTCCATCAGACCTGTTCCTGGAGCATCAGATCAAATGCGAAGTTGGCCCGGAGGTCCTCCAGCCGCCTGATATAGCTTTTGCCATCAAAGGTCTCTGCTTAAAATGTCTGTTTATATTTATTTTTGCATGTATAATTTGTTTATTACATTTTTATTTATATGCTTCTCACCATCTGCTCATTACGGGCTATTTTTTAACCGATTTCAAAAAAGAAGGTTATCAATTCGTCAATATTTTTTTGCTGTTACCGTTACCCAAAGGTTGTCAGGAAAAAATAAATAGCGATAGGCCTATTGTTGACCATAGTTTATGTTAAGGCGCAAAACAAATGTTGTAAAACATATACAAGTATTATAAATCAGAGAGTAACAGTGTCTGTCTATTACGGGAAACACAGGATACAATATAATACAACAATTATTTATTGCACACCAACAACAGAAACAGTACAATAGAGCCTTAACATAAAATACGGTAGACAATAGGCGGTCTTATCGCTAAAGAGTGAGGATAATTCTTATCCCAGAAATTTGTATTGGGAATCAATAATTAAAACATTGGCTACTCGGTTATCTTAAGATAATAAATTAATGAATATTAGGGGACAATATTTTTTTACACAAATCATACTAGTCCAATGGTAAGCTCAATAAGGCTTATATTACGAGTAATAGATGACGATATTTTCTTATATATTGTAACGAGGCGCATTATGACTTGTTGCTTACAAACTGTCTGGCTATGCGCAGCGTTTTAAAATTATTCTGACGGCAAATTCGAAATGATTTTAAATTCCACACTCAAACACACGCTCGAGATTCATTCAATTCTGAACTTCGGACCTGGTCAGATGTTGGTCTAAGTCTCTCACTCTTGAAAAATGTTTTAAAATCCTCAAGCCTAAGCATAAGTCCGTTATCCCTGAAACCTGAGTGCTTTAAGTGACTATTATTTGATAATATCTAACTTTACTTGAATCTAAATCCACACAGTTAAATCGTCCTTGACAACACGTCTTAATTTATATGTTTTTTAAAACTAGGCACGAAAACTTGCCTTTCTTTTCTTTAATTCATTACATTAATAAATATCCTGACCCTGGTCTTGTGCACCTTTATTCCGGCTCCGGTGACAATACATAGAAAATATCCAAGACTCGGGTACAAATATTTATGCACATCACACAAATATTTGCCATTACCGGGTTTTCAACCCGGGAGCGTCACCTTCGCTGGCAACGCTACTCCCGCTGACCTAAACCAGTCGTCTCTCTTAAAATAATATAATAAAAATCCATTATTTTCAGACACAAAGGGGCTATTCATAAATTAAGTCATTTCAAATTTGGCGGGGTCTAGATATCGGATGATGGTAGTATGACGAAGGAGGGGTGGGGGGTCCCAAGATGACATCAACTTTCGCATCTTTAAAAAGTGCTTCAATAAGTAAAAAAGGAATGAAATTCGTGTTTGTATAAAACTGTTGCTTAAAACGCATTATTTGGAAATGACATAATTTTATTTGGTGGGGGGGGGGGGGGGGGGGGGGGGTTATTTGAATTATTATGGGATGATTTTAGGGAGGGGGGGGGGGCTACCCAACCATAATAATTCAAATCCACCCCCCCCCCCATCAAAAATAGATGACGTAATTTATGGGTCAAAAATCGTCAAAAATAGATGACGTAATTTATGAACAGCCCCAAAGACATTTTTAAAACTAATGGGGGTGTTACTCGAAATACATTGGGAATAGTTTTGTTCTATAGGGGGGCAAACGAGCAGACGGATCGCCTGATGGTAAGCGATCACCGTCGCCCACAGACACCTGCAACACAAGAGGAGTCACAAGTGCGTTGCCGGCCCTTTAACTGGGAGTACGCTCTTTTCTTGAAGGCTCTTTCAATGAAATCAAATAGAGGACAAAAAAACCGGCCAAGAGCATTTCAAACCATGCTCAGTGTAATGTTCTGTAGCCTACAAAGAAATTGCTACAGATGAAAAAAACACTATGTGCAAAAGAGCGTATCCTTATTGCACTTATGTCTGTTTGTTAAGAAGAGCAGTATTTCGGCAGTAACTCTAAAACAGTATATTCGGTCATGTTGAAAATAATTTTCATTGAAAGTATTTAAGTACTAAGCGTTACCTTTGCTTTTTTTTTCATATTTTTGCGCAGTTAAAAAAATAAATATTGTTAATTAAAAAACACATTTTTTTTTAAGTACCATAACAAACAATTCCTGTTTCAGATGAAGCAAAACAAGATAACCACGAGGACAGAGAAAATAATTTAAATAAATGGGAAACACAGATAAGGGAGAATAAAATTGAAACTAATAGTTCAGAACTCAATAATGATTCAATAACAAATGATAATGTAATGTGTAAGATAAAAAATAGTAGCAAAGTTGATACTATTGAAAGTGACATAATCCATAATGAGTCTAATATAGAGAAGCCGGATACTCAGACTTTGCTAGAAGACAAAAAAAGCCTTAATAATTATGTCTGTAACAAATGTGATTGCCTATTTGATAGCAAATTGCTACTTTTAAGTCATAAGAAAAACCAACATGGCGTCCAATTCTTCGCATGCGATGAATGTGACTATGCTGCCAGACGAAAGGCGCATTTGTTAAATCATTTACGGACACACTCAAAAGAGAAACCTTTCAAGTGTAATCAATGTGAATATAAGTGTAGTAGAAAAGATGCGTTATTGATACACAGACGAAAACACAGCGAACAGAAACCTTTTAAATGTAATGAATGCGGCTACACTTGTCGTCATAAAGGTTCTTTAGTTGTGCACCTAATGATTCATGCAGGACAGAAGCCGTTCAAGTGTAACAAATGCAGTTACACTTGCAGAGTTAAGCGAGAGTTGGCCAGACATAAAAGCACGCACCGAGATGAGAAACTAAAGTGTGGTCTCTGTCCGTATATGTGTATAAGAAAGTGTGATTTGAGTCGGCATCAACGAACACATTTAACTAAAAAACCGTTCACGTGTAACGATTGTAGCTTTAAATGTAGAAAGCAAAACACTTTCATGCGACACCAAGAGAATCATAGCAAGCAATCTTTCAAGTGTGATTACTGTAGTTTCGTTTCTAATATGAAAGGACGTCTGTTGACGCATCAGAAGATACACGCCAATGAACGAGCTCACAAGTGTAATCAATGTAATTATAAATGTTTTAATACGAGCAATTTGACGATTCATCAAAGAACACATACGAATGAAAAGCCATTCCAGTGTAACCAATGCAATTACAAGTGTAGGAGTAAACACAATTTACTAAAACACGAGATGATACACAAAGATGTAAAACCATTCGCATGCGAGTGCGGATTTACAAGTAGACTCAAGGCTGGTCTGAAACGGCATAAAATGATCCATAATGACGAAAGACCTTACAAGTGTAACATATGTAGTTACAAGTGTCGAGAGAAACATAATCTACGTGTACACCAAAGGATACACACGAATGAAAAACCTTACAAATGTGATATCTGTGACTATAAGTGTCGGTGTAAAAGTAATCTGTTGAAGCACCAGCGAAGCCATGCTGGCAACAACATTTTTAGTTGTGACCTCTGTGATTATACAAATCATGAAAAGAGTAACTTAAAAAAACACGTAAAAACGCATATGGACGGAAAACGTTGAAACTCAGGATAAAGTTGCTAGAAAGTGCCCGCAACTGTGTATCCCTCAAAAAAATCATAATCCTCTTTTTTTCTTCAGCGTAGTCGAGAAGTATCCTATAACCATCTGTGGATGCCCAGTTATATAGCCCGCTATGAGTTTAGTAAAACGTCCCACTTTGTCGATTCTAGTTACGAATTTACGGGCAGTTTAGTGAAATATGGCAAAACCTAACGAAAATCGTCTTTCAATGAAAACTGATAGAACATACTGTACTGTAATAAACCTATGATTTTGATGTCGACCCATAAATGTCCATTATAAGCACCTTTTTAAGGCCTCAAAGTTTAGTGCCCAGCGTCCCACTTTGTATACCTAAAAAAATCGTCGGTATCATATTTGTGCCTGCTTTAGGGAAAAATTTCTGCTTTGTTGATATGGAGTTATGAGTAGTATGTAATATAACAAAGCATAAGCTCTTTCGGTGAAAAAAATATGTCTCTTAATGCTACACAAGTTATTTTTTAAAAAAAATTCAATCTTGCAAAAGTGAAAAAGCGACAATTGAGAAAACGTTGGTTAAAGTTTGGGACCGCAAAAAACACACTTGTACTTTGAAGTTATGGAGTGGTTTGTATCAAATGAATTGGCATACTTTAAGGATTTTAAATTAGTCAAAATGATGTATGTAACCTTAGTAGTTTGAATGTTACGGAGGCTTGAATATAAAAAGAGAACGAAAATATGTCAATCCTGGATATGGCTTTATTTTCTATATTTATAACACATCACGCAGATTCATCAGTTGTATTGATAAATGTATTCTCATGCTAAAAAAGACAGAAATAACTGTATGGATCCCTTTAGTTAGTTATTATGTCAAAAAGTTAGTAAAAAATGAATTGAAAAGTACAGCATAAAAAAAACGAATAAAAAATAGTAGATTGTTTGACAAGGGGCTAAAATAAGCCATTATGACACGAAGTGATTATTTGGACGAGCTCACGAAGTGAGCGAGGACAGATATATCTGAGTGTCATATCATGGCTTTTAGACACGTGTTAAACACTCTGTTTTTCACTTCGACTGCGAGAAAATAAAAATAAACTTACTTAACATTAAAATTGTATATTTCATGAAACACTAAAAGTACAGTTTGAGCAATTCTATCAGAAAGGTTGGCCAATCTGATCAGGTTGGTTTGTTTGTTTTTAATTATTTGTAAAGAGTGTGTTGTGTAGCTGGCCGCAAGGGTTTTTTTCAGTGTCTATGAGATTTGTATGGGAATATATGGCTTTCTTTTAAACCCTAGGGGCTAAATAATAGTGGGGTTGGGTAACCATCGATAATGGACTTTCTTATCGATGATTCCACTAAATAAAAAACGGTTTTATTTAAAAAAATATAAGTAACCGATAGATATAAAATAACATTTATATAAATACTAACTTGAAAAACATTACACCTATGTTTTAAAAGCTAATTTTATACCTACTTGTAGTAATTTTTTAACGTATGTCCATACGAACGACATCAAACCGTCAAAGTGGGACACTAAACTTGAGTCGGAAATAAATTCCGTTCTAATTCCGTAGAAAAAGATCAAACAAACGATATTACTATCAATAAAAATAAATAAAAAAAATAAAATAATTTTATTTCAGACAGCGTCCATATTTATGTTAGTATATAATTGTACTTATGAAAAACTATGTTAGTAGGTAACAGATAATTAATTACTTAATTTAGGTATCTGCCTCCTGGGACACCAGGCACATGTGTGTGTACTCGTGCCCAGTGTCTCTGAATGGGGCAGTCTGGCTTCTCGCTAATGACTATACATAAAATGGGATAAATATATCAAACACATACGTTTCACCGAACAAGCACTAAAGTTTAGTAAATCGACAAAGTGGGACGCTACCTATAGAAAATCACTAAATATTTATTTACTTAGAATTTGATATTAATTCTTTTTATGCTTGATAAGTGTGTTTTTTAAGCAATCTTATGTTATATATTAAAATACACATGTCATTTGTATTTTTTTATGCTGTACCTTTCAATTCATTTTTTATTAACTTTTTTACATAATAACTTACGAAAGGGATCCATAGAATTATTTCTGTCTTTTTTAGCGTGAGAATACATTTATAAATACAACTTTAATGATAAATCTGCGTGTCGTGTTATAAATATAGAAAATAAATATTCAGGGTTGACATATATTCGTTCTGTTTTTATGTTCAAGCCTCTGTAACATTCAAACTACTAAGGTTACATACATGATTTTGACTAATTTGATATCCTTAAAGTATGCCAATTCATTCGATACTAACCACTCCATAACTTCAAAGTACAAGTGTGTTTCTTGCCGTTCCAAACTTTAAGCAACGTTTTCTCAATTGTCGCTTTTTCACTTTTGCAAATTTGAAGAATTAAAAAAAAATAACTATAGCACCTAGAGACATATATCTTTGACTGAAAGATAGCGTATGATCTGTAGTATTAGGAACTACTCATAACTCAATATCGACAAAGTGGGACGTTTTCCCAAAAACAGTCACATATAGTTGTTAAAATAAAATGTCTGTACATTAAAGATATTTAAAAAAAGCGGCCAAGTTCGAGTCGGACTCGCCCATGACGGGTTCCGCAGCCGTTAATACCAAAAAAGCACTACAGATGAAAAAAACACTAACAAAAGAGCGTATTTCCCCGGCACTTACATCCGTTTGCTGAGAAGCGCAGTTTTTTGACAATAACTTGAAAACGGTATGTCCGATCATGTTGAAAACAATTTTCGTAGGAAGTATTTATTAAGCTTTATATTTGTAAATTTTTTCATATTTTTTGAACATACCGTTTAGAAAATAGAGGGGCGGGGGGAGGGGGACACAATTTTTGCTACTTTCGTAGCGTATATTTCGGAAAATATTTACCAAATCAAAAATTTGTATTAGAAACCTCAGTGTTTTTAGAAGTACTGTCGTAATATGTGCCATGCATTGATATTTGCTGAAAAAAAAAATTTTCACTTTCGGTTACATGTATCGAGTGCCCCCCCTAGAAATATATATTTTTTTATTTAACTATCAAACTAAGTAGCGGTTTACATACGACATCTATGCTCCAAATTTCATTAATGTACATCTTATAGTTTTTGAAAAAAAGTTGGAAAAAAAACCGGCCAAGAGCATGTCAGACCATGCTTAGTGTAGGGTTCTGTAGTCGTTCATACAAAAAATGCACTACAGACGTAAAAATACGATATGATACGTGTTTGCACAATAGCAAAAAAGCGTATCTCCACGGCACTTACGTCCTTTTGCTGACAAGCGCAGTTTTTTGGCAATAACTTAAAAACGGTAGATCCGATCATGTTCAAAATTATTTTCGTTGAAAGTATTTAGTAAGCTTTATCTATATTTTTTCATGTTTTTGTACGTACCGCTTAGGAAATAGAGGAGGGAGAACACAATTTATGCTACTTTAGGAGCAATTATGTATTTTCGAAAATATTCACTAAATCAATTTCTTTTTAGAAACCTCAAAATGTTTTTAAAAGTGGTGTCGAAATATGTGCCACACATTGATATTTGCTGATTTTATTTTGCTTTTTCGGTTACATGATTTATTTATCAAACTAAGTAGCGGCTTATTTATACTAGACACACCAAATTTCATCAATATACATCACGTTGTTTTTGAGTAAAATGCCTGTGACATACGGATGGACGGACGGACGGACATGACGAAACAAGGTTCCTTATTTGCCATTTTGGCTACGGAACCCTAAAAATGAGTAACTCAAAACTACCGCTATATCGCCAGTTGCGGCAGTATTATGTTCAGTTTGTATCGCCCCGTCCCTCTTGTTCTCGTGATGAATTGCATTTGCGTAAGTGGTACGGCGCTATACGAATTTAGAACTTCGGGGTCTCCTCTGGAAACGGCATGGAAAATTTCAATAATTTCTCCCAAACATAAACTGAATAAAAATGTTGTTAAATGAATTTGGAATTAATACATAACGTAATAAATATGATGATTAAGAGACAATAAAATTTATTTATTTATTGATCGTTTTTTTATTATACTTCAATTTTTCTTACCTCCTTACCTCTTCTATCTCATAAAGGAAAACACTGAAGCTGGCGTTCAAAGCAAAGGTTCGTACATTACGTATACGCCTCAATGTATACTGAATGGCCTCAGCCGGCGGCGACGCAGGGTGCCTCGCTCCTTGTCTCACATATATGCTCCTTTTTAAAGTGGCGTTCAGACAGGGCAATTACGTCGGCCAATCAAAGGCTCGGATCGGAATCCAATATATTTGTTTCGGTGTCGTTCGATCGGTTAAAACTATGGTGTCATCATCATTATCATCATCATCATGGTTGCCTCTTGGTGATCCAACCTTGGATATAGGCCATAAAGTCAAAAATGTAAATGAACAACACTTGGCCATAAAAAACTTCAAAAATAGACTAGTCTCCCGATACAACTTTACATTTCATTTTATTAACTGAGGGGCTACTCCAAAACTCAAAAAACGGGGTTCGTTTCGTGCCGTCCTTCTCGCTCTCATTTTAAGCTGTATTTGAGGGAGCGGGATGGCGCCATACGAACTTTGTTTTTCCGGTTTCGGAGTAGCTCCTCTGTATATCATCGGTTAGAAGTTGTTTTTTGTGTTTTATCTGAAAAAATAGTAATTTGTTGGTTATGAAAGGAAACAAAACGTATTGAAAGCTATAAATCGATACCTTAGTTCACACTTGTACTAATAACAGTATTTTTGCCCATAGAATTTCAACTTTACGTATTTGTGCACTAACGTACTAATTACAAGCATTTTTCTCAAACAGTCAGTACGATTGTGCGCTAAGGTATCGAAATGGTGTAATCTAACAAGACGCAATAACAAAACGCGGTAAATGTCAAATGACGTTTACGTTTGACGTGACGTGTCGACTTGTTTGAAGTTACACTTTTTCGAAACGCTTGCGATTTCTAAATCAGCTTACATTATCGAAATACTCGATAAGCACTTTATCGCCATAATATCCACGTAGCTTATATTCAGAGGCTAATTTGATTAACTTCGGATTTTACACGGTTAAGTGCGGAGGTTAGATTACAGATTTATATTAAAAAAAAACTGTAATAATTCTGCTTTTATGGTTGCAGTTGTGAATTGAGGAACGAGTTCGTAGTGTTTTTAACTCGTAAAATACTTTTCAGGTGCGAAAAATGTTGCGGTTTCTAGTATTCGCTGCTTTTCTGCAGTGTAGTATATCTCAGCAATATCAGCAGAAGGTAGCCCCAGGAGTCCCTCCCCAGAACTACCAGGTAACTAACTACTAGTAACTAAATTAACTAGCTAACTATCTCTTATGAAGTTTTGTTCTTTCTGGCGCTGGGAAAATTTAAATCTCGTAACTACTACAGTAGTAGGCTAGTTTTGATGTTTTTCATGCATTAAAAATCACTATAAATGTTTTTATAAACTATAACTTTTATGTGATGATGTGCAATCCCTCCCTTACGAACAGGGGGCCGTCTATCAAAAGCTTGTAACTTGTATTACAAGTGAAAGTCTCTATTTAATACATTTTGCCACTTGTTATATAAAAAAAAAACATTCAGCTGTGTGCAATATAATAACAGTATGTATGTACCATGTTAAGTAGTTTTTAAAATAAGGCAGATGCAAAAAACTGCTCCTAAAGAGAATTTATGTACCCAAGGACTGTTTGTACTGGCCACTGAATCAATTGATATTTCTAAATTAGTATAAAAAAATCACAAATTTCAAAAAGTATATGCCATATAAATAACAGTGTCTTAAAAGTGTCTTTGTTTTTGAGACACCACCCATATAAAGAAATTTGGCATTGGAATTTGAATCAAAAATGTAGGAAATTCGGTTATATTGCCTTTGTGTTTAATTGGAACGACTAAAAGCTAATGCAACTCTATTCTGATAGAAAATGACTCAAAGTTCATTGAATAGGAGAAGGCCTTTTAATAGGCCTTTGGGCGGCTAAAGGTTATTACATTGCTGTCTTCGAACCTGAATGAACTTTATTGTTAACTCATACCACGAGTATAACTAAAATCTTAAGTCAGATTTACATCTTGATTCTGCAAATCCGGCTTCACTACTATTATTTTGCACACTACTGTATTGTTCAAAAGCAATTTCCACTTGTAATACAATTTACAAGTGCTTATGAAATGGGCCCCTAGACTAATTTTCGATCACTGCTCATTCTCAGTTATGTTCATGCAATTTAAACAAATGATGGTATAGACAGGGAATATTCAATTGCAGTGATAAAGTATTCTTTAGGTGTAGTGTATTGTTACCCATTTTATTGCATATTAGATAGGGCTGTTGACATGTTGCACTTGAAAAACAATCAAGAATCAAGTATCTTTCATCAACAATTTCACCCCAACATATTGACTGTCGCAAGTAATATAGTGGGATCTGCAAAAAGTATAGTTTTGTAATTAAAACCTTTTTGATTAATTACATTGACGGAGGAAAGGAGAAATAGGAGAAACATTTTCGAGACATTAAATTATATACATTATAAAACGAATTAAATAGGTACATTACTAAATGCCACCAAGCCTTATCTGATTTCTCCTTTTTACAGTCAATATTATATCATTAGGGATTTCCCTGGATGTTATCATTTCGGTTATGTAATCCACAATTATCATTACAGTTATCTATACTTCATAATGATATTTCATTAATTTACTACATCAAAAAGAAACGTTTCTAATAAATAATTTAAATAACATAAACCCATTTGTTTACACTATTTAAATTATTTATTTAAAACGTTTTAATGTCTACATTGTAGTAAGATAACTTAAATGTATTAATTAATTTAACTTGAATTGTGAAAACGTTTTCACAATAAAGGAAAATAGAGGCTTTTTATTTATTTATTTACTATGAAGAAGTTGACTGCAAGTTTGTAAGCGGAGGAGATAAAAATTATAACCCTATTTTGTTCAGCATAGTCGGATACAAAGTAATCCTATAACCATCTGTGGATGACCAGCAACCGGTGTACCAAAGATAGTTGAAATCCTTTATTCAATTCGGTGTGATGAAGCCACAATGACACATGCAAACATACAAAACATCCAAAAGAAATATTTTTCCGTTCAGTGACCACTAAATAGTCCGTAACCTACAATATTTGTTTTGAAAATATCTTAAACTAGCTTCTGCCCGTGACTTTGTCCGCCTTAAATTTGTCTCGTTTTACCCTTTGGGTACGGACACCAAAAAATATATTGTGTATTTGGTTGGAGGTAGCTGAATCAAAAATATATTTTTTGGATTGTTTGTATGTGTCGTTGTGGCTTCATCATGTTAAACGGCTAAAGGTGCGTCCACACTTGTATCATTTGCTCGTATCACCGTGGCGTGGCATGACTGCGTATCGCGCTGCTTGGACGCTCACTGTCGGCGCGGCGATCATGCCCGACTTGTCCGCTGTAAGTGTGTGATACGCATAGCAACATGGATTTCGAGCAATCACATCGGCGCAACGTCCAAACGCGTGATCGTGACACGCGATCATGTCACGGAACGAAGATCTGATCGGGCAAATGATACAAATGTGGACGTAAAAAAAAATTTTGATTTGGTGAATATTTTCGGAAATTTTCGCTCCGAAAGTAGCAAAAATTGTGTCCCCCCCTCTATTTTCTAAACGGTTTGTTCCAAAATATAAAAAAATTACATACATAAAGCTTAATAAATACTTACAATGAAAATTATTTTGAAAATGATTGGATATACCGTTTTTAAGTTATTGCCAAAAAAACTGCGCTTCTCAGCAAAATTACTTAAGTGCCGGGGAGATACGCGCTTTTGCTAGTGTTTTTTTTTCATATCGTACTTTTTTTCATCTGTAGTGCATTTTTTTGTATAAACGATCGCGGAACCCTTCATGGGCGAGTCCGACTCGCACTTGGCCGCTTTTTTTACATGTTATGTTTTTAAAGATATTTTTTACTCGTCCTCGCTGCCTTACGCTAGACAATGCCTGTCTCGCGAGTACCGAACGTGCGTCTGTCTGTGTTCTCCTGCTTTGACGTGGCAACGGATCGATTTTCGAGTTTTTTTTCATGACTAATGTATTTTTCAGAATTATCAACAGCCGCCGCCTCCGCCGCCCCCACAAGGACATCAGCAGGTAAAATATGTCCTTCTCATGTTCGTATGCTTCTCACTCACCGGCAAAGAAATTGGCCCACTTATTCCCTCCATACAATAGTGTATATACTTTTTTATCGCTTCTCAACAAAATATCAAAATACCGATTGCAAAAAGTGAAATTAAAATTAAAATCGGTCAAGATATACGCAGGATATAGGCATTTTAAACTGCTAATTAGATAGCGATATGACAAAGCTCCGACATGTACGGTTACGTCATAGTGCGCTCCGGCCATATAAACTCCATATTAAATTCTGTTTTGCTAGAAAGAGATATAATGAAATGTTTGATGGCTACTAGCTTAGTAATTTTTAAAGTTGAGTTAATTTTGAAAATGAGCTTTTAATAAAGCAAAATCAAAAACTCATGCATATTCCCTGTTGTATACAGAAAATACTTTGAGAATTATACTTCAAAAGTCGGAGTCACTTGATCGTTTTGCGTGTAGACTTACAGATGGTTACTAGAGTGTATTGCCGTTTGTACGCGGCCTGATCACGACAATAATCCATACCAATATTATAAATGCCAAAGTGTGTCTGTCTGTCTGTCTCTCTGTCTGTCTGTCTGTCTGTCTGACTGTCTGTCTGTTACCTCTTCACGCTTAAACCGCTGAACCGATTTGGATGAAATTTGGTATGGAGATAGTTTGAGTCCCGGGGAAGGACATAGGCTACTTTTTATCCCGAAAAAGTACCCTTGTCTGCGATAAACGAATTCAAGGCGGACGAAGTCGCGGGCAGAAGCTAGTAAGAAATAAAAGAATAATAATAATAATCTTTTTGCGTAAGTTTCACTCACACTTGACCTTTTTGAATGTCCAACTATTTTCAAGCTCAAACATGCCTATTTTCTTTCAGGTGCCTCAACAGCAGTACCAACAGCAGCAATACCAGCAACCACCACCACCGCAACAGCAATTCCAGCAACCACCGCCACCACAACAGCAACAGTACCAGCAACCGCCGCCGCCACAGCAGCAGCCAATCAAAGTGCAACATGAGCATCACGGCGGTAAGTGGCTCTTAACATTTTATATTTTGCAACCAGTAGTACCAGCACCCATCATCAATTAGCAGCAGTTTAAAGTAGACACAACATGAGCATCACAATGGTATGTTTTAACATTACTCTTGTACAACTGCTATTTTAAAAATACCGGTAACCACTTCCTAGCACCAGTGACCTTAACTATAATAAATATATATATATATATATATATATATATATATATATATATTTGGTTACTATAATACGTTACACAATAGTGGGGTCAATTTCCCGTAGCCTTTAAGGAGCTCAATTTACTAACTTGACTCCTAATATTTATTTGTTGTAATTCCAGATCCTCAACTTCTGAACCCTGCCAACATTGCCCAGGAAAGAGAGTGAGTGACCTTGACGTTTTTATATGCAGGGTGACTCGTCGTGAGCAAAAGTATTTTTTTATGTAGTAAACAAGCAAAATAAGGAAATTAAAATGATGAGTATCATACCTTACGTGTAGCTTTTTTATGAGATGATGTGATAGATGTGTGGGAGATGTCATATGATCTTTTGCATTTTAACCGGCTTCTCTGCCGACAGCGCCATGGTGAGCAATTATGAAACTAAATTTTCGCCCTAACTTTACAGTTGCCACATGTTAGCTAGAGATGTCGCTGTAGTGTAAACATTGTTTTTTAACGAAAATCTTGATGTTTTACCATCACGATGTTCGTGATTTTTTTAGATCTTTGCATTCATAAGAATACTAGAAGTCGCCCGCAACTTCGTTCGTGGAGGAGAAAAAGTCATAACCCCTCTTTATATCGTTCATGAGAATCAGTTGGTTTCGTGTCGTTCATAGATTGAAATGGATACTCGTTCACAGATCTTAAAATTTGCTCCTGAATTAAAGACCGAACTAGTTTCTTTGACCGATTGACCGAGATCGGAGTGCTCCCATTAAAGACCGAGCGGCCACAACTCTACCTTTTAGTAGCTTATAAAATGGGTTTTAAATCTAATATTAACCATTCCAGGCACATTCAAGAGCACATGGATGTCCCGATAGACACCTCCAGGATGTCAGAACAGGAGCTGCAGTTCCACTACTTCAAAATGCATGACGCTGACAACAATAATAAGTTGGACGGCTGCGAGTTAATCAAGAGCCTCATACATTGGCACGGTAAGTTTTTTTAAATACATTATAGCATTTACAAAACACAGCTTCGGCTGAGAATGTCCATCAGTGTACACTACATGTAATTTGTGTAAACATTCAAAATGTACACGACGGTATCATGACAAATGAACGTAACGAGGTCACTTTAAAAAAAAATATTTTCAATGTACAGTAGGACCACAAATATAAGTTACAACGATGTACCTGCGCAGAAAGCATTTTTTGAAAACAGTTTGACCAATTATAAGGCAGCGCGTTTGCGCGGGTAAAACCTTCAACACCCATTGGACAACATTTTGCGCGCGGCGTCGGCGCCCGCCATTTTGTCTGGCGTCATGAGCGAGAGCACGAGTTCACCTGTCATTGCATATGTACCGTACGTATAGTGTAACAACGTCTTTATTTGAATGGTCACACGTTCGGTTTCATTCGGTACTTGTTAGCACTCGTCGGCGCAGCCGAAGATTGCCGATGTAACTTATATTCGTGATTAATGTACTGACGTTTCATTTTTACAACTTTATAATAGTATAGGTAACAGATTATATTTATATGCTTATTACACAAGTACAAGAAAGAAACCTCGTTCACACATTATTCCCAGGTAACACACAAGCTGTATAAGAGGTCATACGGCCAATTTACAGCCATTATACAGCCAATTTGGGGCAATTTGTTTTTATTGTTGTTTTTTTGGGTTAATGTTTTATGTCCGGGGGGCTATTGCCTAACGAAATTTGACAATTGGTATCCGAATCAACTGTCATAGCCCGTACAAAATCATGAGACTTGATTCTGATTCCGAGCGTCAAACGCGTTAGGCAATAGGGGGGCGGGTAAATTTGGGAATGTTGCCGCGCTGATTTGAATGTTGCCAGAGTTGGGTTTATGTTATTTTAATTAGGTACCTGTTGTTTTCTTTTGTTTCATGTTCATGCCTATGGCGATATGTGTAATTTGTTTTTATTTAAAAGGAATATATCGATTTATTATGCACTTTTTCTTGCATCTATTTACAGTAGATAAGTCTCAAATATGCAATTGAAATGAAATCGTGTAAGAAAATATTTTGCTTTTATAAAAAAAATGTTTATTTGAGACTTTTCGCTAATGATGGCCTAGTACGAATGGCATCTAATGTTACGTTATCTCTCTCGCACTGTATTAAACAGAAAGAGACGAATAGCCATACATCGTAATCAATGCGAAATTGAGCGGGAACATTAGCTAGGTTTACAAAACTATTAATTATTTTAAAACGTGTACAGTTTACATAACATGTTTGTGTTCAATTAGTCCAAAAAAATGACTTATGGGAATATATTTTTAAGTACCTACTCAATGGCCTCTCGATTGCGATGTATAACCGTGACATACAGATACTGTATGCATCTGTATGCAATATATATATATATATAAGTCATACTCATCTTGGCGCGCGACGCTATGTGCATGTGCTTAGAAATATACAACTTAGAATTGTGTGAAAGTAATGGGGCTGTATTCATCCTTATCATGCAAATGCAGTCGATTTAATAAAAGCTTTACGTTACCCCGGGCCGTAAATAGCATTTACCTCCCGCTACTAGAAAATAAATTCTACTTCCTGTTTAGAGGAAGACGTGAGTGTGCACACTATGGACGTTCATAATGAATGCCTAATCGCAGGTTAATAATCCTCTTAACAGAGAATTTGAATTTGAATAAGACAGAATTTGAATTTGAATAAGACATATCTATTTTACCGCCCTAGGTGTGTAAGTTACTGCACATATTGCGCCGCGTGCCAAGATCACTTGAAGTGTATGTAGCAAGGACCATTAAAAGAGGACTGACAGTTACCATACTTTGGATCGTGTTCCGAACGCAAGGAGATATTCTGGCAAAAACTAGATGGCGCTTTAAAACTAAACATTTAACGGTGTTAGACTTGAATAAAGAAACATAGTATAATAAATAAATCGTAACATTTAAATGCTGTGTCACGCTTGCAAAGTTGAATAATTGTAAAAAACAATTCTTATACATAGATGGCGTTGTACACATCGGGGAACGGCTTTTTGTATGGATATGGTCATTCCTCTTGTTTTAATGGTCCTTGGTATGTAGTCATCAGTGGCGTGGCGTCAAACATATTGGTAAAGCCGGTGTATATTTTCTCTTATGTTTTCTTTAAGAGTCTCCGGTAAGCTCGGTTCTCCATACAAACGTAGTTACGCTCTCATATTAAAACGACTTGCTATTTTGTTCTGAAACTTTGTACTTAGAATAAGTTAAGGTATATGCAGGCCTGTAATTAGTTTATGTAGCTTCAGATACCATAGTAAAAAAAATACAGGGAATTTAAGTTTTTCATACAAAACTTGTTTTTGCTGTATTTAGTTTGTTTTTTAAACTGGAGCCATATAAACTAATCACAGGCTAGATAAACCTCATGTCATTGTATATGCAAAGTTTCGTTACAATCCAACACGTAGTTTTAAAATGAGAACTAAACTCTGTTTGTATGGGAAGGTGAAATTCGGCCGAGCTTGCCGGGGACTCTTAGAAGCAGTAAAATAAAGTACTCAAATGCCTTAAAGTAGGCAAGCCGATGAGAGTCGGGTCCTATTATCACCACGCCACTGTTAGTGCAAGTCCAGATGAGGCGTTTTATGCGCGTATAGTAAAGGAAAACACTATATGCTAGGGTGAGAAAACGAACGCTTCTCATTCTAGTGTGTATTTTTATTTTTTTTATTTATTTATCTCAGAATAAATATTGTGGTACATTTCTTACAGATAATTCGCCAAACATGCGTTTATTGGCGATTATAGCACTCACTTTCCATTTATGTTTAAAAGTACCTAACCTTGCTATTAGACTATCACTTAATTTCATCATAACTGTGTGATCACATCACACAACGTACCGCCAAAATAGCCATAAGACTAACAGCTGTTGCCCGGTTCTCCGATCAATCTCAATACCAAGCTGCCAATAAACGCATGTTTGGCGAATTATCTGTAAGAAATGTACCACAATATTTATTTTGAGATAAATAAATAAAAAAAATAAAAATAGACACTAGAATGAGGAGCGTGCGTTTTCTCACCCTAGCATATAGTGTTTTCCTTTTCTATACGCGCGTAAAACGCCTCATCTGGACTTCCACTTAGTCATGCTAGCTTGCTCGAATCATTTGTGTCTGTCTGTTTTCTATGTACACCACAGAACAGGGGCACAAACAGCAGCCGCAGCAGGGCCAGCCGCCGGCCGGCGACAAAATATTCGCCGACGACGAATTGATTAACCTAATAGACCCCATTTTGAAAATGGAC
Organism: Hedya salicella; assembly: GCA_905404275.2. Classification (NCBI taxonomy): domain Eukaryota; kingdom Metazoa; phylum Arthropoda; class Insecta; order Lepidoptera; family Tortricidae; genus Hedya; species Hedya salicella. The sequence goes on from FR990120.1 coordinate 2,956,063, forward strand.
GACCATAACCAAGACGGGTACATAGATTACCCGGAGTTTGTGAGGGCTCAACAGAAGAGTCAGAAACAGGAGGGCCAATAGCATTAAACATTCCGACTTTTAAACATAGGCTTTAGTGAATAACCAGGTTATAACAAGTGATTTGCGTGTCCTATTAATATTTCTATTAATAGTTGGCAGTAAGCACGAGAAGTCGCACTTTTTGACGTTATTCCTTAACTAGAAGGACGCCTTCTAGTTAAGGTATATGATACCCCGGAACTGCCCAACACTACACCATTCGGCCAGAAGTCTGCACTTGCGATGATGATGGTAGCTGGGTATCTCTAGATGGTTATAGGATACTTTTTACCCGACTACGCTAAAGAAAAAATACACCTTCTAGTAACTAATACAACTTCGGTTGCGGAGGAGAAAAAGTCATAACCCCTCTGTTTTTCTTGAGCATAGTAGGGTTAAAAGTATCCTATAACCATCTGAAGATACCCAGCTACCCGTGTACCAAAAATAGTTGAAATCCGTTTAGCCGATTTAGCGTGATGAAGCCACAACGACACATTCAAACATACAAACATTTCATTTTTACAAATTTATAATTTTATAGATTATCTATAGCCTTAGGGAATGGATTTCTATGAAAATCATGATGAAATACTATCACGATCTTCGTGGTTTTTAAAGTGAATTTACACGTGTACATTTCAAGCTTACATGTGATGATATTTTATATCCATAAATGCTCACTACGGCGCTGGCGGCAGAAAAGCCGATTGAAAAATGAATTTTAACAGGATTGAAAAGTAAATCGTTTCGGATGAACAGACCCAACATCGCTTTTTTTAGCAAATAGGAGAACGTGTAAAATAATCCGCTTGGTTTTCATCAAGGACCATCAAAACAAGAGGACTGACACTTGCCATACTTTGCATCGTGTTCCGACCGCAAGGAGATATCCTGGCTAAAACTAGATGACTCCATAAAAATAAACATTTAACTATGTTATAATTAAATAAAGCAACATATTTTAAGTAGCAATTAGTTTGCAAATAGCCAATAATAAATAAATCGTAACATTTAATAACTGTGTCAAGCTTGCAAAGTTGAATAATTGTATATAAACAAAATTAAAAAAAATAAAAACCCCCAGACTTGTTCCACTAGAAACTAAATATCTTGGATACGAGTGCTCCGATTTTCATCAAACAAAGCTAAGGACACTCGGAGTAAAATTGTCTATGACACAAAAAAACCGCACTCAAATCGGTCCATCCCTATGGGCGCTACGATGCCACAGACAGATACACAGAGTCACAGACACGTTAAACTTATAACACCCCTCTTTTTTGTCGGGGGTTAAAAATAAGTCTTATACATAGATGACGTTATACATATCGGGGAATGGCTTTTTGTATGGAGATGGTCAGTCCTCTTGTTTTAATGGTCCTTGGTTTTCATAAAAAAAACATTAGCTTTTTAAAATTATATGCACCGAAAAATGCGACGCTGCGTGGTTGCTGTGAAATGTAAACTTTAAGCTGTGTCGTTACTTGAGCACTTTCAATGTGGTTACCTTAATAATTATACTATTGCACCGTAGCGTCGAGGCATTCAAAGCATCGTCGTTGCTGCTCAAATGGAGATACGGCTTTAAACATGTTCAATTTTCGGTATCGATCGCTTTTAGATGGAATCCGCAGAAAAGCTGTTTTTTTTGGTTTTTTGTCTTGACTACTTATATATGAACATGTGACTGCGACATCTAAATAGCTATTTAATTATTTTCATGTGATATATGTGTTTTTTACCCGAATGTCGAAGAAAAAGAGGGTTATTTTTGTAAAAATAACATTGTTGACCGAGCGAGCGTACTGAGTATTAGTATATTAGATGTTTCAGAAAACATTTATTAAGTGACGGCACCAGTAATGGACAAGAACCCATTTATGAACTTTTTATTCAGTATATCCAAATTTTATTAAGGACACTAGGGTAGAACAAATCCATTGAGTAGCAAGGGGTATTTATACAAAAGATCCCACTGGGTCGAAGTGTATCCGTAAGGACCCCTATTAGTAAGATAAGATAAGGGACACTACATTTTTAAACAAACAACTGAATGTTTGTAACTGGTAAAGTTCATGAATGATGGGCCATAAAGACCATGCCATAAGGCCATAGAGGCGACCGGTTTGGCTCAGTGGGAGTAACGTTGCCTGCGAAGCTGAGGTCCTGGGTTCAAATCCCGGTAAGGGCAAATATTTGTGTGATGAGCATAAATATTTGTTCCCGAGTCCTGGATGTTTTCTATGTATATATGTAATATATCTATTCAATATATCGTCGTCTAGTACCCATAACACAAGCCTTATCGAGCTTGTCATGGGACGAGAGCGATTTGTGTAAAATTGTCCCGTAATATTTATTATTTATTTATTATAAAGCACTGTACCTCGCTGCCCATTATTGGGTACTGTCCTTAACATGTCCATGATTGGTGTCGCCCTATTATAAGATTAATATTCTTTATGAAACAGCTCCCAATATTGTCTAAAGTCTTAACAAGCTTTCAGAGACGATAAGTTTAAATATATTTCATACTGTCTTCGGATCCACATGCGTGTCTGTCTAATCAAAGTCGACTAAATGTTATGATGAATAAATTAAACAGTTTTTCTCAGCCACGGACGTCCACTGCTGAACTTAGGCCTCCGCTATAGCTCGCCACAGAGTGCGATCTTGCGCAGACCGTATCCACCGACTCCCCGCGACCCTCACAAGGTCATCCGTTCACCTAGGGGACCGTCCCACACTGCGCTTTCATATACGTGGTCGCCACTCCAGGACTTTATCAGGGCTGTTTACACGTTTTTTGTGTAAATGACCCTTTATACTTTCTCAACTTCGTACCTGATCGTATGATTTGAACTTTAATAAAACAAATCTAATGTAATCTATTAGATTTACTATAACGATCTGAAATAAAATTATAAAAAGGGGACAATTGTAGAGTTAGTTAGGACGGAGGCAATAGACATGATAACGGGGTAAGAAAATCAAAATTCTAATTAGTCCGTCTGTTAGATAAAAAAAAATGGACACGCATTTTTTGGTATTTCTAAATACTCAAAATTCAGGAGAAAAATTTCAGGAATGAAATTCCCAGCTGTTACCACTAAAGTGATTGATGCCATTGGTGTTGGTGGTAACAACTGGATGTTCTCCCCATATGTTACCAGTGGTAACTACTGGGAAAAAATCCTAGCTGTTACCACTATTGATTGATGCGATTGGTGGTAACTACTGGGTTTTTTTTCCACTAGTTATGTTACCGCCGCTAACATTTGGGAAGATAGTCCCAGCTGTTACCAATACTAACAAGTTGGTGGTAACAGGTGGAAATAACCCTTAGGTACGTGGCTCAGTCCTAACGACGAATTCTTGTAACTTTGCCCAGCATAAATACACTCGGGTGCAAACATTTCGGGTAACCCTTATTTAGGGTTCAGTCGTTTAGGAGGAGTTAGGTGACAAACACACGTGTTTTTGCTCTCGACTGTACCTAATTGTTACAAGGCTATCGTTAATTCATTTTTTGATTTGATGGTCGGTGGACTTGCGAGTAGTGTTGTGATTAAACATGTTATTTCTAATTGTATTCTTCCAATTGGTTGTTTTTGTATATTTTTTTATTTAAAGGGCTTTACGTGCTTCCGAAATTTCTACCACCCTGTCGCACAAATATCTATTAAAGGTAATTCGCTATTGAGAAACTCTTTCGGCGAATATTACGCATTTTTATTTCTACAAGAAACCGTGAAAAATTGCAAAAATATTGGGTCTAATTACGGCGGTTACGTTTAATAGATCTATGTGATTAGCATAATGTAATTAATTTATACTTAAGTTTTATTCAATGTTACTCGAATATAAATAAATATGCGTTCCAGATTAATTACTGGATATAATAATTTTCAAGCCATTTTTTTATAATCAGGTGCGTACTTATGATTCGGGTTTACGCCCTAATACCGCAAAGTTTTTATTCGCACCCATATAGTAAATCCTCTTTATTGTTTTTGTTTATATTTATTTAATGTGAAAACATCACACAATATTTTTAATTTACAATATTGATACAAAGATCTAAGTAGAAAGAAAAAAATAATTGCGATCCACTGCGGTCTAAGCCAGAATTAGCGTCTCTGTTATACCGGAACAACGTCGTGAAACCATTAGACCATCAGGCCGCTTGTTAACGAATCTCGTACCTTAATTAGGCCACTCAGCAAGCTTCGTGGCCTAAACGCGGTATGCAACTGAAAAAGTGGACATTATATCAGAGATCGGAACCTTTTTCTGGAATATTTTAAAGCTGTATTTAGGAGACGGGAAATTAATCACAAAACACCTGATTCAAGATTTAAAATTTTAATAAAATATACGAAAATCTCGTAATTGAACGAAAAAAACCAACCGTTATTTCAGATATTTTTTATGAAAAAAATACCGGTTCCGATCACTGCATTATATATGTATAACGATTGCATAAAATACTATTAAAAGAAACCAGTAAATATTTTCTTCATTTTTTTTCTATGGCAAAGAAACACAATGAGACAAGTAAGTGATATGTTTTAATCTTCGTTTTAATTGTTAATGCCTTTGAAATAAAACAATTTAACGGATTATATCGCGTATATTATCTCATTTTAGTTTCCGACGTTTCGTGACCATGGAAAGCTGGAAAGCTTCCGAAACGTCGGGAACTAAAATGAGATAATATACGCGATATAATCCGTTAAATTGTTTTATTTCAATGAGTAATAATCGCGGGAACAGAAGAAAATATTATGTTAATGCCTTTGTTAACAATTTTTACAAATGGTAATATAATATACTGTAGTAAAGTTAGGCTAATTAGCCTGGCAATAACAAATCTATAATAAATCTACACTGAATACCCACTTTATGTAGTTTGACGCCATTTATTTGTCACGGGCACCAAAAGTTCGCATCTGCTTATAATTATCTACAATTTCATTGTTGGAAAATTGCTCATTCCTGCTCTTATTTAATATCCAGATATTTATAATAAATCTAGTACGCATATAAAATATTCCCCAGGAAACTCAGCATTTCTTCTTATTCTCAAATATACTATTTTTTATTACTTTTGCCCATTTATTTCTAGTTTAAGCTTCTCGATATTTATTTTAATAATATATTTTTTGTACAGCATTTAATGAGTATACAAATTACTTTTACATTATATCCATACCTGGAGCCAGTTTTAAAAAAAGCTTGTCACTGATATTACAAGTGAAAGTCTCTTTTGAATTCATATTATTGGAAACAAATTTCCGCTTGTACTACAAGTTACAAGCATTTGTGAAACGGGGCCCAGGTTGTACCTTGTTCTATCGAAAACTTTCCATCGAATTTTTCATTTCGTCCATATATATTTTTATCGAAAGCAATTTTCTCTGAAACCGTTAATAATTTGGAATTGTTATAAAACAGACCTAACCTAACCTAATGGCATTTACATGATGATCTTTTAAAAAATCGTGGAAATGGTTTCAGGAGAAAGAGTTATCGATGAAATGAAAATTCTGTGAAATGGAAGGATACCATCCGTATCAATATACCACACTTCATAAAATGCCAAAATGGTTTAATTCATATTTCATATTTGGTTATTTAAAAATTTGCTGCTGAAAAGCTTGTCTCACAAAAAAACATTGATTAAAATATATGTAGGTACTTTAATAAAATTTGAATTTGAATTTATGGTTTGGATTTTGATTCGTACTATGCAGATCTTTAATATGAAATGCCGGATTAAAATACTATATTTAATCATTATATTATTAAAACCTCAATCTAAATCTTTTCAACACCTCATTATTAATATTTACAGTAACTAATTAGTATTGAAAATTGTTTTTTTCTACCGACAGTATTCTGCAACAATTTTTTAAATGAGCCAATTGTCTCATTGATTATATTTTTTTATAAATTTAAATCAGTTATCTCTTGCGTGCTATTTTGTGGTAAATTCGCAAATGACAGATAAACTCAAAACGGTCTTTAAGACTTGCTGGATTGCACCATGCCCTATTTAGGTGCTAACTGCCCTTTGCGGGTGATTATAATTTATACCTGTCAAAAGGTCGGACGACATTGACAGATATTAAAGCTAACACATAATGGTAAAACAGGACCTTCGTGCCAATTGTTTATATGTATATATGGGTTTATTAAATTCTTCTCTTTGAAGGGTGATTATAATTATAATTTATATCTGTCAAATGGTCGATCGACATTGACAGATATTAAAGCTAACACACTATGGTGAAATAGGACTTTAGTGCCAATTGTTTGTATATATTGGTTTATTCAATTCTTTATAGGTATTAATGACGACCTTAGCACAAAGACTTTGTAGACGCTTTAACAATGTAATTGTACATATACAAAGTCTTTGTGTTACGATAAATAACTACGGTCTATATGATGACAAATAACTATATGTTGGTTACAAAACGTTAGTTTTAATGTGAATGAATCTACGCATACTTTTTTGATAAATAAACATATTTTAAATACAATGCTTTTTGAGGACGCCATTTTATTATTATATTTATATTGATATTGGTCGACCGTTTAACTGAGCAGTCGTGGAGCGTGGCGACAAAGGGGTTGGAAAAGACGCCTTCCGCCCGCTAACCGTCAAACAATGGCATGGCATGTAAGCGGTTACGAATAAACCGGTATTTATTCAGGTTAAACCTGTTAATTATTTAGGTTACGTTACTAATTGATTTGGGAACTTTATCCACTGAGAGAGCGTCATCAAACCGGTTTATGAATTTCGTTCCCTGTTTGCGCTCTGAGATATTAACCGGTTAGTCAGGGCGATATTTTGCGCGTGTAACCTTTATTATGGGTTAGATCCTCATAGTGTGTTTCTAACCGGCAAGGAAAATAAACTGGTTTTCAAGCGCTGCCCCTTGGTTGCCACACTCCGCGCCTCTTACCGCTGGAAACGACTCATTTAAAAGGTAGGCCTATACTTAACAAACTTTTAATCAATCTGACTACTGTAATTGAATAAGACTGGTCAAAATAGAGCCGAAATTACTAACAGGAGGCGTTAAATAAAAAGACATCAATTATATATATTGACGCTGTGTTTTATTTACTAACTGTCTAATCAAGGTTATAATTTTAACTACCGCAGAACCATTAAAACAAGAGGATCGTAAATCGTTATACAAAAAGTAGTTTCCCGATATTAACAAGGACATCTATTTATAAGAATTATTATTTACAATTATTCAACTTTGCATACGTGACATAGTATTAATATTTAAATGATATGATTTATTTTTAACTTTTTACGAACTAATTGTAATTGTATCATGTTTCATTGTTCAATTATACGACAGGGGGAAAGAGAGTGGGGGCGAGTAAGAAGTCAAAGGGCCTATTCATAAATTACGTCATTTCAAATGGGGAGGCGGGTCCGGACATCGGATGATGTTAGCAGGACGAAGGAGGGGTGGGGGGTAATTCCCAAGATGATATTTTCTTTGGAATGAAATTCGTGTTTGTATAAACTGTTGCTAAAAACGCGTTATTTGGAAATGACGTCATATTATTTGGTGGGGGGGGGGGGGGAGTTGAATTATGATGGTTGGATGATTGGGGGGGGGGGGTCAAAAATAGATTACGTAATTTATGAACAGCCCCATACCTGTCCCCGCTGTCTTTCACCCGCCGCAGCCCGCAGACCTTAGACATGTCACGAAAGAACTTGTTAAGCTATACCTACGCCTTATAAGCTTGCGGCACATGACGTAATATACTTTTTCTTAGGGCATTTTTAAAAGAACTGCAGCCCTCACTGATTGCCTCAGCTTATGGACTTGTTGAGCTCGTTTTTCTCAAAAAAAAGAGCATTAACGATTTTAAACAATTGACACATTCCGGCGTTTCTTTGTGGTATTCCTTATTCGATTAATGGATTATATTACAGGTCTAACACTTACCGCTCCCATACCATAGGAACAGACTCAGTTATCGGTTTGGCATATAAGTAGGTCTCGATTCAGACCAAAACAAACCACAAAAAGTCCATAATCTGAGACAAGTGGGTATACACGTATATGTGAAAATGCCCATAAATCACTTTCAGATGGCGAAGAATCTCATGCAATAGTGATGAGCGACTCTGAGTTATCAGATCTCATCGATTTGGTCCTGATACGTAACGATTATAACAACGACGGCCTTATCGACTATCCGGAATATAAAATAGGAGGCACAAAGAAATCTAAGAAGATCGTGGAATTGAAAGATGGACGCAAAGTTACTTTTTAGACTTCTTTCATTTTAGAGCTATGCTCTTGTTGGTGTAGCTTTTGCCAGCCATTTCTATCTTGTATCTCCTTCACCAGCAGCGGCGGCCTTACCCATTGCGAGGCTCTGGGCGGCAGGAATTTGCGAGACCCTTTATAGTTAAAAAAATCTATATTTTATTAAATTTGCTTGGGTTGTTGCGTGGGGCCCCTGCAAGAACGCGGCCCCGGGCAATTGCCCTGTTCTCCACCCCCTAAGGCCGCCACTGTCCGTCACTTCTTTGTAAGACATGACTTTAACCTTCTCCTTTATCCATTATCACAACATAACAAAACAGGGCTTAATCGAATATAAATATGATTTATTGAATTACCTTTCGTTGGTAAGTTCCTTCGAGACTATGTGGTTTCGAACTTTCATCTTCGTGGAATCCAGTAATTAGTAAATGTAAACAACATCAAACAACATCCGATAAATCGCCTGACGTCGTGAGTGTAGTGTGCCAGTCTAGTGACGACCGTAGTGTTCAACGTACTAATAAACATCAAGCGCGGGTAAATAGACAAACTCGCGCGGCTAAAAGACGTTGATTCGCCGCTCCAGTTTCCTTTGAGATCATGGACGTAACGCGACGTCCGAAACGAAACCAAAGGTACCAACGAAAAGTAATCAAATAAATCATATTTATACGCGATTAAGCCCCGTTTTGATGTGTTGTGATAATGAGTGAAGATCGTGTAAGTTTAAATCAATGCTTCTCCTTTGTCTTACTTACTTACTCCTCTGGTGCAGCCACCCATGAGTCTTGGCCTCCAACAAGTGCCCGCCACCAGTCTTGGTCTTGTGTGGTTTCCCGCCATTTGACAGCATGGAGCTCGCGCAGATCATTTTCGACAACATCTGCCCACCGATATCTGGAAAGGCGTACCGGAGGACGACTTGTTGGTTTTCCGTGGAACGCTCCTTTATTATTCAAAAAGTTTACGTTTACACAGCATTACAGTAAAAACCAAGTCACTGTGAACTACAAAAAAACAAAAACATATAGAAAAACTTAAAACTAGTTCGATTTATTCGACGTGACTCCGTGGCTCCGTTGCGTCGTCTGATCTGGTGTAGGATTCGGCATACTGCCGGAACACTACACCCTTCGGCCAGAAGTCTGCACTTGCGATGATGATGGTAGCTGGGTATCTCCAGATAGTTATAGGATACTTTTTACCCAACTACGCTATTGTACGCTATATGTTGCACCTTCTAGTATATAATAAAAACTAGACAAGCAACTTCGTTCGCGGAGGAGAAAAAGACATAACCCCTCTTTTGTTCTTATGCATAGTCGGGCAAAAAGTATCCTATAACCATCTGGAGATACCCAGATACCCGTGTAGCAAAAGTAGTTGAAATCCGTTTAGCCGATTTGGCGTGATGAAGCCGCAAAAATAAATCAATTCGGTGACCTCCAAATAGCCCCTTACAATCATTTTTGGAAAATATCTTCAATGTACCATCATGTACACACTTAACTGACCATTAGTAGACCTTATTGTTATTGACATAAGGCCTGCAGATGGTCGCTTAAGTATGTTGCTGTATATACAGACATTTCATTTTTACAACTTTATAATAGTATACTTAGATATACGTACAGTGGATCGGTATTTGTCGTCGGTTAAAAATGGTATTTCTGCTATGCCCTGCGTCGATTTATAATCTACAGTTTTGCTTTACATGAGGTGGACTGCTTGCTTTTTCATCACTTGCTAAGTGCCTCTGTGTCGTGTTTGCAGGAGATTGAAGTGAAGTAAACACATTATTAATATTGCGTATTATTTTGTTACAATCACTCCTACAAACCTTATATCCATCCTATTAAAGTCCTTAGTTTATTATCAGGTTCGGTAACAAGTTGGTGATGGTTCCGGTATTATAAGTGTGTAAGGGATCATTCATTAATTACGTGAGATAAACTGGAGAGGGGAGACCAAATCTCCCAAAATCTGACATAAAACTTTTAAATCTCTCGCCTACTTTCAAAAGGCATACACTAATAACGCTGTTGTCTAATGTTTGCGCTGGTTAAGGAAAAAGGAGGGCGTGGAAGGGAGAATGGAGTTCCCATAAAGGGAGGTGGGGTTCATGTAATTTTATACCTCACGTAATTAATTGATTTTCTCTTAGATGTGTTGTTTGGTAACAAGAGATGTGACGTTACTTGAAGTGATGGTGGTGATATACAATCAGTTTTGGTACAGCTATAAAAATATGTAATAAAACGAGCGCATACTTATATTGATATTTTTGCAGCTGATACCAAGTCACTGAAAAAGCAAAGTCACTTTTACTACGAGTAAGTTCGACAGTGATAAATGTTATAATTTATCGCTGTACAAATAAATTTCACTATGACGAACACTGTACATGTAAACGTAATTTATGACGAACGTTATACACATGAGCCGTCATCGTCAGCGACACTTTGACGAATGCTGTGCAAGTGAACTTCATTTTGACGAACCCTGTACAAAATCGTAATTGTGCCGAATACTGTACATATAAACGTTATGGTGACGAATGTCGTATAATTGGAGAATGTAAAAAAATGACGTGTAAAATACCAAATTTTAAGAATAAATATTCTGATTCTGATTCTGAATGAAAAGGTTCGTCACTTTTCGACCATATGTGATGGAATTAAGGTTCAATAGTGGTGAACCTTTCATTCCGCGGCTGTACAATCATCATCAAATAGTCTGTAACATCAAAAGTGCCAAATTTTAAATATAATCGTCACACATGTTTGTGCGTACAGTAATATATTATTTGTTGCGATATATTTGACGTTTTAATGCATCAAATAGTTTATAACTCAACTATTTGATGCTGATTGTACAAATAAGTATTATTTTCACGATAGCTGCACAAATGAAGTTAATTTTCACGAATGCTGTACAAAAAACGTTATTCTGACAAACGTTGTACAATAAGACGTTGAGCTGACGAGCGCTGTACAAAAAGACGTTATGTTGACGAACGTTGTACAAAAACACGTTATTTTGACGAACGTTGTACAAATTGTGAGTGTTGCTAGTACATAACCCCTACTTGAATCTAGGGTAAGTGCTATTTGTATATTTTGTGGTGTTTTTGTGAGTAGTCTTCTTATATAAGAAAATATGTAGGTAATAAAGACGCATATAATTATTGTTGAATGTTTAATACTTGAGCATAATTTAGGACAATCGATGAAATTGAATTTAAAATCCCGATATTTATGAATTTATTTGTGTAACTGTGTTTTATATAACTTTGTAGGTCAAGTGGACAAGAACCATGTGAGCTACTCGGACAAGCAACTTGAAGAATTACTGGAGCATGTGTTCAAGCACACGGACATAGACAAGGATGGCTATATCGACTATCTCGAATACAGGCTCAGTAACTTTAAGGCTAAAAAGGCTAAAGATGCGCAAAATAGTGCACATAGCGCTAAGTAGTGTACGTAGATTATTGTTTTCACCTCACTCGTTCGGAAAAGCATATACAGCGCCATATCTCCGTGGAATAATACGTTTTATCTGCTAGCGTGGAAAAGTCGTTTGAAGTTCGAATTTATATATTTTTCTGTTTATTCGTTTTGTTAAGGCTTTCAATTCTAGCACTCGCGCCAAATAACAACTTTGCAGCTTTGCATAACCAATAACTATTGCAGCAGTGCGTATCACACAACTTTTTACACTTTTTCGAAATTGTGAGATGTAAGAAAAATTAATTAAAATATAACAAACCGATAATTTTTTCATTTAAAACTAGTGGCAATAAACCCACGAAACACATTTATAACAAAACGAGCAAATAGACTTTTTCACGCTGGCGGATAAAACGAACTTTTCCACGATGATTTCGCGCTGCAAATCGGGGTTTTCCGAGCGAGTAAGGTGAAAAAGAAATATTATTTTTGCATTATAATTTGTGTTGAATAAATACTTTTATTTCCCAATTGCCTTTTTTTACTCGTGTATTAATCAATGTACTACTATTTCCACAGAAATTAAGGTAAGCCCATAACATTTAAAACGATTTTTTTATAAAAATGAAAAAAAAAAAGTTAATGATATCTAGCTAATCTCACGAATTTCTCATTTGGATTCATTTTATATTTTACTGCCTAGTAAATATTACAATATTGTTATGACGTCAATTTTGACATTTTTAGGGTTCCATACCGCAAAAGGAAAAAACGGTCCGTTTAGGATCACTTTGTTGTTAGTTTGTCTGTCTATCAAGACCCTTTTTCGCAGTGATCGCTAATGAAAATGTTCGACGCGTAATCGAAAGGTACCAGGTTCGTTTATTTATCTACTCGTACATATATTACAATAGACAATAATGTGGTGTTAATATTCCCACATTAAAAACACAGAAATACAAAAAAATGTGATCATATAAAAAAAGTAGTACCTATACTTGTTCATTGTTCAAATTGATACGCGGACGAAGTACCCTACTATGTCTATTGACTACCGTATTTTATGTTAAGGCTCTATTGTACTGTTTCTGTCGTTTGTGTGCAATAAAGAATTGTTGTATTGTATTGTATGTCTAAGTATGTATCTATCAGCCACGGACGTTAACTACTGAATATATTCTGTAGCTCGCTACCAGCAGATTCAGTATACGCGTACCTACGTGGACCGCATCCATCGACTCCCCACGACCCTCACGAGCAGGTCTTGTTACCGGTTATTAATAAACCGGTATTTATTTAGGTGAAAAGCTTCCGAAACGTTGGGAAATCAAATGAGATAATATATGCGATATAATCCTTTTAATAGTTTTATTAAAATAGGTTATACCGGTTAATTATTTAGGTTACGTTCATAAAAATTGATTTGGGAACTTTATACACTTTGATGTCAATAGTTTTCTTTCTTACTTTGTATATATATATATATATATATATATATATATATATTTATAGTAGTATGTATGTTTCGTATATGTATATGTATAATATGTATGTTTGTTTTTATTACATATATATATCACACCACCTACTCATTTCTAGCTATTTTATGTCATTTCCGCTACCCAAAGGTTGTCTGGAAGATATCGCTCTTTAGTGATAAGACCGCCTAATGTTTACCTATTTTATGTTAAGGCTCCATTGTACTGTTTCTGTTGTTGGTGTGCAATAAAGAATTGTTGTTGTTGTTGTTGTTTATTTCAAAGCGCTCTCTAATCGATTACTCCGTGTTCGGATACGGGATCAATGACTGCTGTCGCGCCGAATGTGCTACATGAAAAATTTAATTTAATACCATAGAGCAACCAAACCAATCCTGCCTAAGCGAGCGGTTATTCACCCTAGACTCCGCTCATACGGAGGAACCACTCTGACCGGTAAATGGATTTCGCTCCCTGTTTTGCGCTCCGAGATATTAACCGATTAGAGCGATGTTCTTGCGAGCGTAACCTTTAATATGGGTTCGGCTCTCAGAGAGTGGCTCTAACCGGTACGGAAATTAAACCGGGTTACAAGCCCTGCTCACGAGGTCATCTTTCGCCCTAGTTGGGGGCCTACTATGTAGTAAAATGTACTAGACGTGTGTAAGTGTTAGGACTGATATCTGAAACGTGATATTACTTGATCGCGTGATGCCATATCACGAATCACTCGGAAAATACAAGCACCATTCCAAACATCACTCGATAGAGTCTGGCAAGTGAAAAATGAGACTGGAATCAACCGCGTAATTTAAAAATGTAGCTGCGGTGTGCCTTTTTGAGCTAGAGTTAAAAAAATATTGCTTTTGTCATTAATTAAGTTATTAGTTATTGAGAAAAACATTCAAATTTGTTTACATATCTAGCTCATACAAGCACACCACAGCGACATTTTTAAATTTCGCGTTAGATTCCAGCTTATCTTTCATTAGCCAGACTTTAGGATATGACTCTGGCGCTGGCGTGGCGATCGATCGCGGCTCTATTAGAAATGTCTTGTCTCGTTCGCATTCGGCACGCGGCGTCATATCAGCCGCCATTGGCGATCGGTATCGTAACATCACAGTGAGATATCACATCACTCGAAACATTAGTTTGCCGGCCGCGCATACAAGTTAGGCGGTAGGGTACGGTGGAACGAAATCGAGCTATAGTGCCTGGTCATGTAATGTTTCGAGTGATGTGATATCTCAGTGTGATGTTACGTTTCGAGAGAGGTGTTATGATATGCAGTTACTTTGCGAAATACTGTTTGGCGCATGTCTAAAATGTACCTATTACAATTTGTTTTCTTAAGGTGCCGATGGTAAGAAGATTGAGAGTGGTATGGTGTACAAAGATGAAGACTTGTCTCAGATTGTAGAGGGCGCTCTGGAGCAGGCAGACAAGAACAAAGATGGCTTCATCAGCTACGCAGAGTTCAAGGCTACCACCTCACCGAATTCCAATAAATAAAAAAGTCATATCTTAAGATGCTTCTTTATTAATGCCTATTTTAAAGGACTGGTTACCATGACATTAAAATTAGAAATTTTATTATTGTTTTTTTTTTTTTTAATAGTTCTTTAACTGAGTTGATAAAATCTGGTATTACCTAAGACTTTCGATTTCATTTTTATAACACTTGTTTAGTTTTATTTAATGGGTGCTTCTCTGAAAACCTGTCAAATTAGGCATATTTTTGTCCCGACAAGTAATTGTCAAATTGAGTATTTATTTAAAAAAAAATATAGCACAAAAGAAAAGTTATCGTACAAAAGGCGGATTTAATGCCAGAATGCATTCTCAATCGGTAAACCTTAAAGTAACGCAGAAAAAGTTTATAATCTGATTTAATCTCACGTCTCATGAACAAAGTACATCCCCTCTATCTGGATGCTTGACAACCCAAAAATAAACGGGCATCGGAGAAAAGCTCACTTCACCTCCTAGGAGCATGACAAAAATCAATGCTCATGTTGCATACACCATCATCCGATACTGCCTTTTCGTACCCAAATTCACATACGTCCTAAGGTGCAGCCATTTCTGGAAATTTCCCACCCTTTTAGAAAAAATTGACAAAATTATTTATAATATCTTGGTTTCAGTAATCAATGTCAATTTAGATGACCGCTCATGGTCCCAGGCATCTCTGCCGATAAGACACGGAGGCCTAGGTATCAGAGAAATGTCCAGCGTTTCGCTCCCAGCATATTTGTCCTCTGTACATAGTTCACTGGAACTGACATCCAAAATTTTAAAGTCTCCAATCGGCCATTTTAATATCCCTTTAATGTCAGAGGCCAGAATTGCGTTGAGTAATGCCTGCCCAAGTGCTGATCTGCCCACAAATCCCATTTCGCAGCGACTTTGGGACGAGCCGCTCTGTAGGCTGGTACGGGAAAACCTGTTTCAAACGGCAACCAGTCTTCCGGACCGCGCTCGCCTCCTTGCCGCTGTCGAATGGGAATCCGGGCAGTGGCTACAAGCTCTGCCTTCCACATCAATTGGCACTCTCTTAGATAACTGTACTTTCCGCTTGTCCGTCGCACTTCGCCTGGGAGCGACCTGTGTTGCCCCCCATCGCTGTCGATTTGGTGACCCAGTCGACCCGCTGGGCCATCACGGACTATCCTGCGGCCGAAGTGCAGGACGTGCCCCTCGTCATGCCAGCCTTAACGACATCATCCGTCGGGCCTTAGCCAGCGCGGGAGCGCCGGCTGTTTTAGAACCGACGGGGCTCGCTCGCGCTGACGGTAAGAGACCCGACGGTATGACCCTCGTGCCATGGGAGATGGGACGGCCCCTAGTTTGGGACGCGACCTGTGCTGATACTTTGGCGCTGTCCCATCTTCGTGGCACCGCGGTTAAGGCGCTAAAAAAATACTACCCGCTAACAGATGGCGTTGGCCACCATTCTAAAGAGATTCTGCGTAGAATCCCTGAAGCTGGCACTACGCTCTATATTTGCGTGTATACGTTAATATTTACACAGTTAATGTATGGTTCAACCACAAAGTACAGTTGCACATGTCAAAAGTAATAAACAAAATGAGATATTATTCGATTTAATGCTATTTCACAACTCGCCGACAGATGGCGTTGGCAACAGTCCCTGTAATTGGAGGAACCATCCGGATGAGACTATAATATCTTCCATCCTGATATTTTCCAGATTTTTATTGTTTCATGTTTTCTACATGCCAACAGATGGCGTTGTTACCAATTAAAGTACAATTTTTGCTCTTGAGCTATAAATAAATAGCGGTGCGGGTTGATCTTGGTGCATTTCATTTCATAGTTGTTTTCAGAGCATGTTACATGGCAGAAGACACTGGTCCAATTAGATCCATAATTTAATTGTGTTAGATCTTTGTACTAATAAAACTACTTTCGCTACTCGCCCACAGGTGGCGTTTTTAGTAAGCTTAACTACAGCTAAAACTACTCGACAAGAGATGGCGTTGTCACCAATCCAAGGGGTTCTGCGTGGCGTCTTTGAAGCTGATGCTGTGTTCGCTGAAGAACTGCGAGTACCACGCGCGGAAAGCGCGGATGGTCTTGTCCGTCCGTACGTAGGCCGGCGAGCTCATGTAGCGCTTATTGTTCCAGATGGCTACGTCGCGTTCAAACTAGGAAAAAAAAATACAATAAAAAAAATGCATCACATTTGGCCTAGCTGGGACTGGGAGCATAACTACGACTCTATCGGTCCCGGGTTCAAACTTGGAATTATAATCGTAAACTGTCTGTACTGCTAGTACTCTGAAATTCAACTAGAACGGGCGCTATTACCAATCGCTAAAGCAAAGCTTGACATGAAAGTTTTCCTGTTCTCCAGCGAAAAGACTATTAAAGGCACCTATGCAACTTTAGTCGTCTTTCGTTGAGAAGGTGGCTCTGTGATCAATCGCCAGGTAAAACCGTTTTCTTTTGAATTTACACTTACCATGTAGCTCTCTCCTCGTACGAAAGCTGCTACTAGCGGTGCGTTGTATGTAGGCGAGAACATCCTATGCACAACCCGCTGTAGTAATGCTCCTACAGGAGTTACTGACTGAGATATCAGAAGTGGACCGAAGCCAGTTTCGATGCGCAGGCGCACGTGTCCTGGGCCCACCTGGAAGATAACAATAAGTAAAGTTTACCGAACAAATGAGATAATTCCTAAGTTACCTTTTAATTTTTTGCCTAATATATGATTGATTGGAAATGTGTTTGCTAGAATACAAACAGCAGAGTTACGACGATCATTTATAACCATGAGATTTGTGAAAATGATTGAACTTTTATTTTAAAGCTGACATTTTCTCTCAAAAAATTACACATTTCCCGAAAACGGTCCAGCTAATCGTACGACGCAGTCGAAAAAAGTATTTAATAGTAATCGTAATAGCATTGTTGATATGCAGGTAAAAACATTATAGTATTTAGTTGAGCTACTTCACAAAAGATGGCGATGTTATCGATCATCAACCAGAACCCTTACACATTCTAAACGTACTTTATTGCTCTCTCCCTGAATGAACGCAGCTACCAACGACTATAGCTTGACCAGTTCTTTTGTGTCACTCCCATGGTCTGTGGTGGCCACTCCAGCGGGTACGAAGCGTGCGCGCGGCGCCACGCGCATACTTCTTAATCGCCCTCGCTGTCTTTCCCCCCGTCGTCCGCAGACCATGGGAGTGTCACTAAACAACTTGTCAAGCTATAATATTTAACGTGACGGCATCATACACCTTTAGTAAAGAACAGGTGGCTGTTATCAATTAACAGGAAGCATCGTTACATATTCAAAACTTAACTAGTAGGTGGGTACTAGGTAAAAAGATACCTGTGTGGCGACCACATCCATGTGGAAGACGCTCAGGTCTCCAACCTTGTAGTGGTGTTCGAGCTTCATCGTGGCTGTGTGACCCTCGCCCCGTGACCACTCTGCGGCCCACGAGTGCTGACCTGTTCAATATAGGCAATGATATAACATAAAAACCGGCCAAGAGCATGTCGGACCATGCTCAATGTAGGGTTCCGCAGCCGTTTATACAAAAAAATGCACTACAGATGAAAAAAATACGATATGAAAAAAAAACACTAACAACATAGCGTATCTCCCCGGCGCTTACGTTGTTTTGCTGAGAAGCGCAGTTTTTCTGCAATAACTTAAAAACGATACATCCGATCATGTTGAAAACAATTTTCGTTGAAAGTATTTATTAAGCTTTATATTTGTATTTTTTTTTCATATTTTTTGAACATACCGTTTAGAAACAATTTTTGCTACATTCGGAGCGATTATTTTGAAAATATTCACTAAACCAAAAATATTTTTGAGAAACCTCAGTGTTTTTAAAAGAACTGTCGAATGATGTGCCACACATTAATATTTGTTGAAAAAAATGTTTTAAGTTTCGGTTACTTGTATGGTGTGCACCCTCTAGAAATATATATATTTTTTATTCAACTATCAAACTACGTAGCGGCTTACACAAGACACATATGTTCCAAATTTCATCAATATACATCCTATAGTTTTTGAGTAAAATGACGGACGGACGGACATGACGAAACTATAAGGGTTCCGTTTTTGCCATTTTGGCTACGGAACCCTAATAAAAACAGGTAGATCGGTTATACGGGCTCCGAAAATGGCACACCAAAACTATCCCAATTGGCAATCCTTAACTCAGTCTCGCGCACAGAGCACTTTGTTATATATTGGATTATGCGTCAAATAAACAAAAATGCCATTATGCATAATGAGATTTTGCACTAATAACTCAATAAAAGCGTCTAAAAGAATTTACGATTAGTCTGTTATTGCAATTTTATCAGATTTGTGTGCATAAAAGTGGCCATTTTTACACGTGGATTATCGTGTAGGTAACTTATCTACCTCTTTTTATATTATATAATTGAATATAGGTAAATATATCAGTATGATCATCATCTTGACGATACATTTGGCTAAATTGGTTGCACAATGGCGTACAAAGCTAACAGTTTCGGGTTCAAATCCCGGCAAGAGTAAGTATGTGTGATGTAATGTGTAAGTGTGATGAGCACGAATATTTGTGTCTAGGTCTTGGATTAATATCGTCGGTATATAATACCCGCAGTACTCAGAGCATTTAACGTGTGCCTTTTTGGCTATTGCTTTGGCTAATATTGGTCAGGCTGTTGTGTCGTTTTACTTTGCGAACTTGGCTCTCACACTGCCGTTTGTTTAGACTGTCACACTGGCATGTGTCGATATTGTCACACTGCTGTGTGTCTATATTGTCACACTGCCGTGTGTCCAAAATGTCATACTGCTGTGTGTCTAGATTGTCACACGGCCGTGTGTATAGGTTGCCACACTGCCGTATGTCTAGATTGTCACACTGCCGTGTGTCTAGTTTACCACACTGCCGTGTGTCTAGATTGTAATATTGCTGTGTGTCTAAATTCTCATACTACGGTGAGTTTAAATTGTCTAGATTACAGTGACGTGGCGTCCATATAAGCCGATTCCCATCGGGTTGCCCAAGGAAAGGTTTATAACCACCTTTTTAATTAAAAATGAGAAATTTTCGTAACGCTACGCCTCTGCTAGATTGCCACACTGCCGTATGTCTAGATTGTCACACTGCCGTGTATTTAAATATTCATACTGCCGTAAGTCTAGCTTGATACTGCCTTTTCTCTAGATTACTTACCAACAAAGTTGAGCAGAAAGGGGTATTTCTCCCCTAGACTGGTGAGAAGAGACGTAGAATGCACGGCGTTAAGGTGTGCCACGTCCGCCCCATTTTCTGGAATGTCCTGTAAATGTAGATATTACTTTAATTAATATGATAAAAACTAAGTTTCCCGATGCCTGTCTGTTTTTTAGGAAAAATGTGAACAGCAAATTTCTTTGATTTTTTTCATCAAAATTTGAATGACATTGTTCAGAAGTACCCTATTCAATAAAAAAAATATTGTCTAAATTGCTTCACTGGTTAAAGGTTGTTTGGAAGAGATCGCTCTTTAGCAATAAGACCGCCTATTGTCTACCGTATTTTATGTTAAGGCTCTATTGTACTGTTTCTGTTGTTGGTGTGCAATAAATAATTGTTGTATTGTATTCTATTGTATTGTTCACAATCGGTAATTGCGTAACATTTTACAAATTAAAATGATTAAAATAAATAGATATCAGTTACCATCTTACACAACCGACCTAGTCCCAAACTAAGAAAAGCTTGTATAGTAAGTACCAAAATGAATAAAAAACATCCAAGGTCCAGGAAACATTTGAGCTCTTCACACAATCACTTCGTAAGCTGTTGTGCAACAACTTGACCAAACGTGTCGTCAATTTTTACAAATGATGTTTCTTAGTATTGGCAAAAAATATTGAAACAAGACAACTGTCAATCACCATACTCTGGATCGCGTCTCGACTTCAAGGGGATACAGGCAAAAACTAGATGGATAAACTATGTTTAAAACGGGAAGATAAACTGAAACAGTATATTGGTAACAACGGTGGTTGTCAACACGATGATACATATACAACACAGAAAAATGAAGAGCTAAGGATCGAAGGTCATTCGCGTGTGGGACCCCTTAATGGGCAACGCAGAGTTCAGCTGTCAAGCTGACCTTGGAACCTGAGGGTATCGCCATTTTGAACGCAAATTTGTGCCGCTGGGTTACGGAGTTAATAATTTTGCAGATCATGGTGGAGGACAGGTTAAACATTTATCTAACGATGTTAGGATTGAGAAAAGACGATAAATAAATAAATATTAGGGACATTATACAAATCGACCTAGTCTGAAACTAAGCAAAGCTTGTACTATGGTTACTAGGCGAAGATATACATAATATATAGAAAAATTATAATACTTAAATACATAGAAAACATCCAAGACGCAGGAATAAACATTCGTGCTCATCACATTTGCCCTCGCCGAGATTCGAAGTAATCGATCCCGGGACCGCGAGCTTCGTAGGCCGTTGTGCAACCCACTGAGCCAAACGTGTAGTCAAATTCGTTCTTAACGAAGTAATAACAAGAGATGCTGCTGGATGCTGTTCAGAGATCGGACTGGCGAACTGCTGTCAATACGGGTCATAACAATTTTGAACGCACCCGTCTCGAAGATCTTGACGCCAAACGACAAATTCGCAAAACAACCCAAGCGCACCTACCACTATACTTACAATTCCTATGGAGAGCTTTACTGTGCTAAATGCTGACGTACGTTTAAAACCAAATTTGGATTGGCAAGTCACATTCGCGCTCACGCACGCAAAGAACAACAGGACTACAAGAAATCTGTCAGGGTGTCGCCGTCGACGGATACGTCTGGGAGGACATCATCATCATCATGAATAACAAATAAATCATAATTTTTAAATACTGTGTCATGCTTGCAAAGTTGAATAACTGGGATGTTGACTAGCGATGGGCGACTTTGAATGATTATATTCGAATCATTCGACTTGTAAGTTCATTCGAATTATTCGAATCGTCGAGATTTATTCGAATGACGTCGAAACTCAGAGAACTTAGAGAGAGTGAGAGCTACTTAACTCCTATGATAGAAATCGCAATAGGTATGACTGAATTTGAATAATTTGTCCGTCACGTAGATTAATTAAAAATATTGCGAACGTATTTTTCTTTTTTACGCAATCAATAAATAAAGGCGATACATTGCGTTAAAATGCCGCGTGACGTCACTCCTACGTACAAATTGTACTTAGGAGTAACGTTACTGGCCCCCACTCCTAAACTTGAATGTGATTTATCTGTTTTTTTAGCTTTCACCCAAGTAGGAGGAAAAACTAGATGAAAGACGCTAAAGATAGACTCTACTGGTCGTCATTGGATGAGGCCTTCGCCTTCACAGGAAAGGTTCTAGCAGGACCTTAATTTCAATTTTCATGATAAATATAATAGAAGAATAACTCCATTAATATTAGGAAATACAAAAATAAATAATTTCATCATCCTTTTGACATTGAAAATTGCAAAAATGCAATGTAAGAATCAGAATTTCCTTATTTAATGTTAAATGTAAAATTACAATTGACAGCTTGCTTAACGCTGCGTTCACAAAAATGTTTTCGTGCGTACAGTTCTCCGTGGCGCCACCTATGGTCTCATCGGAAGATCAGCGCTGGCTTTAGAGCCAGCATTATGCTGAGGTGGGACCATTTTGGGGCATAGTTAGTTTAGTAATTTATTTTTTGTATTGCTGTATAAATTTGCCCTCGAATAAATGTATGTTCTTTCTTTCTTTCAAGTAATATGAAGAATTATTAATGAAAGAATGAAGAACAAACGTGTCGTCAAAGTCTTATTTATACTTGATTTTTCTTACAACCGTTTTTTGACAGCCTTCATCCAGTACAATCGCAATGGCGCGAAGGCGTAGATGTACTGGGATGAAGGCTGTCAATAAACGGTTATATTATAAGAAAAATTCAAGTATAGTTAAGGGGACTGCGTGATTGATGGTTTGATTTGGGTGTCGGCCGTCACAGAAGTTTGGGAGGAAGTGTCCGCAAGAAAGAGATGAATATTTACCATGCAATGTGATCCGACCACAAACTCGTTTCGGCCTCGGTACCCCCATGTCTCCAGCTCCTTCGCATCGCTGATCTGCCAGAGTGGAGGCCGCTGTTCTGCATCATGCCAGATCCAGACCGCACCGTCGGCCTCCGCCGTGGGCCAAGTCCGGATCGAGACCCCTCGAGGAGCTGCAGACATTAAGCAAACATGCTTTTTAGGTTGAAATAAAACATTCGGTTTAAAAAAACTTTATTGTCTTAAGAAATTACAATATTTCACTTATAAGACAAATTACAAATATCTAGTTATAATGTCTATAATAATTTTATTTTTACGCAGTAAGCAACATTTACAACAAAATTTTAACAAAATAGTTCTATTTAAATTTAGAAATCGACCCTATGATCTTAATATACGGATTAGTTTTAAGTGGTTAATCGTATTGCAACAGGAAAATAACATGTATATGGGTACCTTTTTTTGCACGGCTCTTATCTACTAGATTTGATACTAGGGCCAGTTAAACGAGACTTTTAAACAGTAGTTAATTTATCGGTTACAAAGAGATGTCACATAAGTGATACATATATATATTTTAAACATAAGGTAATGTAAACAAGATACAATTATATAATTTTATTACTATAAGTTTTATGTATAATAGTTTATTTTCAATTTTGAGATACATTATTAGAAGAAAATTATGCTTAAGTTTTAAATATCAAATGGAACATATCGACGTTTCGAAAGCTTTGCAGCTTCCGAGTCTAGGTCGTCTGAGGAAATATATATTTTTCTCCGTCACAGTTACATTTGTGCAAACTGCCCATTTTGCGAAAACAAATAAAAGTGCACATCCTAGACACATGTGCCAGAAGAGCTTAATTATTTCATTTTGAAAATAAACTACAGATGTAGTGAATAATCCTCTACCATCGTGAAAACTCCGCACATACGACTATTTTCGAACGGCGCCGATGTGTCCAGGAATTATGGTATTATTAAGTGACGTGTTTGTATCAAATAAATTGAGTACTTTATTCATCAATGTCAAATGTCAAACCACCAGTTTGAAGTATTTCATACTGAGATGTTAAAAACACCACGATCCAATCGTATAAAGAATTCGTTACGTAAATAAAATACTAACTTAAATAAATCCTGTGGTATTAACCAATCTATATCGATACTTCGTCTCGCAATGCGACCGTCCCCTACGTTGTCTTGATGGGTACTAAGTGTGAATTAAGTAGTAAGACGAATACGAACAATTCCGAGATAATACGATGGGAAATGATTATTCACTACATCTGTACCAGCCAGCTTTTCACAAAATGAGGCTTACTCAACAGAAATCCGTTTAAATGTTTTTATTTAAATAAGTGATAATCGCGGAAACAGCAGAGAATATTATATGGCAAATGCTTAAGACGCATTTGACCCACAGACGCGATTGACCCATAAACGCGATTGACCCATTGATGCGATTGACCCATAGACGCGATTGACGAATAGACGCGAATGACCCATAGACGCGATCGATCCATAGACGCAATTGACCCATAGACACGATTGACCCATAACCGCAATTGACCCATAGACGCGATTGACCCATAGACGCGATTGACCCATAGACGCGATTGACCCATAGACGCGATTGACCCATAGACGCGATTGACCCATAAACACGATTGACCCATAGACGCGATTGACCCATAAACGCGATTGACCCATAGATGCGATTGACCCATAAACGCGATTGACCCATAGACGTTATTGACCCATAGACGCAATTGACCCAGTTGACATACCACTTTTAGACTATTACACGTGTATTAAGGTTCAAAAGTGGTAGACCAATTTTGTGACCGATCGAACATCAGGTAAGATCGAGGTCAAATGCTGAAGTGCACTTTGTGAATTTACTTGCGTAACTCAACAGTTTTGAAAGTAAGTCAAGACTTAGCAATATGCCTTGGTACATGTATGCATGATTTTTTTTTATCGCTTTTCTTAACTAAATATCAAAATACCGTAACAACGATTTCAAAATGTGAAATTAAAATTAAAATTGGGCAAGAAATACGCAAGATTTAGGCATTTTAAACTACTAATTAGACACAGAGGTCCGAAGCGCACTGTTACGTCACAGTGCACTCCGGCCATATAAACTCCATATGAAATTCTGTTTTGCTAGAAAGAGATAGAATGGAATGTTTGATGGCTTATATCTTGGTTATTATTATAGTTATTCGTTTTTTTTTGTCTACTGTTAGGTACATGATTGAGCTTTTAATGAAGCAAAAATTAAAATGAATGAATATACCCTATTCAGGGCTTTGATCATGAATTGATGAGGGGGGCTGGGGGGCTAGTAACGAAGTAATAATGATCTTTAATCTGTAAGTAGGCCGCAAGAGCACTTTAACAAGTCTCAGTCTACCGTCATATTCCAAGACGAGACCTCTGTTGAGAAGGAAACCGAAAAAAACTCAACAGTCAGATTTTTTTATTTATTTTTTACTATTACAATATTAATACTGGACCTATCTTAAATATCTATCTTTTTAAGTATAAACTCCATGTGCTCTACAAGAAAATGTATCAAAACTTATAAAAGTAAACATTTTTACATGCAGATTTTTGCGACTAACTTGAAAGGTGTACTCGATGAAATACCCCAAACTGACCCTAATATCTAGGTTTTCCCCTAGGGGAGGGGAAATATGCAATGTTGCCCCTCACGTTAACTTTACTCAATACTATTGAGTGAACAGCACTTTATACTCTTGCGGTTAATCTACACGCGACTTATACAAATATCTATACAAAAATATAATAATATGGACATAAATGTGTACTCTTAACGTATTATAACTAACCTGTCTCCTGGCCCGGTACATTGACGCACACCCCCTCCACGTTGAACCTCCACTTGTGAAAGGGGCATTCGATGCAACTGCCCCCAACCTTGCCCCCAATCCCCAGGTTCGCCCCTAGGTGGGGACAGTAAGCGTCGACGCATCTCGCGACGCCGTCCTCTCCACGGTAGACGCAAAGGTTCTGACCTGAAATAAGATTTTTGTGTCATACTCCCATATGTATTTTACTGATAAATACTAACAAGATTTTTAGATAGACGTTAAAAAATTACTCAAAAACACATTCTTATACGCAGATATATATTTTTACAAAAAAGTTGATATAAAATAAACATTGCTCGTTTTTTAAGCAATGTCATATTTTGTTTTAAATACTTAATTTGCTGTGATATAGATTGTGATATAGATACAAATCAAAGCGCAAAGTAAAATACGATTGCGCGTTTCTTAATTTGCTTTAAATTATTTAAAGATAAAACATACACTCAACCCTTATGGTTTAATTACATGAAACAAACCTAATAATTATTTTACCTTTTGTTTTGTGACGTTATCTATTATTTATGTATATGAATAAGATGTTAAGACAATTAGCAGGAAATCTGCTAATGGGTGTTATCCCAGCGTAATTATTTAACTTATTAGGTTTATTACTAGCTGCAATTAACGTTTATGTACTAATGTACTTATAGGCATTTTCTTCAATATATTTTTTTTATTGTTATTTTATCTAATTATTTTATTATTATTAACCGGGAATAAATTTTAATACAGTATTATACTCATTGGTATGCATTTTAATTTCCAGTCCCTAAAACTCTTCTCGTGGGGCTACTCTTATTAGATCACTTAGTCAGCAGCCAACGCTTAGATACCCGAATCTTCTGGGTTGTTATGTTAATTTTAGACCTTTTTTATAGCCTAGATGAACTTGCCCCAAGGTGAAGGCAAACTTCCTTCAAAATCAACGGTAGTGACCTTCAAATCACTTCTTTGTGCTACAGCGAATCAACCGTTAGGGTGAGGTAGGGGCAGTTTGCATCTTGCCCCCACCTGGCATGTTGTCCAATATGGCCTTTGCCAACAGTTGTGTCAGTTTCACACCTTCATAGCCTAACCTTAACTAAAGAAACTTACCCCTAAACGGGGAAAACTCACCTAAAACATCGGCAGTAGTGACATCCCCATTCTTCAAGTCTCTGCTCTCTGCTACAGCGAACCAGCCGTTAGGGTAAGGCGGGGGAAGTTTGACCCCAAGCTGCCGGGCTCTCATCGCTCTAGCTACCCGAATCTCCCGATTTACCCCTTTTGGTATATGTTCGTAGCCAATATCGGCAAGTTCCTGAAAGTTGTACAATTGTTAAACGACACAGATAAAGTATACTGTAAGGATTAACAAACTTGGATTATCTGCGAGATTTAATTAACATCAGTTTTGATATTAAATTTTACAAACTGTCTAAGAATAGGAAATTTTGTAAGTTATGATTAGAAACATATAAGTATTAAAAAAACAATAAATACATTAATTTCAAAAATAAGGATGGCCACTCTAATAGTTCTTGCTATCAAATTTATAAATAAATATCATTTTACTATAGAACATATAATTACCGGAGATGGCACCTCGTATCATTACCGGACAATTTTGTGAATATGTACAATACACTACGGAAATATTCCTATTTCTACACACACACACACACACACACACACACACACACACACACACACAAATACAAAGAAAATAACCACACACTGACAAATTATCGCATAAGGTCAACTCTATGGGATAAATGCGTCTTTTGATGATATAATGTCCATCTTTCACATGCCACATGCGGGCAAACTGTGCCGTACTAAAACTCTATGTGTCTAAAAGTTGTTTTCGATATAGCCCAAAGGATTAGTAGACTGAAGTGGCAGTGGGCCGGTCACATCTGCCGTAGAACTGACAACCGTGGGGGCAAACGTGTTTTGGAGTGGAGACCGAGTAGGGCGCCCTCCAGATAGGTGGAGCGACGACATAAGAAAAGTGAATGGCAGTGGTTGGAAACAAAAAACTCAGGACCGAGCTCAAAAGCATGCCATGGGAGAAGCCTATGTCCAGCAGTGGACAGAGGTGGGCTGATGATGATGATGATAATGAAAAATCTATGTACCACAATTTGAGCAAATAAACAATTTGAGTTTGAACACTTTACATTGAGCCTCGCTCGTTGCTTTGCATTAGTAACAGTGACAAACATTACACGGGGAAGTTAGCGGTGATTGTGAAAAGTTCGGAAACCGTCAAATGCTTAAAAGATGCATTTGTCACATAGACGCAATTGACCCAGTTGAGCATAAATGTTCATAATACTTTGGCAGAGGGGAATGAGTCGGTATGCCATCTCCAGTGGTTAAAATGATCTGAGGAGTTTCTCCGAATCTCGAAATCCGAAGTTCGTAAAGTGCCGTCCCTCTCGCTTTCATGTTAAAATGTAATTGAGTGAGCGAGATAATGCCATACGAACTTCGAATTTCGAAAATCGGAGTAGGCCCTCTGAGTGTTTTACGAAGATTTAAAAACTGTATCCTACTCACTTTGATATACAGCACTGGGCTCCAATAAGATTTATAAATAACATAAACAACTAAAACTAACATCACAGATAGCATAATATTAGATCTATTGGCATAAATCATTTCTACGGCTGTTCGTGCGAACGCCCATGCCAACTGAAGATAAAAAAGTAGGACGTCATTTTCGATTTGACAGTTGAAGGAATCCATGTTGTTTCGCGCCATTTTTGATATGTGGTCAGATGGCAGTGTGACCGTTTGCTCTGGTCATCGAGGCCTGAAAAAAGGTAATAGTGAAAACAGGCGCGAGAAAATGTTTTTTAATCCTAAATTAGTTCATTAGCTGTATCGGTCATTGCTTTAATAGAATCGGAGGTACCGACGCCACGTTATTCATAGATTTTGCTAAGGGCTACCCGCAACTTCATCAGTCGAGGATAATAAAATCATAACCCTCTTTTTTCTTCAGCGTAGTCGAGAAATAAAGAATTCTATAACCATCTGGCGATGCCCAGCTCTTTCTCCAAAAATAATTGAAATCTGTTTAGACGTTTTTAGCGTAATGAAGCCACAGCAACACACGCAAATATTAAAAAAAATATATTTTTCGATTCAGTCACCTTCAAATAGTCCGCTACAATGTATATTTTTTAAATATCTTCAATGTACAGATATTTCATTTGTACAACTTTATAATAGTACTAGAAGGCGCCCGCAACTTCGTTCGCGGAGGAGAAAAAATCATAACCCCTCTTTTTCTTTAGCATATTCGGGTAAAAAGTATCCTATAACCATCTGGAGATACCCAGCTACCCGTGTACCAAAATAGTTGAAATCCGTTTAGCCGATTTTGCGTGATGAGGCCACAACCACGCATACAAACATACATAAAATACAAAGAAAATATTTTTCCTTTTAGTGACCTCAAAATAGTCCATAACAATCATTTTTTTGAAAATATCTTCAATGCACAGACATTTCATTTTTACAACTTTATAATAGTATAGATATTATTTTATATTAACTCCAAAAATCTGTCGATCTCAATTGGGTACATATACAATAACTCTTTATTGCACACCTCACAAAAATATAATACAGAAAACAATACATTCAAGGAGAGGTAAACAACAGGCGGTCTTAATGCTAAATAGCGATCTTTTCCAGACATCATTTGGGTACATTCGTTTTCCAATCGTATTGTTTTTAGATATATATTTTTAAAACCTCGGACATTTGTGTACAATTTGCTCGATTTTTACTTCGGTCTAAATGGATTAGTTAGAATAAAAAACAAGTAGGTATGTCATTGACAGCTAACTTATACTGTCTCTTCAATGACATTTCAAAGAGGCTTACAGAAGTTACTGGCGACCGGAGAGCTGGCGGTTTCCTCGCTCAAGGATTCAGTCTGGCGATTCAGCGAGGAAACGCCGCCAGCTTCTTCGGTACAATGCCGCAGGGTCCATTTTTAGATTTAGTTTAAATTTAGTTAGTTTTATTTTGTTTTAGTTTAGTTATATGTTTAGGTTAACTTTTACTGTTTATACGAATTATTAAATATTAAAACTTAATAGAACAAAGACCGAAGTAAATATAATTTCAAAGATAATTATGTTGGACTAACTGGTACCCGCGACTTCGTCCGCGTGAAGATGCAATTTATTGCCTATGTGTTATTATGATGTCTAAGCCACATTAAACTCGGTCTGGAAAGTTTCGTTATGGGGGTGCATCGAAAATGTAAGCAATTTTTTAGTGAGATTTTTGTCAAATCTAGTATATGAAACAGGCTGGTTTTCAGATATGGGTTTTTTGACTATATAACCTATACAGTGCCTAATGCGGAGATATGTTTGCTTAAAATTTCGTCGATAGAAAAGTAATCCGAAAACGCGTCTTCATTTTCCGTTTTTTGTCTAGTTTGTTCAAACGACAGATTAATAAACGGCTAAATTATGTAAAAATATCATTCTTCCCTTTATCTTTTACTTCGCTAACTTAAATGTTAACAAAACACCGGCGCGCTGTACACCGGCTGAACCTGCAAGCCCTCATATTGGCCCTTACAGCCAGGTCCCTCCGCTCCCTCTCAATGTCGGCATCATCACGAGAATCGTCGGTTACCAAGTGCCCAAGGTATTTAAATGAGTAAACCCTTTTCAGCTGCTCGCCATTCAGACAATGGGTGGGATGTGTGATGGGCACTTGCTTCCCGCTTTGAAAACCATGTACTCGCTCTTGTTTACATTATATTTAAGGTTGTGCGTTAGGGCATATGACTCACACCTTTCAATAAGCAATCTCAAACCACCGACCGACGGGCTCAGCAGTACCATGTTATCGGCATAGCTTATGTTATTAAAACAAACTGTATCTATATGACAGCCAACGCGCGTACTGCTAAGCTCGCCTCGCATTAAGGCATCGATATACAAATTGAAAAGCTTTGGTGAGGTAAGTCCCCCCTGCCGCACCCCGCACTCCAGACCGTACTCGTCGGACAACACACTGCCCCAGCGAACACAATTTCGCTGGCCCGCGTACCAACACCTGAATATGCGTGTGAGCTCCTTAGGAAAATGCACTTCGTCAAGCTTATTCCAAAGCAGATCATAGTTAACAAGATCGAAGGCTTTGGAAAGATTATAAAACACGCATACACAAGTCTTTTTCTGCGGGTATAGTATTCAACAGCTTGCTTTAGACAAATGATGGCACTTTCAGTAGATAAACCGGCTCGAAGGCCGAACTGTGCATCATGTAGTTATACTTGTTTGATATGTCACCCGTTTTGTTTTTGACAATGGGTACAACAATAGTTTTGGTCAAGTTAGATGGTAAGTATGAGTGACATATACAAAGGTTAAAACACGTTGCCAATATACGGGGTAGGTGAGGGCCAGCGTACAGCAGATGCTCGATACTTAAATGGTCGTGACCAGGCGACTTTCCTCTCTTCATATCCTTTAATATGTTTCTTACGTCACTTGCACTGTAATGGATGTGAAGGTCACTTCCCTCCGATTCTTCAATATCGAGCAACCGCCACCGCCCGCCCGCCCGCCGCCGTGACAGCGGACTTAACATTGATCCTTAAATAAAGTTTTGTTCAAGGGTACAAACTCTTTCTAGTGTGGCTTAAATAAGCTGTAGACTTAGCGACCTACTAAAAAAAACGTATAATTTCCAAAAACTCAATCGACCAAAAAAAACATAATTATCGGACCTGCTCACAAAACTAAATTAGAATCGGTTGAGACAAGCGACATCTAGGAGAGAACAACTAGTCGAGCATATGAGAGTATTTTTACTCAAGAAGAAACGGAAATCATCGCTAACACTCGGTCGATTATATATGTATAAATTTAATTTAAAACTACTCATCACACGTATTATTTTTGAGAATACAAAAACCTAAACACGCTAGCGAAAAAAGTAATCAATTTGACTCACCGGAACGTCAATCTTCCGCCATTTTTTAATTTGCTATCTGGACCAAAGCTAGCGTGTGTTCAGCCACTCGGACAATACTGGCTGAATAAAATGAACACCTGGTTTTATATTTAAGTCCTTCGGAACTGTTTTGATTTTTAAACGAGAATCAAACGTATTTTACTTATAAGATCGAATCTTCACCTAATCTCGATGTATATACGGTACATGTTTCCATAGCAGGAATTATAATTTGAATTGTTTATGGTACGATTGGTAAGTTATGTAATGTATGCGGACTTTTTCTGGATTGTCGGGAAAAAAGTTCGCATGATGTTTTGAAATGAAACAGTTTTTTTTGGTTTCTTGTAATTACAAAATTGACTTTCACTGGTAGTAACAAATAATACCTATCTTGCTTTTATTTGAGTGACTTTGTTGTGTCAAATTTTTTAATAAGGTTGAATTTTACAATACTCCGAGGATTAAAGCAGTAGGATGCTTTGTTAGTTATTAACGGTCGATTACGTCGGTCAATATTGATAATTTGGATGTTGACATTTTTTTTCTGTGGTTATATACAGGTTGTCCCAAGAAGTAGTGATATACTGAAGCTGGGAGTTAGAGGACCTAGAGGGCTATCTAAATCATCACCATGTTTGTTCCGCGATTTTTCGTATTTTCGGAGTTATGACTTTTTTTTTAATTTTTCACCTATCGCCGAGTACGATGAGATTTTTATTTATGGTGACGTGAATTATTGCGGTAGATGCTTGATTTATTTTGTGTGCTAAGCTGATAGATAGGCCAATTCAGTATGGTAACATTTACTATCGTTAGATGTTTGAATGCTATAAAAAAAAAATTAAATGCCAAGAATGATAAAGAATGATAAATTTTGCACTTGCCACATTTAGATTTAAATTTTTTGATTGAAGCCTTATGAATAATAAAATGAAATTATCAGTGTAGCTACCTGATAGATAGAGCAAGTTTTTAAAAGCCAAACGGTAATTCTTTTTTATGTGATTTTATCTTTTTAAAGCCCCTTGAAGTTGTGAACATATTGGGTAATTTTATAATTCTTGGCATTTAGTTTTTTTTATATTCCATTCAAAGATCTAACGATAGTAAATGTTACCATACTGAATTGGCCTATCTATCAGCTTAGCACACAAAAAAATCAAGCATCTCCCGCAATAATTCACGTCACCATAAATAAAAATCTCATCGTACTCGGCGATAGGTGAAAAATTAAAAAAAGTCATAAATCCGAAAATAAGAAAAATCGCGGAACATACATGGGGGTGATTTAGATAGCCCTCTAGGTCCTCTACGTCCCAGCTTCAGTATATCACTACTTCTTGGGACACCCTGTATATATATATATATATATATTTATATATATATAGAGTTATAGACCTCTCAATAATAGAAACATTGGTGAAGACACTAATTCAATCTGATAAAAACTCACCTACAACAGTGTTTAACTCACATTTTTGGCCTATCTCGAGAAACGCTCCATGCAAAAGCCTAGAAACGTGTAACGTCACACGTTCCTTGTATGGGGAAATTAATAACTTTGTTCTGCAGCTATGTTAAAACTTGCGTTAATCGAAACGGTTTCATAACAAAAGTTACTATACATTTCATGGGTTATTCAATGGAATTATTAGTTATTAATATTTTCATACTTTAAAAAATGGACTTTCCCACCCAATTTTAAAGCCTCATAAAACAAGCTACACGTAAGGTATCGAACCCAATTTTTTAAGAATTTCTATCATAGCAACTACTATTTCGCGTCAAAATTTAATTTTCATTTGAGTGCAGTCAAAACCCCTATTTAACAGAGTAATCGGCCGTTTATCATCACCGTCATACAAAAACCTACATAAAAAACTTAAAGCGAAGGTCTGGACTATTACTCTAAAAAATGTATGCACAGAAAGACTAATAAGATTGAGTACAAATTAATCGCTAGAGACGAATTAAATAACAAATTTCTTAATATGTGAGAAGCTGAGGGGCTACTCTGAAATTCGATATTCGAAGTTCGTATCGCGCCATCCCTCTCGCTCTCATGTTAAACTGTATTTGAGTCAGCGAGATGGCGCGATACAAACTTTGAATATTGAATTTCAGAGTAGCGCCTCTGGAGGTCTTGGGTTCAAATCCCGGTAAGGGCAAATATTTGTGCGATGAGCGTAAATATTTGTTCCTGAGTCTTGGATGTTTTCTATGTATATAAGTAAATAATATCTATTAAATATATCGTCGTCTAGTACCCATAACACAAGCCTTATTGAGCTTACCATGGGACTAGTTCGATTTGTGTAAAATTGTCCTGTAATATTTATTTATTACTATTTATTTAATATTTAGTAGGTACATCTATACTATTATAAAGTTGTAAAAATTAGAGCTCGGCGATCTGTTGAAACGAACCTCCTAACCCTGGTTGACTCCATTTCAGACCATTTAGATAAGGGCATACAAGTCGACGTCTTGTACTTCGACTTTAAAAAAGCATTCGACCGCGTAGATAATGACGTACTGTTGACCAAGTTATGTCATATCGGATTTTCCCCTCAACTACTCCAGTTCTTCTCCAGTTATTTACGCGGCAGGCAACAGTATGTCCAACACGGATACTTTGTATCGAAGACCTTTCAGACTCGCTCGGGAGTCAGCCAGGGTTCGATACTGGGCCCGTTGCTCTTTGGAGTTATGGTAGATGATCTGACGTCGGTTCTTCGGTCTGCCAGGTGTTTACTTTATGCCGATGACCTAAAACTGATTTACGGTGTACAGGAGATTTCCGATTGCGTATCGCTCCAGAATGATATCAACAGAGTGTATGAGTGGAGTAGCAGAAACAGACTTGCTTTCAATGTGGCGAAATGTGCCGTCATAAGTTTCAGTAGGGCTCGAAATCCTCTTTGTTACAATTATCTTCTGGGTTCTGAACCAATACTTCGCGTCAACTCTATTCGGGACCTAGGTGTTACTCTCGACACCCACCTAAACTTCCATGAGCACTTAAACGCGTTGACCCGTGACTGCTATAAGAGGCTGGGGTTTGTTGTACGGAACGCTAGGGACTTTCAGGATGCCAGAACCATAAAACTCCTATACACAGCTCTGGTTAGAAGTAAGCTCGAGGCTGCCTCAGCTGTTTGGAACCCCTATGAAGTGACATACGTGTTGCTTCTGGAGCGAGTACAAAAAGTGTTCTTGCGGTTTTTGTACAAAAAAATGTACGGGTACTACCCGTATTTATACCCAACCAAATTTCTTCTTGGCGTCTTGGGTTTTAACTCTCTGGAGGTCAGACGCAATTTTGCGCTTCTCACTTTAGCCTGTGGCATCTTACGTGGAGACTCTGGCTGTAGTGAATTGGTGGCGCAACTTGTGCGTCTATTCGTTCCCTCCCAGTTCAAATTTGATTTTCGGCCGCGTGATCGCCATTTGCTAGCGGTGCCAACATCGCGAACAGTGTCTCGTCGAAATTCCCCTCTGGTTCGGGCCTTGCTCCTTTTAAATGGGCTCCTCGCATCAGCACCCGAGTGTGATGTATTTGCTAGTAGATGGGTAGTACTGCGTGATGAATGTTTGAGGTTCTGCGAGGCGATGGATGTGCGTGCCTCCTCAATTTAACTTAATTCGTGTTTAAATGTAATTTTATGTCATAAGTAACTTATCTGTAACTTCACAGTGCTTTAGTTCTAACTGTTATGCTGTGAAATTAAATTGTAAAAAAAAATAAATAAATAAATAAAAAATGAAATGTCTGTACATCAAATATATAAAAAAAATTGGAACGGACTATTTGTATGACACTGAATCGATATATATATTTTTGAATATTTTTGTATGTTTGTAGGTATGTGTCGTTGTGTCCTCATCATGCCAAAACGGCTAAACGGGCTTAAACTATTTTTGGTACACGGGTAGCTGGGTATTCAGAGAAGGTTATAGGATACTTTTTACCCGATTATACTGAAGAAAAAAAGAGGGATTATGTCTTTTTCTCCTTCGCGAACGAAGTTGTATAATATATACTAATATATAAAAGAGCTATGCTATGATAAATATTTGCATGCCTACATGTAGGCTGAATACATGAAACCAAAAATATTGTAAGACCTATATGAAATCTGTATTCCTAGCAAATAAATATTTTGAATCTGAATTTGAATTTGAATACTAGTAATATAATTGTAGCCAATAAGCCTGATATCGCGTTGGTAGGTCGATCGAAGCGCCGGGCAATACTCATCGACATCCCACATGACGAGAACCTCGTCAAAGCCGAGAAGGACAAACTCAGCAAGTACCTTGACTTGGCTCACGAGGTTGCCATGTTTAATCGACGATTATTGTCCCGATAGTCGTTTCGGTAAACGGTCTTATAGCGAAGTGTCTCGACTAAAACCTCAAGAGACTCTCGCTAGATGGCCGGATCAAGGGTCAGATGCAGAAGGCAGTAATCCTGGACACGGCCCGCATTGTCAGGAGGGTCCTCTCTGTGCAGCCCTAACCACCGGTAGCTTGAGCCCTGCCCCGCTGCCGGCGGTACTCTAGATTAGGTTTTTTTTATAATGTGTTTATATTTTGTATTCGCTTTTTATATTTTACTTCTTATATTCATTATGTAAAACCACCTTCCTAAGATGTAAAATGAATAAATAGAATAATATTAGTAATTTAATATGCAAATACTTAATATTCACATGGAAAATAAATTGAAAACATAAGAGAAAAGAGCTATACTGTATATTAATAAAAAACCCCCATTCACTTGCGAATCGGTAAACACAAAAAGGATTGCGTACACTTTTTAATTATTAATTTATTTATTAAAAACCCAGGACAAAATAATTTAAATTTAACTTTACATACTAACTAATAGTAATAACACATCAAGTTGTAAAAATGAAGTATCTGTACATTAAAAATATTAAAAATATAACCGTACCAAAAAAACTGTATCCTACAAATGGCCGTATCTATGAGAATCCAGTGAGATCGGAGCTCTACTCCTAAGCAAAATGTACGCGGTGTTCGGTCATTTTATATTGAATCTGACATAGACAGACAGAAATAAAATCATTTTGTTTTTAGTATTTGTTGTTATAGCGGCAATAGAAATATCTACTCAACTGTCTAACTATCACGGTTCATGATCATGAGATACAGCATGGTGACAGACGCGGACGGAAAGCGGAGTCTTACCATAGGGTCCCGTTTTACGCTTTGCGTACGGAACCCTAAAAACTGTGTCGGACCATTTGGATGTCTCTGAATCAAAAAATATTTCTTTGGATTGTTTGTATTTTTTTAATCCGCAGATAGTTATAGATACTTTTTATCCGACTACGCTGAAGAAAAAAATTGGGTTATAATTATAAAAATAAATAAATAAATCTGGGACAATCTTACACAAATCGACCTAGTCCCAAACTAAGCCAAGCTTGTACTATGGGTACTAGGCGACGATATATATCATATATAGATAAATTATAATACTTAAATACATAGAAAACATCTAAGACCCAGGAACAAACATTCGTGCTCATCACACAAACAATTGCCCTGCCCGGGATTTGAACCCGGGACCGCTAGCTTCGTAGGCCGTTGTACAACCCACTGAGCCAAACGTGTCGCCAAGATTATGTTTCTCTTCCGCTGACGAAGTTGCAGACGACTTCTAGTCTATACTTATCATCTCCTTGCCCTTATCCAACTTAAGGTGCGTCCACACTTGTATCATTTGCTCGTATCCGATCACCGTGCCGTGACATGACTGCGTATCGCGCTGCTTGGACGCTTACTATCGGCGCGCCGATCATGCCGTACTCGTCCGATATAACTGTGAGATACGCGTAGCAAAATGGATTTCGAGCGATCCACACATATCACAATATGACACTAGTGAGGAACAAAAGTTGTGCTTTCTTACGCGCACCAAAAATTTGAAGCCAAGTTTCTGCCCTAAGCAGAAGATAGAGCAGCACTGTACTAGGAACCAGGCAGTAAACATTTTTAATAAGCTTCCCACTAACCTAAAAAATATTACAAACTGTGACGCGTTCAGTACACAATTGAAAACATGTTTGTTAAGGGGGAGCTTCTACAGTATTGAAGAAATATTTGCACAAGATTAAAAAACAATGTTTTACTAATTACTTACCAATTATCAATCAAAATAATTTTTAATTATATAAATGTATATTTTTTTCTATTATTAAGTGTATGTACTTATTTCAAACACAATCATTGTATTGTTCATGAATAAATTAAAAAAAAACGTAGGGTCGGCACAAAATGTTTTCTTCTTCCATTCATCTCTAATATTCGTCATTTCAGCGCTTACTCCTTTCTTCCTCATGTCCTCTCTCATACAATCCATCCTTCGCTTTGTGGCCTACCGATCGCTCTTCGTCCTTGGACACTCATCATCTAACATTCTTCTACCAATATGACCCTCATCCCTCCTCATTACAGCTTCTAGTCTATGCTATTACTAGAAGACGCCGCAACTTCGTTCGCGGAGGAGAAAAAGTCATAACCCGTCGTTTTTTCTTCAGCGTAGTCGGGTAAAAAGTATCCTATAACCATCTGGAGATACCCAGCTACCCGTGTGATGAAGCCTCAACGACACATAGAAACATACAGAAAACCCAAAAAAATATTTTTCCATTCGGATAATTTTTTTTTATATATTAAATTTACAGGCATTTAACTTTTACAACCTTATTATAGTATAGAAGTAACATATATATCTACATATTAAATATATCGTCGTCTAATAATCATAACAGTAGCCTCATTGAGCTTACTATAGAGCTAGTTCGATTTGTGCAAAAATTGTCCTGTAATTTTCGTGCCCCAGAGCCCCTCTATTTTTCAGTACTCGAGGGCCCCCTATTTTTGAGTGCTCGAGGGCCCCCTAGTGAGTGCTCGAGGGCGCCTAGTTTTGAGTACTCGAGGGCCCCCTAGTTTTGAGTGCTCGAGGGTCACCTAGTTTTGAGTGCTCGAGGGCCCTTTATTTTTGAGTGCTCGAGGGCCCCCTAGTTTTGAGTGCTCGAGGGCCCTTTATTTTTGAGTGCTCGAGGACCCCCTAGTTTTGAGTGCTCGAAGGCCCCCTAGTTTTGAGTGCTCGAGGGCCCCTCTAGTTTTAAGTGCTCGAAGTGCTCGATTGCCCCTATTTTTGAGTGCGCCAGAGCCCCGTATTTTTGAGTGCTCAAAGGCCGCCTATTTTTGAGTGCTCGAGGGCCCCCTAGTTCCGAGTGCTCGAGAGCCCCCTATTCCTGAGTGTTCGAGAGCCCCTGAATGTATAAAGACGGTCTTGATGGACGCCGTAGCTTGCCATTATTTTATTTTTATTTATCAGATACACCAACAGTACATAAACAATATCAGTAAATATACACACAGACTTGAAACCTGTTTATGCACCAATAACAGGCGTGCATCGGAAATAGTTAAGAGTACATTATTGTTATTTGAATTATATTCAGAAGTCGGAATAAGGAGAAGGTATAACCATACCTATTTGAGCAACCTAAGGTTTGCTGACGATATCGTGTTATTCTCAGAAACTGCATCACAACTCGAGGAGATGATAAACGAACTTAACTCTGCAAGTCGCAGCATTGGCTTAGAATTAAACACCGAAAAAATAAAAGTTATGTCCAACTCTTTGCAGACACGCATCCTTGTGAATAACCAGCCATTGGAGTATGTGCAAGAATACATATACTTGGGTAAACAGATGTCCTTCATGAAATCGAGACACCGTGACGAATTAAAACTACGCATAAATATGACATGGAACAAGTTTTGGAGCTACAAAGAGGGTTTAAAATCTAACTTACCTTTAAAGTTAAAAAAGAAAATTTTAGATTCATTCCTCTTACCTTGTCTCTCGTACGGAAGTCAAACTTGGATTTATAACACGCATACGAATCGAAAAATTGAAACTTGTCAGAGAGCAACTTGAGACGTGAGATAAAAAACTCCATACTGAAATAAGGTCAAGGACAAAGGTCATCGATGCTCTGTCACACTGCCAGAAACTTAAGAGGAGATGGGCAGGTCATATCGCATGTATAAAAGAAAATAAATGGACTAAGAGAGTGACAACATGGGCGGGTCCACCCGGAAAACAAAAACGCGGCAGACCAAAGGAAAGATGGACAGATGAAATTAAAAAGATTACAGGAAAGGACTGGATCACCACAGCACAAGCTAGAGATGAGTGGAGAAATATGGAAGAGGCCTTTACTCGTCGAGAGGTCCTTAATAATAGAGCGAATTAATAAAGTAGTGATAATGATATAATTAATCAAATGTAAAAACAAAATATTATATTTATCAATGAACGCTTATGTATGAATTGTATGAAATTAAGGAATAAATGGCTTTATTATTATTATTATATAACCATACCAGGTACAACCAAAAATACTTAGGGCTGATTTCACCAATCTTTTATTCCGAGAATTGCGCTTCATCTCAAATAGTTATGTCAAATTAATTTGGGGTTTTGTCATTACTATCCAAGAATAAGCTTTATTCTCGTTATAAAAGTTTGGTGAAATCCTGCCTTAAAGGATTATTTTTATTGAACGCGGAATTGCCCCAATGAGTTATACAGGGTGATGAATCCAAATGGGTCAGTAGCGAGAACTCAGAAATTAAGAGAGATAGCGAAATCTGTGCTGAGGAACCATGGCGTCGATCTTAGATTTAAAAATAATGGCATTCAATTTTTTCTTTAACTCTAGAGAGAATGAATCTTTGCATCCAGGAAAATGACTACATTTTGAACATTTACTTAAATATAATAAGTATCTTCTGTTTGTGTTTTTCTTTCAATTATTTAAACAAGATTCTATTGAAAATGCGTTCCTTGTGACTTATGATTCGCACCATCAACAATAACAACGAAAAAACCTTGCAGAATTTATAATATTGTTTACAGAGATTTTGACCAGATTCAATTCCCGGTTATGTATTAGTTAAAAAAAAGTGTATGCCATTATTAATAAATGTAAAATCGACGTCATGGTTGTTAAGAACAGATTTCGCTATGTGTCATAGTTTCTGACTACTCCATACTGACCCATTCCCATTGACCTCACTCTGTATACACATAAATTCACTTACGGATACCCAGCTACAGCAAAAATAGTTGAGATCTGTTTAGCCGATTTAGCGTGATGAAGCCACAACGACACATATAAACATACAGAAAGCCCAAATATATATATATATATATATATATATATATATACAAACATTTCATTTTTACAACCTTATTATAGTATAGATTATAAACTTGTAAAAATAAATTGTCTGTATATTGAAGATATTTTCAAAAAAAATATTGTATCTATTTCGACTATTTTGAGATCACAATATCGAAAAATATTTTTTTCTTGGATTTTTAGTATCTATACATTCGTATGTGTCGTTGTGGCTTCATCACGCCAAATCGGCTAAAGGTGCGTCCACACTTGTATCATTTGCTCGTATCCGATCACCCTGCCGTAGCATGACTTCGTATCGCGCTGCTTTGACGCTTACTGTCGGCGCGCCGATAATGCCGCACTCTTCCGATACAAGTGTGTGATACGCGTACCTAGCAAATGGATTTCAAGTGATCGGATCGACGCAACGTCCAAGCGCGTGATCGTGACACGCGATCATGCTACGCGACGATGATCTGATACGGGCAAATGATACAAATGTGGACGCACCTTAAACAGATTACATGGGTGGCTGTAGCTGGGTATCCAAAGATGGTTATAGGATACTTTTTACCCGACTACGCTGTCGAAAAAACGAGGGGTTATGACTTTTCTCCTCCGTGAACGAAGTTTTCACCTTCTACTCTTAAATAATAACCTGGATTCATTACTTAATACCGATATTTATTCATTTAAACTTTATTGCACAAAATAAAAGTAAGTACAAATGGCGCTCTTAATGCCAAATGGCATTCTCTACCAGTTAACCATAGGGCCGAACAGAGATACATGAAAATGGTGCAGTGGGAAAGATCATTCAGTACTGAGAGCGTTAGGACACACAAACAAATAATGCATACATAATTACTACTAAATAGAAGGTGCTACAACTTCGTCTCTCAAGCGATGAGGTTTCCATAAAATTTATGGAAAGGTACACAAAAGGAAACCTCATCGCTTCGCTAAACAGAGATCTCTGAAAACCAAGGACCATTAAAACAAGAGGACTGATACTTGCCATACTTTAGATCGTGTTCCGATCACAAGGTGATATTCTGGCAAAAACTAGGTGGCGCTTAAATACTAAACATTTAACGATGGTATCATTTATAAAATCTTATTACTTTTTATTTAAAATGCTCTGTTCTTGTGTTTTGATTATGTCTTGGAAATATGGTATAATTTTCTATCTTCTTTGTTTTTATAAATTGGTGTAATTAAAGACATTTATGTCGACTATGACGATACAAAATAATCCTACTTCAATAAAAATTTCTTTATCTTTTTCGTCTTTTAAAGAAATATTCACAATATATAAGAACAAATAGCTAATAATAAATAAATCCTAACATATAAATACTGTGTCACGCTTGCAACAAAGTTGAATAATTCTTATAAATAGATGGCGTTGTACATATCGAGGAACGGCTTTTTGTAAGGAGATGGTCAGTCCTCTTGTTTTAATGGTCCTTGCAGAACACCTAGACACTAGAGGGACGAAAGCGTCAGATTTAATATAGAAACAAGCCATTCAAAAACAGTTGTCGAGTTTTCGCGAAAACACAGGACGTTAATTCCGAATTCAGAAAATAAACAATATTGAGATGAGAGCGGCGCGGGCGGCTATGACGCAGGTCCGACATGCATATTGTATCCAGGGCGATTGTAGATTCAGGTGCGTTTGGATATTGTCACAAAGAATAGAAAACATAATATGTAGTACAAGTATCTTGGGGTCTCTCTCATCAGGCCCGCCGTGTGTTTATGACTGTGACTTTCACAGTGACAACTGTGGCTGTGTCTGTGATTGTCTGTGACTGTGGCTGTGTCTGTGTCTGTGACTGTGACTGCGACTGTGACTGACACTGGGATTATGACTTTAACTGGACTGTAATTGTGACTGTGACAATGGCTGTTTCTATGACTGTGACTGTGACTGCGACTGCGACTGTGACTGACACTGTGACTGTGATATGTGACTAACTGGACTGTGACTATGACAATGACTGTGTTTGTGACTATACCCGTGACTGTGACTGCGACTGCAACTACGACTGCGACTGTGGCTGATACTGTGACTGTGAGTATGACTGAGACTGTGACGGTAACTGTGACTGTGACTTAAACTGGACTGTGACTGTGACAGTGACTGTGGCTGTGACTGTGAATGTGTCTGTATCTGTGTCTGTGACTGTGATCGTGACTGTCCTGTGACTTTGTAGAAGTAAATATATGTGTAATTGTAGGTATTCCATTAAAATACTAACTTCTGAAAAGTAACAAACTATTTTTGAACTAAACATGGTTGATATAGCTGTTTTGACATACGTGAACGCAAATGTATTACGACCCTGAGATGACGCTGCTATATATATTCATACTATTTAACCGCACACGGCTCAGAGTAAATTATGCATTTTTTAATTTCGTACCTGCTTGAATTTGATGATAGTTGATACCTATTCAACTCGATTTTAACTTGTACGTCGCACCAGTTCATGGGAAAATATGGTGTCCCGGACCTTTGGGAGAGGTCCGCGGAGCCGAAGCCAAAGTGCAGAGGCTCTTTCGACAATTTAATTAAATGTAAGGGGTACAAAGCGGTAATTTGTACTATTATTTAAGTAATTTGTAGATCGCGCTGGTCAGGCAACAATTCTAAATAACTTATTTTCTAGGCGATATATGATTAGTATCCGAACGGTTTAAAAATCCCCCCCAGCCCGTTACAGATCGAAAACAGTGTCAAATGTTGTTTACGCCTGATGCGTTATGCATGGACACAGTTAGACACGCATGCATTATTGAATTTGGACGTACCCTGTCACCTCTGTGTACTTTGCTTGTAACGCGGCAATCTTTGGTGCAATACTGGCCAGCATTGGCCCGTAATAAATTGCATCGGAAAATTTTGTGTTTCACGATTGTCTTTTGTTTTTGAGAGACAGGTCCCGACTCATTTTGTTCGAACTTGTGCTGCACCTATGATGAAAGATCTGAGATTTTAATATATTATTAACTTATGTGCTGTTGCAAAACTTTAAAATTGTAAAAGCTGTCCAGTGTTTGCATTAAATATCCACAAGGGCCGCCACTTCGCAGCCCTTTCTTCTCCGCTAAAGTTTCCCTCTGGAAACCTATATCCAGTCTTTAGTCGCATCTCGGGCGACCGTTGCATGAAATGACTTCTTGGAAAGCTGGATTAGAAAACGGGACAGGAAACTGAATCTCCATAACCGTCCTACCTCCCTGCTTAAATAAGACCAGTAATTTCAGATTACTGCCGCATACTGGCTGAATCCTGTTTAGTTTATGTTTTTTATTTGTATTTAACCTATTTTTAATATATTTTATACATTACAACGTCTTTTCTTTTATTCCCAATGACTAACCGGGCTACATGCTAGAAGGTACCCGCAACTTGGTTATTTTATAGGCTATAAAAAATGGATTAAATTAAGTAAAACATGTTTCGGCACTAAGGTATGGCTAAATATTACTTGAGGTCCGTAACACCCTTACGGACCTTAAGTAATATTTAGCCGTAAGGGTGCCTGCCATCTTGATTATAGCCGAACCCCGACAAAAACTTGAAATACCTTGAATACATGTAGTAAATCGCATTTTCTCGGGACATGATAGATTTT
Organism: Hedya salicella; assembly: GCA_905404275.2. Taxonomy (NCBI): domain Eukaryota; kingdom Metazoa; phylum Arthropoda; class Insecta; order Lepidoptera; family Tortricidae; genus Hedya; species Hedya salicella. The sequence goes on from FR990120.1 coordinate 3,000,755, forward strand.
GTGACCACCTACGATCTCACCGGAAGATCAGCGCTGGATTTCGAGCCAGCATTATGCTGAGGTGGGACCATTTTGGGGCATACTTAGTAATAGTAATTTATTTTTGTATTGCTGTACAAATATGCCCTCTTTTTTGGAGGTGTCTAAATCGAAAAAAAAAATTGTATGTTTGTACTTAAATATGTGTCGTGGCTTCATCACGCCAATCGGCTTTACGGATTTCAACCATTTTTGGTACACAGGTAGCTGGGTATCTACAAACGGTTATAGGATACTTTTTACCCCTGAAGAACAAAAGCAGGGTAATGACTTTCTCCCTCCGTGAACGAAGTTTGGCACCTTCTCTTCTCATCTGAAAGTTAAAGTTGACGGAGACGAAGACAAAAATGAAAATAATTCATTTTTCGAGTTGTGGATAATAAATAACAGACAAAGAGTGTATGTAAAAAGTTTCTGTCAAAAATTTCATTTTTGTGACAAGCTTTTATCGCTGACTGTACTTTCCCTTGAACATTCATAAACTACTCACCGAGACGATTCTAAAGAGCCCAAACTCTGTAGATTGCATTATTTTATTACAGAGTTCCTATGACCACCTTCCTGCTCCATCATCAGATCAGCTCGATGACATCATACTATTGCATTGTCACCGAACTTACATAAGTATGCAAAATTTTAGCTCAATCGGAAACCAGGAAGTGGATCAAATTTAACTTGCAAGATTTGATTACAGACCTACAGACAACGGCAACGGGACAGTTGAAAGTAAATAAAAGCTTGTAAAAAGCGCCGGTAACTTCTTTAATGCAGGAGGAAAAATTCATAACTCTCTTTTTCGCTTCAGCATAGTCGGGTAAAAAGTATCGTATAACCATCTGTGGCTACCCAGATACCCATGTACCAAAAATAGTTGCAATCAGTTTAGCCGATTTAACGTGATGAAGCCACAACAACACATAAAAACACAAAAAATAAATTTAAAAAACCGAAAACGATTCAGTGAGCTTTAAATAGTCCGTTAAAGTGTATTTTTTTTTAATATTTTCAATTTACAGACATTTTTTGTTTAAATATATAATAAAATAAATATTACGGTACAATTTTACACAAATCGCTCTAGTCCCATGGTAAGCTCAATAAGGCTTGTGTTATGGGTACTAGACGACGATATATTGAATAGATATGTTTACTTATGTACATAGAAAACATCCAAGACTCAGGAACAAACATTTATGCTCATCACACAAATATAACCTCAGCTTAGCAGGCAACGTTACTCCCACTGAGCCAAACCGGTCGTCGATTTATTTTACAACTTTGTAATATCTAAAATTTTTGGTGCACGAGTATCCGGACATCCTCAAATGGTTAAAGGATACTTTTTACGCGACTACGCAGAAACAAAAAAGAGGCTAATGGCTCTTTCTTCCTCCGCGAACGAAGTTGCGGGCACCTTTTTAGTTGTACATAAAAACTGGGGGTCCCATACAAAATATACGCTACAAACGGCAGTATCTATGAAAATCCAGAGCTAGCAGATGCTTACTCCTAAGCAAAATGTACGCAGTGTTCGACCATTGTATATTGGTTACTGGTATAGACAGAGAGACATAAAATTATATTGATTTTAGTATTAGTTGTTATAGCCATGAAGGTACAAAAGGAAACCTTATGGTGTGATTCTGTCTGTCTGTCTGTCTGTCTGTCCGACTATTAGAGCGCCATATCTCAAAAAATACTTACGCTATCTATTTGAAGTTTGGAACATTTATAAGCATGGTCAGCCCACGTGTATTGCAAAGGAAATATTTAAAAATATATTTTTATTTTCTAAAAAAACGACGAATGAGGGGCGCAAAAATTAAAAGTGTAGCTACTGGGTCAAATAGGGTATCATATAAAAGGGCTTGAGTTGCACATTTTAGAACATTTTTTTCAATTTTTTTATAGTAATTAGATTTGGTTTTATAAAGGAAAATGTGAAAAGAAAAACACCATTCCCCTCTTTATCTCCGAGGTATAACCAAACGACAAATTTTGAAATTTTCACAAATTGTATAAATAAACATAAATAATACACAAAAAATTACAACACAAAAACCTATTTGGTCCTGGCCGGTTTGAACAACCCGGTTGCGATAAGTTTGTATCCAATGCTATTGATATCAGGTGCAAACTTAACTCAACCGGAACAGGGTAAAGTTAGGGTAAGTGAATTTTTTTTACGGAACCCTCGGTGTGCGAGTCCGACTCGCACTTGGCCGGTTTTGTTCTTTAGTGCGATTTATCTGAGATTCTTTTTATTATTTTGAAAAAGTTAAAAATACGTGTCCAATATTTTTTTATTATCTAAGTTACTGAGTTTTGATTTTCATCCGTCAGCATGCCTTTTTTGCAATAAGGATAGAAATATAGTATATCTATCTATGTAAGTAAATGTCCCAGTACCCGAGACCGTAATTACACTCATTCATTGGTAAGCTCCATTACACAAATTAAGGACTTTAAAATAACTTTAGAAATTTAAAATAACAAACACTTCTCTAATGTACTGTACCTGACAATTCGAAAGTGCTTGTACCTAGAGGCCTACTTGAATAAAGCATTGTTTGATTGATTGATTGAATCCTTAATCTATGTAAGGGCGAATGTGCCAACTATCGGGACAGTGTCCTGCCACTGGAACATTCCCCTTATCTTCTATTAATCTCTTATCAACCGATTCAGCCAACATTGCCATACATTATTGAACGGCCAGACGAGCCACCAAAAAACTTCATTGATATCCAGAAAGGTAAATTTACAGGGTTCTGCAGCGATATCCAAAAGAAAAATGGCGATTACCCAGAAATATATGCTTAATCGGGTAGTTTCCTGGTAAAAAAAAATGTAATGAGTTCGTCAGATTATCAAAAAAGATTGGACACGTATTTTTCTTTTTTCATTCAATCAAAAAAAGACAAAGATAAAGCGCGTCAAAGTTTGTGACTGGCGGCGCATGACGTCACACCTTGCGAAAAACGGTCGCATGGTGTGACGTCACGGGGAACTTTAACGGGCTATATCTTCATAATTTTTGGGTTAATTGACAAAATAAAAAATACGTGTCCAATATTTTCTGATAATCTTAGTGACGGACGAATTACTCGTATATTTTTTTACGATACAAGCCTATTTTGTAATTTGTATACATCTGTGTTCAAGTTTTATGACTTATCTACAATACACGGTGAGAACGAAGTTTCTTAAATATCTGACAGTTTGATATTAGAACGTACTGAAAAGAAAACTGCTAATTTAAGGCTTAAAATGCATTAAGTGGTAATACATTGGTGTTAAGAATCTAATTCGTGGAATCTATTTAGGTGGAACACGAGAACTTGACTTATTTTTCACATTATGTTTTGGTGGGATATCATTACTTTTTAACCGACTTCCAAAAAAGGAGGAGGTTCTATGTTCGACAGGTTGCTTTTTTTTTATACATTTTTTTGTAAGTGTTCACCAACTGCTTTTCAGGTTTGTTGATCATGGAGTCATATAGAAGTCTATTCAAAGCGCTATTACTAAGGTCTCGGCCGCCAGTTCATTTTGCATCGAGTATAATTAAGCATTTTTGGTCTACAATGGATTGTACGCGATGATCCTCTGAGCTAACCGTATTCCACGGAACCAAAAACGTCTTCATAAATACGTATCACAACTTTTTGCACCGTCTGCGACGGAAGGTCGAGATTTAGCATCTTCATAATCCAACCACAAAACGATTTAACGCACATTTTTCTTCAAACAAAACCCATGTTTATCTCTAAGAAAACAAGGATTATTTTCCCTGCGATTCATAATATTGTAGCCATTTGTTTGATTTATCATTATTTATGAGTTTCCGCATGAATTTTCTTCGTTTTTGGGAATAAATTGGGTCAAAACACATTTGTTGCGTAGTGACCCGCAACAAAAGTGGCTTCCGGACTCAGTCTATCTACTTAAGTAACAGAAAACAATAAAGTACAGGTCTAACGCTTAACTCAGCCTGTTCCTGAGGTATGGGAGCGGTACGGGAGGGGTGACAAGTGACGTGACATGATGTGTCCTGTCTCGCTGTACACGTATACGTCACTTGATGACAAGATAAATTAACCGACGCCAAGAATTAAGTTATTTTACTAACAAGTACCCCTAATTAGGAAGCCAGCCTACTACCTTCCGACCATTCTCGATTCCTTAGACCGTACCCAAAGGGTAAAACGGGACCCTATAGATATAGATATATAAGACTCCGCTGTCCGTCTGTCTGTCACCAGGCCGTATCTCATGAACCGTGATAGCTAGACAGTTGAAATATTCACAGATGATGTATTTCTGTTGCCGTCTGTCTGTCTATGTCAGTAACCAATATAAAATGATCGAACACCGCGTACATTTTGCTTAGGAGTAGGGCTCTGCTAACACTGGATTTTCATAGATACGGCCGTTTGTAGCGTAAATTTTGTACGGAACCCTCGGTGCGCGAGTCCGAGGATGTTTATGTTTTCGGGACTAGGTCGATTTGTGTAAGATTGTCCCTGTGATATTATTATTCTATTTATTTATCTTCTTTCAGAGTGGGTCAAAAACTTGCAAGATTTGACCCAAAAACAACAACAAACAGCGACAATCTCGTTGTGTCATGAAATAAAGACGAACCGACAAACACACTTTCGCATTTATATTAGTAGCGACTTAGAACTAATATTACTAAGAAAAGATTGCGTGCTATTATAAATGCATAATATTGATTAAGTGCAATAAACTCTGTAAAAAAAATCAGATTATTTTACACTTTATGCTTTTAAAAATTAAGTTCCAAGTTGTGTAACTAAATCGTGTTCCTTTGGTCTTTTCTGATATGTATACGTACGATCAGGGTTACAAATTAATTATGTAACAAATACGTGTGTTATAATATTCTTTTTATGATGCAAAGGCGATTGGTAAGTCGTTTCGTGCTGTTTTTAGTCTTTTTAATATTGCGAAGAAATTTAATATTTCGTTATTTAGCATATTAAGTGGCGCCAAATATGCGTACACGCATGTTCAGTTTGAAGAAACTGTACTTCCAGGATATAAGCCCATTTAATTTGTCGGCAGGTTTAGCTCAGCGGGAGTGACGCTGCCTGCGAAGCTGATGGTCGTAGGTTCAAATCCCGGTAAGAGTAAATATTTGTGAGATGAGCATTAATATCTGTTTCCAAGTCTTGGATGTTTTCTATGTACGTAAGTATTCGTAATGTATCTATTAAATAAACGAGAAGGTGCCCGCAACTTCGTTCGCGGAGGAGAAAAAGTTATAGCCCCTCTTTTTTTGTTCAGCATAGTCGGGTAAGAAGTATCCTATAACCATCTGGACATACCCAGCTACCCGTTTACCAAAAATAATTGAAATCCGTTTAGCCGATTTGGCGTGATACTCATAAAGCCGCAACGACACATACAGAGCTACAAATAATCCAAAAAAATATATTTCGATTTATCCAATTAGTCCGTTACAATATTTTTTTGAAAATATGATCAATGTACAGACATTTCATTTTTACAACTTTACAAATTGTATACATTATCATCCAATACTCATAAGACAAGCCTTAAGTATAGAGCTTACTATGGGGCTAGTTCGATTTTTGTACAATTGTCCTGCAGTATTTATATATTTTTTTATGACTAGAAGACAACTTCGTCAGAGGAGGGGAAAAAGATCTTAACCCAGGGGAAGCTGGTTATTAGAGTATTTACCCAATTACAGGCAAACACAACATGCTTTATAGAGAAAAAAGTCGCTTACGTTAACATTTGACATTTGGTACACTTAAGAAGATGGTAACAACAAGAACTGGATTCCATAATGTTAACATACTAATTTAAAATTTGATTTTACTAACTAACTAGAATGTACATGAAATTACTAGGTAGAAAACTAGATGTATCGAGGGATTAAATACTTATACTCTACTCAAATATTTACATATTTAAACCGACTTAACCTCAAATCAATAACTACTAACTACTCAAATATTAATCAAGAACTACTGAAATAATTAATTGTTTAGACTAGCTATAAATACATATATTTTTTTTTTTTAACTTATTTAAAGGTTATCCACAGATGGCTATAGGCTATTTTATATCCCATCGTAACGTATCGTTTGTCCCAATGTATCGTTTGTCGTAACGTATCGTTTGTCCTAACGTATCGTTTCTCCTAATGTATTGTTTGTCCTAACGTATCGTTTGTCCTAATGTATCGTTTGTCCTAACGTATCGTTTGTCCTAATGTATCGTTTGTCCTAACGTATCGTTTGTCTTTACGTATCGTTTGTCCTAATGTTTCGTTTATCCTAATACATTCATTTTAAAGAAACTGTAAACTTTCAGGATTGTTATAAAGCAAACCTAACCTAAACTAATCTATACAACGATCTTTAAAAAAATCCTGAAAAATGTACGGTTTCTGAAAAACATGCGTTAGGACAATTGTTACATTAGGACAAACGATATTAGGTTACAATCCCTAGATTCCGATATAGATCCGATTTTATAACGTATAGAGGGTTCCCGCAGCTTCGTTCGCGGAGGAGATAAAGTCATATCCTTCGGAATCCCTAATATCATTTGTACTAATGTATCCTCTGTCCTAATGTAACGTTTATCCTAACGCATTGTTTTCAGAAACCGTAAATTCTTCAGGATTTTTTAAAAGGTCATCATTTATGTAGATTAGGTTAGGTTAGGTTTGTTTCATAACAATCCCGAAAAGTTTACATTTTCATTAAAAAAAATGCGGTAGGACAAAGGACACAATAAACCAAAGGAGACCCAATAAAATCAAAAGTAACAACATGGTTTTTCCATTTCCTTGTCCGAACTCACTATGTTTTGGTTATGGTTTCCACACTATTTCTATGTATCGCCCATAGAGCACATCCGGTGTCACACTTGGTTGTCTGTGGCAATAGATGCGGCCTCGGTGAAAGTGGACCGCCATTATGCGGAATCACTATCCTCATGGCACCGTCAGTAAAGTGGTTTAAGTTTTATGTTTAGTTTTTAACTAATCGAGCGAGCGCAGAAGCGTCTCCGTTTTAGCTAGAGCAAAAATGGTTTCGTATGTTTCGGGGCTATTCATAAATTACGTCATTTCAAATTTGGAGGGAGGGGGGGTCTGGACATCGGATGACATCTTTAAAAGTGCTTCAATGAGTAAAAAAAAGGAATGAAATTTGTGTTTGTATAAACTGTTGTAAAAACGCATTATTTGGAAATGACACCATTTTATTTGGTGGGGGGGGGGGGGGGGGGGGATCATTTGAATTATGATGGTTGGATGATTGGGGGGGGGGTCAAAAATCGTCAAAAATAGATAACGTAATTTATGAACTGCCCCTATGTCTGTCTGTCCATCGGATCTACCGATTCTCGTGAAATTTTGTAAGCAGGTTCGATAGTACGGTATTTGACAGTTGAAAAAAAAAAAAAAGATCCTGATAAAACCAGCAAAATAAAAAAGTACATTAAAAATTTTAATTCGATACCTTACGGGTAGCTTGTTTTATGAGTCTTTAAAGTTGGGTGGGAAAGTCCATTTTTATAGTATGAAAATATTAATAACTAATAATACCATTCAATAACCAATAAAGTGTTTTGTAATTTTTGTTATAAAACCCTTTGATAAACGCAAGTTTTAACATAGCTGCAGAACAAAGTTCTTATTTTCCCTATACAAGATACTAGCGTGTGACGTCGCATGCTTGTAGGCTTTAGTATGAAGCGTTTTTTGGGAAAGTCCAAAAATGTGATTTAAACGTCGTTGTATCTCGGGGAGTTTTATTGATATTGGAGTAGTTTTATCACCAATATTTCTATTATTAAGACGTCGTTTTATAGCATACCATAAAAAAATGTCAAATAGCCTATAAATTTAAATATTCAACGGAGCTGGGATGATGCCATATCAAAATTACAGTACACAAATTCAATAAATTTCAGTTCGGGATACGTTCACACGTTCCTGGAACCGGACACCCTTAGGCTGGCCGTAAGCCTCCATCCAGGATTAAAAGGTTGCACTCCACCCAAATTCCCCTGCGGCACATTTGTCGACGAGCTGGGACACCACAGTCTATCATGTCAACTGAGCGCCGGCCGCCTTTCCAAACACGCCGTCTTGAATGACATCATCCGCCGGGCCCTTGCCACCGTAAACGTGCCAGCGATTCTTGAACCAAACGGAATCTCTAGAGATGATGGCAAGAAGCCCGACGGGATGTCCCTGGTCCCGTGGACGATGGGTCGAGTGCTGGTGTGGGACGCTACTTGCGTTGATACACTGGCACCGTCACATCTGCCACGGACCTCAGCAAAGGCCGGCGCAGCGGCGGAGGTGCGAAAAATGTAAAAAATCAAAATACCAGGGTCTCGAATCCCTATACCATTTCATGCCATTCGGCGTCGAGACCCTGGGCCCGTGGGGTCCATGCGCCTGGCTCCTTTTAAAGGAGCTATCAAAACGGCTCGTTGACACTTCAGGCGACCAAAGGGCTGGCAGCTTCCTCGCTCAGCGTATCAGTGTCGCCATACAGCGAGGAAATGCTGCCAGTATTTTTGGTACCATGCCGCGGGGGCCCTTTTTAGATATAATTTAATTTTTAGCTTTAGTTTTAGTCATCTATGTAATATACTAAGCTCCATATTTACATGTTCCAATGAATTTATTAACCAAAAAAAATAGCCTATTAAATTGATGTTTTTGTTTAATGTTTATATCGTTTGAATAAAAAAAAAAATTACATCAGAGACATTCTTACACAACTTGACCTAGACCCAAACTAAGCAAAGCTTGTAAAATGGGTACCAATTTTGATATTTCACAAAAATCTTGATGTCCGAGCGAACTCTACAGTTGCCATATATTAGCTAGAGATGTGGCAACTGTAAAGTTAGCTCTGTTAGGGTGAACATTTAGTTTCATAGATGCTCACCAGGTGCGCTGACGGCAGAAAAGCCGTTTAAAATGCAAAAGATCTTGAAACAAGTTGTGTCGAAATTTTAAGACAAACTGACTGGGCTCTGAAGCTCAATTGGCAGAGCGTGCGCTCCAGCAAGGCACAAGGCACTGGTTCAAATCCAGTTGGAGTCTTGAATTTTTTTCATTATTTAGATCTTTGTATTTCAAGAATATGGGTACAAAATACTAAAATAAATAGCAAACATCCAAGTACAAGGAACAAACATTCGTGGTCATCACACAATGGGATTCGAACCCGGGAGCGCTAGCTTTGTAAGCCGTTGTGCATCTTAGCCAAACTTGTCCTCAAATAGGGTAAATTCCTGGTTAAAAATTATTTTTCTAAATAGTCCGTCAGATTATCAAAAAATATTGGACACGTATGTTTTCTTTTGTCAATCAAACAAAAAAAGAAAGATAAAGCACGTCAATGTTTGGGAGAGCAGGCGCATGACGTCCGCCGTGCCAAAAACGCACGGCTTGACGTCAAAGGGAACTTTAACGGGCTATATCTTCATAATTTTTTGTTTAATTGACAAAAGAAAAAATACGTGTCCAATATTTTCTGATAATCAAACTGACTGACTAATTATATTTTTTTAGGACACTAGCCTATTCAATGATTACTTGACGAACATCGGTGGCAAGTAGAATACATCGAAATTTATTAAACTAGGGGACTCATGTAACACTGCACTGTAAGATGTACAGCCGGTCTCCACAAAGTCCTGGTGTCCAAGCTCATACGCAGAAGTACTAACAATCGAGTCTGCAAAACCGTTAATGGACCAATCTTAACTAACGGGTGAGAAGCTTGGACTCTGACCTTCAAGGAAGAGAGTAAGCTAATATTAGTGGCGGAAAGAAGGATATTGCGGAAAATTCTGGGACCGACCCAAAGAGAGGATGGTAGCTGGAAAATGAGGAAGAACCCAAAGATGGAAGATCTAGTGCGCGAGCCTAATATTAATTAGACCAAGGCATCCAGACTCCGCTGGCTCGGGCACGTTGAGCGGATGGGAGAGGATCGTGCCGTCAAAATCGCTTATCTTTTACGTCCTAGTGGTTTGCTGACCCGTAGGATGGCCTAGATATCGCTGGAGTGATGAAGTCCAAAAAGATCTCAGGGACCTAGACATCCGTAACTGGCGCGAGCTGGCTTAGGATCGCGAAGCGTGACGTAAAGTGGTTTCGGAAGCGAAGATTCACTGTGGGTCGTTGCGCTCAGCTAGTTAGTTTATAAGTAAGTACTGTAAGGGGTGTAGCTCAGTAAATGTGCCTCCACCAAATGTAAGGTTTTATACCCGCACCTCCACCAAATTTAATGGTTTGGTTCACCAAATGTGAGCGTTACGGGCTTCAGGAAGTAAAAACAATAGTTGTTTTAGACACCTTTTCTGTTCGAATGCTCACTTAATGGTCGTTCAGGGTTGTCAGCGCCTTTGTGCCTATATGGAGTCATGGTCGTTCAGGATAGGCAGTGCCATTGTGCCTATATGGAGCCATGGTCGTTCAGGGTAGGCAGTGCCTTAGTGCCTATAGGGAGCCATGGTCGTTCAGGATAGGCAGTGCCATTGTGCCTATATGGAGCCATGGTCGTTCAGGGTAGGCAGTGCCTTTGTGCCTATAGGGAGCCATGGTCGTTCAGGATAGGCAGTGCCATTGTGCCTATATGGAGCCATGGTCGTTCAGGGTAGGCAGTGCCTTTGTGCCTATAGGGAGCCATGGTCGTTCAGGATAGGCAGTGCCATTGTGCCTATATGGAGCCATGGTCGTTCAGGGTAGGCAGTGCCTTTGTGCCTATAGGGAGCCATGGTCGTTCAGGATAGGCAGTGCCATTGTGCCTATATGGAGCCATGGTCGTTCAGGGTAGGCAGTGCCTTTGTGCCTATAGGGAGCCATGGTCGTTCAGGATAGGCAGTGCCATTGTGCCTATATGGAGCCATGGTCGTTCAGGGTAGGCAGTGCCTTTGTGCCTATAGGGAGCCATGGTCGTTCAGGATAGGCAGTGCCATTGTGCCTATATGGAGCCATGGTCGTTCAGGGTAGGCAGTGCCTTTGTGCCTATAGGGAGCCATGGTCGTTCAGGATAGGCAGTGCCATTGTGCCTATATGGAGCCATGGTCGTTCAGGATAGGCAGTGCCATTGTGCCTATATGGAGCCATGGTCGTTTAGGGTAAGCAGTGCTTATATGGACCGCAGGCCACTGCCACTAATCAATAAACTAAAGAATGGAATGCGACGCCGTATACATTATACAGGGTGTCCCAAGAAGTAGTGATATACTGAAGCTGGGACGTAGAGGACCTAGAGGGCTATCTAAATCATCCCCATGTATGTTCCGCGATTTTTCGTATTTTCGGAGTTATGACTTTTTTTTTAATTCTTCACCTATCGCCGAGTACGATGAGATTTTTATTTATGGTGACGTAAATTATTGCGGTAGATGCTTGATTTTTTTTGTGTGCTAAGCTGATAGATAGGCCAATTCAGTATGGTAACATTTACTATCGTTAGATCTTTGAATGGAATAAAAAAAATTAAATGCCAAGAATGATAAAATTACCCAATATGTTCACAACTTCAAGGGGCTTTAAAAAGATAAAATCACATAAAAAGAATTACCGTTTGGCTTTTAAAAACTTGCTCTATCTATCAGGTAGCTACCCTGAAAATTTCATTCTATTATTCATAAAACTTCAATCAAAAAATTTAAATCGAAATGTGGCAAGTGCAAAATTAATTAACTTTCTAAATACATTTCGTTCTAAATCACGCACTGGCCATCAATAGAAAAAGAACAAAAAACAAAAGACGGTTGACGCATGAGAAAATTTTCACGTTGTATGGTCATCGTTGGTACTTTTCAATAATTTAAAAATTGTGTTTAATACTGCTAATTGTTCGTTTCTCTAATCATTTTGGCTATTCATATGGACTTTGACTTGCATTACGATTTGGATTAGTATTATTACCTGGAATCGAAGACTTGGCATTATTTAACTGGACTTGAGTTTGCGTGTAAGTGATCATGTTTACTTCACGTGACTACGCAGAAATGCATTACTATTCCGGTTATGCTAGGGGGAATGCGGCGGAAGCTTCAAGGCTGTACCGGGAACATATGGAACGAAGAGGTGGGCCTCAACCTGAAACGTTTCCTGACTATCGCATGATCTTAAGAGTACATAATGCGTATTTGGAAGGTTACATACCGGGTACCAGATCAGGCCGTATGGCCACTATGCCGGATCCTGATGTAGTAGATGCAGTGGTTGAAGAAGTAGAAAGAGACCCGTCGACCAGTGTGAGAGTTATGGAACGTCGTACCGGACTTTCTAAATCTCAGGTACACCGTACACTACAGAGCGCCGTACACTATATCATCCGTTTCACATTAGAAAAGTGCAACAGTTGAAGCCTGAAGATTACAATCGGCGAATTGAATTCTGTCAGGAAATGCTGAGGAGACAAGCTGAAAACGAAAACTTTTTTAACCAAATCTTGTGGACGGATGAATCCCACTTTAGACGCAATGGGATTTTTAATATGCACAATTCTCACTCATGGGCAATTGAAAATCCAAATTTAAAAAGGGAATCGACATTCCAAGAACACTTTAGTGTTAACCTTTGGTCTGGCATACTTAACGGTCAGCTAATCGGGCCCTTTCAGCTGCCAGACCGCTTGGGCGGCAATCACTTTTTCAATATTCTACGCGTCGATCTGCCCCTGCTGTTACACGATGTGGACTTGGAGACACGCAGAAGCATAGTACTGCAGTGTGATGGCACCATGCCATTTTGCCTTGGACGTAAGAAACTATTTCAATCAAAGATACCCTGAAAGATGGATTGGTCGTTGCGGCCGGGGTGATGCCTGCCTTATAGCCTGGCCTCCACGGTCCCCCGACCCCATTGATTTTTTTGTATGGGGATACTACAAAGACCTCGTCTACTCAAGAGAATGTCGCAATTTGGACGAGTTAACCCGGAAATTGAGAGTATCAGAAGAAAACAATTAAAAATAATAGAAGTGCATTCAGACGTTTAAAAGACAACTCTTTCGGCGATGTCGCACTTGCATTGAGCAACAGGGAGGCCATTTTGAAAATTTCTTTTAATTAAACACCTTGTAATTGGTTTTACTTTGTTTGTATTAATCATCATGTAAATTAAAATTTTGCACTTACCACATTTAGATTTAATTTTTTTGATTGAAGCCTTATGAATAATAAATTGAAATTCTGAGGGTAGCTACCTGATAGATAGAGCAAGTTTTTAAAAGCCAAACGGTAATTTTTTATGTGATTTTATCTTTTTAAGGCCTCTTGAAGTTGTGAACATATTGGGTCATTTTATCATTCTTGGCATTTAATTTTTTTTTATTCCATTCAAAGATCTAACGATAGTAAATGTTACCATACTGAATTGGCCTATCTATCAGCTTAGCACACAAAAAAAATCAAGCATCTACCGCAATAATTCACGTCAACATAAATAAAAATCTCATCGTACGCGGCGATAGGTGAAAAATTAAAAAAAATATATAACTCCGAAAATACGAAAAATCGCGGAACATACATGGGGGTGATTTAGATAGCCCTCTAGGTCCTCTACCTCCCAGCTTCAGTATATCACTACTTCTTGGGACACCCTGTTTATCAGGAGCAAACTTAATTTAAACGGGCAGTTAAGTTGATATAAATAAATTAAAATAAATAAATAAATATTACTGGACAATTTTACACAAATCGAACTAGTCCCATGGTAAGCTCAATAAGGCTTGTGTTATGGGTACTAGACGACGATATATTTAATAGATATATTACTTATATACATAGAAAACATCCAAGACTCAGGAACAAATATTTATGTTCATCGCACAAATATTTGCCCTTACCGGGATTTGAACCCAGGACCTCAGCTTCGCAGGCAATTTTACTCTCACTGAGCCAAACCGGTCGTCATAAGTGTATGTATGTACAAAACCCTCAGTGCGCGAGTCAAGCTCGCACTTGGCCGGTATTTTTGTCTAGTGTTATGCAGGCACGTGTACAAATACAAACGGTTTCTATAAAAAGAGAAACTAGAGCAAAAGCCGACTTATGTAGATGAGGCTTCTCGTTTGTGAATGGTCTATTTATAGATCTTGGCCTATTTTCAGCCATGCACGGCAGGTTGACGCCTGGGACGTCATAATGCATCCATACACACCGGTTTAGAAAAGTGCTATTTAAACAGGGACTGTGTTACAGCTTTAAGGCTAAGTTTGACGCATTTCTGGATGAAACACTGAATAATTAATGTAGTCACTTCTAAATGATTGTAATGCTCTCTGGTTGAATGCTCGAAACGTTGAACCGTTAATTCAAACGTAGCAGGTACGATTCCTAGTGTGAACCCTGGTAATATCATTTTTCTTTACGTTTTTTGGTTAGTCTTTGTTACACCAAAAAAAAAACAATAATTGTCCCTTTTTCTAATATTTGAGCATGTCAATTATATTTTTCTCGCTTTATACTCGTTTTTATGTAACTTGTTCCACTAAATTGTACTTTTGAGGACATCTGTTATTGGCTTTTTTAAAAAAAAAAAAAAAAAAAATGTTTGTTGCCGTTGATAGCCTAAATAAATAATTACATTGGTGTTTATGGTAGAGACAGAGAGATTATAGAAGATTGATTTACGAGAAGCTAAAAGAAGCCATCATGACGCGAAATGATTTGTCTGAGCGAGCGCAGAGAGTGAGGACGTCAGGAGTAGTGTCAAATTGGCTTTAACCTCAAGTTAAACACGCACGCTGCGTGCATCCCTTTAGTTTGGTGCTACGCGGAAGCTCGGACTTCAGTCCCGCGTTGTCTAAATTTACTTAGAGGTATTGTAAGTTGATCTATATCGGAATCCGTCGTTTGTCCTAATGTCTTGTTTGTCCTAATATATCGTTTTTCCTAACGCATTTTTTTATGAAACTGTAACTTTTTGAGGGTTGTCATAAATCAAGCCTAACCTAACCTAACCTAATCTATACTATGATCTTAAAAAAATCCAAAGAATTTACGGTTTCAGAAAAAAAAAAATCATGACAAACGATACATTAGGACAGACGACATAAGGGATTCCGTAGGAGACCCATTGTAAGTGTCTGGGTGGGCTAACTCTCTTGGGGACCTTCAGCTTACTTAGGTGAGAACCGACCGTGACATTCCGCACCTTCGGAGCTACGCGAAAGCTTGGCCTTCGGCCTCGCGTTACCTAAATTTACTTTGGGCTTGCATTGCTGGCATTTCGGGCCCTTGAGGTCTCGTAGAGGGGTGTCGAAAATATACATCTGGCAAAATGTGCAAACAATAAAAACGTACATACGCAAAATGTACTCGTACATGGCGTAAAATGTACACCATGACAAATGTATAGAACGCAGAATGTACGTACGGAGTTTGATTAAAATGTATATACGCAAATTGTACAATGAAGTTTATAATATTTTGCGTGTTATGTATTATAAAACTAAACAATTCGTGAAATGTCCATTATCTTTTTACAAATTTCGCGTTAAGTACATTTTGCGTAATGTACATTTGGCAAGACGTACATTTTACGCCATGCACATTTTGCGAATGCACATCTCGATAGTTTGTACATTTTGCTAGTAGTTAGAATTTTGCGCGTTGTACATTTTCTTCGGAAGTCAAAAAAGGTCATACCATTTTGTTACCGGTAACTAATAACGGTTAGCGTCTTTTATAGAATTCTTAGGTGATATCCGACCGCATTTTGTTATTTAGTAAACATTGATATATGTGACTGTTTTTGGGAAAAGGTCCCACTATGTCGATATGGACTTATGAGTAGTTCCTAATACTACAGATCATACGCTATCTTTCAGTCAAAGATATATGTCTCTAGGTGCTAAAGTTATTTTTTTAAAATTCTTCATATTTGCAAAAGTGAAAAAGCGACAATTGGGAAAACGTTGTTTAAAGTTTGGGACGGCAAAGACACACTTGTACTTTGAACTTATAGAGTGGTTGGTATCAAATGAATTGGCATACTTTAAGGATTTCAAATTAGTCAAAATCATGTATATAACCTTAGTAGTTTGAATGTTACGGAGGCTTGAACATAAAAACAGAACGAAAATATGTCAATCCTGAATATGGGTTTATTTTCTATATTTATAACATGACACGCAGATTTATCATTAAAGTTGTATTTATAAATGTATTCTCACGCTAAAAAAGAAAGAAATAATTCTATGGATTCTTGTAGTTAGTTATTATTTCAAAAAGTTAAGAAAAACTGAATTGAAAAGTACAGCATAAAAAAATACAAATGACAAGTGTATTTTAATATATAACATAAGATAACTTAAAAAACACACTAATCTAGCATAAAAAGTATTAATATCAAATTCTAAATACTTTTTTATGCATTATAAAGTTTAGTGATTTTCTATAGGTAACGTCCTACTTTGTCGATTTACTAAACTTTAGTGCTTGTTCAGTGAAAAGTATGTGTTTGGTATATTTATCCCATTTTATGTATGAGATAAAGGTTTGTTATTGTTAATCTAATAGTCATTGATACTAATGTCGTTTGTTTGATCTTTTTTTACGGAATTTGAACGGAATTTATTTCCGACTCAAGTTTAGTGTCCCATTTTGATGATTTCGTTTCGTTCGTATGGACATACGCTAAAAAATGACTGCAAGTATAAAGTCAGCTTTTAAAACATAGGTGTAATGTTTTCGAGTTAGTATTTATATAAATGTTATTTTATATCTATCGGTTACTTATATTTTTTTAAATAATACTGTTTTTTAATATTTTCTTCTGTTTCCGCGATTATTACTCATTGAAATAAAACAATTTAACGGATTATATCGCGTACCGCCAAAGTAGAATTTTTTCCTTAAAACAGGCACAATTATGATATCGACGATTTTTTTAGGTATTCGACAAAGTGGGACGCTGGGCACTAAACTTTTTGGCCTTAAAAAGGTGCTTAAATTAGACATTTATGGGTTGACATCAAAATCATAGGTTCATTACAGTATGTTCTATCAGTTTTCATTGAAAGACGATTTTCGGTAGGTTTTGCCATATTTCACTAAACTGCCCGTAACTCCGAAACTAGAATCGACAAAGTGGGGCGTTTTACTAAACTCCCTCACATATATCAAGGACCATTAAAACAAGACGACTATACTTCTGATCGTGCTCCGATCGAAAGGACATATATTCTGGCATAAACTAGATGGCGCTTTGAAATTAAACACTTAACAATGTTATAACTGTACAAAGAAACGTAGTACAGTAACAATTAGTTCGAGAACAGCCAATAATAAATAAATTGTAACATTGAAATGCTGTGTCACACTTGAAATGTGAAAACTTGTAAATAATAAATCTTATTCATAGATGGCGTTGTACATGGGAACGGCTTTATTTGTGGAGTTTTTTTTTAATTAGGGACAATCTTACAAAAATCGATAGTCTAGTCCCAAGCGAAGCAAAGTATGTACTATGACCACTAGGCGACGATATACATAATATACTCAATACTAATATGCTCAAAACAATATAAGGGACACTAAAAATTTTGATCGTTACGTGAAAATGTATATTAATTAGTTGGTAAAATTTATTTTACATAGTCTGCAGCTAAAAAGGCTTTTGTTCTGGTTAGCTAATAATCGATTATTAAATAGTCACTTGTTTTATTCGTTTTAATTGAGATAAGATTAGTTTATTGTAACCACAAAAACTAGACAGAAATTCTCCGCGCAACAGTGGCCTCTATATTGTTTTGAGTAATATATATATAGATAAATTATAATACTTTAAATACATAGAAAACATCCAAGACCGAAGAACAAACATTCGTGCTCATCACACAAAGCCTTGCCCTGGTCGGGATTCAACCCCGGAACCGCCAGCTTTGTAGGCCGTTGTGCAACCCACTGAGGCTAACGTGTCGTCAAATTGGATTGTCAGTCCTCTTGTTTTAATGGTCCTTGATATATATTTAAATCCACATAATTGAGTTCAGGGTAAAAGGTTTTTTCCGGGTATTTACCCACTAGCCCCCTTCTCTAGCCGAGTGGTTCTAGCGTGCGACTTTCAAAAAGGAGTCTTTGGTCCGAATCCGGGCTGTACTACTGATTCTCGGAATATATCTACGGAATGTCATTGAATATTTACCGCTAGCTTTTCGGTGAAGAAAAACATTGCGATGAAACCTGCTACATCTGCGAAGAAATGCAATGTGTATGTTAAGTCTCCAATCCGCACTGGGCCAGAGTGTGGAGGCTACATCCCATTTTTTTAGCTACCTTTTCATTACCCCTATTTTTTTCTCAGCGTAGTCGGATAAAAAGTATCCTATGACCATCTCTGGATTAGCCGATTTTTCGTGATGAAGCCAGAACGACACATACATATACAAACAATCCAAAAATAATATTTTTTATATTCAGTGACTTGGCGATCCTGGAAGTGCATTTCAATATTTTTTTGAAAGTGTTTTCAATATACAGACATTTCATTTTTAGGTTTCCATAGCCAAAATGGCAAAACGGAACCTTTATAGTTTCGTCATGCCCGTCTGTCCGTCCGTCCGTTTGTCACAGGCATTTTACTCAAAAACTACATCATGTATATTGATGAAATTTGAGATATAGGTGTATTGTATAAGCCACTACTTAGTTTGATAGTTAAGTAACAAAAAAATTATTTCTAGGGGGGGGGGGGGGGGCGGCACTCCGCATACATGTACCGAAACAGAAAAAAAAGAAAACAGCTAATGTGTAAAAATATTTCGACTGTTCTTTTAAAAATTGTCTAACTTAATAAATACTTTCAACGAAAATTGTTTTCAACGTGATCGGATATACCTACCGTTTTTGAGTTAAAGACGTAAGTGCTGTAGAGATACGCTCTTTTGCTGGTGCACTCTTTCATATCCTATTTTTATGATCTGTAGCGCATTTTTTTGTATGAACTGCTGCGGAACTCTACACTGAGCATGGTCCGACATGCTCTTGGCCGGTTTTTTAACTTTATAATATTGTAGCGGAGCCTGAAGGTAAGGACCGGTGTGCTTTTAAATGGTCCACTTTTGAGCTCATAAGCATAGATCTCGAATTAGTTTTCATCAAAAAGTGTATTCAGATATCTCTTTCAAAAAGTGGGCTGTTATAAATTCGACGTGTGACCAGAGGGCTGGAACATCAGGCACAGTCGACCAGCATTGCTATACAATGTGGCATTACTTCCAGCATTCTGAAGCACGCAACAAACAGCGATATGGGGCAGATTTTCCGTTTATAATTAAAGTATAATCAGATATCCGTATGGTAAAGTGTGGTGTTGTAAGTTTGACGTGTGACCAGAGGGCTGGAACATCGGGCACAGTGGACCAGCATTGGTATACAATGTGGCATTACTCCCAGCCTTCTGGGCACGCAACAAACACAGCGATTTGGGGCAGATTTTCCATTTCGTAATACAAGTATAATCAGATATCCGTATGGAAAATTGTGGTGTTGTAAGTTCGACGTGTGACCAGAGGGCTGGAACATCAGGCACAGTGGACCAGTATTTCTATGCAATGTGGCAATGCTCCCAGCCTTCTGAGCACGCAACACACAAAGCAGAGGCGGATCGTAATTTTGTGGGGCCCTGGGCTAATACTGCGTAGTAAGTAAGTGGGCCCCACTTAATTTTTCGAACTACTTGATTGTTTTTTTAGTTCAATTGTCTTCAATGGGTGCTGGGGGCCCTTTGTATCCTGGGGTCCTGGGATGCAGCCTAAAAAGCGTTTTAAGTAATCCGCCCCTGACACAAAGCGATTTGGGGCAGATTTTCTAATTATAATAAACTAGAACGTGCCCCGCAACCTTGTCAGCGGAGGAGAAAAAAGTCATAAACCTTCTTTTTTTCGTCAGCGTAGTCGGGTAAAAAGTAGCTTATAACTATCTGTGGACACCCAGCTACCGCTATGACAACGATAATTGAAATCTGTTAAGCCAATTTGGCGTGATGAAGCCACAACGACATATACAAAAATTCTAAAAATCCAAAATAAATATTTTCCGATTTGGTGACCAGATAGTTTGTTTTTTTTTAAGTATTTAAATGTACACACATTTTATTTTTGCAAGTTTATAATAGTATAGAAGAATTTGAATCGACGATATAAATTTTATTAAAACCATTTGTTTATCTCTCAGTGTCTTGAAAACCATTTGCTTTTTTTCTTAAGCGTGTTTTTATCTTATCATTTCAGGGTTCACCTACGTGAAGTCAATTGAAAAGTCAAAACAAGACCATAGCAACATGATGACTTAAAAATATTGTAAATAACATGTATGTTATACTGTTTGCCTTCGCGCGCGTCATAGCGTGTATTGAATTGCAAATGGCGGGCGACAAAAAGTGGCGGCCATCTTGGAAACACGTGGCCATTTTCTTAAAATGTTTATGCGAGCTGAATAGCTTGTAGTCGATAAATTTTAATCATTATAAATATTGGATAATAATGGAATAATAATGCCCATATCTGGGATAGTTAATCATTAATTTTGTATACGAGTAGCAGCGAGATCTTTTACAAAATCCGTTAACTTTTTTATATTGTAAAGTTCGTTTTTTAATTCAATAGACTTAATTGACATTTCACAGATTTCTTTAGCATTAAAAATGGATTTGTGCTTGTGACCCCGATTGAGGTAGATGCGTCTTCCACTCCATTAGTAGATATCCTGGGTAGCCAGTTGAGGCTCAACTTCTCGAGCACTTGACCTCAATCGGCCAAAAAATCCGTCAAAATCCGCCACTTCAGCTCGTTTGTGGTGCGCGTGCTTCGGCCGCTGCAGGACACCATCGCAAGTGCAGACTTCTGGCCGAAGGGTGTGGTGTTTTGGAAGTTCGGGGCAGGGATCGGAACCAGTATTTTTTTACATACAAAATTACCGAAATAACGATTCGTTTTTTTTGTTCAATTATGGGATTTTCGTATTTTTTATTAAAATTCTAGAACTTGAAACGGGTGTTTTGTGTTTAATTTCTCTTCTCCTACATACACTTTTAAAACATTCCAGAAATAGCATGTATTTTGGAAGATCTAGAAAATACCGGTTTCGATCCCTGGTTCCGGGGCAATATGCCGAGTGGCCGAATCCTACACCAGGTCGGACGACGCAACCGAGCCATGGAGTAACGTCGCCTAAATCGAACTAGTTTTAAGTGTTTCTGTATGTTTATGTAGTTCACAGTGCCTTGGTTTTTACTGTATTGCTGTGTAACTTTTTGAATAATCCATACTAATATTATAAATGCAAAAGTGTGTCTGTCTGTCTGTTACCTCTTTACGCTTAAACCGCTGATACGATTTGAGATAGTTTGAGTCCCGGGGAAGGATATAGGCTACTTTTTATCCCGGTAAAATAGTGTTATCCGCCATAAAGGAATTGAAGGCGGACGAAGTCACGGGCGAAGCTTGTAAATAAATAAATAACACAAGGGCACGGATGGCTGAAATGAAAATCGCCTTGAGTCGCACCCATTTTACATCCTAATTTTAATAATTCACATTCGATTTTTTAGTCATTGTTAGGGTTCCGTAGCGAAAATGGCAAAAATGGATCCCTTATAGTTTTGTCATGTCCGTCTGTCCGTCCGTCCGTCCGTCCATATGCCACAGGCAATTTTACTCAAAAACTATAGGATGTATATTCATGAAATTTGGAACATAGGTGTCTTGTGTAAGCCGCTACGTAGTTTGATAGTTAAAATATATATATATATATAATAAGGTAAGTAATCAAAACTGACAAAAAAAATATCAGTAAATATCAATGTGTGGTACATCATTCGACAGATCTTCTAAAAACACTTTGAGAAAAAAATACTTTAGTGAATATTTTCGGAAATATTTGCTCCGAAAGTAGCAAAAATTGTGCTCCCCCCCCCCCTCTATTTTCTAAACGGTATGTTCAAAAAATATGAAAAAAATTACAAATATAAAGCTTAATAAATACTTTCAAAGAAAATTATTTTCAACATGATCGAACATACCGTTCTTAAGTTATTGCCATAAAACTTCGCTTCTCGGTAAAAGAGCGTAAGTGCCGTGGATATGCTCTTTTATTAGTGTTTTTTATTCATATCGTATTTTTTTCATCTGTAGTGCATTTCTTTGTATAAACGGCTGCGGAACCCTTCATTGAGCATGGTCCGACATGCTTCTTGGCCGGTTTTTTTTTATATTTAAGCACTTCTTTCGGATCATTTTCGTGGACACCTTTGTATCGAAATAACTGCAAATTCTAATGGGATTTCAATAGTTTTTATGAAATTGTTATAATAGAATGTATGCTTTTCCATTTCAGTACAACGTTTAATACGGTATGAGACTTAAAAATCTAATTAGGTATATAAATACTGTATACAATACTTTTATATTATTTTATTTTGTATACAATGTAAATGAAACACAGCTAAAAAAATAATTGCAAAAACACTGCGGTTTTTTTAATTCATTATACTTCTGTGCGGAGTTGTATAATACTAGGTATTATAGTTCAGTGTCATATAATATAAACCATAGAGTATAGAGTGATGGGCCAATCTAAAAAGGATGCCTTTTGAGTATGATTCGTGGAGTTCATATTCACAAATTCACGAGTAGAATAACAATTTTATAGAAGTCCGGTGTTTTCAGGGGCGTATTTTGAAATTTGGCGCCCTGAGCCAATAAGTTTCGCCGCCCAGTTCAGCCAGAAAGTTGAGTTGGACTCGAGCACCGAAGGCTGCTGCGCCGCCCTGAGCCATGGCCCCCTTGGCCCTAGGGTAAATACGCCCCTGGGTATCTCCATGAAATAGCTCGAAATGGCACAAACATTTACTAAAATTTCGACTACAATGTATCACGAAAGTGAGGCAGTTGAATCGCTCGAATAACACTTTTAAGACCTTTGCAATGAATTAAGGATGAAGGTGCAAATGCCGACTATTCGGTCAGGGCCAAGCACTGACATATATACCTTAACGAGGCGAAAATATCCAATCACTTGTTAAATTTTAGAAAAATAAGTTTCTTTCAAGAAAATCGTGCTTCTGTTGCCGAGTGTACTTTTATTTGATTTTTCATCAAGTACTCACCGAAACGATTCTAAATAATCCAGATTCGATGTGCGTTATTTTAGATTATTATGCTAATATACTATGGAAATTATTATTTACTGTTTTGTTTGTGGCTCTTCTATTTAAAAAAAAGTAAACAATATACTGTTTTTGTGACCGTCTGTATTCGGAGCCATAAAACCTAAAAATAGTTATTAGTTACATAAGGGTGCAAAGTTGTATTTTATCGCGAGTGTGGAAAACACGAGCAAGCAAAAGGATTCTATAGTTGAACTAAAATTTGGTTCTAAAATAATATCGAACGAACCATTATTATGAGCGTTTTACATTTTGTTATCTGTCAAAACCTACTTAAACACGCTCCAAGGTCAAATTACTTTCCCTACTAGTGGATAAAATGCGTTTTTACCCACTTGCCTTAAAGGATAAAAGACGGCTTTCTGAGCTAGTGAGGGGAAAAGTAAATATCCAAACTTCAGAATCATGCTAAACTGTCCATAAAACTCTAAAAAGTAAGTTTTAAAACATCATGAAAATAAAATACTCATTGCTTACTTTTCTAAAAAACTTGTTCATTTTAGTTCTCCGACCTTGATACCTTATATCTCATCCAAGAAACTTGGGAACCCTAACGGAACCCTAAAACGATGAAAACCGTGGATTTTGATAATATTATAGGTCTCTAGGCCAGGTAAATTGTACGTATATGCAAAGAAAACTCATTGTAATGAAATCTACTTGGAAGTAAGTGTCAAATAACACTTCATAAACATAACTAAGGTATATGTCTAAAAGTGCGTGAGGCAAAAAAGTAGATTGTTCTATTTAATAAATTGCCTTGAATAATAGCGAACTCGTCCAGTTACTATGACAATGACTAAGCAAATTCTCTTCTATACTATTATACAATTGTAGAAATGAAATGTCTGTACATTGAGGATATTAAAAAAGAAGTATTTCACTTCTCTCGTTCAAAAAGTACGACATATTAGGTTCGCGAAGCGAGACTAAAATTGTACATTTAGCCCCTAGGGTTTAAAAGAAAGCCATATAATCCCATACAAATTTCTATGACACTGAAAAAAGAAACTTGCTGCCAGCTACCTTATGAATAATTATAAACCAACAAACCAACCTGATCAGATTGGCCAATCTTTCTGATAGAATTGCTCAAACAGTACTTTTAGTTTTTCATGAAATATACAATTTTAATGTTAAGTCTTTTTTATTTACTCGCAGTCAAAGAGAAAAGCAGAGTGTTTAACACGTGGCTAAAAGCCATTATGACACTCAGACATATTTAATCACTTCATGTCATAATGGCTTATTTTAGCCCCTTGTCAAACAATCTACTAATATGCAATCGTTATATAACGTATGCTTTTTCAGTTGAGTACCGCGTTTAGGCCGCGAAGCTTGCTGAGTGGCACAATTAAGGTAAGAGACTTAAAAAGCTAATTATATAACTATTTTGTCTACCATACTTTTTTTTTGTTGATCGATTCTTGATCTCTTCCGATCTATTCAGATCGTTATAGAGTTATGAAGTGGGCGCCTCGCTCCAAAAGAGCGAGGCGCCTGTGTCTACAATATTTTTTTGTACGAGTAACCCATAAACTACATTAACTTAAACATAGCTACAAATAAGTGCAAAAGCACTGCGTTCTTTTTTTAAATTTATTATAGTTCTGTGCGGAGTTGTGTAATATAGGTATTATAGTTCAGTTACATATAATATTAACCATAGAGTATAGAGTGATGATCCAATCTAAAAAGTATGCCTTATTAGTATGATTCGCGGAGTTCTTATTCACAAATTCTAGTTCACGAGCAGAAAAAAAAGTGATATGGACTATATGACGGTTAGTGAATCGAGAAAAAAATATTTTGGTTTTTTTGTATGTGTCGTTGTGGTTTAATCACGCCAAAACGGCTGAACGGGTTTTAATTATCAGTTTATTCTACGTTTGCGGAGAAAAAGTCATAACCCTTCTTTTTTCGACAGCGTAGTCGGGTAAAAAGTGTCCTATAACCATCTGTGGATACCCAGCTACCCGTGTACCAAATATAGTTGCAATCTGTTAAGCCGATTTGGCGTGATGAAGCCACAACGACACATACAAACATACAAATATCCACAATAATAGTATATTACTGCAGAGGCTGGGAAAAGTCATTTCGTGGATGAGTACGGTTTTGAAGGACGAGGTGTAGCCGAGTCCTTCAATAGAAACGAATCCACGAAATGACATTCCTGCCGAGGCATGTATACTGCTTTTCTCCAAATATGCGAGGAAATTTGACACATGTTTATGTAACTTATTTTCGTAAAAATAACACGACAGACACTCTTTGACAAAATGAAATTCACGTTCCCGCCTTATTTTTTTAAGGATATTAAAGTTAAGTTTTGGGTCCGAATTGTATATTTGGTTCCACATGAAATATAGTAATGAAAATAAATAAAAAGAAAACCCATACCTATAGTTAAAATAAATATATACATCATTACTTTTAGTTGAATCGGCAATTCCTAAACGCACAACATTAAAAAAGACATACCTTTGCTACAAAATATTTATCAGTTCCAGAAGATCATTAAGACTAATTAAACTGTATTATGATTTGGACACAATAATTATTGATTTTTTTCTATCATTATTGGCATTAACCATGCAGTAACTAAACGCAGAAAACAATTCAATTTTTTTAAATCTCGGTTTTTGTACGTTACTATTTGCTGTATGGTGAATTTTCAGTCTTGGATGAAATTAAATGTAAAAACCTGCACAATAATGTACACTTCCCGGGCCTGTCCGGGAAGTAATGCCACTTTTTTTTAAATTGATTATCATATCAACGTATATAACGATGGACTTCGCGGTGTATTTTTACTACATTAATGGGAACATTTCCGAGCAAGTTGGAGAGACGCCTCGTCCTTCAAAACCGTACTCATCCACAAAATGACTTTTCAAAAACGCATGCAATTTGTTACTTAGAATTGCACAATATATAAAAAACAAGGGATTTTTTTTGGCTCAATCCTAATTATTATTTTGTTTCATGAAAAAAGTTTAAGTGCGGAATTCTTACTCAACGCTAAAAATTCTCATACTAGACGTAAAAGCTACTAAGATATGACGTCATCCTTGAGTATGCGCAACCAAATTTGTATGAAAAAAATAGTTATTTGTTTTGAAATTCTGCAAATATGTCATTTGGTGTTAGTGATTTAATTGAAAGTCGGGCAAACGAAGGACCTAAGATTAAATATTTTTTAACATGGACTTTGCGTTTGCAAATTTACCGGACCTTATCATAGGAAGCTAATTTTTGATGTTAAAATTATTTTTTATTTCAGAAATAATATCCATAATAAATTACTAATACATTTTCTAAAGCATATAAAAAATACAACACAAAAATACCCCCATTATCTTAACTTATTTTTGCCAGTTTACATTTTTCGCGCAAACGTCATAGGTACATTGTTTTGTTTTAAATATCTATAATGTGTTTTTTTATTCTGCCAACACTGTCAACCTCTTTTCATTAAATTTTGAATGGCAGTAGTAGTTAATAATGAAAAAAATAATATGCTTGCAGTAGGTAAAATAACGTTTTAGATCATTAATTAACTTTTGGATTCATATACGACTTCAGCGGGCTCCCATCTTTAGTCTTTGTACTGGTCGGTTTTGAGAAAAAATATAAATTCGAACTTCAAATGACTTTTCTACGCTACCACTATATTGTAATACTGTGACGCTACTGTGGAAAGACGCTCGAATTTATACTTTTTACATGTTTAATTTTACTAGTAAGTTATAATTGGGGGGGGTTTAATTGATTTTGTATTTTAAAAATGTATTTTCCCACATTTTCCTCCATAAATCGAAATTTAACCACAGTAAAAAAGATAAAGTATTGTTCCTTTTTGATACGCAACCCTAAATATGAGTTATCTAGAAAATTTAGTTTGGTATAAGAGTTTTTTGTAAACCGCTACGTAGATTAAAAGAATTAGGTATTCTACATATAACTTAGGGATAAAATAACTGTTAGCGCACATGGGTTTATTGCGTTTTCAAAAAATCATTCAATAATAATACCCATTTATATATTATTTAATTAATTGTTGAATAAGTAATAGTTCCAAATTACAAAACATTTTTGTAATTTGGAACTATTAATTACTGCTTTCCGGAGACTTTTCGATTTGTTTTTTTATAAATAATAAAATATATAAATATTACAGGACAATTTCACATAAATCGAACTAGTCCCATGGTAAGGCTTGTATTATGGGTACTAGACGACGAAACGACGATATATTTAATAAATATATGTATATATATATACATAGTAAACATCCAAGATTCAGGAACAAATATTGATGCTCATCACACAAATATCTGCCCTTACCGGGATTTGAACCCTGGACCTTCAGCATCGCAGGCAAGGCACTCCCGCTGAGCAAACCGGTCGTCAAAGATTGGCCTACTTACCTTTTCTATCCTCCATAATCTGTGTATCTGTTTGTCTGTTTGTGGCGTTTGGACAGACGGACAGATTTTGCTAGAGTTTGTGTTTCAAAGGCAAGTTTATCGAAAGGTACAGTATGGGGTTCTTCAAGAGGTGAGTGTAAAGGTTCTTAAAGGGTCGGCAACACGCACGTAATGTCCCTGGCGTTGCAAGCGCTCATAGGTTGCGGTGACTGCTTAACATCAGGCAGGCCGTACGCTTGTTTGCCACCTTAGTAGTATAAAAAAGGGTTCTTAGCTGTGTCAAGAAATTGGTCCAGCCGTTACAAAATCAGCATTTTTCTAGATGTGTCGGTGTTTTACTTTATTAGGGTTCCGTACTTCAAAAGAAAAAACGGAGCAGCAGCGGTCGGGTACCTTTTAGCAGCCAAGGGCCACATACCTCTAGTAGCTAACGAGATTGACGCGAGCCGTCCATACTATAATGTTATAAATGTGAAAGTGTGTCTGTCTGTCAGTCTGTTTCCTCTTCACGCTTATACCGCTGAACCGATTTGAATGAAATTCGGTTTGGAGATAGTTATTAGTTGATATTAATATCCGCGATAAATGAATTTAAGGCGGATGAAGTCGAGGGCAGAAGCAAGTTAGTGACTTTATCAGGCAAAAGGTACCACATTGTCAGCCAGTAGGAGGCTCGCAGGCCGCCGGTGTGGATTACTGCCTTAGGGTTCACTCAGAAAAACTCCGAAGGGGGGGGGGGGGGAGGGGGGAGGGGGGGGTGAATCGAAAACATCACCGGTAATCACGTTGGGGGAGAGAGGGGGTACAAGGGTTTTTGTACCGTAGTATATCTTAAGATATGAGTCTATTTTTCACATTTACGTACGAAAAAATGAAAATCAACCCAAGGTCAACTAAATACAATATCATTACTGTAACATATAAGCAGTGAACAAATTCAACGTGAGGTTACGTGAGGAGTTTGTAGACTTTGTTGTCCTTGTCGTGAAGGTATCAAAGTTCAAATTAACATATAATACTTATTTCTGCGATATCTTAAAGCTGTAAAAAAATCAAGCTGCTATGCCCATGTAATCCAAAGATGCAGTCATAAAAAAAGATGGTTCCATACAAATTGCTGTCCATGGAAAACCTATAAAAAATATTTTTTTTTTATGTCTGTCTGTCTTTGTCGTTAAAAATAATATAAAATGATCCCATACCCTGTATACTTTGCTTAGGAGTAGGGCTCTGCTGGATATTCAAAGATAGCCGTTTTGAGCGTAAATTTTATACGGAACCCTCGGTGCTTGAGTCCGACTCGCACTTGGCCGGTTTTTTGATTTACGTTGGTGCTACTGGTACTCTCTTTGTAATAGCTCCCGTGTGGCCTTATTAAAGCATACATTTAATTAATTTTTTTTTCCATATTTTTGTGTATTTTTTTATCCCTCAATAGTTTGGATAATTAAATTAAATTACTTGATTTTAATGCATGAACAAACGGATGTAACTGTCACTTTTATAATATTATAAACTCTATACACTGAACATTATTTTCAAGGCAATAAGTGATTCGGATTATTTAAAGGTCACCAAATAAAATTATTATTTTTCTTTTTGTATACTTGTATGTATCGTTGTTACACAGGTATCTAGGGACTAGTCCCAATCTATATGCTATATCTAGATGCCCACAACTTCGTTCGCAGTGGAGAAAAGAAATCTCTTTTCACTTCTCCTGCTCAAAAAGTTGGCCATATTAGCTCCGCGAAGCGAGACTAAAATAGTATTTAGCCCCTAGGGTTTAAAAGAAAGCCATATAATCCCATACAAATATCTATGGAACTGAAAAAAAAACCTTGCGGCCAGCTACATACTACTTACGAATAATTAAAAACAAACAAACCAACCTCATCAGATTGGCCAAAATTTCTGATCGTATTCCCTTGCCCTTCACATTAAAAAGTAAAAATTGTCTATGGCCATTATTAGTTTAAAAAAATATATAAGGTGTCAATTTAACTATAAAGAATTGCTCAAACTGAACTTTTTATTTTTAATGAAATATACAATTTTAGTGTTAAGTCTTTTTTATTTTCTCGCAGTCGAAGTGAAAAGCAGACTGCTTAACACGTGGCTAAAAGCCATTATGACACTCAGACGTATTTGTCCTCGCTCACTTCGTGAGCTCGTCCAAATAATCACTTCGTGTCATAATCATAATGGCTTATTTTAGCCCCTTGTCAAACAATCTACTATTGTTGGTTCAGTGTAGTCTAGTGAAAAGTACTTATTTCATACATAACCATCCATAGATGGTCAGCTACCCGTGTACCAAAAATAATTGAAATCCGTTTAGCCGTTTTGGAGTGATGAAGCTGCAAAACTACATACAACAAAAAATATTTTTCTCTCAGTGACCTTCAAACACCCTTCAAATAACACGTCTTGCTCATTTTTTTTAAAGTATCCTCATTGAAAAAACAATTAAGATGACGGAACCCTTTATTCTACGTGGTCCAACACGCACTTAGCCGATCTCAATACCCCCTCTACGCATGCGTATTAATTGCAAACGCACTATTTCTCATCAAATAACCTTAATACACTACTCCAATTCCATTGTTTTGATTACAGCGCAAATAACAATTCGTCAAATACCAAACCGCGGGTTCGTGTCATTTTATCCACAAAACGATAACTCAAAATATTGTAATTCAATGTTTCTGGCTACTGGCTGGAGGGGATTAAAAAAAATAAAATTTCAAATTTAGAACGCCGCGCGAACGTTCCTTTTCGCTTGGGACAGCGTACGTGAGAAAAAAAGAAGACAGCTTGAATAATCTGAACCAAGTGTATAAAACGGCCGCTCGGAGCTAAATCGTTGCAGTGCCTAGCGCGTTCCCGCCAAATCTGTCGGCCGGTGTGGTCACTCTAAAAAATTTTCTATAAAAGAAAAAATGAGTGCCCTACTCTTGATCGCCGTTGCTATTCTCGTTTTATACAAAATATATTCCCGTAAAACTATACGTTTTAGCCGGGAAAGTAAATATGGGAATAATAAAGAGGTGGTTTTGAAACAAGCACCGGGGCCGGTACCTCTACCGGTGGTAGGCAGTTTACATCTATTGGGAACTCATGAATCGCCGTTCCAGGCATTCACGGAACTAGCTAAGGAGTATGGGGATATTTTTAGCATTAAATTGGGGGGTTCGCAGTGTCTCGTAGTTAATAATCTGGAGCTGATCCGGGAGGTATTGAATCAGAATGGGAAGTTTTTCGGCGGACGGCCTGACTTCGAACGATTCCACCGACTTTTCGCTGGCGATAGGAACAATTGTAAGTACCTACATATTATGTTGATACCCTATAGCACAATTGTACTAAATATAATAAGAATGGCTTGTAATTGTGATACTTAAGTCCATTAAATTGAAATTTTATTGAAAAACAAATGCAATTAGTATGATGGTGTACAAGGGTTAATTTATAAATTTTCTTTCTAGAACTGTTAACAAATAATAATATTTAAAAAATCGCCAACTATAAAAGAGGTAAAACAGTCAAATATTGCCTCCAATACGTTATTGTTGAGCTAATTAGGCTGATTTTTTGCAGGTATCTGTTAATTATTATCTTCATCATCGTCAGAATGAAGTGAGAAAATAAAAAAAAACATACTTTTTACTCATTATAAATCCTAGAAATTACTTTTGGGCTATGTAAAAAGACAATGTGTATATTTTTTATGAAAAAACTGACTACCTACAATAAAACATTTTTTATACTTTCGGTAATATTACCCGAATCGGAAATATTGCCTATATTATTCCTTGCAATTTAAAGTAATAAATAAATTACTGGATACGTTAGTACGGCAATTTCCCTATAGGTAGTATTTTAGTAATTTACTTAATAAAAATATTGCTGATAGACACATTTGCAATTGCGTATCGTTTGTTAAATATAAAAACACCCGACGTGTATCTTTTCAGATTTAATAGTTCTGGCGTGTTTTTTTATTATCTTACATATTTTTGTTATTCATAATTTAAAAAAATCTTAGCTACAATATATGTGAATTTTTCAGGTATATTTTGCTAGTCAAGCGTTTTTCAATTATAATTTTTAGAACACTTCTCTTGTTGACATTAACTCGCAGTAATAAATATGGGCAATTGAAAAATGTTTTCATGACAAAATGACGGTAAAATGATATTTTTGAAATACAGATTATATCTATCTTTCTCATATTATAAATGCGAAAGTATATATGTGTTATGGTTTTATCATTTCACTCAACAATGGAGTAACGACATTTTTTTTACATAGAATTTAGACCGAGGTGAGTCTGGAAAAGAATATTTTTTTATTAGAAAATGCGTTTTTCACGGACAGCAAAACTAAATACGTTTGTCATAAAGTTTTGGAAAACTATATACTTTTAGTGTTTTTTTTTTTACTATAATGTAGGTAGCAAGCCATTTAAAGTTTAAGCAGACACTTAATGAGCGTAGATGTTGTCATTATAGATAAAAAATAGTCAAGCGCGACTGCTGACTGCTGCTACCACACGAAGGTTTCCGTTTGATTAGGCAGCAGAGGCGTGGCGTCGGGAAAATTACAAGGGAAGCCGAAGTGTATTCATTTACTCATATTTAAAGGCCTGCATCGTTAAGGAATGCCTATTTGTAAACTACGCCCCAAACGCCGAGCCGACCAATAAGCGTAATTTGTAATAAGGGACGCATTAATTGCTCGCGCGCATCAAAGAAAGAGGGTTGTGGTTTTTTGACGTGCTTACGCCAAATGTAAAAGTGCGAATAAATGCAGGATATTATTGTGTTTTGTTGTTAACAATCTGTCTATAAGTTAGTAACGTAAATGGTAAACGGAAGAATGATTTTTTTACATAATTTAGCCATTTATTAATCTGTCGTTTGTACAAACTAGACAAAACGGAAAAAGAAGACGCGTTATTGGATTTCTTTTCTATCGCGGAAATTTTAAAGAAACTTGTTTCCACGTTAGGCGCTGAATAGGTTATATATTAAAAAAAACACTTATCACACATACACAATCTAGGTTGCTGAAAACCAACCTGCTTCATATACTAGATTTCACAGAAATCTAACTAAAAATTAGCTTAAATTTTCGACTAAAGTAAAAGGTGGTTATAAGCCGGTGGGAATCTGCATATATGGAGGACACGCCCCTGTTAGGCAGTACTGTCCGATTCACCCCTACGTCCGATCTTTTCACTTTTTCGCATGCTCCAAGTCGGGTTGAACCGGTTCAACCAACCTCCGCAGTTCCACGAGGACTTTCCTTACGCACTGCGTCCCTCCCGAACTCTAAGGGCCCGCTGACATCCCTGTTTGTGGGTTTGTGCTCCCCCCACTAAATCCAATTACTAGTAAGAAGGCCTAGCCAGACAGACAGACAGACAGACTTATCCAGTTTAAAATTAGGTTCTAAAAAATACCCTAGAATTTTAAATATTGTTATGTTATTTGTGTTGTGGCGGCATTATATACTGAAAATATTAAATTTTTACTAGAAAAAAAAAAAACACCTTTATTTTCAAAAACTATCGATGAAGTCATCTTTTAAAAACAAATAACAAAATTGGTCTACCCGTTCAACACCTACAATGATGCAGGCACACTCACAGATACACGTACCCAACTTATAACATACCTCTTTTTCTAATGAAAAAGACGATACTGATAACATTTATATTATAAATGCTAAAATTGAAATACAAACTGTGTTTTTCTTTATTGTCTAATATTATGGGCAATTCTTCCGGTGTTGTACATATCCATGGGCCATGGGTGACGATGACCTCTTTCCAGGTGGCCCGTCTTGCCACTTATTAAATAAAAAAAAGGTGGTAGTAGCCGTCAATACGAACAACTTTTCCCATGGGGAGACATTTCAGAATCTCGGTACATTTTTTTTTTTTCATGAAAAATCCGCATAAACTTAAACTACACATATACGGACTACTATACACGTATACAGACATATACAAATAAAAACACATGTAATATTACGTTACCACGCATTTTGACTTTTGTACCACGCTTCTGAAACATTTACAGAGCTTAAATAATTTTTAGTCAGAAGTTACTGTTTTTTTTTCTGTCAGTCATAGCGCATTCTTGTATCTTAATGACCTGAATTCAGTAAAATATCGTTTGATGGTTATTTGATTAAATAAATCGCTAATAATTAGCCACAATTTCGGACGTCGTTTATAAAGAGATTTCTCCACGGGTATGTATAATATGTATTTAGTTATTATTTCAAAATTATAATTTCAGTACACATACATCATCTAAAACCCTCCTGTCATAATTTTGTGATTTGGCTAGTAACCGGAGGATAAGCAGTTTACTTATATTGCGAATTATATGACATATGACATAGGTTTTTTTTTAATAATTGACAGATTCAGGCGTTACTTTGCGAAATTCCACATTAGATTAATGGATTGTAGTTCCGTTGCTTTTCCGCGAAATAAATAATGATATTTCGCGGAAAGGCATAGAAACTATTATCCATTAACATATTTTTGTACTTTGTTGTTTAAATTCTAAATAAGTAGGTAGATTCTATCAAGAAGACTTTCGAGGATATATGTTCGTTATAATATAGTAAATGTTAATAGAAAACGTTGCCCATTGTGAAGTTTTTTTCAAGACCAGGTTTTTACGTATCTACTCATATATTGATTTATTTATTTGAACTATATTGCACAAATCAAAAGTAAGTACAAATGGCGGATTTAATGCCAAATGGCATTTCCAACCACCAGAGGGCCAAGTATAGAGACATAAAATTGATTGATTAAAATCATATATCTTCAGAAGTGACGTAAACTTTAACCTGCTCACATATTCTTTCTATATATAAAAAAAAACAAACTTACCCGCTCCTTCTTGCCTATCACATTATTTGAAAGAACATAGTCGCAAACAGTCGCGGGATTGCACTGATCTGATAAACAATTTTCAACCCGACTCGTACGCATGCGTGCGTTTATTTAGCAAGACTCTTGCCTGACTATGGACTGCTATAAGTAACATAGGCATATAGGAAGCTAAGGGCCAGCGAGTACAGTCAGCCTCAAAACTGCTTGAGCAGCTTTAGTTTGGACCCTTTTTTTAGCCTTGGCTCGCTTGACTTGTGTCAAGTAAGATTATATCTATACTATTATAGAGTTGTAAAAATTAACTGTCTGTACATTGGAGAATTTTCAAAAAATGTTTGTAACGGATTATTTGGAGGTCACTAAGCCGTTTTTTTTTATTTTATATTTCGTCTGTTTGTATCTATCGTTGTGGTTTTATCACGCCAAATCGGCAAATCTGACTTAAACTATTTTTGGTACACGGGTAGGGGTATCTCTAGATGGTTAAAAGATACTTTTTACCCGACTACGCTGTCAATAAAAAGAGGGGTTATGACTTTTTGCTTATCGCGAACGAAGTCTAGTATCATTATGGTAGGGCAAATATGTCCGTATGCCATCTTCTGTGGTAAAACGGTCTAAGTGAGTAACTTGATTATTATTTATTTTAGTGCAATAATAAATGTTTATTTTTAATAACTCGCTCTAAACAAGCAGCTCACATCAAAATATCAATATTTTGATGTTGACTATACCAACGGTAGTGCTGGGCTGTGGCGACGCACACCAGACATGTTTTTCTGTAATATAATATATGTATTCGACAGCGGTTATTTCTGATCTATGCCTACATATGTAGGATAATTTTTACTTGTGAAATATATATTGGTTAATTTATAAAAAATATTATCTTTAACCGATTGCTGTCCTGCAACCAAAAAAAAGTCATATCAAAATCGAATTCCGGGTTTATGTATGGTATTGTATGTATTTAAGGTACAGTAAGTTAAAAAAAAATACCCTGCTATATATAATTACATGGCGAGGCGTACATAGGTAATACATCTCTTGTTGAATTTACATGTTTATCTATATAATATAAATTAAAAGGTGCAAGCAAGCTCGTTTGTGGAGGAGAAAATAAATCAAATAGCTGCGTCGTAGTCGGGTAAAAAATATTATATTACCATCGATTCAATGTCAAGCTGTCTTTGTATCAAAAATTGTTGAAATCCACCCATCAAAAATATTTCTCGATTTCGACCTTCAATATACGGACATTTAATTTTAACGGCTTTACAATTATATATATATATATAAGTAGTCTAGTCATATATAAAACAAACGTAGCTTAGTTTGGGAGTAGGTCCGTTTGTGTAAGATTTTTCTTTACTTGCCTATTTTTTGAGATCACTGCTGGAAACAAATTTTTTATCCTTTTCTACGCTTGCAAAATAAGTGTCCATTGATTTTTTTATTTATTTTTTCTCCGACATTATTCGCAAAAGTCAATGGTAGTTTCAAACAAATAATATTACAATCTAGCAAATTAATTATTAACCACCCCCTTCAAATAACACTTTTGAATTGAAAAATAAGTTTAAAATGTCATTCAATTTTTTCTTCCTGTTTCTTATATGTCAACAAAAAGATTCCGAAAAATTGAGAACCTCTCCTATTTTTGAAGTCCGTTAATAATGCGTTACTTTGATTTTTAACCGTGCCTTCTGTTTTTTACGTTTACCACATTTTATGTATTATTATATTAATTTTAAATATTTAGTTCCAATAGCAATAGCTAATTTGAAAGCCCTAAAAATATATTTTTCAACTAACAAATCGGGAATATTACTGGCAATATTTCCTGGGGCGTTTCTTATAAAATGGCATAGCAACACATGACCTAATAACGAGGGACGAGACCTACTGACCTCCATAAAAAAGTATCACTTTTGACACTAGATACCTAACAAGCCTAACATACTACAGTGGTACAAGCAAGAAGAGTAGTAAATAAGTACAAAGTTCAACGGAAAATGCGCGCACGGCGATCTATAAATACAATTATGCTGAATAGTAAAAATATAATAATTAAAAACACCCTAAACTGATTATCGTAGAAAAAATATGAATAGGCAATGTTTAACGAGATTGTTAAAATTTATTGTTTCAAATATCGTTTCTATATATCGTCGACACGTTGAGCTCAGTGAGTTGCACAACGGCCTATGAAGCTGGCGGACCCGGGTCCAAATCCCGGCCAGGGAGACTGTTTGTGTCATGAGCACGATTTATCTATATATTATGTATATGGTCACTTAGTCTGGGACTAGGTTGATTTGTGTATGCTTGTCCCTGTGTTATTTTAATTTATATAAATGCATGTATATATTTACATATTGTTAAGTAAATTCTCTTCCTACGACTAATATGCATTTTCTAGGATGTCGATGATTTTTTAAGCGAGTATTTTTAATTTTTTAATATTGCTGAGGAAATATTGCCAAACAAAATAATGCGTTATTTTATTAAATATAAAGTTAATGCGTATAAGACAACTGATGGATTGTAGTAATTATCGTCCAAAATAATATTTTACTAAGTATTATTTACTAACGAGTAAAATTTCAAAACTGCTGAGTTTTTTTAATTAGCAAGTTGCACCAGTAAATGTCTTTTTTTGTTTATGGTTAATTATTTTTATTGAGTTTACTTATTCTGTAAAATTTAATTATGTTAGTTTTAATTACAATTATGAAATATTACGTATTGAAAGATCGTTATAATTTTTGAAGTCTTAAATTCATGCTTATTTTATGAATTAAAATTGGAATTACTTTTTACATTGTATTTGGGTAAAAAAACCTGTTTATTTCACAGGAAGTTCTCATGTATTACAGAATAACTTAACTTCTTAACTTAAATATTAAAGATTTTTAAAGATAAGGAGTTTTTAAATTGCATTTTTGCCTACTCTAGTATAAGTACTTATATTAAAATTTCAGCATTATGGGGGGATTAACATTGTCCTGTTCTTAAATATATATTTCTTAGGAATGCAGCACATTGTTTTGTCACTGGTATTGTTTTCACAATGTTTTCAATCAATGGGTGAATAGTGTCCTCCATGTTTCTACTAGGTATTTGCTGTTTAAAAGGAAATTACCA
The DNA here is from genome assembly GCA_905404275.2 of Hedya salicella. Taxonomy (NCBI): domain Eukaryota; kingdom Metazoa; phylum Arthropoda; class Insecta; order Lepidoptera; family Tortricidae; genus Hedya; species Hedya salicella. The sequence goes on from FR990120.1 coordinate 3,038,526, forward strand.
GAAAATACGATGTCTGCTGTTGTTAATTGTTATTGAATTTCTTGCTCAATTCATTATAGCGTGGATCTATATGAAAGGGACGTTACAAATATTAATTTGCCTTAAATTTCACCGGTTGCCCAGCGTCAATGTCCCCCGATTTTGTATGAAAATAGTTGTTTGTTTCCTGGTTAAGCATGGTTTCTGGTAGAATACCTTTTTTTTGAGATACAAAATATACGTTAATAACGAAGAAAAAGTAAGAGACAAGAAAAATAATATATACCCATATTTATTTGCAGAAAAGGAAAATATTTATTCATGATCGATTACTGTTCGATAGGACAAAATTGACTAAATATTTAGAAATTGACGTTTTTCATCAGCCTCTGTACTTCTCAATAGTTTGACTTAGGACTGATATCTCAACAATACTACCGTGGAACAAAATAGTAACATAACATAAGATCAAATGCGTAATATTCCGTTTTGTTACTGCGTACAAAACTGTAATACCAGTCAACTTTATACTTCGTCAACGGAAGAAAAAACAAAAACTATTTTTTTTACTTCTATTGAAAAAACATCCTATCTGTGGATGCCCAAGCTACCCGTGTATTGATACCAAAAGTGTACAAACATATAAAAAATAAAAAATAAACTATATTTTTCGATTCAGTGACAACGACAACAGTCACTTATATTTTAAAAAATATCTTCAATTTACAGGCACAAAGAATACGCGACAATTCGACACAAATCCAAATAGTCCAATGGTAAGCTCAATGAGGCTCGTGTTATGTGTACAAGACAACGATATATTTACTTATATAAATTGAAAACATCCAAGACAACAACAAATATTTATGCACATTACAAAAAAATTGCCCTTACCGGGATTTGAACCCAGGACCGTTACATTAGCAGGCAACGTTACTCCCGCTGAGCGAAACCACTCGTGAAATATGACATATAATACCTACCTACAATTTGCTTGCTACTTGCTATGCTTCTATACTAGTATAATGTTGTAAAAATTAAATGTCTGTACATCAAATATATTTAAAAAAAAAAGATTTTAAGCGGACTATTTGGGAAGTCACTGTTTTTTTTTGGATTTCTTGTATATTTGTATGTGTCATGTTGGAGGCTACATATTTTGAGACTACATTTAGTTTAAATGAAGAGTTTTAGTAAAATTTATCAAATTCAATAACAAGTGAAAATAAAATACCGCGCGGCAAGTGTTATGGGGACTGACGGGATAGCAGATGACCCATTTTGTCAGCCATTTTGGGACGCGATGCGCTAAACAGTCCAAACACCCGTTTTTGATATAATGTTGGTAAATTTAAATTTGTTATAAAACATGGTGATTTTGTTATTCATTTCAGGTAGGGGGGATCGGGACTAAACGTGCCGATTTACATAAAAAATAAAATTGAGTTATGAACACAGTGTATATTTTTATGACTTAAAAGTCCCCAGTAAGCTCGGCCGAATTTCACCTTCCCGTACAAACGGAGTTTCGTTTTCTTCTCAAACTACGTCTTGGATTGTAATGAAACTTACATACAATGACATGAGGTATATCTATGCCTGTAATTAGTTTATATGGCTCCAGTTTATAAAACAAACGAAATACAGCAAAAACAAGTTTTGTATGAAAAACTTAAATTTGCTGTATTTTTTTTACTTTGGTATCTGAAGTTACATGAACTAATTACAGGCCTGCAGATTCCTTAATTTATTGTAAGTACAAAGTTTCAGAGCAAACTAGCTAGTCGTTTTAAAAGGAGAGCGTAACTACGTTTGTACCGAGAACGGAGCTTACCGGGGACTTTAAAGTGCATATTTAAAGAATTATTATTGGCGTTTCTGAATTGTGATATTGTTTTGTGTATCGTTAATAGCTTTCTTACCAAAACACTTTATGAGATCAATCGGGATGGAAAAACTAACCCCGCTATGGGGCTGTTTGTTCCGTGGTTCGAAATACAAACTTATCCTTCCAGAATTAAATCTCAGTTCATACACGCTAAAATAATGTTTTGTATTTCGCCAAAATATGTGTTTAATTTTTGTGTACTATCAACAAACAACAAAAAAAAAACAAAGGCAAAAATATATGATTCCGTGGGGATTTTGTTTTTTTTTTTTCGATGAATGCTAAACTACCATAGAAGCAGCAACTAAAACGGTTCCGGCAAGGATATAGTGTCGTAAAGGTGCGTCCACATTTGTATCATTTGCCCGTATCAGATCATCGTCGCGTGGCATGATCGCGTGTCACGATCACGCGTTTGGACGTTGCGCCGATCGGATCGCTCGAAATCCATTTTGCTACGCGTATCACACAGTTATATCGGACGAGTGCGGCATGAACGGCGCGCCGACAGTAAGCGTCCAAGCAGCGCGATACGCAGTCATGCCACGGCACGGTGATCGGATACGAGCAAATGATACAAGTGTGGACGCACCTTAATGTTTCGCGACAATCATCATACTACGTTTTTAGGGTTCCGTACCAAAAAGGTAAAAAGGAACCATTATGGTGCGATTCTGTCTGTCTGTCCGACTATTAGAGCGCTATATCTGAAAAACTACTTATGCTATCTATTTGACATTTGGAATATTTATAAACATGGTCAGACCATATGTATTGCAAAGGAAACGTTTTAAAATATATTTAGATTTTCTAAAAAAACGATGAATATGAGAGATTGAGGTCAAAAATTAAAAGTATAGCTACTAGGTCAAATAGGGAGGGCTTCATCTGCACATTTTAGAACATTTTTTTTCATTGTGATTAGATTTTGTTTTATTAAATAACGGGTAATAATGTTAGGGTAAGTGAAAATTTGTACGGAACTCTCGGTGCGCGAGTCCGACTCTTTCCTATCATCAACGGAACAACTACCCCCGGCACTTTTAGCCCCGCTCTCCCTTATATCTAGATTAACAATATGGTTTGACGTTAGACGCATGCAAATCGCTTGTAACTTAAAGTTGGTTAAGGAAATTTAAGCTCCAGCCATATTATACTTAATTAAACCTTATCTCATGAACTTGACGCGAGGCGCCTAAATGATTGCTCCTAATTACTTAGTCACCTGATATGCATTTGCGGCCATTTTATTGCATACTAGTATTTACCCGCAGCTTCGCCCTCGTTTTTTCGTTTCCATCAAATAGTCGGATTATTAACTTATTTAAACTTTATTGCATAAAAACAGTAAGTACATAATGCGGGCTTAGTGCCAAAAGGCATTCTCTACCAGTCAACCAAACCAAACAGAGCTGCATGAAAATGGTGTAGTGGGAAAATTTATACAGTACTGAGAGCGATAGGACACACAAACAAATAATGCATACATAATTACTTATACCTATACTATATATGGTATACAATATATTTATATTACATATAAATAATAAATACAAAATATATACCAGCCACTGCATGGAAGAAGGACGCTACTCGAGGTCTTGTTTTAGCGCTTTCACTTTTTTTTATAAAAATATTTTCAACGTACAGGCATCACATTTTTAGAACTTTATAATAATATACACTAGACTCGTGATGTCACTCCAAATTGTACCTAGGATTGACGTCACGAGCCCCTACTCCTAAACGTTATTGAGATTAATATTATTATATTTTTCTTATTATGAATAAGAAAAAAATATTCTTTTATCGAACAGACAGACTAATGAGAATTTTTATTTTCATACCTCGTCATCATGCTTATTAAGTGTCATATGAAAATGATCAAGAGCAAAGAGTGGGCTATGGAGAGCCTCTTTGCTACGTTAAATGTAAGGGGAGGAATGAATGATAAAATAGATGAAGTATGTCAGGCGATGGATGCAAGAAATATTATTATTCTGTGTGTGAATAAGACAAAGCGAAAAGGTTGTGACAGCACAAAATGAAGAGATTAATGAATGTTAATATAGCGGCAGTTGTATGCCAGAACCGTAGCATATGGAAGGAGGTAGTCTCTGCCTGTACCCGTAATGTGAAAAAGGCGTGATTGCATGTATGTATGAAAATGATTCCTAATGAAAAAATCTTTCATCAGAACGTGGTTTATGTAATCATGATAGACAAAAGAGAATTGTTTATCGGAAATCGGAATCATGATAGACGAGTGACGCTTTCAGAAAAAATAATTTCGGAATTCTCCGCGTTGTATACTTTTAAGACTTATTTAAATAAAACAATTTAAACGGATTCCCCTAATATAGTTTAATTTGAACGAAGTCCCCAACCTCGTGAATACGGAAGCTGCAAAGCTTTCGAAACGTCGGGAACTCTAATGAGATTATATACGCGAGATAATACATAAAATTGTTTTATTTAAATGAGTTATAAGGGCAGAAACAGAAGAAAATATTACTCGGGTCTCGACTGAAAAAGCATACATTATATAACGATTTCATAAAATACTATTAAAACTTCTTGGGATCTCTAAGATCTAATCATATGCGTTTTAACACATATGTATGTGGGGCAAACTTTAATTTATAATCATTTCATTAGGGATTTATGTCATGGGAATTTATTTGTCGGTATAACACATAGAATTTCTTACGCATGCCATATTTTTTGCTTTGCGCATGTTTACTCGAATATGATATAGGCTTGAGAAATGACTAAGCGTTTAAATGTGTCAAATTCTTGTTCATTCATCTACAATATAGTCAAGTTGGAAAAGATAATCTATACTATTATAAAGTTGTAAAAATGAAATGTTTGTATGTGTCGTTATGACTTAATCACGCCAAATCGGAAGAATGGATTTCGACTATTTTTGGTACACGGGTAGCTGGGTATCTCCAGATGGTTATAGGATACTTTTTACCCGATAACGCTGAAGAAAACACGACGGGCTATGACTTTTTCTCTTCCGCGAACGAAGTTGCGGGCATATTCTAGTACCAACATAAAAATAAATAAATGTTTTTTCGATTTAGTTACCTTCAAATAGACCGTTTCAAAATTTTTTTTGAAATATCTTCAATGTAAAACGTTTAATTTTTACAACTTTATAATAGTATAGATGACATATGATACGCTGACACTTTATTCTATACATATAGGGAAAAGGTTAAATTACATAGAATGTATAATATTTGATGGATTGAATATGTAAAGGTCATTTAGTCATTTATACTTAATTATTTAGGTCATGGTTAAATTGTACTGTACACTTGTGCTTCTGGTGGTTTTATTTTCATGCAAAACAATATGCTAGACGACCGGTTTAGCTCAGTGGGAGTAACGTTGCCTGCGAAGCTGAGGTCCTGGGTTCAAATCCCGGTAAGGGCAAATATTTGTGTGATGAGCATAAATATTTGTTCCTGAGTCTTGGATGTTTTCTATGTATATAAGTAATATATCTATTAAATATATCGTCGTCTAGTACCCATAACACAAGCCTTATTGAGCTTACCATGGGACTAGTTCGATTTGTGTAAAAATTGTCCCGTAATATTTATTTATTTATTTATTATTTACTAGTACGTTTATTGTATACTTACCCTTAACTAACTTAACTTAATATTTTCTTTTGTTACTGGTATTCTTACTCATTTAAATAAAACAATTTAACTGATTATATCGCGTATATTATCTCATTTGAGTTCCCGACGTTTCGGAAGCTTTTCAGCTTTCCATCCACCCGTGACCATGGAAAGCTGAAAAGCTTCCGAAACGTCGGGAACTCAAATGAGATAATATACGCGATTTAATCCGTTAAATTGTTGTATTCCAACTTAACTTATTTTTTATCTACTATTTATATTGTAAAAATTAATTGTCTGTATGTTGAAGTTACTTCGAAAACAATAACTGATACGGAATACGAACTGTATAAAGGTCAATGAATCGAAAAATAATCTGTATCGTTTTTTATGTATGTGTCGTTGTGACTTCATCGCCAATGATCACGCAAACGGTTAAGCGGATTTCAACTTTTTTTGTGCACGGGTAATGTAGGCATCCACAGATGGTTATAGAATCATTTTCAACCGATCACGTTGAAGAAAAAAGAGAGGTTATGTCTTTCTCAACCGCTGACGAAGTTACGGGCACCTTCCAGTGTTATTATAATGTTTTGAAAATGAAATTACGGAACTTTGAAGATATTTCAAAAAATATATGAATGGGGGCTATTTTTCTATGCATGTACAGCCAAATAGTAATTTTAATTTAATTTGATTGTTTAATTTAATTGTTTGTGGCAAATTTCAATCCATACTAATATTATAAATGCGAAAGTGTGTCTGTCTGTCTGTCTGTCTGTCTGTCTGTCTGTTACCTCTTCACGCTTAAACAGCTGAACCGATTTGGATGAAATTTGGTATGGAGATAGTTTGAGTCCCGGGGAAGGAAATAGGCTATTTTTTATCCCGGAAAAATACCCTTATCCGCGATAAACGAATTTAAGGCGTACGAAGTCGCGAGCAGAAGCTAGTTGTATATAAATTAAACTGAATTGTTAAATTAATTTGTTGAATTTCTATTAGATTATTGTTAAATTTCTATTAATTGTAAGTTCCAATCAACCTAGTTATTCAGTCGACATGCTGCCTACTAACCTAGTATGGATGATGTCCTTAATAAACAATATCATTTTCATTTCATATTTTAGGGTCATTGAATTGTTTTGTTGTACATTTTTAGTTAATTGTATGTATGTATGTTGTATGTATGAATAAGTGTGTTTTTGCGGCCTCTTTAGTACAAGGAGGCATTTTTAGTACGATGATAGCAAGGGATACTTTTTATCCTATTACGGTGCAAAAAAGAGAGTTAAATCAAATCAAATCAAAATATTCTTTATTCAAGTAGGCCTAGTTACAAGCACTTTCGACATGTCAGTTACATGAGAGTGAATGTTTGCTGGGAGAAATACAATATGATCCAACATTTGCTGCAAGGATTAGGGAAACCCAGAAAAACCTAATCAGATCATTTAACTTAAGTGTAATATTATTGATACAATCATCATTTTTAAAATTAAAATAATCAATAAGATAAATCCCAAAAGGATTGTCAATAGGAGAGTTATGAGTTTCCTTTTATCGGGATGTGTTTTTTTATTCATCACTGTGCCCACAACTTCGTTCGTGGAGGAGAAAAACTCATAACCCTCTTTTTGTCCGCATAGTTGGGTAAAAGTATCCTATATCCATATGTGCATGCCCAGCTACCCGTGTACCAAAAATAGTTGAAATCCGTTTAGCCGTTTATGCGTGATGATTGATTAAGCCACAACGACACAAACAAAACATCAAAAAAACGCTCCAGTTACCTGCAAATAGTCAGTTACAACTACGCCTATATACTATTCTGCATATTACATAAATATTACACGAAAATAATGAATTAATTAACATTCTAATAATATATAAAATCCTAAACTAAATTATAAGGTAAATTAAAACTACTAAACACACTAAAATTAAAACGAGTTAAAAAAGAACACCCCGTCCAGCAGTTCCGCCTGCGGCATGGTTCCCATTATGCTGGGGGCGTTACCTCTCTGAATGGCTAAGGCAATCCTCTGGGAGAGGTAAGTGCCAGCTCTGGGATCGCCGGAGGTGCGGCTCAACTGCGTCGACAGGGTCTTCATGAAGTTCTTCATGTCGGCTGACCAATAGTTTTTTTGAAATTATCTTCAATGACCAGATATTTCATTCCAATGAAAAAAAAATCGTAAACCTCTTTTTTCTTCACCATAGTCGAGAAAGTATACCTTCAAGAAAAGAGCGTACTCCCACCTGAAAGGCCGGCAACGCACTTGTGACTCCTCTAGTGACGCAAGTGTCTATGGGCGACGGTGATCGCTTACCATCAGGCGACCCGTCTGCTCGTTTGCCCCCTATGCCATAAAAAAAAATACTATAACCAACTGCGGATACCCAGCTACCCGCAAAAATAGTTGAACTCCGTTTAGCCGATTTTGCGTAAACATACGAAAAATAAAATAAAAAATATTTTTCGCTTCAGTGACCTCCAAATAGTCCCTTACAATAGTTTTTTTTAAAGATGTCCTCAATGTACTTACAGACATTTCAAACAAACAACTTTATTATAGTATAGTTCATTATGTGTAGTGTGTACAAACAACTAGAATCAGGTCTCAAGATTGCAAAACATTCTTTTTTCTTCAACGCCGGTATATTTATAGACTAACCTATAAAGTTGCGTGATGGGATGCGCATTGTAATGTGCGCAGGCGCATAGATTATACTTTTTACCACGGGTTCTAAATGTTGTTTACGTCTACATATTTCTTGAAACTCTTACATTTACAAAAAAAAAGTGCTTAGTAATGTTATTTTAGTTAATGATAAAAATTTTGGTGTAAAAATGAAATGTCTGTACACTGAAGTTATTTAAAAAAAAAAAAGTAACGGACTATTCGTCACTAAATCGAAAAAAAATTTTTTTTGGATTTTTTGTATGATCGTATGTGTCGATGTGGCTTCATCACGCCGAATCAGCTAAACGGATTTCAACTATTTTTGGTACATGGGTAGCTGGGTATCTCCAGATGGTTATAGGATACTTTTTATTCCGCTACGCTAAAGAAAAAAAAGGGGCTATCACTTTTTCTCCTCCACGAACGAAGTTGCGGGCACATATAAGTACTTAATAAATTAATATTCTAGCAGCGGTTGATATGATAATACTTAATAATAAATAAATATTCTATTGCATTAGCCCAAAAAAAAATCTAAATTACAATCTCATAGCCCGATATCTCTTTCCTTAAAAAAACAGTACCAACATCTGCTGGAACCTGCTCATGGACGTATTCTCGTATTGATATGATTAGGAGTGAGTCCCAGCAGAAGTGCAGTGACAGCAAAGTTCTCGAAAAGACCTCTACGTGTTGGATCGACATCCCCACGCAAGCTTCTCAAAAATCAGGGACGTACGAGCCCGTGACTCAAGGCGAGACAAGTAAATAAATATTAGGGACTATGTTACACAAAATCAACCCCCCTCCCCTCGTCCCCCAGTAGGCAGAGGCTAAGATTCATAGACAGACAGCAGAAATTTCCTAAAGATTCATCTTTGCCTACCAGGACTAAGAAGTTACTTGAATGCTATTAGGGCCAAAATTAACTGAAGGTTTGAGTCATAAAGTCGGTAAACTCGCTTGCACTTGCTCTTCTAAAGCGTTAAAGTTAAATCTTGCGGAACTTCTTCAATCTCTTAGATATATTTATAACCATACATCTGGAGTCTCTGGGATATTGTGAGCACAGACGTCAAGCGCGGAGAAATGGCAAACTTTTTGGGGTTAAAAGTCGACAACCATGCATCATTGCTTGCGTGTTGTGATCTGCATGGCTAAACTTGAAGATATGCTCTGATAGTTTTACGCCAAGTGTTTTTACTTTTACAATTTACGGTATCACGGAATATTATTTATAATTTTTTATATGCTTTCTTGAAGAACTACGCATTGAGTTTATATACTCAAAACATATATGTATTACAATATTTGTACATAGCCTATCCGCTAAGTACAAATATTGTAATAGATATAAGAGTTATTTCAAAAAAATGACTGACTGTTGAGTTTGTTTCGGCTTTCTTGTCTTCATTCTTGGGAATTTCATTCTTCATTCTTGGGAAACGCCTTAGAGTCAGACTTGTAAAAGTGCCTACTTACAGAATAAAGATCATTATTTCATTATTTCATTATTATGATTGTAATACCAAAGCCACATAAATTAACATGTTATTCACGACCAAGGACCATTAAAACTTGACTGTCATTCAGCATTTAAAAAGCCGTCCTCGTCTTTCAAACATTTTTTTTTCTTTTTCAAACAACTCCGTTCGCGGAGGAGAAAATGTCATAACCCGTCTTTTTTCAGTATAGTTGGGTAAAATTTTATATTTTTTGACAACTCGATGGTGATGTGATGTATATCGACAGGATATATAGGTACATATAAAGATTCGATCACACCAGTACTTAAAATTTAAGCATCGATGTGGTCAACCCTTAAACCATGAACCATTAAAAGAAGAGGACTGTCAATCGGCATACAAAAAGCCGTTCCCCGATATTTACAACGCCATCTATGTATAGTAATTATTATTCACAATAATTATCCAAATTTACAAGCGTGGCACAGTATTTACGTTACGATTTATTTATTATTAGCTATTTACGAACTAATTGTTAATATATGAGGTATATGTATCTTTGTTTAATTTGTTTCAAAGAAAGGGGTAGAGCTTTCTCAGGACGGACACGATTTACTTTTTATCCCTAAATAAAACGCTGAAGCGGGAAGTCACCTGATATAGGGATGACAAATTTTAAATAGTCCCTCGTGTAAATAAAAAAAACTGGGTCGTCATTCGAGCGTTTCAAATGCCCCACTTTCGTGGACACTATTTTGTCGAAGTATCTAGATTTTTGTGCGATTTGGTGGAGATTTTGGATTTCCACAAACTAGTTTAGAATCACATTAAAATCTACGGGCACTTGGACAAAAAATTGTCCACGAATATGACGTGGAAGGTATGCTCAAATAATGACCTATTTATACGCGATTAAGTCCAAATCTTCTTTTAATGATATGTGAAAATCTTGTAAGTTTAATCATTTTTTTCAAAGATTATTACTGTGCTCTAAAAGTCTGTCTTTCTCCAGCCCTGGCCCTCTGCGACTGGTCCAACCTGCAGTTGCGCAGACGCAACCTGGCCCGCCGCCACTGCGGGCCCAAGCAGCATACCGACAACTTCGCCCGCATCGGCAGCGTCGCCACCTTCGAGGCCATAGAACTCGTCCAGACCCTCAAACACATCACCAGGTACTTCATCATCATCTGAACATAAATCTTTTAAAGATCTCTTCTCTCGCTTGCTGCGCATCTATTTCCCGTTTTATCTTCATTTACACCAGCTGTTATATAACAGCCTACTACTAGGGCAAGTGTTTGTGTGATGAGCACGAATATTTTTTCCAGGGTCTTGGATGTTTTCTATGTATTTAAGTACCTATTATAATTTATCTATATATTATGTATATCGTCGCCTAGTACCCATAGTAAAAGCTTTGCTTAGTTTGGGACTAGGTCGATTTGTGTAAGATTGTACCTGATATTTGTTTATTTATTATTTATTTATACCCTACAATCTATCTGCTTTGCCCTAAGATTGACTGGTAGAGAATGCCTTATGGCATTTGGTTCGCCTTTTATACGCGATAAGTTTACTTTTGTGTAATAAAGATTAAATAAATAAGTCTCTCAAAGCTCGAAAACTTCCATCCTCTGCTGAGCATCTATTCCCCATCTCGTCTTTACATCGTCTGCACCGGCAGCGTCTTCGTTGTACTTCATCATCATTCCAATCCGGGAACGGCCATTATTTTTATCAAAATACTGCGTGTTAAAGACCAAAAACTTTCGTTCATTGTTGACCATCTTTCCTCGAAAGATTTTCACATGTCACTCAACTACGTCGTCAGGTTAATTTGCGACAGACACTTGTTTTTCTAGAACTTTCTCACCACGTTAGTCGGAAGAGCTATATACCTAGTACATTAGTGCGTTATTCTGCTCAATCTGAGAGATGTGATGGTGACCTTTTATTATTTAAATTTATGTTTTGATTCGTGAAAATGAACGGTTTTTTTTTTAGGTCCAACGAGTCTGCCATCAACCTGAAGCCCCTCCTCATGTCAACCGCCATGAACATGTTCAGCCACTACATGTGCAACGTCAGGTTTGACGACGATGACGTAGAATTCCGCAAAATCGTCGACCACTTCGACGAGATCTTCTGGGAGATCAACCAAGGTTACGCTGTGGACTTCCTCCCTTGGCTCTCACCGTTCTACAAAAAACATATGGACAAACTATCCAACTGGTCCCAAGACATCCGCTCTTTCATCCTATCCCGAATCGTGGAGCAACGTGAAATAAACCTAGAGACTGATGGCCCTGAGAAAGACTTCCTCGATGGACTCTTAAGAGTTCTTCATGATGATCCCACCGTTGACAGGAACACCATTATATTCATGCTCGAAGACTTCTTAGGAGGTCATTCATCGGTCGGCAATTTGGTTATGCTGTGCTTAGCTGCTGTGGCCAGGGACCCTGAAGTCGGCAAAAAGATTCGCTCAGAAATCGAAGGTTTGACCAAAGGAAAACGCGCCATCAGTCTCGTTGATAGGAGTAGTCTTCCGTACACCGAAGCTACTATCCTTGAAGTGCTAAGGTACGCGTCTTCGCCAATTGTCCCTCATGTGGCTACTGAGAACGCTGAGGTTGCTGGTTTTGGAGTGGAAAAGGGAACGACTATTTTCATCAACAACTACGAATTGAATACTTCAGAGAAATACTGGAACGAGCCGGAAAAATTCGATCCTTCTAGGTTTTTGGAACGCAGTAAGGTGCGTGTGAGGAGGAGCTCCCAATGCGACTCAGGTATGGAATCCGACAGCGAGCGAACTGGCCCGCTGGATAAGACGATGGAGGTTGAAAAAGAGGTAGTATCAGTCAAGAAGAACATCCCTCACTTCTTACCTTTTAGTATTGGTAAGAGAACGTGCATTGGGCAAACTTTAGTGACCACTATGAGTTTCGTCATGTTTGCCAACATTATGCAGGAGTTCGATATTGGTGCTGAAAATCTAGAAGATTTAAGACAGAAACCGGCATGCGTAGCTCTTCCTAAAGACACATTCAACCTGTACGTAGTACCCAGAAAGCATTGAAATAATATTTATTGTTGTAGATAATCTATCTTCGCAGCCATGGTAAGAAAATATTCTTTCGTTTAAGTTTTTTTTTTATTTGATCATAGTGAATAGTTACATGACTAGTTCCTGCTTACTTTAAATAGCAAAACAGTAGTTAGTAACAATTTAGTATTGTGAGCAGAAACTTGATATCATTCCTGTTTTTTGGAATGTGTCTATGAGACCATTGGTAATTTAAAGTAAAAAATTCAAATTATGCAATTGTATAAATAACAGGGAAAAAACATTTTCACTGTAGTGTATGTTTTTAGTTTTTGTTAGTTAGATTAAAAACGAGAAACGAAAAATAGGAGTGTTGTCGAGGCCAGAATTAGCGAATTTTTTAATCGCCTTTTTTATTATTTTTTATTTATTTGGGGGTTTTATTTATTTTTTTTGTTATTAAGAACAGACATGGCTGTGGAGAATCGCTCAAATCATTATTTATTTCTCGAAATAATTGATCTTTTTTAGGTTACTATCATTTGGTTTTTCTGTCTTAGAATTTTGTAAACTTGTCCGCAATTTAGGAAATAATGTGTTTGTGTGAGTGATTGATTGATTTTATACACTTATCAGCTTGTGGAATAGCTTTTAATAGTTTTTAGCAATCATGCCGGTTAATTCTTGTTTATTTATCCAGCGTAACGACGACTTTCTTCTGTTTTGTGGATTTGATACTTTTTAATACTGTACTTTTTTTTTAGTGTTTTAGATTTTATTTGTAGTGTTTTTAGAATTGCAATATTATTTTTATTGAAATTTAGATGCATTTATTTGTAGAGATAGATTTTTAGCGTAGTTTAGGTCGTCAATGAGCGTTTTGTGAAAGTTCCTTGTATTTAGATAAACCCTAAATGTACTATTAAAACGAATGAAATTGAACATAGTACATATATGGAAATCAAAGTAAAATGTGTAGATTGTGTCCTTCTAGTAACTACTGAGTTTATTTAATATTTTCTTCTGTTTCTGCAATTATCACTCATTTAAATAAAACAATTTGAACGCTTTTCAATTTGTGATATGCTGATTGGTAAATTATTAAAATTATATAATTAAAGTAACTGTCTTGACAAATTAGGCTCATCTGGCAAGTATGTACCTACACCTTTATTTTTTTGAACTTTGACAGAGAATAATATATCTTTTCTCAGTCAACCCGTGAACATGGAAAGCTGAAAAGCTTCCGAAACGTCGGGAACTCAAATGTGATAATATACGCGATATAATCCGTTAATATTGTTTTATTTAAATACTTAGTGTATTTTTAGAAGCCTTCAATTAAATATGATCGTTTCTTTTGCAGCTCAAATTGTACTTTTTTTATAACTCAAGGATACTAAATGAGGTTGTTTTTTTATATTTCGAGGCTTATAAAATGAACATATTCGTAAAACCCCAGTATCGTGACTTAACAGGATAACGTATTTTTTTATAATTATTGATTTTGGAAATCAAACCAACCATTTTTTGTGTAAACTGTGTATTTGCTATGTTCAATTTTGTTGTTTTAACCTCACTTGGGTTGTAGATTGTAGTTGGTCTAATACTTATCGTCGCTTATATTACAGTATCGTCCAAGTCTTTAGACAAAGTCTAAAATTCATACTAATGTATACGTATAGATTACCACCTCAGTGCTTCTAAATGTGGAATTTCACTGACAGGTCAAAGAATATTTTGCGAAGTGATTGTAAGAAATTTTTAGGAAATTATTCCCATATCACTAAATTGAGTAGTCCAATTGCCTTCCTCTAAGTTTTTGTTTAGTTTTACTTAAAGTCAAAAATAAGTAACACAGTTTTATTCCTGGTATTTTTGAAGTTTTTGATTTATTTACTTAACGTGAAAAAAATTGTTTTGGTAACAGTAAAATACCGTATTTAGATCTTTACTGCTCGGATAAACTATAACTGAATTTCTGTTGCCTCGACTTCGGTGGCTTCGGTGCTTACATTATTGTCAGATTGTGTAAGATTAGGTATCAACACATTTTAAAATGTGGAGCAATTTTGACGAGTTTCAGCATGAATGCCACCGAAGTTAGAGACCACGGAAATAAGCACGGAAACACCCAAAACCGATGTCTGTGTAACGATCTGCTTTATAGATACTTTCAATTAGCTTAGTTCATTTAATCTGTACTTGTAGTTATCTGACTTTACCTCAGCCGATCGTAATACTTGAAATATCAGTCAAATATTTAACGACACGATTAACGACATTATTGTATAATAGATAAATAAATTGTGATTTTGTAGAGGTTATCTTAGAATTTGAAATTATAGTACTTGCAAATTATGGTTTTGTTTTTTTTTAACCACGTTTAGTTTAGTTATTTTAGCCTCTAGGGCAATAATGAAATCCCTACACGGAGCGCACAGACAGACGTACCTTTAGACAGATCCTTGTTGATTTAACACTGACAATACTAGTACACTTCATATGTAACCGAAAGTAAAAAAAAAAAACAGCTAATTTCAACGTGGGGCACATAGTTCGACAGTTCCATAAAAAAATTGAGGTTTCAAGATTTAAATTTTGTGCAATAAGGATTACATAAATAAATTATGGTATATTTTACCCCTTAGTCAAATAATCTCAAATATCATAAATTTATGAAATGTTATTTTATTTTCTTTTATAACATTTACTTTGTAGTGACGTGTGTTCTAGATAGATACGGATAATGATGAATTAATTATACATTAGAAAGTTCCGCGTTTGTAAAGTATCTGAATCATCCGAAGGCCAATGTATTCATTTTTATAATAAGTTACCATGATTCTTTAACATTACCATTTCCAGCGGGCCTATGATGGTCGCGTTTATCACGTGATAAATGATATGATAGCGCGCCTGTCACTCTCGCACTCACATACGTGTCAGAAGGTGTCGGAAGCTATGTCATTTATTTATCGCGTGACAAACGCAACCATCATAGGCCCGCAGCTCGCAAAAATTACTTAAAATAGTCTTTAATGGCAAAGGCATATGGGGTAGACGACTATTAAACAGTCAAAAATGCATGGCCCAAACCAGAAACGAAATATCTTACTTTTACCGGGACACGTTTTTTATAAGAAGGCATATTAAACGTACGTAAAGTGGTTTAAAAAACATATTTTGCTTTTTTTTCTATTGTTTTAACATGTTTTCTTGTAGAACTGCGCACTAAGTTTATACTTAAAAAGGTATTTTTAAGATAGGATATAACACAAGAGTTACATAGAAAAAAATACTGACTGTTGAGTTTGTTTCGGCTTTTTTCTCAACAGTGGGCTCCTCCTAGGAAGTACCGTAGAGTCAGACTTGTAAAAGTGCCCTTGCGGTCTACAAAACTAATAATCATTATTTCATAATTTGCAATCTAGAATATCGGTTTTAATTGCAAATGAGGAAAATAGTTAGTCATTTAATTGCACAAAAAAATCCCACGTCACAATATTATGAGTAGGTTGCCGGTTGTAATCGTTTAGTGAGTCAGTGGCAGTTGTTGAAGGCAGTTGCTAAAAGTTAATAACTATTGTGAGTATCTATTTGTTTAGTTGTATTTGTGATCTTTTATGCTAATATTTTATACATTGATCAACCGTACAGTTTTTCGTTAAAAAGAAAGTGGGTTACTTTTAGGGTTCCGTAGCCAAAATGGCAAAAGCGAAACCTTTATAGTTTCGTCATGTCCGTCCGCCCGTCCGTTGAGTTTTTTTTTAATTTAGTGAATATTTTCGGTAATAATCGCTCCGAAAGTAGCTTAAATTGTGTCCTCCCTTCTATTTTCTAAACGGTATGTCCAAAAAATATGAAAAAAATTACAAAGATAAAACTTGATAAATACTTTCAACGAAATTTGTTTTCAACATGATCGGATATGCCGTTTTTGAGTTAAGAGTCCCCAGCAAGCTCGGCCGAATTTCACCTTCCCATACAAACGACACGTTTGGCTCAGTGGGTTGTACAACGGCCTACGAAGCTGGCGGTCCTGGGTTCGAATCCCGGCCAGGGCAAGTGTTTGTGTGATGAGCACGAATGTTTGTTCCTGGGTCTTGGATGTTTTCTATGTATTTAAGTATTATAATTTATCTATATATTATGTATATCGTCGCCTAGTACCCATAGTACAAGCTTTGCTTAGTTTGGGACTAGGTCGATTTGTGTAAGATTGTCCCTGATATTTATTTATTTATTTTATTTATTTAAACGGAGTTTCGTTCTCATTTTAAAACTACGGTTGTAATTAAATTGTTTGGGGATACGCTCTTTTGCTATTGTACTTTATTCATCTGTAGTGTGCATTTTTTTGGTCTGACATGCTCTGCGCCGTTTTTTGTTTGTATATTACAATACAATACAATAATTCTTTATTACACACCAACATGGTCAAGAGTAGGCGGTATAATCTATATCTAAGTAAAATAATTAAACCAGCTTTTGCGTTTATAATACTTGTGACGCAGGATTCAATAAAAAATACCGGCCAAGTGCGAGTTGGACTCGCGCACCGAGGGTTCCGTACAAATTTTTACTTACCCGAACTTTATTACCCGGTACCGATTGAGTTAAGTTTGCACCTGATATCTATAGCATTGGATACAAATCAGGTGCAAACTTGACGCAACAGGGTTGTTCATATAGGTTTTTGCAAATAAAATAAAAAATTGCTATTGAATGGTGCTTTTTTTCACATTTTCCTTAATAAAACTAAAACTAATAATAATAAAAAAAATTGTTCGAAAATGTGCAGGTCAAGCCCTTTCATATGATTTGACCCAGCAGCGAGACTTAAATTTTACCCCCCCTCATTCGTCGTTTTTTTTTTATAAAAAAAAAATATATTTTTAAATATTTCCTGTGCAATACATGTAGGCTGACCATGTTTATAAATATTCCAAATTTCAAATAGTTAGCATAAGTAGTTTTTGAGATATGGCGCTTTAATAGTCGGTCAGACAGACAGACAGACAGACAGACGGATAGACAGACAGACAGAGTCGCACCATAAGGGTTCCTTTTGTACCTTTTTGGTACGGAACCCTAAAAACATTCCCACGTTACGACATTATGAGTTGACTATGTGCAGTTGTTTACTGAGTCAGTGGCAAGCGTTGAAGTTAGTTGTTTAATGTGGAAAATATAAAAATAATATGTGAGGATTTGCTTTGTTGTGTTTTTGTAATTTATGAAATTTGTAATAAAATATCCGAACTGTCAAATGTCATAATGTGGGTTTTCTAAAATAGAAATATCACCAGTTCGAGCCATCATGACGTAAGTTGTAATCGAAAAGAAGTGTCGACATTATAGGGGGTTATTGCCAATATTCTACTAGCGACCGCGTACAGGGTGATGCAGCGTAGGGAGGACCGACAATCTGGTTAAGATCGCGGGATACCGAGGGATGAGGGTTGCGCACGACGGGAGATCCTTGTAGGAGGCCTTTGTCCAGCTGTGAAGGTCTATAGGATATGATGTTCATGATCACTATAGCTTGACGAACTCCCATGGTCTGTGGGTGACGTAGAGAGGGTGGGGGGGGGGGAGCATGGGGGTAAATATCCGAACTGTCATAATGTGGGTTTTCTAAACTGGAAATATCACCAGTTAGGAGCCACCATGACATAAGTTGTAATTGAAAAGAAGTGTCAACAATGTAGGGGGTTATTGCCTAACGAAATTTTGACAATTGGTATCCGAATCAACTGTCATAGCCCATACAAAATCATAACACTTGATTCTGATTCCGAGCGTCAAACGTGTTTGGCAATAGGGCGGCTGTGTTTTTGGTACGGTAAGATTTAAAAACATTTTTTGAGATCGTGTTTCTTCTTTGTCAACAAACGAATAGTCAAAACATCAGAAGTTAAGAACATAAAATTCAACCTCAACACCTTATTGCCCCGCAATTGATAAGTAAAAAGAGAGATTAAAAAAACCGACCAAGAGCATGTCGGACCATGCTTAATGTAGGGTTCCGCAGCAGTTTATACAAAAAAATGCACTACAGATGAAAAAAATACGATATGAAAAAAAACACTAACAAAAGGGCGTATCTCCCCGGCACTTACGTCCTCTTGCTGAGAAGCGCAGTTTTTTGACAATAACTTAAAAACGGTATGTATGATCATGTTGAAAACAATTTTCGTTTTAATTAAAAAAAAAAAATCGTTTTATTAATTTTTTCATATTTTTTGAACATACCGTTTCGAAAATAGAGGCGGGGAACTCAATTTTTCCTACTTTCGGAGTAAATATTTCCGAAAATATTAACTAAATCAAAAAATTGTTTAGAAATATAAAAATGATTTTAGAAGTTCTGTCGAATGGTGTGCCACACATTGATATTTGCTTAAATATTTTTTTCAGTTTCGGTTCATGTATGGAGTGCCCCCCCTAGAAATGTATATATTTTTTATTTAACTATCAAACTAAGTAGCGGCTTACACAAGACACCTATACTATAAATTTCATTACTATACATCTAATAGTTTCTGAGTAAAATGGCTGTGACATACGGACGGACGGACGGACGGACATGACGAAACTATAAGGGTTCCGTTCTTGCCATTTTGGCTACGGAACCCTAAAAATCTCTTTGTAGTCTACTTTACAGTAAGAATAAGTTGGTACATTTCTATCCTATTATAAAGTTGATACAAAAAAATACGCATTAAAAGCTATTTTAAGGTCACTAAATAGATTTTTTTTTTTAAATTTATTTTATGTTTTTTTTTATCGTTGTGGTTTCATCATAACAAAACCGTTACACGAAATTCAACTATTTTTGGTACACGGCTAGCTGAACATCCATAGATGGTTATAGGATACTTTATACCCTACTACACTGTACTTAAAAGGAGGGTTTCGACTTTTTCTCTTCTGCGAACGAAGTTGCGGGCACTTTGAAGTATGTATTTAAATTAAATTAGGATGGGATATAACCTGATTATGTTTTTTTTTCTTATTTGGATAAATTTGGTCGGATCGGACTGCGCATGCGCGGCGACGACCGGAAAAACCTATTTTTTTGTATAGTTAATGATGTTTATCCTCTGCCATTTTTGGATGTAGCTAATTTAGTGAGTCAATAGCAACCGTAGAGAATAGTTGTTTGTTTGTGGTTTCTGTAATGGTAAGTTGTATTTTTATTTATTGTTTGAGGCATCACGAACATAACGATAACTTTTAAATAACTAGAATCTAATTGATATTTGTATAGCTCTGAATGAATATTAAACGACTTAAAAAAAACTACATTTAAATGATAATTAATAACTGATATAATATAATTTAATTTTTGCATGCCAAATTTTTTTGTGAAATATGCTTACTCTGTTTTAATTTTTTAGCATCTCATGTCAGTATGTCTCAAGCATAATAAATTTCATTTTATTTCATAAAACAGAATGTATCCATACTAATATTATAAATGCGAAAGTGTGTCTGTCTGTCTGTTACCTCTTCACGCTTAAACCGCTGAACCAATTTGGATGAAATTTGGTATGGAGATAGTTTGAGTCCCGAGGAAGGACATAGGCTACTTTTTATCCCGGAAAAATACCCTTATCCGCGATAAACGAATTTAAGGCGGACAAAGTCGCGGGCAGAAGCTAGTTATTTATATTTATTTAAACTTTATTGCACAATACAAGAAGATACAAATGGTCGTTTTTACTACTCAATCTACTTCTATACTATTATAAAATTGTAAAAATGAAACGTCTGTACATTGAAGGTATAAAAAAAGTTATACGGACTATTTGAAGGGTACTGAATCAATATTTTTTTAAAGATTATATTTGTTTCGTTGTGGCATCACTACGGCAAATCGGCTGAACGGATTTCAACAATTTTTGGTACATAGATAGCTGGGTATCCAAAGATGGTGCTCGCGTGCCTCTGACTTTTTACTCTACTACGCTGGAAAATAGGGTTATGTTTTTTTCTTCTCCGCCGACGAAGTTGCTGGCGTCGTCATTTAATTTCATTTGTATGTTTGTATGTGTGGTTGTGGTTGAAACATTCATGGTTATAGGATAGTTTTTACACGAATATACTGAAGTGAAAAGGGGGTTATGACTTTTCTATCCTCCGCTGACGAAGTTGCGGGCACCTTCTAGTGTTTTAATAAATGTATAATGTATAAAATAATCATAAAATAAATAAATAATTATTACACGACAATTTTTACACAAATCAAGGCTTGTGTTATGGGTACTAGACGACGATATACACAATACATATAAAACATCCAAGACTATTAATATTTGCCCTTACCGGGATTTGAACCCAGGACCTTAGCTTCGCAGGCAACGTTACTCCCACTGAGCTAAACCGGTCCATTTATGTATTTTAATTGTGTGTATGTATGTAATCACTTTATTGCACATAAATTAATACAAAAAAATGGTATTACAAAACTTATCCCTGTCAGGGATCTCGTCCAGTTAACATTTAAGCAAATGAGAGCAAAAACGTTTACATCAAAGAAGTATTGTCATAACTACACAACATTATTAAACATACTCATTATTATTTTTGGCAATTATCAGTAAATATGCATTAACATGTTCAAACATTGTTAGCTCTTATCACACTTATTAACAACCGATAAGGAAAATAACGTAATACACACCATGGGCCGTTTTTAGTTTATTTACAACCTATACTAAGTAAGTACCTAAATTGAACAAATAAAAGACTAGTAGCACCAAGCTTTAAAAACTACTTCGAAGATAGAACATTAAACAAAACACTTCCGTACTTCCTAAATAGTCTGCCCGAGAACATCCGTCATGAGCCAAGGAAGCCCAAAATTAAAAAGGCCCTGAAAAAATATTGAAAAAATATTTTTTTATTACGCTTGAGTGCCTTGATTTAATTTAAAGTTAGCGTCAAATATATTCGTATTTATTATATTGCGTAGATATTAACATTTATACTAGAAGGCCGAAAAATATGAGATAACTTCTTGTTCTATTTTTTCACTATTACAATATTTTTTTGTTATAAGTTTTTGATTGTGAGATATCATAAAAAATATAAATATATAGGTAGTTTGTAAAAATATTACCAGCAATTTTTTGTGATTTAAAATTGCCTGGATGTATTTATTTGGAAAAGATAGGAAGATAATATAGCAGAAGCAAGTGTTAATATTGACAATATTGCTTACTGTATCTAACTTAAAAGAAAATTGGTAGCTTAATGTCTTAAACGTTTTAAAATTATACTTCGTTTAGGCCATTATAAGTTGCATTGATTAGATAAAAGTAAACATTTGTACTTGTTGATGTTTTTTTATTTAAATGCAGGAAATGCCTGAATCCCACCCTGCGTTCGTAAACTGTGGACAAAAGGAGGGTCTCGAAATATGGAGGATCGAGGTAAGTGAAATATCTATTCTATATTATAGACGAGAAAGTATGTATGTACGTTCCACTTAATCTCAAAAAGTACTGGACGATTTTTTATAAAACTTTCCAGTTATGTACCTTACGTATATCAGAATTGGACATAGGCTATAATTTATGTCGAATTACATCCCTTTTAGAGACGAAAATGGAGATAAAATTTTGAATGCACTAAATATTTTTTTTCGCCAGGTACTTGAAATCTTGGTAATATGCCTCACGGTTTATCATCAAATTGTCGACACTCACTTCGCCGAATTTCATTTCAAAGTCAACGTTTCATGTATTTTCATTTCGTCGACAATTCAGTTCGTGGAATGATCATTACAAGTAATTTTAAATCGTGTATTTTTACTTGTCGGATGATTCATTACATAGTTGTATTATGTCATGGAAAACGTTTTGTGGTTTATTGTTTCAAGTATTTTTAATTAACATATAAATTATTACAAGGATTATTATTTAAATTAAAGATAGTTGGCATACAAAGTTATCTATGACATTATGGTGAGAACGGAACGCAATGCTAGCGGATCCACGCGCTGAATGTGGGTACTTGAGATTTTAAGTTGTTTCTCTTGCCACATAACTAGTCATTGGAGTGTTTTGTTGTTATTGTGATATTATTGTTAAAAAAATGAGTGATTCACAAGAAAATATTGTTTGTGAAGTGTTTAAATCTAATAGACGATCATTGAAACTGTTTGTGGAAGGATTTACGTACAATAAAAATAAATGTGCGAAACATACTTTTTACTGTAAGTGTAGCCAATTTAATAATAGGCAAAAGTTCTGGCGTTTCGCTCGCTCGCTTCGCTTGCTCGTTAGGTTCACAGTTCTACCTAACACTCCTTCTCGCTTCGCTCGTCGTCGTACCTAACCTAACCGAAGTCTGACCTGCCTTAATGTAGAATACGTAACGCTTCTGACTTCACGCCTACCATAGTTTACTTTAGGTGCTGTAAGTGTAGCCAATTTAATAATAGGCAAAAATTCTAGCGTTTCGCTCGCTCGCTTCGCTCGCTCGTTAGGGTCACAGTTCTACCTAACACTCCTCCTCGCTTCGCTCGTCGTTGTACCTAACCTAACCGAAGTCTGACCTGCCTTAAAGTAGAATACGTAACGCGTCTGACTTCACGCCTACCATAGTTTAGTTTAGGTGCTGTAAGTGTAGCCAATTTAATAATAGGCAAAAGTTCTGGCGTTTCGCTCGCTCGCTTCGCTCGCTCGTTAGGGTCACAGTTCTACCTAACACTCCTCCTCGCTTCGCTCGTCGTGGTACCTAACCTAACCGAAGTCTGACCTGCCTTAAAGTAGAATACGAAAAATATAAAACTATGATTTATCCAGTGTTTTTTTCTTAGAATCTCAGTAAACAGCCATGACATATCAAATCCTTATCTACCAGTTAATTTAAAAACATCGTTTAATCGTCAACAGTTCATTTGCCATTAAAATTTACATGTATTCGATTATATAAGAATGAGTTGAAATAAAACGTCGAAGAAATGAAAATCGATGTAATATACTTCCTCCATTTAAAAAATATACGAAATGAATCATCGATCAAATAATATTCCTTATTTTTTTTTTTCTACGAATTAATAAAAGTAGAAATGAACTGTCGATGAGATAAAATTACACTAAATGAATATACGCGAAGGAAAAATTCGGCGAAACGTTTTCGGTGAAATGATATTCGATGAAAAGTTTGTCGGCGAAACAACGGGCACCCATGCCTCACATTTAAATTAGTAAAATATCGAATTTTGGGGAAAGACGTAAGCTACTTTTTATACCGAAAAAATACCTTTTATCCGCGATAAACGAATCTAAGGCGGACGAAGTCGCGGGCGGGCGCTAGTCTACTATTATATAGTTTTAAAAATGAAATGTCTGTACATTGAAGATATTTTCATAAAAATGATTGTAACGGACTATTTGGAGGCCATTAAAACGAAAAATTTTTTTTTTGGATTTTATGTCTGTTTGTATGTTTGTATGTGTCGTTGTGGCTTCATCACGCAAAATCGGCTAAACAGATTTTAACGCGCCATTGTAGTGCATCGGGGATGTTTTGCGAGGCGCGCACGGATGATTTCCACGCCATAATGCGCAAGAGCGTCGCGTCCCTGCTGAGGCGCCTGCGCGGCAGCCCGAACAGCCTCCTGCAAACGGTTACGGCGCGCCTGGATGGTCCCTTCCTGTATCACTGGGATAAATTACATAGGGCGTCTAACTGATTGTTAAATAATGCGGGTTCTATTGGAATTGTATGTACTTCTAACATAGGGTAAGCTTCTTTGTTACCAACGAATTATGGAATGTTATTCTGAAACAAATAAATGATTTGATTTGATTTAACAATATTTAGTACACGGGTAGCTTGGTATCTCCAGATGGTTATATAGGATACTTTTTACCCGAATATGCTAAAGAAAAAAAGAGAGATTACGACTTTTCTCCTCCGTGAACGAAGTTGCGGGCCCCTTCTAGTATATTATATATTTTGTTATGGAAGTAAACATGATCTCTTTCATAATATTTTCTTCTGTTTCCGCGATTATTACTCATTGAAATAAAACAATTTAACGGATTATATTACGTATATTATCTCATTTTAGTTCCCGACGTTTCGGAAGCTTTCCAGCTTTCCATGGTCACGGGAGGACTGAGAAAAGATGTATTTTCCTCTGTCAAAGTTACAATTTGTGCAAACAACCCATTTTTGAAAAAACAAATAAAGGTGTACATAGATGCCAGATGGGCCCGTGACCATGGAAAGCTGAAAAGCTTCCGAAACGTCGGGAACTCAAATGAAATATATACGCGAGATAATCCGTTAAATTTTTTTATTTCAAGGTGATATGATGTTGTTGATCGCTATAACTTGACGAACTCCCATGGTCTGCGGGTGACGACGGGAGACGGGGGGGCAGCAGGGGGCGGGTTAAATAGTGCGCATGGTGGAGCGCGATGACTCTACCGCGTGCAGTCTTCTTACTCGCCCCCGCTGTCTTTCCCCCCGTCGCCCGCAGATCATGGGGGTGTCACGAACGAACTTGTCAACTATAATTAACATAGAATGGTGAAATCGCGCACAACGACTGTATAGTATTATCAAACCTTAATAAAACTTAATTACCAAATCGTATGATTCTCATTAGGCTAAATATCAAATTATTGCATTTCGTTTTCGTAACTCTAATGATGCTTTTGCAAAATTAATTAGTCATTTATGAATGAGCCCCGCGGGAAAAACCTTATAAATTAATTTATTACGGCCCAAGGCAAGCCATGTTGATACGCAATGATTATTTATTTGAACAAAGCGAGCGATGACAAATACAATTTGCGCATCATAAATAAATATAGCGTTCAAGTTTTAGCCTCTATAGTTTAACACTTACTTTACACTGCATTGTATCACTGATATTGCAAGGAAACCGTACGATTATCCAGCTCAAGAATTGTTCAGAGAGCACAGGATACTCACGCTACCATGTGTTTGCATATTGGAAGCTTGCAAATTTGTAAGGTCTAACCTTGATCACTAACTACTCGCGAGCAAAACCACGGGAGAAACACCCTTGGGCTGCACCTGTTGCTCGTCCCGCGCCGCAGACTAGCCAAGGCTCGAAAGTCGTTCAGTGTTATCGGTGTGAAACTGTACAATACCCTTCCAAAGGAAATAACTAACTCACATCAGTGATGCAATATTCGCCAAAAGGCTAAAGAAATTATTAGTTGACCTGGCGTGCTACAGTGTTGACGAATTCGTATTTAGAGAGAAGAATGGAAACACCTAGTAAAATTTTAATTGAAATTTTAATACTTGTGTAACATTAATTATTGATTAAAAATTACATTCATAATTAGTTATTTATAATTATTAATTTAAATTCATAAAATGACAATTTTTGTAATCATATTTGACTTGTAAAACACTTTTTATCAATAAATTATCTGTATCTGTATCTCATGCAGAAAGCGGGCCAGTGCCAACGACATTTTTAAAATGTTCACGGATAAAGCAGATTCTCCCATTCACAGACATGTAAGCCGATTGACGATTAGACATAGTATTTACTGTTTTAATACCATATATTAATTATACATACTTTTTACTAACAATAGATGCGTATCTGACTAAATAAATATTATGATTATCAATAAAAATATTTAAGCCCTAGGGCCTACAACTTTAGCCCCGCTTCGCAAAGCCTTTACATGGAACTTTTTGAGCATGGGAAGCGAAATATTTTTTTTTTGGTGTATGATTGTATGTGTCGGTGTAGCTTCATCACGTCAAATCGGCTAAACGGAATATGTACCTATGGTACACGGGTAATAGCTGGGTATCCACAAATGGTTATATGGTACTTTTTACCCGATTACGCTGCAGCAAAAGGACGGTTATGACTTTTTCTTCCACCATAAACAAAGTTAATTTTTTAATTGACGACACGTTTGGCTCAGTGAATTGCACAAAGGCCTACGAAGCTGGCGGTCCCGGGTTCGAATCCCGGCCAGGGCAAGTGTTTGTGTGATGAGCACGAATGTTTGTTCCTGGGTCTTGGATGTTTTCTATGTATTTAAGTATTATAATTTATCTTTATATGTATTATGTATATCGTCGCCTAGTACCCATAGTACAAGCACAGTGTAATAAAGAGTACTACGTACAGTATGGACACTCCCTGAAAGTGCCGCCCACCCGCGCTCGGTTACCTCGCAGTTACCGGCTGAACTGTGAGTGGGAAGAGCGCGGGTGGGTGAAGCTTGCGGGCGGCGGGTGGCGGGCGGCAGGGAGTGTCCGGCGGGAGGCAGGGAGTGTCCACAAAAGATAAAGAAATAGCATAGATGGACTGTATTTAGGCAGAACCTGCATAGCTATTGTCGTCTCTTGTATCCTCGATATTAACACATTAGATAAAAAGAGAAAAACTTAGTCACTCTACTAGATCGAGAACTGCTGAATGTCACCGTTTTTGGTATACATTTCTAACTATGCATATACTGGGCAATAGTGTTGTGCAATTTCATCGACTATTATCGATGATTCACAGTTTTGTCATTGATCTCTATATTGTAAGTTATTACAAGTTAGGTTTTTAAAAGCGAGATAATGACATTCACAGATAAATGCCAGTAGCGGTTATGTATAGCTTATTTGCTTCATTCGCAAACATACGTACTTGTTTGTATCAATAGAATGAATTCTGTCCTTCTTTATACTGATTCATGGATTCAAACATAGGACACTCAAATTCTATTAACGTGGGAAAAGCCGCGGGCAAACGCTAGTACTAGTCTGTCAAGCGAATCGTGATACCTACACTAAAAATGCGGCAAATTTCCAAAATCATAAGCTGGTAATACGGAATGCATAGAAAGAACCTATTATCACCACTCGCTGGTCAGACTTTACATACTTAATTGGTATGTACGTTTTTTTTATATTTCAGAAAAAATACAGGGTTTCTTTTTCATCCACATTAAGGACATTAATTGTTTATGTGAAATAAAAATAATGCATCATAATTAGCACTATTTTTAGGTATATAATGATTTTATAGGCATATATCTTGATATGTTTACAAAATAAAAGAGGTCAGTACATAAATTGCAAGTTTAATTAACAGTATTTAATTTTAAAGAATGCACTGAAAGAAAAAAACTGTAAATTTAAAATGAAAACATCGAAGCAATATAGCAAGCTGCTAAATAAATAACGTATGAATGATGTGGTGATATAAGTTATACGTATTGAAATAATAGCATCACCGTAAAATTGTTTGCCGTTTAACGCTAGCTCTGCATCACCTTGTTTTTCTCTTGTTTCTCTTTCTTCAATGTGAGACCCTTGTCTCCGCTGTATTCGTTGTCTGATGACCGTGCGTCAGTCACCAAAATGTATCCACCAGGAGTCACGTGCTTCACTCGATAAACGGGTCTTACTTCAACCCAATACTGCCTCCGCCGAACGTGGCGTGCGGAGCCCCACGCACCTTCACCAATATGTGGGGTTGTAGCTCTTGGTGGAATATAATAAAAAGGAGCTGGTACGGGTTTGATGATCTGTATTCAACGTCTGTCCTAAGACATCCACATAATGAAAAATTTCCGCATAATGACATCAAACTGTCAAGAGACAGCTGACGTTCTTAAAATTGGAATATATTTTACATACGGCCTGTCTCTTATTAATAGTGAAGGATTAATACCTTCACAGTTTTTTACTACGATAACAATAATCACTTGCATTATATTTCATTTTTTTTACGCCACTATACTTCCTGTCATCATGATACACTATCTTCCAAACCTCTTCCACAACAGCTTTTACCACACTTCTTTATTTTCCTGGTTGCTGCACGGAAGTCGTACATGTTTTTAGCGGCTTACCTGTCTTCCTTAAGCTCGATTGCGCGACACTGCGGGTTATTAGGTGGATTGAATTCTTCGGGTACAAAATTAATGTTGTTGTTCTTAAGTAGCTTTAAAGCTCACCACATCTTCATCAGTTGTAGCAGTTGATGTTGATGGCAATGAGTTAATATAGTCATATTTCGCAATATGTCTCCTTTTTTACGGTAATTTCTGAAAAAAAATATCTTATTTAAAAATTGCCCATATGTAATCACTTAAATGAGAAACATATATATAAATAAAACTTACCGGTTGACAAGATAAGGGATGGTTTACGAATATAGTCGGCACTGCATGTGAATGGAGCATTCTTCGGTTATACTTATATCCCATGCGAAAGCAAGATTCCTCAAAATGCGCAGAGCATATTCTTGAGTACTGTGAAGGAATCCATTTCTCCTCTCTTTTTATATTTTTATCCATGCCTTCTTTAGTTCTATATCAGCAGGAAACCTGTTTATAATTACTGATATTAGTTTTGTTCACTTATGGTTCAAAATCAAATTACTAACACAAACGTTCCTAATAAAATTATCGATATAACGATAAACACCTACAACACCAAGCAGTAGGTTAAATGTCAAAATTCTTTACTTGCGTTATTTAAATGAGAAATACAATTACAAACTCCAACGTATGTTCAAAATCGATGTATAAAATGTGTATTGGTTTTTATTAATACACCTAGAATAAGAATCAGCACTGTAATTTACAAATTAAGTACAATAATCATGAGGTCAGCTTACCGGTGAGAAGATATATTTGTATTGTTTTCTTCGAAAACACCCATTTGGTGTGAAAACCCGGGCACTACACACGTCATAGTTTATTTTAAACATGCACATTAAACTAAAAGATCACAATTCATTCAGAAATTGTAATTTTTTTACACAAAAGATGGCTACGGTTTTGGTATCCAGCTGGATACCAAACAAATAACAAAGTAGCGCGCAGCGCTTTAAGACGCGATCGAGAAACTATTGCTATTTCGTTCTAGCATTAGTTTTTTTTTAAATTACCGTTGTATAGAAGAGCGCATACCATAGATACTTCTGTTCAACTTAATACAGTCCATCTATGCTATTTCTTTATCTTTGGTGTCCACAGTGTGGTACAAGCTTTGCTTAGTTTGAGCCTAGATCGATTTGTGTAAGATTGCCCGTGATATTTATTTATTATTTATATTTACTATATCAGCCTTTTAATGTTTTTTACAGAATTTCCAACCTGTCCCAGTGCCTACGAGTGAAAACGGGAAATTCTTCATTGGTGACTCCTATATTGTGTTAAAGGTACTTATAACTGTTACTTGGCGGAATTCCATATTAGATAAATAGATTTAGTTCCCTTGCTTCTCCACAAAATAGTGTCTTGGTTAGAAATCATCAGGAGATGCAGGAGATGTGGACGGTCTGGCGTCCACCCGAGAAAACTTTCTCTCTATAATGATGCCTCGTAGAGAGGCGAAACACGTGTCGAGGATTATACTACCTGGTGGTGTTTTGTTGTATTTGCATGCGCATTTTTTTGTGGAAACTGCATGAAAATATGCGCATGTGAGCACAATTTATTGTCACATCTAACCAAGACACAATTTCGCGGTAAATCAAAGGAACTATTATCCATTTTGTACCTATCTATTTTTAGTATGTCACAGGCATTTTACTTAAAAACTTCAAGATGTACATTAATACAATTTGGAGTGTATACGTGTCTTGTAGGTATACTTAGTAGTAATTAGTTCGGTAGTTAAATAACAAAGAAATATTTCGTGTGGAGTACTTACTCCATACATGTAGGTAATCGAAGCTGAAAAAGATTTTATTCAGTATATATTTTCGGAAATACCCTAAGTGGCTCAAAATTGTGCTCCCCCCTCCCTCTATCATGTAATCCGTATGTCCAAAAATATCAAAATAGACAAAAATAAAGCTTAATAAATACTTTCAATGATCGGATGTAGTCCGTTTTTGAGTTATTGGTGAAAAACTGCTCTTTTCAGCAAAACGATATAAGTGCCACGGAGATACGCTCTTTTAGTGGTGCACTGTTTTACTGCGTATTTTCTTCATCTGTAGTGCATTTGTTTGTAGTAGTTAACTTGGCTTTTAAATCGAAAATATTAACGTAAATGGCTCAATGCTTGCCATGAGAAGGGTGTAAGGATAGCCTTTGAAAATTATCCTCAAAGCCTGGAGTTCGAAACTATACGCTAACGATGCGGCAGCGAGCAATATTATTTTTATTATTGTTTTGCTGGCAGGACTTTAGAAGTTCCGTAAAGTACGAGTATGTACCAAATAAGCAGTACCATGCGCGTTGTAAAGTACTAGAATCCTCATAAAAGATGACACACCGCTGCATACGCACACGTCACGCAAGCGGTGTGTCATCGCATACAGTGTGTAAAAAAATATTGGCAATGACAAAAAAAATTACAATATATAGCCTAATATTTTCTTCTGTTTCCGCGATGATTACTCATTGAAATAAAACAATTTAACGGATTATATCGCGTATTTTATCTAATATATGGCCTATGACCAAATAAATAATATAAAAACTAAATAATAATACAATGTAAAAAATATTAAAGACATCAGGCACGCAATATTCCCGCTCCTACCGCATCCACTTCTGGCTGGGCAGTCGTAGCTCGCAGGACGAGAAAGGCGCGGCGGCCATATTGTCTGTTAACTTGGATGAGGCCAAGTTCAACGGCGGCGCGGCGCAACACAGGGAGCTACAAGGGCACGAGAGTGACTTGTTCACTGGATACTTCCAGCCGAGTGAGTAAAACAATATTGCTGACACAGAAATATTGCTACTTATATTTCTTTTTATTTTAGTATATAACTTAACTTAGTGATGCAAATAGCGCATGTTAAAATATTGCTGGCAATTAATGCATTAAAACTGTATTAAAAATATTGCTGAAAGTAAAATACAGATATATATATTTTTAGGGTTCCGTAGCCAAAATGGCAAAAATGGAACCATTATAGTTTCGTCATGTCCGTCCGTTCGTATGATACAGGCATTTTACTCAAAAAGGGTTCCGTAGCCAAAATGGCAAAAACGGGACCATTAGAGTTTCGTCATGTGCGTTCGTCCGTCCGTCCGTATGTCGACATTTTACTCAAGAACTGCTGAATGTATATTGATGAAATTTGGAGGATAGGTGTCTGGTATAAGGCGCTACTTAGTTTGATAGTTAAATACTATATATATATATATATATATATATATATATATATATATATATAAGACAAAGAGCCTCCATTACCATCTCCGTTATATATATATATATATATATATATATAACGGAGATGGTAATGGAGGCTCTTTGTCTCTGCGTTCACCCATCGCATAAAATCCCGAAATAAAAGCACAGTGTGATGGCACGAGTGTGTAATAATTTGTTACAACACGAAAATTAACTTAAAGTAACACGATCACAATGATTTACGCGGATTGTATATAGAAACGTAGTGAGTTCACTACGGGGCTGGCTAGCCAACTTGACTGTTCGGCTGATCGATCAGAAATATTCCCGTTTGACCGCTCGGACACGCTTTTATGTGACATTACCCCCGCCAAGTTTGTTACCTTGCTTAGAAACAGGCGGGTGCACACCTGCCTGACAAATAAGGAAGAAAACCAGTGTTGCCAGCCCAGTATCGACCTCACTCAAGCTACCCGCTTGACGTTTCTGATTGAAATTATTTCTGAACAAAAATTGTTGTCTATGGCTAAACGGCAATCCAAGTGACATCATCCGTCATCTCGTTCTGACAACTGAGACGTCAAAACGAACGGTGCCGTCCGCCACCATGCTCCGACATATATATATTTCTAGGGGGGGGGGCACTCCATACATGTAACAGAAACTGGTTTTTTTTTCAGCAAATATCAATGTGTGGCACATCATTCGACAATTATTCTAAAAAATATATATATTCAGTGAATATTTTCGCAAATATTCGCTCCGAAAGTAGCAAAAATTGTCCCACTCTATTTTCTAAACGGTATGTTCAAAAAATATGAAAAAATTTAGAAATATAAAACTTAATAAATACTTCCAACGAAAATTGTTTTCAACATGATCGGACATACCGTTTTTAAGTTATTTCCAAAAAAACTGCACTTCTCAGCAAAAAGACGCAAGTGCCGCGGAGATTTTTTTACATCGTATTGTTTCATCTGTAGTGCATTTTTTTGTATAAACGGCTGCGGAACCCTACATTGAGCACGACATGCTCTTGGCCGGTTTTTTATTAATTTCATTATTTTAAGTTTATAATGCTCTATTGTTTAAATTTCACCTAAACATTGCTGGCAATAACGGTAGGGAGAAAAGAGAAAATAAAAAGCTTTATTTTTAAAATTTAAGTGGTAGTAAAAATTATGAAGGAAAATTGCCGACGATTTATTTAAATTTGGGCGGAAATTAACAGTACCTTAAGTCGGGTGAATAGAACAATATTGCTGAGGGTCGAAATATTGCCTGCAATATTTTTCGTGTTTTTTATAACACGGTTGTATCTACCTCTTGCATTAATATTGGGTACCATAGTGCACGGGACGCTTCCAACTGAGTAAGAGAATTAGTCCATATTTTACCTTAGGAATATAAATATTGCTGGCTATATTTGCAGAATTACGTGATTGAAAACATATAAGATCAATATCGCCATTTTTTAACCAGTGAGGACCAGTGTTCTGCCATAGATAAATCAGTACTTGGCGCCACCGTGACGTTAGGTCTGTGCTGTGATTGGTAGATTGCGGCATTCTTGTTAATTAGAACTACATGACGTCATCAAAAAAATGCCCTACTTTTTGTATTTTGGCTATAAGCCGCGGGTACAAATAATTGTAGAACAAATTTTGTCAGTATTGATAATTTGACAGGCATTCTCGTCACCAACACCAAGGACCATTAAAACAAGAGTACTGACCATCTCCATACAAAAAGCCGTTCCCCGATATTCACAACGCCATCTATGTACCGATAAGAATATTTTTTTACAATTATTCCATTTTGTAAGCATGACACAGTTATTAAATATTACGATTTATTGATTATTAGCTATTTGTGAACTAATTGTTTCTATATTTTGTTTCTTTATTCTATTATAAATAACATAGTTAAATGTTTATTTTCATGGCGCCACCTAGTTTTTGCAATAATAGGTATCTCCTTGCGATCGGAACAGTATGCAAAGTATGGCAAGTGTCAGTCCTCTTGTTTTAATGGACTTGCCAACACTAACGGAGCGTGCTGAAATCGCGCTAAAGATAATTGGAATATTGCCAATGATGGCATTTTGGCATACTTCTCCCTACAACGTCTTATTCTTGAACGCCAATTTCGCCAGCTCTACAAACGGTTCCGTGGTGTAGTGGTTATCACATCTGCTTTACACGCAGAAGGCCGCCAGTTCGATCCTGGCCGGAATCACATCTTTTTGTATTTTTTAATGTTTTTTTTGCGGACTTTCTCCAAGTGCGCACACGCATTGTAAACTTTCACTTGACTTTCACACAGAGCTTTGAACGCATATAAGCGTTTATCATCATCATCATCATCATCATCATCATCATCATCATCATCATCATCGTCATCATCATTCTATCAGCCTACAAGAGCCGTCCTCTCCCAAAGTTCCCTATAACGACCGGTCCTGATCCTGACCAGATCGTCGGTCCATCTTTTTGAGTCTGATTGCGTAGATTGATCAATTGTGTACAAGGAATCTGTACTATCATCTGTAGGTACTATTATAAAGTTGTAAAAATGAAATGTCTGTAAGTACATTGAAGATATTAAGATGGTTATAGGATACGCTTTTATCCGACTTCGCTGAAGAAAAGAATTAGGTTAATGACTTTTCTCCTCCGAACGAAGTTCCGGCCACTTTTTAGTATTCACTATAGCTGGTACTGCGTAAAAGTTTGAAGAAAGCTTATGTAAGTTCCGTGACTATATAAATGGGCATTCAAAGTATGTACGTAAAATGGTCCTTATATTGTATTTTTTTTCAGTGATCCGCTACCTAGATGGCGGCCACGCTTCAGGCTTCAACCATGTGACCACCAACGCAGGCGCAGACAAGCGCCTCTTCCAAATCAAGGGCAAACGAAATGTTCGAGTTTGGCAGGTATCATGTTATATGCAGGCGTTTTTGAGATCTAGTATTTAAGAAAGTGATAGATTCAGGCAGTTTACATTTCGGAATTCCATATTAGACTAATGGATTATAGTTCCATTTGCTTTTCCGCGAAATAGTGTCTTGGTTAGATGTGACAAATAATTGTATGCGCATGTGAGCACATGCGCATATTTTCATGCAGTTTCGACGATAAAATACTCGTACTAATACATCACCACCAGGCGGTAGGTATACGTGTTTCGCCTCTATACGAGGCACCCGAGAAAACGCTTCATCTCGGGTGGACGCTGGACCGTCAACATCTCCGGCATCTCCTGATGATGTCTCTTAGAGAGGTGAAACACCTGTCGAGGATTAAACTGTCTGATGGTGGTTTGTTGTATTTGCATGCGTATTTGTTTTGTGGAAGTGCGACCTCGCACACCCTTACTCTTTAAAACTACGATTTTAAACAATATAAAAGTAACAATTTTTTTCTAGCCTATATATAAGTCCAAGGCCCCATCTCATCAGTATGTTATAGTGTGACCAACACTGCTGTACCGCATCTTAGGTATGCGAGCGGCGAGACGGGGGGGCAGACGACGGCGGAATGACGCGGCTGCTCTGCCCTCCTGTCTCGCCGCTCGCATACCTAAGGCGCGGTACAGAGGTATTGGTCACACTATAATTAGGAATTAAAGGAACTTAGCTTGTAAAGTTCAATTCCAATTATGCGAGAGCTTCCACCGAAGACGATTAGCATTTATTAGCATTTTTCTAAGTAATTCTGACACTGTTATCTCCTGAGTTACCGGATAGAAACAACATGAAATTTATACTCCCTGGAGCCCGGTTCTCAAAAGCTTGTAACTTGTACTACAAGCGGATTTTTCTTTTTAATTCATATTGTTAGAAAGATATATCCGCTTGTAATACTAGTTAGGTTTAAGTGTTTATTTAGCCGGCCCCTGCTATACATTTGTTTGAACAACGTGTGTATTTCTTCTCCAGATCGAGGCTCACGTATCCAACCTGAACAATGGTGACTGTTTCATACTAGACGAAGGGCACGACATCTTTGTATACGTGGGAGAGGAGGCCAAGAACTCGGAGCGCATCAAGGCCATCGCCGCAGCCAATCAGATAAGAGACCAGGACCATAATGGACGGGGGAACGTGGAGATCATTGGTAAGTAGGGTTCAATAATGTACACAGTATACGAGTATGTTGGTCTTATAAAAGCCAACCGTTTAAATGAGTCGTTGCCTGCGGTAAGAGAGGGACGGGTCGTGGTGACAAAGCGGTGAGAGAGAAGGAGAGAGAGCGCGTGTCAACTCCCTTGATGTCATACCCCTGCCCTCTGAAACGCCAGACGTCTCAATTATACGGTCGGCGTATAAATTAGACAGGGAGAGCCACACCCAGATAAATATGAACCAAGTAAATATTTTGATTAGATTTTCGATCGCTATTCCTCGGGCAGTTAAAGGAATATTGTAAACAATTTCAGATGCATACTCCAGTGACGCTGACCTGGACAACTTCTTTTCTGCCCTGGGATCAGGTGATAAGAACTCCGTCTCCCCTGCCTCTTCAGGAGGCGATGACGAGGTATGTTTATTTGGGTACAAACGGTACATTGATCTTAAATCCAATCCAATTATATAGCACATTAACATATTAAGTTGCCACCACTTACTGACCAAGGACCATTGAAACAAGAGGACTGACCATCTCCATACAAAAAGCCGCTCCCCGATATGTACCACGCCATCTATGTATAAGAATTATTTTTTACAATTATTTAACTTTGCAAGCATGCTACAGCATTTAAATGTTACGATTTTATTATTAGCTATTTGTGAACTAATTGTTACTATACTATGGGTCTTTATTCAATTATAACATCGTTAAATGTTTAGTTTTAAGGCGCCATCTAGTTTTTGCCAGAATATCTCCTTGCGATCGGAACACGATCCAAAATATGGCAAGTGTCAGTCCTCTTGTTGTAATGGTCCTTGCTGATACACGGTATACATACTTGATAATGGGGAATGGATCCATATTTTCAAAAATCTGGAGATTTTGTTTATAGGTAGGAATAAACCTCCTTATTATCAGGAAAACAATACAGATTTTTCTGTGGCTTGGAAAAAAATAAAAAGATGAAAAGATGTCGGTGGGCCTATATACGAGTACCCGCCTTAAACGGTACGGCAGGAATAACAGTACATTTACAGCCATTTTAATCGAATATATCAATGCTGCCTTTGCCGTACCGTATAAGGCGGGCATATGGGCCGAGACCTTTTAATTTTTTTATTTTTTTCCAAGCCACAGAAAATTCTGTATTTTTTTCTGACAATAAGGAGGCTTATTCTATAAACAAAATTTCAAGATTTTGTAAATTTTCATCCATTCCCCATTATAAATATTAGGGACAATCTTACACAAATCGACCTAGTCCCAAACTAAGCAAATTACTAGGCGTACAAATACATAATATATAGATAGATTATAGTATCGAACCACGTCAAAACGGTTGGATAGACTTCAACTATCTTTGATACACGTGTAGCTGGACATCCACAGATGGTTAGAAATACTTTATACTCGACTACGCTGCAGCAAAGAATGGGTTATGACTTGTTTCTCTGCCACAAACAAAGTATAGTTTTAATTAATCGTATTTATTGTGACTACGATCATTGTCTAAAATCTTTTAAATATCAGAAGACAAAAAAATATAATTACTTTTTATTTGCAGATGTTCGAGAACGGTAGTGTGAAGGAGGCGAAGTTGTTCGAGATATCTGACGAGTCTGGCAGAATGAAGATTACAGAGATCAAACCTATCACTGGAAAAAAACAACTTGATACCAAGGTAAACATTGTGACAACTAGCGACATCTAGCGTGGAGTAGTTATACTTATCGCATTTATCTCATTAGGTTACATCCTACGTAGAAAGTAATCGTTGAAAGTTTCATTGGAATTATGAAATACCTAGAAAAATCTGATGATCTTCATTTTCAAGCAACAGGACCGATTATCTTAGATCATCAATAATTCATACTAATATTATAAATGTGAAAGTGTGTCTGTCTGTCTGTGAGTCTGTCTGTCTATTACCTCTTCACGATTAAACTGAGATAGTATGAGTCCCGGGGAAGGACATAGTCTACTTTTTATCCCGGAAAATACCCTTTTCCACGATAAACAAATTTAAGGCGGACGAAATCGCGGGCAGAAGCTAGTACATGATATGTGAAGCCTTGACCTGATTTATAACTATAATAAAGTTATTAAAAAGTAAATGTTTGTACAGTCAATAGCAAAGATAAATATCCACACAAAGTTCCAAAATATGTATACATAAACCTTACCGCCATAATAATAAGACCTGTGTACATAATTTTGAAACTTTGTGGTATACTTATATTTACTTACTAGCTTCTGCCCGCGATTTCCTCCGCCTTAAATTCGTTTATCGCGGATAAGGGTATTTTTCCGGGATAAAAAGTAGCCTATGTCCTTCCCCGGGACTCAAACTATCTCCATACCAAATTTCATCCAAATCGGTTCAGCGGCTTAAGCGTGAAGAGGTAACAGACCAGTAGGTGCCCACTAGTATTTAGCTATATAAAAACGAGAAATAATAAAGTACGAGTACACAGAATTTTAATTATTTGCAGAGCATAATTATTTTTTCTCAAACATGCATTGAAATATTGACGTTGTGTTCCTTATAATAAATAAATAAATAAATAAATATTACTGGACAATTTTACACAAATCGAACTAGTCCCATGGAAAGCTCAATAAGGCTTATGTTATGGGTACTAGACGACGATATATTTAATAGATAATATTACTTATATACAGAAAACATCCAAGACTCAGGAACAAATATTTATGTTCATCACACAAATATTTGCCCTTACCGGGATTTGAACCCAGGACCTCAGCTTGGCAGGCAACGTTACTCCCACTGAGCTAAACCGGTCGTCAATAGACCCTGAAGTCCCACATTTCGGGTGCAGCGCAACGAGGGGCACCGACCGTCTTTTGTTTCAATTCGCTCCGAGCGCCGAAGAGATCGAATAACTATGTATATTAAAATAATGTTTTAGTGGAAAAAAATATTTATTATTTAAAAAATATTGGTTTTTATTTCTTTGCATGTTTGAGAAAAGCACTATACAAGCCTCGGCGCAAACAGGGATTGTCGGCCTGGTATCTCTAGATGGCCTCGTTAACACTCGACCATCTATAACTACTCGGCCGGC
Source organism: Hedya salicella (assembly GCA_905404275.2). Lineage (NCBI taxonomy): Eukaryota > Metazoa > Arthropoda > Insecta > Lepidoptera > Tortricidae > Hedya > Hedya salicella. Next base: position 3,077,586 of record FR990120.1, read on the forward strand.
AATCCCCTACTTCGCAGCCTCTGCAGTAATGTACTATTATAGGTTAAGGTGCGTCCACACTTGTATCATTTGCCCGTATCAGATCATCGTCGCGTAGTCATGCTACGGCACGGTGATCGGATACGAGCAAATGATACAAGTGTGGACGCACCTTTAGGTTACTTTTCTGAGCGATTAAGTACTAGCCTATAAAAACAATGTCGATCATTTTCAGACCATAAATGTACAGTATGTACGCAGCTTTTCAAACAGTGGCTAGCTGAGTTAGATTTGACAGTTGACATGTGTCGTATAATTTTCTAAAAAAAAACTTCTTCATTTCAGGAGTGCTATATCCTGGATGCACACACTAGTGGAGTATATGTGTGGGTAGGGAAGAAATCAAACATGAAGGTAACCCAGTAATATTTCGATTAATCAACTTTTTTTTTAAACTGCGCGTTTTGCTAGAAATTTCCTGTATGTTTGTATGTGTCGTTGCGGCATGCGGCATAATAACTCAGGCATCGGATAATCGGATAGATATTTACCTAAAGTTGCCAAAAACCCGGCAAAAGTTGGGCAAATATGGAGTCGGCTTCTTAATTAAATTATTTTAATAATATAGGTTCCGGGATTCCGGGATTGCATAAAAGGATACGAGGAAGTAAAGATACACAAACATGGTTCATCATTCACGTATTTCAACGGGTAGCTAGGTATCTCCAAATAGTTATAGGATACTTTTTACTCGACTACGCTCAAGACGAGAATCGATGACACGTTTGGCTCAGTGGGTTGTACAACGGCCTACGAAGCTGGCGGTCTCGGGTTCGAATCCCGGCCAGGGCAAGTGTTTGTGTGATGAGCACGAATGTTTGTTCCTGGATCTTGGATGTTTCCTATGTATTAAAGTATTATAATTTATGTATATATTATGTATATCGTCATAATACAAGCTTGGCTTAGTTTGGGACTAAGTCGATTTGTGTAAGATGGTCCCTGATATTTATCTTTGGTGCAGCGATCATGGTATCACGCTATAGATGTGGATAATAATAGTAAATTACGTTTCAAGGGCCGTAAAAGTTTAATTACGAACGAGTGTCATTGAAGCCCGAAGCCGAAGGGTGAGGGCTTTAATGATACGAGTTTGTAATTTCTCTTTTACGGCCCGAGTCACGTACGACGTTTTTCATCACATTTGCGAGGAAATAAAAAATAAAACAGCAGTAAAAATTTACATAATTTTTTGTCTTCATCACACTTGCGGTCGAATTACATGCTAGAAATGCGGGCCGTAAAACCCAAATTACGCCCTAGGGCTGTAAAGTGAGATAAAAGATGTAAAATTACGGCCCTACGTAATTTTGATTTTACAGCCCTAGGTCGTAATTTGGGTTGTACGGCCCGCATTTCTAGCATGTATTTCGACCATTTACGAGCAAGTGTGATGAAAAAAATTTAACTATTGAACATAGCTAATATTGTTAAAAATAATCCTATTATATCACTTCGGTTGATATTTGCCACACCTATCGCACTCTACCATGATAGCTTTACCAAAAATGCTATCAAATTTACGATAACTTTTTATAAGCCTTTCCTTGGGCAACCCGGTGGGAATCGGCTTATATAGACGCCATGCCACTGGTAGCTTCTAGCATCTACCTAGTCATACAGCTGCTTTTGTTTTGGTTATAGGAAAAGTTGGAAGCAATGAGCAGAGCGGAAGAATATCTGAAGACCAGCAACGGGCCTGCCTGGGTGAGTACAGACTAAACCCACTCCCACAGAACAAATACGATACAAATGATCTTTATATTGATTTAAATTTACACGATCTTCATTCATTATGAGAACACAATAAAACGGGGCTTAATCGCGTAGAAAACGCGCGAGGGGGGGGTTACTTACGCTTCAAAGTTCGAGGCAACGGTCCAAATAGGAAAAATGTCTGACGTAATATGTGGACGTCCCTTAGGGGTAGGTATACCCGGGGCACCTTCACCACCAAATTTAGGGGCTGGGGTCAGAAGTGAGAGAAGAGCAATAAAATATTTTATCGAGATTTTAAACATGTTTTCTATTTGAGAGTTCGTCTTAGACTAAGATCTGAATAGATATACCTATAAAATAGATTTACTTTTAAAATACTAGCCTGTCCGACTCGTATACTAGCGTGGAAGTTGTAATACTCTTAATGTGCTTTACGATCTCCACAATAGCTTAAGTAAATTGTAAATAATGTAATTTTCAGGTGCATGTGTCAAAAGTGCCTGAGGGAGGTGAGCCGGCGACGTTTAGGCTGTTCTTCCCCGGATGGGCCTAAACACCACACTAATATGTTTTTCAACCTGTGGGCCTCCGTATATAACCGATTTTTCTCCATCTTCCCACGCACCAAAATATATGGGATAGAAACAGTTCAAGCAATCTTGTTGTATTCATTGAAATAAAACAATTTAACGGATTATATCGCGTATAATTTTTCATTTCAGTTCCCGACGTTTCGGAAGCTCTCCAGCTTTCCATGGTCACGGGTGGACTGAGAAAAGATGTATTTTCCTCTGTCAAAGTTACAATTTGCACAAATTTGCACCATGGAAAGCTGGAGAGCTTCCGAAACGTCGGGAACTAAAATGAGATAATATACGCGATATAATCCGTTAAATTGTTTTATTTCAATGAGTAATAATCGCGGAAACAGAAGAAAATATTAATCTTGTTGTATTGTTTATGTTTAAAAAAGTATGAGTCGCGGATTCAGGGATCAGAACCGGTATTTTTTTCATACAAAATATCTGAAATAACGATTCGCTTTTTTCTTTTCATTAGGAGATTTACGTATATTTTATTAAAATTTTAGAACTTGAATCAGGTATTCTGTGATTATTTTCTCTTATCCTAAATACAGTTTCAAGACATTCCAGAAATAGCGTGTATTTTAGAAGATTAAAATAACTATAGAAAATTATAAAATTTAAGAACCCCCCCCCGACTTGTTCCACTAAAAGCTGAATATCTTGGAGAAGAGCGTTCCGATTTTCATTAAACAAAGTTAAGAATACTCGGGATAAAATTATCTATGACACAAAAAAACCGCACTCAAATCGGTCCATCCGTACGGGCGCTACGATGCCACAGACAGATACACAGATACACAGAGTCACAGATTCTCAGACACGTTAAACTTATAACACCCCTCTTTTTTGTCGGGGGTTAAAGATACCGGTTCTGATCCCTGCGCGGACTCATATACGGATTTTTGAGAGGCTTGAGTGGGATATGGATCGAACACGTAGAGGCCCTTTCGAGAAGATTGCTGTGACTGTATAGTCAGACATAAAATTATACTGTTTTTAGTATTTGTTGTTATAGCGACAACAAAGATACATCATCTGTGAAAATTTCAACTGTCTATCTATCACGGTTCATGAGATACAGCCTGGTGAAAGACGGCCAGACGGGCAGCGAAGTCGTAGTAATAGGGTCCCGTTTTACCCTTTGGGTCCGGAACCCTAAAAAAGACCTGGCCTCTTAAAGGGGGTCGCGAGGCCTCTTACAGAGTCACAGTTATATAAATCCGAATTTAATATTTTTAATATTTCAAAACACATGTTTGAATCCGGACAGAAAAGGGGATTGCGTCATGAATAATGTAGAAAAGCACTGCCATAATATTTAACTATGATGACACAATGTGTGGTAATTATTGATTAATGTTTTATTAAAATTTGTTTGAGTTTAAGTATATTTTTAGTTTAAATTTTACTGTAACATAATTGTCTCATTAAAAAATATATTTAAGTAATGTATATTAAATATTGTAAGGGCGCTTAGGCGGACATGTTTCACTAAATAAGTGTGCACATCATATGAAGAAAGCAGTGCAGTGCAGTGTCCTAATTGCCAAGAGTGTGGTACGGTAGAAGATGTGCACCATTTTTAGTGTTATGAGTCCGAACACGCGCTAAAAGATATAGGTTAATAATACATACAATCGTAATCGTGTTGGTATTTTCCAATCTATATTGGCAGAACCCATGTCGGGAGCGGTGAAATGTGTAACCATTTTTTTTGGAAATAAGTGTATACAGTGTGTTTGTTCAGCGATGTCGGAGCTTTTAAGGACGTATCAACAATCAATTTTATCGATAAATTACCACGCGATTGTTTTTGGGTCAACGGTAATTAAATGGCGGCAATTTTAAAATGTCAAAGAAATGAATACGGGTGCACGTGGTATTTCAATTATTTATAATTTCAATCATTGTCATGTTCATTTCCTTTGATCAAAGTTCGTAAAATAAAGATAAAAAAATATTTGCAACAAGTGGAGCAATTTACTAATTAATGCGGATGTGTTTGAAAATTTGGCTCAGTCTTGAAATGTTAGTTTTCCTAAAAAGTCCTAATGCCAAAATGTCTGCTTCCCATAATTGTTATGTGTATTCTGGACTATTCCTTTCTTTATAATATAATTTATGATTTTAATTTATACATACCTTCTTTTTTATTGCTCTGTAGTCAATATTTGCATGATTTATAATGCATGATTTTTTTTATCGCTTTTCTTAACTAAATATCAAAATGCCGAAAAACTATTTCAAAATTTGAAATTAAAATTAAAATCGGCCAAGAAATACGCATAATATAGGCATTTTAAACTAGTACTATATGCATTGTTACGTCAGAGTGCACTCCGGCCATATAAACTCCATATTAAATTCTGTTTTGCAAGAAAGAGATAGAATGAAATGTTTGATAGCTTATATCTTGGTTATTTTTATAGTTATTCGTTTTTTTTTGTCTACTGTTTGTTATAAAAATAAAAATTCATACATATTCTCTATTGTAACATTTCTTGACATTTGTATTTTGCATTATTTTGTTACATATCGATTTTATTGTTTGTCATTTTAGTAGATGATAATTTTCAGCATATGATGAGATGATGTGATTGATTTAGTACACTAAATTCTATAGACGTCTTGGTGTATAGCTTTGTGAGTCTATATATGTTAAATTACCTGAATAAATCAATAAATAATGTCATCACATTTGTGGTATAATTTCTAATTGACATTTTGAGAATGCAGACATTTTGAGAAACAACCATTTTTAGGAAACTGACATTTCAGACATGAACTGACGATTTGTTAGTTTGTTACTTTATAATTTATGTGTTTCTGGAGCGAAATAAAAGCCTACTAGGTACTTAAACTTTTACGTAATTATGTCTCTAAATGCCTATTTATCATTAATTTTTCATGGGTTTTTTAACTTCTATGATACTTTCAACCTAAAAAATAGTTCATTACGTAGTAAATATCTAAACTCGAATATTGCAAGTTTAATACACATATGTCGAAAAATTAAATGAATGAGTTCGTTGAAGTCTGCTTAAATTAGTTGTATTTATTTAAAAATACGAAATAATAAGATTTAAGACACTTCTTCCTCCACTCAAATCGCACTGCATCTTTCTTTAAAATATTAATTTTCTCTTATTTTAATGCCAAATACGTTTTATCTTATTTAATTTTGTTATTGGTTCCAAATATAAAGCATAATGTATAATATGAGAATAAAAATTTCAATACTTCATTAGATAATTGTTTTATTTCCTTATTCCACTTTTTAAGGTTCCGTAGCCATTATGACTTATTTCTTCTTCACAAACGAAGTATGGGGCACTTTCTAGTAGGCTATAATAATTATTTGCAGTCCGTTTTTTTGAAGTACAACTTGTAGGTACCTACAATTAACGTCACGAGCCCCCACTCCCAAACTCTAATGCATTTATGTGAGTTTTTTTTACCGATTTTGTAAAGGCAAAAAATAAGCGTCCATTATCTTTTTTGCAAATAAAATCAATAAAATCATAATCGCTCGCTACCGAGTGCTTGCTGGTTGCCGCGGTTCAGAGATGAAGCGAAATACCCTACGCCATCTCCATGTGTAACCGACTTCCAAATAAGGAGGAGGTTTCATCTTCGACTGTTTGTATTTTATTTGCGTAGCACTGTTGACCAGACTATAAAACATGTGAGTGGATGACTTATCTATACTTATGAATAAGTACGATACAATTAAGTTATGTTGTTTTGTCAACACTATATCTTGATTTAAATTTACACGATCTTCACTCACTATCCCAATACAATAAAACGTAATAAATATGATTTATTTGATTACCTTTGAACAATTTTTTTAGTAACTCATTTCCTTCGAGACGTCCGAAACGTCGAAGAATTACCAACGAAAGATAATTAAATAAATCATTTTTCACTTCTCCTGCTCAAAAAGTACGTTATATTAGCTTCGCGAAGCGAGCCTAAAATAGTACATTTAGCCCCTAGGGTTTAAAAGAAAGCCATATAATCCCAAACAAATTTCTATGACACTGAAAAAAAAAACTTGCGGCCAGCTACATACTCCTTCCGAATAATTAAAAACAAACAAAACAACCTGATCAGATTGGCTAAACTTTCTGATAGAATTGCTCAAACTGTACTAATAGTTTTTCATTAAATATAAAATTTTAATGTTCAGTCTTTTTATCGTCTCGCAGTCGAAGTGAAAAGCAGAGTGTTTAGCACGTGGCTGAAAGCCATTATGACACAGACATATTTGTCCTCGCTCACTTCGTGAGCTCGTCCAAATAATCACTTCGAGTCGTAATGGCTTATTTTAGCCCCTTGTCAAACAATCTACTATTATACACAATTAAGCCCCGTTTTCATCTGTTGTGATAACATAATATCTCATTTAATAATTCTTAGAAGAAGATATTATCTGAATTAATTTCTTGTTTATTTACATTTATATTTGCTTTGTTTTTTCCTTATTATCGAGAACAAAATCAGAAGGACACTTTTTTCCGATATATGTTATGTGGACTTAGAATCTATAAATAGTTATTTTTTACATCATATTGTTATTTTTTAATTACATTGACAGCTAACTTTTAAATCATTCTTACTAATCTATTATAAATCGCCGCCTGCAGTATTTCCGGACCGATGCGACCTTCAAGCCTTCAAGAAAAGAGCATCCCACCTGAAAGGCCGGCAACGCACTTGTGACTTCTCCGGTGATGCAAGTGTCTATGGGCGACGGTGATCGCTTACCATCAGGTGATCCGTCTGCTCGTTGGCTTAATTTGCCATAAAAAAAATGTAGACCAAAGTAAAAATTTATTTAGAGGGAACTGTACATGTACAACGGCCTACGAAGCTGGCGGTCTGGGGTTCGAATCCCGGCCAGGGCAAGTGTTTGTGTGATGAGCACGATGTGAAAAAATGCACTATCAAAAGAGCGTTCGTGGCACTTACATCCTTTTGTTGAGAAGCGCAGTTTTTCGAAAATAGCTCAAAACGGTATATATATCCGATCATGTTAAAAATAAATTTAATTTTTTCTTGCATATCTATGCAACTTTCGGATCGATTATTTCCGAAAATATTCAATAATCAGAAAACAACTTTTACAAACCTCAAAGTGTTTTTAGAAGAACGCTCGAAATTTATTTATTATTGTATTAAAAAAATACAGCTTCTGTTACATGTATGGAACCAAGAAATATTTATTTTGTAACTTAACTACCAGACAAAGTAGCGGCTTATATATATATAAGACACCAATACTCCAAATTCATCAATATACATCTTGTAGTTTTTGAGACATACGAACGGACGGTCGGACGGACATGACGTAACTATAAAGGGTTCCGTTTTTGCCATTTTGGCTTCGAAACCCTAAAAAGGATCCCTGGTGCATGGTGCGACTGTCTGTTGGTCTGATGCGCTTTTCAGGAACTATTAATAAAATAAGTTAAAATACAATTTATTTTACGACCGGTTTCGCTCAGTGGGGTAACGTTGCCTGCGGAGCTGAGGTCCTGGGTTCAAATCCCGGTAAGGGCAAATATTTGAGTGATGATCATAAATATATGTTCCTGGGTCTTCGATGTTTTCTATATATTTAAGTATTATACTTTATCTATATATTATGTACTAGCTTCTGCCCACAACTTCGTCCGCCTTAAATTCGTTTATCGCGGATAATGGTATTTTTCCGGGATAAAAAATAGCCTATGTCCTTCCCCGGGACGCAAACTATCTCCATTCCCTATTTCAGCGGTTTAAGCATGAAGAGGTAACAGACAGACAGACAGACAGACAGACAGACACACTTTCGCATTTATAATATAAGTATGGATAGCCGGTTGGGTCTGGTCTTCGGGTTGCTACACCGAGTAAGGCGCTCTACGTGTCGCGCTTGCATCACTCCGCCGTGGCTGATGACGTGGTGGAGTTCGTCCGCCAGAAGACTGGCTTCTCGCTGAGGGTGCACCAGCTGTAGTCCCGCCACTACGTGCACTTCAGCTCGTTTGTGGTGCTCGTGCCGCGGCCGCTGCAGGACACCATCGCAAGTGCAAACTTCTGGCCGAAGGGTGTAGTATTTAGGCAGTTCCGGGGCAATTTGCCGAATCCTACACCAAATCAGACGACGCAACGGAGCCACTGAGATACGTCTCCTAAATCTAACTAGTTTTAAGTTTTTGTATTTGTTTTTGATTTTTGTAGTTCAAAGTGCCTTGGTTTTACTGTATTGCTGTGTAACTTTTTTGAATAATAAATAAATAAATGTATATCGCCGCCTAGTACCCATAGTACAAGCTATGTTTAGTTCAGGACTAGGTCGATTTGTGTAAGATTGTCCTTGTGTTATTAATTATTATTTTATGCGTACGTATGTATATTCACCTTGGTTTGTGTCACAAATAAATACAGTAGTTACAGTGAATAATGATATCGGGTTCGTATTCGTAGTACCTAATCAGTTTCGCGGGTCAATGTTGATAAAACGAAATAAACACTTGCGCCGTATACACGATGATTAACACAGTACACTATTCTATAAAGCAGTATTCACTTTGTTTACTATTTATTAACCGACTTCAGATTAGGGAATTTTATTTATGATTAGTATTTATACATAATATTTTCTTCTGTTTCCGCGATTATTACTCATTTAAATAAAATAATTTAACGGATTATATCTCGTGTATTATCTCATTTGTGTTCCCAACGTTTCGGAAGCTTTTCAGCTTTCCATGGTCAACCCGTGACCATATATAGTATTTACACAGTTTGTACCTACTACTTAATTTTACGTTTTAGGGTTAAGTATAGTTTTCAGGTTTCGGCTGAAAAACAGCGCTGGAGTGTTGCTCAGGAGGCGGCATCCACTATGCTGACGCCTAAACCGTTTGCCACAAACTTAGTTTTTTTCTTTGACGGGTTATGTATAGATAAGTAACTTAAGTTAACTTAAGTAGTGCGTGCGCTTCTTTAACTGGTTCGCTGCCCCAACAAATAAATCAATAATAATTAGTAACTATATTGTATTACATAATAATGCGACTCATGTATAATTTAATGTTTCATGATTTGATGAATGAATGAATGAAAGTTATTGCTAGATTAAGTATATATTTTTTTATCATTTAGGTGTGGCAATAAATATATTTTCTTTCTTTATTTCTTTCTTTCTCAATGAAAAATGAAAAAAAAAACATTAATTTAATACGAAATAAATAAAATAATATAAAACACTTAAAATGAAATCGCCTAAATCTGACCCGGTGTGCAAGGTTTCCATTAGACTGGCTGAGTTCCCCCTTTGTATTGATATACCAATTCTTTGAGCGAGGAACGAGCCAGCCCTATGGTCCCCGGTGGCGGCTGTGAGTCTTTTGGACAGGGCCCTAACTAATTGGTGGACATCGGGGCTCCACGGACCAAGGGTCTCTAAGCAAACACCGCAAATATCTGCCGGTCTGTTAGGCCTATATACTTTTTTTATTTAGTTTTTAGGTAGGTATTTTACAAAGATAAAAAATAAAATACTAAAATAAAAATATAAATGTTTATACCAGCGGTGGGCTTTTTAGCAGCCGAGGCCTACATAGTAGCTAAAGAAATTCACGCGGGCCGCATTTTGTTCATAATTTGTGACTTTAAATAACACACTTTATATTTATGATCTCATTTGAGTTCCCGACGTTTCGGAACCTTTTCAGCTTTCCACGTTCGCGGGTTGAGTGAACCCGTGACGACGTCGGGAACTCAAATGAGATAATATACGCGATATAATCCATTAAATTGTTTTATTTAAATGAGTAATAATCGCTGAAACAGAAGAATAGTAGATTGTTTGACAAGAGGCTAAAATAAGCCATTATGACACGAAGTGATTATTTGGACGAGCTCACGAAGTGAGCGAGGACAAATATGTCTGAATGTCATAATGGCTTTTAGCTACGTGTTAAACACTCTGCTTTTAACTTCGTCTGCGAGAAAAAAAAGACGACATTAAAATTGTATATTTCATGAAAAACTAAAACAGTGTGAGTAATTCTATCAGAAAGTTTGGCCAGTGTGATCAGGTTGGTTTGTTTGTTTTTAATTATTCGTAAGGAGTATATAGCTGGCCGCAAGGTTTTTTTTTCAGTGTCAGAAATGTGTATGAGATCATATGGCTTTCTTTTAAACCCTAGGGGCTAAATGTATTATTTTAGTCTCGCTTCGCGAAGCTAAAGGTGCGTCCACATTTGTATCTTTTGCCCGTATCAGATCATCGTCGCGTGGCATGATCGCGTGTCACGATCACGCGTTTGGACGTTGCGCCGATCGGATCGCTCGAAATCCATTTTGCTACGCGTATCACACAGTTATATCGGACGAGTACGGTATGATCGGCGCGCCGACAGTACGCAGATCCGCAGTCATGCCACGGCACGGTGATCGGATACGAGCAAATGATACAAGTGTGGACGCACCTTAATATGACGTACTTTTTGAGCAGGAGAAGTGAAAAATATAATTTGTGACTTTATCAGGCAAAAGGTACCACATAGTCAGCCAGTCAGGGAGGCTAGCGGGCCGCCTGTAGCCGACTGCTAATCTATACTATTATAAAGTTGGAATAATGAAATGTTACCATTAAACACATTTAAAAAAAAAATACATGATACGGACAAATTAGAAGTGATTGTCACAGAAAAATATTTCTCAACTAATAGTTGATTTCCTTTGCCATTTCGGTAGCAGTGAGACAGTTCAGGCTGATATTAATAATAATAACAGTTGAGTTACGTTTAGCGGTTTTGGCGTGATGAAGCCTTAACCACACATACTAACACACAAAAAATCAAAAACTAATATTTTTCGACCATTGACCATCAAATAATCTGTATATATTTTTTTAAATGTCTTCGATGTTCAGATATTTAATTTTAACAACTTTATAGTTTACTTGCTTCTTCCCGCGAGTTCGTCCGCCTTAAAATCGTATTTTTCCGGGATAAAAAGTAGCCTTTGTCCTTCCCCGGGACTCAAACTATCTCCATACCAAATTTCATCCAAATCGGTTCAGCGGTTTAAACGTGAAGAGGTAACAGACCGACAGACAGACAGACACACTTTCGCATTTATAATATTATAGTATGGAAGTATGGATTAGTATGGATAATAACTATTCCAATTTTGTTTACTAACGTCCTATGGACCACCAAGTTGTCTGAGAATAAAGTAATTTTATTTATAATGCACTCCACCAGGACGAGTGGCGAAAAAGAGGAGGGACCTTTGCTCAGCAGTGAGACATACATACAGGCTAATAAAATAAAAAATAGGTACAGACTTTCTGCCCGCCCATTACGGGTACACTAAGGAAGATCTAAACTTACCTTTACAGTATGCGTCAAGCAATAATATATATTTTTTTAAACTTTTTCACTTTTCAATACAATTTTCTTACATAAAAACCTTGTTCAGACAATTACAAACTCAACAAAAAAAAATAGCTAAATAAATAGATGCCTTTCTGAAGTTATTTCTTAAAATTATGTTCATTTATATAGATAAATTATAATTAAGAGCTAGGTCACAGTCCGGCTAAACCGCCTCGGTTTTTAACCGCGTGAATTTATAATTAGGTAAAACTAATGCAAGCATCAGCACTGGCGGCTATAATGAAACTTGATTAAAAAGTCATAAGGTTAAAAACCGCGGCGGTTTAGCTGTAGTGCGGCCTAGCCTTTTATTAAAAAGTTATTTAAGCTTGTCATACTGTTTGCTATGTTTCCCCACTGTGCCTCCACACCGGTTCAAGAAGTCAACTGCCACTTATATAAGATCAGTTGCGCGCTGACCGTCACGGCGCATGCGCGAGCTTCAAACTCAGTTCCACAATCGTATAACTATGTAAGTACTTCTATACTGTTAACCCTTGTTATATCTAAAAACGTCTCAATGAATACTTCATTTCATCGACATATAATTTCCTTTCATCGATATCATCTCTGAAACCGTTAATAATTGTTGATTGTTTTAAAACAAACCTAACCTAATGACTTCTAAACGACGTTTTTTTTTAAATTACTGGCATCTGGGAAAAAATATTCACGATGAAATGAAAATTCTATTAAATGAATCATTCTTCATGTTTGTCGATAAAAATGGAAGGGATCTACTTCTGGACTATTATAAAATAATCTCAATGAAATATCTGCCTATCTAATTAATATTATAAATTAGGTGTCCGCAACTTCGTTAGTGGAGTAGAAAAAAGAATAACCCTCTTTTTTTTCTTCAGCGTAGTTGAGTAATGAGTATTATAGCCATCTATGGATACCCAGCTACCCGTGTACCAAAAATAGTTGAAATCTGTTTAGTCGTTTACGACACATACAATATACAAATAGTCCAAACAATATTTTTCCATTCGGTTTCCGCTAAATAGTCCGTACCAACATTTTTTTCACATCTTCAATGTACAGACATTTCATTTTTACAACTTTATAATAGTATATGATAATGAATACATATTCTTAAGTTCAAAACTTGGATTTAAACTTACACGATCTTCACTCATTATTCGAAAGGTAATTAAATAAATCATATTCATAAGCGATTAAGCCCCGTTTTGTTGTGTTGTTACATGTTTAAAGTTATCGTAAATGCCCGATTAATAATGTATGTTTTTTTCAAAGAATGCTACAAAACAATAAGAAATTATTCATATTACCTTGATATGCTAGTTAAAACTAGTGGCTACCTATAAGAAAATTACCCTAAAATCATATTTAAACGTTGGTTACAAAATTGACTATTACAAATCGTTTATTCCAAACTAGTATTTAAGGTCAACTGGGATAATTGCGTCTATGGCGAAAATGCGTCTTTGATGAAGTTTTAGAAACGGAACACTATATCGACCATCGCGGTTTTTTGCATTAGAAACAGTGCCAAACATTACGCGGGAAAGTTAGGGGTAGTTGCAAATTGTTCGGATACCGGCAAATGTTTAAAATAAAATATATAAATATAAAAAAACCTGTTTATTCTCAGACAACTAGGTGGGACGTTTGTTAACAAAATGTGATGTTTAAAAGACGCATTTGCCCCATAGACGCTATTGTCCCGGTTGACCGTACCTGTAACTTGTTCGTGTTACTGGGAGTTAAATAGCTATAATGTACATCCATACTTCCATACTAATATTATAAATGCGAAAGTGTGTCTGTCTGTCTGTCTGTCTGTCTGTTACCTCTTCACGCTTAAGCCGCTGAACCGATTTGGATGAAATTTGGTATGGAGATAGTTCGAGTCCCGGGGAAGGACATAGGCTACTTTTTATCTCGAAAGAATACCCTTATCCGCGATAAACGAATTAAAAGCGGACGAAGTCGCGGGCAGAAGCTAGTTGATGATATTTCCAAAACAAAGTGATACGTGATTTGAAGATCTCAGAATCGAAAAATACTTAATAATCTATATTATTATAAACTTGTAAAAATGAAATGTTTGTATGTAACGGCTAAACGGACTTCAACAATTTTTGGTGGTTATAGGATACTTTTTATCAAACTACGCTCACGAAATTTTGTATTGCGATTGCCAGGGGTTCCGTACCAAAAAGGTAAAAAAGGAATCATTATGGTGCGACTCAGTCTGTCTGGTAGGGGTATAGGTAGGGCTGCCATCTTGATTTTAGCCGAACCCGGACAAAAACTTGAAAAGCCGTAAATATTTGGAGTAATTCGCATTTTCCCCGGACGTGATAGATTTTATTCAGTTCCATAAGGTCTTCCTGATACAAAAAGTGTCCTGGTTTTACCCGGACACAAGTCAAAAACACGCCCGGACGGTCCCCGGACGGCCTCCAAGCTAGGACAAATCCGGGGAAACCCGGACGGATGGCAGCCCTAGGTATAGGATACTTTTTATCTGACTACGCTAAAAAATACGGTTATAATTTTTTTTCTCCTCTGCGTTGCGGGCACTTTCTCGTCTCTAAATAACGGGAGTTTGATTTGGCCGATCTTATGTTTAAGTTCAATGACCTGTCATATAAATGTTACGTTTTGTGTGCTTATTAACTAGTTATATAATTTAATCGAAAGTATAAACCTGCCAACTGCGAATCGAACACGTAGGGTTCCGTAGCCAAAATGGCAAAAACGGAACCCCTATAGTTTCGTCATGTCCGTCCGTCCGTAAGTCACAAGCATTGTAATCAAAAACTATAAGATGGATATTGATGCAATTTGGGGTATAGGTGTTTTGTATAAGCTGCTACTTAGTTTGATAGTTAAATAACAAAATAAATATATCCAGGGGGGGCACTCCATACATGTAGCTGTATGGCAGATATTTTGACAGTTCTTCTAAAAACACTTTAAGGTTAAAAAAAAACATATTTAATATTTTTGGAAATAATCGATCCGAAAGTTGCATTCATGGTCCCCCCCCCTCCCTCTATCTTCTTAACTTTAAAAAAAATATGAAAAAGATTACAAAGATTAAGCTTAATAAACATTTGTAAAGAAAATTATTTCTAACATGATCAGATATGCCGTTTTTTGAGTTATTGTCGAAAAACTGCACTTCTGAGCAAAAGGACGTAAGCACCACGAAAATACGCTGTTTTGCTACAAAATATTTTATTTTTATTTTTTTTGTGTTCGTGTATGTCTTTGTGGGTTCATTGCCTCAAAACGGCTCAACGGATTTCAAACATTTTGGGCATAAGAATAGTTGGGTATCCACAGATGGATATAAGATACTTTTTACCCAAAAAAAGGAGGGTTATGATCTTTTTTCGCCTGCGCGAATGAAGTTACGGGCATCTTCCAGATCATATTGATAGATTATAATACTTAAACTCATAAAACATCCAGGATCTAGAAACAAACGTTCGTGCTCGTTTTTACCCGATTACATTGAAGTAGTAAAGAAGGTTATGACTTTTTCCTCCGCAAACGAAGAAAAAATAATAAACCGCCCAGTTAACAATAATTTGAAATAACAAAGAGAACTTATTTATTTAATCCAGTTACCCACAATGATATAACAAGTCAAAGGTTATTTGAGTAGGCAAGGTATGACTTATTTACTACCGATTAAGTTTACCACGAAATCGGCTATTGTAATTAATTACTCATGCATTTATTTAGCGTAATTCACTGTAATTTATTTCAATTGTGTTTTTCCTTTTTTTCTTATAATATGTACCGTGGTTAACAATCAGTCATATTGCTCCAAACCGTTAATGTTGGTTATTGTTAATTGATCATTCTTGCTCTCATTAAATAATTAGGTACTCAAATAAGCATACAATTTTAATGCGAAATGGTTGAAAGTATTTATTCAGCTTAATATACATAAGTAAAGGAGTAAGTCTGAGTCTTGCCCATCACTAGTAAATTATTCATTCAGAGACAATTTCAATATGACGGTTTGTTTACATAGTTAGCAAGTTCCATAGAATTACACTTTAGGAATTCAAGAGCAGCCGTCTTCGCTAGAGTATCGTGTAATGAAAGTTACTATGATAGAAATATTTAAAAAAAAATTGATATCTATTACTTATGTGTGGATTGTTTTATGAGCGTTTAAAGTTTGGTGGGAAAGTCCATTTATAAAGTATGAAAATATCAATAACTAAATACCTGCCATTGAATAACCCGTTAGGTGTATGGTAAGTTTCGTTATGAAACCGTTCCGATAAACGCAAGTTTTAAAATAGCTGCAGAACAAAATTCTTAATTTCCTCTTAAAAGGTAGGAACAGGAACATGTGACGTTACAAGTTCCTAGACTTTAGTGTGATTTGTTTTTGGGAAAAATAAGAAAACGTGTTTTTAACTTTGTTATTTCTCGGGGAGTTTTTATGACTTTGAGGTGGAAAGTCGAATAGCCTATTAACCGTGGATATTAGATTATACACCATGGCTTTCTTATCAGTTTGATGTCAACTGTGTCATAATTTTCTTTCTCCTTAAGTCTATGTATATTTATATTTTATTTATTTATTTAATCTTTATTGCACAAAAGAAAACTTCTTGTACAAAAGGCGAACTTAATGCCATAAGGCATTCTGTACCTGTCAACCTTAGGGCAAAGCAGAATAATGTAGGCGGTGCTGAGGCTTGTGTAATTGCAAAAACATATATTTATATACTTTAAATACATGAATAACAAAATATATATAATACATACACAAATATACATTAAGTTAATAAATATAATATATAAGCAGATAAACTAAGAGTCTTCAGTTCTGCCAGCAAAGAAGTTATATATAAGACACATACATATATATATATGTAAATAAAATATTTAACTCTTATGTATCTTTATATTTTTATTTATTTTTGTATTATTTATAATTTTATCTCACCACCTACTCATTCCATGCTATTCTGTCATTTCCGCTAACCAAACGTTGTTTGGAAGAGATCACTCTTTAGCGATAAGACCGCCTATTGTCTAACGTAGTTCCCAAATCGACCTAGTCCCAAATCTAAGCAAAGATTGCACTAGAAGACGCTATACGTTCTACTAAAAATAAATTATAATACTTAAATACGTAGAAAACTTCCAAGACCCAGGAACAAACATTCGTGCTCATCACACAAACACTTGCGCTGGCCGGGATTCGAACCCGGGACCGCTAGCTTCGTAGGCCGTTGTGCTACCCACTGAGCCGAACGTGTCCTCTTGTTAAGGCTGTGCATACTGTTTTTCTTGTTAGTGTGAAATAAATAATTGTTGTATGTAATTAGTACCACTACCTGGTTCGCGGCACTCGTTGACAAGAGACGATAAATAAAAGGATAAGTTCGCCTTTCTACTGTTACTGTCGTTTCTTTGTTTTATTGCTTTTATGTACGAGAAAATGTTTACAATACAATACAATAACGTCGTCAAGGCGACGCAGTACAGTCGAGGGATTTAATTTATATCCCATTTCGTACCTTGTCACAATCAAAATCAGTATGAAAGCCGATAGAGATTCCATATTAATGTCATTATGACAAGGTACGAAAGGGTACACAAATTAAATTCTTTGACCGTACCATCTGTCGCAAATGTCTCTTGTCAGTCCTGCAGTGGAAAATGTCGCTCTCGTATCGGTTTAGTCAGCCACGAAAAACGGTGTCTCGCGAACACTACACCACAAATCGTCTGCAATAGACGAAAAGGCCTATATTTGTCGTGCTTGCGCCCAAGATGGCCCGGTTCTTAAGATGGCCCACTTTCATCTTGTGCATTAGTTCAACTTCCTTGGCTTCGATATAAAGTTGCAGTTTTATCTATGGTAAAAACCGAACATGGGCGCGAAATTTAAACTTATTCGAACTTTAAAAATACAAAATATTTGATAGTAAGCCATGTTTAGAACCGGGCCATCTTGGGCGCAAGTGCCTTACATATATACCACTACTAATTTATTTACCAAATTGTCAGTAGAATTCTGGCTAATACAGTCGGGAAGTCACAAAACACACACTAGCAATAGGATGTCTTTAACCTCCGTCTGATTCAGTGAGATAGATTATCAAGGATAACTCCTTTGAATGCCGGCCGCGTCTCGCATAGCCACCTAAGGTATGGTTACACTAGCTGTATCTTTGTTCGCGCAGAGAAAACCGGCCGGCTATGTTCGAGTCGTACATACGCTAAAAACCGCCGTATGTATGATATCCCGTGTTAGTAGAGTTTTATTATAAAAATGTATTGATTGCCCAATAAATGATTTCCTATATTTTGCAAGTCGGACTCACTTAAGGCTAGTTTATCTTTCTTTCTTGTACAAACAGCAACCACACTTAAGCCTATATAATGGGCTGTTCCGAGGAATTGCTCGACATGATGCCTACAGTCACCTCCTACAATCGCACCGCTCGCTATCGGCAGTGTATTCATCCCCACACCTTGTAACCAAAATGGTCGCGCACTCCGAATGTGGAATGACCTCCCTGCCGCGGTTTTCCCTGGAGGTTACAGTATGGGGTTCTTCAAGAGGGGAGTGAATAGGTTCTTAAAGGCTCAGCAACACGCACGTAATGCCGCTGGCGTTGCAAGCGTTCATAGGCTGCGGTGACAGCTTAACATCAGGCAGGCCGTACGCTTGTTTGCCACCTTAGTAGTATAAAAAAGTGACCATCTGTAGGCTTTATGTCAATGTCAATACAATAAGGTCTACTTATGGTCAGTTGGTGTGTGGCTGATGGTACTGAACTTATGCAGGTCACAAGTTTATGGCAAGTAGACAATGATGGCAGTGTAATTATGTCAACTTCTCTACACACGTCTCTTAAGGGGCTCCAATACGCGAATGACCTTCGATCCGTAGCTCGTCACTTTTCTGTGTAGTGTATGTCTCATCGTGTTGACAACCACCGTTGTTACCAATATACGGTTTCAGTTTATCTTCACGAGTCACCGAAACCAAGATCAACGCCATCAAAATATGTTATTCAGTTATTGCTACTTTTCTTAAAAACTATAGAACCTATTGAAAAACTAGCTGACAATTTTAAATTGAACATCATTACTCACTTATTGGTTTTAGTCCCAGGTCTAAGCGTCACTTGACGAGGGAGCCTATACCAATTTAAGATAGAAAAAAGACTTTACGAATCTTTTTTTCCTCTCGATTTATTAAGAATTATTACATTCCAGTTGATAAAAATATAGACCAAAAGTCAAGCTACAATATATACATATTATACGTGGTTTGCAGCAAGAGGGGTAATTTTATACCACTTTAAAAACAGTGAAATTTACCGAAATATTTCGGGTAGCCCCTTAAAGAAGTTTGTGGTTCTAAATTTTAGATCGCGCCGCACTGCTCGTTTTTGAAGAACAAATATTTTGTCTATATTAGCGGATCTTCCCTACAATAAGATGGCGTGGCATAAGACACCAGACTATGGAAGTAATTATAATAGACCAATTTGGCTGTGTCTATGTCAGTAATCTATCTTTTTTTGTCTTACTCTTATTTACCTAATAAGTAGCATAAGCAGCTGAGTATAATTTGTCATTGTCTCTCATAGCTTCAAAACATGCGACAGGAAACTGAAAGCGGTTTTAACGTCTGTAGACCTACCCTATAGCTGTCTGCATTAGGTGACTAACAAACCTTATGATTAATTGTTAGATATTTTCCTTATGAATGAGGTTTTCCGCTTCACACATTTTTTTATCGCCATTATGCTTGTACTGTTTAAAATTACCTGTAGAAATAGAGGCAATTGTAGGTATGTATATACCTACAATTGCCTCTTAAACACTTTATTGTACAATATAAGCTGCAACTTCGTTCGCGGAGAAGAAAACGTCATTACCTCTCGTTATCTGTGGATACCAGTGGCGTGGCGCCCATATAAGCCGATTCCCACCGGGTTGCCCAAGGAAAGGCTTATAACCACCTTTTTCTTTAAATCTGAGCAAATAAATACGCTTCGGCTTCCCTTGTAATTTTCCTGACGCCACGCCTCTTGTGGATACCCAGCTACCCGTGTACCAGATATAGTTGAAATCAGTTAAGCCAATTTGGCTTGATAAAGCCACAACAGCACATATCAAAAGTAAAAATAATATTTAGAAATATTTTTAATGTATGGGCATTTCATTTTTAAACTTTATTATATATATATAGATATCTTTGGTATTGCAGAATGACGCAGCTCAGAACTCTTGCGGCGCTGGTGCTGCTCGCGGCCTGCGCGTACGCACGCACGGCGACGCGCACTCCTGCGGTGACCTCAGCCATCACCAGCCTCACCGACAAGGTAGGTTTCGGTCATCTATAATACATCACTATTTTTGTAGTAAAGGACCTAACCTATCAGAATATATATAAAATAGGCTAAGTACTAATATTGTAATAGTTATGAAATTAGAAAAACCAGCCAAGTGCGAATTAGAGTCGCGCACCGAGTGTTCCCTACAAAATATACGCAAAAAATGGCCGTATCTATGAAAATCCCGTGTTAGCAGAGCCCTACTTTTGACGAAAATGTACGCGGTGTGAGGTCATTTTATATTGTTTACCTACATAGCCAGACGGACCTAAAAAAATTAAGATTTTCAAATATATTTAGTGGGTTGTGCTATAAGAGCTATGTTCATACCAATTTCCAAGTTTCTAGGACCACTGAAAGTACCATATAGGTTTACCATGGACGACAATTTGTATGGAAACACTTCATTTAATGAACAGTCATTAAATGAAATCTTTGGGTTGATTTGAGATAGAAGCTTGATTTTTTTACAGCTTTAAGAGACCGTAGACATAAGTATTTGAAGTGAATTTCAACTTGATACCTCCACGCGTTTCTGAGGAAAAGTGTGTTGACAGACAGACGCACAGGCCACGACAAAATGATCCTATATAAGGGTCTTTTCCTTTTGAGGTACGGAACTCTAAAAATTACTGTCTGTAATAAACCACTTGTTCGTATATTATATTAATTATTCCTTAAATCTGGCTCGCCCATACACACGCACGCGTCTTCACCTTTGCTCAGTGTTACCACAGATTAGCCATAGACTCTACAATCTCTGCGCGTCATAAGGTGCCTCCACATTTGTATCATTTGCCCGATCAGATCTTCGTCCCGTGGCATGATCGCGTGTCACGATCACGCGTTAGGACGTTGCGCCGATCCGATCGTTCGAAATCCATGTTGCTATGCGTATCACACACTTAGATCGGACAAACGCAGCGTGATCGCCGCGCCGACAGTGAGCGTCCAAGCAACGCGATACGCAGTCATGTCACATCACACCACGGTGATCGGATACGAGCAAATGATACAAGTGTGGACGCACCTATATGTTCCCGAGACAGATAAGGTACCTTCCTGTGTATTAGGCCAATACTTAATATATACTGACTGACCTACATACACACTGTCTATTGAGTTTCTTTCATTGTGTTCTTAACTGTAGTCTAGTCTTGGGAAATCCCAGTAGACTCGGACTTGTAAGTGTGCCCATGCGGCCTACTTACAGAATAAAGATCATTATTTCATTAATTATATAATGTCCTCATCTCAAAACAGTAATGAATACAGGCTCAACCACACCTAAATGGTTTGTTTACAAACAAATTCACAAATTCCAAAAGTAATAACTATTTATGAATATTGTTGAGTGATACGACGTTTTAAAACTGAGCGTTCAATATACTATAGTCTTGATAGTAGGTCAAAACAATGGACGACCTTCATTTTCCTTCACTATAGTGACTCAGGTAAGTAGCTCTAGTCATTGCAAATCTGACGCATTTTGTCTTACTTGACGGATCAAATTCAGGCGTTTACCAGAGTTATAGATTTTTAACTGTCTCAGAGGCATATTATCAAGGCTTTTGCTAAAGCAAATACGACTTAATAGCCTAGTATTTTATGTTGAGATTAAAATTGTCGTTAAAATAGAAATGGTGATTTTATTAGTATTTTGTTCATCTTCGCTGCAGGCGAGACGGTCACACGCTGTTAGCTATAGTGTTGCCAGTTTTTGAATAATCTATAGTTTGTAGATATTTTGAAATATGAAATGAAATGCCTAGAAATTGGTCGTCTATTTGTGTGTGATAATGACACAAACATTTGGGTTCTCTTTCTGGGATCGATGAATGTGATAAGGTTTGTTGTGGATATAAGAAGTATATTGAGAAAGATATTTTTTATTAGTACATAAAAGTCCTATACAAAATTTTATGGTGTGGTCATACCATTCCCTTTGTGAGCTACAGAAAAATTGTCCCGCGGGGTCATTGAGCCCTTAGGGGGTTGGGGCACATCGATACGCTTTTTTTTGCAATGCGTATAAAAGATGTTAGAATAAATGGCAACTATGAAAACTACATACACTAGTCAAATGATTATCTGGCTTCATTTTTAAATCGTATAATTTTCTTATTAATATATTTTCTTAATAGTTAATTTTCTCAAAAAATGCAATTCGTATCAAACTACCACATAAACGGGGCACATTGATACAATATGCCCCCTCATATTATACATACAAATATGTCTAAAAATCAGTTAAAACACGTTTATAATTTAGTTTGAAATTGTCACAACACAACGAACGGGGCTTAATCGCGTATAAATATGATTTTGTTTACGTACCTTTCGTTGGTAATTCTTCGACGTTTCGTTTCGGACATCGCGTTACGTCCATGGTCTCGGAGGAATCTCGACTTTTCTTGTTTTTGCTGGCTTCTTTGTGTAAAAAATTAAGCTGCCAACTATCTTTCGTATAATTGCTCTGACCGCTGTATCTATGTGCCCCTTGTATAAATGTACCCTCATTCCCCTACTTATTTTGTGGGTGAGTCGTCCCTATATCTGGCCAACTCAGCCCACGGGTTCAGTCAACTACTGCGATGACCTATCATAAAATTATCAAAATTTAATGTCTGTACATAGAAGATATTTTCAAAAAATTAAGTAATACGGACTATTTGAAGGTCACTGAAATGAACGTTTTTTTGGGTGTTTGTGCCGAGAAGAAAAAACCATAAACCTCTTTTTTCTTCAGCGAAGTCGGGTAAAAAGTAGGTATCCTATAACTATCTGTCCCCAAAAATAGTGTTTTTTTATAATAATAAGTATGTATTCACTCCACCACAAATAGTAAACTAAACTATTACAATTTTTTTTTTTATGGTAAGTTAGACAAAGAGAATATCTTACAGAAAAACGGAGCAAATGCCATGTAACAAATTAACTAAGACTACCAAGTTAAAAATTATTATACATTTCTACCAAAGACAGTAAAAGCCAAGTATGTGTGCCTGCATGTTGTTTTTGTATAATAATAATAATGTTGTATTAGTGAACCTTTGATAGGACTATGAAAACTATGATATTGGAATAAAAGTAAAGTTGAAATCCGTATAGCCGTTTTGGCGTGATGAAACCACAACCACACATGTAAACATACAAAAAAAGTTTAGATTCAGTGACCTTCAAATAGTCCGTACTATTACTTATTTTTTTGCAAATACCTTCAATGAACAGACATTTAATTTTTACAACTTTATCATAGTATAGATGTCACCGTATGTGTAATATGTGTATATCGGAACATTAAACCCGATTGTTCATACGGATAATTTTTTTTCTGTCACCTGCTCACCGTCCATCACACCAAACTGGTGACCCCGACGGTAAGACGTAAAGTGGTAAGGAACTGTCGGTGCGAAAGCTATATTGCCTTTGCAAAATATATTTCTAAGATATTTCTATTCCTGACGCTGGCCACACCGGCATTGACATTGTATTTATCAGTGTGGTCGAATCGCGTGGCTGTATAGAGCGCGCCGGTGCCTCGCGCGTGTTTAAAAAAAAGAAAAATAACTACCGTAAGTATTTATGAAATTTGTAGGTTATTCGTAGAGTTTACATGATTACCAAATTACCATAACGTATTTACTCCGACTTATATCGGTATACTTATGTGTTATTTCAATACCGTATTATTACACTGACAGTTGCGATAAATCTGCTAGTTTTCTCAAAAAAAAAGTAAATACGACCCGTTCTATTCTACTATGGAGATTGTAGGATAATCCTTTCATGCGATGCAATATTTAGTAATTTAGTAACCAAACTGCGTCCTCTTGACTTTTTGTTTCATTAAAAAAATGATGGTAGCTTCACTATTTCTTGTATTATGGATTATTTGTTTTTGTCATCAGTGTGTGAAACTGTTTATTTTAAATAAGATAAAATACGTTTTTATTAAATTTTCTTTTCATGAACACCATATTAACATAGCGTTGTGCATTTTTGGAAAAATTGTTCTGATATGATCCGTCAGTAGGTATGATTAAATCTTACTTATATACTATTATAAAGTTGTAAACATGAAATGTCTGTAGGTACGATGAAGATATTTTCAAAAAAATATTCAAATTGGTTATTTTAGTTGCTAATAAAATATTGGGAGTAGGTAGATCTATCTGTCTTCCTACTTTGTTTATGATTTACTTGAAGGTCCCGCAACTTCGTACGCGGATGAGAAAAAGTTAACCTCTTTTGTCAGCGTAGTCAGGTAAAAAATATCCTATAGCCATCTGTGGACACCCTGCTACCCGTGTACCGAAAACAGTTGGAATCCGTTTAGCCGTATTGGCGTGATTAAGCCACAACGATATAAATATAGTTATAAACAAACAAATAATTAAAAATGTTCATTTTCTATTAAGTGACCACCAAATAGTCCGTCTCAATATATTTTTTAAAATGTCTTTAATGTACCTACAGACATTTCATTTGTACAATTTTATAATAATTTTTTTTAGGAGGTAGATCTATCTTCCTACTTTATTTATGATTTACTAGAAGGCTCTCGAAATTTCGTTCGCCTAGGAGGATGACCCTCTTTTTTTGGTTCAGCATAATCTGATAAGAAGTATCCTGTAACCATCTGTGGATGTCCAGCTACCCGTGTTACAAAAATAATTGAGATCTGTTCGGTCGTTTTTACGTGATGAAGCCACAACGACACATACAAACATAAAAAAAATCGATTCAGTGACCTCCAAATAGTCCGTTACAATCATTGTTTTGAAAATGTCTTTAATGTACAGACATTTAATTTTTACAACTTTATAATAAGTAGTATCGATGGGTCTCCTTAGGAATCTCTAATGTCGTTTGCCCTAATGTATCGGATTTTATAAAAGATCATCGTCTAGATTAGGTTAATCGTATAGAAGAGTCTGCAATGCATATCCTCTGCTCCTGTGGACCGCTCATGAGGAAATGAAGTATACTACCTAGGGCAAGATGTCGTGCCCACGGAAGAGATACATGTCACTGCCCAAAGAATTTGGGAATTCCTAGACTCAACGGGCCTCAGTAGTGAACTCTAATAAAGGGCTGTCACAATAGATCAAATCTGGTCGAGGCGGCATACAGAAGGCCCGGCCCACAAATCAACAATAATAATAATAGATTAGGTTAGGTTAGGTTTGTTTTATAACAATCCGGAAAAGTTTACAGTTTCATAAAAAATGCGTTAGGATAAACGATACATTAGGACAAATGATACTTTAGGAGTGACGACGATAGGTGCAACATTTAAGTCACACCCTAAAAAATATTACCTACCTGTCTCTCCCTTAACACACTGCTATTGAGATCACTTTCTTAACTTTGCGGCTGACACTGTTATGGTTATTTATTTACTTACTTACTTTGCATATATTGTATTTATTATGTATGAGTATTGTATTGTATTGTAAACACTTTATTGTACATAAAAATAATAAAACAAAGAAATTAACATATTTGTACAAAGGCGAACTTATCCCTTTAAGGGATCTCTTCCAGTTAACCTTAGAGCAAATGAAAGAGAAGAGTAAACATCAACGCAGATAGACAAACCAACAAGTTAATATGCACAATGACATTAAAACTTAAAAGCTAAAGTAGCATACACATACACATAAACCCATATAAGTATTTATGTATGTTTATTTACGCAATCTTATTTGTGTATGTTTATTGCGTTTACATGTGTCTATATGAGTTTTTTGTTTTGCTTCATAACTGTTACTCGCCACTTACTCAACTAAAATTGTTGTCTTTTAAACACTCCGCTACCCAACGGCTGTCTGGAACAGATCGCTATTTAGTGATAAAACCGCCTGTTGTTTACCTCTACTAATTCGAATGTTACTGTCATGTTTTGTATTTCTGTATATCTGAGGTGTGCAATAAAGAGTATTTGTTATTGTAATTGTAATCGTTAGGGATTCCGATATAGATCCAGTATCGATATATATACTTATATTGTTAGTAGGTAGATCTGTCTTCTTACTTTGTTTATGATATACTTGTATTGAAATCAGGTTTAGGCAGACAGCTGTCTGCATCTCACTAAAGTCCGGTTAGAGTTATTTAGAGATGGACTGACATTTAAATAGTGTGGGTACCGATTTAAATTATATCTATTAGATGTGTATAAATTGGATTTTATCCATACGTAAAATATGAGTAAGGTCAGGTGGGGTAAGGGATACATAATTTATTTCGTGGGGAAAGATAATCCATGCAATGGGCCCAACTCTATTTCCATTGACACATATGTCAGTTTTCAGTATGACATTTACAACGTTTCTCTTACCCCGGTGTTTCTCTTACCCCACCTGACCTTACATCGACTTAGCTGCCTCTGAGAGAGAGCTCTTAGCTGTTATCCCATACAAGATTGTTATAAGTCTGTCCTCCTTTTCTACCTTCCATAGTTTTAGTAGATAGATCCTGGGTCGGGCCGATACAACCAACATCGATGATAATATGTCTTTTTTATTTTTTCTAATATTGAGTTTCTGCCTTAGACCAGAATTTTATTTCTTTTATAGATAGACTTTCACATCATATATTTGGATTGCTTGCTATGTGTATTCCTGTGTTTCTATAAGAAATAAGTTTATCGGCGGCTTCCTTCTTTGAGCAGAACAGTATTAACATACTTAACGGTAATATTTTTTCCTGCTCTACAGTTACTTTTAATAGCGTATGGTCAGGAAAATATAGTTATGATACATACATATAACAGCATTTACTCAATCGATTTAGATCAAATTTGATGTGCGGACCTAGTTTTGCTTTTCTAGTTTTATCTTTGAAAAACAACAAAAGTCGTGCACGCACCGAGCAGAGCTGGGTTGCCCAGTTTCCAAGTAATTAACGCAAAACTCATTAAACTGTTAATATTGTTCGAACAGTTTTTCTGAAGTGGGCTTGTTGATAAGAATGATGTTTACGGTTCAAGTATTGATAAGAATCTAATGCTTACCGTGATGTCTTACGATACAAGATAAGAAACTAACGAATAAAGGTGAGACCACATTATTGTGGGGCCAAAATCAACTGAACTAACATAAGAGTCATAAACTGATTATTCTCTTTTCATTAACAAACTTTAGTTTTTCAAATAAATAACCAATATTCAAGAAAATATTTATAAAATTAATATGTTAGGCCTAAGTCCAGTAACCGATGTAAGGACTCTTCTATACGAACAGTCATACATTGATCTTTATACCCGTACAAAGGTGGTAACGCAGCGGTAAATACCTTTTTTTTCAAACTAAAGTGGGGACATCGATGACCACTGCAATACCTGATTAATAATTATAAAAGGTGACCTAACAAAATTAAAATTCATTGAAAACGACAGTTTAACCATGCTTTATTTTAGATTAATAAGCTACAAAACAATCTGATTATCACTTTTTACAGAATATGCTTTTTACGTAAATATGCGAAAAAATTATGGCGCTATAATAGTTGAATGGCCCAGACACTAAGTCGGACCACTCGCTTGCACTAGTTGATTCTTCTTAAGCGCGAGCGAGAAGTCCGTCTTAGTTTTTGGGCCATTCTACTATTTTAACGCCACTCTTTTGTTTCGCATCTTTACGTAAAAAGCATATTGTGCAAGAAGTGACTCGACGGTCAATTGATTTTGGCCCTGGTATAGGCGTAACTGCGCGTCACCGGAACGACACGATAAAAGATTCTTTGTATGGAATTGTATGAGATATCACGTTCGATCGCGGAGGACTATGTTCGTTACTATGGTTCCTAGTTAAAGACCCACAAATGGTGCAGATCCTACGAAATTAGTTGATCCTTTACAGTATACTAGGTAGGGTCGCGTCGCATCGCGTCACATCGCATCGCGTCGAATCGCTGCCGCGTAGTGACATCTAACGTCTAGTGCAATCCTAGCTTTACTTAATAAGTACTTCCAACGAGTGAGGTTAGCGGAAGAGATAGTCACTGGGATAAGTTTGTGTTTCCACATCCGATAATGTGTTTTTTTATTGGTTTTGTAATTTAATGTTCAATGTTTAGGTGCATACTTACAGACAAGCCTATTCATGGTAAAATACTTAATCAAGATGTTAATCGCTGATTTTCAGTTCATAGTGTTTTCTGTTTAAACTTAAAGTAAACCACTCCTCAAAACGAAGACACTGTGTAATAAACTTCAATATTTTTTTTGACAAAAATTGCATTTTTGTGACCAACTTTTATTGCTGATTGTACTTTTCATTGACTATTCAAAAGAGTCCCAAATTCGGTAGGATTGCATTATTTTATTACAGAGCTCCTATGAGCACCTTCCTGCTGCATCATCAGATCAGCTCGATAACATCATACTATTGCATTGTCACTGAACTTTACATTTTGGTATGCCAAATTTTAGCACAATCAGAAACCGGAAAGTAAGTAGGTCAAATTTAACTTGCAAGAAACCCGTACAAACATATGTAGGTATACATTGCAAGTTAAATAAAAGCTTGTATAATCTGCCAAATCCTACCCAACACATATTTATTGCGTAGACCAAATTGAGAATCTATTCCTTTTCTAAGACCTGTCAAAGCCCTGACAAACATCAAAAAACACCGAAAAGTTAATTGATCTGATGACCACCGGGAAAACGGTCGTTAAATCAAAAATAGACGTTTTATAGACCAATGATGTAATGCCGTAAACCCAGCTTGTATCCAGTGGCCATGTTTAACGTGAAAAACATATCTTTTGACAGGTTTACGACTAAAATGACGTATTTTTACCGATATATAACTGTGGTAATTTTTATTTTGGAATCATCGTTGAAACATTAAACTAGACACCTAGAAAACAACTAGTGATCTTCATATATCTGAAATGTTTCAAACTTAGAGCGCTCTCGATCAAGATATCTAAGTCAACTTTCTTTCCGAAGAAACATTATTCAAAACAAGTTTAGAAACAGCTCAAAAGGGTGGAATAATATAATTTAAGACCTGTAACTTCTTCTGCAAATAAATCATAATTATATTTCATTTTAAAACTCAACATTCCATTTTCAAACGGCCGAACCGAAAATGGTTTACGCTCATCTCGCATAAACTTTTTTGTCATAATCATCATTTCGCATAATGAATTTTTCTTCTGGACACGTAAACTTTTCAGGATTATTATAAAACAGAGAGAGAGAGGATTATTATAATGCATTTAACTGGATGATGCTTTAGAAAGTCTTGAAAATACTACAGATTCGGAAAAAATGCATTATGCAAAATGAGGAATTATGCCAAATGATGATTCTAACAAAAAATATGCCAGATGAGGGTAACTGAACAAAAACGGTTCATCCAGTTAGGAATTATAATGCCACAGACAAACGCACAGATGCACTTATCAAACTTATAAAAGAAATAGAAGATGCCGCAACTTCGTTCGCGGAGGAGAAGAAGTCATAACCCTTCTTTTTTTTGACAGCGTAGTCTGGTAAAAAGTATCCTATAACCATATGTGGATACCCAGCTACCCGTGTACCAAAAAATAGTTGAAATTTGTTTAGCAGTTTTGGCGTGAAAAAGCCACAACAACACATACGAATATACAAGAAATGAAATAAAATATTTTTCGATTTAGTGACCTCCAAATAGTCCGTAACAATCGTTTTTTTTTATAACTTCAATGTACAGACATTTCATTTTTACAACTTTATAATAGTATAATTCATTCATTTCATTTCTTTTAGAAAACATTTCATACATTTTGAATACTTACTTAACTTCTTCGAAATATCATTAGTCACTACAAAATTAGCACTTCGATTAAAAAATAAAATAATAATAAATAATTTTCGAAACATCTACATCTATAAGGTCAGGTGGGGTAAGGGATACATAATTTATTTCGTGGGGAAAGAGAATCCATGCAATGGGCCCAACTCTATTTCCATTGACACATATGTCAGTTTTCAGTATGACATTTACAACGTTTCTCTTACCCCAGTGTTTCTCTTACCCCACCTGACCTTACTATTATGAAGTTGTAAAAATTAAATGTCTGTTCAGATATTTTCAAAAAAATATTGTAACGGACTATTTGGAGGTCACTGATTCGAACTTTTTTTTTTAATCTTGTGTCGTGGCTTCATCACGCCAATAAGGCTAAACAGATTTCAACTACTGATTGCGACTCGTCCGGTGATGCAATTGTCTATGGGCGACGGTGATCGCTTACCATCGGGCGACCCGTCTGCTCCTTTGCCCCCTATGCCATAAAAAAAAAACTGTTTAGTACACGGGTAGCTGGGTATTCTCAGATGGTTAGAAGATACTTTTTACCAGATTACGCTGTCAAAAAATAGAGGGGTTATGACTTTTTCTTTTCCGCAAACGAAGTAGGGGGCATCTTATAGAGTAATATTATAGTTATAAAAATGAAATTTCTGTATTAATTTTTTATTTTTTGTCTGTTTTGTATATGTCGTTGCGACTTCATCAACTATTTTTGTTATTATAGGATACTTTTTGGCCGACTACCCTGAAGCAAAAAAGAGGATTTTGACTGAATCTCCTGCTCTTTTGTTTTAAACAAATATTGTAAAACTGCCTAACCTTAGTGAATAATTCCTCAGATTAGAACACACATACATACCGCCATGTTGCTTGAAATACAGTCCATTTGTCTTCATAAAACTCGTAGGTAAATAAACATGCTCAAAATAGCTATCTTCATTGTGAAAAATAAAAAGTAGGACACCGTTGATATTTACTGTGGATTCCGTGATAAGGCTGCCTATTCATTGAAATATTTTCTGGTGCGTCCCTGTTGAAACCCACACAAATTTTGGATCTACGGAATGTGATTGGTTAATTTCGCAAAGCTCCGCTCCGCTCCGCTTCCATGGATACGCAGCCTTAGTTTGAGGTGTGTATTGTGTTTGGCATAGTAGCTCCGAAACCGATGATCTGATTTTAATTTTGAATTTCTATTCGAAATTTGAGTGTTCCTAGCTATGGTTCGAGAAAATCGGTGCAGCCGTTAGATTTTCGTTTTAATAGTGTCGCAGTTTATTTTGTCGGTTCCCTATACTCGTTTGACATTCAAACAACTTTTTTATTTTCACTATGACCGTTGCCATATCATTCTTCATGTAGTAAATCGAGGCTTTGATCTTTTCATGGGTCTTCAATAAATAACCCGACTGCTGTGGAAAACTCGTGTATAGAATGATGAAGTTGTGGCAAAACCCTTCATACTGTTTATCTATTTATCTAATAGCCACGGTTGGACATAGGCCTTGCCTATAGCTCGCGACCAAGTGCCATCTGGTCCGCAACCACTGAATCCTCACGACCCTCACGAGGTCATCATACTCATGCTCATACTCATTTATTAATAAAATGTTAACATTTTACACGTCAATTCATTCATCTATAAGTTATTATTAAAATACAATTTTAGATAAAAAATACACTTAGAAAATTATTATGATACATTACCTACAATTATTATATTCATTTGATATTATGTAAATTCAAATTTAATTACAATTTTGATTTAGTTAGGAAAAGATTATACAATATTATATTAAAAAATTAAATTACTTTCAATAAATTAAATGCTGTACTATATTATTTCATTATCACAGTTGTAAGATTCATCCATAATGTAGGATGGATGACAGAAAGACGGGGGGAGCAGCCGACGGCCGAATGACGAATCACCGGCTGCTCTGTCCCCCCGTCTCGCCGCTCGCATACCTAAAGGTGCATCCATAATTGTATCATTTGCGCGATCAGATCTTCGTCGCGTGGCATGATCGCGTGTCACGATCACGCGTTTGGACGTTGCGCCGATCCGATCGCTCGAAATCCATGTTGCTACGCGTATCACACACTTAGATCGGACAAGCAAGGCATGATTGCCGCACCGACAGTGAGCGTCCAAGCAGCGCAATACGCAGTCATGCCACGGCACGGTGATCGGATACGAGCAAATGATACAAGTGTGGACGCACCTTAAGGCGCGGTACAGCGGTGTTGTCAAGCTATAATTACTTCTGTAATTAATTAATTAATATTGTCCTACCATTTAACTGAGACGTTGTTACTACTTTCTACGGTTCCATCCAAAAAGGTTAAAATAAACCTTTATGATGCGGCTCTGTCTGTTTGTCCGACTGTTACAGCGCTTGTAAGGAACTACTTATCAGTTTTTATTTTATTTTGATCATTAATTTACGGCCAAATTAAAGATCGGTCACGCAGCATATTAAATCAAAGCTTAGATATTTTTATTTGGTCCCATTATATGTTTAAATGGATTTAATAACCCGTCAGCTTGTGAAAAACACATGTATAGGATGACATAAATAGCCCTGTGGCGCCAGCCCTTGAAATAGCTTTTCTATTTAAAAACATATAAATTTTGTACGATCACTGTCTGAAAATAATAAAAAATATATGAGTGTTTTCAGAGGATGATATATAAAAAAGATGTTACCTAACATTAAAATACTACTTGTATGAAATCCTGACTTGTTATCATATACCGAACACTGAAATGAAATCTGCCGTGCTAGTTTAAAGGTAGTATTTTGATAGGATTTTCCAAATATCTATGCCATTATAAAGTTGTAAAAATTAAATGTCTGTACGTTTTCAACTATTTTTGGTACACGGGTAGCTGGGTATCTCCAGATGGTTATAGGATACTTTTTACTCGACTACGCCGAACAAAACGAAGGGTTATGAATTTTTCTCCTCCGCGAACGAAGTTGCGGCGTCTTCTAGTGTATTAAGTTTACTAGCGGCCGCCCGCGACTTCGCCCGCCTTCGATTCGTTTATCGCAGATAAAAGGTATTTTTCCGGGATAAAAAGTTGCTTATGTCCTTCTCCAAAACTCGATATTTTACTAATTTAAATGTGAAGCATTTACCAAGATTTCAAGTTCCTAGCGTAAAAAAATATTTAATGTCCATACAAATTTTCATCCCCTTTTCGTCCGAAAATTACAGCCTATGTCCTATTCTGATATATAAGGTACATAACTGGAAAGTTTCATAAAAAATCGTCTAGTAGCTTTTGAGATTAAGTGGAACGTACATATACATACTTTCACATTTATAATATAGTACGGATAATTTGGGTTGTAATTATTAATTTTTACAAGTTCGATACCGATATCCTGCACCAATGATTTCTCTGTTTAGCCTTATGGTTGACTGCTAGAGAACGCCTTATGGCATTAAGATCCCTATTTGTACTTTCTTGTATTATGCTATAAAGTATAAATAAATAAATTATACAACAAAATACTAAGTTTGACAAAACATAGTTCACTTCATCTGTATTGCGAACCAAATCGAATAAACAAGTACACTGACCATATACAATACCATTTCGAATTGAATTCCACACCAAAAGGTCATCAATGACATTGACATTCATTATCTAGAGTTTGGAACATTTCCAGCGATGTAAAATGGCAAATTTATCGATGCTCCAAAGCATTTAACTGGACCTGAAGCATTTTCAGTAGTCGCATAAGGACAATAGCCGTCATTAATTGCTGAAAAGTATGACTGCACGATATTTGTGCACATCAAAGGAGTGGAGCAGTTCTTAGATTATGACGACCGGTTTGGCTTAGCGGAAGTAACGTTGCCTGCGAAGCTGGAGGTCCTGGCTTCAAATCCCGGTAAGGGCAAATATTTATGTGATGAGCATGAATATTTGTTCCTGAGTCTTGGATGTTTTCTATGTATACTATTATAAAGTTGTAAAAATGAAATGTCTGTACATTGAAGTAATTTAAAAAAACCGATTGTAACGGACTATTTGGAGCTCACTGAATCAATTTATTTATTTATCTTTTGTTTGTATGTGTCGTTGTGGCTTAATCACGCCAAATGAGCTAAACGGATTTCAACTATTTTTGGCACACGCGTAGCTGGGTATCTCCAGATGGTTATAGGATACTTTTTACTCGACTACGCTGAAAAAAAGAGGGGTTATGACTTTTTCTCCTCCGCGATCGAAGTTAAGGGCACATTCTAGTATTATGTATATAAACACAAGTCAAGTGTTATTCAACCGGAATTGTAACTGAGTGTTAATGTATGTATGATGCGATCCAGATGTTACTATATGATATTATCACTTCATTGAAACGCTAGAACGCTAGAAATAAACTAGTGCTTTGTTTATTTACTAGAGCCCTTCTTCGTTCGCGGAGGATCAAAATACGTAACCTCTCTTTTTTCGTCAGTGTAATCGGGTGAAAGGTATCCTATAACCATCAGTGAATACCCAGACATGTGTACCAAAAGTAGTTGAAATTCGTATAGCTGATTTTGCGTGTTAACTTAACATACAAAAAAAGCGGCCAAGTGCGAGTCGGACTCGCCCATGAAGGGTTCTGCAGCCGTTTATACGAATAAATGCACTACAGATGAAAAAAATACGATATGAAAAAAAACACTAACACAAGAGCGTATCTCCCCGGCAGTTACGTCCTTTTGCTGAGAAGCGCAGTTTTTTGGAAATAACTTAAAAATCGGTATGTCCGATCATGTTGAAAACAATTTCGGTTGGAAGTATTCATTAAATTTTATATTTGTAAATTTTTTCATATTTTTTGAACTTACCGTTAAGAAAATAGATGGGGGAGACACAATTTTTGCTACTTTCGTAGCGAATATTTCAATGTGTTTTTAGAAGTGCTGACGAAATATGTGCCACACCTTGATATTTCATGTATTTTTTTTTCAGTTTCGGTTACATGTATGGAGTGCCCCCCCTAGAAATATATATTTAACTATCAAAATAAGTAGCGGTTAACACACAACACTTATGCTCCAAATTTCATCAATGTAAATCTTATAGTTTGTGAGTAAAATGCTTGTGACATACGGACGGACAGACAGACATTAGGTTTTTCTGGGTTTCCCTAATCCTTGCAACAAATGTTGGATCATATTTGAATGTTTCCCAGCAAAGACTTCGCTCATTGTAACTGACAATTCGAAAGTGCTTGTATCTAAGCCTACTTGAATAAAGGATATTTTGATTGAGACAGACAGACAGACATGACGAATCTATAAGG
This sequence comes from Hedya salicella, assembly GCA_905404275.2. NCBI lineage: Eukaryota > Metazoa > Arthropoda > Insecta > Lepidoptera > Tortricidae > Hedya > Hedya salicella. The sequence goes on from FR990120.1 coordinate 3,112,867, forward strand.
GTTCCGTTTTTGCCATTTTGGCTACGGAACCCTAAAAATGAAAAAACAAAGAAAAAAATCGTTTCTTTGCGCTCCAAATAGTCCTTTACAGACATTTTTTTGAAAATATCTTCAGTGTACAGACATTTAATTTTGACATCCTTATAATATTCTTGAAGATACCCGCAACTTTATTCGCAGAGGAGGAAAAAGTCATAAACCTCTTTTTTCTTTAACGTCGTTGGGTAAAACTTATTCCATTATCATCTATGGATAACCCGTTCACCAAAACTGGTTGCAATCCATTCAGACGTTTTGACGTTATGAAGCTACAAAACACATATACAAACATTTAAAAAAAACCAGCAAAAATATTTTTAATTTCAGCGACCTTAAGAAAAAAAAACACACACACACAACATTATCTTTACTCTTTTATAATAGTATACATATATTATGTGACACGGCTGTAACAACAATGGGGATATGGCATCGATTTATTTATGTAGAATGGGCAAATCCCCTCCAAACTTAGAAGAGCATTGAATCACAGGAGATGGCATACTATATAAATAAATATCTGTCCGCCTGTCCGCCGGTCCGCCTGTCCGCCGGTCCGCCTGTCCGCCTGTCCGCCTGTCCACCTGTCCACCTGTCCGCCTGTCCGCCTGACCGCCTGTCCACCTGTCCGCCTGTCCACCTGTCCACCTGTCCGCCGGTCCGCCTGTCCACCTGTCCGCCTGTCTGCCTGTCCACCTGTCCGTCTGTCCGTCTGTCAGCCATATATTCAAACCTTGTTCCGACATTTACAAACACAGCATAAAAGAATTTTGCAAATAGGTGAAGACGTTCTGAAATGATTCGCGAACATACATTTCTTCAATGGATTTTTTATTTATTTAGATAGTTTGCCGTATTTTATCCGAGATATAGTTAAATTCGAGATATCTCAGTGCTTCGTCGAAACCGTCACAGAAACGAAAAGTTACAGGTAACTTCTAAAAGCAACAGAAATTTTGTGTTTGGCCTTCAGCCAAAAGGACAAAAATGTCGTTTGTTTTACGCGATCATATGGTTTATATCAAGATTGTAACCATGAGGTCATACTAGCATACCTATGTGTGAAACATTAGTTGGCACAAACAACGAAATGTTTTATGACCGAAATGTTAAAATATTGCTTTTGTTTTGAATGTTTTTCTTAATTTCTTGTAGAAAAATGGGTAAGTCAAGAAATCGTTCTAAATTGACGTATATTAATGGTGGTTATTATTACATAGTGATATAATATTCAAGTTATTTTAAATTTAATATCTCCGTACTATCTAAAATAATCATTATTATTGGGCTAGTTAAAAAAACAAATAATGTTACGTTCTTACGTTATATATCGGCAATCCATACTTAATATTATAAATGCGAAAGTGTGTCTGTCTGTCTGTCTGTCTGTCTGTCTGTCTGTCTGTCTGTCTGTCTGTCTGTCTGTCTGTTACATCTTCACGCTTAAACCGCTGAACCGATTTGGATGAAATTTGTTATGGAGATAGTTTGAGTCCCGGGGAAGGACATAGGAAAGAAAGAAAGAAAGAAAGAAAGAAAACACATTTATTGCAGCGAAAAGATAACACCATTACATGAAGAAAGCTTAAAGAAATAATTAAATTAAAATTATCTTAAATCTAGATTGACAAGAAACAATTGACTAATATAAGTATACAACACGGTGCTACCATGTCCGCAACAAAAGGCCACCACTCAGCGTGATGCTGCGACATCGGGGTAATATCGCAGCGCTGGTCTTCCGTGGGACCCGAGGTAGGTAGGTAAAAACAGCAACAGGAAGTCCTGACGTATTGTTTACTTGTATACCTATTAAGATAATGTATGTATGTGGTGTAAGGCTAGACAAATCCAAGTGAATGGTTTTTATGTATATAATCTTTACTATTATAAAGTTGTAAAAATGAAATGTTTCTATGTGTAGTTGTGGCTTCATAACACCAAATCGGCTAAACGAATTTCAACTATTATGATACACGGGCAGCGGGGTGTCTCCAGATGGTTATAGGATACTTTTACCCGACTATGGTAAAGAAGAAAATATATAAATATATATATATATTTTACATTTACATAGGCTACTTTTTATCCCGGAAAAATACCCCCTTATCCGCGATAAACGAATTTAAGGCGGCCGAAGTCGCGGGCAGAAGCTAGTCTCTTTATAAATTTTCAAGTAGCGTAATTTAAATTAAGTTATTTTTCATGAGATTTTTTCTTTCGATCTACTTGTTTTCCACTTATATCAAGTGTACGAATAAAGTAGGTAAAAATAAAGTGTTCTGAACGAATAAAGTTCACGCGAAACAAGCGACATTAACATCCTATAAGTTGGAAAAAATTTGACTGGCCATCTACCCCGGAATTACCCTACGACATTATCTCAGACCAAGAATAAGGGACGGACATAACTGTTACGCAGCTAAATTAAGAACACGTTTAACAATGGCTGACAGCTTAACATAAAGAACCTACGTAATTTGGGCGGATAATTTTACAAATAATGTTTTGTGTAGAAGTTTGCCACACACTCGGTTGTGGCAGCGGTGGAAAAGTGAAACTATGACAAAGCCAAAAATAATATATTTCTCTCTGTCACTCTCATTATAATTTGTATACGACCATCTCGTTCCCTATTATTCCACTGGATAGGCTGTTCAATACATTTGACAGCTAATTTTGTGTACGAATTTAAAGCGCCCCCGCGGTCAGCGACTGTCCCATTGAACAAATTTTTGACGTAAACTATTGCAATGATTGCATATGGATATCAATATTCAAATAAGTAGTTTTCTATTGAAGTACGTAAATTTTTTGGACTTTCTACAGAAGCAGGGCATCAATTTAATGATAATTAATATCGAACGAACCATTATTATGAGCGTTGTAAGTTTTGTTATCTATCAAAAGCTACTTAAAGACGCTCCAAGGTCAAATTACTTTCCCCACTAGTGGATAAAATGCGTTTTTACCCGCTTGTCTTAAATCCTGACACAATCGCAACACACCTTAGTCCAAATTTGTGCAAATAACGATATCTACTTATCTTCGGTTAGGGGATCGACAACCTTCAAAGTTCCATAGAACGTTTTAATAAAATAAACCTTATATTTGGAATTAGTTACCCATGGCCTTTAAGTCTGTCACAGACTATAACTATTGGTTCTGTGAGCTGTGCCCTGCCTCGCAAGTCTTTAGAAAGAAAAAGAATAAAGAAAGAAATATATTTATTCAGCACCGTCACTGACAGGAATTTCGTAACAATAATAAAACAAACCTTTTAATTTGAATGAACCCCCATGTCTCTGTCAATAAAAAAATCAAAACAAAATCGACAAAAGAAAATTTATAATGATTGAACCTGCTTACAAACTGAGTAATGTGACCTGTACAGGAGATTTTTTTTCTCAAGCTGAAACGGAGGCGATTCGCGCTCGCTCGGTCTAAAAAGGCTCTTACCTTTTTTTCACAAATCCAACTAGACATTATGGTAAGCTTAATAAACTTGTGTCATGAGTACTAGAGGACGATATCTTTAATAGACATATTTATTTTTATATTTAATAACATAAAAAAACATCCAAGACTCAGGAACAAATATGCTCATCACACGAATTTACCTTTACCGGGATTTGAACCTAGAACCTAGCTTCGCAGGCAACGTTACTCCCGCTGAGCTAAACCATTAAAGTGTAGAAAAACAGTGCTCTTTAAAGGTTAACCCAAATTTTGGTTTATTTTTTATTATTGCTTCCTGAAAAGGTTCTCGACGCCTGGTTATTACTTTATGGGATCGATAAGGGATGGGAAGGTCAGCGTGACCTTTATGACGTCAACGGAGCGATGGCTGTCTGAGGGCCATTTTGCGAAACGATAAGTCACATTTTAGTACGAAATCGTTGTGAATTACGTCGTTTTGCCATCAGGCTTTTGTAATAAGCATGTCTTGCTTGGATATTAGCCTTGTACATTATAGTACATTTATGTGAAAAACAGTGGAATAGTCGAACAAACCTTTAATATCATAGCATAGAATGTTTCATTTCACAGAATTTTCTTTTCACAAAAATACTTATATATAATTTAATAGTTTTTAGGGTTCCGTAGACAAAATGGCAAAAACGGAACACAGATAGTTTCGTCATGTCCGTCCGTCTGTCCGTCGGTCCGTCCGTATGTCACAGGCATTTTACTCAAAAACTACACAAGATATATCGATGAAATTTGGAGTAGGTATATGTGTCTTGTATAAGCAGCTACCTAGTTTGATGATTAAATAATAAAAATATATATTTCTAGCGGGGGCACTCCATACATGTACTGAAAATGTTTAATTTCCAATAATATACATTTGTGGCACAGACCTCCATGTTAAAGAGGTAGGAAACAGCGTGGAGCAATGAGATCAGGGCTCGTGATTGATTTCGGCCAACACAGACCTGATATAATAAAAAATTATGAACTCAAGCGCCAGACATATCACTCCATCAAACGTATATGATGTTCTTAAATTAAAAACAGCTATAAAGTTACAAATTGTTTATTTACACTAAGAGCATACACGGTGCAGTCACGAAAGGAGTCTTAGCAATAGGGTCCCGTATACCCTTTGATAACCGAACCTTAAACAGGAGTCCAAAAAGTTTAAATTTTTGACGTAATAATTGAGGAGGTCATAATATGGAAGCCATTAGGTTAGCTGATTGCTATCTGTGAGGCGTACGCATCAGCACATGGCTTAACATAATAATGTTAAGAAGACCAAGTACATGGTCTTTAAAGCGGGCACCAAATGCGCATTATTTTTTCCTCCAAGTACCTTGAATTGGGGTTCCACTTAGGAGAGTGAGAGGCGAAACTATATATATCCGTTTCGCCATTTTGGCTACGGAACCCTTAAAACAAGATGGACTTAGGATCTGGTATTTTTTATAAATTACCAGTTCTAAATCAGTACAGCGGGTGCTTTTTGAGAGCGGCTGGGAACTTTTAGTTTACTATGCTTATATGCATTTTGTGTGTACATCTCCTGTATGCTTAACAATTAGTTATAACGCAAATTATAATAGTTTTAAGTATAATTTACGAAATAATGACTTAACGTGGACTATATAGTACACGGTCTCCTCTTGGGAAATGCCGATAGAGGCAGACTTGTAAAAGTGCCCTTGCTTTCAGAATAAAGATCATTATTTAATTTCATTATTATATTATTGCGAATATAATGTACAATACAATATTGTTAATGTTTCGTTTCTATTACAGGACGCGAGACACAAGGCAATGGTGCACCCAGCTTTTGCAAATGCTGGCAAGCGTGCCGGCCTTGAAGTATGGAGGATCGAGGTATGCAAAAACATTAAGTTTATCAAGAACTTGATGGCGCCCGCAACTTCGTTTGCGGAGGAGAAACAGTCATAACCCCTCATTTTTCTTCAACGTTTATCGGGTATAAGTATCCTATAACAATCTGTGGATACCCATAGCTGTGCACCCTAATATAGTTGAAAAGGGTTATGATCGTTTTTCTCTTCCGCGGACGAAGTTTGCGAGCACCCTCTAAGTCCATAGATAAAACATGTTTGACAGCCATTGCATTTTCAATTTACATACTCAGTACCTGTATTTCTATAATTATTATTTTTTTCGTATGATTTTTGGATATAAAGAGTAAAAGACGGTATTCACTTTACGTGTATCCCCTTTGATTCTAATTAAACCTTAAATTAAATTCAGATGAATCAATATTACAGTACTCTATACAAAATAGGTAGGTCCTTAAATACGTAATGAAACTATAGTCCTACATATTATAGTCTTCATCGATTTCGATGACGGCGACCCTACGCAAACATTATAGACTTCGTCTATTGTGGGTCCTGATACGGCTCGCTAGGCCGAACTTACTTTTAAATACTCTCTTGCATGCGTGGCAGTAGAGTTGGCCAGCTGAGTTCTATGTGTACGTGAAGGAGGGCTTAGGTCTTTCTTTATGTAATTGGCGTTTTACGTGTAACGTTGCAAGATTGCGAGACGCTCTTCCTTTTGTTTGTGTACGGATAAAAGATCATAAAGGGACATCACGTTATGCACCAAGGCTAAGTATCAAAAAAGGTGAAATAGGCGAAATGGTAACGGGTATCCACTTTACCTGGCCAGTCCACTTTGCCCGGAATTCCCGTATGGCTTTTACAAAACTAACGATGTGCTCCTATTTGTTCCAGGACTTCAACCCAGTACCAGTACCTCAGAGTGATGTCGGAAAGTTCTATAAAGGAGACTCATACATTGTCCTGAAGGTAATTAGCATAAATATAACTGCAGAACATTGTAATTGCCAACTAAAGACCCATTTAGATGGTGCTAGTTTCTCACACGTTTCGGGTGAGAAATCGCACGCAATAATCATCAGGCGAGTATCGATGAAAATATTTTTCTTCTAACCCCCTGAGTCCTCGTGTCCTTTTAAAAGGACAAAATAAAATCGAGTTTTGAACTCTCATAAAATTCAAGAAGGTTCGAAATTCAAAAATGCATAAGTCACTCGGCGTCAGGAGGTAAGAACTCTGTGAATCATACTATAAAGGGATACTTTTTATATTGGACCATCACTCTATACAATAACTTGCATAAAATACTATTGCATTCATCTAAGAAATAAAGACAACTAAACGTTTTAAAAGTGACGACACAATCAGAACAGTCTCTCGCAATGCACTAATTATGGCGACTGAATAGCATATAAGTATATATATCTGAATAGCGTATATATTGTCTCAATACCGTATTAATTGTCTTTCTCGTGCGGTATCGTAATACTTTGCATGATGCTTTTTTTTTCTACGATAATCGTAAGGTCGAGGGGACAAACTCGCACCAACTAAATGGGGCTTATTGCATGGAACAAAACTAGCGTGACTGTTGATGTAATAAAAAATAATGGACGATAAAAGTTGATTATATTGAAACATCCATTCTACAAATTACATTTCATGCCAAGTTAGTAAGTTTGCGACTCGTAGGTTAAAAAAAATCGATATCATCGTATTAGCGTAAAGCGCGTTGTCGTACCCAATATGTATTCCGGTACCGGCACCTAGGACAACTGTGATTTTTTATGCAAGATAATTGATAGATTCAGACGTTACTTTGCATTCTATTTATTTATTTATTTAAACTTTATTGCACAATACAAACTGTTAAAAATGGCGGACTTAATACCTTAAGGCATTCTCTACCAGTCAACCAGGACCAAACAGAAACTAGTAGTTACTGCAGGATCTTAATGTTGAGAATACAAAAAAAAGTAAAGAAAAGAGACACAAATCAACAAGTCAATATGGGGATATATGCGTATAAATATTTATATACATACACACATATTACATTAAAATACAAATAAAGAAATACAATACAATTATAAAATATATATGTACCCTTACACCTGCAAAACATCACACAGACAATCAATCTTGAGATTTATTGAAGAGATGATTGCGCAACATGCGCTTGAAAGAGAAAATGCTCTGAGCTTGTCTTATAGAGAGAGGAAGATCGTTCCACAAACGAATTGCTTGAAGTGCGAAGGATTTGGACATAAAACTAGTGCTGTGAGAAGGAAGAGAGAGTTTGAGACTACGAGCAGAGCGCAGCCTACATCCAGGACGGGCAGTTACAAATGTAAACATAGATTTAAGATATCCGGTGTGGTTGGATTAAATAAAATTCTATATCAGATTAATGGATTAACCTTCCTTTGCTTTTCCGTAAAATCTAAAAAGATTGAAGTCAAATGCTTGCCTATCTAACATAAGAGATTATGGATTAAAGTTCTTTTGCTTTTGCGGCGAAGTAGTGTCTTAATTAGATATGACACTTTGATGACAATTGTGCTCACATGCGCATATTTTAATACAGTTTCCACAAAAAAAAAAATACGAATGCAAATACAACCAACCACCACCAGATAGTATAATCCGCAAAAAAAATGCGCATGTGAGCACAATTTAGTGTGACATCTAACTAAGACACTACTTCGCCGCAAAAGCAAAAGAACTTTAATCCATAATTTCTTATGCAAGCATTTGACTTCAATCTCCCCTGTTCGGAAGCGACGATGGAGCATGCTTACCTAGATAGTGTCTATTCACTCTCGTCATGAAGAAATTCAAGTTATGCTGTTCCGGGAACTACTAGTTATACTGTTAATAAATTGCAGACATCATCCGACAAGCGCAACAACCTGTCCTGGGACATCCACTACTGGATCGGCAGCGGTTCCACCCAGGACGAGGCAGGCGCAGCGGCCATCTTGACCGTTGGGCTCGATGACAAGTTCGGCGGAGCTGCCATCCAGCACCGGGAGACCCTGGGCCACGAGAGCGCACAGTTCCTGCAGTACTTCCAACCTGGTAACTCTTGAGCACAGTCTTCCTGATCACTTTCTAGAAATTCTGCTAGAAAATCATGTGGCGATCACCAGCACTAACACCGGTCCAGCAGTGGACCGCCAATGGTAGATGATCAGAAAGCACCAGCTTATAGTCAGGAATTAACACGATCTTACTCATGGATTTCGTCAAGTGCACTCCTGTGAGCTCCATAGAAAATATTTACTAATCAAGTGAAGATCACCAGCATAAACAAGTCCACTGCCGGTTAGTGACGGCGCCCATGTTGACCGTCGGGCTGCACGATAAGTTCGGCGTCTAGCAACGGGACACCCTGGGTCACGAGAGCCGGTTAGTACTTTTGACCTATAAGGATCCCAGCTATAAGGTAACTCCTAAAATCACTAGCACTAAGGAACCTCAGGAGCCTGGTAAGTGGTGGACAACACTGTCCTCTCAGACAGCTCTCTTCAAGCTCCTCTCTTTCAGCTGCGAGTCACCCTGAGATGATCACCATAAACCAGTCTTCTGCTGGACAATAGCAGTAACAGCATCTAGCTTGGCAAGTACTAGAACTTAGACGGATAATGCTTACTTCTACCTCTGTAAGTCAGCGCCTGAAAATATCGGACACAGTAATACTCCAAACAGTAGGCCGTATTCCTGGTAATGCGCATGAGATTACTAAACATAAACAGTATGTAAATAGATGATGACATATTTGAGCAAGCTTCGGGAGTTAAGAGTTTCATAGCGTTTTAGCTAATATATGAACTAGGTAAATAAGTCTTGTTCGTGGAGGATGCAAAATCACAAATTGCACTTTTTATATCTGTTTATTGCATAAAAAATTAAATTATTTAACAGAGCCGGTTTGTAATTGACGATGGTTGAATGAGAAGAGTGCGTTGAAGGGATTGAACGAACTAACAACCATTTCAATCCGTTCTTCGTTCTGTTTAGAAAGTGATGTGTCGTTCTTAAAAGCAATTAAAATTACAATAAACTTAATTCAAATAAATGTGATAATTTTGAAGATGCTGGCAGCATTTCCTCGGAGCATAGCAATGCTGAAGCGTTAACAAGGAAGCTGTCAGCTCTTTGGCCCCGTGTTGGTTTCTGTTAGCCTCTTGAAAATTCCTTTGTGTAGGCTGTGGGCGCTAAGATCCCACAGACCTACGGTTTCGTATCCAAAAGGTACAAAATTGTATTCAGGACGAGAGACGAGCATGATACATAAGATTTTTAAAATTCCTTACAATATAAAGGGAATAAATAAAATTTGTAAACTGTATTAGAGACAGCAGAATTTTAACATTACAGGTACGCAGTATAATAAAGAGTACTCGTATTGCATACCACTGTTAATATTTAATCGTTGATGCGTCACGAAGAATTTTCCAGCTCAGTAAGCGGGTCAGCGGATGTCCACTGTATCTGCACAACGCCATAGCTATTCAACCATCATATTACCGAGGTATTTAGCTCCATCTAACCAGATTTGATTTAAACAGACGATTATCACACATTATTACATGACAACAAAACGGTGTTTAATCGAAGCGTTATAATATGGCGTCCCATCGAATAATAACCAAGAAAAGTTATAAAATAATACATACTGCAGAGGCAAGGAAAATCTGGATTGCCAGCCAAGTAGGTAAAAACTAATAGGGATACGAGGCTGGCAATCCCTTTTCGCGCCAAGGTATGTATAGTGTTTTTCTTGCAATGAAATAAGAAATCATAAAACCAACAACAAATAATGAAATATATGAAAATTGTAATGAAAATGTTTTATAATATATATAGTAGTTGATCCATTACGTCACCGCATCGGCGGTGCTCATAGCGAATTAAACAAAAGATGGTATCTTTGCAGGCGTTCAATTTTGTATGAAATATCATTATGCGCCTGTCGTCGCGCCATATCCGAAACTGTTACTTCCTGGCCAACTATAGAACACAACTTCTATTTTTCATTGCATGTCTGAGTAAATAATTTTCGTACGTAACGTTTTATACGCGATAAAACCATTACTTTATGTTGCTATCATTACTTCATGAATAATTTACTGGGAGGAACCAAATCTTTTCCCCTTTCCCTCCTCTAACTCCGTGATAGCTCTCGAATATTCCTCCACTCCATAGTATATGAACAGCGTACACACTTTCAGGTTACCGCTGCTTTCAATCAGCTGTGAATTGTCCCCCCCCCCCCCATTTTCGCCCCAGTTCAAGTTGCACAGGGCGGTTCCACAACACTTCTGGAGCCCTCTGGCTGCTACGCGTCATTGCCTTGACTATTAGGAGTCACATCACCCTGTATATCTATTTTCGTCTGCAACTGATAATTGACTTCCATTATCCCATTGTGCGGTTACTCATCAATTGCTAGCACAACAATTAGCCGAATGGAGCTAATTGTCAGTTTGTTTGCTAGTTTAATCAAAATACGTGTATTGTTTATATATGCGTTAGATTATTATGTCATTTTAGTTTTTCAATGATGTTATTAATAACTTTCAGTTGAAGATTCTTAGCATGTGCTGAAAAAGACCTGAGTGATAAACATGCTAATTCCTTATTCCTTGATCTCCAATAAGTGGCCTGTGTTTTGTACTATTCCCAGGCACTTATACCTATTGTTTTTCAGGATGTACCAAGAAACTATGTAAATACTGCAAAATACGACTCAGAATCATAATGGCTGTGTTCACAGATCACTTCGTAGTCAAAGGACTCCTGGCCAAACTAGGACTTTCTGACAACACGGATTGTAGAATGTTCTGTCAGGAGGCTAAACCAATAGAACACATACTATGTGAATATGCCCTCGCCAGACAGAGAATGAAGGAATTTGGTATTGGGTACCCAAAGGAATTCCGGACATTGATCTCTATCACCTGGGTTATGGAGGTGGTAGAACAAACCATTGAGTCAAGAAGGGGTAATTACACAAAAGATCCCACTGGGTCGAAGGGTATTTATACTTCTGTTTCCGCGATTATTACTCATTGAAATAAAACAATTTAACGTATTATATCGCGTATATTAATGCACTTCTTCATCCTTCCTTTCAGCAATTCGCTACGTAGACGGTGGGCACGCTTCAGGCTTCAACCATGTGACCACCAACGCAGGCGCAGAGAAGCGTCTCTTCCAGATTAAGGGCAAGCGGAATGTTCGCGTCAGGCAGGTATGTTACTTAAACTCTCCCTTTTAGGGTTCCGTACCAAAAAGGTAAAAAAGGAACCCTTATGGCAGAGTATAACGAGTTAGTTCACTTCAAACAAAAGCGTTCAGGGACATACATACATGTCCAAATCAGAAAGTCCCGAGATGCAATAAAGGTGCTTTAGTCATGGCCGTTCCATTACCGCGCGCTGCCATTTTACCTACTTTCGGTGCCTCGCTCACTCATGCCTTCCCCATCGCCTTGTGCGTGTGCGATTCTTAAATAACATTAATTGTATAAATTGTATAGATTCAGTTGCATAAATTTTAATTGAAAGTTAATTGAAGGAACTACTTCCCTTTATTTTTTAGTTTTAGTGAGGTTTTTGAAGTCGATTTATAGTTTTAACCGACTTCCAAAAACAGAGGAGGTTCTATGTTAGACTGTTTGTATTTTTTTTATGTAAGTATTTTATTTATTTCTCACTTTTTATTAGGTACCTAATTTGCGAGATAAAACATACGAAATAATATCAAGAACTTATATATTATTTTATTACATTAAGTATGATATAGCCGGCACAGAATTTTGTTTGACTTGATATAGGTACAGTCAAGGGCACCAATTTTTATACACCACAAAGTTTCAACAATATGTACAGCGGGCCTATGATGGTCGCGTTTGTCACGCGATAAATAAGTGACATAGCTTCCGTCACCTTCTGACACGTATGTGAGTGCAAGAGTGACAGGCGCGTTATCATATCATTTATCGCGTTATAAACGCGACCATTATAGGCCCGCAGGTCTTATTATCAGACGACGGAAAGGAGCCACGGAGTTACGTCGCCTAAATAAAACTAGATTTTTTTGTAGTTCACAGTGCCTTGGGTTTTAATGTAATGCTGTGTAACTTTTTTGAATAATAAATAAATAAATTATTATAGCAGTAAGGTTTATTATATATATTTTGAAACTTTGTGTGGATATATCTTTGCCCTTACTTTCATCGTAAAAAGTTTTGCCAATAATACATCTAAAATAGACATCGACAACCCTAAGCGTTAGCGCCTGAGTAGGCAGTTAAATATCCTAAAGGATCGGAGTTTACATACTTCTCCTATTTTACGCCCTGTATTTTATTTTCCCATCTACTTTGACCCCTGCACTTACTTTAATTTTTATCTAACATTTATATCCCTTCAGGTGGACCCACTGATCTCCTCCATGAACAAAGGTGACTGCTTTATCTTGGACAAGGACCATGACATCTACGTGTATGTCGGCGAAAAGGCCAAGAATGTCGAGAAGCTCAAGGCCATCTCCGTGGCCAATCAGATCAGGGATCAGGACCATAACGGCAGAGGACGCGTTGAGATCCTTGGTACGTATGCCTTTGTGTGTTTGATCATCTTTCTGTTAGGCTGTTCTGAGGCTTAGGGCGTCAAACTAGCAAGTCGTTTTAAAATGAGAGCGTAACTACGTTTATATGGAGAACCAAGCTTACCGGGGACAAATTGGGTCTGAAATCGATTGAATCGGTTTGAATTTATTTCTAATCAACTCGAAGTTTCGTTCGATACTTTATAAGATAATCTTATGCAATCCGGAGTCAATGTGGCATGGTTGGTTTCACATCTACCGTCAGAATTTTATAAATTCTTATCATATTACTGAACACTTTACAACTTTTTCACTTCTCCTGCTCAAAAAGTACGTTATATTAGCTTTGCGAAGCGAGACTAAAATAGTACATTTAGCCCCTAGGGTTCAAAAGAAAGCCATATAATCCCATTCAACAACTTGCTGCCAGCTACATACTCCTTACGAATAATTAAAAACAAAGAAACCAACCTGATCAGATTGGCCAAACTTTCTGATAGAATTGCTCAAACTGTACTATTACTTTGTATATACAATTTAAATGTTAAGCCTTTTTTATTTTCTCGCAGTCGAAGAGAAAAGCAGTGTTTACACGTGACTAATATCCATTATGACACTCAGATATATTTGTCCTCGCTCACTTCGTGAGCTCGTCCAAATAATCACTTAGTGTCATAATGGCTTATTTTAGCCCCTTGTCAAACAATCTACTATTATATGTAAGTAGGTAAAAAAAATAATTAAAACTAGGAGATTGGCTTTCTAGTTTTCAATGTTTTTTACTTCGACACTGGAGCTAAAAATCATAACCTCTTTTCTTCTTCAGCGTAGTTGAGTAACAGTAGCCTATAACATCTGTGGATGCCGGGCTGTGGTGGTGGTGGTGGATACCAAAAAAAGTTGAAATCTGTTTAGCCATTTTGAAGTGATGAAGCCATAACCGGATCTTTTAGTCTTTAATTATAAAGTTGTAAAAATTAGATGTCTGTTCATTGATGATATTTAAAAAAAAAGTGAAACGGACTTTTTGATCGAATGGAAATTTGGATTGAAAAATATTTTATTTTATTTTTTGCATGTTTCCATATGTCATTGTGATTTCAGTATTTTTTGGTAGACGTATAGCTATGCATCGACAGAGGACTATAGTGACATTGTTAAATGATTAATTGGTATTTCAGATCAGTACTCCAGCGAAACGGACATCCAGAAGTTCTTCACTGCACTGGGTTCCGGCTCGAAAGACATCGTGCCTGAAGAGAGCGCTGGAGGCGATGACCAGGTACATTACTTCTCCATCATGATGCCATCATGATACATTACTTCTCCATCATGATGCCAGGCATACAGTTAATCGGCGATCCAGCAATGTGCGTCGAATTGTCGTTGTCAATTGTCAGTCACGTTTATGAAATAGGGGCCAGGAATTAAATAACCGCAAACCCCTTTTGCAAACAAGCCAGTCTCGATATTAAGAAAAAATATATATAACACAGAGTTCGATTGTAAAGGGCAAAATCTATGCGACCTACTAAATTGCAAGCAGGATTTGAACTTGCGACCTCTTGATCTCGACGCAGAAGTGCTCTCACCTACTGAGCTATCGCAATTTTACGTACGTGGCTTGAAATTTTCGGACACAATCTAGTTAGCACTAGTAGTCATTGGCGTGCGGTCCTTATAGGCATAAAGGCACTGCCTACCCTGAACGACCATGGCTCCATATAGGCAAACGGAAACTGTCTGCCCTGAATGACCATGGCTCCATATAGGCACAGAGAAACTGTCTACCCTGAACGACCATGGCTCCATACAGGCACAGAGAAACTGTCTACCCGGAACGACCATGGCTCCATATAAGCACAGAGAAACTCTCTGCCCTGAACGACCATTGCTCCATATAGGCACAGAGAAACTGTCTACCCTGAACGACCATTGCTCGATATAGGCACAGAGAAACTGTCTACCCTGAACGACCATGGCTTCATACAGGCACAGAGAAACTGTCTACCCGGAACGACCATGGCTCCATATAGGCACAAAGAAACTGTCTACCCTGAACTACCATTGCTCCATATAGGCACAGAGAAACTGTCTACCCTGAACGACCATGGCTCCATATAGGCACAGAGAAACTGTCTACTCTAAACGACCATTGCTCCATATAGGCACAGAAAACTGTCTACCCTGAGAACGACCATGGCTCCATATAGGCACAGAGAAACTGTCTACCCTGAACGACCATGGCTCCATATAGGCACAGAGAAACTGTCTACCTTGAACGACCATGGCTCCATATAGGCACAGAGAAACTGTCTACCCTGAACGACCATGGCTCCATATAGGCACAGAGAAACTGTCTATCGTGAACGGCCATGGCTCTATATAGGCGCAGAGAAACTGTCTACCCTGAACGACCATTGCTCCATATAGGCACAAAGAAACTGTCTACCCTGAACGACCATGGCTCCATACAGGCACAGAGAATCTGTCTACCCTGAATGACCATGGCTCCATATAGGCACAGAGAAACTGTCTACCATGAACGACTATGGCTCCATATAGGCACAGAGAAACTGTCTACCCTGAACGACCATGGCTCCATACAGGCACAGAGAAACGGTCTACCCTGAACGACCATGGCTCCATATAGGCACAGAGAAACTGTCTACCCTGAACGACCATGGCTCCATATAGACTCAGAAAATACCTACCTTAGCCAAAAGCCCTGTGCACGCCCAGGAGTAGCGCCCTCTGTATATTTCTTATTTTTAGGCGCATTAGCCATAGTCCAAGACATGCGTATTACGCTTCGTCTCTGTCCCATAGTTTCTTCAGCAAGTATTATAACAGCGAGAGAGATGCAGCAGAGTGCCCTATAAGCTGGTTCCTGCTAGTAAACGCGTTAAGGATGTAGCCCGGCTAGTCGTCGGGAATAAAAGATAGGACGTGGTAATTTGAAACATATAATAATAATAGACTATATACAATATTGATACAAAGATCTAAGTAGAAAAGAAAAATTAATTGCGATCCACTGCAGTCTAAGCCGGAATCGAACCAGCGTCTCTGTTATACCGGAACAGCGTCCTATCCGTTAGACGCTGTTCCGGTATAACAGAGACGCTGGTTCGATTCCGGCTTAGACTGCAGTGGATCGCAATTAATTTTTCTTTTCTACTTAGATCTTTGTATCAATATTGTATCAAAAAATATGTGATGTTTTCACATTAAAAATATAAACAAAGACTATATACAAATAAAAACTTAAACTAAACGGGATTCAGTCAGTACGCGGCACTAAACGGAAATCACTGGCCTTATCTGAGCAGGGAGGAAGGACGGTTGTGGAGATTCAGTTCCCATTCCAATTTTCCATTTTAAGCTTTCCAGGAAGGCATTGGATGAAACCGTCGGCCGAGGTGCGACTGTAGACGGCCGAGGTGCGACTGTTCGCTGAAGTTTTCAGTGGAAAACTTCAGCGAAGAAGAAAGGGCTGTAAAAACGCTCCACTTAATGGGTGATTCAAATCAACCCAAGCCTTATTTCTTCATGGTTAAGACCAGTGAAAACGAAATAAGACTTGTATTGGGTTGAACAGAACATTACACGAAAATAAAGAAAAATAACTATATACAAAATGTACCTGCGAAGTGGCAGCCCTTGTAGATATTTAATCTAACACAGTATTGCAAAATACTATACAGTTTTTGCAGTTTCAGAGTTTTGTAACAGGACATTAATTAGTAATATATTTAAAATCTCAGGTCTTTCATAATTTGCGCAGCACAAGTTCAAGTCAAACGAGTCGGGACCTGTCTCCCATAAACAAAACACAATCATGGAACTCAAATTTTCCCGATGCAATTTATTACTGGCCAGTATTGTGCCAAGGAGGTTTGCCGCGTTACAAGGAATGGACCTCATTATATACTCTTGTTCGATTCAGCTTTTGGATTCTTATCAAAATGACAGAGAGAGAGGTCAACTCACAGAGTGACTAGTTTATTTTGTTGACGTTTAATTTTATTTGCTCTTTCAGACCTTTGAGAAGAGTGAAGAACAGACCATCACCCTGTCCGAGATCTCAGACAGCACCGGCTCTCTGAAGATCACTCCTCTACCCAAGCCATTCCGTCAGGACCAGCTTAAGCCAGCGGTAAGCCAAATTCATCTAATCCTTCACATTAATAAAGATTCAGAGTATTCATAGTAATTTTGAAGCAGGTACCTGTACATATGAATATAGACGGTGCGAGCCAGCGAGGAAATTGAAAGATTTTAACCACGAATTCTCGAGACCATTAGGAGTAAAAAACCCGGCCAAGAGCATGTCGGACCATGCTCAGTGTAGGGTTCCGCAGTCGTTCATACAAAATAATGCACTACTTACAGATGAAAATCTTGAAATGAATAGTGCACAGCAAAAGAGCGTATCTCCACGGCACTTACGTCCTATTGCTGAGAAGCGCAGTTTTTTGGAAATAAGTCAAAAACGGTATATTCGATCATATTATTTTTCAACAATTTCCGTTGAAAGTACTTACTAAGCTATATCATTCTATTAAAATAAGTATAAAATATTTCAGTTATTCATACAATTTTAACAAATAATATATATAACTAATAGCTAAATAATATAAACAAAAACTTAAAATTAAATTCAAAACTAACCTATAAATTAAAAATGCACAGAAAGGTCGGGACCCCGAGGTAGGGTACCCAAGACACAGGCAGCATTCCCGCGCTGAATAGCAATTGCTAATCGTTGCGCGAGAAAGCTGCCCGCTCTTGGGTCGCCTGTCGCCTCCCGCAGGCGCTTGCTGAGGCACTTCAGCAGCCGGCGTGCTCCCTGGCCCCACGGGCCGAGTGTCTCGACGCCAAACGCCACAAACTTGTATTGGGCGCCGAGACAACTGTATTTGCCCACCTTCGAATTTTCACGGGCGTCCGCCGCCGCACCAGCTCTTTTGCTGGTCGCTGGGAGGTAGGACGCCGCTAGCGTGTCCGCGCAGGTGGCATCCCAAACCAGCGCTCGGCCCATTCTCCACGGGATCAAGGACATCCCGTCAGGGCGTTTCCCATCGTCCCGGATGATCTGTGGTTCCAGGACCGCCGGGACGTTGGCGCTGACAAGTGCCCTTCTCAGGATGTCGTTGAGTGCGGCGTGGCGAGGGCGGCGGCCGGCGCCCGAAGAGCAGGCGAGGCCGTGGTGTCCCAGTCGGTCAACGTGGGCTCCACAAGAGGCGCAGCAGTGGTCCGCACAAATGTCGGCGCCCAAGCGGAGACCAATGGCGATCCGTAGGGTGCTCGGGTCGATGAACGTCCCGGTATTCGGGGAGGGGTAGGCGTGAAGCCACTGTCCAGATTCAGATCTGGAGACTGCCAGGAGTCTCGAGCGATCCCTGCCTGAGCTGTCATTTGTTAGGACCGTGAGACTGTGTAACGATGATATGGTGTCCCAAGCCCTTTGAATTTTTGGTTTGGCGGGTAAATTTGGACTCGGTCCAGCTAGCCAGGCGTTTGTGGCTGCAATCAAGCACGAGATCTCGCAGTTTGTTCCCGTTGGGGTTTTGAGGATTTTACCTGCGAGATCCGAAGTGCTGTGGATTGAAGACAGAAACGCTGGCAATGCGACACTCGAAATTTTTGCGAATTCCCAGACCACCATATCTTATTGGTAAGGTGGCTTGGGTCCATGCCTGCTCGCTTATTCTGATATTTATTATTGACTCAATTTGGGATTTTAAGAGGGTATCAATGGGTTTAACTAGGTTAGGGAATTTCCAAATGGGGCAACAGCGGAGCAGGTAAGTGAATTTTGGAACAAGCAAACAAAATTTTAAGATAAATAAAGCCGAATGACTACTAATTTTGGTTAAGCGGTCGGAATGTTCACTAAATTTTGAAACTGAATTGTTTAGTAGGGAGGGTATGGCATCGTCGAAAATTGGTGAGCCGAGTAAATACAGACTTTCCTTTGGAACAATTTTGATGTTTGGGGCTATGTTATTAAAATTTTGAAGGATTTGTAGAGCCAAGGAGGCATTAACTTTGTTAGATATAAACAATTCGCACTTGTTATAATTTATTTCTAGACCGATTGACTCAAATTTATTTTTAATTTCTGTTAGGTCTGCCAGGACAGTCTGAAAGTCTCCGCCTAGGGTCCCATCATCAAGATACCACACGTTTAATTTAGAATTTAAGCTGCGAATTGCCGAATTTATTGCCAAACTAAATATTGCTGGGCCGAGAGGGTCACCTTGCTGACATCCCACAGCCGAAAGGATTTCAATGTTTTTGTGTACTAATTTAGACGGGCAATGGTAGCATTGTAAAAGAAAATTATATATTTCCGGAATATGCATTTTAATTTCGTTCAGCAAGGTGTCCCTGTTGATCGAATTGAAAGCATTTTTGACGTCTAATTTAAGAACTACCTCACACAAGTTGTCATGGGCAAACGTGCGCACGGCGTGGACTGCCGCCTCGCAGCCTCCGCGGGTTCCGAAGCCGACCTGTACGGGTTCAAAAAGGGCCTGTAATTTGGAACGAGTAAGTCGGACACACACTTTGGCTGCTAAGCGGCGCAATGTTGAACCTACAGCAATTGGGCGCACGCCGCCATCTTTCTTGGTGAAGGCGATTAAATTAGCCCCATAGAGCACCGGCGTCACATCCTGACAAACATCTCCCAACAACATAAGATTCACTAATTTCGTTAAGCTGGCAATGAGGTGCTCGCCAGCTACCCCTGTACCATGGCTGGTGAGGTCTATAAGGTGCTGTGGGGAGATGCCGTCCAGACCTGGCGCCGATCCTTTTGGGAAAGAAGTCAGAGCGGCTACTATGTCTCGTTCTGTGGCGCGGAGACAAGTAGTGGGGTCAGACGGAGGGTCGACAAAAATAGGGATAGAAGGGCCTGGGGGGTGTTTGCTCTGTAGTGCGGCTACGGTCTCCGGTGTGTTGGGGGCTACAGTGTCGTTAGAAAATAGAAGCCGCGTAGCGCCTCTAAGGTCCCCGTCGTGAATTTTTTCTTCAACCTTTCCAAACAGATCATATTTTTTGGAGTGGGGTTTAAGAGGGGTGGGGACGGGAATTGTCGGGGTCAATGTGTTGTTTTTTATCTTTTGTGTTAGCGAAATATTACTTGCATTGTTTTCAGGAACATGGAAAATTTTGTAAGCGAATGTTAAAAGATCATACCACGATGTTATATTGTTATTCCGGGCGCACCCTATTATAGTCTCGGCCAAAGCTTCGGCTGCTGTAGCCCTGGCGCCGCGAGGTATGCGCTTTAATAGTGGTGTGGTTTGTTTTAGTTGACCGAGAAGAGTATGTAGCGGAATGGCATAGTTTGATGCTTGTGAGGAGCTGTGGTTTTGGAAAATAGTATGTGAGGTGCTAGGGTTTTGGGAATTGGTGTGAGAGGATACTGAAAGAACACGAACCTGGTGCACACGGGATTGGTGTATGTGGAGGCCTCTTGTGGATGTGAAAACCTTTTGACACACCACACAGCACTGCATGCGGGTCACCGGAAGATGTGCATATTTAAAAACACTAAATCTTGTAGGTATAAGTAGCTGGATAAAGTAACTAGATATAAAGTAAAGTAAAAATAAATATTTGACACTTATTAATATTTGACACAGCTCTCAAAATGATGGCGTTGGTCGACACGTAGACAGTTGTATGTGGGATGTGCGCATGTGCCCTGTTCGTTGCCGTGGGCGACGTAGTAGCTCACCAATAAGGGCTTGTTGCCCTAGGAAACTTCAAGTGTTTGACTGGTGTTTGACAACTTGGGAATGTCGGCGTTTTCATATGGGTTTTATATTGACGCAAAACAGCTGTTTGCTAGTCAGTCACACGCTATATGTTGACAGGGTTCCGCAGCTAATTATTTCTTCTAATATTTTTTTTAATTTATTTTACTGCGGCCGCTATTGATTTGACGTGTGACGTTGATGATTTTTCAACATATCTAGCTATATCTGTGTAATTTCCTTCATTTTTTTTGAGGGGGCAGGGGCACAATTTATGCAACGTTCGGAGCGATTATTTCCGAAAATATACATTAAATCATTTTTTTTTAAACCTCCATTTTTTTATGGCGTAATATGTGCCACACATTGATACTTTCTGAATTATTTTTTTTACTTGTGGGTACATGTATGGAGTGCCTCCCCTAGTTATATTAATTCTTATTCAGTACTAAACTAAGAAGCGGCTTATACGAGACACCTACACTCCAAATTTAATCGATATATACATCAAATAGTTTAAGAGTAAAACGCCTGTGACATACGGACATGACGAAACTATAAGGGATCCGGCCATTTTGGCTACGGAACCCTAAAAATGTTATATGAACAACAAATTACAAAACAAATTCAGCAAAAAAAAAGTACTTTAGTCGATTTTTGTGCATAAAAATGTAATTAATTTTGCTTCTCTATGAAAATTATCCCTTTTAATTAAAGGTAACGCTTCCAAAAAGGATGATTTTAGTCAGAAGTAGCTGTCACTTTGATTTCTGTGAATAGCGAGGCGAAACTTGGCCTCATATGTGGGAATGTCGCAATCAAAAGAGCTTCATCTAATTTAGTAATCACAATAAATTTATTATTATCTTCATAACTAAGCCGGATTTGCCTAGGGTTCATATAACAATTTTAAGGGAATGCGTGGTTAATCTTTCGCATTCCTCGCGAGCACCGTGTATATTTATGTATACATGTCTCGCCCTTCTATTTATTAATTTGTAAAAGTTTGATATCGATATCCCGTTCCAATACATGTCTCTGTTTAACCTAATGGTTGACTGGTACTTTCTTGTTTTGTGCAACAAAGAGAGTAATAAACGTGAAAGAGTTCAAGGAAAATGTATGGCATAGGTAACTTTTTGGTTTCCATCTTGGAAAATTACCAGGTCTAAGATTTTTCCAACTGTTTCAATTCCCAACTATTTCATTCACGGTCTGGTCGGTATGTACGGCTTTTATGGTAAAATGACCAGGCAAACTTGTCGTTACCGCTGACGCAAATATAAACCAGCCAAAAAGCACTTACTTTGAAATTTTATTTAGTCTAGATTTGATTGCTAGATTTTTGACATCGGTATACAAGAGGTTAAGCACAGAGTCCGACTTTTGTGTTTTTGGACCTGGCAACCCTAGGCGTGCTAGAAAAGTTTGGACTGCTTTATAGAGATCTCTCTAATGTCCTCTCTTGCTCGATGATTCATGACAATATTTTAATATATTACGCATCTTATTTGGCAGGAATGCTACATTTTGGACACTGTCAGCGGCAGCATCTACGTATGGGTCGGCAAACAGTCTACGGAACGGGTAAGATAATTTAATAGAGTCTTGATTTTATATGGGGTCGATTAAGATAACAATAAAATACTAAAATGATATTATGTTGTAGGAAAAGTCCGAGGCCATGAACAAGGCCCAACAGTATTTGAGTGCCAAGAATTATCCTTCATGGGTAAGTTATTTTATAAAACCATAGATATTGTAAGGGTGTAGTTGCACGAAGTGTAGGGCTTACACTAAACACGCCTCTACCACATATAAGGGCTCAGGAAGAAGCAGTAAAACACGTTTTGGATATGTATTATATTCGAAAGCTAACTTAAGACTAATTCCCTTTAACAAAATTAGAACGAGATGGACGTTATTCTCAATTAAAAGCTTGTTCAAATTAAAACCTTAACAGTCTGCAATCTGCAATAAAAGCTTGTCACAAAGAAAATGGACAGAAACTTATTTTATGCTGTCCCCAGGTGCACGTCACCAGGATCCCTCAGGGTACAGAGCCAGCAGCCTTCAAGCAATACTTCACCACCTGGAGGGATGTCGGCATGTCACACTCTCGCCTCGTCAGGTCACTTAGCGGTGAGTGTTACATTTTGGTGCCAGTGACCAGAATTTCTTTAGGATCTAACAAGTAGTTAGGTTTGTCTGAAGACAGACCAACGTGTAGCTTTCTATGTCTGAAAGATAAAAGATAATATAGGGTTAGGAGCCAGGGCCCTTCAAGCAGTATATCATGACCTGGAAGGATATCGTCTAACCGCACTCGCGGCTTGTTAGATCTTTTTGTGTACCTTTTTGGTGCCTGTGACTAGGATTTATCAGAAGATGGGGCAAGCAAGTAGTATCCAAATATAAGACTGTTAAGGCTCTACAGTTCTGGTTCTCTGTTGATGTTCAGTGTAATTGTATCGTTTTGTACACGTCTGGAGTGGTCACAGTCTTCAGTGCTCTGGAAAAGAAACGAGGATTCACCAGAGGAGCCAGATTACCCTTCGAGTAATACTTCAGACTCACCGTATAGATTCTAGAAGGACACCAACTTGTTACTACCTAACATGGCCATGACCATTCACATTCACATGTTAGGACGTCGTTATTGACATGTTAGGTCGTAGGTTTATTGACTTCCAGTTGTAACTTGAAACAGTTTCAATAGATACCTACCTACATATATGGTTCAATGGTTTCAATACTGTCATTATTTAAACGAACACTGCTCAATATTGATCATAAAGTCGAATGTTTTCTGTAATGCCTTCAGCGATATTTACCAGGTTGTCACTCCATCCTGTGAGGAGTCGACTGATGCCTACCGATGTTTCAATCTGTAGCCTATACTTGAGATTCTTAGGTACTATTGGATTTTCTGGGACAGGGCACATAGTTTAAAGAACCGATGGCCGTTGGGACAGAAAGGTTCTCGAATGGAGACCACCCGCAAGGTGGTCGGAAGACCAGCTAAGGGTTTCGGGGACTCGTTGGATGCGGGTCGCCTCTATTTGGCCCATGTGGAAATCTATTGAGGTGGCCTGTGTCCAGCAGTGGACGCCCTATGGCTGAAATGATGATGATGATGATGATTGAATCTTCGTCCCATTCAAAATATTGAGAGTAACGAACTGTACTTGAATGTCTAAAATAATCAGCAGACGAGGAATGTCTCTATTCGAGATTCTTATATTTACACCTATTGTCTACAGTATTTTATGTTAAGGCACAGTCAAATTTAACAAGCCCGATATCTTAAAAACTAACTGGATTACAGGGATCAAAGCTACTCACAAGTTGTTTTTAAAGATATAACTATATTGTAGGAAAAGAAAATTTGCAAAAAGTCTTTAAATAAAAAAGTGATTTTCAGAATGATATTTACTTAAAAACGTAGGTGCTTAGAGACTTGATTCACAATATAAGTAAAATCTCAAAAACTATTGCACTAAAAATTCTGAAATTTGACATAGATATACTATGATAGTTAAGCTAATTAATAGTACACGAAAAAGAGGGGATGGCTAACCTCGTGGTTTGGAAAAATTTTGTACTACTGTTTCTGTTATTGGTGTGCAATAAAGAATTGTTGTATTGTATTGTATTCTTAGATCCTTGAATATCTACGATGTTTTGCAGATGAGGAATTCTTCAACGGAGACGAGGCTACATCCGAAGCGCGTGCGCGGGTTGTCGCTAAGACGGGATCTGCGCGTGGTTTTATGCCTGACCAGGGTGATGGCGAATACGTCGTCTACAGGTTAGTATAATTCTTCATTTATTTAATAACACAACCCCGGACCTCATTTGAGGATATAACATTAAATTAAATCTGCAGCCAAATGTCAAACCAGCTAACAAGTTAACACGCATCAGAACGTTTTCGAACGAAACTGTCAAGCTAAAATAATAAACACGGAGTCCTAGTTAGCCATGTCCACACACAAACAAAGTCAAGTGAGGACCGAGGGATCCAGGAGGCTAGACTGAGGGGCTAGACTTAAGCTACCGGTTGTTAGGACTGCAGTGAAAGGAACCTCCTGACGATGCCCACCGTGTCCAGAAGTATTGCCTTTTGAATCAGACCCTCCATCCAGCTATGAAGCGAGATTCTCGTGTCTTGAGATATTGCGTTGCGATTCTTCGGTATACAAAGTTCTCTGAAACTAGTATTATTATTATTATGGCATTTATAATTATAACCAGCTAGGGTTGTGCCGTTCCTTATAATTGACTAAAACGTTCTCCGTTTTCTGTTTTGTGTGGGAAATGCTATCGAAACTGACAAAGTCGGGTGGCACATTTTTGCTAGGCGTCAGACTCGTACTTTCCGATTTTCGATTAAGCTAAAACTCTGCATACTTACGCAAGTTCGATGACGATGCAATATTATGATACCATCGAGCTGTTAAGACGTAGGAAGGTGGTCATAGAAAAGGTGTAATAAAATAACGTTATCCTAGTGTGTTCTTCTCGACGAATACTTTACGTATGTTTAAAGAAAAGTGCAGTTGGCAATAAAAGCTTGTCACAAAAATGAAATTGCTTATGTTTTATTTATCCAGGATCGAAGACATGGAGCTGGCAAAGGCATACGACTCGTCTGCCGCCAGTGCCGAACCCGGCAAGCGTATTGGTGAGCTGTACCAGGGAGACTCCTACGTTATCCAGTACGAGTACCAGGGCGAGACTGGACGAGGACACATCGTCTACTTCTGGCTTGTGAGCTAGTCACCTACTTTTATTTTTGCAATGGCCTTAATCAGAAAAGGTGTAAGATAAATGCAACAGTTCTTGACAATGTCTCAACACCTTCAACCTTAATACATTGAAGTAGGGTTTCAATTAATAAAATTACGATGTCAAGCGTTGGGACATTTCTCAACGCTTTATCGTGATTTACCGTACTATACTTCTTTTAAGTATTCTCTTTCCGGGGTTATCTCACCCATTTCTAAATTATAAAATAACAAAATCCGTCTTTCTAGAAATTAGCCCTCAATTTGCAATTTTCATCTTGAAATTATTCTTCGCTGCTGTCCATACACTAGATTCCAAAATTCACTCCAGAGATAGACAACCTAATCAAAGCAAATCTGAAATATACCTTGTTGGCTTAATCTT
Organism: Hedya salicella; assembly: GCA_905404275.2. Taxonomy (NCBI): domain Eukaryota; kingdom Metazoa; phylum Arthropoda; class Insecta; order Lepidoptera; family Tortricidae; genus Hedya; species Hedya salicella. Next base: position 3,138,803 of record FR990120.1, read on the forward strand.
GTTGGCTTATCTTGCTAGTCTAGCGCCATTTTGGACACAATTTTATCCCACAGATCAGCACAACATATTTATAGTGACGACACGTTTGGCTCAGTGGGTTGCACAAGGGCCTACGAAGCTGGAGTGTATGTGTGATGAACACAAATGTTTGGTCCTGGGTCTTGGATGTTTTCTATGTATTTAAGTATTATAATTTATCTATATATAACGTATATCGTCGCCTAGTACCCACAGTACAAGCATTGCTTACTTTAGGACTTGGTCGATTTGTGTAAGATTGTCCATGTATTATTTATTTCTTTATAATTTTCCACTTTAAGAGAAATTATTAGCGACACGCCAAACATGATTATATAATAATATTACATGATTTCAGGGAAAAGATTCAACTAAGGACGAGCAAATCGCGGCTGCGATCCAGTCCGTCGGTCTTGACAATGCCGTAAGTGTTAAGCCTGTCTTATCAGCGCACATGTGGTCAGGGATGCCCCTTTCCTTGTGAATCACGATCCAAAGCCTATTATTTTGTCCAATTTCAATTTCTTTTAAGTCACATAACGAAAATACGCCAACCCAAGATCGAATGTGGTAGAATTTGTACCATTGTCCATATAACATAGAGTTCGATTGTGAAGGAAAAAAACCGATGTGATCCACTAAATTGTAAGCAGGATTTGAACCTGCGACCTCTTCTTTAAGTGTCCTGCCCAACTCAGCTATCGCAACTTTACGTACTTGGCTTGAAATTTTCGAACACAAATCTAGTTAGCACTAGTAGCGCCATCTGTACCTTTCTTATTTTGAAATGCTAAGCGCATTAGCCATACTCCAAGACATGTGTATCACATTTCGTCTCTGTCCTATTGCTTCTTCAACAAATGTTAGGACAGCTACAGAGATGGCGCTGTTCTTCAATGAAGAAACTGAATCAGAATCAATATAACTGTTGTTTTTTTTTTAATGTGGAAATACTACATTTTTTATTTAAATTGAAATTGCAACACAGAGTTCGATTGGAAACGAAAGGAACCAATGCGACCTTCTACATTGCAAGAAGGATTTCAACCTGTGCCCTCTTTTTTAACGCATAAGTGCTCTGGCCATAATTGTACAATTAAAATCACAAAAAATAAGCTATTAACTTTTATTTCACAGAATCGTATTAGAAGTGTTCACAACAAATGTCAATCAAACAATGGCGGCCTATACTTATATTTTTTTTGCAATTCAAAATTAGAAATCACAAAAAATGCACCACCTACCTCGCCGAATCGCATGGTTAAGTTCTTAATGCTGGGCAGTATCATTAATAAGTGATAAATGGTCTGTTGTAGTTATCGGGCAAAGCTATCATCGTCAGGGTGCCTCAAGGTGAAGAGCCACAACACTTCCTCAAGATATTCAAAGGTATTAACTTGGACTAAATTTACTCGTTTATTTTTGTACTATAGCGTGACCAACGCTGCTGTATCGCACCTTAGGTATGCGGGGCGAAAGGGGGGGGGGGGGGGGGGGGCAGCCGCTGATTCGTCATTCGGCCGTCGTCTGCCCCTTCGTCTTGCCGCTCGCATACCTAAGGCGCGGTACAGCAGTATTGGCCACACTATAGCTGTTGCCCTTCGTCTGCGTAAATATGCAATTTGTAGCCTATGTGTTATTCAATTGTCTTAACAATATTATTGGAAAGTTTCGTTAAGATCAGTTCAGTAGTCTTTTAAATTAAGAGGAAAGTACAAACATACATCGTCACAAACATTCACGTTTATGAGGATTAGGAGTGAAGTCAGAGTTGGATATAGCGGAAGACGCACAAAATATCTTAGTTTCATGCGTCGTTTTCAGGTCGCCTAGTAACTCTCCTTGGTGGAAAGGCCTCCGGATACAGAAACTCCAACCAACAGGACAGCTACGACAACGATGGCGTCAGACTGTTCAGGGTAAGTTTTCTGATGCTGCAGACTCGGACTTCAGAATGCGGGGCGACTTAGAAAAAATGTTTTTATTTATACGCTAAGTCTATTGCTATTGCCACATTTAACCTTGAAAATAACGATTTTTCGCCATCTACTCAGTTTAAATTAATATCTTTTAAACAATATGCTACTCAAAGGTTGTCTGGAACAGATAGATTTAGCGATAAGATCACCTGTTATGTATCTCCATTATAATGAGGAGTGTCTGTTCAAAAGAGGCTTATTTGGAAAGAAATAAGCCCTTTTGTAAGAAAACCTCTTAATTGTAACTTTCATGTTTCTGCGTATTGAGGTGTGCAATAAAGAGTATTTGTATTGTATTGCGTTAACCTTAAGTGTCTACAGTACTAAGTTCACAAAATTTTCAGATTTTTTTTATAACAAAAATTCAGAAAATATAAATCAATGTATGTAAATGATATGATATGATATATTCTGCCAGGCGACTTCGGCTTTCATTTTTAGGATTTTTTCATGTTTCATCCTCTGAAGATACGCCTGTATAATTTGGTTAATTCTTGTTGCGGTTCTAAATACACTTTTCTGCTGCAACCTCTGGCTTGCAAAAATCAAATACGTTAATTTAATCGCAGATCCATGGAACCAAAGCTGCTGAAGACATGAGAGCGGAACAGGTCCCAGAGGTCACCGCCAGCTTGCAGCCTGAAGACGTCTTCCTACTGGAGACACCCTCGAAGGTCTACGTGTGGTATGGGCAGGTAAGGACCTTGGTCTTATAATGAAACTGTAACTGCACAACGATGGAAGCCACTGAAGACATGAGGGAACAGGTCACAAAAGTGATTTTCAGTTTTCAGCCAGAAGTCGTCCTTACTGGAGACACTCTTGAAGGTCTACTATTATTCTTTGGTTACTTCTTCAAGAGGGGAGTGAATATGTTCTTAAAGGGTCGGCAACACCCACGTAATGCCCCTGGCTTTGCAACCGTTCATAGGCTGCGGTGACTATTTAACGTCTGGCAGGCCGTACGCTTGTTTGCCACCTTAATAGTATAAAAAGAAAAAAATATCTAGGTCTAAGTCAGCCATAGCAATATTCAAGTTGCTGGACTTCGCTCAAAGCCCTGAAGTCATATAAAGTTCTTAGTAATTCCGCATTTTATAAATGGAATGTATTGGGAATATTTAACGCAAAATATGCGTTGAAGGCGGTGGGTGAAACTCCGCAAAACGCTTATATCATATGGCTTCAATCAAGGCAGGGAATGTGTTGACTTATTTTTACCAGAGACAATCTTACACAAATCGACTTAGTCCCAAACTAAACAAAGCTTGTACCTACTATTATAACTAGGCGACGATATCTATACTATTATAAAGTTGTAAAAATTTAATGTCTGTACATTGAAGCCATTTAAAAAAAAAATATAGCGGACTATTTGGAGGTCAAAGAATCGAAAAATATTTATTTGGATTTTTTGTATGTTTGTATGTGTCGTTGTGGCTTCACTTCGTTGTGATTTCAACTATTTTTGGTACACGGGTAGCTGGGTATCTCCAGTTGGTTATAGGATACTTTTTACCCGACTACGGCGAAGAAAAAAGAGGGGTTATGACTTTTTCTCCTCCACGAACGAAGTTGCGGGCACCTTCTTGTAACATATATATAAATTATAATACTGAAATACATAAAAAAACATCCAAGAACCAACAAACATCCGTGCTCATTATGCTATTCATTTACTTTGTGAAAAGTTCTTAACTAAAATTATAACTTCTTTTAAGAAGATAAACTAGCAAAAGGCTTTTTGGAAATTAAGTTCTTTTAAAAACTATTGCGGTCGCATCGCCTTAAATCCCCCGTATTACAGTGCAAAAGGGACAACTGCAGCTCGGAACGATCTGATCTACAAAAAATTGGCGAAAATAGGGTTTCGGTGTACCCTGTTTCCTCTTCCAAAACAGGACTAATTATAGTTTTTCTTTCACATATATTATAATGAGGGCTTCGGCTATGCTTCTATGTTTGCTGTTTTTCTTTTATATTCGTTAAATTTGTTTACTGAACGTGTGCTTATGGCACCGGATGGTGGCATTATTTGCATTTTTAGAGGGCCTCTAATTCCTAAGATAAACAAATATTTAGGAAAAATAAAACATAGGGGCATGGCACAGGTAAGTATAAATTATATTTATAGGAAAAAATGCCCAAAAACAATTATCCAGGGAGGAAACGGGAGATTACGTTTGTATGGAGGAACGCCCACTAGTATATCCTCTTAACGCTCCCCAGACATCCAGCTCGGTGGAACAGGAGGAGGCTGAGCACTTCGTGCACCTGATCCTGGGCGCTGACAGGGAATTCGAGGTGATCACGCAAGGCAACGAGCCTGACGACTTCTGGTCCTACTTGAGTAAGTACATATAAGAATTCAAATGTTCATATACTATCCACTCACAAAATTCAGTGACGAAGACGATTTAGTTATCCCTGTCTTCATCATTACCGTCATTAAAACCCATAGACATCCACTCAACAGTGGATGTCTATGGGTTTTAATGAACGAATCAAATTCAAATTTCAAATCAAATTTGTTTATTTGCCAGAATATGGTAACAGTATAAGGTCTTAAAGAACTTACAAATATAGATTTGTACATCATATTCTACCTGCATGCAGGTGTGCAAATTTCTACAATGTCATAATAAAAACATAACTAAATTTTAATAAAGCACCTATTTACACACATAGATTTCCCCGAAAAACTTCTACATGGAACGATCGCTTGCCATTTGAATCTTTGTCCATCTTGTCTCAGGCCAACTGACGTTACGTTTTCCCGAACGTTTACTACATCTAAACAGTCTTCACACATCGCCATTTCAACTTGCTTACTCTAAGAGTTATGTAACCTTGGTCCTTTAACTGATTTCTACATTATCTCATTCGATCACGAAAAATAGCTCCACACATTTAATAAGTCCATAGTTTGTTAGTAAATACCTAGTAGGGTCATTGAGCCGTTAACACGGGCAGTATGTGAACAAATAAATAAATATCTCAGGGAAAATCCTCCATAAATGGACCTAGTTCCAAATTAAGTAAAGCTTAAATGGGCGACTACATTTCTTAAAATTAAGAAAAGTTCCCTCTAGATTAGGTGATAAAATTGAGCTGTTTAAGTTCTCGGTGGTGTAGCGCTGACACTACCCCGAATTAAAATTAAAGTATAGGATGAAACCCTGATCTGCTAGTCTAGGGAATAAACATGTCAGTATAAACATGTATCAGCATTTTTTGAGCACAGGTATGGGAGGCATGCGTAAAACAATCGTTTGTACAATGGGGAATTTTCTAAAGAACTTTTTGAGTTGGTGCCACCGTCATGTTTCTGTCATCACACCTCAGGAACAAAGTACATCCCCACTATCTGGATGCTTGGCATACTAAGAATAAACGGGCATCACGCTCATTTTTACCACGAACTCGCAAGTTGTCGAATTGGCTTCCCCCTGAGATGTTGCCGGAGCGCTATAACATGGGATTTCTTTAAAGAGCGAGTTAACAGGGCACTCAAAGGGTGGCAACGTATGGGCAACTCCTCCAGTGTTGCACATATCCATGGGCGACGATACATATGTGATAACAACGACATATGTGATGTACTCGTTCAACCCAAGGGCGAAGCTCATTCCACAACTTGCAAGTTCGTGGAAAAAATGCACGTGACGCCCTATTTTTGAGATGCCAAGTATCCAGATAGTGGGTATGTACTTTTTTCTTGAGGTTCAGGTTCTTAAAGCGATGGATGCCCGTCATACTTCTATTTTCTGTGCTTAAATCTTACACTAACTATTTTTTATGAATTTATTGTAGGTACTATACTTTATTATTTTCACAGTGCGTTAGTAGCTTACTTTAATGCTGTGTAAATGCAGAACTGCACGTTTACTTATTTAAAAATGGTTACTTAAAATTAATATCGGTATGCATAAGTGACACTGCTGCGTTTATTGTGCGTCAACGTATTTTGAAGACCGGCGTGATCAGTCCTTTATGTTACCTCTAAGGTGCCTTAATCTTGGTGATCAATTTCAGCTGGAGTCGCGTCCCAGGTGTCCAACACTGAAGCTTGGCGCGAGCGTGTGAACAAGCGCATCGGTGCAGAACCACGACTGTTTGATGCTGACCTTTCTGGCAATAACGCTGTCAGCTTTGAAGAGATCCTCAACTTTGAGCAGAAGGTAACCTACTCAAAAAGAACTGAGCAGCATCATGCTCAATTTTTACTTTTTTCTACCCCTGTACTTTTATCTGTCATTTACATGGTTTCGAACTCTAATATAAAAACATCTATGCTATTATAACGTTGTAAAAATTAAATCTTTGTACATTGAAGATATTAAAAAAAAAAAACTATTGTAATAGACATTTGGAGGTCACTGAATCGAAACATGTAATTTGAATGCGGCTTCATCACGCAAAATAGACTAAACAGATTTCAACCATATTTAGTACACGGGTAGCTGGGTATCTCCAGATGGTCATAGGATAATTTTTACCCGACTACGCTGAAGAATAAATAGGGATTTTATATTTTTCTCAAATCAAATCATCATTTATTAACAGAATATATGGTAAGTACATAAGGTGGTATAATTATAAAACATTCTGATTCTTAATATCTTCGGCCTTTACGGCATGTGAAAATTTGTAAAACTTATTTTATTCCCTAGCTAGCTATAGCATGCATTCTTAACGATTATTTATTACATTTATAACATTCACATAGCCTTAAGCTGTTAGCATGTCAAGAAATTGAATTGAATTTGTACATTTAATCTATATTCATTTTTATTCTAAGATTTACATGCACATAATTAAAATGTCATCATAAGTATATTTAGATTAGATTTATTTTTTCCTTAAAAAAATCTCCAAGAGTCTCCTCCGCGAAAAAAGTTGGGGGCACCTTCTAGTACAGAATAGGAGACTGCAGAAAAGTCTATACTCTATTCCCCATAACAGTACGGCACAGCCGTGTCGCTTAATGTAATGTAATTTAATGTAAGCGAAAGGGTTGTGACAGCACAAAATGAAGAGATTAATGAATGTTGCTGAAGCGGCAGTTGTATGCCAGGACCGTAGCAAGTGGAAGGAGGTAGTCTCTGCCTACCCCGTTGGGAAAAAGGCGTGATTGTATGTATGTATGTATGTAATTTAATGAGGATAGTAAATATTTCAATGAGTAGTAAAATTAATTATACATAGTTTGTTTTATTTTATAATCTACTCACAGGCGCTACACCAGGATGACGTGTACGTGTTGGACTCTGGAGACGAGCTGTACGTCTGGATCGGCAAGGACGCCAGCTCGACCATGAAGAAAGCTGGCAGCCATATCGCCGAGGTATAACCCTTACCCTTAGGGCTTCAAGTTTAACTCCTACCCGCCCAAAGGCCTTTAAAAAGGTCCTCCCAAATCCAATGAATTTTTAACTGCCATTGGATTGGATCCGGAACAGTTTTATACGTTCAGTCACGCCCACGACCGAAACACTAGGCGACCGCCACCTATAAGACTATCGAAGTCCACAAAATACTAATACTCAATCGGCCCAAAAGTTTACAACGTCCAAGTATACCTGCTGATATAAAAAACACACCCAGTGAAAAAATATACTTGAACTCAAATCCAAGCAATATATACTGCTCAAAAAAATATAGGGGCCACTAAACATTTTGGTCGTGACACGAAAATATATATTAGTTAGTAAAAAATATTTTTCACTTCTTCTGCTCAAAAAGTACGTCATATTCATATTAGCTTCACGAAGCGAGACTAAAATAGTACATTTATCCCCTAGGGTTTAAAAGAAAGCCATATAATCCCATTAAAAATTGCTATAACACTGAAAAAAAAACTTGCGGCCAGCTACATACTCCTTACGAATAATTAAAAACAAACAAATCAACCTGATCAGATTGGCCAAACTTTCTGATAGAATTGCTCAAACTGTACTTTTAGTTTTTCATGAAATATACAATTTTAATGATAAGACTTTTTTATTTTCTCGCAGTCGAAGTGAAAAGCAGAGTGTTTAACACGTGGCTAAAAGCCATTATGACACTCAGACATATTTGTCCTCGCTCACTTCGTGTTTATTTTAGCCCCTTGTCAAACAATCTACTATAACATCATCTCCAGCTAAAGAGGCTTTTGCTTTTGTTTAGGCTAATATTCGATTAATTAATTAATCAAATGTTTTATTTTTCTTAACTAAGACACAATTTGTTTATTGTAACCACAAGAACTTAACAGAAATTCTCCGTGCAAAAGTGGCCCCTATTTTGATGATGTAATTGCCTATTACCGACCGCTATAATAACCCATACTAAAAACAGTATAATTTTATGTCTGTCTGTCCAGTAACCAATATAAAATGATCGAACACAGCGTGCATTTCGCTTAAGAGTAGGGTTCTGCTAACACTGTATTTTCATAAATACGGCCGTTTGTAGCGTAGCGTATATTTTGTACGGAACTCTCGGTGCGTGAGTCCAACTCGCACTTGGCCGGTTTTTTTTAAGAACTTTTTGAAAGCTGGAAAAGCAGCATAACAGTGTAGATATTAAAATATTGTTATATTTTCAGGCGTACCTCCGGAAGGCGGGTCGCGATAATGCCGCTCTGGTGGTGGTCATCAAGCAAGACCGGGAGCCAGAACTGTTCAAGGCTGTCTTCGGGGAGTGGGACCCTCAGATGTGGCTGGTAAAACCTGGATTTTAAAGTTCCATAAGGCAAACGGAACCTTTAAAATATAGCGTATATTGCTGTGCCCTTGCAGAATTTATGACCGCAACTGTAAATCTCCTATAAAATCTACATATTTGTACCATGAATGCAATAAATTACTTTGGCATCCACTGGGATCTACATTATTTCATGGGGTAACATAGATAATTATTACAAACTTTTTTAGTCTCATCAAGGACCATTAAAACAAGAATACTGACAGTTGCCATACTTTGGATCGTGTTCCGATCGCAAGGAGATATTCTGGCAAAAACTAGATGGCGCTTGAAAACTAAACATTTAACGATGTTATAATTGAATAAAGAAACATAGTATAGTAACAATTAGTTCGCAAATAGCTAATAATAAATAAATCGTAACATTTAAATACTGTGTCACGCTTGCAAAATTGAATTATTGTAAAAAATCATTTTTATACAATTATACATTAGGTGGCGTTGTACATATCAGAAAACGGCTTTTTGTATGGACACGGTCAGTCCTCTTGTTTTAATGGTCCTTGGTGTTATAAATACAAATATCTAAATAATCAAAAAAATGTGCCTTTCCGGGGCACACGCTGTGCCAGCTGAGATACAGAGTCCAGTCAATTTTGTCACTATTTGTTAGAAGATCTTTGCATATTGCATTTTAACCTGCTTTTCTGTCGTCAGCGCCATGGTGACCATTTATGAAACAAAATTTTCACGCTAACAGAGCGAACTTTACAGTTGCCACATGTTAGCTAGAGATGTCACTGTAGTGTAAATATTGAAAGTTCACTTTAAAACGTCGCGAAGATCGTGATGGTAAAAATATCAAGATTTTCGTTACTAAACACACTTCATAATTTCTAAAATTAGTAATCATCCCATCGCCCCGTTGATAAAATAAATCCCAGTCTACGTAATTTTCGATTTAAAAATTATACCAAAAGAAATAAATATTATAGGACAATTTTATTTATACACATATCGAACTAGTCACATGGTAAGCTCAATAAGGCTATTGTTATGAGTACTAGACGACGATATACTTAATAGATATATTTACTTATATACTTAGAAAACATCCAAGATTCAGGAACAAATATTTATGCTCATCACAGATGATTTTCCCTTACCGGGATTTGAACCCAGGACCCTTGGGACTAGTTCGATTTCTGTAAACATTATCTCGTTATATTGATTATTAAGTATTTCTTATTTAATGTTAACTTAATCAATTAGTTCGGCTAGGCAGAAACTGTATTCTTCCAGTTTTACTTATTTGTATGTGTACCTACTACCATCCTTACTTGTTCCAGAAAAATAAAATGGCTGACGAGGAAATCAACAACAGCATTGATACAGAATAAGAATAAAGATCTAACTTACAGAGCACAAATTATGTGATATAATTATAACTTATACAATTGTGGATTAAGTCATGTAAACTCACTTTTATAACTTCGTGAAATAAATTGATTTTTAATTATTTGTATAGTTTTTTTTATTCATAGTCTATAATATTATTTAAGATTGATTTTATGGTTATGTACCTTAAAAGGAAAAAGGAACCTTTATAGGATAATTTTTATTGTACGTCTGTTGTCCGTCTGTCAGTCAAGACCTCTTTTCTCAGGAACGCGTGGCAGTATCAAGTTGAAATTAACATCAAATACTAATAATAATATTACGAGTACGTCCATGGTCTCGAAGGAAACATGGTTTCCTTCGAGACCATGGACGTAACGCGACGTCCGAAACGTCGAATTACCAACGAAAGGTAATTAAATAAATCATATTTATACGCGATTAAGCCCCGTTTTGTAGTGTTGTGATAATGATTGAAAATCGTGAAGTTTAAATCAATATCAAATATTACGTCTACGGTTCCCTCAAGCTTCTAAGTCAACGCAATTCGAAGATACAGTAATTTAAATAGGAGGTTACTTACAAATTGCCGTCAATATATTGCCGTAAATGGAAAACCTATAGGGTACTTCCAGTTGTTTTAGAAATTAAAAGGAGAGGAGGTCGCTGTCGGCTGGGTTCAGGATAATGACATCTAAAATGTTCGTGCATGCGCATGCAGCTCTCCGTGGCGCCACAGACGGTCTCACCGGAAGATCAGCGCTGGCTCCCGAGCCAGCATTATGCTAAGGTGGGACCATTTCGGGGCATAGTTTTAGTTTTTTTGTATGTTATTTGTTTGTTTCTGTGTCTTGTATATGCTATGCTCTTTAATAAATTTATTTTCTTTCTTTCTTTACAAATTTGGTACCTATGTAGGTAGCTCATATAGCACCACTCACGAAATAAATCTGGAAATCTTATTTTCTTATCTCTGTTACCCCACACCGCGTATATTTTCTTAGCAGGGCTTTGCTTAATGAAAGATGAAAATCCAGTGTTTCATAGACACGGCCGTTTTTAGCGCATTTTTTGTACGGAACCCTCGGTGCGCGAGTCCGATTCGCACTTGGTCGTTTTTTTCCATAGACTTTGCTTTAGTCCAGTAGCTAGTAGATATGATGAAAGGACACACAAAATATCGTAATTTGGGTCATTCATCACCTGATTGTCAGCCCCGGAGTCGTCCGCTGCTGAACCGTACCCTGCACCATACCCTGTCATCAGCTCTCCAGATCCAACCGCTTTCCGCCAGTCTATAAGATCGTCGGTGCCTGGCAAGGGGTCGTCCCACGGGTCGAGTCGTTCTAGGTCTGCACTCCAGCACCCGGCTTCCCCATCGACCATCGGTTCTTTGCTAAATATGCCCCGCCCACTGCCTTTTCAGTTTGCTTATTCTAAGCGCTTTATACTGGAAAAAAGTCCTAAAATATAAAACTCCTATCAAAAAACTGCCGTTTAAACTAGCGCGGCCAATGAATTAATATAAAAAGAGGTAGATAGGTTACCTACACGATACTCCACGTGTAAAAATGGCATGCACACATAAATCTGTCAATATTGCAATAAAACACTAACCGTAAATGCTTTTAGACGCTTTTATTGAGTAATTAGAGCAAAATCTCACTATGCATGACGGCATTTTTGTTTATTTGACGCATAATCCAATATATATACAAAGTACTCTCTGCGCGAGACTGAGTTAAGGTTTGCTAATTGGCATAGTTTTTGTGTGCCATTTTCGGAGTCCATATAATCTATCAATCCCTTTTTTTGTTATATCATTGAGCACGGCAATATGTCGGTAACTTTGGTTCTCAGTCAGATATCCTGGTTTCGGATTTTGTCCTTCAAAGAAACTCGGAGCCTAGCCCGCTCCACAGCTTTCTGGACAACCTGGAATTTGTGGACGAGGCCTTTTGTAAGTGTCCACGTCTCGGCCGCATATGCAAGGACTAATACAAAATTATATGTATATCTATACTATTATATAGTTGTAAAAATGAAATGTGTATACAGTCATGTGCATTAATAACTGCAACAACAAGATTGCATAAATATCTGAGTCGACTCTATTTCTATAGAGCCGTTAGGACGTGTCAGATAAGTTTGACCGCTTCGTTATGGCAGATATTCATACTGGTAACTGTACAATGCAGATATTTTCAAAGATATTGTAAGGGACTATTTGGAGGTCACAGATTTTTGAGATTTTTTGTTATGTTTGTATGTGACGTTGTCAAAAACCTGCGTAATAACAAGAATCCTGACAGGTCACTGCAAACTAAACAAGCACCTGTTTCAAATGGGTATGAAACAGGACGCAGTATGCAGATTCTGCCAAGAGACAGAGGAGACTGCAATGCATATCCTTTGCTTCTTTGGACCACTCATGAGGAAAAGAAGTATCTACCTAGGGCACCATGTCGTGCCCCCGGAAGAGATACAACACTTTACTGCCCAAAGAATCTGGGAATTCCTAGACTCAACGGGCCTCTATTGCAAATTTTCGTTAGCCTAGCTCTTTTGGAAGGCGGTGCTCATCGGCTCCGAAATAACGCTTTTATCGATTTCTTACTCTACGTTTTACAGTGTCAAGATGAATGGGTCCCATTATTTGTCACTTTTAGTTGCTAATAATAAAATTAAAGGTCTCGTCTAGATGACAAACGTAAGTAAAATAATACTACAGCTTCAGATTCTGAGATCCAGCAGAAAGAAAACAGACCTTTCCCGCCTTGAAGGCTACTTTTCAAAGGGCTGGTAGACCAATTTTCAGCCAACTAAACGACTATTCACAAATTTCATCTGAAAAAACACCTCAACAATTTTAAAAATTCGCCTCGTTTTTTGTGAGCAACACAGAAAACAAAGCATACAGTTTTTGTATTTAACAACCTATTATCACCAACTTCTACTACGATTAGTGAGCCAATATTTTATGATGTTAAATCAGTAGCCATAAGCAACAGATTAAATAGTTGTTCAAACCAGAAATCGAAAAATATTTTTTTTGAACCACCCTACGGGCCTCAGTAGTGTACTCTAATAAAGGGCCACAATAGATCAAATTTGGTCGAGGTGGCATAAGGAAGGCCCACAAATCAACAATAATAATAAATTAATAATATGTCGTGGTGGTTTAATCACCCCAAATCGCCTCAACGGATTTTTAACTATTTTTTATTTAATATTTTCTTCTGTTTCCGCGATTATTACTCATTGAAATAAAACAATTTAACGGATTATATCGCGTATATTATCTCATTTTAGTTCCCGACGTTTCGGAAGCTTTCCAGCTTTCCATGGTCACGGGAGGACATGGTCATGGTCCTCCCGTGACCATGGAAAGCTGGAAAGCTTCCGAAACGTCGGGAACTAAAATGAGATAATATACGCGATATAATCCGTTAAATTGTTTTATTTTTTATTTATTTATTCATTTATAAATATATTTACACAGCATTACAGTACAGATGACCAATACACTGTGAAATTAGGGTACATTAACAAAATTAAATACTAGATATCCTGTCATCCATCTTCTCACAGAATCTCAGACATTCCTTAGAAACAGCCGTCCATCGCCATGCAAGAAGGTCACACTGTGGTGCATATACCAGAAGCACGTTAAGCAGCGCGAGGACACGAAGGTGCGAGTTCTTATGGGAGACGGTGCGCGCTGGTGGAACTGCCAATAGGGGGCGCAAACGCGGTCTTAGGGTAATCCTGGGGACTTCTGGAACAAATAATTTCACGAGCTGTTCCACCAATTCTGGACATTCCGAGTCACCACGCAATAGACGACAAGCAACAACGAGCAGTTAACGTTACGTCTCACCTCCAAAGAGTTAAATCCTAATGTGCCTAATAAAAATTTTGTAGGGTACATAAAAGGATAATATCCTTTTTATGGATAATAACTTTTTTGTAAAGTACTCTCAAGAAAGCCTTTGGACCTTTTCTAGAAGCAAGATGTAGGTTTTTTCATGAGGGGTCCAAACAATAGCAGAGGCAGAGAGATTTTTTGGTACACGGGTAGCTATATAGGCATCCACAGATAATTAAAACACTATTTCACTCGACTACGCTGAAGAAAAAAAGAGGGGTCCTAATCTTTTGTCTCACTCACACACTTCTCCATGCAATTTTCAGTATATTTTCTTACATGCAAACCTTGTCCTTATTATTAGCCAAATAAGTGTACCCGTTCTGAAGTGATGCACGCACATACATATCTTCAATCGATTTTTATTTATATTTTTTATAGATATCAATGCCCGACGAAAACAGACAGACAGACAGACAAAGTCGCTGCATAAGGGTTCGTTTTTTACCATTTTTGGTACGGAACCCTAAAAAGAGGGATGTTATAAGTTTGAGATGTGTATTCGTGTATTCTGTGTAGATTTCTGTATGACTGTCTCGCCCGCAACTTCGTACTCGCAGGAGAAGAAAACTAAAAATGCAAACCTTTATAGGGTTCCGTAGCCAAAACGGCAAAAACCGAACCCTGATAGTTTCGTCATATCCGTCCGTCAGTCCGTCCGTCCGTCCTTATGTCACAGGCATTTTAGTCAAAAACTACTTGATGTATAGTGATGAAATTTTTAGTGGAACTGTAAAAACTGTAATCGTAACGGAAAAAAAAGATCAGCAAATATCAATATGTGGCACATATTTCGACAGATTTTTAAAAACATTTTGAGGTTTCAATGAAAAAAAAATGATTTATTGTATATTCTCGGAAATTGATTGAAAATTTATCCGAAAGTAGCAGAAATTGTGTCCACCCCCTTTATTTTCTAACCGGTACGTCCAAAAAATATGAAAAAACATCTTGCAACTAAGATCGGAAATACCGTTTTTGAGATATTGCAAAAAAACTGCGCTTCTCAGCAAAAAGACGTAAGTGCTGTGTAGATACGCACTTTTGCCAGTGCAATTTTTCATATCGTATTTCTTCATCTTTATTGTATTTTTTTGTATGAACGGCTGCGGAACCAAACACTGAGCATGGTCCGACATGCTCTTGGCCGGTTTTTTATTTTTCTTTTTTTATATTACTATTAAGGTGGCAAAGAAGCATTTTTCAGAAACCTCAGTCTTTTTAAAAGAACTGTCGAAATATGTACCACACATTGATATTTGTTGATTTATTTTTTCACTTTTGGTTATATGTATGGAGTGCCCCCTATTTCTTTTTTTTAACTATCAAACAAAGTAGCGACTTACACAAGACACCTAAACTCCAAGTTTCATCAATATTTTTGAGTAAAATGCCCGTGTCGGACGAACGGACGGACGGACATGACGAAACTCTAAGGATTCCGTTTTTGCCATTTTGGCAACGGAACCCTAAAAAGTATCCTATAGCCATCTATGCCGCGTGTCTAGATTCTTTACTACCCAAATGTTGTCTGGAAGAGATCGCACTTTAGTTCTTGGAGACATTTTGTTCACGGAACCAACGGTTCCAAGAATTAAATCGACATTAAACGCGATTAAAAGGTCATCATTATCATAATAACTTCAAAAACTTGATTGTTACATCTACAAATCAAAAAGATTTAAGTCAATTTACAAACTTCATTTATATCGAACTTTAAAGCTAGATAAGACGGTTGAAATTGTATTGAAATGACAGTTTATCTTTATACTTTTGAGTACTGTTTTTGTTTTTGTATTTTGCCTTCATCGAAAAAGGTGCAGTTTAAAACATAACCTCAAACAGTGTGTTTGTGATTAAATATGACGCGATTTAATGTAGTTTTGTTCTTATTCATGGTTATTATTGAAGTGAGAAGTCATGGTATGAGAGAAGTGATATCTTGGAAGCAAATTAGTTACAATTTCGATGGAACTTTGTGTAAGTTTGCTGTTTAATTTACTTTGAAGCGTCTTCTCTTTAACGAAATCAAATGATATACCTGTTTTTTATTTGTGTTAAGTGGAAGGATCTTGTGTTAAAATAAAGATGATTTCTTCAAGACTCATTTTTTATCTTAATTTGTACTTTTGACATTGGAAATGTCTTTTCGTTCGCTCCAGCATAGGCTCCCATTTCATGAAAAAGTGCGATCCCCTTATATCTCGAAGAGTTGTGAAGATAATGATATTAAAAAAAAGTTCAAAAGACGCGTATTTTTAAAAGCTATAAGATGCAAAATAATTACTCAAGAAAGTCAAAAAAGAAAAAAGTTATGGCCGAAATAGAATTTTTTTTTTTCTTTTTAATTCTGAAAAAAATTGATTAATTTTCAATGTGCTCTATAGTCGTGTGAGCCACAAAATCTGTGATTTTTTTTTAATACGCAGAAATGTTTTGAGTTGGTACCAACTCACGTTTCTATCATCGCATCTCCCACCTCAGAAATAGTACACTATTTGGATCCTTGGCATCCCAAAAATAAACATCACGCTCATTTTTACCACATACTTGCAAGTGGTGGAGTGAGAACATGGGATTCTCCAAGAAGCGAGTTAACAGGGCACTCAAAGGTAGGTAATGTATGGGTGATTCCTCCTGTGTGGCACATATCCATGGGTGGAGATGACCACTTTCCATCAGGTGGCTCGTCTGCCCGATTGCCACTTATTACAAAAAATAAAAATCAAACTTTTAATAAATTAATTATTTGCTTGTCATATTGCCTTCAAACTTGAATTTAAAAAGAATCACTTAGAAAGAAAGCAAGATTTTTTTATTGGTTTTGGCATAACCAAAAATTTTATACCTACGATCATTTAATTACGATCGTTTTATATTGGTTACTGATAAACAGACAGACGTAAAAAATATAGTATTTGAGATTTATTTTGTTGATTAGATAAGAGCTTCCTTGATACCAAATTTCAAGTTTCTAGAACAACTGGAAGTACCCTAACTCTATCAATTTCAAAAAGTGTCGAAATATACGTTTTTGCGGCATAAACGGGCGGTATCTTTTTTAAGTAAACTTAGAAATTTGATTTTTTCACAGCTTCAAGGGACCAACAAATAAATATATAGTCAGGTCAGGTCTACCTGGCAATATGTTTATTTATTGATTTGTGTCTTTTTTCTTTGCTTTTTATTTTCTATTCTCGACTTTTATGATCCTGCGCTAACTGCTAGTTTCTATTTGGCCCTATGGTTGACTGGCAGAGAATGCCTTAAGGCATTAAGTCCTGTACCATGTTGTATTATACAATAAAGTTTAAATAAATAAATATATTTTTCAGACACAAAAAACTCAGATTATGAGCGCGCCGGCGACTACGTCCACTTTATGGACGATTTGGGGGAGTCGGACAAATTCTTCACACAGTACAATAACGTGCCCATCGGTTTTGAAGTCTACAAGAATACAGTCTTCGTCACAGTCCCGAGGAGGAGATACGGTATGTCTATACCCATAAAATAGAGTGAAGGAGTTTGAAGAAGCACATCTCCAAGCGCTGGAGATGTGCTTATTAAGCCAAGTATCCATTAGAGCAGCCTCAGGCCGAGCATCTTATGAATCTAGATTTTAACTTTTCTTGAACTTGGATGAGAGTCATGATATACCACTCATTCCAGGTATACCCTCAACCCTGAACTACGTGGATCTATTAGACCCTAACTCAGTGCTGCGTCCGTACCCCGACGTAGCCAGTAGGAGCTCATTGGTGTCCGTGTACAGACCCAGGATTGACGAGTGTGGACGTCTATGGATGGTGGATACCGGTCTTCTTGAGGTTCCTGGTAAGATCTCATGATTAGATAGTGCACTTTTGACCATGGTCAGAAATTTGTCGCAGTAGAAGCTTCTTATTGTAGCATTGTGGATGGTGGTCCCTGGTAAGATCTCACGTGGACACTATTGTGGCCATGAAGAGAGATGTATTAAGAAATATTGTCAGTACTCGTGTATCCTACTGATATTCTTATGATATCCATATTTTGTGGTAGCCTTATCAATTTCATACCTCTACGGACTGTTCTGTTCAGTTCTGTTACTTCTTTTCTTACTTGCGTTTCAAGTACTTTTACTTCTGTTTTGTTGAACGGCATCCGGCAAAGAGTTGTATCAAAACTCACCCATTTGGTGGTGGATTTCTGTTCAATTCAACTGACATCCTCCTTTATATTTCAGGTGAGCGAAAGCAGCTTCAACCTCCAGCAATAATCGTGTACAATCTCAGCACGAAGGAGCAGATATTGAGGTATCAGCTTAAGTCGACAGATCTGATCGACGAGACAACGCCAGCAGGTTACTAGTTTTTCTATGTTTTTGTGGCTATGCTTCCGGTTTCTAATGACTATTATTTCACAGTCACCCTTCTTAGAGCAGAAGGGTAACTTCAAAATGGCAACCTTCCCTGAAGATAATTTTAATTCTTTTTTTAAAGAAATGATATAACGCCGACCAGTTATAATTATAAGCATATCAGTACAATTTCACAAAAGGGGAAGAATTTTTTTCCTGTTATCATTTTGATATATTGCTAATTTTTGCAGTATACGAGTATAAGGTTAAAATAAAACAATTTAACGGATTATATCGCGTATATTATCTCATTTTAGTTCCCGACGTTTCGGAAGCTTTCCAGCTTTCCATGGTCACGGGTGTAGTACGCCTCATTTGTGAAATGCTGCTTGGTAAATTATAAAATAAAATAATTAAGCCCTTCTGGCACATGTGTAACTGTCTTTACAGCTTAGCATGCCCAACTGGCATGTATGTACACCTTTATTTGTGTTTCTTCAAAAAAATGGGTAGTTTGCACAAATCGTAACTTTGACAGAGGAAAATACATCTTTTCTCAGTCCATCCGTGACCATGGAAAGCTGGAAAGCTTCCGAAACGTCGGGAACTAAAATGAGATAATATACGCGATATAATCCGTTAAATTGTTTTATTTCAATGAGTTATAATCGCGGAAACAGAAGAAAATATAGAGTATAAGGTTGCTGTTACTACGAGAACTAACAACGACTGCGAGACATTGCTGATTAATAAGTTGGAAAGTTGGAATTATGTGTGCACATTGCGAAATATATTGTTCTTAGTTTTTTGTCATTGACAGGCCTAACCTCCATCACCGTGGACGTCGGAAGCTCCTGTGAAGACACTCATGCCTACATCACTGACCTGGCCACCAACGGACTTATCGTTTTCTCGCTCAAAGACAGGGACAGCTGGAGGATCCAGGATGATAGCTTCAAGCTGGACGAAAAAGCTATGAACTTCACAGTTGCTGGTAATTTCATCTAGTTCCTAAGTTAGGCCTGTTTCTTCTTGAAGAACCATAATTTCAAAACCAAGCTTGCAGGAATCAATTAGTGTTTGCTCGTACAACGCATGCTTGGCATTGCTGCCAGTATCTTTGAGACCGCGCCTATTTTACGCTTATTTTAGTTTTATATTTATACCAACCAACTTAACAAACTTAACCTGTAAATTCCTGCAAGTGGGGTAGCCGACCCTTATCAGCCACCTGCATAGCTTTGAGTGTGAGGTGATCAAGCTTTAGTACTTGGTGCTTGGTGCAATAACCTTACCCAACTAAGAAGACTTCGACATGAAACATCTAATGCATCAAGTGTTGGAAGCCGATACTGTAGCATTGTATCATTTCTCGCGTCTCTAGTTGGAAACTCACCCAAATCTTTGTTACCATCCAGCAATATCGTCATTCTCATCAGCATATCTCCATCTATAGCTTGATATAGATGAAGAGATGGGAGTGCCCATGGCATGAACTTTCTTGAGTTATTTTTTGTGTCTCATCCGCCTAGCTGGAGGGCGCCTTATACCTGCGGCGACCATCAACCAAACATCTTCCTGTAGGTCCATTATTACATTAGTTATATTTTAACTTTTTATAATGTCTGTTTGGCCAGAGTTCTATCTTTAATTTTCGCTCGTGTTGGTTTATTTCGTTCTTTCAACCTCACGATTTTCTCATGTAGTTTTAACGACACGTATGGCTCAGTGGGTTGTACAACGGCCTACGAAGCTGGTGGTCCCGGGTTCGAATCCCGGCCAGGGCAAGTGTTTGTGTGATGAGCACGAATGTTTGTTCTTGGGTCTTGGATGTTTTCTATGTATTTAAGTATTATAATTTATCTATATATTATGTATATCGTCGCCTAGTACCCATAGTACAAGCTTTGCTTAGTCTGGGACTAGGTCGATTTGTGTAAGATTGACCTTGTGTTATTTATTATTATTTTCTTCTATTATAAGTCAGCGTAATAATGTGGTATTCTTGATTTCAGGGTTTGTGATCAACTGGCGAGACGGATTATTCAGCGTTGCCCTATCTCAGCGTGATGCTGTGGGTGGCAGGAAGGCCTTTTTCCATCCCCTGGTGTCCACCCAGGAGTATGCTGTCGACACGGCTGATCTGAAGTCTGGGAAGAACGGGAAAATTGCAGGAAAAGTGAGAGTAAGTTCTGATTAAAGTTTTCTTATTTTGTAAAATGGTGTAAAATGAAAAGCTTGCGCTACCGAGATTATGTCTAAAATTGTCAGTACCGTAAAACCCCTACTGGACCATCTCACCACTAAATGTTCACCACCAGTGGTGAATTGGCACTGCAATTTCCCAACTGACCACTGGTGGTGAAATTTAGTGGTGAGATGGTCTAGAGGGTTGAAAACCGCAAGGTCCAAATTAAATCGAATTGTATCGGCCTAGGCGCGATTTGTTATTATTATATGTCCCTAAAGAGTTTATAAGTACAATCCTAATAATGTAATAAACGTGAAATTATGTGGCGATGAATGTATGTACGTTCTTCTCAATTTTAAAAACTACAGTACAATACAAATCTCTTTAATATTATAACACAGAGTTTGATTGTACAGGAAAAATTCAAGGCGAATGCTTACTAAATTGCCACCAGGATTTAAACCTGCGACCTCCTGTTTAACGCATAAGTGCTCTGACCAACTGAGCTATCGCAACTTTACGTGGCTTACGTAGCTTGAAATTTTCGAACACAATCTAGTTAGCAATGCAGCCTCGCAATTCACCCCATCATTACCAATTTTATTTCCAAATTCAATGTTTGGTACTTAGATGACGGCACTCTAGGAGGTGACGTCACCGAAGTTCTAGAGGACCTTCGCGTATTAATTGAACATTTCCGCGGTATCGGACTAGAATTGAACTTTTCTAAATGTGAACTTTTCTTTTCCGATACATGTTTAGACAAAGAACTCGTCCTTTCCAAATTTCGTCGTCTTGCCCCCAATATTAAAATCACGGAGAAAAGCTCACTTCACCTCCTAGGAGCACCTGTATTGGACGAATCATTTCCAGATTTTTTAGAAAGCAAAATTAAAAACCTTACTGAAGTTTTGGATCGCATGACAAAAATTAATGCTCATGTTGCATACACCATCATCCGATACTGCCTTTTCGTACCCAAATTCACATACGTCCTAAGGTGCAGCCATTTTTGGAAATTTCCCACCCTTTTAGAAAAAATAGACAAAATTATTTATAATATTTTGGTTTCAGTAATCAATGTCAATTTAGATGACCGCTCATGGTCCCAGGCATCTCTCCCGATAAGACACGGAGGCCTAGATATCAGAAAAGTGTCCAGCGTTTCGCTCCCAGCATATTTGTCCTCTGTACATAGTTCACTGGAACTAACGTCCAAAATGTTAAAGTCTCCAATCGGCCATTTTAATATCCCGTTTATGTCAGAGGCCAGAATTGCGTGGAGCGATGCCTGCCCAAGTGCTGATCTGCCCACAAATCTTATTTCACAGCGTCTTTGGGACGAGCCGCTCTGTAGGCTGGTACGGGAAAACCTGTTTCAAACGGCAACCAGTCTTCCGGAGCGCGCTCGCCTCCGTGCCACTGTCGAATGGGAATCCGGGCAGTGGCTACAAGCTCTGCCTTCCACATCAATTGGCACCCTTTTAGATAACTGTACTTTCCGCTTGTCCGTCGCACTTCGCCTGGGAGTGACCTGTGTTGCCCCCCATCGCTGTCGATGTGGTGACCCAGTCGACCCGCTGGGCCATCACGGACTATCCTGCGGCCGAAGCGCAGGACGTGCACCTCGTCATGCCAGCCTTAACGACATCATCCGTCGGGCCTTACTTAGCCAGCGCGGGAGCGCCGGCTGTTTTAGAACCGACCGGGCTCGCTCGCGCTGACGGTAAGAGACCCGACGGTATGACCCTCGTGCCATGGAAGATGGGACGGCCCCTAGTTTGGGACGCGACCTGTGCTGATACTCTGGCGCTGTCCCATCTTCGTGGCACCGCGGTTAAGGCTGGCTCGGCTGCCAATTCGGCTGAAGTCCTCAAGCGGCGCAAATATGCAAACATAAATAGTGGTTGCATGTTTGAGCCGTTTGGGGTTGAGACCCTGGGGCCCTGGGGGGAAAGCGCCCACAGGGTGTTTAAAGAGTGCAGCCGAAGATTGGTTGAGTTGACACGTGACCAGAGGGCTGGCTCATATCTCGCATAGCGGATCAGCATTGCCATACAACGTGGCAATGCTGCCAGCCTTCTGGGTACGTTGCCAATCGACGGCGATCTGGGGCAAATTTTTTATTTATAAGTATTTTTTACATCTAGTTTTTAATTTCTCATTTTAGTTTATTTTTAATTTTATTTTAAGGTAGTTTAATTGTTTTATTTGTTTGTTCTATAAGTAAATGAAGAGTTAGCAATAGTACCGCCCTCTGTGTCTTTCTTATTTTTAAATGCCACGCGCATTAGCCATACTCCAAGACATGCGTATACGCTGCTGTCAAAACGTCAACAGAGCTATGTTACTGTAGCAATGTGTCCGGATGTGTCTCACAATGTACGGTTGGACGCTTTGCTACAGTGACATAGCTCTGCTGTCAAAACGACCACATTACTATGTCAGAGTGGCAACAATAGATGTATGTCTCACAATGTATGGTCGGAAACATTGCTGCAGTAACAAAACACCACTGTCAAAAGGGCAACATTTATGTTGCCAAAGTGACAATATTTAATGTTGTGTTTTCATTAAAGTTGTTGCGTAATGATGTTATGTTAACAATATTCTGGCGACAATACAAAGGTTTACTCAGTAGCAATAGTATATTACTACAGAGGCCGGGACGTAACCGCCGAGGAATGTATAGTGCTTTTTTCAATCATGCAATGAAATAAACAACAAAAAAATAAAGTTTTATTTTTTATACGCATAGTGGCAGAATGTCATGATGATATGCCACAAATTTATGTGGAATGGAAATTAAAAAAGACGACTTTGCCTGCCTAGGCCTGCATGATTTGTATAAAACTCCATTAACGACCTCTTGTCCTAGCCGCACCTGATGCGTCATACTTCGCAGCCAATTATAAGTATCAATATTTCATTGCATGTTTGAGAAAAAAATCCTTTGTGGGTTGTGTGCCCTTAAAGTTTTTTTGCTAGATTGACAATGTTTTTTGTCTCAGTGTATCACGCTTCTTTACTGTTCCATTGCTTCTTCAGGAATAGGTTGCCACGTATGTCACTTCTATATCGCTATGAATCAAGGTTGTATGTGCCAACTAATGGTATGCACAATGACAGTGCTCTCCGCCTTCGATCCATAAAAATAGGACGCCTTGTCTAGTCTATCATTTGCTACTAAAGCATTTCAACTTAGGCATCCTCTCATAAAACTTATGTACTTGCTAGTGGTGACAAGCTAATTTTGGCCCTAATTCCCGTCATTTAATAGATTCTTTTGTATACAGCCTTTAGGTTCAAGAGGGCCCAAGACCCAGAGCGGCAGTCACGACCTCCACCACACTGGAGTTCTATTCTTTGCCAACGTTGCCCAAGACGGCATACTCTGCTGGAATACAAACAAACCACTCACGGAAAATAATGTCACGCTGGTGGCTCAGAATCACGAGAAACTGGTTTACATATCAGGTGAGACATCATCATTATCATCAGACAAAATACTTCTGTAAATAGTTTGCTAAATGCATGCTCCAGTTTTGCATGCAGTAGTCAATAGAAATCTGTATCAAAATATAAATAAGGCACAAGGCTCAAAGACTCAAGGCTTATGGGCTAGCAAGTGCTCAAACCTTGAGGATTCGAGGCTCGAACGAGGTTCAAGAGCTTAAGAGCTTTAATGCTC
The DNA here is from genome assembly GCA_905404275.2 of Hedya salicella. Taxonomy (NCBI): domain Eukaryota; kingdom Metazoa; phylum Arthropoda; class Insecta; order Lepidoptera; family Tortricidae; genus Hedya; species Hedya salicella. Next base: position 3,163,040 of record FR990120.1, read on the forward strand.
AAGCAGTCTAAAGACCTAAAGCGGCAACCACTACTTCCACAGCAGTGGCATTCTCTAACATTGGCGGAATACAAACTAACCACTGACGGAGGTCGCGCTCGTGGCTCAGGATCACGAAAAGCTGGTCTACGTACCTGATGGTAAACATATACAATAACTGGTGGCTTAGTATGGGAGATGAAATAAAGTCCAACTACAGTATATTCTATTTTATTTATCAGAAGGTTAATTACACGATTACAAAGACCGAATCAAGGACATTACAATACGTCTAATGTCTGTGTCCTCCGGATTCCGCCAAACCCGATCAAGCCACTTTTCACTTATTGTTCACTTAATGTTCGGTCGGGGTCACCACTATAGAATGACTGGTGCCTTAGTATGGGAGATGAAATAAAGTCCAACTACAGTATATCCTATTTTATTTATCAGAAGGTTAATTACACGATTACAAAGACCGAATCAAGGACACGGGCAGGCGGAACCGGGACTCGCGATATTCTATATCTGCGCGACTCTAATGTACCGAGGTATCTAAGCGACTGGCTGTCCCGCCGTGCCCGCGTTGTCCGTATCGAGAATGCTGATGCGACAATACGGCGTCGCCACAAACAAATTATCATTATAAGCTTTCCCTGGAAACGAAAGCTTAGCTCAGTACTCTTAACTGACTGCCGCAACCTTCAACAATCGGTTTGAGAATGAGAACAAAGATTAAGCTTCGAAGATATCCGCACATTCAGACCCAGGTGGTAGCTAAAGCTATACTAATCCCTCTATCTTAAAGAAGCTTAATATCAAACAAAACTTTCGTCAATTGTGCAAGTGCGAATTTTGAAAATGTTTGGTCTTGTCATTCGCAACAAAAATTTGATGGAGCGTTTAGTAGTGCAGGGGAGAGTAGAATGTCAACGTTCTCGCGGCTGATCTCCTACAAGCTGAACGTGGATAAAGTCCACGACGAAATGTTCCCTAACGGAGTGTGTTCGGAGTTTCACAAACCGAAAGAGATGGAGAAGTATCGCAAAAGCTGCAATGAATATAGAAGAAGACAACCCATAACCACGACCACTCTGACAAGAGTGTACGACTAAGAAGAAGTAGCTAAGGGACACAAACACTCAAGTGCTTATGGATCAAAGGCTAAGGGTTCAAGTGCTCTAGGCTCAAGGGCTTGATGCTCTGCGATGATGATTAAGCCAATTCCCGCAAACTTCAGCAATTCACATCAACATTAGATTAATAAGCCCAAATTTTAAGTTTTTATTCGTGTATTGTTTTAAAATATATAGGATAAGTGTGTGTCGTATCGGGAGTGCGAGTAATTCTACAGGTAAGGGTCTTGGCATTCAGTTTTCGATCCCAGGGAGGCAAGCGAATACCAAGAAAAGTCCATCACGAGTATGACGCGATGAACATCCAGGAGTTCCTCGTATATTATAGCGCAGGTTGCTGTCTCCGTGCAGTTTTTGTGGATGGAAATACAACAAAACCCAGGTTTTCCCCGAAGGTTTGATGTTTTGTACGCTAGTTTTCTCCAAGAAAATGTACGTTATAGTCTTAGCTACAGTTTTGTAGTCTTCCAGAAGAAAGAATAAATCTGTTTTGATTCTGATGTATTCCAATTGGCTGATTTTGTTGATTTGATGATATGTTTCCACCGGACTGGTTCTTTAGTCGCCTGATAGAATTTGTTCATAGAGGATGCTTCCTTAACTTGACCATCTGGTTAGTGAGCGACCTCGAGATCTTAGTCCTCTTATTTCACCAAAATCAGCCAATGATCACGATCCTCAGTAACGAGAGAACGATTGAAGAGAAACAGTATTTCAATTTGTTGCAGATCTGAAGGTAAAATCCGATGAAGTGTGGGTCCTGGTCAATCAAATACCTCGTTTTGTGTACGCCACTCTGGATCCTAGGCAGCGCAACTTCTTTATACTAAAGTAAGAAACATTAACTATAATTAAACTAATCGTCCACACCAGCAGCCGACGAATTTTGTCATCTGTTCTTGCTTATGGATCTCTGTATGGTGCATCCGACTCTTTAGCCGTTAGCGCCGCCTAGTGCAGAACTATGACTAAGTAACTTCATAGTTCTGCACTAGGCGGCGCTAACGGCTAAAGAGTCGGATGCACCATACAGAGATCCATAAGCAAGAACAGATGACAAAATTCGTCGGCTGCTGGTGTGGACGATTAGCTCAGATCGTAGAGCGTGCTGCCCCGGTCTGGCTCAAGGCACTGGTTCAAGTCCAGTATCGTCGAAAAATTTTTTCATTTGTTTCTGATCTTTGTTTATAATAATAACGCTAGTGGAGTGATCCACTAATAAATTGCAAAAATTGTGATTATTATCATGATATTTGTAAAACAAAAAGTATAATTAAACTACTAATTAAATCTAGATTTTATAGTAGCGTGCTTATCTGAGTAAAGTATCGTGTACAGTCACCACCATTAATATGTGCCCCAGCTAAGCGCGCATAAATAACTCACGTGACTCTATTTCTAGGGCTGTTGGTGACTGTACCATGTAACTAGATTTATTTCTATTTATATGAACCACAAGTTTATTGGGATTCTGTGTTTTTAATGCGAGAAATTTAACCCCACATTACTATTTATTTTGATATAGATACAAATCAAAGCGCAAAGAAAAATATGATTGCACTCGCACGTGGTCACACCAGGACTCGAACACGGTACTTCCTGATTACGTGTCAGGTGTGTTTCCCTTTCACTAGCGAGCACTGTGACTTACGCATCAAATTTATTATCTCTTCGTCTGATTTGACACTGCTGTAAAGGAAGGACTATCGGAATGTGAATAGGTGTAATACAAATTCTCATAGATGTCGCTAAGGTTATAATAGCTTTCAATAAAAATAGGTACGGGGTCAAGGCGGATAGATAAATTCGATGCGTACGTCACAGTGCTCGCTAGTGAAAAGGAAATACACCTGACACGTAATCAGGAAGTACCGGGTTCGATTCCTGGTGTGACCACGTGCGAGAAGAATCGTCTTTTTCTTTGCGCTTTGATTTGTATCTATATCAGAATAACTAGATTTGCACTAATTTAATATAATCTATAATCCGCAAATAAATATCAATTAATTGATTCATTTATAAATACATATTAGGGGACAGTTTTACACATATCGAACGAATCCCATGGTAAGCTCAATAAAGCTTGTGTTATAAATCCTAGACGACTGTATAATTGATAGATATATGTACATATTACTGAAATAAATAGAAAACATCCTAGACCCAGGAACAAATATGTATGATCATCGCACAAATATTTGCCCTTACCGGGATTTGACCCTAGGTCCTAAAGGTTCATCCAGAAATTATGCAAGGTTTTTTGGGCCACATATAAACCCCTCACAAGTATTAAAAAAAAAACACTAATTATGATATTGTATTTCGTAGGCCTTGGGTTTATTTTCGTTGTTTTGTAGATAAATTGTGAATTTTACGTAAGCAGCCCCTCACTTCGGAGCCTTGCGTGATTTTCGGATGAACCCTAAGTTACTGCCTAAGAAAGCATATTATTTTTATTTTCAGGGGTAGAGTTCAAGACCTGATACGGAATACACCATGCATGTAGTAACATCTTAAATCATATAGCAGTTGTACTAACTTCTGTGTCTAGCTCCCTCATATGAAGAAACAACAATTATGGCATATTACCTTCATGGCATGCAATACTTATGGCGTAAAATTCTTATAAACAAAATTATGACACATGACCGTTCTGGCAACAGAAATTAGTAGACGTGACAATATGGACTAAGAGGGTATCTCTATATGAAAAGGTAAACTGAAAACCGGCCAGATAGCTTAAAGGATGAAATTAATATCACAAAAATGACTAATTGAATGGTTGAACTGTAACAGTCTACGCATTCATTAAGGGGAAACCAACATAATGAATTTTACACAAAGAGTTAGCAAAGTTACTAACTTGAACATAGCAAAAAGGATCACATAAAAATTGATGAAATTCTTAGGATTAAGTTTAGACCGTAAATTGAGTTGAGAAATCAAATCGACTTAGTGTGCAAGATATTGAGTACATATTTAATGTCTTATCATGCATACGTTATGTCCAAATTACGGTTTGGTGTAATATTCTGGGGCCATGCGGCAAATAAGGATTTAAACTCCGAAATAAATGTATACGATCCGTTTGTGGTCTAAATCTAAATTGACGGACCGAGAAAACTGCCCTGCTTGCAAAACGCATTTTTGGAATGGCACCTAGATTTTTTTAAAATTACCAAAACCTATTCAAAATTTGCATGATTTATGATTTTCAATTATTTATAAAATCATTGTTTACATTTTTAGAAAAGAAAACTTACAATACAACTCAAGAATGCCTAAAGGATAACGATAAAGAATAAAAACCATTTTGTACACCCTTCGGCAAAACATAGTGTTCCTATTTAATTTGTAAGTCACCTATGTTTCACAAAATAAATCATTCTACTCGTATTTTATTCTTTTATATTCTTGTTTATTTTTTATTGTTTATTGTTCTCCTTAAGATTTCACCTTAAGTTTATTTTATTTCTACTTCTTGTTCTTAAAGCGGTCTGTAGTGTCCACCTATTACGGTTCAATAGATACAGTTCGTGACAGACAAACAGATAAACGGACTGAGAGAAAGCGAAGCGTTAGTAGTAGTTTTTAACAAAGTTTTGTAGGTGACTGATTGAAGTTAACAACAATAAAAATGCAATAATACACATTCTTGTTATTTAATAAAAGTCTAAAATTACACAAATTTATTTGTGTATTCTTTATTTATCTTCAACCAGCAAAAGAGGTGCGTCTATCACATACAGTTCCGGATATCAAGTCGTTCACATTACCACTGAAACATAAACAAATAAATAAAGATTATTTATAATAATAATAAACATCAGGGACAATCTTAGACAAATCGACCTGGTCTCAAACTAAGCAAAGCTTGAACTATGGGTACTATGCAACGATATTGATAGTATACAGATAAATTAAAATACTTAAATACATAGAAAACATCCAAGACCTAGGAACAAACAATCGTGCTCATCACATAAACTCTTGCCCTGGCCGAGATTTGAACCCGGGACCAGCTTCGTAGGCCATTGTACAACCCACTGAGCCAAACGTGTCGTCGTAATGTTTAAAATTCAATGGCTAGAAGGTGAACTTTGTCAGTGGAAGTGAAACAAATCACTACACTCTCTTTTACATTAGAGTACTCGAGTAAAAAGTATTCTATAACCATTTGTGGATGGACAGCTACCTGTGTAATAAAAATAGTTAAATCCATTTGGCCTCTCTGGCGTGATGAAGCGTACAAACATACAGAAAAATAAGAAATATCGATAATAATAGTCCGTATCACTTATTTGTTTGGAAATATCTTCAATGTCATCATTTCTAATACGAACTGCTAAAGAATGGAACTCGCGTCGTGTAAATTATAATTTGGATCTCTTCAAGGCAAGACTTACGCTGGAGGTAAAAAAAGAGGTCTTTGACTTTTTTCTCTTTCACGAACGCAGTTGCGATCAGTTTCTAGTAATTTATAAAGATGAGTTAAGAGTTTACAGTTTGGCTAACAAAGAGCTTAAGCACGGATTTTTAAAAGTCACTTGTTCTTGCTTAATCTAGAGAGGAAGTCAATTTCAAAGGCGCCACTTGAACGGTATAGGAGTTGGACATATGACAATGGATGGTATTTAAAATGTTGTAATTTGGTACCAACCTATAAATATAAAAGTTGTATTGGTCTGTATCCAGCCGCGAATAACCAAACCGTGGCAGGGTGTTCGCCATCACCCACACCTCGTCGTCTGTCACGTGCAGATCTGGAACAAACACGTCATCAGACATCACTACCACAGCACTCTCTATGACATCATCATCTGTGACACCAGCGCGCCCGAAAGACTAGTTTTCTTGACGTATTATTATAACCTAACCTACACTTTGACTCTCACATCTCTGGTCAACATCGTTACAATTATCATCACTGCCATCTTTATTATAGTAATAATCATTACCATCATAATCATCGTCATAGATGGCATCATCGTCATAGTCGATATGGTCGTCATTGTTGTCACTGTCATCACTATTACCATGATCTCATCTGCGTCATCATTACTGTAAACATCACTGTCTTCCCATTATTATCTTCATCATAATAACTACTATCATCAGTATCGCCGTAAAAATGAACACCATCATCGTTTTTATCATTACCATAACTAAAGTCATCACCATCTCACTACCAAGTAGCACACAAGCTGTATAAAGTCTTATACAGCCATTATATAGCCAATTTGAACGTTATAAGAGCTGAATAAGCTCTAATACAGCTAATGTGCTACTTGGGCTAGAAAAATAGCTCATCTTCATGCTGTCGTGAGCCAAAACAGCCGCGTTCCCATCACACGTTGAGTGCATTGGAAGCTTCCAGCAAGAAAAAGCATTACGGCCGATGACGCGAAGAAGATGAAATTATTGCCAGAGTGGTAGCCGTGCATCATTCACCTTTTTAGGCTTTATAGGCTCTGATAAAGCTGTTGTGCTACTTGATTTAGCATCTATGTTGTCAACATCAATAGTACAGTAATTTGTATTGAGATTGTCACAGTTATCATTACCATAATTATCATCTGTTATCATCATCATCACCATCACTATTATCATCGTTACCTTCACCATCATCATCATCCTGATTATTCAACACCATAATAATTTCTTACCAGAAGGGTAGCTCATACACACGCTATTCTGCTCCAGCATAGTCACGTTCCCAGAGTTGAACGCGGTAGAAGTTTTCCAGCAAAAAACAGGGTTGCGGCTAATGTCCGCAAAGAATATGACGTTACTGTCAGACTGGTAGCAGTGTAAAGTGCTTTAGATGTATTCAATACTCCGAAATTATCCACGTGACTACTTGACGCTGTAGACATCACTTTGATACAGCATATTACTTACTCCCAATTGTCATCGTCCTCGCCATTGTAATCGTTTTCATCTTAATAAGTATCATCAACGGTATCATCTGTATCATCATCACTGCTATCACCAACATCACCATCGTCATCAATGTCACTGTCGTCGACAAGATCTCCATTATCAATATAATCACCACCACCATCATCATCGTCATTAATGTCATTGTCATTATTAATGTCGTTGTCGTCATCATCATCACCATCATTTCTCACCAGAAGGGTAGCTCATCCGTACGCTGTCCTGCGCCAGCATAGCCACGTTCCCAGGGTTGAGCACGTTGGAAGTTTTCCAGCAAGAAACAGCGTTGCGGCCGATGTCCGCGAAGAATATGACGTTACTGTCAGTGTGGTAGCCGTGCATCGTGCTTTGAGAGTTCTCACCACGGTTGCCTACCAACTGGAACACGAAACATTACATCTATATTAAATATAATAAGGTTGTTAAAATTAAATGTCTGTACATTGTAGAAATTAAAAAAAAAACAAGTCCAACTGACTATTTGAGTGTTGCTGAATCGAATAAGAATATTTTTTTTATTTTTTGTTGAATGTGTCGTTGTGGCTTCATCACGCCAAAACGCCTAAACGGATTTCAATTATTTTTGGTACACAAGAAGTCTGGGCATTTACAGATGGATAAAGGATAATTTTTATCGGACTACTCTGAAGTTAAAACTAGGGTTAAGATTTTTTCTCTCCCGCGAAAAAATATCCTATCCAGATATCGTTATCACGTTGGTCTTTATATTAGACTTAACTTCCACGCTTAATTTTCATCCCTTTGAGCGTCGATTCCGGGATACAAACTATCCTTTATCCTTGCCAGGGTCTTAACCTATCTCCATACTAAATTCTATCGGTTACCCTCATTTGTTATAAACTTCGTTGTCATAATCATCATTTGGCATAATTCCTAATTTGGTACAAGGCATTTTTTCTGAAACTAGAATTTTCAGGACTTTTTAAGGCTCCTGTTAAATGCGTTAGGTTTGGTTTATAACAATCCTGAAAAGTTTAAGTGTTCAGGAAAGAATGCATTACGCGTGCCAAATGATTTTGAAAAAAAAAATGCCAGATCCGGTAAACCAAATTCTATCTAAATCGGTTTAGCGGTTGAAGCGTGAAAAGGTTACAGACATACAGAGATATTTTCTCTTTTATAATATTACTATGGGATAGTAGATATAAATGTAGGGATAGGGCAAGGAAACGCTAATCCCACAGTAAATATACTTGTAAAAAGGAAACACCTGAGTATTGAAGGTATATTACTCATAATAAGTGAAATAGACAAAGCTCAAGTAAATATTCAAAGGTAAACCTAAAATAATGCCACTTAAATTATTGAAATAAGGGTTTTCTAAAATGAAACTATCACTAGTTGGCATCACCGTGATGTCAGGTCTAATTGACAAGAATTGTCAAAACCCTGAGCTATAATCGATGGACTTTGACACTACTTTTTTGACAATTAAACCTGACGTTATGGTGGAACCAAGTGGTGATCTTTACACTTCTTGGGACGTCGACTGTAATCAAATAAATATAAAATTTTGATGCAAATTGGCAGTTTATGTTTGTGTTTTATGAGCCTTTAAAGTTGGGTGGCAAAGTTTATTTTAAAGTATGAAAATATTAATAACTAATAATACCATTGAATAACCCATGAAATGTATGACTTTGTTATGAAACCGTTTCTGCAGAACAAAGTTCTTAATTTCCCCATACAAGGTAGGAACGTGTGACGTCACACCATGGAACGTTTTTTGGGGAAGGCCAACAATGGGATTTTAACATTGTTGTATTTCGGTGAGTTTTAACAAGATTGAAGTAGTTTTTCACCAAAGTTTTTTTTTTGTTAAATGTCAATTTTTAACGAAAAGAAAACATATCAATTGTAATGCGTATATAGCTATTAACGATTATCAGAGAATAGTAAAATTATGGATAATAAGTGTGACGGCTGTCAATGCCGCTGCCCTCTGGGCATCCGTTATTTGAGGAACCTTGACACGAAAGACGAAGAAGAAGTGTGACAAAAAAGAACATTTGCCAAAATCCGACTTACAGAATACATCTGCCAATAGTTGCTGTCACTGCTGGCCGTCTTATTCCTTAGAACACATGTGTCGACCGAAAACTCCTGTAAATTTAACAATATGAGAACACCATAATCATTCTTTGAATGAATGAAAAAATTCTACGCAGTTTGAGGTCCTTCGAGCGTCACGGATGGTCCCATTTTTATTCTGTTACCATTTTTTCTTCAAACTTGGAATTAAACTGGTAAGTCAGTAAAGTAACACGAGTCTAGCAGAAAAATAAATATATATGAGGGACAATATTACACAAATCGACCTAGTTCTAAGGTAAGCAAAGCTTGTACTACGGGTACTAGATGACGATATATATAATTTACTGACAAAACGTCAGTTAAAACCGAGTTTTAAATCGGTTAAAACCGGACTGTTAAACTCGATATAAGGGTTTTTCACTATTCTGTTGCATTCCCTAGTTGAATTAAACCATTATAATTCTAAAGGTGCGAAATGCGAACGGGATGAACGAAAGGGATGAATTTCTACCTCAGTGCTGATGAGGGGGTGAAAGTATGCTGTTCTGCAGCCACTGGACTCTGGCTCCTTAAGGGTGATGCTGAAGATGCCGTCACTCCATTGGAAACGGTGTCCTTAGAACATAAAATAATGATCTCATGAAAAACATTGGTTTGACCGCGTCTTATTATAAAGTTTATGTTTATAAACCTCGCCAAAATCAATTCTTTTTAAAAATAACTTTTGCAATTCAAAAACGCACCTCAGTCCACAATGGAAACCCCAGCACTGCGCGAGTAACGTCAAAAGTCAGTCTAAAAAACTCAAATTCACCGCTCCGCGCGCGCATATAACTCTCTCGCAATCTTCTACAAAAACTTAAGGCGAAGGGGTAGGGAAATTTACAAAAAAGAGGTGTGTTTGTGCAATTTTCTTGAAGAATTTACGATACATGGGGATGTGAAAAGTATATAAACTGAATCTATATATACTCGAGTAGTTCTTCAAGGAATGATTTTGGTCCTGTATTTCATATTTACTTGTAGAAATAATTTTCAAGAAACAGTAAAAAAAATATTTGTTCACGTTTTATTCCGGCAAAACAATTATGTTTGCTTTTAAACTTTCTGCACTTATTTGTGTAGGTTTAATGTGTCGACTCAAGGAAAGAATATTCATATAAATAGTAAAATACGTGTTTTAGGCACAAAACCTATTTTCTCCTACGAAAACCACGTTAAAATTATTTGCTCGTAAATTATGACTAGGCACCTTTGTACACGGCGAAAGGTGTTTTGAAAACCTTCTTCGGGATATGTTCATAAATATGATACAAATTAAGTGAATAATAATGATAGTTGAAAAATAGTCTATCATACTAAAAAAAAAAAAGAAAAAAATATTTAAAATAAAGTTACTTTTCAGGATTTGAACGTTCATTAATATTTTTCATTTTTAAAAATATAAGTTTACTTTCAAGCGATGAAAGCGATGTTGCGTGCTCGGTTTGGATTGCACGGGCCATAGTATGATTTTACGACGTTGCCAGCTCGATCTTTCGTTCGAGCGCCGTGCGTGAAGTGAGTTGACTGGACACCAGTAACACTCGATTGAATTTGACGTTGTTCATGTTCACTTATTTGGTTATGATTTAGTCGATCGGCCTTCTTTTTAGGAATCTATGATAAGAACTTATCATTATAAATCGTACTGGACTTGAGTTGTTTTTGTTGACGTGTTATTATGTATATAATTAGATTAAACTTGTTGTGTTTTGTTTGCCATAGTCATAGTTAGGTTAGGTTTTACGTATTGTTATTGAGATTGAACTCTGTGTCTTGTGCCGCGTTGTAACAAACAGTAAGTGCCAAAAGATGGGAAACAAGAAGGCGAGAAAACCACGAACGTCAGTGAGGTTGATGCAAAAACGGCGATGCGCAAATGCTCTTGCTAAAAAACTTCAAAAGCAACAAGGCCAAGAAGCCGGTGCACGGTAAGTACAAAGTGACCAGTTCTGCCAGCATACCGTATGTCCCCTCGTTGTTGGATTTTACTAAGACATGCTGAAAAAGGGAGGTGCTTGCTATATACATAATTTAATACAATATAAACGAGAGGCTAAGTAAGATCTCCCTATTGTTTATATCATAGGTAAACTACCTATTATAAAGTTATAAAAATAAGTATAATGGACTATTTGAAGGTCCCGAATTGAAAAATATATATTTTATTTTTTGTACATATGTTTGTATGTGTCATTGCGGCTTCATCACGCCAAATCGGCAAAACGGATTTCTACTATTTTTGGTATGGGTAGCTGGGTATCCACAGATGGTATAGGATACTTTTTACCCGACTACGCTGAAGAGAAAAGAGGGTTATGATTTTTTTCGTCTCTGCTGACGAAGTTGCAGGCACCTTCTAGTTATTAATACTTTTATAGTCAGGGCACAGGTATGATGATTTCTAGAACTTACTTATCTTTTGTTTTAGGCCCCCTGCTGATTTTGAAAATGATAATCAGGATATTTGTACAGTCAATGAACCCATGGCAAAGGAACTTGAATCGTAAGTAGATTATTAGGTACTTGTTACTAATAAAAATAATAAAATACCTATGATATGTTTCTAAGAAGATAAACAAATTAAGTGTACTCATAGATGTTTTCAGCATCAAACCTCACTCAAATATTTACACATGGTATCTAAGTAATTATTTATTATGTCTAATAGCTGTCACAAAAGTTAAGTTTATTATTTTTACTCATTCCCTTTCTGTTACAGGGCCACTTCTGGTCAATTTGACTATGAAAATAGTGATTTTCATGAAGCAAATGTAAATGTATCTACTTGCACTAAACAGTAAGTATATACAATATATGTGAGTATGACTAATTTAGTAAACAAAATACTAACCTAAAAGTACAGCATTTTCATTTGGAAATGTTATTTTCTTATAAAGAGGTTTGTTATGGCCAATATGTAGGATCACATTGTGAAATTTATACATTAATTTGCATTTCCTGCGAGAAATTGTCTGTTATTGGTATTAAATTTATGTACTTACATTTTAAGGTATGTAATGTACTTACCAAATTAGACAAGTAAAGACCGAATAATAGACACCTTTAATCCTTTTATATTCATTTGTAAACAAAGAAAAACCAATCCTAATTTGCTGTTGGTGCATGGACAGACAGACAGCAAAGTGATCCAATGGAAACCGAAGAATGAACTAATTTTGAGATTGTTTTGTCTCTACTTAGCTCTTATAATTGTAAATTATAATATTTATAATTTTATTTTCTGAATCTTTACTGTATTTGTTATTTTCTATTGTTTCAGTGATAGAGACAATAAAACAAAGTATGGGAGAAGGATAGTAAATGTATACCAGTTTTTTAGTCAATTGCAAGAAATATCCTGTCATGGTCCTTTGAATTGCGGATTAAAATCGGTTGAGATTGTATCAGAAACTCGGTCAGGCCTGATCTCCCAATATTCACTAAAATGCAGGATGTGCAATATGACCTTTTTAGTGCACAATGATAATCCCACTGACGCATTAGACCTCAATACTAGTGCAGTAGCAGGGACAGTAGCTATTGGCTGTGGACATACTCAGCTTACTGATTTATCAGCTGCTATAGGCCTAGCTCCCATGTCCAAAAAAATATTTTCTTCAAAAATGGCTGTTGTACATAAAAAATGGGAGGAAGAATTACTCAACTCAATGACTCAGGCTGCTGAAGAAGAGCGTAGCCTGGCTATTCAAGAAGGCAGAGTTAGTTCTGATGGTATAGCGATTATAGATGTGATAGCTGATGGATGCTATGCAAAAAGGTCCTATAAAAAAAATATTCTGCACTATCAGGTGCAGCAGCTATTATTGGCAAAAAAACAAATAAAATACTGTACCTAGCTATCAAGAATAAGTATTGCTCCATTTGTTCTGTAGCACAGAGTAAGAATGTGGGTGCCAAAGATCATACCTGTTACAAGAATTATTCAGGTGTGTAGATGTTATTTCTTTCAATATTACGGTCTTTGTATTAATGTCGATGGTTTAGCTCAGTGGGGTTAATGTTGCCTGCGAAACTGATGGTCTTGGGTTCAAATCCCAGTAAGGGTAAATATTTGTGTGATGAGCATGAATATTTGTTCCTGAGTTATGGTCATGGGTGTTTTCTATGTAGGTATGTAAGTCAATATAGTATATACAAAATATATCGTCGCCCAGTACTAATATCATAAGTCTTATTGAGCTTGCCGTTGGACTAGTTGGATTTGTTTAAAAATTGTTCCTAATTTTTATTTATGTAACCTAGTCTAAGAGACAGGTATGCATAATGCCATAAATGTTTGTACCAAGGAGGATTACTTTACTCTGAAGCTGTTCAATTTAGTAACACCCATTTATTTTCAGGCTCGTCTACCGGCATGGAGTCAGAAATTTTGGTAGAAGGTTTTAAAAGGAGCTTAGATATGCACAATTTAATATATGGCAGATTAATATCAGATGGAGATGCGAATACTTACTCGAAAATACTCCAAGCAAGATAATAGCTACACTGTGGAAAAGGTAGAATGTCGCAACCACTTGCTTCGAAACATGTGCAATAAGTTAGCAGCAATATCCACTGATACACACTACACATTGAAATATCGGAAATATGTGACCAAAAAGAAGATTTTGTCTACAAAGAAAGTGATTGTCGAAGCAATAAAAAAACACAAAGATACCAACAATGTTACGGATCTTCACCGGGACATATTAATTTCGCCCGAGCATGCTTTCGGTCGACATGGCAAATGTCAGAATTATTTCTGCAACAAAAGCAACGACGATGAAAACATAGAAGAAAAAATGATTTCCAACAGTATTTGGCAAAGGATCAAATTAATTATAATGCAAATTGCTGCTCATGCGAGAAGCTTGATTGTGGACGTAGACAGCAATGCTGTCGAAAGATACCACAGTATTGTTGCTAAATTTGTAGGTGGTAAGCGGAAAAAATATAAGGCTTAAAACTTAATTTTCTTTTACGAATCATATTTTTTTTGCGCTGAACCAACGCCAACGAGACCGAGATAAACTCAAAATCATCATTAATGTGCCATCATTTCTTTCTCATGCCTTTGTCTTCTCTCGCTGGCATTTTATATTTAACCATAAATAAAATATAAACTGAACAGAAGTTTTATTTTATTTTATTTTCATCAACCGTTCTCAATCAATAGTTTGCAACATCCAAAGAGCAAATATACTATAAAGATGTGTGGCGATATGTGTGGCGCTTTGGATGTTGCAAGCTATTTGATGATGACTGCATAATAACATAATACCAATAAAAAGAAAACCTATTTTAACCTAGCCTTGTAGCTAACTACTTTCCGAGTAAAATTATGACAAATAAAAATATGTACAAAAATCGCGCCATCTCACGGTTTTTGCCGATCGCATGACAGACTAACTAGACATTGCATAATCGAGCTATTACACTGCATCCTGCCTAGATGGCGCGCATCATGCCGCCGCCGTGTGTCGGATTGAGCAAGGTCATTTGCCCTCCCCTTCGCCTTAAGAATTTGTGTTAAATTGTGTTTATCTGACGATTCAATTACCGAAATCAGTAACGTTCTTCAACGAGTGTTTCGCATAATACGTTCTTAACCAGTGCGTCGACGTAATCATTAATTTCCTACTTATATATTTCACGAAATATAATGCCAACAAACCGTTTTACAGTTTGGCGTACTAAAAAAAAGAAAATGGTTTTTCTTTTTACATAAAAGCGGTTATGTTTAATTTTTTATCTTCCATTTGAAATCACTGCAAATAATGTCTAACAGAGACGCTGTTTCCATTCCGGCTTAGACTGCAGTGGATCGCAATAAATTGTTCTTTTCTACTTACATCTTTGTATCAATATTGTATAAAAAATATGTGATGTTTTCACATTAAAAAATATAAACAAACATTACAGTGATTACAGCGCCATCTCTCTCGTAAGCTTGACACTACTGAAATGGCAGGTCAGCTTGAAGAAATGTTGCGAAAGCGCATCTTCTTAGAGCGGTGCTACAAGGTAGTAAACCTTTCAAAATTAATGGTACATAAGGTCGTGAGTAACGTACCGTTACCGAAGGTAGAGGATTAATTTGTTGTGAATCACAAGCGGTCTGATGGTCTAACGGATAGGGCGCTGTTCCGGTATAACAGAGACGCTGGTTCGATTCCGGCTTAGACTGCAGTGGATCGCAATACATTTTTCTTTTCTACTTAGATCTTTGTATCAATATTGTATAAATAATATCTGTTTAAAAAATGAAATATTTAAAATTACCAGCAATGTTCAAGTTGCCAGCGGTAGGGTTGAAACTGAAGTAGTTGTGAGACAGCCTCCAGCTGTCTCGCTCGCGCAGGGAGAACACGATGATGCCGAAGGTGGTCAGGTCTGGCACGTAGGCAAATGTGTTCGAACAGTCACCGTTGATAACGTCTACTGTGATGGAGGCTAAGCCTAAAACCAAAAATTGTAGCAAAATAAATAAATATTACGGGACAATTTTAACACAAATCGAACTAGTCCAATGGTAAACCCAATAGGGCTTGTGTTATAAGTAGGTACTAGATGACGATATATTTACTATTGTGATAGATACGAATCTAAACAATAAAAAAACCGGCCAAGTGCGAGTCTGACTCGCGCACCGAGGGTCCCGTACAAACTTTCACTTAATTCGACTTAACTGGCGTCGGCAGTTAACCAAACCGGGTTAGCTTTTTAAATGTTTTTTGGAGATTAAAAACTTCATATATCTATCCAGATAGATATACTTAAGCAGTTTCCACTAAAAACTACGCAATACAACAAACAGTATCATCCTAATCAGTAGGTATACATATCCTTTGAGGATTATACTGTCCGTGATGGTGATCGATGCGCATCTGAGCACAATTTATTGTCACATCTGAGTGGATGATTTGCGGCTGAAGAAAGGAACTATAGAATCCGTATATAGGCCGTAAATGTTCGGGCATGCTCCATTAACATACAAATTAAAATAATGATAATAATACTGAACAATAAAAAATAACACAAAAAATAAATAAAGTAAAGAATAAAAATCACAATGTCAGAAAAAAAATATGTGTATATAAATATTAGATAATCCATTAATATTTTGAAGTTCGCTATGTAGCTACATACCAGTAGGGGTGTTGGCGGCAGGTATATCCGTGCTCTTGAAAGGGTATCTGAGGATTTGAGTGTCGGTGCGAAGATCAAATACTACTATCGCTGGAGGCTGTATTTGCTGTGGATTACCTGAAAATTTATATTCAGTGCATATCATTTAGGTATACAGGTTGATTCTTAAGTCGTGAATAAAAAGTGCTAAGATCAGGAGCCTGTTTCATAAACGCTTTAACTAGCATTTGAAGCGTAAGTATCTTTTTAATACATATTATTGGAAAGAGACTTCCGCTTGTCATGTTTTACAAGCTTTTGAGAAACGGACCCCAGGCTGCGTTCTCGTCTGAAAATAGTTCAGTTTGAGGTGAAGAACTGGAGTGAATTGGAACAGAACAGAGCGGAGTGAAGCGGAGCGGAGTGGAAAGACACTTTCAGTTAACCCCTTGCATCGAAAATTTAAGCTATTTTAAAGTGATTTTTTTGTCAAATCATGTAAATGAATACGGCTGGTTTTTAGATATGTGTTTTTTGACTATATATCCTATTCAGTGATGAACGCGGAAACATATTTCTTGAAAATTTCCTCGATAGGAAAGTTATCCGAAATCGAGTCTTCATTTTCCGTTTTTTGTCTAGTTTGTACAAATGACAAATTAATAAATGGCTAAATTATGTAAAAATGACATTCTTCACTTATCTTTTACGTGATTAACTTAAATGGTCACTAAACGTAATAATATCTTCGATTTCATTGTACTTTTACATCTGGCGCTAAGCTAAATTACAAATTCATTGGTTCCAAACATCTTTGTCAGTTGTATATTCTGACACTCTATAGTACGATTTCAGGGTTAATATAAGTTTAACAAGTCTCTTGAACTTATGGTCTGGCAGGAATATCCTAAATCTATCCTCGATTTAGGATATGCATATAGGTCAGTGTTGAGAATACCGAAATGGACTGAAGTGGAGAGGAGCGGAGCGGTGCGGAGTGGAGAGGAGTGGAGCAGAACGGAGTGGAGTGAAGAGGAGTGACTCACCAGGCAGCTCCATCAGACCAGTATCAACCATCCACAATCTCCCGCACTGGTCGGCACGAGTTCGGTACACGGAGGTCAGGTTGCGGCCTCGCCTGAGGTTCGGGTACGGAGTGAGCGGGGGGGAGCGTGAGTTCGATTCCCGGCGCAAGCCTATGTAGTTCAGTGTGGTGGGAATACCTGAAAATCAACAGACTTATAAAGGGTGATTTCTAAATTGTGAATAGATATTTGCAAGTACTCGCCTGAAAATTGATTAGAGTAATACAAGGACCATTAAAACAAAAAACTGACAATCTCCGTACAAAAAGCTGTTCCCCGATATGTACGCCGCCATCTATGAATAAGATTGATTATTTTAAATTTGTCACCTTTACAAGCGTGACACAGTATTTAAATGTTACAATTTATTTATTATTGGCTGTTTACGAATTAATTGTTACTGTATTACGTTTCTTTGCACAATTATAACATTGTTAAATGTTTAGTTTTAAAGCGCCATCTAGTTTTTGCCAGAGTATCTCCTTGTGATCGGGGCACTATCCAAAGTATGGTAATTGTCAGTCCTCTTGTTTTAATGGTCCTTGGAAAAGGTAATATGTTTTATTTATTTATTGAATTATCATCTGACGGTCTTTGGTACGTGACTGCCTCTAAATTAATGATATATTAGATTTTTTTAAGTGTTTGACGAGCTATTTAATGCTTCACTAAAATGTCTTTCCACGATAACGATTTTTTTTAAAATTGGCTTCTGTTTGGTGCAGTTAAGTGCTATTTACTACTTTAGTCCATTTTCTTTTTGAATTATATTTGTCAAATAAATGCTTTCCATACAAATACTTTCAGTGCTTGAAGTGGACAGTCTTACTGGCTACTCTGGGTAGAAATTAGTCGGCTAATGTAATGTAATGTTTTTTTCTACTCGTCTCTCTGAATAAGAACTTCACGAATCATACTAAAATGGCATCCTTTTTAGATTAGACCATCACTCTATACTCTATGGTTTATTTTATATGTCACTGAACTATTATATCTAATTATACAACTCCGCACAAAACAATAA
Source organism: Hedya salicella (assembly GCA_905404275.2). Taxonomy (NCBI): domain Eukaryota; kingdom Metazoa; phylum Arthropoda; class Insecta; order Lepidoptera; family Tortricidae; genus Hedya; species Hedya salicella. Next base: position 3,181,432 of record FR990120.1, read on the forward strand.
TGAATTTCAAAAAAAAACCCTCGTTTTTGCTATGTTTTTTTAGGTATGTTACTGTAGTTTAAGGGTTACTCGTAGACAAAGTATTGTTTACAATAGTTATATAATTAGCTTTTTAAGTCTTGTACCTTAATTAGGCCACTCAGCAAGCTTCGTGGCCTAAACGCGGTACTCGACTTAAAAAGCATACAATTATAATATATTATACCGATTGCATTAAAATACTATAGTCAGATGATATTGTAAAAAGCCTACAACACCTTGTTACAATAATATTCTCTTCTGTTTCCGCGATGATTACTCATTGAAATAAAACAATTTAACGGATTATATCGCGTATATTATCTCATTTTAGTTCCCGACGTTTCGGAAGCTTTCCAGCTTTCCATGGTCACGGGGTCATGGTCGGGAACTAAAATGAGATAATATACGCGATATAATCCGTTAAATTGTTTTATTTCAACCTTGTTAAAATGTTAACAGTACAGTTGTAGTAGAAAGTGATTGACTATTGTCAATATTACTACTTATTTTTAATTTATTGATGTATTTTTACTCATTATGTAACGTAATTTCGATATCAGATTAAAGTTTTTTTTTGACATCCGTAATAGTTAGATAATCGCCTTGTCACACCTAACGATTACACCTTGTATAGTTTTTAACACTACTCGCTTCTCCTTCATCATTGGTGGTGTCTAATCATAAACATGTATGCGTTTGTCTTATGCCAAGTCCACACGCTTGCCAAGAACCGATAAAGACAGAGGACGCAGTCATATGTTAGAGTAAACAGAGGCTATTTCTATCTTTCTCCAACGTATGCGTCCTGTAAGTTTGTCGGCGCTTGACAAGCGTGTGGATCTGGCATTATGTCCCAACGACTGATAACCTAGCATCAGTGTCTAAATCAAACATTAGTGGGGTCAAAATTAAGGCTCTCTTTGGCCAGAACATACCGTGTCTCCTTCTAGGCAGAGATACAAAAACTCTATTGCCAACCCTCTCTACTCCCATAGGCACGTTGTTGTACTGGATAAAAAATCGACCGGCCTCATCTGAAAAGACAATTTTTTTTAATATTAGGGATCTTACACACATCGACCTAGTCCCAGACTAAGCAAAGCTTGTACTATGAGTACCAGGTGACGATACATAATATACGGTTTAACATGGTTTAAGATATTTATTCCTCAACACATTTTACAAAATCACTAACTGAGAAAAAACATTATAGATATTATAGAATTCATCTTATAAATATCTTATATCTTCTCTTCTGTTTCCGCGAATATTACTCATTGAAATAAAACAATTTAACGGATTATATCGCGTATATTATCTCATTTTAGTTCCCGACGTTTCGGAAGCTTTCCAGCTTTCCATGGTCACGGGAGGACTAAAATGCGATAATATACGCGATATAATCCGTTAAATTGTTTTATTTCAATCTTATATCTTCATTAATTAATATGTGATGATGGCGTTATTAATAGATATATTACTTTATTATAGATACCTGTTCTCCAAATTCCATCAAAATACGGTTTTTTTATATGAAACACAAATTTTGTGTTGCTGTGTTTTCGATGTCGGAAAATTAACACTAGGTACATTATTATCTATTGTGATATAAATATAAGTCAAAGCGCAAAGAAAACTACGATTGCTCTCGCATGTGGTCACACCAGGAATCGAACCTGGTACCTTTCGATTACGCATCGATCGTGTTAACCTTTTCACTAGCGAGCACTGTGCTGTCCACCTCGAATTTATCCATCCGCTTTGATCCCTGTACCTACTTTCATTTGTTTTCATTAGTATAATTATTTTTAAGGTAACCCTTCAAAAAAAGAGCACAGTGCTCGCTAGTCAAAAGGTTAACACGTTCGACGCGTAATCGAAAGGTACCAGGTTCGATTCCTGGTGTGACCATGTGCGAGAGCTATCGTATTCTTTTTTTACGCTTTGACTTGTATCTATATTACGTCTTGTAGTTCTTGGGTTAAATGCTTGTGACATACGGACGGACGGACATGGCGAAACGTTTTATAAGGGGTTTCGTTTTTGCCATTTTGGCTACGGAACCCGAAAAACGTAGTATTCTGAAGCCAGCATCATAAAAAGGCAGAAATTGCACAGTGGCGTTATAATAAGTATTTTTTTATTGAAACAACATGAGATCAGACTTTTTTTCAAAGTTTTTATTGAACCTACCATTCGGTCTCGCAGTTGTAGTGGAGGGTCGGTTGTAGTTTGGTCCTGTACATAAAAAAACAACATATAAAAAAGTAAAAAAACCTCCGTAAAAAGTTAAATTAAAAAAAAAAATACAACAAAACCTTTTTTTTTCAAATATGAGGAAAATGATTTACGCTAAAAAAAAATCTACACTTACTATTCACGTTAGGTCGTTGCGGTCGGTTTGAAGAGGTACCAGAATCTAAAGAAGAAGAGATAAGAAAGAACATGAAGCAGAGTTCGAAAAGGAAAGCATGAAAGTTTATCCTCCTGACGCCGAGAGTAGTTTATGCATTTTTGAATTTCGAACATTCTTGAATTTTATGAGAGTTCAAAATTCGATTTTATTTCGTCCTTTAAACAGGACACAAGGACTCAGAAGTTTATTGGTAGTGTAATTTTGTTACGACGAATTGGAAATTTTGGAGTCAGAGATCTTAACATTTCTCAGCCATTACAAAACATAATGAAAGTGATATTTCATAACCTGATTTTTTATTTCATTGACTTCATCTTGACTGTTGCAGAAACACGATTCTTCAACTTTTATTACAAAGAAAACAATATCAAAAACACTTTTCTAAAACAGAGATTCTCAATTTCAAGGCTAACCAGATTGTCAGTTGGATGTATAAAATTATTTGTAGTTTTTATTTGAAACGAAATAAACCGTTTTGGCGTTTACGGCCTTATGGTATAAGCTAGCGCTGGCGCGTATATGTATGCAATCACTCCCCCCTCAGTCCGCTGTGAACCAATCAGAGAACTAGGCGCAAACCATGTTTTTCAATTGATTGTTTAGCGATGCGTCGCATTAAGAAGAGCAAATAAATAAATTAGTGTATTATGGCGGATTGTTTTACAGAATACGTGTAAAAATAGTAACGGTATTAGAGAAAAGACATTTCTGGGTGATTTGCAGAAAAAATGTAAGTACCTTTAGATTTTTTTTCAGAATATTCATTTTATGCGCTTATCTTAATCACTATCACACATTCGACCCTCACAAAAATAAAATACGACCACTTGTAATGTTCCAAAATCTCTATTTCAGATCGTTACATTTTTTCCAAAATAGCATAGAAGGAAAAATTGAGGGTAAGCGGGGTAGAGGAAGGCCAAGACGAAATTACTTTGAGTGAATAAAAGGTTAAAGTCATGTCTAACCAAGAAGCGAAGGAGAAAGCCCAAGAAAGAAACGACTGGCGAATGCTACACCGACAAGGGCGTAGCTCCTAAATTGAAGAAGATTTTTTTTTTCCATTATTTTTTAATATCGTATCGGGGTGTTTCAGGGGCGACCGACTGGAAGACGGTCGGCTGGCCCAGATACCAGATGAGGTACAAAAAGATCTGTGCGCCCCAACTACCCCCAGCTGGCGGGGAAAGGCGCAAAACAGAGAAGTATGAAGTTCTCTTGTGTCGAAGGCCAAGATCCTCCTCGCGGCACTGAGCTAAAGTAGTAAGTATTTTTTATTTCTACGAACGGAAGAAATTACTTTATACAAATTTATCCCCATATTGACTTGTTGATTTGTGTCTCTTTTCTTTGCTTTTTTTTGTATTCTCAACATTAATGATCCTGCACTAACTACTAGTTTCTGTTTGGCCCTATGGTTGACCGGTAGAGAATGCCTTAAGGCATTAAGTCCGCCATTTGTAACAGTTTGCGTTTTGCAATAAAGTTTAAATAAATAAATATGGAATACTTTATAGTCCCTTTCCGTCATAGTTTTATTACATTTTAGCATGAATGATTTTTTATTTCTATGAACGCACGTGAGAAAAATGTTTCCTTGCAAAATTTTGGGGTCCTATACAATTAATGCTATTTAGTTGCCGGTGCCAACTAAAGAAACTGAAAAATATAAAAAATTGGCGATTTTAGTAAGTTGTTGGTAGTTGGCACCGAAATAGCAATAATAGTATATTATAATCAGTGATCGTTATCAACGTGCTAAATTGGTGGCAAAGTATGGTTGACAAAAAAACAAATACTCAAGTATTTTAAATATTATTATGTTTCACAAATTATAATATATATAATAATAAAAATATACATATAATAACATAATATATATTATATATATATTTGGATATATATATATATATATATATATATACATATATATATATATATATATAATATATAATTATAATATATTTACTATCACTTCTGAAATTATGCTGAATAAAGTACTAAAATTTGTTCAACAGACTTTGCCGTCAGTCGTTCACGTCGATTGGAAAAATCCGTTTTAAATAACTAAATGACTTTTCGACGTTGACAGAAGTCACGGAAAGGTAATTTAAGCTGTTAAAATATTGCACGCAACTTTTATTGACGCTCGATGTCATTTTGACGTATATTGTTTAGAAAATATTTAGGGCGCAAAATTTATTATTCATAGATGCAATCCTATGTAGGCAAGTATTTGTTTTATAGTGATTGTGTAAAACTAGAAAATAAATAAGTGAATTGAAATAAAACAATGGAAAGGTGGAAAGCTTCCGAAACGTCGGGAACTAAAATGAGATAATATACGCGATATAATCCATTAAATTGTTTTATTTCAATAAGTAATAATCGCGGAAACAGAAGAAAATATTATAAATAAGTGAATATTCGCTATTTCTGTCTACCATACACCTTGCCACGAAAATTGCACGTTGATAACGATCACTGATTATAATGTATAGATTGAGTTGAAAAAAGGTTAATTGCATGTAAATTGAAGTCAGTTAAAACCATAGAGAACAGAAGATGTGACACCTGTTACAATACGGTAATTCCATAAAAAAACATAGAAGGGATAACAGAGAAAAAGAGAGAAAAGAGGGAGACCAAAGAAATCTTCTACGGACTAAACTAAAAAAAGTTAACAGCTTGTCGTATCAAAAAAGCTGAGAACAGACGGAAGTGGAAATTTTTCTGCTCATTATCACAACAACACAAACGAGGCTTAATCGCGTATAAATATGATTAACTTTTACCTTTAAGTACTTTTACTTTTAAGGTTAACTGGAAGAAATCCCTCACAGGGATAAGTTCTCCTTTGTACATATCTGTGTGATTGTAAATACATTTTTTTCGCATTAATTTATGTGCAATAAAGTGATAACATACATACATACATACATACCTTTCGTTGGTAATTCTTCGACGTTTCGGACGTCGCGTTACGTCCATAGTCTCGAAGGAACTGGAGAGGCGGGTATCAACATCTTCTAGCCGCGCGAGTTTTCCGATCGGCGCACTTGGTCTTCCTCATTTTATTAAATAAATCATAAAATATGTTACCGGCCGGTGAGAGATACGATCGGGGGATTTTGATACGTCGACTACGGACATTTTTTTGACTAGCCAACACTAGGCTAGGCCAAATCAGTTTATCCTGAAGTGTACTTATTTATATTAGGCTCAACTAGTTTCTCCTATCGGCCATAAGACAGACCAGTTGAGCCTAGTCTGTTTATCCTTTCGCATAAAGGATGAACTGGTTTGGCCTAGGACAAACTTTGTCCTAAAATCGGGATTGGTCGGTAAAATATATACGCGATTAAGCCCCGCTTGTTGTGTTGTGAAAATGAGTGAAAATCGTGTTAGTTTCTTTTCTACTGTCAAGAGCTTAGCTCTTAGATATATCATGAAACAGCGTGAGAAATTTACTCTGATTCCAGTTCTTCTGTGGCTCTTCCTCATTGTCGAAGAACACCTGGTCAGCTTGTCCTTTGGCCCTGTCGTCGTCTTCAAGACCATCGCTGTTAAACCGGTCGCGAAGAACTGTAAAAAAGTGGAACTTTTTCAGGAAATCAACGTCAACTTTTTTATTTAGAACCAATGATATAGAATAAAAAGAGGAAGATAGGTTACCTACTCGATAATTTACGTATAATATTGCAATAACACACTAATCATAAATGCTTTTAGATGCTTTTATTAAGTCCCCAGTAAGCTCGGTTCTCCATACAAACGTAGTTACGCTCTCATTTTCAAACGACTAACTAGTTTGCTCTGAAAGTTTGTACTTAGAATAAGTTTAGGTATATGCAGGCCTGTAATTAGTTTATGTAGCTTTCAGATACCATAGTAAAAAAATATATAGCGAATTTAAGTTTTCCATACAAAACTTGTTTTTGCTGTATTTCGTTTGTTTTGTAAACTGCAGCCACATAAACTAATTTTAGGCCTAGATATACCTCATGTCATTGTGTATGCAAAGTTTCGTTACAATCCAACACGTAGTTTTAAAATAAGAACGAAATTCCGTTTGTATGGGAAGGCGAAATTCGGCCTAGCTTACTGGGGACTCTTAAGTAACTAGAAGGGCAACTTCCTTCACGGAGGAGAAAAAGTCGCAAATCTTCTTTTTTTCTTCAGTATTGTTGGGTAAAAGTATGCTATAACCATCTGGAGATACACAGCTACCCGTGTAAATTGTTGAAATCTCTGTGGCCGATTTTGCCACGACACATAGAATCATACAAAAAATCCAAAAAATATATATTTTTCGTTTTAGTGACCTTCTTGTTTTGAAAATATCTTCAGTTGTACAGGCATTTCATTTTCAAAAGCTTATAATAGTTTCTTTGTTTTGTTTGTTAACACTTCATTGTACATAAAAATAATAAAACGAAGAAAGTAAAGTAATACATTTGTACAAAGGCGAACTTATCCCTTTAAGGGAACTCTTCTGCAAGTTAACCTTAGAGCAAATGAGAGAGAACAATAAACATCAACGCAGATAGACAAACCAACAATTTAACATGCTTACTAGTAGTCTGCTCAAGTAGAGACTCGTTACTATTATAAGGAAAACGTTCGGACAGACAATTCTGAGATGCATCGATCGTGACTTGAGTGACCTCAAAGTGATTTACGATATTAGACGTCATCATAGACCACCGCCATATCCATACTAATATTATAAATGCGAAAGTGTGTCTGTCTGTCTGTCTGTCTGTTACCTCTTCACGCTTAAACCGCTGAACCGATTTGGATGAAATTTGGTATAGAGATAGTTTGAGTCCCGGGGAAGGACATAGGCTACTTTTTATCCCGGAAAAATTCCCTTATCCGCGATAAACGAATTTAAGGCGGACGAAGTCGCGGGCAGAAGCTAGTATCAAATATATATACAGGGTGTTTTCCTCAGTTAAGCGACATGAAAGTTAAGTATCTTAATTATTTTCGGTTACACACTTATTCGATCATAAGACTATTACTCCAATCGTCATTATGCTAATGTAACTATGCTGCCGATGAAAATCGTGCAAAATGATGATTCTACCAAGGGCTGATATGCGAAATCAAATTATGACAATCAACTTTATGCCACACATTAGTAAACCAGATAGGATATTTAAAAAAAAGAGACATAATTTCACTTTTAACAGTAAGTAATACTGCATTTTTACAACAAAAGAAACGGGGCTAAATCGCGTATAAATATGATTTCTTGCATGCATGCAATGCAGTCATTATATTTTCTTCTGTTTCCGCGATTATTAATAATTTAAATAAAACAATATAACGGATTATATCGCGTATATTATCTCATTTGAGTTCCCGACGTTTCGGAAGCTATTATACGCGATATAATCCGTTATATTGTTTTATTTAAGTGCATTCATAGTTTTTTTTTTGTCCGGAGTGAGTAAATAAAATAATGTCTCTTATGATTACAAGGTGTATCCCACTGCTAAACGACGTTAAAGGAAACCTGAAATATTATAATTAGGATATTTTGATATACCCTTAAGAGTCCGCAGCAAGCTCGGTTCTCCATACAAACGTAGTTACGCTCTCATTTTAAAACGACTGGCTATTTTGCTCTGGAACTTTGTATTTAGAATAATTTAAGGTATATGCAGGCCTGTAATTAGTTTATTTAGTTTCAGTTACCATAGTAAAAAAAATACAGCGAATTTTAGTTTTTTATACAAAACTTATTTTTACTGTATTTCGTTTGTTTTATAAACTGGAGCCATATAAACTAATTTCCGGCCTGGATTACCTCATGTCATTGTATATGCAAAGTTTTGTCACAATCCAACACGTAGTTTTAAAATGAGAACGAAACTCTGTTTGTATGGGAAGGTGAAATTCGGCCGAGCTTGCTGCGGACTCTTAAAAGTAAGTAATCTTATTTCATCAGAATTCCTATCTACAATATTTAAGGTACTTTCGTTTCAGGTCACTTAGCTGTGGAATACACCCTGTATATATATATATATATATATATATATATATATATGATATAGCGACTAATACGGTAAATCACTCCAAGGTCACTCAAGCCACGATCGATGCATCTCAGAATTGTCGGTCTGAACATTTTCCTTTTAGTTTTTACTTCAGGTCGCCTAGCTGTGTGAGACAACCTGTATCATAGACGGGGGAGGACTTGGTATTTACGGAAACAGACCAAACGATGTGCACTTTTTTTCACATAAGGTCAACTGGGACGATTTCGTCTATGGGACAAATGCGTCTTTTGATGACGTCTTAGAAACGAAACGCTTTATCGACCTTCGCTCTCTTTGCATTAGTAATAATAATAATGCAGGGCAGCTTGTGGCGATCTGTTGGTGAGTAGCGACCCCATGTACCTGAGTGCTCCTGGGGGACCCTGATCGCCAAAAATGCTTCACAAAGCACTTCGGTGCCACTTTCATAATGCGTACCGCAAAGGAGAACTCGTTGCCTGCGAGTGTGTTCCCCGACCATTATAATTTGGGCGTGTTCAAGACAAGAGTGAATAGGCTGTTTCTAGACGGGCATGATACATACTCGGCCGCATCATCACTAAACAAGGTGAGATTGCAATCAAATGCCCGTCTATCATCAATAAAACAAAACAGAATTAATGAACGAACCCTCGTTATTTTTGGACGTATCAATGTAGATATAACTCATCAACAACGGTACAGTGTAGATAAGCATAAAAGCGAATTTGCTGAAGGATACAAAACCGGATTTTTTGGGTCCCGTCCTTTAGACTGTTTTTAGGTCAAGGTTGTAAAAAACTTAATATTGAATTATTTTACGAATGAATAATACTAGCATCCATTGACTATTAAGTAAGATCTAAAAATAGCTCTGATTTGTACTGCAAGTTTATTTGGAATTATTTTACTTGACCGGGTTGATTATCACGAGCGTCGAAAGATCGCGAGAGTTATATCTCCCTCATAAATTAAGCTCTCGCGATCTTTCGACACCGTCCGATGCATTTATTCTTTCGTTCAGTTTTCGGTTATGGCCGTCATGTGACAAATAACTCGTGAAACAACTATACCCAGTCTACCCTACATTTTAGTAAAGGGGACGTGCATGAATTTTTTTATCACTTTTCTTAACAAAATATCAAAATAACGTAAAAACGATCTCAAAATGTGAAATTAAAATTAAAATGCCAAGAAATACGCAAGATATAGGCATTTTAAATTACTTATTAGACAGAGAGGTCCGACATGTACTGTTACGTCATAGTGCACTTCGGCCGTATAAACTTCATGTTAAATTCTGTTTTGCTAGAAAGAGGTAGAATGAAAAGTTTGATGGCTTAAACCTCCGTTATTTTTATAGTTATTCGAAAAAATATTTTTGTTTACTGTTTGCAACATGAATGAGCTTTTAATATAGCAAAAATAAAAAATCATGCATATTCCCTAAAACATAAACATAATATGCTCACTATAAGGTTCTAGCGTCAAAGCTTCTTAGAAAACCAACTAAGCTCCGGATATATAAAACGGTTATCCGCCCCGTTTTAAGAGTCCCCAGTAAGCTTGGTTCTCCATAGAAAACGACTTGCTAGTTTGCTCTGAACCTTTGTACATAGAATAAGTTAGGATATATGCAGGCCTGTTATTAGTTTATGTAGCTCCAGATACCATATTAAAAAAAATACAGCTAATTTAAGTTTTTTATACAAAACTTATTTTGCTGTATTTCGTTTATTTTATAAACTGGAGCCATATAAACTTATTACAGGCCTAGATATATCTCATGTCATTGTATATGCAAAGTTTCTTTACAATCCAATACGTAAGTAGTTTTAAAATGAGAACGAAACTCCGTTTGTATGGGAAAGTGAAATTCGGCTGAGCTTGCCGGGGACTTTTAATGTATGGGTGAGAAGTTTGGACGTTAACGCTTAAGGAGGAGCAAAGCCTTTTGAGTAGCGGAACGTAAGGAGTTCAGAACAATACTGGGACCTGTCAAAATGGACGATGGGAATTGGAGGATTCTTAAAAATGCCGAAATACAGGAACAGGTGACCGAACCGAATATCATTGGTGTGACCAAGGCCCATCGTCTTCGCTGGCTTGGCCACCTTGAGCGAATGGGAGAAGATCGGCAGGTGAAGAGAGCATGCCTGGGCCGACTAACTGGACGAACGCCTAGTAAGTCGACCTAAGTACCACTGGATAGATCTGTGTGCCTTGCCTACCATGACCTGAGTTAACGATCGGCGCTGGCGAGTATCTCGTATCGTGAGTCAGTGCACCTCTCTCGCACGCGCTAATAGTGCGAAAGAGATAGACCGTCATCGAGCGCTCGATACTCGCTCGTGCTGAACTCATGGTAGGCGCACTGGTGGAGGCGGATCTGCGTGAGCTCGCAGCCATTAGCTGGCGAGAGATTGCGCAGGATCGGGTAAAGTGGCGTGTTCTTGTGTTGGAGGCCTAGACTCATTTTGAGTCGCTGAGCCAGCGCAGTTAGTTAGTTAGTATACATAATCCAACTAAATACGAGTCAATTAAATATTTAAACACAAATAAAAATAAAAAAGCGGTCAAGTGCGAGTCAGACTCGCTGACCGAGGGTTCCGTACACAATATACATTACAAACGGCCGTATCTATGAATATACAGTGTTAGCAGAACCCTGCTTCGAAGCAAAATGTACGCGGTGTTCGATCATTTTATATTGGTTACTAACATAGACAGACAGACATAAAATTATACTGTTTTTAGTATTTGTTGTTATAGCTGCGACAGAAATACATCATCTTATGAATCCTTCATTAATAGGACATTTTTTAGGGTTCCCGACCAAAAAGGTGAAAAAGGAACCCTTATGGTGCGACTCTGTCTATCTGTCCGTCTGTTTTTATAGGGGGTAAACAAGCAAACGGGTCGCCTGATGGTAAGCGATCACCGTCGCCCGCAGACACCTGCAACACCAGAGGAGTCACGAGCGCGTTGCCGGCCTTTCAGAATATCAGAAAAGTCATTTAGCTTGTTCATTTCGTGTGAATGTTTTGTAAGATATCACTATATACTGATTACAGCTAAAAATATTACTAAGCTTACAAATAAATAAAAATAAATAAATAAAAAAGAACCGACTTCAAAATAAACTAAAAAGCCATAAATAATCTTTTATGTACGGTACGGATAACATTTGAATCACCTTTTGAATTCGGTGCCAAACCATTCATTTATTACTGTTAAGAACCGCGACGGCGACACGGCGAGCCTTTAGTTATTATCTACCTACATATATATATATATAGTTAGTCATAGTAGGTACTTCATATTTTTGTTGAATAAAGAACTTTGATTACTTCAGGTTTGGCACCGACTTCAAAAGGTGATTCAAATGTGATCTGTACCGTACATAAAAGATTATTTATGGCTTTTTAGTTTATTTTGAAGTCGGTTCTTTTTTTATTTAAATTTTTTTATTTTTTGCTTTTTAGTGATGGATTTTAGTAGTGATACAATGTATTTTTTAGAGCCCAGAATGGGATGATAGAGGAGGCATTTTGCACGCATCTCGAGTCTTTGGAAGTAAGAAATGTAAAAGTTGCTTAGTTCATTGTACCTTCCATCATCAGCTCAGCATGAAATGATGACAACCAGAGGAAAACAACTTATAACTTTAGAAAAATATATACAAAACATTGTTAGTGCCTATAATATTTGAGTGTTTCTCTCGATTTCCCTGGTATTCCATCATCTGATCCTGATTTGGTGATAAGGAGACTACTTCAGGGACGCACTTAAAAGAATATGACTAACAGTTTTAACGTATCTACCTATAATAGATGATTTTTTTAAGAATTATTAACTCTTAACATATTATAGACTATTAAAGAGTTGTACCTTCCGCTATCAGCTCAGCATGATGTCATGATGACTACCATATGCAAATACTTAAATAGCTTAAGAAAATATATGAAAAACTTTATAAGTGCTTATACAATTTGAGGATTGCCCTTGATTTCCCTGAGATCCCATCGTCAGATCCCAACTTGGTGACAATGGGACCACCTCGGGAGTATATCCTTTCAAATAAAAATTGTTAAAATCGGTCCACAATTGGCGGAGTAATCGGTGAACATACATAAAAAAAAAAATACCAACTATCGAACATATAACTTCCTCCTTTTTTGGAAGTCGGTTAAAAATACTAGCGACTAGCAAACTGAAACGAACGTTCCAGTTGCACCCGAATTTAGCCGAAACCAATGATCGGCGTAGCCGACTAGTCGGCCACCTCAGCGCCGATTACTCGGCTAGTTGGCAAAATCCATAGTCGGCCCATCTCTAGTAAAAAGTATTATAAAGCCCAACCTGGAAAATAAAATACCTGCGCTGGGGGCGTTAAAATAGCAATAATTATAGCGACACTAAGTATGATTTTTTTTTTTGCACATACCAGTCATGTTGACAACAAGGTCGGAGATGTTATTTAGAGGAATAGAGTCTAATCCTTCAAACTTTCTATTCGACAAATACTTCGTCATATTGTAAATCACTTTTCTTAGGTGAGTTTTAATAGTTTTCAACATTTCAAAGCACAAATAACTCATAATATCCCAGAAATAGACCACGCACAATCAACACCTCACTTTGACAGCAATTGACAGATGGTTTTAATGCAGGGTACACAATCTTAGTACTGTAGCCAAGGCAATTGCAATGAAATTTCGCAATAAGCTTTCAATCATTATAGTTGTATTGAGTTCATTTCTATCCCAATTACCATCTAGGCCAATCCATGTTAACTTGAAAAACAGTTTTGTATGATTTTGTTTTGAAGTTAGCAAGCATTGGCCTGACAGGCGGGATTTAAAATAATCCGCGTAACTATGGCAACCTGTATCCTCATTTGTCAACAAGAGTTGCCGTCTAAAACATGCAGACTGCGCCACAATTCTCTTTCCGGAATCAAGCCTCGAGTTAAGTCTCTATTTCAATATATAACAAAGTACTCTGTGTTTTAATGACTTCTGTAAAGTTACTATTGCCAGTTCAGGAAATTAGTTCCTTTAGTTTTCCGCAATATGGCGAAGTTTTTTTTATTTTCCTGGTCGGGCTTTATGTATAACCATCTCTGGATAGGTATACCTAGCTACCCGTGTACCAAAAATAATTGAAATCCTATTTGGCGCGATAAAGCCACAACTACACACACAAATATACAAGAGATTAAAAAAAAAAATTTAGTGACCTTCAAATCATGTCAAGCCCGAGCAGGAAAATAAAAAACTTCGCCATATTGCGGAAAACTATTGGAACTAGTTTCTTGAACTAGCAATAGTAACTTTAAAGAAGTCATTAAAGCCATTTGTCAATTGCTGTCAAACTGAGGTGTTGATTGTGCGTGGTCTATTTCTGGGATATTGTGAGTTATTTGTGTCAAAAGTCACTTAAGAAAAGTGATTTAAAATATGACGAAGTATTTGTCGGATAGAAAGTCTAGATTAGACTCTTTTCCTCTAAATAACATCTCCGACCTTGTTGTCAACATGACTGGTAGGTACACCATACCAGTGTTGCTGCAATTATTGCTAATTTAACGCCCCCAGAGCACGTATTTTATTTTCGTGGTCGGGCTTTACAGACATTTCATTTTCACAACTTTCTTATAGCACAAATATCGCCATTATCTATAAAAAAAAACTAAATATGTTTACCTGCAAGTCAGCCCATGAACTATAATTATTTAGGCATTATTTTAAGCATTACTTTGATGGAGGAAAATGAGTAACCTTGTAACGTATCGTCAGCATACTACTTAAGTAACTATTTGTTTAAAACGGCCATAAAAAACCCTCACTACGAAACCAACATAGTAAGTACTTTAATATGAGGTCACGATTCCGAGAAAACTCTTATCAACGCTTAAGAGTCCCCGGCAAGCTCGGATGAATTTCACCTTCCCATACAAACGGAGTTTCGTTCTCATTTTAAAACTACGTGTTTGATTGTAACGAAACCTTGCATATACAATGACATGAGGTATATCTAGGCCTGTAATAAGTTTATATGGCTCCAGTTTATAAAACAAACGAAATACAGCAAAAACAAGTTTTGTATGAAAAACTTCAATTCACTGTATTTTTTTACTATGGTATTTGAAGCTACTTAAGTAATTACAGGCCTGCGTATACCTTAGATTGTTCCAAGTACAGTTTTAGAGCAAACTAGCAAGTCGTTTTAAAATGAGAGCGTAACTACGTTAGTATGGAGAACCGAGCTTACCGGGGACTCTTAAAGTATTTTTCCTGAGGACCGGTTTGGCTCAGTGGGAGTAACGTTGCCTGTGAAGCTGAGGTCCTGGGTTCAAATCCCGGTAAGAGCAAATATTTGTGTGATGAGCATAAATATTTGTTCCTGAGTCTTGGATGTTTTGTATGTATATAAGTAATATATCTATTAAATATATCGTCGTCTAGTACCCATAACACAAGCCTTATTGAGCTTACCATGGGGCTAGTTCGATTTGTGTAAAATTGTCCCGTAATATTTATTTATTTATTTATTATTTATTTATTTATTATTATTTATAATCAACTTCCCAATTCGGCAACCCCTGGATTAGACACTGAAAGCACCAGTGGCGTGGCATAAGCCAATTCCCACCGGGTTGCTCTAGGACAGGCTTGTAACCACCTTTTTCTTAAAATATGAGTAAATAAATACGCTTCAGGAAAGTACCAACGCAGAGACCGGGTAAGGTATCTCGTGGGTTGGCTGTGTAAAACTGAACGAACGAATAATTTCATCGACCGGTGTCGAAAGCTCGCGAGAGCTTTATTTACTTGGGAGATATACCTCTCGCGATCTTTAGACACCGGTTCATAGTCCCGTGATACAACCTTACCCAGTCTACTACTACTACTACTACCCATTTTCAGATCTGGGCTCGGAAACCGGTATTCTCTTCTTACAATTAACCGGTATTTTTTCGTTCTTTTCGTTCAATAACGAAATTTTCGTATTGTTTATTAAAATTGAAGATATTGAATCAGATGTTTCCATTCCAAAGATATTTGTCTTCTCCTAAATACAATTTTAAAACATTCCAGAAAAAGCGTGCATTTTGAAAGATTTATAAATACCAGTTCAGAGCCTGGTTCAGATATCAAGCTAATCTATAAAGACAATGAGTTACTCACGAGTCTGTCCGTCGATGTTGAATGTCAGCTGTTTCCACGCGAAGACTTCTCGAAAATTGCCCAGGCGCCGCTCCACGTTCTGCGCGTGCGCGGTGAACGTCAACAGCGCGCATGCGCACACGAGAACACGCATGGTTGTATCTGGGGTACCTATTTAAAAAAATAATAATTTAATAGGCATCACGACAGGGTACGAAAATCGAAATCCTAATTAGTCCGTAGGTATTATAGATAATAAAAAAATAGTCTACACGTATTTTTGTTTCATATTTAAAAAAATAATAAGATAAATCGCATCAAGTTTAGGAGTGGGGTTTCGTGACGTCACTACTAGATATAATCTGTACCATATACGGTGACGTCACGCACCATTTTGACTCAATGTATCTTCGTAATTTTTAGATTACGTAAAAAAAAAAACTTTTTTCATTATCTAGAATACAGAATAATTATTAAAATTCAGTCGTCATTCCTATTTCTTGAGGTTAATATAATTATGCCATATGCAGTTGAGCGGAAAGTCGTATATGAAGGTACTCGTTCTCAGTACGGTGGGGGAAAGTATAGGAGCTTTTTAAAAACAAGGAACCGAGGAAAGCTGAGGTATGTGTCACTATGGCAAAAACAGCCCTAATGCAAAAAAGTATTTTTGTAAAGCGTCCAAAATTTTTTATCCATTAACTTACTATTAGAAAAATGTCATTATAATGTTGGTGATTTTCAAAATAAAAAGATAAAGGATATAAGATAAAAAGATAACTTTATTGACAAAAAGTTATAAACATTAGTTGAAGTCCCTTACTTTTGAGCTATGGAAACCTGTGTGAAAAAAGGCAGTGTCCTCTCTTAAGAGGTATAGAGGTAAAAGGTTTGTGTCTGTTTATATATAGGTATATAAATATATGTATGTGTGTATGTGTATATAATTATAAGTATTTTTTATATATATAGTGTACCGGATGACCCCATAATTATAGAATTATATAGATTTAATATAGGAAATGAAATATCTAAATAACTTATAAGCTAATAAAAATATAAATTATTTAATAACTTCATTTCATACCTTTCCATCTAACCCCGATGGAAAGCTATGAAATCATTACTTTGACTTAACAGTCAAAGGAATAACTCTTATCTAATCAAATATCAGTTGTATAAAGCCCATAAGGCAACAAATTGCAAAAAAAAACTGATGTATGTAAACTTTCCATACGAACTACGCAACATTTTGCAACTATTCCCTAACGTCGCATAAAGACTCATAAACTTTCCATGGAAATCTGAAAAGTTGCATAACAATTGATAAATTAATAATAAAATTACCCCCTCCCTAACCAATATACGGCTCGACTATAAAAGCCAAAGCTAATTCAATTGACAATAACCCCACTATATGTGGCATACGAATAAACACATAAATATAGAAACAGTCCCCATACTATTGATGTCGTAACTACAAGTTATCGGTACTACTTACTAGCCTTTGAAAATACTTACAAGAAATAATCATCAAGTGAATTAGCTTCAGTCAGATAGATATCATAGTTAAAATAGGAAGCCTAAGTATTGGTTTAGGAACGGGATTTCGTTATAAACTGTGACTTTTTATTCTCTACTTCACCTACACTGCTCTTAAAGCTATCGAAAGGGGTTCAGACTGCTTTTACAGTCCTCAGTCTGCACATTGGTCACTTCGAGCCGGATTGATCCTAAGCTCAATAGAATAAAATGTCACAAAGAAACGGAAGTCCGTCTCCGTCGTCAGTAAGGACGACCGACACCCCCGGTGGTATTACCGATACCTCGGAGCAGAGCTCCGAAACGACCACGACCCAGACCTCCGAGTCGTCGAGGGTCACCAGAAGTGCTGCTAGAAGCGGCGCTACTGCGCCGTCGCTGGCACCTCCGCACGCGCCTCCTGGTGCTGGGCGGAAGCGGCTGGCGGCGGCGCAGCCCCCTGGAGCCCTGCCCGCGCCTACTGGCGCACAGCAGGCTCCAGCTCCGGAGCTCCACCACAAAGTGCAACAGGCGGGCCCTAGTCCCGGCCCGGCTTCCGCGCTCCTCGCGGGCGCCGCCGGCGAGACCCAGGACCCCAACCAAGCACGAGCCCCCGCCGATGTCGTAGCGTCGTCACAGTACGACGCACAACGGTCGGTGATGGCACCGAGTACCGTGGTCGAAAAACCCATTGCGCCCAGAAAGACGCAATCAAAGGCCTCATCGCGGAAGTCGACAAAGGAGAGGCGAATCCAATTGGCAAAAGCGCGGGAAGTGCTAGCTGCAGCCAAACTAGTAACGCTTGAAGCGGAGCTAGAAATTAGTGAAGAAGAGGACAACGCAAGTGCCACGACGGATGTGGATACAAGCCGGCAGGTCGAGACCTGGTTGGACCGGCACCACCTCCCAGCCCTTGATTTGAATCCCCATAATTTTTCTTCTCAGTTACAGTATACGACGGGAGCGCCCGCTTTTACGCAGGCGCCCGGCGCGCATGCGCCGCCCGTCCCTGCGGCCACGATGCCCCCCGCGCCCCCTGCGCCCCCTGCGCCGATGTACGCCGTGCCACTACAAGCGCATGCGCCGCCCGCGCCTGCGCCTACGGCCACGCAGTACCCAGCGCTCCCGTCCGCCGTGCTTCACGGCTCTGCGGGACCCGCTGCGATGGATGGATTGGCGGTACAACCGTACGCGCCGAGCAACGACATCATGACCATCACAGAAGCGATCCGGAATGCCATACTGGCAAGCAAGCAAGATCCCCATTCAAGAAAAACGGCGGATCTACCAGTCTTCACAGGTTCCCGACGGCAATGGCTGTCATTCAAGCAGGTATATACGGACACTGCCCCGTACTACACGCCGGGCGAAAATACGGCGCGACTGCAGACAGCTACCCGAAACCTGAAAAATACGGCGATAAGTGACTTCGTCATATCCGGTGCCAAGCCGGAACTCATTATGGAGAAGTTGGAAGAGTGCTACGGCAACACGGCGACTCTTGCGGCGCTGGAATATAGAAATCTCCGCGAGCTGCCCAAGCTCACCGACAACGCGCAAGACATCTGTTCGTTCTCGCTCAAGCTCGGAACGATAATGGCTACGTTACAACTCGTCGACGCCCATGAAAGCAGATATAGCTCTGAAGTCCTGCGATCGCTCCATGATAAGCTAACAGTGAATTTACAATCAAAATGGTATACCTACTCAGCTGACAAACCGAGGCGCGAAAGCGATGTCATGCTGATGGTAAATTTTATGCGAGAAGAAGCCAGATTACGAGAACCGTACACCGTAATCAGTGATGCAACCCAGGTGCCGCCGCGCCATCAGCCCTTCCAGCAACGAAGCCACTTCAACGCGCCCTACGCACCGCGCCCGCCCGGCCAATTTACAAGGTACAGTGCGCCACATACATATCCGCAGCCCGCCGCCGTCGCGCAGCCACGACCCGAGAGGACCCATACCGCCACGGAGAAGAAATGTCCGGTATGTGAGAGTACACAACATAGTGGCGGCAGAGAGTGCGCGACGTTTTTAGATATGTGTGTAGATAAACGGCGGGAGATTGCGAAAACGGCGCAGATGTGTTTCAAGTGTCTACATCTCTGGGAAAAACAACATTTTTGCAAGAAAATGATTTGTTCAGTGCCTAACTGCGGGAAAAATCATCATGTGCTAGTGCATAAAGACAATATTAAATCAGTTACAGATACGGTTGCGAGTGAAACAGTGTTGTGTGCATGGACCCACAATGACTCTCCCTCCGTCGACCCCGTCCACGGTGCCGCCGGGCCTGCTAAGAAGCCCACCTACACGGCAAGCGCGCCGGACGGAGTCTACGCTGCGCCACCACTGCCAACCAGCCCGCCCGCACCTACTGGTGCCGCTTGGAAGCAGCTGGCAACCGCGCAGCTCCCGGAAGCCCTGCACGCGCCTAGCGGCGCACAGCGGGCTCCTTTGCCGGCCCCGCGACTTAGCGCGCCGGCGCCCGAGCCGCCACTCGCAATCCAGACGAGTGACGTCGGCCGGGCCAACAACACTAATCGGCGCCCCCGACGCCGCACTCACCGAGCGCGACGCCGTCGGTCGCGCCGCCCAGCCGCGCAGCTCCCAGAAGCCCTACACGCACCTGGTCGAGCACAGCGGGCTCCCATGCCGGCTCCGCGACTTATCGCGCCGGCGCCCGAGCCGCCACTCGCAATCCAGACGAGTGACGTCGGCCGGGCCAACAATACTAATCGGCGCCCCCGACGCCGCGCTCACCGAGCGCGACGCCGTCGGTCGCGCCGCCCAACCGCACAGCATTCAGAAGCCCTGCGCGCGCCTAGTGGCGCACAGCGGGCTCCCATGCCGGCCCCGCGACTTATCGCGCCGGCGCCCGAGCCGCCACTCGTCCTACACACGAGTGACGTCGGCCGGGCCAACAACACAAATCGGCGCCCCCGACGCCGCGCTCGCCGAGCGCGACGCCGTCGGTCGCGCCACCCATCACAACATTCAGAAGCCCTGCGCGCGCCTAGTGGCGCACAGCGGGCTCCCATGCCGGCCCCGCGACTTATCGCGCCGGCACCCGAGCCGCCACTCGTCCTACACACGAGTGACGTCGGCCGGGCCATCAGCATCAATCGGCGCCCCCGACGCCGCACTCGCCGAGCGCGACGCCGTCGGTCGCGCCGCCCAACACAGCACTCAGAAGCCCTGCGCGCGCCTAGTGGCGCACAGCGGGCTCCCATGCCGGCCCCGCGACTTATCGCGCCGGCACCCGAGCCGCCACTCGTCCTACACACGAGTGACGTCGGCCGGGCCAACAGCACCAATCGGCGCCCCCGACGCAGCGCTCGCCGAGCGCGACGCCGTCAATCGCGCCGCCCAACCACGCAGCTCTCAGAAGCCCTGCACGCGCCTAGTGGCGCACAGCGGGCTCCTACGCCGGCCCCGCGACTTATCGCGCCGGCGCCCGAGAGGAAAGCGCGCCGCCCACGGCGCCCGAGAAATCGCAGCGACGCGCCTTACACACCGCGTCCGCGCCGCCCACGGCGACAGCGCGCCGCCTGCGGCGCAAGAGACACCGCAGCGCGAGAACAGCGCGCCACCCACGGCGCCCAAGAAATCGCAGCGACGCGCCTTACACACCGCGTCCGCGCCGCCCACGGCGACAGTGTGTCGCCTGCGGCGCCCAAGACGGCGCGCCGCCCACGGCGCCCGTCTCGTCATCACAGCAGACCTGAGCATCGAGCCACAACAGCCGACGTCTGCGAGCATCAGGCAACATCAACGTGTCACCGGCACCGGCGAAGTTTCCTATGACTAAGGTCATAGTGGCGGGAGAATGTACCGGATGACCCCATAATTATAGAATTATATAGATTTAATATAGGAAATGAAATATCTAAATAACTTATAAGCTAATAAAAATATAAATTATTTAATAACTTCATTTCATACCTTTCCATCTAACCCCGATGGAAAGCTATGAAATCATTACTTTGACTTAACAGTCAAAGGAATAACTCTTATCTAATCAAATATCAGTTGTATAAAGCCCATAAGGCAACAAATTGCAAAGAAAACTGATGTATGTAAACTTTCCATACGAACTACGCAACATTTTGCAACTATTCCCTAACGTCGCATAAAGACTCATAAACTTTCCATGGAAATCTGAAAAGTTGCATAACAATTGATAAATTAATAATAAAATTACCCCCTCCCTAACCAATATACGGCTCGACTATAAAAGCCAAAGCTAATTCAATTGACAATAACCCCACTATATGTGGCATACGAATAAACACATAAATATAGAAACAGTCCCCATACTATTGATGTCGTAACTACAAGTTATCGGTACTACTTACTAGCCTTTGAAAATACTTACAAGAAATAATCATCAAGTGAATTAGCTTCAGTCAGATAGATATCATAGTTAAAATAGGAAGCCTAAGTATTGGTTTAGGAACGGGATTTCGTTATAAACTGTGACTTTTTATTCTCTACTTCACCTACACTGCTCTTAAAGCTATCGAAAGGGGTTCAGACTGCTTTTACAGTCCTCAGTCTGCACATATAGTCATCGCATAATTTAAACATAAGATTAGGGTAGCAGAGCTTCAGTTTCACAGTAATTCAGTGACATTAACCAATTTTTAAGTTTATACTTACATTCATGAGTAGATAGGGGATAAATATTAAAAATTAAGTTTATCTTGCTGAAGTGCCTCAGCAAGCGCCTGCGGGAGGCGACAGGCGACCCAAGAGCGGGCAGCTTTCTCGCGCAACGATTAGCAATTGCTGTTCAGCGCGGGAATGCTGCCTGTGTCTTGGGTACCCTACCTCGGGGTCCCGACCTTTCTGTGCATTTTTAATTTATAGGTTAGTTTTAAATTTAATTTTAAGTTTTTGTTTATATTATTTAGCTATTAGTTATATATATTATTTGTTAAAATTGTATGAATAACCTATTTCTTATTATTTATCTTCTTATATAAGTAAATGGCCACAAATCTTTGTTTACTTCTGGCAGTTGCCAATTTACATTTGAGAGGTATGCAGACATTAGTTATAACACGCTTTGTTGCAAATTTATCTTTATCATAAGGGGTCACCGTGTGCTGTTTTATCACTATTAATAATATATACAGTTGTCTGATCGTAAGTACCATACGATTTTCATACAATAATATCGTAGGATATCTATATGGACTAAACGTCATAACTTTTACTAAAGACCTTTGCGCTCTTTCCAAATTCAACATATATGTTTTACAGGCACCGCCCCATGCTACGCTACAGTATCCAAGAACAGACTGGTGAACAAAATAATGTTAACAATAGCTGTACAAATACAATGTCAAATTTTAGTGGTAAAAAATATCTTGTAACCATCAGGAGATATCCAGCTACCCGTGTACCAAAAATAGTTGAAATCCGTTTAGCCGATTTGGCGTGATGAAGCCACAACGACACATACTTACAGACATAGAAAAAACCAAACAAAATATTTTTTAGATTTACTGAACTCCGAATAGTCCGTTTTTTTTAAATGTCGTCAATGTATGCAGACATTCATTTTTACCACTTTATAATAGTATACCTAGATATAGATGTTTTTAATATAGTTCCAAAAGAAGTTATGATAAGTAGGTACGGTTATATCTATAAATAAGCCTTCGGGATTATTTTAAAGTAATTAAATACCCATTATGCGTCTAAGATCCTTACCGCGGCAAACAAAAAAGCTAATGACCTTAAAACCGCCTAATTGATTTCGATAAAGTATGTCTAAGAACCATGGCTAGAAACCCTGCTTTCAAATAAAAAAAACCGGCCAAGAGCATGTCGGACCATGCTCAGTAGTAAGGTTATGCAGCCGTACATGCAAAAAAATGCACCACAGATGAAAAAATACAATATGATAAAGTGCACTAGCAAAACAGCGTATCTCCACGGCACTAACGTTCTTTTGCTGAGAAGTGCAGTTTTTTGGCGATAACTCAAAAACGGTAATCCGATCATGTTGAAAATAATTTTCGTTGAAAGTATTAATTAAGTTTTATGTATGTAATTTTTTTCATAATTTTTGGACGCACCGTTTAGAAAATAGACGAAAGGGGGTCTATTTATGCTACTTTCGGAGCAATTATTTCCGTAAATATACACAAAATCAAAAAAATATGTAGAAACCTATGAGTTTTTAAGAGAGCTGTCGAAATATGTGCCACACATAGATATTTGCAGATTTTCTTTATCATGGAGTGTCCCCCCTTGAAATATATTTTTTCAATATTTAACTATCAAAGTAGCGGCTCATACAAGACACCTATACTCCAAATAAGTATGCTTAGATATAATAAGTATGCTTAGTTAACAATCTGCTTGTAATGCGACTAAGTTAATCAGTTGAGTTATTGAGAAGTTTAAAATGCATGTGCATGAGTTACCTATTTGATTAATTACTTAAATTAATTTTGCAATACCCGAACAGGGTTGTACTGTTACTGTATAAAGTAGTCAGTATATTACCTATCATGTAATTGTTATAGTGCTAAGCAATAAACAATACCTACAATACAAAATTTCATCAATATATATCATGCAATTTTTGAGTAAAATGCCTGACATACGGACGGGACCCTAAAAACGGCATTGAAACCTGTACAAACCTCAAGAGCTACGGTGACACACACACTGACACACGTATCGGTCAAACATATAACACTTTTTGCTTTGGGAGTTAAAAACAAACGAACAGACTTACAAGAACAGCACGCACTATCGTATTGCAAAATAAAATCACATATGAACAGAACACTGTTTTATAAATCCGTGCGTCGTCGGGTAGACGCTGACCGCTACTAATACATTTAGTGACCCTCATATTGATGGCAAAGCGGAAACGTTATAACTGCCACTGGATTCACTTGGCAGTTACTACGTTACAGCTCTGCCGTCGATATTGTGAATATCTTCACCTTTTGATTCAAAGGATGTATCCACCATTGCTGCGTGAGGTGTTTACGCCCTTTGAGTCTAAGGATATCGATATGTTCATGTATATCTACAACTGTTTCTAACGCTTCTGACCCATCTGATTGTGAGTTAAAATATTTCTTAACCGACTGCGGAGACAGGTTGTTTTTAGGGTTCCGTAGCCAAAATGGCAAAAACGGAACCCTTATAGATTCGTCATGTCTGTCTGTCTGTCTGTCTGTCTATCTGTCTCTCCGTCCGTACGTTACAGTCATTTTACTCACAAACTATAAGATGTACATTGATGAAATTTGGAGCATAGGTGTCGTGTGTTAACCGCTACTTAGTTTGATAGTTAAATAAAAAATATATATATTTATAGTGGGGGCACTCTATAAATGTAACCGAAACTATAAAAAAAAAATTCAGCAAATATCATGGTGTGGCACATATTTCCACGGGACTTCTAAAACACTTAGAGGTTTCAAAAAAAAAATTGATTTAGTGAATATTTTCCGAAATATCTATTTTCTAAAACGTAAGATCAAAAAATATGAAAAAAATTACAAATATAAAGCTTAATGAATACTTCCAACGAAAATTGTTTTCAACATGATCGGACATACCGTTTTTAAGTTATTGCCAAAAAACTGCGCTTCTCAGCAAAAGGACGTAAGGGTCGGGGGCAAAATAAAATAAATAAATACGCTCTTTTGTTATTTTTTTTTTATAACGTATTTTTTTTCATCTGTAGTGCATTTTTTTGTATAAATGGCTACGGAACCCTTCATGGGCGAGTCCGACTCGCACTTGGCCGCTTTTTTATCCGTTGTGCATTTTTTTGTATATAAGGCTGTAGAACCCTCCATGGGCGAGTCCGACTCAAGCGGCCACTTTTTTAGTAATGTATTTAAGTTGGTTTGTCTTTAAGGTGCATCGGGGTGATTTTGAATGATAATGCAGTGTAATCTTTACTGTTATAAAGTTGAAAAATTTAATAAATGTCTATATATTGAAGATATATGTATAAAAAAAGTGAATAGTCCGTCTATTTCAAGGTCAGTAAATAGAAAAATGTTTACTTTTTATTTCAATTATATTTGGTACCGGCTTCCCTCATCTGGCATAAACTTTTTTGCCTTAATATAATTCATCA
The DNA here is from genome assembly GCA_905404275.2 of Hedya salicella. Classification (NCBI taxonomy): domain Eukaryota; kingdom Metazoa; phylum Arthropoda; class Insecta; order Lepidoptera; family Tortricidae; genus Hedya; species Hedya salicella. Next base: position 3,206,719 of record FR990120.1, read on the forward strand.
TTGGGCATGATGCATTTGTTTCTGAACCGTTTATCTTATAATATTTTCTTCTGTTTCCGCGATTATTACTCATTGAAATGTCGATTATTACTCATGTCGGGAACTAAAATGAGATAATATACGCGATATAATCCGTTAAATTGTTTCGTTTATCTTATCTTAACAATCCTGAAAAGTTTGCGTGTTTAAAAAATAATGCTTTATGCCAAAATGATGAATTATGCCAAATAAGTTTATGTTAAATGAGGGTAAACCATTCGGTAAACAGGTCATGTACAGTTATAAACAAAGATCAGAAACAAATGAAAAAATTTTTCGACGATACTGGACTTGAACCAGTGCCTTGAGCCAGACCGGGGCAGCACGCTCTACCATCTGAGCTAATCGTCCACACCAGTAGTCGACGAATTTTGTCATCTGTTCTTGCTTATGGATCTCTGTATGGTGCATCCGACTCGAGTGCAGAACTATGAAGTTACTTTCATGGTAGAGCGTGCTGCTCCGGTCTGGCTCAAGGCACTGGTTCAAGTCCAGTATCATCGAAATTTTTTTTCATTTGTTTCTGATCTTTGTTTATAATAATAACGCTAGTGGAGTGATCCACTAATAAATTGCAAAAATTGTGATTATTATCATGATATTTGTAAAACAAAAAGTACAGGTCATGTACAGGTTATAGGATATTTTTTATCTGACTGCGCTCAAGAAAAAAAGAGGGTTGTAATCTTTTTTTTCTACGCTGTCTAACTCCGATACCATCTAGTTCTATACTTTTATAAAGTGCTAAAAACGAAATGTCTTTACATTGAAGACATTTAAAAAAAAAATATTGTGACTTACTATTATTATTAACGGAGGCTACTAAATGAAAAATTAATTCATATTTTTATCTTTTGTATGTTTGTATGTGTCGTTGTGGCTCCATCGCGTCAAATCGGCTAAACGGATTTCAACTAGTTTTGGTACACGGGTAGCTGGGTATTTCCAGATGGTTATAGGATACTTTTTACCCGACTACGCTGAAGAAAAATGGGGTTATGACTTTTTCTCCTCCGCGAACGAAGTTGCGGGCACCTTATCTATACTATTATGAAGTTGTAAAAATGAAATGTCTGTACATTGAAGATATTTAAAAAAAAATGATTGTTACGGACTATTCGGAGGTCACTAAAACGAAAAATTTTTTTTTTGGATATTATGTATGTTTGTATGTGTCGTTGTGGCTCCATCGCGTCAAATCGGCTAAACGGATTTCAACTATTTTTGGTACGCGGGTAGCTGGGTATCTCCAGATGGTTATAGGATACTTTTTACCCGACTACACTGAAGAAAAAAAGTAGGGTTATGTTACCTTATAGTATATTGTACTATAAGGTGCCCGCAACTTCGTTCGCGGAGGAGAAAAAGTCATTAAAGATCCCTTGCGTTATTTTATTATATTATAATATTATAATATAATATTATAATATTATATTATAATAAAATAACGCAAGGGGCTCTTTAGAATCGTCGTCACGGGAGTAACGTTGCCGGTGTGGCGCTGAAGGTCCTGGGTTCAAATGCCGGTAAGGGCAAATATTTGTGTGATGAGCGTAAATATTTTTACCTGATGAGTCTTGAATGTTTTCTATCCCATCCTCATTTAACCCTTCTTGTCACATGACTTGCAGCCCCCTGCATAACATGTCCACGAACATAACTATTACGTCAAAATGTTTTCCCCGTAAAAACCTTTATTACATTGCCAATTAACGCCTTAGAAGGAAAACGAACGAAGTTATAATTATGACTTCATACTTATGTGTTAATGATTATCTAAACAAGATGTGGTACAACGCCAGCCAAGTCAGAATCTATTCTGTTCAAACATTTTTCTACAATCTCGTAAAACGGGAGAAGGGATGGCGGGGGCAGTAGGGATGCGAAAATCCAGTATTTATTTTTCCAGTTCCTTACTTAAAATAAAAGCCGTCTTGAAAACCCGTATTAACCCGATTGTTTATTATGAAAGTTGGGTAAAATTGGAGTACGTCATTGTATTTTTAATTTTTCACATATTCGCACACCCACACATATACGCACACGCGGAGTGAGCAGCAGATTTTCTCATTTTAACTGGTTTTACTGAAGATGTGTAATAAATAATAACCTGGATTCCATAGTTTTACCGATATTCTGGCTCCACTAAGTGTATATCTGTGTATAAGTGAAAAACTTAAGTAAGTCACCTGTTGTATGTAGTAGTAGCGTATCCGAATAGGCAATTTGACGTTCCATATTAGAAAAATGACAGAAATTCCATATCAATTTTAAACACTACTCCGTACAAGAGGGGCTTTACTTAAGTTTTTTACCTATATGTATATCTGTTATTGGCTTTATGTATTAATTAGAAGTTTTGTTATTAACCCCTGACAAAAAAGAGGGGTGTTATAGGTTTAACGTGTCTGTGACTCTGTGTATCTGTCTGTGGCATCGTAGCGCCCATACGGACGGACCGATTTGAGTGCGATTTTTTTTGTGTCAGATAATCTTATCCCGAGTGTTCTTAGCTTTCTTTTATGAAAATCGAAGCAGTTATCTCCAAGATATTCAGCTTTAACTGGAACAAGTGACCGGATTTCAGCCAATATTGAAGCTAGGAACTCCAAATTTTTTTGTTATGTTCATGTGTGTCAGGGGGCTTAATTTTTTTAATTTTCTATAGTTATTAATGTTTTGTAATGTTGTCGAAATTCCAAATAAATAAAATAAAATAATCTTTGGGCTTAGGTTGCTCTGCAATACGGCCGGCAATGCTATATGGTGCCGAATGCTGGACCGTCAAGGAGACTAATATCAACAAACTTCATGTTGCTGAAATGAAGAAATCACATCACTGCGATAAAACACTGTCATCTTATTTTAAGTATTGCTTTGGGCGAACCTTAATACTTAAGAGTCCCCACAAAGCCCGGTTCTCCATACAAACGTTAGTTACGCTCTCATTTTAAAACGACTAGCTAGTTTGCTCTGAAACATTGCTCGTAGAATAAGTTAAGATATATGCAGGCCTATAAATAGTTTATGTAGCTTCAGATACCACAGTAAAAAAAATACAGCGAATTTAAGTTTTTCATACAAAACTTAATTTTGCTATATTTCGTTTGTTTTATAAACTGGAGCCATATAATCTAATTACAGGCCTAGATATAGCTCATGTCATTATATATGCAAAGTTTCGTTACAATCCAACACGTAGATTTAAAACCAGAACGAGACTCCGTTCGTATGGACACTTGGCCAGGTGAAATGGCCGGGGACTCTTAAAAAAATAAAAATATTACGGGTCAATTCTACACAAATCGAACTAGCCCCATGGTAAGCTCAATAAGGCTTGTGTTATGGGTACTAGATGACGAAACACTTAACACTTTCTGTGAAAATTTTAAGTCGCTTTTTATTACGGTTGGAGTGCTAGAGAAAAAGTCATAACTCCTCTTTTTTCTCTGGCATAGTCGGGTAAAAAGTATCCTATAACCATCTGGAGATACCCAGCTACCCGTGTACCAAAAATAGTTGAAAGCCGTTTAGTCGATTTGGCCGCGCCATGGCGTGATGAAGCCTCAACGACACATACTAAACATACAAACATTTCATTTTTACAAACTTATAATAGTACCTTTAGATATTTCTGTATGAGACAAGTGCCATTAATGCGTTGCGATGCGTCGCGTCGTTTTTTTAGGTTCCGTATCCAAAGGGTAAAACGGGACCCTATTTCTAAGACTTTGCTGATCGTCTGTCTGTTTGTCTGTCTGTCACCAGGCTGTATCTCATGAACCGTGATAGCTACATAGTTGAAATTTTCACAGATGATGTATTTCTGTTGCCGCTATAACAGCACCGCAGGCTCGTTCATACCTACAACACCCGCTTCCATGAAATAAATATTTTTGGTTGTCATATCAGCAAGTATAAAAAAATATTATAGATATTCTATTGCACAATAGGTAGTTAATTTATAAGTCTTCGCTCGCATAATATGCAAATGTATTGTAACTGTAAATTCCTATGATTAAATAATTAGTTTATCATTTATTTATCTATTATAAGTAAATTAAAGTTAGGTTTCATTCAACCGGACTGGAATAGAGCTTGTCCCGAGCTCAATACGACAAAATAACATCAAGTTTTCCGCGAATTCTAATAACGACCCTTATTTCCAGGCTGATTGAATCAAACGAACATTTACTCAAATTATACCTACTTACTTCTCTCTTAGTCGATTTGAGTGCATGCTGGCTGAGCACACTTTTGAAGTTACGAATAATCAACTTTTGTTATAATTAAGTGGTGAACGGTGTTGGTCACACATATACCTAAATAGTATAGTTAATAGATATAAATAACTATTTTGTGATGACTGTTTGTTTACCTCAATAAAAAAAAAAAACAACAAATACTAAAACCAGTATAATTTTATGTCTATCTGTCTAGGGTAGGGTGATTAATATTATATAACCATTTGTACCAAGCTACCCGTGTACCAAATATAGTTGAAATCCATTAAACCGTTTCGGCATGATGAAGCCACAACGACACATACAAACATTACACAATAAAAAAAAAACGATTCACTTACCGTTAAAAAGTTCATAGTCCATATTTAATGTATAGAGATTTCATTTTTACAACTATATAATTATTATTCTTTATAAACAATTATAAATCACTGCTTAAAAATAAATAAAGCTAAGTATATTACAACTAAAAGCTAAAAATAAAAATAAAACTAAACTAAATCTAAAAAGGGCCCCCGTGGCATCGTACCAAAGATGCTGGCTGCATTACCTCGCTGTATGGCTAAGCTTATACGCTAGGCGAGGAAGCTGCCAGCTCTTTGGTCAGCTGCGGTGTCGACGAGCCGTTTCGCCAATTCCTTAAAAATAACGCGGGCGCCTGGACCCCACGGGCTCAGGGTCTCGACACCGAATGCCACGAAATGATACTGGGAGCCGAGAAAGAGCATAGATGATATAAATAAATCTATCAATCTTATGTATTTTTGGACACAAATCAGGAACAGGAAAAGCCACTTTAATGCTCGTGCCCCTCTAAAAGAGATCTGTTCGTGTTTTTGTGACCTATTAATATGTATTAGTCAATTCGATATGCTTATCTAAGAAATATGTTACTGCATAAACAATATTTATTTCATTGACCTTTTCAACTCGACTTACATAAATATTTATCTACTGTGTGTGGTAAGTGGTACGTGTCTATGATTAATAAATAATAAATGTGTAATAATCGCGGAAATAGAAGAAAATGTAATGTTTTATCTTTTTTTAAATTTATCGTGTACGTTAAAACGTTGAATGTCCTGTCTGTTAAACCAACTCTGAGAGCCCAACCCATAATGAAGGTTACGCTCGCAAGAACATCGCTCTAACCGGTTGATATCTCGGAGCGAAAAACAGGGAGCGAAACCCATTTACCGGTTAGAGAGCGGTTCCTCCGTGTGAGCGGAGTCTAGGGTGAATAACCGCTCGCTTAGACAGGATTGGTTTGCTTGCTAAGAATTTATATATATATTAGATGGTATTAGTTTCAATTTTTCATGTAGTTGACTGTCGTTGGGCCACGATCGGCGCGACAGCGGTCATTGATCCCCTATCTGAACACGGAGTAACCGGTTAGGGGTAAGTAATAAAAGATATAAAAACTTATACTATAATATTCATATTATATACGCTCATATTGTATAAGCTTGTTTTGTATACCGTTCAAGGTGTATAACGAACGTTAGACATAACATCAAAATATCTATTTTTGTTAAGTATAACGTTGTTTAAGTATAATATCATTGTATATAACGATCATAACGTATAACGTTCATAATATCTCAGATTTATAATGTATATCACTCAATACATCTAACTCCAAAATGTATATTACTCAATACATCTAACGCCATAATGCATAATGCTCGTATAAAATAAACGCCTGAAATAGTTCTAATAGCAACGACGTTGACGAAAAGATGAATACGATTATTGTGAATTTCTTCGAGCGATGACGTCAAATTTAAGCTTAAAAAGGCAATAAAAATGTATATAATATATAATAAAAAATTGTTTTCTGTATACAGTATTTTTAATTAACATCTACCAATATCAATTGTGTACATACTTATACAATAGTTCGCTGTTAAATTTTCATATACATACCTCCATACAAGCAAGCATTTTGACGCTTCGCTCGCTCCGCTATCCATGGTCATAAAACAAACCTAACCTAACCTACAGTTTTCGGTTTTTGACCTATATTCCATTCTAGGGGCATGGGGGTAGCAGTTGTAACCTATTTAGTATATCACACGCTATTATATTTTCTAATCATTATTCATTATAATCATTATTCTTTATAATTATTATACTAAAAGAAAGTATATACTATGAACGGTATACGTTATGTATGTTATATCAACTGAATTTAGAGTATTTGAGTGTTATATAAAAAAATATTCTACAACATGAGTATTATACTAATTGACTATTATTCCTTATAAAAATATTGATTTTGATGTTATAGCAAACGTTCATTATATCTTGTGAACGTTATTAATATGAAATTATATATTTTGTAGTTATATCTTATGGGACGCACCCACCGGTTAGAGAGCGCTTCGAAATAAAGTTCTTAAATCAATTAGTCCGAAAGTAACCTTAATATTTAACCGGTATAACCTAAATAAATACCGGTTTACTTGTGACCGGTTGCAATGCAAGCCCCGCTTGCCGTTACGGATATAAAGATCTGTTTCGATATATTTGGGCTACTTTGGTCACTACGAACTATTTGATGCGCCTGTACATACCTAATAATGTATTGTACAGATAAGTCCCTATTTCAACATAAGCTGCACTTCTTAACCTAGTATACCATTATATAATTAGGTGAAAAGGTTGAGTGAGTCAGTAATAAGCCAATTGACAACATTTGCTTCTAAGTAATGTTAAAACGACACACTCCAACTACTTTTGGAGATATTTGGGATAAGTAGGAAAGATACAATAAGTTATTTAACAACTTCTTTCTGTATTTAAATAAAACAATTAACTCATTTGAGTCAATTAACTCACTCAAAATCTCATTTGAGTTCCCGAAGTTTCGGAAGCTTTTCAGCTTTCCATGGTCACGGGCTGACTGAGAAAAGATATATTTTCCTCTGTCAAAGTTACAATGTGTGCAAACTTTTTTCGTCGGGGATTGAAATCTATATGTCGCAGGGAAATAGCCAAATCAGAGATTTGATCAAATCTCTAAGGTATATGAGCAAATCACGCAGGATGTTAAAATGGCGAATCAATTTTATCATTTGTCTAGAAAAAGTCAGTCATTTGATTAAATCCCTGAATCAGTTTAGTGGAATGACGAAATCAGCCAAAAGAGGCAACTCGTTTTGTCATTTCACCAGATTTGTTTAGTGATTTGATAAATCCCTGAAACACGTCAGTGAGTTGACAAAACGAACTTGCAAAGTCAATTCGTTTTATCATGTCACTAGACAAGTTCAGTGATATTATAAAGTGTCTTATGTAACACGTTTAGTGATATGATAAAGATTTTATCATATCACTGAACGTGTCTAGTGAAATGATAAAACGAGCTGACTTTGCGAGAGTACTTCTATGTTAAAGAAGGGGTCGCAGGCAGGGACTGAAAAGGTACCCTTAAAACGGTTTTAGCCGGGTCTTTTTAAAGGCATCCGAGCGTTAAAGTAGCATTCCGGTACGTTATCATTTAAATAAAAGTACCTCATTGCGTGAGATTTGTAGCAGAAATACATTATGATTCTTATTCTCATTATGATATCTTGTCGGTGTCAGTCGGGTCGATTGAATTCCGTTGTTTAGCTGCCGTCACTGCGTCACTATCACACTCACTAGCGCGTGTGACGTTGCCATTTACGGTTCTATGGTATCCGGTACTCGAACCGAAATCATTGAGATAACCGTTTTATCGCTCAGCGTAATTGTACGGGTCATTTTTCGGTCAGTACCTTTACTTGAAACGGCCAACCTTAGCGGTACCGTTTTATTTCAATTCTTAGCGGTACCGTTTTAAAAAAGGTACCTATTAAATTTTAATTATTTGGGTACCATTACTCTTTGGTACCTGTTCATTTGATACCTTCATTTTAATTTAGGTTACCGGTCTTTTGCGGTTTTTCACTCCCTGTTCGCAAGTTAGTAATGTCCTGCTTGCAATTTAGTAAGTCACAATGTTTTTCCTTTGCAATCGAAATCTGTAGGTGTCTTTTTGTGGATAGAGTAGAGATTTTTGTTGGGGACAATAAAGAAACACCGTGTACTCGCTATGCTGTATATTCGAAAAGTGCTTAATACTTAAATCTATATATTGTGGACATTTTATTACAGCGCCCCTATACGTTACGCCTTGAACTGTCATGTAATCTATCTTAACTGTCATGTAATCTATATGTGTGTATTTTGACGACCGGTTTGATTCAGTGGGAGTAACGCTGCCTGCGAGGCTGAAGGTTCAAATCCTGGTAAGGGCGATTTGTGCGATGAGCATAAATGTTTGTTCCTGAGTCTTGAATGTTTTCTATGTATATAAGTAAATATATCTATTAAATATATCGTCATCTAGTACCCATAACACAAGCTTTATTAAGCTTACTATAGAACTAGTTCGATTTGTGTAAAAAACATCCCGTAATATTCATTTATATGTTTTACAATATTAATCAAGCCATTTAGGTACCGAGTTATACATAAGGTAGATAGATGGCGCCGTTCTTAACAGTACGTATTATTAGTTTCTAACTTAAGTCTAGGAAATATTTTGATGGTTTGTCATCCAAATAACGTTTACTTTAGAGATTAGAATGTTTTTACTCAAATAAATAATCACAATAAAATCAATTAAACAGCATTTTAGATAAGATATGTTAGTCGTCACGCCAGGCCAATAGGACATTCTGGATCGCCATCTGAAAACAATTAATATTATAATGCTCCAGATCTTTTCCTTTGTCAGCACTGTCGAGGGCCATTAAAACAAGAGGACTGCGAATTGCCATACTTTGGATCCTGCTCGACCGCAAAGTCTCAGAGCTTCTCGGGTCTGGACCGTCAACATCTCCTGCATCTTCTGATGATGCTTCGTAGAGAGGCGAAACACGCATCGAAGATTATACTGTCTGGTGGTGGTTCGGGCTCATCCAGAAACCATGTGATCGTTTAAGGGGAGATACATCGATTAGAGAGGGTCATAAAAATAACGAAATTACTCAATAACTAACTTAATTCACACTTAGTCCTAAAAATACACGTAACCTTGAATGAGGGGGAGATAATCACCAAATATCACCAGGGGATGGGGTCAAAAGTAGGCCAAAATATGATTTTTGGACGGAGCCCAATTTGTTGTATTTGTATGCGTTTTGGTCGTGGAAATTTTATGAAAATATGCGCATATGAGCACTATTTACTGTCTTATCCAACCAACACTATTTCGCTGAAAAGCAAAGGAAGGAAAATCCATAGATTAATGCATTTTATTTATGAAATTTCACTAAGTAACGCCTGAATCTGTTAAGTATTTAAATTGCCGTGGTAGTATTTTTGTCGGTCGGTTTATTATTTTATATTGGATACGGGATACGATAAAAAAAAGTTATGCATACCTGCTAAAGCTTTTCCCTTGAAGGCGAGCTTTAGCCGCGCTGAGCTGGAGTTCTTCGGTGCCGCATCTATGGCAGGAGTCACTCTAAGCAAAAAAAAATACTTAGCGCAAAATGGAAGATACTTAAATAAGCAGTCATTTATTTTTCTATACAACTGAAGCAAAAAAACTATTTGAATGTATTGCAAAAGATTGCAAAACAGTCGGGGATACGTGACAGTTTTGCGTGTCGTTTGCGTTTTTTACGGTTCCGCAGCCAAACTGGCAAATACGGTACCCTTATAGGATTACTTTCTTGTCTGTCTTTCTATCTGTCAATACCAGAGCTTGTAACCCAGTTTATTTTCCGTACCGGTTAGAGCCACACTCTAAGAGCCTAACCTATAATAAAGGTTACGCTTGCAAGAACATCGCTCGAACCGGTTAATATCTCGGAGCGCAAAACAGGGAGCGAAATCCATTTACCGGTTAGAGCGCAGCTCCTCCGTGTGAGCGGAGTCTGAGATGAATAACTTGAAAAACCACTCGCTTAGACAATATTGGTTTGATTGCTATGGTATTGCAATTTTTTTATGTAAGTAGTTGTCTGTCGTTGCGCCACTATCGGCGCCACAGCGGTCATCGATCCCGTATCCGAACACGGAGTTACCGGTTAGAGATGTTTTGGACATAAGGTTTAGAAAATAAAGGGGCCACAATTTATGCTACTTTAGAAGCGAGTATTTCCGAAAATAAAAAAGAATATTTAGAAACATCATTATAAAAGATCTGTGGATATATGTGCCACACAATGATATTTGCTGATTTTTTTAAATGCAACTTTGTTAATTGGTGAGTTTATCACTTACCCTGGCGAATCAATAAGTAGTTTGTCCCATTCTGAAATATTAAAAAAAAATCGTCATTACTTAATAATTCGGCAACTGACAATCAAAAGTCACTAATAGAGTGTAAAAAACTAGGGAGAATAATTTTATGTACTTTTTACGCTTTATGCCAGAATGCCAGATTAGCGGAATGACAGATTAGTAGAATGTCAGATTAGCGAAACGCCAGATTAGCAAAATGGCAGATCTATTTTGCAGAACACTAACTGACCAACAAACCGACAGACTGGCTGGCTGACAGACTGTCTGACTGACTGGCTGATTGACTGGCTGACTGACTGGCTGGCTGACAGACTGTCTGACTGACTGGCTGACAGACTGTCTGACTGACTGGCTGACAGACTGTCTGACTGACTGGCTGACTGACTGGCTAACTGAATGACTGACTGACTGGACTGACTGACTGACTGGCTAGCTGACAGACTGGCTGACAGACTGGCAGACAGACTATCTCACTGACTCTCTGTCTGGCTGGCTGGCTGATTGACTGGCTGACTGACTGGCTGGCTGACAGATTGTCTGACTGACTGGCTGGCTGACTCACTAGCTGACTGAATGACTGACTGACTGGACTGGTTGACTGACTGGCTGGCTAACAGACTGGCTGACAGACTGGCGGACAGACTATCTTACTGACTCTCTGACTGACTGGCTGGCTGGCTGACTGGCTGGCTGACTGACTGTCTGATTGACTGGCTGGCTGTCTGTCTGATTGACTGGCTGGATGACTGGCTGGCTGACAGACTGTCTGACTGACTGACTCATTAACTGACAGTCATCAATATGAGAATGAGAATATTAATTTAGTTTATTATTAGTAGTTAATGTTCTTAGATATAAAAGATTACGAGTACTACTTCCAATTAGCATACAAAAAAAAATCACCAGTTATAAATAAACACATTTCTCTCTTTAGATACGAAATAAATAAAGAAACATTTTATCTTCAAATAGTGCAATTATCCGTCAGAAACATCCTCTCTTAACATTCCATTCTTATCCCTATGTGTAAATAGTTCGTAGCGCCCAAAATAGGCCAATGTATCAGAACATCTTTATGTAGGTGTGTTATATGATGCTCACTGCACAGTAGGGATAACTTTAAATGTGTTATTTTCTTTCAGTATTTGGGCGTGATAATATTTGTTGAGCTCTGCAATAAAAACCATTGCTTCTTTTTTGATATTTATATGTTAAAAACTTGAGGTGAAATCCTTCTAAAGGGTTATTTCTAATCCTTATAAGGGTTCGATGACAATGTTGGACGTGTACGTACAATACTTAAGACTCCCCGGCAAGCGCGGCCGAAGTTCACCTTCCCATAAAAACGAAGAATAATTCTCATTCTAAAACTACGTGTTGGATTGTAACGAAACTTTGCACATATAATTACATGAGGTATATCTAGGTCTGTAATTAGTTTATATGGCTCCAGTATATAAAACAAACGAAATACATCTAAAACTAGTTTTGTATGAGAAACTTAAATTCATTGTATCTTTTACTTTGGTTTCTGAAGCTACATAAACTAATTACACACCTGGATATACCTAAACTTATTCTTAGTACAAAGTTCCAGAGCAAACTAGTTAGTCGTTTTAAAATGAGAGCATAACTACGTTCGTATGGAGAACCGAGCTTGCTGGGGACTCTTAAGGCGCATGTCACACAGAAGAGACCTACTGTTTGCGCCTCGAACAGGTCGCCTCACGCCCCCTATCATTAGTGAAATAAAACACTATTTGGTTCCATAATAAAAGAGATACATATATGAAAGAGTTCTTGCCGGCAGCCTGAACAGCCACCGATGAACTCTTAATGTGTGTCTCTTTTACTAACACAGGATCTATATCTTTTGTTCGTTTCTTGGGCGAGAATCGCCGATAGCTAATCGCTTCCTCGCCCTTTGTGGGACCACTGCCTACATCTTTTCGTGTGGCTTGCACCTTATGTAACATAAAAAGTCTTACCAATTACAGTCAGCGTCATAATATAATACCCTTTTCCCTTTTTATTCTCAGCTATACATTTGTAGTTTCCAGCATCTTTATGTTTCAGTGAATGCAAGGAAAGTGTGTCTCCTGTATCTTTCAAAGGTCGATAGCGTGAAGATTCGGAGAAATCTCTGTGTTCCCAGCTTATACTTATGGGTTGGCTTCCTTTTTCAAGACTGCAAATTAATAAATGAAGCTCAATCGAGACAACGCACGAAAAACTAACGTACTTTGAAAATTAATGGATTATAGTTCCGATCTCTTTGCTGCACCAGACGGTATAGATAATCCTCGACACGTGTTTCGCCTCTCTACGAAGCATTATCAGGAGATGCAGGAGATCGTCTGGCGTCCACCCAGGAAGTGGCTAGTTTGTCTGGGCACCAGGATTTTTCTGTCTGGTGATGGTTTATTGTATATGCATGCGTATTTTTTTAATAAACTGCATGATAATATGGGCAAGCACAATTTATTGACACATCTAACTAAGACACTATTTAGCGGAAAAGCAATGAAACTATTATCCATTGATTTAAACTTACACGATCTTCACTCATTATCACTACACAACAAATCGGGGCTTAATCGCGTTTAAATATGGTTTATTTAATTACCTTTCGTTGGTAATTCTTCGACATTCCGGACGTCGCGTTACGTCCATGGTCTCGAAGGGAAATCATATTTATACGCGATTAAGCCCCATTTTGTGTGTTGTTATGATGAACTAAGTATAGTTCATTTAATCAAATATGGAATTTCCACCTTGCTAGAAAAGAAATCGGAAAACGCATCTTCATTTTCCGTTTTTTGTCTAGTTTTGTCTAGTAAAAATGCCATTCTTCCCTTTATCTTTTACGTCACTAACTTAAATGTAAATAAAACATAACAATATCTTCCATTTCATTGTACTTTTACACTTTTTAAAAAGAGAGTGCTAAATCAAATAAGGAATTGATACTGGTAAGAAATAAATATGTTAAAAACCTGACCTAACGATTGTATGTTACGTACAATGTTATATTAACATCGTCACAACTATCAAAAGTCTGTGATTATGCGTAACTGTGATAAAATTTTGTTTAAAATAATTCATTTTCAAGGACTCCATTTTGTAAACATGACGGAACAAGAAAGATCTTACAGTGTTTATTTTCACTTATTTGTTCTCTATTTGGAACTATTAGGTCTGAAAATCACTTATTTGTATTTGCGAATGGCAAAACAGTGAATGCTATTACTAATACTAACTAATACTAAGTATTTGCTCTTTTGTATTAATTTGTGATGAGTTAATGTCTCGAATTTTATATCAACAGAAACAAATGTACAAAACAAAGTATCAATAGAGTGACGCACGACGAATAATATTTTGACAGAGGTAATAGGAACATAAAATATTTAATGTCCTAATTTTGATACTTGTAGTGGTTTGAAATGAGTGAAAATAACTGCTTTTGGTTTCAAGAACCTCCTATTGAGACTTAATTATGCGTTGGAGTGGCAATAAGGTGCTTCTAAGCCTTAAAAGTTGGAATATTTTTAGGTTCCAAAAGGGCCCTAAAATTATCTCTTTAGCCACTATTGGTGATATACTGCTCTATTATACTAGTCATTTGGAATTAAAAGTTCCAAATAAGGGTATGTTCCCACTTATTTGTAAAAGTTGCTTATAAGAGACTTTACGGCTTTATATAGCACTATTGCTTCTTATTCAGTGACAATTAAAACCTGCATGCAACTTTAAGTAGCAAAATCGACCTTCCCCAACTATAAGTAATAAAGTAGAAGCAAAAAACGTTCCTAAGCAACTAGAAGTGACAGGATGAACTCGCATACAATTTTGAGTTGTGTTTAAAGCTATAAGTTTTATCAAACACTGTTATATGACTCATTTAGAACATAAAGCTATAGAAGATAAGCTGCAAAATTCACCACTGTGCTGTTTGGGCGGCTCTCAATAGCCCAATCTTCGCTCTCGCTGGGTCCGAGACGTGATGGGTTGCGAATCATATCGCCGCCATTTTCGTTCCCACGAGCAGCTAGGGATAAAATATTCGAACCCAGCAGAGCCCTGCATACCAGGTAAGGGTTTAGCCTTATTCTGGAGTCACCAGTCCCAGGGCAATTCGGCACGCTAACGACTAGACTCGCCTCTAGCCATGCATTAATCGGCACGGCACACCTTGGGTTGGCGGAATAGGAGAAAAGATTACAGGGTAAAGAAAGGAATTGCACGAATTTAGACAGGAGAAAGGGTTAAAGGATACCACTGTCCCGGAAGACTATGTATGAGCCAGTAGCAGCTCGGGGAGCCGGGGTCGCATACCCGTATACCATAAGAAAAACGCCGGAAAGGCAACTTCGTATGAGTAATCCCTGACTTACGACCTACCTATTGAGGTAAAATTATTATTTTAATCTTAATTGATTTATATACTCTGTCATTTAGAATTTTATTCGAGACACATTCTAGATTATTTTTTTCTTTTTCATTGACATTTATCTTATTAATTATTTTAATTTTTAAAACGATGATTTTATAAATGATATTATACTTAATTTAAATGATCTGATTGTGTTTTTCTGGGTTTTCCGTAATCCTTGCAATAAATGTTGGATCATATTGTATGTCTCCCAGCAAACACTTCTCTCGATGTAACTGACAATTCGAAAGTGCTTGTACTAGGCCTACTTGAATAAAGCATATTTTGATTTTTATTGATTTGATTTTGAAACGTATATAAATTAACTTACTAGCACCCTATAGTGATGTTGTTTCCCAAACGCCCTCGTATAGTTGGATTCGACACCTGGATTTGTGGCGGAACTAGATGTGGAAAACCTGAAAAAAAGGGAGTTTTAATCATTATTTCCTGGAGCAAGATGCGTTCCCAAAAGATATATTTTTATAAAGTTACGGACAGACGTGCTCAAAAAGCATGTTCAGTACAGGCAACCTCCCAGTTGCAGTGCATGTGCTAATTTTAAGCAAGCTTATGAACATAATTTTTTTCAGCACTTTATGAATAAGCTTGCTTAAAATTAGCATGCTCTGCAAATGGGATGTTGACTGTACTCAAATAAAAAATTATTTTGTTGCGAAATGGTAGTTTCTATGTATATAAGTAATATATCTATTAAATATATCGTCGTCTAGTACCCATAACACAAGCCTTATTGAGCTTACCACGGGGCTAGTTCGATTTGTGTAAAATTGTCCCGTAATATTTATTTATATCATAGAAATCCTAAAAAGAAAATGAGTTCGATACCTTACGTGTAACTTGTTTTATGAGCCTTTAAAGTTCGGTGGGAAAGTCCATTTTTATAGTATAAAAACATGAATAACTAATTATACCATTGCATGCATATACCCATGAAATATATTCAGAACAAAAATATCAATTTCCCCATACAAGGAGGCAAGGTGTGACGTCACACTTACCTAGGCTTTTGTATGGAGCGTTTTTGGGAAAGTCCAAAAATGCGATTTTAACATTGTTGCTCGGTAAGTTTTAATGAGAATGAAGTACTTTTTTTACCAATGTATTAATTATTGAGAAGTTTTTCTATAACATACCACAGAAAAATATTGTCGACAACCCAACTGTTCACATTTGCCAGCAATAAGCATGCTTGTTTTAGGCATACTTATAAATAAGCATGCTCAAAGCAAAAGTACGGACTGTTCAGACGCGCTCGGAGCAAGCCCCCTTCTACCCGCGGCTCAGGTAGCATGCTCGAAAATCAAACGTCGGTTGATTTTTTAACACTATATATATATGCTCTAAATAAGCATGCTCAATACTAGCAATATTGTTACACACGTGCTACTAATGAGCATTTGCTCAATAAAAGCATGCTTTCGTGCTAGTAATGAGCTCGTCTGTCTGTACATTTACCCTGTTTTTAGCTACAGAAACACACACGTACGAACTTCATCATATCAATATTACCTATCTTCTTCTTAAGCATCATTAATAATTTTACTTTGGTTAATATATTAATGTATATCATATCTCACCAAAAACATAAATATAAAAAACGAGAGCCAAGTCCAATACAAAAATTATGCTTGGCTGTGGGCTTCGCCGCAAAAAGAATGGAGATCTAAATGAGTGCTAAGTTCTATGCAAAATTCAAATATGTATTTTTAGGAACAATATAACATTATGAACTAGTATTAAACTCTACTTCTTTGCTTTATTGGATACCTATAACAATTACTGTTATTTAAGACTGTGAGATCTTAAAGTAGGTTACATTTGACTTGGCCGGTTTTCATTACATCAGTCATTTTATAAAGTTATTTAACATATATATATACAGGGGCGTATTTACCCTAGGGCCAAACGGGCCATGGCCCGGGGCGGCAAACAGCCAGGGGCGGCCTAGCAATCCTCGGTGTGCGAGTCCAACACGCACTTGGCCGGTTTTTCCTTAACTTCTGGGGCGGCGAAAACGTATTGGCCCATTAAAATACGCCCCTGTATATATGTCGCGGCGCCTCCACGTCAGTTAGCTGTCAAAACGTCACACGTATAAAGTTATCGATGCTGTTGGATAGATGGCACTCTTTGTAAAGTATAGATGGCACCACTAAGGTGTTTATTAACTGATAACTCCAGTATAGGTCTGAATATCGCGCGGAAACGTCAAGTGACGCTTAGGCGGGGGTGGCGTATCTGTCAGAGGCGGAACGAATCATCACTTTTGATTTGGCGCTCGACCCGCGAACTCGTGTTTTCGAAGATTATTGCTGCGTAACATTGAATCGCTAAATATCTTTTGGATCATTGTGTATTTCTGTAAAGTGACAATTGATTATAATAAAACCCATATTCAGTTACTTGAATACGTTTTTATTTTAACGCGTTATCCATCCCATCATGAATGACCACGCAGAAGGTGGTGGCCGCGAAGATACCTCTGATGGAGAGGTCCTGCCCTCTCGAGAGGTCCCGCCGTCATATATATATATATATATATATATATATATACATATATATATATATTTAATTCTCATAAAAACTGGTCAAATCAAAGTACCGGATCCGGCCGGATTACCGGATGCGCCGCATCGGATTGCAATCCCTACTTCCTTATAAATCACTCTGTCCGTTGGTGCGAAACCCTTTTGAAAACTGTTCAAAGTTTATGAGTTTATTGTAAACAGACTGACAGATAGTTACGGCTGGGGAGGGATTAGAATACGTAGGGACAGTTTCTGAATATCGATTCAAAGCTCAATCACAAAGAAAAAACTCAATGTAATCTAAATACTACAGTTTAAGTGAGAACTAAACCTGCAACCCTTTACGCAGTGATAGCTCGTCACATGTCTACATAAGATCCGCCTTGGAAGTTCCATCACAATCTACTTAGCACTGACTAACGCTGTCACAATATTCCTAAAATATGGTAATTCCACATAAAAAAAAAACAGAATTGACAGTGATTCTACTTAATAACAATTTGTTAAGGAAACAAGTTTGTATGATTTAATGTAGATAAATGTATTCGAGAGTCAATGTTTGCTACAAGAGTTGAAAGGAAGAACGGTTGTCATAGACAACCATAAAATATAAAAAGTACTCGTATATAAGGTATACCCGGGTAAGACCGGATCAAAGGTAAGATCGGATATTTTTTTATCACTGGCAATATGAGTGCGTCGCCATTTTATCCCTTACGCAGACGATGTTGCCAGTAATAAAAAAAATATCTACTGTTTCGCTGGAAATTGCTGTCATTCGATCTTACCTTTGATGTGGTTTTACCCGGGTATACCTTATCTATGTCGTTTGTCTCCGACAAAATTACCATTTCTAACTGAAGAAATATGATTAATGCTTACCAGATTCCGTAGAAGTCCACTCAATAGTATCCGCTGCAAAAGATATGGACTATTAAATAATTTATAGATTCAGGCGCTACTTTACGGAATTCCATATTAAATGAATGAATTTATAGTTTTTTTGAATTTTTGCGAAATAGTCTATTGGTTACATGTAATAATAAATAGGCTTACTGGCGACCGAAGAGCTGGCCGTTTCTTCCCTCAAAGAATCAGTCTGGCGATTCAGCGAGGAAACGCCGCCAGGATCTTCGGTACAATGCCGCAGGGTCTATTTTTAGGGGTCCGTACCAATAAGGTACAAAAGGAACCCTTATGGCGTGACTCTGTCTGTCTGTCCGTCTGTCTGTCTGTCTGTCTGTCCAAAAACGACTTATTAAATGCTAACTATTTGAAATTTGGAATATTTATAAACATGGTCAGCCCACATGTATTTCAAAGGAAATATTTAAAAATATATTTTTATTTTTTAAAAACACGACGAATATGGGGAGGGGGGGGGGGGTAAAAATTAAGTCTAGCTACTGGGTCAAATGGGATATCATATGAAAGGGCTTGGCCTGCACATTTTTAAACATTTTTTTATTTTTTTTTAATGTGATTACTTTTTGTTTTATTAAGGAAAATTTAATGTATCAACTTATTTCTCATATAAGTGAATTAATGTTATTCTTTTTGAGAAAATAAAGATCTTTAAACCGAAAATGTGAATAAAAACACCATCAAAGATCATTATTTCATTAACTGACGGAAACGCTGTTGTCAGATACGAAAAAGGAGTATATATAGGTGAAAAACTTAAGTAAGTCACCTGTTGTATGAAGTAGTAGCGTATCCGTATAGGCAATTTGACGTTCCATATTAGAAAAATGATATTCAATTTAAAAAAAAGTTTCAAATCAATTTTGTACACTACTATATACAATAGAGGCTTTAGTTAAGTTTTTTAGCTATAGGATGGTATAAAACGACTTACTGTCTGTAAGCAGCGTCGCAACAGCATACGCTGAGCCCGCTTCGTTCACAGCTGTACATTTATAATTGCCTGTATCTTCCTTTTTCAATCGATGTATGGTGTATATTGATCCTGTATCTTTCAAACGTCGCCATTGTGCAGATTCGGAAAACTTTCTGTGTTCCCACTTTATACTTGGGGGTGGGTTGCCTGCTTCGATTCTGCAAATTAATAAATAAAATGCAAATAGACAATCGTTTATTAACATACAGTGACATTGCAAGTGAATAGCCATATATGAAAGTCAAGGATGAGCGTTAAATAAACAGTGGTCGATATTTTTACACACAACAAGAAGTTGCTGTGTCCCCTACACTAGGCTCAGCCTGTCTTGTAGGTTGACTGACACTATTTTAACTTAGGCAGTTGCAGTTTAAAAAATAAAAAAGTAAACGAAGTAAGAGACAGCGTACCAAAAACAAAAACTGTAGTTTGTACACCTTATGCTAAGAAATGTAAAAATAATACATTTTCTTAGGTTTCCGTAGCTAAAATGTCAAAAACGGAACCTTTATACTTTAGTCATTTTACTCAAAAAGTACTACATATATATTGATCAAATTTGGAGGAGAGGTGTCTTGTGTAGGCCGCTACTTAGTTTGATAGTTAAATAATAATAAAATATACTTCTAGGGTGGGAACTACGTACATGTAACAGAAACTTAAAAAAAAAATTCAGCAAATATCAATGTGTGGCAAATATTTCGACATTTCTTTTATGGACTTTGAGGTTTTAAAAAAAAGTGATTAAATGATTTTTTCCGGAAATAATCGCTCCGAAAGTTGTATAAATCGGTTCCCTCGCCGTCCCCTCTATTTTCTTAACAATATGTCAAAAAAAAATACACAGACAAAAATAAAACTCAATAAGTACTTTCAAGTAAAATTATTTTCAACATGATCGAATATACCGTTTTTGAGTTAGTGCCAAAAAACTGCTACTCAGATAAAGGACGTAAGTGCTGTGGAGATACGCTCGTTTGCTAGTGCACTATTTTATATCATATTTTTTTCATCTGTAGTGCATTTTTTTCTTTGAACGTTATAAATCACTGCTTAAATAAATACATAAAACTAGAAGCTAAATATAAAACTAAACTATTATAAATATATATTCTAAGTCTTTTTTTATTCTTCCAAAGTAGTACATTATGATACAAGTGTGGTACGTTGGTGTAGTAAGTGTGTAATGACCAATGCACACGAGTTTCATACCCACTCACTTGCTTTCGGTAACTAGAGCTACCAACTTTGATAACCTACAAATTGCTTTCGGTAGCCAGAGCTACCAGATGACCTTTATACAATTTATGATTTTTAATCTGTGAAGGGCAGTTACGGAGCGGTTTAAACTATGACCAAAACATACCCAAATAAGATGGCAACGCAGAAAAAAATTGGCAGCCAACATGATGGAACAAACATATTTTTAAATAGCTGTCGTTCTCAACGTTGTGAAAAAGTAAAGTTGCGTAAAAGTGTACAGTGTTTTAAAAATGCCGTCAGTATTCAAATTTATATTTTACTTTTAAAGATAGACATCAAACGATTCAGTGTTTATCCAACTATCAGATTATAGCTATATTTCGGTCCCAATGAATAATTATGAATTACAATCTCACTTCAAAGTAGTTAAGACAGATTTTTTTTCGGTGACTTGCGATTGAAATGGCCAACATTTTTAAGAATAAATAATATTTCTCATAATTATCTAATCATTAAAACAGTTTAAGTATTAAGTTGCATAAATAAACATTAAATCATTAACATCTATGACTTATTTACACAGGATTAGCGAATAAAACAAGTAACGGTCCATGTAAATACGGTTACGGGTGGTGGTAGCTGTAGCTACCAAAAGCGATTTAGCCAATTACTCACTTTGACGTTGTAAGGCATGTGGCCCCGGTAACATGGCACGTTATTAGTGTTTTGCGTAACGGCTTTGTTTATTTACCTTAAAATCAGTGTGATTCTATGTATTAATGGTTTTCTTTGTGTGATTGTGGTTTCCTAGGTACAGACTGTGATTTATAATGTGTTTGTGTCGTGTGATATTGTGGTTTTAAGGGTTTTTAGTTCGTCTGAAAACCAAAACTTTGTACGTACATAATTTTTGTTATTTAGACTCCTAGAACCGTAATTAACGTTATTATTGCAAAATATATCCATTTTAATTTATGATTACTAGTTGTTTGTTCTAATTAGAACTATATTTTGGTTCTTGAGTTTTTAAATTAGTCACAAATAAATCACGAATCAAAGAAAAAATATCGCCCCGTCTTGCGTCTGATATCTAAAAATTTATCTGATATCTACAATTTTATTTGAACAGTTATACAATATTTGGCATTAAATGAAAGAAAAACGAATCTACTTTTTTTTGCATGTAAACAAAAAGGATATTATCGCTTTAGTTGTTTTTCTAAAAATATATTTCTGCTTGAATTCGTCAACTTTATCAGTGTGTCAGTTTTACCCATTTTTTATAATTATTTTCAATATAGTAATCCATAAAATAAGTAACACCACCAGATTCTTTGTTTCATTGGCTTTTTTGTGTAAAAAAAAACATAGCAAATGATTTAGTAGTAACCAAGTTTTGAATTTTTCAATAAAACACGGCATCTCGCGGAAATTTGCACAAAAAGACAGAGCAATATAGGCCACCATTTTTAAAATCCAAAAGCAAGTGAGTGGCTAAGACGTTTTCCAACACACATGCTAGGAAAAACACAAAAAAAACAATCGTACCTTACTTAAAATTTGGTCTAGGTTATAGATGCGTAACCAATCATTAGTCACAAGTTTTACATTAATCCGTCGTCAGTACCTCAAATTTACGTACCTACCTACATAATGATTTTATTTGAAATATCATTGCTTGAAACTATTTACACAATATTGACATTTCTATGCATATAAGTAAATATATCTATTTAATATATCGTTTCGTACCCATAACACAAGCCTTTTTGTGCTTACCATCGGATTAGTTCGTAAGTGTAAAAATTTGATAATTTATAAGTGATCATTAAATAATATTTATTAATTGTTATTGAATTGAAAAAATAGTTCTGAATGTAACTTGCAGCTCAGTCACACTTTTGAAATAACACAGAAATGGCTCAGTGACCACAATTGAAACAAAAAATATACAGTTTAAACCACTACAAAAAAAGCCTTTGGATTTAAATTTAAAAACAGACATGTATAGTACAAGTACCAATATAGAAGAGGTTAAAGAATTTAAATTATTAGGCATAACTATAGACTCCGGTATAAATTGGAAAGCCCATATTCAGACTATTAAAACCAAACTATCTAAATTTCTTTATGCTTTAAACGTATTAAAAATAAATACTAACTTGGAATGTGCATTATTTGCATACTACGCGTACGCACACTCGTGGCTCCTATATGGTGTGGTGCTTTGGGGAGGTAGTACGTAGTACTGAAGCTCAACAACTGTTTGTAATGCAGAAGAAGTGCATCCGTATCTTGGCCAACATGCGTATCCCCAATAGTTGCCGTCTATACTTCATTCTACATAAATTATTGACTCTGCCATGTATTTATATATTGCAAGCAGCTCTTTTTGTTCGTGAAAACCCTTATTTATTTGAAAAGAAGAAAGAGGTTGTGGCAACCCGAAAGCAATATAGAAATAAGTTATTGCTACCTAAAGCTAACTTCGCTATGTTTAAAAATAGTCCACATTATAAATGTATTATAATTACGAATTGCAGTAGTAAAACATTGTAAATTGAACACGAAACATATTTCTTATAATTGTATACTATTATTTACGTAATGCTGAAAACAATATATTTTAATATTATGCTTGTTAGTAATTAGTCTTTGTGTGCCCTTATAGGGCGTCACGGTCTGACCAATTAATGTATATAACACTTATTCACAATAACATGTACTTGGTAGCTTGTAGATTGTAACCAATAATCTGTGTTGAGTGGTCATGGCTTCTCCTGGGATAACTTTAGAATCTTTATATAGGCTTAGATGTGTGTCCTCCACTTTTGTAGGTTATAAGGTGGGTATCTTTCTTTTTAAAGAATTTATTAATGATAGCAAGATCACAGCCAGAGGCGAATTCGAGAATTCGGTCGCCATCCGCGTTCCTATTTCCGTATCCAAAGCCACCGTGCCATCTATTGAATTGATCGTCACTCGCGCCTATGTGACCATTGAGATCACCCCCGATGTGTACGGACTCTTTGGGGGGAATTTCAGTTACAAGCTTGCGCAAGTCTTCCCAAAATGCTTCTTTTTCGGCGTCCGTGCAGTTTGTCTGGGGAGCATATGCTGACACTATGTTAAAACATTGTTGGTTGTCCATAGCAAGCTTTACCGACATAAGTCGATCATTTATTCGGTCTACGTTTACAAGTCTATTACTCAAGGTATTGGACAGTACAATTACTACTCCGTTCTTTGCTTCGGACCCATGGTACAGCAGTTTATAACCATTACCTATTGATCTTGACTTTGACCCCCGCCACATGGTCTCTTGCACACAGCATGCATAAATACGACGTCGCTGTAAGACGTCACTCAGTTCGGCACTTCTGCCCGTCATTGAGCCTACGTTCCACGTGGCTAACCGTAGTGCGCATGTATTGCATGTGTTGCTCTGACCGTCGCTTGAGGGGTACGCCCTAACATTTAATTCCTCTAAACTTCTATGGCATGGAATATTCTTTTCCTCAAACTTACTAGAAACTTTCTTCTCACTTATTAAAATCTAAACATTTGAAGAAAACTTGCAAAAAGCTCGCCCACACCGGAATTAAAACCGACGACATCACTATCGTTAAGCCACTGTCTTAGGACAGCACCATTCGGTTCATAAATTTACTCTGTGAAAAACTGATACATATAACTACTGGTCATCATGTCATGTTAATTAACTTGTACGGCAGCATGTTTGCTGTTACTGTCGTCATTTGTGCTAGGCGGCAGGATGCCACGACATCCTCGGCACCTAGCGTGTGGGGCTGCCGCGCGCGGGCGCTACGAGCAGCAATAGTGTTCCTAGTCTTCACACTATTTTGTTGTTGCGACAGTCTGTATGTCGGTTGTTTGTCGGCCTATGCTTGTCTCTACGGTCTTGTGGTTTAACTGTTGTTTCCGCGGTGGGCGTCCCCGCCGGCGGAGACGTCGGCGTGCAAGTAGAGTGTGCAGTTAGTTTCGTTGTCGTGCCTGGTTGCGCAGGCGTCGTTCCTGTCGTCTGGCGTCACGTTCCATACAAAAGTCAGCGGTATGATTTACGTCTCTGTAGATGTCGTCGTCAGTGTCGGATGAGTCATCAGGGTACCGTTGTTTAATTGTGGCCGTGATGACATCATCCGGGTCAGTCAGTAGGTGTCGAGGTCTCCTGACATGCCTACGCTTTGCCCTTTTAAAGGCGCGGACATCCAGGGCTTGGATCGTCAGGTCGTGTAAGGCTCTGATTCTGTCGGCGAGTTCGTCAGAGTCAGAGTCGTCGTCGTCCGGGTTGATTGTTAAAAGGGGTATGTCTTGGCTGGGTATGAATGAGTCTTTGCGTCGTCATGTAATCCGCCTCCTTAGGAGACGGGGGTGGGTCGTAGGTAATTGCGTCAGTGAACAGCTTGTTCGGATGGTCGTCGACCTTGTCATAGTAATTCTGTGCTAAGTCACGTATGTGTTCATGTATCGTCGGTATGACGGCGGCTATGTGTAGGTCTAGGTTGGCAACCCCTCGGGGAGCGTCGAGTGCTCGTCGTAGGAAGTTGTTTTGCACAACTTGTAATTGTTGCAGCTGTTTCTGCCCCACGTGACCAAAGACAGTACACCCGTACGTCAGTATTGGCCTCACGCAGGCGTTGAAAAGAGCTAGTTTATTACTAAACCGCATCTTACTACGCCTGCCGATCATTGGCCCCAGTCGATTAAGGACGTAGGTTGCACGTTCTTTGGCCTTTTTAATGTGTCGTCGGTATGTCAGGTTTCTGTCAAGAGTCACTCCTAAATATATTACCTCGACTGTCCAAGGTATGTAATTGTCGTGCAGTTTGAGTCTATCGAGTTTGTCGTAGACGTTATGGAAGTCGTGTCGGAATATGATGGCTGCGCTCTTCTCTGCGTTGACCTCGATCCTCCAGCGCTTGAACCAACGACCTAAGTCGTCGAGCGCACGCTGGAGGTCTCGGACAATAGCCACGAGGCTTCTACTGGAAGTGAAGAGCGCAGTATCGTCGGCAAAGAGTGCCAGTCGTACGTCAGGTTGTGTCGGTATGTCGTTCGTATAGAGAGAGTACAGAGTCGGCGACAGCACTGAGCCCTGAGGGACTCCCGCGGCAATGCCATGCGGAGTGGAAAGGGTGCCGTCGACTCTGCACCTTATCTGTCGGTCAGTCAGGTATTCCTGGATGAGGTGCACCAGACGGTCAGGCATGCCCATCTGATACAGTTTATGTATCAGACCGGCACCGACCTTGTCAAATGCCTTGGCCACGTCCAGGAATACCGCTCCAGTCTTGCATTCACTACAGAGGGCATAGCCATGTCTGTCATTCAGTCTGTCCAGCACATGCTCCGTGATACGGTGCACCTGCTGGACACATGAGTGTTTGGGCCTAAACCCAAACTGCTCGTCAATAAGTATGTCGTTCTCTGTAATGAAGTATGTCATTCGTTTCAGTATAAGTCTTTCGTACAGCTTCCCCAGCGAGGAAAGAAGGCTGATTGGTCTGTACGATGTCGGTAAGTTTGTCGGCTTTCCTGTCTTGTGGATCCAAATAACCGTCGCCTGCCTCCATTCTCTAGGGAAGTGGGAGCTGGCAAGAGCAGCATTGAGGACCCTAGTCAGTAAGTCTAGATGGTCGTCAGTCAACAGTTTTAGCAGTCGGTTCGGTATGCCATCGGGTCCCGGGGCTTCTTTCGATCTTAGACCCTTGATGAGCTGAGCTAGCTCTGCACGGGTCGCTGGTCTGATCGGGTAACTACGGGTTTTGACACTAGTAAATTTAAGACTACTCGACGATAGATGGCGCTATGATCTTCGCAACAATATCGACTGTGAGCGGTTCCCATGACCTCACCTTGGCATCACCGTGGCACTTGACACAATGCTGTAGCTATGCATCTCCGATATGTAAATAAATTCGACGATAATGCAAAGTATTATGATACGATTGATGATTGAAATAAAATGAAGCAAGCCTAGCGAATTTGAACTCTTTAAAATCGTCTCGAGAAAGGAGTTGAGGAGTGTTCAGGGAAAAGTGCAGTCACAAATAGATTATCGGGAAAATTATTTTTTTGATTGATAACTATACATAATTTAAATTTAACTTACTTGCACTTAAAGCGCTGGGTTGATCCAAGACCACCGAATACAAGGTTGGTGTCAGGACTTACATTGATTTTTGGCGGAATTAGCCGTGTGTCAGGAGAAGCTGAAAAAACGGAGTTTTGTTCATTATTTTGTGGATTGCTACACAATGGCCTGCTTCCACAGCACCATGCGCATGCGCGCTGCGTCCCTGGTGCAGCGGGTGCGAGCCAGCGCCATCACCGTCCTTGCGATAATAGCGGACCGCGTAGACTGTCCGTACATCATGCACTGCTGCGATAGGCATGTACGAACAGGCGTAGGTTAATTATTATTATAGTTTTTATTTATTTAAGATATTCTTATTGTAACTGTTAAATTTAAATGTTTAATTTATTCGTATAAAACTTAAACTATAGATATAAAAGTTCCCCCATGTCTCTGCCGGACGGCAGGGTGCCCAGAAGGCTGGCAGCATTGCCACGTTGAATGGCAATGCTGATTCTCTGGGCTAAGAAAGTGCCAGCCCTCTGATCACCCGATAGGTATTATAGTTCAGTGTCATATAATATACACCATAGAGTATAGAGTGATAGTCCAATCTAAAGAGAACGCCTTTTTAGTATGATTTTCGGAGTTCTTATTTACGTATAGAAAAAAGATCATTGACGCTTACCAGACGTAGTTGATTCCTCTGTAACATTTATGGACTTTAATCAATCATCATAATCATCGGTCATCCAGTGCTTTTACATTTATCATAATCCACAAACGTATTTAGATACATATAAACACAATAAACGTTTATAACAGAGACAGCCTTAAGAGTCCCCGGCAAGCACGGCCGAATTTCACCTTCCCATACAAATGGAGTTTCGTTCTCATATTAAAACTACGTGTTGGATTATAATGAAACTTTGCATATACAATGACATAAAGTATATCTCGGTCTAAAATTAGTTTATATGGCTCCAGTTTATATAACAAACGAAATACAGCAAAAAGTTACTTATTTTCACCTTATTTTTTTTACTATGGTATCTGACGCTATATAAACTATAATTACAGACATGGATATACCTTAACTTATTCTAAGTACAAAGTTTCGTAGTAAACTAGCTAGTAGTTTTAAAATGAGAGCGTAACTACGCTTGTATAGAGAACCGAGCTTGCTAGGGACTCTTAATGTTCAAATTAATAATCAAGATCAAGATCTAGCGCAGCTATATAGCCGGGCTAGCTTGGGCGGCATATCAATATCAATATCTTCTATGATATCGAGCGGCGACGGGGGCAAAGACAGCGGGGGCGGATATGAACAGTGCGCGGGACGGAGCACGATGACCCTGCCGCGCGTACTCTTCTTGTTCGTGTTCCGCGGCGTGCAGCCGCAGACCTTGGGAGTAGACGTGTGCGCCGCTGCCGCCGAGCAATCACGCGCCGCCGCCGCCGCCATTTTGAACCGGCGTGGATTGGCAACTCGCGTTCGCGTTAAGTTTATTAGTCAGTACTGTCAGTAGTCGTGAATGCCGTGCCTGAGCGGCTACTCCGAATCTCGAAAATCTGTCGCTCTCATGTTAGGCACTGGTCCCACCGCGCGATTTTCTCGCCCAAGAAACGAACAAAAGATAATCGCTCCCGTGTAAATAAAAGAGAGAGATATATATTTGTCCTCGCCGGCAGTGTGAACAGCCAGCGATGAACTATAAATATATATCTCTCTCTTGCTCATCTGTAAAGTTATATGGAATGTGAAAAAGCTATTGTACAATTTGGAGGATGAAGAAGGGACAGTAAGAAACATAAAGCACTTTACCAAGTACGTTCAGCGTCATAATATCACTCGCTTGACCCGCTTCGTTCTCAGCTATGCATGCATAATATCCCGCATCTTCAAGTTTGACTGAAGGTATGGAGAATTGTGAACTTGTATATTTCAAAGGTTTCCAGGATGAAGATTTGGAGTAACCTTTGTGTTGCCACCTCATACTTGGGGGTGGGTAGCCTTCAAGGATCCTGCAAAAAGAAGAATTAAGTAAGAGACAGCGTACTAAAAACTAGAACCGTAGTTTGTGGTGAAATATCAAATGATTTGAGTAGGGATTTTGAATGAGAAGCCCAGTTGAAGACGTGAAAGTAAGAACCTTTATTTTAATAGATATTTTGTATTTATACATTTAGGTTGCGATGTACAAGCATTACTCGCTTCTATGTCGCAGTAAACTATTATATGTTACTGCGTAAACATGAATTACTTGTAGCCTCAAACTACAGCTCCCCCGAAAGATCCCTTTACCCCCGAGGTGCTATGAAAATAAAAAGATAAACGAATAACACTTGTTTACAATTATGTGCCTTGAAAAGAACTAGAGGAACCATTATTTAATTAATTACTTAAGTTAAGTTTATACAACTGGAAGAATGAAATAAAATAATAAGTCGGTTCCCCTATGCAATTTATAATTATTTTCTAGTGTCACTTTAAGAAGAAAAATAAATAGGATTTAATCGAGAGTAAGATAAAATAATGTTTTGAAACTTTACTAGTTTCCAGGTGATCAATCCGAAATCTAGTTAAAGGATCAGTCATCACCCTATTAATAAAATAACACAATGGTTATAAAAAATCTAAAAAGGATATCAAATTTCATTCAATAATTGTTAAAAGTACACAACCTACTTAGGTATTCGCTGACGTGTGCAACGTGGTCCGTGAGACAACACGATGGCACGAGCTATATTGCGAAATATGTGCCTCTACTTTCTAAATTAAAATAGCTCTTTTAATAGCTTGTTTATAACATTTTTGGTATTTTGGTATCGAAGCAATTTCTTTATAATAATTAACTAATGCCATAAATTGGAGTCATCTGCTCCTTAAAGTGTGTCTACGCACACAATGGGTTACGCATCTGTGCACCCTTTCCTAAATCCGTACGTCAGTCAGTATACATGGGCATTGTGTCACCCTTCAATAAACTTGGCATATCAGGCTACAAATACTATGTGCCTGTAAGCCGGAGTCGCAAATACATTAAGACTTAATAAGTCTCCAACTGTTTTCCCGGAGGGCACGATAGTCTAGAACACCATGAGCAAACAAGAAGGACTAGCGCCCAAACTTTATACTTAAACAATATGTACAGTACCAAAATCCAATCTCTAAAGGAATTCTACTAGATTTAAATGAAAATAATTAATTTTATTTATTATTATCCTCAAAGTACAACACAATTACATAGTTTTATTGTTTTTTGTTATTAACTACCTATTTAATTTGCTACTAATATGCGACAATTTACAATCCTATTACTCGCTTAAGTGTAATAATTGTAAATCTGAACTTTTTAATATTTCCTAAGTGCGCGTGTCAAATTTCAGGCGGCGAATACACGCGACCTTAATACATTTTTTGTCTACGCGCGCGGAATGTACTGCCTTGCGCGGATATTACGAAATGTTTTACTTGTTTACCAGTTTAAGTTAATTGAAATTATTATATACAGACAGGATTGAACGTGTCCAGCAAAAATTCGTAAAGTTTTTATGTTTTAAACTGAAATGCAACTATAGTACTTCTAACTATATTAACATATGTAAGAAACACCACCTTATTCCATTACAAAAACGTAGTGAAATAGCCGATATCACCTATTTTCTAACCATCACCAGTGGCGTTACTGATTGTCCCAAGTTACTTGGGAGCATATCTTTCAATACACCCACTCGTTCTAAAAGGCATTATCCCCCCTTATCTCTTAAATCAGCATCATCCAATTACAGACAAAATAACTTCCTGTTGCGTGCAAGTCGTAGTGTGAATAGCATGACGAAAGAACTAGATATTGACATATTTAACTGTAAGATCCCTTCCGTGAGGCGAAGTCTGACAGCGAGGTGTTTTATTTGAGTGTGATACTTTATTACTGTTCACAGGGCACTTACTGTTAATTTAATGTATTGAATCATTGTAATTCGATATAATCCAAGTGTCCTCGTACTAGCTTAATAATGTCTTGTCTACACCGGCTGTTGTGTCGAGTTAGCACTTAGTTTAAGTTTAGTTATACTGCTTCTGTCCGTGAGTTCCTGTAATTGGCTTTTTTTTCTATATATGTAAAGCTGTTGGTTCTCCAAATAAATATAAATAAATAAATATATGTTTTTTTGGAATTAGATTTAGAAGTGACACTAGCTGGATGCAAAAAATAATCTACAGAATATAAAATTTAGATGATGTTACTTTAGCGACAACCTTTACTATTGAATTACTATGCAGATGGCATTTAAAACAAAAAAAAATGTAAATGTCATTATGAAACGCGAAAAAAATAATAATTAAATGACGTTACGAAACGCGGAACCTGTTTGTAATTGCTTCGGCGCCATCCTCTACCCCGTCCTTCGGGCGGAGCTCTGGTGTCCTGGTGGCGGCTAGTATACCAGGGTTGGCGTAGCGGCTCGTGTGGTGGCTCTGCTCTTCCTTGGCCGTGCTCTTGTAGTGGCTGCCTTGTCACTGTTCGCTGCTCCTGCGGCCGTGGTGCTGCTGGAGGTTCCGGTTGTGTGGCTGGTGCTCGAGGTAAAGTGGTGCGCTGCCATATTAGAAGACTCAGACTAAAGATTCAGTTTCTGTTCAGGTTCCTTTTGCAGACTTTGGTTCTTGGTTGGTGCTTCGATGGTTGTGAAGTCTGGCTTGCAGGGCTTCTTCTTGGTTCTTCCTTGTTCTGACTGCGTTTTTAATATCGTATGGCTTAAGTTCTCTACTTAGATTATTAAAATGTTAGATTTAAGGTATGCAACTGCATCCGTCGAAAGAGTCTTGAGATCCACCGTTTTCCCGCTAAATTTGGTGATGGGGCACTCGAAGACCATGTGGTGTCCTGTTTGATCTGGGCAGCCACACTGGCATTCCGCTGACTCACACCATTCCTATTTGTGCCATAGAGAGGCATAATTTCCAACGCCTGTCCTGATTCTGTTTAGAAGGCACCAAACCCGTCGAGTCTCCTCAAAACCTATTGGTACAACAAGTCTTTAAAAAGGGACCTGTTGTCCCATTCTTCTGTCCAGGAATGGAGCAGGTTTACTCTTGATGAAAATTGATGATATCTTTAAAACTAAGCTAGATTTGCCTGGAGTTTGTGTA
This sequence comes from Hedya salicella, assembly GCA_905404275.2. Lineage (NCBI taxonomy): Eukaryota > Metazoa > Arthropoda > Insecta > Lepidoptera > Tortricidae > Hedya > Hedya salicella. The sequence continues at coordinate 3,238,632 of FR990120.1, forward strand.
ACATTTCTTGGTCCTAATGATCTCAGGTATACGCTGGTAACATTATTTGGGCTCCTCAAAAGCACGATGTAGATTGAATGTATTGCGAAATAGTAAAATGGGCAGAGTATATTTAAAATCGTCTTAATAAGTAGTTGACGTGAGTTTGGAGAAAAGCTCAGTCAGATAGCTTGTCAGGACATAAAATCTTTAACTGACACTTATTTTTAACTTGACTTACTGGCATTGGAAGAAGGCCTGTTTATTCACGTGCATTTCCAAATGTCCAATAAATCTCCGAACTTTTGGCGGAATTAGATGATTTTCAGGAGAAGCTGAAAAAACGGAGTTTAGTGAAAAAAAATGCATTTGTAAAGAATAGGAATTGAAAACTCTGATTGTATCTGTAGATACTAGCATACATAGAAACTTTATAAGGCTAAGTGCAGACAGATGAACGCTTGGCAACGCGTTTCTTTTTGGCGCTGGGTTCAAGATTGTAACAATTCAATGTTCAATGTTGTTGTGTCAGTTACCCTCATCTGAGGGGCTACTCAAAAATCCGAAAAACGAAGTTCGTATGGCGCCATCCCGCTCACTCAAATACAGCATAACATGAGAGCGAGAGGGACAGCACGTAACGAACGTCGATTTTTGAGTTTCAGAGTAACCCCTCTGGCATAAACTTTTTTGTCATAATTATCATTTGGCATAATTCATAATTTGGCATAGTGTATTTTTTCCGAAACTAGAATTTTCAGGTATTTATAAGGCATCATCCTGTTAAATGCATCAGGTTAGCACAACACAACAAAACGGGGCTTAATCGCGTATAAATTAAATTATTTAATTACCTTATAAGATGCGGTTCTTATAAAGTGGCATATCAAACGTATGTAAGTTGTTTTAAATAAAAAATCATTATTTTGCTCTTTTATATTTTACCTATATATTTTTTTACTTTTATAAGTTTTGATATGTTTTCTAGAAGAACTACGCATTGAGTTCATACTCAAAACATATATTTAGGATAGGCTAAGTACAAATATTGTAATAGATATAAGACTTATTTCGAAAAAATGACTAACTGTTGAGTTTGTTTCGGCTTTCTTCTCGTCGGTGGTGTCCTCTTGGGAAACGCTGTAGTCAGACTTGTAAAAGTGCCCTTGTGGCCTACTTACAGAATAACGATAATTATTTCATTACCTTTCGTTGGTAATTCTCCGACGTTTCGGACGTCGCGTTACGTCCATGGTATCGAAGGCACATGACGTACCCTTCCTTCCTTAGTTCCTTCGAGACCATGGACGCATCGCGACGTCCGCAACATCGATGAATTACCCACAATATAGGTAATTCATTAATTATATTACTGTAGAGGACGGGAAAAGTGACATTTCTGCCGAGGCTTGTGTACTACTTTTCTCCAAATATACGAGGAAATAAAACTAAATTCTTAAATGTTATTTTTTGACACATGTTTACATAACTTATTTTTTAAAAACACGGTAGAAAATCTTTGATAAACTGATATTCACGTTCCCGCCTCAATTTTTTGAAGGATATTAAAGTTCAAAGTTTTGGGTCCGAATTTGTATATTTGGTTCCACATAAAATATAGTATACAATAAAAATATATATGCATTATTACTTCTGGTTACATCGGCGATTCCTAAACGCATAACATTAAAAAAAAACATAACTTTGCTACAAAATATATTATCAGTCCGACAAGATCATTAAGTCTAAAAAACTGTATTATGATATGGACACGGTCATTATTGTTTTTTTTTTAAATTATTATTTGCATTAAGTAAACGCAGAAAACAATTAAAGTTTTTTTAATCTCGGTTTTTGTAAGGGTCAATTGGCTGTATGGTGCATTTTTAAAGTCTTGGATCAAATTAAAAGTAAAAACCTGCACAATAATGTCTACTTCCTGGGCATGTTCGGGAAATAATGCCACTTTTTTTAATTTTTTGTTTATCGAATCAACGCATGTAACGATGGACTTCGCGGTGTATTTTTATTACATTAATGAGAACATTTCCGAGCAAGATGGAGAAATAGTACATTACTACAAAGGCCGGGACAGAGGCGAGGGTTTGCCGGCCGGAGACATATAGACATGGATAGGTCTGAGGCGGGCAACCCCATATTTCCCGCCGAGGTATGTACAGTGCTTTTTTCAAACATGCAATGAAATAAAAAACAAAAAAAACAAAGTTTTAGTTTTTTATACGCATAGTGGCAGAATTTCATGATGCCTAGCCTATGCCACAAATTTATTAAAAAGTGGACTTTGCCGACCTAAGCCTGCATGATATGTATGAAATTCCATTAACGACCTCTTGTCCTTCCTGCACCTGAAACGTCATACTTCGCAGCCTATTATAAGGAACATAACATCAATATTTTATTGAATATTTGAGAAAATTATATTTATTCGCGATTAAGCCCCGTTTTATTATGTTGTGATAATGAGTGAAGATCGTGTAAGTTTAAATCAACTTTACTGCCAATAACAGATACAGAAAACAGTTAGATCTTAAACTATTTCTTCTTACCTCCCTCATCCTCATCGCCCGTATAATACGAGAAAACTGCAGATTCATTATTATCTGTAAATCATGGATCAAATCTATTATATATGGAATCAAATCTAATCGCATGATCAGTCTTGCAGGATAGCCCTTGAAAAGTTGCCCCCAATGCCTAGAGTTTGAAATTACAGTGGAAACTGGATAAGTGGAATCGCCAGGGACCGCCTGTTTAGTTTCACTTATCCGGGTTGTCCATTTATCCAGTTTTCCAATTAACCAGGTTCAAAAAAAAAATGTTTTCTTAATTACAGAGGCCCTCGCTAACAGAGGTTGTGGGTGCTAGTAATGTCTCTTATAGACGTCACGTATATGGTAAAATAAAAATATAAGTATATACCCAAACGATGTCAAAAGGTGTATAACGAACTCTTACCCCCCTGGGAGCGCACGGCACTCGGTTATAGCTCGGCTTATTGGTTTGTGACACTACCGTGGTCTGCGGGCGACGGGGGGAAAGACAGCGAGGGTGGGTAAGACGTGAGCGCGGGGCAGTGTCCGTCGTGATCCGTCATACCCACCCCCTGTCTTTCCCCCCGTCGCCCGCACACCATGATAGTGTCACAAACGTATAAACTGAGCTATACCTAACCATAAAACTGTATTTCTTTTACAAAACTATAAACAAACGATGATGACGATGGCTTGAAGCTTTTTTGCAATGAAGAGAGAGGTCCGAGTAAGAAGAAGCAGGCAGAACAGACAGAACAGAACTGGATAGGTCTGACTAAGCCTCCAGTAATCAGATTCAGTGAGGGGAGCGCAAACGCACAAACGGGAATGCCTTCGGCGGCCACTTAGAGTTAAGATGGGACGCAGTGCGCAAGGCACAAGAACTGCGGAAGTAGGTTGAACCGGAACGGGTTCCATTCGAGTTAGGGCGGGGATAGACAGAAGACAAATTGGGCTTGACAGAGATTGCGGAGCTCTGGATTTGACTCAGGCACCGTGACTGACTCTTAGACTTGATCCGCATTCACCCGGATAGGTGGGTTTATACCCACTTGAGTGCTTTCCGCAACTGTAGTTGCATGTCACCATTCTTATGTCAAGTATAAATAGAGTTCAAACCAAAATCACGAGCACGTGAGTGGTTATAGACCCATTGGTTCCCACAGGTGGGAACTGTCAGGTTTCAGTCAGCCATGGCATGGCTGGCTGAGACGGAGGTGGCGGGACGACCTAGATGCGTTCCTAGACATGGGCTGGCGGCAGCTGCTAATGGTCTTATCACACTTGCGAGTTGCGAGCGTGTTTTCTATACAAATTTCAGTCGCGGCGAACTTTAAAGGCGAGTTTTGGAATTTTAAAGGAAGGGCTTTTGTGGAACACTCTTAAAGCACTCTTAATCAAATCCGGGTAAGTGCGAGTCAAACTTACATACCGAGGGTTCTGTTCAAAGTATATGCTACAAACGGCCGTATCTATAAACATCCAGTGTTAGCAGAGCCTTACTTCTAAGCAAAATGTACGCGGTGTTCGATCATTTTATATTCGTTACTGGCAGAGACAAACAGACATAAATTTATATTGTTTTTAGTATTTGTTGCACCAGAAATACATAATCTGTACAAAATTCAACTATCTAGTTATTCGAGTTTGTTTTTAGACGGTTCAAGAGATACAGCCTGGTGACAGGACAGACAGACAGACGGACAGCGGAGTTTTAGTAATAGCGTCCTGTTTTACCCTTTGGGTACAAAAACGGAACCCTAAAAAAGTAAAAAACTCATAAACAGTTACTCTGATTAACACGTTCGGCGCCGGCCACGATCCACTAAGCGTCAGGGCTTCCTCAGCCGAAATTAAATTTTGATCACAAACGTTCTGTCACTTAAAGATAAAATCACGCAGACATTAAACCGGCATAGGAGTAAAAAATATTAAAAAGGCTCAAACATAAAATCACGCAAGCGTGTCACCAGCATAGGACTAGGAATTTTTTGATCACAAGTAGGGATTGCAATCCGGTCCAGCGGATCCAGTAATCAGGCCGGATCCGGTACTTTTTGGCGGCCACCGGATCCGGTAAAAGTTTACCAGATCCGGTAGACCTGAAGATACTGAAGAGACGCCACAGAAGAAGAGTTAATTTTGTTATATTTACTATGAAACAAAGGTAACCATGTGTATGGCTGTAAAATGGTTAATAATGTTATTAAGTTAAGGCTAAATATTATTGAAGCAGATGCTTAAATTCTCATATTACTGTGAAATGAGTGGCTAGTGAGACTGATTTTTGACTTAATAACGGTGATTTTTAGCACTAAATCATTGTTTCATTAGTTAATATGCAAAAACAGCTCCGCATGTCTACGATACGGCCAATAAACTGAACAAAAAGCATAATTTTGGATAGACGCAATAGCAAAACTTCAATGCGGCCGGATTGAGAATTGGACCGGATTGCAATCCCTAATCACAAGCCTTTTGTCACTGGCTTTCAAACATTAAATCACGCGAGCGTGTCACCAGCATAGAAGTAAGAATGTTTTAATCACAAGACTCATGTCACTGACACTCAAATATAAAATCACGCAAGCGTGTCACCGGCATAGAAGTAAATATTTTTTGATCACAAACATTGTTTCACTGGCACTCAAATATAAAATCACGCAAGCGTGTCACCGGCATAGGGGTAAGAATGTTTTTATCACAAGACTTATGTCACTGGCACTCAAATATAAAATCACGCATGCGTATCACCGGCGTAGGAATGAGAATTTATTGATAACAAACGTTGTGTCACTGGTAGCGAACGTCTTAATAACAATTATCATTTCTTCCAACTTAAAAAAGACGATGCTTACCATACTCCTCAGACTCCTCAGAAGGTGCATCTGAAATATATGGACTGTTATCATTATACATTGAAATAAAACAATTTAACGAAATATATCGCGTATATTATTGAGTTAGTTCAGTTCCCGACGTTAGATTGTTTTATTTAAATGAGTATAATCGCGGAAACAGAAGAAAATATGATGTTATAGTCATTGGTTCTCCAGTTCTGTACATTATCTCATTAAGAGACAGAATAGGGATAGTTACTAAATTTTAATAATTAGTCCGTTATTAATAAAAAATATTGGGCACGTATTTTTTCTTTTCTCACATAATCGAAAAATAAAGGCGATTGAGTTAAAATCGACGCTGGAAAGCAAACACGTAGTAACCCACACAAGGTCGAATTTTTTTTTTGCATTTTTGGAATCGCCGTAAGTTTCTGCGTAGATAGGTCATATCTACGTGCCGATACGATGAAAAATGGGGGAAATAGGAACAAGAAATTTTCTTGTTTTTTAAAAAGTATGCTCCGCAAACACGTAGTAATTGGCAAAGAACCTCAATTTATTGCGGTTATCTTTTGTCAAATTCACGTGGATTACTGCGTTTTTAGTGGCCATAAAAAAGTTAAGAAAATAAAATCTCATACACTTGGCGATGCGTTTACTACTGTTTGCTTACTGTGAAAACAAAATCAAAACGTAGTAACCTACACAATTTCCACTTGTAACAACTTTTGGTTAAATACATTAAAATAAAATTGAAGTCCTACACATTTTGTTTATTGTACCCAATTTTGAAAAAGTTACCTTCATAAACATGAAAGTTATGATTTTTTTTTAAACTCGGTAGGTTTTTCGTCTCTGGTGAACAATTTCGTTTTTGTGGGTTACTACGTGTTTGCTTTCCAGCGGCGAAATGTTGCCTGACGTCACTCCTAAGTACAAATTTTACTTAAGAGTGACGTCACGAGCCCCCACTCCTAAACTTCAATGCGATTTATTTGAGTATTTTTTTATTACTCTGAAAAAGTAAAAAATACGTGTCCAATATTTTTTTATTATCTGACGGACTAATGAAAATTTTGATTTTCATACCCCATCATCGTGCCTATTAGTATCTTAAATTAGCCTATGTTTTAAGTTAAGATACAAATTTCAGGTGTTATTTTTTTTGTTGCCGTGGAAAAAAATTTAGTGACGTCACTACTAACTGACAAGATAAATAAAAATCAAAATTAAAAACACGAGTAACTTATTCCAGATTTTTTTTAAATCTGATAATTGCAAGCGGTTTATGAAACCTATTTCACGAATGGTTTTTGCATGACCTTTTAGTATGTAAAAAATTGGCTCAACCCAATTGAACATTTCTCATTTTTTTCCCGAAATACTTATTCAGAAATCACGCGAGGTTTTTTGGGCCACTTTTAGACCCCAAAGTCATCCTTCCTTGGAAAAATATTCGTTACCATTTTATTAAGAAGGATTATTTTCACAGAGAAGCGAAGGTTATTCAGTTTTTAGGTACAAAAATTGACATTTTTTTTACTCATGACCTTAGGAATGAATGGTTGACAGTCAGCAAATCAGTTCACCACCGTCCAAATTTCAGCGTCCAAAGACTCCAAAGAATACGTCACAATCACTATTTTTGTTTTTTTATTTTTATTTGAGTCAATATCCACAGCACAAATGATAGTATTATTAGTAACGGATACATTATATGTTTAACACTGGCCAATAACAGATTTACATTTTATAGGCTTATCACGTTCAAACTAACATTACGGTAACAGACGCATTCAGACAAGCCCAAATTTAAAAAGGCCCCGAAAAAATATTTGCTGCAGTCGCTTGAGTGACATGATTTAATTTAAAGTTAGCATCCAATATATTCGTTTATCTTATAATGCAGAGATATTAATATTATATACTCATATCCATACTAATATTATAAATGTGAAAGTGTGTCAGTGTGTCTGTCTGTCTGTCTGTTACCTCTTCACGCCTAAACCGCTGAACCGATCTGGATGAAATTTTGTTTGGAGATAGTTTGAGTCCCGGGGAAGGACATATGCTACTTTTTATCCCGGAAAAATACCCCTATCTGCGATAAACAAATTTAAGGCAGACGAAGTCGCGGGCAAAAGCTAGTAAACAATAAATATTCTATACTTAATATTATTAGTATAGAGACTCGTACCTGCAGTCAAACTGTACAATACAGTTTTGCAGGAAACTGTCACTAAACAAAGTGCATATTTCTCATTTCTAAGACAGAAATGAGAAATGTGTACTTTGTTTAGTAATTAAATATATAATAGTCAGGGTGCTAAACTAAACTATTTTACAAGGTTCATTTTATTTTATTGCTTCGCTGCTTAGCGCTTTAAAGGTTAAAATCTTTCAGATTCTTTGCGAGCACCGCGTATGCTGTAGGATTTCGGTATAAAAAAACGACTTACCTAAAACTTTCAATCGTATAATTTGCTCGTCAGTTTCTCTTTTGGTCTTTACTACGCATTTATAATGACCAGAATCTCTCTTTTTCACAGATTTTAGCGTCAATGTCATTTCTTTCTTTTTCAATGGTCGATAATCTGATGATTCACTATTTTTGAACTCCCAAGTAATTTCTGGGTTTCGTTTGCCAACTGCAAGTCTGCAAAATAAATACTATACAATACAATACTACATTACTACGGAGGCCGCGACGAAAAGGGGTTGCCGGCCGAAGACATATAGACGGCCGAATTTTCATTTTTACAATTTCGTTTGTTTCATAAACTGGAGCCATATAAACTAATTACAGGCCTATATATACCGTATGTCATTGTATACGCAAAGTTTCGTTACAATCCAACATGTAGTTTTAAAATGAGAACGAAACTTCGTTTGTATGGGAAGGTCAAATTCGGCCGAGCTTGCCGGGGACTCTTAAGGTTATTAGGTCTACCGGCTTTTAAATGATGTATGAAATTACAAGCAAATATCAGCTTTAGCGAATTAAGTATGGGAAAGACGTCTACCTTTGTCTAATGATTAATCTTATTTCTAAACAATTAAGGTTGCATATTTATTGCTCCTGTTTACATACTGCAGTGTGCGGTATACTAAAATAATGGTTTTAGTGTGGGTGCGTAGTAACGAGAGGAAATAATGCATTTGTAGTTAGATTGTTTATATGTGTGCTGCTTCCTCGCCCCCCTCGAAAAACGGCAGATTTTATTTGTTAGGAAATTTGAAGCGATGCGTGGAGTACGCATTACTAAATCCTTCAAGAAATTAAATAACATGAATTTAATTTTGAAGAGAGGAAAAATGTATGTTCATCTCTTACGTCATGATTTATAAAAATATACTAATACTGACTATAGTTAAAATAATATTCAAACTTTACTTACAGACACTTCAAATGCACTTTATCCCCCTCGTACGCTATTAATCTGGAGTTGGGGACGGAAAACGGGACTTCTTTCATTTCAGGCACGAACTGTAGTTTTTCTGAAATGGTATGTACAAAGGTTAGATTTATCGTGTTGCAGATTCTGTTGAGGCGGCACCATTCTCTGTAACCCTTGGGTTTTTGAAAAAGCTGCGAGCCATACTTTAAGTAATTGAAATTGTTAACTTTTCCATGCATGTATATCTATGAATGTTGTATATATGTTAAAACTAATTCTGACGGCCCTGATGCATTAAATAAATTTAAATATCTATTATCCAATTTGCTATTAGAAACATGTTATTATAGTGTTGGCGATTTTCTAAATGACGTTAACGTAGCTGTATAAATATAAATAACAAAAGTTTGAATTGAACACTGACATTGCATTAAAAATTATATTCTTAAGTTTGACATCAAAATAATTGTGAAGCGACATAACAAATAGCATTAATGCACAAGACGCGCGGGCTCGAATACTTTCCTGCTCGCACACTCACTACCTATCTCGCTCTACACACCGACCGCCCGACCGCAGACGAAGCTGCACGAACCGGCCACCGGAGCGTATATAAGCGCACGCGCCGCCCGATTATTCAGACGTTCAGCAGACGTCGAGCACGCCACCGCCAGCATCACCTCCAGCATCCAATCGGCGCTCAACTCCGCGGCGCACACCGTTCCAACCAGAGAGAGGCGCAAACCCCTTCCTGCGAGGATCCAGGAGCTTATAGCGCGCAAACGCCGAATGAGGCTGGAGTGGCAGAGAACCCGATGCCCCACTCTAAAGACGTCGCTTAACGCACTAGTCGAGAGAGTGAAGGAGGAGCTGGAAAGCCACGCTGCAGAATCCTGGGAGAGCCACCTGGCGTCCATCGACGAGGACATGCCCTCTGTCCATCGTCTCTGCCGAAGTCTCGGCATGACGCCCACGGCCACACTCCCACTACAAGACGAAGACGGCCTCCCGAGGTACAAGGCGGAGGACAGGGCGGAACTCTTCGCCAAATGCCTTGAGAGGCAATTCCAGCCGAATCCAACTGACGATGTGGAGCACGTATCAGCAGTAGAGACACACCTTGAGAGCTACTTCGCGGCACCGATCGCGGCGGAAGAAGACCCCATCTTTTTCACCCCCGGCCAAGTCCAGCGAACACTCAGACGCGCAAAGCCGAGAAAGGCACCGGGCGCCGATGAGATCCCGAACAGGGCGCTCCACCACCTGCCGCCGCGAGCAATCGCAGCGGTGACGCGCCTGTTCAATGGGATCCTGCGCTCCGGACACTTCCCGTCATCCTGGAAACTTGGCCGAGTGATAATGCTGCCGAAAGGGGGGAAAAATCTTCGGAAACCGGAGAGCTACCGCCCGATCACCCTACTGAGCACCATCTCCAAGGTGTTCGAACGACTCCTACTGAACCAGCTCCAGCCCCACATCGAGCCCAGAGAAGAGCAGTTTGGATTTCGCGCTGGCCACTCTACAACTCTGCAGCTAACGAGAGTGCTGCACCACATGGCTAACGCCATGAACAGGAAGGAGGTCACTGTAGCAGCACTCCTCGACATAGAGAAGGCGTTCGACAGGGTATGGCACGAGGGCCTGCTGTACAAGCTGTCGACGTCCCCAGCTCCTCGGCGTGTGGTGCGAGTCATCGCGTCATTCTTGTCCGAGCGGAGATTCCAAGTGGCGGTGGAAGACGCCACTTCAACGGAGCGCCCGATCCTCGCGGGCGTCCCACAGGGAAGCTGCCTATCACCGGCCTGCTACGCCCGATATACCGATGACTTTCCGGTACTGGGCGACGTCAAGCTGGGCCTCTACGCGGCCGACGCGGCGCTGTACGCGACGTCCATGAACCCCAAGCACGCAGCAAAGAAGCTCCAGCGCTCACTTGACGTCGTGCCAGAATGGCTAGCCCGTTGGCGGTTGTCGGTCAACGTGGCGAAGACGCAGGCCATAGTGACCGGCAGATGTATGCAGCCTCCCCCCCTCCAGATGCTCGGACAAGAGATACCCTGGCAGCACACCGTGAAGTACCTGGGAATCACCATCGACAGGGGACTCACAATGAAGCAACACGCAGAAGCCACCGCACGACGGACGAAGTTAGCACGCACACAACTCCGCCCAGTCCTAGCCAGCAGCCTCCCCATCCGCACCAAGTTGGGGATCTATAAGACGTACCTGCGGTCCCGTCTTACATACGCGGCCCCCGCATGGTACGCCTTAACGTCGGAAACCAGCAGAAAGAGGCTGCGTGCGCAGGAGACCCAAGCCCTACGCACCATAGTCGCGGCCCCGCGCTACATGCGCAACGACTTGATAAGCCGCGACCTAAAGTGGCAAGGACTGGACGATTTCATCGGACAGCTCACCGGTGCCATGTTTCGTCGTGCGGACAACTCCACCATCCCATCGCTGGTGGGAATTGCGCCGCTTCACACCCGTCCCCCGGACAAGCGGTATAGAGCTCTGCCGAGAGAGCTCATACCACCAGCAGAGTCCCCTGTAAATCCAGGAATCCACAAAGCCGCTGAGAGGCCACCGTCCGCAACGCCGCAGACAGGCCAACACTCTACACCAGCATCACCGTGCAGAAACCAACCACAACAAGCCGCGGAAGAGGCTTAATCGACGTCAAGTCATTCCCGACAAGACCGAGAACATAGGCCTCCCCGCGACAATGCAGCCAAGCCAGCAATGGCGCTAAAAAGACACGCCCGTTGTAACGGGCGGTGAAGAGAACCGCCAAAAAGGGCTCTGCCCTGATATGGCATCCCCACACCAGAAAGGTGTGAGAAGACAACCGTGATTGATTGATTGATTATTCATTCTTTCGTTAGTGGTCTAGCTTGAGAGACGGCCTCAGCTATCCTCAAGTGACACCAAAGTGGGTACGGGGTGAGACAGCCTATGCGGTCCATCCTTAAGCTCATCATAATTGTATGCATGTACTTAGCTAGGGTAATAGTCTAGACTAAGACCTAGCCTGTTTCGTAAGTTTCCTGAATAAACCTTCTGAACAGTCTTCTTGACTTGTCATTCACCCTACAATTGTAATTAATTTTTATTATTTGTTATTATTATTATTTAACGTCATGTGACTTAATGCATGTTGTCTATCCAAAATTTGTACACCTGCATTTGTAGGTCACCTTACTTATCTGTACTGTTCCTATGTTTTACAAATAAACGTATTCTGATTCTGATTTGAGGACGGCAGGTCCAACTATCTGAAGCACAAATGGGGATGGAACGAGACTCCCATGTGTGACTGTGGTCTTCAGGATCAAACTGTGCAGCATATCGTGGAGCACTGTCCAAAACGACGCTTCTGGGGTGACCGGAATGACTTCTATAAAAATTGGCCACAAGAGGCTCTGGACTGGATGCGAAACCTGGATATAGAATTATAAATTCCTATCTTACGCCATACGATTATATAAAACAATGGTCTCACCGGAAGATCAGCGCTGGCTCCCGCGCCAGCATTATGCTCAAGTGGGACCATTTCAGGGCATAGTTTTAGTTGTTTTTTTTTGTAATTTGTTTATTTGTTTATTTTTTTGTCTATGCGTCTGAATAAATTTATTTTCTGTCTTTCTTTCTTTAAATTGTGTTGAAAATATACTCTAGAGCAAGGACCATTAAAACAAGAGGACTGACCATCTCTATACAAAAAGCCGTTCCCCGATAAGTACAACGCCATCTATGCAAAATAATCGTTTTTTAAAATTATTCAACTTTGCAAGCGTGACACAGTAATTAAATGTTACGATTTATTTATTATTAGTTATTTGTGAACTCATTGTTACTCTACTATGTTTCTTTATTCAATTATAACATCGTTAAATGTTTAGTTTTAATTCGCCACATACTTTTTGCCAGAATATCTCTTTGCGATCGGAACACGATCCAAAGTATGGCAACTGTCAGTCCTCTTGTTTTAATGGTCCTTGCTCTAGAGCACGTGTTCATTAAGGATATATTCTGGCAAAAACTAGATAAGTAAGCGATTTAAAACTAAACATTTAATGGTCAGCTGAAAATAAATAAATCGTAACATTTCAAGTCACGCTTGCAAAGTTGAATAATTGTAAAAAATAAATAGATGGCGTTGCACATATCGATCGGTGAAAGACTTTTTGTATGCAGATGGTCAGGTCTTGTTTTAATGGTCCTTGCTCTAGAGCCAAAAATTCGGGTCGGTCAAATACAGTGATATTTCCTAAAATAGTTATTTAATCCTGTCACGATCTTCATTTTATCAACAAATACATAGATACCAAAACACACATATCAAATTGTAACTCCTCTCATTTCTGAAATCAGAATCAGAAATCATTTATTTGCATAGATGCAGTAGGTATATGGATGTTTAAGTAAATTATGGTTCGTTGTATCTAGCTTGCGAGCAAGCGTGCAAATATATAATAAACAATTAAAATGTCGAAAAAATATTCCAAAAAATTACATTAATAAATTCACATAAATATAAAATGTCAAATTAAAATTATAAAAAAGCTAACATAATAGGCATGTCCCAATAACAAATAACTAAATACTACTTGTGTTTGTTTTATATTTTTAATGTGATAACATCACATTTTTTTTGATACAATACTGATACAAAGATCTAAGTAGAAAAGAGAAATTAATCGCGATCCACTGCAGTCTAAGCTGGAATCGAACCAGCGTCTCTGTTATACCGGAACAGCGTCCTATCCGTTAGACCATCAGACCGCTTGTGATTCACAACGAATTAATCCCCTGCTAAGCTTACGAGAGAGATGGCGCTGTAATCACTTTAGTGCTTGTTTTAGGCTGGAAACAGTGCTGGACCGATGGTACGCGCGTACGGTCGATCGGGCGTAGCTATCGCTGCTAAAAAGCATAGGCGCGTTCAGACTGATGCTGACCGTCAGTGCGTGTGCGGCCATACAAAACACGCCAAACCGACAGTACGCGCGTACCATCGGTTGACCACTGTTTCCAGCCTTATATTTTTAATATGTGATGTTTTCATATTAAAAATATAAAACATACACTAAAGTGATTACAGCGCCATCTCTCTCGTAAGCTTGACACTACTGAAATGGCAGGTCAGCTTGAAGAAATGTTGTGAAAGCGCATCTTCTTAGAGTGGTGCTATAAGGTAAACCTTTCAAAAATAAATGGTGCATAAGGTCGTGAGTAACGTATCGTTACCGAAGGTAGAGGATCAATTCGTTGTGAATCACAAGCGGTCTGATGGTCTAACGGATAGGACGCTGTTCCGGTATAACAGAGACGCTGGTTCGATTCCAGCTTAGACTGCAGTGGATCGCAATTAATTTTTCTTTTCTTCTTAGATCTTTGTATCAGTATTGTATCAATAAATACTACACTAATTCAGGTGGTCGAGATACGCCTTTATGCTGTAAAAACAACGATCCAAGAGCCAGTTTGTTCGACTGCGTTTAAAGGCGTTTCCCTCCAGCAGTTTTAGTTCCTCCGGGAGATGATTATAAATAACAATGCACATATTGACTACGTTTGTCTAAAAGATCGTCTTGTGGCTTCGAGGGTGATATAAAAGGTTCATTATTTTTTCCCTGGTTCGCCTTTCCAGAACTTCGCCACGTATTTTAAAATATGAGCTGCCAAGGGTTAATAACATCTTATAGTTTTTAAATACTCACTGTATCTATCGTTTCCTCTCCTATCGTCATAGCTGTCTTCAGATATATCTACATATTCATGGCTATGAATTTCCGTGTCATTTTTAATACGTTTTTTACTTTCTTCTTCATAACTGCCTCGTCCATCATTAAATTGCGGCACATTTTCCTTCGATACTTCGAATGGCCATTCTGTGAACGCAATCAATTAAATGACAATGCAGTTGAGCGGTAGTCAACGGCAACTAAGTAGCGGGCACCTTCGATAGCTTGACAAGTTTTTTTGTGACACTCCCATGGTCTGCGGGCGACGGGGGGAATGACAGCGGGGGCGAGTAAGAAATGTGCGCGCGGCAGGGTACTCCACTGCGTGCACACTTTATACCCTCCCCGCTGTCTTTCCCGCCCCGTCGCCCGCAAACCATGGAGGTGTCACGAAAGAATTTATCAAATTATAGTCTTCACTATTATGAAGTTGTAAAAATGAAATGTTTGTATGTGTCGTTGTGGCTTCATCACGCTAAATCGGCTAAACGGATTTCAACTATTTTTGGTACACGGGTAGCTGGGTATCTCCAGATGGTTATAGGTTATATTACCCGACTATGCTCAAGAAAAAAAGAGGGGTTATGACTTTTTCTCCTCCGCGAACGAAGGCGCCTTCTAGTCTTATAATAAAAAGGTGCCCGCAACTTCGTTTGCGGGGGAGGAAAAAGTTATGAATTATTATAAAGTTGTAAAAAGGAAATGTCTGTACATTGAAGATAATAAAAAAAAACTATCGTAAGGGACTATTTGGAGGTCACTGAAGCGAAAAATATATTATTTGGATTTTTTGTATGTTTGTACGTGTAATCGTTGTCGTTGCGGTTTCCTCACGCAAAATCGGCTAGACGGATTTTAACTATATTTGGTACACGGGTAGCTGGGTATCCCCAGATGGTTACAGGATACTTTTTACCCTACTATGCTCAAGAAAAATAAGGAGTTATGACTTTTTCTCCTCCGCGAACGAAGTTGCGGGCGCTTTCGTTTGCGCGGTGGAGAAAAAAAGTTATGGATTAACTATTATAAAAATATAATAATGAAATGTCTCTACATTGACGATAATTAAAAAAAACTATTGTAAGGGACTATTTGGAAGTCACTAAGACTACGCTGCAGGAAAAAAGAGGGGTTATGACTTTCTCTCCTCCGCGAACGAAGTTGCGGGCGCCTTCTAGTCTAAACTATTATAAAGTCGTAAAAATGAAATGTCTGTACATTGAACATATAAATATTGTAAGGGACTATTCGGAGGTCAATGTAGCGAAAAAGTTTTTTTGGATTTCGATTCAGTGACCTCCAAATACTCCGTTACTTACATATTTTTTAAATATCTTCAATGTACAGACATTTCATTTTGACAGTGACAGGTAACATTAATTACCAAAAGCAAGTTAGTGGGTGTGGCAATGGAAAATTAATAGCTACCTTTGTAAGGCCGGGCGACCCGGGGGGCGACGATTCTGACCGGTCTCCCCGTCGCCTGGACTATTCCAAGTACCTTAAAAATAAAAAATAGGCTAAAAGGGGTAGCTAAGTCTAGTGAATGTTTCGCTTCGAGCCCTAATCTTTCAAAGAAAGGTCATTGTCTCTATTATCGCATAGCACCTAGCTACCGAGTTAGCACGTGCCACTACAACATTTCATTGAAAAACAAACGGTATCGTCATAGTATTAAGGTATAAAAGGTAAAATAATATGAGTGCCGTATTGCTTTGGGGCGCTCTATCGTCCTGCACTATCAAAACGTAATATCTAGAATATTCGTGACATTAAATTTGAACCTTGATAATATGATGATACCGTTTGTTTTTCAATATAGATGTTGTAGTGGCGCGTACTAACACGGTAGCTATCGGCTATGCGATAAGGCCTTTGTTTGAAAGATTAGGGCTCGAAGCGAAAAATTCACCTGGGAAGAGCTGAACTATAACTGAACTTATAATGTTTAAATTAGGAAATGAATAATCTAATCTATCTAATCATGATACATAATATGTGCTATAGTTGATTTTTAAAAGTCATGTTTAGAATCTGATAAACTTTGCGTAAAAAAAACGAAACGTTAACCGACAATAACCCAGAAATCCCGAAACTTTTGCCTAAAAATGCTGCATTTGGGTCGATTTCAGAGCGTTTCAATCGCACTCATTAGTGTCACCGCATTAATGATGCCTTCTATTACAGATTCGAATGAGATACTATAACTCCTGTGTTACTGTACCTCTACACAATATCTAAAAATGCCATTCGAAACTGTAATAGAAGGCACCATTAATACGGTGACACTAATGATGGCGGTTGAAATGCTCTGAAATTTACCAATTTCCAAGTCGGTTGCGTCTTACGTCACCGGTGTGATGTAGTCCATAGAACTCAGTGAAATTATTTTTTGCGATTTTGATGTAGCTCAATTTACGGTGTGTCTGCGAATTTTGAGCAGCGGTGTGGAGAGCAAGCGGCAAAATCGTGACGCTTACGGCATGTCACTGCAATAGGCTTACCTATGTTCTACAAATATATAATTAATCCGTCGGTTAGATAATCAGAAAATATTGGACACGCATTTTTCTTTTGTCAAACAAAAAAAATATGAAGATATAGTCCGTTCAAGTATCCCGTGACGTTACGCCATGCGACCGTTTTTCGCACTGCGTGACGTCATGCACCTCCACTCCCAAACTTCGACGCGCTTTATCTTTGGTTTCTTTCGTTTGTTTGACAATAACATTTTTATACCCAGGAAACTACCCTATTCTGTACCTTCACCGTAATTTGAGCAACGGTGTGCCCGAAGCTTAAGAGTCCCTGGTAAACGGGTTCTCCATACAAACGTAGTTACGCCCTCATTTTAAAACGACTAGCTAGTTTACTTTGAAACTTTGTACTTAGAATAAGTTAATGTAGGTTATGCAGGCCTGTAATTAGTTTATGTAGCTTCAGATACCATAGTAAAAAAAAAATACAGCGAATTTAAGTTTTATATAAGAAACTTGTTTTTGCTGTAATTCGTTTGTTTTATAAACTAGAGCCATATAAACTAATTATAAGCCAAGATATACCTCATGTCATTGTAACTATATGCAAAGTCGTGTTACAATCCAACACGTAGTTTTAAAATGAGAATGAAACTCCGTTTGTATCGGAAGGTGAAATTCGAACGAGCTTGCCGGGGACTCTTAATTTGTTTTATTTGAATTAGTAGAATTTATATTTCAATAATTACCGCAATTTTGAATTTTTTCGTACTGGTTATCTCAATCCGTTCAGTTAAATAATAAGTCTTGTCGGAGCTAACGTATGGCAAGCTGTAATAAGCCATCAATTTTCCGGAGAGATCTAGAAATTGCACACCCGAAACGATTATCAAGTCTTTAGGACTGGTCCGTTTTATGGCGAGATATTGTATGTGGCCTGAAATGGAACAGAATGTTTAGTAGCAGATCCCAATAGGCTAGTGCCCAATAAAACATAATTAGTTCGTCAGCAAGGTTATCAGAAAATAAAGGACACATATTTTTTCCTTACTCAATTAATTAAAAATTGTGAAGATATACCCCGTTATAGGTTCTCGTGACGTCACGCCGTGCGAAAGTTTGTCACACGGCGTGATTTGGCGCCCCCACTCCCAAACTTTGACGCGCTTGATCTTTGTCTTTTTTTGTTTGATTGATAAAAGAAAAAATACATGCCCAATATTTTTTTAAATCTGACGGTCTAATTAGTTTTTTTTTTACCCAGGAAACTACCCTATTGTAGAGTGGTTTACAGAGCAAAGGTGCACCCCTTGACCTTATAATGAACCCACGTGCCAAATCTGAAATCTCTAGGATCAGCTGTTTAGCCTGTGCTTTGATATGTCAGTCAGTCAGTCAGTTTCTTCTTTTATATATATGTATGTATATATAAGATCCCCGGCAACTTCAGCCAAATATCACATTTCCATACAAACGGAGTTTCGTTCTCATTTTAAAACTACCTGTTGGATTGTAACGAAACTTTGCATATACAATGACATGAAGTATAAATAGGTCTCTAGTTAGTTATATTGCTCTAACATATAAACCAAACGAAATGCAGAAAAAACAAGTTTCGTATTAAAAACTTTTTTTTTTTTTTACTATAGTATCTGACGCTACATTAACTAATTACAGACCTGGATATACCTTTATTCTAAGTACAAAGTTTCAGAGCAAACTAAGCGTAACCACGTTTGTATGGAGAACCGAGCTTGCCGGGGTCTCTTAAGATGAGATATTTCTGAGCGAATATAAAAAAATTATGTACCTGCTTTAGGATTTTCAAAGGCATCATTAGAAAACGCATTGGAGATTGTGTCGAAGTCATTCTTCATCATAAATCTGAATGCGAAGAAAAATTCCACGTTGGATGTGGCAACAGTGATAAGGGTGAAGCGGGAGGGGTGCTCGCTGTATACACGGATGTAATAGGTGCCTAATCCTAGAGTCCTGTATTGCTGCACCTAGATGTGATATGATTATATTATATTACACTATATTAGGTGTTATTAGATTAGATAAAATTAAGCTAGCGAGTAGCGTCTTCCATCGCGAAGCCAAAGATGAAACAAAATTCGACGTTGAATGTGGCAACGGTGATGAGGGTGCACCGGGAGGGGTGGTCGTTTCATACGCGGATGTAGTAGGTGCCTACTTCTAGTGTCCTATATTGCTGCACCTAGATTAGATTAAATTATATTAGACTAGATTAGGTAATAATAGATTAGGTAAAATTATGCTAGCGAGTAGTTAACAGGTGGGTATAAAATGATTGTAATGTATTATTCACTTCTAAACTGATATCACTATTAAATATGAATATGAAATAGTAGATTGTTTGACAAGGGGCTAAAATGAGCCATTATGACACGAAGTGATTATTCGGACGAGCTCACGGAGTGAGCGAGGAAAAATATGTCTGAGTGTCATGATGGCTTTTAGCCACGTGTTAAGCACTCTGCTTTTCACTTCGACTGCGAGAAAATAAGAAAGACTTAACATTAAAATTTTATATTTCATGAAAAACTAAAAGTACAGTTTGAGCAATTCTATCAGTAAGTAAGGCCAATCTGATCAGGTTGGTTTGTTTGTTTTTAATTATTCGTAAGGAGTTTGTAGCTAGTTTTTTTGTCAGTGTCATAGAAATGTGTATGCTATTATATGGCTTTCTTTTAGACCCTAGGGGCTAAATTTACTATTTTAGTCTCGCTTCGCGAAGCTAATATGACGTACTTTATGAGCAGGAGAAGTGAAAAACACATTTTATGCAGACTGCTGAAAATTAAATCAGTTACCTTAATATGTGACATGTTCACAACAGCATGATAGTGTTGTATAGTTGTGTTTCTGTAGTCGTACATTATAGAATTTACATTTTCGCCTGACGTTGATACTGTGACGGCCGCGAGCTCTTCTGTAACACTGAACTGTAAACAAATATCAATATGATATTTAAATATAACATGTAATAACACGTTTGGCACGACGCTGGCGGTCCCAGGTTCGAATCCCGGCCAGGGCAAGTGTTTGTGTGATGAGCGCGAATGTTTGTTCCTGGGTATTGGATATTTTAGCATTATAATTTAGGTATCTACATATTAAGTATATCGTCGCCTAGTATCCATAGTACGAGCTTTGCTTAGTTTGGGATTAGGTCAATTTGTGTAAGGTCCCTAAAAAAAATCGGTCAAGTGCGAGTTCAATTCACGCACCGAGGGTTCCGTAAAAATGTTCACTTACCCTAACTTTATTACCCAGTGCCGGTTGAGTTAAGTTTGCACCTGATATCTATAGCGTTGGATACAAATGAGGTGCAAACTTAGCGCAACCGGGTGGTTCAAATAGGTTTTTTGCAAATAAAAAAAATAGCTAGTTAGAGACATGACTATAATTTTCGTGATTGTGAAAATTTCAAAATTTTCACTTGGCAAACTTCGGAGATAAGGGGGGGGGGGGGGGAGGTTTACATTTTTCTTTATAAAACAAAAACTAATAACAATAAAAAAAAAAAAAGTTCAATAATGTGCTGGTCAAGTTCTTTTATACGATACCCTATTTGACTCAGTAGCTAGAGTTTTAATTTTTACCCCCCTTAGTCGTCGTGGTTTTAGAAAATTAAAATACATTTTTAAATATTTCCTGTGCAATACATGTGGGCTGACCATGTTTATAAATATTCCAAATTTCAAGTAGATAGCGTAAGTAGTTTTTGAGATATGGCGCTCTAATAGTCGGACAGACAGACAGAGTCGCACCATAAGGGACAGGAATGTTGTACCTTTTTAGTACGGAACCCTAATAAACATAATAACATTAATATTACAGGTCAATTTTACACAAATCAAACTATTCCCATAGTAAGCTTAATAAGGCTTGTGTTATGGGTACCTGAGGACGATATATTCAATAGATACAATTTCTTCATATACATAGAGAACATGGTTCTTGGCTCAATGGTTGCACATGAAAACAATTTAATATACAGGGTGTCCCTAAAACCAACACCAAAATTAAGAGGGGTGATAGAACAGCTCATAAGCTATCATTTTTACTTTAGTAAATTTGACCTAAATAAAAATATCATAGTTTTCGAGATGTTGGCACTTTTAAAAAAGTCATGACTTTTGATTTTTATTTTTATTTATATTTTTTACCGACAAAGTATCATGACATGTAATAAATTTAAATAACATTCGATAGGATGGATATGTTTTTGGTAACATCTTGCAAAAAACCCGTTACCAGTTCGTAGCGTTTTGCGTTACCTCCCTCTTTGGCACGGGTCCCCCGGCTTATAATTGGGCCGGGGTAGTCGGGGGGGCGTCGTGGTAGAATCTTAGGGACCCTATGGCGCTCCCCATAACGACAAAGACGGAAAACGCCGGAGTGGGTTTAGTAGGAAGTCTCTTTTCACCCCTCTTCCCTTTAAGAGGGGCCGGAAGGAGGAGTCTCACAAAACCCCCCAAATGGCTTCCATACGTAAAAGTATTCTCACTTCGTATATAAAAAGGTAAAATCCCTCGCTGTGTGACGTCGCATGTCTTCCAAGCCAAAATGCAGTTCAATGCACACCGTGTCAGTCCGTTTCATCAAGATTTGGAGTTAAACTTCATATATAGAACATTTTTAACGCGCACGCGCTTTCTCAATGGCGAAGGATAGGAAAAATTGAATGACACTTTCGAAAAGTGATCGATTCAGTATAGCTTGACAAGTTGTTTCGTGACACCACCATGGTCTGCGGGCAACGGGGGGAAAGACAGCGGGGGCGAGTAAGAAGTGTGCGAGTATTTAGATAATTTTTAACGCGCACGCATTTGCCGTGCCAATGGATGCGTGGCTAGAGGCGAATCTAGTCGTCAGCGTGCCGAATTACCCTGGGACTAGTGACCCCTGAATAAATAAAAAATAAAATAAAATAAAATTTGTTTATTTCAAGTTAGCACAGGACTCATAGTTAATTTAATGACAATAATAATAATAACATCACATGGTCACATTAACTTATTCTAATATGCCTCGAACAGCAATGCTGCATGTACGGGCAGTCCAGCCTGTCTGCTATCATTGCCAGGACGGTATTGGAGCTGTCCCGGACCCTGCGCACCAGGGATGCAGCGCGCAGGCGCATAGTCGCATGGAAGCACGCAGTGCGCGCCTCCGCGAACATGCCCGATGCACTGCAGCAGCGGGGCAGCCCCATCACCGCCCTGATAGCGTTGTTGAAATGGACGCAGAGGGCGCTGTACGCTCTCTGCGTGTAGTTTACCCATAGGCTACCCGTGTACAGGGACGTACAGTAAGCTTTGAATAAAGTTATTTTTACATCCCTCGAACATCGTGCAAACCTACTGGCTATCATGGACTACCCCGCACGCGCAGAGCCCTCCGCTCCCTTTCCAAATGCGCATCATCCTTGAGGTCGACCGTCAAGATATAGCCCAGATATTTAAACTGAGTTACCCTTTCTAGTGGAGTACCGTTTAGCCTAATGGGTGGGACACTAAACGGGCGTTTTCCAGCGGCCTCAAAGACCATGTATTGACTTTTGGTCACGTTATACTTCGAGCCATGATCCAGAGCGTACCCTTCACACATACCGATAAGCCTCCTGAGCCCACACACCGACGCGCTCAGCAGCACCATATCATCTGCGTAACTTAAGTTGTTGACGCACACCCTGTCCACATGACATCCGACATGCTGGCTGCTGAGCGCGACGATGAGTGCATTCACGTCGAGGTTGAAGAGCGCGGGGAGGTCAATCCCCCCTGCCTCACCCCGCACTGCAGCCGGTATGGGTCCGACGTTGCTCCCGCCGATCTCACAGTATTAACCTGATGTCCGTACCAGTATTTAAATATGTTTATAAATTCTATCGGTAAGTTAATACCCCCTAGCTTTCCCCATAACACTTCGTAGGAAACCAGGTCAAAGGCCTTGGACAAATCGAGGAAGCACGCGTAGACTGGAGTATCCCGATCGGTGTAATATCTGACGGCATGCTTAAGACACAGTATAGCATTTTCTGTAGACAGTTAGGCCGAAATTCAAACTGATTATCGTGAAAATTCATGTATTGTTCTAACTGTGTATTAAGCATGGCGTCAAACACTTTGGCAATGATCGTCGTGAGTGAAATAGGTCGGTAGTTACTCGCGTCGCTAACATTACCAGTTTTGTTTTTTATCACTGGCACTACAATAGTTCGCATTAACTCGTCAGGTAGTTATGAGTGGCTTATACATACAGAGAAGAACATTGCTAGAAGTCTCGATATATGTGGCCCAGCGTACTGGAGGAGCTCTATGCTGAGGCCGTCGTGCCCAGGGGATTTGCCCCTCGATATAAACTTAATGGCTTTTGCCACATCCTTGGCAACACATCTCATTACCCCTGTGCCATTTTCAGTGCCAGCACTAAGCACCTCCCGCCATGATCCGACCGTAGTGGTCTTTATATGAAAATGCTCCTTAAATATGTCCGCAATGGCCTTGGGCTCACACACTCCCCCCACACTCACTGGGATACCAGGTCTAACATTCATTCTGCTGGTTCCCTGCCAAAAACCGCGAAAGTTTCCACTAGCGTGCTGTTCGGCCAGGGCATCCATTTTTATCTGGTCCTGGTGGTCCTGGCACCACTTTAAACGTGACTTAAATATCCGCCTACTTTTACACATTTCGTCATAAACATTACCAGACACTGGTTTACCAACGGACATCCATTGTAGAAAATTAGACCTGGCAACCCTATGAGCCTCCCCGACGTGTTTGTTCCATCCCATCACATGTGGAACCTTAGCCCCTCTGACCGTGCTTCCCCAACTGACCTTGGCCGCGTCACAAAGGGCGGTAACAATGTCATTGTATAGCCCATCAAGAATACGCCTATGACCTAAGTTATTACAATGGTCATCGGCACATGATATAAATTCGTCATTAAAATCTAAACATCGTAATCTTTTATTACACTCGTAGGTAAATCGTGATACCTGTTCGCTTGACCTCTCACCCCATACAATCCCTTTATCCGTTGATATCCTGCTTGGGAGCTTAGGTATTATGAGTTCTAAATTACACTCGACAATAAGAGGAAAGTGATCAGACCACAGGGCATCATATTTCACGTAAATAAGGCTTAACCCTTACCTGGTACGTGGGGCTCTGCTGGGTTTGAATATTTTATCCCTAGCTGCTCGTGGGAACGCAAATGGCGGCGATGTGGTTCGCAACCCATCACGTCTCGGTTCCCAGCGAGAGCAAAGAGTGGGCTATGGAGAGCAGCTATGCTACGTTAAATGAAAGGGGAGGAATGAATGATAAAAAAAATGAAGTATGAGAGATGATGGATGCGAGAAATATTGATATTCTGTGTGTGAATGAGACAAAGCGAAAGGGTTGTGGCAGCACAAAAGGTAGAGATTAATGAATGTTGATGAAGCGGCAAGCAAGCCGTAGCAAGTGGAAGGAGGTAGTCTCTGCCTACCCCGTAATGGGATTAAGGCTTGATTTTATGTATGTATGTATGTACGCACTTTCTCAATGGCGAACGATCGGAAAGAGTGAATGACAATTTTGAAATATGATCGCATGACTATAGCTTGACAAGTTGCTTCGTGACATTCTCAAGATCTGCGGGCGACGGGGGGAAAAACAGCCGGGGCGAGTAAGAAGCACACTTTATACCCGTCCCCGCTGCCTTTCCCACCCATGGCCCGCAGATCCTGGAAGTGTCACGAAAGAAATTGTCAAGATATAATAAAAAGAGTGGACTTTGACGGGTTATAATTTTACCAGTTTCTTATAATATAATCCCCAAACCAATATTATATGTAAAGGTGATATCAGACATTTCACTTGAATGAATGTCACCCGAATGAATTCATTAGTGAACCGATCCAACGGTGTTGAATCGGTTCACTAATGAATTCATTCAAAATTTTTGTTTCACTTTTCGTTCAGACATGTCACTGAGTGAAAAATGTAAAATGAAACAAGAAAATGAAAGAAAAGTGAACCATCTGATATCACCTTAAGTGGAGAAATTCACTTTCAAATACGGCGAAGATCGCGATAGACCATGATGGCCGCTGCAGGACACTATCGCAAGTGCAGACTTCTGGCCGAAGGGTGTGTTTAGGTAGTTTCTTTTCATAGACGACGCAACGGAGCCACGGAGTTACGTCGCCTAAATCAAATTAGTTTTAAGTTATTTTTTTGCATTTTGTAGTTTTGTAGTTCACAGTGCCTTGGTTTTTACTGTAATGCTGTGTAACTTTTTGAATAATAAATAAATAAATGATTTTTGTAGAAATCCAAAGACGATATTTACCCGTAAAACATTGTTTTGGTATTTGTTCTTTCGCAGAACTTTCGATATAATCACATTTCGTGCGAATTCTAGTACTGTAGCCGTGATGTATTGATGTAACTGAAAAAAAAATCAGCATGTACAACCATTTCACGCAAACGAATTTGCGGGCTTCTTCTTTTTTTTCTTGAACTTATTGCTTATTTTTATAAACAAAGATCAGAAACAAATGAAAAAAAAATTCGACGATACTGGACTTGAACCAGTGCCTTGAGCCAGACCGGGGCAGCACGCTCTACCATCTGAGCTAATCGTCCACACCAGTAGTCGACGAATTTTGTCATCTGTTCTTGCTTATGGATCTCTGTATGGTGCATCCGCTTATTGCTTATTAGTTAGTACACAATAAAAGGGTAGTTTCCTGGGTAAAAATATATTATTCTAATTAGTCGTCAGTTAGATTATCAAAAAATATTAGACACGTATTTTTTCTTTTGTCAATCAAACAAAAAAAAGATAAAGATAAAGCGCGTCTAAGCTTGGGAGTGGGGGCGAAAAACGGTCGCACGGCGTGACGTCACAGGGAAATTTAACGGGCTATACCTATCTTCGTAATTTTTTGTTTAATTGACAAAGGACTATTGTTATATTTAATGGATATAAATAACTAAAACTAAAGTTTATAATAATTATACCGATAAGGGCCCCCGTGGCATAGTATCAAAAATACTGGCAGCATTTTTTAGTTCTTCTACTTCGTTTCTGGACGTGAAGAAAGTCATAATACTCCTCTGTGGTTTAGCGTACTCGGGTAAAAAAATATCCTATTAACATCCATGGTTAAAATCAGTGAAGCCGTTTAGACGCGTCACATACGACAAAACGGCTTTTATTTTGGTAAGGAAACAATATTCGTACATGAAGAGTTTTAGATTTAGAGTTTTTCGCTTCACCACTTCCGGTTTGAAAGACCAAAAATACAATACAATACAAAATACTATTTATTGCACACCTCATATACACAGACATACAGACACTAGAAAGTTACAATTAAATGGAAGAAAACAACATGCAGTTTTATCGTTAAATAGCGAGTGGCTACCCAAATACTGTCTGTACGGATTTTTTAAAAGACAATAATTTTAATTGAATACTGGGTGCCCGCAACTTCGTTCGCGGAGGAGAAAAAGTCATATCCCCTCTTTTTTTCTTCAGCATAGTCGGGTAAAAAGTATCCTATAATCATCTGGAGATACCCAGCCACCCATGTACCATAAAATAGTTGAAATCTAATGTAATGGAAATAATCCCGACCAGGGCAAGTGTTCGTGCGAGCACGAATGTTTGTTCTTGGGTCTTGGATGTATTTAAGTATTACAATTTATGTAATGTATTATGTATATCTTCGCCTAGTACCCATCAAGCTGTACCTTCTTAGTTTAGGACTAGGTCGATTTGTGTATGTCCCTGATATATTATTTCTATTTTTTTATTCTAGCTAAATGAAGTGAGTCTATTGGTTGTTCTCAAACACATCCCTCTTGATGCATCCTCGCAGATCATCATCATCATTTCAGCCATAGGACGTCCACTGCTGGACACATGCCTCCTCAATAGTTTTCCTCATTCCAAGCTGCGTCTCCATCCGAGAACCTTTCTGCTCCAACAGGTTGGTTCGTCTACGAATCTCCTCATTTCTGATTCGATCTCGTAGAGAGGTATAGGAATTTCGAGGGAAAGCGAGGTAGAGGAAGGCCAAGACGAAATTAGTTTGAGCAAATAAAAGAAAAGGTTAAAGTCATGTCTTACCAAGAAGGAAGCGGAGGAGGAAGGAGGAAGCCCAAGAAAGAAGCGGCTGGCGATTACTACAACGACAGCGTAGCTCTTAAATTGAAGAAGAAGAGAGGTATCCTCGCATGTCTGGTGGAAACGCAAACTTAGACGAGGGCGGCGCACGACCAGTTCTTGTTGAGTACCGTGAAGGTGTTAATCCTTCACCATGACCGTATGTAAAAGTAGTTTATATTCGAAATTAGGAACATCAGCTGTCTCGTTCTAGCTTTATGTCATTAGGTTAAGTCTTAATACAGACGTTGAATAAAAAACTTAAACCCGTACCAGCTCCTTTTTATTTTATACCACCATATGCTACACCCCACAAATTGGTGAAGGTGCGTGGGGCTCCGCACGCTACGCTCGGCAGAGGCGGCATTGGGTTGCAATAAGACCCGTACATCGAGTGGAGGACGTGACTTCTTGCGGATGCATTTAGTTGCTGACGCACGGTCATCTACGACGAGTTCAGCAAAGGCACAGTCTTCGTATATTACGGTCAGCAGAGGCAAGAGCCTCATATTGCTTCGGAGGGAAGAAAAAAAAACGAGAGAAAAAAAAAGTGACACAGAGCTGAGCGTCGCACGGCAAGCAATTTTACGGTGATGCTATTAATTCAATACGTATAACTTACACCCCACAGTACTTGGGGGTCTTTGTTCAGAACTGGACGCCTTTAAGCTGATTTGACTTGTATGCAAGGTTTATTTACCACAGTCTGCATGTCGTTCGGCTCTATATTCAGTACTTGGCCCTTCGTAGAAGCAGCTATGGTGTAAAACATGTTGACGACCGTCTCATAACCGATCCAGTCAGAACACTGTCCGGTTCCCACAAAATTCACCTGTAAAAAATCATTCAAGCTTAGTCATGGTCATAATTATTTAGTGGTGGTGGTGGTGGCGGCGATGGATGAATGCAGTTACTCTTATTACTAAAATCGATGACATGGTTCCTAAGAACAGATTTTCGTATGTCTTTTAATTTCAGATTTTCCCATACTGACCGATCTAAATGTGCCATCCTGTATAAAAGAATATTGATTTCTATTTCATTGCTTGTTTCAGAAAAGCACTATACAAGCTTCGGCGTGAACAGGGATTGTCAGCTTCGTATCTCTAGATGGCCTCGTTAATACGCGGCCGGCAATCCCCTATTCCCCAATTTCTGCAATAATGTACTATTCTTGATAGAAAGCAATTACCATTGTTCCTTCATACATACATTATCTATCAGATTACTGGTTTATAGTTCCTTTGATTTTGACCGTAAATTGTGCTCAGATGCTTAGATTTTCACGCACTTTCCACAAAAAATTATGCATGCACAACAAACCACCACCAGGCAGTATATTCCTCGACATGTGTTTCGTCTCATTTTCAAACCCTCATAGCTTCGTCTCAGTTAAATAAGGGGATAGAAGTTTGTATAGGTCTCCCATAACAGGGGATAAAAGTATTTATGAGGCTTTCGTCAGGTTTATAGTAACATCATCATCATCAACAACAACAACAACAACAACAAAAACAACAACAAGCACAGACCCTTGGTTTAAACAGTAAACTTAAGCAATTAAGTTTATATATATTATCATGAAGACATAAACTTAATTTCTTGATACCATATGGGCGAGATGGACCGTTGGACTTATTTACGGTACTCTATGAAACGGCCAAGCCATACTTTTGAAACGAAGGTGTAGGGTTAGTAAACTCAGGGCTTAGATAGAGGCTTGAAGCCAATTGATGCCATACTTTTAAAATCAAGGTGGTACGGTCAGTAAAGTCAGGGCTTAGGGGCTTGACTTTTCCTGGGATCTGATAACTTTTTTACAGCGAAAGCATTATGAGCATGTGAGTCTTGGCCGCCAATTTTACATTAAATGTTTTTGGTGGGATTACATTATCTATCATTTAGAAGTTTATCTTAAGAAACGCCAAATAATATTTTCTTCTGTTTCCGCGATTATTAGGTTAGGTTTAAAGATCATTTATTCTCATTAAGAATTTTACAATTCACTTATTATGAGAACTTAAAATTATACTTATATTAAACAGCGAGCGTTAGAAAAAAGTAAGAAGGTACTTCTATACAAAATACGCGGACAAGTTTTACTAATGTATGCATACCCGTTAACTAAGCAATGCGCTCATGCGATGCGCTCACATATTGTAAACAAGATAACGAATGTTACAGAGATACTCGGCCTGGAAGTGGCTTAGCGTAGTTGGTTATTGTATGAAGTATCTAGTATGAATGTAAAAACAAAAAATATTTTACAATTATTTATTTACATGTTTAAAGTATATATATTATGAAGTGATAATATATATGGTTTTTTTTTATTATTATTATAATTATTTCTATTTTTAATTTTACAGTTTTGTTTTATTTTTATTTGATGAATTATATTGAAATATTATGCTTACTTCGTTTTTTTGAAGAAATTAGTATCAAATGCACATATTATATCTAGCTGTATATATTTCTGACGTGTTGCATAAGGCTTTTTTTAAAGCGATATATTGACTTACAATGTTTTATAATTTTTGGTAGCTTGTTATAAAGCTGAGCCCCTTCATACAACAGACTTTTTTTGCCATAATTGGTGCGTGATGACCGTAATATTATATCGTTTGCATTTCGAAGATGAATTTTTTGTTTAGTTTTCTTTTTGTTGAAGTTCATTTGGGTATGTATTGTTTTATTAAATATTTTACGAACTAAAATACAAGTCTTATATATATATGATTATTTTATATTAAGCAGCTTGGATTCTTTGTATATTTTACTCGAGGGTGTTAGATAGTTGTACTGAAACAGTGTTTTAATTAATTTGTTTTGAGTTATTTGTAATGACTTAAGATTACTTTTAGCAGCTGATCCCCAAACTTCAACCAGGTAGTCTAGGTGAGGCTTGACCAACGCGTTATAAATAGTGTACCGAACCTGTTGGGGGAGAAATTTAGCAGTACTACGTAGTGCTCCTGTTACGGATGATATTTTAGTTTTGATTTTTTCTATATGCGGTTTCCAATTTAGGTTTTTATCCAAAATAAGGCCGAGGTATTTTTCTTCATCTACGTTCTTAATAATTTGACTGTCTATTTTTAAAGGATCGTAATCAGTAATTTTCTTGTTCTTTCCGTGAAAAATTATGTAATTCGTTTTATCAATGTTAATTGTAAGAAGGTTATCACGAAACCAGTCGTTTAGAAGATTAAGGTCTTTTTGTGCTTCTTCTATAACATTAGTAATATTATCACCAAAGTAAAATAAACTTGTGTCATAGTGTGATATCTCCTTTTAGACCCACCTGGAAAATATCATTGATATAAATAAGAAATAATAAAGGACCCAGAATGGATCCTTGAGGCACACCGCAGGTGAGTTTTTTTGGGCTACTTTCGTGATCACCTATTTTTACAATTTGATAACGGCTAGATAAGTATGATTCGAATATTTTGTATGCAGTTTTCTTAATGCCGATTGAGCTAAGTTTGTTAAGTAGCATCTCGTGACTAATTGTATCGAAGGCCTTTTTTAAGTCTATAAAGACTCCGAGTACTATTTGCTTTTGGTCAATGTTTACTTTAATTTTTGTCACCAGGTCTATGGTAGCTGAAAGTGTGTTTGATTTATTTCTGAATCCGTACTGTTTTGTGTACAAAAAGTTTATTGAATTTAAATATGTGACAAGACGATAAGGATTATTTTTTCAAAAATTTTTGACAAGACCGGAAGTATCGAAATTGGTCTATAATTTCCTGGATCAGATTTTTTTCCTGTTTTGAACAGAGGCGTGACTTTCGCGATTTTTAAAGTATCGGGGAAAGTTCCCGTTTCTAAACACTTATTTATACATCTAGTCAGCTCATCAGTTATAAGATCTTTTACGCATCTGATGGATTTTGCGCTTATGCCATCCAGTCCAGTACTCACATTTAGTTTTAGATTATGAATGATGCTTTTAACTTCGTGTGATGTAGTTGATGTTAAATATTGCAGTTCGGTGTTTGGTACTTCACTTCTATAAGGAGCAAGTGTTGAGGTCATTTGATGTTTACTGGTGATTTCATGGGCTAATTTGGTCCCAATACTTGAGAAAAATTCATTGAAAATTTCGCAAATCTCTTTTTCTTCGGTAACATTCTTGTCATTAATTTGTATGGTTGTAGGAACAGAAAAATCTTTTGTTTTATTAGCAGTAAGATTATTAATTAGTTTCCACATTTTCGCCGGTTTTCCTTTACATTCGTTGAACTTTTTGTTGTAGTATACGTCCTTTGCTATTTGTATATTCTTTGTTACCATATTTCTTGCTTTTTAAACTGTTCTTCGTTTTTTTTTGTTATAGACATTATTTTTAAATTTTCGCCATAGTATGTTCCTGTGATCTATTTGTTGTAAAATTTCTCTGTTTATCCAATCTTGTTTTGGCTGGTTCAGTGTTTTAGTCTTATAGATTTTGCTTTTTTCGATGTTCAGGGAGAGTTTCTTTTCTAATATAGCATATTCACTGTCTTTATTATTACTGTCATCTGCTTCCATTCTTTCGTATAACTTATCATAGTTTATTGCCGAATATTTAAGTTTCTTAACTGACGGAGGTTCATATTTCTTTGCTTCAAAATAAAGTTGCTTATGGTCGGACATTGCTGAATCCATAATTGCTATGTGAAAATTGTTTTCCATAAGATTGGAGCAAACATGGTCTATGATGGTTTTTGTGTCAGAAGTTTCCCGTGTACAATATTTTTTATTTATTTTATTTAAAATTTTGTATCCATTTTCTATTACTCATTGAAATAAAACAATTTAACGGATTATATCGCGTATATTATCTCATTTTAGTTCCCGACGTTTCGGAAGCTTTCCAGCTTTCCATGGTCACGGGAGGACTGAAAAAAGATGTATTTTCCTCTGTCAAAGTTACAATTTGCACATATCAGATGTCAAGCACCGTCGGTTAATAGGTCTGCAGTCTGTGAACATGTCATTGACAAACCAAACCACTCAATTAAGTTTGATAAACCTTCTATCCTTGCCAAAGAAAAAATATATTTTCCCAGGATGCTACGCGAGGCTATTGAGATTAAAAAGCATCCTAATTTCAATAGAGAAGATGGATTGTCACTACCCCCAGCTTGGGATCCTGTAATACATCTCATCAAGGAACAAGCGAGACACAGGACTGCAAAACCTTAATTTCCGAACAGTGTAAAATATCTTATCTGTTCAAAAGTAGTTCAATAGTCTCTGTTTTTTAAATATTATAATTAGCAATGAGGGAGCCTGGGAGTATTTCTTTGCAGCGTTTCTTTTCTCCTCAGTACGCCTCATTTGTGAAATGCTGCTTGGTAAATTATTGGAATAAAATAATTAAGCCCTTCTGGCACATGTGTAACTATCTTTACAGCTTAGGCCCATCTGGCATGTATGTACACCTTTATTTGTGTTTTTTCAAAAATGGGTAGTTTGCACAAATTGTAACTTTGACAGAGGAAAATACATCTTTTCTCAGTCCTCCCGTGACCATGGAAAGCTGGAAAGCTTCCGAAACGTCGGGAACTAAAATGAGATAATATACGCGATATAATCCGTTAAATTGTTTTATCTCAAACGCCAAATGTTTATTTGTAAAAGAAATTATTGATACCTGTAGAGGCCTTTGTTTAATTGTGAACCTTAAATTAAATTTTAAGTCATTAGCATCCACTTTAGAGACTAACAATGTTTTGGCAAAATATTTTATTCAAAAAAATCGTATATATATTGTTGTCTAAACCTACCCCTGTACCGCTCGAAAGCCAATCGAGACAGCAAGATATACACAAACTTTCGAACAAAATACAACGCCAAAACATAATTCACTACCTTTGTACTTAATATCGATTCTATGGAGCTAATTCAATGCAAACATTTTATTTCGGACTTGAGATCCATAGGGTTAGGTAATACCTACAATAGTATTACAATTTAGACATAACAAAACATTTATAATTTTCGCGGCGCTACAGCTGTGGTGTGCAGCGTAACTAACGAACACATACTCATCTCTCCTCCCTTATATTAATTCGCACCTTACATTATTGAGCAGTAATAAATCATATTCAAACAGGGCGAGTCCCAACGCTGGCCCAGCGTACTTACTTACTTTACATTATAATATTGTATAGTAATATAATAATTATATGATATTATGCTGATAACAATGCGTTTTGTGTAATTAGCACAATTAAGACGCTTTCAAAATACTTGCTGTGGTATGGGTTCTGATAAATATCATTAAGTGTATCGGGGGGCATTTCATTAAGAATATTATAGGTAACAAGTATCCCCAAGTACGTTTCCCATAAGAATTATTACACGTTGGTAAGACGAATGGAGGTAAGTACTCCAACTTTCTAAGTCTTTCAGGTTTGACTTAGAATGCTGTTTGTGCTGCCTCGACTGCGTGTGATGAGTGACGCGTAGCGCTTCCTCATGATGTCGAAAAAGCAGTTTGTTTGAGCCTCAGCGAACATCGCTGAAGCACTACAATACCGCGACAGCCTAAACAGCATCCTAAATGCAGCATTCTGGACGTACGCCCGCTGTGGAAAGTTAGCCCACAGGCCGCAAGTGTAGAACGTTTGACAAAAAGCTAATGCAGCTTACCTCAATGTATTTCTCCTGAGCAAGCCTCTGGACCTCAGACCTGTAGTTCACGTCTTCTTTACTAGGCATCCCACCCACGAACACATATAAGTGTGTTCCCGGTATAGCCTTCTCCATAGCCGATATGGTAGCCTGAAACACGGTCTGTACGCATGTCTTGCTGCCTTTCTCTAGGGCTCCCAAGTCGTCTACAGCGTCCTCAAATTGATTCAAATTCTTTGTCCGGGTAACGTACGTGCCGTTATAAGCTGTGGAAAGGTAACTCATCATCGAATAAACATAACAAGCGTACGTTGCACCAGTAATGGACATGGACCCAGTAATGGACGAAGAGTATTTTAAAAAAATATTTAGATAAGTGGGTCGGGCTGCGGAGCGTTTCAACCACCGCTACGTTTATGTAACAAATTAATGGAGAATAAAATGACAAACGCATCAGAGTTTTAGGCATAAGGTAAATTGCATGGCATCATTTTCTATTTCCATTCAAAAAAAATATTGAATTTCGTCACGCATGATGTAAAAAATTCGTTATGTAAAAGCGCGAGCGGTTAAAGGTTTGGTGGTGAACCGATAAAAATCCTCGTTACAACATAGAATTGGTTGTGTAAAGTCGGTTTACGGACGATAATTTTACGTGATAACATCGTTGTGTTGATGGTGTAACACCGGAGGAGTCGCCCATATGTTGCCAATCTTTGAGTGGCCTGTTAACTCGCTTTTTGATGAATCCCATGATATACGCTCCGGAAACACCTCATAGGGAAGCACATACCACAACTAGCAAGTTTGTGGTAAAAATGAGCGTGATGCCAGATTATTTTTAGGATGTCAAGACTGAAATAAAACAATTTAACGGATTATATTGCGTATATTATCTCATTTTAGTTCCCGACGTTTCGGAAGCTTTTCAGCTTTCCATGGTCTCGGGTGGGCTGTCACCCTCTGTCCTGTCTGTGGATGTCAAGATTGGCAAGTCCAGATCATGGGGATGTACTTTGTTCCTGAGGCCTGATGTGCG
This sequence comes from Hedya salicella, assembly GCA_905404275.2. Classification (NCBI taxonomy): domain Eukaryota; kingdom Metazoa; phylum Arthropoda; class Insecta; order Lepidoptera; family Tortricidae; genus Hedya; species Hedya salicella. Next base: position 3,273,497 of record FR990120.1, read on the forward strand.
ATGATAGGATCGTGACGGTGACACCAACTCAAAAAGTTCTTCAAAACATTCTCTACTGTACAAACGGTAGAACAAACACAGAGGGCCAACATCTCTCCGGAAGCTAAGTGGTTCCAGATAATGAGGATGTTATTTTGGAGGTAAATAATAAAATGACTCTATTGTATAAATATCTGACACGACTCTATTTCTAGGGCGGTTAGGAGGTGTCAGATATTTTTACCCGCTTTGTTATGGAAGATATTGATGTTGGTGATTGTACATTAGAGTACTTATTAAACAAACAAACAAAAGCTTGTTAACTTTACTGTTTAAGTTCTTTGTTCTACCGCTTGTATAATGGGAGAATTCCGAGGAATTATTCGACGATTTGATGCCTACAGCCACCTACCACCGCACCGCTCGCCATCGGCAGGATATTCATCCACACACCTTAGAGCCAAAATGGCCGTGCACCGTGCGGTATCAAAGAAATTTCCTACCGCGCACACTTTGAATGTAGAATGACCTCCCTGCCGCGGTTTTCCCTGGAGGTTACAGAATGGAGTTCTTCAAGAGGGGAGTGAATAGGTTCTTAAAGGGTTCGACAACACGCACGTAATACCCCTGGCGTTGCAAGCGTTCACAGACTGCGGCGACTGCTTAACATCAGGCAGGCCGTACCCTTGTTTACCACCTAAGTAGTATAAAAAAAACTTACCGGGCCAAGCGTAAACAGTCAACAGCATATCTGTGATGTAATTAGAGTTATCATTTGAAACAAGGTTGGTCATGTTTTTGATGACATTTTGGATTTTTGGCAACAACTTTCGACTGTAACCCGCAACGTCCACGACGAAACCGAAGCGCACCGGTGTACTACCTGAAAATAATTGGGAAATGAAGATAAGTAAAGCAGTTTTAAACCAAGGATGGCATTTGCCCACTACTGGGGCAATACACCTTTTTTATATCCTCATGGCCGTTAATGGGGGCGCCATGGGATCGCGAGCAATCTACCATAAGGGCAGTAGCAGTACACCTACACTAAGAGTATTATAAAGTTGTTAAATTAACATTAAAAAGAATATATATACATACATATTCAACTATGGTTGTTATAAAAAATATTGTCTTTTAAACACTCCGCTACCCAAAGGTTGCCTGGAAGAGATCGCTATTTACTGATAAGACTGCCTGGTGTTTACCTCTGCTAATTCGAATGTTACTCTCATGTTCTGTATTTCTGTGTATCTGAGGGGTGCAATAAAGAGAATTTGTATCGTATTGTATTGTTAATTTTACTTACTCCACTCTCCAAGTTTGTTCGTATCACGATTTTTCGACTTTAAACTGACTTCGATAATTTGCATATTTACTCGGGATACTGCAGTTTCTTTAACTTGTGTATATTTTACTATTCGCCGTGCACTTTGACCTGAAGAAAACACGGGTAAATTATAGCTTGACTAGTTTTTTCTTGACACTCTCATGGTCTGCGGGCGATGGGGGGAAAGACAGCGGGGGCGAGTAAGAACTGTGCGCGCGGCAGGCTCATCGCGCTCCGCCGCGCGCCCACTTCATACCCACCCGCGCTGTCTTTCCCCTTTTCGCCGCTTCTTAAAAACTTGTGAAGATATAGTCAGTCAGTATTACAAATTGATTATTACTTGTCAATAAACTATAAGTATATCATAATGGCGGTGATGTGGTTCGCAACCCATTACGTCTTGTTCCCAGCGAGAGCGAAGGGTGGGCTATGGAGAGCCGCTTTGCTACGTTAAATGTAAGGGGAGGAATGAATGATATAATAGATGAAGTATGTCAGATGATGGATGCGAGAAATATTGAAAAAAAAAGAAGGCAGAAGCATAGCTGGATGCTTAAAGCGGTACAAGACTTACAAGGCGAATGTAAGTGGAAATGTCGCAAGAGGAAGGCCTAGACGAATGTTTCGCGATCAGATTAGTGAAAAGTACTCTAAACCGGCGAGCGTGCATGAAGAGATTAATGAAAGTTGCTGAAGCGGCAGTTGTATGCCAGGATCGTAGCAAGTGGAAGGAGGTATATAGTCTCTGCCTACCCCGTAATGGGAAAAAGGCGTGATTGTATGTATGTATGATGTATGTATATCATATGTCCTATTTAAAAATGAAGCAACCAGCAAACATTCTATAAGGCAAATTAAGTACTAGAATTATGACATTGTCATAAAACAATTTAACGGATTATATCGCGTATATTATCTCATTTTAGTTTCCGACGTTTCGGAAGCTTTCCAGCTTTCCGTGGTCACGGGAGGACTGAGAAAAGATGTATTTTCCTCTGTCAAAGTTACAATTTGTGTAAGCTACCCATTTTTTGAAAAAACAAAACACAAATAAAGGTGTACATACATGCCAGATGGGCCTAAGCTGTAAAGACAGTTACACATGTGCCAGAAGGGCTTAATTATTTTATTCTAATAATTTACCAAGCAGCATTTCACAAATGAGGCGTACAGAGGAGGCTGATGAGGCTTATACGAGGAAGCTGCCAGCTCTTTGGTCACCTGTGGTGTCGACGAGCCGTTTCGCCAATTCCTTAAAAAGAACGGGGGCGCCGGGACCCCACGGGCCCAGGGTCTCGACACCGAATTTCACAAAATGATACTGGGAGCCGAGACCCCGGTATTTGATTTTTGACGGGCTTCAGCCACCTCCGCCGCCGCACCAGCCCTTATACTAAAATTATTAAGTTCGAAATTCAAATTACTCTTGCACGCTACCGGATAAAACGGACTTTTGCACGCATATTTCCGATTTTCCGAGCTAGGTGATGAAAAGGTGTTTATTCTTCTAGTGTGCAAACTGTGAAATATTATATTAGTGTGTTATATTTACCTTCCTGCAGATTTAGTGGCTTTAGTGTTTTCTTCTCAGAAAGGCAGTTTTTCATCGGAACTACAGTCACTTTGACACCTGAAAAAAACTAAATGTTACTCAAACAAAAAAAAACCCGGTTTGCTATGATCCGTATTAGTCAATAAGCCATCATTTTATTTTCATAAAAACGTAAACCTCATAAAATTAATATGTTATCTGTCTGTCTATCCGTCTATCTATCAGTCTCTCAGCAGTAGGCAGAAACTAAATTTAATGAAATATAATTTAATGTAACTTAAGTTGGAATTTATGCTAGATATAATTTTGACGACACGTTTGGCTACGTGGGTTGTACGGCCTACGAATCTGGCGATCCCGGGTTCGAATCCCGGGTAAGGCAGTATTTGTGTGATAAGTACGAATGTTTGTTCCTGGGTCTTGGATGTTTTCTATGTATATAAGTATTATCATTTATCTATATATTATGTATATCGTCGCCTATTACCCATAGTACAAGCTTTGCTTAGTTTGGGACTATAGGTCGATTTGTGTAACATTGTCCCTGTGTTATTATTATTTTGTAATAAAATATACAGGATAAAGGTAAATTAAATTTCTGAAAAAAATAGCATTTTTGTGACAAGCTTTTATTGATGACTGGACTTTTATTTCAACATCCGTGAACTACTCATCAAAACGATTCTAAAGAGTCCAAACTAGGTAGGATTGCGTTATTTTATAGGAGAGTTCCTATGACCAACTTCCGGCTCCATCATCAGATCAGCTCAATGGTTTTATAATATTATCACTGCACTTACAAACAATGTAAAACTTTAGCTCAGTCGAAAACCGGTAAGTGAGTCAAATTTAACTAGCAATATTTGATCCGAACACACGTGTACGTATACATAATTATGCAAGTTCAATAAAAACTTGTAAAACCATCTTCTAAAAACATCCTGTAAACAAAAGGATACCTGAAAACTTTAAAGGTTATTTACATACCTCTTATTTTAAAACCTGGAATTATGAAGTTTGTCACGAAACAAACAAATAATTAGTAGCTTATAGACTGTTTAAAACCCCATTTAAATACGAGAAAACAAAATATCGAGTATGAAACCGGTTAAAATTATTTCGGTATATCACTATAGCCTACAGGCCTACAACTTCACAAGGCGCAAGTCCGCCCACATATGAAACACTGTTCTCATCTGTGGGCTGGGGTGGGGCTCCCCAGTACCAGCTTCTCTCTCTAGACCGTATTCAACGGAGAGCGACTCGTATCGTCGGTTGCCAGCGCATTTCAGATCGGCTCGACTCCTTGGCACTGCGTAAAGATGTAACCTCGCTCTGCATTTTCTCTCGCTTGTATAACGGGGAGTGCTCCAAGGAATTGTTCGGATTGATCCCTGCCGCATCTTTCCGCCATCGTCTCACACGACAATAAATATCTCCATCCCCACCACTTGGATACCTGGCAACCCACAGCTGTGCGTTTTGCTAGAAATTTCGCACGACTGAACTGTGGAATAAATTACCGCCGGCAGTATTGCCGGACCGATGCGACCTCAAACAAAGAGCGTACTCCCACCTGAAAGGCCGGTAACGCATTTGTGACTCCTCTGGCGTTACAGGTGTCTATGGGCGACGGTAAACACTTACAATCAGGCGATCCGTCTGCGCGTTTGTCCCGTAACGGATACTTTCTTTTAGCAAACTATTCTTCCCAAACTGCCTCAATTCCCAAATGTTTCATTTCCCAAACTCGCGCTTTTCTTCGAAACCGAAGAAAATCCAGATATTTTTTGAAGCCATTGTGTAGAGCCCAATAGGTTAGGTTAGGTTTGTTTTATAGAAATTCTAAAAATTTTACTGTTTTCGAAAAAACCTAAGTTTGGGAAATGAAATATTTGGGAAGTGAAACAGTTTGGGAAACATAATTTGCCAAACATTAGTAAACGGCCTCGTGAGTATAATATAAAAAAATGCAAAGATCTTGTAATAAATAGTGACAAAATTTCCTGACTGGACTCTGTAGCTCAAGGTACTGGCTTAAATTCAATCGGAGTCTTGGAATTAGATCTTTTTAATAAGAAAACAAAATTTACTTACCCTCATGACACTTTAGCTTTTCCATCTCACACTTATTTTTTACTTTAATGTATTCAGGTATGTACACTTCTTCATTATGTTTTACATTGGTGCAGAGCGGCGCGTCTGTTTCTGGACATTTCATATTGCTAGAGCACTTTAATTGTGTTTTGATACTGTCATTGTGAGCGTTTGAACTTCCCGAAGAAAAGACTGTAAAGCAAATTATCGATAAAATAAAAGGTACTGTAAAAAGACACTTTTGTGACAAGCTTGTTTTGCCGACTGTACTTTTCTTTGAACATGAAACTACTCATTTAAATAAAACAATTTTAACGGATCATATCGCGTATATTATTACATTTGAGTTCCCGACGTTTCGGAAGCTTTTCAGCTTTCCATGGTCACGACACTGAGAAAAGATATATTTTCCTCTGTCAAAGTTACAATTTGTGCAAACTACCCACTTGAGAAAACAAATAAAGGTACATACGTGCCAGAAGGGTCTAATCTATAAAGACAGTTCCACATGTGCCAGAAGGGCTTAATTATTTTATTTTAATAATTTACCAAGCAGCATTTCACAAAATGAGGCGTACTGAAGAAAAAAGAAACACTGCAAAGAAAAGCTCCCAGACTAATTATATTATTTTAAAAAACAAAGACTAAGTTTCTTTTCTCCTCAGTACGCCTCATTTTGTGAATTTTTGCTTAGTAAAATATTAAAATAACATAATTAAGCCCTTCTGGCATATGTGTAACTGTATTTACAGATAAGCCCATCTGGCATGTATTTACACCTGTACTTGTTTTCTCAAAGTGGGTTTTTTGCACAAATTGTAACTGTCCGTAAAGCGCAAAGAAAAACACAATTGCTTTCGCACGTGGTTATATACACCAGGAATCGAACCTGGTACCTTCGGATGACGCATCCAACGTATTACCTCTCCACTAGCGAGCACTATTCACTGCACAGTACTCGTGTTTTTCTTTGCGATTTGATATGTATTCTACTTCTAACAAGCCGCTACTAAATACTAGTTTTGATAAATATTGGATTACAAAAACATACCTAGTAAAGCTAGCATAAACATCGCACACCGCCTGATGACTTTACGTGTACATTGCATTGTTGGCATGACAAAATTAATTGCTGCAGTTTCTTGCATTTCAATTAATTTGATGTACGTTTTATAGACATTTTATTGCTATGCTATTAAGCTTCTATTTTATCAAAAACTCAGGCGCGATGCTAAGCAAAGATTTTAGGAGTGGGGGAGAGACAAAACCAATACATACATATCTATAATCAATAGTTTTATATTATTATAGAGTTGTAATAATGAGATGTATGTAGGTACATTAAAGATAATTTCAAAATAATAAGCAACACGGACTATTTGAAAGTCACTGAAACAAAATATTCAATATATTTTTTGTATGTTTGTACTTGCTGTGGCTTCATTTGTTCAGCTGAACATCGCCAGATGGTTATAGGATACTTTTTACACAACTAAGCTGAAGAAAAAATAGAGCTAATGACTTTTTCGCCTCGGCGAATGAAGTAAGGAAGTCATAAATATGTTTCCATCTATTTTTTTGACGTGATTGTCTTATAAATCGATGAACGCCGGCTGTACGCACGAAAAAGCATGACTCATTGTCATGTTCCGCCTGAGCCGAGCGTGCAAGCGAGAGCGCGGAGCAAGCGATAGAGGCACGATCGGCCTAAACGTTCGGCTTGTGAATTCATAAAAGTATGCAATTTCCATTCTTGTGACGTTATTACGTTAAATTAGCGTCTGTAAACCGACTTTACAGACAACCAAGTTTTGTGACAAGCTTTTATTGCCGACTGTACTTTAAACATCCGTGAACTACCTACTCATCAAGACGATTATTTTATTACAAAGTTCCTATGACAAAAAGAAGAAAGAAAAAAGAAAGAAAGAAAGGAAGGAAGGAAGGAAGAAAGAAAGAAAGAAAGGAAGGAAGGAAAGAAGGAAGGAAGGGGGAAATAAAAGAAAGAAAAAAGAAAGCAATAATGAGAAAGAAAGCAAGCAAGAAAGAAAGAAAGAAAGAAAGAAAGAAAGAAATAAATAAATAAATAAAGAGAAATAAAATAAATTTATTCAGATGCATATATGTATAATTCAAAAGTATAAACATGTTGGAAGAAGACCCAAGCTTTGGGTCCCCTTGCGATTAAGGCATGATGTCAGACGAGAACCGGGTGCACAAGGATGAAATAAATAAACGACAACTGTACACCGTAACAGTTATAATAATTAATCACGTTATTCGCACTCTAAGTAAAATTAACACAAATATCAAAAAGGCAACGATCCGTCAGAGTTAAGCGTGTGCACCGGTCGACGGTCTCTGTCGCTTGTCGCGAAGCCGGCTCTGAAGTTTCGTTAAACACGTGCAGGTCCGGCCCACCTCAGTGATCGGAGGGGAGCAGTAGGCACGTGTTATGCTTCTTGAACTTGATAGTCAAATCAACTCCTTTTTATTATTTTCGTCGACAAACAAATTACAAAAAAACAACTATGCCCCCAAATGGTCTCACCTCAGCATAATGCTGGCTAGGGAGCCTGCGCTGATCTTCCGGTGAAACCATATGTAGAGCCACGGAGACTACCTTGACTACCGTTCTGCTCGATCATCAGGGTTTACCCTCATCCGTCATAAACTTTACTGTCATAATTATCATTTGGCATAATGCATTTTTTTCTGAACACGTAAACTTTTCAGGATTGTGATAAAACAAACCTAACTTAAATGCATTTAACTGTGTGGTGCTTTAAAAAGCCCTGAAAATTCTACAGCCTTAAAAAAATGCATTATGCCAAATGATGATTATAACAAAAAAAGTTTATGCCAGATCAGTGACCACCATCGTCAGATTCGTACCATCGACCTAATCTGATGACAAGGGATCGGATATTCGGTGAGATATTTTACCTAAAGTTGACGAAAACCCGGCAAAAGTTGGGGAAATATGGAGTCGGCTTCTTAATTAAACTATTTTAATAATATAAGTTCCGGAATTCCGCGAATGCACAAAACGACACAAACATGTTTAGTTTATGACTTATGGGGCCCAGCCAGACATCGTCGTGCAGTTTTTGGCCCAAATAGGTAGTTTCTCTAGGAGCCATGGTCATTCAGGGTTGGTAGTTTCTCTGTACCTATATAAAGCCATGGTCGTTCAGGGTTGGTAGTTTCTCTGTACCTATATAAAGCCATGGTTGTTCAGGGTAGGCAGTGCCTTAGTGCAACAAAAGGAAAGAACCGCGCTTGTATAAACGATCGCATAATCCCTTAGTGCATAATGGACCCCACGCCACTGCACTGTTGACAGAACATCAAAAGTCCAAATTCGGGGTTTGCTAGCGAGCCATGGGGCGTAGCATCATAGGGGTAAAATTAAGGGCCTGCATCGGCATTTGTAAACCACGCCCCAAACGCCGAGCGGGCCAATGAGTGGAATTTGTAATAAGGGACGGATTTATTGCTCGCGCGCATCAAAAAAGAAAAAGCTAATACACATGCTTGGGGTTTCTTTGGCGTAAGCACCAGACGTAAACGTGCGATGAAATCGAAGCTAATTATTATGTTTTGTTAACATTTGAGTTAATCACGTAAAAAATAAAGGGAAGAATGTAATTTTTACATAATTTTTCCGTTTATTAATCTGTCGTTTGTACAAATTAGACAAAAAACGGAAAACGAAGACGCATTTTCGGTTAACTTTTCTATAGATGAAATTTTCGACGCGCGTTACTCACTGAATAGGTTTTATAGTCAAAAACCATATATCTAGCAACCAGCATGCTTCATCTACTAGATTTGACAAGAATCGCACTAAAATGTTGCTTAAATTTTCGATGCATCTCCTTAATGGATCGTATCCGGAACACCACGCTACGTTCTAAAATTCGAATAGAAGTGTGGTTTGGAATCGGCCTGGTTGAAGTGGCACTGGCCTGGTCTTGTCTGCTGCATGCCGAGTGAGATGTGGGCCGAGATTTTAAGACCACAAGTGAGATTACAACTCCAAACTGAGACGAGGCAGACCTTGCCAGCGATGGCCCGATTAGTTGGTGGAAGATTTGGACTCCTTGAAAGAATGCCCCGAGGCTGCAAAAAAATGGGAGTGTTAGAAGAAAAGGGGGTTAGCCTTTGCCCAGCAACGGGATCATATAGGCTCTTACTAATATAATAGGTTTTATTGAAAATTTATAGTATACAAGGTAAGTGTTTCGTAAGTGTATCGTAAAATTTAGTCAAGTATGAAATGCATTCAATTAAAAAGTTATCGTAAATAAGTCACTTAAGCATATCATTGATTTTAGTTGGGTTATTCGCTTAATCACTGGTATTTATTTATGTTTTCAGTATAAATTAATTTAAAAGTATAATACTTTGTTCATGATCAAGGACAGACACTATCTCATACCAGGCGCTTCGCACTCAGCGAACACGTTGCGACTGCGCACCAAAAGTAGGTACCAGCGGCCTCAGCCGTGGAGCCAAAGACGTACATGGACGGGCATTGCGTAGTCCGCGAATTGGTTGATCTCTCACTCGCTCACGATTCGTTTTCTCACTCACTCGCGCGTCTTTTGCCGATCAGAAGAGCGATCATCTGTACTTTGTAACTATGATTACTATTATCTTCCTTGCTTTAAGCAAGTGCTTCTACCATTTTACTGATTCTAAAATTTCTAGTGTTTCTGGTTATAGCTTGCTATAGCTTGCCATGAAATAATGGCTTTATGACTTTTTATTTGACTATATTGCAGCAAAACAATTTTTTTTTTTTAATTTTGGGCAAACGAGCAGACGGATCACCTAATGGTAAGCAATCACCGTCGCCCATAGATACCTGGAGCACCAGATGAGTCAGAAGTCCGTTGCCGGCTTTTCAGGTGGGAGTACGCTCTTTTCTTAAAGGTTTGAAGGTCGGAACGGTCCCAAAATACGGCAATGACCGACGAAAAAATGGCTTAAATTGTCTATTTTTCGGAACTTCAATTGCTGTCTTCAATTATTATAAAAAAACGCAGAAATACCCATCCTTACACTATTACACTAATGAGAGAAGATTTATTCGTATTTTAGTACTAAAATTACTAATTAAAGTACTAAATGCAATAAAAATACTAATAACTCTTTCATTTTCATTTATAATGACATTAATTTTTTTATGGATATTTGCCTTCATTATAATCAGCATTACTCAATAAGTATTGCTATGAAGATGATGTTAATACTTTTGCTATGTGAGTTACTTTGATGTAGGGCATATCGCATATCGCTTCAAGTAATTAGGGCAACCGTTTAACTGGGACTTATGGATGAACACTTTAACCGCTTACGGTAAAAGGGTTCATCCATAAATTACACAAGGTGTTTTGGGCCACATTTAGATCCCCCCTCACCCTTGGTGATCTTTTTCTAGGCGACGTCCTGTCTCCTAGGAAGGATGTATCATTCATCTTCTGTACAGTGTCCTTCGTCTTTTAGCCTACTGAATAGCGCATTATGAGTAGGCTGCAGTCAGTTAGGCTATCTGACCGACCTACCCCTTGGGTGAGCGAAGTTAAATATCTTGGCCCCTATACCCTATATATACCTACACCCTTGATAAGAAACGGACCTACCGTTCTCACACTAAGCGCGTTCGCGGTCACGCCCTATTTGTCATGGACAGGCTTAGTCCGATGACCAACAAGCGGAGTAAAAAATGTGGCTTAGAAATAGACTGATACTATACAAAACTTATGTTCGCCCCATTATGACTTATTATGTCTGCCTAAGCCTTGTCTCAACTTGTCTCAAGCTTCCACGGTCATCCAAAACAGTTTCTTGCTTAGGATAGGATACCCTATGGTATGTGACCAACCTCTAAGGTGCGTCCACATTTGTATCATTTGCCCGATCAGATCTTCGTCCCGTGGCATGATCGCATGTCACGATCACGTGTTTGGACGTTGCGCCGACCCGATCGCTCGAAATCCACGTTGATACGCGTATCACCCACTTAGATCGGAAAAGCGCGGCGTAATCGCCGCGACGACACTCGGCGTCCAAGCAGCGCGATACCCAGTCATAATGCCACGCCACGGTGATCGGATACGAGCAAATGATACACGTGTGGACGCACCTTAAGCCTTCATCAGGACATGAAAATTTCCACCATTTCTGGTTTTTTCAAGATGGCGTCTAGACGCTTTTTCGATAACGCTCCCAACCAAATGAACCCTCTAGTTAGAACGACAGCTGATTCCTGATACCTGTGAGGAATCACTCCCTATAAGCCGCTTGCTAACAGGTCGGTATACCCGGCGTCTTGGAAACGTACTCTCTGATCCAGCGTCGAGATCACAGCAGCTATCTAAAGGATGACTACTGCGAATGATGCATATCAAAGTTTATAAGAGTAAATACGAGACGAGGTTTGTTTGATATGCTTTCTTATAAGAACCTTGCCTCGGTAAAAGTAATTTATTTGGACCCACCACAAGAGGGCAGTGGCCATACTTTGGATCGTGTTCCGATCGCAAGGAGATATTCTGGCACAAACTAGATGGCGCTTAAAAACTAAACATTTAACGATGTTATAATTGAATAAAGATACATAGTATAGTAACAATTAGTTCACAAATAGCTAATCCATACTAATATTATAAATGCGAAAGTGTGTCTGTCTATCTGTCTGTCTTTCTGTCTGTTACCTCTTCACGCTTAAACCGCTGAACCGATTTGGATGAAATTTGGTATGGAGATAGTTTGAGTCCCGGGGAAGGACATAGGCTACTTTTTATCCCGGAAAAATACTCTTATCCGCGATAAACGAATTTAAGGCGGACGAAGTCGCGGGCAGAAGCTAGTAGTAAATAAATCGTAACATTTAAATACTGTGTAACGCTTGCAAAGATGAATAATTAAAAAAAAAATCTTATACATAGATTGCGTTGTATACATATCGGGGAACGGCTTTTTGTATGGAGATGTTCAGTCCTTTTGTTTCATTGGTGCTTCTGGATAACCAAATTCATGTTTATTTGCAGTGTTCAATCCAGCGTACTCGATAAAAGAAGATAATTACACAAATACCAGCTGTACACGCGTCCAATGCCCTGCTGGTGAACCAAAGCTGTGTGTCAAGATGAAGCTGACGAACCAGATAGTAGCCTCTTACAAAACTTCAGATAAATGTGAAATGCAGTATTTGAAATGTCGAAAAGGTACTCCAAATATTGTTGACTTAAGCGTACTTCTTAATTAAGAAGACACCTATGTTAAGATGTACAGGGCTATGTCAATAAGGTCAGATGTCCGAGCGATTTAACCACCTCGATTCCATGGACACATTTTTTCGAAATATATAGATTTTTGTAATTTTGAACTCCCGGGCTTGTAAGACATAGTTTACAATCGCATAAAAATCTGTTGACATTTCGATACAAAGGTGTTATATCACGAAGAACAAATGCTCTAATGACCCAGGATTAATGGATCGCCAAGCTAGCTCCGGTAGCCTCGTAAGTTCTAGTAGCCGAGCTAGTTCTGTAGCTGGCCAGCTCCGGTAGCCAAGCTAGCTCTGGTACCCGAGCAAGCTCCGGCAGCCCAACTAGCTCTGTAGCTGACCCAGCTCCAGTAGCCGAGCTAGCTTCGATATCCGAGCAAGCTCCGGTAGCCCAGATAGCTTTGTAGCTGACCTAGCTCCGGTAGCCGAGCTAGTTGTAGTACCCAAGCAGGCTCTGATAGCCCAACTAGCTCTGTAGCTGACCCAGCTCCAGTAGCCGAGCTAGCTTCAATATCCGAGCAAGCTCCGGTAGCCCAGATAGCTTTGTAGCTGACCTAGCTCCGGTAGCCGAGCTAGCTCTGGTACCCAAGCCAGCGCTGGTTGCCCAACTAGGTCTGTAGCTGACCCAGCTCCATTAGCCGAGCTAGCTTCAATATCTGTGCAAGCTCCGGTAGCCCAGATAGCTCTGTAGTAGCTGACCTAGCTCCGGTAGCCAAGTAAGTTCCAGTAGCTGAGCTGGCTCTGTACCTGACCTAGCTCCGGTAGCTGACCTAGCTCCGGTAGCTGATCTAGCTCCGTTAGCCAAGCTAGCTCCGGTAGCATGAAACATTCGTTTAACATCCGCTTTTTAGCACCAGTAGCGGAATTCTCTACGTGCTCACAAACTGAAAATCGAATTAATAAATTGGTGATAAAATCCAACTTATAATTGTTATTTTAATATAACCTTTCTTATTATAGATATGGACGCAATAGTAGTGCCAGAGAAATATTGCGATCAGGTGAATGGTAGGTATAATTTATTTGATTACTCATAATATTTTAATCCCCTCGATGCATAAATTGGGAGTCATAAGTTTGGGATAGGCATATCTTGGAGTATTGGCTATAGTTTGACAAGTTCCTTAGTGACACTGCCGTGGTCTGCGGGCGACGGGGGGAAAGACAGCGGGGACTAGTAAGAAGTGTGCGCGCGGCAGTTTCCCCCCGTCGCCCGCAAAATTAATGTTTATAATTAATGTTAAGCTATAGCTTTATGCACTTAGCATTAAACATAAGCAAGATACAGAGGGCGTTACTAGTACGTACTAGATTGTGTTCGAAAATTTCAAGCCACTTAATTAAAGTTGCGACAGCTCAGTTGATCAGAGCACTACTGCGCTAAAGAGGTCGCAGGCTCAAATCCTGCTTGAGTTTTTTCCTTTACAATCGAAATCTATATTATAATAAACTAAGCATAAGTTTGAAACGTGTATTTTTATATATTTGCTTATCGGTATATTTCTGAACAATCTATTCTACCAACTAATTGGAAATATGCATGAGTTTTTATTCTTGCATTATTAAAAGCTCATTCATGTAACAAAGCGTAGAAAAATATATATTTTTTAATAACTATAATAATAACCAAGATATAAACCATCAAACATTTCTATCTATCATATTGTAGAATGTATTTTGAACATATCGATTATCTATTTCATTTTTTTTTTATAATTATAATATATTAAAAAGGCAAATATTGTGTAATAAGAAAATACAAATCATAACCTAACTAGATATAGATTAAAAAAACAAAAACTAAAATTTTCTTCTGTTTCCGCGATTATTACTCATTGAAATAAAACAATTTAACGGATTATATCGCGTATATTATCTCACTTTAGTTCCCGACGTTTCGGAAGCTTTCCAGCTTTCCATGGTCACGGGAGGACCATGGAAATTTCCAGCTTTCCATGGTCCTCCCGTGACCATGGAAAGCTGGAAAGCTTCCGAAACGTCGGGAACTAAAATGAGATAATATACGCGATATAATCCGTTAAATTGTTTTATTTCAAAAACTAAAATTGAAAAATAAAGATTAAAGATAAAAAATCTGCCCCAAATTGCTATTCGTTGGTAGGTATATATCTATCTCTTTCTAGTAAAACCGAATTTAATATGGAGTTTATATTTATATGGCCAGAGTCTACAATGACGTAAAAGTATTTGTCGGACCTCTCTGTCAAATCGCTGGCTAATTAGTAGTTTTAAATGCCAAGATTTTAATTTTAATTTCACATTTTGAAATAGTTTTAAAGGTATTTTGATATTTTGTTAAGAAAAGCGATAGTAAAAAATCATGCGTATTCCCTATTAATATACTCTTGACTATCTGATAAACAACTTTACCAAGATTCACGTCCAGATCTTAAACGAGGAGGACTTAGGACACCCCAACTTTTGTAGGTTTCATAAAATTCGACACTCTTTTTCCCTGAAAAGATTATTATATATTCTTATTCTGAGCTCGTTGTGTCCCACTGCTGAGCAAAAGCCTCCCCCTTTTATGACTCTACCCTTGATAATAAATATTCATTTGGATTTCAGACACTACATTAAACAGGAGATCGAATGAAGCAGGTATATAAAACAATTTTAATCACTTATTTTACGTTTCCGTAGCCAAAATGGCAAAAACGGAACCCTTATACTTTCGTCATGTCCGTCCGTCAGTCCGTATGTCACAGGCATTTTACTCAAAAACTACTAGATGTATATCGATGAAATTTGGAGGATACATGTATTGTGTAGGCCGCTACTTAGTTTGATACTAAAATAATAAAACAATATATTTCTAGGGGGCACTCCATACATGTAACAACACTTTTTTTTTCAGCACATTTAAATGTGTGGCACATATTTCGACAGGTCTCTAAAAAAAACTGAGAATTCTATAAAAAAAATGTGATTTTGCGAATATTTTCGGAAATAATCGCTCCGAAAGTTGCATAAATTGTGTCCCCCCCCCCCTCTATTTTCTAAACGGTATGTTTTTTGACATACCGTTTAGAATTACATGAAAAAAATTACAATGATAAAACTTAATAAATACTATCAACGAAA
This sequence comes from Hedya salicella, assembly GCA_905404275.2. NCBI lineage: Eukaryota > Metazoa > Arthropoda > Insecta > Lepidoptera > Tortricidae > Hedya > Hedya salicella. The sequence continues at coordinate 3,288,860 of FR990120.1, forward strand.
ATTCTTTTCCATATGATCGAATATACCGTTTTTGAGTTTTTGCCAAAAAACTGTGCTTCTCAACTAAAGGACGTAAGTGCCGTAGAGATACGCTCTTTTGCTAGTGCACTTTTTCATAAAGTATTTTTTTCATCTGTTGTGCATTTTTCTGTATGAAAGGCTGCGGAACCCTACACTGAGTATGGTCTCTCTTGGCCGGTTTTTTAACTAGGTATCTTGTAAAACATTTTTGAAACAAATGTGGTCCGTGTGATTAAAGCTATTTATATTCATATAAACTATCGCCCGACCACATTAAAGCAACCGCAAGAAGCTGCCCGTGGTTGTGGGTGTGGTGTGGTTGTGGTGTGGTTGTGGTGTGGTTGTGGTATGGCTGCGGTGTGGTTGTGGTGTGGTTGTGGTGTTGTTGTGGTGTGGTTATGGTTTGGTTATGGTGTGAGTGTGATACATCTAAACATATAATAGACCCTTAATGTGGATCTTTACAGATATATGTAAAAACGAAATAACGAAACTCGCAGATGGTAAGTGGAAATTTTAGAGCCTTGCCACTGGCTGCCTCGCCACGATGAATTATTATTATAAAACAACAGAAAAAACTGTAATTTACCGAACCGTTTTAGAGCAATCAGGGATCATACATAGAAAAAGCAAAACACTTAACGATGAATACGGGTTTGACAGCTCAAATTTCTGACCTTTGGCGACGGGCTTCTAATAAACTCTCGTTCGTAATTCCCTTCTTACCACCCTTGGTGCACAATGTACTATCACGTACTAGCTACAGTGGCTCCACCAATTTAACGCTTTTGAACGGACACTTTGATAATAAAGATAGTTTCTCCATAGTTTTCTACCCTCTGTAGACCGAGTACATAACTGAGCGTAAAGCTGGCGGTCAATACTTGCGCTATAAAGACGTCCTGAAGCGCCATCTAGCCGCAACTGGCAAATCATGTTAATCGTGGGAGGAGCTTGCTGTTCAGAGATCGGACTGCCGAACTACTGTCAATACGGGTCTTAATAATTTTGAACGCACCTGTCTCGAAGATCTTGACGCCTAACGTCAAACTCGCAAAACTCAACCCAAGCCCACCTATCACTATACTTACAACTCCAATGGAGAGCTTTACTGTGCTAGATGCTGCCGTACCTTTAAAACCAAATTTGGATTTGCAAGTCACATTCGCGCTCACGCACGCAAAGAACAACAGGACTACAAGAAATCTGTCAGGGTGTCGCCGTCGACGGATACGTCTGGGAGGACATCATCATCATCACTTAACTGAGAAGTTGTTTAAGTGATTTCTTCTTTAATTTATGTTACTAAAGTAACTTGTTAAATGACAGTCAAGAGGCTCAGACGAAGAAAAAAAGATAGATATGACATTACGAACATTCTAGTGAGGCCACAAAAAACCATGCCAAAGCCAACTTCACACGATACAAATACAAACAAATCATGTGTGTGAAGTTGTCTGATTTGTCAAAGCCATGCCAAACAAACGGCTTCACAAGATTGTCCGTAATGTCATGTCTCTCTTTTTTTCTTGGTATGAGTCAAGAGGTTCCACAAAATAATCAAATAAGTCAACCAGTAACTATTGATTATATAATTAACATTATGTTATTCGAAATTGCTTCCCTAATTTCTAAAAACTTAAATGTTCCATACTTAAGTCTCCTCCTACATAAGAGTATTAACAACTCTTAAATTATTGGTACCTATTCTGTTAGCACCTATACACGGTGCTCGCGAGGAATAGGAAAGATTTTAACCACGCAAATAAAAAATGTTATGTAAAAATCAAATTCAGTTAAAAAAATCTAGTCTAGTCGATTTTTGTAGATAAAAATTTAATAAAATAGTTACGATTATTTTTCCTAAAAAGTATGATTTTAGTGAGCAGTAGTCATTTTGATTTCTGTTAGCGACACGAATCTTGGCAACATATGTGGCAAGGTTTCAATCAAAAGTAACGAACGCTCTACGTTCTACGTTCTTAACGAAGGGTAAAATCCGAATAATTGCCCCACTTTTTGAAACTAATTTATATCTCTTAGTACAAAAAGCAAAATGCTTTATTAGTAAAACGGGTAGCAACTTTGGTTTAGTTTGGGTAGGTACTCTTCAAATTTGTGAAAGGAATAAACATTATCTTTGATATTTCTAGAGTCTTGGCGATTTTTGCGGACCTCTAAATTTTGGGGCAAACATCCCATATAGGGGATAATCCATGTAAATTACCTTTAGGATAGCTCCGTTGAGAAAGAGCATCACTGGCATCTCCTTTGTCGGACAATGCCAGAGCGCTGTTTAATGTAGTGAGACTGAGTCTCGATAATCGATGAGTGGTAGAATTGTTACTGATGGCTCAACGGAGCGACATAATTGCCATGCGATGAAGCTCCTTAATAAAGAGGGTAAAAAAAGCCGGATTTGCTTGGAGGAATGCGTGATTTGATTTGATTTGATCGTGCATAAAATCGTTCTCACTCCTCGCTGGCACCGTGTATAAAAGAAATTAATCATCATTTTAATTACGCATTTCCACAGGGATGCATTTTAGATTTAAGAACAAGGATGGTTACAGTTTGCGATACGTGATCAACAGTAATATGCTCACGAACGAAATATGGCTTCTCATGAAAGAAATTTTAATCAGTAATATGAAATTTGCTTATGTTGGCCATTTTGACATTAAACCACTAATCAGTGTTTCGGTGATGCCAGGTATTTATAAAAACTGATTTTTGTTAACATAATGTAACTTGGGTATGTTCACTTATTCTTAAGTGACTTTTAACAATTTGGAAACTACTTCAAAAGTATAAATTTCGTTTTTAGTTTTAACAAAAACACGGCCCGTATCATATAATGTTAGATACTGGTGTTAAAATAAAAATCCTAATCAATTACTATTTTACTTTATATATTTTTTATTTTATTATTTTTAAAACTAAGGCTTGTTCACGAAAAAAAATTGCCACTGTTGTATAATTCAGGTGTTCAATACAAAATTACTTTTTGTTTTATTAAAAAGAATGACTTATATCAGATGCTAACCATTTTTAGGGTTCTGTAGCCAAAATGGCAAAAACGGAACCCTTATAGTTTCGTCATGTCCGTCCGTCCGGCCGTCCGTCCGTCCGTATGTCACAGGCATTTTACTCATAAGATGTATATTGATGAAATTTGGAACATAGAGGTGTCTTGTGTAAGCCGCTACTTAGTTTGATAGTTAAATAATAAAAATATGCATAGAAATGTAGGGGGGCACTCCATACATGTAAAACCGAAACTGAAACATGAATTTTTTTCAGCAAATATCAATATGTGACACATCATTCGACAGATCTTCTAAAAACGCTTTGAGGTTTCTAAAAATAAATTGATTTAGTGAATATTTTCGGAAATACTCGCTCCGAAAGTAGCAAAAATTATGTCCCCCCTCCCTCTATTTTTTAAACGGTATGTTCAAAAACTATGAAATAATTACAAATATAAAGCTTCATAAATACTTCCAAAGAAAATTGTTTTCAACATGATCGGACATACCGTTTTCAAGTTATTGCCAAAAAAACTGCGCATCTCAGCAAAAGAACGTAAGTGCCGGGGAGATACGCTCTTTTGTTAGTGTTTTTTTTCACATGGTATTTTTTTCATCTGTAGTGCATTTTTTTGTATAAACGGCTGCGGAACCCTACATTGAGCATGGTCCGACATGCTCTTGGCCGGTTTTTGGGCTTACTTCCGAAATCTCTGAATTTTAGTCTTAGATTTTGTATTTTTCACGTTTGGTTTATAGAGGTTCATTTTTTTCTGTACTCTTTATCTTTATTATTTATTATTTATTATCGACGCTATAATGTTCCGCGAATATCTTTCCAGACTCTTAATTACCGTATTCATGTCATTTCACGGTCACTTGTCTGCAATCATTTTAGCTCTAAGCCTTAACTGGCATTAAGTAGGAATTACACAACTTGTAAGGGAAACTTTATGGATTTTAGATCCTTACCCAAAAAAGAATACTCTGTTGGCAATCTAATTGCTGTTTGGACTACCTAGACCTAATGGAAGAAAGTGGAAATTTAGTTTTCGATGGCTTTTTTTATGGACAAGCCTTATCTATGAAAACCATATTTAGTCACGCACCGTGCGGTATTAATGGAAGTTTCTACCGCGCACACTCCGAATGTTGAATGGCCTCCCTGCCGCGGTTTTCCCTGGAGGTTACAGTATGGGGTTCTTCAAGAGGGACGTGAATAGGTTTTTAAGGGGTCGGCAACATGTAATGCCCCTGGCGTTGCAGGCGCTCATAGGCTACGGTGACTGCTTATCATCAGGCAGGCCGTACGCAACTTAATAGTATAAAAAAAAAAACTAACAAGTGAGACTCGTCATTCCGCCGTCGTCTGACGAATCAGCGTCTGCTCTGGAACAACAGACGGTCTTATCGCTAAATAGAGATCTCTTCCACACAACGTTTAGGTGGCGGAGTGTTTAAAAGACAACTATTTTAGTTGCGTAGGTGGCGAGAAACAGCTATGAAAAAAAACACATATATATAGACGCAATAAACATAAACAAATTCGATTGCGTAAATAAACATACATAAATACTTATTATACATAGTATTTATATAACATACGCAAAGTAAGTAAATAAATATGTATGATTTGTAGCGAAAGTTTCCGACCACTGATCATTATTAATTACTATTAAACTTTTTTTTAGATAACATATATAAAGAAATTCAAACTAGTCAAGACCTATCGAAATTAATTACATTTATCAACGAGCTACAACACATGCCATCGAATTCAGAAGAGTGTAAGAGACCAGTCTTTAGCTGGACACTGCAAGCGCTGGAAAAGAAGAATTGGAAGAGCGTGCATAACTCTTCTCTGATCGTATTTACTGAGACACTAGTCTCTGATAAAACCTTGAGTAAAAAAATCATTCAATTGGCAAAAGAATATAAAGTTCAGGTAACAATATTCATAATTATCTATTTACAAACTTAGACAATGCCATAAAGCACTATATATCTATAAAGCAGTATATCTGTTTCAATTAGTATCACTCTTTGACTAGTTTGACTCTCTAGTTCAGTACAGATTCATACAGTTCAGTAGCTCAATCCGGTAGAGTGAAACGACATGCCAGCAGTGCGCCTACCATGAGCTCGGCACGAGCGAGTATCGAGCGCTCGATGACGGTCTATCTCTTTCGCACTATTAGCGCGTGCGAGAGAGGTGCACTGACTCACGATACGAGATACTCGCTAGCACCGATCGTCAACTCAGCTCATGGTAAGGTGCGTCCACACTTGATCATTTGCTCGTATCCGATCACCGTGGCATGGCATGACTGCGTGTCGCGCTGCTTGGACGCTTACTGTCGGCGGGGCGATTACGCCGCGCTTCTCCGATCTAAGTGTGTGATACGCGTATCAACATGGATTTCGAGCGATCGGATCGGCACAACGTCCAAACGCGTGATCGTGACACGTGATCATGCCACGGGACGAAGATCTGATCGCGCAAATGATACAAATGTGGACGCACCTTTAGGCACCCTGGTATTCAAACCCGCGAACGGCGTGAATTGCATTCTTCTCAATAGCTTAGTGAGTGAATGAGTGATAAAACCATAAGCGACCTAAACTGAACTAGTGAACTACTGAATTAAAGGAGTGATGTTTATCTCGATTATTGACACATTCTGCGCATGACTAATAGAGCGAGCTAAACTCGGAGTCTCTTTACTGCTTGCATCTCCTCCTCTCCTCTCCTCGCATCAGACATTTAAGAGATTCTTAGAAGAACTAAGGTCATTGACATAGCGCAAAGAATTGTGTTTGGCTCAGCGAGAGTAACGTTGCCTGCGAAGCTGAGGTCCTGGGTTCAAATCCCGGTAAGGGCAAATATTTGTGTGATGAGCATAAATATTTGCTCTTTAGTTTTGGTTGTTTTTTATGTATATAATTATATATCTATTAAATATATCGTCGTCTAGTACGCATTAACACAAGCCCTATTGAGCTTACCTAGAGCTAGTTAGATTTGTGTAAAATTGTCCCATAATATTTATTTATATAGTACAGAAAAATAGCCAGTTCACGACTTGAGTATTTACAAAACAAGTTATCCTCAGTTTTCGTTTATTTGCATTTGTAATCTACTGTCCAGGAAATACGGTCTGCAATTTATTACTCTTTCGATGCAGTTCTAACCATCTCTTAATATGTGACTGACCATTCAATTGCATCCCTAACTTCTAAACATAGAATATTCGTAAAGATCGCAAAACATTTGATACAAAATAAATATAAAATTGATTTTGTATTTATATTTGTCACGATATTCGTGATTTCTAAAGTGAAATTCACATTCGTAAAAACTCAATGTTTACACTACAGCGACATCTAGCTAACATACATGTTAGCTGCTACATGTGGCAAGTAAAGTTTGCACTGTTAGGGTGAACATTTAGTTTCATAAAGGCTCACCATGGCGCTGATGACAGAAAAGCGGGTTCATATGTAAAATGCAAAGATCTTGCAACAAATACTTAGATACAAACTTTGAATAAAAGCTGACTGGACTTTTTAGCTCAGTTGAAAGAGCGTGCGCCCCGGCAAGGCACAAGGCACTTCAAATCCAGTCGGAGTCTTGATTTTTTTTCCATTATTTAGATCTTTATAAATCTGTCTTCTTGTCGATGGACCGGGGGTTTTCGTTGGGTGCAATGAAGAAACACCAAGTACTCGCTATAGTTGAATTATCGAGAAGATGGAATTGCATTTGTAGTGGTGGTACCGTTTGCAACGAAAGGAGAATAATTTACTCTTAACTTAATAAAATGACATACCCAAGAAGTGGAATAAGTAGTAGTCCTCTGTTTTTTTCTTTTATTCGCTATCATGTTCTTCATCTGAGCTGTCACAAGTATTGATAATAAAATTGTCTGTTATTTGATCCATTTCTCCTTCCTGACATCGATATTTATTTTCTTCACTTTCGACGTGGTGACAAATATTTTCCCAGTCCTCAGCAGTGATGGTATTCATTAGTTCAGTTGCTAAACTCATAATGCCTTGCATGTTTAATGAAACGTTTCATTTTGCTACATATCCTTTTACCATGGACCAAATATTTTCGATCGGATTGAATGTCGGGTGATACGGTGGCAATCGTAATATGGAGTGGCCATGTTCTTTTAAAATTGCATCTATGTGGTACTCGCGAAACCGCTCTTTATTTTGTTTAATTAATTCATACAAACTGGTTTTGTACATCAACCGGTTATACGAAATGTTGTGTTCTGTCAACCAATCCATCATTTCTTGTTTATTAAAATTTGACGTTGGAGCACGATTCAAAAGTTTGTTGTGATAGGACGCATTATCCACGATAAGTACGCTATTCGGTTTGAGGTTCGGTATTAATTTTTCTTTTAACCATTTTTCGTAGTTGACAAAGTTCATCTGGTCATGGTAATCTCCCGTTTTTGCGTTTGCCTTAAACATTAACAAAGCGTTGGGAATAAAACCATCTTTTCCTCCTGCGTGCACTATTATTAACCGCTGGCCTGTACTGATTTGTTTTTTTACACCAAATTCTGTTCCATCGGTCCAAGCTTCTCCGGACACATGTGAAGTGTGGATGTAGGTTTCATCAGTATAAACTAAATTTTGGGGCAAACATCCCATATAGGGGATAATCCATGTAAATTACCTTTAGGATAGCTCCGTTGAGAAAGAGCATCACTGGCATCTCCTTTGTCGGACAATGCCAGAGCGCTGTTTAATGTAGTGAGACTGAGTCTCGATAATCGATGAGTGGTAGAATTGTTACTGATGGCTCAACGGAGCGACATAATTGCCATGCGATGAAGCTCCTTAATAAAGAGGGTAAAAAAAGCCGGATTTGCTTGGAGGAATGCGTGATTTGATTTGATTTGATCGTGCATAAAATCGTTCTCACTCCTCGCTGGCACCGTGTATAAAAGAAATTAATCATCATTTTAATTACGCATTTCCACAGGGATGCATTTTAGATTTAAGAACAAGGATGGTTACAGTTTGCGATACGTGATCAACAGTAATATGCTCACGAACGAAATATGGCTTCTCATGAAAGAAATTTTAATCAGTAATATGAAATTTGCTTATGTTGGCCATTTTGACATTAAACCACTAATCAGTGTTTCGGTGATGCCAGGTATTTATAAAAACTGATTTTTGTTAACATAATGTAACTTGGGTATGTTCACTTATTCTTAAGTGACTTTTAACAATTTGGAAACTACTTCAAAAGTATAAATTTCGTTTTTAGTTTTAACAAAAACACGGCCCGTATCATATAATGTTAGATACTGGTGTTAAAATAAAAATCCTAATCAATTACTATTTTACTTTATATATTTTTTATTTTATTATTTTTAAAACTAAGGCTTGTTCACGAAAAAAAATTGCCACTGTTGTATAATTCAGGTGTTCAATACAAAATTACTTTTTGTTTTATTAAAAAGAATGACTTATATCAGATGCTAACCATTTTTAGGGTTCTGTAGCCAAAATGGCAAAAACGGAACCCTTATAGTTTCGTCATGTCCGTCCGTCCGGCCGTCCGTCCGTCCGTATGTCACAGGCATTTTACTCATAAGATGTATATTGATGAAATTTGGAACATAGAGGTGTCTTGTGTAAGCCGCTACTTAGTTTGATAGTTAAATAATAAAAATATGCATAGAAATGTAGGGGGGCACTCCATACATGTAAAACCGAAACTGAAACATGAATTTTTTTCAGCAAATATCAATATGTGACACATCATTCGACAGATCTTCTAAAAACGCTTTGAGGTTTCTAAAAATAAATTGATTTAGTGAATATTTTCGGAAATACTCGCTCCGAAAGTAGCAAAAATTATGTCCCCCCTCCCTCTATTTTTTAAACGGTATGTTCAAAAACTATGAAATAATTACAAATATAAAGCTTCATAAATACTTCCAAAGAAAATTGTTTTCAACATGATCGGACATACCGTTTTCAAGTTATTGCCAAAAAAACTGCGCATCTCAGCAAAAGAACGTAAGTGCCGGGGAGATACGCTCTTTTGTTAGTGTTTTTTTTCACATGGTATTTTTTTCATCTGTAGTGCATTTTTTTGTATAAACGGCTGCGGAACCCTACATTGAGCATGGTCCGACATGCTCTTGGCCGGTTTTTGGGCTTACTTCCGAAATCTCTGAATTTTAGTCTTAGATTTTGTATTTTTCACGTTTGGTTTATAGAGGTTCATTTTTTTCTGTACTCTTTATCTTTATTATTTATTATCGACGCTATAATGTTCCGCGAATATCTTTCCAGACTCTTAATTACCGTATTCATGTCATTTCACGGTCACTTGTCTGCAATCATTTTAGCTCTAAGCCTTAACTGGCATTAAGTAGGAATTACACAACTTGTAAGGGAAACTTTATGGATTTTAGATCCTTACCCAAAAAAGAATACTCTGTTGGCAATCTCAATAGCTTAGTGAGTGAATGAGTGATAAAACCATAAGCGACCTAAACTGAACTAGTGAACTACTGAATTAAAGGAGTGATGTTTATCTCGATTATTGACACATTCTGCGCATGACTAATAGAGCGAGCTAAACTCGGAGTCTCTTTACTGCTTGCATCTCCTCCTCTCCTCTCCTCGCATCAGACATTTAAGAGATTCTTAGAAGAACTAAGGTCATTGACATAGCGCAAAGAATTGTGTTTGGCTCAGCGAGAGTAACGTTGCCTGCGAAGCTGAGGTCCTGGGTTCAAATCCCGGTAAGGGCAAATATTTGTGTGATGAGCATAAATATTTGCTCTTTAGTTTTGGTTGTTTTTTATGTATATAATTATATATCTATTAAATATATCGTCGTCTAGTACGCATTAACACAAGCCCTATTGAGCTTACCTAGAGCTAGTTAGATTTGTGTAAAATTGTCCCATAATATTTATTTATATAGTACAGAAAAATAGCCAGTTCACGACTTGAGTATTTACAAAACAAGTTATCCTCAGTTTTCGTTTATTTGCATTTGTAATCTACTGTCCAGGAAATACGGTCTGCAATTTATTACTCTTTCGATGCAGTTCTAACCATCTCTTAATATGTGACTGACCATTCAATTGCATCCCTAACTTCTAAACATAGAATATTCGTAAAGATCGCAAAACATTTGATACAAAATAAATATAAAATTGATTTTGTATTTATATTTGTCACGATATTCGTGATTTCTAAAGTGAAATTCACATTCGTAAAAACTCAATGTTTACACTACAGCGACATCTAGCTAACATACATGTTAGCTGCTACATGTGGCAAGTAAAGTTTGCACTGTTAGGGTGAACATTTAGTTTCATAAAGGCTCACCATGGCGCTGATGACAGAAAAGCGGGTTCATATGTAAAATGCAAAGATCTTGCAACAAATACTTAGATACAAACTTTGAATAAAAGCTGACTGGACTTTTTAGCTCAGTTGAAAGAGCGTGCGCCCCGGCAAGGCACAAGGCACTTCAAATCCAGTCGGAGTCTTGATTTTTTTTCCATTATTTAGATCTTTATAAATCTGTCTTCTTGTCGATGGACCGGGGGTTTTCGTTGGGTGCAATGAAGAAACACCAAGTACTCGCTATAGTTGAATTATCGAGAAGATGGAATTGCATTTGTAGTGGTGGTACCGTTTGCAACGAAAGGAGAATAATTTACTCTTAACTTAATAAAATGACATACCCAAGAAGTGGAATAAGTAGTAGTCCTCTGTTTTTTTCTTTTATTCGCTATCATGTTCTTCATCTGAGCTGTCACAAGTATTGATAATAAAATTGTCTGTTATTTGATCCATTTCTCCTTCCTGACATCGATATTTATTTTCTTCACTTTCGACGTGGTGACAAATATTTTCCCAGTCCTCAGCAGTGATGGTATTCATTAGTTCAGTTGCTAAACTCATAATGCCTTGCATGTTTAATGAAACGTTTCATTTTGCTACATATCCTTTTACCATGGACCAAATATTTTCGATCGGATTGAATGTCGGGTGATACGGTGGCAATCGTAATATGGAGTGGCCATGTTCTTTTAAAATTGCATCTATGTGGTACTCGCGAAACCGCTCTTTATTTTGTTTAATTAATTCATACAAACTGGTTTTGTACATCAACCGGTTATACGAAATGTTGTGTTCTGTCAACCAATCCATCATTTCTTGTTTATTAAAATTTGACGTTGGAGCACGATTCAAAAGTTTGTTGTGATAGGACGCATTATCCACGATAAGTACGCTATTCGGTTTGAGGTTCGGTATTAATTTTTCTTTTAACCATTTTTCGTAGTTGACAAAGTTCATCTGGTCATGGTAATCTCCCGTTTTTGCGTTTGCCTTAAACATTAACAAAGCGTTGGGAATAAAACCATCTTTTCCTCCTGCGTGCACTATTATTAACCGCTGGCCTGTACTGATTTGTTTTTTTACACCAAATTCTGTTCCATCGGTCCAAGCTTCTCCGGACACATGTGAAGTGTGGATGTAGGTTTCATCAGTATAAACTAGTGGTCTATCTTGAGATCGATATTCCGCAATTTTGATAAGGTAATTTATTCTTAGCAGTCGTATGTTGTGTTTTTCCATTAATATTTTTCGGTTGTCCTCGGTCTTTTTCCATTTAAATCCTAATTTTTGTATTTGTTTTCGTAAGGTGGAAATGCCAAATTTGTAATCTATATCGGATTTTAACACAAAGTGGACTCCCTTTAAGGTTGGAAATTGCTTATGGGACAGATGAAAATTGTATATAGTTCTCCGGATGACTTCCTGATCAAAATCGTCTACTGCTGATGACGGACAAGGACGCAACTTTTTATTCTTCGGGGAGGTGAATTTCTTTGTTGTTGCGAATTTCTCGCTGTTGCTCTCAGTCACAATGTTATAAACAGTAGAGAGACAAACACTTGTAGCTTTTTCAACTAACTGGGCAGCGGTGTAAGGCAAGTTAAAATTTTTCGTCAGTTCATTTTCATAATATTTATAATAGTTGAAAATTATTTGCTTACTTTGACTCTCAATAGGACCAAAATTACTTACAGCCATATTTTTTTTAAATATAGAAATTATTCGTAGTCGTACGGGCGGACACAATAATTAATTGAGAATACAATCAAATCAGATGTAAAAATATACGCACAATGTAAATAATATTGACAATTTCACACTGACATTATTTTTGTTTTTAGTTCTTCGATATATATATATATAACAACCTCTTTGTATGCTGATAGTACAAGAAAATAGAAAATTCAAATATAGAATGCCTGTAAACAAACAATACTACTACATATGCAATTCCACGCTCTCGATGATTTAACTATACGCTGTATATTCGGAAGTGGTCATGATACTTAAATCTATACAGTATGAACATTTATCACTGCGCCCTCTATGAGTTACACCGTTAACTGTCAAATAATCTATATGTTTAACTATGCTAATCAAGCCATCTAGGCACTGAGTTATACATAAGATTCATAGATGGCGCTGTTCTTAACAAAATCTAAAATTTTATGATGAAGATATTTCGTTTTCAGGTGACATTTGTAATAACAGAAGGATGCTTTAGCGATGAAGATGTCGGGCTGGACGAATTTCAGGTGTACTTCGAAACGGCAACGGCGACCGGTGGACAAGCCCTCAGGATTAAACTCGAGGATCTCATGATCCAGGATTATGTAAGATTAGTTAACAGGACGGTTAAAGGTATCAAAGCTAAAGGAGGCGCAGGATGTGGGTTGACGCGAGCGCGCGGTGTGATGACTTCTGCCTTCTTTTTGTAAAAACCCGATGCTGCTCTACCCCACCGCCCCTCTCTGAGCGTAGGCGACGACACAGTTAGCGGTAGGTCTTTAGGGGAGACCGGGTAAAGTCTCACGGGTTGGTTGTCATATAACCAAAATGGAGTGATCACAGCGAATGTGAGCTCATAACCGTCAGATTTTGGAATTTAATCATGAATTGGAGTATATTTTGACGTATTAATTAATCTATCTACGTGTCTGTGTATTTGTGTAAGGTGCAATGCAGTTCTTGAACGGATGGGACGTTTTAATTTTTAGGGTTCCATACCCAAAGAGCAAAAAATAGACTATTACTAAGACTCCGCTGTCCGTCCGTCTGACTGTCTGTTCGTCTGTCACCAGACTGTATCTTATGAACCGTGATAGTTAGTCGGTTAAAATTTTTCACAGATTATGTATTTGCCGCTATAACAACAAATACTAAAAACAAAATAATTGTATGTCTGTCTATCTATATCAGGTACCAATATAAAATAACCGAACACCGCGTACATTTTGCTTAGGAGTAGGGCTCTGCTAACATTAGATTTTCATGGATACGGCCGTTTGTAGCGTATATTTTGTACGGAACCCTCGGTGCGTGAGTCTGACTCGCACTTGGCCCGCTTTTTTATATTTGATCGCAAGTGTACTTATAATCATGATTCAAAAAATAGTTTCAATGGTTTGAAGATGATCAGTTTTATTTAAAGACGATCTCGCATCATCTTCGTCGTCATCGTCCTCGCCAGTGGAAAACCACCTCAAGGCTGCGTATTCACTAGAGCGGAGCGGAGCTGTGCGAAATTGACCCATCAAGGTGTGTCGCTGTTGACACCCACACATTCAAATATGAATCTACGGCATGTGTTACTATGTTAATATGTGTGTGTGAACTCCCCGCCACCTCAAAGAGTGTTTCAGTTATTTGCGTTCTGTTAGGTCCGCTCAAAATTTTCTTCTTACTGTCCCTTCTTTCTCCTCCAAATTTTACAACAGTTATTTTATATTCCAGGCTTAAAGCATGTCCAGTGCCTTGCAACATTTAAGTCACACCTTAAAAAAAAATACCCGTCACTCCCTTAAGATTCCGCGGCAAGCTCGGTTCTCTATATAAACGTAGTTACGCTCTCATATTAAAACGACTTGCTAGTTTACTCTAAAACTTTTTACTTTGAATAAGTTAAAGTATATTCAGGTCTGTAATTAGTGTATGTAGCTTCAGATACCCAAGTAATAAAAATACGGCGAATTTAAGTTTTTCATACAAAACTTGGTTTTGCTATATTTCGTTTGTTTTATAAACTAGAGCCATAGAAACCAATTACAGACATTATACCTCATGTAATTGTATATGCAAAGTTTCGTAACAATCAAACTCGTAGTTTTAAAATCATAACAAAACTTCGTTGGTATGGGAAGGTGAAATTCGGCCGAGCTTGCCCCGGCAACCGCGACTCACTGACACTCTCTCAACTTAGCGGCTGACACTGTTATGGTTACGGTGACTTTGCATATATTATATTTATTATGTATAAGCATTTATGTATGTTTATCTACATAATCTCATTTGTGTATGTTTATTGCGTCTTTCTTTTTTGCTTCATAGCTGTTTTTCGCCACTTACTCAACTAAAATTGTTCTTTTAAACACTCCGCTAAGTACCGTATGTTTGTCTGGATGAGATCGCTAGCGATAAAACTGACAGCTGGTTGCCTGTGCTTATTCGAATGTTACTGCTATGTTCTGTATTTCTAAGTATCTAAGGTGTGCAATAAAGAGTAATTGTATTGTATTGTTATGTGATTTGGTAATCCCACAGCTCCGCTCCGCGCACTCTAGTGGATAGACAGTCTATGGCGTCGGCCTTACAAAAGAAAGAGACGATACGACGCCTATCCACTTATGCTCTTTTTTCAGTTAAATTCATACATGTTCACTACATTTCTAAGCTATGAACCTCAAGTCATAATATCAGGAATGTATTTACCAGGTTCCCGAATACCCGTAAGTACTGCAAATCTATATTTTGTAAAAAATTAAAGTGTAGGTTAGGGGGCGTTTAATAACAACTTGAGCCATTTGGAGGGGGAGGGGAGGAAGTCAATTGAATGTCATCAAATCTTGAGAGGAGGTAGCAAAAAATCCGTAATATATTTCTGCAAGAAACAGTGTCAAATAGCAAAAAAAGGGGTTAAATTAAGTAAAAGGTGTATTCAACCAGAACATCTACTTTGTCGTATCCAACGAGTTCTCAGAGATTCCGAGATTTGGGAACGGCTTCGAGCTAAATCTCATCAAATCCCTCCAAGAGATCTGGAGAGGGGGGGGGGGGGGGATCGGAATATCGCCAAAAACGCCTCACGTAGTCAATGAACGCCCCTGTCCAATAAATAAAAAAACGTAATATTTTCTTCTGTTTCCGCGATTATTACTCATTGAAATAAAACAATTTAACGGATTATATCGCGTATATTATGTGTAGGTGTCTCAATACCTCAGACCCGTGAAGAGTAGCACCCCTTTGCAGAGTGCAGGCATTTATAAGCTGGACTGCGAGTGTGGTCTTTCATACATTGGTCAAACGAAACGCAGTGTATCAACCCGGGTGAAGGAGCACATAGCAGATGTCAAGCACCGTCGGTGTAATAGGTCTGCAGTCTGTGAACATGTCATTGACAAACCAAACCACTCAATTAAGTTTGATAAACCTTCTATCCTTGCCAAAGAAAAAAGATATTTTCCCAGGATGCTACGCGAGGCTATAGAGATTAAAAAGCATCCTAATTTCAATAGAGAAGATGGATTGTCACTACCACCAGCTTGGGATCCTGTAATACATCTCATCAAGGAACAAGCGAGACACAGGACTGCAAAACCTTAATTTCCGAACGGTGTAAAATATCTTATCTGTTTAAAAGTAGTTTAATAGTCTCTGTTTTTTTATATTATAATTAGTAATGAGGTAGCCTGGGAGTTTTTCTTTGCAGCGTTTCTTTTCTCCTCAGTACGCCTCATTTTTGAAATGCTACTTGGTAAATTATTAAAATAAAAAATATTTTTTTTTATTAAGCCCTTCTGGCACATGTGTAACTGTCTTTACAGCTTAGGCCCTTCTGGCATGTATGTACACTTTTATTTGTGTTTTTTCAAAAAATGGGTAGTTTGCACAAATTGTAACTTTGACAGAGGAAAATACATCTTTTCTCAGTCCTCCCGTGACCATGGAAAACTGGAAAGCTTCCGAAACGTCGGGAACTAAAATGAGATAATATACGCGATATAATCCGTTAAATTGTTTTATTTCAATGAGTAATAATCGCGGAAACAGAAGAAAATATTAAAAAACGTAGTCATTGAACGCCCCCTTCCTATACGAAAATCTTATTTTTAAGGGTTTTCGTGTGGGTAGTATAGAACTCTTCGTGGACGAAACCTAGTCGCCACTGGCGAGTTGTTTTCGCCCGGCAGCGCCTTTTAGTATTTTCAATGTCTTAAAGTGAATCCTCACTTATAATGCAATGGCTTGGGACGCAAAGGCGTGGCGCAATGAGGCCTGATATTATTTTTAAAATCAATTTCCCCACACTACAATACCATATCACAAGGCTGAGTCCACGTATCCATAATACGCTGTAAGTAAGCGTTTAGAGACACGACTGTCGGCGTACTATATATATATATATTTAGTATGGATTAGTATACATAGTATAGGTGTTGTCGTCTGCCTATGCCATTAGACTCTCAACTATATATCGACGCTGGAAAGCAAACACGTAGTAACCCACAAAAACGATATTGATCACCAGAGACGAAAAACCTTCCGAGTTTTGAAACAAAAAATCATAACTTTCGTGTTTATGAAGGTGACTTTTTCAAAATTGGGTACAATAAACAAAATTTGTAGGACCTCAATTTTATTTTAATGAATTTAACCAAAAGTTATTACAAGTGGATATTGTGTAGGTTACTACGTTTTGATTTTTTTTTCACAGTAAGTAAACACGTAGTACACGCATCGCCAAGTGAATGAGATTTTATTTTCTTAATTTTATTATGGCTACTAAAAACGCAGTAACCCACGTGAATTTGACAAAAGATAACCGCAATAAATTGAGGTCTTTTGCCATTGACTACGTGTTTGCGGAGGAAACTTTTTAAAAAACAAGAAAATTTCTTGTTCCTATTTCCCCATTTTTCATCGTATCGGCACGTAGATTTGACCTATCTACGCAGAAAAATACGGCGATTTGAAAAATGCAATAAAAAAAAATCGACCTTGTGTGGGTTACTACGTGTTTGCTTTCCTGCGTCGATATTAACTTTTGTTTTAGTTTTACCTTCCAGATGAAATCCCGTTTGTGTCAGTGACAGTTTCTGGGACCAACGTCGATTTGACACTAGTTAATCACATGGAGAAAAAAGATATTGATCATACAGTCCTCGAAATTAATACCGCTGACACTAAGGTACCTTTTAAAAGACTCATAACTACTTTGAACTCCAACAGAAAATGTATGTTTCTAACCATACGTCGTTATCGCGGGTACAATTACCAATCAGATAAAGAGCAGATAAAACAGAATGTCTATTTGGTAGAACCGGACGTATTCTGCCTACAGCTACTAAACATCTAAGAAGCTCTTTACATGTGGAGAGTTTTCTTTAGAAAAGATCAATAAAAAATACAGCCGCAAAGGGTTTAAACTGTTGTCATATGTTTCCATCTGTTTAGTTAACAAGTTTATACATACGAAATAAGTAAATTTAATTATTTTTTAACGTCTTTTTTTAACAATTTTAACAATATATACGTACTTGTGTGAAGGTAACTGTTATCGTCAACTAATTAAACGCTTACCTACTTAGAAGAAAGTTTATTTAAAAAATAAGAAAACAACGTGTGTAATTTTTACTAACGTGTATTTTTCACATCTATTATTTGGTTTTCGTAATAGATTACAATGATTTTTTCTAAATTTTCCACAGTCAATTTGCGGCGTCTAGCAGTAAATATCCATTTTAATTGACTAAATGATCTTTCAACATCAACTGTTGTTGTACGTGCATACTTGAAACGATGGAAATAATCTAGAGTAGTGTGACAAACTCGTAATGATGATTCAAGTATTATCTCCTTCCCTGGTATCAATTCATTAATTATTTTCACTGTGTCAAATCCAGTATTTTTCTTCAAGACATGTTTCAGCTTTTTAAATATTATTTTTCCATTAGCACTCAAATTTAATTTCGATATATGTTTGTATGTTTTTTAAACGATGGCTAAACTTTCACTGAGGGATAGATTCGGGCACTGCAATTTGTTTATAGCGTCTGGAAGTACCAATTTTTTGCTTGACAATACATGTGGAGTTCCGACTGCATCTGCAAGCAATGCACCGACTATCACATTAGCAATTTGACGACCCCTGGCATCTGTTGTTTCATGAACACTCACATAAATAAAAGCATTTTCTAACTCCTTTTTAATTTTTTGCATTTGTTCGTCGTATATTTGGTTTACGTAATTCTGTCTCAACAAACATTCCGAAGGGGCCTCCACAGTTTTTTCGAACTTTCCGGAGACGCAGTTATTGATAAAATTTTTGAATATGGGATTTTCTAACTGAGACTATGGTATATTACAGCTTACCATAAATTTGGTCAATTCCATCCTAAAATCTTTTTTGACGGATGTATGCTTTTCCGAGTTGAAATGTCGTGCCATAGAAGCTTTTCTCTGGGGGAAACTAACACTGCACTTAGTGCAATATAATTTTGTATCGTGAGCCCGTAATTCAGGATAATCCTTTGTCCACAACTCCACAAATTCATCGCACGTTTTTTTCCTTCGCGGCATTTTAAAAGCACTCGGCAATAAATATATTACACACAGTTATCAGTATGGATAATTGATAATGTACTTACTAACAAATGACAATGTCAAATAGGAAAAATTATTAAAGAGTTTGCATTGCGACTGCATAGTTAACCTATTTAAGTTGTATTGGTACTCAAGTCAAGTATGGAGGTTGGGTATTAGAAATACCTAATGTGTGATACATTTTAAACTCGTAGGAGTAGGCATAGATGTTCCTCAAAATGAGTTTCGCGTCTGTTATTGCTTGTTTTTCATAATCTTTCTGCACTGTCAAATCGTTTTTGTACCCGCGATAACGACGTATGTTTCTAACAGAGAAAATTATCATGTACTATGGGCTGCATAAGTGGATGGTCATTGTTAAACGCGAATGCCTTGAAGCAAGTCGAAACGCTTACGCTACGTGCTATACTTCATTAGTTTCATGAGATTCCAATAGATGGCGCTGATAACAGCCATTAAAGTAAAATAAAATATTTTATTGCGTTGGTAAGCGGAGTCAGTTTGTTTATTTTCGGTGTTGTCCAAATCCAGAAATTATAGAATGTATCTTCGATTATTTCTTAAATATTTCTAAGGACAGTCTAAATTTGAATCATATTAATCTACTACCGATGATGATTTACGCAAAATCCAAAAACACTATCTTTCCTATAACTGTTGCCAGGATTCGAACTCTGGACCCCTTAGACGTTTTAAACAGCTGCATTCAGCCCCTCAGCCATTGAGACTCGGTGATAGTTAATGAAATTTATTACCATATTCAGAATGACGTAAGTTTACAAGAAATTCAAGTAATGCGTTTAGTATGAATATTTTTTAATTGATTATATTTTTATGTTTATAATTGTAATTTTACACGAATATTAATAACAAATAATAAATTCACTTGGTATTTGTTGTTGAAAAGTGCAACAATTACTTATTGGTTAACACTCGTACTTAGATAGTAGACTTAAAACGTAAATATACCGTTCTAGTTTTTATTGCAAAGAAACAGCTCGTCCGCTAGCAATAGCTAGTCCCGTCGGTTCGATTGTCTTGTTTGATTGCTTTTTATTACTTATGAAGTTTTAAAATGAATTGTCATTACAACATCAATTTAGTGAAAAGGTCACAGATAATGCCTTGCATAATGAAGGCAAAAATATGGCAGAAATTGCCAGAGCAACCGGTGTAAATGTAAGTATTATTTTATATATAATACAAATATAATGAATATATTTAAACGATATCTGTATTATACCATATTTCTAAATATTGTTGCAGAGAAAAACGGTTGCTTTATGGGTGCAACGATTCGGAGAAGAAGGGTCATTATTGCACCGCCAAAAAACTATTGACCACGGCTGATTGACACACAGCAGCGTCGTTAGTCCGGGAGTATGAAATAAACGGTTTTCAAACAACTAACTATTACCTACGCCCGTTTATACGACACAAAAGTGGACACTATTCGCCGTGTTCTTCATAGTGAACGATTGCAGCATCGTAGGCAAGCGGTCAAACTTTTACCAACACCACATCACCAAGAAGAAATATTTTAGTTCGCCCGGGAACACTTAAATGACGATTGGAGCAATGTCATGTTTACAGATGAAAAAAAAATATATATGTGGAGTCTGGTCGTATTACTGTGAACATGTGGGGTTGGATGAGTGCTGATCCGGGAGAACTGGTCCGAGTGCCGATTCGGGGGAAGAGTGCTGACTATTTCAATGTGCTGGAAGAAACCGTGTTACCAACTATTAGCAATGTCTATCCCGAGGAAAAATATCAGTAACTACGCTTGTTAAGATAACTGTCCGGTCCCATACATCGTTCGCAAAATGTGCGTGAGTGATTTTACCAGCACAATAATATAAATGTCATATCGTGGCCTACTAGATCACCTGCCTTAAATTCCATAGAAAATGTATGGGGTGTTATCGTTGAACGTTGTCATTATCAGAATATTCAATAATGACAAAAGTGTAATAATGAAATTACCTATGAATAAAGTATTTTTGAATTTGAATTTGATGAGAAAACGCAGAAATATTGGAGACACACTGTGCTACCATTTGGGATATTATTCGTGGTTCGGGTCTGTGTCAAACTTTTTTAGAATTTATGTCCCGCGCTTGCAAGCAGTTATAGATAAAAATGTGATAATTAGCTATATATTAGTTACATTACTAACTTTTTAACTATTCTACAATACTACATTATTTTTATTGTTTGAAAAAAAATATGTTTAATTTTTTTTTGTTTCTACTATGACAATAAATAACTTTCTTTTGTGTTATTCAGTTTATATAGTAGTATCTTTGTTCATCACTCCAACTTTGACTAATTGATAAATGATAAGCAAAAGTGAATCAAACAGCAACATTTAAATATTGTAGTTAACTAACTATAGAAGTATTGTTTTGTTAAGGTGAAGCTTCAATCCTCTTTCTGATTTCAGAAAGGAATAATTAAGCTGTAGCCTCAACAAAGTATTTAAATTGTTTTGTTATTGTTTTTCACTTGAATTATATTTTAAAAATAAGTACTGTGTGTGTAATAAAGTTTGTTGAATTTTTTATTGTGTTATTATTGTATATCTATTAGTCCTTTAGGTTAATTTTACGCACATAATCATTTATCTTACTTCATAGTAATAATAATAAAAAAACACTCCTTATTCAGTGGGGTTTTCTACAAATAAACCCTTACTTTTTTCTACTAATTTATATAGACCAAAGTTAAAATGTATACAGCCGAGACAACTGCACAAATGTCATATCAGGTTAAAAAAATATGTTTATCAAAAAAACAACACAACTTAAAAATAAAGTGTTTGTTCATTCTCAGTCCAAATAACGTGCACTATCTACAATATGAACACTACACAATTGAATATAGATCTATCCCTATCGTAGCTATGAATTCAGTCATGTTTCAAATTGTTAGATAATTGTAAATTTCTGAATGTTTTAAGATTAAATATTTTCATACGAATATATGTCTAAAATTTGTATTTTCATTATGAAAACATGTAACATAATATTTTTAGAGCAACCCTATGTTTTGATTGATATAGCCATAACATAGGTAGGTATTATTTGGTTTGAAAAACATATACAAATAAATGCAGGAAGTAAAACGAATTATTTTCTAATTTCTAATCACTACCAGTTTATTTATTTATTATTTCTTTTAAAATCCATATAGTTCGCACTTGCAATACTCATGTCCTCTTATGCTATTTTAAGACAGGAATAATAAACATAAGTTGTTCTTTAACTATAAGCCCGCCTATTGTCATTATTTATTTAATTCTTTAGTTTTTTTATTTTCTGTAATTAAATTTTGCTATATTAATCAACTAGTTGTTTTTAACTGTATAAAATTCATATCCATTCAAAATTGGTTTTTCGAATAAGTTTAAAACCGTGAATTCGTGGATAAATTCTTCATACTTACGTTGTATACAATTGCGGCAACAGATTTTGTAACGATAGTTTCTTTGAAATATCGCCAATTGTTTTAGGAGGGCAATAGGCTAGCTAGCGTGGCAACATTACACAATTTGTTAAAAAGAAGGCTATACCACTTGTTAAATATAGATGTCGTTGTAATTTCGGTGTAAGTTTTTTTCAATTTGATGAATAATAGTAATCATATTATATCGAACATACGTTTTAGTAACTACAAGACTATTCAATTTAATTAAGTCATTACAATCGTCAGTTTTGGTCACAACGACGCCATCTAGTTAATTTTTGCAAAGTTACTGCAACCGGCCAAGTCGCCCGCAAGGTGACCATCCAATTTTGCTGTCGATAGTACTTTAGACATCAAACTTCAGACACCAATTTGGTATAGTTATGCAAAAACGCAATATTATGATACCTACCATCGAGCTAATCTGATGATGGAGCCACAAGGTCATCCAAAATTATCTATTGCTATCCTACCGATTTTCAGCATTTTAGAATGTTCAAAGAAAAACACAGTGGACATTAGAATGTATTTCTTCTTTTTATCGTAAAAGTATACAAATAATAACGGCGTTTTTTGAGTAATACTAAGCTTAAACGATGTGACTAACCGCTATTGTAATGTCCGAGACTCACGATAATTGTGTTAGTGAGATTTTTAGATTCCCCAACTTGAGCTCTTCGATGGTTGGCAGTCCACAACACTTCTCGACACCACTGAGCCCTCACGTCCGTGTTACTTCCGGTAGTCTTGATTGACGGCAAATACGGTGGCCAATCAAGTGATTGGCGAGTGACACCCGCCACAGATAATGTTTGATTTGGTGGTTATGGCAGGTGGTATATTTCTATTGCAATAGCCCAAAATAATCTATCCAAATTATAATCTCACGGCCCGATATCTCTTCCCTTAAAATGCAATAGTTCCAACATCTGCTGGGGCCTGCTCATAGACGAGTTCTCTTTTTCACTTATTGATATAATCAGGAGAGAGGTACCAGCAGAAGTAAAGTCACAGCAAACTTCGCGAAAGGTCCTCTAAGTGTTGGATCGATATCCCCACGCAAGCCTCTAAAAAATTCGGGACGTACGAGCTCGTGATTGAAGACGAGATACAAACTCATAATAGTTAACTTATAACATAGTTTTGTAAACCTATTGTTCAGATATCGAATTGGGTGAACCCTGGATCATGTGATACTGTTTCCCTAACCCTAGTGTTTTTTGCAAAACTGAAGGCTCAAGAACCTATTGTTGACAGTTAAGTCCCTCCTCTCACCTGAAGGCCCCAATTCACGACCAGACCACTATCTACGCACGATTAAAGATACCACCACACCGCTCGCCATCGGCAGGGTATTCATCCACACTCCACACACTTTGGAACCAAATTAGTCGCGCACCGTGCGTTATCAAAATAATTTTCTACCACGCTCACTCCGAATGTGGAATGACCTCCCTGCTGCGGATTTCCCTAGAGGTTACAGTATGGGGTTTTTTATGTTAAGAGGGGCAAACGGGCAGACGAGCCACCTGATGGAAAGTGGTCATCGACGCCAATGGATATGTAACACCGGAGGAATCGCCCATAAATTGCCAACCTTTGAGAGCCCTGTTAACTCGCTTCTTGAAGAATCCTATGTTATAGCCCTCTGGTAACACCTCAGGTGGAAGGTCATTCCACAACTTTTAAGACCGTGGTAAAAAATTGCGTGATGCCCGATTTTTGGGGTGCTAAGCATCCAGATAATGGGGATGTACTTTGTGCCTCGGTAAAATGCTCAATGACCACAGTAGAGTCTCTCAACAAGTGGGCCTTAATATGAACATGGAGAAGACGAAAATAATGTTAAACTCTCATGTGGTGCCCACTCCCCTAAAAGTTGCCGACTCTACGCTCGAAGTTGTAGATGACTATATATACCTGGGACAAACAGTCCAGTTGGGTAGATCCAATTTTGAGAAAGAGGTCACTCGTCGAATCCAACTTGAATGGGCAGCTTTCGGGAAGCTACGTTATATTTTCTCGTCCCAAATACCGCAGTGTCTTAAGACGAAGGTTTTTAACCAGTGTGTGTTGCAAGTGATGACATAAAGCACTGAGATGTGGTCCCTCACAATGGGCCTCATAAGAAGGCTCAAAGTCACTCAAAGGGCAATGGAGCGAGCTATGCTTGGAGTCTTCTTGCGTGATCGAATCAAAAATGAGGAGATCCGCAGAAGAACCAAGGTTGTCGACATAGCTCAAAGCGTTGCTACACTTAAGTGGCAGTGGGCGGGGCACTTTGCACGTAGAACCGATGGCCGCTGGGGCAGACAGGTTCTCGAGTGGCGACCGCGTACAGGATGACGCAGCGTAGGGAGGCCCCCAACAAGATGGACCGATGATCTGGTGAAGATCGCGGGAAACCGTTGGATGAGGGCGGCGCACGACCGGTCGTTGTGGAGATCCTTGGGGGAGGCCTTTGTCCAGCAGTGGACGTCCCTGGGCTGATATGATGATGATGATGACTTTGTTCCTGAGGTGGGAGTTGCGATGACAGATGACGGTGGCTCCAACTCAAAAAGCTCTTCACAACATTCCTAATTGGACAAACGGTAGAACAGACAAGAGTAGGGGACTGAATTTTCATAGGCTGCGGTTTCCGTTTAACATCATGCAGGCTGTAGGTACGCTTGTTTGCCACTTAGTAGATTAAAAGGAAATATAATTGTATTTTTTTTTCAGCTTTACTTCTACGTAGCAATGCCTCCTGGGACTTACGCCATTTTGTTGGAGAAAACAGTAAAAAAAAATGATATACCTGTGGCGGTCAACGTAATGTTTTCGAAATTGAAATTTGAGTTTATCTATGGCTTTACTAGTCAGTCAGACACGCAAATGCAGTACACGAAGGAAATAGACCAATGGGATTTGTCGAGTAAGTACCTTGTTCGTATAGTATTTTTACTATGAAGTGAGCCGATCCTCAGAGTCACTCAGCGAGCTATGGAAAAGGCTATGCTCGGGATTTCCCTAAGATATCGAATCAGAAATGAGGAGATTCGTACACGAACCAATGAAATAATGAAATGAAATAATGATCTTTATTCTGTAAGTAGGCCACAAGGGCACTTTTATAATTCTGACTCTACGGCGTTTCCCAAGAGGAGACCACTGAAGAGAAGACAGCCGAAACAAACTCAACAGTCAGTCATTTTTTCGAAATAACTCTTATATCTATTACAATATTTGTACTTAGCCTATCCTAAATATATGTTTTGACTATATAAACTCAATGCGTAGTTCTTCAAGAAAACATATCAAAACTTATGAAAGTAAAAAAAAAAATTTGGAATATCAAAAAGCAATATAGTGATTTTTTTATTTAAAACAACTTACATACGTTTGATATGCCACCTTATAAGAACCGTGTTCCGGTAAAAGTAAATTATTTGGTTTCTGTTTTGGGCCATGCATTTTTGTCTGTTAAATAGTCCTCTACCCTATAACAAGCCTTTGTCATTAGGGACTCTTTTAATTATTTTTGAGAGCTGGAAACGATAATTTTAAAGCATCATCTGGTAGCTTATTATAAAAATGTATACATTGGCCTACGAATGATTTGGCTACTTTACGAACGCGGAACTTTTTAATAGCGATTTTGTTTTTATTTCTAGTATTAAAATTGTGGATATCTGAATTCTTAGTAAAAGACTCTAGTTTCTTAATAACATAAATAATATTCTCATAAATATATTGGGACGCTGCGGTTAATATGTTGATGTCTTTAAAAAGTTCTCTTAAGGAATCACGGGAAGGGTATAAAGGTCATCGACATAGCAAATAGGGTAAGCAAACTGAAGTGGCAATGGGCAGGACACATAGTTCGAAGAACCGATGGCCGTCGGGGCAGAAAGGTTCTCGAGTGGAGACCGTACCGGCAAACGCAGCGTGGAGAGGCCACCCGCAAGGTAGTCGGATGCTAGCTGTATGCGGGTCACCTCTAGCCGGCCCACGTGGAAATCGATTGAGGAGGCCTATGTCCAGCAGTGGACGTCCTATGGCTGAAATGATGATGATGAACCAATCCACTTAACGAATAGAATACCCAATACTCAGAAATAAAGATAACGAGAATATCGTTTAAGGATTGATACTACATCGGAAGTTTAATAGATTATCCATTCTATTTGCTGGAAAGTGAGGATACATGTACTTATAGATAACTAAGGCACCCACAACTTCGTTTGCGGAAGAGAAAAAGTCATAACCCCTCTTTTTTTTCTTTAGCATAGTCGTGTAAAAAATATACTATAATCATCTCTAGATACCAAGCTATCCGTGTACAAAAAATAGTAGAAATCTGTTCAGCCGATTTTGCGTGATGAAGCCACAATGACACATACAAAAATGTTTCGCTTTAATGACCACCAAATAGACCATAACCATTTTAAAAATAGAGGGGGGGGGGGGGGGGAAACTATTTTTCCTACTGTCGGAGCGAATATTTCCGAAAAATTTACTTAATAAAAATTTTTTTTAGAAACCTCAGTGTTTTTATTAGAAATGTCGAATAATGTGTCACACAATAATATTTTCTGATCTTTTTAAATCAGTTTCTGTTGCGTGTATGGAGTGCCCCCCCAGAAATGTATATATTTTTTATTCAAATATTAAACTAAGTAGCGGCTTACACAAGACACCTATGTTCCAAATTTCATCAATGTATATCTTGTAGTTTTTGAGTAAAATGGCTGTGAAATACGGACGGACGGACGGACATGACGAAACTATAAGGGTTCCGTTTTTCCCATTTTGGCTACGTAACCCTAAAATCGATGGTGCGAGCAAGCTAACAACGCGGCGAATGGTTTTTTTTTAAAGCACTTACTGACGGTGAACATTGAGCTAATATTACTACGTATAGAGAAGACGCCACCCCATCACTAGTGATCCGTTCAACTGCAGTCAGCCGGCTCCAGTTCACTCAGTTGCTTGCTCGCTCTTGCGCGCTTAAGTCTTAGTTGTTATAATGCGAAAAAAACGTGAAAACTCATGAAATATGCCCTCGTGTGTGTTACGATATTGCACTAATAATTCAAGTAATACGTCGAAGTGTAAAGGAATAACTTTCCATTGGTGAGTTACTAGATTATCATTTTAAAACTCAATTTCGAGTAAAATATTTAGCGGACGCCATGTTGCGTCATTTGTCATAGACTAAAAATTTAAGATGTGACATTGCGTGTGTAGATAGATAGTGTTAGACCGGCCACATACATTCGGAATTTTTATACGGTTTATGTACGGAAACGATGTGTGCAAGCGTGATAGGGCTACTCTCTCTCTCCCTTGCACACGTCGATTCCGGACAGAAAACAAATAAAAATTCCGTATGTATTAGGCCGGCCTTAGCTAGCTGACACTTCTAGAAGAAAAATAGTAATCATATTAATTTAGAAAAGAATAGACTGATTAATTGAAAAACTTATATTATTTAAGGGCAACTAAATAAAAAAAATCTATAAAATTATACGGCTTTTATTTTTATGTACCTAAAGTTAAAGCAAAATTTGTAACGAATGCGACTTCCCATTAGTCTTAACCAGTTAGTAACTATAGCTACATGCTAGATATTGTTTGTTCCGCAGAGTAAATTCAGTACTTATACATAAAATAAATATTATAATTAAAATTATCTGTTAACCCTTTTATTTTACTATATTAGTGCAGCTACCCAATTAAATAGGCAGAATGTACCATAAACAAAAAATGCGTCTCTGACGGTGACATCTCATCTATGACTCATTAGCCACCCCCTCTCCCCCGCGCGCGTCCCGCACTGCCGCGCTTGTGGCACAGATTTTGTTCGCGCCGTCTTCTCTATTCGTAGTAATAATAGGTCAATGACGGTGAATGAAAAAATAACTGCGTATAGCTGGCTTATGCTACACATCAACGTTTTTATAACTTTATTTAACCACTAGTAAAATAGATGGCGTTACAGGTAGGTACAAAGTAATAAAACATTTATATTTTATTTTATTAGCCTATTAATCAAATTCAATTATTTGCGTCGTGAGGTAGCAAACAAGCAGATATAAGAGGCTTGTTAAACTACATTGCCCTTTGTACGGCCGCTTAGTGGATTGGCTCACTATATAGTAAAAATTCTTTACTTTGACGTCTATTCTATTATCTCAAACACAGGGATGACACTGTCCTATGGTTGTAACCAGCGTGCTGGTGACCTTGTACTGAAACGTCCGCAGTCTGCAAAGAGGATCTTGGGATTACGAAACTCAATCCAGGGGTTTGGTTTCATGATTCTAGTAAATGTTCGGCAAATCGGTGATAATGAGTGAAAATTGTGTTAGTTTATATCAATATTCTATAATAGGAATCCTAAAAGAAATTTGACTTACGTAACTTGCGTGTAGCTTATTTAATGAGTCTATAAATATGGGTGGGAAAGTCCAGTATAAACATATTAGTAACTAATAATAATATTGAATAACCCATGAAATTTATGGTAACTTTGTTATGAAACCGTTTCGATAAACGCAAGTTTAAACATAGCTGCAGAACAAAGATCTTAATTTCCCTATACAAAGTAGGAACGTCTGACGTCACACGTACGTAGGCTTAGTATGGAGCGTTTTTTTTTGGGAAAGTCCAGAAATGAGATTTTAACATTGTTGTATCTTAGTGTGTGTTTATGAGATAACAGTAGTTTTTTCACCAATTTTCCTATTATTGAAAGTACATTCTATAACATACCACAGCAAAATGTTGCAAAAATTGACAACATCCCAAGGCTTACTTTTAATAGAACTATGTCGAAGTTTCAGTCACATCGATTAATTATTATATTACAGAGCCAGCATACATAATAATATTAGTAAGGCAACCAGCTGAACAGGTTCATGTGACGTCATTGAAGTTTGTGAACGAGCAAGGGGTGGTGACACAAACTCATGGGCTTGTTAAACGAAAATGTCTGTACGTGACGGAACTGAGGGTGCTTCTGCCCAACCATGACTTCCAAATGATAGTAAGTGTTAGAGTCTATTCAGAAGCAACAAGAACCACACGATAACCACAACCACACGACAACGCAACTTAATATAAAATAAATAGTAATTCACACGAACCACATTTCACCGTCAAACGCGTGGTCCGACCACATCAAAGCGATTGCAACTTGCAAGCTATAGTGCTTCTATTCACACGTAACAACAGCGTCACGGCTGTTTGTCGCTGCGTTCCCGTGTTGTTGTTGTAAATTGATCCTTAAATTTGAATCTCTTTCAGTGCTGAGCATAGAGAAGATACAATCTGTTTAATTACCAAGCAAGCTCTAAGGGTCTTCGTTTTGGGTAAAAATGCTTTAAATGTTCTCCTGTAAGGGTCTTATTTCTAAACCGATTCTCGTAAAGAGAGCAAGTTTGATAGTAATGTAAAATTTTTAATACATTGAGTTTTTGGATGAATGGATGGTTCCTTTGCTTCTCCACGAGATAGTGTTTAGCTTAGATGTGAAAGTAAATTGAGCTCACATGCGCATATTTTCATGCAGTTTCCACAAAAAAATACGCATGCAAATACAACAAACCACTACCAGACAGTATAATCCTCGACACGTGTTTCGCCTATTTATTTAATTTAAAAAAAAGCATTTAATTTAAATAGATGACAAGGAATAAAATTTTCGTGCATTTTTAGCGGGAGTGTGGTAAAAGGTGTGTCCACATTTGTATCATTTGCCCGATCAGATCTTCGTCCCGTGGCATGATCGCGTGTTACGATCACGCGTTTGGACGTTGCGCCGATCCGATCGCTCGAAATCCATGTTGCTACGCGTATCACATACTTAGATCGGACAAGCGGGGCGTGATCGCCGCGCCGACAGTGAGCGTCCAAGCAGCGCGATACGCAGTCATGCCACGGTGATCGGATACGAGCAAATGATACAAGTGTGGACGCACCTAAAGACGTACAGCACACTACGGAAATATTCCTATTTGAAACGCACACAGTTAAAAGAAATCACCAACAAGAAAACACTCACACACTGGCAATTTACCGTAAAATTTACCAGAGATTTTAGTATTACTTTCTTCTCTTCTTTGTCGTCACACTCTTGGTTGGTCGTGGTCGTCACATCAGGGTTTGTGGCAAGCTTCACAATCCGTCGCTATTCTTCTTGTCCTGTAGCCCTTCTCGTACATTCGTGGAGTGGGCCATTGAGTGCAGTTAACTTGGTCGGTCCAACGCATTGGTGTCCTGCCGCGCGCTCTTGGCCCTTAAAGTTTTCCCTTCACTACAAGGCGCTCCGCAGATGTATCTTCTCGACGTGTGATATGTCCAAAAAAAGTGGGAATGCGACACTGGACGATGGAATATAGACGGTGCTTGATGCCGAGTTCTTGGAGGATTGACGCATTGGTTCGGAACTGTGTCCAGGTGATGCCAAGCATTCTTCTCCAGCACCACATTTCTGAAGCGTCTATCTTCTTTTTCTCGACTTCTCTTAGAGTCCACGTCCCAGAACCGTAGAGAAATATGGGAAACACTAATAACGATTACTTTAGCAGAGGGGAATGTATTCGTATGGCTCACCATTAGTTAAAAATGACGACCCGTTTGGGTCAGCGGGAGTACGAGTAACGTTGCCTGCGAGGCTGAAGGTCCTGGGTTCAAATCCCAGTAAGGGCGAATATTTTGTGTGATGAGCATAAATGTTTGTTCCTGAGTCTTGGATGTTTTCTATGTATATAAATAAATATATTTATTAAATATGTCATTGTGTCGTCATAACACAGGCCTTATTGAGTTTACCATGGGACTAGTTCGATTTGTGTAAAATTGTACTGTAATATATTTTTCAACACACTTGCTCGTAAAGTGGCTCTTATTACACCGTTTTTATGGCTGTAATCCAGTCCATTACACACGCGTGCTTTTTACATTACATAATCGCACTAGTGCCTTTTCATTACAGTTTTTTTAAACTTCAGCAAATAGGTTTTAGGTACAAGAAATATTTTAGGTTATTTTAATAAATCGAAACTGGTACTTGTAAAAAGTAATCAATTTCAATAAATTATAAAGTTTTCTAAACAAAACAACATTTTGATTGTATTAATTTGATATAATTATTCAGTTTATTATATTTTAATGTTTGGCTGATTGGCCGATTAGCCTTTGCCTCAACGTGACTCAACGCTCGTGCGCGCGCATAGACAAAGGCATCGGTCGTTTCGCGCTATTTTGACTTGATTTGACACATGTAATATTTACAAATATTTCATATTGAAGTATGATTATTTTTTTTAAACGTCAATATTATGTAAATAGTCTTAAGCAATGACAATTAAAATATAATCATTATGTAGGTACGTAAATTTAAGGTAGGTACTCACGACGGATTAATGTAAACGACTTACGACTACAGGATTGGTTACGCACGTATAACCTAGACCAAATTTTAAGTAAGGTACGATTGTTTTTTTGCTTTTTTCCTCGAAAGTGTGTTGAAAACCGTCGTATGAAACTCGTGTGCATTGGTCATTACACTCTCGGCTTTATACAACAACAGTCAACGACTCGTGCTGCAAGATATAGCCTCGAGAGTAATTACCAACGTACCATACTCGTATCATAATGTACGATTTTATTATTTTATTAAATGCTCTAAAGACACTTAGTTATCTATTCTGTTCACAATCTGTCCAATTTTATCACTTGTAAAATTGTAAACCGTTTCTGATTGGTCTATGATTGTAATAAAAGTTTTTTTTTATATAGATATTACGGATAATCTTATAAAATCGACCTAGTCCCAAACTAAGCAAAGCTACGGGTACAAGGCGACGATATACAGAATGTATAAATAAAATATAAAACTTAAATACATCGAAAACATCCAAGACCCAGGAACAAACATTCGTGATCATCACACAAACACTTGCCCTGGCTAGGATTCGAACCCGAGACCGCTAGCGTCGTAGGCCGTTGTACAGTCAGCAGCAGAGAAACGTAACCCCTCTGCCATATAATGTTAGTATGGTAGGGGGGTACTTTTCTCTGCAGCTGACTGTACAACCCACTGAGCCAAACGTGTACTCAAAGTTACTCGTATAGGTTTTCGCTTATTTCTCACATTTTGACTGTAGAGTCTTTAATGACGTAGTAATTTTCTGTTCAATGTCTTTTTAAACTCCCGTGTCATAAAATCAATTATATTATTACAGCTGTCTGGAATTCTCAAGGGTAAAAAGGAAATCAACAGTCATCCTATCCACGTAAAAGTACCAGGTAAGTAAAAATATTTAATTTTTTATCGGTCGCTATTGTTAGATTTGCAATTTTCTTTAACTTACAGCTCTGAACGACCCTCGATCCCGTAGCTCTACACTTTTCCGTGTTGTCCCATCGTGTTGACAACGATTGTCTTTACCTATAAACTATTTCAGTTTATCTTCACATTAAGTTACCAAAATCAAGATAAACGCCAACAAACTCTGTTGTTTTTACGATTAAAAACTAGTTTTTGCCATTTTTCTTAAATGGGTCAGTGTCAGATTTAGGCTTGTGCCTTTCTGGTGGACATATGCAAAATTATGGATTCCAGGGTTTAATATTTTGATAAATTTCGTAAGAGAATAAAGAACATTCCCTTTCATATAATCCGATGTAATAGCAACATAACCTAGATTCATACAAGCTCTTAACTTTTGACCACCGGAGGGACGACTTTTGTTTTTGAACTGACAATGACCCGAATTATACACGCTTTTACGGTTCCGTACCAAAAAGGTAAAAAAGGAACTCTTATGGTGCGACTTTGTCTGTCTGTCTGTCTGTGCGACTATTAGAGCGCCATATCTCCAAAAATTACTTATGCTAATCTATTTCACATTCGTAATATTTATAAACATGGTCAGCCCACATGTATTGCAAAGGAAACATTCTAAAATATATGTTTATTTTGTAAAAAACGACATATATGAGGGGGGGGGGGGGGCAAAAATTCAGTCTAGCTCCTAGGTCAAATTGGGTATCATATGAAAGGGCTTGATCTGTAAATTTTTGAACAATTTTTTTATTTTTTTTTTTATTGTGAGTAGATTTTGCTTTATTAAGGAAAATGTGAAAAAAACACCATTTCCCCCCCCCCTTATCTTCAAATTTTACCTACCAAAACATTTAGAATTTTCTGGAATTTTGTACTTTAATATGAATATTACACTAAAATTATAACCATGTATCTATCTGTCTGCTTTTTTTAATCACCAAAAATCATTCTAGAATAACCCGGATTGATTAAGTTTGCCCCTCATTTGTGCCATGCCATATAGATTTGATACCAGAGGCAAACTTAACTCAAGCGGCAATTTAAGTTGGAATAAGTGAGTTTGTACGGAACTCTCAGTGCGCGAGTCAGACTCGCACTTGACCGGAAGATGGCACTGTGCAATGTGTGGCAATTAATTTATTGTCGTTTAATTTTGTTGTAATTATAATTATTAAATCAATTATCCAATTAAATATATTGATATCCGTACCCCCCCTTCTAAACTTAGAGTTAATTTGGCAAAATCTTCAATTGCTTATTTATGTCAAAACGTATTAATTTCAGCGCCATTTGTTTGCATAATGAATAATTAGACACAAGCTTTGAATCTTTGAAAGGTTTATTCAGACTAGAAGCGATTTGTATTTTTATAGACTTCCTGTAAAAAATCAATAATAAATACATAATAATATATCAAAATTTCTGAACGCGTGAAAGTGACAAATGTAAAATGAAGCATCAGATACACCATGTTTGAAAAGTTATTTTCACCATTCCAGGGACTAGACACACAAAAAACACCATGAAAAATCGTACATTTCTGCTTGGAGTCCCTTAACAGTAGGTCGAGCGTTTTCTCGAACCTTCGGCAGCGGTAGAGAGAGGTGTAGGGGCGTGGCGATATAGGGGTAAGACGGGTGGCGGGCGGGAGGGGTCCTGCCTCGCGCACCTTCCCACCACTGGGTCGCCACACTCCACGCCTTTCCATAACCGCAGGCGTGGTCTCAGTTAAACGGACGGCCTGTAGCGACATTGCAATAATGGTTCGAATTGTTTTTAGATCAATCGGGATCTACATGGACACATTTGCCAACACAGCATAAACGTAAGCAAGAATAGTATAGTTTTTAATCTTTTTTAATGTGTAGGTATTGACAAACTATGGACCTAAGTTATCTGGATATAGAGTTTTTTTTTATAATTTTAAATAATAAATAACACTGGTAATAAATGGGCCAAATTTATTTTCTAGTAGTTTTTATTATTTCGTCCGATTTAGGTGAAAATTAGTACTTACATAGAGTCCATCATTCTGTATACGATAAACATAATTAACCGATGTGTCCTACAAAAGTTGTATGAAAACCTCCATTGAGTTACAAAAAAAGTATGTGGATTTCGTAACTCAATGGAAGTTTTCGTACAACTTTTGTAGGACACATCGGGAAATTATGCTTTTCGTATACAGAATGATGGACTTTATTTAAGCACCAATTTTCACCCAAATCGGACGAAATAGAAAAACCACAAAAAAATAAAAATTGACCCAAATACAGGGTGAAATCGGAGATGAGGTCAGAAATCCACGAGTTTCACTGAAAACCAATGTTGCTGCTTGCCTCTCTTTTTTATCGCTTTAGTTTTTGTTTCAATTCAGACAACAGGAATTAAAAAATAATAATTGGTCGCCGTTCTAATTGTAACAGTAAATGGCTATCTCTTACAAACGAAGGAGTGTTTACTACTGAAGCGGCATCTAGTGGGGTGATAATTTCTTTGTCTTTTATATGATAATTTTTTTATCTATTAGACCCGCGATCCACGACTCCTTACACCTGGAAGACTAGAACCAAGACCCCAACCACAACCGAAGGATGGGACGATGACAACTATGAAGGTGAGATTTATGAAATGAATCATATTCAGCAAACATAATTTATAACAAGCTACCCGATCATTTTTTTTAAGACATATGAGACAATTAATATTTACAATCACTTTATTTTTGTTTAACTTATACACCTAAATAAACTGTATAGTTACATCATGAGGGAGAGCGGTGCTCTCTTAGCACAAGTATCACGTATACTTAAAAAGAGGCACCAGTGCAGATATTGTTACCTTACTTATGATACGAATAAAGATTTTTGATTTTGATTTTGAGATAAACGAGCAGACGGGTCTCCTGATGGTAAGCGATCACCGTCGCCCATAGACACTTGCATCACCGTAGGAGTCACAACTGCGTTGCCGGCCTTTCAGGTGGGAGTACGCTCTTTTCTTGAAGGTTTGAAGATAGCATCGGTCCGGAAATACTGCATGCGGCAATTTATTCCACAGTTCAGTCGTGCAAAGCAGGAAATTTCTAGAAAAACGCACAGTTGTGGACTATACGCCATCTAAGTGGTGAGGAAGATCCGCTAATATCGACAAAATATTTGTTCTTCAAAAACCAGCAGTGCGGCGCGATCTAGAATGAACTTATCAAGCTATAGATAGGACATGTTTTAATTAATTATAAGTTTATAGTTTGTAATATTGACTGTCGTACGTATTTTCACGTCGCGCCATCGGCATAAAAGTGCGTCCACATTTGTATCATTTGCCCGTATCAGATCATCGTCGCGTGGCATGATCGCGTGTCATGATCACGCGTTTGGACGTTGCGCCGATCCGATCGCTCGAAATCCATTTGCTACGCGTATTACAAACTTATATCGGAGGAGTGCGGCATGATCGGCGCGCCGACAGTGGGCGTCCAAGCAGCGCGTCATGCCACGGCACGGTGATCGGATACGAGCAAGTGATACAAGTGTGGACGCACCTTAATATGTGCAACATTTATTATGTAACATATACTGTACCATTTTTTATGTAAATAAATCATTCATTCATTCATTGAATATCTGACACTTGGCCTTGTTACTCGCTTGCTTTTTATAACTGTGTTTAACGGTTACCATTTTTAAGGCCGTACCAAAAATGGTAAAAAAGGAACCCTTATGGTGCGACTTTGTCTGTCTGTCTGTCCGATATAATATAAAGCGCTATATCACAAAAACTACTCATGCTATCTGTTTGAAACTGTTTAAAAACATGGTCAGCCCACATGTATTGCAAAGTAAACATTTTAAAATATATTTTTATTTTCTAAAAAAACGACGTATATAAGGGGGGGGGGGGGGGGGGGGGGGGGGGCAAAAATTAAATGTCTAGCTCATAGGTCAATTAGGGTATCATATGAAAGGGCTTGATCTGTACATTTGAGGACAATTTTCTTTTTATTGTGAGTAGACTTTGTTTTATTAAGGAAAATGTGAAAAAAACCACCATTCCCCCCCTTATCCCCGAAGTTTACCGAACGAAAAATCAGGAATTTTCTGGTATTATGTAATTTGTTAGTAATATTACACGAAAATTATAACCATACATCTATCTGCCTTACTTTTTTTTAAACACCAAACATCATTTTTGAATAACCTGGTTGCATTAAGTTGGCCCCTCATTTGTATGTGACGCCATAGATACCAGAGGCAAACTTAACTCAAGCGGCAAGTTAAGTCGGAATAAGTGAAACTGAACTAAACTAAACTCAATAATTTAGAAAACTAAGTTGAGTTTTTATAATTGTTTTTTTTTTTCAGAGGATTACTATCCTGATCCTGGTGAGAAGTTATGAAATATTTGTATGTTATATATGTCGCAGGGAAATAGCCAAAACAGCGATTAGATCATATCTCTATGGGATATGACCAAATCACGCAGGATGTTAAAATGACAAATAAATTTTATCATTTGCCTAAAAAGGTCAGTCATTTGATCAAATCCCTGAATCTGTTTAGTGAATTGATGAAATCAGCCAAAAAAGGCAACACGTTTTGTCATTTCACCAGATTTGTTTAGTGATTTGATAATATTCCTGAAACACGCCAGTGAGTTGACGAAATGAACTAGCAAAGGAATGACAAGCAGACATTTTGCGAAAAATACATTTTGGGAAAACGGATATTTCAGGCCTGAGCCACCCTGCTTGCTAGGTTTAACGAAAATGGCAGTTTAAAAACTACCTCGATTTTTTATATTTTCGTGAGAAAATCGGAAACTAAAGAAGATCGAAGGCTCATATTAGCCGTACAGTGATCTAAGAGCCTTGCAATACTCCACCTAAATGTGTAAACATATTCCTCGTGGGGGGCATTCTTATTAGAACGCTGGACCCTTAGCTTATGTTATTTTTAGGGTTCCGTATTACCCAAAGGGTTAAACGGGACCCTATGACTAAGACTCTGCTGTCTGTCTGTCTGTCTGTCCATCTGTCACCAGGCTGTATCTCGTGAAACGTGATGGATAGCTAGACAGTTGCAATTTTCACTGTGATGTATGTGAGTTGCAGCTGTAACAACAAATACTAAAAACAGTATAATTTTATGTCTGTCTGTCTGTGTCAGTAACCAATATAAAATGATCGAACACCGCGTACATTTTGCTTAGGAGTTGGGGTATGCTAACACTGGATTTTCATTGATACGGCCGTTTGTAGCGTATAAATTATGTTTAGAACCCTCAGTGCTCGATTTTGACTCGCACTTGGGCGGTTTTTTTTATTTATAATCGACGAAAAAAAGAGAGAAAGATTCTTAAGTCGACGTCATTATTTTTAAATATTTTATGTAAGGTATAATGGGACAATTGCGTCTATGGGGTAAATGCGTCTTAGAAACGGAACACTTTACATCGACCCTCGCTCTCTTTGCATTAGTAACAGTGCCAATAGATAAAAAACTTAAGCAAAGCCCCTCTTGTATGTAGTAGTGTACAAAATTCATATAGAACTTAAGTCATTTTTCTAATATGGAACGTCAAATTGCCTATTCGGATACGCTACTACTACATACAACAGGTGACTTACTTAAGTTTTTCACCTATACTTGTAAAGTACTCGAGTAGCCTCAAATATTGAAAAGACGCAATTGTCTAATAGACCCATTTGCCCTCGCATAACTTTCCACTTAATTTACCAATTTTGTTGATTCTTTTCCAGCTAAAACTACTGCAGATACGGATTATGAAACTGATTCTGATAATTCTGACAACGGTGGGTATTCTTTTTTAAATGCTTTGACACATATTACAAAACATATGTCTGATTATATAATATTATTAGAAGATGCCCGCAACTTCGTTCGCGGATGAGAAAAAGTCATAACCTGTCGTTTTATCTTCAGAATAGTCGGGTAAAAAGTATCCTATAACTATCTGGAGATACCCAGCTACCCGTGTACCAAAAACTATGGAATCCTGTTCAGCAGATTTTGCGTGATGAAGCCACAACGACACATACAAGCATACATAAAATCCAAAAAAAATAATATTTTTCGTTTTATTGATTACTAGAAGATGCAAGTAATCTATACTATTATAAAGTTGTAAGAATTAAATGTCTGTAAATTGAAGATACTTTCAATAAATGATTTTAACTGTCTAAATGACGATCACTAAACAGAAAAATATTCACCATTTTTTTTATTAATTGTATGTTTCTATGTGTCT
Source organism: Hedya salicella (assembly GCA_905404275.2). Lineage (NCBI taxonomy): Eukaryota > Metazoa > Arthropoda > Insecta > Lepidoptera > Tortricidae > Hedya > Hedya salicella. The sequence goes on from FR990120.1 coordinate 3,327,713, forward strand.
TCGTGGCTTCATCACGCCAAAACGGCTGAACAGATTTCAACTATTTTTGTACACGGGTAACTGGGGATTCACAGGTTTTCAGGGATTCATAGGCTAAGAATAATAAAAACAAGTCTTTGTTTTTCAATCTTATTGAAAATGGCTTGTGCGTCTGACACTAATAGCAGCAGCAGCGTGTTGAGCGCGGTTGAACAATGCAGTGCCTATCGTCGGCACACGTAACGTGCCACGCCTACTTTAGGTTTCTACTGTTCTTTCTTTTCTGTGGTTATAGGATACTATTTCTTCTCCTCCACTAACGAAGCATAAACGAACTACGTATTGGATCAGGATCAGACGACAAACACAAGCGCTCTAACATACTTTAAGCAGTCTAAAATGTAGAGTCTGTATTTTACAGATGGCAAAACCACTAAAAGACGAAAGAGAACAACGACAAAAAGAGTTACAAGAACCAAAAGTGAGTATCAATGTTATTTGCAAGTACCCCTTTCATACGCTAATTTGTTTATCCTATTTTAATTTACAATAATATTAGTTGGAGACATGTAAGGGATTCCCAACCTACATCTCTCGGGAGCCCAAGCCAATCTCACCTGCTCGTGGTGCACGCTGCTGACCAACGGACGACGCCCTGGCAACCCACCAACCCGCACCGCACCAGCGTGGCGGGTTACGTTGCAAACCCTCAATTCGATAGTGATAACTTTACCACAACCCCAAGTTCCCGGCGGCTCCAGTTGCAAAGCTGGCAGAGACGGGCGTCGACCGAGCACTAGAGTCAGGGGTGTTAAAAATCCCCGATTGCTTCGTATGCCTGGATAATTGCGTTTCCGTGGACGATATAAATAACAGGTTGGTAGAAACTATCCACGAGGTGGAGAAGAAATTCTTCAGCCCCCCCGCAAAAATAGACCCCAAAAACTATCTAATCGTACTCTCAACCTCATAGCTGAACGACGCTCGATGAAGCTGCAGACTTCTGAAGACGCTGAAGCATACATGCAGCTCAATAGACGGATCCATCGGTCCATGCGGCACGTCTCTTTAATACTAACCATATTAAAGATACGATAAAGCGGAACAAGGGCTCTAAAGTGTTTGCAAGGGACCTGTCTATTGGGCAAAGCCAGGTGACGAAGCTGAAGACAGACGATGGCAGTGTAGTGTCGACGAAGCCAGAGGTGTTGAGAGAGATCGAGAGGTTCTATGGGTAGTTATATACCTCGGCTGCCAAACCTGTTCATAACTTGGCTAAAGACTAAGTCAAGCTTACCCGAAACTATACCGAAGACATCCCGGGCATCAGCCTGTACGAGATTAGGATGGCCCTAAACAGTTCTATAATAACAAGGCGCCGGGTGATGACGGAATCACATACTATAAATTGTCATCTAGACCCATAGTCAGGTGCGCTGGGGTGAGATGAAAGTATGAGAACAGCAATAACTTTTTCGAAAATAGTCTTACAGGCGTAGGAATAAACTTAACCTTCGATCTTCGCCCTACTTCTGTCTTACCCGAATGCACCAAGCTTTGCTCAGTTTGGGAGCAGATAGTTTCGAGTAAGATTGTCCCTGATATTGTTTACCTATTTATGAACGGCACGTTCGTTAAGAGGGTACACCGAAAATTTAAGCTATTTTTAGTGACATTTTTGTCAAATCTAGTCTAAGAAAAAGGGTGGTTTTCAGATATGTGCTGTTCTTTGACTCTATAACCTACTCAGCGCCCAACGCGGAAACATGTTTGTTTAAAATTTCCTCGATAGAAAAGAAATCCGTAAACGCGTTTTCATTTTCTGTTTTTGTCTAGTTTGTACAAACCACAGATTAATAAATGGCTAAATTATGTAAAAAAATCTTTCTTCCCTTTATCTTTTACGTCAGTAACTTGAATGTTAACAAAACATAATAATGTCTTCAATTTCATTGTACTTTTACATCCGGCGCTTACGCCAAAAAACCCCAAGTTTGTAGTGTATTAGCTTTCTCTTTCTTTGATGTGCGCGAGCAATAAATGCGTCCCTTATTATAAATTACGCTTATTGGCCAGCTCGGCTTTTGGGGCGTGTTTTTTCCTTGACGATGCAGGCCCTTAATTGCTTTTACTTTAACAGCTAGAACTACTCCAGAACCGGATAACAGTTACACCGATTACGGTAAGACAATCTTCGAACTTACTACATTTTCTATTACCTAAAATATCTCTATCTTATGTTCATTATTGAACGCCCTGTCATCAAAGAAAATTATGTCCGTCCGTTCGTCGGTCCGTACGTCCGTATGTCACAGGATATTTAATCAAAAACTACACGATGCATATTGATTAAGTTTGGAGCTTGGAGTATATAGGTGTCTTGTGTACCGCTACTTAGTTTCATAGTTAAATAATAAATCTTATTAGTCTTTCTGTGCACACTTTGTTTAGAGTTATAGTCCAGACCTTAACTTTAAGCTTTTTATGTTGATTTTTATGTGGCTGTTACTTGTTTTGTGAGCCTAATAAGTAAATAAATTAACAATAATATTTCTAGTGTGGACGCTCCCTCCATACATGTAACCGAAACTGATTCTTTTTTTCTGCATATATCAATGTGCATATTTCGGCAGTTCTTTTAAATTGTGTTGAGTTTACTAAAAAAAAACATTTTCTAAATATTTTCGGAAATAATCGCGCTCCGAAAGTAACATAATTGTGTATTTATTTGCTAAGCCCAATGATATGACATAAAAAGATTCATAGGTTATACGGGCTCCGAAAATGGCACACCATAATTACGCCAATTGGCAAACCTTAAGTCAGTCTCGCCCACAGAGTACCTTGTTATATATTGTATTATGCGTCAAATAAACAAAAATGTCGTCATTTTAATATGATTTTGCACTAATTATGCATGTGCATAAGCCTGACCATTTATATTTTGTAGACGATATAACCACTCCAAGAAGTAGCACACAGACAAGAAAAAGAAAAACCAAAAGTGAGTCATTGATTTATGTAACCGAATATTATTTTCAAAACACTTGCTCGCAAAGTGGCTCTTATTACACCGTTTTTATGGCAGAAATCCAGTCAATTACATACGCGTGCTTTTTACATTACATAATCGCACTAGTGTCTTTACATTACAGTTTTTTTTTAAAACGTCATCGACTAGTTTAAAGGCACAAGAAACATTATAGGTTCTTTTAATAAATCTAAAGTGGTACTTATAAAAAACAATTAATTTCATATTATTATAAAGTTTTCTAAACAAAACAACATTTTGTTTGTATTAAATTGAATTGATATACTTAATTATTTAGTTTATTAAACTCTCAGGCTACCTCATTACTAATTATAAAATATTTAAAAAAAAAACAGAGACTATTAAACTGCGGGGGCGACGGGGGGAAAGACAGCGCGGGTGGGTATAAAGTGTGCGTGCGACGGAGCACGATGAGGCTGCATCGCGCAGTCTTCTTACCCACCCGCGCTGTCTTTCCCCCCGTCGCCCCCGCAGACCATGGGAGTGTTGCGCAGTCGCCGAGCTATACTCATGGTCATGACACTTTCAGATTAATGTATTGAAAGTCCCTTGCCCCTCGCGAAATAGTGTACGAAATTGATTGATTCAGGTGTTTGGTGGAATTTCATATTAGATTAATGGATTATAATATGGCCCGCCTTTGGAACTGACTTCCTCTCAAGATTAAGAAAGCCCCCAAACAAGTGTGCTTTTAAAAAATCTTTGGCGGGAACTGTTTATTAGCAGAACTGCAAAGCCTTAGTTTTTCTGATTAATTCCTTGTTTCATCTAAATTTATCTGCTTGCCACAATTTATCTGCTTTGCCTCATGATTGCTTGGTAGAGAATGCCCTATGGCACTAAGTCTACCAGTAACTCCTGAATCTATAATTACACTCTCGGCATCATAAATACCCTTGAGTGTAATAGGGAATATGCATGAATTTAAATTTGTGCTTTATTAAAAGATCATTCATGTAACAAACAAGAGACAAAAATAATTTTTCGAGTAGCTATAAAAATAACTAAGACATAAGCCACCAAACATTTAATTCTATCTCTTTATTGCAAAACAGAATTGAATATGGCCGGAGTGCACTGTGACGTAACAGTGCATATCGAACCTCTCTGTCTAATTACTAGTTTAAAATGCCTGTATTTCTTGGCCGATTTTCATTTTAATTTCACATTTTGAAATAGCTTTTACGGTATTTTCATATTAAGTTAAAAAGCGATAAAAAAAGTCATGCATGCTCCCTATTACCAGCGTAGCACACTCGTATCATAATGTACTATGTTATTTTACAGCCAGAAGTGGAACTACTCCAGAATCAGATGACAGCTTCACCGATGACTACGGTAAGCAATAAATATGTGGGAATAAAATATCTTTTATCGATTAAACATCATCAATATCCTGATCGGTATCGCTACGAAAAGAAGTGAGATCTAACTGGAGACAAAGTTCTTTTGATGCTCCTGTCATCATTATCATTACCTTGTCTTTATGCCATTTACATGGGGTCGACATAGCATGTTTTTTTCTTCCATACCTATCTATCACCCGTCATATTGTCGGAAGCACCCTAATAATCCGAAATATTTGATTACGAATTTGCTTTTACCGATTGTTGAAATTCCGAATTTTATATTTCCTTTGTATTAAAATATAGATTATTGAAAAGCATGAAATGTAGTTTACCGAATATCAAAAAAAAAATCATTTTTTTTTGTATTCCGATGTTTATAACCCCGAAGAATCAAAAGCACGATGTTTGATTGCCCCGAAAAACGATAATCGAATTTTTCACTTCTCCTGCCCAAAAAGTACGTCATATTAGCTTCGCAAAGCGAGACTAAAATAGTACATTTAGGCCCTAGGGATTAAAAGAAAGCCATATAATCCCATACAAATTACTATGACACTGAAAAAAAAACTTGCGGCCAGCTACATACTCCTTACGAATAATTAAAAACAAACAAACCAAGCTGATCAAATTGGCCAAACTTTCTGATAGAATTGCTCAAACTGTACTTTAAGTTTTTCATGAAATATACAATTTTAATGTTAAGTATTTTTTATTTTCTCGCAGTCGAAGTGAAAAGCAGAGTGTTTAACATGTGGCTAAAAGCCATTATGACACTCAGACATATTTGTCCTCGCTCACTTCGTGAGCTCGTCCAAATAATCACTTCGTGTCATAATGGCTTATTTTAGCCCCTTGTCAAACAATCTACTATTAATTATCCGAAATGTCTGTGCTAATTCGGAATTTTGACATTCGGAAATACAAAGTTCGTAATTTTTAGTAATTAATCAGAATTTTGACATTCGGTAATAATAAAGTTCGTGATTATTAATAATCGTAATAAAAACCAAAAACCGTGGGTTAGGTTAGGTTTGTATTGTGACCATGCATAGCAGAGTGAACGAAGCGAGCGGAGCGTCAAAATGCTTGCTTGCATTGTACAGTCAGCTGCAGAGAAAAGTAACCCCCCTGCCATATTCACACTATATGGCAGAGGGGTCACATTTCTCTGTTGCTGACTGTACACACCTGACAAAATGGAACATGGGTCAGAAACTGAAAAATCTAGGTTAGGTTATTCTGATGTTTCGAACTTTTGTTTAGTCGGAATTATTATTGGTCGGTATAATGTTATTCGGAATTCGGAAATTCGGCACTTTAGTATTCGGAATTCGTACTTTTGATATTTCGGATTATTATTCAGTCGGACTTATATTTGTTCGGTGTATTGAAATTTGGAATTTTGAAAGTCGTAAAAATGACGTTAACAACTATAAGACATTTTTAAATTTCGGAATTATAAGAGTCTGATTCATGATATATCTGAATTGTTATTTTCGGAATTTTGAACCATTCGCAATTTTAAGAATCGTTAATAAAAAAATCTTGGGTCTGAATATCGGAATTATTTTTTTCGTACTTATGTAGTGTATCTCGTCTCTCACAGTCTTCCTGATCATGTCATCATCTCTTACGCAATCCATCCACCTTTTCTTCGGCCATGCATTACCTAATACCCCGCTTGTCACATAGTCTCATTCCTCCGCATAACATGTCCATACCACTGTAGGCGATTTCCTCTCAGCTTATTGACGAAGTCATGCATAACGTTATTCTAGGCAACCTAAAAATAAAGAAACAGAAACTGCATTTTTAGGGTTCCGTCCATTAAAAGGAATAAACGGAACCCTTATAGAATCACTTTGGTGCCCGTCTGTCTATCAAAAACGCGTGGAGGTATCATGTTCAAATTAACATCAACTACTTATGTCTTCAATCTCTTGAAGCTGCAAGACAATCAGGCTTCTAAGTCATCTCAATCCAAAGATCCACTAATTGAAAAAGGTGTTTCCATACAAATGTCAATGGAAAACCAATAGGGTACTTCCAGTTGCCAATTTTATATAATAGCTAACAGACAGGCTTTTTGAAGACAAAATCCATTATACATGGTCATCCGGGGCAATGGCTTTTGTGGGGGTAAATGCGTCTGTTAAAGATTCCATAGAATGCAAACACTTATAAACTATCTTCCATGCGTAAAGTTTGGCATTATTAGTATTAAAAAAGCGGCCAAGTGCGAGTCTGACTCGCCCATGCACTACAGATGAAAAAAGATACGATATGAAAAAAAGAACACTAACAAAAGAGCGTATCTCCCGGGCACTTACGTCCTTTTGCTGAGAAGCGCAGTTTTTTGGCAATAACTTAAAAACGGTATGTCCGATCATGTTGAAAACAATGTTCGTTGGAAGTATTTATTAAGTTTTATATTTGCAAATTTTTTCATACAATTTTTGCTACTTTCGGAGCGAATATTTAAAAAAATATTCACTAAATCGAACATTTTTTGTAGAAACCTCAAAGTGTGTTTAGAAGAACTGTCGAATGATGTGCCACACATTGATATTTGCTGAACATTTTTTTTTTACTTTCGGTTCCATGTATGGAGTGCCCCCCCTAGAAATATTTATATATTTTTTTTAATTATCAAACTAAGTAGCGGTTTACACACGACATCTATGCTCTAAATTTCATCAATGTACATCTTATAGTTTTTGAGTAAAATGCCTGTGACGTACGGACGGACAGACAGACATCCATGACGAATCTATAAGGGTTCCGTTCTTGCCATTTTGGCTATGGTCCCCTAAAAAGTGCATGGGTCATATTGAATTCTTGTTGTTTCTGTGACATCAAAGGCGCATTGCTCCGGTTGTCATAACTCCAAATTTTGCAGATGATACAACAACCACGAGGCGATCGAGAAGGACAAGGAAATCAACAAAAAGTGAGTCCCACAATTTATCACTTATTAAAAAAAAGAACAAAAATAAAAAAAATATAAAAGATGGGTTGTCATTACCACCAGCTTGGGATCCTGTAATACATCTCACCAAGGAACAAGCAAGACAACCTTAATTACCTAACGGTGTAAAAATATGTTATCTCTTTAAAAGTAGTTTAAGGTGCGTCCACACTTGTATCATTTGCTCGTATCCGATCACCTTGCCGTAGCATGACTGCGTATCGCGCTGCTTGGACGCTTACTGTAGGCACGCCGATAATGCCGCACTCTTCCGATACAATTGTGTGATACGCGTAGCAAATGGATTTCGAGTGATCAGATCGGCGCAACGTCCAAACGCGTGATCGTGACACGCGATCATGCTACGCGACGATGATCTGATACGGGCAAATGATACAAATGTGGACGCACCTTTATTTGTCTTTGTTTTTATAATAGTATCATTAGTAACGAGGCAGTTTGGGAGTTTTTCTTTGCAGCGTTTCTTTTCCCTTTAGTAAGCCTCATTTTGTGAAATGCTGATGGTAAATGATTAAAATAAAATAATGAAGCCCTTGTGGCACATGTGTCTGTCTTTACAGATTAGGCCCGTCTAGCATGTATGAACCTACACCTTTACTTGTTTTCTCAAAGTGTGTAGTTTGCACAAATTGTAACTTTGTCATCTAAAATATATCTTATGTCAGTCAACTCGTGAACACGGAAAGCTGAAAAGCTTCCGAAACGTCGGGAACTCTGTGGCGTGCGTTCCATATAGGCACAAAGGCACTGCCTACCCTGAACAACCATGGGTCCATACAGGTACAGAGAACTGCCTACCCTGAAGCCCTGAACGACCATTGCTCCATATAGGCATAATCTGCCTATCTTGGTCAAAAACCCTGTGCACGCCACTGGAGATAATGTACGCGATATAATCCGTTAAATTGATTTCATTTAATTGATTTCAAATGAGTAATAATCGCGGAAACAGAAGAGAATATAATCTAAAGCTAAGTTAAAAACTATAAATAAATTACCTGAAGATTGAAGATGCCCTCCAGGTTACATTCGCCGGATATCGTGCCCAGAACGCTAGCGGCGTTACCTCTTTGGATGACTAGGCTAAGCCTCTGTCCAAAGTAATCAACAGCCCTCTGGTCTCTCGATGCATCAATAAGGCACTGACCTACTTCCTGTACAACTCCTTATATATTATTGACGAAATCCGTATAAATTTTGGTGTTATTTTCGGTTATCTTCTAGACATCGCGGGCTTCTGCAATGCTTATCATAATCATAATAATGCTGTTTGCTCTTATGAAATGGCCAATAATGTGGATAAAGCTGCATTACGACTGATTTCTAACCGGAGAGTAGTGTGGCCAAACTGGGACTATCTAGAGTATAAGTCTCTACACGGTTGAACAGAGGTCGGCCCCTGGACTCCAGGAAAAATATGAGATAGAGTCTACCGTTGAGAACTCATAAATATGGTAAACGGTTTGGAAAAACGGTAAGAGATGGAGCAGTTTCTCGAGCCAACATTTTTTTTTTCAAAATGGCGACCTCAATATGGCGGAAAATTTTCAAAATGATCCTAGCGGCATGGCAAGGAGGGGTTTAAAACGGTCGAATATTCACCCTGTTTTGATTGTTTTTGTGTTTTTCCTCGCTAGTGAGTTGAAAAACGTCGTATGAAACTCGCATAGCCTCGACTGTAATTATGAACGTAGCACAATCGTATCATAATGTACTATCTTATTTTACAGCTAGAACTGGAACTACTCCAGAATCGGATGAAAACTCTTATGATTACGGTGAGTAATAAATATATATTGGACTCAAAGTACATAGAGTATCTTATATCCATTACACGACACGGTTGGCTCAGTGGGTTGCACAACGGCCTATGAAGCTGGTGGTCCCGGATTCGAATCCCGGCCAGGGCAAGTGTTTGTGTGATGAGCACGAATGTTTGTTCCTGGGTCTTGGATCTTTTCTATATATTTAAGTGTTATAATTTGTCTATTATTATGTATATCGTCGCCTAGTACCCATAGTACAAGCTTTGCTTACTTTGGGACTAGGTCGATTTGTGTAAGATTGTCCCTGTGTTATTTTATTTTATTTATACTAATAGAGCCAAACTTTACCCATGGAATATTTGGCAAAGGCAGAGGGAGTCAGTGTCCCCACCCTATAACTAGGTGACGATATACTACTTAAACACATAGTAAACATCCTTGACCCAGGAACAGACATTCGTGCTCATCGCACAAACACGTGCCCTGGCCGGGATTCGAACCCGGGACCGATAGCTTCGTAGGCCGTTGTGCAACTCACCGAGCCAGTTGATAGTAAAAACGTGCATGGGGTGGTATTAAAACTGAAGCATTTCTATGAAATCAAAGACGCATTGCCCACAAAGACACAGTTGGTCCAGTTGATATTACTTAAAAAATTGCAGAAGATACAACAACCACGCGGCGATCGAGAAAGACAAGGAAATCAACAAAAACAAAAAGTGAGTTTGAATAATGCCGTTTATTGTGCCATAGTCTGTAGACATAGTATATATACAAGTCACAGGGAAAGGACATTTCTGGAAAAACGCACAGTTGTGGACTGCCAACCATCTTAGTGATGAGGGTGGAAACATTAAGGTATGCCGATGCCGTGCCAATGGATGCGTTGCTAGAGGCGAGTCTAGTCGTTAGCGTGTCGCATTGCCCTGGGACTGCTGACCCCAGAATAAGGCTAAACCCTTACCTGGTATGCTGGGGCTCTGCTGGGTTCAAATATTTCACCCCTAGCTGCTCGTGGGAACGCAAATGGAGGCGATCTGGTTCGCAACCCATCACGTCTCGGTCCCAGCGAGAGCAAAGTGTGGGCTAATGGAGAGCCGCTTTACTACGTTAAATGTAAGGGGAGGAATGAATGATAAAAAAGATGAAGTATGTCAGATGATGGATGTGAGAATTATTGATATTCTGTGTGTGAATGAAACAAAGTGAAAGGGTTGTTACAGCACAAAATGAAGAGACTAATGAATGTTGATGAAGCGGCAGTTGTATGCCAGGACCGTAGCAAGTGGAAGGAGGTAGTCTCTGCCTACCCCGTAATGGGAAAAAGGCGTGATTGTATGTATGTATGGAAACATTGGCGCGTAGGACGATGGTGGAAAGATGCATCTGAACAATTAAAAAAGCTAATTTCCGAACGTGTAATAATATCTTATCTTAGTTTAGTAGTCTTTGCTTTTTAACTATTAAAGTTAGTAATGAGGTAGTCTGGGAGTTTTCTTTGCGGGATTTATTTTCTCCTCAGCACGCCCCATTTGAGTAATGCTGCTTGGTAAATTATTAAAAAATAATTAAGCCCTTCTGGCACATGTGTAAATGTCTTTATAGATTAGGTCCGTCTGGCATGTATTTACACTTTGATTTGTTTTCTCAGAGTGGGTAGTTTTCTCTAATTGTAACTTTGACAGAAAAAAATATATCTTTTCACAGTCAACCCGTGACCATGGAAAGCTGGAAAGCTTCCGGAACGTCGGAAGCTCAAATGAAATAATATACGCGATATAATCCGTTAAATTGTTTTATTTAAATGAGTAATAATCGCGGAAAGCAAAGAAAATATTAGGGAAATTACAATTAAAATCGGCAATAAATACGCATGATATGGGCATATTAAATGACTACTTAGACAGCAATTTGACAAAGAGGCCCGACATGTACTGTTACGTCATAGTGCACTCCGGCCATATAAACTCCATATTAGGTGCGATTTCAACAGATCGCATTTTTTGTATCATTCCGGTGTAAATATTTATTTTTGTTTTTTTTTGAGAATTTTAATTGTAGACGTATGTGATTTAGACTTTATTACTAAACATAACTAAAATGAAACCTAAAAACTTAAATAGTTTTCGAGTTATTAGGGATCAAAATCTTAGCTTCCACCGGAATTATTAATTACACCGGAATGAAAGGTATGCCACACCGAAATGAATAATATACACCGATATCATAAAATCAGCCCACCGGAATAAAATGTGCCCACCGGAATTAAAATAAAAAAAGGATTTTAATAATATTATAGTCCAATTTGTATCCAAAAAAACAACATTGTATGTTAATTTCTTATTCAGTCATGTTTTGCATTTATTTATCGTTTACAACACCATATACGACCTCTGTAATTTTGATACTCGGATCAACCTACTTTCGCGTTATAAAACATACTTAATTTAAATATAATTAAAAATATAGCGTATAAAAAATATTTTTTTTCAACATCTGTGAGAAGTGAAGCTGCATTTGACGTTATTCTGGTGTAATCTCATCCCGGTGGATATTAGTCGGTAAATTCCACTGTGGGAAAAACGACTTAAAAAATATATAAAAAAAAAGAAAACCGTATGTGTCTAAACTGATACAACTCCAGAAACGATTTTACATGACATATATGAATTATCACATGGTAATAAAATAAAGGGAAAATATTTTCTTTATCATGCCTGGTATTGATTTGATTTGATTTGATTTGATTGATTCGAACTATGCGGCATTTTACAAACAAATCCGGCTGCCGTACAACCCACCTTGATGAGAATTTCGGTCTAAATATATACTTTTTTATTTATATATATATATATTACAATTTTGATTTTAGCTGTTGCCCGAGGTAGATAATCGAAGGCTGTTGCTGAAAAAAATGGTACTTTCTTGTAAAACCTTTCCACACCTGCGTTTTCAGTCTTGCCATAAAAAATACTGCTTGGGAAATTGACCCATTAAATTCCTTTTTGCTAGAAAGATATAGATTGACATGTTTGAGGGCTCGTATCTTGGTTATTTTATAGTTATTCGATATTTTTTTGTCTATTGTTTGTTACATGAATGAGCTTTTTAATAAAGCAAAAAAAAATCATGCATATTCCTTATTACATACGCAAAACTCGTATCATAATGTACTATGTTATTGTTACAGATAGCACTGGAACTACTCCAGAATGGGATGACAACTATTCCTATGACAACGGTGAGTTATAAAAATAATGGGCTCAAAATGCACTGAGTATCTTATAGAATTTTATGGAATCGTTATATAATGTATGCTCTTTCAGTCGAGTACCGCGTTTACGTTCAAAGTTTTATAGTAAATTTTCATATATTTTCTTAAATAACTTAAACACTATTAATTTTACAATTATGAAAAAAATATATTTGAAATTCTCACAACGAGCCCTTTCATTTGATGTGTCCCTCGATATACTTTAAATACAAAAAATAATACAAAAATGTTTTATTTATCAAAAGAGCTTAAATACATGATCGGAGTTATCCATCAGAGACCAAACTAGGCTGAGCCTGTATTTTGGCCGTCTGCGAGTGCGATTAACAATGAAGATTTGTATCATATGCTTGAAGATATGTCATAATGTACAGACACTGAATTATGTTTTATTCATACAAAAGGTAAGGTGTGAAGTGTGTGTGAGTGTGAGTGTAGCTTTGTGTATGTTGTGTGCGCATGTGAGACGCCCTAATTTATTTTCTGGACCTTCGTACCAAGAAGTTTACTTTATCTTAATACTGATAATGATGTCTTCGGTTTCATCGTAAGACTAAGTACATAACCAGAGTTTTAGCAGTGATTTAGCTCTGGGAACGGACTTTGCATAAGTTTATTTCAATATTTTCTAATTAACCCGCCAAGAGTGGCCCCTTTTTTTAAAATTCATTTATTTACATTACACGGCCGTCTTTGGGTAACCGACTTACATATGTGTGGGGGATCGGGGTTCACTTAACTCACAAAAATTGCCAAATTTCGCAATAAACTTATATTTTTAAAAATGGCAGGTACATCAAAATAAATACTAGCTATAGGAGCGTGCGGCGAGTGCAAAAGCTTACATCGACTGACTTTTTAATTTGTTACTGGACGGTAAACTAACAGCTTAACTCACCTGCGACCTCGCTCACCCTGCATGCTCCCTAGCTTTGACAAACATTATACAGAACCGAATTTGCGTCGCTCACAATATGTATGTCAAAATTGAACTCAATCGGTCTAGTACTTTCGGAGCAAACTGGCTGTGACAGACGGACGGACAGACTTTGAACTGGGTAGTAGGAAAGCATAAACCTACAAGTGAGAATGCATCCTGCGGGCACTTGGAATAATTGAAGTAGGATTGGGACATTGACTCTGTCTCTGATATTGCCAATCCTCCATGCCTAAAGTTTGGCAATATTGATACAAAAATTTGCATGAAATCATAGACGCATTGCCAACATAGACACAGTTGCTCCGGTTGACATTACTCCAAATTTAAATGAAACAATTTAACGGATTATATCGCGTATATTAATTTGAGTTCCCGACGTTTCGGAAGCTTTTCAGCTCTCCACGGTCACGGATTGACTGAAAAAAGATGTATTTTCCTGTGTCAAAGTTACAATTTGTGCAAACTACCCACTTAGAGAAAACAAATAAAGGTGTACATACATATGCCAGATGGGCCTAATCTGTTAAGACAGTTACACATGTGTCAGAAGGGCTTAATTATTTTATTTTAATAATTTACCAAGCAGCATTTCACAAATTAGGCGTACTGAGGAGAAATGAAACACTGCAAAGAAAAACTCCCAGAATACCTTATTACTAATTATAATATTTTAAAAACAAAGACTACTGTTTGCTTTTTAACAGATAAGATATTTTTGAAATTTATTAAAATAAAATAATTAAGCCCTTCTGGCACATGTCTGTCTTTACAGATTAGGCCCATCTGTATATGTACACCTTTATTTGTTTTCTCAAAGTGGGTAGTTTGCACAAATTTTAACTTTGACAGAGGAAAATATATCTTTTCTGAGTCATCATAGACAGCTGAAAAACTTCGGAAACGTCAGGAACTCAAATGGGATAATATACGCGATATAGTCCGTTAAATTATTTTATTTAAATGAGTAATAATCGCGGAAACATAAGAAAATATTATTACTCCAAATGTTGCAGATGATACAACAACCACGTGGCGATCGAGAAGGACAAGGAGACCAACAAGAACGAAAAGTGAGTTTGTTTAGTACAGTTTTGTTCTAATTCTAACAATTAATAGATGTGCTACAGTTATTTTTGATTGTGTACTACAAGGTGCTCGCAATAAGTTTCCTGGGTAAAAAAAATATTATTGTTGCGAAGACCATAGCGTCATCAATCGTCGAGTAGTGTTTACTAAATGCTTATCAGTTTTTTGCAGACTAAATTAAGAACAGAATGGTCCTATCGTAAGACAGTGGCTTAATGATCGTGAGATCGCCGGTTCTAATCCCAGCATGGGCGAGTTTTTTGCAAGTTTTCTTCGGATGTTTAGATTTTAGTGAGACTAAAGCTTCTAGAAGTTTGAAGAAAAGAATATTCCGTGCAAGTTTAGAGGGCAAATGTATGGGATTCGAATATGCTAGACCCTCGACACAGCCCAATTTACTAGAAAGACGACACTACTCAAAACAGCAGAATAATGAAAATATGACAGTAAAATGTGACAAATGACGAGCGAAGTTAATGGGTATAAAAGACGGTGAAGCTGAAGCAGGCGGCAGTCTTAAAGTGGCAAGTGAAGGAGAAACAAGTGGAAAGAAGAGGAAGTTAAGAGTGAAGTGATAAAAGCGAAGTAGTGGAAGTGAACTAGATAGTGTTCAGTGTCAGTGACTCAGTGTGTGCTATACACGGTGCGAAGTCTAGTATCGGTACCGGGACGCGTTTAACAGTAAATCCCTGCTACTGTAAGTCGTGAATAAACTAACGTGGAACTGTCAAGGTGTTTTAACTCTATCCTATACCCCACGCTCGTAACATTATTCTAATTGAGTCAAAAATATTGGTTACGTATTTTTTTTTGTCAATCAAACAAAAACAGACAAAGATAAAGCGCGTCAAAGTTTCGGAGTCGGGGCGCATGACGTCAGGCCGTACGAAAAACGGTCGCACGGCGTGATTTCACGGGGAACTTTAACAGGCTATTTCTTCATATTTTTTTGTTTAATTGACAAAAGAAAAAATACGTGTCCAATATTTTCATAATCTAACTGACGGATTTATTATATTTTTTACGGTCGCGGTGGAGAAACAAAACACAAATCTAATTTTGTTTTCGCGTCGTCGTGTAAAAATATCCTATATGATGACGGTTGCTATGTAATGTAGCGTAGGCAATGGCGGCGGCTTCTCAGGCCTCCGCTTATGTCACTTCGTATCTACGTAACCTTAATTTTGCGTCTTAAACGTCGTTAGATTTAGGTGAACATATTTTACTGATACGGTTTTTTCTTGGTATATACAAAAATGCGCTACTGAGTTGTTAAGATTTCAATATATTGTACAATTTAATTCATCAGAGCTGTTGACGTCGTTGACATTGACATTTGTCAAGAATGTCGATAAAGTGTTAAACATTTACAGCAACGAAATGTAAAATATAATTCTGTACGTAGGTAATCTTGTATGAATGCCTTAAACTGATGCCATAATTTAGTGAAAGCTTTGCTTTATGACAGATGTCGGGTTTTCACAAGAGCGGAGATAATGGACAACATTTGATTTTTTTTACCCCCTTATTTTATCGAACTATCTAATAGTATTTGCAAAATTACGAGGAATGTATTTTGTATTTTTATTTTATGTTTAGATTTAGCCACAGATTTTGATAATACAAAACTACCTCATTCTATAAGGGCCTAAGCGCAATGTGAGGCAGAACAAATGTAGCGCCTTTACAAAAAGCTTTTCAAAAAGTAAAAAATATATCGCATCTGTGCTTTTATTATGACGACTACTGACAAGTGTCATGACAACGACTTGAATCTTTATTGTTAATCTTTATTGACATGTGATTGTACTGTGATATCTCCTGGTTTAATTGTTAAGCAGTAAAACATGAGGTACTGATGACGAATTAATGTAAAACTTACTGACAGTATAGTCCACAAGTTAACAACAAAAGTATTATTATGATTGTATTCGCTTTTTTCCTCGCAAGTATTACCAACGTAAAGGTAAACCAGAAATATATGACCATTATCAAGAGGGCGCTATTATTCTGATTTACATGGCAACGTTAAGTATAGACTATAATGACATCTTGAGTTGTTTACCTGTCAGCTCAGATGTTAATTTTGAAATGTTTTCTAGCGAAATATTTTCATTTCTTGTTTATATAAGTACATTATTAATAATGTTCCGCTCTTGACTGTGAATTGTTTTGGGCATTTTTAGTCATTTATCATTTAATATAACACTTCACTCTTATTTGAATAAACCGCCACAGTGACACTGACAACTTATCATTAAAATTATGGCCAGTGTAAGAAATTAGTTCAGTTGAAATTCCGCAACATTGCGCATGGTCATATATTTCTGGTCAGGCTTTATTATAATGTATTACTGTCATTTTACAGCGAGAACTAGAACTACTCAAGAATCGGATGACAGCGACGATGGTGAGCAATACATTTATTCGACACAATGCATAGAGTACCTTCAAACCCATCAAAAACATACCTACATATGAAAGATAGAAAGGTCATTGACGGTTTCACTAATAAAATAAGTGAGATCTAAATGGAAATCAAATTGTTTTAGAACTCCTTAAATCATAGCTTCAGTCATGCATAAAGATTTTCAATAGGGAATATGCATGATTTTTTCTTTTTGATTTACTAAAAACTCATTCATGTAACAAACAGTGGAGAAAAAATTTTTTTCGGAATAACTATCAAAATAAACAAAATATAAGCCATCAAACATTTCATTCTATCTCTTTCTAGCAAAACAGAATTTAATATCGAGTTCATATGACCGTAGTGGACTGTGAAGTACATGGCAGACCTCTCTGTCAAATCGCTGTCTAATTAATAGTTTAAAATGCGTATATCATGCGTATTGTTTGGCCGATTTTTAATTTCACTTTTTGGAATAGTTTTTACGGTATTTTGATATTTTATTAAGAAAAGCGATGAAAAATGTTCCCTATTTCTTACCGGTTAGAGCCACACTCCGAGAGCCTAATCCATAATAAAAGTTACGCTTGCAAGAACATCGCTCTAACCGGTTTAATATCACGGAGCGCGAAACAAGGAGCGAAATCTATTTACCGGTTAGAGAGCAGTTCCTATGTGAGAGCGGAATATTAGGTGAATAACCGCTCTCGCTTAGACCGGATTGGTTTGCTTGCTACCTGATATCCCGTATCCGAACACGGAGTAACCGGTTAGAGAGCGCTTTGAAATAAAGTAACGAAATCAATTCGTCCGAACGTAACCTTAATAATTAACCGGTATAACCTAAATAAATACCGGTTTATTTGTAACCGGTGACACTTGTATCATTTGCTCGTATCCGATCATAGTGGCGTGGCATGACTGCGTATCGCGCTGCTTGGACGCTCACTGTCGGTGCGGCGATCACGCCGCGCTTGCCTGATTTAAGTGTGTGATAAGCGTAGCAACATGGATTTGGAGCGATCGGATAAGTAACGGGCGATGGTAACACGCGATCATGCCACGGGACGAAGATCTGATCGGGCAAATGATACAAATGTGGACGCACCTAGGTGCGTCCACACTTGTATCATTTGCTCGTATCCGATCACCGTGCCGTAGCATGACTGCGTATCGTGCTGCTTGGACGGTTACTGTCGGCGCGCCTATAATGCCGCACTCTTCCAATACAAGTGTGTGATACGCGTAGCAACACGGATTTCGAGCGTTCGGATCGGCGCAACGTCCAAACGCGTGATCGTGACACGCGATCATGCCACGGAACGAAGATCGGATCGGGCAAATAATACAAGTGGGGACGCACCTTATAGCTAAAGCGATCTGCAAGTATCATGTCCAATTGAATGCTGCATATAATAATAAATAGTCAGTCAGTATTACAATTGTTTATTACCATGACAATCAACTTTAAATATATCATGTCCTCAACCAGCTAATATTCCATAAATCAAATTAAATACTACAATTGTAACAGTAAATTACTATGTCTTTCTTATTTGTTAGAATCGAATGTAATTCTCCATTAAATAATTATTAAGTTTTTTCTTAAAACTAAAGAGATTATATGATTAAATATGGTCGGGTAGCTTGTTATAAATTAATATTGCTGAATAATACGCATTCTTTTTATATGTCCATAAGGACGCCTTTAAGCTAGCTCGAACAAGCATGTTCATTTCCATTGATTTTCTCCTTTAATAAACATAAACAATCCTGGTGCAGAAGTCATAAAAACCGGGCATAGAACACCAACAAATCAAAAAGTGAGTGACAGTAATACTAGTCTATCAGTGGTAAGTACATGTCTCGTCTGTCCATGTTACGTGTCTCGTCTGCCCAGTTACTTTCTTCGTCTGTCCATGTTATATGTCCCGTCTGTCTATGTTACTCGTTTCGTCTGTCCATGTTACTTGTCCCGTCTATCCACGTTACAAGTCTCGTCTGTCCACGTTACGCGTCCCGTCTGACCATATTACATATCTTGTTTGTCCATGTTACAGCTAAACCTATTACTACGGAGCCTGGTGAGTCTGCATGATGATTCTTTAGCTGGTACAAATGCTTGCCTATCTCAGCAGTCCAAATTTTAAATGGTTGCAGTTTTGTTTCGGAGTTGATTTAAAATACAACTAACTGAAATTCCGTAGGAACTTTAGCAAATAATTTGTGTCCTCGCTTCGCGGGGCTTCTATTACTGCTCTGAAGGACGCAAGATAACTAATAAACCTACCCAGGTTAAAAATGAGATGGATCCAACCTACCTATGTTATTGTACCGACAATGATAGTGTTGACTCGACTTTGATGCTGGGGATGTGAGCGAGTCGACGAAGCCCCGCTTCACAGGGCTCCTATTTAAGCTCAGAGCGGGCAAGGTATCTAACGAACAAACTCAGGTTAATGGTAGAATAGATGCAGCTTATCTATGTTACTGAAACGGCAATGTTACCCGCCTTTGTTGCTGGGATTGTCAGCGAGTCGACGAAACCCCGCTTCACAGGGCTCCTATTTAAGCTCAGAGGGGCGCCAGGTAGCTAACAAACCTACCCAGGTTTAAGGTATATTGGAAGCAGCTTACATTAGTTATTGAAACGGCAATGTTACTCGACTTTGCTGCTGGGGGATGTAAGTGAGCGGAGAAGCTTCTAGTTTTGCTCTGAGGAACGTAACTAACAAACCTACCCCGGCTAAAGGTGGAATGTATTCAGAAAGGAAGAAAATATGACAATATATCACAGTATAGTATAACCTTAAAATAGAGGCTGACGAAAAGAAATTAGGGTAAACTTTGCTTTTTCGTAACATTGAGAATATTAACTATTCGTTTACCTGTAAACGAAATCATAAATCATTTATTTTCTTGAATAGGGTCAGGTTACAAATATTAGATACATTGATTTTGTGTCTCCTAGTTCAGCTGTACACAAACAGCATGCAAATATTAATTTTCAGTTCAATTATATTGGGATACATTATTATTCATTTCTTTTGGATTCTGAAAACCCTTATAATATCCGTTCCATTGCCCCATATAATCAATCCATATCGCAGTATTGATTCCAAACTGAAAGGTTGCCAAACTAAAAATTGGGAATTGTAGCACTGGTTATAAGTACAGAATTTTGGGCAAATAGTACTATGGTGGTATGCTGAAATGAATCAGCAGTACTACTGTTTCCGCGATTATTACTCATTTAAATAAAACAATTTTAACGGATTATATCGCATATACTATCTCATTGGAGTTCCCGACATTTCGGAAGCTTTTCAGTTTTCCATGTTCACACGTTGACTGAAAAGAGATATAATTTTTTTCTGTCAAAGATACAATTCGTGCAAACTACCCACTTTGAAAAAATAAATAAACGTGCACGCTTTAACCATCTAGTTTTTGCCAGAATATCTCTGCAATCAGGGCACGATCCAAAGTGTGGTAATTGTCAGTCCTCTTGTTTTAATATTTCTTGATTCTACTCATATAATATACTCACATGTTGGGATTTAGATAAATGTTCGAACAGAAATAGTATTAAAAAAGCCTAGCCATTAGGTGGTTTAAGCGTGAAAAGATATCAGACGGATAGAGTTGCTTTTGCATTTACAATATTAGTATAGATAGTATGGATGTATACATAAGTTTACCCATTAAATACAAATATTTTTATTGAGCCATAAAATTATACATACTCAGCTTACATAGTTATAATAAAATAATTATTTTTATTATTATTATTTATTTTACATTAACGACTCCAAGTCTCAATGTATTAACGTTCCCGGCTTCTGGTTAGGTTTTCGCCAGTAATAGGTAGTATTAAGACTGCACACTACATTTGGTATTCATTTAGGTTAAGTTATGTGTTTTGTTTGCGTTAACGGCACTACATGCACTGACACATGCTTAGTGGGGTCCTTTTTTGAAATACCACCAACACTCACTCATGTTTTTCTTCTTTAGTCTTAAGCTCTATGATCTGTGACTATGATGATGTTGTACCTGTGTGTATTCAAATATCAAAATAAATCATTTCTTTTTTAACTCCCTGTATCGCAAGCAAAGCCACAAATAAAATAATCTACATTTTTTTTTTGCAGATTATTACGATTACTCCTATTCCAATGGTGAGGATTAAATGGTCTATTTTCGTTACTTTATATCATCGCATCTAAAACAGTATGGTTTATCATGCTATAATAAAAGATTAAATATCTGTCTCGCTCTCGCACTAACAATTTCACGATCCAAGAATTTCGTAGCGATATTGTGCGTAGGATTCCGTATTATTCGTGGCGCTGAGATGGAAAAACACGTAACAACGGTGATGACGTAACATTAAGTTGTTAATTAATGATCAAACCTCTATTGCTGTACCTGACAATCTCAAATATTAAGCAATAGCTTTCTAGAAATCCTATTCAGGGTATAAATATCTATCTATCTAAATAGGGCCGACTGTTTTGGACAACTCACACCCGTCCCAACTGGGGTTGAACGCTTACGGTTCAACCTACCTCCGCAGTTCCTGTGCCTTAAGCAGTGCGTCCCCCCCCCCCCCCCCAACTCTAAGTGGCCGCGGATGGCATTCCCGTTTGTGGGTTTGCGCTCCCCCCACTAAATCCGATTACTGGTCAGGAAGTCTAACCAGACCTATCCTATTCTAAATCAGATTCTTGAAAAAAAATTGAACCTTCATTTCTCGGGTGGACGCCTTACCGTCAACATCTCCTGCATCTCCTGATGATGCCTCTTAGAGAGCCGAAACACGTGTCGAGGATTATACTGTCTGGTGGTGGTTTGTTGTGTTTGCATGCGTATTTTTATGTGGAAACTGCATGAAAATATGTGCATGTGAGCTCAATTTATTGTCACATCTAACCAAGACACAATTTCACGGTAAAGCAAAGGTACTATAAACCATTAATATGATAACAATTATCCGAAATGTATGGAACAGCTGATTTTTTGGCAATTTAGTGGTTGGCCCCATAGTAAAAGTTTCTCAGTGTAGCCCTCCCCATCACACATTTCATTCCTTCTCATGACTCATGAATCACCCAGTATAAACTATCGTCCAATCAAATTGATTATCGTTGCGGTGTGGTTGTGGTGTACCTACAGTTGAATTTTTAACAACGACTTATTGACAGCCGTTAAGAGACCCCGGTAAGTTCTCTATACAAACGTAATTACGCTCTCATTTTAAAACGAATAGCTAGTTTGCTCTGAAACTTTGTACTTAGAATAAGTTAAGGTATATGCAGGCCTGTAATTAGTTTATGTAGCTTCAGATACCATAGTAAAAATATACAGCGAATTTAAGTTTTTATGCAGTATTTCGTTTGTTTTATAAACTGGAGATATACCTCATGTCATTGTATATGCAAAGTTTCGTTACATCTAACACGTAGTTTCAAAATTAGAACGAACGAACCGGCAAGCGCAGCGTGGAAAGGCCACCAAGAAGGTGGTTGGACGACCTGGTTGGGGTTGCAAGCAGTCGCTGGATGCAGGTCGCATCTATCCGGGCCATGTGGAAGTCAAAAAAAGGAGGCTAGCGTGTCCAGCATTGGACGTCCTATGGCTGAAATGATGATGATTGATGAGTTGTGCTCAACAACATGTTATCTATCTCCTTCACACCTGCTACGAAAATGGAAGTGGGAACGAGATAGTATTATGATCACGGTTGTTTGGTTCAAAGCAAGTAAAGATAGATATTTAGTCGTAACCTAAGACTGTTTCATTATAAATTTTCGTTAAAATATCGTTGAGCTTAATCTGTAATGGTAACTCTAACTATGAAAAATAAATAAAATAAATTTCTTGATAATCACCACTGTCATGTGTCCGCAGGTCAATCTAATTATTGCCATTTAAACTTTAAAATTTTGCAGAGAAGACAACATTCGAAACACCCCAGACACTTAGACATAAGAAAACGACAACACCGATAGGCAAGTATTAGTCCTTAAGGATACAATTTTGCTCGAGTTGTACAGTATCTTACAGGTATGGCTGGTTTTAGAGCCGGGTGACCTGTTCTAAGGCTGCGTTTCGACCAGAGATGTGCTAGGTAGCTGAGCGGAGCGAGGATGCGAAGCGGAGATGTGAAACGAAGTGAGCGTTTCCACGAGAGATGTGCGAGGCATCTAAGCGGAGCGAGGATGCGTAGCGAAGATGGGAAACGGTGTGAGCGTTTCACCAGAGATGTGTGAGGCAGCTGAGCGGAGCGAGGATGCGTAGCGAAGATGTGAAACGGTGTGAGAATTCCCTATTTCTTACAGGGCCTGTAACCCGGTTTATTTTCCATACCGGTTATAGCCACACTCCGAGAGTCTAACCCATAATAAAAGTTACGCTTGCAAGAACATCGCTCTAACCGGTTTAATATCACGGAGCGCGAAACAGGGAGCGAAATCTATTTACCGGTTAGAGAGCAGTTCCTATGTGAGAGCGGAATCTTAGGTGATTACCGCTCTCGCTTAGACAGGATTGGTTTGCTTGCTACCTGATATCCCGTATCCGAACACGGAGTAACCGGTTAGAGAGCGCTTTGAAATAAAGTAACGAAATCAATTCGTCCGAACGTAACCTTAATAATTAACCGGTATAACCTAAATAAATACCGGTTTATTTGTAACCGGTGACACTTGTATCATTTGCTCGTATCCGATCATAGTGGCGTGGCATGACTGCGTATTGCGCTGCTTGGACGCTCACTGTCGGTGCGGCGATCACGCCGCGCTTGCCTGATTTAAGTGTGTGATAAGCGTAGCAACATGGATTTGGAGCGATCGGATAAGTAACGGGCGATGGTAACACGCGATCATGCCACGGGACGAAGATCTGATCGGGCAAATGATACAAATGTGGACGCACCTAGGTGCGTCCACACTTGTATCATTTGCTCGTATCCGATCACCGTGCCGTAGCATGACTGCGTATCGTGCTGCTTGGACGGTTACTGTCGGCGCGCCTATAATGCCGCACTCTTCCAATACAAGTGTGTGATACGCGTAGCAACACGGATTTCGAGCGTTCGGATCGGCGCAACGTCCAAACGCGTGATCGTGACACGCGATCATGCCACGGAACGAAGATCGGATCGGGCAAATAATACAAGTGGGGACGCACCTTATAGCTAAAGCGATCTGCAAGTATCATGTCCAATTGAATGCTGCATATAATAATAAATAGTCAGTCAGTATTACAATTGTTTATTACCATGACAATCAACTTTAAATATATCATGTCCTCAACCAGCTAATATTCCATAAATCAAATTAAATACTACAATTGTAACAGTAAATTACTATGTCTTTCTTATTTGTTAGAATCGAATGTAATTCTCCATTAAATAATTATTAAGTTTTTTCTTAAAACTAAAGAGATTATATGATTAAATATGGTCGGGTAGCTTGTTATAAATTAATATTGCTGAATAATACGCATTCTTTTTATATGTCCATAAGGACGCCTTTAAGCTAGCTCGAACAAGCATGTTCATTTCCATTGATTTTCTCCTTTAATAAACATAAACAATCCTGGTGCAGAAGTCATAAAAACCGGGCATAGAACACCAACAAATCAAAAAGTGAGTGACAGTAATACTAGTCTATCAGTGGTAAGTACATGTCTCGTCTGTCCATGTTACGTGTCTCGTCTGCCCAGTTACTTTCTTCGTCTGTCCATGTTATATGTCCCGTCTGTCTATGTTACTCGTTTCGTCTGTCCATGTTACTTGTCCCGTCTATCCACGTTACAAGTCTCGTCTGTCCACGTTACGCGTCCCGTCTGACCATATTACATATCTTGTTTGTCCATGTTACAGCTAAACCTATTACTACGGAGCCTGGTGAGTCTGCATGATGATTCTTTAGCTGGTACAAATGCTTGCCTATCTCAGCAGTCCAAATTTTAAATGGTTGCAGTTTTGTTTCGGAGTTGATTTAAAATACAACTAACTGAAATTCCGTAGGAACTTTAGCAAATAATTTGTGTCCTCGCTTCGCGGGGCTTCTATTACTGCTCTGAAGGACGCAAGATAACTAATAAACCTACCCAGGTTAAAAATGAGATGGATCCAACCTACCTATGTTATTGTACCGACAATGATAGTGTTGACTCGACTTTGATGCTGGGGATGTGAGCGAGTCGACGAAGCCCCGCTTCACAGGGCTCCTATTTAAGCTCAGAGCGGGCAAGGTATCTAACGAACAAACTCAGGTTAATGGTAGAATAGATGCAGCTTATCTATGTTACTGAAACGGCAATGTTACCCGCCTTTGTTGCTGGGATTGTCAGCGAGTCGACGAAACCCCGCTTCAAAGGGCTCCTATTTAAGCTCAGAGGGGCGCCAGGTAGCTAACAAACCTACCCAGGTTTAAGGTATATTGGAAGCAGCTTACATTAGTTATTGAAACGGCAATGTTACTCGACTTTGCTGCTGGGGGATGTAAGTGAGCGGAGAAGCTTCTAGTTTTGCTCTGAGGAACGTAACTAACAAACCTACCCCGGCTAAAGGTGGAATGTATTCAGAAAGGAGGCAAATATGACAATATATCACAGTATAGTATAATCTTAAAATAGAGGCTGACGAAAAGAAATTAGGGTAAACTTTGCTTTTTCGTAACATTGAGTATATTAACTATTCGTTTACCTGTAAACGAAATCATAAATCGTTTATTTGCTTGAATAGGGTCAGGTTACAAATGTTAGATACATTGATTTTGTGTCTCCTAGTTCAGCTGTCCATAAACAGCATGCAAATATTAATTTTCAGTTCAATTATATTGGGATATATTATTATTCATTTCTTTTGGATTCTGAAAACCCTTATAATATCCGTTCCATTGCCCCATATAATCAATCCAGAGTATTGATTCCAAACTGAAAGGTTGCCAATCTAAAAATTGGGAATTGTAGCACTGGTTATAAGTACAGAATTTTGGGCAAATAGTACTATGGTGGTATGCTGAAATGAATCAGCAGTACTACTGTTTCCGCGATTATTACTCATTTAAATAAAACAATTTTAACGGATTATATCGCATATATTATCTCATTAGAGTTCCCGACATTTCGGAAGCTTTTCAGTTTTCCATGTTCACACGTTGACTGAAAAGAGATATAATTTTTTTCTGTCAAAGATACAATTCGTGCAAACTGCCCACTTTGAAAAAATAAATAAACGTGCACGCTTTAACCATCTAGTTTTTGCCAGAATATCTCTTTGCAATCGGGGCACAATCCAAAGTGTGGTAATTGTCAGTCCTCTTGTTTTAATATTTCTTGATTCTACTCATATAATATACTCACATGTTGGGATTTAGATAAATGTTCGAACATAAATAGTATTAAAACAGCCTAGCCATTAGGTGGTTTAAGCGTGAAAAGATATCAGACAGATAGAGTTGCTTTTGCATTTACAATATTAGTATAGATAGTATGGATGTATACATAAGTTTACCCATTAAATAAAAATATTTTTATTGAGCCATAAAATTATACATACTCAGCTTACATAGTTATAATAAAATAATTATTTTTATTATTATTATTTATTTTACATTAACGACTCCAAGTCTCAATGTATTAACGTTCCCGGCTTCTGGTTAGGTTTTCGCCAGTAATAGGTAGTATTAAGACTGCACACTACATTTGGTATTCATTTAGGTTAAGTTATGTGTTTTGTTTGCGTTAACGGCACTACATGCACTGACACATGCTTAGTGGGGTCCTTTTTTGAAATACCACCAACACTCACTCTTGTTTTTCTTCTTTAGTCTTAAGCTCTATGATCTGTGACTATGATGATGTTGTACCTGTGTGTATTCAAATATCAAAATAAATCATTTCTTTTTTAACTCCCTGTAACGCAAGGAAAGCCGCAAATAAAATAATCTACATTTTTTTTTGCAGATTATTACGATTACTCCTATTCCAATGGTGAGGATTAAATGGCCTATTTTTGTTACTTTATCCAAGAATTTCGTAGCGCTATTGTGCGTAGGATTCCGTATTATTCGTGGCGCTGAGATGGAAAAACACGTAACAACGGTGATGACGTAACATTAAGTTGTTAATTAATAATCAAACCTCTATTGCTGTACCTGACAATCTCAAATATTAAGCAATAGCTTTCTAGAAATCCTATTCAGGGTATAAATATCTATCTATCTAAATAGGGCCGACTGTTTTGGACAACTCACACCCGTCCCAACTGGGGTTGAACGGTTACGGTTCAACCTACCTCCGCAGTTCCTGTACCTTAAGCAGTGCGTCCCCCCCCCCCCCAACTCTAAGTGGTCGCGGATGGCATTCACGTTTGTGGGTTTGCGCTCCCCCCACTAAATCCGATTACTGGTCAGGAAGTCTAACCAGACCTATCCTATTCTAAATCAGATTCTTGAAAAAAAATTGAACCTTCATTTCTCGGGTGGACGCCTTACCGTCAACATCTCCTGCATCTCCTGATGATGCCTCTTAGAGAGCCGAAACACGTGTCGAGGATTATACTGTCTGGTGGTGGTTTGTTGTGTTTGCATGCGTATTTTTATGTGGAAACTGCATGAAAATATGTGCATGTGAGCTCAATTTATTGTCACATCTAACCAAGACACAATTTCACGGTAAAGCAAAGGTACTATAAACCATTAATATGATAACAATTATCCGAAATGTATGGAACAGCTGATTTTTTGGCAATTTAGTGGTTGGCCCCATAGTAAAAGTTTCTCAGTGTAGCCCTCCCCATCACACATTTCATTCCTTCTCATGACTCATGAATCACCCAGTATAAACTATCGTCCAATCAAATTTATTATCGTTGCGGTATGGTTGTGGTGTACCTACAGTTGAATTTCTAACAACGACTTATTGACAGCCGTTAAGAGACCCCGGTAAGTTCTCTATACAAACGTAATTACGCTCTCATTTTAAAACGAATAGCTAGTTTGCTCTGAAACTTTGTACTTAAGTTAAGGTATATGCAGGCCTGTAATTAGTTTATGTAGCTTCAGATACCATAGTAAAAATATACAGCGAATTTAAGTTTTTATGCAGTATTTCGTTTGTTTTATAAACTGGAGATGTACCTCATGTCATTGTATATGCAAAGTTTCGTTACATCTAACACGTAGTTTCAAAATTAGAACGAAACTCCGTTTGTATGAGAAGTTGATATTCGGACGAGCTTGCCGGGGACTCTTAACCTTGTACAGTCACGCCTTCACGCCATTGCGATTGTACTGGGATGACGGCTGTTAAAAAACCGATGCTAGAAAAATTCAACTGTAGTTGTGTTACGTCTGAGTAGACCCTAATACTTACGCGTCAAAAAGTGATGATTACAAATGAGTCATTAGCACCGCTACCACGTGTGTTTGTTACGTACTCCGAACCTCTTAGTGACTTTGTGCTCTAAGTGAATTACAAAGAACAGTTTCATGTAAAGTTATATTCAATACTTGCTCTCGTACAGAGATTCCGAGCAGTCCTTTCCGTAGCTCGCTGACTGACTCTGAGCTTCCTTAAGAGGTCTGTAGCTAGAGACCACGTCTTGGCTCCTTTGGTCATCACCGGTAATACACACGGGTTGAAGACTTTCGTCATCAGGCACTGAAGTATCCTGGACGAGAAGACACTTCCCAGTTTCCAAAAGTCAATCCGAGTTGAATCCGTCGATTGCTCTTTCTCGAATGGTGGCAGTTAGGGCAGAAAGGCTGTCGAGTGGAGACCACGTACCGGCAAGCGCAGCGTGGAAAGGCCACCAAGAAGGTGGTTGGACGACCTGGTTGGGGTTGCAAGGAGTCGCTGGATGCAGGTCGCATCTATCCGGGCCATGTGGAAGTCAAAAAAAGGAGGCTAGCGTGTCCAGCATTGGACGTCCTATGGCTGAAATGATGATGATTGATGAGTTGTGCTCAACAACATGTTATCTATCTCCTTCACACCTGCTACGAAAATGCAAGTGGGAACGAGATAGTATTATGATCACGGTTGTTTGGTTCAAAGCAAGTAAAGATAGATATTTAGTCGTAACCTAAGACTGTTTCATTATAAATTTTCGTTAAAATATCGTTGAGCTTAATCTGTAATGGTAACTCTAACTACGAAAAATAAATAAAATAAATTTCTTGATAATCACCACTGTCATGTGTCCGCAGGTCAATCTAATTATTGCCATTTAAACTTTAAAATTTTGCAGAGAAGACAACATTCGAAACACCCCAGACACTTAGACATAAGAAAACGACAACACCGATAGGCAAGTATTAGTCCTTAAGGATACAATTTTGCTCGAGTTGTACAGTATCTTACAGGCATGGCTGGTTTTAGAGCCGGGTGACCTGTTCTAAGGCTGCGTTTCGACCAGAGATGTGCTAGGTAGCTGAGCGGAGCGAGGATGCGAAGCGGAGATGTGAAACGAAGTGAGCGTTTCCACGAGAGATGTGCGAGGCATCTAAGCGGAGCGAGGATGCGTAGCGAAGATGGGAAACGGTGTGAGCGTTTCACCAGAGATGTGTGAGGCAGCTGAGCGGAGCGAGGATGCGTAGCGAAGATGTGAAACGGTGTGAGAATTTCCACCAGAGATGTGCAAGGCAGCTGAGCGGAGCGAGGATGCGTAGCGAAGATGTGAAATGGTGTGAGCATTTCCACCAGAGATGTGCAAGGCAGCTGAGCGGAGCGAGGATGCGTAGCGAAGATGTGAAATGGTGTGAGCATTTCCACCAGAGATGTGCAAGGCAGCTGAGCGGAGCGAGGATGCGTAGCGAAGATGTGAAACGGTGTGAGAATTTCCACCAGAGATGTGCAAGGCAGCTGAGCGGAGCGAGGATGCGTAGCGAAGATGTGAAATGGTGTGAGCATTTCCACCAGAGATGTGCAAGGCAGCTGAGCGGAGCGAGGATGCGTAGCGAAGATGTGAAACGGTGTGAGAATTTCCACCAGAGATGTGCAAGGCAGCTGAGCGGAGCGAGGATGCGTAGCGAAGATGTGAAACGGTGTGAGAATTTCCACCAGAGATGTGCAAGGCAGCTGAGCGGAGCGAGGATGCGTAGCGAAGATGTGAAACGGTGTGAGAATTTCCACCAGAGATGTGCAAGGCAGCTGAGCGGAGCGAGGATGCGTAGCGAAGATGTGAAATGGTGTGAGCATTTCCACCAGAGATGTGCAAGGCAGCTGAGCGGAGCGAGGATGCGTAGCGAAGATGTGAAACGGTGTGAGAATTTCCACCAGAGATGTGCAAGGCAGCTGAGCGGAGCGAGGATGCGTAGCGAAGATGTGAAACGGTGTGAGAATTTCCACCAGAGATGTGCAAGGCAGCTGAGCGGAGCGAGGATGCGTAGCGAAGATGTGAAATGGTGTGAGCATTTCCACCAGAGATGTGCAAGGCAGCTGAGTGGTGCGAGGATGCGTAGCGAAGCTATAAAATGTGTGCAGATGAGCGATCGGAGGACAAACACCGGCAAGTGACTGCTCGCTCGCATCCATCCCTCGTAACACATCCCTCACACACATCCCTGGCAACACATGAAAGAATGAAAATATATTTAATATATATTTGATTAAAAACATCCCTCGGACACTTCGTTTCGTAAATATATTCGTCGCAACACAACCTTCCCTTGTTTTGTATACACAAAAACCTCGCTCCGCTAAGCTGTTTCTACTAGAGTTACACTGAGTGAGGATAGATAAATGAAGTGATTCTATTGCTTGTTTTCAAACACATCCCTCTCGTTACGTATCCTCGCACATCCCTGGTAGAAACGCAGCCTACGAGACGTTTGCTGTATGGGGGCCAGCGGGCCTATGATGGTCGTCTTTATCACGCGATAAATGATATGATAAGGTGCCTGTCACTCTCGCACTCACATACGTGTCAGAAGGTGACGGCAGCTATGTCATTTATTTATCACGTGACAAAGGCAACCATCATAGGCCCGTAGGGCGCCCGCTTCTCCGCTCAATCAATGACTCGTCCATGGCGCCAACACGGTTAAAGCCGGCCTTGATTACAGGCAGTTTCTCATACTCTTTTAGGATTCGGTACCCAAAATGGCAAAAACAGAACCCTTATAGTTTCGTCATGTCCGTGCGTATGTCACAGGCATTTTACTCAAAAACTACATAAAAAAATATATATATTTATAGGGGGGTGCACTCCATACATGTACCCGAAACAAACAAAATAAATTTTGGCATTTTGGCTACGGAACCCTAAAAAGTGGCTGAGTGGTAAAAGATATGCCAATAATTAAGGGTTAGAGTCTGTTGTTGATGACTATTTTGAGTAGCTTGACACTGATCATTATAAACAGGTTCAGGGAAGCGTTAAAAGGAGACTATATTGAGAAATAAATAAGTTTTTTCCTAATCATTTTGTGTTATCTTTGTTAGGCCTGCTATTTCTAGGACCACCTGTATGGTATTTATGTTTAATAACGATTATTTAATCTAATAAAACAGTTCATATAATAAAATTAAACTCAATCGTAAGAGTATACATGGTAATAACTATATTAACCGTTTTCTACAGATGATTATGAATACCCAGATGTAACAGAATATCCTGACTCAGATTCGAATGGTGAGAAAATTGATTCAATTTTTATCAATTACATCAGCGCATTAATCATGGTCACGGTTAACGTGCAAAAAATAAATTGTAAACGTCCCGTCCCTTTCCAACATTTTTATTTTATAGGCTTGAACTTACTTACCTTACTTAGTTTCTCGATTAGTTTTCCATAAGCAATATTAATGTAAATAATAAAATAATTACTAAAACAATATTCGTTTGAATTGATTTTCCACTAGCATAAATAAGATTAATAAAATTCGATAAATTCCGTCAGAAACTGTCGAGAGTTAGCATCGAACCGCCGCCATTTTGAAGACGTGTCGGTAATCGGTTGCTTGCAAAATAAGCTTGTGCACATCGAAATCTTTACAAACTGGTTGGTGCAAACGTTTGTGCCAATGACCGTTTTGTGTAAACCATTTGTGCAGTATACCGTTTAGCCACCTTAACGCACATTCTTATTTTTGCAAATCTAGTTTGTGCCGATTAGCGTATTGTGCAAACCATTTGCGCGGTATACCATTTTGCTGCCTTAACATACATGCTTGCTTGTACAAATTGGATTGGAATTTGCGCAAGTATGATTTAGCGTGTAGCCGGACCCTAAGCGCTAAACCGTCTGTTCCGTATAAGTACAATACGAGTACCACACAATACAAATAATCTTTATTGCACACAGAAATACAGAAACATGAAAATTACAATCAAATTGAGGTAAACAACAGGCAATACAATAGCGATCTCTTTCAGAAAACCTTTGTTGTCTACCTCCCATTGTGTTTTTTGCCTGATTTGTAAATCCCTTTGTAATTTCCGTATTTGTATTTTCTTCCATGGGATAAATCGAACTAGTCTATACATCAAATATTTAAAAATGCTATCTCAAGTAGCTCTCAAGCTGTATTACTTAGATCTTAAACAGCCCTTATTCGGAAATTCGGACGCTTTTATACTTTAACTTCGGCCTCAGTACCTACACCGCGTAGATGTTGACTAGCATGAAGGCAGACTCTATTTAATTTTACTAACAAAATTTCCGGGATTTACTGGAAATTAGTCAAACATCAATAGGTACATATGTATCAAGGTATTAAAAAAACTATTTTAGTAGTTCCTGTTTACAAAATTGTATTTAATACACATGTGTTTCATTTAATTAATAGACATTAAACGTTATAACCTAAATTATTTAAAAAGGACCGTTTCAAGACGTTTTGTATAATCCCGGGATCCCGGAAATAGATTTTTTATAAGAAGCCGACTCCATACTTGCTTAGATTTTTCCGGGATTTTGCTAGTTGTAGGTATAAAAGCATCCGAATTTCCGATGCCTCCTTATAACGCTGAAACTGGCTGTATAATGGCAGTTTAAGCTCTTATACGGCTTGTGTGATACCTGGGATGTTTAAGATAACATAACTTTATTTCACGATAAAAATTACAATACAAATTTGCTTATGTCAAAATTATACGAATTTATATCATGTTCGTCAAAATATAGATAATATTAAAAATAAATAATGTACATAATGTTAAAACAAGTTTTATTATTTCAGGACCGCATCCGACACACAGTTCACGACGAACGATCTGCATCGAACTGCCAGAGTAAATACATTTTTCTATCCTTTTCGAACCGTACTGAACAGATAAAGACGAAAAGTAGATGCGTTTGAGATGCGGTGCTGCGGGCCTATGATGTTTCAGTGTACAAAAAATATGAAAAAAATTACAAAAAATGAAGCTTAATGCATACTTTCAAGGAAAATTGCTTTCAACATGATCGGATTTTACTGTTTTTGAGTTATTGCCGCAAAACGGCACTTCTCAACAAAAGGACGTAAGTGCCGTGGAGATACGCTCTTTTGCTGGAGCTCTTTTTTAGCATTTTATCTGTAGTGTGCATGTTTTCGTATGATTTGCTGCGGAACCTTACACTGAGCATGACCCGACATGCTCTTGGCCGGTTTTATTTTAATATTATAGCGCGCAAACAAGCAGACGGATCGCCTGATGGTAAGCGATCACCGTCGCCCATAGACACTTGCATCACCAGAGGAGTCACAAGTGCGTTGCCGGCCTTTCAGGTGGAAGTAAGCTCTTTTCAAGGCTTGAAGGTCACATCGGTCCGGAAAAACTGCCAGCGATAATTTATTCCACAGTTCAGTCATGGAGGAAATTTCTAGAAAAACGCACAGTTGTGAACCGCCACCCATCAGTGCTGAGGATAGAAATATTGTCGCGTTGGACGATGGCGGAAATGCAGAGCGAGGCTACATCTTTACGCAGTGCTAAGAAGTCAAGCCGATCTGAAATACGCTGGCAACCGATGATACGATTCGCTCTCCGTTGAATGTGGTATATAGGAAGAATCTGGTACTGGGAAGCCTCAGTCCACAGATGAGAACAGTATTCCATATGTAAAGCTGTAGGCAGTGGACCAGAGTAAAATACCTACCGTCTTCATCTGTGAAGCACGCACTTCTTAAAGGCGATTATTAATATTATTCTTGTAGAAGCTATTCCAGGCTGTGGGGCCTCGTGTCATTGTGATTGATTATATTTTTAGAAGAACTGTCGAAAGATGTGCCACACATTGATATTTGCAGATTTTTTTTTTCTGTTTCGGAAGTACATGTATGGACTGCCGTATTTGAGTGAGCGAGATGGCGCGATACGAACTTCGAATATATTGAATTTCAGATTCGCCCAACGTTCCCGATTGCACCCGAATTTAGCCGAAACCAATGATCAACGTTGCCGACTAGTCGGCCGATCAGTGGGTCACCTCAGCGCCGATTAGTCGGCTAGTTGGCACATCTCTAATCAATATACATGATGTAGTTTTTGTATAAAATGTCTGTGACATACGGACGGACGGACGGATATAAAAATATTTAATAGATGTACCGTAACTAAATACATAACGCCCCGGAAATTTTCACTTGCTGACTTATGACCGATGACATTTTTTTTAGTGATTGGAAGAAGAAAAATCAGAAATTAAGCTTTAATGCTTCACTACGTAAGTAATTCCGAGTTTTGATTTTTTACCAATACCACCGTTTCTTTGTTTATAGCGATTATCATCGAACATTTAAAATAGTGATGCAAGGAATACTAATATTAGTACTCGCCGAATAATAACATCATATCTATCTATACTGTTACAAAGTTGTAAAAATGAAATGTTTGTATGTGTCGTTGTGGCTTCATCACACTAAATCGGCTAAACGGATTTCAACCATTTTTGGTACACGCGTAACTGGATATCTCCAGATGGTTATAGGATACTTTTTACCCGTTTATGCTACAGAAAAAAAGAGGGGTTATGACTTTTTCTCCTCCGCGAAGCGTCAGAGGGCGCAGAGGAGGAACCGAGGGAGGACGGGGGGCCCGGCGTGCACTAACTCTGCCGTCGGGCAGGCACTGGGGGCTTATCGCGCCCGTGCAACGCTGGACTCGCAACGCCGTTCCGAGTGTCGTGGACACGTCTCGCGGCTTTGAGCGGGAGCGAGGGTCTTGCCTTCATTGGCTGGACTGCGAGGAGAAAACCTCTCTAAAAAACCCCAACTACGCGACCTACGAACCCTAAAAAATGATGAAGATATAGCCCGTTAAAGTTCCCTGTGAAGTCACGCCGTGCGACCGTTTCTAGCACTGCGTGACGTCATGCGCCCGCACTCCAAAACTTTGATGCGCGTTATCTTTGTCTTTTTTTGTTTGCTTGTCAAAAATACGTGTCCAATATTTTTTGACAATCTGACAGACTAATTAGAATTTTTTTTTTACTCAGTAAACTACCCTAGTGTAGGAATAGAATACGAAAGCTTAATGAAAAATGGTTCAAACTGTTTTCACAAATAATAAGCTGGTTGAAAACGAAAATCTAAATTTCTGTCACCCGAGCAGTCTCTATGAGAATACAAGGGACAAGAAAACAAATTACACGATACTCATAGTTATTCTAATACCAACATACAAGGAAATAAATGAACGTGTAACTACGTAAAATAAGTAAAAATAGATTTTTTATTGTGTACACAGCGGAATCGCAGCAGTATAGCCCGTGTCCTGCGCAGTGCCCGGCGAGCGATGTGATGGTGTGCGCGCGCTGCCAACACGGCGTGTTCCGCACCTTCCTAAGCGTCTGCCACATGCGCATGTACCAATGCCGGTTCCCCAAAGACAGTAGGTTTCTTTACGATATAAGTAAGCAGGACAGTTAGTGCACCTGTATGTTCCCTCGCAAACTAAATTTACTGTCATCTGTTGGCGGTACCGAACTCGCGAACCGTTTCTAGAAGAGAATCACCTCTGGTCCGTGCTTTGTGCCTCTTGAACACGCTCCGCGCATCAGCCCCGGAGTGTGATGTATTTGCAAGCTGATGGGTAGTACTGAGTGATGGATATCTGAGATTCTCCGAGAGGATGGATTTCCGTCTGTCTTCAGTTTAAAATTGTATGTTTTTATATTTTTATAATTTCAAAGTGCTTTGGTTCTCCGTAATGCTGTTTAATCAATTTGCTAATGGATTAAAGTTCCCTGACTTTTCCGCGAAATAGTGTCTTAGTTAGATGTGACAATAAATTGTGCTCACATGCGCATAATTTCATACAGTTTCCATGCCATGATCATTTCTCGGGTGGACGCCGGACCGTCAACATCTCCTGCATCTCTTGATGATACCTCGTTGAGGCGAAACACGTGTCGAGGATACTGTCTGGTGGTGGTTTGTTGTTTGCATACGTATTTTATTTGTGGAAACTGTATGAAAATATGCGCATGTGAGCACAATTTATTGACACATCTAACAAAGACACTATTTCGTGGAAGGGCAAAGGAACTTTAATCCATTAAGAAATTATTTACTCATGTATTTCTATGAAACACAAAATTTTGTGTTTCATAGAAACCACATTTTGATGTGGGAAAACTAACACCACATTACTATCTATTGTGACACAGATACAAGTTAAAGCGCAAAGAAAATGAAAAATACGATTGCTCTCGCACGTGGTCACAATTTGTGTTTCATAGAAATACTTATAATAGCGCCCATCTCTTCGTTCGATTTGACACTGCTGTAAAGGAAGAACTGTCAGTATGGGAACAGGTGTAATACGTGTTCTCATAGATGGCGCTAAGGTTAATACCTTTCAAAAAATAAAGTAGGTGCATTGGTCAAAGCGGATGGATAAATTCGAGGCGGTTGGCACAGTGCTCGCTGGTGGAGGAGTTCACATGCTCGACACGTAATCGAGAGGTACCGGGTTCGAGTCCTGGTGTGACCACGTGTGAAGGCAATCGAATTTTTCTTTACGTTTTGACTTGTATCTATATCACAAACGATAAAAGATGGTTAATATTGTCGACAGTGACCCTATAGCACTCTACCGTGATTGCTGCACCAATAATGCTACCAGATTTATGATCACTGGCCATAATAATAGCATGTTCGAATTTTCGTCAGTCATCAATACCATTTCTATGAAAACTTAAACATTTCAGCATTGTCACAACACAAAGCCAAAATGAAAAGATCAATGGACTTTTAATGAAAGTATACTCGTACAGTGTTTATTTTTAGATTTGTCAATTTGAAGTAAATAATTTTAGGAGGGAACTGATTTTGACAGGGCTGGAGCTGGTGGTGCGGAAGCCTTGCAAGGCTTCCAACCCTTACCTTGGACCCTTACCTCGTCCTGTGAACCTAGAGAAAGATCCGGCTCTGGGTGGCTGAAGTCACATACGCTCCGTGGTATCTTGGAGCGGACTACAGAGAAATAGTATTGTTCTTGTTTTACGGTAATAAAGAATTAGAAAAGAAATAATAAAGAACAAAGGCTTCTTAATTGTAGTGAACTAGTTACACTTATCCCGTTTATTGATAAAATAAAGAAATATATGAGTTACTGGGCGCATACGCAATGCTAAATTGTACTACGACACTATGTCAACAGTAGGTTTCAAATTGACCTGACATTATGTTATATTATATATCTTGACGAACCAAGGTCACCGACATAGCAAACAGGGTAAGCAAACGAAGTCGCGCTGGGCAGGGCACATAGTTCAAAGAACCGATAGCCGTTGAGGCAGAAAGGTTCTCGAGTGGAGACCGCGTACCAGTAAGCGCAGCGTGGAGAGGCCACCCGTAAGGTGACGACCTGGTTAGGGTTGCGGGGACTCGCTGGATGCGGGTTGCCTCTGACCGGCCCATGTGGAAATCTATTGAGGAGGCCTGTGTCCAGCAGTGGACGTCCTATGCCTGAAATGATGATGATGATGATATTATAGGGGGCAAACGAGCAGACGCATCGCCTGATGGTAAGCGATCACTGTCGCCCATAGACACCTGCAACACCAGAGGAGTCACAAGTGCGTTGCCAGCCTTTCAGGTAGGACTACGCTCTTTTCTTGAAGGCTTGAAGGTCTAATCGGAGTTTTTTAACTGTTCGAATTGTTAAAGATGCTTGTCATGCGTACCGCAAAGGAGTGAAACTCGTTGCCTGCGAGTGTGTTCCCCGACCATTATAATTTGGGCGTGTTCAAGACCAGAGTGAATAGGCTGTTTCTGGACGGGCATGATACATCCTCGGCCTCATCGTCAGTTAACAACAGGAGAGATTGCAACAGGTTAAATCGAAAGTCTTAAAAGTATATGGGGAAACCTGTTTATTAAATTTAAATTTCAGAAGTCTAAGCCGGTCTCCCACGTGTAAATTTGTTCATTGTTTCTAGTCTAACAACATATCGAAATTTATTATACACATCTTCTATTTATAAGGTTTAAAAACTTATAAAGTCCGCTTTATAAAGTTGCCTGAGTGCTTCATTCACCACACTGCCTCCCATCGCCACGCGAATGGTCGCACTCAAGTGTCTATGCTGTACTTCGTTCATTCTAGCATTCTTTCTTGAAAAACACTTTCAAAAAATACTTTTTAGAAATTCTAAAGGACAAGTGGCGTTGGATTAGCCACACACTGCGGCAAGAATACTCCCGTCTCAGCAAACAGGTACTCTGTTATTCACCCGTTTTGAAAAGATAGAGAGGTCGGCCAAACTCTACTTGGAGGAGAACCGTTGCACTGGAAGCCGGCTCTATCGGAATGAACTGGAAAAAGATTGTTACCATCGCCACGAATTGGACGAAATAAAAAACTTTAGTTGAGGGTATATTATTATGCTCCTCGAGGAGTAAAAGGATCCAAGGTGAAGAAGAGTCGCCCTTGGGGGTGGGTCATGTAAAGCGCATCCATTTTGTTTAGGATTCAAATTTGTCGCTAGATGGAGCTAAACCATTATCTAAGTCACACTAACGTTGTGTCTCCGTAAGCACGACTGAACTGTGAAATATATTGCCGCCTGCAGTATTTCCGGACCGATGCGACCTTCAGGCCTTCAAGAAAAGAGCGTACTCCCACCTGAAAGACCGGCAACGCACTTGTTACTCCTCTGGTGATGCAAGTGTCTATGGGCGACGGTGATTGCTTACCATCAGGCGACCAGTCTGCTCGTTTGCCTCCTACGTCATAAAAAAAAGATACACAAGAGGATTTCCAATTTCTTTAATACATAAGTTAAACTTGTAATGCAAGTGCATTGTTTAATTGTATAAAATAGTAAATTACAATATAAAGTTTATCAAATAACAAATCCGGGTTAATATTGCTAATACTCGATCTAGCACT
Organism: Hedya salicella; assembly: GCA_905404275.2. Classification (NCBI taxonomy): domain Eukaryota; kingdom Metazoa; phylum Arthropoda; class Insecta; order Lepidoptera; family Tortricidae; genus Hedya; species Hedya salicella. Next base: position 3,366,903 of record FR990120.1, read on the forward strand.
ATGAACGTGTGATTATTGATATGACCCTAGATGTAGACTCCTTAGTCTGTTCCATGACATCATGGCGCGTGTTGACGTCACCAAGAACAGGATTGTTCTGCAGGTTCACAGGACCAGGCCAGGGTCCTAAATACGGATTGGAGGCCAGGCACGGCTTTCGCGCCACCAGCTCCAACCCTGGAAAATAATTTGGATTAGTGGGATTGAAATAGACATGAACACTACAATAGGGGCATCAAATAAACAAACCTAATAATAAACGTTCCATATTTTTTCTACATCTTAAAAGTCCGCAGCAAGCTAGGCCGAATTTCACCTTCCCATACAAACGGAGTTTCGTTCTCATTTTAAAACTACGTGTTGGATTATAACAAAACTTTGCATACACAATGACATTAGGTATATCTAAGCTGCAAAATTAGTTTATATGGCTCCAGTTTATAAAACAAACAAAATACAGTAAAAATAAGTTTTGTATGAAAAACATAAATTCGCTGTATTTTTTTTACTATGGTATCTCAAGCTACATAAACTAATAACAGGCCTGCATATATCTTAACTTATTCTAAGTACAAAGTATCAGAGCAAAATAGCCAGTCGTTTTAAAATGAGAGCGTAACTACGTTTGTATGGAGAACCGAGCTTGCTGCGGACTCTTAATATTATAAATTAAAACTTATTCAGCTTTTTGACAAAGTGATAGACATAGCCCAAAGAATTAGCAAACTGAAATGGCAGTGGGCTGGTCATATTTGCCGAGGAACCGACAACCGTTAGAGTAGACGTGTTCTCGACTGGAGACCGCGTCTTGGCAAAAGAAGCGTAGGACGTCCCCAGGCAAGGTGGAGCGATGATATTAGCAGGATGGCTGGCGGCGGCTGGAGGAGAGTGGCTGAGGATCGTGTTCAGTGGCGCACCCATGGAGAGACCTATTTCCAGCAGTGGGCTACAACAGGTTGATGATGGTGATGATGATGAGCTTTTTGTTGATTTAGAACGCACATTTTTTTTATTTCCGCATTACCGATACGACAGTATTTTTACTTTTGAGTTTTGTTTTGGAGTCGATTGTATTATTTGTTAAATAGTTAATTTTAGTTAATCGTTACTTAATAGTGTATCTCTTGACCATTCGAACAAGCCCAAACACGGCTAGGATACATTATTTTATTACAGGAGCCTACTTTCCGGCTCCATGATGAAATCAATTCGATGGTATCATTCTCATCAGGACCATTTCAATTTGCGAATACAAAGAAGCTTAGCTAGTTTAATCGAGATGTATCTCGTTGCACCCATAAATCACTTATCGTTGAGGCGTTCTAGTGACCTTCTGTAGTCTTCTTCATCACTCCCACTTCAACAATGTACACTTTCTGGATGCAAATGCTTATTATGTTTCTTATAATACCAAAATCGCTATACGTAGCCTAAAATATTTGAGGAGTTCGGGATCCGTGAAGAATTGAAGGAACTCCTCAAATCTTCACTAAATTTAAATGGAATTAACCTGGAAGCACCTCCTTTCAAACAAATAATAAATTCTTGATCGGTTTATAAATAAAGGAGTTCTGATTCCGCGATTATTACTCATTGAAATAAAACAATTTAACGGATTATATCGCGTATATTATCTCATTTTAGTTCCCGACGTTTCGGAAGCTTTCCAGCTTTCCATGGTCACGGGAGGACTGAGAAAAGATGTATTTTCCTCTGTCAAAGTTACAATTTGTGCAAACTACCCATTTTTTTGAAAAAACACAAATAAAGGTGTACATACATGCCTGATGGGCCTAAGCTGTAAAGACAGTTACACATGTGCCAGAAGGGCTTAATTATTTTATTCTAATAATTTACCAAGCAGCATTTCACAAATGAGGCGTACTGAGGAGAAAAGAAACGCTGCAAAGAAAAACTCCCAGGCTACCTCATTACTAATTATAATATTTTAAAAACAGAGACTATTAAACTACTTTAAACAGATAAGATATTTTACACCGTTCGGAAATTAAGGTTTTGCAGTCCTGTGTCTCGCTTGTTCCTTGATGAGATGTATTACAGGATCCCAAGCAGGTGGTAGTGACAATCCATCTTCTCTATTGAAATTAGGATGCTTTTTAATCTCAATAGCCTCGCGTAGCATCCTGGGAAAATATCTTTTTTCTTTGGCAAGGATAGAAGGTTTATCAAACTTAATTGAGTGGTTTGGTTTGTCAATGACATGTTCACAGACTGCAGACCTATTACACCGACGGTGCTTGACATCTGCTATGTGCTCCTTCACCCGGGTTGATACACTGCGTTTCGTTTGACCAATGTATGAAAGACCACACTCGCAGTCTAGCTTATAAATGCCTGCACTCTGCAAAGGGGTGCTACTCTTCACGGGTCTAAGGTATTGAGACACCTTCTTCAACGGCTTGAAATATGTTTTATAGAAGCACGCTTCAAGATGTTTCCGATCTTGTCTGTGACCCCTTTCACATATGGTAATACGGCAGGTTTACGCTCGACTGTTGGTTTCTTCATACTGGGATTCTGCTTGGAACGTGGTATCTGGACGTTGGCTCGAAGCGCACGTTTGACATTCTGCAACTCAGCAGTCAGATGTTGATCGTCGCAGATACCCCTGGCTCTCTGAAACAAAGATTTACCCACTGTAGCAAGTTGACAGGGATGGTGGTGAGATTTGCCATTCAAATACCTATCTGTATGCGTAAGTTTCCTATATACAGTATGACCTATGTCATTGTTAGGACCTCTAATTACTAGCACATCTAAGAATGCAAGTGAATTTTGATTTTCCAACTCCATAGTGAATTTAATTTTTCTATGCATGGAGTTCAGATGGTCTAAGAAAGCTGAAACACTAGATCTAGGTAAAATAGTAAAGGTATCATCTACGTATCTTTTAAAGATCCTCGGCTTGACAGGTGCCAATGAAAGCGCTCTCTCCTCGAAGTCTTCCATGAAAATATCGGCGACAACAGGAGACACCGGAGACCCCATTGCCACACCATCAACTTGCCCGTAGAATTCACCATTCCGTAGCATATAGCCAGATGTAAGGCAGTGTTGTAATAACTCAGCATATTCTATTGCCATCTGTTGTTCACCCAATCTTCTTTTCACAATTTCGATACATTCTTGAACTGGTAGGCATGTGAAGAGAGACTGGACATCAAAACTGACCATAACTTCATCATCAGTTAGTCTCAAATCCTTAATCTCACTGACAAAATGGTATGAATCCCTTGTGTATGCTTCCGTCTTCCCTCGCAGTAAAGAAAAAAAATGAAATAATATACGCGAAAATGAGATAATATACGCGATATAATCCGTTAAATTGTTTTATTTCAATAAAGGAGTTCTGAGTTATCAAACAAACAGCCGAATAGGCTTGTGTCCTAAAAAAATATAATTAGTCCGTCAAAATATTGGACACGTATTTTTTATTTTTTCAATTAAACAAAAAATAATGAAGATATAGCCTGCTAAAGTTCCTCGTGACGTCACGCCGTGCGACCGTTTATCGCACGGCGTGACGTCATGCGCCTCAAATCCCTTACTTTAACGCGCTTTATCTTTGTCTTCTTTTGATTGATTGACAAAACAAAAAATACGCGTCCAATATTTTTTAATAATATAACAGACGGATTTTTTTACCCAGGAAAGTACCCCTATTGATAACCACCTCCGTGTTTGGGAGTCGGTTAAAAATAACGTACTGTCTTTGGGGACACGGCACTGGTACATGCGCATGTGGCAGACGCTTAGGAAGGTGCGGAACACGCCGTGTTGGCAGCGCGCGCACACCATCATGTCGCTCGCCGGACACTGCGCAGGACACGGGCTATACTGCTGCGATTCCGCTGCGGACATACAAAGGATATATCCTCTCGTCAGTGGCGACAAAAATGGCGAAAGGTAGTTGTCTGTGCAGCCCGAACGGACCTTGGGGTTTATTGCGTGACGAAATTTTGACTATTGTGATGTTGACTGTACATCACAATACTCAAAATTTCAAAATAATTATACAATTTTGATGCGAAATTTACGACGAAAATCCCAAAAAAAATTGAGTTCGATATTTTACGTGTATCTTGTTTTATGAGCCTTTAAAAATAGGTGGGAAAGTCCATTTTTAAAGAATGAAAATATTAATAAATATTAATACTATTGAATAACTCATGAAATGTATGGTAACTTTTATTGTGAAACTTTTCGATAAGCGCAAGTTTTAACATCGCTTCAGAACAAAGTCCTTAATTTCCCCATATAAGGTTAGAAGGTGTGACGTCACGCCTTCCTAGGGTTTAGTATGGAGCGTTTTTGGGGAAGTCCAAAAATGTGATTCTAACGTTGTTGTATATCATGGAGTTTTTATGACATTGAAGTAGTTTTTTCACCAGTATTTCTATTATTGAAAGGTCTTTCTATAAGATACCGCAGTAAGAAGTTGTCATCCCTATTGATCCGATCCGAATCAACTGTCATAGCCCATACAAAATTATGACACTTGATTCTGACTCCGAGCGTCAAACGCGTTAGGCAATACGGGGGATAGACACAGAAACTTGTTTCGCGGGTTTTTTGAGTGATGACAGCTCAAAGCTAAGCTTGTTAGGGCTCATTCAGAAATCACGTGGGGCTCCGTATAATATTTTTTTTACATATCATGTATAAGTAATGTTTAAGTGTTAGTAAAACTTCGTTTTGAAATTTGTAATCAATCTTGTACATAGGGTCTCAGGCATAGTACAAAGCATCTATGTGTTATTCGTATTCGTAAGAGTAACGTAGAATAAAAGAAATGCTGGAATTACTAAAATTAAAAAAAAAGAAATACTTACGTAGTGAACCATTTGAGCCTAATTTTTGTTTATTTTTCTTCAAATCACTGCCAAAAAAATTCATCGGTTAATTCAGCAAGGGAAAACTTATAAAGTGTTGGATCTACGGCACACCTATGAACTCCTTTTAATTTTTTAAGCGAAAAAGCAAAACATATAAAAAACACTGTAAAAATTAGACTAAGTTACTTAATTAACCTGTAGCGTATCCTATCCTACGTCTTTGCCCTGAGGGTAGGATGCCAATAAAGGTGCTTTTCCACCGACGAGGCGAGACGCGACGAAGAGGACGAGAATTGCCATTGCGAGCATGCGGGAGATAGCGATGCCTATTAAATAGCTCGCGAGTGATTTTAATATTAATGGCCATTGCGTAAATCGTGTATCTGGTGCAGAGTTGAGTCTGTAGTCTATATGGTTCATTATTAAACCAACAAATATAGGGTGAGCTACAAAATTTTGCACTTTGGAGACATCGATAAAGATTAAACTATACATGTTTTTCTATATTTAGTTTATTGAACCTAGTAACAAATAATTGCAATTTATTTCTTAAAAATTACATCATCCAGATGTCCTCCGTCTTGCAGTTGGCACTCCTGCAATCGACTACGCAAACTTTGGAAACCTCGCTGACACATACTGCGAGGGATCACGGCTATCTCATCATCTTTTTATAAAACAGTTTTACACAAAAAACCCGTTGTTTTCCCGTGAAACGCTCCATTACAAATAAAATTGCTCGAAGTGAGCTATAGTTTCCCGCCCATTTCCCGCCGCTCACTCTGATAGACGAAAATTTTAGTGTTGCTATTTGCAAAAAATTATGGGCCAACCCATATTTCAACTTCATCTCGCGTATCCTCGTCAATCCATACCATTTCCACCGAAAATGCACTGAGAGTGAATTAAAGTTTATATTACCATACAAATCTGTGTCGGAGATTAAATATTCGTGACCCGCTTTTATTGTCAACTGTACTTTTTTCAACATCCATCAACTACTCACCAAGACGACTCTAAAGAGCCCTACTAAATTTGGTAGGATTGCGTTATTATATTAAATTATTCCTCTGAAGACCATTCGTCTCCATTATCATATTAGTTAGCTAATATCATAATATTGCAGTCATACCGAACTTTCATAAATATACCAACGCTTAGCTCAATCAAAAACCACAAAATGGGTCAAATTTAACTTGCAATTTGTTTACACAGTTTTATATTTACCGACATACTGAGTTCGTTACAGCTGGACCTAATCACAGCATCTTAAAAAGTGCTGGAGTTTCTTGGAACAACAGGACTTGACCGGGAACTATATATAGTAGGTGGCATCAGTCATGATCACAGATACGACAAACATGATACTAGGTTCCATAGGAACTGGTTAGCTACTACCAGATGAATAATAATCGCGCTATAAACGCAAGCATCAAAGGCCCTCATCACCGCATCGTAAATGCATGTAGTCTTTATCTCTCTAGTCATTATGGTTCGAAAGGGATAGAGAAATATATTTACTATGGCCATTCGACGCAGATGGTGCGTCGCGTCCTGGATGTCGTTTGCAATGCTGAAATAATAAGCACAGACTTGCAAAAGTTTCATGTATGGACTAGTTCGATTTGTGTAAAAATGGTCTTCCTGTACAAAGTACAAATACGAATCCTCCCAAATATACAAGGATTTACAAATCAGAAAAAAACACAATAAGAGGTAGACAACAGACGGTCTTATCGGTAAAGAGGGATCTCTTCGCAACCTTTTTAATAATTTTATAATTAGACATTTCAAAACAAGTACATACAAGTAGTAGTAATATGTATAAAATTCTTTTTCGGGACTAAAGAACGACGGTCGTGCTGGTGTAGCCGTAGACACGATGCAATGTGTTTATTTTCACAATTAATAAAATATCAAATTGAGCCTAAGAAAGTGAAACGAAGGAAAACAACACGTTTTTTTGGTCTAAATGTAAATTTAACGTTACCCTGTGATTGCTTACAGTTCTTTGGGAAAAAAAGTACATCGCCTATACACTTAAACGCATTTTTTAACGCTCAAAATAATAAAATGCTTGTACACTCCTCACTCTTTCATACACTTGTGACTTCAGTTACGTCACACGTTTTAATGCCCCGTTGTAATGGCCGACTTTGAATCCCGACTTTTACGTTTCTAGTGCTTCATTTGCAATAGGTATCATATGTACTGGTACTTCGCACTACTCAATTATTATTTATTTCATTGCATGGCAAATTTAAAGCAATCAAAGAATGACTGGGTAACTTTGTGAGGTTTTATAATAAACTTCGGCTTCGCTGCGGCCGGTACATTTGTGTATGCGCGCGCAAGAGCGATGAGGCAAAGGCTTAATGGCCAATCAACATTAATAATAGAATAAACTGAACAATCATGTCAATTAAATACAAACAAAACGTTATTTAGTTCAGAAATTTTTTGAATTTATTGAAATTAATTGTTTTTCATAAGTACCACTTTAGATTTGTTAATAAAACCCGTAACGTTTCTTGTACCTAAAATAATCTATATGCTGATGTTTAAAAAAAACTGTAATGAAAAGGGTTTCGTGCGATTATGTAATATAAAAAACACGCGAGTGTAACGGACTGAATTACAGCCATAAAAACGGTTTAATAAGAGCCACTTTACAAGCAAGTGTGTTGAAAAAATATTTTTGCACTCTACCCGTGACCACAATTAACACGCTGATATAATAGATAAACATTAAAACAATTTCTTTCTCACCATTAGAATCTGAGTCAGGATATTCTGTTATATCCGAGTATTCCGAAGATTTATAATCATCTGTAGAAAACGGTTAATATAGTTATAACACTTTATCTACCCACATATCAAAAGTGCTCTAAAATGCGTTCAGAAACCGTAAGAAATGACCAGCATTATTACATCCAATTTTACTACCTATGAGAACTGTCTTGTCTGTGGTAGTAGGTAAAATCTGTATTTTAATGTTATTTCAGTATCGATTTTTGTAAGGTTATGAGTTTAAATTTGGAATTAGTGTATTTGGAAGTAGTGTATGCATCTGTACATAATTACGCCTTAAGAGTCCCCGGCAAGCTCGGCCGAATTTCACCATACAGACAGAGTATAGTTCTCATTTTAAGACTACGTGTTGGATTGTAAAGAAACTTTGCATATACAATGACATGAGGTATATCTAGGCCTGTTATTAATTTGTACGGCTCAAGTTTACAAAACAAACTGAATACAGCGAAAACAAGTTTTGTATGAAAAACTTAAATTCGCTGTATTTTTTTTACTATGGTATCTGAAGCTACATAAACTAATTTCAGGCCTGCATATACCTTCACTTATTTTAAGTACAAAGTTTCAGAGCAAACTAGTTGTTTTAAAATTAGAGCGTAACTACGTTTGTATGGAGAACCGAGAGTGGGGACTCTTAAAACACTCGTGTGATCCTATTATGAAACTCGCTGACGCTCGTTTCATAAAACCACACTCGTATTTTCAGGCGTCTCATAATGTATCAGTTGCATAAACTACTATTGTACACTGAAATTTTATACATTTAGGTTAATGGGATTCATCAAAAATGTAAGCAGTTTTTTAGTGAGATTTTTGTCAAAACTAGTATATGAAACAGGCTGGTTTTTAGATATGTGTTTTTTGACTATATAATCTATTCAGTGATTAACGCGGAAAAATGTTTGTTGCAAATTTTCTCGATACAAAAGTACGGCACTTACGTCCTTTGGCTGAGAAGCGCAGTTTTTTGGCAATAACTCAAAAACGGCTAGACTGATTTAATTCAAATAGTTCTCACTGAAAGTACTTATGAGGCCTCATTTTCATGAATTTTCCCATATTTTTTTGACCCGTGTTTGAAAAGTTAAAGTTTTCCGGAGCAAATATTTACAAAATACTAATACTTGCTTTTCGTTGTTGATTTTCTAGTTTTCTTTTTTCTCGTTGTTGTTTTCTCTGAAAAAAATTAAAGTTAAATCCTGGCAATTTCTAGATAGACCTGCGGCCATATCAAACGTACTTAAGTTGTTTTAAATAAAAAAATGTAGTATTTCACTTTTTTATCTTTTCTTTACTTTTATAAATTTTACTAAAACTACGCATTAAGTTAAAACATATACTTAGGATAGGCTAAGTACAAATATTGTAATAGATATAAGAGTTATTTTGATAAAATTACTGACTGTTGAGTTTGTTTCGGCTTTCTTCTCTTCAGTGGTCTCCTCTTGGGAAACGCCGTAGAGTCAGACTTGTAAAAGTGCCCTTGCGGTCGGTCTACTTACAAAATAAAGATCATTATTTCCTTTCATTATTATGGTTCTGGTGTTTATCTAGAGATATTTCTTTTTTATTTGATTTATTTTTCACATATACAATAACCATGACTCATTACGTCCGATGCGATATTTAAATGGTTCCAGATATTATAACCTTGAACCTTGTTTTATCGAAAAACGTTTCATCAAATACTTCATTTTGAAGACCTATCATTTCATCGAAAGCATTTTTCTCTGAAACCGTTAATAATTTGGGATTTTTATAAATCAATCCTAACCTAACCTGACGGCTTCTACATGATGATTTTTTAAAATATCTTGAAAATTTATATTGTTTCAGTGGAAAAAGTTGACAATGAAATGGAAGGATACCTACTTGAACAAAAACAATGAATGAATCTGTACAGAGTGATCAATCCAAATGAGTCAGTAGGGAGTAGTCAGAAACCATGAGAGATAGCGAAATCTGTTCTTACGAACCATGGCGTCGAATTTACATTTGATAAAAATTTAAAAAGCTTAATGCGGTAATAAGCACAGTGGCAAAGATTAATGGATGATAGTTCCTTTGCTTTACTGCGAAATATTGTCTTGGTTACATGTGACAATAAATTGTGCTCACATGCGCATATTTTCATGCAGTTTCCACAAAAAAAAATACGCATGCAAATACAACAAACCACCACCAGACAGTATAATCCTCGACACGTGTTTCGCCTCTACGAGGCATCATCAGGAGATGCTCGAGATGTTGACGGTCCGGCGTTCACTCGAGAAACAATTTATTGTCACATCAAACCAAGACATTATTTCGCGGTAAAGCAAAGGCAGTATAATCCATTAATCTATTATGGAATTCCGGAAAGTAATGCCTGAATCTATCAATTAGAGTGACAAAGATTAGACATGACTTTAGTATGATGATCCGTTAAGATATAGCACAATAAGAAGCATATAAATATTTGCTTATAACACAGATTTTATGCTATTATAAAGTTGTAAAAATTAAGTGTCTGTACATTGAAGATATTTTCAAAAAAATGATTGTTACGGTCTATTTGGAGGTCACTAAAACAAAAAATATATTTTTTTGGATTTTTTGTATGTTTGTATGTGTCGTTGTGGCTTCATCACGCAAAATCGGCTAAACAGATTTCAACAATTTTTGGTACACGGGTATCTCCAGATGGTTATAGGATACTTTTATCCGACTACGCTGAAGAAAAAACGACGGGTTATGGCTTTTTCTCCTCCGCGAACGAAGTTGCGGGTATCTTCTAGTCATATAATATGAATATGAAAACTCTCTACGCAATCGAATAAGTAATGAGGAGATTCGTAGACGAACTAAAGTCACCAACATAGCAAACAGGGAACAGCAAACTAAAGCGGCAATGGTTAGATAGTTCAATTCGAAGAACCGATGGCCGTTGGGGCAGAAAGGTTCTCGAATGGAGAGCGCGTAACGCTAAGCGCAGCTTGCTCGGCCACCCTGGTCGGACGCCCTGATTAGGGTTGCGGGCACTCGCTGGATGCAGGTCGCCTATATCCGGCCCATGTGGAAATCTATTGAGGCCTGTGTGCAGCAGTGGACGTCCTATGGCTAAAATGATGATGATGATGATGACGAAAGCGGCCATTTCTTCAATATTTACTCAGGTCAATCTTTGGTTAAAATTAAATAATTCCTAAGGTACATGTTTATCGGCTTCTGAGATCTTATTGAATTACGTCTTCTGATAAAAATAAATTTGGCAATCTTTCATATTTGAGTTTATGATGGAATATAAAATACTCCACGCACTGTGGGTACATCTATTTATTGCTCACCGTTATCATCGGAGTAGCTGTCATCTGGTTCTGGAGTCGTTGCACTTCTTGCTGTAAAATTACAATAGTGTATATACATGAGTATGTTACATTGGTAATTACACTCAAGACTACACGAGTTTCATGCTAGAATCTTCAACACACTTGCGAGGAAAACAGCGAATTCAATAGGGTACATGCATGATTTTTTTTTAAATAAATATCAAAATCCGTAAAAACTATTTCAAAATGTGAAATTAAAATTAAAATCGGCCAAGAAATACGCATAATATAGGCATTTTAAACTAGTAATTAGACAGCGAGGTCCGATGTGCACTGTTACGTCACAGTGCACTCCGGCCATATAAGCTCCAAATTAAATTCTGTTTTGCACGAAAGATATAGAATTAAATGTTTGATGGATTATTTATATCTTGGTTATTTTTTTTGTCTACTGTTTGTTACATGAATGAGCTTTTAATAAAGCAAAAATTAAATTTCCTGCATATTTCTTATTATAATAATTGTTGTGATGTTAACTTGCTGACCATAGAGTCCGTAAGTTTTACATTAATTCATAAGCAGTAACTCGAATATACGTACCTACATAATTACATTTTAAATTTCGATGCTCGAAATCATCACACTTTACTGACAGATTTGAAAACTTATAATAACTTATATCAAATATGTATAATTCAAAATGACGCGCTGCGGCTGATGCTATAAGCGCGCGCAAGAGGGATGGGGCAAAGGCTAGGTTGCCGAACAGCCAAACATTACCTAATAATAGTTTAGAAAATATATTAAATTGTTTAGAAAATATATGTTAAATTGTTTAGAAAATATATTAATTATTTGAAATTGAGTGTTTCATAACCGCATTAAATTGATTAATAATAACTATTACTGTTTTTTGTAGCTACAAAATTAGTTTTTCTTAAACTGTAAAAAAAATTAGGATTAAGTAGGTAATGTAACAAGAGGGTTATGACTTTTTCGATCGCCGCCACTGAACATTGTAGCACCTTCTAGTACACTTGTAAACATAACTGTAGCACATCTAATTGTTAGGATTTGAACAAAGCTATACTAAACACGCACTTTTTAGGGTTCCATACCCAAAGGGTAAAACGGGACCCTATTACTAAGACTTCGCTGTCCGTCTGTCTGTCTGATTGTCTGTCACCAGGCTGTATCTCATGAACCGTGATAGCTAGACAGTTGACATTTTGACTGTTTACACAGATGGTGTAATCTGTTGCCTGTGTAATAACAAATACTAAAAACAGTATAATTTTATGTCTGTCTGTCTATATAAATAACAAATATAAAATAATGGAGCACCGCGTACATTTTGCTTAGGAGTAGGGCTCTACTAACACTGGATTTTCATAGATACGGCCATTTGTAGCGTATATTTTGTACGGAGCCCAGGGTGCGCGAGTCCGACTAGCACTTGGCCGGTTTTTAGGGTTCCGTAGCCAAATGGCAAATAACGGAACTTTTATGGATTCGTCATATCTGTGTGTCTGTCTGTCCGTCCGTATGTCACAGGCATTTTACTCAAAAACTATAATATGTACTTTGATGAAATTTGGAGCCTATGCTCCTTATTTCATCCAAGTTTCTTTTGTAAGCCGCTACTTAGTTTGATAGTTTCCGACATATTCGCTCCGAAAGTAGCAAAAATTATGTCCCTCTATTTTCTAAACGGTATGTTCAAGAAATGTGAAATTTTTTACAAATATAAAACCTAATAAATACTTCCAACGAAAATTGTTTTCTACATGATCGGACATGTTTTAAGTTATTGCCAAAAAACTGCGCTTTTCAGCAAAAGGACGTACGTGGACGTACGCTCTTTTGTTAGTGTTTTCTTCATATCATTTTTTTTTTCATCTGTAGGGCATTTTTTTGTATAAACGGCTGCGGAACCCTTTATGGGCGAATCCGACTCGCACTTGGCCGGTTTTTGTTTTTGGTTGTTATTTTACTAAACACACTTACTTTTTGTTCTTGTCGGTTTCCTTGTCGTTCTCGATCGCCGCGTGGTTGTTGCATCGTCTGCAACATTTTGAGTAATGTCAACCGGAACAACTGTGTCTATGTGGTCAAATTTGTCTTTGATTTTGTTGAAACGCAACACTTTCGAACTACTCCATACACTCTTTTATACTAATTGTGCCAAGGGGATGTTTAAAAGTTTTTTAACACTGTGGAAGTAAGCAACGTTTGAGCCACACCTTAAAAAAACTTTACCTGTCTCTCCCTTAACACACTGCTATTGTAATTACTTTCTCAACTTTGCAGCTGACACTGTTATGGTTATTTATTTAATTACTTTAGATTATATGATATTTATTATATATAATCTTAGCATGAAGTTGCTCCATGGCGCCCTCTGCCGCGCGGTATGCAGACAACTTCACACCGGCCATCTTATTACCTGACGCAGGAGCGCCGAGAGAGGCACACTTTGGCACTGAGCTTCGAAGCAAACGGACGTGTTAAAGGCTATGACGATTGACGATGATTCAGTGATATCGAATTAATTTTAAAATTTGTGTCCTTAGATAGTTTTCTTAATAATAATTGTACTTGTAAATATGAGTTCTTATTTTTAACACCAGTTTGCTAACAAATAAGTATTTATATACGAGTTTGTTTATCTACGCAATCTAATTTGTGTAAGTTTATTGCGTTTACATGTTTTTTTTGTTTCATAACTGTTTCTCGCCACCTCGTTCGTTCGTAACTTAAGAGCTAACGCTCTTGTCGGTGGAGTAATCGCCATTCTTAATTATCCTTTGTTAGCCTTTTGGTCTCCTCATACGACACAGTGTCCACTTTTTCTTTAATTTGATTAAAATAGGTTTCTTGGTCTTCCTCTGCCCCCCTTCTTACGTTAACTTTACCTTCCAGAATGTTCACAAAGAAAGTATCATGTCGCATTAGGTGGCCCACCATCTTTCCTCTCCTATTTTGTATAGTTTTCAATGTGGATCTTTTTTGTTCACAATACTCAATACCTCTTCATTGGTCTTCCTTTCGGTCCAGCTAATAATTTCCATTCATCTCCAACACCACATCTCAAATACTTCTAACCTTTCTCTGTCCTTTTGTGTCAGTGTCCCCGACTCACTTTCATACAAAGCAATGCTCCAGATGTACACCTTAATGAGGTTTGTTCTCGCCACTTACTCAACTAAAATTGATGTCTATTAAACACTTCGCTATCCAAAGGTCGTCTGGAAGAGATCGCTATTTAGCGATAAGACCGCCTGCTGTTTACCTCTGCTAATTCGAATGGTACTGTCATGTTCTATATTTCTGTGTATCTGAGGTGTGCAATTGAGGGTATTTGTATTGTATCGTATTTAAGAAGCAAAACAAATCATTTTAAGCAATTTAAGTTCGTTAAACATGCCAAGAATTATTATTTAAGAATCTCCAAAACCATAAACGAACTTGGTAATTTTTCACATGTATATTGTTAATGGGATATAAATAAGACACCCTAATACGTTGTGGGTACAATATATATATTGCTCACCGTAGTCATCGGTGTTGTAGTCATCCGATTCTGGAGTAGTTCCACTTCTGGCTGTAAAATAACATAGTACATATGAAACGAGTGTGCTACGTTGGTGATTACACTCGAGACTACATGAGTTTTATGCGACATTCTTCAATACACTTGCGACGAAAAAAGCAAAAACAATCATATTCATTGCTTTACCTTGCGGACTATAGAGTCCGTAAGTTTTACATTAATCCGTCATCAATACCCCGAATTTACGTACGTATAAATCTGTATCATTATATTTTAAATTTTTAATGCTCGAAATTATTAAGATCTAATTCTCATTTTTGAAGCATAATAATCGTAACTTAATGTAAAATATTTCTAATTATGTCAAATCAAAACTAACACGCTGCGGCCGGTGCTTTATCTATGTGCGCGCAATAGTGATGAGGTCAGGTTGTCTTTATTAATAATTTAAAATTTGCCAAATTATTACTTCCCAATTTTTTTATCGAAGAATTTCATTTGCCAAATAATCATCTGCCAAATTAACTCTTCACAAATAATTGTTACGCAAACCGAATTAGTATGGCTCATGAATCTTTAGGCATTGACTCGCTTACCAAATGCTACTATGACCAAATTTCATTAAGTCAAATGTTTTAATTGGCATAACATGTTTTACGCAAAACAATATTAAGCAAATGATTTGTATCGTCAATATTCAATTTATTTTTGTTTCGTTCAAACCTAACCTACTGTTCCGGTAGCAGTTCGTTTTTGTCATGGGTCAGAGTTGTAACCTAAATTAACCTACTATTTCTGGTAGCAGTTCGGTTTTGTTAGGGATCACAGTTCTAACCTAACCTACTCTCTTTCGGTAGCAGTTCGTTTTTGTTGGGGGTCACAGTTTTAACCTAACCTAACGTACTATTCTGCTAACAGTTCGTTTCTGTGAGGGGTCACAGTTGTAACCTAAATTAACCTACTATTTATGGTAGCAGTTCGTTTTTGTTGGAGGTCACAGTTCTAACCTAACCTACTGTTCTGATATCAGTTCGTTTTTATTAGAGCTCACAGTTCTAACCTCATCTAACCCACAGTTTTTAATATTTTTTTCTGTTGTTCAAAATAATAGCTTAAAATGGTATTTTTTTCAGACAAAATCAAGCAAATAAATTGAAAATACACTATTAAAAAAAAAGTTTCTTTATTACAAGTGTATTTATAACTTTCATCTTTTTTTATTAATTTATTTATGATTTGTTTTTATGTACTTATTTGTATTTTTGTTCAAATAGCAGTGCATTTTTTATTTATAGGATCGTGCCATTTTACCATTATTATTTTGGTCTAATTTTATTACCCAAACAAATCCGATTTTTGTCGTTTTATGTTTTGTCATATCAATCGATTTATGACTAGAGTCTGGCAAATGAAAGATGGGAATGGAATTAACCGCGAAATTTAAAAATGTAGCTGCAGTGTGCCTGTATGAGCTCGATATAAACAAATTAGAATGCTTTTCTCAGTAACTAATAACTGAATAATTAATGACAAAAGCAATGAATTTGTATAACTCTATCTCATACAGGCACTCCGCTTCTACATTTTTAAATTTCGCGGTTGATTTCATTCTCATCTTTCATTTGCCAGACTCTAAATGTTTATTGTCTAAAGTTTTTTGGCCTTCAGAAAGCATATGCTAAACGACCAAATGCCTAAATGTCATTTTCCGTAGTAATATCCTGGCTTAAATTTGACCAAACAACAATTTGCGTATTGTAATTATGCCAAAGATAACATTGGCAAAAGAAACAGTTGCTAATTTATTTTTGGGAAATGATATTAGACCAAAATATTTTTGGCAAAATGGCACAATCCCGAAGTAAAGGCTAGGTTGCCAAACAGCTAAACATTACCAAATCATATGATAAACGTAACAATTATACCAATTTCATATTATTTAGAATGTCATATTGTTTAGAAGAATAAAAATGAATTAAGTGCTTTTTATAAGTATCCATTCGATTTGTTAAAAATAACTATTATTGTTTCTGTAGCCATAAAAAAACTTTTACTTGACCTTTAAAAAAATTAGGATAACTTAACGTAAAAAAGATTCAAGCACCTTCTAGTACACTTGTAAACATAACTGTAGCACATATATTAATTGTTAGAATTTTAACAAAAGTGTACTGTTCATACTTACTTTTAGTTCTAGTCGGTTTCCTTGTCGTTCTCAATCGCCGCGTGGTTGTTGCATCGTCTGCAACATTTTGAGTAATGTCAACCGGAGGAACTATTGTATATATGGACAAATGTGTCTTTGGTTTCACAGAAATGCAACACTTTAAAACTACCCCAAGAACTCTTTTCTAATACTTATAGTAGCAAACTTTAGAAATGGATGATAGTTTAAAATGTTCGAATTCTATGGTATCTTTTAAAGTCGGACGTTTTAGATTGTTTACCCAGTTACAAATAATTTTAAGCTATGGGAGGATGATTGTTTTGTTTTGCATGACGGGAGCTTTCTTAGTTTCCAGGTAGATATCACATCTTGAATTAGCCAAACTGTTTACGATGTTGATGATTTCAAATGGATATAAGATACTCTATGCATTTTGAGTCCAATATATTTATTGCTCACCGTAGTCATCGGTGTAGTAGTCATTCGATTCTGGAGTAGTTTCAGTTCTAGCTGTAAAATTACCGTAGAACATTATGGTATGAGCATGCTACGTTGGTAATTACACTCGAGACTACATGAGTTTTGTATCGTACGACACTTTTCAACACACTTGCGAAGAAAATAACGAAAACTATCATAATAATTGTTGTATTCTTAACTTGCGGACTATAGAGCCTGTAAGTTTTACATTAATTTTACACCAGTATCTTCGATTTACGTACCTATAAAATTTTTGCTCAAAATTATTAACACTATTGCAATTTTTGAAACTTAATCATAACTCAATATAAAATATTTGTAATAATGAAAAATCTTAATGGGTAGCAGCGGGCGGATCATTGTCTATGATCGCGCCAAACCGATGAGGCAAAGGCTAAGTCGCCAAACAGTACCTAAAAGTAAAATTAACTGTCTTTTGTAGCTACATAATAACTCTCTGCTGACCTTTAAAAAAGGTAAGATTACGTAATGTACAAAAGAGAGTTATGACTATGTATTTTGAGTTCAATATATATACTGCTCACCGTAGTCGTCTGTGTAGCTGTCATCGGACTCTGGAGTATTTTCAGTTCTAGCTGTAAAATTAAAGAAGAACATTATGACATCAACATGCTACGTTGGTAATTACACTCGAGTCTACATGAGTTTCGTACGACGTTTTTCAACACATTTGCAAGGAAAGCAGCGAAACCAAGCGTAATAATTGCTTTGTTGTTAACTTGTGGATAATAGAGTCCGTAAGTTTTACATTAATCCGTCACCAGTACCTTGGGTTTACGTACCTACATAATTATATTTTAAAATTAGTTGCTCATATTGATCAACTTTTTATTATAACTTTTGAAAAATAATCATAACTAAAAATAAAATATTTGTAATTATGACAGATCATAACGGCGGGCTGCGGAAGGTGCATTATCTGTGCACGCGCAAGAGCGATGAGGTAAAGGCTAAGTCACCTATTAGCCAAATATTACCTAATAATAAGATAAACTGACTTTTGTAGCTACACAATAACTCTGTGTTGATCTATAAAAAAAAGTAAGATAACATAATGTGAAAAAATATTTTTCACCGCCGCCACCAAAATGCGAGAACCTCTAGGCAGTAACGTAGCGTCCACAGAACTCGATTCCCACCGTTACTCATATTTAGATAGCTAGCTACAGTGTTAAAAGAAAAAACGAGCCAAATTAGCTCCAGCTTGTCTATGAATTAAGATTGATGCCATGACGCCACTGCCATCTAGTACACTTGTAAACCACAAATGTATTAGCACATCTATTTATTGTTAAGATTTGAACAAAACTGTACTTTTAAAACTCACTTTTTGTGTTTGGTGGTTTCCTTGTCGTTCTCGATTGTCGCCGCGTAGTTGTTGTGTCATCTGCACCATTTTCAGTATGTCAATCGGGACAACTGCGTCTATGTGGGCGCGTCTTTGATTTTATAGAAACATAACACTTTAAAACTACTCCATGCACTCTTATTACACTAATAGTGCCAAACTTTAGGCATGAAAGATAGTTCGAAAGTATTTAAATTCTAAAAAATCTTTTTAAGAAGGACAATTCGATTGCTTACCCGGTTACAAATAATTTTAAGCAATGGAAGGACGTTATTGCTGACAGGAGCTTCCTTGGTTTCCAGGTAGATATCACATTTTTTATTAGCCAAATTGTTTACGATATTGATGATTTTGAATGAATATAAGATACCTATTATAGGCATGTTGAGTCTTATTTATTTATTGCTCACCGTTGTCATCGGTGTAGTAGTCATCCCATTCTGGGGGAGTTTCAGTTCTAGCTGTAAAATTACAGTAGGACATTATGGACATAATATATATATGTAAGTATATATATATTTAGTATGTATGTTTAGTATATATGTATAATATGTATGTTTGTTTTTTTATTTCTTTTTGTATTATTTGTAACCTTATCTCACCACCTACTCATTCCTAGCTACTTCGTGTCATTTCCGCTATCTAAAGGTTGTCTAAGACCGCGTATTGTCTACCGTATTTTATGTTAAGGCTCTATTGTACTGTTTCTGTTGTTGGTGTGCAATAAAGAATTGTTGTATTGTATTGTAGGGTACGAGTATGCTTACATTGGTAATTACACTCGAGACTATACAGTGGTTTGGTCAGCGATTTCGGAACTTTTAAGGACGTATACTACAATCAATTTCATGGATAAATTACCACGCAATTTTTTTTGTGACCACGGTAATTAAATGGCAGCAATTTGAAAATCTCAAAGAACTGAATACGGGTGCACGTGGTTTTTCTGTCATTATCGGTCTGTTATCAGTCCTAAGATTTTAAAAAAACTCTTTAGATAGCTCATCAAATATACAATCTAATTAAGTTAACAATTTGACTCAACTATTTCAACAACAAGGCCAAAAAAATATTCAAAATAAATAATAGTAATAAATTCACGTTCATTTTACAATTTCTTTTATTTAGCATGAAAACTAGGTCGTTAAGATAGATTTTTGTTGTTGTTATTTGATAGTACAAGATGTTAGCTAAAAAACAACATCAAAATCACAGTTCTACCTTAAGTACTTTAGGAATTACAGGTGCTCAAACATGACCTCTAATTACCCCAGGCGATATGCCCATCACGTCCAACCCATGGGGCATGGTGCTCGTTTAAGTAATTCCGCACATCTCTTGCAAAGTGTGGAGGAGCTCCATCCAGTTGCAAGATCATCCTTCTTCTGTAAGCAATGGGCAGTTCCATTAATGCGTCCTTGAACTGCGTTTGCAGAAATTCTAAAATTCTCGCACCACTCATTGTTCCTGGTAAAACAATTGGTCCAATTAAAATATCATCAATAATTCCGGCCCGAAAATTGGCCAAAAATTGATGCTGGAACGAACTTGGTCTCATTGCATGAGAAATTTCCATTTGCTACAGATGCTGGTTGCGGTGCTTTGTAAACCCCGATCGGGTAGAAGTGGCTTCGTCTGTCCACATGATGAGTTTCAAAAACGTTTCATCCCCGCGTGTTCTTCTGTCAATCCAGGCACAAAAAACTGAGCTTGCAGCGTACTCAGGTTCGATGATGTCCTGCACTCGTCGAAAATGGTAGGGATGTAATCTTTCTCTTTTTAATATTCTCCATATTGTCCACTTATTTAAATTTATTTGGTTGGCTATCCTTCTGATACTTAGTCGAGGGTTGTGAGTTATCAGCCTTAAAATTTCTTCTTCCTCCCACGAGTCGAACACGTTCATCAGCAGGTTGTCTTATGCCGTTCTCTGCGAGCAGCACATGAATTCTTAGAATGTACGAGCATTTGGTAAGGGTCTGTTAGGAAACCTTCTCGCGTACTCTCTAACAGTTGCATTAGCGTTCCCGTTGCAAAATCCATAAACGAAATGAATGTCAGCAGTGAGCTGACTAGAGAAGTGGCCGCCTTCCATTTTAACAAATGATAATGCAAGTTTCATAAAACGTAAACATTTGTTTCAACTGAAACCAATTAGAACTAAAGTATCAATCAAATCAAATCATATGCTTAAGATAACAGGAAGATCGGTTTCACAACGCAGAGCGAGGGATGACTGTCTGGCCGTGCTGCTACCCTTGACTTTTAATATGCACCGGTCTACTTGATAGTAACTGGAAGTGGGGGTAATAATTCTTTGGATTATGCCAAATTATCAATAATCCTAATTAGGGGTCATGTTTAAGCACCTGTAATTAAAGTACTTAAGTTACTACTGTGATTCTGATGTTGATTTTTAGCTAACATCTTGTACTACCAAATAACAACAAAAATCTATGTTGTGTTTTCAGAAATTTCAGGCTTAATAATAGAAATTGAAAAATGAGGGTGAATTTATTACTATTATTTATTTTGAATATTTTTTTTGGCCTTGTTGTTGAAATAGTTGAGCCAAATTATTAACTTAATTAGGTTGCTTATTTAATGAGCTATCTAACGAGATTTTTTTGCAATCTTAAGACCGATAACAGACCGATAATGACAGAAATACCACGTGCACCCGTATTCAGTTCTTTGAGATTTTAAAATTGCCACCATTTAGTTACCGTTGACAAAAAAAACGCGTGGTAATTTATCGATAAAATTGATTGTAATATACGTTCTTAAAAGCTCCGACATTGCTGACCAAACACACTGTATAACATTCGTACGACGTTTTTCAACACACTTGGAAAAAAGCGGAAACAATCATAATACTTCATTTGTTGTTAACTTACGTGACTATAGAGTCCGTAAGTTTTACATAAATCTCTCATTAATACCTCGAATTTACATACGTACGTAATTCTATTTTGAAATTCGTTGCTCCATAACATTATTACACACTACTGACATTTTTGAAAATTAATTATAACTCCATATATATTTTTTCAAAATGGACGCTGCAGGCGGAGCATTATCTATGCACGCGCAAGAACAATGAGGCAAAGACAAATTCGCCGTACAGACAAATATTACCTACTAATCGGTCAGTAATCGTGTAATCGAGTCAGTACCTCAAACTTACATTATTACCATTCTTACCTACAAAATTTTATTTTAAAATTTGTTGCTCCATATTATTAACACACTATTGAAATTTTTGAAAAATAATCCCGAGTCAATATATAATATTTTCTAATTATGACAAATCGTAATGGACGCTGCAGGCGGAGCATTATCTATGCACGCGCAAAAGCGATGGGACAAAGGCTAAGTCGCCGTACAGACAAATATTACCTATTAGTAGGTAATATTTGTCTGTACGGTTTTCTGTCGCCACATAATAACTCTGTGTTGGCCCTTGAAAAACAGTAAGATTACATAATGTAAAAAATAGGATTATGACTTTTTACACCGCCGCCACCAAAATGCGATAACTAACTAATCTAGAACACTTGTAAAAATAACTGTAGCACATCTATTAATTGTTAAGATTAAAAAAAACTGTTCTTTTCAAACTCACTTTTGCTTTTTGGTGGTTTCCTCGTCGTTCTCGATCGCCGCGTGGTTGTTGCATCATCTGCAACATTTTGAGTAATGTCAATCGGGACAACGGCGTCTAAGTGGGCGCTTCTTTGATTTCATACACACGCAACATATTAAAATTACTTCATGCACTCTTATTACACTAATAGCGCCAAACTCTAGGCATGGAAAAAACTTTGAAAGCATTTAAATTCTACGGAATCTTTTATTGACAAACATTTAGATTGCTTACCTGGTTACAAATAATTGTAAGCAATGGAAGGACGTTATGCATGACAGGAGCTCCCTTGGTTTCCAGGTAGATATCTTCTCTTTTATTAGCTAAACTGTTTACGATGTTGATGATTTCGAATTGGTATAAGATAATCTAGGCCTGTTGATTATTATATATTTATTGCTTACCGTAGTCATCGGTGTAGTAGTCATCCCATTCCGGGGGAGTTTCAGTTCTAGCTGTAAAATTACAGTAGGATATTATGGTACGACGAGCGAGATTCATACGACGTTTTTAAATAAACTTGCGAGGAAAAAAGCGAAAACAAGCATAATAATTGATTTGTTGTTAGTTTGCTTCACTATAGCTTTCTGACGCCGAGAGTGATTTTTGCATTTTTGAATTTCCACCTGAACCTTTTAGAATTTTAAGACCAAGTGTCCTTTTGAAAGGACACGAGGACTCAGGAGGATAGAGTTCGTAAGTCTTACATAAATCTGCCATCACCCATCAGTACCTCGAATTTATATACCTACATAATTCTATTTTAAAATTCGTTGCCCCAAATTTTTAAACATACTATTGATATTTTTGAAAAATAATCATAACTTAATATATATTATTTTGTAATTATGACAAATCGAAATGGACGCTGCAAGCGAAGCATTATCTATGCACGCGCAAGAACAATGAGGCAAAGACAAAGTCGCCGTACATACAAATATTACGTCGTTTGTCACGCGATAAATAAGTGGCATAGCTGCCGTCACCTTCTGACACGTATGTGACTGCGAGAGTGACAGGCGCGTTATCATATCATTTATCGCGTGATAAACGCGACCATCATAGGCCCGCAGAACTAGACCACATCGATTAATTGTTAAGATTTGAACTAAACTGTTCTATTCAAACTCACTTTTTGTTTTTGTCGGTTTCCTTGACGTTCTCGATCGCCGCGTAGTTGTTTTATCATCTGCAACATTTGTAGTAATGTCAATCGGAGCAACTGTGTCTATGTTGGCAATGCATTTTTGATTGCATGGAAACGCAACACTTTAAAGCCACCCCAAGCACACTTATTTCACTAATAGTCCCTATCTTTAGGAATTAGAATGGAAGATAGTTTAAAATGTTAGAATTCTATAAAATCATTTAAAGTCGGACGTTTTGGATTGTTTACCCAGTTACAAATTATTTTCAGCAATAGGAGGATGTTTTTTTATGCATGACGGAAGCTTTCTAAGTTTCCAGATAGATATTACATCTTATATTAGCCAAACTATTTATGATGTTCATGAATTCGAATAGATATAAGATACTCTGTGCATTTTATGTCTAATAAATTTATTGCTCACCGTAGTCGTCGGTGTAGTAGTCACCCGATTCCGGAGTAGTTTCAGTTCTAGCTGTAAAATTATCCTAGGTCATTATGGTACGAACATGCTACGGTGGTAATTACACTCGAGACTACATGAGTTTCGTACGACGTTTTTCAACACACTTGCGAGGGAAAAAGCAACAACAATCACAGTAAATGTTTTGTTGTTAACTTGCAGAATATAGAGACCGTAAGTTTTACATTAATCCGTCATCAGTACAGCAGGTATACGTACGTATATACATTTTTTTTTCAAAATTCATTTCTCCAAAATATTAACACTGTTAAGTTTTCAAAGAATATTAATAACTCATTTAAAAAAAA
Source organism: Hedya salicella (assembly GCA_905404275.2). Classification (NCBI taxonomy): domain Eukaryota; kingdom Metazoa; phylum Arthropoda; class Insecta; order Lepidoptera; family Tortricidae; genus Hedya; species Hedya salicella. Next base: position 3,391,014 of record FR990120.1, read on the forward strand.
ATATGACACACAAAATGGTGCCCTGCGGGCGGAGCGTTGACTATGTGCGCGCAAGATCGATGAGGCAAAGGCTAAGTCGCCACTTAGTCAAATATTATATACTAGTAGGATAACTTGTTTTTTTATAGCTACATAATAACTCTCTTTTTACCTTGAAAAGAGAAGTAATATTACGATATGTGAAAATAGAGGGTTATGACTTTTCTCTCCGCCGCTACCAAAATTGCTAGCAAACATAACAGTGCAAACAGAACTAGACCACATCTAGTAATTGTTAAGATTTGAACAAAACTGTACTTTTCAAACTCACTTTTTGTATTTGGTGGTTTCCTTGTCGTTCTCGGTCGCCGCGTGGTTGTATCTTCTGCAACATTTTAAGTAATGTCAACCGAGATATCTGCGTGTATGTGGGCGCGTCTTAGATATCATACAAATGCATAACTTTAAAACTACCCCAAGCACTCTTATTACACTAATAATGCCAAAACTTTAGGCATAAAAGATAGTTTACAAGTATTTAAATTGTATGGAATCTTTTAAAGACGGATATTTTGATGGCTTACCCGAATACACATAATTTTAAGCAATGGAAGGGGGATATGCATGACAGGACCTTTCTTAGTTTGCAGGTAGATATCACATCTTTTATTCGCCAAACTGTTTACAATGCTGATGATTTTGAATGGATATAAGATACTCTAAGCATGTTGAGTCTTATATATTTATTGCTCACCGTAATCATCGGTGTAGTAGTCATCCCATTCCGGGGGAGTTTCAGTTCTAGCTGTAAAGTTGCAGTAGGACATTATGGTACGAGTATGCTACGTTGGTAATTATACTCGGGACAATATGAGATTCGTATGACGTTTTCAACACACTTGCGAGGAAAAAAGCGAAAACAATCATAATAGCTTGCATGACTATAAAGTCCTTAGGTCCTACATAAATGTGGCATCGCTCATCAGTACCTCGAATTTACATACCTACATAATTCTATTTTAAATTTCGTTGCTCCAAATAATTGACACACTATTGACATTGTTGAAAACAGATCGTTACTCAATATAAAATATTTGGTAATTATGAGAAATCAAAATGGACGGTGCAGGCGGAGAATTAACTATGCACGCCAAAGGGCAATGACACAAAGGCTAAGTCACCATACAGACAAATATTACCTAATAAAATGATAAACCAAGGATAAATAAGATGGACTAATGATCTGGTACAGATCGCGGGAAACCGTTGGATGAGAACGGCGCGCGACCGGTCGTTGTGGAGATCCTTGGAGGTGGCCTTTGTCCAGCAGTGGACGGCCCTGGGCTAATATGATGATGATGATGATGATGAAGAGGATAAATTATCTTTTGTCGCTACATAATAACTCTCTGTTGACCTTCCATCAGCTGAGCTGACCAGCTTTTAGTTCACTTGTAAACATAACTGAGTGAACAGAACTAGAGCACATCTATTAATTTGTTAGAATTTGATCTAAGCTGTACTTTTCAAACTCACTCATTGTTTTTGTTGGTTTCCTTGTCGTTCTCGATCGCCGCGTGGTTGTTGTATCAACTGCAACATTTGGAAAAATGACAACCGGAGCAATTGTGTCTAAGTTAGCAATGCGTTTTTGATTGCACAGTAACGCAACACTATAAAACCACCCCACGCACACTTATAACACTAATAGTGCCCAAATTTAGGAATGGAGGATAGTTTAACATATTGCAATTCTATGGTATCTTTTAAAGTCTGAAGTATTGATTGCTTACCCGAATACAAATAATTTTAAGCAATGGCAGGGCGATAGGCATGATAAGAGCTTCCTTGGTTTCCAGGTAGATATCTTCGCTTTTACTGGCTAAACTCTTTACAATGTTGATGATTTTGATTGGACATAAGATACCTTAGGCATGTTGAGTATTATATATTTTATTGCTCACCGTAGTCATCGGTGTAGTAGTCATCCCATTCCGGGGGAGTTTCAGTTCTAGCTGTAAAATTACAGTAGAAAATTATGGTATAAGTATGCTACGTTGGTAATTACACTCGAGACTACATGAGTTTCTTACGACGTTTTTCAACAAGCTAGCGAGGAAACTAGCAAAAACCTTCGTAATACTTAATTGTTTTGGTGTTAACATGCCACAACAATATAGTCCATGAGTTTTAGATTAATCTGTCTTCAGTATTTTGAATTAACGTACCTACATAATTATATTTTAAACTATGTTGCTCATATTTTAATTACTAAAACTTAAGTGTCAATCATAACACAATATAAAGAAATGGTTTTATCTGATCTATGCGCGCGTAAGAGCGATGATACAAAGGCTAAGTCGCCAAACAGCCAAACATTACCTAATAATAGGATAAACTGTCATTTGTAGCCATGTAATAACTCTCCGTTGACCTTCCATCAGCTGAGCTTACCAGCTTTTAGTTCATTTGTAAACATAGCTGAGGGAACAGACCTAGACCACATCTGTTAATTGTTAAGATTTGAACTAAACTGAACCAACTCACTTTTTGTTTTCGTTGGTTTCCTTGTCGATCGCCGCGTGGTTGTTGTATCATCTACAATATTTGGAGTAATGTCAACCGGAGCCACTGGGTCTATGTTGGCAATGCATCTTTGATTTCACAGAATCGCAACACTTTAATACTGCCCCATGCACTCTTATTATATTAATAGTGCCAAACTTTAGGCATGGAAAATAGTTTTAAATGTTTGAATTCTATGGAATCTTTTAAATAAATTTTGGATTGCTTACCCGTTCACAAATAATTTAAGGCAATGGAAGGACGTTATGCATGACAGGAGCTTCCTTGGTTTCCAGGTAGATATCACGTCTTTTATTAGCCAAACTGTTTACGATGTTGATGATTTTGAATGGGTATAAGATACTTTATCTATTTTCATCCAAAATTAATTTTAGTCCAATATATTTATTTCTTACCGTAGTCATCCGTGTAGTAGTCATCCCATTCCGGAGTAGTTTCAGTTCTAGCTGTAAAATTACAGTAGGACATTATAGTACGTGTATGTTGCGTTGGTAATTACACTCGAAACTACGTGAGTTTCGTACAATGTTTATCAACACACTTGCGAGGAAAAAAACTAAAACAATCACAATAATTGTTTTGTTATTAACTTGCGGACTAAAGATTTCGTAAGTTGTACATTAATCCGTCATCTGTACATTTAATATACGTTACCCGTACCTACATTATTTTATTTCAAAATTCATTGCTCCAAAATCTAAACACTTTATGTTGTTTAAAAACTAATCACAATGTATGAATTATCAAAATGGGTCGCTACGGGCGGAGCATTAACTATGCGCGCGCAAGATCGATGAGGTAAAGGCTAAGTCACCTAATAGCCAAATATTACCTAATATACGATAAACTGCCTTTGGCAGCTACATAATAACTCTGTGTTGATCTATAAAAAAACATTAAGATTACGTAATGTGAAAAAGAGGGTTATGACTGTTTTCTCTACTGCCACCAACATTGCGAGAAGCTTCTAGTACACTTGTAAACATAACTGAGTGAACAAAACTATAGCACATCTATTATTCTGTGGAATATTATTTAATATTATTCTTCTATTCTGTGGAATTTCATGAATTAAATAAATAAATTAATTAACTAATTGTTAGGATTTGAACTAAAATGTACTTTTCAAACTCACTCATTGTTTTTGTTGGTTTCCTTGTCGTTCGTGATCGCCGGCTGGTTGTTGTATCATCTGCAACAGTTGGCAATGCGTCTTTGATTTCACAGAAATACAACAGTTTAAGACAACACTAAGCACTTTTTTAAATACTAATAGTGCCAAACTGAGGAATGGAAGATAGTTTAAAATGTTCGAATTTTATGGAATCTTTTAATTACATTTTGGAATGCTTACCGCCGAACAAATAATTTGAACCAATGAAAGGACGTTATGCATTACAGGAGGTTACTTGGTTTTCAAGTAGATAAAAAAAATAGCCAAATTGTTTACGTTGTTGATGATTTTGAATGAATATAAGATAGTCTGTGCATTTTAAGTCCAATATCGATACCTTTCGATTCAAAGGACGTATCCACCATTGTTTTGTGTGGTGTTTACGCCCTTTAAGTCTAAAGATATCGATATATTTATTGCTCACCGTAGTCACCGGTGTAGTAGTCATCCCATTCCGGAGTAGTTTCAGTTTTAGCTGTAAAATTCCAAATTTTAAGCTATGGAAGAACGTTATGCATGACAGGAGCTTCCTTGGTTTTAAGTAGACTTCAAAAATTGCCAAATTGTGAACGATGTTGATGATTTTGTATGGATGTAAGATACTCTGTGCATTTTAAGTCCAATATATTTATTGCTCACCGTAGTCATCGGTGTAGTAGTCATCCGATTCTGGAGTAGTTTCAGCTTTAGCTGTAAAATTACAGTAGGACATTATAGTACGTGTATGTTACGTTGGTTATTACACTCGAAACGACATGAGTTTCGTACAATGTTTTTCAACACACTTGCGAGGAAAAAAGCGAAAACGATCATAATAATTGTTTTTTTACTAATATGTTGATGTTTAACTATCTTCCTGATTTTTAAAGTGTATTTCTTCACTAAGGAACTATTTATGAAATAGTTTCTATAGAGGTATATGACGGCGAAAAGCCGGTTAAAATGGAAAATGCAAGAATATTGTAATAAGTAGTGACAAAATTTGAAGACAAGCTGACTGGGGTCTGTGGCTTGCGCCCCGGCAAGGCACAAATCACTGGATCAAATCCAGTCGGAATCTTGAAATATCTTCATTATTTAGATCTTTGTATTTTAAGAATCATAATAATTATAAACAAAGATCAGAAACAAATAAAAAAAAAATCGACGATACTGGACTTGAACCAGTGCCTTGAGCCTGACCGGGGCAGCACGCTCTATCCAACTGAGCTGAGTAATTCGTTTGTTTATAATTATAACGCTAGTGGAGTGATCCACTAATAAATTGCAAATATTGTGATTGTTATAATGATATTTGTAAAACAAAAAGTACAATCATAATAATTGTTTTGTTGTAAACTTCTTGTACACTTGTTAATATAATTGTAGCACATCTATTAATTGCTAGGATTAGAGCAGAACTGTTCTATTCAAACTCACTTTTTGTTCTTGTCGGTTTCTTTGTCGTTCTCGATCGCCGCGTGGTTGTTGCATCATCTGCAAAATTTTGAGTAATATCAACCGGAGCAACTGCGTCTTAGTGGGATATGAATCTTTGATTTCATATAATATTAACTTAACACTTTAAGGCCGGGGCTTGTAACTGGTTACAAATAAACCGGTATTTATTGTGGTTATACCGGTTAAATATTTAGGTTACGCTCCGACGAATTGATTTGGGAACTTTATTTCGATGCGCTCTCCAACTTTATTTCGAAGCGCTCTCTAACCGGTTACTCCGTGTTTGGATACGGGATCAATGATCGCTGTTGAGCCGATAGTGGCGCAAAAACAGTCAGCGACATGAAAAATTGAGTCTAATACCATAGCTAGCAAACTAATCCTGTGTATGCGAGCGGTTATTCACCCTAGACTCCACTCACACGGAGGAATCGCTCTCTAACCGGTAAATCGCTGCGAGATATTAACCGGTTAGAGGTATGTTCTTGCGAGCATAACCTTTATTATGGGTTAGGCTCTCAGAATGTGGCTCTAAGCGGTACGGAAAATAAACCGGGTTACAAGCCTTGTTCATAACTATTTCATTTACTTTTTTATTCAAATACTGCCAAACTTTAGGCATGGCAGATAGTTTTAAATTGTTCGAATTTTATGAAATCTATTTAAGATGCATTTATCCACACTGACGCAATAGGGACTATGCATGTTTTTTTTTGTTTTTTTTTTTGCGTTATTAAAAGTTTATTCATGTAACAAATAGTAGTGAAAAATCATATATCTAATAACTTAAAAAAAGCAAGATATAAAGTAATCAAAGATTTCATTCTATCTCTTTCTAGCAAAATAGAATTTGATATGGAGTTTATTCGGCCGAAGTGCACTATGACCTGACGTAACAGTACATGTCGGACCTCTTTGTCAAATCGCTATCTAATTAGTAGTTTAAAATGCCTATTTCATGCGTATTTCTTGGCCGATATTAATTAAAATTTCACTGTTTTAAATCGGTTTTTTGATATCTTGTTAAAGAAAGCAATACATTTGTTTATGTATGTTATAATGCATTGCAGCTTCAAAAAGGCCTGTCTGTTAGCTATGACAGAGGGGGAGTCAGTGTACGGGCTATACTGGGTACCCTTAGCCAACTGTGGGTACTTTCTGGACCCAAAAAGCTTCGGGTCTGTCGTAGGCGGATATTAAAAAAAAGTGTACCCCTAACTGTCAAAACCATAATCTGAGACAGCAAATGTGGGGTCACGTTTTTGTGAAAATGCCCCGGCCTGCGTCTTGAGGTCAATATCGTTGAAGGGTCTTCTTTGGCTCGTATAAAATTTAAATAATTTTCTTTTTTCTTTAAACAATTACTGTTTTATGTCATACTAATTGTTACTCATATTATCAAAAGCCACAATTTTAATGTTCATATTTTACAAGGTACTATTCTTGAGACTCATACTAATTTATTAACATATATTAATTTGTCATAACTTTAACCATTGTTATTGAATTATAAAGTCTCAAATCTCAAATTGAATCCATACTAATATTATAAATGCGAAAGTGTGTCTGTCTGTCTGTCTGTCTGTCTGATACCTCTTCACGCTTAAACCGCTGAACCGATTTGGATGAAATTTGGTATGGAGATAGTTTGAGTCCCGGGGAAGGACATATGCTACTTTTATTCCGGAAAATACCCTTATCCGCGATAAACTAATTTAAGGAGGACGAAGTCGCGGGCAAAAAATAGTCGTCTATATTTACAGAACTCATGTTGCGTTACAGTACTCATACATAATAATAATAAAGCGGTGTGAAGATTTTTGTTTAGTTTAGCTAAGATCTTTTTTTCTTTATTGCAAATTATCTATTATAAAGTTATAAAAATGAAATGTCTGTACATTATTTTCTGATTAGGTTTTTCTGGGTTTCCCTAATCCTTGCAGCAAATGTTGGATCATATTGTATTTTTCCCAGCAAATGTAACTGACATTTCGAAAGTGCTTGTTACTAGGCCTACTTGAATAAAGAATATTTTGATTTTATTTGATTTGATTTGATTGAAGAAAATATTTAAAAAAAACTATTGTAAGAGACTATTTGTAAGGTAACTGAAGAGAAAAACATATATTTTTTTATTTTTCGTATGTATCATTCCAGCTTCATCACGCAGAACCGATTTCAACTATTTTTAGTACACGGATAGCTGGTTATCACCAGATGGTTATATTATAAGATATTTCTTACTCGACTAAGCTAAAGAAAAAAAGAGGGGTTATGACTTTTTCTCCTCCGTGAAAGAAGTTGCGGGCACCTTCTAGTCTTGAATAAAGTTTAATTCTATTGTATTCTATATTTTTTCTCACACGGTCTCTTCTTATATGTAAATTTCCAAACCCAAAAAAAAACCGTCAAGTTTTATTATATTTTCTTACGTACATACCTTGTCCTGGCAATAACAAACAACAAAAAAGAATTAGCCAAATAGGTGCACCCCGTTCTTGATGCGCGAACATACATTTCTTTGATCCATTTACATACATACATAAAATCACGCCTTTTTCCCATTGCGGGGTAGCCAGAGACTACCTCCTTCCACTTGCTACGGTCCTGGCATACAACTGCCGCTTCATCAACATTCATTAATCTCTTCATGCATGCTCGCCGGTTTAGAGTACTTTTCACTTGGCCTTTTTTCAGAATGTCTCCAATCTGATCGCGAAACATTCGTCTAGGCCTTCCTCTTCCAACATTTCCACTTACATTCACCTTGTAGATTTTGTACCTCTTTATCCTTCCACAAATTCTTCTGCCTTCTTACTTTTCTCCCTTCGGAAACCCCACATACTTCAATAGCAACGTTGATTAATTCTTCCTTAAACATCCCCCATAGTTTTTCAATCTCGCATACTTCATCTTACTCAGTTAATCGTTCTTTTAACCTTTTTGACAAATTGTTCTTTCTCTTCATCTATTTGCAAATTTTCAACTTTTACACGCTTTCTCTAAACTCTTCTTTTTAATCTTTCATCCACAATTACAAAATCAATCATACTCCTAGAATCACATTCCTCTCCTGTATACATGAGATTTTTTTTTGTGACCAAAAAGGGTGTTCGTAACTGAGAGATTCCATTTCAAACACACATCAAGCAGCCTTTTCACGTTTTCATTAACTTGTTGATTCATTCTTATATAGAAAATGCTATGCATTTTGAGTCCAATATATTTATTACTCACCGTAGTCATCGTTGTAGCTGTCATCCGACTTTGGAGCAGTTGCAGTTCTCGCTGTAAAATAACATAATGCATTATGATACGGTGTTACGCCATGAGGCTCCCACGCTCTCGGCAGTCATCATTGAGTCACAGCTTGCCCGGTAACCGTTCGATCGGCTCTCACGAAACTGCTGAGTCGAAGGACCATCATCGAGTCACCGCTTTTCTCAATAACCAGTCAATCGTCTCATACGATAATGCTGAGTGGAGATTTAGTCACCCCGAGGTGCCATCTGTGTATAGTGAAGTGTCGCAAGTGTATTATGTCTTCCATCGCGGTCGAGCAAAGTCGTGATTGACCTCGGTCAATACATACTACATGAAAAATTAAATCTAATACCATACCAAGCAAACCAATCCTGTTATTCAGCGCGTATTTACGCTAGACTCCTCTCACACAGAGGAACCGCTCTCCAACCGGTAAATGGAATCCGCTCCCTGTTTTGCGCTCCGAGATATTAAACGGTTAGAGCTATGTTCTTGCGAGCGTAACCTTTGTTGTGGGTTAGGCTCTCAAACTGTGGCTCTACCCAGTACGAAAAATTAACCGGGATACAAGGCCTGCTTGTGGATCAACGTTGTAGTGTATGCCTCAATTATACTTCCACAGTAACGTCGTTGTTTACAGCAACATAAAGACATATGTTTCTACATAATAACATGATAGTGCAAACGATACTTTTTGAACTGTACCATTGTTACTCACTTATGGTTTTTGTTGATCTTTGGGTTGATCTTGTTCGTCTTTTAGTGGTTTTGCTATCTGTTAAATACAAACACAACATTTTAGATTTCTTAAAGTATGTTAGAGGGTTCGTGCTTTTTGTCTGATACTTAATAAGTTCCTTGTTGTTTCAATAATATTATCCAAGTCAGACCTAATGTTTTGTAATTTATATCAAAGCATTTAAGAAAATAATGAATAATAAATGCAATTTAGTAGTACGTATTGATTTTTTCCGTTACAATCAAACTCTGTGTTATAATATTTATTTGAATAAAAATTGTGGAATTTCCACATATATAAAAATTTGTCAATTATTGTATTGATTCAGTTTCTTCATTGAAAAACAGCGCCATCTCTGTCGCTGTACTTATACTTGCTGGAGAAGCAATGGGACCGAGACGTAGCGTGATACGCATGTCTTGGAGTATGGCTAATGCGCTAAGCGTTTAACAATAAAATAAGATACATAGGGCATTACTAGTGCTGACTAGATTGTGTTCGAAAATTTCAAGCCACGTACGTAAAGTTGCGATAGCTCAGTTGGTCAGAGCACTTCTGCATTAAAGAAGTGGTTGCAGGATCAAATCCTGCTTGCCATTTAGTAGATCACATAGGTTGGTTCATTTACAATCGATGTCTGTGTTATAATATTATTTAAAACAATGAATACCCACCGTAGTCAGAATTATCAGAATAAGTTTCATAATCCGTATCTTTAGTAGTTTTAGCTGGAAAAATAATCATTGTTACAACTTTATTAGTAAAGTTGTCCTGTAACTCATCGAAGTAATGAGAAAGTGGCAAAATTGACTAATTGTGAGATTGAGTGAGATTTGATTTTCGAAGTAAACTATATATTTTTTTCGGTACTATAATGTGCAATAAGAAATAATGGGACATTGATGCGTCACTTTCTTCTTGAATGAATCAGGATAATTCCTTAATTATTTTGATTCAGGGGAAAATTTCGATAAATTTCAATGGTTTTAAAGTAATATAAAATTATTCCTCTTGTTGCAAATCACGTGAAAAATTAATACATATTGTAGATTAATATTTGGCCTATATTTTTGTCAACTGGAATGTTATAATACTTAATAAATTACGACAAAAAAAAAAAATTGTAAAGTCCTTTTTCTATCTTAAATTGATAAAGAGGCTCCCTCGTCAAGCGACGCTTAGAGGCTTAAAAATAACAACTTTTGATGGTGTTTATCTTGGTTTCGGTGACTCGTGAAGATAAACTGAAACAGTATATTGGTAACAAGGGTGGTTGTCAACACGATGAGACATAAACAACACAGAAAAGTGAAGAGCTACGGATCAAAGGTCATTCGAGTGTGGTAGCTCCTTAATGTTGCTCCTTAAAAGTTTTGATTACTTAGTTAACGTTTTTATTCAGTAGAGGAATGCAATTAAACGCGTCTAACGATTATGTCACTTTTTTATTAATTCAACGAGTAGCAGGACATTTTCAATATGTTCTTAATAGGTACTAGAGGAATACATAGTATTGAATTCCTCTAAAACGTTGAAGTTTTACTTATCGATAACAGGACTGTCGATGCTAATTTTATGTCAAGCACTAGCTACCTAACGCTAGTGTCAGAAAAAATCTAGATATAAGAAAGAAAATAAATAAAGAAAGAAAGAAAATACATTTATTCGAGGGCATATTTATATAGTAATACAAAAAATAAATTACTATACTAAGTATGCCCCGAAATGGTCCCACCTCAGCATAATCCTGGCTCTAAAGCCAGCGCTGATCTTCCGTTGAGACCATAGGTGGCGCCACGGAGAACTGTACGCACGAAAACATTTTTATTGTGAACGCGTTAAGCAAGCTGTCAGGAGTTTCGATTGTCAAATAAGTAGGCTTCTAAAAAATAATCAATAATTGTATTGATTCAGTTTCTTAAGAGTCCCCGGCAAGCTCGGCCGAATTTCACCTTCCCATACAAAGGGAGTTTCGTTCTCATTTTAAAACTACGCATTGTATTATAACTAAACTTTTCATATACAATGACATGAAGTATATCTAGGCCTGTAATTAGTTTATATAGCTCCAGTTTATAAAACAAACGAAATACAGCAAAAACAAGTTTTGTATAAGAAACTTAAATCCACTATATTGTTTTTACTATGGTATCTGAAGCTACATAAACTGATTGCAGGGCTGCATATAAGCTTAACTTACACTCAGTACAAAGTTTCAGAGCAAACTAGCTAGTCGTTTTAAAATGAGAGCGTATCTGCGTTTGTATGGAGAACCGAGCTTACGGGGGACTCTTAATTGAAAGTGCCATCTTTCTCACTGTCTTAATAATTGCTGGAGAAGCGTTGAGATAAAGACCCCACCAAGATACAAATATAAGAGCTTGCCGCGGACTTTTAAGAGCTCTCGGCAAGCTCGGTTCTCCATACAAACGTAGTTACGCTTTCATTTTAAAATGACTAGCTTGTTTGCTCTCAAACCTTGTACTTAGAATAAGTTAAGGTATATCCAGGTCTGTAGTTAGTTTATGTAGCTTCAGATACCATAGTAAAAAAAATACAGCGAATTTAATTTTCTCACACTAAACTAGTTTTTGCTGTATTTCGTTTGTTTTATAAACTGGGAGCCATATAAACTAATTATAGACCTAGATACATACAGATGCCTCATTTCATTGTATGTGCAAAGTTTCGTTACAATCCAAGACGTAGTTTTAAAATGAGAACGAAACTCCGTTTGCATGGGAAGTTGAAATTTGACCGAGCTTGCCGGGGACTCTTAATTACTATGTTTATTATTTATTTGTGTGTTTGATTGTAATATTATTAACCGACTTCCAAAAAAAGGAGGAGGTTCTCAATTAGACGGAATGTTTTTTTTTACTTAATCTTTTATGTCATCATGATGTAAAGATAGTATTATTTTCTCGTGTTACAAATACGAGGGTTGCTACTTATATATCCGGAAACAAAAAAACAAACAAACGTACACGGCTGAAAATAGTTTTATTGTTTTTCAAAGTATTCCCCTTGATGATCTATGCACTTTTGCATTCGCGTGAACCAATTTTTAAAGCACTTCTGCCACTCCGCCTGAGGTACCTCCATAACGTGTTGTTTGAATGCGTTGACAGCATCTTCAGCGGTCGAAAATCGTTGACCGCGTAATTTATTCTTTATATTTGGAAATAAATAAAAATCGTTGGGTGCCAAGTCAGGGCTGTACGGCGGATGACCCGTTAATTCCACATTTTGACCCTCCAAAAATAGAGTTGTTTCGCGTGACGTATGACAGCTGGCATTGTCATGATGAAGAATGATTCTTCGTCGCTGGTTAGTTTTACGAATTTGTTCAAATACTTCCGGTAAGCAAATGGTCGTGTACCACTCTGAATTAACCGTTCTACGGTTTTCTAGTGGCACTGTAGCTACATGGCCATTAATACCGAAGAAGCAGGCCACCATTTGTTTCAATGTACTTTTTGCACGAGTAACTTTCGTAGGGTTCGGCTCATTTTGAAACACCCATACCGTTGATTGTTGCTTCGTTTCGGGATCGTATGCATAGATCCAGGATTCGTCACCTGTATAGATGTTATAAACGGCTTTTGAGTCACCACGGTTATATTTTTTTAACATTTTATTGCACCATTCGACGCGAGCATGTTTTTGCTCATTTGTTAAGTTGTGGGGTATCCAACGCGAACAAATTTTTTTTACAGCCAAATAATTATGTAATATGCTATTAATGCTGGTCATAGAAATACCCAGAGTCGCCTCTATCTCGCGGTACGTAACATGTCGGTCGTCCATTATAAGTTTTCGCACAGCCTCGATATTTTGTTGTACAACGACCGATTTCGGGCGACCTGCCTTAACTTCGTCCGTAAGCATACTACGTCCACGATTGAACTCACTAAACCAGTGATACACAGTAGTTTTAGATGGGGCTTCATCACCAAAAGTTGAAGTTAGTTGATCTATGCACTGTTGTTGCGTTAAACCACGCCGAAAATCATAATAAATCATAGCACGAATATTTTCACGAGTGAGTTCCATTCTTGCTGCGAGATGACATTTAAAACCCGTCAAAAACAAAACACGAGCGTTAATAAGGAAGAAAAAATATACCTTATATACTTAAAAAAGTTCAAATTTTACCATGGCGGTCAAATATGCTATTTAAGAAGATTGTAATCCCGGTTTCCGGATATATAAATAGCAGCCCTCGTAAATAGCATCAAATCTGGCGAGGAAGCTAAGTCATAATTATGTAATCAGTTCAAGGTCAAAGCACTTTTTGTTTATAATTTATGTTGTGTATCATTATGTACATAAGAATGTGATTATTTAAAAACAAAAAAAAAAGTTTAAAAACGTTTTCTTAAAAATCAAGTTCGTTTGATTTTATTATTCTTTTCAATCTTTTAGCTGTAAAACAAAAACATTTTATTCGATCGAAAAATCTTCAAAATATAAAATTAGTGAAATTTCGTTAAATGACACACTTTCAGACGTCACTTTGGTTACTTTGATGTACAATATTTTCTTCTTTTTCCGCGATTATCACTCATAAAAAAAATTAACGGATTATATCGCGTATATTATCACATTTGAGTTCCCGACGGTTTGGAAGCTTTTCAGCTTTCGAAAAGCATCCTTTGAAATAGTATATTATATATGGATTATGTGCTAATATCTCACCAGGATCAGGATAGTAATCCTCTGAAAAAAAAAGTATATAAAAATATTAGTCTTATAATAGTCAATTAGTATTTAAGTTCAGTTGAATAACAGAGGTCATGATACTAAGACAAATCTTTACAACTGGAATCACGCCACCCTAAGTACCCTAAGGTTATCTGGAAAGAATCCCTGTTTAGCGTATGACCGCCTGTTATTTAACTCTTCTTGAATGTATTGTTTTCTGTACTCTGTTTTGTGAGGTGTGCATTAAAGAGTTTTTGTATTGTATTGTGTTGTGTTGCATTATATTTTATTGTATCTGGTTTTGCAGCTTCATCAAATTTGTGGCAAAACAGCTTAACGGATTTCAACCTTTTGTTTTGGTACAAGAGTAGCTGGTCATTCAGAGATGGTTAAAGCATAGGGGCTTTTTAACAAGCAATACTGATTCAAAAAGTAGGGTTATGAATAAATTTTCAGTCGTAGGGCACATTCTAGTCTATAATTATAATTCTGGCGGTCTAATCACTAAACATCTATTCCAGACAACCATAGGGAGGCAGACGTTAATAGAAAAAAAAACTACGTTTAAGTAGGTGCCGCAATGTTGTTTGGAATTGAATTTTTGTACATATATATTAAACAAACACAATAATTAGTATAAATACAATAAAGTGTCACCCATACAAGTATAAAGTTGTAGTAATTAAATGTCTGTACACTGAAGATATTTATTTCCAAAAAATAAAGTGTTATGGACTATTTGAACGTCACTGAATCGTTCTTTTTTGTTTTTTGTACAACCTTGAACTACACTTATATATATATATAACCTATGCTGACAACCTTACGATACGTCAAGCGATGACAGCTGTCAAAACATCGCTTGGGAGTGGTCTGTGCTTGGTCCGTTTCGGGTAATTTGTCAACGTCACAATGATTTTATTAACAGGTAGATCCATAAAGAACGAAAGACTAAGAACTGTCAGCTGGAGTGACAGGCGGCCAGGACGGCATTCTGATATCGGACGGTATGGCGAACGGACGTAAGCACAGAACTCTCCGCGTTTCGGGATAATTGTAATCCATTTACATCTGACCAGTGTATGATTATTTCTCACGTTCAATTGTACGATTTGATTAAAGAATAATAGTGTGATACATCCGCATGATTATTTTGTGAATATCCACCAACAATTCAAGATGGCTGATGATGATAAATCGAGCTCGGTTCCATCCTCTCCGATAGTCTCCCTCCGTTATATATATATATATACAGGGTGCCTCCGAAAAATCCAAGAGATTTTTAACCACGCGTTTCTGAGGCTATTACTAGTAAAAAATATTATATAACCGAAGTCAAATTCAGTAAAAAAAAATATTTTGTCGGTTTTTGTACGTGAATATTGAATAACCTGCGCTTCTCTACAAACATTTTCCCGTTTACTAAAATGGCGACGATTATTTTTCCAAAACAGGATGACTTTAGTGAGTGGTAGGCAACATACTTGGCAAAGTCACGATCAAAACAGTTTAATGCTCTTTAGTAATGACAATAAATCGACGGATCCAACTTGGATGGGCAGCATTTGGAAAACTGCGAAGGGTCTTCACGTCCAGGATACCTCAGTGCTTGAAGACGAAAGTCTTCAACCAGTGCGTATTACCGGTGATGAACTACGGAGCCGAGACGTGGTCTCTAACTATGGGCCTCTTAAGGAAACTCAGAGTCACTCTGTAATCACAATGGTTTACACCATTGTGATTACAGAGAATTCCATGGCGTTACATCGATTCTTAATAACTATAAGTTTAAATTAAATATAACTATTAGGCTAAATTATTACACATTGACATAGTCAGTGGTCATTCCTCTCTAACACTCTCTTTTATTCACTCATCAGCTGCACCATCCCAGTCGCAAACACATCGCACTATGGCGACGCCGCACGCACGGAGTTGAGAAGCGCTACCGCGCGGTGGAGGGGCGAGTGGCGGTACGAATTAGTTCGACAGGGTACTGTTGCTAGAAGGCCACCTCTCGCCGCTTATTGCGATAGTCGTACGGTACCTTACGTTTAAGGATCTTTCCTAAGAAAGAGATGCTATCAATCTTATTCCTTAAGATGTTTAAAGTAAAAAATAACAGTGTCAGGTTTCTTCGCATTTCCAACTCGATACCCAAATACCCCAGTAGGAAACATGTTGGATAAAAAAAGGGGTAGTAAACATATATTTTTTTGTACAAAGGCCTCAGAAACTGTTTCTGCACCTGCTCCATCATGAGAATATATTTTTTCTCATTCGGAGCCCAGACTACTGCGCTCGTTCTAGGACACTTCGGACCAGGGCTGCGTATAGTGTACGCGTTGCGGCTTGCGGGTGCAGTTAACTGGGTAGCGATTAACACAAACTCTATGATTTGATTCGATATGATTTGAATAAAAGTTTGGAAAGGGCTATGCTCGGGATTTCTCAACGAGTTCACCGACATAGCAAACAGGGTAAGCCAACTGAAGGGGTAATGGGCAGGGCACATACTTCGTAGAATATTAAACAGTTTACATGAAAATTTAAAATATCTTCAAAACTAAGCCAGATTTGGGGTTCGTATAGCATTTTTTGCTCCTAATACCTAAGGAATGTATGGTTAAAATCTTTCGGGTTTCTCGAGGGCACATTGTACGTGTATACGTTGTTCTAACTAGGTCGACTCAGTGTCAGATATTTATTTAATAAATCTCACCTTCGTAGTTGTCATCGTCCCATCCTTCGGTTGTGGTTGGGGTCTTGGTTCTAGTCTTCCAGGTGTAAGGAGTCGTGGATCGCGGGTCTAAAAGATAAAATATACTATGAAATTATGATCCCACTAGATGTCGCTTCAGTGATAAAAACTCCATTCGTTTGTAAGACATAGCCATTTACTGTAACAATTATAACCGTGACCATTTTTTTATGTGACTGTTTATTGTCTACATAAAAACCGGCCAAGTGCGAGACTGACTCCCACACCGAGGGTTCCGTACAAACTTTCACTTAAACAAATATTATTACACGGTTCCGGTTAAATTATGACATATGTTTTCTTTTAAATTGAGCTAGTTAGAGATATAGTTATAATTTTCGTGTAATATTTATGTTTATTTATACAAATGGTTTTTTTTTCACATTTTCCTTTATAAATCAAAAATTATCCACAAAAAAAATGTTTAAGAATGTAAAAATCGAGGTCTATCATATACCCCAATTAACCTAGTAGCTAGATTTTGAATTTTTGCCCCCACTCATATTGGTAATTTTTTATAGAAAATAAAAAAAAATTAATGTATTTTTTGTTTGCAATATACTTGGGCTATCCATTTCAAATAGATAGCATAAGTAGTTCCTGAGATATGGTGCTTTAACACTCGGACAGACAGACTGACAGAGTCACATCATAAGGGTTCGACGACCGGTTTGGCTCAGTGGGAGTAACGTTGCCTGCGAAGCTGAGGTCCTGGGTTCAAAACCCGGTAAGGGCAAATATTTGTGTGATGAGCATAAATATTTGTTCCTGAGCCTTGGATGTTTTCTATGTATATAAGCAATATATCTATTAAATACATCGTCGTCTAGTACCCATAACACAAGCCTTATTGAGCTTACCATGGGGCTAGTTCGATTTGTGTAAAATTGTCCCGTAATATTTATTTATTATTATTATTATTCTTAAGGGTTCCTTTTTACCTTTTTGGTACAGAACCCTAAAAACTAAATCCAAAGCGATAAAAATGAGTCCCACTTAGCATATGGTCACGGCAAGCAGTAACACTCACTGGTTTTCAGTGAAACTCGTTAATTTCTGACCACATCTCCGATTTCACCCTGTATTTATTAACAGTGTTGGTTATTATTTAAAACTCTTCTTCCTTACGTTTATGCTGTGTTGACAAATGAGTCCATGTAGATCCCGATTGATCTAAAAATAATTCCAAACATTACTACAATGTCGCTCCAAGCCGACCGTTTAACTCGGACGACACCTGCGGTTATGGAGAGGCGTGGAGTGTGACGACAAAGAGGTGGGAAGGAACGTGAGGCAGGACTCCTTCCACCCGCCTCCCGTCTTACCCCCTTATCGCCACTAGGGATTGCAATCCGGTCCGGCGGATCCGGTCATCCAGCCGGATCCGGTACTTTTTGGCGGCTACCGGATCCGCTAAAAATTTACCGGATCCGGATGCATACAATGCGGACTACCCAACCCAAGAAAGCTGATGTCAAGAGTCAATATGATCTAGATCTAGTTAAGCTTTAAAGAACGATGTCTTTCTTCATTATTCTTTAAGATTAATTGTGTTTAATGGTTAATTATGTTTGTTTAGCCAAATTAGAAAAAGAGTTTTCTTTTTTCAATTAACTCTTTTACCTAGTATTTAAAGTGCAATGTGATGTGATATGTGATTATTGATTAGATTTGTTTATGTATGTTTAATATTACGGGTGTTAAGGGAGTATAGTATTTTATTATTGCTGATGTTACCTCTTGTAGTATTAATAAAGTTGATTTAATATTACATAGTAGAGAAGAAAAGTGGGGTCAAAGTTAAACGAACGATCATGGATCATGATCCAATAGACCAAATTAGTGGTATATTCTTAGATTTGGCAATTAAAACTATAAGAAATCCCTTTAATTAAAGTATTTGTTTTATTTTTTATAAAAAAGTTTTCATTTTGTTATATTTACTATGAGACAAGGTTACCAAGTCTTCATGTGTGGCTGTAAATAGGTTGATATTGTTATTATTAAGTTAAGGCTAAATATTATTGAAGCAGATGCTTAAATTTTCATATTACTGTGAAATTATTGGCTAGTGATACTGATTCTTGACTTAATAAGGGTAATTTTTAGCGCTAAACCATTGTTACATTAGTTAATTTGCAAAAACTGCTCCGCGTGTCTACTTTACGGCCAATAAACTGGACAAAAAGCATAATTTTGGATAGACGCAATAGCATAACTTCAATCCGGCTGGATCCGGCCGGATTGAGAATTGGACCGGATTGCAATCCCTAATCGCCACTCTCCCGCACCTTTCTCTCTACCGCGGCCGAAGACACGAGAAAACGCTCGGCCTACTGTTAAGGGCCCGCATCGTCAAGGAAAAGCCACACCCCTAACGCTGAGCCGGCCAATGAACCGAATTTGTAATAAGGGACGCATTTATTGCTCGCGCGCACCAAAGAAAGATAAAGCTAATTACACTACATGCTTGGGGTTTTTTGGCGTAAGCGCCAGATGTAAAAGTACATGAAATCGAATATATTGTTATGTTATGTTAACATTAAAGTTAATGACGTAAAAGATAAAGGGAAGAATGACACTTTTATAATTTAGCCGTTCATTAATCTGTCGTTTGCAATAATTAACTAGACAAAAATCGAAAAATGAAGACGCGTTTTCGGATTTCTTTTTTATCGAGGAAATTTTAAACAAACACGTTTTCGCGCTAGGCGCTGAATAGTTCGTATAGTCAAAAAACACATATCTGCAAACCAGCCTATTTCATGTACTAGACTCGACAAAAATCTTAATAAAAAATAGCTTATATGTTCGATGCACCCTCTTAAGGGGCTCCAAGCGAAAATGTATGATTTTTCATAGTGTTTGCTGTGTATCTAGTCCCTGGAATTGTAAAAATGACTTTCCAAACATGGCGTATATGATGCTTCATTTTCTATTTGATACTTTAACCCATTCACAACTGCGGGCTCTCTGCTCGTAGCAAGTTTTCGCTTCATACGGTCTTTCCCATGTTATTGAATATGTAGGTTGCGAAATGTTAATATATTTTTATGTGCACTCAAGAGCAAAATTTTCGGGTCGGTAAAATACCGTCATACCCCCTACAAATAGAGACGAGTCCCAAAGTGTATTAGTCGCGTCATAATCTTTATTTAATTTTACATCGAAACTGTATATAAAATAACGCTTTCAAGTATAAATCGGACTCGTAAAAATACATGAAAAATATAAGGTAAGATATTGCAAAAATCGTCATTTTTCAATGTCTAAATTTTTATGGTAAGATGACGAAAATTGCTAATACAGTCGAGTATTCCAAAAAATAGTATATCCATATTAATATTATAAATGCGAAAGTGTACTGTCTTTAGCGGTTTAAGCGTGAAGAGGTAACAGACAGACCGACAAACAGACAGACACACTTTCGCATTTATAATATTAGTATGGAGTATGAATATGGATTATTAAAAAATCTAACTCGGATGGCAAGCCCTTTCTTTAAAAAACTTGTAAAATTTAATAAAAGTCACAAAAATTCTTTTTAATCGTAAGAATAACAAAGTTAGATGGCATTTTTCTCAGTTTCGGTAACTTGTGAAGATAAACTGAAATAGTAAATAGGTAAAGACGGTCGTTGACAACACGATAAGACATATACACCACGGAAAAGTTAAAAGTTACGGATCGAAAGTCATTCAGAACTGTATGCCCCTTAAAACAAATTGCAAATCTAACAATAGCGACAAATAAAACTATAAATAATTTCACTTACCTGGTACTTTTACGTGGGTAGGTTGGCTGTTGATTTCCTTTTTACCGTTGAGAATTCCAGTCAGCTGTAATTATATAGTAGATTTTATGACAAGGGGCTTTAAAAAGACATTTAAATATAACTATCTATCAGCCACGGACGTTCACTGCTGAACATAGGCCTCCCCTATAGTTTGCAACAGGGTGCGATCCTACGCAGACCGCATCCACCGTTTCCGCGGGGACCTTACGATGTCATCCGTCCACCTATCGGGGGCCTTCCTACGCTGCGCTTTCATATGCGTGGTTGCCACTCTAGGATTCCACTGCGCCAACGGCCATCCGTTCTCCGTCCGTTCTCCGGTCTATATTGCCACTTCAACGATACAATACTGCGCTATGTCCGTTACTTTGTTAATATTTTCTATTGGCTATATCTATATATCCGCCATTAAAAAATATCTAAAAAGCCAATCGATTAAAAAATCTACATTATTATAGCTTGACAAGTTGTTTCGTGACACTCCCATGGTCTGCGGACGACAGGGGGGGAAGACAGCGGGGGTGGGTATGAAGTGTGCGCGCGGCAGAGCTCGGTGACCTTGCCGCGCGCTCAGTTGTTTGTCGCCCCCATTGTCTTTCCCCGCGTCACCCGCAGACCATGGGAGTGTCACGAAAAACTTGTCAAGCTATATCAAACTTGCTCACAAAATTTCATAAGAATCGGAATCGGAATTGAAATCCAAACATTAGAGGAAAACAGCTGGACATCGGCGAACGCAAGCATTTTTCCCAAACTGAAACGAAGACCCTCCGCGCTCGCTCGGTCGTTAAAAGATGATTGTATCTTCTCTACTGTCAGTGACATTAGAGAAGATGCAACCATCTTCTCTACCGTCACTGAAAGAGACCCAAGTAAAAGGATCTATTCACAACCACAACCACAGGAGAACGCAGCGACAAACAGCCGTGACGCAGTGGTTACGTGTGAATAACTGCGCTGCAGCTTGCAGTCGCTTAGATATGGTCAAAACATGCGTTTGACGGCAGCATGTGGTTAGTGTGATTAAAACTATTTATTTTATATTAAGTTGCGTTGTCGTGTGGTTGTGGTTGTCGTGTGGTTCTGGTGCGTCTGAATAGACCGTAACACTCACTATCATTTGGAAGTCATGGTTGGGCAGAAGCACCCTCAGTTCCGTCACGTATAAACATTTTCGTTTAACAAGCCCATGAGTTTGTGTCACCACCCCTTGCTCGTCCATAAACTTCAATGACGTCACATGAACCCGTCCAGCTGGTTGCCTTACTAATATTATTATGTATGCTGGCTCTGCAATAGAATATAAATCGTTGTGACTGAAACTTTGAAATAGTTCAATTGAAAGTAAGTTTATAATTAGCATGGCTAATTGGGATTGTTCACGCCGCAGCGTTCCACAATTTATTATTTTATGTAAATTTTATTATAGATTTTAAGTACACTACACACGACACATATTTGCATTGTATCAAGCCGCGTCCAATGAAAACGCTCAGATATCGCGTCATATTGTAATTAACCAATCGCAGCCGTCCACATACTCTCGACATATTCTAGAGCCATCCGCTCAGCCTTTCTATCGCCAACCGATACACACATCAATATTTGTAAAAAAACTGTATTAAACAGTTCCCTTTTCGAAAATCTTTGGTTTTCTTTAAATTATCCTTGTTCCTATCCGGAACAGGGGTATTGAACATTTTTGATATTTTTTAGGTATGTTATAGAACAACCTCTCAATAAAGAAAAAATAGTGAAATAACTACTTAAATCTCATAAACACTCACTGAGATACAACAATGTTAAAATCACTATTTACTACTTTAGCAAAAAACGAATTTACATATCGGCGGTAGATCCGACATAGGTGTAAGGAGGTTAATCCGACAAGTATAAAACAGCCTATTTAATGTACCGGGTTTATTTCACCACACATCACATAAATTACAGCTCGATAGCACGAATGATCCCCACCAACTCAGATAGGGCAATTTATAGCCAGAAGTCGTGACGCCACAGTGGCCTGATCGGACTTGCCAGGTGCACCTGGTGTTTACACCTGTTTTTCGCGTGAAGTATTTTATTAAAAGTGCGAGCACGAAAATGCCGCCGTCATACACATTGCAAATTGCCTTTTACTGTATTATAGCCTTGCGCCGCTGTAGCTAAACTGCCAACCCTACGCGTAGACGTGTCATTACAAGGTCACCAGCGCACTGGTTACGCCCATAGGACAATGTCACCCCCGTGTCTGAGATAATAGTATAGACGTCAAAGTATATAATTTTTACTATAAAGTGAGCCAATCCACTTAGTGACCGTGTGGGTTACTAGCCTTTGGGAGTCTAAATAAAACTAGCTAGTTCCACATTAATTACTCTATTGTCACTCACACAAGAAAATAAATGATCACACAAGAGTCACAGCCAAAAGAACGGAAGAAAACAGTTTGTAGCACAGCACAGTAAGTTCAGAAGAAAGTCAACGAAAGTACAGAAGATAGAAAGCACATAGAGATAGCAAATATTAACACTAATATATAAATGGGCGCTCTGCGCAAACCGAAAAGTTGGTCGCGTAATCTGGTACCGTTAGCACGGACGGCGCGAGCGCAGCGTCCGGCGGCGTCGAGAACGATTAAATGCAGACTCACTTAGATTTCCGATCGCGCGCGATCGTTGACGGACTTTGCCGATGTTAAGCGAAGAGTCCCGAATGCTATGACGCATCCCGGACTGCTGCGCGACACCGCGAAACCGCGGCCGTTTATTTATTATATATTTGTATATATTCCATGCAAAGTAATATAACACTAAAAATGTGTATACAAATAAAACTTAATATCAAACGATAACATTATGTCCCCACATCAGCCCCCCTGGAGACCTTTAGGGTCAATAATAATCAGGAAAACGTACCTGACGACCAGAGCGCGATACTTTAGACTCGCTAGGAACAACAGTTTTAGATGGAGCGGTCAATGACGTTTTAATAGTACCAGGCGCCTCCGACAGCACATAAGCCGGTTTCAACCTATCAATTGAGATCGAAACTTCTCTTCGGTGGAACCGTTCCACCAGTCCATTTGCTGCCGGATGATATGCAATAGTCTGTAAGTGGCGTGATCCAGTCATCGCCGCAATTTGACGAAACAAATTAGAATCAAATTGCCTTCCACGGTCCGTGGTGACATTTTGAGGGCAACCAAAACGAGCAAGCCACACCCCCTAGAGACAAATGGCAAAACAATCAAATGTCTTTTACAGAGGGGAGTCACATCTGGTATACGGATGGATCCAAGAAAGGAAAAGATGTGGGATGCGGTGTCTATGGACAGAGACCAAAACTCAATGTCAGCGTCAGGATGGGTACAGAGGCCTCAGTCTTTCAAGCGGAAGTCTTTGCCATAAATAAATGCGCGGAGATAAACCTTGGCAAGAATCTAAGACACCATCACATTTACATCAACTCGGACAGTCAAGCTGCCCTGTTTGCACTAGAATCCCTAGAGACTAACTCGAGGCTAGTGCAAACCTGCAAAAATAACTTAAATGCCCTGGCTAATTCCAATAAAGTTATACTTAGATGGGTACCAGGACACTCCGACATTGACGGAAACGAACTAGCAGACAAACTCGCCAATAAGGGTGCGGACTTGCCCCAAGTCGGCCCAGAACCCTTTTGTGGGATCACAAAACGAAAGGCATACGTTCTGCTCAACGACTTATATAGATCTAAGGCAATCGAGGAATGGAGGCTCGTAAAAGGACAAAATCACTCGAAAACCTTAATTAAGGGATTCAAGCAAAAGTTGTCGAAAGAGATACTACAACTCAAAAGACCAAAAACCTGCGCAATAACAAGAATCCTGATAGATCACTGCAAACTAAATAAGCACCTGTTTCAAATGGGTATGAAACAGAACGCAGTATGCAGATTCTGCCAAGAGACAGAGGAGACTGCAATGCATATCCTCTGCTCCTGTGGACCACTCATGAGGAAAAGAAGTATCTACCTAGGGCAACATGTCGTGCCCCCGGAAGAGACAACATTTCACTGCCCAAAGAATTTGGGAATTCCTAGACTCAACGGGCCTCAGTAGTGAACTCTAATAAAGGGCTGTCACAATAGATCAAATCAGGTCGAGGCGGCATACAGAAGGCCCACAAATAAACAATAATAATAAGCCACATGGATATAAAAGCTTTTGCAACACTTTCTGCTGTAAAGTCATGTAACGGTACTGCCTCAGGCCAACGCGTAAACCTATCTACAGCCGTGAGACAATACCTGTATCCATTTGACACCGGCAAAGGGCCAATTAAATCAATGTGGACATGCGCAAATCTACCAGTAGGTGGCTTAAAATTATGAACTGGTGCATGTACGTGGCGTGAAACCTTTGACACGGAATACACGTACGTGCCCACTCCCTACAGTCTTTTCTAATCCCTGGCCACACGTAACGCTCAGTCACCAATCTAATAGTATTTCTAGCGCTAGGGTGGCTAAGTCCATGGAGGGAATTAAAAATCGATTTTCGGAACTCAGAGGTAATAAAGGGACGTTCGATCGGCCCGGACACATCACAGAATAATTTAACTGAGCCAAAGCTAACTTTCTGTAATAACAGAGAAGAACCGGTTTTGATTAAATTTTGTAACTCTGTGTCCGTAGCCTGTGACGACGCTAACGCGTGTAAGTCGATTCCGTCCGTGATAGCGTCAATCCTCGATAGAGAATCCGCGACTACAGTCTCCTCGCCGGATATATAACGGATATCAGTTGAAAATTGCGATATAAAATCCAAATATCTAAATTACGGCGGGGAGCACGAATCGAGCGACTTTTTAAACGCTGAAACGATGGGTTTGTGATCAGTGAGTATGAAAAATGGTTTTAATTCAATCATATGTCGAACATACTTCACTGACTCGTAAATAGCCAAGAGTTCACTGTCATAGGCGCTGTATTTTCTCTGAGCAGGTGTCAACTTCCGTGAGAAAAAACCGAGAGGTTGCCAATGTCCCTTGACTTCCTGCTGAATCACAACCTATCGCGAAGTCTGAGGCATCCGTCACAATCGCTAAAGGGGCGGAAGAGTCTGGGTGAGCTAACAGAGCGGCATTTGCAATACTTGCTTTACAAGCATTGAAAGCTTCTTCTAAAGCTAGAGTCCAGACTACTGGGCTGTTGCTCTTCACCTTTGGACCACTTAGTAGTGCATGGAGAGGAGCCTGTATTTTAGCAGCACCAGTTATGAACCGCCTATAAAAATTTAACGCATCTAGGAAACGCCTCAGGTCTCTAATTGTTCTTGGCTTTGAAAAATTCTGAATAGCCTTTACCTTATCGCCTATAGGCTTTGTACCCTCTGAGGAGACCAAGTAACCTAAAAACTCAATTTGAGGTACAGCAAAAACACATTTACTGGCGTTAAGCAAGATGCCGTGGTCATTAAAACGCTCCAACACAGCGCGTAAATGTGCTTTATGTTCAGAGTCGCTTGCAGAGGCTATTAAAACATCATTGATGAAGGGAAAACAGAAATCAAGACCCCTAAGGACCTCGTCCATAAACCGCTGAAACGTTGGCGCTGAATTGCGCAAGCCAAAATTCATGAAAGGGAGCTCAAAAAGACCAAAGGGTGTCGTGATTGCTGTCTTCGGCACGTCTTCTGGCGCCACGGGAATTTGGTGATAAGCACGCACTAAGTCTAACTTGCTAAACACCTTGCAACCAAAAAGGTTGTGCGAAAAATCCGCAATATGCCGCACCGGGTACCTATCCGGAATGGTGCGTGCATTAAGAGCACGATAATCGCCACACGGACGCCAGCTATTGTTCTTTTTCGGTACCAAGTGCAGCGGGGACGACCAAGGGCTCTCCGAACGTCGCGCGATGCCAGTACGCACCATATCCTCAAATTCCCGCTTCGCTATTTTAAGACGATCTGGTGCTAAACGCCGTGGCCTTGAAAACACAGGCGGCCCGAGTGTCGTCTTAATAAAGTGCTGCGTCTGGTGTTTACATTTTCGTTCAACCGGATTCCCGGCAGGTCTTATAATGTCAGGTAGGTATTCCTCCAACAAACTGTAATATGGTGAATCACCAGAAATAACTTTAATCTGCGGGCTAGCACAAACTGAAGCAACTAGGGCAGCTGATGAAAGCGATGTTACATTATCAATTAAGCGAGCGTTATGCACATCCACTAGCAAATTATAAAATGAGAGAAAATCTACTCCTATTATAGGTTTGCTAACATCAGCTACAACAAAGCGCCAAGAAAACATACGGCGTAAATTAAAATCTAACGATAAGCTAAGCCAGCCATAGGTACTTATAGCAGTATTATTTGCGGCATAAAGTTCATAAGTAGTTTTATGACGTAAACGCACAAGTCCGACCCAGTGTCCACAAGAAATTGTTTCTTTGACTTGACATCCGTAACAAATAAACAGTTAGACACTGATGCACTTTCACTGGCCGCTACAAGCGACCGATCAACTAGTTTTTTGAATACGCACAAGTGGAAATACACTTATCTGCCTTATCTGCAAACGTGAAGTGGTACCAGCACAGACGCTGGCCGTCACCGCTAGGCTTGATAGCCCGCAAACGACTCCTCGACCGGTTACGCTGCTTGCCGCGGGACCTCGACCTGGGCTTATCCTGTCGGCCCCGGGAGGTGGTGTGATAGGCAAACAGTCTTATCTACACGTATGTAGATAGACGTGGAAAACCAGATAAAGTGCCTATCTATCCGATAAGGGATTTCCTCTCTTAACACGTAAAGCACGTAGACTAATAATATATATAGTTAAGTATTGTAAGATTATAGAGAGAAATACAATAGAGAGATGAGGTTAGACAGGAGTCGATATTATAGAGTTTGTGATATTTACATAAACTATGTAAAGTAGTACCGAGTTTCCGTTCCACCTACCACCCCGACGCTGCGCATACTACATGGCGACCGTGATGTAAGTGACGAAGTGAAGATGAAGATTCTGGGATAAGACGGCACGGGCAGCTCGTCCTGTTGCCTTCGGCGAGAAAATGGAGAAAAAGCAAGAATCGGAATCGGTAGAAGAGTCGGCGACGTGCATCCTCGGAAGCAGGGTGTCATGTCATGGAACAACAACACCGCGTCGTTGGCTTCGGCTGGGCGATGGAGCATCTGAAGCAGAGATGCCGCACAACAAGGAGTAGCTGTAGCATGCGATGCCGCGTATGGAGTATCTGAAGCAGGGAGCAGGAGATGCCGAATTTCATGGAGCGTCGGAAGCAGGCGATCCCGCATCTCACGGAGGTGAATCTATTTAAATATGTATAAGGTTTTTTTTTACAATTGATTGGTACTTTGTCTGTTGTTTTGTGTGTTATATTATGTAGTGCTATGGCTAGTTAGTTTAATGAATCAACCGTAGTTGATATTTTCGAACAAGTAGTGGTTTATTACGTAAAGAGTATTTAACAGTAGTTCCATGTAAAAATAGCATTAGTAAATATAATTTTGCGCACTCAAGCTATAATCGCAATGCGAGTCAGCAAGGTCAGGGACAGGTATACGTCGACAGTAAGCAAAAATTGAATAATTGCACTAAATCGAACGGACAGCGTAATGTTGATGGCACCGAGTCAGCAGTTGCAGTGCGTGACTCAGACAGAATTATTTTTCGTGTCCTACGAAGATGCTATACTTAGATACTTTGTTTTATAATAAGTAGTAACCAGTTAATCACGTAGGTGTAGCTTGTTTAGATAAAAAAAAACCGTTATTGTCTTAAAGGATTTTGTTGTGAATAAGCGAGTTTAATGTTAATTATGAATTATTGCGAGGAAGGTAATAGATAGATTATTGTTAAAATTAGGTTTAGGGGCATTACGTTCGATAGTTATTCATGGCAAATGTGAGGTAGTTAAATATGTTTTGACGGACTAATTAGGATAGGTTACTTTGATTCACAAGAATGGAAGTCAGTAGATAGTTAAATTTTGAGTTATTGAGATTTAGAATGGCGAAGAGAGTCGTGCTATTAGAAGCAATTATGCGAAATACGAGGGTTTTGTTTTCACATGTAAGGTAATAATAAGTTATGGGTTAAAATCTGATAGAGTAGAAAATCAAAATACAGAACGATGTTCTCTCCTGTATGCTAAGTATTACAGAATCCTAGTTTCATGGGAAAAGAGTTGAGCAAAACGAGGGAAAATTAATAAAGATTGTCTGAAACAGAATATTAAAAGTAGACAAACGCGAGGTAAAATGGATATAATGTGTGTCAAATTATCGTATTAGATATGTATGTACCAAAATATTACTACTAAAAGTAGGAAATAATGTATACTCAGAAAAATTAATAAGGATATATTTTTTTTAAAGTCAATTTGCAACGGAACAGTTTTTTATAAAGAAGATGTTGAATTTGGAAAATTGAAGTTTTAGCTTTGAGGAATGAGAAAGAGGTTCGCGTTGGAATATACAGTTTGTAATGAAGTAGGAGATAATTCGATTTGGATGGTGCTTTAAGCGTGTTGATTGGGAAAGCAGAAGTAAAAGTAAGTTTTTCGACGAGCAGTTAGTTTGATCACCTAAGTGTTGTTGAAATTCTTATATACTGAAGTTTTTCTAAAATCTTGAGATGTACGGAATTTTGGAAGACGAATGAATGGGTTAAAAAGAGAAGTTTCATGGAAATGACGACATACCTTTCATATTGGTCAGCGGTGACTCAAAGGGCGCCGTTGAACAGATAGGTATGGTTTAGCGAGGTACACCAGGGTACAAGACAGGCAGGGATATCCTTGAGGTCTGAACATGATTAATCGTGACGATCCTTGGACACAGGGTGAGTGTTAATAGAAGGACGTGTTAAAAGAACTGCCTGAATGAAAGTATAATGTTTGTGCGCGTACGTAATTTATAATATCTTGTACTCTGAACTGTTATTAAATATTATAAAAAGGTTGGCCGACCAATTATGAAAAGTGTTGTGTACCTAGCCAGTAAAGTGATGCCAAAGTTGCACACTAAACTCTACGATTTGCATAAATCAAGATTCTTTATGACGAAGGCACGCATAGACGTAGCGTTACGAGACTTGATTGTTTAAGCAAAATTTATAATAAAGAAGAGTAGGACGATTGAAAAAAAAAAAAAATGAGCTCAATAATCAAATAAACAGTATGGACTAATAATCAAACAAGGATACGACGATACTTGCAAGTAAAAGACGAATAACTAGGACAAAATATAAAGAGTAACAAGGAGGATAGAGAAAAAAAAGTAGGTATTTACATAGTACCTAGTAGAATCAAATTCAATTGTGACAAACTTATAAAATAACTGCCAGGTAATTTTTTAATAATGTAAATATTTTACGGGATATGTAATTAGGAAAATTAACAGTAAGTTTCTAGGTTAGAATGTTTTAATTATAAAGGACTCACCTTCTGCACCACTGTACCAATTAAGCTAAGTAGGTACTTATAATAACAAGTTTAATTTAGAGAATTGTTTAATATTAAGTAGAATATCATCAATATTTAGTATCGAATTTTTCCTGATTAAATTAAAGGACCTAGATTTTTTTATATAAACAATATATAGATTTTCTTGCTATAATTATAATTTTGCTAGTTAGGTTTTGTCATGTGATATTAAGATGTTTATGGGTTTTGTTTAACATGTGAATTAAAGATTATCTAGATCATAAGAAAATAAAATGTATTGCGAGGAGTGTTCTTTTCAGGGGAGGGAACCCCCTACCTTTTCAGGGGAGGTGTGATAGGCAAACAGTCTTATCTACACGTATGTAGATAGACGTGGAAAACCAGATAAAGTGCCTATCTATCCGATAAGGGATTTCCTCTCTTAACACGTAAAGCACGTAGACTAATAATATATATAGTTAAGTATTGTAAGATTATAGAGAGAAATACAATAGAGAGATGAGGTTAGACAGGAGTCGATATTATAGAGTTTGTGATATTTACATAAACTATGTAAAGTAGTACCGAGTTTCCGTTCCACCTACCACCCCGACGCTGCGCATACTACAGTGGACATCGCGTCAAGCCTTTGCGTCAACGCGTCTATCTTCCGGTTCGGCTGGTCAAACATTGAAGTAGGAACACTCGATGAAGATGCTGCGGCTACTTGGTAAGCAGGAACTGGTGGCGTAACCTCATGCACCTTATCCGCCATTTGTGCTACAACTTCAAGAGGCAGATTGTCCTGAAACGCCACTATACTTTGCAACATTGTAGGCAATCGGCTCGACCATAAGTACCTGATAAATTCATCCGGCTCCCGTTAAACTCCGGATATGTCGTAAAAACTGGCTCGGTTTTCTATCCCCAAGCTCCTCTTTCATCGTCAACTGCTTCAATCGCTCCTGTTTAGAACTTGACAACCGTGCTATAAGCTCTCTCTTAAGCGTTCCGTATTTATCAGTCTCTGGTGGCTGTGGTATAATATCCTCCACCTCAGCAGCATACTTGTAATCCAGTACTGATATGGCATGATCAAATTTAGTACTGTCACTTGTGATCTTCGACAAATTAAACTGGCCGTCTAACTGTGCGAACCATAAAGTCGGCTTGTCCGGCCAGAACGGAGGTACTTTAACGCTAATACGATTCACTGCTGAATCACTGGCGCCATGATTTTGAATAGGAACGCCCAGAGTGATAGATAAATTGCTTTGTTCCATTTTTGCAAAATTTACAAACGTCCGTTAACACAGTTATTCAAAAATTTAAAATCAACTGTTCGTTAAAAGTCAAAATTCAATAAACATCCGATAAAACGTATGTGCACAATTTTTTAATAATCGTCCATTAAAATATATAACTTTAAAATGTCCGTTAAAAGATAAAAAACATGCACTATCCGTTAAAAAACATTTACTTTACGACCGTTAAAATAAAATTTTAAATTTGAAAAATGTCCGTTACACAATTGTCCGCTTCTACAGGGGTCACCACTATGTGGGTTACTAGCCTTTGGGAGTCTAAATAAAACTAGCTAGTTCCACATTAATTACTCTATTGTCACTCACACAAGAAAAGAAATGATCACACAAGAGTCACAGCCAAAAGAACGGAAGAAAACAGTTTGTAGCACAGCACAGTAAGTTCAGAAGAAAGTCAACGAAAGTACAGAAGATAGAAAGCACATAGAGATAGCAAATATTAACACTAATATATAAATAGGCGCTCTGCGCAAACCGAAAAGTTGGTCGCGTAATCTGGTACCGTTAGCTCGGACGGCGCGAGCGCAGCGTCCGACGGCGGCGTCGAGAACGATTAAATGCAGACTCACTTAGATTTCCGATCGCGCGCGATCGTTAACGGACTTTGCCGATGTTAAGCGAAGAGTCCCGAATGCTATGACGCATCCCGGACTGCTGCGCGCGCGACACCGCGAAACCGCGGCCGTTATTTATTATATATTTGTATATATTTCATGCAAAGTAATGTAAAACTAAAAATGTGTATACAAATAAAACTTAATATCAAACGATAACATTATGTCCCCACAACCGTACAAAGGGCAATGTATTTTAAAAGCCTCTTATCTGTTTGTTTGCTACCTAAAGACTCGAAACATTTTATTTATATAAGTACATTGAACTGACAACTCTTGATTCGGTCAAAGATTTAATATTGAGACATTCCTAGCCTCCGTTACAATAAAAGCAAAACGTAAGTATTCTGTGGTATTTTTTCTACGGAATACATTCCTGTTGAGTGTCGAGCGGATATGAAATGCAATGCAAGTAATAATCGCTATCAATACTAATATTTAAGTGCGAAAGTGTGTCTGTCTGTCTGTTTGTTACCTCTTCACGCTTAAAGCGCTGAACCGATATATAAGAAATTTGATACGGAGATAGTTAGAGTCTCGGGGAAGGTATAGGCTACTTTTTATCCCAGAATAATACTTTTATCCGCGATAAAGGAATTTAAGGCGGACGAAGTCGCGGGCAGAAGCTAGTTATCTATAAAGGCATGTATACTGTACTTTTTAGCAAATGGAATCGACAATCTATTAAACTTCCGACGTATACGCTCCTTAAACCATATTCTCGTTTTTTTATTTGTGTTAAACCTTTCAATGGCTTTTGTATTCGTTAAGTGGATTGGCTCACTTCATACTAAAAATAATAATAAGTACTCTTTATTGCACATCAAAAGAAAATAACATCAGACACTTAAATCTTAACCAGTATGAGAAATGGTAAACATCAGGCGGTCTTATCGCTAAAAAGCGATCTCTTCCAGACAACTTTAAGGTAGTAGAGATGGCGCAAAGTAAACAACCAATGAGTAAGTAAGTGGTGCACAAGAAGATGAGACAAATCATAAATTAAAGCAAAATAGAAATGGACATTTCAGATACATACAAAGATACTAGATACTAATAAATAAATATATAAAATTCAAATAAACATATACATAAATATACATATACCTACACAAATACATACATATAAACAAAAATTTACTGAACTACACGACATCGACATCTCAATTTAAGGGAGCGATAAATAGTGCTGCTTAAGATGACTCTTGAAAACAGGAATAGATTTAGCACACCTAACGTCCAACGGAAAATTATTCCACATCCGGATCGCTTGAAAAGTGAAAGAAGTATTATAAAATTTGGAAGAAGAAGCAACAGGTGCAAGGAGATGATTTTGCGAAGATCGTAAAGATGACAAATATTTAAATCGCTCCTTAAGATACCAAGGGGTAGCGGGGTTGAAAAGAATGTTATAGAGGAGGGCAAGAATGTGAGACTTACGGCGAAAAGCCGAATTGGAAGCCACTTAAGTTCCGAACGAAAATGGGAAACATGGTCATATTTACGCAAGCCGAAAACACCATACGAACAAGTTACTTACTCGACAAATCCCATTGGTCTATATCCTTCGTGTACTGCATTTGCGTATCTGGCTGACTAGTAAAGCCGTAGATAAACTCAAATTTCACTTTTGAAAACATTACGTTGACCGCCGCAGGTATATCATTGTACATGACTGTTTTTTCCAACAAAATCGCGTAGGTCCCAGCAGGCATCGCTGCGTAGTGGTAAAGCTAAGAAAAAACATTAAAAAATATTAGTATTATTTTACGTCAAAAAGAAGAAATACATTTAAATGTCGACTGTTGTTCTTTCAACATTCTATAATGCCGAAACTCGGTAGCATAGCGGTATATCATTTCAAATGACCCTGTGGCTCCATCATCAGATTAGCTCGATGGTAGATATCATAATATTGCATTTTCAGCAAAATAACATAAGTATACCAAATTGGTGTCTGACGTTTGATGTCTAAAGTACATGATAATTGACTCTGTCAGAAACAAAATACTACATTTTCCGTTGGAGTTCAAATTAGTGATGAATCTTTTAAAAAATACCTTAGTGTCAGCAGTATTTATGACGAGCTCTGTATGATCAATATCTTTTTTCTCCATGTGATTAACCAGTGTCAAATCGACGTTGATTCCGGAAACTGTCGCTGTCACATGCGGGATTTCTTCTGGAAGATAAAACTAAAACAAAAATTAATATATTGTTGAGTGTCTAATACTCTAATGGCATGTAGGACGACAACGCTTATACCATCTATACTAATCCATACTATATTATATAATACATCCATACTCGTGTCCCTACAGGCTGCCTTTACAGCGTATCATGGATACGTGGACTCAGCCTTGCGATATAGTATTGTAGTGTGGGGAAATTCCTCATGTACTAACGATTAATTCATTTTAATTCAGTAATAATGTATAAGAGCAATATTTGGATTTAAAAAAGATGAATATGTCGGCCATGCTCCATTAAAAATTGCATTTTAAGAACATTATAGTATGAATTTGCGTATAAGTAGGGGGCGTTTATACATTACGTGAGGCGTTTTTAGCGATTTTCCGACGAACTAAGATGGGACAATCATGCTAGTTTCACTATGGGCCCCAAAGTAACATGGGTTACATGGGACGAACTGTCTATCTTACTTGGGGTCATTACGATTTCATTCATTTTATTCATTTATCGTTACCTAGTAACTATGCGAGAGTAAGTTATTCGTAGACTAGCGTGGTAAAACGAAATTGAAGTTAACTATCGAGTAATTCTTCATGGTAAAGTTATACTAGAGGAGCTACTCTCGTGTAAATTAAATGTTGGTGAAATCAATTTTCTTCTGTTTCCGCGATTATTACTAATTTAAATTAAACAATTTAACGCATTATATCGCGTATATTATCTCATTTGAGTTCCCGGCGTTTTAGAAGCTTTTTAGCTTTCCATGGTCACGGGTTGATTTAGAAAAAGATATATTTTTCTCCGTCAAACTAACAATTTGTGCAAACTAACCACTTTGAAAGAATCAATAAAGGTGTAAATACATACCAGATGAGCCTAATTTATAAAGACAGTTACACATATGCCAGAAACGCTTAATTATTTTATTTTAATAATTTACACACAAATGAGGCGTACTGAGGAGAAAAGAAACGCTGCAAAGAAAAACTGCCAGAATCATTACTAATTATAATATTTTAAAATACAAAGACTTAAACTATTTTTTAACAGATACGATATGTTTACACCGCACCGTTCGGAAATTAAGGTTTTGCAGTCCTGTGTCTTGCTTGTTCCTTTATGAGATGTATTGCATGATCCCAAGCTGGTGTTAGCGACAACCCATCTTTTCTATTGAAATTAGGATGCTTTTTAATCGCAATAGCCTCGCGTAGCATTCTGGGAAAATCGTTTTTCTCTTTGGCAAGGATAGAAGGATTATAAACTTAATTAAATGGTTTGGTTTGTCAATGACCTGTTCAGAGACTGCAGACTTTTACATCGACGGTGCTTGACATCTGCTAAGTGTTCCTTCACCCGTATATCAATATACTGCGAAACGTCGGGAACTCAAATGAGATAATATACGCGATATAATCCGTTAAATTGTTTTACTTAATATGTTCGTTTAGAACTAGGATTAATATTATTGTGTAAGATCTAACCATATATTATTAGTGACAAAAGATGTTTTACTTAATTTTCCGCCTATTTTTTGTAAGTAACATAACCTTTTTTAAAAAAAATTACGGAATATTTGCTGAGACCCCCCTCTCCCCAAAATAAGCCCCTCTCCTCCAAACGGCTCACGTAATTATTGAACGGCCACAAAAATTTTCATCAAATATAATTAGTACCTATAGTTTTGTAGTACTTACGGGTATTCGGGAACCTGGTAAATACATTCGTGATATTATCACTTGAGGTTCATAGCCTAGGACTGTAGTGAATGTGTATAAATTTAACTGAAAAAAGAGCATTAGTGGGTAGGCGTCGTATCGTCTCTTTCTTTTGTAAGGCCGACGCCATAGACTGTCTATCCACTAGAGTGCGCGGATCGGAGCTGTGCGAATTTCAAAATCACATTACAATACAATAAAATTACTCTTTATTGCACACCTGAGATACACAGAAATACAGAACATGGCAGTAACATTAATAAGCACAGGTAAACAAGAGGCGGTCTTATCGCTAGCGAACTCTTCCAGACAACCTTTGGGTACAGTAGTACCACGAATATAAGTTACATCGGCAGCACGCCGCCGAGTGCTAACATACCAAATGAAACCGAACGTGTGATCATTTCAATAAAGACCTTGTTGCACTATACGTACGGTACATATGCAATGACAGGTGAACTCGTGCTTTCTCGCTCATGGCGACTGACGCAGAGCCAAACAAAATGGCGGACGCCGGAGCTGACAGCGTCGCGCCCAACATTTTGGCCAATGGGCGTTGAAGATTTTACCCGCGCAAACGCGCTGCCTTATAATTGATTAATCTGTTTTCAAAAAATGCTTTCTGACAGGTACATTCGTTGTAACTTATATTTGTGGTACTATTGTAGCGGAGTGTTTAAAAGAATAATTTTAGCTGTAGCTGGCGAGAAATAGGTATGAAGAAAAAAAAGAAAAACGCAATGGACGTACACAAATAAAGTTACGTAGATAAACATACATAAATGCTTTAACATAATAAATATAATATATGCAAAGTCACTGTAACCATTCTGTAACCATAACAGTGTCAGCCGCAAAGTTGAAATGAAATGAAATATAAAATGAAATGATTTCAATAGCAGTGTGTTAAGGGCGACACAGGTAATGTTTCTAAGGTGTGACTTCAATGTTGCAAGGGACTGGGCACGCTTTAAGCC
Organism: Hedya salicella; assembly: GCA_905404275.2. Classification (NCBI taxonomy): domain Eukaryota; kingdom Metazoa; phylum Arthropoda; class Insecta; order Lepidoptera; family Tortricidae; genus Hedya; species Hedya salicella. Next base: position 3,427,725 of record FR990120.1, read on the forward strand.
TGGTATGTGAAAGAACTATTATAAAATTTGGAGGATGAAGAAGGGGCAGTAAGAAGCAAATTTTGAGCGGACCAGAACGCAAACAACTGAAACATTCTTTAAGGTGGCGGGGAGTTCACACACACATACCTATTATCATAGTATCACATTTCATAGATTCAGATTTGCTTGTGTGGGTTTCAACAGCCATGCGATTTGATTGGTCTATATCGCACAGCTCCGCTCTGCTCTAGCGGATAGGCAGCCTTACACGACGAAGACATTGCGAAATCGTCTTTGAATAAAACTTATCATCTTCAAACCATTGGAAGTGTTTTTGAATCATGATTAAGTATACTCGTGATCAAACATATAAAACGGGCCAAGTGCGAATCAGACTCGCTCACCGAGGGTTCCGTTCAAAATATACGCTACAAACGGCGTACCTATGAAAATCCAGTGTTAGCAGAGCGCTACCGCAAAGCAAAATGTACGCGGTGTTCGGTCATTTTATATTGGTTAATGACATAGACAGACAGTTTTTTCTTTTAATCTGTTTTTAGTATTTGTTGTTATAGCGGCAACAGAAATACATCATCTGTTAAATTTTTTAACTGTCTAACTATGACGGTTCATGCGATACAGCATGTTGACAGACGGTCAAACAGTCAGACGGCCGGACAGTGGAGCCTTCGTAATAGGGTCCCGGTTTACCCTTTGGCTACGTAACCCTTAAACTAAAAACGCTCTATCCGTTCAAGAACTCTATACTCCGATTTATGATTAAATTCCAAAATTTGAAGTTTACGAGCTCACATTCGGTTTGATCACACCATTTTGGTTGTGTAACAACCAGCCCGGTCTCCTCTAAAGACCTACCGCTAACTGCGTCGCCTACGCTGAGAGAGGGGCAGTGGGGTATGCCGGCAAGGTGGTTGTTACAAATAACCGCGTCAACCCACGTCCCGCGCCTCCCTTACTGTTGATACCTTTAACCGGCCTGTTAACTAATCTTACATAATTCTTTATCATGAGATCCTCGACTGTAATCCTGAGGGCTTGTCCACCGGTTGCCGTCGCCGTTTCGAAGTACACCTGGAATTCGTCCAGCCCGACATCTTCATCGCTATAACATCCTTCTGTTATAACAAATGTCACCTGAAAACGGTATATCTCGTCATTATGAAATTTTATATTTATGATAATTCATACATAAAAAGAACCTTGACACGAAAAGAAGGAGATAAATATAAAGATCTAAATAATGGAAAAAAAATCAAGACTCCGACAGTAATTAAGGTACGAGGCTTAAAAAGCTAATTATATAACTACTAGCTTCTGCTCGCAACTTCGTCCGCCTTAAATTCGGTTATCGCGGATAAGGGTATTTCTCCGAGATAAAAAGTAGCCTATGTCCTTCCCCGGGACTCAAACTATCGCCATACCAAATTTCATCCAAATCGGTTCAGCGGTTTAAGCGTGAAGAGGTAACAGATAGACAGACAGACAGACAGACAGACAGACAGACAGACAGACAGACAGACAGACAGACAGACAGACAGACAGACAGGCAGACAGACAGACAGACACACTTTCGCTTTTATAATATTAGTATGGATTGTATGCAAAACTTTATCCACGAGTAGGTAACCCACAATAGTATTTTATGCAATCGTTATATAATGTATATGCTTTTTCAGTCGAGTACCGCGTTTAGGCCACGAAGCTTGCTGAGTGGCCTAATTAAGGTACGAGACTTAAAAAGCTAATTATATAACTATTGTATGCAACACTTTTTCTACGAGTAGGTATCATCATCATCATCATCATCATCATCATCATCATCATAGTCATCACCATCATCATCATTATCATCATCATCATCACCATCACCATCACCATCACCAACATCATCATCATCACCATCACCATCACCATCACCATCACCATCACCATGACCATGACCATCACCATCATCATCATCATCATCATCGACTCTGTGGCTATTAATCGTAACAATAAAATACTTTCCACCCTAGGGATGGAAAAACCCATGAAAACTTTACTTTCTTAAAAGGAGTCATTTTTTTTTATATACCTATTTGCATTAAAACGAGTCTCCTTAAACAAAGAAATTTTATTTTTCGCAATCAAAGTTCTATTTTTGAAATGATTATAGCACTTTTACTAACTACTATTCAAAGTGTTGGCTTATGAATATATCAGTTGAGTTGGAAGTGCCATAGAGTATGCAACATGTAAAAGTATGCTATTAAAGTTTAGTCTATGAAGTTCTTATTAAGGGATTAAAGTCGACGAGTAGAAAAACATAAATAATAAATGAATAAAACATAGCTAAAGCCATAATTGTAAATATAGCTAAAAAAAAATTGCAAAACAATACGTTCTTTTTTGGAAATTTATTAGTTCTGTGCGGAGTTGCATAATATAGGTATTTATAGTTCATTGATATATAATATAAAACATAGAGTAAAGTGATGGTCCAATCGAAAAAGTAGGTAGTAGGCGATCTTATTCACACATAGTTCACGAGTAGAAAAATGAGATTTATGAATATTATTACCTGAACTTTATATTTTTTTGCGAGTTGAATGATTTTTTTACTGAAGGTTTTATCAGAGACTAGTGTGTCAGTAAATACGATCAGAGAAGAGTTATGGACGCTCTTCCAATTCTTCTTTTCCAGCGCTTCCAGTGTCCAGCTAAAGACTGGTCTCTTACACTCTGCTAATTTCGACGGCTTATGCTGTAGATCGTTGATATATGTGATTACTTCCGATAGATCTTGACTAGTTTGAATTTCTTTATATATGTTATCTTAAAAAAGTTAAATATTTATTACAGTACGATTACTTTGAGTTTACCACGGACATATGCTTTTATTCCATTGGATATTTGACTTTAATACTAATACAAAAGAATTTATATCACAAACAAACGACGTTTAGACAGTGTTTAAGTAATATAAACTCTTTTACATTAGTGTTAAAGTCGAATATCCAATGAAATAAAACATATTTTAGTGGTAAACTCAAAGTAATCGTACTGTAATCTGTAATAATGATCAGAGGTTGGAAATTTTCGATAAAAAACATAAGATTGTTGTAACATTTAAGTCACACCTTAAAAAAACATTACCTGTCTCTCCCTTAAGCGCGGGATATAAAATATAAAGTAAAATAGTACTTGATTTGGTTTTTTATTTTAACACTAGCATATAATATTTTTTGAAATGTAAAAACGAAATTTAAAGCTTTAGAATTGGTTTCACAAATTGTTAAATGTCACTTAAGAGCATATACTAGAAAAAAGGACTTTTGATAATTAGGTACTTTTAAAAACTATTGCTATCGCATCGCCTCAAATCCTCCGTATTACAGTGCAACAGGGACAACTGCAGCTCGGAACGCAGATCGTTTACAAAAAATTGGCAAAAAGAGTGTTTCGTAGTACCCTATTTCCTCTTGCAAAACTGGAGTAATTTTAGTTCTTCTTTCACATATATTATAACGAGGGCTTCGGCTCTGCTTCTATACTACTCAAAACAATACAGGGGCCACTTTTGCGCGAAGAATTTCTGTTCAGTTTTTGTGGTTACAATAAACTAATTTGATCTCAATTAAAACAAATAAAATAATTGACTATTTAATATTTTCTTCTGTTTCCGCGATTATTACTCATTGAAACAAAGCACAAAATCAAGCACCGTCGGTGTAATAGGTCTGCAGTCTGTGAACATGTCATTGACAAACCAAACCACTCAATTAAGTTTGATAAACCTTCTATCCTTGCCAAAGAAAAAAGATATTTTCCCAGGATGCTACGCGAGGCTATTGAGATTAAAAAGCATCCTAATTTCAATAGAGAAGATGGATTGTCACTACCACCAGCTTGGGATCCTGTAATACATCTCATCAAGGAACAAGCGAGACACAGGACTGCAAAACCTTAATTTCCGAACGGTGTAAAACATCTTATCTGTTTAAAAGTAGTTTAATAGTCTCTGTTTTTTAAATATTATAATTAGTAATGAGGTAGCCTGGGAGTTTTTCTTTGCAGCGTTTCTTTTCTCCTCAGTACGCCTCATTTATAAAATGCTGCTTGGTAAATTATTAGAATAAAATAATTAAGCCCTTCTGGCACATGTGTAACTGTCTTTACAGCTTAGGCCCATCTGGCATGTATGTACACCTTTATTTGTGTTTTTTCAAAAAATGGGTAGTTTGCACAAATTGTAACTTTGACAGAGGAAAATACATCTTTTCTCAGTCCTCCCGTGACCATGGAAAGCTGGAAAGCTTCCGAAACGTCGGGAACTAAAATGAGATAATATACGCGATATAATCCGTTAAATTGTTTTATTTCAATAATTGACTATTTAATTAACCGAATATTAGCTAAACAAAAACAAAAGCGATTTTAGCTGGAGAGTATGTAAAATAATTTTACCAACTAATATTTTTAGGTTACGATCAAAATTTAAGTGGCCCCTTTATTTTTATTTATTGACATTTTTATTTTATTGTACATTGATTGCTACCTACATGCGGGTATTATTAGTGTTTATTTTATTTGATTTGTGAATGTACGAGTATACTATTGTGTACTATACTATTGTTTTTCTTGCTAAGTTTTTCTGTTATATATATATATATAACTAGCCTCTGCCCGCGGCTACGTCCGCCTTAAATTCGTTTATTGCGGATAAGGAAATTTACCGGGATAAAAAGTAGCCTATGTCCTTCCCCGGGACTCAAACTATCTCCATACCAAATTTCATCCAAATCGGTACAGCGGTTTAAGCGTGAAGAGGTATCAGACAGACAGACAGACACACTTTCGCATTTATAATATTAGTATGGATTTGACGATCGCTTTATGATAATTAATGTAAACTGACATGCTATTGTATAAAATTAACATGAACATTGTAATGATGAGATCAATAAACTAAACTAAACTATTGTTTTGACCACTATATGTTTTATGTTTTTCTTTTATATTAGTTAAATTTGTTTACTGAACGTGTGCTTATGGCGCAGGAAGGTGGCATTTTTTGCAGTTTTAGAGGGCCTCTAATTCTGAAAATAAACAAATTGTTAAGAAAAATAGAACATTTGAGCATGGCACGGGTAAGTATAGAATTGAGCTAAAAATGTCAACCATTGTACCTTTTTAGAAAGCTTATGAACTTAGAAACTTATTTCTGTAATTTGTACGTCAAGTGTCCTACCTTTTTTTAAAGTTATGTGTTAAAATGTTACAAAATTTGGAAATAAAATCAAGTACTGGTGACTTCAAATTCTTTTTTTCCTGTAAAATTTTGCATATTTTGCATGTTTTTGTTATTTATCGTAATTAGCAACTCATTGGCTAAAAGAAAATGTTTTTTTTTTAATCCAAATTGAAGTAGTTTGTATAAAAATACCACTTGTAGGTCGATAGGCGGGTATTTTCCAAAAAAATCTAAAAACTCCAATAACTTGAAAACCAATGAGTTTTGACCCCTAGTTGACTGGACTTAAATCATTGCAAATGAACCATAGAATAACCCCTTTGAAGGAATACGGCGAATTTCCAGTCACCCTGTATTTATAAAAAAAAATTGCTCTTAGACAATTATCCAGGGAGGAAACAGGTTGTTTAGGGGGAACGGCCACTAGTATATCCTCTTAAGAATAAGTGAACATACCCAGTTACATAATGTTAACAAAAAATTAGTTTTTATAAATACCTGGCATCACCAAAACGCTCATTAGTGGTTTAATGTCAAGCGGATCAATATAAGCAAATTTCAAATTATCGATTAAAACATTTTTTATAGTAGGCCATATTTCTTTCCAGAGCATATTATTGTTGATCACGTATCGCAAAGTGAGTTTATCCTTTTTCTTAAATTTAAAATTCATCCCTGTGGAAATGCACAATTAAAATGATGATTAACTTCTTTTATACACGGTGCCTGCGAGGAATGGGAAAGATTTTATGCACGCATTCCCTTGGTCATTAGTCGCAAAAAATGTTAATGAACCTCAGGCAAATCCGGCTTAGTTTTGAAGATATTATCAATTTATCATGTAAACAATTTATTGTGATTACCAAAGTAGGTACATTAAAGCTCTAGTGATCACGTTGTATATGTGGCCAAGTGACGTTACACTAACAGAAACCAAAGTGACAGCATTACTAAAATCAGTCTATTTTGCAAAAATAATCGTAACTACTTTATTAAAAGGGATAATTTTCATAGGGAAACGAAATTTATTACATTTTATGCACTAAAATCGACTTAACTAGTGTTTTTTACTGATATTTTTTACTCTTTTACTCGCAATGACTTCAGGAATACTTAGTTAAAATCTTTTCCCTTCCTCACGAGCACCGTGTATAGGTGCTAACAAAATAGGTACCAATAATTTAAGGGCTGTTAATACTCTTATATTGGAAGAGACTTGGATCATTTAAGTTTTTGGAGAAAATTAGGGAAACTTTTTCGAAAAACATCCTGTTAATTATATAATCAATAGTTACTGATTAAGACTTCTTTGATTATCTTATGGAACCTCTTGACTGTCATTTAACTGGCTACTTTACTGACACAATAAAAAAAAATCTCTTAAACATCTTCTCAGTTAAGTATACTTTGTTCATTCTTACTTGTCCTAATTAGTAACAACACTCTTACCTAAAATACATCTTTTTTTTCTTAAAGTACCATTTTCTCGTGAATAAAGTAACATGAATTAATATTTTTAGTGTAGTTAAAGTTAATTGAAAATATCTTCGACGTACAACAGACATTTCATTTTTATTCCAGTATCTATTACTATTTTTGTTTTGTAAACTATATTTAATTTTACAAAACCTCAAAAGAAGCATCAGAAAAAGCATTGTGACTGTGACGTCACACGCAAGTATTTTTTTACACACTTCACAGAGGTACTAAGAAAAAAGGAGCTGATTTAAGCTGTTATCAAATCCGTATTGCTCGATTGCTCAAAAACGGTTCGGTAAATTTTGAAAATGTCAATTTCTTCTGTTGTTTTGTAATAATAAATCACCGTGGCGAGGCAGTCAGAGACAAGACTCTAAGGTTGCCACTTACCATCTGCGAGTTTCGTTACTTCGTTTTTACATATATCTGTAAAGATCAACATTGAGGGTCTATTATATATTTAGACGTACCACAACCAACCCACACGCACACCACAACGACACCACAACCATACCACAACGACAACCATGGGCAGCTTCTTGAAGTTGCTTTGATGTGGTCGGGCGATAGTTTATATGAATATCAATAGCTTTATTCACACGGACCACATTCCGCCGTCAAACGCAACCATGTGGTTGGTCTGACTTAACAAGAAGGTGCTTCGTTCACGGAGGAGAAAAAGTCATAACCCCTTTTTCTTCAGCATAGTCGAGTAAAAACCTTTAACCATCTGTGGATACCCAGCTACCCGTGTACCATAAATAGTTGAAATCCGTAAAGCCAATTTAGATAAAGCCATAACGACACATATAAACATACAAAAAAAAAAAACATCGAATCAGTGATCACCAAATGGTCAATTTCACTTTTACAACTTTATAATAGTAGACTATAGGCCCTTAATTGCGTCTATTACAGACGATTTAAGGTGTAATGTTCGGGAGGCACCGTTTTTGGTTGCTGAGAAAAACCGATACTATAGTACTAGAGTGCCCATGGTCTGCGGGCAACAACGGGGGGAAAGATAGCGCGGGTGGGTAGGATTCAAGATGCAAAGATTTATTTGCCGAGAATACAGTTACAAAGTTGTTACATGCAATTAAAAAGTATCATGTATTCAGCCTACATACAGGCATGGCAATATTTAAGATATGTAAAAGTAATGAGTACAAACAATTAATTATAGAAAATAAAATAAAGAATGTCAACAATATAATTCTACCTTATTGTAAAGAAGTGTCCGCGCGCACACTTCAGCCACCCGCGCGATATCTCGTTTGTTTTATAAACTCCAGATGTATAAATTAATTACAGACATAGATATACCTCATGTCATTGTATATACAAAGTTTCGTTACAATCCAACACGCAGTTTTATAATGAGAACGAAACTCCGTTTGTATGGGAAGGTGAAATTCGGCAGAGCTTGCCGGGGACTCTTAATAGCTAAATTTTATTATATACCTACATAGAAAAAATCCAAGACTCAGGAACAAATATTTATGCTTATCACACAAATTTACTCTTGAAAATGAACTACGTCATCGTAAAAAAAGTAATCAAAATTGTTTTATGTACCTTCTTCACTAGATCTCCTCCTTAAAATAGTGTCTGAAATCAAAATAAATAATTATTATCAAATTAGTAGTGTCCCCAACTTCATCAGCGGAGTAAAAAAACATAACCCTCTTTTTTCTTCAGCTTAATTGAGTCAAAATTATCCTATAGCCATCTGTGGATGTTTAGCTACCCGTGTACCATAAGTAGTTGAAAACGGAACAGAGACTAAGCTTCATACAACCGCGCTGCGACAGGTACATTACTACAAGCGCGACGCGCGTGTGAGCGTGACCACAAACTCCTCGTCACGTACACGAAGAAACAGGTTTAGACTAGTTTAGTTTGTGGACCAGCGCAGGGCGCGCACCGCGTCGTGTTGGATTTCGTTGTATTTTTATGAATGTGAAAATGTGGTGGTTTACTGTACTGTGTGTATGAACAAGAATAGGAAAAATAAAGACATATGATATTTTGGCTATCCCAAGGATTCTGTTAGGTAAGTAAAATCTTTAATATCCACATAAATACCTACTTACTTCTATTTTTGCCTACCAAAAAGATATAAGATACTGCTTGAGAAACTTCAAAATAAAAACATTAAATTCTCCGCTAAACAAAAGGCGGTATTCTCGCTAAAGACTAATCTCGTTCAGAAAACCTTTGGGTAGTGGCTTTACACCCACTTATTGTTTTTATCCATGAAAATACGTAGCCTCATGTTTTTTAAACGATTTCAAAAATGGATATTCTATGTTTGTAACTTTGTATGTTTGTCCGCGATTATCTCGCGTTTGGCTGAACCGATTTTGATACGGTTTTCAGAAAAGTGTTTCTTACATTCTGGAGAAGACTTTTATATAAGCAATGGTGTGGTAATGAGTGGATACAAAACCATAGATGGCTACTAAAACTACTCAATAATAATTAGGTATATTTCAATCATTAAAAAAGCAAAATATATATATTTATATATTAAAAAGAACTTTGTCCTTTTTACTTCCAAAAAAAACTAAAAAGCCAAAAATAATGCGTTCCTGTACATTTGAATCACCTTTTGAAGTCTGTGCTAAATTTCATGTTAACTTCTTTATCCAACAGGCACCGACTTCAAAAGGTGATTCAAATGTAATCTGCACAATAAGCGCATTATTTTGGCTTTTCAGTTTTTTCTAAGGCGGGTCTCTTTTCATTTATTTTAATTACTTTGTTTCGGGCGGCAGGAGTGGCTAAAAGCCGTCCGGCGGGAAGACCTACTTTTAAAACTTGATGATGATAAAACAAGGCAACAGTACAGAATCTGTGAGGATGACTCCGAAAAATCCTGTATTATTAAAAACAAGCTAAAAAAATATCTATCGAGCAATGCTCTTTTATAAAAAGAAATAATAAATTATTAATAAACAAAAATTATAAAAACATAATCTTTAGCGTAAGTAATTTGTAGTCAATAAAAAAAAATAACTGATCACTATAATTTTTATTTCGTTATGTCCACCAGTGCCAACCCTACCATATTAGGTATTAATTTTGCGCGCTCTTTGGAAGCTTAGTCTCTGTTCCGTTTCTTTACTCATATGGCCTTAAGCCGTTTGGCGAGATGAAGCCAATATGACACACACAAATATACATAAAATACATATGAAATGTTTCTATTCAGAGCCTAACAAATAGTCCGTATAATTTTATTTCAATATTTTAAATGTACAGAATAAGTAATTATATGATAGCAATAAAATAAATTTAAATATACCTACCATTCACCAGATCGCAATATTTCTCTGGCACTACTATTGCGTCCATATCTATAATAAGAAAGGTTATATTAAAATATCAATTATTAGTTGGATTTTATTATTTTTTCTCTGTATGATAAATAATTCTTGTTTGTATTGATATTATTAAACATTTAATATATCAGTATTTATTAATTCGGTTTTAAGTCTGTGAGCACATAGAATAGGATTCGGCTACGGGCGCAAAAAAAAATGGGATGTTAAACGAATGTTTATTGGAATGCTACGGAGTTTGCTCGGCTATCGGGGCTGGCTCGGCTACCGGAGCTTGTTCGGCTACCGGAGCCAGCTCGGCTACCAAAGTTAGCTCGGCTACCGAAGCCAGGTCAGCTACAGAGCTAGCTCAGCTATCGGAGCTTGTTCGGTTATCCGTAAATCCTGGGTGATAATGAACACCTACCTTTGCATCAAAACGTCAACAGATTTGTATGTAATTTCAAACTATCTCGTACAAGTCCGGGATCTCCGCCAAACAGTTCAAAATTACTAAAATCTATAGATATTTACAAAAAAATAGTGTCCACGGAAGCGAGGTGATTAAAACGCTTCAACATCTCACCTTATCATCATAGCCGTCCATCTTACCGTGGGCGACATCTTAATTAAGAAGTACTCTTACAGTCATCCACATTTGGAGTACCTTTCCGACACTTCAAATACTGCAGTTCACATTTATCTGAAGTTTTGTACGAGGCGTCTATCTGGTTCGGCCGCTTTAACTTGACGCACTGCTTTGGTTCACCCGCAGGGCATTGGACGCGTGTACAGCTGGTATTTGTGTATGCATCTATTTTTATCGAGTACGCTGGGTTCAACACTGTAAATAAACATGAATTTAATTAATGACTATGGACGAGTTGAACTAATTTTGAACAATTCGCAGTAGACATCCTTTCGATGGCTGCTGTGATCTCATCATCATCAGAGAGCACGTTCCTAGTACGTAAGGTATATGGATCTCTTAGCAAGCGGCTCCCGGGAGTGGGATCATCTGTGGTCAATCATCTGAAGGTTGTGAGCTGCTGGACTAACTAGAAGGTTCATATGGTGGGGATCATAATTAGAAACGCCTCTAGACGCCATATTGATTAGCCATATTGACCAGACATGGTGGAAATTTTCATGTCCTGCAGGCCTGTGATAGTTGCGTTTGTCACGCGATAAATAAATGATAAAGCACTTGTCACATTCTGACAGGTATGTGAGTGCGAGAGTGACAGACACTTTATCATATTATATATCGAGTGATATACGCGACCATCATATGATGAATTCTTAGATTGGTCACTTACCACAGGGTATCTGCTATTCTACGCAAGAAACTGTTTTGTATGACCTAGCAGGCTTGATACAAGACTTAGGCTCACTTACATAAGTCATGAATGCATGATGGGGTAAACACAAGTTTTGTAAAGTGTTGGCTTATTACTAAGTGATGGTTGGCAGTCCACAACTGTGCGTTTTTCTAGAAATTTCGTGCCTCGCACGCCTGAACTGTGGAATAAATTGCCGCATGCAGTATCTCCGGACCGATGCGATCTTCAAACCTTCAAGAAAAGAGCGTACTCCCACCCGAAAGGCCGGCAACGCACTTGTGACTCCTCTAGTGATGCAAGTGTCTATGGGCGACGGTGATCGCTTGCCATCAGGCGACCCGTCTGCTAGTTAGCCACCTATGCCATAAAAAAAAAGCGACATGTTACTCCGCTTGTTAGTCTTCGGACTAAGTTTGTTCATAACAAATTGGGCGCAACTGCAAACGCGCTTAATGTGAAAAATAAAGCTCAATTTCTTATTTAAATAATAATTAAATAAATAAATATTACGGGACAATTTTACACAAATTGAACTAGTCCCATGGTAAGGTCAATAAGGCTTGTGTTATGGGTACTAGACGACGATATATTTAATAGATATATATGATATTTAATATATATACATAGAAATCATCCAAGACACAGGAACAAATATTTATGCTCATCACACAAATATTTGCCGTTACTGGGATTTGAACCCAGGACCTCAGCTTCGCAAGCAACTTTACTCCCACTGACATAATCGGTCGTCAAATATACATAATATTAACGGTAACGCCAAGAGATTTAAATTTAATCTTGCTTATCCAAGAGACAAGTCAGTCAAATAGCCTAACTGGCTGCAGTTTACACATAATACGATTTTAAAAGTAAAGATAAGATGAAGCACACAGGAGACAGGACGAAGACCCTCAACAAGATGGACTGGTAGTCAGATCGAAATCGCCAGGAACCGGTCGATAACGATGGTGCACGACCGGTCCCTGTAGAAATCTTTGTAAATGGCCTTTGTCCAGCATTGGACATCTTCAAGCGATACGATGATGATGACCTCCCCTTTCAACAAAATCTTGTTCAGAATGCAGCCAAACTGACGTCACCAGCGGCCGTTCGCGTCCCAAATTTTTAACCGCCATATTTTTAACTGACACATTCAATCGCCTAAATCCACGGAACGAACGACACCTAAATTTTGATTTGTAATTCCAAAGTTCTGGAATAATAATATTTTTTTAATATCAAACAATACTTATCATTGAAGATCCACCTAGGCTATTCCCGATACCCTAAAACGGAACCTGGGTCCCAAACAATCTACATCCGTAAACTTTTCTGCAAAGCTTTCCTTATTAATAGGCACTAATGAGGAAATCAACTGTTATTCTTTTAACGTAAGAGTTCCAGGTAGTGAAAATATAAATATGCTAGAAAGTGCCCGCAACTTTTTTTGCGGAGGAGTAAAATTAATGACTCCTCTTTTTTTTCTTCAGCGTTGTCGGGTAAAAGAATCCTACAATCATCTGTGCATTAGCGGTTGCCATATATTACTACAAGCAATGTACCTATCAAAGTAACTCACATAGCAAAAGTATTAACATCATCTTGACTGCAATGTATGGTTATGTTAACTAAAAGGTAGGCAAAATTCTTAGTGATTTTTCCTTAAGAATCTTACTTAGTGTCATTAATAAGCAAAATTAAAGAGCTATTTGTATTTTTAGTACTTCGAGTACTTTAATTAGTGATTTTAGTGCTTTTAGTAGTAAAAATACGAATAAATCTTCTCTCATTAGTAAGTAGTGTTTGGATGGGTGTTTCTGAAATTAAGTGGTTATTTATTATTACTTGAATAATAAGGCATTATGGCACTCATCCAATGTCCCGGAGTGAGGAAACGTGGGGATAGTCACTCCCCTTCCAAAATCGTACATGTCCATTGGCAAATTCCAAAATATAGACAATTAATGAAATTTTTTCGCCGGTAACGGTAAAATATCATAACTTTTTGTTTTGCTTTAGTAGGTATGTATACTATTATAAAGTTGTAAAAATTAAATCTCTGTACATAGAATATATTTTCAAAAAAACTATTGTAACGGACTACTTAGAGGACACTGAATGAAAAAATAGTTTTTTTGGATTTTTTGTATGTGTCGTGTCGGATTCATCACGCCAAATCGGCTTAACGGATTTCAACTATTTTTGGGTACAGGGATAGTTCGGTATCTCCAGATGGTTATAGGACACTTTTTACCCGACTACGCTAAATAAAAATGAGGGGTTATGATTTTTTCTCCTCCGCGTACAAAGTTGTCCTTCTAATAGTCAAATAAAAAAGCCAGCCACGAGCTTGTCGGACCATGCTCTCAGTGTGAATACCGCTGTTGTTGATATGAAAAATGCTCACTACAGATGAAAAAAATGCTATATAAAAAAGTGCACTAGCAAAAGAGCGTATCTCCAAGGCACTTACGTTTTTTTGTTGACAATTAGAATGAGCCAATATTTTACAAGGTATGGTCATTCAAAAACCATTTCGACGAATAGGTTTAATATACCGCTTGCAATTATTAGATTTCAAGAATATGATTTCTGGGATAAGTTATTCGTGTTTTTAATTTTGACTTTAATTTGCCCTTGACAAACCCTAGCACAGACGTCAGTCAGTAGTGACGTCACTCAAAATATCTCCAAGGCAATAAACAAACTAAATGCATACAAATGTAAATCGTATGAAATTAGTATCTTAGAATAGCCTATTTAACGATAAAAATAAATAAAAACAAGGGCATTTTTTTAGCAAATACCAATTATAAGCGAATAACCCAACTCAAATCAATGACATGGTTAAATTACATACCTAATAACAATAACTTTTTAACTGAATGCATTTCATAGTTGACTTAATTTTACGATAAACGGAATAAAAACCAATGGTGAATACCATAAATTTTCATCAACTGTGACTGGACCCTGGCTTTGTTGGTACAGAGCTTGAACCCCTGCACACCACAAGAGCACTGGTTCAAATCCAGTCAGGGGCTAATAGTAGCTTATACAACTGATACATTATGAGAGGCCTTAACATCGAAAATATAAGCTATTCTTAAGTAAGATTTTTGTCAAATCTAGTATATGATACAGGCTGGTTTTCTGATGTGTTTTTTGACTAAACCTATTCAGTGATTAACGCGCAAACATGTTTGTTGAAAATTTCCTCGATAGAAAAGTTAACCGAAAACGCGTCTTCATTTTCCATTTTTTGTCTAGTTTGTACAAACGACAGATTAATAAACGGCAAAATTATGTAAAAATGTCATTCTTCTCTTTATCTTTAACGTGATTTACTTAAATGTTAACAAAACATAATAATATCTTCGATTTCGTTGTACTTTGACATGTGGACCTACGCCAAAAAACTCCGAGCATATGGTGTATTAGTTTTCTATTTATTTGATACGCGCGAGCAATAAATGCATCCGTTATTACAAATTCCGCTCATTGGCCCGGTCAGCGTTAGGGGCGTGATTTACGAATGACGATGCAGGTCCTTAAAAACGAGTGCGGTTTTGTTAACTTTTTTAATCGTTATATAGTTATAAAAATTGGTTGTCTGTAAAGTTTACGTGGAAGAGACATAGATACGCCACAAGCCGAACGCTCGGCTCGTAACAATGAGCGGAACGTGACACTTTTCGTGCGTACAGCCAGCATTCATCGATTTATAAGACGTTATCACATCAAAGAATAATATTATAATACAGAGGTAGATTGTACAGGAAAAAATCAATGCCACCCACTAAACTACAAGCAAGATTTGAACCTGCGTCCTATTCTTCAACGCAGAAGTGCTCTGACGAGCTGAGCTATCGCAACTTACGTACGTGGCTTGAAATTTTCGAACACAATCTAGTTAGGATTAGTAGCGCTCTCTGTCTTTTTTATTTAGACATACAAAGCATATTAGCTATCATACTCCAAGACATGCGTATCACGGTACGTCTCTGTCGCATTGCTTCTCCAGCATGTGTTAGGAGAGCGAGAGAGATAGCATATTATATAGTAGTTTATGCAACTGATACATAACCCTTATCGCAATACAACTAAACGGGGCTTAATCACGTATGAGTATGATTTATTTAATTACCTTTCGTTGGTAATTCTTCGACGTTTCGGACGTCGCGTTATGTCCATGGTCTCGAAGAACAAATCCATACTAATATTATAAATGCGAAAGTGTGTCTGTCTGTATGTCTCTTACCTCTTCATGCTTAAATGGCTGAACCGATTTGGATGAAATTTGGTATCGATATAGTTTGAATCCCGGGGAAGGACACAGGCTACTCCTTATCCCGGAAAAGTACCCTTATTCGCGATAAACGAATTGAAGCCGGACGAAGTTGTAGGCAGAAGCTAGTAATTAAATAAATCTTAATTATACGCGAATAAGCACCGTTTTGTTATGTTGTGATAATGAGTGAAGATTTTATAAGTTTAAATCAATGATATATCCCATTTTTGACTGTATTACGGTAAAATTAAGTATCCTATAACCATCTGAATGACCATCTACCTGTGTACCGATAATAGTTCAAACCTGTACAGCCGTTTTGGCGGAATGAAGCCACAATGACACACACAAACATACAAAAGTGATGTAAACATAGTACGTATCGTACTTTTTGTTTTACAAATATCATGATAATAATCACAATTTTTGTAATTTATTAGTGGATCAATCCACTAGCGTTATTATTATAAACAAAGATCAGAAACACATGAAAAAAAAAATTGACGATACTGGACTTGAACGTAACTTCATAGTTCTGCACTAGGTGGCGCTAACGGCTAAAGGTGCGTCCACATTTGTATCATTTGCCCGTTTCAGATCATCGTCGCGTAGCATGATCGCGTGTCACGATCACGCGTTTGGACGTTGCGCCGATTCGATCACTCGAAATCCATTTGCTACGCGTATCACACACTTGTATCGGAAGAGTGCGGCATTATCGGCGCGCCGACAGTAAGCGTTCAAGCAGCGCGACACGCAGTCATGCTACGGCACGGTGATTGGATACGAGCAAATGATACAAGTGTGGACGCACTTTAAAGAGTCGGATGCACCATACAGAGATCCATAAGCAAGAACAGATGACAAAATTCGTCGACTACTGATATGGACGATTAGCTCAGATGGTAGAGCGTGCTGCCCCTGTCTGGCTCAAGGCACTGGTTCAAGTCCAGTATCGTCAAAAAAATTTTTTTCATTTCTTTCTGATCTTTGTTTATAATGGCACGTATCGCTTTTTTTTAAATAACTTCAATGTGCAGACGTTTCATTTTTACACGTTCATAATGGCATAGATGCAAAAGATAATAAAAGGTGACTTTAGACATGAAATCATAAAGTTTCATATGTATGGTTTATCCCTCCGGAACTATGTATTTTTCCGGGAACAAAACTAGCCTACGTTTTTTCTTTCAGGTAACAGACAGTTTCGCGAGCTTGTGCCTGAGTTTTTTGAGAAAAGAGAAGCTTAATAGCATAGCAATAAAATGTCTATAAAACGTACATCAAATTAATTGAAATCAAAGAAACTGCAGCAATTAATTTTGTCATGCCTACGACCAAATCTATACGCAAAGTTATCAGGCGGTGTGCGATGTTTATGCTAGCTTTACTAGGTATGTTTTTATTAAATCTATTTAATAAGTATTTATCGAAACTAGTCTGTATCGATGCGACCTTCAAGCCTTCAAAGAAAGAGCGTACTCCCGCCTGAAAGGCCGTAACGCACTTGTGACTCCTCTGGTGTTGCAGTCGACGGTGATCGCTTACCATCAGGCGACCCGTCAGCTCGTTTGCCTCCTATGTCCTAAAAAAAAAAGTGTCTAGCCTCGAATGGGCAGCGTTTGGAAAACTGTGAAGTATCTTCTCGGCCAGGACGCCTCACTGCTTGAAGACCAACCAGTGTGTATTACCGGTGATGACCTACGGAGCCGAGACGTGGTCTCTAACTGTGGGCCTCAAAAGGAAGCCCAGAGTCACTCAGCGAGCTATGGAAAGGGCTATGCTCGGGATCTCTCTATGAGATTGAATCAGAAATGAGGAGATTCGTAGACGAACCAAGGTCACCGACATAGCAAACGGGGTAAGCAAACTGAAGTGGCAATGGGCAGAGCACATAGTTCGAAGAACCGATGGCCAGTGGGGCAGAAAGGCTCTCGAATGGTCAATATCAGCGCAGTGTGGGAATGCCAAGGTGTTCGGACTACCTGATTTTGCGGGGACTCGCTTGATGCGAGTCACAAATGTATTATTTTATGGAAACTTTTAAGTTATCGATTATTTGTTTTACAGTGTTTTCTTCGGGAAGTTCAAACGCTCACAATGGCAGTATCAACCCACATTTAAAGTGCTCAAGTAATATGAAATGTCTAGAAAGCGACGCGCTGCTCTGCGTCAATGTAAAACATAATGAAGAAGTGTACATACCTGACTATATAAAAGTACAAAATAAGTGTGAGATGGAAAAGCTCAATTGTCATGAAGGTGTGTTTAATTTGTTTTATTCAATGGTATCAAACGGTCTAAAGGCCCTAGTCCCACCGCCGGCGAGAAAGCGAGCAACTTTCGTTTATTTTCTCGCCCAACTCGCTCAAGAAACGCACAATAGATGTAGACGCCGTGTCAATAAAAGAGATACGTATATCAGAGAATTTTTGCTGGCAGTGAGAACAGCCAGCGTAATATGTGTCTCTTTTACTAACACGGGCTCAATATCTTATGTTCCTTGGGCGAGAAAATCGCCGAAAGCTAATCGCTTCCTCGCCCTTGGTGGAACCAGTGCCATAAGCGAGATTGTTTGTCTAGCGTCACTAAAGTAGGATTCCTTTATGCCGATAAGTCAGAAGATTTTAATACAAAAAAAAAGCATTTAATTCGGACAACGTAATCCATATAGTATTAGTATTGCAATTAACTTAAATGACTATGCTAGTACCTAAGCTTAAATGCTTCTTTTCACTATAGCGAGCACTGTGCTGCACGCCCCGAATTTATCAATTTTATTTATGCGTTCAGACTTTAACTATCTAAAAGTGTAAATATATTATTTTGAAAAAAAAAATGTTACGAGATTTGCGACTTTAGCCGACGATAGATTTCTTAAATCTAGCAAAAAATTCTGCGTAAGTTATCGAGTTTGAAAATCAAGTGAGAAAAAGCGGTTTCTACAAACCGCGGAAAAACAAACAGACAGAAAACAAAGGAATCTTATAAGTTTTAAATTTATTTTATTTATATAGATTTTAGTGTTAAATTTTAAAACTGAACTGTTCTCTGTATTTGCATGTTGTGTCTACTGTTTTAGGGTGTGCAATAATGTCCAAGCAGTGATTTTCAATATTGTTATTTAGTACTTTGTAACATCCAATTTGTAGACCTTATTAAAAAAAAAAAAAAGTTTTCGTTTCTACGGACAAAGTTTAAAAATAAATGATGGCTTGTGAACTGACTCGTATCATAGCGATTCGTATTTTTTTTTGTGTGGGTTACATTTACTTTTCTTTCAGGTGTCAAAGTGACGGTAGTTCCGATGAAAAAGTGCCTTTCTGAGAAAAACACACTAAATCTGCAGGACGGTAAATACACTAATAAAATAATACACCGTTTACGCGCTAGAAAAACAATAGTACATTTCGATGCTTGGAAAGTATGTCATTACTTCACGAGTACCGAGACTAGGGACGAGAGGAATGACATTTCCGCACGTGTATCGAACGGCGGTTTTAAATACATGCTTGCAGTAAAAAAAACGCCTCTTATTTAATAGGCGTTTCGACAGCTATTCCGTTCCATTCAGACAACTTATTAAGAACGGTTTTTCAATATTCCATATTTAAAACCAACGTGTTATAATGATAAAAAGGTAAATAATAAAATATGAAATATGTATATTTTCCGTATTCTTATATTGCCAGTAGGTTTTTATGTTGATTATACGACGTTTAAAGGAAACTAATATTAACACTCATCAATCAGTAGTCTTGAATTGGAAAAAGTATAAATTTAAAAAAAATGGAAAAGTAAAAAGCACTTTCCGCACGCTACAAACACCTTTTCACCTCACTAGCTCGGCAAATCAGAAATCCGCGTGCAAAAATCTGTTTTATCCGGTAGCGTGCAGGAGTAATTTAATTTTAGAACTTAAAACATTTAATAAGTGCATTTTTTTACTATGTTACGAGTATGTTTTAAACGTTCATCATCATCATAATCATTTCTGCCATATGACGTCGACTGCTGGACACAGGCCTCCTCAATCGGTTTCCACATGAGCCGGATAGAGGTAACTCGTATCCAGCGAGTCCCCGCAACCCTAACCTGGTCATCCACCACCTTGCGGGTGGCCTTCTCACGCTGCGCTTGCCGGTAACGGTCTCCACTCGGAAACCTTTCTGCCAAAGTCCATCGGTTCTTCGAACTATGTGCCCTGCCCATTGCCAATTCAGTTTGCTTACCCTGTTTGCTATGTCAGTGAACTTAGTTCGTCTACGTAGTTCCTCATTTCTGATTCGATCTCGTAGAGAGATCCCGGGCATAGCCCTTTCCATAACTTACTAAGTGACTCTGAGCTTTCTTAGAGGCCCGTAGTTACAGACCTCATCTCGACTCCGTAGGTCATCACCGGTAATACACACTGGTTAAAGACTTTCATCTTTAAGCACTGAGGTATCTTGGACGATTGATCTCTTCCTCGATTGAGCTCTGCCTCTGAGTTGGACCTGCCTAACGGATTGTTGGTCCTAGATAGACGTATTCGTCGACAACGTCGAGTTTTAAGCGTCAGTATCACTAATATTAAATTATACAATTTTGTTGTTTCTTGGTTGTCTTTTTGCACTTCGCTGTAGTGAATAAAGTTCTGCGCCACTTATAAAATATCAATCAGGCACGAGAGTACCTTGAAAGCCTCGCTACGCTCAGGAATCTATTTTTAACAGACGAAAGAAAATAAAAGATATCAAGACGACGTTATTATACCACAAGCGAAGCTATTTTAGATTCCTTCACTGATGGTACGGACAGACGTGCTAAAAAAAAGCATGCTCATAAGCTTATTTAAAATTTGCATGCTCTGCAACTGTTCACATTTGCCAGCAATAAGCATGCCTGTTTTAAGCATACCTACTCATAAATAA
This sequence comes from Hedya salicella, assembly GCA_905404275.2. NCBI lineage: Eukaryota > Metazoa > Arthropoda > Insecta > Lepidoptera > Tortricidae > Hedya > Hedya salicella. Next base: position 3,448,313 of record FR990120.1, read on the forward strand.
GCATGCTCAAACTGTTCGACTGTTCAGCCGCGCTCGGAGCACGCCCCCTTCTACCCGCGCCTCAGTCGGTTGATTTTTTAGCACGCTCTAAATAAGCATGCTCATTACTAGCAATTTTGTTACACACGTGCTACTAATGAGCACGTCTGCCCGTACATTTACTCGGTTCTCAATGAAATAATAGCACTCCATATACATGTAACACAAACTGAAAAAAAAATCAGCAAACAGCAATGTGTAGCACATGAAAGTAGCATTAATTGTGTCCCCCACCCCACCTCTATTTTCTAAACCGTATGTCAAAAAATATGAAAAAAAAAACAAAAGTACAACTTAATAAATACTTTAAATGAAAATTATTTTCACCATGATCGGAAATACCGTTTTTGAGTTATTGCCAAAAAACTATGTTTCTCGACAAAAGGACGTGAGTGCCGTGAAGATATGCTTTTTTGCTAGTGTTCTTTTTCATATCGTATTTATTTCATCTGTTGTGCATTTTTTTGTATGAACGGCTGCGGAACCCTACACTGAGCATGGTCCGACATGCTTTTGAACGGTTTTCCAGCACTATGTTTGTAATAAAATGCTCGCTCTCTCGCTTTCGTGCGGTTAACTTTCTCGCTCGCTGTTACGTGCGGCTTTTGATAACATCCAAGAAAATACTGATTCCGACGAATTGAGAACATCCTCCTTTTTTTTGGGAGTCGGTTAAAAAGAGTGTACGCGTAGCTGCATGTACGGACATGGCGTTCTAGGACACGCATAACCGACTACGCGTACCAATGAACGCGCTGCCCGTACGCAACTTAAGAGAGCAGAGTGAGGGCCGACATGTACTGTTATCTGTTCGCACTTTACTATTATATATTATCACTTGATATACTAATTTGCTTACGTGTTTCCCTCAGGTCAAAGCGCACGACGAATAATAAATCATGAACATATGAAAAAAATATCCGATACCCAAGTGAATATGCAAATTATCGAGGTCAATTTAAAGTCCAAAAATCAGGATACGAGCAAACTAGGGGAATGGAGTGAGTAAAATAAAATTAAGATTACATTTCGATGCATCCTCCATATTAAATTAACTTTGTAGTTCTTCTGTACAGTATATGTACTTTGTACCCACCTAGTATCATAGTCAAAAAAAGTCATGATTGAAAGTCGGAATAGGTATAGCTTCACCCACCCCCGCTGTCAGCAATAGAGTCGTTGTTATATATTTTTTGATTGAATGAATAAATTATTAAATGATTGATGAACCGTAAACTGATTCATAAAAATTTAATATCAATATAATATATTGGTAAGTGTATAATGTTGTACCTATTCAAGGTCCTCAACAAGATCGTTCTCGATACATAAATGGATTTTTCAGAAGTTGAGAAACCGTATAACGCCAGCTTATATGGAACGAAGATGAAGATAATATGTAAAATTTTGGAACTTTACTTCCAGTTGCAAGTTGTTCCAGCTCTTGAATACATAAAAATTTTAGCAAACAAGTGAAATGTATTTAAATGTTACACATTATAAAATCTACACAGAATGCATTTATCATTCAGTTATTCATTTATTCAAATAAAAAAATATACAGTTACCAGTTCATTTTCCAGTTTAACTTTGAGTCTATATGCTCACCGAGAAAATTCACTGAATCTACTTGACTTTAATCAGTTGACTCAACTTGACCGGTTTCAATCGTAAAGACTTTCAGCACATCTTCATTTCTAGCAGTACTTTTGAATAGTAATGAGTGTGTTTTGTTTGTCACAATTTAATTCCAGCCTATTTATACTGAACCATGATTGAAAGGCCTTTAATACTTCATTCACTCGGTCATTTAATTGCAAGATGTTTTCTGCCGATATAATTGCGGAACTCCTCTAGAAATCGGGGTCAGTTTTGAGTAATGTTTTATACAACGGTGACTCCACCGCATTACCTGTCCCATAATGCCACCAGGAACCTAGCCCTATTCATTACTTAATTATTTCCAGGTAGTACACCGGTGCGTTACGGTTTCGTCGTGGACGTTGCGGGTTACAGTAGGAAGTGGTTGTTACCACACATCCAAAATGTGATCAAACACATTACCCAACTTGTTTCGAATGATCTGTCAAATTACATCACAGATTTGCTGTTGACTGTTTATGCTTGGCCCGGTAAGTTAGCAAGCTTTTTTAGGGTTCGTACCTACCCAAAAGGTAAAACGGGACCCTATGACAAAGACTCCGCTGTTCGCCTGTCTGTGTGTCTGTCTGTCCGTCACCAGGCAATCTCATGAACCGTGATAACTAGACAGTTGACATTTTTACAGATGATGTATTTCTCTTGCCGCTATAACAACAAAAACTAAATAATGTCTGTCTATGTGAGTAACCAATATAAAATCATCGAACACCGCGTACATTTTGCTTAGGAATAGGGCTCTGCTAACACTGGATTTTCAGAGATACGGCCGTTTGAAGCGTATATTTTACACTTTGATATCATAACAAAATATGTATTAATATCAACGCACAAGTTTATACAAAAATTGTACAACAAACAAAACTTGCCGATCTAGAAATGGTCGTTCAATTTACTAGCAACATCTAGCGGCAAATTCCAAAACTAAGTAAACATAAACGTTTAACAACTTATAAGAATAGTGTATGATTGAACAGGGCGTATCTCAGAGATACCGCCTTTCGGCTTAGCAGGGCAATGCTCGTCACACAATTTTTTCCCTTACCAGAATTTGAACCCAGGACTTTCAGCGTTGCAGGCAACGTTACTCCCTCTGAGCTAAACCGGTCGTCATTTTGTAATTGTGCCGGTGGTTTCCATCCGTTCACTAATTAATCGAGTAAATATTTCATTTAAAATTTGTCCTTGTCCATCACTGGGTCCAAGCCCAATACTGGGTACGTGTCCATTACTGGGCCCATATCCATTACTGGGTCCACGTCCATTACTGGGTACCCTTATTCGATTATGAGTTATCTTTCAGTTTATAACGGTACGTACGTTACCCGGACGCAGAATTTGGAGCAATTTGCCAAAGCTGTAGACCACCTAGGTGCCCTGGAGGAAGGCAACAAGACATGCGCACAGGCCGTGTTTCAGGCAACGATAGCCGCTATGGAGAAGGCTATGCCAAAAACACACCTGTATGTGTTTGTGGGCGGGATGCCTAGTAAAGAGGACGTGAGGTACAGGTCTGAGGTCCAGAGGCTTGCTCAGGAGAAAAACATTGAGGTATATAATGGGAAATGGATGCAATTTTTCATAAATCTTGAAATTTTGTTCATATTTAAGAATAAGCCTCCTTATTATCAGAAAAAAATATAGATTTTTCTATGGCTTGGAAAAAAATAAAAAGAAGAAAAAGTGTTTGTGGGCCTGTATACCTGCCTTATACGGTATAGGCCATACGGCAAATGCAGCATTGAAAGTAATTGTACTCTTATTCTTGATGTTACCAAATGAAATAGTCACCTAGCCTAATAAAATACGAAAACTTGAAGAATACATTGAATAATATAATAATAATAAAATAATACATTGACAGCGATTTTAATCGGAAATATCAATGCTGCTCTTGCCGTACCGTATAACACGGGCATGTAGACCCACCAACACCTCTTCATCTTTTTTTTCTAAGCCCCAGAATATTCCGTATTTTTTTTCTGACAATTTATGTAAGAATGTCTCTGATATTTAATGCTTTAATCGAAAATATTCCAACCTTAACTAGACTCTGGCTAATGAAAGATGAGACTAGAATCAACGGTCAAAGTAAAATGTAGCTGCGGTGTTTACAAATTTTAATGTTTTTCTCATTAACTATTTACTTAATGATTGGGTACTTCCTTGTAGTCAACATAAATGATATCACGCTTGCAGTTAAATGTTATTTCTGAAAGTACGTAGAAAACATTCATGAATGCTTATTTTTAAGCTTTTGGCGATTTTAAAATGATCAAAAACTAAAACTAAGGAGGCAATCTGACCGTATATAATTATGACGTCATAAACCTTTTTTCCTTTAAATCTTCCTACTTTTTGGACTGTTTTGAAAGTTCATAAAAAGGAACTGATTTGATCTGTCAGTCGAGTACCCTATTAATGACAAAATAAATACATTTTTAAATTTCGCGGTTGATGCCCGTCTCACCTTTCATTAAGCAAGTATTACAGTAGTACCAGGAATATAAGTTACATCGGCAATCTTCGGCCACACCGACGAGTGCTAACAAGTACCGAATGTAACCGAACGTGTGACCGTTTCAATAAAGACCTTGTTTCACTATACATACGGTACATATGCAATGACAGGTGAACTCGTGCTGCTTTTGGCCAGTGGACGTTGAAGATTTTACCCGCGCAAACGCGCTGCCTTATAATTGGTTAATCTGTTTTCAAAAAATGCTTTCTGCGCAGGTACATCGCTGTAACTTATATTTGTGGTACTACTGTACACTTTGCTAAATTTAGCATCTTAAATGGGGGAGAGGAGTTAAAGCGTCTCACTTCAACGTATAGCTACTTCCCTGTCGTTAGCATCCTAATTAGGACAAGTGTATAAGACAATATTGTAATAGTTAAATGGTACACGCATATTAATTGTTTTATATACTCTGAAATTTAGAATTTTATTCTAGACATATTCTGGATTTTTTTTTCTTTTTTATTAACAATCCTTTTGGGATTTATCTTATTAATTATTTTAATTTTTGAAATGATAATTTTATCAATAATAAGTAAGTATTGTACTTAAGTAAAATTCCCTGATTAGGTTTTTCTGGGTTTTCCCTAATCCTTGCAACAAATGTTGGATCATATTGTATGTTTCCCAGCAAAGACTTATCTCATTATAACTGACAGTTCGAAAGTGCTTGTATCTAAGCCTACTTGAATAAAGGATATTTTGATTTGATTTGATTTGATTTGTAATCCATCTTTTAGCCAGACTCTAAACTTGTTTGATTCTTCACAGGTGAATTTCGTAGGAACTGGACAGTGTTCTAATTGGACTGGTTATGAGACGGTAGTCCACATGTTTTACAATGTAGCTGCTTACACGAAGGGACAAGTGCTTAAGATACAACCGAAGGACATGCAAGATGTGGTAACTAAACCTTTTTTGACGTAATAACGTCTTATAAATCGATGAACGCCGGCTGGACGCACGAAAAAGTGTCACGAGCCGCTCGTTACTATAAAACCTGCTGTGCACGTATGTGCTCCTGGTACTGCAAAACTAGGGTGAGTCTCTAATCTAACTCTGAGTTGAATAAGTTAACTCGGGACTGCGCAAGTGGCCCTTAATGACTGATTACGGAAAAGTGTCACCTCTCGTTAATCTGCCATTAATAACTAACGGGACATGGTGAAATTGGGCCTAACACACTAACTGTTTCTACGCAAGCTGTTGTCATAGTACTCGTACCAGGAGTACATAAATGTGAGAAGCTAGTCGAATCTTTTTCGTTATCACGTAAAAGTTATCGTTCGTAAACTGACTTTACTGACAACCAATTTTTTATTGTAAACTAAACCAGTAAAAAAAAACCTTACACTCATCTATCATCATAAATAAATAATTGCGAGCAAGCCAAATAGTCCCATGGTAAGTTTAATAATGTTTGTGTTATGGGTATAGTTGGAGATTTCTACCATCTGTCTTTTGACATATGAAAAATGGTGTAAATAGTCATGAGGCAAAAGCATTCCACTGCTTGCCCACTATAAAGCATTAGAATAACATTATTTACTGTTTTTGGATGAAAAATAAGCCTACGTCAGTTTAATACAAGAATACGTCCCAGAGCCTCTCCACCGTTTAGCAACTTATTCATGGCTGACAGCAGTAAGCCATGAATAAGTTGAACAGCCATGGAGACGTTTTCGACACATCCCTGTACCTGAAATGTATGCGTATGGCATCTCCAGTGGTTTTTTTTTCTTTTATTATAAAATAGATGGGCATTTGACCGCAATCTCACCTGTTGTTAAGTGACGATGCGGTCAAGGATGTATCATGCCCGTCTAGAAACAGCCTATTCACTCTTGTCTTGAACACGCCCAAATTATAATGGTCGGGGAACACACTCGCAGGCAACGAGTTCCACTCCTTTGCGGTACGCATGATAAAAGTTGCACCAAAGCGCTTCGTGCGGATTCGCGGAATATTCACCACGTGCGGATGGAACGAACGCACGCGTCATGTGTCCCGATGATGGAAAGGGGCTGGTGGAATTAAATCATGTAATTCCCTCGCACACTCACCGAAATGTAACCTGTAAAAGACCGACAAACGAGCGACCCTACGTCGATACTCAAGGCTCTGCAGCTAAATACTCTAAGACATTTTAGGATGGTTATGGGATATCTTTAGTCGACTCCGCTGCAGCATAGAAGAGAGTAATGACTTTTTCCACGTCCGGATTGTACGTGCTGTTTATTTTGCAGTTGCATCACTATACCATGGCCACAGTACTAGAGTTTGAAAGAAATGTGATTATATCACAAGTTATTGAAAATAACCAACTCGAGGACACTACAATACAGGTAAATATTACTATCATCGTACTTCTAGTTCTAGGAAAGTAATGATATTTTTAAATAATTGGGAAGTTGACAATATTTTTTATTCACCAAACAAAGTATGTAATTCATTGAAATAAAACAATTTAACGGATTATATCGCGTATATTATCTCATTTTAGTTCCCGACGTTTCGGAAGCTTTCCAGCTTTCCAGCTTTCCATGGTCACGGGAGGACCTCCCGTCCTCCCGTGACCATGGAAAGCTGGAAAGCTTCCGAAACGTCGGGAACTAAAATGAGATAATATACGCGATATAATCCGTTAAATTGTTTTATTTCAATGAGTAATAATCGCGGAAACAGAAGAAAATATTAAAGTATGTAATTCTTATTTCTAAAACAGTTTCTTACAAAACTGTATTGTTTGGCTGCAGGCATGTTTTAGAACGACCTCTCAGGGCCGATTCCACCAACAATCAATTTACACGAGAGTGGCTAACCCAGTATAAACTAAATCTAACGATTTACTCAATGGTTAACTTCATATCCATTTCACCACGCTAGTCTACGGATAACAATCTCTCGCATAGTTACTAAGTAACATTGAACGAATGCATTGAATGAAATCGTAATGCACCCACAGTAAGATAGACAATTTGTCCCATGCTGAGCAATAGTGCTGCGTATTTTTTTAATTTATTCGAGTAATACATCAATTGTGAAGTAAGTATTGAATTCACTCGACAGTGACAATGGCAATATTAATCTACATCTAACAGCTTACTCAGCCAAAATTGGCGGTGTAAGATTATTCTCTAGTTTAGACATTTTATCTTTAGGTTAATTATTGGTGAAACGTAAAATGAGTTTACTCACGTGTAATTAATGATTTATTATTGGAATAAGGCTTATACTACGTCGGTGAAATTGACCCTCAATAAAAGAAACATTGGTGTAAAAACTACTTTAATTTCATAAAAACTCACCGTGATACAACAATGTTTAAAACAGTTTTTGAACAGCCCAAAAAACGCTCCAAATAAAAGCCTATAAACGCGTGACGTCACAAGTTCCTACCTTGTATGGAGAAATTAATATTTTTGTTTTGCACAAATGTTAAAACTTTCGTTTATCAAAACGGTTTCATATTTTTTCATGAAATGTGTAGTTACTTTTACTATACATTTCATGGATTATTCAATGATAGTATTAGTTATAATAATATAATATTTGTCGGAGTGCAAGAAACGGGACGTCAAATCCTACCAGATTTGGGTGAGTCTGGAAGTGAAGGTTGGCAGCAGTGTGTGAACTGTCAGTGAAGTTTGCGCGGAAAACGAAGAACACCTGATAGCTGTCATAGTCAAGCGTCAAACGTCATCACTTGCTATTGCGGCATCGAACTGAACGGACGTGCTACCAACCTCATTCCGGCTTCACCGCGTTCCGATAGAAATCGAAATCCATTTTCATCAGTGTTGTGTTTGATTATTTTGAGCTGATTGTTTTTGGATTTGTTCTAATTAAACCTGAAAAGTTTAAATAAAGTTTTATTTTGATTGACTGCAATGAGCGACAATTTAGAAAGTAATAGACCTCCGCCCGGTTCTCTTATTTTTCGCAGAAAATTGTTACGCCGATTATCACTTCCCAACTCCCGTTTCGCGGAATTTTATTTCGCCGACCTTTCATTTCCCAACTTATCAATTGCCAACTTATTATTTGCCAACCTCACCGTTACCAACTTAACTTTTGGTCTGTGTTTTGTTACGTAAATTTTTAAAATGCCACCTTTCATGTAGCAGAATGTTTTAGTTGGCATAATATACACTTAGTTGTTTATTGTTTACCAAAAATGTAGGTATGTGTAAATTTACCAATTACAAACTAATATTTCAAACTAAAAATTAAAATCTATTCTAAAAGTAAATTATAAATATATGTATAATATGTTTTTTTTTGTAATACTTGCAAGCATTTTAATATTACCTTCATGCAAGCAAGCAATCTGACGCTCCGCTCGCTTCGCTCGCTCCGCTATCCATGGTCATAAAACAAACCTAACCTAACCTACAGTTTTTGGGTTTTGACCCATATTCCATTTTCTCGCAGTTACTCTTCCTTGCCAGAGTTTCGGCCAACCAAAAAATATGTAAGCATTGGTATGTATCTTTTTCTTATTTGTAACTTGCCTAATGTATGAAAAGAGAACTGTTCCATCAACGAGACGTTAATCGTCCAAAAGTTGTTCGACCAAGTGAACGATTTGACTAATGATTAGTCTGCCAAAAGTTTAGAGGCATAATAATAATCTGCTTTACAATACTTCTGCCAAGTGAAAAGTTGTCATACAAAAATTTGGTAATCGTTAGTTGTCAAAGTGAAAAGTCGGCGAAACGTTAGTTGGCAAATGAAATTCGGCCAAAAATAGTTTTGCGAAAAGGCAGAACACCCCTCCGCCCATGCCCCTTCTACATATTAATATTTTCGTACTTTAAAAATGCCCATTATACATGCTAAGGCTTGTTTCACGAGTGTTTTACGGTCTAATTATGAACAGTTGCATAAAGTACTCTATCTAAATCAATATTATTAAATCCTCTTTGATGTGTTTCATGCTCAATGAGTCAACCACGTGTTTATCGGGAAAGAACCCGGCGCTCATACTCTCAGCCTTACGTGCCCTCATGACTACATCATTTATTTTCTTTATTTATTTAATCTTTATTGCAAAAAAGACAAACTTATCGTACAAAAGGCGGACTTCATTCCCTTCCAGTCAATCTTCGTCAAACTGAGTAATTGTGGGCGGTGCAACTAATGCATAGATATTTTTGAAAGATAAATACTTACATTTATACATATACATGTAATATATACTTATGTACATATTATATAAATTCAGATGAAACAAGCTAATCAGAAAAGCTAAGAGTTTGTAGTTCAGTGTTAAATTTTTCGAAAGCGCACTTCTTTGGGCTTAGGCTTGTTCAAATTCAAATTGCTTATTTGCTCAAATTATGGTACATAGAGCTGGCCCATAGATTTTTAGCACGGCACAATTTGCCCGCAATTGGCATGCAAAAGATGGACGTTACTTAATATGTAATACATTATTTTATTTTACTGTCATTTATCATGTCTAATACTTATCATTTATCATTTTATAGAAAATACATTATTGTTAAAGGTTATGAGAATGTTGAATGTCAAAAGAATTTAAAATATGGATTTAGGTATACGCTTATATTTTTTCATCTCTCCTGTTAAGAAGTTTAATTTTCATGGGTATTTAGCCGGGTATAAAATTGCTTTTCGATCCCTGGGGTGGAAAGTATTTTATTATTGTTACGATTAGCCACAGAGTTGAAGATAGTTGACTTACGTCATATTATTAAAATAAAAGCATTTCATATCACGATTGCCATTGCGATTGATTATAATGATGACGATGACGATGACGATGACGATGACGATGACGATGACGATGACGATGACGATGACGATGACGATGACGATGACGATGACGATGACGATGACGATGACGATGACGATGACGATGACGATGACGATGACGATGACGATGACGATGACGATGACGATGACGATGACGATGACGATGACGATGACGATGACGATGACGATGACGATGACGATGACGATGACGATGACGATGACGATGACGATGACGATGACGATGACGATGACGATGACGATGACGATGACGATGACGATGACGATGACGATGACGATGACGATGACGATGACGATGACGATGACGATGACGATGACGATGACGATGACGATGACGATGACGATGACGATGACGATGACGATGACGATGACGATGACGATGACGATGACGATGACGATGACGATGACGATGACGATGACGATGACGATGACGATGACGATGACGATGACGATGACGATGACGATGACGATGACGATGACGATGACGATGACGATGACGATGACGATGACGATGACGATGACGATGACGATGACGATGACGATGACGATGACGATGACGATGACGATGACGATGACGATGACGATGACGATGACGATGACGATGACGATGACGATGACGATGACGATGACGATGACGATGACGATGACGATGACGATGACGATGACGATGACGATGACGATGACGATGACGATGACGATGACGATGACGATGACGATGACGATGACGATGACGATGACGAAGACGAGGACGAGGACGACGACGACGACGACGACGACGACGACGACTTCACTCTCTCGCTTAGTTAACAATCTACTATAATATTACAGTTCAATTATACGGAAGAGCTTGCGTCCGTCACAGTCTCGACGTCTGGAGAAAATGTAAATTCTATAATGTTTGACAGAAGAAACAGAAGTATAGAAGACTATGAAGCTGTAGTCAACAAGCCGCATTTAAAGGTGACTGATTTATTTTTAGGGTTCCGTATCCAAAGGGTAAAACGAGTACTAAGACTCCACTGTCCGTCTGTCACCAGGCTGTAATCTCATGAACCCTGATAGCTAGACAGTTGACATTTTCACTATGATGTATTTCTGCTGCCGCTATAACAACAAATATTAAAAACAGAATAATTTTATGTCAGTAACCAATTTGAAATGACCGAACACCGCGTACATTTTGCTCAGGAGTAGGGCTCTGCTAACACTGGATATTCATAGACCCGGCCGTTTGGAGCGTACATTTTGTACCGAATCGTCGTAAGGTAACGTAAGAAAGGTAATTGTACACCTTGGGGCTCATGATGTTGACAAGACTTTGCGACTTAGCCAGTTTGTGTGCTACTGACACCTACCTAATCTGCATCGCGTCATCTAAGGAGTGGCTGAAAAGTAATCTCCTTTGTCTATATACAAGTAGAATCATACTGGCCACTATGGTTTCAAAATCTCTCTTTATTATTTTTTTTAAATTGCCGCCATTCATTTGTTTATTACATTTCGCTTTGAATTGGCAGCACTAAGTGATGAACATGTCGGAAGAAAAAAGTAAAATGGTTAAAATTGAGCAACGTGTGGTTATTAAATTCCCGACAAAAAAGGGTATACTCCATCGCATATCCGACAACGCATGTTAGCAGTATGATGACTCTTGTCCTTCCGAATTTGTCGTAAAGTTTTGGTCGAAACAATTTAAAAATGGCCGCGAGAGCCTTGAAGACGATCATTGCAGCGGAAGGCCTGTTTTCGCGGTTACTGATGAAGCCGGTGTCAAAAAACTTATTATCGAAGACCGACGTTTAAAACAATTGGAGATTGCACGAGATATTGGCATTAGTAAAGAACGGGTGCACCAAATTATTCATGAGTAATTGGAAATGTCCAAGGTCAGTGATCGTTGGGTGCCGAGAATGCTGACTCCGTTTGATAAGGAAAGACGTGTCCAGTGTTACAAGGCGTTTTTAGAAATGAGAAATGGTATGGAGGAAAAAATTGTTTCTAAAATAATGACTTTTGACGAAACATGGATTCGCTAATGGGATGCTGAAAGTAAACAGGAGTCCATGCAATGGATATTTAAGGGAGAGAAGCCTCCTCGCATGTTTAAGGGCCGTCTGTCAGCAGGCAAACTCATGGTCATTTTTTTGGGAAGCCGAGGGAATTTTATTAATAGATTACCTAACTAAAAATACTACAATGAATGCCTAATATTATGCAAACCTATTAATTCAGCTGCGATAAAAAATAAAACATACACGACGAGGCAAACTGGGCAAGGAGTTCTGATATTGCACGTCAACGCCCCAGTGCATACCGCTCAAGTAGTGAAGGCAGCTATGAGTACAAATGGCTTCGAACAGCTGGATCTCCCGCCTTATAGTCCAGATTTAGCCCCTTGCGACTAATTTTTATTCAGGCTGTTAAAAAAAAACTAAGAGGGCGGCGATTTTCGACCGACGAAGACATGAAGTCTGCAGTAAACGAGCATTTTGACGGCAAAACAAAATAATATTACTTTAACGGTCTAATGTCACTTTATGACAAATGCAATAAGTGCATTTCTCTTACAGGAGACTATATAGAAAAATAAAAAAAATGCTAGCCATGACAGTATTTTACTTCATACTTAGGTAGATTTCTTTTCAGCCACCCCTCGTATGTTATTATCATCAGAAACTTAAGAGCCAGGCTCTTGTCAGTGGAGCAGCTTCCATGATCTCCTGATACGACACGACGTCTTCTTTCTCCTTGGTTTGATCTATATAACATCTTCTAGGTCTCCTTCTCTTCCTCCTGCCCTCACTCTTTCCTTCTATATTTTTTTATGACATAGGAGGCAAACAAGCAGACGGGTCGTCTGATGGTAAGCGATCACCGTCACCCATAGATACTTGCATCACCAGTGGAGTCCCAAGTGCGTTGCGTACGTATTAGGTGGGAGCACGCTCTTTTCTTGAAGGCTGCTGGTTTGTATGTAATCGTCGTGTCGTAAAAAGTGTCCAAACATATCTCCTCTTCTGTTTTCAATGGTTTCTAACAACGACTTTTTCTCTTCTACTCTCTTATGCACTTCCTCATTCGTTATTATTTCCGTCCAGCTTATTATTTCCGTCCAGCTTATCATTTCCATTTGTCTCCAGTATGCTATTATAAGGTATTTTTTTTGGATTGTTTGAATCTTTATTATTTTCGGGTAGCTGAGTATCTACAGATGGTTACAAGTTACTTCTACCAACTACACTGAAGCAAAAAAGAGGGTTATGGCTTTTTCCTCCTCCGCAAGTGACCGGGCACCTTCTTGTTTTGTAAGCTTCTTCATCCACTTCTCTTTGAATTTGAATTGAATTTGAATTTGAATTTCTTTATTTCGTCACATATAAGCTTACAGTAGCAACACCAAAACGCTTACATGATACACATTAGATACTAACAGGACACAATAATATAACAATAATCAACTTAATAATTTAAATGAATAGCAATAATAATTTATCTTTATCAAAATCAGTATTGAGCAGCCCTCCCGCTGCGCCCTCCTTACCGTTTGCCACAATCAACGTGGAATTCTGTTAATTCTGTTTCATCTTCGGCTTCGCGATGGGAGACGATGACTACTCGTTAGCTTAATTTTATCTAATGTAATATTACCTGATCTAGTTTAATATAATCTAATTTAATCTTATCCAGGTGCAGCAATACAGGACACTAGAAGTAGGCACGTACTACATTAAAGTGTACAGCGAGCACCCCTCCCGCTGTGCCCTCGTCACCGTTGCCACATCCAATGTGGAATTCTTCTTCGCGTTCAGGTTTATGATGAAGATCGATCGCCACACAGTCTTTACTGCTTTTTATCAAGATGGCTTTGAAAATCCTAAATCAGGTTATATTATGTTCTGATATAGTTCTTCTAATATATATGTATAAAAAAAATTGGTTGTCTGTAAGGTCGGTTTACAGACGATAATTTTACGTGATAACGTCGTTGTGTGCTGCCGCTGTATCAGATACGTCACAAGCCGAACGCTTAGGCCAATCGGGCCTCTCTATCGCTTGTTCCACGCTCTCGCTTGCACCATGCTCGGTTCAGTCGGAACGTGACAATAAGCGGAACGTGGCAATGAGTCGTGCTTGTACATTGATTTAATAAGACTATCGTGTCAAAAAGCGTCGGGTTGCTATCGCGGTATGAGAAATGAACATACAACGTATTTTAGTATCACGTTTTGCTCATTTTTCACAGTCGAAGAGATAGACTGAGTATGTGCGAGGTAGCCTGGGAGTCCGTGACATCGCCGATAAGCTGCAGGAAAGCAGGATGAGCTGGTATGGACATGTCAAGAGGAGGCCACTCAATTGCGTCGGCAACGTTGTGCTCGATTTGTCTTTTTCCGGAAAAAACCTAAAGGGAGACCTAAGACCACCTGGATAAATGTGTTGCTGACAGACATAAGGGAATGCGATGTTTCCGAAGACAACGTCAGGTATAGGGCAAAGTAGAGGAGGAAGATAAGGAAGGCCGACCCCACCAACATGTGGGATACATAGTCGGGAAGAGAGAGAGAGAGAGAGAAGAGATAGACTGAGTGCAAATTGTACTCGAAGTTGAAAGCAAAAGGCAAATCAGAATCATAACGTGAGTGTTCACAGGTCACTTCGGAGTCGAAGGACTCTTAGCAAAGCTGGGACTTTCTCATAATACAGATTATAGAATGTGTGGCGAGACAATGACTCTGTCATGACATCACATACTGTATGGATGTCATGCCCTCGTCAGACAGAGAATGAAAGAATTTGGTAATAGTTACACAGAGCCAAAGGAATTCCTGATGCTGCCATTGGAATCTATCATCCGGTTTATGGAGGTGGTAGAACAAGCCATTAAGTAGCAAGAAGGGGTAATTACACAAAAGATCCAATTGCGTCGAAGTGTATCCGTGAAGATTCCTAGTAATAAGATAAGATAAGCATCAGTTTCCGCTCTCTTCTCGCAGTCGAACAGATACATAAAGTGTGAATTAAACTCAAGGTTGAAAGCAATATTTTTTGTACGTTTTGACACTCATATATTTATCTTCGCTCCCTCGTATTAATAATCATATATCGTGTAAAAACAGCCGTTTGTACATCAATTTCTCTTACCCAAATACCTTTTGTAAACCAATCTGCAGTTGGGTTCTCCCACTAAATATTCTGTCGATTACCATTTCAGGGCACATACAGTACCTCGCCATAAAACGGACGAGTCCAAAAGAGTTGATAAAAGTGAAGGACGTGGAGCTTTTAGATCTTTCTGGAAGGATGTTGGCAAAACACGCTTTGCCGTATGGCTATGTCGAACAGAATATCCGTATAACAGATCGGATAGAGATAACCAGTACGAATAAATTCAAAGTTGCGGTAATTATTGAAGTACAAATTCTAGTAATTTACATGAACCAAATTAAATGGATAGACTAACCGGCTACCCTTGAAACAAATATACGCGATGTAATCCGTTAAAATTGAAAATTGTAAATGAGGTCTGCATCGCGCTAACGAATTCTTCTAAGTTGGTTGCATACATACAACTTCCAACCAACTATCATTGGCATAACACCAACGTGAAGAGAGATCTCTCTATTGCCCTCTTTGTCTGCTTTGGTGACCTTCGATGGACATAACGCAAATCTGAAAACTACGACGCAAGCCAGACTTCTCCTAGTGCCACCTTGTGTGTTATCTACAAATATCTTGTACCTTATCTAATTGCGACTCGACTGCAAGCTTCTACTACTACTACCCGTTCTACAACTACTACTCCTTCTACTACTACTACTACCCCTACTGCAACTACTACCCTTTATACTGCTACTGCCCCTTCCACTACTGCTATCCTTTCTACAACTACCACCCCTTCTACAACTACTACCTCTTCTACAAATACTACCCTTTATACTGCTACTGCCGCTTCCACTACTACTATCCTTTCTACAACTACCACCCCTTCTACAACTACTACCCTTTATACTGCTACTGCCCCTTCCACTACTACCATCCTTTCTACAACTACCACCCCCTCTACAACTACTACACTTTATACTGCTACTGCCCCTTCCACTACTACTTTCCTTTCTACAACTACCACCCCTTCTACAACTACTACCCCTTATATTATTACTACCTCTACTACTACTACAACTACTTCCCTTTCTATAACTAATACTCCTTCTACGTCACCGCCTCACCGGCCTCCTGTCTAAAAGGGGGGCTAATGTGGCGTAGCTTCTGTCATCTGTTAATTCTGACATGTTCTGCATCGAGCTGACGAAGTTTTCTAAGTCCGTTGCATACAACTTCCGACCATCTCTCATTAGTCTTCGATCCCCAGGCATAACACTTGCCTGGACGGAGATCTCTCTATTGCCCCCTCTCTTGCTACAGAATTATGATCGCTGAAACCGATGCACAAAATTCAAGATTCAAAGTTGCGGGCGCCTTCTAGTGTTATACTTATAATTCAAGAATATATTTAATTCTAATAATGTTATAATTCGACCGTGTCAATCCCAAACAACAAAGTTGGATCTGCAAAACGTATTGTTTACTTGAATAAATACTATGCTACCCGTCAATATGAAAGGGTCTATTTGTCGAGCATACACGGTGCTCGCGAGTAATGGTAAAGATTTTAACCACGTATTCCTCAGGCCATTAGGATTTAAAAAAAAGATTTCGACGAATTCAGAACCTCCTCCTTTTTTTGGGAGTTGGTTAAAAATGCTACGCGAACCAAGTCTAATTCAGCAAAATAAAAATAAAAATTATGACATAGGCAAACGAGCAGGCGGGTCACCTGATGGTAAGCGATCACCGTCATGCATCGAACACTTGGTTTTGTCGAATTTTGTACATAAAAATTTAATAAATTTCGCTTCCGATGAAAATTATTCCTGAAATAAAACAATTTAACGGATTATATCGCGTATATTATCTCATTTTAGTTCCCGACGTTTTGGAAGCTTTTCAGCTTTCCATGGTCACGGGTGGACTGAGAAAAGATATATTTTCTTCTGTCAAAGTTACATATACGCGATATAATCCGTTAAATTGTTTTATTTCAATGAGTAATAATCGCGGAAACAGAAGAAAATAAAATTATCCCTTTTAATAAAATGGCTACGGTTGTTTTTCCATAAAGGTCATATTTATTTATATCAATAGCGACGCGAAACTTGGCCACATATGTGGCAACGTCATGATATCATAAGAGCTTAATGTACTTTATATTAAAATTGATAATACTTCAAAATTTAAAATAAAACAATTTAACGGCGCAGTATAATGCGTATATTATCTCATTTGAGTTCCCGACGTTTCGGAAGCTTTTCAGCTTTCCATGGTCACGGATTGATGGGAAGCTGAAAGCTTCCGAAACGTCGGGGACTTAAATGAGGTAATATACGCGACATAATCCGTTAAATTGTTTTATTTAAATGAGTAATAATCGCGAAAACAGAAGAAAATATTAATATAATAATAATAATAATAATAATAATAATAAGTACTCTTTATTGCACACTAAAAGAAAATAACATCAGACACTTAAATCTAAACCAGTATGAGAAATGGTAAACAACAGGCGGTCTTATCGCTAAAAAGCGATCTCCATAATATCTTCAAAGTTAAGCCGGATTTGCCTGGGGTTGATATAACATTTCATACTCATATTATTATTACAGTTATTAAAAAAAAAACTACTGTGTGTTACATGAATGTGCTTTTAATATAGGAAAAATAAAAATTCATGCATAAGAAATAGGCCTTATGATTTGAAGTTTTTAGGTAATCGGTACAGACTGGACGACGGGGAAACCGGTCAGAATCGTCGCTCCCCGGGTCGCTAGACCATACAAAGGTAACTGTTAATTTTGCATCACCGTACGATACTTAGTTGTTTTTTAATAATATATATACGATATGCAGCAAAAGGAATAATTTTATATCACTTTAAAAACAGTGAAATTCACCGAAATTTTCCGGGTAGCCTCTTATTTCGACACTGCGATAGCCAGTGGCTTGCACAAGTTTTTAAGTCAAGGTAGGCAATTATGTGTTGATCAATTGGTAGGCAGTTTCTCTATGGCTATTATGGAACCATGGTCCTTTAGGGTAGGCAGTGCCTTTGTGCGTATATGGACCGCATGCCACTGGAGGAAGCTCAGTTGGCAGAACACGACTTAGTAAAAGTGGGGTCGCAGGTTCGATTCTCGCTAAGATTGTAGTGGGTCGTGTTGAATTCTTTCTTGAAAATCATACATACATACATACACACAATCACACCTTTTTTTCCTAACGGAGTAGGCAGAGACTACCTCCTTCCAGTTCGTACGGTTCTGACATACAACTGCCGTCTCATCAACATTCATTAATCTCTTCATGCATGCTCGTCGGTTTAGAGCACTTTTCAAGATCAAACCTTGTATTACTCGTAACTGATAAAAACCAAATTGTGGTGTTTCCACATTGAAAAATCAGAAACAACAGTTATTTTGATTCTGTTTTGATAACAATATACAAGGAGAGGCAAGGCAAGCAAGAAAAGGGAAGACCAAAGATAAGCCACACGTTACGAAGCTTGATCATGGATGAGGCTCTAGATAAGGTTAAATAGAAACAGCTGCACGCTTCACCCTACACTAACAATGGTTTGACTCATAAATTTATGATGCTCACTGAAAACCTTCCATCAACATCTGGATTGGATCTGGGAGTTACTATTTGCTTATTATTGAATTTTAACCTAGGGCCCTCAGCTTCGCAGGCAGCGTCACTATCGCTGAGCTACGCTGTCACTACCTAATTGACTTCATTCACAGAGTGGCCATACGAAGTATCTAAGGAAAAGGTGCCTAAGGTAAATGATGGAAGGGGCAGTTACGAAGAAGGAAATAAGAAACATAAAAAGGGTGACACGAAAATTCATAGCTATGAATATATAGACGTATCTAAAGACAGTTATGATGAGAACATAGTAAAACACAATGATGGTAAGTACATAGTTAAAAACTATAAGATATTATTAACACTTAGGGTCAATTTCACCGATGTAGTATAACCCTTATTCCAATAATAAATCATTAATTACACGTGAGTAAACTCATTTTACGTTTCACCAATAACTAACCTAAAGATAAAATGTCTAAACTAGAGAATAATCTTACACCGCCAATTTTGGCTGAGTAAACTGTTAGACGTAGATTAGTATTGTCATTGTCACTGTCAAGTGAATTCAATACTTCACAATTGATGTATTATTCGAATAAATTTAAAAATACGCAGCACTATTGCTCAAGCATGGGACAAATTGTCTATCTTACTTGGGTGCATTACGATTTCATTCAATTCATTCGTTCAACGTTACTTAGTAACTATGCAAGAGATTGTTACCCGGAGACTAGCGTGGTAAAATGGAAATGAAGTTAACCATTGAGTAAATCGTTAGATTAAGTTTATACTGGGTTAGCCACTCTCGTGTAAATTGATTGTTGTTGAAATCGGCCCTTAAGATATTATTAGGAAATGAAAGGTATTACAGGTTTGACATACTGTGTTTGTTTGTTTTGTAAACACTTTATTGTACGTGAAAACAATAGAATAAAGAGGGAGAAGTAAGAGATGTGTTATGAAGGCGAAATTATCCCCTTAAAGTATCTCTTCCAGATAACCTTGCAGTTGATGTTTTGTCATTGTGTGTTTGGGTATTCTTTATTCAACAACAACATAAGTAGTGTTTGAAATAAGTTAGATACAAATTATCAAAATAGACAAAACTTTACTCGTGTCGGTGACCTAGTTCGCCTACGAATCTCCTCACATTTAATTCGATATTGTAGAGAGATCTCGAGCATAGCCCTTTCCATAGCTTGCTGAGTAAGAGGCCCATAATTAGACCATGTCTTGTCTCCGTAAGTCTTCACCGGTAATACGCACTAACATAGCAAACAGGGTAAGCAAACTGGCAAACTGCAAAGTGGCAATAGGCAGGGCACATTGCTCGTAGAACCGATAGCCCCTTGGGCAGATATGTTCTCGAGTTGTGACCGCGTATAGGACGACGCACCGTGCGAAGGCCCCTAACAAGGTGGACTGATGATCTAGTGTACATCGCGGGAAACCGCTGGATGAGGCTGGAGGCCCTTGTCCAGCAGTGGGCGCCCTAGGGCTGATATGATAATGATGACGGGGGTTTATACCGGATGGCCGAATATTCGTTGAGCGTTTTGTGTCCTGTTTAATAATTTCAGATTATAAATCTCCCGAGTATAACGACTATGAGGCATCAGAACAAATTTCGAAACAAGATCAACTTCAGCCAGAAATCGTTAGAGATAACAAATACAATTGCGAAAAGTTTAAAGATAAATGGATTGTTCAGAGGACGTGCCGGTAAGAATAGCTAACTTGCTATGCCTCATTCCCCTACCATTTCACAGGCAAGCATTTGACTTCCATCTCCCCTAATGATAAGCGACGATGAAGCCACCGATGGGGCATACTTACCTAGATAGTGTCTATTTACTCTTGTCTTGAAGAGATCCAAGGTAATATATTGTTCCGGGTACAGATATGCTGGAAGAGAGTTTCACTCTTTAGCAGCCCTAGCGAGGCATGTGAAAGAAAATCGCTTTGTTCGAGTCATTGTCATATCTACAACATAAGGGTGGAATCCAAATCCACGTCCAGTCCCATAGTGACGAAATAGAGAAGGTGGAATTAGTTCATGCAGTCCCGCCGCACACTCCACGTAATGTTTTGTCCTGGGGCACCCCCTTAAACCACGCCTTCCTATCCTCAGCAACACTTTTGGCCTTGCTCCAGCTTGGTCCAACGGCTAGCAGCTCTCTCTCAGTTGTAAATAAACGATGAGTGAAAGCCGAAAGGCCGGCTTCCACTCGCAAACGATGATTGCATTGTTCGCTTCTCCTCTGCTAATCGTTTTGCCTATCATCTCCATTTACGTGTCGCGATGTCCATGCCATTGGGAGGCTGACGGCATATGCTCCACGGATCTTTGTTACGTATCGTTTTACTATTAATAAATGGGGAATTGATTCAGTAATATAAGAGTTTCATTTTGGTGTTCTAAAAGTTGTCTCAAAGGTCACCTAAAATCAGCTGTCTGCGTCGTAAGTTATTCAAGGTCAAATGTCATAAAAATCAGTTTTTCGCGATTATCTCGAAAACGGAAGGTACTAGATATATGGTGCTCAAACAAATCTCGGTAACTCAGGCGGAGCCGTCGGTAAACACTGTTTTACTATTATAAAGTTGTAATATAATATATAAATATATATAGTTGTTATAATGTCCGCACATTGCAGATATTAAATTAAAAGTGATATGACTTCTTGAAGGTCACTGACAATTTATTTTCTGGTACCTTTGTATGTGTATGTGTGGTTGTGGATTCATCACGCCAAAACGGCTGAATGGATTTTAACTATTTTTGGTACATGGGCATCCACAGATTTTTTGACTTGCAGGACATTGGGAATATATTAAGTCAAGCACTAGCCTGACGTTCGTGCCGGAAAATTCGCTAGGTATAATTATAACTAAAAAATTGTGGGCAGTTCTTGTTAAGTTGCAAACATATAATAAGTATAATTGTATATTGTTAATAATGTGTGAACTTCTAGTTTGTAATTTGTTACTGTTCCTAAATTAATAAATAACTTGTTATAATAATAAAAATATACGGATTATATCACGTAGGGATACTATCTCATTTGAGTATCCAACGTTTGATAACTCTTCGAGTGATAATCATGGAAAGAAAAGAAAATATTATAAGAATAACTTGTTAATTTGATTTCAGAGTCTCTAATGTAAAATATTTCGAAACGAAGTGGGTTCTAGACATCTTTAAAAATAGCCATGATCGGACAAAAGGCGTTCAAAGATATGAGGTAATTAAGGAAAACCCTGGAAATGAAGTTAACATTATAGTCGATGAAAGGAAATTTGAAGGATTACTCACCTGTAAAGTCAACAATGATAATGGAGAAGACCACCTGACTATAAAAGTCAGCTGTCCTAAGAAGTCAGCAAAGTTGTTGGAGAACGAAAAAATTAGAGGTAGGTACCTGGAAGCACCAATAAGGTATCCATTATCTATACTTTGGGAGGTTTGCATAAGGGATATGGATCTAGTCTAATGAAATGAAGTGAAATGACTGAAATGAAATGAAAATAATTTATTCTAAAACTGGTCAATATTTATAAATAAATAAATAATAATAATGATTTTATATACTAAGCAATCTAAACATTAACACAAAGATAACAAGAAATAAAAACCCATTACCACGGATCACCCCGTCCCTGCGGTTACCGGTTTGTGGTAGCCCCTCCAACGCTGTTGAAGTGGGCCACTCTCTCACTGCCGTGAGCAGGGTGTTCGAGGAGGTATAGATGGCCTACCTGGCGTTCGCTGTCCTCGTGCGCAGCAGTGTGGCCCAGCTTGGCGCGCGGCCCTC
This sequence comes from Hedya salicella, assembly GCA_905404275.2. Taxonomy (NCBI): domain Eukaryota; kingdom Metazoa; phylum Arthropoda; class Insecta; order Lepidoptera; family Tortricidae; genus Hedya; species Hedya salicella. The sequence goes on from FR990120.1 coordinate 3,470,849, forward strand.
GGCGAACATGGTGCTCGCGCTGCACCAGCGCGGCAATCGGAACATGGCGCGCCACGCGTCATTTTATTTCGTCACTTCCTTCTTCAGATATAAATACTTATAACCAGGTAGTAGTCTTTCAAACCTGTAAGGCATCTCGCACAATTTTTAAAGAGTATCTTTTTTTATTTCTTACCTTACAATCTAGCTGTCACCGCCAATGGTTTGTCATTCTTTTTCGTGCAAGGCATCATACGCACGTTCTCCGCCGCTACAAAAAATAACTAAATTTGAAGTTATGTCGAAGCGGAGTTATGAAGAAAAACTCGACTATTATGCTCGGGAGATTAAGAAATCAAAGGCAGGGCGTAAAAGATGACGCATCATCAGTTCGTCGGACTCGGAAGAAAATTCGGGTAAGTCCGTTTTTATTCGAAGTGATTACGTTACGAGTATGTGCTACAATTACTTTTAAAGTAAAGTTTATAGCCTGGGGGTTGACCGTGGGTTAACACGATGGTATTTTTTCGCCTGGAGGTTAACCGAGTGTTATCACGATGGTATGTTAAAACTTTCCAGCAAGGAAACCTTTCTTTTTTTCAACTGTTCAACGTCTTGAGTTTGTCCGAGGGTCAAAACTGGACGTTTTAAAAATGTTGAACCATAAATGAAAAAATGAGTTATCTACCTCATTAAAAAGACGTTTGTACCTATTTGCCGATTAACTGCAGGTTAATACGTGGCATTTTTATAATTTGCGGACAAAGGTGAAATCCTATGTTTTTTCGTTTTTCGACCTACCCGCATTTTAACTGTATTGGTTTCAGTCGTAAAATGGTTTCGTTTTCTTTCTAATTTTAGATAACGAGCCACAAATTACTGATGAGTCGATGCCCTCGATCCCGTTGGATTGGAAGCCTTGGAAGATCGAACTCAAGGCGGCAAAGATATTTCATTAGCCGAAACAACAGAACCCGATCCGTTGCCCCTTGCGGCTCCCGTTTTGGACCCCGAAATATTAATGGCACTTGGAGAAGAAACTGAAGAATCCCCGAAATATGGGGAAAAAAATTATGATAATTTGGCGCGTCTGTGGATGCCCATACTACGCAAAGGGATCAAAACTGATGTTAAGGAAAAACTTCTCAAACAGTTTTTAATACCCGAAAACTGTACACTTCTCCAGGCACCGAAGCTTAACGCGGAAATTTCGGCGGCTGTTTCAGATGCAACTAGACTTCGAGACAAACGAGTGGAGTCTGTTCAGCAACAACTAGGCCTTGGAATATCAGCCTTAAACAAGGGGCTTTCACTTCTTCTCGACAATAATAGCGATAGAGTTCAAGCCCTAAAGTTCTTAAGTGACCGCTGTCGTATCCTCTGCGATGTGCACTTCACGGAAACTGAATCAAGAAAGAAGTTCGTTACGCCGGGGCTGGACAAACCGTTCCTTAATATTATTAATGACGTTGATAGGGATGAGACCCTGTTTGGAACAAAACTTTCCGAAAAATAAAAGCGTCGAAATAAAAGCGAAAATTAAAAAAATCTATCCTAACAAATAAAGCAGCACCTTCCACATCTACTGCTTCAGCAACGACAAGCCGATCCAGGTCCCAGGGAATCTGGACGGGCCCTCCCCGCTACTCGTCAAGCAGAGAGGGGGGGCGCGGCGGGTCGCGGAAGACATTCCCGGCGGGTCGCAAGACATCACAGGCGCTAGTGACGAAGCCACAACCCCATGCCAAACTACGTGCGACATCGCAACAATAAAGGTACATGCAGGCAGAATCCAGCATTTCTATGATTGTTGGCTGAAAGTAACAGAAAATCCCATAATATTGAAATGGATTTCGGAAGGATATTCTATACCCTTTTGTGCGAATATTGAACAAAAGCGTATACCACAAAATCCTTTAACGTATAATGATGAATCTGATATGATTGTCGCTATAAATAACTTATTAGAACTAGGTGCCATTTCCATTTATGAGCGTTCCAATGAAGATTTGGTGTCACCTATTTTTCTGGCTCCTAAACCCAATGGAGGAAAACGATTCATTTTGAATCTAAAATCCCTAAACAAATATATTCCAAGGTTCCATTTTAAAATGGAAGACCATAGGACAGCGGCAAGACTTATACCGAAAGATGGTTTCTTAGCCACAATAGACTTAACGGAAGCCTATCTTTTGGTACCAATTTGTAAAACTGATAGAAAATACCTTCGTTTTTTATTTAACGGTAAAGTCTTTGAATTTAATGCCCTGCTCTATGGCTTATCTGTGGCGCCGCAAGTATTTACTAAACTTATGAAAGAAATTATAACGAAACCATGGATTTACTACGTTGTTTAGGGTTCGTTATTAAAGCAGAAAAAAGTTGTATAAAACCGCAACAAATTCGTAAATTTCTAGGTTTCGTGTTCAATACGACCGATCTTTCTATATATCTGCCGCCAGATAAACGAAATAAGATAGTACAATTAGTTAACAAATTTTCTTTGTTACCTACTTGTACTATTAGAGAGTTTTCGCAGCTTATTGGAGTGCTAGTCGCAGCCTGTCCAGCAGTCAAGTACGTCTGGTTGTACACAAAGACGTTAGAACGACAAAAGTATTTGTCTTTGACCTATAATAACAACAATTTCGAAGCCAATATTAAACTCTCAGAACATATTTTACCGGACTTGCAATGGTGGAAGCACAACATTTACTCAGCATCCAATGATATGAGACCTGACGAGGAGTTTTCTTTGGAAATCTTCACAGATGCTTCCAGAACAGGCTGGGGCGCATACTGCAATAACAAGCGAGTAAATGGTGGTTGGAAAGACGTCGAATTATCTTTCCATATAAATTATTTAGAGCTCCATGCTATTTTCATGGCTTTAAAATGTTTTGCTCGAGACCTTCATGATTGTGCCATATTACTGCAAGTGGACAATACAACGGCCATTAGCTACATCAATCGTATGGGTGGCATACAATTTTGTCATTTACTTAACTTGGCGAAATCTATCTGGCAACGGTGCGAGCAGCGAGGTATATGGCTTTACGCATCGTATATCAACACGAAGGACAACGTTGAAGCGGACCAAGAATCTTGGAAGATCAACATTGACACTGAGTGGGAATTAGCGGATTGGGCCTTCCAATCCATAGTTCATACTTTTGGCCAGCCAGAAATTGACCTCTTTGCGTCTCGGACCAATGCCAAATGCAAAAACTATATTTCTTGGAAGAGGGATCCAAATGCCATTAAAGTCTGCGTTTACAGATAATTGGAATGACAGATTTTTCTACGCATTCCCACCATTCTCACTGATTCTTAAGTGTTTGAGAAAAATATTAGATGACAAAGCAACAGGAATATTAGTTTTTCCATATTGGACTGGGCAGCCTTGGTTCCCCCTTCTTAAGAGAATGTTCGTGTTGGAGATCATATTCTTTTCTCCTAAGAGAGATCTTCTCCTATCGCGTTACAGATCCCTGCACCCGATGCACAAGAGGCTTACCCTGGGGGCCACGAAGCTCTCCGGATCGGTTTAAGCGGCGTAATAGCCCAGAGATAGCCATAGAGTTAATGTTGACATCTATTTCTGTTAGTACGCTTAAGCAGTACTCTAGTATAGAGTTTGGTGGCAATTTTGCCTTAATAATAACGTTAATATTTATAGCCCAGAAGTTCCAGACGTTTTATGTTTTTTAACAGAACATGTTAACAGAGGAGTTTCTTACGGAACCATTAATAGTGACCGTTCAGCCCTGTCCCTGCTTGTTGGGGAACATTTAGGTACCGATGAAAACATAAAGCGCCTACTGAAGGGCATTTTTATAGCAAAACCTTTTGCCCCGAAGTACAAAAACACGTGGGATCCTAGGATTGTACTACATTTTGTGGCTAATTGATTTCCTAACAGAATTTTAAGTCTGGAAAAAATCACCAAAAAGCTTTGTGTTTTACTGGCACTTAGTACTGCACACAGAGTACAAACCTTTTCCCTTATAAGAATCTCCACTATGGTAAAAGGTTCTGATGACTGGCAAATCTCCATCGTTGATACAATTAAAACTTCAGGGGTAGGAAGAGATCAACCAGTGTTGACTATTCCCTACTTCGCAAGCAATGCTAATATCTGCCCTGCTACAACATTAGATGATTATCTTTACATGACAACTAATTTAAGACCAATTAATTTAGAAAATCTAATCATAAAGCCCTATAAGAGGGCAAACTCACAGTCGATTAGCAGGTGGATAAAACAGACACTGGCAGAGTGGTAGTGGTATCGACGTGTCTGTGCTTGGATCACACAGCACGCGACACGCCGCCACCTCGGCTGCCGCTTCCGCTGGGGTCAGCATTGATACAATCAGGAGGACAGCTGGCTGGACCAGCGCATCTCAAACTTTTGCTAGATTCTATAATCGACCTATTATAAATCAAACGATTTTGCCAGATCTGTTTTTTCGTTTCCTAATGAGTAAAGTCGTTAATCTACTTTTTAAGACTGATTATAAAATTAGTGGTATGTTCTTATGTTCTGAAAATCAAATGAAACTTTTTCTAACATTGACTATTTTGTTTACATTACTGTAAATAATCTCTACGTCTACCTGGTTATAATTATTTATATCTGAAGAAGGAAGTGACGAAATAAAACAGATGATCAAACGAACTTCCTAAAGTGAAGTTCGATCATTATTTTGTGAGTCACTTCCTTCGAAGATATAAATCACCCTCCCATTCCCAATCCCGGGAAAAGTTTAATTTGATCCTTCTCTAAAGGAATGACAAGCCATTGGTGGTGACAGCTAGATTGTGCGAGATGCCTTGTAGTTTTGAAAGACTACTACCTGGTTATAATGATCAAACTTCACTTTAGGAAGTTCGTTTGATCATCTATTATACTGCACTCGCATATCCCTCATTGCGGCTCAGGTGTAGTGTGACCACAATTCTACTGTGTAGACACTGGTGCAATAGCGTAGGAAAAGTCTTTTGACACCTTCTGCATTTAGCGAACCTTCTGGCTAGCATATTGGCTGGTGTCGCGGTAACTCGTCTTTGCCTCTCTATATCTTTATCGTCTTTCATGTTTGACAGTAGAATGTGGCCCAGGTACTTGACCTCGTGTACTCGCCGTAACAGTTTGCCATTCAGCAGTAACGGAGGTACAAGTATATGGAGCGGACGGTTGACCGCCTAGTCTAAGACGTAGAGGCACTTACGAGAAGTTTGCTGTGGCTGTACGCCTGCTGGGACCCATTTCTGATGATATCAATAAGAGAATACGTCCATGAGCAGGTCCCAGCAGATGTTGGAACTATTGCATTAAATGGAAAGAGAATCGGGCTATTAGATTATGGTTTGGATAGACTTTTTTTTGGCTATTGCAATAAAAATGCTTCACCTACCGTAACCAACAAATAGATCGTTATCTGTGGCCGGTGGTGACTCGCCACTCACTTGATGGGCCCCCGTGATTGCCTTTATATAGACCGCTGGGCCGGAAGCAACATGGACGTGAGAGCTCAGGGGTGTCGAGAGGTGAGTTTAGTGAGTTTACATGCGGCGTTATACCCTTTAATACTAACACCCCCGGAGCATATAGCTCTAACGTCTAAACAGCTAACGAAGGCAAACCAGAGCTGAGTGAGAGTCCTACGAATCCTTTTGGGTATCGATTCCAGCCGATAAAGACATACTGGAGATGAGGACGCTGTCGGAGTGTCTTGAGATCTCGGGAACTATTATATATAATCTGTGTCTCAGACCGTAACTCCCCAGCAGCTCGCCACAAGCTGACCTGCGGCCTTATCTATAATAAATACTTATTTAATGACCTAACTCAAACTCTGTTGGTTCTTGCTTAGCCCAGACTTCATAAAAAGTTTCTCATGGTCCTGTAATATCTGTAAATTGAAGATATACAGAGAACATTTGCATGCGGTGTTTACCTGTAAGAGATTCTTGCATTATTATTCAAGGAAAGGCACGAGAAATTATTGTTATGTTGGTGTCAACAATTTTTTTGTTGGTGAACCTTAATAAATAAAAAGAAATAAATAAAACACTGGCCAAGAACATATCGGACCGTGCTCATTGTAAGATTCCGTAGCTGTTACTACGAAGAAATGCCCTACAGATGAAAAAAATACGATGTGAAAAACTGCACTATCAAGAGAGCGTATCTTTGTGGCACTTATGTCTTATTATTGAGAAGCACAGTTTTTCGGCAATATCTCAAAAATGGTATATCAGATCACGTTGAAATAAATTTTCGTTGGAAATGTTATTTTTTTCATATTTTTGGATATACGGTTTGGAAGATAATAGAAGATAAGGACATGAGACAGAGACAGACATACCCTCTTTTACTGGTGCACGTTTGAGCTATTTTTAACACGCTTTTATTAGGTCGACCTGTATGTAACTAACTATGTAATGGAATCTAAGGTAACTAATTTAACCATCTTCCAAGGATCGTAGCGGCATGAAAATTGGCAGTTGTATGTAGTTCTGATGACAATACAATAATATGGTACTGTCTAACTGATCTGATGATTGAGCCGAAAGACATGAACTGGAACTTCATGATGGAACATCGTATCATAGCTTTGTTTGGATTTGTGAGAAAAGTCTTGTAAAGCGTGTTTTTCTAGTGTTTTTCACACTATTAATTTCATCTGTAGTGCGTTTTTTGGTATGAACGGCTGCGGTACCCTACACTAAGCACGATCCGACGTGGTCTTAGCCGGTTTTAGCCATTATATTTGAGGGATGTTCAATGACAAACTACGGTGGCTTAGATGAAACATTGTCGCTTATTTACAAAATACCTATAAACAGTTGTTTCAGGAATAAAACCGTCCCCGCCTAAATTACCAAATTTTTCGTCCCGATTGGTAACATACGTGGGAGAGAACGTGGATTTGAAGTGTCAGTAAGTGGAATTTAAATATTATGACTACAGTCAGGTTTTTTTAATTCATTCCACAGTTTCCACACTAATATTCCATACTCCAATATCCATATCATCCATACATAAACATGGATAACTAATTGTACTAAATCGTCACACTATGTGAAGGAATTTAAATCCAAAAACACGTTACCGAAATTTCAACCGGGGAAACGGTTTCAAACTTTCATCTTCATGGTGTTAGTAATTAATGTATTATTTCATAGTTTTTCAAGTTTATTAAGAGTCCCCGTCAAGCTCGGCCGAATTTCACCTTCTCATAAAAACGGAGTTTAGTTCTCATTTCGAAACTCCGAGTTGGATTGTAACGAAACTTTGCATATACAACGATATAAGGTATATCTCGGCCTGTAATTGTTTATATGGCTCCAGTTTATAAAAAAAACGAAATACAGCAAAAACAAGTATTGTATGAAAAACTTAAATTCGCTATATTTTTTACTATGGTATCTTAAGCTACATAAACTAATTACAGGCCTGTTTATACCTCAACTTATTCTAAGTTCAAAGTTTCAGAGCAAACTAGCTAATCATTTTGAAATGAGAGCGTAACTACGTTTGTATGGAGAACCGAGCTTACCCGGGACTCTTAATGTAACAAAATGATATTAATCATTAATGCTGGTAACATGTCACGAGTTGAATATATTGTTTTCCGCTGGCAATTTGTTATTAGTACGAAAACGATTTCTCAACTGCTGATATTGATGGTTCGTTGCTTGCATGGCGCTGGCGCCATATTGGTTCCTCATTCGAGTGGGGAATCGAAGTTTACGTTATTATTAGTGAATGTAACTAACATCACAAACATCATCCGATAAATTGCCAGATGTGAGCGTAGTGTGTCCCTTTAGTGTCAATTTTTGTGTTCAACGTTCAACCTAATAATCAACACCAAGTGCGCGTAGATGAAAATACTCCCGCGCCCCGCGGCAAAAAGATGTTGATACACACGCCCTTCTAGTGATAGAACGCACTTCTAGTATTATATTATATTCTTTTACGCGCCTCTCGTGAGCCTTAGATACTATATGGACGTAACGCGACCTCCGCAACGTCGAAGAATTACCAACAAAAGGTACTTAATTAAATAAATATTTTTTTACGTGATTAAGCCCCGTTTTGTTCTGTTCTTATCATGAGTGAAAAACGTGTTATAAATCAATGTTTTTTTTCCTTTTTTCGACTCTTAACGGAAAAATGTAGTCGAGTGCTTCTTGAATGTTTGTCATGTCATCACATGTTTCACCAATAGAAGAGTTTGATTTTGTTCCGGTTGGCTTTGCCTTAGATATGCTAACCCTTACTTCATTAAGTTGAGTGCACTATAATGCAACACTTAGTTAATAATATCATGTCCTTAGTTAAATCTGTATACTAACATAGTTATAAGCAATTACTAACAAACTGTGGATCCTATGTTGTCGGAATAAATAAATTTATTATTATTATTATGTATGTCGCACCCGCTCACGGGACAATGGTGTCCCGGACCTTTGGGAGGCGTGCGCGGAGCCGAAGCCAACGCGTAGATGCCCTTTCGACAATTTAATAAAATGTAAGGTGTACACCGCGCGGGTGCTGTTCCTGCCCGTATCATGGGACGCGCACAGATACAGCACTCGCTAGATGCAAGAACTATTGTAGAGTGATGAGATCTAAATATTCTGGGTTATAGGATTGAAATGATGGAGTAAATACTGGGCTATTGCTTGAGACAATCGGACGTCTACCAGGAAAAAGTGTCCCATGGCTAAAGGCACTGGTAGACGATGACTTGCCCACCGCTAGATGGGCCCCCGTAAATAGCGACACATATAGTGGCCTGAGGGCAACATCGGTGCGGAGGGCTAAGGGTGGAGAGGTGTCACTGGACTTTCTACCGAAGCCAACTCGCCACTTACGTTCCACATCCACCCTCGAGCCGCAGCTCTAGCGACTCCACTCTGACTGGCCGGTTAAGGCAAGCCAGAGGTGGGGGTCCTGACCCAACACCTTCCGTCAGAGTCCCCCAGGAGCACTCAGGTACGTGGGGTCGCTACTCCCCAACAGCTCGCCACAAGCTGCCCTGCGTTGACTGATTGCCCCGGTGAACCAGCGGGCGGTGGGGTCGTCACATCCGTACGCCTTATTATTATTATTATTAATTTATTTTCAGAATCGCAGTAGGCAAACGTCACCCAAAAATAAGATGGGAATTCAAAAATAGCTCATCATCAAAGTACCAAGTTTTGAAAGAATCAGAAATAGTATTGTCGCTAAAACCTGGGAAGCAGGAGAATTCTGGATATTATAGATGCGTGGTAAAGAGCAATAGGGGTACTAACGCACAAACTATACAGCTGACTGTTCTAGGTAAGTCGTTATACTGTAGCTTGACAAGTTCTTCCGTGACACTCCCATGGTCTTTCGGGGCGGGTATGAAGTGTGCGCGCCGCAGGGACCTACCCCCGCTGTCTCTCCCCCCCCCCCCCCCCCCCCGGCGTCGCCCGTAGTCCATGGGGGTGTCACAAAATAACAAGTCAAGCCATAGTATGCCAAGATCTTACAACATATAAAATTATTGTTATTTTGGAATAATTGAGAGATTCAGGCGTTTCTTTGCGGAATTCTATAATAGACTAATGCCGGTAGCACACCTCCGCCGCGAATTGGCGTTTTGCGGTTTCTCAGCGGAAGTGTGCTACCGGCATGATGGATTCATTTGGTATTCCGCGAATTAGTCTCATGCTCCTTCCACAGTAAAATACGCATGCAATTACAACAAACCACCACCAAACAGTATAATCCTTGACACGTGTTTCGCCTCTCTACGAGGCATCATCAGGAAGTGCAGGAGATGTTGACGGTCCCAGCGTCCACCCGAGAAGATTTGTCTTCAAGATTTGCATGCGTATTTTTTAGTGGAAACTGCATGAAATTATGCGCATGTGAGCACAATTTATTGTCACATCTAACCAAGACACTATTTCGCCGAATAGAAGAGACATCAATACAATAATCTATGTATCTTGGAGTCGATGCCACGAGAATAAATTGCCAAATGTTCAAAGTTGACGATTATAGTAAGTTGTTACAACGGTTGGCTCCCACTTAAAAACACCTTGCTTCCTCTTTCTTTGATACGAGCAATAAATGCGTCCCTTATTACAAATTCCACTCATTGGCCAGCTTGACGTTTGGGGCGTGGTTTACGAATAGGCATTCCTTGACGATGCAGGCCCTTAACTTGTCAATTTACCATTCATACGCACGAAGCTATTAGCTATTTCATTTCTAATGCGAACCTCTAAGGAATAGAACTCGCTCTCGTCGTGTGTATTTCCTAAATATTACACAAAATACTTCAATTCCAAACTGCTTTTCGTACAGTTTCTTTTTCCCGACTGCGTGTTTGGCAGAGATCGCTGTTTATTGATAAGATTTACGTCTCCTTGAATGTATTGTTTTCTGTACTCTGTATTTGTTAGGTGTGCATGTAATAAAGAGTTATTGTATTGTATTATATTATAATTTGGATCTCTTCAAGGCAAGAGTGAATATATCGTCCTGTTTGACGTATCCGTCAATGGCGAAACCTGGCATCATGACCTTCACGAGCATCGGTCATGTGCACGAATGTGGCTTGCAAAACCGAATTTGGTTTTAAAAATTCTGTTGCATAGCGCACAATGCAACTCCCCTTTGTCGTTATACGTGGTATAGGAAGGCTTAGGGCGGGTCTTTATGTTTAGGCGTTTTGCATCTAGGTTTCGCAAGAGACGCTCCTCAAAATCAGTAAAGGTGCGTCCACATTTGTATCATTTGCCCGATTAGATCTTCGTCCCGTGGCATGATCGCGTGTCAAGATCACGCGTTTGGACGTTGCGCCGATCCGATCGCTCGAAATCCATGTTGCTACGCGTATCACACACTCAGATCGGACAAGCGTGGCGATATCGCCGCGCCGACAGTGAGCGTCCAAGCAGCGCGATACGCAGTCATGCCACGCCACGGTGATCGGGTACGAGCAAATGATACAAGTGTGGAGGCACCTTAACGTGAACAGAGCTGCTCCAGACTCGTCTCCGTTGTGCAAGCTCTTCCCAACCCTCGCGTCTCTCGTCAACGTCTCTATATCGCAGGAACTGGCCTCCTGGCTAACGCTTCAGAGGAATAGGCTATTACTGAACTAACGAGCTACATCCTCCACCATTATATGACAACGACTCGAACAAAGTGATTTGCTTCCACATTCCTCGTTAGGACGGCTAAGAAGTGGAACTCTCTTCCAGCATTATCTTTTCCCGGAGCAATATAACTTGGATCTCTTCAAGACGAGAGTGAATAGCCACTATCTAGGTAAGTATTTTGCATCGTTGGCTTCATCGTCGCTTACCAACAGGGGAGATTGAAGTCAAATGCTTGCCTATCTTGACTAAAAAAAAATGTAATCACTTACCATCAGGTGATACTGAGATCAATCGCTGGTTAGATTATAAATTTAAAAAAACAGTGTCTCGTAAACAACGTGGCGAATCATGTTGGTATCTTACATAATATACTAAGGTGGTATCTTGAACTCTTTAGAATCGTCTATCTGTGTTGATGGATGTTCAAAAAAAAAAGTTGGCAATGAAAGCAAGTCACATGTCCGTAGCTTCTGAGAGAAACATATTCGCAACACATCTAACCTTATAAACAGCCGTTTCAGATAAACTACAGTCCCTGTCTGAAATGAAAAACCGGATGACGATCCCCAACTCCCGATTGTTAGCCTACGTGGGGGAGAATGTGAATTTGAAGTGTCTGTAAGTTGAGTTTAAATATTTTTTTTGTCTACAGTTAGTATACGTTTTTTATAAATCCATTCCACACTAATATTCCATACTCCCATATCCATGTAATCCATATATCCAACAATATCAATATATTTATATCAATATCCATTTATCCATATCAATATATCCATATCCATATATCAATGTATTCTAATCACGTTATTCTTTAAATATTGAGTTAATGCGCTCCAGCTTCCCTTGTAATTTTCTTGACTCCACGCCTCTGCTTCACTGATTTATATTGCAGAATCGCAGCAGGCAAACGGCACCCAGAAATAACTTGGGAATTCAAAAATATCCAATCATCACATTACCGACGTTTGAAAAAGACAGATATAATATTTTCACTTAAAGTGAAAGAGAAACATTCTGGATATTTTAAATGCATGGTCAAGAGCAAAAGTGATACTGACGAGCAAATTATACAATTGATTGTTTTAGGTAAGTCGTTATATGTCAAAATTTTAAGTCCCCGGTAAGCTCGGTTCTCCATACAAACGTAGTTACGCTCTCATTTTAAAACGACTAGCTAGTTTGCTCTGAAACGTTATACTTAGAATAATTTAAGGTATATGCAGGCCTGTAATTAGTTTATGTAGCTTCAGATACCATAGTAAAAAATACAGCGAATTTAAGTTTTTCATACAAAACTTGTGTTTAATATTTTCTTCTGTTTCCGCGATTATTACTCATTTAAATAAAACAATTTAACGGAAGCTTTTCAGCTTTCCATGGTCACGGGTGGACAGTCCACGTTATTTAAAACTTGTTTTTGCTGTATTCCGTTTGTTTTTATAAACTGGAACCATATATACTAATAACAGGCCTAGATATACCTCATGTCACTGAATATGCAGTTTCATTACAATCCAGCTCGTAGTTTTAAAATAAGAACGAAACTCCGTTTGTATGGGAAGGTGAAATTCGGCCGAGCTTACCGGGGACTCTTAAGTCCTCTAAGATGAGATATACCTACCAGCACGATGATGTAAGTCTATTAATTTTACAGCGCCCCCTTCTATGGAGTCTGGTAAGCGTCAATGATGGTTTTTAAGTTGAGGTGCGTGTCCACATTTGTATCATTTGCCCGTATCAGATCATCGTCGCGTAGCATGATCGCGTGTCACGATCACGCGTTTGGACGTTGCGCCGATCCGATCACTCGAAATCCATTTGCTACGCGTATCACACACTTGTATCGGAAGAGCGCGGCATTATAGGCGCGCCGACAGTAACCGTCCAAGCAGCACGATACGCAGTCATGCTACGGCACGGTGATCGGATACGAGCAAATGATACAAGTGTGGACGCACCTTTGGTAGTAATTAATGACACAAGGCATTGTGACGGGGTATAGAAATCTTTCTAATTCGTTCGCCAATTAGATAATTAACAAAATATTGGACACGTATTTTTTGCTTTTTCAAAATAATAAAAGAATACTCAGATAAATCGCATAAAAGTTTCGACGTGAAGGATGGTAATTTGACTTTTTTTTCTTATTTACTAAAACGTATAGAGGTATCCTTAAACATTTCTGAGGATTTAAATTAATTAAACCGCGCTGTACGAATTATTGACGATCCTATGCTCACAAACGGTATTGAACCTTTAAGTGTAAGGAGAGACTTCGCCTCTTTATGTGTGTTCTACCGCCTGTATAATGGGCTGTGTTCCGAGGAATTGTTCGACATGATGCCTACAGCCACCTTCTACCATCGCACCGCTCGCCATCATCACCTTGGAACCAAAATGGTCGCGCACCGTACGGTATCAAAGGAATTTTCTACCGCGCACACTCCGTATGTGGAATGACCTCCCTGCCGCGGTTTTCCCTTGAGGTTACAATATGGGGTTCTTCAAGAGGGGAGTGAATAAGTTCTTAAAGGGTCGGCAACACTCTCGTAATGCCCCTGGCGTTGCAAGCGCTCATAGGCTGCGGTGACTGCTTAACGTCAGGCAGGCCGTACGCTTGTTTGCCACCTTAGTAGTATAAAAAAAAATGAAAATAAATAATAATCTTATTGCACCTTATGACGCCTAGAGACCATAATTACATCTCTAAGAAATTTAGATTAAATAATTATTATTTTTAATGTATTTATTCACTTTGACCGCCAAGAGACTTTATACGTCTCAGTAGAATTCAATTAATTTATTATATTTTATTTTATTGCATGTCGTAACGTTTAAATCATACTGTCAAACCCTATACACGTGCAACCTGTGGAGCGACTACAGCAAAAGAGCCTACAGTGCTCTGCGCGTCCAGTATAACAACGCCTTCAGGGGGTTGTTGGGGCTGCCCTGGCGCTGCAGTGCGTCGGGGATGTTTGCAGCGCGGAGAACTGACGGTTTCCAAGCCGTGATGCGCAAACGGGTGGCGTCCCTGAGTGAGCGCGTACGGGGCAGCACCAACGCGCTTCTGAGGGTGGTAGCTGAGAGGATGGACAGCCCTATCCTAGCTCACTGGATGTCTGTGCACGTTAGGTCTAATTATAATTACACTTTCCACTAACAAACTTAGAATAAATTTTACTAACACAATATGGATCAATATTTCCGAAATAAATGCTTTCATTCATTCATTCAACGTACGCGTTAACATCGTAACGCCTAGAGACCTTATACATCTCTGAGAAAATTATCAGCTCATCTATACTATTATGTATGTATTATGTAATAAAGTTTTGTATAATTGTTCGAGTATGTTTCGTTGTGGCTTCATCACGCCAAATCGGCTGAATGGATTTCAACTATTTTTGGTACACTTGTAGCTGGGTATCTCCATATGGTTATAGGATACTTTTTACCCGACTATGCTTCATAAAAAAGAGGGGTTATGACTTTTTCTTCTCAGCGAACGAAGTTGCGGGCGCCTTCTACAATTTTATATTACTGCTGAACCTAACATTGATTTGGAGACTCTGTACATCTCTACCACGTGTACCAATTAGTTATAACACAATTGGAAAAATTATAAGTATAATGAAGATAGGTTAAGTGCTAATATTACTATCAATCAGTTAAGAATTATTTTGAAAAATGTCTGTTGAGTTTCTTTCGGCTTTCTTCTAAACATTGGCCTCCATTTGGGAAATACCGTAGAGTCAGATAAAAGTGCTCTTGTGGCCTACTTACTACTTAATTTAATTTGACTCGTTGTATCGCTTTTATTTCTTGATTACGTAAAATAAGAGAAAATACGTGTCCAATATGGTTTATTACTCTGAATCACGGACTAGTTATTAAAATTTAGTCATCATCCCTATTGTTATTAAGCAGAATCACTGTTGATTTTGTTTTTTATGCGGGGTCAATCTACTTTTTCTAGTCCCTTATTTTTTTTCGCTATTAATTACCACAACATGTGTATTTGATAATAGCCATAAGTTCTTATAGTAAGATAAACAGTTTAATTGAACATATATGTTGCATCTCGAAAAAAAACTAGCCAAGTGCGAGTTGGACTCGCGCACCAAGGGTTCCGTGTAAAATATACGCTAAACGCATTATCTATGAAAACCCAGTGTTAGCAGAGCCCTACTCCTAAGCAAAATGTACGCGGTGTTCGATCGTTTTATATTGGGTACTGACATAGACAGACAGACATTTAATTATACTGTTTTTAGTATTTGTGAATTTCAACTGTCTAGCTGTCACGGTTCATGAGATAAATGGTGACAGACGGATGGAAAGTGAAGCTTAGCCTCTGATGATTGAGTTTTTTTTAATGTATGAATACTGTTTGTCTTATTACTAAAATCGATGATATGGTTCCTAAGAAGAGATTTTCGTATGCCTCATAGTAATATAGTTTCAGACTTTCCCATACTGACCGATCTGAATGTGCCACCCTGTATAGTTTTATTTTTTCAAAGACGTTTTATCCTCATAGAGCTACACCCTTTATATGATTTGATTTGATTCGATATATTATCCATGATCCTTGATTTATAGATCACAACGAGTATGAATCTGCGGAATACTCATATGATGACGATTATAAAGGTAATAAAAAAATTATTAAGTTCTAACTGTGAATTTGTGTATCTCTGTCAGTGTCTGTAGTGTGTTTATATTTTGTATTTGGGTCAATTGCAGAGCGTTTCAACCGCACTCATTAGTGTCACCGCATTAATGGTGCTTTCTATTACAGATTCGAATGAGATACTACTCGTATACCTCCTATGTAGATGTAGATACTGTACCTCTACACAATATCTCAAAATGCCATTCGAATCTGTAAAAGAAGGCACCATTAATCCGGTGATACTAATTAGTGCTGTTGGAACATATTGAAATTAACTCATTTGCATTTTATATGTTACTTTTTATGTATAGTAAAAATCACTGATGACGTACTTTATTAATATTTTGATAAGAAAAGCTATGAAAATTTTCATGCATAATTGCATAATAACCTATTGTGTCCCCCTCCTCGTTCTTCTCTTAACCCGTTAGTCCTAAAAATATGTCAAAAAGGGCGTAAGTGTCGTGAAGATACGCTCTTTTGCTGGTGCAATTTTTCATAAAGTATTTTTTTCATCTTTAGTGTATTTTTTTATAGTAACGGCTACGGAACCTTGCGCGCCTTAGGCATGCGAGTGCGTGACGGCGGAATGACGAATCAGTGGCTGCTCTGCTCCCCCCCGTCTCACTGCTCGCATACCTAAGGTGCGGTACAGCGGTGTTGGTCACACTATAATCCATATCGAGATATATTTTAAGAACAGTGACAGATGTCAGGTGGCGAATTATTTACTTTAACTTTATTGCACAATACAAGAAATTATAAATGGCAGACAAAATGCCATAAAAAAATTCTCTACCAGTCAAACACTAGGCAAAACAGAGAAATTATTGGTAACGTATATCGGTGTTACACTTGTACAAATAAATAATTATAAGGCTGATACATTATTATATACACATATTCTAAACTACTATGAAGACTCTTAATATTGAAGATTTTCCAAGAGATGCTTGTTTTCACTTGAAGGAGAATTTACCCTGAGTTCCATTAATATTAAGTAATAAGGCTTTTTTTTATTCCTAGATCACAAACTACTCAATAATTTGTTAAGGTAAGTGACAGACATACCAACAAATCTAGTTTCACATGTGATGACTCGCTTGTGGATTTAGAAAGAAGTTTTAGGTCAGCCTGAGATGTTTCCGAAGCGCTATATCACAATCTAGAAATCAATTCAGTTATCCGTCTAGACAGAGCAATCGTGCAGGGTGCAAGGGGCGAAACGCGGTCGGGGCGAGCCCGAGCTGCATAGTCCGTATTAGTTAGCAGCTCGGGACATGTCATTGTCATTTACGCAAATATTTAGGCGGCAACTTTTATTTTTGCTGTGGCAATAAATGTTTTCTTTCAAGATTCAAAGATTGATTTGCCACGAATACAGTTACACAGTTGTTACATGTAATTAAAAAGTACCATGTATTCAGCCTACAAACAGGCATGTAAATGTTTAGGATAATTAAAACTAATGAGTAAAAACAATTAATTAGAGAAAATAAAATATAGAATGTCAATAATATAATTTTACCTAATTCTACATGACTCGAGAAAAACTTTTACACCATAGAAACAACCGTCGAGCAGCCAGCTATTTAATTTATTTTTAAGACTATTTCCTTCTTGAATTCTAATGTCATTAGGTACACGATTCAAAATGTCAATGCACATGTTAAAAACATTTTTCTCGTATAGCATTGTATGGCAGCGAGGTCTTTATAGCAGATGCCTATTCTTCAATCTCGTCTGCCTTTGCGTAGTTTTTCCACGTAATTCAAATTAATGTGAATTAGGTTTTACAAAAGTGCACACTTCTCTGATATATAGGTAAACACGGCAAAGGCAGAATTTGTAACATTTTGAAAACTGGAACACAACTATCATCAAACCCCGCACCGCAAATGACTCTGATGCATTTTTTCTGTATCTTAAATACTCTGTCTACTAACTACTGCTTACGACTTTCTTCAGTTATAGTGTAGGGTTGCTTAGCGGGTTCAAGCGATGTAAACAACACCTTTACTCCAATACATATAATGTCAAGATATTACAACACAGAAGGTATATCCAAAGTCCGAAGATAGGCACACAGAAGAAATAGTACGGAAGAGAGATAGAATATAGGAATATAGTTAAACGTAAATATCAAAGCAAAAGCAGTTATAAATCGTGAGATAGTTGCGGTCGAGAGCGGCATGCGCTTCGCGTCAAAATATCAGATCGACTGGCGGCGCAGGCGCAACTGCCGAGCGGCCGCCGCATGTACTCGTCGCACGTCACAAACCGGGCGCGGCGCCGGCTCCAATACACTCGACCAGACGGCACGTCAATATTGTGTTGACGGATGAAATGTAAACAATGTGTGAATATTATTGTTTAAGTGTTTATATATGTAATATTTGTCTTTGTAAATAATGTTATAAATATATATAAATACATATAATTATACTTGTAAATATTTAGTGTAAATTAATTATATATGTGTAAGGGCATCAATTGTAAAATAGTAAATGTGGATGAGTAGCCCACATCACTCCCCCCCAGAGACCTGGTTAGGGGCGATAATAATCTGGAAAACGCACTTGCCTTCCTGAACGAGTAGTTTTAAGTACGTTTGAAGGGCCCGGGTCAGGATTATGGCGTAGCTGTCTATTTGGCGGTGCCTGAGCTCTATCTGGTGGCTCAACATTCTCCTGACCTGTCGGGGAACTTGGATCTTCTGACAGGTAATATGCCGGCTTCAGCCGGTCTATAGTCACAGTCACAGGTTTTCCCTTTATCAGAAGCTTAAATACTTTATCGCTTCTGTTCAAAACTTTGTGTGGGCCCGAGTATGCAGGTGTCAGAGGAGGACGTGAAGCGTCTTCACGCAGGAAGACGTGTTCTGACGTCGCTAGGTCTTTGAACACAAAAATTTTGTCCTTGTTATGGCGTGAAGCTGGAGTTGGCTGTAACTTTGAGGCGAATGAGCGTAGCCGAGCGGTAAAGTCGGTAATATCCGTGGTACCGAGTACGCTAGGATCGAAAAATTCGCCAGGAAGTCGCAGCGGCTCGCCGTATAACAATTCGGCCGGAGAGGTCTGCAAGTCTTCCTTAAAGGCGCTTCGTATGCCGAGAAGGACTTGGGGCAATACCTCGGACCAATTGGCGTCAGCTTGGCATGTAATGGCGGCTTTGAGTTGTCTGTGAAAACGCTCCACAATTCCATTACATGCTGGATGATACGCCGTTGTCCGCTTATGTTGGAATCCGATGGTCTTGGCAAGGTATTGGAACAGAGTGGACTCAAATTGTCGACCACGATCTGTCACAATATCTGTCGGGCATCCAAACCGGGATATCCAGCCGGTGAGTAAAGCTTTGGCCACTGTCTCCGCTGTAATATCCGCTATTGGTATGACCTCCGGCCATCGCGTAAAGCGATCAATAGCAGTCAGACAATATCGGTAACCTTGAGACACGGGTAAGGGGCCAATGAGATCAATATGTACCTGCTGGAAGCGAGCACGGGGTAGCTCGAAAGTGCCTAAAGGTGCAGACACATGACGACTTACCTTCGCTTGTTGGCACGGCACACAAGCTCGTGCCCAGTCTCTGCAATCCTTCCTTACGCTGGGCCACACAAAGCGTTGTGCTACTAGCTTAGCGGTTGTGTTGGCTCCAGGGTGACTTAGGGAGTGGAGACTGTTAAAAACTGTTTTGCGATATTGCTTGGTTACGAATGGTCGGGGTGTCGGTGTACTGACGTCGCAGTACAGGGGTTCACGACTTCCCGTCAATGACATCTTTACCAAGCGTAGTGAAGACGAAGTCAAGTACTCTATGAGTTCGGGGTCAGAAACTTGGGACTTGGCTAAGTCGTCGAGGTCAAGAGACACTTCCAGTTCTTCAATCCGGGATAAGGTATCGGCCACGATGTTATCTTTGCCGGATATGTGCCTTATGTCGGTTGTGAACTGGGATATGTAATCCAAGTGCCTATATTGTCTAGGCGAACAGTTATGTTTCCTTTCATGGAAAGCAAAACTTAAAGGCTTATGATCAGTATACACAATAAAGTGTCTCGCCTCCAGCATGTGCCGGAAATATTTGATTGCCTCGTAGATCGCGAGTAATTCACGATCATAAGGAGAGTATTTGGTCTGGGATGGACTCAGTTTCCGGGAAAAGAAAGCTAGCGGCTGCCATACCTGGTCCTGAAGCTGCTGCTGCAGCACTGCACCCAGCGCTACGTCCGATGCATCTGTGACCAATGCCAGCTTTGCTCGAGAGTCTGGATGTGCAAGCATCGCTGCGTTGGCTAAGCTTTCCTTGGTCTCTTGGAAAGCTTTTAGAGCATCACTGGTGAGTTTGATGGGTATAGAACCTTTGACTGCTCCACCTAGGAGTGCATTTAGAGGGGCTTGGATTTGGGCGGCACGCGGCAGGAATCGCCTGTAAAAATTGGCCATGCCCAGAAATCTCCTCAGCTGCCTAACATCTTTTGGAGGTGGAAAGTTATGTATGGCTTCGACTTTGGTGTCTAAAGGCTTCGTACCGCTCTCCGAAATCAAGTAACCTAGAAAAGTTACCTGGGGAGCACCGAAGACGCATTTAGACACATTTATCACCATGCCGTAGTCCCGGAGTCTGGTAAAAATTTGACGCAAATGTTGTTTGTGTTGTTCTTCATCTGTGGAAAATATTAAAAAATCGTCAAGGTAACAATAGACGAAGTCCAGACCACGCGTTAATTCGTCAACAAACCTTTGAAAAGTTTGACTAGCGTTGCGAAGGCCAAAATTCATGAATGTATATTCGAACATTCCGAAGGGGGTCGTTATGGCTGTTTTCGGTATATCCTCTGGACATACAGGTATCTGGTTGTAAGCCTTTACAAGGTCAATAGTACTAAATATCTTACAACCAGATATGCTGTGGGTGAAATCATGTAAATGCCGTATTGGGTATTTATCAGGTATGGTACGAGCATTGAGTTGCCGATAGTCGCCGCAGGGTCGCCACCCGTTATCTTTTTTAGGCGCCAAGTGCAGCGGTGAAGACCAAGGGCTCTCGGATGGTCTTACTGTACCGTTAGCCAACATACCTTCAAATTCCTGTCTAGCTACCTTTAGCTTGTCAGGTGCGAGTCGCCTTGGTGCGCAGGATACTGGGGGACCTGGAGTGGTGCGAATGTGGTGTTGTGTGTTGTGTGGTATCGTGCGTTGCGTGCCGGCTGGTCGCGTGATTTCAGGAAATTCCTGTGATAATAAGCGATGATAGCAAGACACGCCAGTCAAGACCTTCACAGAAAATATATCGTCACAAGAAGCATTAATAGCACAGGAAGCTAAGCTAGTGGTGTTATCTACTAGTTTATGGTTTCTACAATCGACTATTAAATGGTAATATGACAAAAAATCAACACCAATTATAGGTTTTGTGACATTAGCAACAACAAAACGCCATAGATAATCGCGCCGAAGTCCAAAATCCAGATTTAGATGCGTATAACCGAAGGTATCAATGGTCGTCCCGTTGGCTGCAGTGAGTTTGTAGTCCGTCGATGCTCGACGTTCACGCAACAACGACTTGGGGAAGACACAGAGGTCGCTGCCAGTGTCGACCAAAAATTGCGCCTTCGACCTCCTGTCGGTGACAAACAGGCGACCAGTAGAAACGGGGCTATCGGCTGTCGCCATTACCGACTGCCCGCAGCGTTTCCCGACTTCCCGTAGTCGCAGGGCTGCACACACCTATTGGCATTCGCACCATGCTTAGAATGGTACCAGCAGGTGGGAAACTTCCGATAACTGGACTGCGATCTTGTGTTGGATCTGCTCTGCTTACCGGAGCGGCTGCAGTTCCTGGATCGTGATCTCCCTCTGCGATGATTCTGGGTCGTCAAGGCTTGCACCTGCTTCCTCAGTTCGGCAATTTCCCTTGCTAAGGCGTCGTTGCTGGAGCCTGGTTGCTCACAACCAGTGCTGAAACTCGTGGAAGCGACGTGAGATGAGCATGAGCAACGTGGGCCGATGTCGTGGACCCTATCCGCGAGATCTGCGAGGATGTCCAGTGATGCTGAAGGATGCCCCGCGAGTACAGTCTGAATGCTCCGGGGTAGTCTGTCGGTCCACATCATGCGAAGAACGTCGTCAGTGATGCGCTTGGCTGCCAAACCTTGCAGATGTCGCAGGAACTGAGATGGTTTTCGATCTCCGAGTTCCTCGTGATGAAGAAGCTGCTGGATCTGACGTTCCTTAGTATCGCTGAGTCGACTGATCAGTTCGCTTTTTAACTTGAGATATTTATCGGTGGCCGGTGGATTAGTGATTATATCTTTAACCTCCTTAGAAAATTGTCGATCAAGTTGACTGATGACGTAATGAAATTTTGTTAAATCATTTGTTATACCGGCAATAGCGAACTGACCTTCAATTTGTGAGAACCATATCTCCGGTTCCTCAGGCCAAAAAGGTGGTACGCGCACTCCAACTTTGAAAACGTCGGATGACGGCGCAATGGGAACGCGCTCTGCGTTAGACGGGTTTGCGCTCGACGGCGGGGCCGTGCCGCCATTCTTTTGACCGTTACCGTTATTCATATTTCTCGACACTTCTACGTACGGTTTCTGGATAAATCCTCAATCCTCTGGTAATGTGTCCTTCAGGGGTCACCACTGTAGGGTTGCTTAGCGGGTTCAAGCGATGTAAACAACACCTTTACTCCAATACATATAATGTCAAGATATTACAACACAGAAGGTATATCCAAAGTCCGAAGATAGGCACACAGAAGAAATAGTACGGAAGAGAGATAGAATATAGGAATATAGTTAAACGTAAATATCAAAGCAAAAGCAGTTATAAATCGTGAGATAGTTGCGGTCGAGAGCGGCATGCGCTTCGCGTCAAAATATCAGATCGACTGGCGGCGCAGGCGCAACTGCCGAGCGGCCGCCGCATGTACTCGTCGCACGTCACAAACCGGGCGCGGCGCCGGCTCCAATACACTCGACCAGACGGCACGTCAATATTGTGTTGACGGATGAAATGTAAACAATGTGTGAATATTATTGTTTAAGTGTTTATATATGTAATATTTGTCTTTGTAAATAATGTTATAAATATATATAAATACATATAATTATACTTGTAAATATTTAGTGTAAATTAATTATATATGTGTAAGGGCATCAATTGTAAAATAGTAAATGTGGATGAGTAGCCCACAATAGTTTGAAATAACAGAAAATCTACCCACATTTCTACATAAATGCGTCCGCAAAAGACTGGCTTGAAACACTCGAATCATGACCCAAAACTGTGTGTGATATAATTGAATTAGGTGGAGCTTAATATAAGAAACAAAGAAAGAAAATACATTTACTGCAGGACATATTTATACAGCAATATAAAAATAGATTACTAAACTAAGTATGCCCCGAAATGGTCCCACCTCAGCATAATCCTGGCTCTAAAGCCAGCGCTGATCTCCCGGTGAGACCATAGGTGGCGCCACGGAGAACTGTACGCACGAAAACATTATACCTACAGTTCACCAAAGAACATTATATAGAGTGGTTACAACCGGGTAAAACACGTTTCCTGTATTGTACTGGTACTAGTCGTAATAATGTTAAACATACGTTTTTGTACTCAAAGTACACGATATTTTATAATAGTTTTTAGCAAATCCGAAAGTATGAAGTACATTGTAAGTCGCCAGTAATATAATTAACGATTAGTGTCTGAAAGGGACTGTCAGCGTCAAAAATGGTACGAGCAAATAGTTCGAAATAGAAAGAGAAGGAATGAGGTAAAGGGGTCAAGCTACTTTGTGAGGCCGGTGAAGTTTAGTCGGTTGTAACCACTCTATATTAGGTACTAGCTTCTGCCCGCGACTTCGTCCGCCTTAAAATCCTTTATTGCGGATAAAAGTGTTTTTCCGTAATAAAAAGTAGCTTATGTCCTTCCTCGGGACTCAAACTATCTCCGTATCAAATATTATCTAAATCGGTTCAGCGGTTAAAGAGTGAAGAGGTGACAGACAGACAGACAGCAACACTTTCACATTTATAATATTAGTATGGATGTTCTTTAGATAACTTTAGGTAGGTATATTTGCGCTACTTATTCGATCACAGGTCACGGAATGTAGTTCATGTGTTTACCTTTACAGAAAACAATGAATTTGTTAATTTATAGGTATAATTGCTAATATTTTTATTGTATGTTTTTTTTTTTTCTTGTTTTAGTGTATCTCCTTCCATCAGTCCGGCATCGAAAAACTCGAGCATATCATTTGAGAAGCTTTTCGGCAAAGGAATAACATTGAAAGGTAATTTTCACATTATTCATAATTATTAATTTTCCGTACCAAAAAGGTAAAACAGGAACCTTTATACGCTACAAACAGCCATATTTATGAAACCTAGGGTTAGCTGAGCCCTACTCCTTAGAACAATCTATGGGGTGTTCGATCATTTTATATTGGATACAGACATAGACAAAGAGACATACAATTATACTGTTTTTAGTGTTTGTTGTTATAGCGGCAACAGAAATAATCTGTGAAAATTTCAACTGTACTAGCTATATACTTTCTAAAAAAAATAAAAAAATATTAAGGCGAGAGCAGCAAAAAAAATCATATAAAAATAAAATATTTTAACCGCATACTATTTTTTTTTGCCTTCTACTATATTTTTAGAGGTAACAGCTTCAAAAATACTATATTTGATAGAAGAAAAATTTGTAACCCAAGGTGATGGTCAATCTTCCTTATTTTTAACCGACTCCCAAAAATAAATAAATAAATAAATAAATATTACGGGACAATTTTACACAAATCGAACTAGTCCCATGGTAAGCTCAATAAGGCTTGTGTTATGGGTACTAGACGACGATATATTTAATAGGTATATTACTTACTTACATAGAAAACATCCAAGACTCAGGAACAAATATTTATGCTCATCACACAAATATTTGCCCTTACCGGGATTTGAACCCAGGACCTCAGCTTCGCAGGCAACGTTATTCCCACTGAGCCAAACCGGTCGTCAAGGAGGAAAAAGGAGGTGGTTATCAATTCGGTTGTATTTTTTTTCCCCACTTCACGCTATCCTTGACCTCGTTTGCGTATGTGGTCTTAGGTATCACTCAGAGATCTTTCTCCGGAGACGGACATATTTTTTTTAACCTGGCTGTTTTCCGATAAAGTCGACTTCGACTTGGATCGAATTGTCGACACGTTGGGCTCAGTGGGTTGTACAACGGCTTACGAAGCTGGCGGTCCCGGTTTCGACTCCCGGCCAGGGCAAGTATTTGTGTGATGAGCACGAATGTTTGTTCCTGGGTTATGGATGTTTTCCATATATTTAAGTATAATAATTTATCTATATATTATGTATATCGTCGCCTAGTACCCATAGTACAAGCTTTGCTTAGTTTGGGACTAGGTCGATTTGTGTAAGATTGTCCCTGTGTTATTTATTTATTATTTATTCAAGTAGGTAAAGGGGATAAAAATTAGATCTAGAATCAATTTCAAAAGTTCCTAATTGTAAAAGAGCGTATGTGAGAAGTATATAACATAGGTGATAGTCACAGCGAATAAAATCATTCAGATTCTCACACGGCCGTAACAGAAAACTAAACGAATGAATACGTTGATCTACCGGTGTCTAAAAATTGCGAGAGGCCGATATAGTTGGAACAAGTACAAAAACGATTTCTAAGATATTTTTATAAAAAGCAATACTGTTATTATCCTTTTATGTATCCCACTCGCTTCCTACAGGGCCACTTGGGTCATGAATCCCTAGAGCTACGCCGAAATGTGCACTTGCTTTGCTTTTTCCTTAACATCATACGAAATAAAACTGACAGTGTGAGCCTCGCGGGAAGAATGCTCAACTTAAATGTGCCTGACGATTACTGCAACCGGCGACGTGGTGTGTCTCTCCTAGCAACTCCCTCGCGCACGAAGCTGTGCCGAGACCCGCCCGTTCCCCGCGCGGTCGCACTCCTTAACTCCGTTCTCGCCGCAGCACCGCAGGGTGATTTGTTCGCGACGGAGATTTCAAGTCTGTTGACCGAATGGAAGAGAGTGCTAGAGCGACGCATGGATGATTATTAATAAGATACTAGTTAACATTTGTAGAACAGTTCTTTAGTCTTAAGTATGAATCGATGTAACGCCATGGTGTATACTGTCATGTTACATATCTTTATGATTCAATAAATGAAATGAAATGAAATAGCTCTCGCGATCTTTCGACACAGCTCCATGATCCATTATGGCCGCTATGACAAGCAAACCGTGAGACAACCTTACAGGTGCCGGCAAACTTCTTGACTATAACCTTGAATGCGCAGTAG
Source organism: Hedya salicella (assembly GCA_905404275.2). Taxonomy (NCBI): domain Eukaryota; kingdom Metazoa; phylum Arthropoda; class Insecta; order Lepidoptera; family Tortricidae; genus Hedya; species Hedya salicella. The sequence continues at coordinate 3,497,030 of FR990120.1, forward strand.
CCGATTTATATACTATGGACATGCGCAGATCCGCCATGTTTGCCTAAGAAGTTTGCCGGGATCTGTACCCAGTGAAGCCTAAAGTCTTCGGAATGAATTGAAACCTGTCGAGCGGTACTCTGCTATTACAATGTCCGTAACCGCTATTGCAATTTAAATACAGTTTTCGGTTGTTCAATAAACGGTTAACTGTAATATTTTGATAAAATGTGACAAAATACAGTCCTAATTGTAAAATATAATATACATATACAACTTGTAACGCTAAACATACAGACATTATATTTCGCTCATTGAAAATCAAAGTGACAGTATAAAAAATTAAAAATCGCTTCAAATATAAATTCCTGTTCAGCAGAACGTCATTATTTGAATGATTTTAGATTTCGTATAGTGTCAAATTGATTTTCAGTGAGCGAAATGTAACCTAAGATATAAATTTCCGTCACTTTTTTTATTTTTGTGACAAGCTTTTATCGCTGACTGTACTTTTCCTTGAACATCCATCAACTAATCACCGAGATGATTCAAAACATCCCAAACTCGGTAGCATGGCATTATTTTATTACAGAGTTCTTATGACCACCTTCCTGCTCCATCATCAGATCAGCTCGATGGTATCATACTGTTGCATTGTCACCGAACTTACATAAGTATGCAAAATTTTAGTTCAATCGGAAACCGGGTAGTGGATCAAATTTAACTTGCAAGATTTGATTACAGACCGATAGACAGACAACGGGACAGGTGAAAGTAAATATAAGCCTGTAAAAAAATCTGATCTCTCCCTGTTTTTTTTTTAATTCAATAACAATTTTCATTGTGTTTGAAATACATATAATTATCTACAATTATAACCTAGATACTATTTTACAAAAAAAAAAGTTTGCAAAGATATGTGACTCGTTCATATCGACAATATCAATAGCAGTAATAATGTCAATTGTTACAAATTTTAATTATTAACTTTAATTGGCCAATTATACATTAATATATATTACCTTCATACCAATTTACAATAAAAATTAATATACTATAAATATTGGTAACAATATAAAAAAAGGTCGAATCTACCTAGGGCATCGTTCCCAGAACTCTGGCCGCATTGGCTCTGTAGATGGCCAAGCTTGAGCGAAATGTTACACAGGCATTATATTTTCTTATTGTATACTTAATAGATCACTGAGATGTAAATGTTGACTGAGGTGTAATTGTAACTTTGACAGAGGAAAATATATCTTTTCTCAGTCATCCCATGACCATGGAAAGCTGAAAAGCTGTCGAAACGTCGGCAACTCAAATGAGATAATATACGCGATAGAATCCGTTATATTTCTTTATAAAAATAAGTAGTAATCGCGGAAACAGAAGAAAGTAAATATATTATTATATAATTATTATTATTTTCAGGTGGCGCAAAAGAATGTCAATTGGCTAATGCATAATCTTAACATATGTTAGTACCTATGTATTTTTACAAGAAATATACAAAACATTTCCCAGGTAGCACACAAGCTGTATGAGAGCTACGGCCATTTTACAGCTAGTTTAAGCGTTATAAGGGCTGCCTAAGCTAGTGTGCGTGTGGATTGAGTGAGCACCCTTTAAAAAAAAAAAAGAAAAAATGCTACTAAGTGATCTACAAATTAGACACGGAAGTTAGCATAGGTTTTACTAAAGATTAGTATAAAAATATTATATGTTAAATGAATACATTCATTGATTTCGTTGGTTAAAGTAATTTTTATTTTTATTTATCTTTTTACAAATGCAGAGATAACTTTACAGTTGTTTTAGAACTTTTACTAAATGAAAAGCTTTTTTTATTTTTTTTTCAATGGTTTATTTACTAAGCTCTTACTAAGCTCTTATACAGCTTCTGTGCTACTGGAGTTATCACAGCTACATCTACAGTTTTGTAATTTTTGTAAAATATTTTTTGATTTATGCCAATTTCGGAGCAATTATTTCTGAATCTATTCACTTAATCAAAAATATTGCATAGAAATCTTAAATTGTTTTTACACGAACTGTCGAAATGCGTGCACATATTGATGATTGATATCTGAAACTAAAACAGCTTTTTATATTAAGTACATAATATGGACTGGCCCCTTAGAAATATTTTTGTAAACATTATTTAACTACTAAACTATTGTAGCGGCCTATTAGAAACATCTATAGGTACTCATAACTGTATCAATAGTCATCTCGTAAATTTTACGGACAGACGAACGGACCAAAATACATAATGGAATAAATAATACAAAATTATGTTATAGTACATTATGATACAAGTGTGGTACGTTGGTAATTACACTCTAGGCTATATCTTGCCTGTATATCTTATCTTTGTTGTAGAAATCCGACAGTGCAATGACCAATGCACACGAGTTTTACACGACGTTTTTCAACACACTTGCGAGGAAAAACGCAAAAAAAAATCGAACTTTACTTAAAATTTCGTCTAGGTTATACCTGCTTGGGTATTAATCCTGTAGTCCGTAAGTTTTACATTAATCCGTCATCAGTACCTCAAATTTACGTACATACATAATTATTATATTTCAAAAATCGTTGCTTGTAACCAAAGAGAATATAACCACTACGTTTTAAGAGGCGGGACTCTCATACTAGCTAATAAAATCAATTTGCATGGCACACTCATACCAACATGTATGTCAAAGAACCGTCAAACAGCAGTAGTACCAATCTAACAGACTAAAAATAGTGTAGTAGGCTTGCGATTTTTATCGATATCGATAAAATGGACTGGGTTGGAATATAGGCTCATGTCAACAATTTTTCTAATCAAAATTTGGTTTAGGATTGAGTCCAGGTTTCAGTCCTATGTTGTACAGTGGATATTTATTTAAATGTGCTAATACAAGGTTGGAATTAAATGTGAACCCAAAATAAAATAACAAGCTTTTTGTTTTAATGTAATTATTTATTATTTTACTAGCATTATTAGATCTTCTTTTGAGACTCGGCCCACAGTCTGCATCTGAAAATATTTTATAATTACAACAGAGATATATTTTCTTATATCTAAGGTCAAAATATTAAATAAGTCAAAAAATAAATGTAAGAATCTTCACATGTTCTGCTATGGATGGCACTACACTTTTCAGTTGAAACGAAGGTACGAAGTATTTTTATGATCATATTTCATGCAACATCTCACGCAATTAGAATTATTTTGTATAATTATTTCCACTAATAAACAAAGAAGCCTGTAGTTATCCATAGTTACAGTACATCCCTAGTACACAATGAAAATAGATGTAAAATATCTAATTTCGTTTATTTATTTAGCACGCTGCACTTAAATATGGCTATATGGCTAAAAGAATCTAAAGCAATACTTACCGGCATTCATCCCAGAGAAATTTCGCCATGAACATCCTTTTTCACAACTTTCATGACTAGCTCGATTTCCACAAATTTCACATGTGATAAACCATCTTTTCGGATCAAACCATCATTTTCACAAAATGTATTCACTAAATAGTCTTCAATCACATTTCACTACTTTAAATAACAATTAAGAGTAATTTAATTAAACATACAAAACACGCGTGCTTGTCATTGCGGAATGACAAGCAAAGCAATATGGTTGACAATGTATGACATGACAGATAAACTGTACTGACGTACTGGTCCAGTGTCATTGCAACGGTTTGCCATGCAAAGTCCATATAAAAGTTTTTTGTTCATAGTTGCGTTAGACTGCTTGTAACTATTTACACATTATTGTTATTTTTAGAAAATAATCATGTTTAAATATGAAATATTTGTTAATATTAAATACTAGCTGTTGCCCGCGACTTCGTCCACGTATAGAGATGAAATTTATAGCTTACAAAGTTTCACCCCTTTTTTCATCCCTAAAAGGGATGAAATTTGACATAAATTATAGCCTATGTCCTATTCTGATATATAAGGTACATAACTGGAAAGTTTCATAAAAATTCGTCCAGTAGTTTTCGAGATTAAAAAAAAAAAAAAAAAAAACATTAATTTCAGATGCGAGATCCATATGGTGTTAGTAGCAAATCCAATGGCAATAACTTACAAAACTAGGTGTTAGTAAACTAAATCTAACTTATTTTAACTTCCCTGTACAAATGCCCACCCAGTGCAACAACATAGGGCAATCCAGACGTCCAGCCAACATGCTCAGGATGCCGTTACTGCTATTCCTCATGCGTCTTAGCATCGAGGCGACCCTTTTGCGACGGATAGCGTGAAAACCATCTGTCCGGGCCTCCGCAAACATACCGGATGCACTACAGTGGCGAGGAAGCTTAAACAGCATCCTGAAAATGTTATTGTACTGGACACGCAACGTATTATAAACGCGCTTCGTATGCTTCACCCATAGACTGCACGAGTAGAAGGATGTGCAAAACGCCCTAAATAGTGTCAGCTTAACATCTCTTGCACACCGTGCAAATCTACGAATGAGCATGTTGCCCCGCACTGCCAGGGCCCTTCTTTCTCGTTCCATATCAAGGTCATCATCAAGGTTATCCGTGACTATATGACCTAGATATTTAAATTTATTAACAACTTTGAGAGCCACGCCGCGCAACACTATCTCAGGTACATTTTGTGATTAAGTGGAACGTACATACATACTTTCACGTTTATAATATAGTAAGGATACGGATAAGTATGTCAAATGAAATCAAAATGGCGCGCTGCGGGCGGTGCATTTGTCTATACGCGCGTAAGAGCGATGAGGCAAGAGCTAATTGGCCAATCAGCCAAACACTAATAATATAATTAACTAAATAATTTTATCATTTTAATACAAAGGAAATGTTATTTTGCTTAGAAAACTTTATAATTTATTGAAATTAATTGTTTTTTATAAATACCACTTTACATTTGTGAAAAGAACCTATCATGTTACAAAAAATAACTGTAATGAAAAGGCACTAGTGCGATTATATAATGTAAAAAACATCCGTGTGTAATGGACTGGAATACAGCCATAAAAACGGTGTAATAAGAGCCACTTTACGAGCAAGTGTGTTGAAAACTTAATTTATGTGATTATTTATTGTCCTGTAATAGTGATAAGTTTGTTTTGTAATTAAACAGTGATGTAATTTGTGTGCATAATTGAAAACCGTATTGCTTTTCTGTTTTTGGTATATCTTTTGTATAATTTATGACAGTTGCAAACAACGTAAAGTTTTTTGAAAATAATAATAAATAACATAAATTAAATTAATTGTCTTTGACTTAATTACACGCAGTGGCGTAAGGTTCATTGGCACAAAGGACTGCTTACCCTAAACGACCATGGCCCATACAAACACAGAAAAACTGCCTACTGTGAAGCCCTGAACGACCGTGGCTCCATACAGGCACAGAGAAAATACCTACCGTGAATTCCCGAACGACCATGGCTCCATAGAGGCACAAATAAATTACCTACCGCTAAGCCCTGAACGACTATGGCTCCATATAGGCACAGGCAAATTGCCTACCTTGGTCAAAAACCCAGTGCTCGCCACTGAGATGAAGTTAAGGATGAAATTTACACTCTAGAGTAAAAAGGGTCGGTAAAATACCTTTATACATATTACAATATTGCGGGGTTGCAAAGTTTTTTAGTCATGTCATGACCTTTATTTAATGATACATCTTAACTGCAAAAATGACGGATTAATTATATTTATAGACCACGAACCTATTAGACGAATGAAAGAGTTAAAATTCCACGAAAATTCATAGGTTCAGCGACGCCTCTAGTTTAGCTTATGCTGCCAAAATGTTAGGTCAACTCTTACGTCACGATAATTACATTAGGACTATAATAGAAGGAAAAATAGAAGGGAAAAGGTAAAGGGGAAGACCAAGAAGAATATATATGAAGCAAATAAAAGAAAAATAAATGTTTCATTATATAAAGAGGTAAAAGGAAAAACGGAATGTAGAATAAGCTGGAAATTACTCCACCGACAAGAGCTTAGCTTTTAAATATATGATGATCACTGTACTACATATCATCGTCAAATTATAACATCGTTTAATGTTTAGCTTTAAAGCGCCATCTAGTTTTGGCCTAAATATATCCATGCGATTGGGGCACGATCTAAAGTATGGCAATTGATAGTCCCGTTGTTTTAATGATCCTTGGCACAATGAATATACAGTACGATGACATAAAGAACTCCCCTAGCGATGCTATCTTTATGAGAACACTCAAGAACATGCTCATTAAATTAGTGTGCTACAGCGGCAACGAATTTCTCCAAAGGGATCGTAGACCCAATATACCATACCTACCAATCTGTCATTTGAGCACCTGTGAGTATAGCTCTAACCTAACCTAAAAAGATTTTATTTAGCTGTAGGTACTTCTACCGATCATTAGTTAAGTACCTATACTTATTTTTTTTAATGACGTGTAAACGAGTATCTCTCTTTACCAAATAAATTCTGAATCTGAGTAGTCCCGAAGCTTTTGATACCGGGCGACACCGCCGTCCAATCGCGGGCTTGAAGGGTGTTAATGTTATATAACGTTGATCTCTCTCAGAATAAAGTGATTATTACACTATCCTGAATTCAGTCACTAACGAAGCAGCAATAGTTAGAATGAGACGCTTTTACTTCTCTCCCCTATTTAGAACGACTAAATTCAGTCTGGTGTAATAAGCGCTGAATCTATGTCTGTGAATGCTGGTGTCCCTCAAGGCTGTGTGTTATCGCCCACGCTGTTCCTACTGCATATCAACGATATGCTGCAAATTTGTGGCATTCACTGTTATGCGGATGATAGCACGGTTGATGCCTCCTACTGCCTACGCTGGCTGGGCCAATATTTCTCGGGATAACATCATCGAGAGCCGTAACAAACTTGTGTCTGAAGTTGAAACTTCCCCAAAAGAAGTTTCAGAATGGGGTCGACTTAATTTAGTCCGGTTTAACCTTACAAAGACACAGGTTTGTGCTTTCACCGCTAAAAAGTCTGCGTTTGTTGCATCACCTCCTTTTGAGAATAATCGCCGAACTGCCACAGCCACTATCGGAATCCTTAGCGTCGATATATCGAGTGAAGTCCAGTTCCACGGCCATCTAGAGGGTAAGGCCAAATTAGCCTCTAAGAAGCTCGGCGTGCTCAACAGATCGAGACAGTATTTCACTCCGGCCCACACATGGAATACTGTTCTCATCTGTGGGCTGGGGCTCCCCAGTCCCAGCTTCTCCCTCTAGACCGCATTCAACGGTGAGCGACTCTTATCGTCGGTTGCCAGCGTATTTCAGATCAGCTTGACTCCTTGGTACTGCGTGGAGATGTAGCCTCGCTCTGCATTTTCTATCGCTTGTATAATGGGGAGTGCTCCGAGGAATTGTTCGGGTTGATCCCAGCTGCATCTTCTCGCCATCGTCCTACGCGACAATATTTCCACCCTCAACACTTAGATGATTGGCTGATTAACTGTGCGTTTTTCTAGAAATTTCTTGCCTCGCACGACTGAACTGTGGAATAAATTGCCGCCTGCAGTATTTCCGGACCGATGCGACCTTCAAGCCTTCAAGAAAAGAGCGCACTCCCACCTGAAAGGCCGGCAACGCACTTGTGACTCCTCCGGTGATGCAAGTGTCTATGGGCGACAGTGATCGCTTGCCATCAGGAAACCCGTCTGCTCGTTTGCCTCCTATATGTCATATAAAAAAAAATGCCCACAAGCTAAGGTGCGCAAACTCCGCGCGTTTAGGGGCGAGGCGGCCCACTTCCCCGCTGCCCTGCGCAGTACGTTCAGCAACTAACCGTAGGAATTAGTAAGACTGTGGCTTTACTGTGACGTGATATTTTGTCTTAATGTGAACCCTCTTAGTGATCTCTTTATAAACCTTAATATGTATGTTGTAAAAGGAACTAATAATATTAATGGCAAATTACTACCACCTTCCTGTCCATCAAAAACCGCCTTAAAATTACTTTCAATAGTGAATGGGTACTTAAATGAAAAGTTAATTAACGAATTACAAATTTTACTGTCTTGTAATTAAGTATTTTAGTAGGTATTTTTAAATCATTCAGCCTCCACACTACAATGATTCTGACTTTTTTATTATTGCGTAAGTTGTTTTTTTTTCGTTGAAGGATTCTTATTTTTTGCATCATGCATTATACAAGCATTGAGTTTAGGTGTCTTGCGTAAGCCGGTACTTAGTTTGAAAGTTAAATAATAAAATAAAATAATTCTAATCAATTTTCAGCAAATATCAATGTGTGGCACTGGCACATATTAAGACAGCTTTTTGAAAATCATTATGAGGTTCCTAAAAAAAAATTGATTTAGTGGATATTTTCGAAGATAATCGCTCCAAAAGTAGCATAAATTGTGTCATCCCCCCCCCTTTCTATTTTCTAAACAGTAAGTGTAAAAAATGTGATAAAAATGACAAAGATAAAACTTAATATGTGCTTTCAACGAGTATTGTTTTCTAAATGATCGGATATTGCCAAAAAACTGCGCTTCTTAGCAAAAGGACGTAAGTTCTGTGGAAATACGCTCTATAGTGCATTTTTTGTATGAACGGCTGCAGAACCCTATCCTACCCTGAGCATGGTCCGATACGCTCTTGGCCGGTTTTTGATTATTTTACTGCATTAGACATTAGATTAACGGACAGCCCTCTTCTCACTCACTGGATCGTGCATGTGAGATCCAATGAGCATTTCATGTTTTACTAACTTACTACCTATTAATGTATGTGTTTACTAACAATAATAATTGTAAAAATAATATAATAAGGTCGTGTGAATAATATTAATATGTTAATTATGGATACTTGATGTCCGAAATAAATCATTTCATTTCATTAGTCAATAACTCAAACACTACACTGTCGCCCGCATCGTCTCGGCTCTTTGAGAGCCGACCGCCGGAGCGTACGCGGTCGAATGCTTAAAGCGATCCCGCGTCCCGCGGCACTCCGATTAAAGGCGGAGTTGGCATGTGTTGGTGGTTTTAGATGGTAGTCCAACGCATCAGCCTCGGTTTGTCCGTCATACCCGCTTTGGTCCCCCGACTTATGTGGGGATGAATCAACGCATTTCCCCAACGTTAAAAAAATGGTCTTCCTTTCTTGCTTACCTACATCCTTTCCTTCTACGATGTCATTAATACATCGTGTTTTGTAACTATTGAGCTTTTTAATTTTTCCTATTTTAGATAATTTGTCTTTGTGCTACTTTTATTGACAAAATCTTATTTCAGTATTTGATCCTGTGAACTCAAAGTTTGAGAAAGAATCGAGTTGCTTAGAGCAGATAAAATGTACAGCAACAGAAGCGCCGATTTGTACCGAGGTAAAGCAGCAGAACCTAAACCTGACGCCGATGATGATGTTCAATCAATGCGAGCTTGAGTACAAGAAATGTTATCAAGGTAATTTTTTTAAATCGAATTCGACAATGTGCGAGCAGAAATGTACGCAATCTAAATTGATTTGAGAACTGGCGCTACTTGACGTGTACTATATGTAAGAGTAACAATAAAATGTATTACATTGCGTGCTCAATTATTAAGTATATATATTTGCCTTTAAAATAATTGCCACAATGAAATTTCCACACAGTATCCACTCGTATAAAACACTGTATAACGAAGTTTATAACTTCATAGGTACTTACGTAAGCCTAGGAACTAGCGGCACATTACGAACTTAGTTCTGCATCTATATTACAACTTGCGTTTATGGAAACGGTTTCATAACACAAATTACCATACACTTCAAGAGTTATTCAATGGTATTATTAGTTATATATTATATTTTCATACTTTAAAAAATTATTATCCCAACCCGCTCAGAAAACAAGCTGCAAGTATCGTATGTAACTTAAAATCTTAACGTACTTCCTTTTTTTATTAGTTTCATCAGGATCTTATAAAATTTTACATTTTTTTTGCGATCAAATAACTATGTTCGTAATGATCCATCTATTTTTTCTTGGTTGGAGGTAGTGTGATATTCATATGGAAAAAGAGGTAACAAACACATTAAAATGTAAGCATACCAACCGCAATTGTATCATATATGTAAATTTTCTTTAGCCAATTTACAACTGAAGGGTTTTTTGCACGTAATTAAACCATAGGATCACCTCTAAAGAGTTCCCAGCAAGCTCGGTTCTCCGTACAAACGTAGTTACGCTCTCATTTTAAACCGACTAGCTAGTTTACTCTGAAACTTTGTACTTAGAATAAGTTAAATTATATCCAGGTCTACAATTAGTTAATGTAGCTTCAGATACCATAGTAAACAAATACAGCGAATTTAAGTTTTCATACGAAACTTGTTTTTACTGTATTTCGTTTGTTTTATAAATTGGAGCCATATACACTAATTATAGACCTAGATATACTTCATGTTATAGTATATGCACAGTTTCGTTACAATCCAACACGTAGTTTTAAAATGAGAACGAAACTCCGTTTGTATTGGAAGGTGAAATTCGGCCGAGCTTGCCGGGGACTTAACTGAGTCGTCGCTGACGGGAAGAAAGGCGTGGTTCGTAGCGAAAAAGGGGTTGAGAGGGTCGCGCGGGGCAGGACACTTTTCGCCCGCTCTCCGTCACACTCCCTAGTTACCATACCCTCTCTCTCTTACAGCTGGGGACGTCTCAGTTAAACGGCCAGCCTATAATGATGCAATTCTATTTCAGGAATGGATGCAATCATCGTTCCAATGAAACATTGCCATAACGCCAATAATATAGGATATTTACCGAGCCGTGAGTACATACAAATAATATTCGCTTACACGATGAAAACCTGCCATCGCACCTATGTCACTTAATAAGTTCTGCTAAACATACGCTCATACCGGGCAAACTTGTACATTACTTTACATTATAAGAAATGATAATAATATAAGTCTACCGATTTTGTTAACACGGTATTACTCGTATGTTATGATATATGATATATTTGTTTCTGAACTCTGCATGTTACTGTGTTAGTTACAATAACTTTGTAAATATGCGTTTCACAATGTCAAGTGCATTGTATTCTTATTATTGAGGAATAAAATGTCTTAAACAAAAAAAAACTGCTAAATCTCGAAAAATTGAGATAATCTTCAAACGGTCACCCGTTTTAACATATTTTCTTGGAAACCAAAAAACTAAATCGAAATTGATCCACGAAGCCAGAGACAGAGACACACATATAAACGGATACAAATGGTAATCTTATAACCCCACTTAGATGGTTGGCAGTCCACTACTGCGTTTTTCTAGAAATTTCCTGCCTAGCTCGACTAAACTGTGGAATAAATTATCGCCGGCAGAATTTCCAGACCGATGTGACCTTCGAGCCTTCAAGAAAAGAGCCACCCATCTGAAAGGCCGGGGTCGCACTTGTGCATCCTCTGGTGTCGCAGGCGTCTATGGGCGACGGTGATCGCTTACTATCAAGCTATCCGTCTCCTCATTTTCTTCCTATAACATAAAAAAATGATTGACTGTAAAGTTGGATTACGGACGATAATTTTACGTGACAACGTCATAAGAAAACATTGATGAAAAATTGCATACTTTTATGAATTCACAAGCTGAACGCTTAGGCCGATTGTGCTTCTCTATCGCTTGATCCGCGCTCTCGCTTGCACGCTCGACTCAGGCGCAACGTGACAATGACTCATGCTTTTTCGTGCGTGCAGCCGGCGTTCATCGATTTATAAGACGTTATCACGTCAAAAAAATCCTTCTTTTTCCTAGGAAGTTAACAAGATAGTACTGGACAAGAGCGTTCACATTAATAATAACAAACAAGGACCATTAGAACAAGAAACCTTTCAATCTCCATATTTTGGATTGTTCCCTGACCGCAAATAGATCTGATCGCTAATAGATCCAAGCAAAAACTAAATGGCGCTTTAAAACTAAACATTTAACGATGTTAATTGATGGAAGAAACTTAGTATAGCCACAGTGTAAAAAACATACAGTGGGCGCCTTTGATGTTTGCGTAAATGCCGCAAGGACATAGGTGCTGGACCTAGACATGTCCCGAGCTACTAACTAATACGCACTATGCAGCTCGGGTTCGCCCCACCTGCGTCTCTCCCCTTGCACCACGCACGATTGCTCGGTCTAGGCCGCTTCGTCGGATGACTGTATTGATTTCTAGACTATGGTATAGTAACAATTAGTTGGTAAACAGCTAATAATAATTAAATTGTAACGTTTAAATACCGTGTCGCGCATGCAAAGTTGAAAAATTGAGAATAATCATTATTATGCATAAACAGCGTTTTTGTGTGTAGATTGACAATCCTCTTGTTTTAATAGTCCTTGATAGAAAATCATAATTATAACAACAATGATTTCAGAATCAATGACGAAGAATCGATTAAAAAGAGAGGCAGATATCGATTATTTACCAAACAGAGGTAAGATAATATTTTGATTTTAATTTAAACGAAAAAACAATTTAACTTACACGATTTACACACATTACCACGACATAACAATACGGGGCTAAACGCGTATAGACCCGTATATGTATCTATCCCTGCTTTCATATCTTCGGTAATTTAACTTAGTACAGAAAATCAGCATTTACATTCAGCGTGGCAATGCTGCCAGCCTTCTGGGCACCCTGCCGTTCGGGAGGGACATAGGAGAACTACTTTACCTAGTTTTAAGTTGTATACATAAAAGTCCGAGATCGCTATCCAGATACCACAAAGAGCCACCTAAAACCATCATGAAGAAGTCCGAAATCTCTAACTAGATAACACAAAATGCCTCATAAAATCTTTAAGAAGTCCGAAATCTCTAACTAGAGATAGCCCAAAAATCTACAGACACTTCGACAAAAATATGTCCACGAAAGTTGAAACACTTGAAACGCTAGAATAATGACCTATTACCTCTTGTCTTCAAGATATTTCAATTTTAACAGTCAGACAATAGGGACGGTGAACAGTTGGTGCACACAGCAATTACGCCGCACAGCAAAATGTGCCTCAATTGACGTTCAGTGTAATTTGGCAAATGATAATAATAGATAAATGTGGTTTTCAGTTGTCACAGACAAAAAAGAGCGAGGACTGGCCTTCTTGATTGATTTAACTCTAGAAAAAGCCGTGAAGGATAACCTCAAAAATGTTGTGCAGTTAATTGCTGAGGAAGCTGTTCAGTTTTACGACATCACATTCTACGCCGGCAGCTTTGGAGGAGCAGGTATAGTTTTTAATTTTGCAACTTAATCGATATAGAATAACCTAGATGCAGTATCACCTAAACATTCAAGTCGCAAAAGTGTCCCATCGCTAAGTTACAAGTCTGTGCGTCTATTAAGGTAAATCAAAAACACATAATGTACTTTAAAACATTTAAATTTTCGTTACATGCAACCTTATGATACCAAAATTCTACATCGTTTCTTAAGACATACAATACTATTGAGTGGTTAGATCAAAATGAAGATAACGAGAAGACGATAAGGTATAATTGCCTTGAAAGTTTAATAGGCAATCGAATCTATTTCCTGGACAGTAGTTTACAAATTCACTAACAAAATAAGGCATATGTTTAACGGATCACCAGATATACTAAAATATAGCGCCAACATAAATACTTTTTTCTGCCGTAAATTGTAAATGATCACCAAAATTAAATTTCAATAAATTCAAAATAGCGGAATAATGGGCGATTACAGACTCGCGCAGTGTACAGCTCACAGAAACATTAATTATATTGGAGGAGGAGGTGGTTGAAAATCGTAAAAAAAACAAAATACCAGGGTCTCGGATCCCAATACCATTTTATGCCATTCGGCGTCGAGACCCTGGGCCCGTGGGGTCCATGCGCCTGGGTCCTTTTCAAGGAGCTATCAAAACGGCTCATTGACACTTCATGCGACCAAAGGGCTGGCAGCTTCCTCGCTCAGCGTATCAGTTTAGCCATACAGCGAGGAAATGCTGCCAGTATTTTTGGTACCATACCGCGGGGGCCTTTTTTAGATATAATTTAATTTTTTAAAAGTTTTAGTTTTGTCATCTAAATGTTTCTTATTTAATTGTACTCGTAATTTATTCTAATTTAATTGTATCGAATGGAGCATTCATGTATTACGTAACGAATTTGGGGAGGGGGGACTCTTGTAAAACGTTACGATGCGTTACAAGGGCGGTAGGGGGGGGGTTTGCGTTACGTAATACTTGAACGCTCCCTAACCGCAATGTATTTTCAAACACAATGTATATTGTTTTATGGAATAAATGACATATTATATTATAATTAATTCTAAGTCTTACGTTTTCGATTGGGCCGATTTCACCAACAATCAATTTACACGAGAGTGACTAACCCAGAATAACTTTAATCTAACGATTTACTCGATGGTTAACTTCATTTTGATTTCACCACGCTAGTCTACGGATAACATATATGCTCTCGCATAAGAGCTGGCGCGGGTTTTGCAACAAGTACTTATTTCATATTAAATCCGCGCCAGCACTTGTAAATCGACCTGTAATGTTGAACGAATTAATTAAATGAAATCGTAATGCACCCAAGTAACATAGACAGTTTGTCCCATGCTTGAGCCATGGTGCTGCGTATTTTTTTAAATTTGTTTGATTAATACATCATCGTGATATATTTAAGTATGGAATTTACTTGACAGTGACAAACAATGTATCCATTTTTATAAAAAAGCTACCAGATGATGCTTTAAAATTACCAATTCCAGCTCTCAAAAAGTACGTAAAAGAGTCTCTAATGGCAAAGGCATATTAAGGGTAGAGGACTATTTAACAGACAAAAATGCATGGCCCAAAACAGAAACCAAATAATTTACTTTTACCGGGACACGGTTTTTATAAGGTGGCATATCAAACGTTTGTAAGTTGTTTCAAATAAAAAAAGCATTATTTTTATATTCTATTTTTTTTTACTTTTATAAGTTTTGATATGTTTTCTTAAAGAACTACGTATTGATATACTCAATACATATATTTAGGATAGCCTAAGTACAAATATTGTTATAGATATAAGAGTTATTTCGAAAAAATTACTGACTGTTGAGATTGTTTCGGCTTTCTTCTCTTCAGTGGTCTCCTCTTGGGAAACGCCGTAGAGTCAGACTTGTAAAAGTGCCCTTGCGGCCTACTTACAGAATAAAGATTCATTACAGACAATACTAATCTACATGTAATAGTTTACACAGCCGAAATTAGCGATGTAAGACTTTTCTCTAGTTTAGAGATTTTATTCAGGTCAATTATAGGTGAAATTATAATTAATGATTAATTATTGGAATAAGACTTGTACTACGTTGGTGAAATAGACCCTACTACATACATATCATTGTATTTTTGCATGCCAAAATTGCTGGTCAGATTTTTGTAAATTTTTCACCACATTCTGTAAGACATCTAAAGCGAATATATACCTACTATTCTATTCTACTCTACTCGGCTCTCCCCTACCCTCTCCTGCCCTGCCTTGCCCCGCCACGCCCCACCCTGTCCCACCCTGCTCTCATTTCCTCTCTTCTGCTATCGTCTACTCTACTCAACTCTACAATGCTCTGCTCTGTTCTACTCTGTTCTTTTCTACTATGTTCTGTTCTGCTCTGCTCTGCTCTGTTCTACTCTACTCTGCTCTATTTCATTCTAAACTAGCAATGACTTGTTTTGTATTGCAGAATTCACTACTAGTGCTCCAACTTCTGACATTTATGAATTCATTACTGAGTTTAACAAAAATACCGATATTGACGCAAGTACGGAAGATCCTTGCCACAAAAAGGTTCTGCACCATATAAGGAAGTCACTACCCAAAGGTGAAGACAGCTTTTTGTACGTGTTCACATGTGGTTATGCTGATGATTACGATGATTATCATAACTGGAAGACAGGAAATGTAAAGGTTCGTTTACGAAATTATCGTTACGTTTTTTTAGGCTGCCAATCCACTCAAGCGGAGCTGTGCAGAATTAAACAAACTACATTAGGTACATACATATTATACCATTTTTGAGATATTGCCGAAAAACTGCGCTTCTCAGCAATAGTGCGTAAGTGCCGTGGAGATACGCTCTTTTGCTAGTGCTCTTTTTCATACCGTAGTTTTTTTATCTGCAGTGAATTTTTCTGTATGAACGGCTGCAGAATCCTAAACTGAGCATGGTCCGACATGCTCTTGGTCTGGTTTTTAGATTTTGTTTTAGTGTACTTATATTTTTAGGTTAAGTTTTAATAAGTTAGTTAAATTCAAATAACAATTAATATTCATTGAAATAAAACAATTTAACGGATTATATCGCGTATATTGCGATAAATTGTTTTATTTCAATGAGTAATAATCGCGGAAACAGAAGAAAATATTAACAATTATTATTTCCTGTGTACCTAATAGATTTAGTTTGTTTTGGAATAACTATTATTTACTTTTTTTTTCAGGTTACCTTCATTTTGTGGCCAAACTGTTACGATCGAGCTCCTCGCGTTAACCCTGGGTTCCAGGTCTACTACAATTTGGCAGTATTAACCAGAGGTCAAGTCATCAGAGTAGCGAAGGGACATAACGTTATGCAGGTATAGTCTCCCACTACCCAAAGGTCTGGAAGAGATCGCTGTTTATGAGACAATTTTACACAAATCGCTCTAGTCCCATGGTAAGCTCAATAAGGTTTGTGTTATGGGTACTAGACGACGATATATATAATGGATATATTACTTATATACATAGAAAACATCCAAGACTCATGAACAAATATAAAAATAACTAAATATTACAGGACAATTTTACACTAATCGAACTAGTCCCATGGTAAGCTCAATAAGGCTTGTGTTATGGGTACTAGACGACGATATTTAATAGATATATTACTTCTATACATAGAAAACATCCAAGACTCAGGAACAAATATTTATGCTCATCACACAAACCGGTCGTCAAAAAGACTGACTGTTTTGCCTCCGCGAATGAAATTGTGTACATTGTTGTATTAAAAATATATGAATATAAATATATTTTGTCAAACAGTAGACATTAAACGTTCTAAATGCGGGAGCTACATCAGAAGCGACTGAAAAATCAATAATTGTTAGTCAAATAATAAATAACACAGGGACAATAGGGTTGTTGAAAATAATCTCAAAATTTGTTAAAAAATACATAAGATTTTCATAAAACAAGCAAAATAAGGAACTAAGTGAAAATTTTGAGTTCGATACCTTACGTGTTTTATGAGCATTTAAACTTGGAACGGGAAAGTCCATTTTTAAAATATTAAAAACTAATAATACCATTGAATAACCCATGAAACGTAAGGTAACTTTTGTTATGAAACCATTTTGACAAACGCAAATTTTAACATAGCTTCAGAACAAAGTTCTTAATTTCCCCATATAAGGTAGGAAGGTGTGACGTCACGCCTTTCTAGGGTTTAGTATGGAGCGTTTTTAAAAAGTCCAAAAATGTGATTCAAACTTTGTTGTATATCATGGAGTTTTTATTACATTGATGTAGTTTTTTCACCAGTATTTCTATTATTGAAAGGTCCATCTATAACACACCACGAAAAAAGTTGACAACATCCTTATTTTACAGAAATCGACCTAGTCCCAACTAAGCAAAGCTTGTACTATGGGTACTGGGCGACGCGACGATATACTTTCTTTTTATTCAGCCTAAAACATAATATTACAACAAATGTAGATACAGTACTCGCGGGTCACACATGTGTAAGGGAGACTTGAGACTACGGTTATCTAAGACAAATTAAAACATTAGTAACACATTAAGTATATTGGTTATCAATGCGAAATATAATACAATTTGCGAAACCAGACGCAGTTAAAGAAAACTTAGCTAATCAACACTATAACACGATTTACGCATATTTAATATCATTCAATTTAGTTCGAATATTTACAAGAGGTATTCTAAAAAATTATAGGAAACATTAACTATATTTAAACCGAAACGATACCACACAGTACACTTGTTATTTCGTCGTCGCTGGAGCAAAAGAAAGAGCGGTGCCACGTGCAGGTGCTTTTTATTAACTTCCTGGAAGGGCCCCCCTCTCTGCAGCTCGTCCACCACCACCTGGCGTCACTCGCAGCGGTTCTACCGGGTAACCACGAAGCGATGATCCCGCGCTCGCTGGAAACGCAAGCACAGATGTCGTCCACGTGGTTTAACTGCGATGACATAGATGGCGTTACTAGTTGCAGGAAAACCATGCTGAGACGACCCGGCGTCCCGTTCGTTGCCACTGCAGGTCACTTCACGGCGCCACAGTAAGGTGCGTCCACACTTGTATCATTTGCTCGTATCCGATCACCGTCGCGTAGCATGATCGCGTGTCACGAACACGCGTTTGGACGTTGCGCCGATCCGATCACTCGAAATCCATTTGCTACGCGTATCACACACTTGTATCGGAAGAGTGCGCAGTCATGCTACGGCTAGCATGACTGCGTATCGCGCTGCTTGGACGCTTACTGTTGACGCGCCGATAATGCCGCACTCTTCCGATACAAGTGTGTGATACGCGTAGCAAATGGATTTCGAGTGATCGGATCGGCGCAACGTCCAAACGCGTGTTCGTGACACGCGATCATGCTACGCGACGATGATCTGATACGGGCAAATGATACAAATGTGGACGCACCTGTAGATGTCGCCAACACATGTGTTTAAATTCAGTGTTATTAAGGAAAGTGTCGAAAATTGCCCTTCATTTGTATGAGACGCCACAAATATACCACAGGCAAATTTAACTCAACCGGCCAGTGAAGTCTGATTAAGTGAAAGTTTGCACGGAACCCTGGGTGCGCGAGTCAGACTCGTACTTGCCCGATTTTTTTATCATCTAATCACTTTGTTTCGAATAAATCAACTGACAGCCAACGTAATTTTTTTCAGTTGCAAAAATACATAAGGCACACTGCTTTGGAATTCGACCCTAAGACAGTTTTTTCGCAAATAGTAGAACAAGACGCTTATCTACCCGTAAGTATATACATAATTTTGTTGACATATTGGCATAGTTAATCGTATATCGACAGTTTTAAAAAGTTATAAAATTAAATGTTTGTAGGTACTGTAAAATTTGTATGTATTATAATAATTATAGCAAGAACTTTACAAAAACAATATTAAACGAAATCTAATTGTCTAGTTAGTATTCAATGTAGGATTAGTAATAACATTACCTGGTAGACGTCGTTGTTAAGTCCGGGTCAATTTCTGAATCGCGCTGCTAAGATTTTTCCTGATAGAATGACGACCGTAGTCAAATGTTTGAGTCGTGTGTTTTGAAGTGAAGACGTCATTAAAGCGGCTATTAAAGTTTAAACTGGCTTTAATTTCGAGATCCTAGAGTTCATAGTTAAAACACTAATCCAAACTATAAACTTTCTTATAGATATAGTAGTTTTTGCTATAAACGAATACAAATTAATTAATCAACTAACCCGCCTCGCGTCATTCCGGGTGCGAAGGTGCCCATCACGCTTGCCGCGTTACCGCGTTGGACCGCGATGGATAACCTCTGCAGTAGAAACGACCCGGACCGGGGTTGGGAAGCAAACAAAGAGTGTTATGACGTTTTTTAAACACAAAAATACACACTTTGAAGTCGCCCAATTCTGACCTAGTGGGCATGGTGCGCATAAGGGCCTTTCACACTTAGCGAGTTGCGAGTGAGTTTTGTATGAAGGCGATCACGCAACGAGTTCGACGCGACTGACATTTGTATACAAAACACACTCGCAACTAGCCAGTGTGATAAGGCCCTTAGACTGGCTGCGTTCCCCCTTTGTATTGATATGCCAATTCTATGAGCGAGGAACGAGCCAGCCCTATTGTCCCCAGTAGTGTCTATGAGCTTTTTTGACACGGCCCAAACCAATGGGTGTTGCCACCTGAGATTAATAAGTACTACTACTTAAAAGTCGCTAGATATTTTAAAAAATCCGCTGGTTTTGTTGAAAATCGTGCTCAAATATCGCTAAATGTATGAAAGACATCCTTAAAAAAGTCGCTAAATGTATGAAAGAAAGAAAGAAAAAAAAAAGAAATATTTATTGCCACACTCATACATTTAATATTTCGTTATACACAATAATGACAATAATATAAAGCATGTATCGTCATTCGTTAATCATTACATTATATAAAATACATCATTCGTAAATTACTATTATTTAATATTTTCTTCTGTTTCCGCGATTATTACTCATTGAAATAAAACAATTTAACGGATTATATCGCGTATATTATCTCATTTTAGTTCCCGACGTTTCGGAAGCTTTCCAGCTTTCCATGGTCACGGGAGGACTGAGAAAAGATGTATTTTCCTCTGTCAAAGTTACAATTTGTGCAAACTACCCATTTTTTGAAAAAACACAAATAAAGGTGTACATACATGCCAGATGGGCCTAAGCTGTAAAGACAGTTACACATGTGCCAGAAGGGCTTAATTATTTTATTCTAATAATTTACCAAGGAGCATTTCACAAATGAGGCGTACTGAGGAGAAAAGAAACGTTTATAAATTATTATTAAGAAATTTAGTGTAGTCGGCTTCTGAGAAAGCTTCTGAAATTTATGTACCTATATCGAAATTTGTTATGTCAAAAGTTTTATTGAATTATATTAAAAGCGTGAAAATCAATCACTTACTAGTTCAAAAAACCGTTAGATTTAGCGACAAAATCGCTAAGGTAGCAACACTGGGCATCTGGGCTCCACGGACAAAAGGTCTCTACGGCAAACGCCCTAAATATATGCCGGTCTGTTAAGCCTATATATAGGTGAAAAACTTAAGTCACCTGTTGTAAGAAGTAGTAGCGTATTCGTATATGTAATTTGACGTTCCATATTAGAAAAATGACATAAGTTCCATATCAATTTTGTACACTACTCCATATAAAGGTGCGTCCACATTTGTATCATTTGCCCGTATCAGATCCTCGTCGCGTGGCATGATCGCGTGTCACGATCATACGTTTGGACGTTGCGCCGATCAGATCACTTAAAATCCATTTGCTACGCGTATCACTTATATCGGAAGAGTGCGGCATAATCGGCGCGCCGACAGTGAGCGTCCAAGCAGCGCGATACGCAGTCATGCCACGGCACGGTGATCGGATACGAGCAAATGATACAAGTGTGGACGCACCTTAAGCGGGGCTTTACTTAATTTTTTACCTATACCTACTTGCGGCGTTTGCCTGCCTCGACCGCTGCGGCTCCCCGCATGCTCTCATTTTTGTCTTATTGTAGTTGAAAGTGGTGGGGGTCGATTTTGTGCTGGTATCCATATCTGGTAGCAACGTCGACTTCGCCATAACTACAGGTGACTGGCAGAACAGAATACAACCGACTTTTATCTTCAACGGAGCTCACACGAAGGTATTGTGTATATGTTCTAAAGTAAGCATATCCATTTCTAAAGGCCGGTCGCGAAGTAAAAATACAATGTCTGTACATTGAAGATACTTTAAAAAAAACTGACTGTAACGGACTATTTTGAGGACACTGCATCAAAAAATATATTTTTTGGATTTTTTTATATGTTTCTATGTTCGTACGTGACGTTGTGGCTTTCACGCCAGTTCAGCTAAATGGATTTCAATTATTTTTGGTACACGGGTCGCTGAGTATCTCCAGATGGTTTTAGGATACTTTTTACCCTACTACGCTGAAGAAAAAATTAAGGGTTATGACTTTTTCTCCTCCGCGAACGAAGTATCGGGCACCTTCTGGTTAACGGCATGCATCGAAAATTTAAGCTATTCTTAGTGAGATTTTTGTCAAATCTAATATATAAAACAGGCTGGTTTTTAGATATGTGTTTTTTGACTATATATCCTATTCACTGATCAACACGGAAACATGTTTGTTGAAAATTTCCTCCATAGAAAAGTTATTCGAAAACGCGTCTTCATTTTCCGTTTTATGTCTAGTTTATACTAACGACAGATTAATAAACGGCTAAATTATGTAAAAATGACATTCTTCCCTTTATCCTTTACGTGATTAACTTAAATGTTAACAAAACATAATAATATCTTCGATTTTATTGTACTTTTACATCTGGCGCTCAGGAGTAAAACCCCAAGCATGTAGTGTATTAGCTTTCTCTTTCTTTGATGCGCGCGAGCAATAAATGCGTCCCTTATTACAAATTCCGCCCATTCGCCAGCTCGGCGGTTGGGCGTGGTTTTGCGAAATCATTCTTTGACGATGCAGGCCCTTAAAAATAATACATAAAAATTCCAGGTATTACGATTTTTGGCGTACTACGACACGTACTTAGTGAAACTTGACACGTCTTTGTACGACCATGGAAAGTGGAACGTGTCAATGAATGTCATGAGTTCAAGAGTCGACTTCACTTTCCAATATCGGTTTTCAAAAAGACAAAAATGGCGGGACGCGCTACGAAGAGACACTATGGAGGAGGAGGCTTCTAAAAGTAAGTAGTATTTTATTTTATTTCATTTATTAGGCACACTGAACAGACAACATTCATTTATTTAAATAAAACAATTCAACGGATTATATCGCGTATAGTACACTCATTTGAGTTTCCGACGTTTCGGAAGCTTTTAGCGTCACGAGCGGACGGGTGGCGTTAAATTGTTTTATTTAAATGAGTAATAATCGCGGAAACAGAAGAAAATATATCATTTATTTATGTATAACATTAGCAAGATACAGGCATTCTGACAAAAATGTTATCCATAACAAGATTGTACAGCATAATTGTCGAATTAATTGAGCATTAATGAGCAAGTATGGTTATTGACAGTTAAAGATCTGAACCAAATACAGAATATACCTAAACGTACAACAATTGCAATAAATACTGAACTAAAACGCATACAATTAGTATCTTAGAATAGTCAATTTTAACGACAAAATATACATATAAAAGAAAGGATATTTTTTGGCTCATCCCAATTGAACAAATGGATTACATTAAAATTAAATAATTCAAGCGGATGCAGCTTCCGTGTTCTCAGGGTCGACTGAGAAAAAAGTACTTTTTCTCTGTCAAAATTTCAATTTGCGCAAACTACGCACTTTGAGAAAAACAAAGGAGTACATACTCGTACACCTTTGTTTTCTCGAAGTTACAGTTACACAACCCCGGTAGGATGTACGACACCACACATCACATTATTTTCGAATTTCAGAATATTGATGATATCTTGCTTTTGATGATATTTTAACATTTCCCAGAACCCAAATACTTGATTATATATGTGACAGAAAAACGCAAATGGGTGGAAGTGAACAAAATAAAATTCATTGAATTAGATGAAAATTCAAATGAAGTAATTTTTGAATCACATACGCTGGTTAAAATAGCAGAAGACACATATGCAACGGAATATAAAATTGGTATACCGACTCACGATTTCTTCATGGTGGTATGTACATCATATCATATCTATGTTTAGTATTTTATCGACTGTCATAGCGTACCCATACTGCACTGCGATCTTAACACACGAGCGTCCCCACACATTAGCTGCCCCATCCAACTCCCAAAACGCCCCAATAATAATACCCAATGTCCTTAGCTAAGGCCACTGACTACAGAGATGACCCAGACCGGCTAGAATATAGCTAGGTATAGTAGTACCATGAATATATAAGTTACATCGGCAATCTACGGCCACGCCGACGAGTGCTAACAATCACCGAATGAAAGCGTACGTACGGTATATATGCAATGACAGGTGAACTCGTGCTCTCGCTCATGGCGACTGACGCGGCGCCAGACAAAACGCCGGCGTCGCGCACAAAATTTTGGCCAATGGGCGTTGAAGATTTTACCCGCGCAAACGCGCTGCCTTATAATTGGTTAATCTGTTTTCAAAAAATGCTTTCTGCGCAGATACATCGTTGTAACCTATATTTGTGGTACTAAGGTACACTCCGACTGTCGTGCGCTCGAGCGCGGCAGTCACCAACACGTGGTGCCGGAGGCTGTCGCGGCAGCCCCACCACCACACCATGTAGTGTCGGTAACAGCAAAACTGCTAGCCGAATATCAGCACAATCAATCAATCAACTGTCATACGGCGTGCATACTGTCCGCCTTTGCCGCCCAAAAACTATTACTTTAGTACGCTTTAGTTACGAGGACTTTCGTCACCTACTTTCTTCTACTGTCGCTGTGTGTGTGGTTACGGTATGTGACAAGATTATAAGACCTAGGCATAGCAGAAGCCCGGCGCTGGTGCTGTCAGTGCGGTGAAGTGGATTCTCCATTAGAGTTCCAAAGGTGAGTGAATTATTCTGTTCTTTCATTGAAAGAAAGAAATAAAGAAAACACATTTATTCAATGCCAGCATAAACAGAAAATACAAATAACAAAAAAAACAATTGACGACGCTGAAAGAGGTCACCACTCAGCTTTATGCCACGGCAAGCCGTGACGCTGATTTTCTGTGGGGCCCTGTAACTTTAAACTAATTTATACCTAATATTTTCTTCTGTTTCCGCGATTATTACTCATTGAAATAAAACAATTTAACGGATTATATCGCGTATATTATCTCATTTTAGTTCCCGACGTTTCGGAAGCTTTCCAGCTCTCCATGGTCATAGTCCACCCGTGACCATGGAGAGCTGGAAAGCTTCCGAAACGTCGTCGGGAACTAAAATGAGATAATATACGCGATATAATCCGTTAAATTGTTTTATTTCAATAATTTATACCTACCTAGTTTATTATCTAAACCTAGACCTAGTGGGTGACTTCACGAACGCCATTTTTACATCAAACCCTAACTAATATTAGTTTCTTGATAGATTGTTTGCCTTTGGGTGGTCCTTCTCTCTAACTTTTCTACAATTCTATACATAAATTTAATGTCTGTACATTGGAAATATTAAAAAAAAATGAGTGATACGGACTATTTAAAGGTCACTGAATTAAAAAAAACATATTTTAATTTTTGTTTTGGTATGTCACACAAAAACGGCAGAACGGATTTCAACATTTTTTGGTATACGGGGTAGGCAGAGATGGTTATAGGATACTTTTTATCTGACTATACTGTTGGAAAAAAGAGGGGTTATGCCTTATTTCTCCTCCGCGAACGAAGTTGTTTTTCATAAAAAAAGTACCGAACAGGGGCTATTTGGAACTCTTATCGATCTTTGTATGTTTGAGGCATTATAACGTCAAAACAGCTTCACGGATTCCTAACATTTTTGGTGCAATGATAGCTGGATATACGAGGATGTATAAGATACATTTTACCCAACTATGCCAAAGCAAAATGGTGGATTATGACTTTTTCTCCACGAAGGAAGTTATAGGCGCCCATTATAATACAATAATTTTCCAGGCGTCTGGTGTAATCAGACAAAATGGTGTCGTTAAGGAAGTAGACTCTCGGGAAATTAAATGTAAGTGTATTTTTTAAGGATTTACCACACGGTGCTCTAAATACGCTGACGTACTGAAAACGCAATGACCTGAGCCCAAAAATCTATGACAGTTTGTAACTAGACGTGGCCTGACCAATGACGCTTAAAACACGTTATTTGCAGTTACGTGATGCACAAGCTACGTCACACGTTACTGCTTTTACGGTGCGTTAGCATATTTTGAGCAGCGGTGTGGTCGACTTTTAGAGTAGAGAAGTCTAATATTATATGTTAATGCGTCAACTTTTTTTAGATTCTATTTTACTCAAAGTAGCAGTAGAAAAGAATCCCAAATTTATGTATGGAAAAATATTTTTTCAAAGCATCCCTCTCCATGTCCTTATCCCATTTACTTGTGGTCTGCGCAACATGTTTTTTTCTTCCATATGTTCATCTGGGATAATTGCGTGTATGGGAAAAATGCGTCTTTTGATGATGTCTTAAAAACGAAACACTACATCGACCCTCGATCTTTTTGCATTAGTAGCAGTGCCAAATATTAAGCGGGGAAGTTTGGGGAGATTTTAAAGTGTTCGGATACCGTCAAATGACTTACGTCCTTTTCCTGAGAAGCACAATTTAATCAAAATACATCAAAAACAGTATATTTTATTGTGATGAATTGAAAATATTTATTAAGCTTGATCTTTGTATTTTTTTCATATTTTTCGGAAGATAGAGGGGGGGGGGGACAGAATTTATGCTTGTTTCAGACCGACGGCCCCGATTGCCCACCTCCAAGATATTTTTTTGTTGTATTTATCTATCAAACTAAGCAGCATCTTACAAAAGACACCTATACTTCAAATTTCATGAATATACATCCTGTAATTTTTTGATTAAAATGCCTGTGACATACAGACGGATGGTCGGACATGACGTAACTATCCTTATAGTTACGTCATGTCCGACTCCGTTTCCCATTTTGGCTTCTTCTTCAATTTAAGAGCTACGCTCTTGTAGGTGTAGCAATCGCCAGCCGCTTCTTTCTTGAACTTCCTCTACGGCTTTCCATTTTGGGTACGACAACCTAAATAAGTATTATTTTTTCAATGAATTCCTCTTCGACTTTACTGCAGACAAAATAAGCGATCACAAGAATGACACGTCATCAGAATCGGAAGAAACTGATGATTCAGACTCTTCAAAATCTAAACGGACAACAAGAAAGCGGACGAAGACCACAACTCGTCCATCATACCCCACAACCACATGCTCAATGTGGCCTGAGTGAGTAGTTTCCTTTTAGGAACATTAAGTTATTCCAAGGACTATAAACAAGAGGACTGGCTGACACTTGCCATACTTTGGATCGTGTTCCGATTAAAAACCTGGCTTGTAACCGGTTACAAATAAACCGGTATTTATTTAGGACATACCGGTTAATCATTTAAGTTACGTTCGGACGAAATGATTTGGGAGCTTTATTTTGAAGCGCTTTCTAACCGGTTACTCCGTGTTTGGATACGGGATCTATGACCGCTGTCGCACCGATAGGCGCAACGACATGCAAAATTGAATCTAATACAAATGCAAGCAAACCAATCCTGCCTAAGCGAGCGGTTATTCACCCTACACTCCGCTCACATGGAGGAACCGTGAACCGTTCACAAACAGCCGAGGAAGCGAAGGAATACAAAATACACCCACGAGAGGGGCAAGTGGTTCAAATATAGATTTGAGCGTAACGAGGCTTTCAAGGCACGAGAAGCCAATTAATTTCACACAACTTTTCATCTCACCACAGCGAGGAAAATGTGAGATGTAATAAAGACTATGAAATTTATACTTATATCAATACAATTGTTTTTAATTGACGAAACACGCTCATAACAAAACATACAAAAAAAACATATAAAAAACTATAAATTCGAACTTCCAATGACGTTTGCTCTTCCAATAAAAAGCTCCATTTACAGCACCAATTCTGCCTGGAGTTCGTTTTATATGCTAGAATGGAAAAGTAATTTGAAGCTCGAATGTTTTTTTTTTCAATGTTTATTTGTTTGTTGTGTTATGAGTGTGTATTCGTAGAATCATTTTCACTAGCTTTAAATGAAATAATAATAGGTTTGTTGAAATAAAACAATTTAACGGATTATATCGCGTATATTATCTCATTTTAGTTCCCGACGTTTCGGAAGCTTTCCAGCTTTCCATGGTCACGGGAGGACTGACTGGAGTCCTCCCGTGACCAGATAATATACGCGATATAATCCGTTAAATTGTTTTATTTCAATGAGTAATAATCGCGGAAACAGAAGAAAATATTAATAATAGGTTTGTTATAATTACATAGTTTGTCTTACACACATTTTCCTCGCTGTAATGAGGTGAAAAGTTGTATGTTTCGCACGACTGCAATATTAATTGGCGTCTCGTGCCTTGAAAGCCTCCTTACGCTGAGGAATCTATATTTGAACCACTCGCTCCGCTCGTGGGTCAATTTTAGCTTCCTCGGCTTTCAATTCAAACACTTGCCGCCAAATTACAACTTTGCCGCATTGTATAATAAATAACCATTTCCTGATAGAATATTATGTGAACTCAGAATCTACAAACACCTTTTTTTATATCATACTTGATGATATTGGATAACATTTATTAAATAATCCCATAAACCAGTATTAAAATGCAAAATGCTTGCATTGCCAAAGATCTTGTAACAAAAAGTGATAAAATTTGAAGACAAGCTGACTAGGCTTTGTAGTACAAGGCACTGGTTTAAATTCAATCGGAGTCTTGATTTTTTTTTGTTATTCAAATCTTTGTATTTATAACAATAAACAAGATAAGTTACGTATGTGTATAGTATTTTGAATAAGTATGTGTGGATGTAAATGTATACAGATATAGATATATAGCTTATTGATTTGGTTTTTTTCGTGGCAACGTCAGGATCGAAAGAGTTTGATGCACTTTAGTAATCACAAGAAATACATACCTTACACGAAAAATTGATAATATCTTCAAAACTAAGCTAGATTTGCCTAGGGTTCATACAAAATTTTTTGGTCCTAATGACCTCAGGTATATAAAATTGTGCGGGTTTCACATGAGCACGTGGTATTTAAAACACATAATATACATTTTCAGGGCTCTACTATTGAAAGGACAGAATAAAACGAACGACTCAATATTACGTGAGTAAAATTATAATTCTACTAAATTTAGAAACTGGAAAGGTGTGCCCGCACCTGTGTTAAAGGGGTGCATCAAAAACTTAAGCTATCTTTAGTGAGATTTTTCGTCAAATGTAGTGTATTAGCTTTTTTTTTCTTTGATGCGAGCGAGCAATAAATGCGTCACTAACTACAAATTCCGTTCATTGGCTGGCCTAGCGTTTGGAGCATAGTTTACAATTAGGCTTGACGATGCAGCCTTAACCGTCTTCTTCTCGTCCACATAGCCTAATATATCCTATAATCATCTGTGGATACCCAGCTATTTATGTACCAGAAATAGTTGAAATTCGTTTAGCCGTTTTGGCATGATGAAGGCACAACGACGCATACAACTATACAATAAATAAATATATTTTTCGATTCAGTGATCTTCACACAGTTTGTATGATTCTTTATGCCAAATTATATGTCAAGTTTTAGCTTAAACAGAAACCGGGAAGTTGGTCAAATTTAACTTTCAAGATTTGACTCATAAAACAAAAACATACAATGAGGGCAACTTAACTTAAATAAAAGTTTGTAATAAAAACAATTCGTATATTTTTATGTGACCCAACATACTTTTAGCAGAATTTTCAGATAATAAAACAACGCTTCATAAAATGTTTACTTCATAAATCTTTATTTCGAACACCTTTAGTAGAAAATCATTTCAAAAAACATTAATTTGAAAGAATAAACTTTTAATGCAATGTACTTTTAGTACATTATATTTTTCGTATAATTTTAAATCAAGAATCCGTATTAGGCACTTTAGGCTAAAGCTTAATCACAACTGAGTTAGGTTCGAACGTTACTGTTCGTCACTCAGAGCCAAATAGGAGTCCTTCGAAGCGGGGCTCCGTCCATCAACGTATTTTGTCACGTCAAAACATATTTTGAATAAAAAAAGAATAACCGGCCAAACATTATCTATATATACTATGATAAAGCTGTAAAAACGAAATGTCTGTACATTGAAGATATTTTCAAAAATATTATTAACACGGACTATTAGGTCACTGAATTTAAAAATATATATATATATATTTATATTTGTTTGTTTGTATGTGTCGTTGTGGCTTCATCGCGCCAAATCGGCTAAACGGATTTCGACAAGTTTTGGTATACGGGTAGCTAGGTATCTCCAGGTGATTATAGAATACTTTTTACCCGACTACGGTGAAGACAAAAAGAGGCGTTATGACTTTTACTCCTCCGCGGACGAAGTTGCGGGCATCTTTTA
This sequence comes from Hedya salicella, assembly GCA_905404275.2. Lineage (NCBI taxonomy): Eukaryota > Metazoa > Arthropoda > Insecta > Lepidoptera > Tortricidae > Hedya > Hedya salicella. The sequence goes on from FR990120.1 coordinate 3,526,902, forward strand.
GTTCTGATTAAAAATATGAAATACTAGAGGGCGCCCGCATCTTCAAAATATGATATTAAAGTGAAATAAAAGTGGCGGGACTGGCGGGGGCTCGCTGGATGCGGGTCGCCTCTATCCGGCATATGTGGAAATCTATTGAGGAGGCCTGTGTCCAACAATGGACATCCTATGGCTGAAATGATGATGATGATGATAAAATTAAAAAATTAAAAGTTTAAGATGTAGATGTTTCATCGAGCAAGAGCAATTCATCGATAAGCGATATCGACGTTAGTCGCATCATTGTTGACAGCTCGGTTTAATACCCCATCGGAACGTTCATTTGGCCCGTACTATAGTTTCAGAACCGTACCATGGCTTGGCGCTGGTAAAATTGTCGCGTTGGACAGTAGCGATAAAAACTGAACTAACAGAACATGGTGAAATTGGCCATAATGTATTACAGAGCGTTGGAAACAGTTCCGAAGCTCGTGCCCCTTGCAGTGCCCGGTGCGCGAGGTACTAGTGTGCGCGCGCTGCCAGCACGGAGTACATCGCACCTTCCTGAGCGACTGCCACATGCGCATGTACCAGTGCAGAAACCCTGGAGACAGTAAGATATCCACACAATACGGGTGGAAAGGCACGACGATCCTTTTCGCAAAGGGGGGTTAGTTTAAGTGATGGAGAATCGATTCGTAATGTTTAGATTTTTGTTACGAACACTTAGTAAAAATATTAAAATTAATTATTGTCCCTCTAAGTGACAACCCTACGTACTATCTACCTAGAGATCAATCGACGGACCCAACTCGGATGGGCAGATTCGTAGAAGAACCAAGGTCACTGACATAGCAAACATGGTAAACAAACTGAAGAGGCAATGGACAGGGCACATAGTTTGAAGAACCGATTCCCGTTGGAGCAGAAAGGTTCTCGACCTGGTTAGGGTTGCGGAGACTTGCTGGATGCGGGTTGCCTCTATCCGGCCCTTGTGGAAATCTATTGAGGAGGCCTGTGTCCATTAGTGGACGTCCTATGGCCCAAATGATCATGATGATATATACCTACAGGCATACCGTCGTCTGCAAGACAGGCGCGGGGGTATGGCAGAAGTGGGTTTGGAGGGGAGCGCTCACCTTCCAATTTTTGGAGCCACGCCCAGTGCCTTTCTCTTACCCGACGACCCAGTAGACCTATAGCAGTTACAGACGTACCACAACATCATCATTTTGTCGCCATAAACTCAAATAGCATCTCATCATAACAAAAGAGTGGATCGGAGGGAGCTGTGTTTCTTTGGGGGGTTTTCCCCCTCCGACCTGAATCTCGACGACACGTTGGGCTCGTGGGTTGCACAACGGCCTAAGAAGCTAGCGGTCCTGGGTTCGAATCCCGGCCAGGGCAAGTGTTTGTGTGATGAGCACGAATGATTGATTGATCCCCCCTTGTATGTATTTAAGTTTTATTATTTATCTATTTATTATGTATATCGTCGCCTAGGTACCCATAGTACAAGCTTTGCTTAGTTTGGGGTCTAGGTCGATTTGTGTAAGATGGTCCCTAATATTAATTTATTTTATTTATCTACATCAACCGCTCTAAGAGTTTCCGGATTTGTAACTCACTGTGGCTCCATCCATCCTTATTTTTACAGATGGCCAAGCGCCATACATCCCTTTGATGCTATCTTATCAATTTTATCATCTATGTTGAAACATAAAATAATTCATGGCAGCCATATTGGTATAATTACCGACTAAAATCGTCTACTGTGCAGTCCATTCGACGAATTCACAGACCCGCAGCCTTAATCACACTTTAAAAAAAACTGGCCAAGTGCGAGACTGGCTCGCGCAATGAAGGTTCCGTATAAATTTTCACTTACCCTTACATTATTGCCCGGTTCCGGTTAAGTTTGCACCTGATATCTAGAGCATTGGATACAAATGAGGTGCAAACTGAACGTAACCGGGTTGTTCAAATAAGTTTTTTAAAACTAAAAAAAAATAAGCTAGTAGTTAGAAACATAGTTATGATTGCCGCGTTTATTTATGTATAAATATTGATTGAGAAATAATCATAATTTTCGCTTGGTCGGACGGAAACGTCGCCGATAACTGGGAAACAGTATTTTTTTTTCACGTTTTCATTTGTAAATCTTAATTTCTCCACAGTTATTTTTTTTATTTAGAATTTAAGAAACATTTTTTTGTTAGAAAATAAAAATCTTTTAATTTATTTTTTATGTACAAGAAACTTGGGCTAGCTATTTTTATAACTATTCTAAATTTTAAATACCATAAGTAGTTCCTGAGATGGTGCTTCAACAGTCGGACAGACAGACAGAGTCACACCATAAGGGTTCCTTTATTATCTTTTTGGCATGGAACCCTAAAAGATGCAAAACAGCTGTTGGATTTTTTTTTTAAATCCGGTTTCTTTAGTAGGAACCGTTGCATGGTGGGCAAAGCTGCAGCATTTTACAGTTCTTGATAAATAGTTTCACATTTCTTATTTGTACTTGATTGTCTTGTTTATAATTATTAATCTGAGCTGTACGTACGATGCATTCTGTTATCCATTTTCCATTCCGATTTATATATATTTATATAAAGAAAAATGGCAGTTCGAGACTTTTGCCAGCATCAGTTTGAAAGATATATTAATTACAACACAATTGGTAAATTACACTACAAAAGTCTTTTCCATTCCGATTCCACTTGACAGCTTTTGACAATCGAAACTCCTGACAGGTTGCTTAACGCTGCGTTCACAATAAAAATGTTTTCGTGCGTACAGTGCTCCGTGGCACCACCTATGGTCTCAACGGAAGATCAGCGCTGGCTTTAGAGCCAGCATTGTGCTGAGGTGGGACCATTTCGGGGCATACTTAGTTTAGTAATTTATTTTTGTATTGCTTTATAAATATGCCCTCGAATAAATGTATTTTCTTTCTTTCTGTCTTCTTTCTTCATTTCAGAGCTGCATCTGGTTGCGAGGAAGCCTTGCATAGGTATAGCGCCATTTTTGGGAGACCTGCCACGCCCCGCCGAGAGCCTAGACGAGCCTCAAGACAACGATGTTGTTATGTCGCATATCTACGCTAAGCAAGGTATCTACACTCAACCATAGATAATAGTACAAAAGTATAACTTGCCACCGCCTGTAAGAAATAGTAAGTCCCTGGAAGTATTTAAAAACCGTTGTAAGGCATGTCTTCAAAAACAATTGCGTGGCACATGATAGTCATCCAAAAGGTATTTAGTTATTAAGTCACGGGAGTGACAGAATAACAGCGTCGGTGACCAATTGTCCTTGTGGGCTCTTGGCATTGACATAGCTGAGCCACCCTTTCATTGTTTTGCATATTTCTGTACCTCACCAAATATGAGTCTAAACCCAATTATTTACCTATGCAATCAGTGAATAAATATATTTCATTATTATTATTTTATTATTAAAAAGGAACACATCGCGTGATTGTTAATTAGGACACCAATTCGAGTTCAATACTTATGTTTATCGCAAGTGCGCGTGAGTATAAAATTCGCGCGAACTTGCGATAATCGCGTAGTCGCGTTTTATTAGGACGATCCCATGTTTGACTTTTAACACATACATTTATTTGAAGAGCCAGTTTATAAAATATCAAGTATTAATTTGAAAATTATAAATGTGCAAAGATAATTATAATGAATATAATGATCCGATAATCAGATTTGTTTATTTTTTACAGATAACAAACAACAGGATTAACCGTCGAAAAAGAATTTAAAATAGTTTTCAATTGTATCTCTATAACAATTAAATATATCATTAAAATAAAAGAATTCAATTAAGTAGTGATTTTATTATTGTAAAAATCCTTTGTGAAGCATTATGAATTATGACAAGAATGAATCCTTATCTATACCATTATAAAGTTCTACAACAGAAATGTCTGTACATTGAAGATATTTCCAAAAAATGGATTGTAACGGACTATTTGCGGCTACGAAATCGAGATATTTTCTTTTGCTTTTTTTGGATGTTTGTTTGTACCTGGGAATTCCTAGACAGTTGAGTCTAGGAATTCCCAAATACAGATACAGGCCTCAGTGTGAACTCTAATAAAGGGCTGCCAGTATAGATCAAATCTGGTTAAAGCGGCATAAACAGGGCCCACTAATCAATAATAATAATAATCATCTTGTAAATTATCATAAAAATCAATACATCAATAATGTACTTTCCCTCCAGGGCCCATAGATTTAGTCCACCCTGCAGTGGTGTCCATATAAACCGATTGCCATCGGGTTGCCCACGGAAAGGCTTATAACTACCTTTTTAATTAAATGTGAGTAAATGAATACGCTTTGGCTTCCCTCGTAATTTTCTTGACACCACGCCACTGCCATTATATATTAGTTAACTTAGGTGGAAACAAAAAGTTACTAATAAAAAACATGTTAGTATAAGTCATCTTTATTCAACTCTCGGCCACAGTCCATGGACCGCAGGAGGATCACGGTTAGGCCACGTGGAATATCGGGCGTGGCATGTCACCCAAAAATGGCGCTGAAGCGGCGCATGGCCGACGCACCACCAGCTCTAACCCTGGAACAGGTATAAACAAGTTAAGAGGATATACTAGTGGCCGTTCCTCCATACAAATGAAATCCCCCGATTCCTCCCTGGATAATTGTCTTGGAGCAAGTTTTTGTTATAAATATAATCTATATTTATTTTAAGAATTAGAGGTCTTCTAAAACTGCAAAAATGCCTCATCCGGCGCCATAAGCACATGTTCAGTAAACAAATTTAACGAATATAAAAGTAAAATGAAAAACAAGAAGCATAGGCACTCGTTATAATACACGTGAAAGAAAAACTAAAATTAGTCCAGTTTGGAAGAGGAAACAGGGTACTACGAAACCCCGTTTTCGCCAATTTTTTGTAGATCAGATCGTCCCGAGCCGCAGTTGTCCCTTTTGCACTGTAATACGGGGGATTTAAGGCGATGCGATAGCAAAAGATTTTAAAAGTACCTAATTTCAAAAAGGCCTTTTGCTAGTATATCCTCTTAATACCGTATATTGTCTCACTCACTCACTCACTTCTTATGTGGAAATTTTCAACCCAAAGTTTTCAATTCTCCATGTAAATTTTAGTACATTTTCTTACATGCAAACCTTGTACAGTTATGTTGAATAACAAACACAAAGGTGGAAAGACATTTTCAGCCAGAGATGTGGACCCTGCTGTATATGAGCACTTAGCCTATCTTAAATTTATCTTTTAAGAGACCCCGGCAAGCTGGGTTCTCCAGTCAAAACGCAGTTACACTCTCATTTTAAAACGACTAGCTAGTTTACTCTGAAACTTTGTAGATCGAATAAGTTAAGGTATATTCACGTCCGTAATTAGTTTATGTAGCTTCAGATACCATACTAAAAAAAAAAACAGCGAATTTAAGTTTTTTATACAAAACTTATTTTTATGCGAAGGTGAAATTAGGCCGAGGTTGCTGGGGACTCTTAAGGCGTTACGATGCAGGTGGAGTAGTAGCATAATACTTATTTTTATTAAAAAAGTCTCAAAGTTGAGGTAATATAGCAGTTTTACTCACGATCCTTAGGGTATTTGCACTGGTACAAGCGCATATGGCATTCGCTAAGAAAAGTGCGGTGTACTCCGTGCTGGCAGCGCGCGCACACCATCACATCGCGCGCTGGGCACTGCGCAGGACACGAGTTTGTCTTCCATTTCGCTTGGAACATACAAGAGATGGATCAGTCGTAGATCCAGAGAGCTAAGTATCAATCCAGCGGACCTATGATGGTTGCGTTTCTCACGTGATAAATAAATGAAATAACTACCGTCACTTTCTGACACATAAGTGAATGCGAGAGTGACAGGCGCGTTATCATATCATTTATCGCGTTATAAACACGACCATGATAGGCCCGCAGCAGTCCGTAAGTTTTACATTAATCCGTCATCATTGACGTACCTACATAATTATTATATTTTAAATATCGTTGCTTGAAACTATTCAAGTACACATTATTCACATTTTTTGAAAATAATCACACTTCTTTATGAAATATTATTGAATAAAAAATATGTCAAATCAAATCAAAATGGCGCGCTGCGGCCGGTGGATTTGTCTATGCGCGCACAAGAGCGAAAAGGCAAAAGCTAATTGGCCAATCAGCCAAACATTAATAATATAATAAGCTGAATAATTATATTAATTTAATAGAAACAAAATGTTATTTTATTTAGAAAACTTTATAATTTATTAAATTAATTGTTTTTTTAAAGGACCTCTTTAGATTTATTAAAATAACCTCTAATGTTTTTTGTACCTAAAAATTATTCACACAAGTAAAGTAAATTATGTAATGTAAAAAACACGCGTATGTAATAGAATGGATTACAGCCATAAAAACGGTGTAATAAGAACCACTTTACGAGCAAGTGTGTTGAAAAATAAATAAACACATTCTTTATTCTATCCATTCTTGTCACACCACAAATCCATCGTAACATCCTTCCCAGTCCCAATTTACATCCCAACGTACCAGTAAATAAATATCAAGAATTCATTATTAAATTACCTTTTAATTTTGTTCCTCCTTTTATTGCAATATCATACTCTGAACTGGAATAATCGGAGTAAGCTGACCTGTTTATTCAAAAGGAATAATGATTAATTAATACAATCTGGGAGCACGGCAGGGCCCCCGACAAAAAATCGTTACGGCCGCGGCCGTACCATCCTTTTTTCGAAGCAGTTCAGGCCTTTTTAGACCCCCTTATAACTTAGTTGTGGATAAAATTAAAAGCCTGAATTTTCTATAACCAATCAGGCATAGTATAAGCACGGTATTTTTAAAACTTCATTCAATTTGAAACGGTAGTTTAAGTATTATAGCTAGTCAAAGTTTCTTAAATTTGTTACTCACTCACTGACTTACCGATCATCAAAAGTCTAAGACACTTCTAGCAGACATAGAAGCTTCAAATTTAGAATATAATTAGTGTTTAGTGTATAAATCAAGGAAAACCAGGACCATGCCAGGACCGTATCAAGTGTAAGGGGGCAGTCTCTGCCTACCCCGTAATGGGAAAAAGGCGTGATTGTATGTATGTATGAAGGAAAAATTAAATATTTTCAATTTCGGCCCTGTTCTCTAGATACACTAACTGCATTAATAACTTTATAATCTATACTATTACAAACTTGTAAAAATGAAATGTCTGTATATTGAAGATATTTAAAAAAAATTGATTGTTACGGACTATTTGGAGGTCACTAAAACGAAAAATATATTTTTTGGATTGTATGTATGTGTTTGCATGTATCGTTGTGGCTTAATCACGCAAAATTGGCTACACAGATTTAAACAATTTTTGGTACACGGGTAGCTGGGTGTCTCCTGATGGTTATAGGATACTTTTTACCCGACTACGCTGAAGAAAAAACGGACCTTTTCTCCTCCGCGAACGAAGTTGCAGGCGCCTTCTAGTCCCATATAAATATATAGGATTACAAAGTTACAGTTGTAGTGAATGAACCAGTGTACCTATATATGCCGGACATCCGGACACCGGACAACTGGATACCAGACAACCGGATACCGGACAACCGGACACCAGACAACCGGATACCGGACTATCGGACAGCCGGACACCGGACAGTCGGAAGACGGGCAACCGGACACTTGATCACCAGACAACCGGAACCACGCACCGAGGGTTCCGTTCAAAATATACGCAAAAAAAGGTCGTATCTATGAAAATGCAGTGGTAGTAGAGCCCTACTCCTAAGCAAAATGTACGCGATGTGGAGTCATTTTATATTGGTCACGGACATAGACAGACATACAAAATTAAAAAATTTAGATTTATTTCGTGGGTTGTGCTCTGCATAAAAATAATATTATTCTAATAAGTCCGTCAGCTTGATTATCAAAAAATATTAGACACGTATTTTTTATTTTGCCCAATATTTTAAGATAATCTACTGGAAGTACCATATAGGTTTTTCATGGACGGCAAATGGAAAAGAAAAAACCGGCCAAGAGCATATCGGATTATGCTCAGTGTAGGGTTCCGCAGACCTAAGTTCCGCATACAAAAAGGGTCTACTATGAAAAAATACGATATTAAAAAGTACACTAGCAAAAGAGCTTATCTCCACGGCACTTAAGTCCTTTGCTAAGCGTAGTTTTATGGTAATAACTCAAAATCGGTACCTATATCTGATCATCTTGAAAACAATTTTCGGTGATAGTATTTATTAAGCTTTATCCTTATAATATTTCCTTCTGTTTCCACGATTATTAGTCATTTAAATAAAACAGTTTAACGGATTATATCGCGTATATTATTTCAGCTTTCCATGGTCACGGGTTGACGGGTTGAGTCAACCCGTGACCATTGACAGTTGAAAAGCTTCTGAAACGTCGGAAACTCAAATGAGATAATATACGAGATAATAAAATATAATCCGTTAAATTGTTTTATATATCCTTGTCATTTTTTTTCATATTTTTTGGCTATACCATTTAGAAAATAGAGATGTACGTCTTTATTTGTTTTCTCAAAGGGGGTAGTTTGCACAAATTGTAACTTTGACAGAGAAAAATATAACCCGTGAACATGAAAAGCTGAAAAGCTTCCGCAACCTCGAGAACTCAAATGAGATTACGCGATATAATCCGGTAAAATTGTTTTATTAACATAAAATCTTAAACATTCCGCTACCCAAACGTTGTCTGAAAGAGATCGCCATTTAAGGATAAGACCACCTGATGTTTACTTAAGCTTATTGTCATGTTCAGTATTTATATGTATCTGAGGTATGCAATAAAGAGTATTTGTATTGTATTGTAACAAAGACCATTAAAATAAGAGGACTGTCAATTTCGATACAAAAAGCCGAACCCCAGTATGTAGTGGTTAAAGAAATAAATATTGTCAATTATGGATACTTTCAAATAACCGGTCCCGTACTTATATAATACTAGCTTCTGCCCGCGACTTCGTCCGCCTTAAATTCGTTTATCGCGGATAAGGGTATTTTTTTTTTCGAGATAAAAAGTAGCTTGTCCTTCCCCGGGCTAAAAACTATCTCCATACCAAATTTCATCCAAATCTGTTCAGCGGTTTAAGCGTGAAGAGGTAACAGACAGACAGACAGACACACTTTCGCATTTAATATTAGTATGGATTTGTACATACCCTCCGCCTGAAAAAATAAAAGAAAACCATTAACCCATTGTGATATATAACATGAAAAAGGAAATATGTATACAATCGAAAAAAGTGCCAACCCTAATAATTAAGTTGAATTTTCAGAAATTATTTTAATACAAGATAATAAATAAGTATTTATTGCCTATTTTATATTCGGTTCTCCATACAAACGTAGTTACGCTCTCATTTTAAAATGACTAGTTTGCTCTGAAACTTTGAACTTATTGTTAGAATAAGTTAAGGTATATCCAGGTCAGTAATCAGTCTAAGTAGTATCGTATATGTACGATGGCAAAAAAATACAGCGAATTTAAGATTTTCGTACAAAACTTGTTTTTGCTGAAATTCTTTTTTTTTTATAAACTGGAGCCATAGAAAAATGGCGTGCAATTATGATTATTTCATGTTTAATATATTTTTTGGGTCATACTAAGGTTAGGCCCCAACGGGTAGTGTATGTTCATTTATAACAACCTAAATATACTAATGTTTATTTTTAAAATACAAAGATCTAAATAATGAAAAACAATCAAGACTCCGACTGGATTTGAACTAGTGCCTTGCTGGGGCGCACGCTCTGCCTATTGAGCTATAGAGTCCAGTCAGCTTGTCTTCAAATTTAGTGACTATTTGTTACAAGATCTATGCATTTTGCATTTTAACCGGCTTTTCGCCGTCAGCGCACCTGGTGAGCATCTATGAAACTAAATGTACACCCTACCAGAGCGAACTTTACAGTTGCCACATGTTATCTAGAGATGTCGCTGTAGTGTAAACATTGATTTTTTACGAAAATCTTCACGTTTTACCATCACGACCTTCGTGATTTTAAAGTGAATTTCTTCACAAAGAAACTATATTCTTATAATACAAAGATCTTAATTATGAAAAAAATTGAAGATTCCAATTGGATTTGAATCAGTGCCTTGTGCCTTGCCGGGGCGCACGCTCTGCCAATTGAGCTACAGAGCCCAGTCAGCTTGTCTTAAAATTTTATCACTATTTGTTACAAGATCTTAGCAGTTTAATATACTTATGTTGACAGGAAACGGATAGCAAGTTCGTATCTTCGGACCTTCAAACTTTCAAGAAAAGCGTACTGCCACCTGAAAGGCCGGCAACGCGCTTGTGACTGCTCAGGTGTTGCAGGTGTCTATGGGCGATGATGATCGGTTACCATCAGGCGATCCGTCTGTTCGTTTGCCCCCTAATTATAACTTAACACCTTCACAATCCAGTGCCCCGTATACGGGTCACGACGAACTATCTCTACAAATCCGTGCCCCACATATGGGTCACTAAGATGCGACCATGTACACCCTCAGATTAGTATAACAATTATACTTGTGGATTTTGTCCACTTATTTGAATTCCAAAGTGTAAAAGCAAGGGTGAAATAAAAAATGTATTTAAATCAAAAGTATCTCTGTAAGTATGCGTTTTATTTCTTAGTGACCCATATGTGGATTGAAGTAATTTGCTTGGAGGTAAGAGGATATTGCAATATGTTGTATGGGGCCTGTGAACGTGTTAAAAAAATGTTCCGAAAGCCATTTTTTTAGCCCAGTTAACCCTACTATTTCAGTTTTCGCTAACTCATTAAGAGTAAATTAAAAAAGGTAATATTAAAACCACGAACATCAAGGACATACCATCATCATTAACTTCCAACAAGAACTCCTGTTTCTCCTTTATCTTAGGGTTTGCCGGCTCGCATCTGGAGAGATCAAAAACAAATGATTAGCTAAAACAAAATCGTCACATACTATGCTTACTGGTCACTCTCTTCACTAGCGGGTATCTGCGCCTGCATAAGGGCGGGAGGGCTTCACTTGTGATCGGCCACCCGCGCGGTGGGCGTAGCCAAGTGGACCGCCCGGGATCTTTAAATGCCTGCATCGTCATTCGTAAACCACGCCCCAAACACGAATTCGGCTGGCAATGAGCGTAATTTGTAATAAAGGACGCATTTATTGCTCGCGCGAATCAAAGAAAGAGAAAGCTAATACACTACATGCTTGGGGTTTTTTGGCGTAAGCGCCAGATGTAAAAGTACAATGGAATCGAAGATATCATTATGTTTTGTGAACATTTAAGTTAGTGACGTAAAAGATAAAAGGAAGATTGATATTTTTACATAATTTAGCCGTTTATTAATCTGTCGTTTGTACAAACTAGTCAAAAAACGGAGAATGAAGCTGCGTTTTCGGATAACTTTTCTATCGAGGAAATTTTAAGCAAACACACGTTTCCGCGTTAGGCGCTGAATAGGTTATATAGTCAACAAACACATTTCTGAAAACCAGCCTGTTTTATACTAGATTTGACAAAAATCTCAGTAAAAAGTAGCTTAACCACTCACTTGCTTTTGGATTTAAAAAATGGTGGCCTATATTGCTCTGTCTTTTTGTGCAAATTTCCGCGAGATGCCGTGTTTTATTGAAAAATTCTTAACATGGTTTCTACTAAATCATTTGCTATGTTTTTTTTACACAAAAAAGCCAATGAATCAAAGAATCTGATGGTGTTACTTATTTTATGGACTACTCTATTAAAAAAAATTATAAAAAATGCGTAAATTTGACACACTGATAAAGTTAACGAATTCAAGCAGAAATATATTTTTAGAAAAAAACTAAAGCGATAACTTCCTTTTTGTTTACATGCAAAAAGATGAAGATTAGTTGTTCTTTTATTTAATGCCAAATATTGTATAACTGTTCAAACAAAATTGTATAACATCATTTTAGTTTTAGATATCTGACGCAAGATGAGACGATTTTTTTTCTTTGATTCGTGATTTATTTGTGGCTAATTTAAAAACTCAAGAACCAAAATATAGTTCTAATTAGAACAAGCAACTAGTAATCATAAATTAAAATGGATATATTTTGCAATAATAACATTAATTACGGTTCTAGGAGTCTAAATAACAAAAATTATGTACGTAACAACGAAGTTTTGGTTTTCAGCCGAACTAAAAACCCTTAAAACCACAATATCACACGGCACAAACACATTATAAATCACAGTCTGTATCTGTAAGAAAACCATTAATACATAGAATCACACTGATTTTAAGGTAAATAAACAAAGCCGTTACGCAAAAAACTATTAATTTGTAGGTTATCAAAGTTGGTAGCTCTAGTTACCGAAAGCAAGTGAGTGGTTAAATATTCGATGCACCCCCTTAACGCCAGAGGGCTGTCACACGCTACCGTCGCTATGGTAACGAGTCTTGAACTTCAAACATTAAAAGACAATGGTTTCGAGAGAGGTGCATGGTTGTAAAAATAAAAAATAAAACGGTAAAATTATTGTCGTTTTTTAAATTGTCTAAGATAACAGGTATCATCATCATAAGGCCTGCATCTTGACAGATGATTTAAACAGCATCTGATTGTGAGAGGCAACGCCATAATGACTATATAACCCTATTAGAGAGCAACATTCACGTCCACATTTCTGGCACGTCAATTGAGGATCCCCTACACAGGAGTCAGTGTTGCGGTTGTACCTTTTGGCACGCTTTTCGTCCAGATCTTGTAGCCAGGCATTGTCGTGTGTTTCAAGGCCCTTTGTGATGACACTTCTCCACTCATCATGATTTGCAGCCAGTTCCTCCCACGAGTTGCATTCGTTGCCGATGCCATGACACGCTTTATGCAGTGTATGAAAAAAAAACATGGTCCTATATTACGCCTCTCGAATGCGACTTGGTTTACTATGGTCTACCTGGGCAAACGAGTGCTGCTCATGCGTTGCGCATGCCCAAGTCACTGCAAGCGTTTCTGTTTAACTAAATCGGTGATACTAGGAAGCTATGCAACCTCCAGCACTCTCTCGTTCGTGATCTTGTCCTTCCATGTGATGTAAAGATTTTTTTTTTATATAGGCAAGCATTTGACTTCAATCTCCCCTGTTGGTAAGCGACGATGAAGCCAACGATGGAGCATGCTTACCTAGATAGTGTCTATTCGTTCTCGTCTTGAAGAGATGCAAGTTATATTGTTCCGGGAAAAGATATGCTGGAAGAGAGTTCCACTCTTTAGCCGTTTAGCCTAACGAGGAATGTGCAAGCAAATCGCATTGTTCAAGTCGTTGTCATATCAACAACAAAAGGGTGGAATCCAAATCCACGTCTAGTCCCATAGGGACGAAATGGAGAAGGTGGAATTAGTTCATGCAGTCCCGCCGCACACTCCCAGAAATGTATCCTGTGAAATACAGCAAGGCCGGCGACCATCCTATGGTGTTCGAGATTGTACAGCTTTGCCTCTTACAAGATCTGGGTCACCAATGAGCTTCTTGGCACGTTTGTCGATTGAATCCAGAGCGGCCAGCTGGTATTTGGCAGATCCATCACAGAGAGCGATGGATAAATATTTTGAAGAAGCGTTGAGTCGTCATTCATGATTAGCATACCACGTCCAGGTTTCAGCCCCGTAAAAGAGTGTGCTCAAGACACAAATCTGGTAGACAATCATCATGCTCCTTGTGGTAAGGTGTTTGTTATTCCACCCCCTTACAGCAGTTGCAAAGGGTTTTTAGCTAAGGTAGGCAGATTTTGTGCCTATATGGGGCCATGGTCGTTCAGGGCTTCAGAGTAGGCAATTTCTCTACCTGTATGGAGCCATGGTCGTTCAGGGTAGGCAGTGCCTTTGTGCCTACATGGACCTCACGCCACTGCGTTACAGGTATAATGTTCGAGATACTTTGAAAATAGATGTTACTGTTACTTGACACAACTCTAGCGCACGCACCGATCGCGTGATCGCGCGGCGAGAGATTAATTTCGGCTCTGAGCATACATCATAAGCATAAATTTTTGCTCGATTGCAACAATAGTACATTATTGCAGAGGCTGCAAAATAGGGGATTGCCGGCGGAGTAAGTTAAGTAGGCAGAGTTTTAACGAGGTCATCTAGAGATTAGCGTGGTATGGGCATGTAATGAGGAGGGATGAACGTCATATCGGCAAAAGAATAATAGGGATGAATGTCGAAGGACGAAAAGCGATCGGTAGGCGAAAAAAGCGATGGATGGATTGTGTGAGAAAGGACATGAGAAAGAAAGAAGTAAGCGCTGAAGTGACGAAATATAAGTACACGTTCAGTAAACAAATTTAGCGAATATAAAAGAAAAACAAAAAACATAGAAGCATAGCCGAAGCCTTCATTATAATATATGTGAAAGAAAAAATTAAATTAGTCCTGTTTTGGAAGAAGAAATAGGGTACTACAAAACCCTGTTTTCGCCAATTTTTTATTGTAGGTCAGATCGTTCCGGGCTGCAGTTGTCCCTTTTGCACTGTAATACGGGGAATTGGAGGCGATGCGATAGCAATAGTTTTAAAATGTACCTTATTTCCAAAAGACCTTTTGCTAGTATATCTTCTTAAGTTTATAAACTCACCTGTAGAATCCCGTGTCTTTGGCTGTTACTGAGTCAAGAAGTAATGTCTGACTCCTTTCTCTAAGAGGTTGGAATGTTGAGTCTTGGGCTTGTTTAAATGACCATTTTATCCTTTTTGCTTGCGTAAGCCTTTAAAAAAACGTACGTGTCATTCGGATTAAAAAATAATATCTAGAAATATTAAGGTAATTCTACAGGTTTTCCAACCTGTCACTTTCCTGTCGCATATATTGAAGAATTGAGCCACAATAATTGAGATCCTTATCTCAAAATTTGTTAAAAATATATATAAAAAATCCTGATAAAACAAGCAAAAGGGTGGGTTGGAAAGTCAATTTTTAAAGCATGAAAATATTAATAACTGATATTACCATTGAATAACCCATGAAATATATGGTAACTTTTGTTATAAAACCGTTTGGATAAAAGCAAGTTTTAACATAGCTGCAGAACAAAGTTCTTAATTTCCCCATACAAGGTACTAACCGTGTAACGTCACTAAGCTAGTAGGCTTAAGTATGAAGCGTGTTTGGGAAAGTTCAAGAATGAGATTTTAACAATGTTGTAATTCGGGGAGGTTTTGTGAGATTGAAGTAGTTTTTCCACCAATATTTTTATTATTTAGCCGTCGTTCTGTAACATACCACAGTAATAAGTTATTAAATAGCCTATATATTAATAAACTAAGGTTGTAACTGCAGGCATAGTATATCTATTCACCAATTTTTTACTTTCATTGTGGCTTATTTCTTCAGAATATGCGACAGGAAAGTGATACGTAGCGGTTGAAACGGCTGTAGAATTACCCATCTTACACAAATCTACCTATACTTGGATTTCTAACGGAATCGAACGTTAAGGATCTTTTCACACGGATCACACCCACACCTAAAATAAATATAAAATTTCACGGTCTTCCTTTTATTTAAGATGCTATGTTACTTGAAAAAATATAATCCTTCCGATTGAGCCTTTTGGTCGGTGTCGTAACATTACGGGTATTTATTTATTTATTTCAACAATATGAGTATGCTTACAGCACATAGCCATAACACATACACATTAAATTATACAAAAAACAAATATAATTTATGAAATAGTTACTACAATGAAATTACAATAAAAAATAAAATAGAGTATACATTAGATATCAAAGTTGGATCATCTCAAAATTAAGAATAAATTATTTACAATACTAATACCGTTTATAATATAATTTCGAATCACAGACACATATATAGCCATTAAATTCAATCAAAATGTTTTATATCATATCGTGCAATTGTTAAGAAACTGCATCACCCTTCTGAGAAAAGTACCTTTTACAATTCCCGGTCCAGACAGGCGAACATTCAAAAATCTTTGAATGCAGTTAAATTTTCTTTAATCAAAATGAAGTCTCGTTTCAGTAAAATTGTCTATCTACAATATTTGGGATACTTTCCCTCCATGTGGAATAGTCTTGGGACACCCTGTATATGCTATACATTAGCAGTGCGAGTATTAGGATATTTGACTTTAGACTATACAAATTATGTGTATTGTGAGGATTATTTCAGGAAGCAGTAAAAACCATATATATATACGCGGTGTCAGCGCGGAATGGTTTTAAACCCCGCATTCCTTAGGTGCTTGTAGACGAAAGTCTTCAACCAGTGCGTATAGTGGTGACCTATGGAGCTGAGACGTGGTCTCTAACTATGGGCCTCTTAAGGAAGCCCAGAGTCATTCAGCGAGCTATGGAAAGGCCTATGCTCGGGGTCACGCTACGAGATCGATGAAGAAATGAGAAGATAGCAAACAGGGTAAGCAAACTGAAGTGGCAATGGGCAGGTCACATAGTTCGAAGAACCGATGGCCCTTGGGCAGAAAGGTTCTACCCGGCTACCCGGAAGGTGGTCGGACGACCTGGTTAGGGTTGCGGGGACTCGCTGGATGCGGGTCGCCTCTATCCGGCCCATGTGGAAATCTATTGAGGAGGCCTGAGTCTAGACGTCCTATGGCTGAAATGATGATGATTATGATGATTCCTTAGGTCATTGGGGGCAAAAAAATTGAAATGAACCCCAGGCAAATCCCGCTAAGGCATAACTATTAGCACCCTTCTGTAGTCTGGTTTAAGACTTTAAGCCAATCACTCACCTGCACTTAATTTTGACATCATCTCCTTTGTTTGCCGAAAGCTTGAACTTAACCGATCTTGGATCCACGATTTCAGCCATAATATCTCCATGTGGGTCTATATCGGATGTCATAAAATTGTTTATCTTATTATTAAGTCGCATAAGGCCTTTTGTCCTAAAAACCATACGCCGTTATCGCGGGAGCAAAAACAAATCTATTAAAGAACACATATAACAGAATGCCTGTTACAAATAAACGGAATATTCTGCCAACACATTCTAAAGGTGCGTCCACATTTGTATCATTTGCCCGATCAGATCTTCGTTCCGTGGCATGATCGCGTGTCACGATCACGCGTTTGGACGTTGCGCCGATCCGATCGCTCGAAATCCGAGTGCGGCATGATTAAAATATCCTTTATTCAAGTAGGCTTAGATACAAGCACTTTCGAATTGTCAGTTACAATGAGAGAAGTCTTTGCTGGGAAACATACAATATGATCCAACATTTGTTGCAAGGATTAGGGAAACCCAAAAAAAAACAGAGATCATTTAACTTTAGTATAATACTTACTTATTATTGATAAAATCATCATTTTAAAAATTAAAATAATTAATAAGATAAATCCCAAAAGGATTGTCTATAAAAAAGAAAAAAAATCTAGAATGTGTCTAGAATCAAATTCTAAATGTCAGAGTATATAAAAAAAATAATATGCGTGTACCAATTAACTATTACAATATTGTGGACGCACCTTAAGCCTCTAAGAAGTTCTTTAATTATATCTAGCACGAAGTTTGCGCTAGAAAAGGCTCTTACTTAAAACATTCATAATAAGCCAGCAATGTTTTTAGTTTTTATATAAGTATATTTAATTCTTGTTGTATTTTATGTGATTTTCGTAATAGATAATCACAATTAGATCATAATTTTCTGCTGTTTGCGGGGTCGTGTAGAATATCTCCATTTCAACTGACTAAATTATCGTTCAAGAACGACTGTTATGGGTGCACATTTAAAAACAATAGAAGTGACGTATCTAAGAAAATCCACTGTTAGCAGAGCCCTACTCCTAAGCAAAATGTACGCGGTGTTCGATCATTTTATATTGGTTTTTGATATAGATTTATAAAAATCGGATTTGTAATATATCGGAATTGTTATAGTCGGAATTTTGATCCATTCGGAATTATAGGAATCGGTATTATAAAATTCGTGATTCTGAATATCGGAATTAAATTTTTCATATTTATGTACTGTACCCGGTATGAAGTGTGCGCGCGGTCACCGCGTTGACCCTGCCGCGTGCACACTTCTTTCTCGCCCCCGCTGTCTTTCCCCCCGTCGCCCGCAGACCATGGGCGTGCCACGAAAGAATACAATACAATACAACAATTCTTTATTGCACACCGACAACAGAAACAGTACAATATAGCCTTAACATAAAATACGGTAGACAATAGGCGGTCTTATCGCTAAAGAGCGCGTCTTCCAGACAACCTTTGGGTAGCGGAAATGACTCAGAATAGCTAGGAATGAAGGTGGTAAGATAAGATTATAAATAATACAAAAATAAATAAAATCAAATATACATATATACGACTATATATATATACAAAACAAGAAAGAAAACTATGATACAGTTGACATCAAACTGATTAGAAAACCGGCAGCAGAAATTAAAAAAAAAGAAATTATGGGAGTGATACATAATTATAATTTAACTTCGTTTTAAAAATAGGCATTGACTTCGCTTGCCTTAAATCGAGTGGAAGAGAGTTCCATAACACAGTAGCCCGGAATTTAAAATAATTTGTATAAAACTTTGACTTTGATGATGGAACAGCTAGAAGAAAGTTTTGAGCGGACCTTGCTGATAGAAGATAACTAAAATGTTCTAACGAAAGAATTTGTCAAGCTATAGTACATTATTAACATTACGCATGAACTTACCAAGCCGGGAATAATTATGATAAACGCGCACAGCGAACATGTCTTCACCAAAGTCATTACGCGCATGGCAGACGAAGTACCGACCACTGAAGGTCATTTCTGAGTCGGATGCTTTTATGTGCCATGTTAAATTTGCTTCGTGCATATTTGTCCCTTCATTATCTGAGTGTCCATCTTCTGAGGCGGGAGGATGGACTGTCCATTCTATTTCTGGAGTTGGTTCGCCTTCTACAACTCTGCAACAATAGGGATGTTGGCATATGGCGGTTGGAATTATGATGCGAAATGGTAGTTTTAATGACAAAAATTCTAAAAAAAACTTTGAGTTTGATACCTTACGTGTATCTTGTTTTATGAGCCTTTAAAAATAGGTGAGAAAGACCATTTTTAAAGCATAAATATATAACCCATGAAATGTATGGTAACTTTTGTTATGAAACCGTTTCGATAAACGCATGTTTTAACATAGCTGCAAAACAAAGTTCTTCATTTCCTCATATAAAGGTGCGTCCACATTCGTATGCCCGATCAGATCTTCGTCCCGTGGCATGATCGCGTGTCACGATCACGCGTTTGGACGTTGCGCCGATCCGATGGCTTGAAATCCATGATGCTACGCGTATCACACACTAAGATCGTACAAGCGCGGCGAGATCGCCGCGCCGTCAATGAGCGTCCAAGTCCTGTCCCGTTGTCTGTCTGTCGGTCTGTAATCAAATCTTGCAAGTTAAATTTGATCCACTTCCCGGCTTCCGATTGAGCTAAAACTTGGCATACTTATGTAAGTTCGGTGACAGTGCAATAGTATGACACCATCGACCTGATCTGATGATGGAGCAGGTAGGTGGTCATAGGTTAGGTACTCTGTAATATAATAATGCAATCCTACCGAGTTTGGGCTCTTTAGAATCGCTTCGGTGAGTTGTTAGTTGATG
This sequence comes from Hedya salicella, assembly GCA_905404275.2. Taxonomy (NCBI): domain Eukaryota; kingdom Metazoa; phylum Arthropoda; class Insecta; order Lepidoptera; family Tortricidae; genus Hedya; species Hedya salicella. The sequence continues at coordinate 3,546,557 of FR990120.1, forward strand.
GATGTTGAAGAAAAAGTACAGTCAGCCACAAAACCTTGTTACAAAAATTAAATTTTTGACTGATTTTTTAAATGTTTTATCCCATAACTTTTTTGTGGGTATAAGGTGAGGTATAATGATATTGAAATGATAAAAACTTAACTGTGGCTAAAGTTGAAGGCAAAATCACACGATTTCTATTGTTGGAGGTCGTGAATTTACTTAACTTTGTAACTGCTTACTTATTTTTTATTATATGTATGTAGCTTTTTTTTATTAGAGGTTTTTGTTAAAGTTTAGTAAATGATCATTTTATACACACCTACGTATAAAAAATATATAAATAAAAAAAGAACCGACTTCAAAATAAAGCCATAAATAATATTTCATGTACGGTACGGATCACATTTGAATCACCTTTTGAAGTCATTGCCAAACCATTCATTTACTACTAGTAAGAACCGCGGCGGCGAGCCTTTAGTTATTATCTACCTAATTCGTATTTTTGTTGAATAAAGAACTTTATTTACTTTTGGTTTGGCACCGACTTCAAAAGGTGATTCAAATGTGATGCGTACCGTACATAAAATATTATTTATGGCTTTTTAGTTTATTTTGAAGTCGGTTCTTTTTTTATTTATAAATTTTTATTTTTTGCTTTTCAGTGATGGATTTTAGTAGTGATATAAAGTATTTTTTAGAGCCCAGAATGGGAAGATTGAAGAGGCACTTTACACGCATGTCGAGTCTTTGGAAGTAAGAAATGTAAAAGTTGGTTAGTTCATTGTACCTTCCATCATCAGCTCAGCATGAAATTATGACAACCAGAGGAAAACAACTGATAACTTTAGAAAAATATATACAAAACATTGTTAGTGCCTATATTATTTCAGTGTTTCTCTCGATTTCCCTGGTATTCAATCATCTAATCCTGACTTGGTGATAAGGAGACTACTTCAGGGACACACTAAAAAGAATATGACTATCAGTCTTAACGGTAGATATACCTATAATAGATGTTTTTTTTAAGAATTATCCTCTAACTCTTAACTATTTAGGAGTTGTACCTTCTGTCATCAGCTCAGCATAATGAGATGATGACTACCATATGCAAATACTTAAATAGCTTAAGAAAATATATGAAAAATGTTATAAGTGCCTATAAAATTTGAGGATTGCCCTCGATTTCCCTGAGATTCCATCATCAGATCCCATCTTGGTGGCAATTGGACCACCTCGGGAGTATATCCTTTCATATAAAATAAGAGTTTTTAGAATCGGTCCACAATTGGCGGAGTAATCGGTGACAATACATAAAAAATAAATAAAAAAAATACAAACTATCGAACATATAACCTCCTTTTTTGGAAGTCGGTTAAAAATGATCCCTGGGGTAGGGGTAAAATAATCCCAGGGATCATTTTATAGCATAAGTTAATACCTAAATATCAGTGAAATAAAACACTCAGCTGTTTATTTTAATCATATTGTTTCTAACAATTTAAGTATGTAAGCAAGTTACACAAAACTTATCATATAATTATCTACTACTCAATCAACAAAACATAACATTAAACATTGCAACAAACTTTTAAAAGGTTTACAAAATTAACAACATACCTAGTCAAGCAATAGGTAAACAATTAAACTCTCATTCTAAATAAAAAAAATACACAAATAATACTCATCCCTATCAAAGGTTTTTTTATCAATGTCAAAATGCAATAGAAAAATACTAATGGGGTAAAATGATTCCAGGAATCATTTTAAACACACACATAGGGATAATTTCGCCCCAAACACCAAATTTCAAAATATCGATCAAAACATAACCTTCAAATACCGCGTGCGGCGATCGAACATTGCTTAAATATTAGCTAACTGCTATTAATGTCCGCAAATAAAACAACATTTCAGTAAACACGAACATGTAAAATGTTATGAAAGTCCAAAAACAGGCTTACCTTAGATCAGAACCACATTTTTTGATTATTTTTTAATAAAATCACACCAAGCGCTCGCACCGCCGTGACACTTGGAAAGGTAACTGGCAGGGGTGCGGGGAACATGCTTCATGCGCATTTGGATAGATGGCACTAGTTGTCTCTAATTTACGGCGGGGGATCATTTGACTTCCAGGGATCGTATTACCTGACCTTCCCCTAATACCACGACTTTCAAATATTTGCAGTAGACTCTTTAGAAAAAACGTATTATCCTCCTTTCGGCTTTAGGGGTATTTCAGAAACGCCTGTATTAGCAGACACTTACATTTACTTCATGTTTTATTTCCTACTAAAAAGCGTGGCTATGATGTTGAGTTCCTTTTTTTACGTTGGGGAAATGCGTTTATGCATCCCGCATAAACTGGGGGACTAAAGCGGGTATGACGGACTGGGTATGACGGACTAACCAAGGCCGATGCATTGGTCTAAAACCACCAACGGATGCTAACACCGCATTTACTTGGAGTGCCGCAGAATCGCTTTAAGCATTCGACCACATACGCTCCGACCGACCACGTACGCTCCGGCCGACTACGTACGCTCCGGCCGACCACGTACGCTCCGGTCGACCACGTACACTCCGGCCTAGGAATTTTATACGGTACAATTATTAATATCAAATTAAGGTTACATAAAATGTCAAACACATTGAGGGCAATACACTTACATGCACTCCAGATGACATTCATAGTCCGTAAATTGGTCAGGTCGGCTCAGGTAACATGGTTTTCTGTACAATAAGTGTCTAAATTTTTTTTCTATTTTAGGTGGAACTCCACTTGGTGTTGTTGCTGAAATGTACCAAATAATTAGAATATATAATAATAATAAGACTCGTGTGTAGCACTCTTTAAAAGGCTTAATACAGGGTGTTTGGTAACAGGATGCAAAGTTGAAAGGAGGTGATAGCTTAGGCCATTAAGAACATTTTAAGCGATATATGTGTTAGGCAAATGTTATTAGTTTTTTTTTTTATTTAAGTATTAAGATTTTTCTGGGAAAACTCCAAAATTTCAGACTACATCGACAATAGTACTTTTTTTACTGTAGGTGTCATTTTTTTGTATTTTTTTTTTGTATTGTGCAATGTCTATCGTAAAAGTTATTTGAAACATCTGTGTCTAAAGAAAAAAAAACTACAGCGATTTAAAAATTAAATAACATGAAAAAAAAATGATTTGAGTGTTTTCTAAGGACGGTAAAAAAAAACTAAAATAGTCCCGGTTCTTCAAACCATTTAAGAAACATGCTTGGATATTGCCCTTTCATTAAAGCTATCAAGCACTCACCACTAAGCTATCACCTCCTTTCAACTTTACATCCTGTTACCAAACACCCTGTATACTAACTATTACAAACATTTTCATACTTGAGCATGCAAAGTTTGTTAGAAATAATCCCGTAATGTTTCCCAAACCACTTCAAAATCAAAACTTGCGTACGAGAGATTTATTTCGTGTAACAAAACCAGTCTCAAAAACCGCTCTATATAGTAAAAATTGTTATATCATGTCTATTAAAATATATAATCATATACCTCTAGAATTAACAACTTTGTTGCTTTGTTTTTAACAAAGCTGCGCCGTTGGCTTAAGGATAAATGCTTTTACAACATTAAATAATATTTTGACAATACTAATGTATGAAATGAGCTTACATTGAATTATTATATATATATTGTATTCTTGACTGTCATATGATTATAATATTTTCTTCTGTTTCCGCGATTATTACTCATTGAAATAAAACAATTTAACGGATTATATCGCGTATATTATCTCATTTGAGTTCCCGACGTTTCGGAAGCTTTCCAGCTTTCCATGGTTCCCATGGACCTCCCGTGACCATGGAAAGCTGGAAAGCTTCCGAAACGTCGGGAACTAAAATGAGATAATATACGCGATATAATCCGTTAAATTGTTTTATTTCAATGTCATATGATTGCTATCTTTTATTATTGTCTGACTCTGCAATGCTCGCTTGTTATAATAGTTAAGTATTAATTTTGAATTCGTTGACATACTTAGACATAAGCAATAATTTGTTAACATTTTACTTTTATTTTAATCTTATTCTAATTGACATTTTCATCAGTTATGTGTGTGTATTTTGGATTTAAAAGCTTTAAACATTTGCATGCCAATATAGTGGTGAATAGTGCTGAACTGAAATAATTTATCCGCCATCTACAATGTAATTACCATGACTCTAGCAAATAAAAAACTATGACTATGACTATATTATGTAGAGCCGACACAAACAGATTGCATTTCAGCTGCACTCCACTCCAGCTATAAAAATGCAGTTTGATTGCTGTTCTGTTGCAGCTGGCTGCTGGTTGCACCTTTTAAAGGTGCCAAATAGGAAACAAAAGGCTAAAGTGAGACTTCTAAGAACTTCTCTTCGCAATAACATAACATAAATGCATTGCAACTGCGAACCACCAACTGCGCAGTCCGCTGGCTGCCGGTATACAGTTCTGACGACTGCAAACAAGTTGCACACCAGCTGCAACCCAGCTGCACATTAGCTACAAACCGGCTGCACACCAGCTGCAAACCATCTGCACACCAGATATACATTAGCTGGAAACCAGCTGCACACCAGATATACATCAGCTGCAAACCAGCTGCACACCAGATGTACATCAGCTTCAAACCAGCTGCACACCGGATTTACATTAGCTGCAAACGATTTGCACACCAGATGTACATCAGCTGCAAACCAGATGTACATCAGCTGCAAACCAGGAGCACCCCAGCTGCAAACCAGCGACACACCAATTGCGAAACAGGAGCACACCAGCTGCACACTGGATGCAAACCAGCTGAATACTAGGTGCAAACCAGCTGCACACCAGGTGCAAACAAGAAGCACACCAGCTGCACGCCAGATGTACAATAGCAGCAAACCAGCTGTACACCAGATGTACATTAGCTGCAAGCCAGCTGCATACTAGATGTACAATAGCTGCAAACTAGCTGCACTCTAGCTGCATACCAGATGTACATCAGCTGCAAACCAGCTGTACACCAGATTTACATCAGCTGCAAACAATTTGTACCCCAGATGTACATAAGCTGCAAACCAAGAGCACACCAGCTGCACACCAGGTGCGAACCAGGAGCACACCAGCTACACACCAGATCCAAGCCAGCTGCACACTAGGTGCAAACCAAGAGCATATCGGCTGCAAACTAGCTACACACCAGCAGCAAATTAGCTGCATACTAGGTGCAAACCGGGAGCACATAAGCTGCAAACTAGCTGCACACCAGCTGCAAATCAGCTACACAACAGCTGCAAGCCAGCTGGACACCAGCTGCAAGCCATCTGCAAACCAGCTGCACGGCTTAATTCGGCTTTGTTGCAGTTGGGACAACTACAATAGAACGGCAATAGAACTGCATATGGGTTCAGTGTTCACTTATGGTGTTCCATTCGTTCTCTCATAGATGTTAGTAGAGTGTGATTATAGGATTTGACCAGGTGCAAAGATAATGAGGGCGAAGAGGTATTGCCCTAATTATCTCTCTCATCAACTTACTATTAAGCAGAGGGACTACTCCGAAACCCGAAAAACGAAGTTCGTATGGCGTCATCACGCTCACTCGAATACAGCTTAACACGAGAGCGAGAGGGACAGCAGATCACGAACATCGAATTTCAAGTTTCGGAGTAACAACTCAGGTTCGGACTTGAAAAAAGAAAAAAACTCTATTAACAACTTAGGGATCACCCTGTACGATGCAGAAATGACGCCAGAGCACTTATGTTTTACTTTATTGCTCACTTTCTATCTCGGACTCTGGAGGTGTCTCAGGAATGGTTTCAGCTGTAACATTTAAAGTTCATTAATATTTCTATACTATTATAAGGTTATAAAAATTAAATGTCTGTACATTGAATATATTATCAAAAAATAAGTGAAACGGACTACTGACGGTTACTTGAAGATCACTAGATTAAAAATATTTTTTAGGATTTTTCGTATGTTCGTGTGTTTCGTTGCGGTTTCATCACGCCAAAATGGCTAAACAGATTCCAACTATTTTTGGTAAACGGGTAGCTGGTTATCCACAGATGGTTGTAGGATACTTTTCACTTAACTACGCTGAAAAAAACGGAGGTAATGATCCGAAAATAACTATTTTTATCAATGACTAACTGACTCACTCATCAAAATGTTTTATTACTTGCAGGTGACCTAGGAAGTTGTAATTTGGTGTAGAGGTTAAATTATTGAAAGTAAAAATAAACGAAAATCTGAAATCGTTGCATTAATTTAACGGTTAGAAAGCAATGTTATTGCGACCACTTTCGATGTGCCATAACATTGTACAAATATTTGTGGTTTACAGAAAAAAAAAACAATTACCTACATATTTGACAAAAAACAGATGGATAGATAAGTCAATATCAAGGACCATCTTACACAAATCAACTTAGTTCCAAACTAAGCAAAGCTTGTACTATTGGTACCTGGCGACGATATACATAATGTAATAAGGATAAATTATAATACCTAAATACATAGAAAACATCCAATACCCAAAAACAAACATACTCATCACACAAACACTTGCCCTGGCCGGAATTTGAACCCGAGACCGCCAGCTTCGTATGCCGTTGTGCAACCAATTGAGCCGAATATGTCGTCAATATGATTTCCCATATTGACATAAATATGAAATAATGACATGTTCGTTAACGGTTTCTCTACTAAAATAAGTGAGATCTAACTGGAAACCATGTCCTCTCTAAGCTCTTAAAACATAAGCTCCTGTCAGGTATAATGTTTTTGATGAGATATAAGATATTCTATGAATTTTGGGTCCAATATAATTATTTCTCACCGTAATCATACGATTCTGGAGTGGTTGCAGTTGTGGCTGTAAAATTACATTAGTTTATTACGATAGGTATGAGTCTGCCACGGATGAGACGGATAAGATTGGACATTTCCCTACCAGCAAAACAGTCTCAGCAATAAGAGCAGTAGGTCTATAGTGCTCTTACAATTATCTTCGAAATACCAGTGATTCTATATTAGTCTCAGACAAGACAATGTGAGCTCAAGAGCGCTCAGTCTTAATACCTAGTCGCATAGACTATATTGTAAGCCACTTAATCCTACAACAGCATTTACTAAAACTAATTGCACTTGAGAAAATTTGCTCTTATATCAATCAATCAATCAATCAAATAATGCTTTATTCAAGTAGGCCTAGTTACAAGCACTTTCGAATTGTCAGGTACAATACATTAGAGAAGTGTTTTCTGGGAGAGATACAATCTGATCCAACATTTGTTGCAAAAATTAGAGAAAACCCAGAAAAACCTAATCAATATAATAGTATAATATTATTGATAAAAATTATCATTTAAAAATTCAACATTTTATAAGCTCGATTGATTTAATAATGTACGTGCTTAATGCTATTCTAAGAATGTTAAGACTTATATCAGTATTAAATGAGTTGTAGTGTGCAGCGTACCTAACGCACACATACTCATCTCTCCTATCTTATATTAACTCGCACCTTATATTATTCAGTAGCAATAAATCATATTCAAACACATCATGTGTTTCCATTACATATATGTATGCGCCATCCTTACAGAGTGTTCTGTACATATGTGTTTTTCACACAGAATACTTATCTCGGGCAGTGATTGGATTACAAACTCGAATCATTAAAATAGACTTCTAATAGACTCTTGTTAGCAATTCCCTTCTTACTATAGCAGGGCCATTAGCAACTGTCCATCGCAGCAATAAAACCCGCTGTCGCGAAAGCAGCACAACGCTGCTACACGCATCACTTACGCTCGCCATAAGCCACCGAGTGCGAGCGTGAGAGTATGGTAAAAATGATTTATTGCTCCGATGGACAGATGCTAATGGCCCTGTAAGACATCTAGACTACTATAAGATTAACAGCAGTGAAAAAGTGCGACGTTAGTGATATAGGATCAACATACTATACAATCTTACAATAGTCTAATAGCGCGCTTGAAAAATGCAGCTACACTAAATGGCGGAGAGCTATCAAAATAAATCATTAATATAAAAAGTAAACAAAAATATGAAGTTAATATGGCTGGTAAAGCGAGTCAAATTTGAAGCGCAGAAAAGGGTAGACACTTTCCCGTAAATAATAAATTCCAATATGAATTCACACCGCTAAGAATCACGTTACTTCATTATTATTAATATTTGTAGCTTTCTACAATCAGATATTTATAAATACGTTTAATCTCAAGTAAAATCATATTAAGCTTCTTTAGGCTTAAAGAATTCTAATTTTAGTTACACATATATAAACGTAAGCAGGCTTACAGGATACTTGCGTAAAAACGATATTAACCTTAGTCGGCTTATATTAGTTTTGGCATGAAATTAGATTACAGTAAGTGCGCATCCTGTTCAAATGATATTAGAAGAAATATGCTTATAAATTGTAACCAAATTCAGGATTGCACGATGATATAAAAGTGATATTATACTCAAAGAAAAATAAAATAATTTTAGATAATATATTCGAATGTCTCGAGGAAGTTACATACAGTCAAATAAAGAACCACCTAAAGGTGCGTCCACATTTGTATCATTTGCCCGTATCAGATCATCGTCGCGTAGCATGATCGCGTGTCACGATCACGCGTTTGGACGTTGCGCCGATCCGATCACTCGAAATCCATTTGCTACGCGTATCACACACTTGTATCTGAAGAGTGCGGCATTATAGGCGCGCCGACAGTAAGCGTCCAAGCAGCACGATACGCAGTCATGCTACGGCACGGTGATCGGATACGAGCAAATGATACAAGTGTGGACGCACCTTAATGTTTTAAGGGCGTTTACAAAAACGCCAAGTAGTTTCGCCAGAGGCGTGGGGGCTGTTGGAGTTTTTCAAACTACGTTCTTGCAGCTGCAAGGCAGCAGAAATGCAATCCGTCTGTTTGGGCCCGGATTAAGTCTTACTACTTAACTAAGTCGTTGCCTGCAGCACCAATAATTCTAGTGGTAACAGTTGGGAATTGCAAACCCAGTAGTTACCACCTGGTAACAGATTGAAAAAAAAACTCATTTGTTACCACTGCTAACAAATTGGTGGTAATCGGTGAGATTAACCCGTTAATTCTAAGGCAAGTTCGGACTTAGAAAACAATATTGATGGTATGGATTTAGGAATCATTATGTACAATGCATAAATGACGTTAGAGTGCTTATGTTTTACTTTTTTGCTCACTTTCTATCTCGGACTCCGAAGAAGTAGTGTCAGTAGTGGTTTCAGCTGTAACATTTAAAGTTCATTAATGTTTCTATACTATTATAATATTATAAAATAGAAATGTTTGCACAATGTAGATATTTAAAAAATAATAAGTTATACGGACTACGTGAACATTACAGCGCCGAAAAATATTTTTTTGTACTTTTGTATGTTTTTATGTGTCGTTGTGGCTTCATCACGCCAAAATGGATAAACAGATTTCTAATTTTTTTATACACACACGGGTATAATGGTTGTAGGATATTTTTTACTCGACTACGCAGAAAGAAGAAGGTAATGATCCGATATCACTGTTTCTATCAATGACTGTCTGACTCACTCATCAGAATGTTTGATTACTTCCAGTTGACCTATGAAGTTGTAATTTGGCGTGGAGGTAAATTATTGGATGTTTAAATACAAGAAAAAATAATAACAAGCAAATACATTATTCAACGTAAAAAAATTGTGCGGGAAGTAATAAGGGCAAAGAGGTATTGCGGTTATTAAGCACTCTTGATAACGTCTATTAACGCAGGTTCGGACTTAGAAAAGACCATTTTTGTAAACAATTTAAGAATCAGCCTGTACAATGCAAAAATGACGTTAGAGCGCTTATGTTTTACTATTTTGCTCACTTTCGATTTCGGACTCCGAAGAAGTAGTGTCAGTAGTGGTTTCAGCTGCAACGTTTAAAGTTCATAAATGTTTCTATACTATTATAACGGTATAAAATAGAAATGTTTGCATATTGAAGATTTAAAAAAATAATAAGTGATACGGACTACGACGTGAACATTACAGCGTCAAATTTTTTTTTTTTTTTTGTATATTTTGTATGTGTCGCTGTGGCTTAATCACGTCAAAATGGCTAAACAGATTTTTTATTTTTTTTTATACACGGCTAGCTGGGTAACTACAGATGGTTGAAGGATACTTTTTACCCGACTACGCAGAAAAAGGAGGTAATGATCCGATATCACTGTTTTTATTAATGACTGACTGACTCAATCATCAAAATGTTTGATTACTTCCAGATGACCTATGAAGTTGTAATTTGGCAGGGAGGTAAATTATTGGATGTAGAAAAAAATTAAATAACAAGGGAATACATTATTCAACGTAAAAAAATTGTGCGAGTGATAATTAGGGCAAAGAGGTATTGCGCTTATTTAGCACTTTCGTTAACGACTATTAACGCAGGTTCGGACATAGAAAAGACTATTTTTGTTCACAATTTAGGAATCAGCCTGTACAATGCAAACATGACGTCAGAGCGTTTATGTTTTACTTATTTGCTCACTTTCTGTCTCGGATTCCGAAGAAGTAGTGTCAGTAGTAGTTTCAGCTGTAACATTTAAAGTTCATTAATACTTCTATACTATTATATTATAACATTTTAAAATAGAAATGTTTGCACATTGAACATACTTTCGCGGTCCCTTTCAGATCTCTAACTGTCAATAAACATGCTTGCTAATTATAAAGCTGGATTTATTCGACATTGCATGGTAAAACAAAAGCTTAATCAATGAAATTATGTATGAACTGGGCAACATTTCTATATAATATAGAACTTAAGTAACTAATTTAGGATAGATAAAACAATTTACGGATTCTATCGGTGGTAGGGATTGCAATCCGGATTATCCGAAGTTCAAAAATCCGGATTTTTCATTGATTTTGCGATCCGTTTCTAAATCCGGATTTTCCAACTGAAATCCGAATTTTCGGATTTTGTTGCCAAAGTATTGAAAATGCTGCATATTTTAACAAGTTTTAATTGTTTAAGATAAATATATATTTAAATGAACAGATTGACTTGACCATCGCACTAAACAATCTAATTTAATATAATATGTATTGCTTGTGACATACATTGTATTTTCATGCGATGGTAAAGTCAATGTATTTATTAAGAACATAAAAGATTATTAATATTGATATGGTCACTATCACTATGTTGTTAGGTTAGCTAATTACGTAATAACTTAAGACAGAAGGACCCTTAAGTAGGGACTCAATAAATTAACCGACTTGGTATTTCATGGATCTCCCAACTTTTTACGGTGGAAGAACTGAGTTGCGAGACTTGGCTTTTCTTACAAGTTATGTTTGGTATGGGATCTCATTTCTTTTTGTAGGTAGTGCTCCTTTTTTTCTTTCTCGATATGCTGATGATGATGATGATGATGATGGTGATGATGATGACGATGATGATGATGGTGATGGTGATGATGACATTGTGGGATCTATAAGACATCTTCCTTTCTCACTGTTTCATTCCGTCGGTGACCATTGTACAAGTTACCTTTGAACATAATTTTATATCTAGGTACCTATCTACACCTATTATTCCGTTATATTATATTTACATTACTTATACATATACAGGTAGGTACACTGATTCATTCACTGCAAATGTAACATTGTAATCCTATATATTTATATGGGATTACAAAGTTATTTAGCAGTTGTTGTATCTAGAAAACTGGACTGAAATTGCAAATTATTTAGGTTTTTTGTTGATTTATACACTAAACACTAATTGTATTCTAAATTTCTAAGCTTCTATGTCTGTTAGAAGTGCCTTCTACTTTTTATGATCGGTCAGTCAGTGAGTCAGTGACAAAATTAAGAGACTTTGAATGAAATTTGAAATATACCGTGTTTATACACTGCCCGCTTGGTTATTGAAAATTCAGGCTTCTAGTTTTATCCACCACGAAGTTATAGGGGGGTCGAAAATGGCCTGAACTGCTTCGAGAAAAGGATGGTACGGCCGTGCCGCTTTTTTTTCTCGACTTGGCGGGGGCACTGCCGTACCCCCAGATATACATATTTATAAATATAGAAATACATAGAAAACACCCATGACTCAGGAACAAATATCCGTGCTCTAATGAGAATAAGAGATAAAATATTCGTGTAATCACGAATAAATGCCCTTACCAGGATTTGACCCCGGGACCATCGGCTTCATAGGCAGCGTCTCTAGTGTCACTACCCATACCCACTAGGCCAACACCCGAAGCTCCGGATTTACCGACTTTGGCGCATATTGAGATGGCTGTTTATGGAAACGGGGGTAAAATGAGCCCCATTTTGTCATCCGTTTATAGGCAGTTGTCAGCAATTCCACCTACAAGTGTTTAATGCAATCGCCTTAGAACTCATTTAAACGACTCGACATTAGACTCGTTGGTATTTTTAAGATATCATACTTTTTGAAGAAACGCATTCCTGAACAAAAAGTGTTACTAAAAATAGCAGTGTAGGTACCCATAAATTAGTTTTTGTTAAAAATTTGGACGCATAAACTTGTTTTCATAAAAAAAAATGTGTAGCAGTGTACGCATAAGCCATATTATTCAAAAAAGATTGAAAATACGTGATTAAAAAGACTGATTATCTCTAATTTGGTCGTTTTTTACTTCTTTTCATAGTAGTAAAAAAAAAACGTTCTAAAATCCGAATTTTATTCGAAGTTGGGATTTCGGCCGAACCATTATCCGAAAATCCGGATTTCCCAACGGGAGGCCGGATTTGCAATCTCTAATCGGTGGCCCACCCGTGACCATGGAAAACTGAAAAGCTTCCGAAACGTCGGGAACTCAAATGAGATAATATACGCGTTATAATCCGTTAAATTGTTTTATTTAAATGAGTAATAATCGCTGAAACAGAAGAAAATATTAATTTAGGATAGTTTTAATTTTAGGATATTTTTGAAAGCTCTTTTTAATCATGCTGTGCATAAGCATGCATAACATTTTTTTCAGAACGCCTGTATTTTGCAAGTGACATACATAAATGAATGTTGTCTGTTTAGTGTACCTAATAAATAAAATACAATAAAATACAATTTAAAAAATAATCCATACTATCCATACTAATATTATAAATGCGAAAGTGTATCTATCTGTCTGTCTGTCTGTCTGTCTGTTACCTCTTCACGCTTAAACCGCTGAACCGATTTGGATGAAATTTGGTATGAAGATAGTTTGAGTCCCGGGGAAGGACATAGGCTACTTTTTATCCCGGAAAAATACCCTTATCCGCGATAAACGAATTTAAGGCGGACGAAGTCACGGGCAGAAGCTAGTAAGTGAGAAGGTCGAAAAATATTTTTTTGGACTTTTTGTATGATTGGCTTCATCACGCTAAAACGGCTTAATAGATTTCAACTATTTTTGATACACGGGTAGCTGGGTATCTACAGGTGGATGTAGGATATTCTTTACCCGACTACGCTGAAAAAAGTGGTAATGATCCGATATCAATGTTTTTATCAATGACTGACTGACTCACTCATCAAAATGTTTGATTACTTCCAGGTCAGCTATGAAGTTGTAATTTGATGTGGGGTTAAATTATTGGATGTATAAATAGAAAAAAAAAATAACTAGGGGAAACATTATTCAATGTAAAAATATTGTGCGAGAGATTATTAGGGCAAAGAGGTGTTGCCCTAATTATCTCTTAGCTTTACTTTTTTGCTCACTTTCTGTCTCGGATTCCGAAGAAGTAGTGTCAGTAGTGGTTTCAGCTGTAACATTTAAAGTTCATTAATATTTCTGTACTATTATAAAGTTAAAATTAAAAATGAAATATCTGTGCATTAAAGATATTTTCAAAATATTAAGTGATGCGGACTACGGACGGACGTGACGATCACTGGATCAAAAACTATTTTCTTGGATTTTCTGTTTGTTTGTATGTGTCGTGGTGCCTTCATAACCATTATTGAAATGAAATGAAATCATTTTTTTCGGACATCAAGTATCCATACTTAATTAATCTTATACGTACTAATATTATTAACACTATTAAATTACCAGATGATGCTTTAAAATTACCTTTTCCAGCTCTCAAAAAATACTTAAAAGAGTCGAATGGCAAAGGCATATTATAGGGTAGAGAAATATTTAGCAGAATGCATGGCCCAAAACAAACAAAAAATTTACTTTCACCGGGACACTTTACGGGTTCTTATAAAGTGGCATAAGCATGTAAGTTGTTTAAAAAAAAGTCTTATTTTGCTTTTAATATTCTATTTTTTTACTTTTATAAGTTTTGATATGTTTTCTTGCATTGAGTTGTAGGCTACAAATATTGTAATAGATATAAGAGTTATTTAGAAAAAAATACTGACTGTTGAGTTTGTTTCGGCTTTCTTCTCAACAGTGGTCTCCTCTTGGGAAACGCTGTAGAGGCAGACTTGTAGAAGTGCCTTGCGACTTACTTACAGACTAATGATCATTATTTCATTATTTCACTACGCCAAAACGGTTAGACAGATTTCAAATATTTTTGTAATCTATAGTAAATATCAAATACAAGCTTATATAAATACACCTTATAAACTAAGCAAAGCTTGTACTATGGGTACTAGGTGACGATATACATAATATATTGATAAATTATAATACTTAATACATAGAAAACATACCATACCCAAGAACAAACATTTGTGTACTCATCATACAAACATTTTCTCTAGCCGGAATTCGAACCCGAGACCGCCGGCTTCGTATGCGTTTGTGCAACGAACTGAGCTGAACATGTCTTCAATATGATTTCTTATATTGACATAAATGTTAAATAATGACATGTTCGTTAACGGTTTCACTAATAAAAGAAGTAAGATCTAACTGAAAAACATGTTCTCTTGAAGCTCCTTAAAACGTATGTACCTCCTGTCATACATAATGATTTTGCTGAGATATAAGATACTCTATGCATTTTGGGTTCAATAAAATTATTTCTCACCGTAATCATCCGATTCTGGAGTAACAGTTGTGGCTGTAAAATTAATGTAGTTCATTAATATATCTACGAGTCTGCTATGGTGGTAGATAGATGGGTGTGACTGATAAGATTGGACATTTACAAACCAGCAAAACAGTCGCAGCAATAAGAGTAGTAGGTCTATAGTGCTCTTAGGATCGTGTTGGACAGGCCAATTGCTCCTATATTTGTTTCAGAGAAGTCGGTATGGGCTCAAGAGCGCTCAGCTTTAGTACCTAATCTCATAGTTTAAAATGCAAGCCACTTAATGCTTCAACAGTGTTTACTAAAACTAATTGAATTTGAGAAAATTAGCTGTTATATCCACATTTTATAAGTTCGACTGATTTTATAAAATACGTGCTTAATGTTATTTCAAAAATATTAAGACTAATATCAGTATTAATACAAACTTTCCATAGGAACTGCGCAATATTTCACAACTATTCCATAACGTCGCATAAAGACTAGTAATTTTCCATGGAAATCTAAAATGTTGCACAACAATTGATAATAAAATTACCCCCTCCCTAACCAATATACGGCCTAGTATAAAAGCTGAAGCTAATTCTATTGACGATAACTCCACTATATGTGCCATACGAATGGACACACAAATATAGAAATAGTCCTCATACTAATCAGTTGTTATCGGTACTACATACTAGCCGTCGGAAATACTTACAAGTCAAGGGAAAGTTATCATAATCGTCAAGTCAATTAGCTTCAGTCAGATAGATATCATAGTTACAATAGAAAGCCAAAGTATTGGTTTGGGAACGGGATTTCGATACAAACTCTGACTTCTTATTCTCAACTTCTCCTATACTGCTCTCAAAGCTATCGAAAGGGGTTCAGACTGCTTTTACAGTCCTCAGTCTGCACAGAGTATTCATACATAATTCATAGTGAGAATATTGTGCGAAAGATAATTAGAGAAAAGAGGTGTTGCCCTAATTATCTTTCTCGTTAACAACTATTAGGCAGAATATTTTCTTCTGTTTCCGCGATTATTACTCATTGAAATAGGTTTTAGGTTTAAAGATCATTTATTCTCATTAAGAATTTTACAATTCACTTATTATGAGAACTTAAAATTATACTTATAATAAACAACGAGCGTTAGAAAAAAGTAAGAAGGTACTTCTATACAAAATACGCGGACAAGTTTTACTAATGTATGCATACCCGTTAACTAAGCAATGCGTTCATGCGATGCGCTCACATTGTAAACAAGATAACGAATGTTACAGAGATACTCGGCCTGGAAGTGGCTTAGCGTAGTTGGTTATTGTATGAAGTATCTAGTATGAATGTAAAAACAAAAAATATTTTACAATTATTTATTTACATGTTTAAAGTATATATATTATGAAGTGATAATATATATGGTTTTTTTTTTTTTAATTATTATTATAATTATTTTATTTTTAATTTTACAGTTTTGTTTTATTTTTATTTAATGAATTATATTGAAATATTATGCTTACTTCGTTTTTTTGAAGAAATTAGTATCAAATGCACATATTATATCTAGCTGTATATATTTCTGACGTGTTGCATAAGGCTTTTTTTAAAGCGATATATTGACTTACAATGTTTTATAATTTTTGGTAGCTTGTTATAAAGCTGAGCCCCTTCATACAACAGACTTTTTTTGCCATAATTGGTGCGTGATGACCGTAATATTATATCGTTTGCATTTCGAAGATGAATTTTTTGTTTAGTTTTCTTTTTGTCGAAGTTCATTTGGGTATGTATTGTTTTATTAAATATTTTACGAACTAAAATACAAGTCTTATATATATATGATTGTTTTATATTAAGCAGCTTGGATTCTTTGTATATTTTACTCGAGGGTGTTAGATAGTTGTACTGAAACAGTGTTTTAATTAATTTGTTTTGAGTTATTTGTAATGACTTAAGATTACTTTTAGCAGCTGTTCCCCAAACTTCAACCAGGTAGTCTAGGTGAGGCTTGACCAACGCGTTATAAATAGTGTACCGAACCTGTTGGGGGAGAAATTTAGCAGTACTACGTAGTGCTCCTGTTACGGATGATATTTTAGTTTTGATTTTTTCTATATGCGGTTTCCAATTTAGGTTTTTATCCAAAATAAGGCCGAGGTATTTTTCTTCATCTACGTTCTTAATAATTTGACTGTCTATTTTTAAAGGATCGTAATCAGTAATTTTCTTGTTCTTTGCGTGAAAAATTATGTAATTCGTTTTATCAATGTTAATTGTAAGAAGGTTATCACGAAACCAGTCGTTAAGAAGATTAAGGTCTTTTTGTGCTTCTTCTATAACATTAGTAATATTATCACCAAAGTAAAATAAACTTGTGTCATCGGCGTATAGTGTGATATCTCCTTTTAGACCCACCTGGTAAATATCATTTATATAAATAAGAAATAATAAAGGACCCAGAATGGATCCTTGAGGCACACCGCAGGTGAGTTTTTTTGGGCTACTTTCGTGATCACCTATTTTTACAATTTGATAACGGCTAGATAAGTATGATTCGAATATTTTGTATGCAGTTTTCTTAATGCCGATTGAGCTAAGTTTGTTAAGTAGCATCTCGTGACTAATTGTATCGAAGGCCTTTTTTAAGTCTATAAAGACTCCGAGTACTATTTGCTTTTGGTCAATGTTTACTTTAATTTTTGTCACCAGGTCTATGGTAGCTGAAAGTGTGTTTGATTTATTTCTGAATCCGTACTGTTTTGTGTACAAAAAGTTTATTGAATTTAAATATGTGACAAGACGATTATGGATTATTTTTTCAAAAATTTTTGACAAGACCGGAAGTATCGAAATTGGTCTATAATTTCCTGGATCAGATTGTTTTCCTGTTTTGAACAGAGGCGTGACTTTCGCGATTTTTAAAGTATCGGGGAAAGTTCCCGTTTCTAAACACTTATTTATACATCTAGTCAGCTCATCAGTTATAAGATCTTTTACGCATCTGATGGATTTTGCGCTTATGCCATCCAGTCCAGTACTCACATTTAGTTTTAGATTATGAATGATGCTTCTAACTTCGTCTGATGTAGTTGATGTTAAATATTGCAGTTCGGTGTTTGGTACTTCACTTCTATAAGGAGCAAGTGTTGAAGTCATTTGATGTTTACTGGTGATTTCATGGGCTAATTTGGTCCCAATACTTGAGAAAAATTCATTGAAAATTTCGCAAATCTCCTTTTCTTCGGTAACATTCTTGTCATTAATTTGTATGGTTGTAGGAACAGAAAACTCTTTTGTTTTATTAGCAGTAAGATTATTAATTAGTTTCCACATTTTCGCCGGTTTTCCTTTACATTCGTTGAACTTTTTGTTGTAGTATACGTCCTTTGCTATTTGTATATTCTTTGTTACCATATTTCTTGCTTTTTTAAACTGTTCTTCGTTTTTTTTGTTATAGACATTATTTTTAAATTTTCGCCATAGTATGTTCCTGTGATCTATTTGTTGTAAAATTTCTCTGTTTATCCAATCTTGTTTTGGCTGGTTCAGTGTTTTAGTCTTATAGATTTTGCTTTTTTCGATGTTCAGGGAGAGTTTCTTTTCTAATATAGCATATTCACTGTCTTTATTATTACTGTCATCTGCTTCCATTCTTTCGTATAACTTATCATAGTTTATTGCCGAATATTTAAGTTTCTTAACTGACGGAGGTTCATATTTCTTTGCTTCAAAATAAAGTTGCTTATGGTCGGACATTGCTGAATCCATAATTGCTATGTGAAAATTGTTTTCCATAAGATTGGAGCAAACATGGTCTATGATGGTTTTTGTGTCAGAAGTTTCCCGTGTACAATATTTTTTATTTATTTTATTTAAAATTTTGTATCCATTTTCTAATATGACCTTTCTGTAATCGTTAACCTTATTGTCTTTACTCAGCAGATCGAAATTAAAGTCACCGAATACAATAGACCTTTTATACTTTTGTAGTTGCTGTGAGAAAGTTTCAAGAAATTCATTGACGTTTCCATTAGGAGGTCTGTATACAGCACTAATATTAACGCTAAATTTACTTATATATACCCAGAGAAAATGATTGCCATTTAGTGATAGATCCTCAATTTGGTTATGCTTTAGATTGTTATGCACATAAATTGATACTCCACCGCCTCTAGTCTTGGTTCTATGGTTAAAATAGTGGGTGTAGCCGTCTAAGTGCATTCTTTGTGCTTCTTCTTTGGTTTTAATCCACGTTTCGGTTATTATGATGAGATGTACTGTATAATTAAATGATTTTAACACACACTTAAGTTCATCCAGTTTACCTGGTTTCACTATACTACGTGCATTGACGTAAAAACATTTTAATGCTCCTTTAGTGGTCGTAATAGTTTGATATGTATCAGTCACTTGGTATGTTATGCTGCTAGATTTATATGTATCCACACTGCTAGTCGTTTCTAATCTTCGTAGTTTTTTGAAATTATTCTAGGAACTCCTTTTACATATTTAATCGCCAAATCCTTCTCCCCATTTCCAGTACGAAGCGCAAGTTCACCTTTTACTTGTTTATAGAACTCTGTTTGCTTTGGCGTCTGGTCTCCGAATATTTTAATTGTTTTGTTTTTCAGGTGGTTTCTTTTTTTCAAAATGCTTACAGCAGTCTCCTGTGTCGCAAAACTTACTTTCAGAAGTCGATTTTTGCCTTCATGTGGTTTCCCCAACCGGAAAACCTTTATAGGATCTGGACAAGAAGGATATATTGTTTTAATAGTTTTAATAAACTCAACTCTGTCTTTATCATCGTCTTCATTTCCCTCAGCTTCTCTCGGCTCGGGTAGCCCGGCTACAATAACATAACACAATTTAACGGATTATATCGCGTCGCGGGAGGACCTCCCGTGACCATGGAAAGCTGGAAAGCTTCCGAAACGTCGGGAACTAAAATGAGATAATATACGCGATATAATCCGTTAAATTGTTTTATTTCAATAAATATTAGGCAGGTTCAAACCTAAAAAAAATTAAACTAATTCTGGATGAACCTGTACGATGCAGAAATGACATCAGAGCGTTTATGTTTTACTTTTTTGCTCACTTTCTATCTCGGACTCCGAAGAAGTAGTGTCAGTAGTGGTTTCAGCTGTAACATTTAAAAGTTCATTAATATTTATATACTATTATAAAGTTATAAAAATGAAATATCTGTACATTGACTACGGATGGAGACTTGAAGATCACTGATACGAAAAATATTTTCTTGGATTTTTTGTATGTTTGTATATGTCGTTGTGATTTCGTGACGCCAAAACGGCTAAACCGATTTGAACTATTTTTGGTACACGAGTAGCTGACTATCCACAGATTATTGTAGGATATTTTTCACTCATCTACGTAAATAGAAAAAGTAAATAATGATCCGAACATAACTATTTTTAGCAATGACTGACTGACTCACTCATCAAAATGTTTGATTACTTCCAGGTGACCTAGGAAGTTATAACTTGGTGTGTAGGTGAATTATTGTATATATAAATACAAAAAACTGAAATCGTTACATTAATCAATCAATCAATGGTTAGAAAACAAAGTTATTAGGATCAGTTTTGATGCGCGATAACATTGTATTTACAATTGACAATCTTACACAAATCGTCCTAGTCCCAAACTAAGCAAAGCTTGTACTATGGGTACCAGGCGACTATATTCATAATTAAATAGATAAATTATGGTACGTTAATACATAGAAAACATGCAAAACCCAGTAACAAACATTCATGTGCTCATCACACAAACACTTGGCCTGACTGGGATTCGAACCCGGGACCAACTGAGCCAAACATGTCTTCAATATGATATCCCATATTAACATAAATGTGAAATAATGCCATTATTGTTAAGGGCCTACTTCGTCATTTGTAAATCACGCCCCAAACGCGGAGCCAGCCAATAAGCATGATTTGTAATAAGGGACGCATTTATTGCTCGTGCGCATCAAAGAAAGAGATAGCTAATACACTATATGCTTGGGGTTTTTTGGCGTAAACGCCAGATGTAAAAGTACCATGAAATCGAAGATATTATTATGTTTTGTTAATATTTAAGTTAATCACTTAAAAGATAAAGGGAAGAATGACATTTTAACATAATTTAGCCGTTTATTAATCTGTCGTTTGTACAAACAAGACAAAAAACGGGAAATGAAGACGCGTTTTCGGATAACTTTTCTATCGAGGAAATTTTCATTAAACATGTTTCCGCGTTAATCACTTAACAGGTTATATAGTCAAGAAACACATATCTGATAACCAGCTTGATTTATATACTAGATTTGACATAAAATGCTCTACAAAATAGCTTAAATTTTCGATGCATCCCCTTAACGATTTCACTAATAAAAGGAGTGACATCTGACTGAAAACCATGTTCTTTCGAAGCTCCTTAAATCATAGCTCCTGTCATGCATAAAGTTTTTGCTGGGATATAAGATACTCTATGCATTTTGGGTCCAATATAGTTATTTCTTACCGTCACTATCCGATTTTGGAGTGGTTGTAGTTGTGGCTGTAAAATTACAGTAGTTCATTAAGATATGTACGAGTCTGTTATTGTGGTAGTTACGCGGGTGTGACGGATAGGATTGGACATTTCCCAACTAGCAAAACAGTTGCAGCAATAAGAGTAGTAGGTCTATAGTGCTCTTAAAATCGTCTTGGACAGGCCATTGCTCCTATATTAGCCTCTAACAAGACGGTATGGACTCAAGAGCGCTCAGTTTTAGTAACTAGTCTCATAGTTTATATTGTAATTCTACAACAGTATTTACTAAAACTGATTGCGATTGCGAAAATTTGCTCTTATACACTTATACTTTTTAAAAGCTAAATTGATTTTATAAAATACAAGATTGTGTGATGTAAAAATATTGTGCGAGAGATAATTAGGAAACAGAATTGTTGCCCTAATTATCCCTCCAGTTAACGTTTATTAGGCAGGTTCAAACGAAGACAAAAATATATCTGTTAATGACTTTGGGATCACCATGTACTATGCAGAAACGACGTCAGAGCGTTTATGTTTTACTTTTTTGCTCACTTTCTTTCTCGGACTCCGAAGAAGTAGTGTCAGTAGTGGTTTCAGCTGTAACATTTAAAAATCATGAATATTTCTATACTATTGAAAAGTAATAAAAAAACTATTTCTGTACATTGAAGATATTATCAAAAAACTAAATAAATAAGTGAAACGGAAGACGGACGGATACTGTAAGATCACTGAATCGAAAACTATTTTCTTTGATTTTTGTATGTTTGTATGAGTCGTTGTGGTTCCATCACGCCAAAACGGTTAAGCAGATCTCAACTATTTTTCGTGCACAGGTAGCTGGGTATCCAAAGATGGTTGTAGGGTACTTTTCAGTCATCTACGCAGAGAAAAAAATAAGTAATGATCCGACAGTAAGTATTTTTATCAATGACTGACTGACTCACTCATCAAAATGTTTGATTACTTCCAGAAGACCTAGGAAGTAGTAATTTGGTGTGCAGGTAAAATATAATACTTCAACACATAGATAACACCTAATACCCAAAACCAAACATTTGTGTTCTCATCACAGAAACATTTTCACTGGCCGGAATTCGAACCTGAGACCGCCAGCTTCATATGCCGTTGTGCAACCAACTGAGCCAAACATGTTATCAATGTGTTTACCAATATTGACATAAATGTGAAATAATGACATGTTCGTTAACGGTGTCACTAATAAAAGGAGTGAGATCTAACTGGAAACATGTTCTGTCGAAGTTCCTTAAAACATATGTAGGTTCTGTCATGCATAATGATTTTGCTTGGATATAAGATACTCTATGCATTTTGGGTCCAATATAGTTATTTCTTACCGTCACTATCCGATTCTGGGGTGGTTGTGGCTGTAAAATTAAAGTAGTTCATTAAGATATGTACGAGTCTGCTATGGTAGTAGTTACACAGGTGTGACGGATAAGTTTGGACATTTCCTAACCAGCAAAACAGTCGCAGCAATGAGAGTAGAATAGTAGGTCTATAATGCTCTTAAAATCGTCTTGGACAGGCCATTGCTCCTATATTAGTCTCTGACAAGACGGTATGGGCTCAAGAGCGCTCATTTTTAGTACCTAGCCTCATAGTTCATAAATACAAAGACCAATTTACAGATGTACAGCAGATCAGCTCACGAGATGTCCGATTTCAATATAGACACAAACTGCACAAGCCCGCTGCAAGATTGAGACTAACTTCTAAAAATTCTTATAATATGTGTATCTCAATTTATAATAAAATTCCTGATGATTTTAAATTTAAAAAAATATGTAATTTTAAACAATCTATTAAGACATGGCTTGCAAAAAAATGTTATCACAGTATCAATGATTTCTTTAATGATAATTGCTAACTATTATTAATTATGACTATTATGTTAACCGTGACCGTTTGAGACTGACATGTAATTTAGGAAAATAGTGTAGTTTACTGTAATTTTTTAAGATAGAAGATAGTAAATTATGTAATTAAATTATGTATATGCCAACATGTATGTACGCCTGTAAAGGTAGGGTCTGGTGATTCTGTGTTATGTAACTCAACCTGCAAATGTAACCCATCTCCCACATACATCGAATAAATCATTTATTCATTGATTCATTCATTTAGTATATATTGAAAGCCAATTAAGAGGATATGGTAGAAAAAGGCCTTTTGGAAATTAGGTACTTTTAAAAACTATCGGTATCGCATCGCCTCAAATCCCCCGTATTACAGTGCAAAAGGGACAACTGCAGCTCGGAACGATCTGACCTAAAAAAAATTGGCGAAAACAGGGTTTCATAGTACCGTATTTCCTCTTCCAAACTGGACTAATTTTAGTTTTTCTTTCACATGTATTATAATGAGGGCTTCGGCTATGCTTCCATGTTTTCTGTTTTTCTTTTATAATCGTCAAATTTGTTTTCTGAACGTGTGCTTATGGCGCCAGATGGTGGCATATTTGAAGTTTTAGAGGGCGTCTAATTCTTAAAATAAAAAAATATGAAGAAAATAAAAAATAGGGGCATGGCACAGGTAAGTATAGATTAAATTTATAAAAAAATTGCTCTAAGGCAATTATCCAGTGAGGAAACGGGGGATTACGTTTGTATGGAGGAACGGCCACTAGTATATCCTCTTAATCCTACAGCAGTATTTCCTTAAACTAATTGCACTTGAGAAAATTTGCTCTTATATCTACATTTTATAAGCTCGATTGATTTTATAAAAAACGTGCGTAGTGTACTTTTTAAAATATTAAGACTAATATCAATATTGAATGAGTGTTCATACATAACTCATTGCAAGAATATTGTTCCAAAGATAAAATTAGGGAAAAGAGGTGTTGCCCTAATTATCTCTCTCGTTAACGTCTATTAGGCAGGTTCGGACTCAGAAAAATATATTTCTGATAACGACTTCTGGATCAAACTGTACGATGCAGAAATGACGTCAGAGTGTTTATGTTTTACTTTTTTGCTCACTTTCTATCTCGGACTCCGAAGAAGTAGTGTCAGTAGTGGTTTCAGCTGTAACATTTAAAGTTCATTAATATTTCTATACCATTAAAAATTATAAATATGTCTGTTCATTGACTATGGATGGATACTTGAAGATCACTGGTACGAAAAATATTTTCTTGGATTTTTTGTATGTGTCGTTGTGGTTTCGTGACGCCAAAACGGGTAAACAGAGTTCAACTATTTTCGGTTCACGGGTAGCTGACTATCCACAAACGGTTATAGAATTTTTTTCACTCATCTACGCTGAGAAAAAAGGAAGAAATGATCCGAAAATAACTATTTTTATCAATGACTGACTGACTCACTCATCAAAATGTTTGATTACTTCCAGGTGACCTAGGAAGTTATAACTTGGTGTGAAGGTGAAATATTGAATATATAAATAAAAAAAAACTAAAATTAATACATTAATAAATGGCTAGGAAACAAAGTTATTGCGATCACTTTCGATGCAACCACCTACATATTCGATAAAAAATAATGATTAATACATAAATAATTATCAGGGACAATCTTACACAAATCGACCTAGTCCCAAACTAAGCGAAGCTTGTACTATGGGTACCAGGTGACGATATACATGATTAAATAAATAAATTATAATACTTAAATTCATAGAAAACATCCAATACCCAGGAACAAATATTCATGGGCTCATCACACAAATACTTGCCCTGGCCGGCATTCGAACCCGAGACCGCCAGATTCAACTAACTGAGCCAAACATGTCGTCAATATGATTTTCCATATTGACAAAAATGTGAAATAATGACATGTTCGTTATCGGTTTCACAAATAAAAGAAGTGAGATCTAACTGGAAAACATGATCTAGTGAAGCTCCTTAAAACATATGTAGCTTCTGTCATGCATAATGATTTTACTGGGATATAAGATACTCTATGCATTTTGGGTTCAATATAATTATTTCTCACCGTAATTATCCGATTCTGGAGTGGTTGCAGTTGAGGCTGTAAAATAACAGTAGTTCATTAAGAAATGTACGAGTCTGTTATGGTGGTAGATAGACGGGTAGATTGGACATTTCCAAACCAGCGAAACAGTCCCAGCAATAAGAGTAGTAGATCTATAGTGCTCTTAGGATCGTCTTGGACAGGCCAATTGCTCCTATATTTGTCTCAGACAAGACTGTATGGACTTAAGAGCGCCCAGTTTGAGTACCTAGTCTCATAGTTTATATTGTAAGCCAATAAATCATTGAACAGTAATTACTAAAACTAATTACATTTGAGAAAATTTGCTCTTATATCCACACTAGCTTCTGCCCGCGACTTCGTCCACCTTAAATTAGTTTATCGCGGATAAGGCTGTTTTTCCGGGATAAAAAGTAGCCTATGTCCTTCCTCGGGACTCAAACTATCTCCATACCAAATTTCCTCCAAATCGGTTCAGCGGCTTAAGCGTGAAGAGTTAACAGACAGACAGACAGACACACTTTCGCATTTATAATATTAGTATGGATTTTATAAGCTCGATTGATTTTATAAAATACGTGGTTAGTGCTATTTTAAGAATATTAAGACTAATATCAGTATTCAATGAGTGTTAATTCATGATTCATTGTAAAAATATTGTGTAAGAGAAAAAGAATCGTTGCCCTAATTATCTCTCTTGGTAATGGTTATTAGGAAAGTTCAGACATTAAAAAAAATATTTCTATTAACGACTTGGGGATCAACCTGTACTTTGCAGAAATGACGTCAGAGCGTTTATGTTTTACTTTGTTGCTCACTTTCTATTTCGGATTCCGAAGAAGTAGTGTCAGTAGTTGTTTCAGCTGTAACATTCAAAATTAATTAATATTTCTATACTTACTGTTATGAAATAATAATAATGAACTGTCCGTACATTGAAAATATTATAAAAAAAATAAGTGATACGGACTACGGACGGATACTTAAAGATTAAGGTACTTGCGCCCAAGATGGCCCGGTTCTTAAAATGGCCCACTGTCAATTATTTTGTATTTTTTAAAGTTCGAATGAGTTTAAATTTCGCGCCCATGTTCGGTTAGTACCGTAGATAAAACTGCAACTTTATATCAAAGCTGAGGAAGTTGAACTAAAGCACGAGATGAAAGTGGGCCATCTTAAGAACCGGGCCATCTTGGGCGCAAGTACTTTACTGGAAAATATTTTACTGGATTTTTTGTATGCTTGTGTATCGTTATGGTTTCATCACGCCAAAACGGCGACAGATCTCAACTTGTTTTGATACACGGGTAGGTATCCAAAAATGGTGGTAAGATACTTTTCACTCAATGACTGATTCACTCATCAAAAAATGTTTATTACTTCCAGGTGACCTATGAAGTAATAATTTGGTGTGGAAATAAATTATTGGATGTTTAAATACAAAAAAAAAAAAACTGAAATCGTTACACTAATCAATGGTTAGAAAACAAAGCTATTGCGAACACTTTCAATGCGCAATAACATTGTTAATAAAAAAAAAGAAAAGAATCATCTACATATTTCTAATCATTTACCTTATTTAGTTAAAATTTTAGTATTAAGTAGATATTAAGTCATGGTTGGAGACTGAAAACCAGCGGTCTCGCTGAGTCTCTATCCAATTTACTTCACAGACTAGTTTATAAGCTACAAAATTTTGTGATACAAAATAAGTTTGTTTATTTGTTTGTTGTTGGTATATAAATGTGCTTTTATTATTTATTATTTTGTCAAAAAAATGATGATAAATACATAAATAAATATCAGAGGCATTCTTACACAAATCGACCTAGTCCCAACCTAAGCAAAGCTTGTACTACGGGTACCAGGCGACGATGTGCATAATTATATAGAAAAAATATAATACTTAAATACATAGAAAACATCCAATACCCAGGAACAAACATTTGTGTGCTCATCATACAAACACTGCCCTGGCCGGTATTCGAACCCGGGGCCGCCAGCATTGTAAGCCGTTGTGTAACAAACTGAGCCGAACATGTCGTCAATATGATATCCCATATTGACATAAGTGTGTAATAACGCCATTAATGTTAACGTTTTCACTAGTAAAAGAAGTGAGATCTAACTGGAAAACATGTTCTCTTGAAGCTCCTTAAGGGACTACTTCAGCCAATAAGCGTGATTTGTAATAAGGGACGCATTTATTTCTCGCGCCCATCAAAGAAAGAGAAATCTAATACACTACATGCTTGGGGTTTTTTGGCGTAAGCGCCAGATGTAAAAGTCGTGTGAAATCGAAGATATTATTATGTTTTGTTAACATTTAAGTTAATCACTTAAAACATAAAGGGAAGAATGACATTTTAACATAATTTAGCCGTTTTTTAATCTGTCGTTTGTACAAACAAGACAAAAAACGGGAAATGAAGACGCGTTTTCGGATAACATTTCTATCGAGGAAATTTTCATTAAATATGTTTCCGCGTTATTCACTGAATAGGTTATATAGTCAAGAAACACATATCTGAAAACTAGCCTGATTTATATATTAGATAAGACAAAAAATGCGCTACAAAATAGCTTGAATTTTCTATGCATCCCCTTAACACATACGTAGCTCATGTCATGCATAATGATTTTACTGGGATATAAGATACTGTATGCATTTTGGGTTCAATATAATTATTTCTCACCGTAATCATCCGATTCTGGAGTGGTTTTAGTTGTGGCTGTAAAATTACAGTAGTTCATTATGATATGTACGAGTCTGTTATGATGGTGTAGTCTGCGTGTCCCAATTTAAGTCACACGGGTGTGACGGATCAGATTGAATATTATCAAACTAGCAAAACGGTCGCAGCAATAAGAGTAGTAGGTCTATAGTGCTCTTACAATCGTCTTGGACAGGCCAATTGCCAATTGCCAAATATTTGTCTCAGACAAAATTGTATGGGCTCACAAGAGCTTTGTAAGCAGTTATGCAACCAACTGAGCCGAACATGTCGTCAATATAATATTCCATATTGACATAAATGTGAAATAATGACATGTGCGTTAACGGTTTCACAAATAAAAGAAGTGAGATCGAACTGAAAACCATGTTCTTTCAAAGCTCCTTATAACGTAGCTCATGTCTTGCAATGTTTTTGACGGGATATAATATGATACTCTATGCATTTTGGGTACAATATATTTATTACTCAGTGGCTGTAAAATTACAGTAGTTCATTAAGATAGGTACGAGTCTTCTTCGTTGGTATTTGTTACATGGGTGTGGCGGATAACATTGGATGTTTCCCAACCAGCAAAACAGTCTCAGCAATAATAGTAGTTCGTCGATAGTGCTCTTACAATCGTCTTAGACAGGCCATTGCTCCTATATTAGTCTCAGACAAGACATTATGAGCTCAAGAGCGCTCACTCTTAGTACCTAGCCTTAGCCTCAAAGTGTATATTGTAAGCTACATAATCTTACAACAGCATTTACTAAAACTAATTGCACTTAAAAAAAATTGCTCTAACATCAACATTTTAAAAGCTCGATTTATTTTATAAAATACGTGTTTAATGCTATTTTAAGAATGTTGAGACTAATTTCAGTATTGAATGAGTGTTCTATAAGTATGTGTTTTTGATCATATTCTAGACTACTATAGGATTATCAGCAGTGGAAAGGTTCAACGTTAGTGATATAGGATCAACATATACTATACAATATTTCAATAGTCTAGTAGCACGCTTGAAAAATGCAGCAACACCAATTTCGGAGGGCTATCAAAACAAACTATATTATTAAATAAGTAAACAAGAATATGAAATATCATATCAAGTGAGGCGCGTGAATCTTGAAGCGCAAAACAGGTTCAAGCGACCGACTTTACCAATATACTGTTTCAGTGTATCTTCACAAGTCATCGAAACCAAAATAAATGCCACCAAACTTTGTTATTTTTACGACGAAAACATGTTATGCTGGTTGGGAAATGTCCATCCCAACCGGCAAAACAGTCTCAGCAATTAAAGTAGTAGTTCTACAGTGCTCTTACAATTGTCTTGGACATGCCATTGATCCTATATTAGCACAGACAAGACGTTACGGGCTCAAGAGCGCTCAGTCTTAAGTAATACCTAGTCTCATATATGATTATTAGAGCATTTTCTAGTGCTATTGTAAGCCGTTTAATCCTACAACAGCATTTAATAGAACTAATTGCACATGTATCCACAATTTATAAGCTAGATAGAATTTATAAAATACTAGCTTCTGCCCGCGACTTCGTCCGCCTTAAATTCGGCTATCGCAAATTAGGGTATTTTTCCGGGATAAGAAGTAGCTTATGTCCTTCCCCGGAACTCAAACTATCTCCATACCAAATTTCATCCAAATCAGTTCAGCGGTTTAAGCGTGAAGGGGTAACAGACAGACAGACACACTTTCGCATTTAGGTTTCATATAGGTATAGAAGTATGGATTTGCTTAGTGCTATTTTAAGAATGTTAAGACTAATTGAATGAGTGTTCTGTAAGTATGTGATTTTACTTCTTCGTAAATGGAGTTATGGCGTGATGGAGCCACAGCCACAGATATAAAAAAAAATAAAAAACAAAAAAAAATATGTATGTATGTAATCACTTTATTGCACATAAATTAATATAAAAAAAATGTATTTACAATCACAGATATGTACAAAGGCGAACTTATCCCTGTGAGGGATCTCTTCCAGTTAACCTTCAAGCAAATAAATAAAAAAAAAAAACATTAAAGAAGATAGACAAACCAACTAATTAGGTACTTAATATGCACAAAAATAAAACGAAGCCAAAATGTTATTGTTATAAATTAAAAAATAATAAATACTTACCTATAATATATACAAATAGATATAATACGAATACTTTATATATATTACATATATACCTATATATATTATATATATATATATATATATATATATATATATATACATTTAAATCTTTAACCTTAATTAATAAATACATAAATATTTAAGTCAAAAATGTCAAGAAAAATTGTCAAGGAAAATATCTTCATTTTCTCCATGTTAAAACATTTCCTTATTAATAATAAGGAAATGTTTTAACATAGACAGACGTTTACAAAAAAAATAATGAAACCGACTATTTGAAGGTCACTGGAGAAAATGAAGATATTTTCCTTGACAATTTTTCTTGACATTTTTGACTTAAATATTTATGTATTTATTAATTAAGGTTAAAGATTTAAATGTGTATATATATATATATATATATATATATATATATAAAAATCTTATTATAACAATTGTATAGATAACTGTTAGCACAACTATTAATTGTTAAAATTACAACAGAACTGTATTATACACTCACTTTTAGTTTGTGTTGGTTCTCTTGTCCTCCGTGTGGTTGTTGTATCATCTGCAACATTTTCATAAAGATCAACCAAGGCACCAGACCCCTTAGACTTTTTTTTAACCTACACTTGCAATTCACGTGTCATGAAAGACCATCTAATTGCAGAACTTTAAATTTTATTAGAAAATCCAGTTGACAAAATTTCGACGAAAATAATATTTTTTATCAATGACCGACTGACTCACTCATCAAAATGTTTGATTACTTCCAGGTGACTTAGGAAGTTGAAATTTGGTGTGGAGGCAAATTATTGGATGTTTAAAAAGAAGAAAAGCAGAAATCGTCGCATTAATGAATGGTTAGAAAAATAAGTTAATGCGACCACTTTCGACGCGCAACTATACGCACTTGACAATGTTTTTGCTCTTTTTCAATCTTTTCTACTTGGTTGATCTAAACTTGAAGTCAATTCCTTAACTTATCAATACCTTAACTTCTTCGTTTCGTTCTCATTTTAAAACTACGTGCAGAATTGTAACGAAACTTTGCATATACAATGGCATGAGGTATATGTAGGCCTCTAATTCGTTATATGGCTCCAGTTTATAAAACAAAATACAGCAAAAACAAGTTTTGTATGAAAAACTTAAATTCGCTGTATTTTTTAGTATGGTATTTGAACTTACATAAACTAATTACACGCAGCTGACCTATGTATCCACGCGGGAGACGTGTTTAACGTGTGCTAGCATTAGTTGCTATGGAAATGTTGACACACGCAGCTAGACCAATGGCGCACGTAGATGACGTGTATAGCGTGTGCTTGCGAAGCGTGCGCAGCATTGGAGTTCCGGCTTTAAGTCACATCTTCGTTACACGCGATTAATGAAAAAAATCTAAAAAAAAGTTTTTTTTTACTGAACGTTAAACTAATGTATTTCAATGAAGCACTAAACTCGATGCTTAAAGCTGGGTCGGGTAACTCGTTGGCACCGTGAATCACCATGTATGTGTGTGTGTGTGTGTTCTCACCGTAGTAAGAGTCATCTGATTCTGTAGTAGTTGTTCTTCTCGCTGTAAAATAACAGTAGTACATTATTTTACTCCCTTAATGAATTTCTAGAATCTGTGTAAAATTAACCTTCTACTATTCAAACAATGTAAGTCTTCATAGTATTTTGTTGTTCATAATATTTATAAAAACTGGTTTACTAAGTTATTTAGATTATTGAGTTGCATTATTTAATTTGGATTCGATTATTATTTTGAATTATTGTATAATTTTTTTGTTATAAATTACCTATTAAATTATGTAAACGCGTCTACAGTAAGCCGTCGCTTATCACAGTATCGTATCACTGCGCTGATCATTTTGCATGCTGTAGTTTGGACGCTAGCCTAGTTTCACAAGGAAGTTACTCCACCCGTAAAATCGTCACGCGTACCGTAGTCTACAGAACAAAGTATCAGTATTAAGCCCAAAAATCGCGAGGAAATCATTCCGCCCATACAACCGCCACTCCAAATCATAAATAAGAGACAGAGTACAAGTACCCAAGGCAACAATGCTAAGGAAACGACTCTCCCCGTACAACCATCTCAACAACAGAACGGGTCACCAGATAATGTGACTGTGAGGAAATATAACGTACGCGTGCATAATTCTTTTGAATGTCTATCAGATACAGAGAGTTTCGACAAATTTATACTCCAAAACGATACCATGAACAGAAGTTGCCCTGATATAACTATTAACTACAAGGATGAGGTAGACATACTAAAGAGTAAAATCACACAGCTACAAGAGAGACTTGAAACATCAGACAACTACATCACAAAATTGTTACTAGAGAACGACAGCTTAAAGAAACAAACAGCGGAATACAACCTTCAAATTCAAAACTTGAAAATTATATGTAAGTCGACTTCAAAAGAAGATAAGCATACAAGAAATTTGGATATAACTACATACTCGCCGCTGCAATTAGAAGAAAACGAACAAATCACGAAGCAAATCAGGGCAGAAGTTATTAAAAAACAATACAGCATGGAAAATGATGTAGAAGAGAGCATCGAGAAGGCAGACATCCCGCATACAGGTATGTCCATTCCTACCTCTGAACAAAATCAGAGCCTGTTCCTTGGACATGAAAACCGCAAGATATACATCCTTGGCGGGGAACAATGCAGGGGATTGGCATCTGCATTGCGACGAACAAGAGAGAAGACACCATATGGAAAATACATTATAACATCCGTTGTAAAAACCGAACGCGCATTGTGTAGATATATTGGAAACATCAGAGACTGCTAATGCTAACTCTGACGATGTTATTATTATTAATGTGGGTGAGTCTGACAGTAACCCAACAAAGCTTCTTGCAGAACTATATTTTTTCCTAAAGCTGCACCCTATGCCACATAAAATTATATTGGGTGTGAAAAAAAGTGTTTATTTGAATGAGGAAAAATTAAATAATGCTCTAAAATTGTGCTGTAAAAATTCAGACAATTGCACTTTTTTAAATTTGAACGATATTCGTTACAATGATCCCCTTTTTATGTTCAAAGTATGCTCTAAAGTAAATTTTCTGGTCGATTCCATGTACTATAGCGCCAAGAACTCTAAACCAATCATCTGAAATTAAGAAGGCAGACCAAAATACAAAATACAAAATTGGTACAATTCCGTACTATTTTAAAGAAAATCTGGAATCCATGCCTAAGAAAAGTAATAGGACAATAGTTAAACAAGTGTATATCACGGACTACTTTGACGACCGGTTTGGCTCAGTGGGAGTAACGTTGCCTGCGAAGCTGAGGTCCTGGGTTCAAATCCCGGTAAGGGCAAATATTTGTGTGATGAGCATAAGTATTTGTTCCTGAGTCTTGGATGTTTTCTATGTATATAAGTAATATATCTATTAAATATATCGTCGTCTAGTACCCATAACACAAGCCTTATTGAGCTTACCATGGGGCTAGTTCGATTTGTGTAAAATTGTCCCTTAATATTTATTTTATTTATTTATTTTTATACTTTCATAACAAAAGTCCACGTGATGTTTCACAAGCCGCTAACATTACTTCTCTTTTTTTTCGTGACAAATAAGGATAGCGATACTTTTTCAGTGTTACATCAAAATATTTCGGGCTTAATCTCTAAAACAGAATTAATCGAAGTAACACTTGATGAGCTAGCGCATAAAAATATACTTTTTGACGTGTTGTGTTTCAGTGAAACTTTTGTAAAATCAGGCAATGAAGGGAATATACGTATCCGTGGATTCAAATTGGCGACGTCGTTCTCAAGGCAACATCAAAAAAGAGGTGGTGTTTGTATACTGTGTGCAAACGGCATCCAAGTGCAAGAATTAGAGTTTTTAAGAGAGTTCTCAGAGGAATGTATATTCGAATGCTGTGGTATAGTAATCCATTCAATTAAATGTATTGTAATATGTGTGTATAGAATACCAACTTATAATTGCTCCATATTTTTACAAAAAATGGAGCAGCTCGTAAACAGACTGAAACATAGAACAAGGTACAAAATAATAATTACTGGGGACCTAAATATTGACACACTCAAGGAAACGGAGAAATCGAAAAAACTGACAAAGATTACACTCAATAATAATTTTAAATTGCATATACTTCGCCCTACGAGACAAAACGCATGCCTAGATCAGATACTTTCAAATATATCCGATGCCTCAAGTGCAGTTTACAAGTTGGGACTATCTGACCACGAGACTGCACAGGGTCTTACATTCCCTGTTTTTAATAAGGCGAAACCACTTTTATTCTGGTATTGTTCGAAGAGAGATTATAATAATGAAAATATTTCTAAATTCCGAGCCTGCCTTGGTGCATTATCGTGGACAGACGTTTATGGTGAAACAAATATGGCTGCTGCGTTTGATGAGTTTTATGATACCTTTAAGCTTTTCTATGATTTATGTTCCCCCGTTATTAGAACTAAACTCACAACAAGAGTAAAGGCGAAAAACTGGTTTACACGTGGTATAAAAAAATCGGTAGTTACAAAGAGACACCTACGGTTTACTTACTTTAAAACTGCCAAAGGTAGATTACGAAATCATGCCAAAGCTAAATATCAAACTTATTCTAAGCTTCTTAGAGGATGTATACACCGTGCACAAAAGTTATCTAACGCTAAGCATATAACAAAATCGAAAAATATATGCAAAGCATCATGGGACGTTATAAAAAACGTGGCTCAAACATGTAATCCCGACAATGGCAATATTGATAAATTATTATTGAATGATGTAGCTTTAACCAATCCAACTGACATTGCGAATGCTTTCAATAATTATTATGTAAATGTGGCAATTTCTAATGCAAATAATCATATATCTGACATTTCACTTATTAAATCTCTCAACGAAAGTTTATTTTTAGTCCCTACAGATGACTATGAAATTATCAAAATTATAAATTCACTCCGTTCAACTAAAGCTACAGGCTACGATCACATACAAACTGACATAAGAATGTAAGCTGGAAATCGCATCGGTACTGAGTTATCTAGTAAATCTTTCATTTACAGAAGGTATATTTCCTGAACCTTTAAAAAAATCGCTTGTTAAGCCTCTGTATAAAAAGGGTAATAGGGATAACTTAGAGAATTACAGACCGATTTCCCTCGTCCCTGTGATGTACTAAATATTTGAACGTGCGTTTCATGCTCGTTTGACTGATTTCTTCAACAAACATAAAATAATAAAGAAAGAGCGATTTGGGTTCCAGGAGGGAAAATCGAACTCCTTAGCTGCATTCTCCTTAACTAATAATATCCTCCAATGCACGGACAAGAGCATGCCTGTTACGGCGCTGTTCTTCGACATGACCAAGGCCTTCGACTTTGTATCCCACCATTTACTATTAACAAAATGCGAACTATATGAGTTGAGAGGCCTAGTAAATGTTTGGCTAAAAAGTTACCTACAAACAAGAACTCAATTTGTAGAGGTAAAAAAATTAAATTCCGGTAAGGCAATGACTTCTTATAGGTCATCTACTAAAATAAACAAATGTGGTATGCCACAGGGAAGCATCTTGGGACCCTTACTATTTTTGTTGTATGTGAATGATCTTCCAAGCGTAACGAATTTAAATTGTACACTTTTTGCAGATGATTTATCTGTTGTGACCCCATGTCGTAACGTTGACATTTATAATGATGAAATAAATGACACAATTTGCAAAATAATCACCTGGCTACGTAATAATAAATTAAATGTAAATTTAAATAAGACGACATTCATTCAATTCATCAACAAAAACGGCAACAAATGGTCTTTGGCTTTGACTTTCGAAGGTCAAGTTATAAAAGAATGTAATCAAACAACGTTTCTTGGGATTACAATTGATGACAAATGCTCTTGGAATGATCATATCAATAAAATATGCGGCAAAATAAATGTATTCGCTTATGTTCTCTGGTGTCTCACAAAAATGAGCTCCAAAAATGTTGCCATCCAGGCTTACCATGGCTATGTATGTTCTCTACTAAGGTATGGCATTCTCCTGTGGGGCAACTCATCCCACGCACATAGAGCATTAGTCGGGCAAAAACAATGTGTCAGAGCAATCTGTACTGTACCTGTTGAGACATCTTGTAGGCCATTGTACAAAGAACTCCAATTGCTTACTGTGCCTGGTATATACATATACGAAATTTGTTTGTTTGTTAAGTCACAGCCTCACTTGTTCAAAACTTGCAAGAATACATGTAGCTTTAATACAAGGTTTCCCGATAAATTGGTAATGCCGGCAAAAAGGACACAGTTCTTTAGCCGAAACACTTACTGTATGTCGGTTAGTATATATAATAGACTACACAAAGATATAAAAGAATTGCCACTGAACAAGTTTAAAGGTACACTCAAACAGTGGCTGATTCAACAATGTTTCTATTCTGTTGAGGAGTTCTTTACCTATTATAACAACACATAATATTGCATCTTACATATTAAATATTATGTCTAATAATTAGTTGTTGCATCACAGAATCCTTTGTGTAATTTGCTTGCCTGTCTGATTGTGTATTTCGTTATGTGTCTCTTTTTATAATATAAATAACATTATAAGTTGTAAACTACTGTAAATAATTTGTTTGCATGCCAGTTTCTGGTAAAGTATGTGAAACATATACATTAACGCCATCTTTTGTACCACATTTTATGCACAAATAAAGATATTCTATTCTTTTCACCGCTTCGATAATTTTGGTATTTTGCCGATCATCATTCTTCACTTGTAAAATTTTGCCCTCTGCGATCGCACATTAAATTTGATTGATACCCGTGAAGTGAACCAGCGAGTGGCGAGCAACAGCGTGGACAGCAGCGCCCATGCGTCGGCGCTACTGCGCGCGTAGCAACTAAATGGCAGTACTTTGGAAATTCGCCGTAACACACCTGCGCCAGCGACTCACGCCATGCGTCTCGGCCATCTCATTTGCGCGTAGCTGCAATGAACGAGACAGAAGATCTTCCGATCGCCCGCGCGATTTCTACGAATGTATTCCGGATCGGTGCACGTACAAACCAGGCTTTGATGATCGGCCAAAAACCGACTCGAGATGGATCGTGGCGTATCATAACCGCGTAGCATGATTGCGTATCATGATCGCTAGTATCAGCGCTTGGCCGATCCGAATGTGCGATACGCGTAGCAACATGGATTTCGAGCGATCGGATTGGGGCAACGTCCAAACGCGTGATCGTGACACGCGATCATGCCACGCGACGGAGATCGGATACGGGCAAATGATACAAGTGTGGACGCACATTTACGAGTGTGTTCAATAAAAGTTGACGAATATAAAAGAATAATGTAAAAGTTTCTTGGGTGATACACACTTACTTCTCGTTTTTGTTGGTTTCCTTGTTCGCCGCGTGGTTGTTGCATCATCTGGAACATTCCGCGTAAGAGGAGCAACTAAGTCTATAGGTAAGGGGAAACGCTTCTTTCTATTCATTGAAATGCAACACTTTTACAAGAACTCTTTTTAGGCTCCGAACCAAAAAGGTAAAGACTCGCGCACCGAGGGCTTTGTGCAAAATATACGCTACAAACGGCCGTATCTATGAAA
This sequence comes from Hedya salicella, assembly GCA_905404275.2. NCBI lineage: Eukaryota > Metazoa > Arthropoda > Insecta > Lepidoptera > Tortricidae > Hedya > Hedya salicella. The sequence continues at coordinate 3,584,580 of FR990120.1, forward strand.
ATCCAGTATTAGCAGAGCCCCTACATCTAAGTAGAATGTACGCGGTGTTCGATCATTTTATATTAGTTACTGTCATAGACCGAGATACATAAGATTATACTGTTTTTAGTATTTGTTGTTATAGCGGCAACAGAAATACGTCAACTGTGAAAATTTCAACTGTCTCGCTATCACGGTTCATGAGATACAGCCTGGTGACAGACGGACAGACAAACAGCCGGACACTAGACGAGTCTTAGTAATAGGATCCCGTTTTACCCTCTGGGTACGGAACCCTTATGGTGCGACTCTATCCGTCAGTCTGACTGTTACAGCTTTATATCTCAGGAACTTATGCCATCTATTTTTCAAATTTGGAATAGTTATTAATTAATATGGCTAGCCCACATATATTTCAATTGAAATTAAAAAATTAAAGCGTGTCACCAGTATAGGAGTAAAAATGTTTTTGTCACAAACTTTGTGACACTGGCATTTAAAAATAAAACCACGCAAGCATGTCACCGGCAAAGGAGTAAGAATGTTTTATCACAGATTTTGTGTCACTGCCATTTAAACATTAAATCACGCAAGCGTGTCACTGATATTGGAGTAAGAATGTTTTTATCACAAAAGTTGTGTCACTGGCAACGATCGAGTTAAGGAGCTTCGAAAGAACTTTGTTTCCGTTTTGTCTCACTTCATGATCACAACACAACAAAACGGGGCTTAATCGCGTATAAATATGATTTATTTAATTACCTTTCCTTGGTAATTCTTCGACGTTTCGGAGGTCGCTTTACGTCCATGGTCTCGAAGGAAACTGGAGCGGCGAATTCAACGTCTTCAAGCCGCGCGAGATTTTCGATCTACCCGCGCTTCTTGTTTATTATTAGGTTGAACACTACGGTCGTCACTAGACCGACACACTACACTCACGACGTCACGCGATTTATCGGATGTTATATGACGTAACGCGACGTCCGAAACGTCGAAAAATTACCAACGAAAGGTAATTAAATAAATCATATTTATACGCGATTAAGCCCCGTTTGTGGTGTTGTGATAATGGATGAAGCTCGTGTAAGTTTAAATCAATGTTAAGTCTCATTTCTATTATTAGTGAAATCGTTAACGAACTTGGCAAGTCCATTTTATTATTGCTTACCGAAGTCAGGTTCATCGTAGTAGGAATCCGGTTCTGGAGTAGTTGTCGCTGTAACATTACAATAGTACATTATGATATTTATGATACGAGAGTGCTATGTTGGTCATTATACTCGAGGCGATCCGTCGTAGTGTATAATGATTCTTTTTTTTGGACTAGAAAGCAGCAACTTTATTTGTGGCGGATAAAAAATCATAACCCTCTTTTGTACTCCAGGCAGGCAGGCGGCGGCGCGGTACCATGGCGAGTCGCGATGATAGACACAAGTCCGGCGGTCGGCAGGGTACTGAAACGAGTCGCTCCGATGATCAGCGCTGACTACGCGTCGATTGCTCGGCGCCCACGTTCAGTGTGACACGTAAACCAGCCTAAGGCCAGAGCGAGTGAGGCAACACTTCACACCGTGTCATCCGCTTTTACGGGCGTTGAATGAAGTCCAAGGGGAGAAGTTGATATTGGGGAGTATCAACTTCTTCCCTTGGACTTCATACAACGCCGGGCAGTTCGCACTGTCGACGATCCCGAACTGACAGACGGCCTGGAACCACTTAGCGTCTGGTGAGATGTTGGCTCTCTGTGTTCGTTCAACTGTTTGTACAATAGGGAATGTTCTGAAGACCCGTTTGAGTTGGTGCTACCGTCCGTCACGTTTCTATCATCACACTAGCCTTCGAAACAAAGTACATCCTTACTATCTGAAAGTTAGCGATCCTAAAAATAAACGCTCATCACGCTCATTTTTACCACGTATTTGCAGGTAGTGGAAACCTTCCCTCTGTTTCCAGAGAGCTATTACATGGGGTTCTTCAAGAAGAGAGTTAACAGGGCACGCAAAGGTTGGCAATGTATGGGCAATTCCACCGGTGTTCCATGTATCCATGGGCGACGATGACCACTTTCCATCAGGCAGCTCGTCTGCCCGTTTGCTACTCATTATATAAAGAAAGACTCCGTTCGTTCGGGCATCTAGAAAGAATGCTGGACGATAGGGCAGTAAAGAGGGCGGACGTTAGATAGCCCGAGATACCGATGAATATATGTATATTATGAAGTGGCTAAGGACCTACGCGCTCTGTATGCGGAAAACTGGGAGGATGCTCAAAACAGAGCGCTGGCGTCATCTCGTATCGGAGACCAAAATTCACTACGGATCGCTGCGTCAGCAGAGTAAAGTAAGTACTTCAATTCATTGTTAGAATTAGGACTAAACTGTTCCAAACAAACTCACTTTTTGGTTTCCTTCTTGTTGTTGTTCTCAATTTCCGTGTTGTGGTTGTATCATCTGTAACATTTTAAGTAAGGTTAGGTTCATGTGCACCACACACCATTGGTTGTTTTCTTAGCGCCATTTCTAATACCTTGGTGTTCAGTTGATTGCCAATCTCAACTTCGGCCAATATATCAAGTCCAAAGCAAGGACTGCGGCCAAAAAACTCGGAATCCTCTCCAAGGTTAGGCGGTATTTCACTCCAGGACAGCTTTACCAAGCACAAGTCCGGTCATGTATGGAGTACTGCTGTCACTTTTGGGACGGATCAGCTAAATACCAACTGGCCACTTTGGACTCGCTAGCGCTAGGCGGCTTATTGGCGACCCTGCTCTGACTGGCGCTAAGCTGCAGAGCCTTGAGCATCCACGTAGGGTCGCTCGTCTGTCGGTCTTTTACAGGTTATATTTCGGAGAATGTGCGGTTAATTCCACCAGCCCCTTTCCACTATCGGGACACACTACGCGTGCGTTTGTTCCATCCACATGTGGTCGATATTCCGCGTATCCGCACGAAGCGCTTCGTTGCCACTTTTATCATGCGTACCGCAAGGGAGTGGAACTCTTCGCCTGCGAGTGTGTTCCCCGACCATTATAATTTGGGCGTGTTCAAGACAAGGGTGAATAGGCTGTTTCTAGACGGGCATGATACATCTTCGGCCGCATTGTCACTTAACAACAGGTGAGATTGCGATCAAATGCCCCCGCATCTATCGGCAATAAAAAAAAGTGTCTGGAAGTGATCACTTCTTAGTGATAAGTCCGCCACTTACCATTTATTATACTGCTTTAGATTTCAGTGTCTCATCACAAGGTATCGAACTAGTTTTTTTTTTAGGTGGTATCATAGAAACTACCATTTCGAATCAGTCGTAGGTATTTTTATTTAAAAACAGTGAACATTCCGGCCTATTCTGTATTATGTGGATATGTGCGTCTTTTAAGGATTCCATAAAATTCGAACACTTTAAAACGACCTTCCATGTCATAAGCCGAATTTATTTTTATATTTTTATAAATATATAAAAAAAATTGAAATAAAACAATTTAACGGATTTTATCGCGTATATTATCCCATTTTAGTTCCCGACGTTTCGGAAGCTTTCCAGCTTTCCATGGTCACGGGAGGACAAATTAAAAACAAAAAAAAAAATCTCTTTTTTTTTATTATACACTTTTATATTACGTTTTGTTTTTTTTTAATGTTATTATACAGTAAACATTTTTTTTTATTATTATTTTATTATTATTTAATGCTGTTATGATAACTTTTATAATGATTAATTTATAGGATTTTTTTTCGATTAGGTATGTTTTATTAATGTTATCGATTGTCATATTGACACGTTTGAATTTTTATGTTACTAATCCCTAGAAAATAAGATCTATCGTATTACAAACAATCTATGGACCCTGGTCTGCAATAAACTATTTGAATTTGAATTTAAACAGTTCGTTTTTACGGTACCTAAACGAGTTTTTTGCGTGTTTCTTGCAGGCTCAATAAGTAACATGACTCTAAAAAAAATCGGCTTAAGAGACTGTCAGTATCCAGTATTATGTTATTAATCACTTTTGTGTGTAAAGCACCTGCATGTTTTATGTGTGCCTGAACTGCCTCTGTGATGAATGAAGATGTGATATTGCTCTTTCAAATAAGCAGGCGTCTATATATACACTTATTCAATTCAATATTACTCTTTAACCGCTCTCTGAATATGATTGTGCTTCATACATGTAGAAGCACATTGCAAGCACTAACTTTAGGCAGTACTTTCACCCTTGAGTAGGCAGCCATTAGCTAGAATTGGAAATGCACCCGCCAACCCGACAGTCAGAATGACTGGCGTCATTTATTTCTTAAATATCTCTGGAGTTTATTTATTTATTTATTTATTGGAGAACAAACAGAAACAAGTGTGTAAAAATAGGCTTACAATCTAAATATATATAACACCAAGCATGCACTTATTTCCTAGACAGCTCTAACTAAGACATACACTGATACGAGTCTTCACTGTGACTGTACGGGCAAGGTACAAGATTATGTCTATTTAGCATTAACATAATTAATATTGCACACGCACCAAATTGTACACGTTCGGCACTTTACCTTAGAATTAAATCACGTACATTAAAGTCAGTTTATAATTAGCACTCAACTTGGTAGTTTCAATAACTCCTCTTACCCTTATATCAGTTGTGTTATAAACTCTCTAGCATTAATAAAGTAGGTAACCCCTACATTTTGGTCCTTCGAACATTTTGACCCAGTGCGCGTTCGGGTAAGCAGTACCGACTACTGCTGTCGGAGTGTGCCGTTATCACAGACTATAATCATATCAGTGAACAGCAGCAGTTCACTCTCCTATATCATCATATCATCGAGCTACGGGCACAGCAGCAGTGCAGTAACTCAGCTATCAACTATCCAGGGCTACGTGAGCCACAGTCGTCCTGTGAAATCAACGAATATCAAGTAAGATCTTTCCTTTTTTATATCATTAACATGCCTCCATGTTTCATCAAAACCTAAAGCTATTGCACAATTTATACAAGTCGAAAATAAATTAGTCAGAAATCAGCAGTTGGGAAAGCAATATCGACAATTTATCAGCGAATATCAGCAACTAGGTCATATGCGTAAGGCTGACGTAGCGTCAGAATCAGAAACATCATATTATTTACCTCATCATAGCGTTACGAAATCAGATTCTACCACGACTCGCTTGCGTGTCGTTTTCAACGCGTCATCAAAAAGTCTATCAGGTCACAGTCTCAATGACCTCATGGAATGCGGTCCCAACCTTCAACAGGACCTGCAAGCACTCATCCTAAATTGGAGACAGTATAAATACGTAATCACGGCTGATGTGGAAAAAATGTTTCGTACGATCTATATCAGGGAATCTGATCAGCATCTACAGAAGATCATCTGGAGAAACTCGCCACAAGAATTGTTGCAGGAGTACCACCTGACAACCGTGACGTACGGCACAAAGGCCGCACCTTTCCTTGCTATGCGCACTCTAAGACAACTGGCGACCGATGATGCCCACATTTATCCCCTAGCTGCATCTGCAGTACAGTCATCATTTTACATGGACGATCTGTTGACTGGGAGTAATTCAATACAAGAAGGAAAGGAGTTACAGCAACAACTTATCAAAATGCTAAGCGGCGCGGGAATGAATCTTCGAAAGTGGAGTAGTAATGAATCAAAACTCGTCGAAGACTTAGCACAAGATCAGATCGACACGCCCTTAGATTTTAAATGTTCAGAATCAAGAAAAACCTTAGGACTGCAATGGAATGCAGCAACTGACAATTTTACCTTTCAAAATAAAGTAAAAACTCAAGAAACCCAGTATCACACAAAAAGACAATTATTATCAGACATTTCCAAGATATTCGATCCCCTTGGCTGGCTCTCACCCCTGACGGTCAGGGCCAAGCTTCTATTTCAAAGGGCATGGGCCTCAGGTACAGCTTGGGATGATCACTTACCAGAACCAATTCAGCATGACTGGGACAAGCTCAGAGAAGACATGCAACATATCAACAATTTTAATATCAGCCGGCATCTAGGAGACATGGAAAAACAATTTTATCTACACGGCTTCTCAGATGCTTCAGAAAAAGTGTATTCGGCCGCGACCTATATCATAACAACAAACAATAAAGGCGAGCTTACATCGAGACTAATCATGGCCAAAACAAAACTCGCTCCTATCAATAAAGGAACCTCCTTGCCGCGTCTAGAATTATGCGGAGCGCTTCTCCTAGCAGAGCTCATGAAGAAGGTGGTCGAATCCATTTCATGCATACCCAAAGAGAATGTTAAAATGTACGCATGGACGGATTCCATGGTAGTACTTGGATGGCTGAAAGGAGATATATCGAGATGGAAACAATTCGTGGCGAACAGGGTACAGAAAATCATCAGCGTCATAGATCCCTCGAAATGGTATCATGTACGATCGGAAGAAAATGCAGCTGATTGTGCGACACGTGGTTTGTCTGCTTCTCAGCTAATAGAGCAAAAAATTTGGTGGGAAGGGCCAAGATGGCTTTTAACTTTTAATCATGACAATATCACTCCAACATGTTGCGAAATACCACAGTTGGAAATTAAGAAACATAATGTGCACACAGCTTTACATCAAAACTCTAACTTAGTCATCGACTTGCTAGACAAGCACGGATCAATTACAAAGGTTGTAAGAACAATTGCATGGGTGTCGCGTTTCACTACTCGGACTCGTAGTAAACAAAACGTAAAATTATCAAACATCGTATCATCAACCGAATTAAAAAATGCACATAATATTGTTATTAAGGCAATTCAGGAGTATTATTTTAGTGAAGATATTACTAACATTAAAAGAAAAGGACACGTCAGTAAATGTAGCAAAACAATAAGCCTTAACCCGATTTTGGATAAAGATGGAATTTTAAGAGTCGGGGGGCGGCTAGCTTATTCAAACATACCCGAAGACGCTAAACATACAATTATCATCCCCAGCCACAGCAGGCTAACCCAGCTTATAATAGAACTAGGCCACAAAGTGACGCTGCACGGCCGTGCGCGTCTTGTATTATCATACCTACGCCATAAATATTGGATCATCGGTCGCATGCGTACAGTCAAACGAATTTTGCGAAAGTGTGTTAAGTGCATTCGCTTCGAGGCCAGAACGCAACAACAAATTATGGCAGACCTACCAGCACCCCGCGTAACTCCATCCAGACCATTTTATCACACTGGAGTAGACTTTACGGGATACTTCGAGCTGAAGGTCAACAAGGGCCATGGTATAAAAACGACAAAGGGATACGTAGCAATATTTGTGTGTCTAGCAACAAAGGGATACGTAGCAATATTTGTGTGTCTAGTACAAAGGTGTCAGATCTTAGCACCCCAGCATTCCTCGCAGCGTTTCGAAGATTCTGCTCTCGAAGAGGAGATCCAGGACACATGTACAGTAACAATGGAACCAACTTCCGTGGATCAGACCGGGTTTTGCAGAAAGAATATCAAGAAATAATTAAATGTCTCAACACTGACTTCTTCACCAATATCAATCAAATGGACATTGAATGGCACTTCAACGCCCCCGCATGGCCCAACGCAGGTGGTTTATGGGAGGCTGCAGTCAGAGTTTTCAAATATCACTTACGTCGTGTAATCGGAGATCAAAGGCTCACGTACGAAGAGTTTAGCACGCTGACCCAGCAAATAGAAGCTTGTATGAACTCAAGACCGCTAGGACCACTGACCGAAAATCCGGAGGATGAGATGCTTACCCCAGGCCATTTCTTAGTTGGAGGTCCAATCCTAAACAGACCACAAACAGACTCATTAGCACTAAAATTGACCACTAGATGGCAATTGGTACAAGCATTGAGCAAACAGATGTGGAAGCGCTGGTCAGCCGAGTATCTACAACAATTACAAGCTCGAACAAAATGGACAACTCCGACAAAGAACCTGCAACTAGACGACGTGGTTGTTGTAAAGGAAGACAACTTACCCCCCGGTAAGTGGGCGCTCGCTCGAGTAGTGGACGTACATAAAGCTAAAGACGGACATATCAGAGTAGTTACCCTGAAGACACAAAATAATATTATCAAGCGACCCGTCAACAAGTTAATACTGTTAAAGGTGAACGAGGATCCATCAGACAATCATCAAAAACAGTGTGCGCAGGAATCGACCCCATCGATATCAAAATTAGTAGAAAAAGATAAACCCGTCACACCAACAAACTCCCGGAATAGGAAAAACTCTACATTTAAAGGCCTATTTACAACGCTTCTTCTTCTGACGTCGTTAATATCTCCAACCACGCAAACAAATATCACTGCATTAAATGACAATCGAGGACTGTACTTCGACAGAATTAGTAACCTACAGCACGTACGAGATGAATGGAAAATGATCGTATACTACAACATGACGACATACTGGGAAGGCTTATCTGATGTCGAAAAATATATCACCCATTTAAACGATATCAGCTCTAAGACACAATTTTGTAGTCAGTACAAAAATATCGCGTCGCAACTGGTGCACGACTTAAATGAAATTAAACACTACAACACTTTACTAAAGTACCACTCGAGGCAAAAGAGGGGCTTGATAAATGGTATCGGATATATCGCCAATTCTCTCTTCGGAGTCCTAGACGAGAGATTTGCTGAACAATATGAAAAAGATATATCACACATAACCCAGAATGAAGATCACCTTCAGAAATTACTTAAAAATCAAACCAGCATCATCGAAGCAGAGTACAACATTTTACGACGTCATGAAAATATCATAAATAAACAATTCACATTTATCAAGGAGCACGTACACAATATCTCGGATGGCATGGATGAAATGCAAAATATAATTCGCAGAGAATTTTATATTACATCATCGGCATTTGCAGCGTACGCAACCCTTACCAACATTCGTCACATTCAACAAACACTAATGGATACTGTAATCGACCTCAACCAAGGAAGAATCGACCCACACCTGTTATCACCAGAACAACTGAATGAACAAATAAACATAATTTCGGGTCAACTACATGGTGACCTTAGCCTACCTATCAACGAGGACAATATAAGAGACATCTACAAAGTATCAAGGATAGCATCAATAGTCCATCGGAACTACCTTATCATAGAAATCAGATTGCCCATCGTGAGTTCGGATATCTTTGAGTTGGATAAAGTAATCAGCATCCCACAGAAAAGGGGGCTACAAATGTACGTATCGGTACCCATATTTCCCTACTTTGCGTTCAACTTGCAAAAGGATCTTGTACTATTTTTATCAGAAGACGATCTTTCGTCATGTATATCAGTAACAGAAGACAAAATAATTTGCTCACTAAATAAGCCCATTTACAACTTCAACATAAAACAATCTATCTGCGACATTAATATCGACAACACCGGCACAAATACGAAACCGTCTCTGTGTAAGTCAACTATATCAACCTGTGACAACAAATGGATCAAGTTACGGCGCCTAAACGTCTGGCTATACTCGTGCTGCGAAGAATGCAAGATACGCATATTTTGCACCGCAGACACTGAAATCTGAGAGCTGCATGGCAACGGCATGATTGACCTAGGTCAGGGTTGCACCTTGAAAAGTGACACCCTTACGATCCATGGACACAACAACTTTATTAATCACATAAATGCCAAACCGACGATTGAAATCCCTGAAGTATCGATATTAAACAACTTAATAAACAGCACTATACCACTGACTAAGTTTACTGAATTAGAACCCGACCAGCATCCCTCATTCCATCAACTGAAAACACAAATTGATGAACTGAAGGAGCAATCAGAAGCTCAAATGACTGTTCACAATGTACATCACTATACTGCACTGTATAGTATCATAGCCACAGCTCTGATAGTGGGCTGTATCATCTCCTACTTGAGATATCGAAGGCGACGTCAAGAGCAACAGAGGCAAGACTCCCCGGTTGGACTTCAGTCGGAGTCGACGGCTACAATTGTCAGTGCTAGTGAAGTGAACGTGTCAGAAGTAAAAGTGACAAAGGGCAATAAAGTGACAAGTGCCGAAAAGGGGACCTCTCCGTTGGCCCCGACACGCGTAGTTCAGTTCGCACCCATATCAAATGAATAGATACATTTAATAAAACTTAACAATTATGACATCAGTACCTTCTTGAAAATCTAACATTGTATAATAAATCAACCTCCTTCGCTCCTTTAGAGTGGCACGATGTACGGGCAAGGTACAAGATTATGTCTATTTAGCATTAACATAATTAATATTGCACACGCACCAAATTGTACACGTTCGGCACTTTACCTTAGAATTAAATCACGTCCATTAAAGTCAGTTTATAATTAGCACTCAACTTGGTAGTTTCAATAACTCCTCTTACCCTTATATCAGTTGTGTTATAAACTCTCTAGCATTAATAAAGTAGGTAACCCATACAGTGACAGAATCACTTGATAAATTAATCTTAAATACAAATCACTATTTGCGCAAAGAATAATATGGTATAAGATCCACATATAGATACTTAAATAGCCACCACAAAAATTTAACACAAAGAAGTTAATGACGACATAATATGCTAATTTTCTGAGCTAAGAATGATCAATATTTCTTTCTGGAAATTGGATCTATTCAAATTGAAAATGTCCACGGAAGTGAACATCTTATTGTAAGTATTACATAGTCGGCGTAAGGGCGCACGTACTCCGGCGTTAGTCGAGGCGATGGAGACAGCGAACAGGGCGACTGAGCGAGAGCTGCAGCGCGCGGGTACCCTGAATCGAATCCGCTCCACCCGTTCAATACTGTTGTAATTTCCCTTGCAGATGTTAAATAGAACAGTTGCGTCTGAACACTGGCGTCTGGTCGGTTTAAAGAGCATATTGCTCCAATTTGGGCGTACATTTGGCACATTGCTAGCACTACTCCTGACGTATACCGTAGCTCCATTCGTTGATGTACACCAGCCATCCTTATGGCATTATTATTATGATAAAATTAGTGCATAGGGTAGTTTTTAAGTGTTGCGTATCTATGAAATCAAAGACGCATTTACCCACATTAACGCAGTAGTCCCAGTTGACCACAGGCTGGTTCTGTCTGTTTCCTAAAATGTCTGTTTCTCAAAATGGTCTTCTTCCTACGTTGTCAGCGTATGATGTCTACTTCTTATACAGTCTCCTTCCTAAATTGTTTGCTTCTCAAAATGGCCTCCGTCCTACATTGTCATTTTCATATGACGTACCATGATTTTTGTCTGTTCAGCGGGATCTTTTTCGGTACTTATATGTACACCGGAAATAAATAAATAGTTATTGTCACCTTCGGATTGGTCATATTTTTTTTACTTAGCTCTATTGATAGGATACATGAATTAGACATCATAATAAGCGGACATCATAGGAAGCAGGTCATTTTAAAATTTAGGAGAGTGCCTTCATAGGAAAAAAATAGCAGACATTATAAGAAACAGACTTTCGTTGGAAGAAGGCCACTCAAAGATACTCTATTTATTTATTTTTGTTTATGGCATAGGGGGCAAATTAGCAGACGGGTCGCCTGATGGTAAGCGATCACCGTCGCCCATAGACACTTGCATCACTAGAGGAGTCACAAGTGCGTTACCGGCCTTTCAGGTGGGAGTACGCTCTTTTCTTGAAGGTTTGAAGATCGCATCGGTCCGGAAATACTGCATGCGGCAGTTTATTCCACAGTTCAGTCGTGCGAGGCAGGAAATTTCTATGCTTTTTGGGTTCGGTATATTTATTGCTCACCATAGTAAAAATCATCGGAGTCATCAGATGCTGCAGTAGTTTTAGTTCTTGCTGTAAAATAAAAAAGTACAATGATACTAGTGTTCTACGTAGATTTTTCTCTTTTTTCGTAGATTTTCGTTATGTCCGTCAGTCCGTCCGTCCGTATGTCGCAGGCATTTTACTTAAAAACTACAACATGGACATTTACTAAATTTGGAATATAAAGTGAGCGCCAGTTGAAAACAAAAAAAAATTAAACAAACCTACAAACCTGCATTATTTCGTAATTACGCACTTTCGGAACACAATCTTGGTCTTATCACCAACTTAAAACCTTAAACCTTGAGTTCACATACATTTTTAGTTAAAATATCTGATATTTATTAGTATTAATTGTAAAAGAAATCTACGAACGTGTTTTACGATAAGTGTCAAAGCCTAGCCCTGATTTTTTACTCGTCAAAATCTATATTGCCTATGAAAAAACTTCAATTGGTAGTGATGGGACATGACCAGTGTTATTTTGTTATCAATTCGATTCAGACACGGGATTTTTACAATTTAGTAATTTGAAATTGTATGTTGGAAAATAAAGATTTGGTTGCAAAGTTTGACAAAGAAAAGTATAATACCAAATTTGTTGACGAATTAGCTAAGTCGAAGGGTAAAATTGTGCTCCGCCTTCCACCTTACCACTGCGACCTTAACCTCATAGAACTAATTTGGGCACAAGTGAAGTTGTATGTGGGCGGGAATAATAAAACCAAAGTCGGTGCTGAACAATGGACAAGCTGTGTGAGGCACTTCATAAAAGAGGAGGAAAAAATTAAAAAAATAGACGGAATTTCCGACACCGTCATAGATAATGCGGCTATCACATAGCCTTTCACTATCACAGTCACTGATGATGACACTTCGGAGGGGGATAGTGCATCCAGTGACAGTGGAAGTATTTGAAAATGAATATTTCTCCGATAATATCAAATACAATGCATTTTATTCAAAAAATTTAAAATTTAATCGCACATTGACTTTTCTTTTCTATTACTTACTACTTTTGGGAAGCCTAGAGGCAATTTAGCACAGACTTTGATAGCTAAATAAACCTCAAATTAATTGAACAAAATGTTGTCTATGATTGGGTAAAAATTGATAGAAGAATGAATAATACCTACATATTTATTTAGTGTTCCTTCCACTTCGTAAGTATTTCGCGAAGAATATTTTTAGTAGATGAATGTTAATACTATTCGCATCACTATTTTCATAGACAACAAATGCAATTGATAGTCAGCCATATTTGTTTACATTTTTTTCGTTTTCAACTGGCGCTCACTTTAGGTGTCTTGTGTAGACCGTTACTTAGTTTGATGGTTAAATATGAAAATTAAAAAATCTAGGGGGGCACTCCATACATGTAACCAAAACTGGTCGCACATATTTCGACAGATCTTTAAAAAGCATTTTGACGTTTCTAAAATAATCATAATTCAATATAAAATATTTGTAAATATGTCGAATCAGAATGGCGCACGGCGGCCGGTGCATTGTCTATGCGCGCGCAAGAGCAATGATGCAAAGGCTAAGTCGCCAAACAGCCAAACATTTTTTATCGGAGGCAGGAAATTTCTAGAAAAACGCACAGTTGTGGACTGCCAACCACTTTTATATTACAAAGTGTATAATTATCCATACTAATATTATAAATGCGAAAGTGTGTCTGTCTGTCTGTCTGTTACCTCTTCACGCTTAAACCGCTGAACCAATTTGGAATGGAGATAGTTTGAGTCCCGGGAAAGACATATTCTACTTTTTATCCCGGAAAAATACCCTTATCCACGATAAACGAATTTAAGGCGGACGAAGTCGCAGGCAGAAGCTAGTAGCTTATAAATTTAAATTATTTTCTGTTGTTATTGTTGTGGATGAATAAAGTTTTTATCCATCTATCTTTAATATACATACTTACATGGATACAAATAAGTTTACTACTTACTATATCATTGATACTCACTTTTCGTTTTTTTTTTTTTTGGTGTTGTTCTCCTTGTAGTGGTTACATAGTCTGCAAAATGTAAACTCTTAAAGAGTAGATAAAGTCTTAAAGCTTTAAACTGTTGGAGAGGGATTACGGGTCTAATGGATAAAAGAAGCTTTTGGTATTCAAGACTGAGAATAAAATGTACCCTAAAGTGCCACACGTCACACCAAATGGCAAGCCGCTTATTAAGAGTCCAAAAGTTTAAGTACTTGGGTCACTATGACTGGACCAAGAGAGGTCTTAGAAGTTTAGCTATCCTATGATATATAAAATAATTATACCTCGCTAATTAGAGAGAAATATTAAAAATAAAGTGGCCAGCCATTCTGACGTCAGGATGGCTGGACCACGCTGTTTTTACCTTGTTGTAAGCATTATAACTGGTTTTTTTTTTTTCGTAATGTTTTCGTACCTAATTTGTACCTTTAGGTTTGACTTACGTTTACATTTTATCGACACACCAAACAAAGTTACGACTAGAATAAAATTTGCATGTAAATGTTGTAAAGCGAGTCACACACGGAACCTAAGGACACGTAATATTACGTTTACTATAGTAGTCTCATGTGTGACGTGCTTTACCGGTGATACCAATATTTATTACACGAAGAGAATAGTTAAGATATATAAAAATAAAATAAATACAAATAAGATAATTGCTTACGAGAGTTGTATTAATAAAATCATTATAACGGCAAATTAACTCTCAGTTAAATTAAATCAGATTGAAAATTGTTGCTTGGAAAATATTACGTCAAATTCGTTTTTTTTTTACTTTTAGAAGCTGCGGCAGTTATTTATAAGCAAATATTAGCAATTTACGAATGAACAAACAATGATTTATTTTTATTTTTTTGTACAAAACAAACCAAAAGCAAATCATAAAAAACTCCTTAAATTGTCACCGGTAAGTAAAGCGCGTTACACATGAGACTGCTATAATACTTATATTCCTTAGGTTCCGTGTGTGACTCGCTTTACAATACTTGCATGCAAATCTTATTTATGGTGTAACTTTTTTTGGTGTGTCGATAAAATGTAAACGTAAATCAAATCTAAAGGTACAAATTAGGTACTAAATCTTTACAAAAAAAAATAGAAAGAAAGAAAGAAAGAAAAATATATTTATTCCATAGAAAGCACACACAGACAGGACATCATTTGCATAAAATTAATATTGTTTTTTTAGGTTAATTAGGTAAATTGTCTGCAATGGGTCCAGCAATGTGTGCGTTAAGGAAAAGGTTCCGACTCAGCATGGTGTTGCAGTTCGCGAGCGGCAGAACTGCAACGCTGTTATTCTGTCAAAGCCCACAGGGAGCTCGATTTAAACATGACAACGCTAGGTAATATATAAAAAATCTACGATACCATAGAAAACAAATACAAGGAAATAGTTATCAGTGTCATGAAAATAAATATGTAATGATAGTAGGGATGTGTGAAGATTGAGAGAGCAAAGAGTACTCGGTGCTTCAACTTATTACAAATTACTAGTGATAATGCTCACAACTAGGTAAAAACAGCGTGGTCCAGCCATACTGACGTCAGAATGGCTGGCCACTTTATTTTTAATATTTCTCCCTAATTAGCGAGGTACAAATTATTTTATATCAGGTAAAAAATTGTACAAAATAGGTACAAAAACATAGGATAGCTAAACTTCCAAAACCTCTCTTGGTCCAGTCATCCTGACGCTCACATTTTTTAACGTCAGAAAGAGTTCAGTATTGTAATAGTCCACTTTTCAAAGCCACTCAGCTAACATTCTTTTGCTAATGGCCTTTTTATAGATGTTTGTTTATTTAAACTTAATTATACAATATTTTCTTCTGTTTCCGCGATTATTACTCATTGAAATAAAACAATTTAACGGATTATATCGCGTATATTATCTCATGGAAAGCTGGAAAGCTTCCGAAACTTCAGGAACTAAAATGTAATATACGCGATATAATCCGCTTAAATATACAATCCAAAAATGTACAAATGGCGGACTTTATGTCAAAGGGCATTCTCTACCAGTCAACCATTGGGTTAAACAGAAACGGGTTATATGGGTGCAGGGCCTATAAACTGAGAAAATTGAAGAGAAATATAATACACAGATATACTTATAATATATACGCACATAAACTTACACAAATACAGAATAGAATATATCTACATACATATTACTGTATTTACCTAGTGCAAAACATCATACCGAGAGAGAGAGAGAGCTAATCTTGGAGCTTACTAAAGAAGTGCTTGCGCAACATGTGCTTCAAGCTAAGTTTGCTTTGTGCTTGTCTGATAGCGAGTGGGAGTTCGTTCCAGAGTCGAATTGCCTGAACAGTGAAGGAGTTCGTTATAAAACCGGTGCGGTGAGGAGGGACAATGAGCATGAGACTACGAGTAATGTGGAGATCGCAACCAGGTCGAGCAGTTACATTGAAATTTAGATCTGAGATACTGGGGCGCAACTGAAGATGTGCCGAGCACTTTATATAGATGTCAAAGTGAATATTGATATTTGACAATTGTTCCAGAGAGAAGTAGATAATTAATTATAATTTGCTCACCATAGTCGATCTCGCTGTCAGGAACCGTTTCTGTTGTAATTTGAGCTGTAAAATGGTCTTGTGAATATAACATATTATTTATTTAAAACCAGAAGGTGCTCGCAGCCTTTTTCGCGGAGGAGAAAAAAAAAAAACATTTTTTGCTTAGGCGTATTCGGGTAAAAAGTATTCTATAACCATCCCCGGATGTCCATTACCCAGGGCTTGTAATCCTGTTTATTTTCCGTACCGGTTAGAACCACACTCTGAGAGCCTAACCCATAATAAAGTCCATCGCTCTAACCGGTTCATATCTAGAGCAAAACAGGGAGATAAATTCATTTACCGGTCAGAGAGCGGAGTTTAGGGTGAATATCCGTTCGCTTAGAGATGATTGGTTTGCTTGTCTTGGATTTTTTCATGTAGTTGACTGTCGTTGCGCCAGTATCGGCGTAATAGTGGTCATTGATCCCGTATCCGTACACGGAGTAACCGGTTAGAGAGCGCTTCGAAATAAAGTTCCCAAATCAATTCGTCCGAACGTAATCTAATTAATTAACTGGTATAACCTTAATAAATAATTGTTTATTAGTAACCGGTTACATGCTCTGGTGGCCGGGCCCTCAACTGAAGGCGGTCGAATGCATAATTAAAAACATGCTCTGCTCCGCTTCCCCTGGAGCGGCGCCTCCGCTACGCGGCGCGGGCTGCTCGCACGCAACCACAGAACTACCCGCCTGGTACACAGTCTGTTTCATCTTCCCTTTCATTTTTAGGATGCTAGTTAGCATGGTCCGTTAGTTGTTAATGGCAGACTAACGATAGGTGACACCTTTCCGTAATCAGTCATTAAGGGCCACTTGCGTAGTCCAGAGTTAACTAATTTAACTTAGAGAGAGATTAGTTTAGAGACTCACCCCAGTTTTGCAGTACCAGGAGCACATATGTTCACAGCAGGTATTATTGTAACGAGCGGTCGGCGTCCATCGATTCACAAGACGTTATCACGTCAAAAATCTCACCCCTTACCTGTTGTTGTCTTCTTATGTTTTTTAGTTGTAGTCGAATGGTGCTCGGTGGTTTTAGTTTTATACGGCGTAAAGACTCTTGTGGACGTACGCTCAATCGTCTTATTTACCAGTTCATCCCGAAGTAAGCCAATAATCTGCGATACAGTAGATATACATAAAAGTCAAACAATTGTCAGTACCTCATCATTATTGTTACGCCTCCTGGAACACTCTTTAAAACTACGATTTTAAACTTACAGCATTTAAAAAAAAAAAAAAAAAAAAACATTTATTTCAGATGCGAGATCCATATGGTGTTAGTAGCAAATCCAATGGCAATAACTTACAAAACTAGGTGTTAGTATACTAAATCTAACTTATTTTAACTTCCCTGTACAAATGCCCACCCAGTGCAACAACATAGGGCAATCCAGACGTCCAGACAACATCCTCAGGATGCCGTTACTGCTATTCCTCACGCGTCTTAGCATCGAGGCGACCCTTTTGCGACGGATAGCGTGAAAACCATCTGTCCGGGCCTCCGCAAACATACCGGATGCACTACAGTGGCGAGGAAGCTTAAACAGCATCCTGAAAATGTTATTGTACTGAACACGCAACGTATTATAAACGCGCTTCGTATGCTTCACCCATAGACTGCACGAGTAGAAGGATGTGCAAAACGCCCTAAATAGTGTCAGCTTAACATCTCTTGTACACCGTAGATTTGCTACGAATGAGCATGTTGCCCCGCACTGCCAGGGCCCTTCTTTCTCGTTCCATATCCAGGTCATCGTCAAGGTTATTTAACAAATGGAGCTGACAAGACATGTTATTACCAAACAAATTGTTCATACATGTTTAACGGGGGGTGAGGTGAGGTAATCGTACAGCACACTACGGAAATATTCATGTTTCTACAAACGCCCGCAATTAAAGAAAATCATGTACAAACAAAAACACAGGAGATTTCGCGATTACGTTGGCAGAGATGAATGTATTTGTATGGCATCTCCATTAGTTAAATACTTAAGACATTTTAAGCGATGTAAAAGCAACAAAACATTGTTTTCTAACCAATATAGATTATTTTTCATTATTTCATCATCATTCATTACCCCACGTAACGGAATTTTGAAATTTAGTCATTATTTAGATCTTTGTATTTTATGAATAGTTTCTTAGTGAAGAAATTCACTTTTAAAATCACGAAGATCGTGATGGTAATACTTCAAGATGTTCGTAAAAAAAATCAAGATGATGAAGGATTATACTGTCTGGTGGTGGTTTATTGTATTTCCATGCGTATTTTTTTATGGAAACTGCATGAAAATGCACGTATCTGCACACAATTTACTGTCACATCTAACCATGACAGTTTTTCGCGCTAAAACAAAGGAACTATAATCCGAATCTACTTTGGAATTTCGCAAAATGACGCCTGGATCTATCAATTATTGAAAACTCTACCGTTGTGACAGTACGGCATAGTAGTTATATCCACAGCGGGGTTGCACCACAGCCCCTGTTCGACCCCTTTAACACTACCCACATACGTAAATTCGAGGTTACCCTGAAGCTGTGGCTCTAGAGACCTTGTGACTTGTCATATAAAACCTTTAAGATTTCTTCGGCTGTGGACGACGTGTCAGTTTTTTGAACTTAAACATCACCGGCCACAGCTGTAGTTTCATATCACGAGTCCGTGAAAGTATTGTTGCGAAGACCATAGCGTCATCTATCGTCAAGTTGTGTTTACTAAGTCCCGTTTTTATTTGTATCAGTTTTCCGCATATTAAATTTAGAACCAAATGGCCCTGTCGTAAGATAGTGGCTTAATGATCCTGAGGTCGGCGGTTCTAATCCCAACATGGGCGAGCTTTTTGCAAGTTCTCTTCGAATGTTTAGATTTTAGTAAGTGAGATTGAAGTTTCTAGAATGTTTGAAGAGAAGAATATTTAGAAGGAAGTTAAAAGTGAAGTGATAAAAGTGAAGTAGTGGAAGTGAACTAAGTAAGGGTGTGTTCAGTGTCAGTGACTCAGTGTGTGCTATACACGGTGCGAAGTCAAGTATCGGTACCGGTACGCGTTTAACAGTGAATCCCTGCTACTGTAAGTAGTAAAAAAACTAACGTGGAACTGTCAAGGTGTTTAACTCTATCCTATACGCCACGCTCGTAACAGTATTACTCGAAAATGCTATAAGTTTATCCCGCACCTTAAGTTTCATCTGTTTCAGCATAGGGACTACAATTCGGTATTTCGTTCGGTAGACATCTTCCTGTTTAGTTTTAACGAGGCTGTATGTCGATATAACTTTGTCGTCCATGTCAAGAATAGCCACATTTGTAACTATCACCCAGAATTTAGGCTCACGAACTGCTAGTATAATGTATAGTGATGTTTCTGTAACATTAAAAAATAAGCTATAATTAATATAAAAAGCAAATTAAAACTGAGCTGTTCGTTGATACCTCAGACGACCAAAAGGCTGGCAGCTTCCTCACTTATCAGTATCGCCATACTGCGAAAAATTCTGCCAGCATCTTTGGCACCATCTGTGGTGGCCTTTTTACATATAATTAAGTTTTTAGTTTTAATATTGTTACTTAAAATAATATTTTATGTAATTAAAGCCGAAATCGTAAACTAACCTTATACATACGTTATCATGTCGTTTAGGCTGTAGATATTGTCAAAGCAATATACATTATCAATAATAATAATGCACAAATTCCTATCTTAGTTATCTTAGTGAAAACTGATTTTTTTTTATTTAATTATAAAATATTTATATGCCTGGACTATTTTTCTTTCATGCCCAACTATTGGTGTACCAAAAATGTTTGACATCTGTTTAGCCATTTTGACGTGATGGAGCTGTAAAAACACATACTACGAATACACAAAAACAGATTTTGTTTCAGTGATCTTCAAATAGCCTGTTTCACTTTTTTTGAGAAACATTTCATTTATACAACTTTATACTACATCATACTATGATATGATACTTTATAGTATCATATCATATCATTTATTCAATAAAAAATAAAATTGTGTTTGAAATTCTTAAACTAAGTTCTAATTAAACTAGGTACTTAGGGCCGATTTCAACAACAGTCAATTTACACGAGAGTGGCTAACCCAGTAGAATTTTAATCTAACGATTTACTTGATGGTTAACTTCATTTTCATTTCACCACGCTAGTCTACGGATAACACTCTCTCGCATAGTTACTTAGTAACGTTGAACGAATGAATTGAATGAAATTGTAATGCACCCAAGTAACATAAGACAGTTCGTCCCATGCCTGAGCAATGGTGCTGCGTATTTTTAAATTGATTCGGGTAATACATCAAATGTGACGCAAATATGGAATTCACTTCACAGTGACAATGACAATACTAATCTACGTCTAACAGTTTACTCAGCCGAAATTGGCCATGTAAGATTATTCTCTAGTTGAAACGTAAAAGTAAAATAAAATGAGTTTACTCACGTGTAATTAATGATTTAATATTGGAATACGGCTTATACTACGTTGGTGAAATCGACCCTTAATCTAAATTAACTAAGGTCAATAATACGTCACAAAATATTCTGCCGCGCAGCCGCGTATCAGATGTCATTTTTAGTGATTCACAAATGTCTGCTAGTGGAACCTTAACTGTAAATATTCAAGCGAAAAGCTTTTTTTTATGCTATAGGGGGCAAACGAGCAATGCTGGTAAGCGATCACCGTCGCCCATAGACACCTACATCACCGGAGGAGTCACAACACCGGCCTTCCAGGTTGGAGTACGCTCTTCTCTTGGTTCAAAGGTCGCATCGGTCCGGAAATACTGCCGGCGACAATTTATTCCACAGCTCAATAAGTTTCTTACCAAAAAAACATTTTTATGACATCTTTATATTGCCCATTGTCCTTTTGTTTAAATATCGACTAATTATCCAGACGATTCTGAAGAGCCGAAACTCGGTAGGACTGTGAAGTTTTATTGCAAAGTTTCTATGACCACCTTCCGGCTCCATCAGATCAGCTTAAAGATATCAATATTTTTAATGTCACCGAACTTAGATAAGTATGCCAAATTTTAGCGCCCGTCCTGCCCCCCGCTACCTCCTTTGTAGCTACAGCTCGCGCCTTTATCTTACCGTAGGCGATGACTCACGTAACCGGACGGTCGGCCTAAAGGCGTCTAGATTTGACTTATATTACGAGGGGAATTCTCTTTTTAATTAATATTGTTGAAAAGAGACTTCCCCTTGTAATACAAGTTACCAGCGTTTGAAAAACGGGCCCCAGGTGCAAACTTAACTTAACCTAGCAGGTTCGGTTAGGTTAGGTTAGGTTAGGTTGTGAAGGTTTATGCGGAAACTTTAATGCCCAAGTCAGCCTCGCTGGCCGATTTTTTTTTCATATGGCCCTATTAGAGTCACTAGACATAGCCAAAATTCGTATTAAAATTAACGGATCTACAAATATCGGAATCCCTAACATCGTTAACAACATTAGGGTTTATTATTTCGTCCTAACGCATTTTTTTATCAAACTGTAAATCTTTTCAGGATTGTTATAAAACAAACCTAACCTAACCTAATCTATACGATGATCTTTTAAAAAATCCTGAAGAATTTCTAAAATAAATTCGTTAGGAGAAACGATATATTAGGACAAACGACACAAGGAATTCCGAAGGAGACCAAGAAACTAATGCCTCTCTCCTTCCCTTGGATTCTTGCCGTGCAATTTGAATCGGTGTTGATTAACTCACTGTTTACAACGTACCTCAGCATTTAAACCTTGTCGTCAGTCGCCATTGAACTTAAAACTAAACTGAGTTGAATTCTCACCTTTCCTAGGTTGTGCCTCTGTGTGCCTCAATGTGCTCGTCTCTTTCTCCGAAAATCCGTATTTGAACAGCATCTCGACGCTGGAGACTGCTACAGACACCAACACAGGAGCTGTCAAGTCTTTGTATTGTCCAGAAGGCAGCTCGTTGGGATGCACTCGAACTCGATACACGCCTGGGTCAAGGCCGATGTACTTGTACATCTGCAATCATATAGGCCGACCGATAGCTTGGGCGCACAAGGTCCCAATCGCAAATAGTCCCTTTCGCAAAAGGTCCCGTTGATAAATCTTTCATTCCCAAAAGGAACCTTAAAATATCTCGTTCTCAAAATGTCCCTTTACATAAATTACGTCCCTTTCGCACATATCCCTTTCGCAAAATTTCCTTTTCACAAACTGTCCCATTCGCAAAAAGTTCCCTTCACAAAATGTCCGGTATAAACTAGGTTTTACGATAAAGTCATGGTCAAATCTTTTTGGGCTCTTGTGAGTTCACCCGCCAGGGTGAATCAAAGGTGTTATGTAAAGTCACTATTGACATACAGACTTTGCTCATCTTTGTATCCAATCCACGAGAAGAAGCCTTAGTGTCTCTTTACTTAAACAAACATTTTACAGACGGGACAATGGGACATTTTGCGTATGTCACATTTCGCATACAGGACGTTTTGCGAAAGGGCCATTATGCACTGGGGGCGTTCAGCAAAAGGGGCTTTAATAGAAGGGACATTTTGCGAAAGGGATGGGACCTTTTGAGAAGGGGATGTAATGTGAATGGGGTATTTTGCACAAGGGCCCGTTTGCAAAGAAAACGTTTTGCGAATGGGACGTCATTTTGTTCGAGAGACGTTCTGCAGATAGGACAACGCGCCTGTAGTGCCGCGATAGTGACAGAAGCAATAAAACGGGATGTGTTCTGGATGGCCCCACGTTGGACGCCAGTGTCACGGGAGCCGGAAGAAAGGAGCACGAGACCAGGGACAAAATATTTATTGAAGTATATAGTAAAGGAAAAAAAGGCACCTGAGGACAAAACAGGCAGTCCTTAGCTACAAAGTATAATTAAAAAAAATAAGCAGTTAAGTAATAAATTACAAGATGTTTATAAACTTACGTTTCCGTGCCTAGTTAGATACATTAAAATGTGTTGTCAGCGACAGACAAATAGCATGGTTTTAGATTAAAATAAAGTTTATACGTATTCAAATTAGAGTCACTTAAGGCACTAGAATCAGAAATGAAGGACTTATGCTTAGGCTGGAAGATTTTAAAATATTGTTTATAGGGACTTAGACTGATATCTGATCAGGTCCGGAGTTCACAACTGAATAAATGTGGGATCAGAGTGTGGAACTTTAAAGAATTTTGAATTTGCTGTCAGAAGCATAATTTTAAAAATCCGCGCATAGCGAGACACTTTGTAAGAAACGAGTCGTAATGCGCCTCGTTACAACCTTGAATATATCATACACACCTTGACGTGTTTCGTGGTCATGTTGTAAGCGTAGTCCATAGTGTTGTTCCTGTTGTTGTAAACGACGAAACTGCAGTCGTCTCCCGACACGGTCACCGTCACGAAGTCATCTTTCTCAGTCACCTCAAACTGTTGGACGAGCCATTCTTTAAAAGCTTTTAGTTAACTAGCAATGTTCATATGTATATGTTCATCTGTATGTCATACCACACTGTGGACACTCCCTGCCGCCCGCCGGACATTCCCTGCCGCCCGCCGCCCGCCGCCCGCAAGCTCCGCCCACCCGCGCTCTTCCCGCTCACAGTTCAGTTAACTCAGCCGGTAACTGTGAGGTAACCGAGCGCGGGTGAGCGGCACTTTAATGGAGTGTCCATACTGTACGTAGTACTCTTTATTATACTGTGGTCATACTAGAAATGTCTGCAGCTTTGTTTGCGGAGGAAAAAAATCAAACCCCTGTTTTTTTACTTCTGCGTAGTAAGCTAAAAAGTATCCTATAAGTAAGAAAGATACAGAGGGCGCTACTCGTGCTAACTACATCGTGTTAATAAAAATTAACTCTCCAGCTTTTTTTTTTGTTTTTATGTGTCGTTGTGGCTTCATCATGCCAAATCGGCTAAACAGATTTCAACTATTTTTTTAAAAGAGGTATTTAAGACTTTTTGTCCTCCGCCTTCTAGTACATAAGTAAGAATAAATAAATAAATTAATTAATTAATACATAAATTAATAAATAAATAAATTAATTAATTAATTAATTAATACATAAATTAATAAATAAATGAATGAATGAATTAATTAATTAATTAATTAGTTAATAATAAAAAAATAAGTAAATAAATAAATAAATAAATAAGTAAATAAGTAAATAAGTAAATAAGTAAATAAGTAAATAAGAAAATAAGAAAATAAGTAAATAAGTAAATAAGTAAATAAGTAAATAAGTAAATAAGTAAATAAGTAAATAAGTAAATAAGTAAATAAGTAAATAAGTAAATAAGTAAATAATCAAATAAGTAAAGAAGTAAATAAATAAATCCATAAATAAATCAATAAATATTACGGGTAAATTTTACACAAATCGAACTAGTCCCATGGTGGGCTCAATAAGGCTTGTATTATGGGTACTAGACGACGATATATTTAACAGATATATTACTTATATACATAGAAAACATCCAAAACTCAGGAACAAATATTTATGCTCATCACACAAATATTTGCCCTTATCGGGATTTGAACCCAGGACCTCAGCTTATATGAATGCGTAGTTAACTCAAATATATCATGTACAAAATAAGAAAATAAATAAACATAATATTGTCAGCGTACTTACTGGTATTCGGAGTTTATTTGAGCCATTGGCAGGGTACACGGTCGATATTAGAACTCTCCTCTCGTATTCCATGACGGTGTGATTGACGTAACTCAGGAACTGAAATATATAGACGAATATGTAAATAATTTATACTATTATAATATTTTCTTCTGTTTCCGCGATTATTACTCATTTAAATAAAACAATTTAAAAGGATTATATCGCGTATAGTATCACATTTGAGTTCGCGATGTTTCGGAAGCTTTTCAGCTTTCCATGTTCACGGGCTTACTGAGAAAAGATATATTTTCTCTGTCAAAGTTATAATTTGCGCAAACTATCCACTTTAAGAAAACAAATAAAGGTGTACATACATGCCAGATGGGCCTAATCTGTAAAGACTGTTACACATGTGCCAGAAGGGCTTAATTATTTTAGTTTTATAATTTACCAAGCAGTATTTCACAAATGAGCCATACTGAGGAGAAAAGAAACGCTGCATAGAAAAACTCCCAGACTACCTCATTACTAATTATAATATTTTAAAAAACAAAGACTACTAAACTACTTTAAAAAAAATAAGGTATTGTAGTCCGGTGTCTTGCTTGTTCCTTGATGAGATGTAAATATTACAGGATCCCAAGCTGGTGGTAGGGACAACCCATCTTCTCTTTTGAAATTAGCATGATTTTTCGGGAACTCAAATGAGATAATATACGCGATATAATCCGTTTAAATTGTTTATTACAAAGTTGTCAAAATAAAACTATTTCAAAATCCACATAGATTTTATCGCAGGTCACCGGCAAAAACATTTTTTTTAGGTTTGCAAGTGTTGTTGTGGCTTCATCTCGCCAAATCGGCTAAACAGATTTCAACTATTACTAAGCGATTGTTTTCGTCTTACCTCGCATCCATACATCAAGATTCGTCTTATAACCGAGACTTCTCATCTATATCTAATATCTATACTATTATAAAGTTGTAAAAATTAAATGTCTGTACATTGTAGATGTTTTCAAAACAATATTGAAATGGACTACTTGGAGGTCACTAATTCTAAAAATATATTTTTTTGTATGTTGGTATGTGTCGTTGTGGCTTCATCACGCCAAATCGGCTGAACAGATTTCAACTATTTTTGGTACACGGATAACTGGGTATATCCAGATTGTTAAAGGATACTTTTTACCCGACTACGCTAAGAGAAAAGAGGGGTTATGACTATTTCTCCTCCACGAACGAAGTTGCGGGTATCTTCTAAAATTATATAAGTCGCAATCAGCCCTTAGCTTTACGGTCGTGATAAATCCAGCAAGTTTAAGCTAAGCTAATATACAGGAGCCGGGAGCGGCGCTCAACGTAGCGGACGCCCTATATTAGGTTTTTCTGGGTTTTCCCTAATCCTTGGAACATATGTTGGATCATATTGTATGTCTCCCAGCAAACATTTCTCTCAATGTAAGTTTTCTTTCTTTCATTCTGACTATTCGAAAGTGCTTGTACCTAGGCCTACTTGAATAAAAGCATATTTTGATTGATTGATTGATTGATATCCTGTGGAATACTTATCTTATCTTACTACTAGGGGTCCTTACGGATACACTTTGACTCAGTGGGATCTTTTGTGTAATTACCCCTTCTTGCTACTCAACGGTTTGTTCAACCATCTCCATAAACCGGATGATAGATGCCAATGGTAGCGTCTGGAATTCTTTTGGCCTTCGGTACCCAACACCAAATTCCTTCATTCTCTGTCTAGCGAGGGCATAACATTCACATAGTATATGTTCCATTGTTTCAGCCTCTTCACCGCACATTCTACAATCCGTGTTGCCAGAAAGTCCTAAGTTGGCCAGGAATCCTTTGACTCCGAAGTGACCTGTAAACACACCCATTATGATTCTGAGTTGTTTTTGCTGCAGTTCCACAGTTTCTTGGTCCAGCCTGATTCTATCCCTTCTATGAATAGCTTTGCATGCCTCAGGCCCGCCACCTTCTTCCACTGTTGTTGATGTTGGTTCTTGGCAGGTCCTTGGCCGTTACTTATGGTTTCCTGTAAAAGTCTCACACATGGTTCAGGTCCTACGAAGTTAGTTGAAGAGCCTTTTCCAGCTAGTTCATCTGCATTTTCATTTCGGATGACGCCTTCATGCCCTGGAATTTATACCAGCTGCACCTTATTGAGCCATCCCAGCTTGTTTAATGCCTGAATGCCGTTGTGTACAAGTCTAGTCTACTTTGGGAGCTGATAACGCCTTCAGTGCCGCTAGACTGTCGCTGAGTATAACGATCTGTTTTCCTCTGGTTAGTCGATCTATGTTCTCCAGGGCACACGCGATTATAGCATATGTCTTTGCCTGAAAGACCGTTGTATAACCTCCTCCTCCTGTGGAATACTAGTAAATGTATCTTGTATTAAACAAATGAGCATAGTCTGAAACATGCCTCTTTTCCTAAGTGTTCTTCATCCATTCTCAGCATCTGTCCTTTTGCTGCGGCCGTTACTTGATAGAAGGACTGGAAAGGCTCTCCTTCCGGCGCATCACAATCTCCAGTCACCACGAAATTCACCTGAAAATGTAAAATTAAAAAAATTGCCGTTTGTTTTTAGATTTTACAGTAGTTTGCTATGGCTCAAATTATAAAGTTGTAAAAATGAAATGTCTGCGCATTGAAAATATATTCAAAAAATAAATGGTACGAACTATTTGTAGGTCACTGTATAGAAAAATATTTTTTTTTATATTTATTTGTGTCGTTGTGGCTTCATCACATTGAAGGTGAGAGAGAGAGAGAGAGAGAGAGAGAGAGATGGTGAGAGGGAGGGAGGGAGGGAGAGAGAGATGGTGAGAGGAAGGGAGGGAGAGAGAGAGAGTCAGAAGGAGGGCGGAAGGGATATAGAGAAAGGGAGGAAGGGGGAGGCAAAGGGAGGTAGGGAGGCACAGGGAGAGAGGGAGGGAGAGAAAAAAGAGGGAGGGAGAGAAAAAGAGGGAGGGAAGGAGGGAAGGAGGGAGGGAGGGAGAAAGAGAGATAGGGATAGAGAGAGAGTGAGGGAGGGAGAGAGAGAGAGAGGGATAAAGAGAGTGAGGGAGAGGCAAGGCGAGGGAGGGAGTGGGAGAGAGAGGGAAAGTAATAATCGATGAACACCGACTGCACGCACGAAATAGTGTCTTGTTCCGCTCATTGTCACGAGCCAAGCGTTCGGCTTATGACGCATTTGTCTCTCTTCAGGGTTATCACGTAAAATGGACAACATTTCATTTTTTTACCCCCCAATTTTATCGAACTATCTAATAGTATTTTCAAAATGACGAGGAATGTATTTTTGTTTTATTTTTAGATTTAGCCACAGATTTTGATAAAACAAAACTACCTCATTCTATAAGGGCCTAAGCGCAATGTGAGGCGGAATAAATGTAGCGCCTTTACAAAATGCTATTTAAAAAGTAAAAAAATACTTCGCATCTGTGGTTTTATTGTGACAACTACTGACAAGTGTCATGACAACAACTTGAATCTTGATTGTTGTTGAATCGGCGGCAGTTACAATTTTAATTTGGCTTCCGTTCAAGTAATTTGTTTAAGACCTTAAAATAATTGAAGTATTGTACATCTATACTATTATAAAGTTGTAAAAATTAAATGTCTGTACATTAAAGATATTTTCAAAAAAATGATTGTAACGGACTATTTGAAGGTCACTAAAACGAAAAATATTTGTTTTTTATTTTTTGTATGTGTATGTGTCTTTGTGGCTTCATCGCGCCCAAACGGCCAAACGGATTTCTACTATTTTTGGTATAAGCGTAGCTGAGCATCCACAGATGGTTAAAGGCTACTTATTACTCGACTGCTGAAAAAAGGAGGGTTATGATGTACTAGGTCAATCAACTGTAGAGAAGTGTGATCTCCCATATATGTGTGTGGTCACTTTACTCTGACATGTACATTTATCTATAACAGCACGACACAGGTAACAAAGCGCGTGAATTAAAAAAAATTGCCCTAATGAATATAAGTAGGCCACAATAGTATTTTTCTCAAAAATGTCCGTAAAAGTCGTCGTGATTGTCTAGATATTACAAAGCGAAGAGTATAGTTTATGGTCAATCTCAATTAAAAAAAAATGCTGGACAACAATAATGTTGCATACTATTTTCATTATTGTCTAGTTGTGAACTTTTTAAAAAGTTACAAAACGGCTATATAAAATCAAGGCACAAGTCGTATACCTACAGCCAAATTAAACAGTTTTTTTTTCTAAAAGCGCTGCGTTTTTCCGTATCCGCAATGGCTTATCATTTTTTGTGGGAAAATACTGGCAGCTTTAATTGTTAAAAAAAAAATAAGGTGGTATATCGAAAATATTTTCACGTAGGTACTTAGCGGTTTTATTACAAATAGTTAAATAAGTTCAAGTAATGATGGTATGGAATGTAACATTACTTACACAAACCGGAATTCAGCATATGAGTGCTCCTGGTGTAAATTTAATATTTAGCAAGTATACTATGTCGCAATACCTTTAACATAAAATAATTTGTATATGGATATATATATTAATAGATTTTTATTGTGTTTTATTTTTATTTCTCATTTTTGAGAAAAGCACTATATACTCGTATATGCCTCGGCGGGAAAGAGGATTGCTTATACTCGTCCGGCAATCCCTCACTTCACAGCCTGGCCAATAATGTACTATTATGCAATCATTATATAATGTATGCTTTTTCAGTCGAGTACCGTACTCATCAAGCTTCATGGCCTAATTAAGATACGCGACTTAAAAAACCAATTATTTATATAACTATTATAAATAAATATCAGGGACAATACTACTACTGCCACTACATCTCGATGTATCCCACACTCATTGTTTAGGAAATACTCCCTGAGACTGCACACCTCGCGGTTATGGAGGTCCTTGGCGTTTAAAAAGCCACGGCCCCCACACTTGCGCGGGATGTTACAGTCTCATTACTGACGAGCGTGGGTGTAGCATGCGGTGTGTAGTGAGCAGTATACGGACCCTCCTATCCAGGGCATCCAGCTCAGTCTGGGTCCACCTTACTATGCCAAAGGAGTAAGTGAGCAGGGGCATCACCCAAGCGTTGAAGGCGCGCGCCTTGTCATTATTATTATAAAATATATTATCTATTGGCCATGAGTATTGTCCACCAAATTTTCTTTATGTCGGAAATAGTTTTAATATCTAATGGCAGGTGATTATAAGTTTAGGAATAGAACTTGAAAATACCTCTATTTTTTTCTCTCGAGCAAGCCTCCGGACCTCTATCTCAAAATCAGCATCGTTTTCACTGGGCGGGCCGTTTGAGAACACAAACAAATGGGTGTGGTCAACGGCCCTGTTCATCGCCAGTATGGTCGATTGGTATATTTCCTGCTCGCAAGGGCCGTCTTCCTGGTTCTTACAGAAACATTGGAGATCCTTCACTGCCCTCAAGAACTCGTGCGCATCGTCAGTGCGTGTCATCATAGTCCCGTTTAATCCTGTAATACACAACAAGAGCCTATACACTGTAGCCTGGCCAGTCGTCCGGAGTAAAAGACAGGGCATGGTAATCCATACTAATCTTTATCCTTACTTCATTGCTATATTAAAATAAATCGTTTATTTCAGACCACAGAGATCCATATTTGTGTTAGTTAGCGAAATCTTATTTACTATGTTAGTTGACATAAGCATTTAAAATAAAAAAAAATAAAAAAATAAGTAGCTATTGAGAGTGCGAAGAGTAGATAGCGCGGCTACTTAGCTCTCCCAATAGCAACCTCAACCCAAAATTTTATAATTGGGCAGTCGAGTCTTTCGGCCAACATTATAAACGTGAAAGTATGTATGTACGTTCCACTTAATCTCAAAAACTACTGGACGAATTTTTATGAAACTATCCAGTTATGTACCTTATATATCAGAATAGGACATAGGCTATAATGTATGTCAAATTTCATCCCTTTTAGGGACGAAAAAGGGGATGAAAAATTGTATGGACATCTTTTTACGCTAGCGACATGAAATCTTGGTAATATGCTTCTCATTTAAATTAGTAAAATATCGAGTTTTGGGGAAAGATATAAGCTACTTATTATCCCGGAAAAATACCTTTTATCCGCGATAAACGAATCCAAGGCGGACAAAGTCGCTGGCGGCCGCAAGTATTATAAATGCGAAAGTGTGCCTGTC
Source organism: Hedya salicella (assembly GCA_905404275.2). Lineage (NCBI taxonomy): Eukaryota > Metazoa > Arthropoda > Insecta > Lepidoptera > Tortricidae > Hedya > Hedya salicella. The sequence continues at coordinate 3,615,748 of FR990120.1, forward strand.
TGTCTGTTACCTCTTCACGCCGAAACTGCTGAACCGATTTGGATGAAATTTGATATGGAGATAGTTTGAGTCCCGAGGAAGGACATAGGCTAGTTTTTATCCCGGAAAAATACCCTTATTCGTTATAAAAGAATTTAAGGCAGACGAAGTCGCGGGCAGAAGCTTATTATAAAGTTGTAAAAAAGGAAAGGTTTGTTTGTTCGTTTGTGTCGTTGTGGCTTCATCACGCTAAATCGGCTAAACGGATTTCAACTATTTTTAGTAATCGGGTAGCTGGGTATCTCCAGATGGTTATAGGATACTTTTTACCTCGACTATGCTGAGGAAAAAATGAGGGGTTATGGCTTTTTCTCCTCCACGAACGAAGCCTTCTAGTATAAAAGTATAATAAAAATGGACCATGTCCAAAAACCGGCCAAGAGCATCTCAGTGTAGTGTCCATGCTCAGTGTAGGGTTCCGCAACCATTCATACGAAAAATGCACATTACAGATGAAAAAAAATTATATGAAAAAGTGCACGAGCATAAGAGCGTATCTCCACGGCACTTACGTCCTATTGTTGAGAAACGCCGTTTTTCGGCAATCACTCCAAAACGGTATATCCGATCATATTGAAAACAATATTTGTTGGAAGTATTTATGAAGCTTTATCTTTATATATTTCTTTTTCATATTTTTAAAGATCTTTGCGAAGTCAGAAACTCAAAAGTGTGCGCGCGGCAAGGCGGCAAGATCATCGTACTCCGCCGCGCGCACACTTCTTACTTGCCCCCGCTGGCTTCCCCCGTCGCCCGCAGACCATGGGGGTGTACCGAAAGAACTTGTCAAGCTATAATATAGAAGTGATAATATTTGCATACTGACTTGGCCAAACGTAGACGGTTAGCACCAAATCTTTGATACGTTTGCTGCTGTCTTTGGAAACCATCTTCAGAACAGCTCTAATGGCGCGTCTGACGTAAGATAGCACGTATTTCATGTGCGGGGAAACGTCAACCACAAAGCCAAAGTAGACCTTGCTCTCGATCTCCTCCAGTGAAGAGGCACCTGCAAATGACAGTAAGTAAAATACTACAGATCCCAGGCCCAGGTCCTGAAAATAGAGGGGTAAAACCTAAAGATGATCAAATCTAATTACTCGATTCAGATAAACCTAGTTAAGGCAAATTTACACAGTGACTGACTTAGAATTTGTGACAAGTCAGCGCTGACTCGAGAAAAACCCAATGTACCTAACTTGATTTGAAGCCAGTACAGCGGTGGGAGATCAGCGCTCACCCAAGTATTCACACACGAATATTTTGAGGTCAGCAGGGGGGCGCCCGTCGCCCGCGTCCTCCGGCGCCAGTGGTGAAAACCCCGTGTAAATGGAGAAGTCAGGTCTTTCGGGCTCTACCCCGAGAGCTGCTCGCCATCCCGGCCTAGCCCGGGACACGAGCTACAGCCTCCCTCCACCGCGCCGTGGCGTGCCCCCCCGCCTACTACTCTCCAGCTTAGCCGTCCTCTGGTCGGTACCCTAGCCGTGATGTCCGTACCCGGCCCACTCAAGCGGAAGCCCCGGGGAAAGACACACGGCGACGGGCTCAAGAAGCCGACCAGACTTGCTAGCTGCACGCCTCGGCGAGCGCTGCTTACTAGCCACCCAACCCGTACCGAGCCGCTGTAAGCCTCTGCTTGCAGCCACACTGCCCTCCCCAAATTGAGGGCGTACGCCTAGGCCGTCATTACAGGTTGCAACCCAGCCACAGCCCAAGATGCCGCAAGGCAGTACGGGCCCCCTGCACCCCCCACGGGGTGTAAGAAAAGACGTTGATTGATTGAGAAGACAGGTCAGTCAGCGCTCCCCGCCACCCGCGCTCTCCCGCGTGACGCGAGTGATAAAAATGGAAATATTCAGGCCACACCTTCTCAAGGTGAGGCCACACCCCTGTTAGTACACTTAGCTTGCTGAAGCACTTCGTGTGCAAATTGATATCTGTGGGTTCCGCGGGCTAGTCCCGCCCCTTGCAAATTAGGACTTGGAGCCTCAAACGGCTTACTGGCCTATCATTACATAAAAAAAGAGAAGTCAGGTCAGTAGGCGCCACCCGCGACCTCCCTCGCCAGTGGTAAAAACCCCGTGTAAATGGAGAAGTTAGCTCACTGACTTCACAAAACTTGAAAGTACTCCATGTTAACAAATGAAGTCATGGGTGGCGCCAGTGTCGGCGGATATACAAAGAAAAGTACAGTCGGCAATAAAAGCTTGCCTTTAAAATGTAATTTTTGACAGAAACTCATTGTAAGTATAGTTTTATTGCACTTAGAGGCTATAGGTAGAAAAAAAAATCATCCTCTAAATTTAATTTTCTTACTCCACTCTTTCAAAGACTTCAGATCATCTTTTTTCAGTTGTTCTGAAGAAAACTGTATGATCCTTATCTCATTTCCATTTGCTGCGGCTCTCTTGATTCTTTTTTGGGCACCATCTAAAAATTAAAGCACATTATTTATTTATTTATATTAAACGTCTTGTGGGCTTACAGTCAAGCCAAAATGCCCACAAGATAAATGTGTATACATATTATGACATTGTACATATCTTATTCAAGTTAAAATACCGGCACATAATTATTGGTTACAATTGTTTACAAACATTATAATTTTAAGTTTAAGCGTCAGCCATGAGTCTGCAATTAAGCTGGATGACCTGATATTTATAAAAGTATCAACCTTTTTCTTAATTTCCAGAACAGGAAGACTAAGCGTGGGCAGATCCCAAATGAACTGACAATCCTTCAAGGGTCGTGAGGGCGCCTGAAGTGGGTAGGGGGAAACCGGTCTAAGTGGAAATCATTGGAAAAGGTCTTGATGATGATCAATAGTATTGTTGATTCAATCTTTCTCAGGAAGAGAACTTAATAGGCATGATGAAGGGGTCTGAAGATCAAAATTCTAATTATTGATTTAAACTTACATGATCTTCACTTATAAATATGATTTATTAAATACCTTTCGTTGGTAATTCTTCGACGTTTCGGACGTCTAATTACGTCTATGGTCTCGAAGGAACCCATTTATACTCGATTAAGTCCCGTTTTGTTGTGTTGTGAAAATTCTAATTACCTATTCCGTCACTTAGATAATAATAGAAAATGGGACACGTAATTTTTGTTTTTTCAAAATAATGAAAAATTACTCTGATAAATCGCATTAAGGTTTAGGAGTGGGAGCTCGTGACGTCACTCCTAGGTACAATTTCTACCTAGGAGTGTTTTTATTATACACTCGTGGACAAAGACTACGGGTCAGTACGACAAAAGAATATTTCCTAAAATAGTAGAGCTAGCTGCATGAATGAAACTATATGCTGTAGATAATTTGATAGTTAATAAAACAACACTAAATCTCGGAAAGGTTATTTTTTATGTATTAAAATTACATAAGAAACTAAATATCCGAGCGTGCCCAGTCCCTTGCAACATTTAAGTCACACCTTAAAGAACATTACCTGTCTCTCCCTTAACACACTGCTATTGAAATCACTTTCTCCACTTTGCGGCTGACACTGTTATGGATATTTATTTATTTACTTTGCATATGGTATATTTATTATGTATAAGTATTTATGTATGTTTATTTACGCAATCTTATGTGTGTATGTTTATTGCGTTTACATGTGTCTATATGAGTTTTTTGTTTTGCTTCATAACTCTTTCTCGCCACCTACTCAACTAAAATTGTAGTCTTTTAAACACTCCGCTACCCAAAGGTTGTCTGGAAGAGATCGCTATTTAGCGATAAGACCGCCTGTTGTTAGGTGTATCGCCTTTATCAAATCAAATCAAATCAAAATATTCTTTATTCAAGTAGGCCTAGTTACAAGCAAATTCGAAATGTCAGTTATATGAGAGTGAATGTTTGCTGGGAGAAATACAATATGATCCAACATTTGCTGCAAGGATTAGGGAAACCCAGAAAAACCTAATCAGATCATTTAACTTAAGTATAATATTATTAATAAAATCATCATTTTAAAAATTAAAATAATCAATAATATAAATCCCAAAAGGATTGTGAATAAAAAATAAATAATCTAGAATGTGTCTAGAATAAAATTCTAAATGTCAGAGTATATAAAAAAATTAAGATTAAAATAATAATAATACCTTAGGTATTCGTTAAAATAATTATTCATATACCTACATGACGCTAAAATTTACATTAATCCCACGCGGCTTCATCATTCATGTAGTCTTGTGTGCTATAATAAGCTTTAGAAAATAATTTTCGTTTCACAATATTTTTGAATTTACCAATAGACAACTCACTCATGCTGCTAGGAAGTTTATTATAAAACCTCACACAGTTACCCATGAATGATCTCCTTATTTTATGGAGCCTAGTAGCAGGCACTGCGAGCTTATGCTTATTTCTAGTATTAATATTATGTATATCACAGTTCTTCTGAAAGTGGGTACTATTTTTATGTACATACATAATATTCTCATAAATGTATTGACAATGCACTGTCATTATATTAATGTCCTTAAACTTATCTCTAAGCGAGTCTCTATGGTTCATTTTATATATCGCACGAACAGCCCGCTTCTGCAGAACAAATATAGTATTAATGTCGGAAGCACTGCCCTATAGTAAGATGCCATACGACATAATACTGTGGAAATAACTGAAATACACTAATCGAGCCGTTATCACGTCTGTTAATTGACGAATCTTACTTACTGCAAAAGCTGCAGAACTCAGTCTATTCGAGAGATTAGCAATATGGGGACCCCATTGGAGCTTAGAATCTAATGTTATACAGAGAAAGACTGTACTATTAACTAGTTCCAGTTCCTCACCTTTAACCATAACGCTTGCTTGCTCGTGTTTTACGTTACTCGTGACAAACTTAACACATTTAGTCTTTTTCTCATTGAACAATAAATTATTTACAGTAAACCAATTTACTACTTCACAAATAGCATTGTTTACGTCATTGTAGGATCGTTGATTTCGTACGACTTTGGAAATTATAGACGTATCATCTGCAAACAAAACTATCTCATGGTGGGTCTCTACGAGGTGTGGCAAGTCGTTTATGTAGATAAGGAACAGGAAAGGTCCCAATATTGATCCCTGCGGCACACCCATAGAGACTAATGACCCCGGTGAACGCTTTCCATTCACGTCAACCCTTTGTATTCTACCATTTAAATAAGACTCTAATAAATTTAGTGCTGATCCTTTAACTCCGTAGTGGTGTAGCTTCCTGATCAGTGTCTCATGATTAACGCAATCGAAGGTCTTAGAGAAATCACAGAAGATACCTAAAGCATCTCGCGATTCCTCCCAGGCATTGAAAATGTGTTTTACGAGCTCAACTCCGGCATTGGATGTCGAGCGACCCCGGGTAAAACCGAATTGCTTACTATGCATCAAATTATTCAAATTAAAATGTTTTAACAATTGATATAGAATTAGCTTTTCAAAAATTTTACTAAATTTAGGTAGTACAGATATTGGTCTAAAGTCAGTGGGGTCAGAGGTACTACCTGATTTAAATAAAGGAGTTATTTTGCTATGTTACATCAGATCAGGAAACTCACCGGAGTCAACACTGTTATTGAATATATCTGCCAAGTCAGGCGCTATGACTTCTATTAGGGATTTGACAGCATTGACTGAGACCCCCGATAGGTCATTGGTTTTTTGACATTTATTGATTTAAATGCCTTTACTATATCTGAAGGACTGACATGTTCAAAATAAAAGTCCTTACTACATTCTGGGACGTTTTCTTTTAACAACAAAACGGCAGACTTTGTTTTTTGATTAGGTAAATAAAAAAAAATACGTCTTCAATCTGTTTTATTGATCTACATCACAGACTAATTTTATAAATTTCGTCATCACCCCTATTGGCTCATTGCTACAAGTACGGCAACACATGCGTAAATGCCCCTGGCGTTGCAAGCGTTCATAAGCTACGGTGACGCTTAACATCAGGCACGCCGTACGCTTGTTTGCCACCTTAGTAGTATATATAAAATCGTAACCCTCTTATTTTCTTCAGCTTAGTCGGGTAAAAAGTATACTATAACCATCTGTGCATGAATAGATACGCGTGTATCAAAAGTGGTTGAAATCCATTTAGCCAATTTGGCGTGATGAAGCCACAACGACACATACGAAGATACAAAAAATTTTAAATTATGTATTTTTCGACTCAGTGACTCTTGAATAGTCCGTTACAATATAATTTTTGAAAATATCTTTAATGTACAGGCATTTAATTCTTAGAACTGTATAATAGTATAAGATGTGTTATTCCGATGTCTAAACAACATTACTGGAAAGTTTCGTTGAGGCCCTTTCAGTAGTTTTTTTTTAATTAAGAGGAACGTTCTTACATACGTATATCGGCACAAACTTTCACATTTATAATATTATTAGGGTTAGGATATACTGCATCTCAGTGTGGGGAGATGCGGCCAGCACACACATAATAATTCTTCAAAGATCGCAACGGTCGCTCCTGAAGGTAATGCTTTTAAAACCAAGAAGGTTCTCAACTCACAGCCTTTATGAACAGAGTGAAGTTCTAACTGTGCGTCAGCTGTTTATCCTCAGAAGTTTTATCATAGCGCACAATCACATTCTCAATATGCTAAATTATACAAATTTACTGAAAAAGTGTATATTTCTCTTTCCTTTACCAGCACTTAACACACATTTTGCTAAAAGATTCGGGTTATATAGGCACTTATCACTATACAAAAAAATCAATAACAGTTGCGACATTTAAACATGTCCCATTAGAGAGGCTAAACATAAAGTTAAATTTTGGTTAAGCACCTTGAGTTATAGTGAAACAGAAGGAATAATGTTACAACAATAGACTCACTCACACACGGTCATGCACACACACTCACACCTACTTAAATGCATCCTTCATTTATATTAGTATTCCCAAATCCATAGAATTAGCTTGTATTGCTCTGTTCGGTTTTATAAGATTCGGATTAATCCATGTCTTTCTACGTTCAAGTCTTTAATATTTAGTACTTCGTAAACATGTAACAGATGTCAGATTAGTAACATGCAAGATTTTCAATATACCAGATTAGCAGTGTCAGATTAGCAGATGTCAGATTAGTAACATGCAAGATTTTCAATATACCAGATTACCACAATGACAGATTAGCAGATGTCAGATTAGTCAAATCAGAAAAGTAGCAGAATACCAGTTTAGCAAAAAACCAGACTAGCAAAATGCCAGATTAGCAGAATGACAGATTTATATAAAAATCGATTGCGGGCTATGCTTACCATTTTGTGAAGTAATTGTTGCGTTTCCAAAATGACAGGTTTTCTTTAAAAGTACTGTTGTAGTTAAACCTAAAAGAAGCGGTTTTTAAATAGTTTTTATATTAAGGAGACGTAGGTTCATGGTCTTCTCTCTCTCACTGAGCATAAGCGTGAGCGAGATGAAAGTGCGCGCTCGGGAGCGCGGATATCATGTTTTATTAATCCTAATTTTTTGTGCGTTTAACTAAATAAAAAAGTAATAGCTGAGTTCCCCCAAACATGATATTGCCGATTTTTTGAAACAATTTTCATATCTTTAGCTTTTGTGCATAATTTGTTACGAATGTTTTAAGTGTATTTAAGACCTATGTTCGTGATGTTTTTCTATCGAGCGAAAGTCAAAAACTCAGGATTCGAATAGCTGTTGTCCCTCAAGAAAGGCCTCAAGATTGCTATTTAAATTTGTGGCAGCCGTATTGTGATACAAAAAAGCGCTACTTTTTTTAATTAAAAAAACTAGGCATAATATAGAGTAGTAGAGGACTATTTAACAGACAAAAATGCATGACCAAAAACATTAACCATATAATTTATTTTACCGGGACACGGTTCTTATAAGAAGGCATATCGCACGTAAGTAAGTTGTTTAAAAAAAAAACATATTTAGCTTCTTTTAATTACATTTTAACTTTTATAAGTTTTGATATATTTTCTTGGAGAACTTACACATTGAGTTTATACTGAAGAGTCCCCGGTAAGCTAGGTTCTCCATGCAAACGTAGTTACGCTCTCAATTTAAAACGACTAGCTAGTTTGCTCTGAAACTTTGTACTTAGAATAAGTTAAGGTATATACAGGCCTGTAATTACTTTATGTAGCTTCAGATATCATAGTAAAAAAATAGAGCGAATTTAAATTTTTCATACAAAACTTGTTTTTGCTGGATTTCGTTTGTTTTATAAACTGGAGCCATATAAGCTAATTACAGACCTAGATATACCTTAGTCCAGGGGTTGTACCACTAGATATCTATCCGATAACAAGCTGGAACCGCTACGGATACGCGACCCCGAACTGCTCTAGCTGCTAGTGTCACACACCCTCCCCTCCCTGTACTACGTGGCACTAGTAGGTATCCCTAACCCCAGATCTGTACATCCATGTCCCCTATAATCCTTTCCACCTATCCTTCTTCTCAGCCAAGAATTCCCAAGGAGGGTTGATGTCAGGCAGGCGGCCGGTCGTAAACTAAACCATGCCAAATCCTTTACAACATGAGTTTAGATGAGAATGTTGAGATGGATGTGTGGAGTGACGATAGGATGGATGTGTGGAGTGACGTTTGCCCGATCAGATCTTCGTCCCGTGGCATAATCGCGTGTCACGATCACACGTTTGGACGTTACACCGATCCGATCGCACGAAATCCATGTTGCTACGCGTATCATACACTTAGATCGGACAAGCGCGGCGTGATCGCCGCGCCGACACTGAGCGTCCAATCAGCGCAATACGCAGTCATGCCACGCCACGGTGATCGGATACGAGCAAATGATAGAAGTGTGGACGCACCTTTAGCGATGAATGTTGGAGGACGAAGAGCGATCGGTAGACCAAAAAAGCGATGGATGGATTGTGTGAGAGAGGACATGAGAAAGAAAGGAGTAAGCGCTGAAATGACGAATAATAGAGATGAATGAAAGAAAAAACCTGTTGTGCCGACCCTACATAAGTGGGATAAGGGCAGGGCGATGATGATATACCTCATGTCATTCTATATTCAATGTTTCGTTACAATCCAACTCATAGTTTTATAATTAGAACGAAACTCCGTTTGTAAGGGAAGGTAAAATTCGGCCGAGCTGTGCCGGGGAGTCTTAAAAGCATATATTTAGGATAGGCTAAGTATCTAAGGCTTTTCGGATTTCATCTCAACAGTGGTCTCCTTTTGGAAAATGCCGTAGAGTCAGACTTGTAAAGTAAAAGGGCCCTGGCGGACTAACTTACAGAATAAAGATCATTATTTTGTTATAATCTATAAATTATTTGGCTAAGTAATAATGTATTTCATATCGTCGGCGAAAATCGCAAACCTCGAAACGAATTTTTTTAACACGCTTTTATTAGTTCGACCTGTATGTAACTAACTACCGTCAACTGGGATTACAAAGTAATCAACGGGGTAAGATGGATCACTCATTTTTAATCCATAAGAAATTCGTTTCTAACCACGTTAATGAGATTTTATTGTTAAGGTTGGCAACCTCGTCAACCTCATTCTTTGACGCGTTCAGAAATACACTCCTTAAAGTTTAAAAAGGAATGATCAATGTTACCCCGTTGATCAAAGTAACCCCAGTTTAGCGGTATGTAATGGAATAAGGTAACTAATTTAACCATCTTCCAAGGATCGTAGCGTCATGAAAATTGGCAACTGTATGTAGTTCTGATGACAATACAATAATATGGTACTGTCGAACTGATCTGATGATGGAGCCGGAAGATATAAACTGGAATAATATTTTCTTCTGTTTCCGCGATTATTACTCATTGAAATAAAACAATTTAACGGATTATATCGCGTATATTATCTCATTTTAGTTCCCGACGTTTCGGAAGCTTTCCAGCTTTCCATGGTCACGGGAGATGATGATATACATATCATGTCATTCTATATGCCTCCCGTGGTCATGGTCCTCCCGTGACCATGGAAAGCTGGAAAGCTTCCGAAACGTCGGGAACTAAAATGAGATAATATACGCGATATAATCCGTTAAATTGTTTTATTTCAATATAAACTGGAACTTCATAATGGAACATAGCTGTGTTTGGATTTGTTATAAAAGTCTTGTAAACCGTGTTTTTCTAGTGTTTTTAACTATTAATTTAATATTTACGTAATTATATTTTGGCACTTTTAGATAGTTATAGTCTGAACGCATATAATGGCATAATTCTTTAATGCTAGGAAAAAACCGTTAAGTTTAAATACTGAAATAGAATACCTCGCAATAACCGACCGCCGTATCGTTAAAGTTTTTTGTGCCTCCTGTAAAATTTGAACCGATGGAGTTACGAGGTTGGCGACTTTAGCCGACGATATGTAACTCATGATCTTTAGATTTTAACCCAAGAATATGAGCTGACTAACTTGGGTAGCACTTCAGGTAATCCATTTCGCACTGGTTCAGCAACATGATATCCACGGGCTTTTGGTAAAGACTGCGCTCGACCCTCACGCAGAGAGGATCTTCGATCACCGGACATTTTATATTTCTTAAGCAGTTTTCTTTTGGGTTCGAGGTTGTAGATAGAGGTGAAACAGAGTCGAATGATGCTGCGTAGGCCAAAGAGGAAGCTGGAATTTAAAAAGATTATTTTGTGTCGGAGCGATTATTTCCGAAAACATTAACTAAATCAAGATTTTTTTAAAACCTCGGTATTTTTAAAAGAACTGTCGAAATATGAGCCATAAATTGATACACGCAGATTTTTCTTTTTAATTTTTGTTTGGGACTAGATTTTTTTTTGTTATTTAACCAATAAACTAAGTAGCGGCTAATACAAGACACCTATACTCCAAATTTCGAAAATATTCATCTTGTAATTTTGTTTGTTTAACATACGGACGGAAGGACGGACCATACATACATGTATGGAGTGCCCCACCTAGATTTATTTTTTTCGTTATTTAACTAATAAACCAAGACGAGACTAGACTCCTATACTCCAAATTTCGAAAATATGACATCTTGTAATTATGTTGGTTTAGACATACGCACGAACGGACGGACATGACGAAACTAATAAGGGTTCCTTTTTTGCCATTTTGGCTACGGAACCCTAAAAGACTAAAAGAAAACAGAGAATGGCGAAGAATAGAAATGGATCCACCGACAAGAGCTAAGCTCTCAAATATTATACTTACATAATAGCGTTAGAATCAACATGGTTCCTATAATGTAAGTGACATTGCCAATACTATATATACACAAATGAAGCATAAATTACTTAATATTAGGCATGAATGCAATTATTCTTAACGACAGCCATTAAAAGGACATAAAAATGTTAATTAATGAGTTTTACGAGTCACTTTCGTGAGTTTTGATTAATCTTTGAAAAAAATATGTTGTAAGAATTAAAAAATATATATAAATAAATAAATAAATATTACGGGACAATTTTTACACAAATCGAACTAGCCCCATGGTAAGCTCAATAAGGCTTGTGTTATGGGTACTAGACGACGATATATTTAATAGATATATTACGTATAAACATAGAAAACATAGGAACAAATATTTATGCTCATCACACAAATATTCGCCCTTACCGGGATTTGAACCCAGGACCTCAGTTTCGCAGGCAACGTTACTCCCACTGAGCTACACCGGTCCTCGATATATTTCTTTTTAATCTTTATTTAAGGAGCTTTGATCAAAGGAAATGAACATGCCAGCTCTAGCAGGCCTAAACATTAAAAAATATTTCATACTAAAACAAAATACGAAATAAATTAATACTCTAATTAATTTTATATAAACATACAGGTGGGTTACCAGACCACCAACTTTTTAGCAGTGGTCACAGCTGGGTTTCCATCTGTGACCAGGTGGTAACTGGGAATAAAATTTCCAACTGTCACTACTAAAGTGATTGGTGCTATTAGTGTTGGTGGTAACAGTTGGGAATATTATTCCCAGTAACAGTTGGGAATTTAATTTCCAGTAACAGTAGGGAATTTTATTACCAGTTGTTACCACTGGTAATAGATAGGGCAAAAATCCCCGCTGTTACCACTGATAACAAGTTGGTGGTAACAGGTGGGAAAAACCCCGGGTCACTCTGATTGTGTCAACGTGTCAAGAAAAAACTGTCAAACACAATCACTAGAGCTTTCAGAATTTCTTTAGTGTAGATAACATTCAGAGCGAGCTATCAATATTAATTTGGCACGAAAGAGGACGAAATATGTATATTTCTTTTTTAGGGTTTTGTATCCAAAGGGTATCAGTCCGTCTGCCTGTCGGTCCGTCTATCACCAGGCTGTATCTCATTAACCGTGATAGCTAGACAGTTGACATTTTCACAGATGATGTATTTTTGTAGAATTGTATGTCTATCTGTCTATGTCAGTAACCAATATAAAATGATCGAACACCGCGTACATTTTGCTTAATAGAAGTAGCGCTCTGCTCACACTGGATTTTCTAGATACGGCCGTATATTTTGTACGGAACCCTCATTGCGCGAGTCCGACTCGCACTTGGCCGGTTTTGTTTATATATGCACCAATAACATCTCGAAATGGAAAGAAGTTTTTCAGTGGAAATATTCGCTGGGTGCGAAGTACTAGGTGGGTAATATAATCGATCGCAGCGCTCATAGTGGCCAAAGGTAAAACTAATGTTGGCGCTGTTACCAGTCATATCTCTAAGTAATCTGTTTAGACTTGGTTACCTCATTTGAACAAATCCCAGTCCTTAAAGTAATACTCATTTCGATATGAAAACGATATTTAATTTATCACTAGCGATACAGGAACAATTATATATGTTTATTATTATCGAATGAAACCATTAAAGTAGCTTTAGCTTCTTGATTTACTGTAAAACTACAACGTAGTCATTTAGAACAACTGTTGATCTGTCCAGGAGAGTCAGCTTAACGATAGATAATGAAAATGAAAATATAAATATATTTTTATATCGACATTTATTTATTAGTTATTAAATACGATTGTAATCTATCGGTTCACCGAACTTGCTTATATATTTATGAATCAGGCTAGTAGTTAAAATGCAATTAATCAAGATTCAGGAGGTTGTATAACCCTGAAACGTTCCTTTGTTGCTGATAACTGTAAACCACGTGATTATTTTGCGTTAAAAAAAACCAACGTAATCGCATTATTTTATTAGCCATACGTCAATCAGAGGTTTAATCGTTTAATTACGTCTTATTAAGAATTACAATTACGTTTTTGGTCGTAATGTTCCAATAAAGGAGGTAGCATTTGAATTTGATCGAAGAGATGAAACATTTTGGAGAAATCATGATAATATTCTTGCTGTGTAAGTGACTTTATGTATCTACTTATAAGTTTTTATTGGGACAACACACAACTAGTTTCGCGGCAGCTTTCGATATGCTGCCACTAAATGCTGGAATAATCTCCCTCCACCGATTCGCGCACTTACAAAAGAACCGACTTCAAAATAAACTAAAAAGCCATAAATAATCTTTTATGTACGGTACGGATCACATTTGAATCACCTTTGAAGTCGGTGCCAAACCATTCATTTATTATTACTAAGAATCGCGGCGGCGAGCCTTTATTTATTATCTACCTACATATATATTTAGTCATACTAGTTCCTATTTTTGTTGAATAAAGAACTTTATTTATTACTTCACGTTTGGCACCGACTTCAAAAGGTGATTCAAATGTGATCCGTACCGTAGGAAAATAACTGATAACTTTAGAAAAATATATACAAAAAATTGTTAGTGCCTATAATATTTGAGGGTTTCTCTCGATTTCCATGGTATTCCATCATCTAATCCTGACTTGGTGATAAGGAGACTACTTCAGGGACACACTAAAATGAATATGACTAAAAGTCTTAACGTATCTACCTATAATAGATGTTTTTTTTTTCAGAATTACCCTCTATCTCTTAACTATTAAGGAGTTGTACCTTCCGTCATCAGTATTACATAGTAGTACATGTATTAACAGGTGATTTAAAAACTAGGTAAAAAAAAAAACATTAAAAGGAGTCTCTCAGTATAGCCCGTCTGCGGCATCGTCCCAAGCACGCTTGCCGCGTTACCCCTTTGTAATACGAGTCTTAATCTTTGGGTGAAATAGGAGGTCTGAAATGTAATTTAACATAAATATTACAGGAAAATAATAACTATATCAGCAAACTCATTTTTTTATTTTCGAAAATAATTTTGAACAATCCGATTGCGTTACGTTTGCACCGCATTAGGTGTAAACTTAACTTAACCGGCCAATTTGGTTAGGTTAAGTGAAGGTTTGTACGGAACCGTCGGTGCGCGAGTCAGTCTCGCTCTTGGCTGATTTTTTATGTGTGTCTGTGTCTGTGTTCTTATCCTTTCTACGGTTTCTTGTTTCAGTATTCAATGCACTGTATTCTCGGAAAAATAGCGCAAATCACAAAAAAACAAGACACTCAAGTTGTCCAGAAGAATGTGAAGCGGCAAAAACGCTGTGCTTCAGAGTGAAGAGCCGTGATGTGAAGCGACATACTTCACTTGTTCGGATGAGTTTGTGTGAGATGCATTTTTTGAAGTGTAACCAAGGTAGCTAATTAATATTTCAATCAGAAGGACATTTTACAAATATTTTTAAAAAGATCTAAATTTCTATAATCTTATCGATGCGGCAGGTGACCAGCTTAGCCTAGTCATTCAAAGTGGAAAAGCCGTCGGCCTTCTGGGCACGATATCCGACGAAGGTGACCTGGATAGAGTCAGGGCCTATAACCCTGTCTATTTTCCGTACCGGATAGAGCCACACTCTGAGAGCCTAACCCATAACAAAGGTTACGCTCTAACCGGTTAATATCTCGGAGCGCGAAATAAGGAGCAAAATACATTTACCGGTTCGAAAGCGTTTCCTCAAATCAAATCAAAACAAATCAAATCATTGGTTGGATTGATTGGTTTGCTTACTATGGTATTAGATTAAATTTTTCATGTACCTAGTTGACTGTCGTTGCTGTTTTGGTAGTGTAGTAGTAGAAGTTTGGTAGTAGTACCAAAACGTAATATCTAGAATATCCGCGACATTAAATTTGAACCTTAATACTATGACGAAACCGTTTGTTTTTCAATATGAATGTTGTAGTGGCACGTGCTAACTCGGTAGCTAACGGCTATGCGATAATAGACACAATGGCCTTGGTTTGAAAGATTAGGGCTCAAAGCGAAAAATTCACCTGGGAAGAACCGGAGTATACCTAGAAAACACATTACGGCGTGCACGCGTCGCGCAGACATCTGTGCCGGCACTACAATGAGACTCAGAGCAGGACAGACAGATGTCTGCGTCGCACGTGACTGCACCGCAGCGAACGTAGCTCAAGGAAGTTCCATGCTTTACAAAATCTGCTCTGCCCTGCGGAACTGCGTCGTCTGCGTCTCAGCATATTATACTTATTACTTAACAACCGGTAGCTTGAGCCCTGTCCCGCTACCGGCGATACCTAAAGGTGCGTCCACACTTGTATCATTTGCTCGTATCCGATCACCGTGCCGTGGCATGACTGCGTATCGCGCTGCTTGGACGCTCACTGTCGACGCCGCGATCATGCCTTGCTGGACCGATCTAAGTGTGTGTTACGCGTATCAACATGGATTTCGAGCGATCGGATCAGCGCAACGTCCAAACGCGTGATCGTGACACGCATTCATGCCACGGAACGAAGATCTGATCGGACAAATGATACAAATGTGGACGCGCCTCTAGGTTATGTTTTTTATAATGTGTTTATATTTATTATTTTCTTTTCGTATTTTACAAATTATATCTTCATCGTCAGCTTTAGAATTTCAAGGTAACTTGGTTTTTTATTTAATTTTAGGATTAGCGGCAGTTAGAGTTCCAATGATATACTGCAATGTTAGAAGTAAAAACCACAGGTTACAAGATGGTAAGTTTTAGGACATTAGAGTAATATTCAGACATATTTAGACCCAAATATAAATTGATAGATTCAGGCGTTACTTGCAGATTATAAGATTTTATACAAGCTTTTTTAACTTAGCGTGTTAGTGACTACTTACTACGAGTACCTATGTTAGTATTTAACTTGCAAAATTTGATTATACTTAAAACATATATTTAGGATAATAAGTACAAATATTGTAATAGAATATATAAGAGTTATTTCGAAAAAATTACTGACTGTTGAGTTTGTTCGGCTTTCTTCACTTCAGTGGTCTCCTCTTGTGAAACGCCGTAGAGTCTGACTTGTAAAAGTGGCCTTGCGGCCTACTTACAGAATAAAGCTCATTATTTCATGATCCTCATCCAGATTTCCGATTATTACGATTAAACATAAGTAAGCTTATGCCTTACTGTTTTTAACCGACTTCCAAAAAAAGGAGGAGGTTCTCAATTCGACGGAATGTTTTTTTTGTTTTGATGTTCACCGATTAATCAAAGACTATTTGACCGATTACAATTTTTTTTTTTGGTTTTATAGAAGGTACTTTCTAGTTGGTCCTATTTAATTTTGGTGAAGATCTGATGATGGAATCCATGAGGAATTGAAGGAAGTCCTCAAATATTGTAGGCATACATATAGCGATTTTGGTATTATAAGAAACATAATAAGCATTTGCATTCAGAAAGTGTAAATTGTTGACGTGGAACTGATGCAGAAGACCACAGAATGCCATCAGAACTCCTCAATGATAAATGATTTACGGGTGGCGACAAAATATATTGATTAATTTAGCTAAGCAACTTCATAGTCACAAATTTAAATGTTCCTGATGAGAATGGCACCATCGAATTGATTTCATGATGGAGCCGGAAGGTAGGCACCAGATCTATGTAATAAAATAATGTATCCTAGCCATGTTTGGGCTTGTTCAAATCGTCACGAGATACACTTTTAAGTAACGAAAAACTAAAAAGTGTAAAATAAATAAACTTTTAAACAAAAAAAATAAAACCGACTCCAAAAGAAACTAAAAAGTAAAAAATAACGCCATAATTCAGTTTCTTCAAATTACTTACAAGTAACCGTTTGTATATTCAATCTATACAGTATATACAATTAATGTTATTTTGGAGTCGGTGCCATCGTGTCACAATTTACTAAAATCGTCAATTTTCAATATTTTACACATTCTTTATATGGCACCGACGCCAAAATAAGATTAATTGTATATACTGCATAGATTGAGTATACAAACGGTTACTTGTATGTAATTTGAAGAAACTGAATTATGGCGTTATTTTTTACTTTTTAGTTGTTTTTGGAGTCGGTTTTATTTTTTTGTTTATTTTAACATTAGAAAAAAGTTGTTGACGTGTATTTATTGAAAAAAGCTTTCGAAAAATAAGTCACCGCAAATATGTAACAATAAGGAGTATGCATGAATTTTAATGTTTGCTTTATTAAAAGCTCATTCATGTAACAAACAGTAGATAAATATTTTTTCGAATAACTATAAAAATAACCAAGATATAAGCCATCAAACATTTCATTCCATCTCTTTCGAGCAAAACAGAATTTAGTATGGAGTTTATATGGTCAGAGTGCACGATGACGTAACAGTGCATATCGGACCTCTCTGTCTAAATAGTAGTTTAAAATGCCTATATCTTGCGTACTTATTTCTTGGTCTAGTCTAGTTAGTCTTTACGGTATTTTGATATTTAGTGAAGAAAAGCGACAAAAAGAAATCATGCATATGTACCCTATTATCTGTTTAGCAAGGTTGGTATTTACTTGATTTTGGTTTCATAAGTAATAGTTAGGTACTATTTTTTAAAAGCGTTTTTCTATAAAAAGATACTTCAAGATTGTTTACCCTTTTTCTAATACTAAAAAAAACGAACTCTAAGTTGGATGATTTTTTATTTTTGCACCTGATGTACCAGTAAGCGGTTCCAACTGTGAGTACATTTTGTGTAGGGGGCGGGGCTAGCCCGCGGACCCTGCGGTTAAAATTTGTGCGCCATTTTGCGCGAACGATGTGGGGGAGTGGCCAATATAGGCCGAGAGCCGGCTCTATTTTGTGTGTCTAAAGTAGTTACACTTTGCTGAATTTAGCATGCTAAATGGGGGAGTTAAAGCCTCTCACTCTAACGTATTGCTTCTTCCCTGTCGTCAGTGACTGAATACCGCGTAATTTTGAAATAATTGTACTGAGTGACCAGGTAAAAAGTATCTTATGTGAACGGGTAAAATGTATGCTCTGCTGATCGTGACGTATTCGCACGAGAAAAGGATAGCAACACTACAGCTGGCAACGAATATTGTCACAAAAACGCAATTTGGACAGAAACTTATTACTTTTCTTGGTACACATTATTATTTTACGTACCAAAATCGAAATTATACTTTCAGGCACAATTATGAAATCAACATTGAAAAACCATAGAGAAGGAATTAAATATGCAAGAACTAGAACAGATAAAAACGGTAAACATATAGAACAAGACACTTATGAGATTTTTGGTAATTGCTCCGTTTTTTAGTTGCGTTTCTAATCTCATCGTAACAACTTACCCCCGGCACTTTTAACCCCGCTACAAAAAATCACGTTTATAGTAATACAATTTTAGGTAAGACCACCTACTTATAATATCCGTTTCTATTTCCAGCTGAAAAGGAGAGGCTTAAAGACAAGATCATCATTGGATTTGTCTTTGACATCGTCGCTAAATCAACGAAGTTAAATTTTATAAAAAAAGCTATGAAACAAATCCAAGTACTAGCCAAGAATTACCACGTTGGTTACACTTTGTGTCACACCTATAATTCAAGTAGTTATTTTCTTTTATTTATTCGTTTTTAGGGTTCCGTACCTCAAAAAGAAAAAGATGGAACCCTTATAGGATCACTTTGCTCCGTCTGTCCTTTTTCTCAGAAACGCATGGAGATATCAAGTAGAAATTAACATCAAATTATGCCTGCGGTCGATTGAAGCTATAAAAAAATTGGATGTCTGTAAAGTCGGTTTACGGACGATAATTTTACGTCATAACGTGGAAGAGAGATATATAGATGCGTCACAAGCCGAACGCTCGGCTCGTGACAATGATCGGAACGTGTCACGTTTTCGTACGTACAGCCGGCGTTCATCGATTTATACGACGTTATCACGTCAAAAAGTCAAGCTTCTAAGTGTTGGTGATAAACATACTCCACAAACTGTACGTAGTACCTTTTTAACTCACTGCTGCCAACTGGCGCTTCTGTCGCCCTCTCTGTTTAACCGCGCTTTTGTATAACATCGTTCGTGTCATAACAGTTTTTTGGCATTTGTTATTTACTTCACACAGTCAACGCAATCCAAAGATACAGTCATTAAAAAAGGTGTTTCCATACGAATTGCCGTCCGTGAAAAATCTATAGGGTACTTCCAGTTGTCCCAGAAACTTGAAATTTTGATTTAAACTTACACGATCTTCACTCATTATCACAACACAGCAAAGCGGGGCTTTGCTGCCACGATTAAGCACGATTAAGCATTTTGTTGTGTAGTGATAACTTGAAATTTGGTTTTTAGTACAAACCACTCTGTCTATGTCAGTAAACAATATTAAATGACCCCACACCGCGTACATTTTTCTTAGGAGTAGGGCTCTGATTGAAGTGGATTTTCATAGATGCGGCCGTTTTGTGCGTTTATTTTATGCGGAACCTTCGGTGCGCGTTCCGACTCGCACTTAGCCGGATTTTTTTTTAATCCCGAGAAAAAGGGGGTTATTATAAGTTTGAAGTGTTTATGTCTACAAACACACTTTGAGAGCCTATAACCCATGATATATATATTTTTTAATAATAAACATGAATTTATCCTCTTTTAGATAAATACAAAGCTGCTGAGGGGGAATTGATGCCTAACGAAAAAGGTGAATATTAAAGCTGCAATTATGAGTTAGATTAAGTATGATTAAACTTAATTTATTTTCGGCAAGCGCAGCGTGGGAAGGCCACCCGCAAGGTGGTTGGACAACCTGATTAGGGTCGCGATGACTCGCTGGATGCGCCATATCTCAAAAACTATTTATGCTAACTATTTGAAATTTGGAAAATTTATAAACATGGTCAGCCCACATGTATTGCACAGGAAATATTTAAAAATATTATTTATAATTTATTTTCTAAAAAAGCGACGAAAATGAGGGGGGGTAAAAATTAAAAGTCTGGCTGCTGGGTCAAATGGGGTATCATATGAAAGGGCTTGACCTGCACATTTTCGAACAAGTTTTTAAATTTTGTATTGTGATTAGTTTTTGTTTTATAAAGGAAAATGTGAAAAAAAACACCCCCCTCCGAAGTTTACCAATCGATTTTTTTTAATTTTCACAAATTGTATTAATAAACATAAATATTACACGAAAATTATAGCCATGTCTCTAACTGACACTTTTTTTTTTTAATTTTCATAAAAACTATTTGAACAACCCGGTTGTGTTAAGTTTGCACCTGATTTGTATGCAATGCTATAGATATCGGATGCCAACTTAACTCAACCGGTACCGGGTAATAAAGTTCGGGTAAGTAAAAATTTATTCTGAACCCTCGGTGCGCGAGTCCGACTCGCACTTGGCCGGTTTTATTTTTTATTTTAAAAAAACTAAGCATTTTATGGTCTGGCTTCTCTTTTATTTTATTTTAATGCTTATGTTTGTTTTCAATACATTGAGAACTTCGTTGTAAATACGTAGTAAAGTATAGACAGACAAATCATTTCATTTTCACAACTTTATAATAGTATCTATGAGATATCAGTGTGAATGTATACCTTTTCTACTTTGTCTGGTAGATAATGCCTTCTGGCATTAATGACTTAAGTCCGCCTTCTGTACGATAAGTTTTCTTTTGTGCAATAAATATAAAATAAAATAAATGCATGTTTACTTCATTGTCACACCGAACGTGATCAACTACTTCAACTCAGATATAATTTTGATGTTTGCGGACGCGCGCACCGACGGGTTCCCCGCCATAGTCCGCAAGAGGGCGGCTTCCCTCATGCGCAGGCTGTCGGCCGGCTCTAGCGCGCTTCTGAATGCATTATACTCCAAATTTGACAGTCATTTTGTGATAAAGTGGAATAGCATACACATGAATTGATTATTGTATTTATTTTGATTTATGACATGTAATTTATTCGAATTCAATTTTGTTTTTCTTTTAATTTAATTTATTTTAATTTAATGTAATGTAGTCGCAGATCTGTATTCACTAACATAGTTTTTAAGAAAATTTGTTACTAACAAATATGGGTCAAAAAGCCTGATATAAATTTATCAATTTCAATTTTCAATAATTATTTTCCCCTCACTGGCTCGGAAAGCCGTCATTTATCCTTTAAGACAAGTGGGTTTTATCTACTAGTTTGGAAAGTAATTTGACCTTGGAGCGTGTTTAAGTAGCTTTTGACAGATAACAAAACGTCAAACGCTCGTAATAATGGTTTGTTCTATATTAATTATCATTAAATAAATGCTATAAGAATTTAATGAACAATTATATTTAGCTCCATTTAATGTCATTAACCTAAAAATTCCATAAGAAAGATTTGTTTTTTTTTTTATACTGAGGTTGAATATAATTCTGAACGCATTAGTTGAGTCGATGCAATTACAAAATGCATCGTCAGAAACATCAAAATTGTCAACAAAATTTTACTTAAAAACTTTTCTATTGATGATAATTTTAATTTACTTGATGATGATTATAATGTGTATAAATAAAGACTTATTTTTTAAGAGCCGGAAATTTATTTTACAAAACAGTTAATAATTGATAAAATTTCTTCTAGATTACAAATACATACCTATAAGCAAAAAAATATCTTATTTCAAGAACTACTTAAAGAACATAAGACGAGTGGAGCCGAATAATGGGGATCCATGCGAGAAGCCTGTCATGACAATGACACTTATGACATTAAATGTAATGAAACGTGAAATACACGATAATATGACTAAAATGTATTTATACGTATTCGCTGATGCACCGGCTTTAGATGTTGAAAAAAGCAGAAAAATTGTAAGAATCCATCGTACGACTAATATTCAGGTTTGTTTTTTGAGTTTTTTATCGCTCATATTAAATGTTACCTACTAGAAGGCGCCCGCAGCTTCGTTCGCGGAGGAAAAAGTCATAACCCTTCTTTTTTCTGCAGCGTACTCGGGTAAAAAGTATCCTATAACCATCTGGAGATACCAAGCTACCCGTACCAAAAATAGTTCCGTTAATGTGCGTCCACATTTGTATCATTTGCCCGTATCAGATCATCGTCGCGTGGCATGATCGCGTGTCACTATCACTCGTTTGGACGTTGCGGCGATCCGATCGCTCGAAGTCCATGTTGCAATGCGTATCACACACTTATATCGGAAGACTGCGGCATGATCGGCGCGCCGACAGTGAGCGTCGGGACGAAGATCTGATCGGGCAAATGATACAAATGTGGACGCACCTTCATGTGTGTGATGTTTTAGATTTGTATTTCAAAACCAACCACAGACAGTTTTTCTATGACTTTTCCTCCCCTGCCAACTAAGTGGCACCTTCTAGTACGCAATAATTACATATTACACTAGAAAACTACTTATACGAATATCGATATCGAAATTATTGATAAGTATGGCCTCCTTGGGGGTCTCCATCTGAATCCCTAACGTCGTATGTCCTAATGTATCGTTTGTCATAACGCATTTTTTTCAGAAACTATCAGGATTTTTAAAAAGATTTCGTAAATATAAGGTTAGGTTAGGTTTGTTTTATAATAATCCTGAAAAGTTTACAGTTTCGTAAAAATGCGTTATGACAAAGGATACATTAGGACAAATGACGTTAGAGATTCCGAATTTCCGATACAGATCCCCTTCTTGGAATAGTTAAGGCCGAAACACACCGGATGTGTGCGCAGCACGTGCATGTGCAAGTTCGCGTGTTCGTGGCGTGCGTGTTGTATCGTATGTTTTTCATAGTAGATGGCACACCGCTTGCGTGGTGTGCACGTGCGCAGCAGTGTGTCATCTCTTATGGGTATTCATACTTTACAACGCGCACGTACGCGCACGTCTATGTGCACGCCACGCACACGCATGCCGTGTGGCTTGGCGTCAATTTAGCTCAATGGGACGCTGACCATAGAGGGCGCTTTAAATTCATAGACAAAATCATAGCTTGAGAAGTTATTTCATGACATTCCTATGGTCTGCGGGCGACGGGGGGAAAGAAAGCGGGGGTAAGTAAGAAGTGTGCTCGCGCCAACCTCATCGTGCTGCACCGCGCGCACACTTAATACCCGACCCCACTGTCTTTCCCCCCGTCGCCCGCAGATCATAATAGTGTCACGAAACAACTCGCCAAGCTACAGCTGTCAAATTATTGGACAGCCTAATCCAGTAGAATAATAGAGATCAGTGCCTAGGGCGGTAAAAAAATATTTTTCTCACATCTCAGGCATTTGTTGCACGAGCCGCAGGCGAGTAAATGCTGTTTGTAGTCTACAGAAGAACATATTATTCTGACATATTTATACTTTATCCATCCTTACCTGTCCTAAATAATAAAGAAAATTCTTACCTAAACATATGCATTTAATGACAATACCTTCTGTTTTCTCGCAAGGATATCAATTTAATGTATGAAATTGGCAACGGGGCGTGGCACTAAAAATATTAATTCCTATTACTTTATTTACGAGAAAATCGGAGTTTAAGACAAAAAAGATGTACTTTTAGGTTAGAATGCTGTTTACTATTTAGGACAAGTGAAGATGGACAAAGTCTAATTTTGTCACAATATAATTTTCTTCTGTTTCCGCGATTATTATACATATAAATATAACAATTTTAACGTATTATATCGCGTATATTATTTCATTTGAGTTTCCGACGTTTCGGAAGCTGTTCAGCTTTCCATGTTCATGGGTTTACTGAGAAAAGATATATTTTTCTCTGTCAAAAGTTATAACTTACAGCTTAAGTGCTTCTGGCACATGTGTAACAGTCTTTACAGATTAGGCCCATCTGGCATGTATGTACACCTTTATTTGTTTTCTTAAAGTGGGTAGTTTGCACAAATTGTAACTTTAACGGAGAAACATATATCTTTTCTCAGTATACCTTGTGATTGTGAACATGGAAAGCTGTAAAGCTTCCGAAACGTCAGGAACTCGAATGAGATAATATATGTCAGAATATCAAGGTAGTTTTCTGAAATGTTTGTATTCTTTTAGGTATCGTTCATAATGACGCCCGGATGTTATGACAGACGCGTCCGCGAACTGCCAGAGTTCCAGATCTACTACGAGACTGCAGTCAGCTGCAAGGGGCAGTTTCTCAGAATGAACTCCGACGACCTCATTTTGCAAGTAAGTGGTTTGATAAACACGCTTCCATTAACAAAATACAATATTATAACCCGGGTTCGGATATTCGGTGACATATTTACCTAAAGTTGCCAAAAACCCGGCTAAAGTTGGGCAAATATGGAGTCGGCTTCTTAATAGGGAATATGAATGAATTTTAATTTTTGCTTTATTAAAAGCGCATTCAAGTAACAAGCAGTACACAAAAATATTTTTTCGAATAACTATAAAAATAACCAAGATATAAGCCATCAAACATTTCATTCTATTTCTTTCTAGCAAAACAGAATTATTATGGAGTTTATATGGCCGCAGTGCACTGACGTAACAGTGCACGGCGGACCTCTCTATCTAATTAGTTGTTTGAAATGCCTATATCTTGCGTATTTCTTGGCCGATTTAAATTTTATTTTCACATTTTAAAATCGTTTTTTCGGTATTTTGATATTTAGTTTAAAAAAGCGGTCCCAGCGGGCACGATCCCCAAAAATCCATACACGTAACAACAGAAGGCACAAAAGAGTTAGAAAGCACAAGCACAAACAGCATATAGTTCAAAGGATAGAAACAGAGTTTATAGAAGGCAGAAATCGGAAAAACATACAGTAACTATTGAAAGTAAGAGTAAGCCGCGTGAGCCGGGTGCGAAAGCGTCAAGCGTGCGTTTAGTGTCGCAAGGAGGCTATGACTGGTTTGACCTCTGCGCTGCGCTCGCGTCGGCGCAGGCGCACGGGCGCCGGACAACGGCCGTTGAGCGACCCGGAGGTCGATATTAGATATCGATGAATCTATCGATATGTCGACCAGCCGATTTCGTGTCGGGTAAATAATTATATTATAAGTGTATGTATATGCACATATATTTATATAGTGAAATGTGTAGAATATGTATATATATGTATATTTATATTTATGTACAATATTTTAGTTATAAATATAAGAAATGTTATATTATTGCATAATATATATTTTAATGTATTGTACTGTCTGTATTAGTGTCTGGTGTAGGAAAATACACCACAATTGCACAATTCACATCATCATCATCGTAGAGGTTTCCCGGTTGTTCCGCATTCCGGCTTTTTTTCTCCACTTCACAAAGTCTTCTGTATCCTTACGGCCCACGACATCGAGCGGCGGCGGCAGAGGCAGCAGTTTTTCTTATTCATTGCGTGTGATTCCAATTAACCACAGTCTGTTGCGCGTCTCGACCGCGCAATTAATAGATAAAACGCTTGCCGCGCCGCCATTCACGCAATGTCGTGGCCGGGCCGTTAGCTCTAAGGCTGTTGGCACGCACTTCATTCTTGGTGACGTCAAGCCTTCATCTCTTGAGTCTTACCCTTCTACTTGGACCAAGTCGCCAGTCTTGTAGTTACATAAGTAGGTGTAAGGATTATTCTTTAATATGACGAAACTAAACGTTTCGTTTTTTCCATTCGCTACGGAACCCTAAAAACGCTGCCTTTCACCCAGATTGATTCGTTTGTTGCATTGTGTCCGTCAAAGCGGAAATAGAAGCCCCGCAAACGGGGCTCCATCGACTTGTCGGCGGGCCTTAAGCTCTTAATGTATCATGAAATACAACCATTTTATGAAATGGTCGGTGACGTGTTCAATTCTATTCTAAGATGTGGCCGACGACGACGACCACGACATATATAATACACAATATTAAAAAAAAAACTTGCTAAAACATCAAACATACATGATATTTTATTGCCTTGTCTACTTACATGTTTATTTAATATATTTTTTAGGTTCCAAATTATGTGAAGCATACAGCCTTAGCTTATGAGCCAGAAGTGATAATATCCAGAATAAAAAGAGGCACAGTTTATCCCATACAAGTAAGTTATATAAATATCTATTCTACTCGTACTTCCATACTTCTACACTATAAAAAAAATGTAAAAATGAGCATCCACCGACGGATATGGCATATTTATCTTAACTACGCTTAAGCAATAAAGAAGGTTATGGCTTATTCATTCTCTGCGAACAAAATGCATGCACATTTTAGTTGATAGATAAAGCAATTCAAGCTGTGCGCACGGGGCTCTCTGCTCGAAGGATTGAGTCGTTGGACCGGTAATCTAAAGGTACCAGGTTCGAATCCCGGTGTGACCCACTTGTGAGCGCATTTTTTTTTCTTAGCGCTTTGATCTTTGTGTCACAAATATAATAGAATAGATAAATATATTTTTATAAAGTTGTAAAAATTAAAAAGCTGCACTTTGAATATATTTTCTAAAAAAGTATTGTAACGAACTATTTAGAAAACACTGAATCGTTTTTTTTTTTTATATTTTATATTTTGGTTTGTGTCGTTGCGGCTTCATCACGCCAATTTTTTTTTATTTGGCACACAGGTAGCTGGGTATCCACGGATGGTTATAGGATACTTTTTACCCAACTAAGCTCACGAAAAAAAGAATGGTTATAACACTAGAAGGTGCCCGCAACTTCGTTCGCGGAGGAGAAAAAATCATAACCTTCTTTTTTCTTCAGCGTTGTATACTAAAAAGTATCCTATAATTATCTGTAAATATCCAGCTACCCGTGTACCAAAAATAGTTGAAATCCGTTTAGCCGAGTTGGCGTGATAAAGCCATACACACCGATACATACAAAAAATTAAAAATAAATATTTTTCAATCCAGTGATCTCGAAATAGTCCAATACAATTTTTTTTTTTAATTTCTCTTATGGACAGACATTTCATTTTAACAACCTTATAATAGTATAGATATCTTGAAAGAGGAAATCCTTCACACTATAATTGCAATTTTCATTCAATAACGTGTAAAATAATTTATTTACCTACTTTTTAGTTCTATGTACCAGAGAACAACCCGTACGTGGTGCTGTCAGTATCAGGAAGCGGTATAGACCTCATCATTACAAACGAGGCTAAAAATAGAGTAATGCCAGAGTTCGTCTTCAACGCGGCTCATTTTAAGGTACTTATAGCTTCACAAGTTCTTTCGCGACACTCCTATGGTCTGCGGGAGACGGGGGGAGGGCGGGGGGAGGCAGCGGGGCGGGTATGAAGTGTGCGCGACGGACCACGATGACCCTGTCGCGCGCACATCTTGATCGCCCCGCTGTCTTTCCCCCCGTCGCCCGCAGACCATGGGCGTGTCACGAAAGACCCTGTGAAGCCATAGCCATCATGCGTAGATATTACAACACCGTATATTTATTTATATTTATTTGGAGAACCAACAGCTTTACATAACATAAATAGAATTAAGATAGCAAAAGACAAGCCAATTACAGGAACTCACGGACAGAAGCAGTATAACTAAACTTAAACTAAGTGCCACACTCGACACAACAGCCCGTGTCAATAAGACATTATTAAACTAGTACGAAGACACTTGGATTATGTCGAATTACAATGGTTCAATACATTGAATTAACAGTAAGTGCCCTGTGTACAGTAATAAAGTATCACACTCAAATTAAACACCTCGCTGTCAGACTTCGCCTCACGGAAGGGATCTTACAGTTAAATATGTCAATATCTAGTTCTTTCGTCACGTTATTTACACTAATTTGATTGAATTATTAATACCGTAAACTCGGGTTACTTTGACCCAATGGAGGGTAACTTCGACCCATATGAAGACCTTATTTAAAAGGGTCTAATAAAAAATACAAAAGCGTTAAAGGCTAGCAAAAACCAACCCCATGGCATTTGTCCATCATTACAGTGCAATAATCTAACCTCTACCGAGTAAATCTCAATGGCCAAAGTTCCCCTTCAGGGCTGAAGTAACCCGACTTTACATCTTGATGTTTTACCTTCACGGTATTCGCATTTTTTTGGATGAACGGCTGCGGAACCCTACACTGAGCATGGTCTGACAAGCCCTTGGCCGGTTTATTGAACTTAACAGGACTCGTTGCCAAAGCTTGTAACGAATAATATTTTTTGAAAGTAACTTTTTTTTCAGGCATACAGACTAGTAGCCCCGACCCCCGGCATATACTCTATGCGTATAGATGTGTCAGTCTATCAGTTCGGCACATTGAATTCGTCCGTCAACGTAATATTTACAGGAGTACACTTTACGTATGACTTTGGCTTCTCAGAACAGCCTGAATCGTCTTTAGATCATGCTACTAAGAAGATGCCTAAAAGTAAGCAACTACTGTTATCGCCGTCCTTTCATTCATCTCCCTCGCACCTTCATATCATAAAACCTCTTTTCCATATGCATTATATCATCCGCACACCAGCCGAAAAAAGACGATAAATAATCCGTCTCCGCTGACGCGTACTATACAAAGTGCCCGCGAAGAACCCGAATGATTTTAACCACACATTCCAGGTCAATTTCAGTTTTTTTTGTATGACATCGAAGGCAAACGAGCAGACGGGTCGCCTGATGGTAAGCGATCACCGTAGCCCATAGACACTTGCATCACCGGAGAAGTCACAAGTGCGTTGCCGGCCTTTCAGGTGGGAGTACGCTCTTTTCTTGAAGGCTTGAAGGTCGCATCGGTCCGGAAATACTGCAAGCGGCAATTTATTCCACAGTTCAGTCGTACGAGGCAGGAAATTTCTAGAAAAACGCACAGTTGTGGACTGCCAACCATCTAAGTGGTGAGGGTGGAAATGTTGTCGCGTAGGACGATGGCGGAAAGATGCAGCTGGGATCAACCCGAATAATTCCTCGGAACACTCCCCGTTATACAAGCGATAAAAAATGCAGAGCGAGGCTACATCTCTACGCAATGCCAAGGAGTCAAGCTGATCTGAAATACGCTGGCAACCGACGATCCGAGTCGCTCTCCGTTTTATGCGCGGTCTCTGAGAAGAGAGAGAGATTTCTTTAATTATAACACTTAATAAATGATAATACCTATTATGTTTCTTCATATTACAGAAGAGACCTACGTTATAATTGAAGTGAACGAACCAAGGGATTTAGTCGACGTGAAATGGATACAACTAGTGGATGAAGATGGAGACAGGCAGAAACATAACCTCATTTGGTCTGCAGGAAACGTCTACTATACGGAAAATCCCGTGGTGCTGCCTGAGGGCAAGATGGACATGATTGTAGGCATTTTGAAATAAGTGTCAGTCAAAAATATCATTTTTGTGACAAATACAGAATATTTTCTTCTGTTTCCGCGATTATTACTCATAGCTTCTGCCCGCGACTTCGTCCGCCTTAAATTCGTTTATCGCGGATAAGGGTAGTTTTCCGGGATAAAAAGTAGCCTATGTCCTTCCCCGGGACTCAAACTATCTCCATACCAAATTTCATCCAAGTCGGTTCAGCGGTTTAAGCGTGAAGAGGTAACAGACAGACAGACAGACAGACAGACAGACAGACAGATACACTTTCGCATTTATAATATTAGTATGGATTTAAGAGTCTCCCGCAAGGTCGGCCGAATTTCACCTTCCCAAGCAAACGGAGTTTCGTTCTCATTTTAAAACTACGTGTTGGATTGTAACAAAACTTTGCATATACAATGACATGAGGTATATCAAGGCCTGTCATTAGTTTATATGGCTCCAGTTTATAAAATAAACGAAACACGGCAAAAACAAGTTTTGTATCAAATACTTAAATTCACTGTATTTTTTTTACTGTGGTATCTGAAGCTATATAAACTAATTACAGGCCTGCATATACCTTAAGTTATTCTAAGTTCAAAGTTTCAGAGCAAACTAGCTAGTTGTTTTAAAATGAGAGCGTAACTACGTTTGTATGGAGAACCAAGCTTGCTGGGGACTCTTAAATAAAAAAAATTTAACGTATTATATCGCGTATATTATCTCATGTGAGTTTCCAATTACAGAGTTTAAATAAAACAATTTAAACGCATTCGCGTAGAGTCTGGCTTATGAAAGATGATACTGGAATCAACCGGGAAATTTAAAAATGTAGCTGCAGTGTGCCTGTATGAGCAAGATATAAACAAATTTGAATGTTTTTCTCATTAACTAATAACTTAATAATTAATGACAAAAGCAATGAATTTGTTTAACTCTAGCTGATAAAGGCACACCGCAGCTACATTTTTAAATTTCGCGGTTGATTCCAGTCTCATCTTTCACTAGCCAGACTCTATCATCTATCTCATTTAAGGTCCCGACGTTTCGGTAGAGTGGACCTCGTGAACACCGAATCTTCACTTCCGAATCGTCGGGTTTTGAAATGAGATAATATACGCGATATAATCGGTTTAAATTGTTTTATTTCAATGAGTGATAATGATAATCGCGGATAAAAAAGAAAATATTAATTACAGAGTCAGATCAATAGGGATGTTGACAATTTTTTTTTTCATGGTAGGTTAATGAACTTTCAATAATAGAAATAACCTCATAAAAACTCCCCGAAATAGAACAATGTTCAAATCACATTTTTGAACTCTCAAAAAACGCTCAATTCTAAAGCCTAGGAATGTGTGACGTCACACGTTGCCTCCTTGTATGGGGGATATTTAGAACTTTGTTGTGCAGCTATGTTAAAGGCCGAGTTACACTGAATGCGTCTGCGTGTCGTGCTCGTAGACGTGCGCGTGGCGTGTGCGTACGCAGCGGTGTGTCATCTCTTATGAGGATTCGTACTTTACAAAACGCACGCATTCGGTTCGACTCGGCCTTTAAACTTGCGTGTAACGCACCGGTTTCATAACTTATCATATATTTTATAGGTTATTCAATAGAAACTGAACTATCATATATACCATGTTTGGAACGTTATATTAGGGACGAGATATACGAGAAAAACCATGAAAAATCGTAGTTTTTCACTTGGAGCCCGTTATTTTTTTAAACGCTCCGTCGTAGCGCGTTTTACAAACGCGGGTCAAAAGCTCGTTTTTAATGGCCTAGAGCAGCATCGTATCGTCATCGCATCATAGCGTCGATGGCGCGTTTAAAGGTGCGTCCACACTTGTATCATTTGCTCGTATCCGATCACCGTGGCGTGAAATGACTGCGTATCGCGCTGCTTGGACGCTTAGTGTCGGCGCGGCGATTACGCCGCGCTTCTCCGATCTAAGTGTGTGATACGCGTATCAACATGGATTTCGAGCGATCGGATCGGCGCAACGTCCAAACACGTGATCGTGACACGATCATGCCACGGGACAAAGATCTGATCGGGCACATGATACAAATGTGGACGCACATTAAGAAAGTGTGCATAAGGCTCTGACAGTCCGGCGACTGGCGGCGCGGCGAGCGTATTCTCTCTTCATTGCGCGGTCGAGGCACTCACCGCACAGCAGTTAGTTGTCATCGCACGCAATGAATTATGAATTCGCTTGCCGTGCCGCTGATCGCGCATTATCATGGCCCACACTGGGTTGAAACTCGGCTTTCATAGACATAGAAATCAAAGTTCTGACCGAAATATATGTAGCATGCCTAAAAATCAGTAATAATTCATTTCATAACCGTCTGCATGGATACAACGGTTTATCTTGCGGTTCCAGAGTTAATTAGATTTTATGTTTTAGCTCCATACAAGGTTTTTGAAAAAAAAATATAACTCATTAATTTTCCAACCAAATTGTGCCAGACTCATATTTTAGCATTGTAACAACCATTAAACGCGATTCCAATAAAAAACAACTCAAATTTCAGAACTTTGATTTCTATGATCCCAGTGTGTGGCCAGACCCTAAGGCCTCTAATTCATTACAGTTTGGCCTAGGGTTGTCAACTATTTCTTAAGTAAATATAGTATTCCCCAGCCCAAGGTACAAAAAATATAGTACTCTGAAAAACTAAAAAAAATAGTACAAAATACTTAAGAGTGAACATTGATTCATTAAACATAATGGATAATATTTACTACTTACTAACATTCGGCCTGTTATTGCGGTTGGGGACAACTATCTGAGTTGATAAAAGCCCATTTCTCCACTCCAACAACATTGATTGGTGCATAAAATTTAGTTGATATGCGTAAGGACTGGCCGAAGTATAGTATTTTTGCGTACTATATATTTCTTCAACAGCAACTGTTGGCAACCCTAGTCGGTAAAAAAAACAACGCGCGACTAGCGGCGCGCCGAGCGAACTCTCTTCACGCGCAGTCGAGACGCTCACTGCATAGCAATAAATGGCATCACAATTAGAGTTACCAACTTTTTTTGTATCAAATATTTTCGAAGCTCTTATCTTTAATAATATAGTAGATGGCAAAAAAAATAGTATGGCGTTAAATCATTACTTTATTTTTTTAAATATTTTATGCTGCTCTGCACCTTAATAATAAAAAAATATTGTTGAGAAAGCATTGACTGTGTCAGTGTCAGGTGAATGAAGGAACAGTGTAAGGATGCCGCTTTAAGCAAAATATAGTAGTTCCACCTACTATATTATTTTTAATATAGTATTTGATCCCGTAATATAGTAGGATACTATATTATATAGTAGGGTTGGCAAGTCTAATCATAATGTATCAGGAATTCGCTTGCCGCGCCGCCGGTGGCGCGCTGTGGTAGCCGAGCCCTTATGTTTAACTGTTTATAGGTAAGTGGTATATTAAAGGGGACCAAGATGGAAATAATGGCGGCCATAATATGCATTTATAAACCAAGTAAGTTTAAATAAGTTTGTGAACAAAAGTATATTCTAATTTATTATACGTTTTATTTTTAATTTATTTGCTAAATGGCAAGTAATTACAGCACTCATAAAAGCATTTAATAAATAGATAAATACATAGATAAATACTTTATTCATATCCACAAATTCAAATTCAAATAGTTTATACAGTAAGTAGGGCACATTTGGCTCAATGGATTGCACAACGGCCTACGAAGCTGGCGGTCCCGGGTTCGAAGCCCGGCAAGGGCAAGTGTTTGTGTGATGAGCACGAATGTTTGCTCCCGGGTTTGGATATTTTCTATGTAGATAATGTATCTATATATTATGTATATCGTCGCCTAGTACCCACAGTAATAAGCTTTGCTTAGTTTGAGACTAGGTCGATCTGTGTAAGATTGTCCTTATTATTTATTTATTGAAGGGTAACTCTTACAAGTCTGACTCTACGGCATTTGAGACCACTGTTGAGAAGAAAGCTGAAACAAACTAAACAGTCTCAATGGTGTTATAACTAATTTATAATAATAAATTGTTATTTATTTCGGATAAGTATCCATAGAATATTAGTAACAAAGTAGCTTAAGTCTAGGTTAGTATAATTGGTACACGTAGAGATGTATCCACAACACACATGGTAACACAATGCACTGAACTATACTACTTAAAAGATGCTAAATACCTAAAACTAAAACAGCAATGGAAAAAAAATATTAATTAAAAAAAAAAAACAAAAATCCCGACTGCGTATAAAACTGAAAAGAAAAAACAAGTCCAGTGCCCTAGAAATTTGTTAGGTTATAATGGAAATTTTTCATGATTCATGATCGATACTCACAATATAACAAATAATAAATTCTAATATGGAACATAGCGATTTTAAACAGTCGGTACCCATTGTTGGGAAGATTTGCGTCGATCTAGATTTCTTATGGGTCCCGACTGTTCAAAATCGCTATGTTCCATATAGAC
Source organism: Hedya salicella (assembly GCA_905404275.2). Lineage (NCBI taxonomy): Eukaryota > Metazoa > Arthropoda > Insecta > Lepidoptera > Tortricidae > Hedya > Hedya salicella. Next base: position 3,649,722 of record FR990120.1, read on the forward strand.
ATGTGCGCCGACCACATTTAACCCGGCGGCGGCTTGACGCTTGATCGTTATTTGTTAAATGATAGTATGTTCTTATATACCTACTTTCATTCGTTTTTTTTAGATAAACCAACAACAACAACAGCAAGTACAAGAAAAACAAGAACAACAACGGAATGTAGGTACAATGACATAATTTATTTACAAAACGCACCCTGCGTTTGGGTAAGACAGAAGAGGGGGATGTTCAGAAGGTTAAGAGTCCCCGTTAAGCTCGGTTCTCCCTACAAACGTAGTTACGCGCTCATTTTAAAACTACTAGATAGTTTACTTTTTGTTTTTTTTTTTTTTTTTAGTAATAGCGCCACCTCTCGCCGAGCAATGGTACCTGTAAAGGTATCCGCTCGGGGTGAAAGTAACTTCATAGTTCTGCACTAGGCGGCGCTAACGGCTAAAGAGTCGGATGCACCATACAGAGATCCATAAGCAAGAACAGATGACAAAATTCGTCGACTACTGGTGTGGACGATTAGCTCAGATGGTAGAGCGTGCTGCCCCGGTCTGGCTCAAGGCACTGGTTCAAGTCCAGTATCGTCGAAAAAATTTTTCATTTGTTTCTGATCTTTGTTAATAATACTAGATAGTTTGCTCTGATACTTTGTACTTAGAATAAGTTAAGGTATATCCATGTCTGTAATTCGTGTAGCTTCAGAGACAGTAAATAAAATACAGTGAATTTTAGTTTTTCATACAAAACTAGTTTTTGCTGTATTCCGTTTGTTTTATCAACTGGAGCCATATAAAGTAATTACAGACCTAGATATACCTCATGTCATTGTACTACATGCAAAGTTTCATTACAATCCAACGCGTAGTTTTAAAATGAAAATGAAACTCGTTTTGGACGGGAAGGTGAAATTCGGCCGAGCTTGCCGAGGACTGTAAACTTTATTTCAACGCCTTTGAGAGCATTTTCGGTAAAGTTTTAGTCATTCCCTTACTTCCTTCTTACCCCAACCCACCTAACTTCAAACAGTCAAGAAGTTTCATAACATAATCATAGAAGTCTTCACTGACTGCGAAGTGACGTTTGCGAAGACCATAGCATCATCTATCGTCGAGTAGTGTTTACTAAATCCCGTTCTTATGTGTATCAGTTTTTCGCAGATTAAATTATGAACCGAATGGCCCTGTCGTAAGACAGTGGTTTAATGATCGTGAGTTCGCCGGTTCTAATCCCAGCATGGGTGAGCTTTTTGCAAGTTTTCTTCGGATGTTTAGATTTTAGCGAGTGAGACCAAAGTTTCTAGAAAGATTGAAGAAAAGAATATTCCGTGCCATTAAAGTTTACAGGGCAAATGTATGGGATTCGAATATGCTAGAACCTTCGACACAACCCAATTTACTGGAAAGGCGACGCTACTCAAAACAGCAGAATAACGAAAATATGACGATAAAAAGTGACAAAAGACGAGCGAAATTAACGGGTATAAAAGACGGTGAAGTGAAGCAGGCGGCAGTCTTAAAGTGGCAAGTGAAGGAGAAATAAGTGGAAAGACGAGGTAGTTAAAAGTGAAGTGATGAAAGTGAATGAGGTAGTAGAAGTGAACTAAAAAGTGGTCAGTGTCAGTGATTCAGTGTGTGCTATATACACGGTGCGAAGTCTAGTGTCGGTGCCGGGACGCGTTTTGCAGTGAATCCCTGCTTGTAAGTCATGAATAAACTAACGTGGAACTGTCTATGTGTATAACTCTATATCCTATACCCCACGCTCGTAAAAATATCTCATTCACAGGGTGTATTTGGATGAGGACCAAATTTTTGGCAAGTAGTATTTTTATTTCATTTGCCTAATTTTAATTGATTCCGCTGTGACACGAGAGTTGGCATATAAATTGTATGCATAACACAAAGGAATCAATTGAAATTACGATTGTAATTGGGCAAATAAAATCCCTTAACTACTTGCCTAAAATTTCATTCCCTAATTTTCTCAAAAACGAACATAAAATGGACATCTACTCTTAGAGACAAGTACTATCAGCCTAAAATATTGAGTACGGTCCAGAAGAAATTAGTCTCCCGCTTCTGACCACATCATCACCTCGAAATTGGTCATGTCACCAAACGAGACAAATTGACACACAAAAAAAAACTGCTTTCAGTTCTAAACCTTCATCGATACTATTATAAAGTTGTAAAAATGAAATGTCTGTGTAAAGATATTATCAAAAAAATATATTGTAACGTTGCCTGCGAAGCTAAAGGTCCTGGGTTCAAATCCCGGTAAGGGCAAATGTTATTACTATGGTTGATTGGTACAGAATGCCTTAAGGCATTAAGTCCACCATTTTTAACAGTTTGTATGGTGCAATAAAGTTTAAGTAAATAAATAAATAAAATATTTGTTCCTGAGTCTTGGATGTTTTCTATTGATATAAGTATTTTTTCTATTAAATATATCGTCGTCTAGGACTCATAACACAAGCCATATTGAGCTTACTATGGGACTACATCGATTTGTATAAAATTGTGGAGTAATATTTATAAAAAAAAAGTTATTATTTGTAGCAACACAATTAAGAAAAACATTACTTAATGCCCCAAAAAAAATGTTTAATTACGTCACTTCAATATTTACTTCAGCTGAACCTACAACAACAACAACTGCATCAACGACAAGTGAAACAATAACGTCAACGACTAACGATTTAATTTATTTATAGTAATAAAAGTACAAGGTAAACCACTATATTTTGAATTCATGATTGACAGATGTGACTATAATTTATTATGATTTGCTTCAGCCGTAACTACAACGACAACAATGACTACAACAACAAATGAACCAATCACAACAACATCAACAACCAGTGAACCAACGACAACGACATCAACTACCAGTGAGCCAACGACAACAACATTAACTAGAAGTGAATCAACGACAACAACATCAACTACAAGTGAACCAACGACAACAACATCAACTACAAGTGTACCATCGACAACGACATCAACTACAAGTGAACCAACGACAACATCGAATACAGGTGAAACAACAACAACAACATCAACTACAAGTGAACTAACGACAACAACATCAACTACAAGTGAGCCAACAACAACTATAACAACAACACCAACAACTACTACTACAAGTAAGTACAAAAAAGACGAGTGAGGTGTAACTACTCACATACTTCTAAATGTTTTAAAAGATTTTAAAATAAATTTTAACTACTACTTAATTACTTTTACGTGTATATGTGTGTCTGTCCGTAGCAACGTAGCGCTTGAACCTATGGACTGTTTCGATTTTTAGTGTTCCGTATCTCAAAAGGAAAAAGCAGAACCCTTATAGGATGACTTTGTTGCCCGTCTGTCTGTCCGTCCATCCGCCTTTGTACTTGTATCATCTTCGTTAATTGTAATTGTAACTGGTGTACATTGATGTACAATGAAGTGTTTACCTACATACATACATAAGTAGTTGCCATTAAATTTGAATATTAATCTGAATTCAATCAACTATAGAATAGCTCAATAGTCTATTTTCTGATGTACTTAATATGTATAATTATATTAATAAGAAGGCGGCCGCAACTTTGAGCCCTTGAGCCGTACATGCTGAATAAAGTTTTGAATTATTTCAGAGCCAAACAACACTAGAACTACGCCCGACTTTGATGACATCGAAACATTGCCTTCAGACGCCAATTTAGTCACAAAAGAGACAAGGAACCCAAAACTCAATAGGTAAGTCCAACAATCTCAATAACTCATTAGGTAAAATCAACATCTCCATAACTCGTTAGGTAAGCCCAACAATCTTAGTAACTCAATAGGTAAGACCAACAATCTCAATAACTCAATAGGTAAGACCAACAATCTCAATAACTCAATAGGTAAAGCCAACATCTCAATAACTCAATAGGTAAACCCGACAATCTCAATAAGACAATAGGTAAATCCAACAATCTCAGTAACTCAATAGGTAAGACCAACAATTTCAATAACTCAATCGGTAAGACCAACAATCCCAATAACTCAATAAGTAAGACCCACAATCTCAATAACTCAATAGGTGAGTGAGACCACCAATCTCAATAACTCAATAGATAAGAGTAACAATCTCACTAACTTAATAGGTAAAGGCCAACAATCTCAATAACTCGATAGTTAAGACCAACAATCTCAATAACTCAATAGGTGAGACCAACAATCTCAATAAAGAGTAACAATCTCACTAACTTAATAGATAAAGGCCAACAATCTCAATAGCTCGATAGTTAAGAACAATAATCTCAATAACTCAATAGGTAAGACCAACAATCTCAATAACTCAATAGGCAAGACCAAGAATCTCAATAACTCAATATGTAACACCAACAATCTCAATAACTCAATAGGTAAGACCAAGAATCGCAATTACTCAATAGGTAGAAACATCCAATAGGCAATGTGTGCAATGGAGAGGCTATGTTTGGAGTTTATCTGAGTGATAGAACCAGAAATGTGGATATCCGCTGAAGAATTATCCGCACGATATTCAGTATTTATTAACTTAATTCGTTTTAGTTTCAGTTATGGATTAAAAAAATTAAAAGCAGGTGAGCATATTGAAACTTAATAATAATTTTATTTTTATTACAATGTTGTGTTTTTTTATACAAATACAAGGATCAAAGTGAAAAGAAAAATCTTAAAGGCGCACACACGTGTTTAACATCATGAATCAAAGTGATGTACAATAACTCTGAAAGTGCTGTTCATTTATTGACCACCGGACTTAATGCCATAAAGGTATTCTCTACCAGTCAACCATTAGGCTAAACAGAGAAATTATTGGTGCGGTATATCGGTATCAGACTTGTACAAAATAATAATTACAAGGGCGAGACACCCAAGTTACATAGTATACAAACTATACATAATACATAATATATATAAACATGATACATATATAAATATATAAATATATATATATATACATACATATAGGTACCTGCTACTAAACTACTATGAAGACTCTTAATCTTGAAGATTTCCCAAGAGATGCTTGCTCAACTTACACTTGAAGGAGAATTTACTCTGAGCTGGTCATATACTGAGGGGAAGGGCGTTCCAAAGACTAATTGCCTGTACGGTGAAGGAGTTGGACATGGTACCAGAGCGATGAGGAGGAATGGAGAGTTTGAGTGTACGGGAGGAACGGAGCTCACAGCCCGGGCGGGCCGTGGCAAACTGAAACCTAGAGCGTAGATAATCGGGTGCTGCTGGATCATATAATATGGTGAAAAGCGTACATAGAATTTTAAGATTTCTGCGCTCTCTAATAGGAAGCCGCTTAAGCTGCTGTCGTCGGTAAGCAGATACATGGTCGTATTTGCGGAGTTCGAAAATAAATCTGATGCAGTTATTCAGGAGGTGGTCTAGCCTGTCCAGCATCCCAGCCCCCCTCCTTCGTCATGCTACCATCATCTGATGTCCAGACCCCCCCCCCCCCCTCAATTTGAAATGACGTAATTTATGAATAGCCCCAAAGGAGAGGTGAACAGCAATTTCAAATTCTCTAGAAGTGAGGCGTAATATTGGGGTTTTGACTTTTGTGAGCAAAGGGACTGCATCAAACATTTAAGCTATTTTTTTGGTGAGATTTTTGTCAAATCTAGATGAAACAGGCTGGTTTTTTGTTTAGATATGTGTTTTTATACTAAAAAAACACGCGTAAATTTTTAATCAATAAAGTTTCCTGAGTATAAAAGTTATCCGAAAACGTCTTCATTTTCCTTTTTTTGTCTCGTTCGTACAAACGACACATTAATAACGACTAAATTATGTAAAAATATCGTTCTTCCCTTTATCTTTTATAAGTGACTTACTTTGGCGCTTACGATAAAAAACCCTAAACATGTTTGAAAATTAATAATTAAGAGCTTTTTGTTCTCTAAATTGGAGCAAATGGAGCAAAGTAGCACCATCTTACGATACCCTAATTTCTGTCTCATGTCCTCAGAATTTCCTGATGTTTGGAAGCACTACCCCACTACTAGCTCGTGCTCTGCGCAGTGCCCGGTGCGCGACGTGATGGTGTGCGCGCGCTGCCATCACGGCATACACCGCACGTTCCTCAGCGACTGCCACGTGCGCATGTACCAGTGCAGACATCCCGGAGACAGTAAGAGTATTAATACACTGATCACTCTTTAGTCGAAGTTCGGTATCATCATGTAGCTAAGATCTTGTCGGAGAAATTTTCAATTCTCTCTATTCTCAGCCTTCATTTTGACATCCTAATACGACACGCTGCTTACTTTATTATTGGCTTTATTCGATTTGTGCAAGATATCTTCAGTATCCCTCTCATTCTCCTTCCCTTCATATTCCCTTCTATTCATCATCATCATTTCCACCATCAGCCACTGCTGGACTCAGGCCTCCTCAATAGATTTCCATATGGGCCGGATAGAGGCGACCCGCATCCAGCAAGTCCACGCAACCCTAACGAGGTCGTGCAGGTGGCCTTCTCACGCTGCCCATTGCCTTCGAACTATGTGCCCTGCCCATTGCCACTTCAGTTTGCGTACCCTCTTTACTATGACGGTGACCGTGGTTCGTCTACGAATCTCCTCATTTCCGATTCGATCTCGTAGAGAGATCCCGAGCATAGCCCTTTCCATAGATCGCTGAGTGGCTCTGAGCTTCCTTAAGAGGCCCATAGTTAGAGACCACGTCTCGGTTCTGTAGGTCATCACCCGTAATACGCACTGGTTGAAAACTTTCGTCTTCAAGCACTGAGATATCCTGGACGAGAAGACACTTTGCAGTTTCCCAAACGCTGCCCATCAGAGTTGGATCCGTCGATTGATCACCCTTCTATTACGGTTTTCTCAAAACCATCGTGTTGTAATCACCTTGCCTCTTCTGTTCTCGATTCTTTTTCTTTTGTTTATATGACATAGGAGGTAAACGAGCAGACGGGTCGCCTGATGGTAAGTGATCACCATCGCCCATAGACACTTGCATGCTCAAAGGAGTCACAAGTGCGTTGCCGGCCTTTTAGTACGCTCTTTTCTTGAAGGCTTGAAGATCGCATCGGTCCCAAAATACTGCAGGCGGCCATTTATTCCACAGTTTAGTCGTGCGAAATTTCTAGAAAAACGCACAGTCGTGGACTGCCAACCATTAAGGGTGGAAATATTGTCGCGTAGGGCGATGGCGGAAAGATGCAGCTGGGATCAACCCGAACAATTAACAACGTCCTGTTCTCTTTCACCTTCTCAAGCACTTTCTCATTCGTCTTCCTTTCTCTCTTGCAGTCCAACTATTCCTCTCTATCTGCCTCTAGCACAACATTTTAAGAGCCATTATCACAACACAACAAACGAGGCTTAATCGCGTATAAATATGATTTTATTTAACTTTCATTTTCGTGGAATCCCGTTATTAGTAAATGTAAACAGCATCAGACATCATCCGATTAAGTGCCTGATGTCGTGAGTGTAGTGTGTCGGTAATGACAACCTTAGTGTTCACATGAATAATCAACACCAAGCGCGGGTAGATCGGAAAACTCGCGCGGCTAGAAGATGTTGATAGCCGCCCTCCAGTTCCTTCGAGACCATGGACGTAACGACCGAAACGTCGAAAAATTACCAACGAAAGGTAATAAAATAATAGTAGATTGTTTGACAAGGGGCTAAAATAAGCCATTATGACACGACGTGTTGATATGTGTATGTCTGAGTGCCATAATGGCTTTTAGTCACGTGTTAAACACTCCGCTTTTCACTTCGACTGCGAGAAAATAAAAAAGACAACATTAAAATTGTATATTTCATGAAAAACTAAACGTACAGTTTGAGCAATTCTATCAGAAAATATGACAATCTGATCAGGTTGGTTTGTTTGTTTTTAATTATTCGTAAGGAGTATGTAGTTGGCCGCAAGTTTTTTTTTTCAGTGTCATAGGAATTTTTATGGGATTATATGGCTTTCTTTTAAACCCTAGGGGCTAAATGTACTATTTTAGTCTCGCTTCGCGAAGCTAATATGACGTACTTTTTGAGCAGGACAAGTGAAAAATCATATTTATACGCGATTAAACCACGTTTGTTGTGTTGTGATAATGAGTGAAAATCAGGTTAGTTTAAATCAATATTTCAAAAGCCTCCAGCCATTTTCTGTCCCGCTGGGTCTGGCTGGTCCATGTCTTTTGTTTAAGTAGAATTATCCGGAAACGAATCGCAATTTCTTGTCAGTCTATCAAAGTAATCTGCCGCTGTCAGCCGAACCTTGAACACTTCAAATTCCTTACTTTCTATCTCATCCAGATTCCTATCTCGCCTACATTCCAGACTCGTCCGCATTCCCATTTCGTCCACATTCCCAAGCCAACCACTTTACCAAATCGGTCATATTCAGATTGCCTGATGGCAATTCTCCTCGTTGCAGTCTTGTTCCAAACTGGAAGTAGTTCCTTCTAAGAGTGTGAACTGTTAACAACCATTGCCCACATACAAAGCGTCGTCTCAAGACCATTCATTCATTAATTTTGAGCTAAGAGTTATTATATGATGCCAGTCTTCCACTATCATCTTTTCTTAGTCTTCCTAATCTTTTTATAGTCTTTATAAGTAATTACAAACAAGGAAAATGAGTTAAACTAAACTTTAAAACCATGTGGTATATTAGGGTTTGATGTAAAAATGGCGTTCATGAAGTCACCCACTAGGTCTAGGTTAAATAATAAACTAGGTAAATATAAATTAGTTATAAGTTACAAGGCACCACCGAAAATCAGCGTCACGGCTTGCCGTGGCATAAAGCTGAGTGGTGACCCCTTTCAGCGTCGTCAATTGTTTTTGTTATTTCTAATTGTTGTTTTTGCTGGCGTTGAATAAATATGTTTTCTTTCTTTTTTCTTCTTTCTTCCAGGGTTGGAGCTGGTGGCACGGCGGCCGTGTGTCGCGATGTCGCCACACTTGGACGATCTGGCATCCTCAAAAATTCACGAGTAGGAAGCACGAAAACCATTTCCTGTGGTTTCAGGACTGCCAAGCTGGCGACAAGACGAGGGGATGTTAAATAAAGAAATCTTAGGAACTGCATGCTTTATTTCTCCTTAAAAATATCAAATATATAGAAGGAGTCTCCTTCGGAATCCCTAATGTCGTTTGTCCTAATGTATCGTTTGTCATATCGCATTTTTTTCAGAAACCGTAAATTTCCAGGATTTTTTAAAAGATCGTCGTGTAGATTAGGTTAGGTTAGGTTTGTTTTATAACAATCCTGAAAAGTTTACATTTTCGTAAAAAAATAACATCAGGACAAACGATACATTAGGACAAATGACGTTAGGAATTCCGATATAGATTCATTTAGAGGCTCTACATAATTCGTCATCACCTCCGTGAAGGTTTATGCATAACGCATATGCTGCATTCGGTATAGGACCGTGACTCCATAGTTTTCACTATAGATTATATGGATATGATTGTTAAACGCATAGGTTGCTGGCAAGCAGAGAGGGGGCACTCGAATAGGAAGCATCTTAAAAACAAAAGATTAGGTTGGGATAGAGTAGCTTCAGTTTCAGTTAAATTGACTTCGTCCACATTCCCATTTTGTCATTTTCTTAGCTCATCAATCCATTTTCATCTACATTAAATTCGTCCAATTCCTATCTCGTCCACTTTCCCAATTCGTTCACTTCCTATCTTGACAACATTCTTAAAAGGTTTACTTCCTACATCTCATCCACATTCCTATCTCTTCTACATTCCCAACTCGTCCACATTCCCATTTCGTCCACATTTCGAAGCTACTCACATTCCCAAGCCAACCACGTTCCGAAGTCACTAATATTTGGATTGCCTGATGGCAAGCAGTCCACAGACCTGTAACACCGGAGTCACAAGAGCAACGACACGTTTGGCTCAGTGGGTTGCACGACGGCCTACGAAGCTGGCGGTCCCGGGTTCGAATCCCGGCCAGGGAAAGTATTTGTGTGATGAGCACGAATGTTTGTTCTTGGGTCTTGGATATTTTCTATGTATTTAAGTATTATAATTTATCCATATATTATGATACATCGCACTCTGGAGTGCAAGGGGATTTCGCGGGCACGTCATTTGGTAAAGTTTACAAAAAAACATATTAATTTACTAGTATACGTACTTAGTATTTGTTAACATATCTGTTATCATGTATCAATCTTAAATTGACTACATAATGTGTAAAGAATCTTTAAAACGATAAGCCTATTTAAGTGGCCACATAACAAATGAAAATAGATAGCTGGCATACGTCATTATGTCGTTTGTAGTAGTATTTGATGGTGCCGCGTGACGTCAATTTGTGTCGTCAGTATACTCGACTATTCCGCCTACCAATATAGATACCTTTAGTATAAGCATTAGTTACTAAAGAATTTGAAGTGACATATTCCAAATACTAGGTAACAAATACTAAGTATAAATACCTTATTATGACAAATCGAAAATTGTTTTTTTTTTTTTACATTTTCTAAATATTTTTGGAAATAATCGCTCAGAAAGTAGCATAAATTGTGCCCCATCCCCTCTATTTTCAAAACCTTATGTCCATAAATTATGATAAAATTACAAAGACAAAGCTTAATGAATTCAAGAAAAGATGTACACCTTTCTTTGTTTTCTCAAAGTGGGTAGTGTGCACAAAATATATATTTTCTCAGTCAACCCGTGAACATGGAAAGCTTCAAAGCTTCCGTAACGTCGGGAACTCAAATGAAATAATATACGCGATATAATCCATTAAAATTGGGTATATGTAGCGATGATAATGTTCAAGAGTGCTTCTTTATAGTGTGACGTAAGCGTGAGCGAGATGGAAGTGCGTACTCGGAAGCGCCAATATCATGTTTTTTAATTATATTTTTTTGTGCGTTTAAATAAATAATAAAAAAGTAATCGCTGAATTCCCTCAAACATGATATTGCCGATTTTTAGAATCAATTTTCATATTTTTAGATTTGGTGCATAATTTGTTAAGAATGTTTTAAGTGTATTTTAGACCTATGTTTGTGATTATTTTCTATCGAACGAAAGTCAAAAACTCAGGATTCGAATAGCTTTTGTCCCTCAAGAAAGCCCTCAAGATTGCTATTTATATAATATTTATGGCAGCCGTATTATGATCCAAAAAAGCGCTACGATTTTCAAAAAAGTTCGTGTTCTAAATCTACGTCACCTTAATGGAAAATAACGGAAATAACCGACTCATAACTAAAACCATTAATTAACATTTTTACGTAGGTACGTTTAAAAGCGGTCATTAAAAATGATTGCTAATACATTATTTACATAATAATAGTTCTTGAGCAATAACTTGATTCATTTCCGTATTATTTGGCATCACTAATGGCGCCCAAATTATAAATACTTGCAATGTTAGTTCTAACATTATTGTGTAAGTTGTATTATTTACATCTCGAGCCGTATAAAATATTCACCCGCTAAAGGTACGTCCACATTTGTATCATTTGCCCGTGGCATGATCGCATCACGATCACGCGTTTAGACGTTGCGCCGATCCGATCGCTCGAAATCCATGTTGCTACGCGTATCACACAATTAGATCGGACAAGCGCGGCGTCATCGCCGCGCCGACAATGAGCGTCCAAGCAGCGCGATACGCAGTCATGCCACGCCACGGTGATAGGATACGAGCAAATGATACAAGTGTGGACGCACCTTAAGGGTTCATCCAGAAAGGGGGGCTTTACGAAAACCTTACGACTGATCACAAGGTACAAGGTCCACGCTCACCTCACGTGTATTTTTGAAGTGAAAACTTCTTTAGCGACGCTGTGCACTTTTCATAATGGGGAAAAAAATGTAAACTCGCGACAGATCACGTGACCGACCCATTTCAATCTGTCGGTCACGTGATCTGTCATAAGATGGATACGTGACCTGATCGAAAAACTGTTACAATGTCATTGACAACGCACATAATAAATGCACAGCGTTAATTTTTAAGTATTCACTTCTGCCGGCACTCCCGGAGACTGGAGTGCATGCCGTTGTTTTTAGGGTTCCGTACCATAAAGGTACAAAAGGAACCCTTATGGTGCGACTCTATCTGTCTGTCTGTCTATTTGTCCGTCTGTCTGTCTGTCTGTCTGTCCGACTATTAAAGCGCCATATCTCAAAAACTACTTATGCTAACTATTCGAAATTTGAAATATTTATAAACATGGTCAGCCCACATGTATTGCAGAGGAAATATTTAAAAATATATTTTTATTTTCTAAAAAAACGACGTATATGAGGGGGGGGGGATTAAAAATCTAGCTAATGTGTCAAATGAGGTATCATATGAAAGGGCTTGACCTGCACATTTACAAACATTTTTTTTATTGTGATTAGTTTTTGTTTTATTAAGGAAAATGTGAAGAAAACCCCATTCCCCCCTTTATCTCCGAAGTTTACCAATCGAAAATTTTGAAATTTTCACTAATTGTATGAATAAACATAAATATGACACGAAAATTATAGTCATGTCTCAAATTAGCTATTTTTTTTTTATTTGCATAAAACCTATTTAAACAACTCGGTTGCGTTAAGTTTGCACCTGATTTGTATGCAATGCTATAGATATCAGGTGCAAACTTAACTCAACCGGTACCGTGTAATAAAGTAGGGTAAGTAAAAATTTGTACGGAACTTTCGGTGCGCGAGTCCGACTCGCACTTGGCGGGTTATTTTTACCGTCCCTGCGAAACCGAGAACAACCATACCTATACCTTAAAATAAGAGACTATTTAGGTAGAGTACTACTTAGGTAGATCTACACACTGATCAACACACACACACACACACACATATATACAAATCAAATCAAATCAAATTAAAATATTCTTTATTCAAGTAGGCCTAGTTACAAGCACTTTCGAAATGTCAGTTACATGAGAGTGAATGTTTGCTGGGAGAAATACAATATGATCCAACATTTGCTGCAAGGATTAGGGAAACCCAGAAAAATCTAATCAGATCATTTAACTTAAGTGTAATATTATTGATAAAATCATTATTATAAAAAATTAAATAATTAATAAGATAAATCCCAAAAGATAAATCCCAATAAAAAAAATCTAGAATGTGTCTAGAATAAAATTCTAAATGTCAGAGTATATAAAACAATTAAGTTTAAAATAATAATACCTTAGGTATTCGTTAAAATAATTATTCATATACCTACATGACGCTATAATTTAGATTAATCCCACGCGGCTTCATCATTCATGTAGTCTTGCGTGCTATAATAAGCTTTAGAAAATAATTTTCGTTTCACAATATTTTTGAATTTACCAATAAACAACTCAGATATGCTGCTAGGAAGTTTATTATAAAATCTCACACAGTTACCCATGAATGATCTCCTTATTTTATGGAGCCTAGTAGCAGGCACTGCGAGCTTATGCTTATTTCTAGTGTTAATAATATGTATATCACAGTTCTTCTTAAAGTGGGTACTATTTTTATGTACATACATAATATTCTCATAAATGTATTGACAATGCACTGTCATTATATTAATGTCCTTAAACTTATCTCTAAGCGAGTCTCTATGGTTCATTTTATATATCGCACGAACAGCCCGCTTCTGCAGAACAAATATAGTATTAATCTCGGAAGCACTGCCCCATAGTAAGATGCCATACGACATAATACTGTGGAAATAACCGAAATACACTAATCGAGCCGTTATCATGTCTGTTAACGGACGAATCTTACTTACTGCAAAAGCTGCAGAACTCAGTCTATTCGAGAGATTAGCAATATGGAGACCCCATTGGAGCTTAGAATCTAATGTTATACCGAGAAAGACTGTACTATTAACTAGTTTCAGTTCCTCACCTTTAACTATAACGCTTGCTTGCTCGTGTTTTACGTTACTCGTGACAAACTTAACACATTTAGTCTTTTTCTCATTCAACAATAAATTATTTACATTAAACCAATTTACTACTTCACAGATAGCATTGTTTACGTCATTGTAGGATCGTTGATTTTGGAAATTAGAGACGTATCATCTGCAAACAAAACTATCTCATGGTGGGACTTTACGAGGTGTGGCAAGTCGTTTATATAGATAAGGAACAGGAAAGGTCCCAATATTGATCCCTGCGGCGCACCCATAGAGACTAATGACCCCGGTGAACGCTTTCCATTCACGTCAACCCTTTGTATTCTACCATTTAAATAAGACTCTAATAAATTTAGTGCTGTAGCTTCCTGATCACTGTCTTGTGATTAACACAATCGAAGGCCTTAGATAAATCACAGAAGATACCTAAAGCATCTCGCGATTCCTCCCAGGCATCGAAAATGTGTTTTACGAGCTCAACTCCGGCGTTGGATGTCGAGCGACCCCGCGTAAAACCGAATTGCTTACTATGCATCAAATTATTAAAATTAAAATATTTTAACAATTGATCTAGAATAAGCTTTTCAAAAATTTTACTAAATGTAGGTAGTACAGATATTGGTCTAAAGTTAGTGGGGTCAGAGGTACTACCTGATTTAAATAAAGGAGTTATTTTGCTATGTTTCAACAGATCAGGAAACTCACCGCAGTCAACACTGTTATTGAATATATCTGCCAAGTCAGGCGCTACACATACCCACACCCATAAATATTCTTTTGCTTTTAATTTTATTTAAAATAATAATTATTTATTTATTAATTTGGTTCCGATCCTGTTTTTGGTTTCCTGAGAGACAGTACGCGATGCCTAGTGCAGGGACCAGTGTAAGTTAATAACTTGAAATGTAATTTTCAATGAACAAATGTCTGTCTCTCAGAAAATTCTGTTAAATAGTACATCACAGGCGGCAATAAAGATTGCCTCAGATCGCAAAGAACCTGAGAACATCATTAATTTTCCTTTTATTTGGGGTCAGTGCAGCATCTATCCATCGTCATCGCCCATCACCCGTCATCTCGTTGTTTAGATTCTTTTGTTCCATATCATCTTTCATACAATCCAACAATGTTTTCATCGGTTTTTCTCTTCTTCTATAACCTTCCACAGTCATGCTTTATTTCTCGTCATTGACCTTCATTTGTTCTCATTACTTGTCCATACTCCCCTTTGAAGTTTCCTCGTACCTTATCTGCAATAGCGACTATGCATGAATTTTAATTGTTGCTTTATGAAAAGCTCAATCATATAACAAACAGTAGACAAAAATAGTTTTTCGAATAACTATAAAAATAACAAAGATATAAGCCATCAAACATTTCATCCTACTTTCTAGCAAAACAGAATTTAATATGGAGATTATATGGCCGGAGTGCACGATGACGTAACAGTGTACGTCGGACCTCTCTGTCTAATAAGTAGTTTAAAATGCCTATATGTTGTGTATTTCTTGGCCGATTTAAATTTTAATTTCACATTCTGAAATCGTTAATCCGGTATTTTGATATTTAGTTAAGAATAGCGATAAAAAAAATCATGCATGTACCTTATTTGTGCTATTTCAAGCTCAATTTTTTTTTTACTCTGTCAATTTTCGCCACGCTACACATCCATTAGAATCGATATTCTGTATCTTATAATTGTCACTTACCTACAACAAAAAAAAATTGGCTGTCTGTAAAGTCGGTTTACGGACGATAATTTTACGTGATAACATGGAAGCGAGATAGATGCGTCACAAGCCGAACGCTCGGCTCGTGACAATGAGCGGAACGTGAAACTTTTTCGTGCGTGCAGCCGGCGTTCATCGATTTATAAGACGTTATCACGTCCAAAAGTCACTTGTCGTGTTATAGATCTAACTACCATTTAATATTTTTGAATTCCAGTTTCCTCTTTGGAATACACAGAATCATTCGACTCTGTGTCACCCCTGTCTACAACCACGAACGCAACACAGAACTGCTTAAGAGATGTAAAATGTCCGGTAACCGAAGCTCCTCTCTGCGTGAGGGTCAACGACAGCCTTCATCAGAAGTCCCTGAACATCATGGTGCTGAACCAGTGCGAGATGGAGTACCTGAAGTGTTACCCAAGTTAGTCAGATGAAAATCAACCTCGACCATAAACTAACAAAATGAGTTTTGGTCTCTGTCGCAAGATCCTGCTACTTCGCTTGGTCCTAAGCGGTTTCGTGCCAACAGCAGCAGCAAAATCTTACACATAACATATTACGTATTAAAAACCCCCGTTATAAAAAATATAGTGAGACTTGTGCTCCTTTATATGGATCCTGTCCTTTTTCTCAAAACGATTATATCCAATTTCCACTTTTATTTCATTTCATTTATTCATTTAACAATATACAAATCCAGATTAAATAAAATAAAATAACAACACGGACAAAGGGCAAGTAAATATATAGATATAGATGATCATGATGATCAATGTCAATTCACAAATTTTTGTTTGAGCTGGTTCAGCGCTTACGAGAGGTAGGTCTTGACAGTCTTGACCCTCGCTCCGGGTCTTTCCTGATGCAAAGACTGTATATCGTAAACTGCATATAATAAACTTCCTTTTTTACAATTTTCAAAATTTTAAAATATTCTTTGTTACGAGTTTCTCATTCCTCAGGTCTCTCATTGGTCAGTCCTCTTGTTTTAATGGTCCTTGGTCAGGTATTACTAACATGCTTTGGGTCATCCAGTCTGAAAAAAATATTTTTTATTTATGTTAATGTCAATAAGGTGTAGACCTCACTATGGGCAGTTACTCGTAAGTGTATCGCTGATAGTACAAGGAAATTTCCTGGTAAGAGTTCGTCCAGAAATCATGTGTTTATGGGGGTGGGGGGGGGGGGGGGCACAAGTCCGAGAAGACATCACGTGTAATTTCTTTACACAGCTGGAAAGTAAAAAAATAACGAAATTACTCAATAACTAACTTAATTCATACTTAGTCCCCAAAATACACGTGATCTTCATTAGGCGGGAGGGGTAGCGTTATAATCACCAAATATCATCAAAGGGGAGGGGGGTCAAAAGTAGGCCAAATATGATTACAAACCTACCGAATGCTTAACTACATTGAGCCTAGTGTTAATAGCGTGCTATGGCTTTCCCCTTTTCTCCACACGTTTGGTTCTTTCTTCCAGTGTTTCAATACGTGGAAGACGCTTAATTAAATCGCTGAGGAGTACAAAATATTCGAATTGAGTTTAATATTTAAATCGTATTGATGTACAGTTTTTTTTATATACTACTAAGGTGGCAAACAAGCGTACGGCCTGCCTGATGTTAAGCAGTCATCGTAGCCTATGAACGCTTGCAAGTCCAGGGGCATTACGTGCGTGTTGGCGACCCTTTAAGAACCTATTCACTCCCCTCTTTAAGAACCCCATACTGTAACCTCCAGGGAAAACCACTGAAAGATCTTAAACAAATGCGTCTTTTAGGTTTAAATGCAGCAGTCGTTCCGATGAAAGCCTGTAATCATGAAAATGAAATGGAGACTTTACGAAATGGTAAGTAAATCCCCTATAACACATTGTAATAAAGCTATAGAAAGAAACAAAGAAAGAAAAAGGAAAGAAAGAGAAAGAGACCAAAAGTAAGAAAGAAAGAAAGAAAGAAAATGGAAAGAAAATAGAGAGAGAGACCGAAGGAAAAAAGAAAGAAAGAAAGGAAGGAACGAAGGAAGAAAGAAAGGAGGGAAGTAATAAAGAAAAGAAGAAGCGAAGGAAGGAAAGAAGAAAGGAAGAAAGAAAGGAGGGAAGGAAGGAAGAAAGAAGGAATGAAAAGGAAGCAAGGGAAGATGCAAGCAAGGAAGGAAGGAAGGAAGGAAGGAGTGAATGAACTATTGAGTAAATAATTTTTTTTATAAAAAAATAAAATAAAGAAAAAAATACATTATTAGTCGTGAAACTTATAATATGATTTTCAGATAGTGCCCAGAAAAGAATTAAAAGGAGCGCAATAAAATCCATTGGAAATAAAGATGAGATGAGAATCATACAGTTTTCTTCAGAACGACAGAAAATTGACGATTTGAAGAAATTGACAGAGTGGAGTAAGTACCGTTCATTTCAAATTGCCGTAGATTAAGAAAATTCAATCTAAAATCTGTTCTCAAACATGCAATGAAATATTTACGTTGTGTTTCTTATCAGGCCTCGAAATCTCACGGCTATCTGTCACCTCTGCTGGGACCTCTTCGGGACACTTTTAGGCGGGGACAGGGAAACTCTCAAACATGTAACTTGCGGCACACCATATTTTTCGAAAGTATAACCATATAACGCAACGCCACCTAAAATATGACAAGCGTCACAGATGGGACAAAAAGGTCACCAACGTGAATGAAAATGGAAATGAAATTTCATACAAAATTGAAGGCCAACAAAACGATCTTCTTTTCAATTCTAAAAAGGTTTTAGAGAGAAAAAAATGTGTTATTCGATTTCATTGTTTGTTTTTGTTTTTCTTAATATTATTTTTTTATTTCATTGCGTGTTTGAGGACCTACTTGGCTGGCAATCCCTATTTTCGCAGCCTCGGAAGTAATGTATAATTTCTAGTTATAGTCATTTCGCGCATTAAAAATTAATATTCGCTTTATTGCTATCTTCATTTGAAATAGAGTGTAACTTTCTTGATGCAGGCTAATAAGTACCAGCAGTGGACTGTGACTTCATAGTCAAATTACATTATGACAAAGGCCTCCCAAAGGATCTCCACGACCGGTCGTGCTTTGCCCTCATCCAACGGTTTCCCTCTATCTTGACCAGATCGATGGTCCAACTCCTTGGCCTTCCTACACTGCGTTATTCTGTATGCTGTCACCACTCAAGAGCCTTTCTGCCACAGCCATCAGGGTCGACAACTGAATCAACGAGCAATGTTCCCTGCCCATTCATACATTTTGATTCTCTCTTCTTCTCAATTCTTCCCCCATTGCGGCGGATCGTGACTCCTCTTTTAAGTCTCAGTTGTTTATCTCCAACTGATGCGGCCCGTCACCTGGTGGAGGTGCCAGTCAGGTAACTCCAGCTGTTCGAAGTTCTGGTTCAACCATTTTTTCGGGCTTCGGCCTCTGGGTCTTTTGCCTTCGACCACCGTCACTACCAGTTTTTCCAAATTGTTGGTTCCTCTTCGTGCGATGTGACCAATAACTCACCACACGGTGATTCTTTTTGCTTAGTTTGCCGAAATTATCAAAACCTGTACTAACAATTTTGAGCTTTTCTCCAGTTTCAACTTGGTGCCGTTTTATATTTCTACACCATAAAATGGAACGTATGTCCGTGAATTCAGTTTTCTAGGTCCAAGGGTTTGGGCTAGGCGTTGACACTTTGACAGTCAGTCAGGACTCTGCGTCAATAATAATCATAATTGACAGATTCAGGCTTTACTTTGCGGAATTCCATATTAGATTAGTGGATCATAGTTCCTTAGCTTTACTGCGAAATTGTGTCTTGGTTAGATGTGACAATAAATTGTACTCACATGCGCATACTTTCATGCAGTTTCCACAAAAAAATACGCATGCAAATACAACAAACCACCCCCAGACAGTATAATCGCCGTATACACCGCACCGGTTTTATGACGAACTCCTTTACTGTTCAGGCAATTCGACTTTGGAACGAACTCCCACTCGCTATCAGACAAGAACTCAGCTTCAAGCACATGTTGCGCAAGCACTTCTTTAGTAAGCTCCAAGATTAGCTCTCTCTCTCGGTATTATGTTTTTAACTTGGTACATAAAGTAATATGTATGTAGATATATTCTATTGTGTATTTGTGTAAGTTTATGTGCGTATATATTATAAGTATATCTGTGTATTATATTTCTCTTCAATTGTCTCAGTTTACAGGCCCTGCACCCATATAACTGTTTCTGTTTATCTCAATGGTTGACTGGTAGAGAATGCCTTTTGGCATTAAGTCCGCCATTTGTACATTTTTCAATTTTGCATTAAAGTTTAAATAAATAAATAAATATAATCCTCGACACGTGTTTGGCCTCTCTACGAGACATCATCAGGAGATGCATTAGATGTCGACGGTCGCGTCCACCCAAGATGTCAAACATCGTTGACTTCTAGACCAAGACACTATTTCGCGGAAAATCATAGGAACAATCCAATAATCTACTAACAATAGAAAATTAAAAAAAATAAAACCCCCCCACACAAATGAATATAACAACAAAATTTGGAGTTCCTAGCTTCAATATTGGCTGAGATCCGGTCACTTGTTTCACTAAAAGGTGAATATCTTGGATACAAGTGCTCCGATTTTGATCAAACAAAGCTAAGAACACTCTGGATAAAATTATCTATGACACAAGAAAACCGCACTGAAATCGGTCCATCCGTATGGGCCCTACGATGCCACAGACAGATACATAGATACACAGAGTCACACACACGTTAAACTTATAAGACCCTTCTTTTTTGCCGGGGGTTAATAAAAATCATGTCTTTGTATCCTGAGCTTTTCCTATATTACAGGACGTGGGACCATAGGGTTGTTCTCAAAAAAGTGGCACAGCTAAATTAATTTAGCATTATTTCATAAAATTTGCGAATTTAATTTTTCATTGGAATTCCTACAGATACAATAAAATAATCAAGATCTTGTGACAAACCTATTGACAGGAGGCTGTGCTATTTTTTTGAGAATCAGAATCAGAATCAGAGCTTTATTGATAAAATATACATTTTACACGTCATATAGCATTCACATATATTAATTATAAAATTATCTTTAAATAGTGAGATATAGGCACTATGTGTTGGTCAATGTTATTTTCTCCAGGAATTCGTCAATGTTGTAACATGCAATTTGTAATAGAATTTTCTTTAATTTATTGTGAAATTTAGTATCGCTCGTGGAGTTTTTAATGTTTGGTGGGAGGGCGTTATACAGTTTGAGTTCCATAATGCCGAGAGAACGAGCCAGTAACATGTTTCTTCTGTATTTGCAGGCGCCTCTTCTCTCGAGGAGATCGAAAACCAGGTCTACTTTGGCTTCGTGGTAGACATCTCACGGTCCATGGAACATGTGTTGCCATTCGTCAGAAACGCCATTAAGGGTGTGCTGGAACTGGTTTCCGACGACCGCAGTAAACGTATCAAAGACTTGGTGCTGACCGTCTACGTGTGGCCACGTAAGTTATATTGTTTATTTATTACTATAGTGGCTCTGTGAGCTGTAAAAGACTGGCGAGTTCAACCGCTATATCTCTGTGATTTTGAAAAAAAAACCTAAAACTGAACCGACCAAAATCTATACGGACAGGCTATACTTTTGAAACCAAGGTGTAGGGTTAGTAAAATCATTGCTTAGGGGCTTCAAGCCAGTTGAAGCCATACTTTTTAAGATAAGGTGTAGGGTCAGTAAAGTCAGAGCTTGAGGGCTTGGCTTTTCCTGGAATCTGATAACTTTTTTACATTGAAAGCATTATGAGCTCGTGAGTCTTGGCTGCCAATTTTACATGTAATGTTTGTAATGTTTTTGGTGGGATCTATAATTGTCGAACCTTCTCACGAAATTTCACGAGAATCGGTTGCAAAACTCGAAATTAGAAGTTCACAAGGCGCTATCCCTCTCGCTTTCATGTTAAAATGTATTTGATTGAACGAGATGGCACTATACGAACCCCGAATACCGAATTTCAGAGTAGCCCCTCTGTAGAGGAGAATAGCTAGACATCCATCGGATATACCTACTCGTACGAAACCGAAAGCCTAGCTGAACCGGAGACGCTTCGCTCACTGGATAAAAACCTGTAGTATTAAACTATTTGACATGCCGTATGGACGCCAGAGTAGGTATATGACTAATGTCAGTTCAGTTTATACCAGGGCCCGCCAAATTACGGCCCGCGGGCCAATCTTCTAATAAAGAAAGAACCCACATGCCGTTTTGAAATTAGTTACAAATGAGACCGCCTCACTGGAATTGATTGAAGAGTTTTTAATAAAACAAACCAATACTGAGTTTTACTGTATTATTTTTATACAAAACGGACTAATTGGTCATAATAATAGCCAAGCGTTCCTAACTTATGGGTTTTCTACCGCGGTAAATACTGAAGACCAAGACTACTTAATTTATGTATTAATATTTAGTGGCACTGAACGGGATTGTTATTTACCGTGTGTGTTTCTGAGGTCGGCAATAAATATCCAGTTTTTATGCACTAAGAGTTTATTCACATGATCACAGCACAGGCACAAGTAAGCAGGTAAATTAAGGATTTATAGCTAAGCGTTATAAGCTACGAATTAGGCTTGTTGACATTCACAATCGAGAGCGAGAGAGTAACATGCTTTAGGTTCAGTAGCTCCGGCGCATGCGCTTGATTGTTTTGCAATACTCGTTAGGACATTTCTACTTATACGATCGCATGCGACGACCACCTCACGACTCGGCGACTGTTAAAAGGTAAGTCAATGCATTTATATTCATACAACGCTTAGATTAGTAAAGGTATGCTTAATATGTATATGTTAATATTATATAGTTACTATATACAATTACGTGTCTGCTTTGTTATATATTTACACAATGCTGTGATGTTTATTATTGACTGTTTATTCAATAAACTAACTTATTTACATATTCTCATTATGTAATATATCTAGTTACACTACAAATATTATATGGCCAGCCATGAAACAAGTCAATATTAAGTGCAGTGTAGCCCTTGAGTCAATGGGGTCCCCAGTCTAACAGTTTCTTCTAAAGATGCGTCCACATTTGTATCATTTGCCCGATCAGATCTTCCGTGGCATGATCGCGTGTAACGATCACGCGTTTGGACGTTGCGCCGATCCGATTGCTCGAAATCCATGTTGCTACGCGTATCACACACTTAGATTGGACAAGCGCAGCGTGATCGCCGCGCCGACACTGAGCATCCAAGCAGCGCAATACGCAATCATGCCACACCACGGCGATCGGATACGAGCAAATGATACAAGTGTGGACACACTTTAATGTACCCATTATAATCGAATTTTCTTTATAAAAGTTTCAATTATCGTGGCGAGTGGCGACGCGTGGCGTCCATATAAGCCGATTCCCCCCGGGTTGCCCAAAGAAAGGCTCATAACCAACTTTTTCTTTCAATATGAGTAAATGAATACGCTTCGGCTTCTCTTGTACCTAATTTTCCTGACGCCACGCCTCTGGTAGGTAAACTTAGTGCCTACTATATACAGGGTGCCTAATATATCTCGTATTCCTACCCACTCGCGCCAATGTGTGCTTAGCATTAAGTAAAAGTAAAAAGTAAAGTAAAATAGTACATTACTGCAGACGCCGGGAAAGAAGGGCTTGCCGGGTGAGTAGGTACAGGCGGCCGACCGTAGGGAGGCCGGATAGTGATACGAAGCCGGCAAGCACTTTTCACGGCCAGAGGCATGTATAGTGCTTTTCTCAAACATATGCAATGAAATAAAAAAAATACACCACTCAAAAAACTACACGATAAAAGTTTTTTAAATTTTCCCTCCAATCCCTCCATAATGTTTTTTTTTACGGAAGCCGTTCGTATTTTGCGTGTGTAGTGTTTGAGTAGACCCTATTAGGGCCGTTATACACAACATGATACTAAGAATCTTAATTTCTATACTAAATCAAATAAATGAAGAAGATTTAAAATATTGTCTATGGTGTCTGGTGACTTACGTATAGACAATATTTTAAATTTATTCATCAACATATTAACCATACAGATTTGTGTTCTTAATGACAGTTCGTGTGAAATAGGCATTAAAGCGGATATTTTTAGTCCGATAACCATACAGCCACTAGAAAAAAAAAATGTAATTCAGTTGTTTTGGCTGTTCATGAACACAGACGCCTTCAATTTTGTATGAAACTCGTTTACAGTTCTCTCAAGTTGTTCAGCCCGAAACGTGATACTTTGAAGCCTGTTTTAACGCACGTAATGACGACATGCAATGTAATGATTGAGAAAAGTCTATTTATTGCACAAAACATACAAGAAATACAATTTACATTTGAACTATAAATATAGACATATTTTAGTGCACAGAGATAAGGTTGCCTGAGATAAGCAGAGGTCCCCAATCAAGGCAATGCCTGTATCTTGGGATACCAGATAAATTTAATGTGAAACAGTATTTTCATATTTTTAAACTCAATTGAACAAATAAAACAAAACAATACTCATAAAATTCTACACATGAAAAGTACTACTTATCACAAGAAATAAACTAAGCTACTAATAGGCAAACAGTTTAAATGTATCCGCTGTTTTTTTGGTAACCCAGAGATACTAACCATTCTGTTAACAATGTTTTTGCCTTATAGATAAAGCAATCTTTAATATCAATTTTATTGGTTACTAGTATTGTAAATAAAACCCTTGGTGAAATCACCAAATCTTTTGCCAATGTGAGTATTGACACACGGAAGTCGTAGTTTGTAGACACGTTTTGCTAGCATTGATTTATGTAGATCCGAAGCGATTAGGCGCTTATGAGTTGCAATACTGAAGTAGTGTTGTACATTACACACAACTTAAAGTAACGCTTTTTCGGGCGTATTGTATATCGCTGTATACCTGTAGCCTCTGGACAAGGTACACGCAAAGGTCCATGAATGCACTACGTGTCCTTTAAACGACGCATTCAGGATTCTGCTGCGGCTACCGCGTTACTGCAGTGCGCCTGGTATGTTCGCGGACGCGCATGTGGACAGGTTCCACGCGACGCTACGCAAGCGCTGAGCCGCGACGCTCCACAGGGTCCGCGGTGGCCATTGTCTTATCTTCATTTAAGTTTAGGTACTAACAAAATATGGATTAATTTATCTGAAATAAATGAATTTCATATATTTTTTTATTACAGAAATAAACGGCAGTATCATGTCCCGAACCCAAGACGCTGATGAGTTTAGCCTGGCAGTAGACGATCTCCAATGCATGTGCCATAACCAGCAAGACAACCGTTGCGAGCAGGACATATACCAGTCGAGCATCCTGGCACTGGAGCGCGCCGTACACCACACCCACATGTTCGTGTTCTCTAATGGGCCACCCAGCGAAGACGATGCACATTTTGAGATCGAGGTCCAGAGGCTTGGCCAAGAGAAACAAGTAGAGGTACTTCATTTTTCTTCTGTGCGTTTTTCTAGAAATTTCCCGCCTCGCACGACAGAACTGTGGAATATATTGCCGCCTGCAGTATTTCCGGACCGATGCGACGTTCAAGCCTTCAAGAAAAGAGCGTACTCCCACCTGAAAGGCCGGCAACGGACTTGTGACTCCTCTGGTGATGCAAGTGTCTATGGGCGACGGTGATCGCTTACCATCAGGCGACCCGTTTGCTGGTTTACCTCCTATGTCATAAAAACATAATAATGGAAAAGCTTACATTTTCAGGTGAATTTCGTGGTGACTGGAGATTGTGATGCACCGGAAGGGGAACCCTTCCAGTCCTTCTATCCCGTGGCAGCCGAGACGCGAGGACAGATGCTGAGAATGCACCAGAAACAATTAGAGAACCAGGCATGTTTTAGTCTGTATTAATTTGTCAACGTTCTTTTATTTTGCACTAGTAAGTACAGACTTACTTCGTAAGCGTAGGAGGAAAAAAAGGCAAATCCTTTTTAGGGTTCCGTACCAAAAAGGTAAAAAAGAAACCCTTATGGTGCGACTCTGTCTGTCTGTCCGACTATTAGAGCGCCAAATCTCAAAAACGACTTATGCAATCTATATGAAATTTGGAATATTTATGAACAGGGTCAGCCCACATGATTTGCAAAGGTAACATTTTCTAAAAAATATGTGGGGGGGAGTATAAATTAAAAGTCTAGTTACTAGGTCATATATATATATATATATATATATATATATATATATATATATATAAGGTTTTTAATTGTGATTAAATTTTGTTTTATTAAGGAAAATGTGAAAAAATTACCCTTCCTACCCCTTTATCTCCGAAGTTTATCGAACGAAAATGTTGAAATTTTCACAATTTCTGTTGATAAACATTAATATTACACGAAAACTATAACTGCGACTCTCACTAGCCGTTTTTTTATTTTTAATAATCCTATTTGAACAACCCGGTTGCGTTAATTTTGCATCTCATTTGTATGCAATGCTACATACTCGTATATCAGGTGCAAACTTAACTCAACCGGAACCGGGTAATAATGTTACGGTAAGTGAAAGTTTGTACGGAACCCATGGCGCGCGAGTCCGACTAGCACTTGGCTGGTTTTTTTTTTTGCCTTAGCATAGTTCGTTGAATATAATTGTACAACTACTGAAAAAGAAATATTTCTAGCACAATGATAGCTACTGATGTGCAGGTTGCGGAGGTCTTTTAAACAAGTAAGTTAACACTAGACTTAAGACCTTTCATATACTATAAAAAATGCTTAAAAAAGGTATTTTAAACAGGTAAGTTAACACTAGACTTAAGACCTTTTATATACTTAAAAAGGTCTCAAGTCTAGTGTTTTAACTTACATATTTATAAGACCTTTTTTAAGCATTTTGGAAAGTTTCCGCAATTTGCACATCAGTAATGATAGCTGGATATCTGAGAATGGTTACAAGATTGCTTTTATCTGACTACGCTGAAGCAAATTAGTACATTACTGCAGAAGCTGCGAAATAAGGGATTGCCGGCCGAGTATTTATAGATCTATCTAGAGATACGAGGCCGGCAATCCCTGTTCGCACCGAGGCATGTATAGTGCTTTTCTCAAACATGCAATGAAATAAAAAACAATATTGTTTATACAGGGTGGCACATTTAGATCGGTCAGTGTGGGAAATTTTGAAACTATAAGACATATAAAAATCTTAGGAACCATGTCATCGATTTTAGTAATAAGAAAAACTGCATTCATACAACATCATCATCACCGCCACCACCACCGTCACACTCACCGTCATCATCATCATAATTATCATCATATTGTCAGTATGCGCCACTCGTCGCGCCGCACCCGAAATCTGAGACTTCAGGGTCTATTATAAGGGACACAACGTCAATATTTCATTGCATGTTTGACAAAAAATATTTATGACTTTGTAGATGATAGAAGGTGTTCTTATTAATATATTCTTTCAGTTTCTGAGTTACGTTAATCACACCGTCATGGAGTTTGACAGAAGAGTTCTAGTGTCGACCGTGTACCCTGCCAAGCGCTCGCATAAACTTAGAATACCTGTAAGTATATCAAGTTCATGAAATAAAAGGAATTTCCTTAACTTTAAACTTAAATTGCGGGATAATCATACATGTTTCCTGGACTTCTCTCGAACAAAAGTTATTTCTTAGTAACAAATGAAAGTACTTAACAGTACTTTCATTCGAGACCAAGTTCGTTAGTGGCCGCCGATGGGCCAATTTACCCATTCTCCTTTTATTACTTGATTTTTGATTGTAGAAATAATGTTCATTTAAAGCTATATATAGTTTAAAAAAATAATTTTCGTTTGAGTCTGACAATGACTTCGTCCACATCTCTATTTTGTCACCAATCATTGCATGCATGCGGTAATAGAAAGGTTATAGGTGTGGCGACAAAGGGGTTGGAAGATCAACGTGAGGACACCTTCACCTCGCTACCCGTGAAACCCCTGCGCTTGCCATACTGACCGATTAATATTTATATCGTACGTACATAAATATGGCTATTGCCAGTAAAATATAGTACATTACTGCAGAGGCCACGAAATAGGGGATTGCCGGTCGAGTAGTTATAGATACGAAGCCGACAATCCCTGTTCGCGCTGAGGCTAGTATAGTACTTTTCTTAAACATGCAATGAAATAAAATACAATTATATTTATATTTTTTTCCACTAAAACGTTATTTTATGTAATTTTCCCTCTCGCTTTCATGTTAAGGGGATGCATCGAAAATTTAAGCTATTTTTAGTGAGATTTTTGTCAAATCTAGCATATGAAACAGGCTTGTTTTTAGATATGTGTTTTTTGACTATATAACCTATTTAGTGAATAACGCGGAAACATGTTTGTTGTAAATTTCCTCGATAGAAAAGTAATCCGAAAACGCGTCTTCATTTTCCGTTTTTTGTCTAGTTTGTACAAACGACAGATTAATAAACGGCTAAATTATGTAGAAATAACATTTTCCCTTTATCTTTTACGTGATTAACTTAAATGTTAACAAAACATAATAATATCTTCGATTTCATTGTACTTTTACATCTGGCATTTACGCCAATAAAACCCCAAGCATGAAGTTTTTAATTAGTTTTCCCTTTCTTTGATGCGCGCGAGCAATAAATGCGTCCCTTATTACAAATTCCGCCCATTCGCCAGTTCGGCCTTTTGAAGTGGTTTACATTAGTAAACCACTTCAAAAGGCATTCCTTGACGATGCAGGCCCTTAAACTGTATTTGAGTGAGCGAGATGGCGCAATACGAACTTCGAATATAGAATTTCAGAGCAGCCCCTCAGCTTAGCGGCTCGGCTATTCGAATTTTGAAACGTACTATACGTTCTTGATTCAGTTCGTTAGTTTAAATACTACGTTCAAAATTTAAATAAAGGGTTCGTCCAGAAATCATGTGATCGTTTATGGGGGGGTGGGGGGGGGGGGTCAGAATAATATCACAAACGATCACGATAGGGGAGGCGAGGTCCGAGAAGACATCACGTGTAATTTTTTTACACAGCAGGAAAGTCAAAAAATAACGAAATAACTCAATTACTAACTTAATCCAAACTTAGTCCCAAAAATACACGTGATCTTGAATAGGGGGGAGGGGTAGCGTTATAATCACCAAATATCACCAAGAGGGAGGTGAAGTGATGACATGATTTCTGGACGAGCCCAATAGCATGGAAAAAATTACTTGTCCAACAGTTTGAAGTGACTGAGAAAGACGACTTTGTGACGGTGACCGTGTCGGGAGAAAACTGCGATTGCGTCCTCTACAACAACAGGAACAACACCATGGAATACGCTTACGATGTCGCCACTAAACACGTTAAGGTACCTATGAAACGTCTTAGTCTTATGCTGCGCAGACACCGATTCCTGTGAAAGTTTCTTAGAACACGGCTACTGCGCACCGATAAGTCATGCGCCGCACACCCAGAAACGTCGGTTGTATCAAACTGTATCTATCTTCCAAGTTAAACCCCAATTTCACCATGCCCTGTTAATTTGTAACTGGGAACACATATCGAATGGTCTACCATTTTTTAAGTTGACGACATTTTGGCTAAGATGGTTGACGGCCTATGAAGCTGGCGGTCCCGTGTTCGGATCCCTGGAGGGAAGTGTGAGTGGAAGTGTTTGTATGTTGAGCTCGAATGTTTTTCCTGGATCTTGGATGTTGTCTATGTATTGAAGAATTATAATTTAACAATCTAAATATTAATCTAATAGTATGGCCTTGACTTTTTTCACCGATTCAAAGCAGTACACCCACGTTTCGACACCTATCATCTATACTATCCTAAAGTTGTTGTGTCGTTGTGGCTACGTCACAATGCCCCCCCCTCCTTCGTCATGCCCAATGTAATGACGTAATTTATGAATAGCGCCCTAGCGTCAGCACCGGAGTATGACTTACTTGCGTGGCGATGGATAGATGTGTGTGTGAATGTCTGAGATTCTGTGAGAAGATAGATGCTAGCCAATCGGCTGTACCTATATAATTAGATATGTGCTTAGTTAAGCTTAGTTTAGGGATCTATATCGGAATCCCAGTCCTTTGTCATAATGTATCGTTTGTCTTAATGTATCCTTTTGTCCCAATGTACCGCTTGTCCTAACGCATTTTTTTATGAAACTGTAAACTTTTCAGGATTGTTATGAAACAAAACTAACCTAACCTAATCTATACGATGATCTTTAAAAAATCCTGAAGAATTTACGGTTTCTGAAAAAAATGCTTTAGGACAAAAGATACATTAGTACAAACGACCCTTAGTTTAGTTTTGTTTCATGACGCATTGGTGGTCACTGTAATGTCATGTTAACATGTTTAAATAAATTGCAGATGTACAAGTACATAGGCCTGGACCCAGGTGTGTACCGAGTTCGAGTGCACCCCAACAAGCTGGTATCTGTACAATACAAAGACTTGTCAGCGCCTGTGTTGGTGTCTGTGGCAGTCTCGAGCGTCGAGATGCTGTTCAAATATGGATTTTCAGAAAAAAAGAGCAACACGTTAAAAGATACTGAGCCACAGCCCAAAGGTAAGCGGCATATCGTCGGCTAAAGTCGCAAACTTTACTCCATTTTTTTTCAAAATAATGTTTCGGCAGGATCTATATCGGAATCCTAAAAGTGCCGAAACGGGTCTCCTTCGGAATCCCTAATGTCGTTTGTCCTAATGTATCATTTGCCATAACGCATTTTTTTCAAAAACCGTAAACTTTTCAGGATTGTTATAAAACAAACCGAACCTAACCTAATCTATATGACGATCTTTTAAAAAACCCTGAAAAAATGCGTTATGGCAAATAATACATTTGGCAAACGATACATTAGGGATTTCGAAGGAAACCCGTTTTGGCACTTTTAGATACTTAAAATCTGAACGCTTATAATGGGAAAACCCTTAAATTCAAATTCAAATTTCTTTATTGTACACGAATATCATAATGGAGTAATACAAAAAACAATTTTCCAGAGTAAAAACTTATGACAAAACATGCACCTAAAACTTTACCCCCTACACTAGGCGCGGGGGCCTAATGCTAGGAAAATCCGTTTAAATTTAAAAACCGAAACAAATAACCTCGCAATAACCGACCGCCATATTGTAGAACTTTTTTGTGCCTCCAATGAAATTTGATCTCATGGAGATAAGAGGTTTGCGAATTTAGCCGATGATTTATTCCAGTCATTTTATGGACAAGCCAAGGACCCTATTATGATATTTTTCTTTAATCCAAATTTTACATTTCGCAGAAAAGCAAAGGAATTGGAATCCATTAATTTGACTTCTAATATTCTTATATATACGAAGATGGAAATAATGAAAAACTTCCAAGACTTCGACTGGATTTCAACCAGATGCTTGCTCTGTCAACTGAGCTACAGAGTCCAGTCAGCTAGTCTTAAAATTTGATCACTATTTGTTACAATTTCTTTGCATTACGCTTTATTAACCCAGCACTCTAGCACTGCACAAGGCATTGGTACAAATCCAGTCGGAGACAAGGATTCTTTTCTTTTTTTTTTTAGCAGCGGCACCTATTTAAAATAAAATAAATAAAATATTAGGGGACAATTTTATTATACACAAATCGATCTATTCCCATAGTAAGCTCAATAAGGCTTGTGTTATGGGTACTAGACTACGATATATTTAATAGCTGCCGTAACATAGTGCTACATATTTAGCCAGGGAAGTTAGTATTAACATTTTTTCAGGTTAATTCTAAAAATCAACCTTAGCTTTTAAATTTGAAAGTTTATTTTTCTTACGCTGCTATTCTATTCTAACTTATTTACACAAGAATAGGGCTGCCATCCGTCCGAGTTTCCCCGGATTTGTAGTTTGGAGGCTGTCAGTGGCCGTCCGGGCGGGCTTTTAAAATGTGTCCGGGTAAAACTCGGACTCTTTTTGTATCAAGGACAACCTTATTAAACTCTTTAAAATCTAACATATCCGGGGAAAAATGCAATTTCCTCCAAATATCAGTTTTTGAAGTTTGTATCCGGGTTCGGCTACACTTGAGACGGCAGCCCTACACAAGAAAGATAGTTTTTGCACTTTTTTTGTTCTTTACTGTATGACTGTGCACGTACCTACTTAATATTATTTTCTACCTCAATGAAAAGCGGCGCCTCCCGACACAGGCATTATCATGCTTAATGGGAGATTCCATTCCTTGTGTTATGTTTATGTAATTAAGTGTTTTTATTAAATAAAGAATTTCTTGATACTTTTTGTACTTGTTTCGGTTTTTAGTGTATGACTGTGCACCTGCTTAATATTATTTTTTACCTCAATGAAGAGGCACAGGCATTATCATGCTTAATAGAAGACCCCTTGTGTTATGTAATTAAGTGTTTTTTATGACATATATATATTTTATATTTTTAACCGTTACGTAAGCGACAGGATCGTGAAATATCTCCAATGCTTACTTTTCATGTTACAGACACCACACAACTATACATTATAGTAGCCGTTCGAGAACCCAAGAACTTGGTATTAGTAAAGAATGTCTCTATTCTTACAACGGACGATGATGTCATATCCACATATAGGCTCGTAAAAACTGCAAAGGATGATGTCTACCGAACGAAACACCGACTTGTCATTCCTAAGGAAAAGATGATGAAAATTAAGGTAAGAGACTAAGTTTTATCTAATAATAGACGGAGAGAGAATAACGTCTTTCGCAAACTACGCCTTAAACGCGGAGCCGGCCAATAAGCGTAATTTGTAATAAAGGACGCATTTATTACTCGCGCGCATCAAAGAAAACTAACTACACTACATGTTCGGGGTTTTTGGCGTAAGCGCCAGATGTTAAAGTACAATGAAATCGAAGATATTATTATGTTTTGTTAACATTTTAAGTTAATTACGTAAAAGAAGAAGATTTTGACATAATTTAGCCGTTTATTAATCTGTCGTTTGTACAAACTAGACAAAAACCGGAAAATGAAGACGCGTTTTCGAAAAACTTTTCTATCGAGGAAATTTCGCGGAAGAGATTACATAGTAAAAGAACACATAACAGAAAACTAACCTGTTTCATATACTTACTACATTTGACAAAAATCTTACAAAAATATAACTTTTTTTGTTTTTTTCTCTAAAATCCTCGATAGAAAAGTTATCCGAAAACGCGTCTTCATGTTCCGTTGTAAGCATGTAGTGTATTAGCTTTCTCTTTCTTTGATGCGCGCGAGCAATAAATGCGTCCCTTATTACAAATTCTGCTCACTAGCCCGCTCGGCATATGGAGCGTGGTATACGTGGTTGGACGATGCAGGCCGTACTACACACAAGTACTGTTCAGTGCTCACTGGTGGAGGGGTTGACACGCTCGACACGTAATGAAGAGGTACCGGGTTTGAGTCCTGGTGTGACCATGTGCGAGAGCATATTTTTTCCTTACGCTTTGACTTGTATATATGTCACAATAGATATTAATGTGGTGCTAGTTTTCCCACATTAAAAACACAGAAACACAAACAAAATGTGTTTCATAGAAATACTTTCTATGTATTTAAGTATTATAATTTCGCCACCTAGTACCTATAGTACAAGCTTTGCTTAGTTTAGGACTAGGTTGATTTGTCTAAGATTGGTCCCTTATATTTATTAATATGAATCTATACTATTTTAAAGTTGTAAAAATGAAATGTTTGTATGTGTCGTTGTGTCTTCATCACACCAAATCGGCTAAACGGATGTCAACTATTTTTGTTACACGGCTAGCTGGACTAGCTGGGTATCTCCAGATGGTTATAGGATACTTTTTACTCGACTATGCAAAAGAAAAAAAGAGGGTGTTACGACTTTTTCTCCTCCGCGAACAAAGTTGCGGGCGCCTTCTAGTTAATTATATTATTTTTAATTTATTATTATAACGATTGCATAAAATACTATTATGTAGGCTATGACGATGCAAAAGCGATAAAAAAATCTGATTTAATAAATATTTCTTTGTCTTTAATTCCAGATAGCAGGCATACTACAGGATACGTTTACAAAGGAAATCGAACGTATTTCCACACGAATATTCAGGCCTTATAAACGTGAAATGTCCTCAGGAGATTTGACTACAAAAATAAGAACCACGACTACTACGCAACGTAAGACTACAACGTCAATTGAAATTACAACTGGTAGCAGAAACTCAGTTAAAGCCCGACCAGGAAAATAAAATACCTGCTCTGGTGGCGTTAAATTAGCAATGATTATAGCAAACACTAAGTATGTTGTACCTACCACTCATGTTGACAAGGTCGGAGATGTTATTTAGAGAAATAGTGTCTAATCCTTCAGACTTTCTATTCGACAAATACTTCATCATATTTTAAATCACTTTTCATATGTGACTTTTAATAGTTTTCGGCATTTTAACGCTCAAATAACTCAAAATATCCCAGAAATAGACCACGCACAATCAACACCTCACTTTGACAGCAATTAAATGCTAGAATTAAAAACAATATTTAATGGCAGCAATGACTTTAATGACATATTACAAAGTACTCTGTGTTAATGAATTCTCTAAAGTTACTATTGCCAGTTGAAGAAATTAGTTCCAATAGTTTTCCGCAATATGGCGAAGTTTTTTATTTTCCTGGCCGGGCTTTACAGGCCACCCACTTAAATGTGCGTCCACACTTGTATCATTTGCTCGTATCCGATCACTGTGGCGTGGCATGACTGCGTATCGCACTGCTCGGACGCTCACTGTCGGCGGGGCGACCACGCCGTGCTTGTCCGATCTAAGTGTGTGATACGCGTAGCAACATGGATTTCGAGCGATTGGATCGGCACAATGTCCAAACGCGTGATCGTGACACGCAATCATGCCACGCGACGAAGATCTGACCGGGCAAATGATACAAATGTGGACGCACCTTAATGGAGTCTCCGCCTGCGGGGCTTCTAGTTAAATAATAAACTAGAAGGCGCCCGCAACTTCGTTCGCGGAGGATAAAATGTCATAACCCCTTTTTTTTCCTTTAGCGTAGTCGGGTAAAAAGTATCCTATAACCATCTGGAGATACCCA
The DNA here is from genome assembly GCA_905404275.2 of Hedya salicella. Lineage (NCBI taxonomy): Eukaryota > Metazoa > Arthropoda > Insecta > Lepidoptera > Tortricidae > Hedya > Hedya salicella. The sequence goes on from FR990120.1 coordinate 3,684,435, forward strand.
GCTAGTCCAGCTACCCGTGTAACAAAAATAGTTGACATCCGTTTAGCCGATTTGGTGTGATGAAGACACAACGACACATACAAACATTTCATTTTTACAACTTCATAATAGTATAGATTCATATTATACTAACCATCTGTGTACCTAGTGTCCCTATCTGATTGTTAGCTTAAGTTTACATCTAGTTTCACAGTGTATTAGATCTAAGTCTGTAATGTTGTGTAAATATACTTCTAGATTGGGAGATACCCAGCTACCCGTGTACCAAAAATAGTTGAAATCCGTTTAGCCGATTCAGCGTGATGAAGCCACAACGACACATACAAACATTTCGTTTTTACAACTTAATAATGGTACACGGGTAGCTGGGTTATAGGACTTTTTACCTGACTAGGCTGAAGAGGAGTTATGACTTTTTCTCCTCTGCGAACGAAGTTGCGAGCTCCTTCTATACAATATAAACGGCCGTATCTATAAAAATCCAATGTTATCAGAGCCCTAATCATAAGCGAAATGTACGGAATGCGGGGTTATTTTATACTGGTTAAAGAAAATTACATAGATAGACAGACATAAAAATGTAAGATTTTCAGACTATTCTCACAAGTTCACCTAATTTCAAGTTTCTAGGACAAATGGAAGTACCCTTTATAGGTGTTCATTCCACAACACTTTGTATGGAAACACCTATTTTAATGCCTGGATCTTTTTTTTATGGCATAGGGGGCAAACTAGCAGACGGGTCGCCTGATGGTAAGCGATCACGGTCGCCCATAGACACTTGCATCACCAGAGGAGTCACAAGTGCGTTGCCGGCCTTTCAGGTGGGAGAACGCTCTTTTCTTGAAGGTTTGAAGATCGCATCGGTCCGGAAATACTGCATGCGGCAATTTATTCCACATTTCAGTCGTGCGAGGCAGGAAATTTCTAGAAAAACGCACAGTGGTGGACTGCAAACCATCTAAGTGATCTTTTGATTACTTTGACTTAGAACTTTGATTTTTTTACAGCTTCAAGGGATCACTTATTTAAGAATTTCATAATAATTTCAGCTTGATCGGCGTTCGTGAGAAAAAAGGTCTTGACAGACGGACAAAAAAGTAATCCTGCATGGGTTTCGTTTTCACCTTTCGAGGGAAAGCGGGGCTAAACGTGCCGATTTTCACAAAATACCAAATTGATCAATCGAAAATGATTATTGACGTTTCTGAAGAGTGATATTGTTTTGTGCATCGTTAAACAGTTTTTTTACCAAAAGTTTGATCGGAACGGAACAACTAAACCCGCTATGGGGCTGGTTGTTCTGTCATTTTAAGTACGAACTTATCCTTCAAAAATTAACTTCCACTTCACACAAGCAAACAGAGTGTTTTTTAGTTCGTCAAAATATGTGATTTATAGATTATACTGTACTGTAAAAAATTAACAAAAAAAAACTAAGGCAAAAATATATTATTACATGGGGTGGTTTGTTCCGTCGATTTTGTTTTTTTTTTCCATAAACCACTCTACCATAATGGAAGCAGCTAAAACGGCACCTGTAACGGCATATTATTTTTTATTTATTTTATTTTTATTTATTTAATTCATTAAATTCCACAGTATTACAGTTACACCAAAGCACTGTTATCATAACGTTACTTTGAGTTTACCACTGACATATGCTTTTATTCCATTGAATATATACTTTAACACTAATTACAAGAGGGTTTCTATTACAAACAAACGACGTTTAGACAGTGTGTAAATAATATAAACTTTTTTACATTAGTGTCTCTTATACATATCGTCGTCTAGTACCCATAACAGAAGCCTTATTGAGCTTACCATGGGAGTAGTTCGATTTATTTATTTTATTTATTAATTTTATTTAGTGTTAAATCGAATATCCAATGGCACAAAAGCATATGTCTGTTGTAATCTCAAGTAATCGTACTGTACAAATAGGAATAATGATAAAATTTTAATGATAAGTCCATCATGAATATTAATAAAAAACTTTGTACACGTATTTTTTCTTTTTTCATATAAATGAAAAATAAAGTAGATACATTGAGTGACATCACGAGCCCCCACTCCTAAATTTTAATGAGATTTATCTCAGTATTTTTTTTTTCAAAAAGCAAGATACCTGGCTGTGGCGTAAAACCACGCTGCTGTGGACGGTATTTTTACCCAAGTTATCGCAGAGACAATAATTCGGAGTTACTCACCTGCTGCTGGGATGGTGAGCTTCGCGAGGCCTCCACGACTGCATCAGGGGTTTTACACGATACCGAAAATACCAGTTTATTATTAAGAGGGTGTATACCTGCTTAACTGGCAACGTCGCATATTTTTTGGTTTTTCTTGATTATTTTGAGAAATGTGTATGTAACTTGAACATGTTTTCAATTCGTTCATTACGTTTTCGGTAGATAAGCTGGTACAGTGAAATTTCATGATATTGCCACAACCAAAGCTCTAAAAATGAATTTAAGTCTATATCTTGTTTTGTAAGAAAATTGAGGCAAAAGCGATGAGTACATGAATCAAACACAATATAAATCCTAAAAATCTAGGGCATGTATTGAACATATCTTTAAGTTTCATTCAAATACCACAAAATAATGAAGTGAGAAGAAAAAATATGCGACGTTGCCAGCTAAGCGGGTATAAACGCTCTTAATTTTCATGCGCACGGCGCTGTTACACTTTTTCACGCTCTGACACTACTAACTCACTGACGGACGAATTTGAATGTGACAATGCTATCACATCTTGTAGACACACATTCTCATCTATGTTGTAGACTGCCAGCAATTCCAATATTATTGAAGGTGCAATAGCTTGGGTTTTTAATACTGAATGTATATTGAACAGTGCGACAAAAGGATGCCTCTAAAAATAAAGGGGAAAATGTATAAGACCGCAATTTGTCCTGCTATTTTGTATGGGACAGAGTGCTGGGCTCCCACCAAACAACATCTCAAAAGTTGCACACGACTGAGATGCGTATGCTACGCTGGTCAGCGGGCGTCACCCGTCTCGATAAAATAAGAAACGAATATATCAGAGGTAGCTATAAAATCGCCCCCATTGATAAAGTTCAAGAGAAACGTTTACGCTGGTATGGACATGTCATCAGACGACCTACAGACCACATGGTGCGAGTGGCCCTAGACATACCGACGACGAAGCGTGGGCGCGGAACATCTCCTGCCACCTGGCTAACGACGGTCCAAAAAGACACAAGCGGAAATGAACCCAGAAACCGCTCAAAATGGAGGAAATTGACAAGGAGAGCCGACCCCAGACAAAGGGAAAAGGCGCAGGCAGATGATGATGCATATTGAACAGTGGCCAATATTTTTTTATCATCTAGCTGTTGGACTAATTATAATTTTGATTTTTATTCTCAGTCATCATGCCTATTGCTCCGTTTTTTAGTTGCGTTCCTGTTCTCATCGGTACAACTTACCCCCGGCACTTTTAACCCCGCTCTCGCCTCCGGAACCCTAAATACACGCGTATTTCTCTTACTGCAGGCACTTTTTCGTATAAAAGTATAGACGGTGTACTGAAATTAATTCATATATTTCAGAGGCACCAGCGATCCCACCAAAGATAGATAAAAATCTCGAAAACCAGAAATGTGAAGCAATCCCCGCTTCTGACCCTCAACGTGTCTACTTCTTATGCATCCTGAGCTGCCCGTAAGTGAAGTTTCTCAAAGTGGTTGATATTTTTTTAATATTTCATTGAACTTCGTTGACATATCATTTCATTGAAAGCATTTTTGTCTGAAACCGTTAATAATATAGGATTAATAAAACAAAAAAAATACATACATACAATCACGCCTTTTTCCCATTACGAGGTAGGCAGAGACTACCTCCTTGCACTTGCTACAGTCCTGGCATACAACTGCCGCTTCATCAACATTCATTAATCTCTTCATTTTGTGCTGTCACAACCCTTTCGCTTTGTCTCATTCACACACAGAATATCAATATTTCTCGCATCCATCACCTGACATGCTTCATCTATTTTATCATTCATGCCTCCCCTTACATTTAACGTAGCAAAGCGGCTCTCCATAGCCCACTCTTCGCTCTCGCTGGGACCGAGACGTGATGGGTTGCGAACCACATCGCCGCCATTTGCGTTCCCACGAGGACCTAGGGATAACATATTCGAACCCAGCAGAGCCCCGCATACCAGGTAAGGGTTTAGCCTTATTCTGGGATCACAAGTCCCAGGGCAATTCGGTCACAAAAAAATGATTGTCTGTAAAGTCGGTTTACGGACGACAATTTTATGTAATAACGTCATAAGAATACCGGAACCACAATTATACTACGACACCTATGTTTTGTCTCTACCTCTCTCCCTGCCTAATATGAGTACATTTACAGCCATTTTAATCGAAATTATCAATGCTGCTCTTGTCGTACCGTATTTAAGTCGGGCAAAGCATAAAAACCCTTACGGCGAGGACAGATGCTGAGAATGCACCAGAAACAATTAGAGAACCAGGCATGTTTTAGTCTGTATTAATTTGTCAAGGTTCTTTTATTTTGCACTAGTAAGTACAGACTTACTTCGTAAGCTTAGGAGAAAAAAAAGGCAAATCCTTTTTAGGGTTCCGTACCAAAAAGGTAAAAAAGAAACCCTTATGGTGCGACTCTGTCTGTCTGTCCGACTATTAGAGAGCCATATCTCAAAAACTACTTATGCTATCTATTTGAAATTTAGTATATTTATAAACATGGTCAGCCCACATGTATTGCAAAGGAAACATTTTAAAATATATTTTTATATTCTAAAAAAATGACGTATATGAGGGAGGGGTGGGGGGGTGAAAATTCAGTCTAGCTCCTAGGTCAAGTAGGATATCATACGATTATTACTCATTGAAATAAAACAATTTCAATGAGTAATAATCGCGGAAACAGAAGATTTTTTTTTTATTTGTTTCATTGTGAGTAGATTTTGTTTTATTAAGGAAAATGTGAATAAAAACACCATTCCCCCCTTTATCTCCGAAGTTTACCAAGCGAAAAATCTGGAATTGTACACGAAAATCATAACCATATATATCTATCTATCTTGCTTTTTTTTTAATCACCAAAAATCATTTTTAAATAACCCGGTTTGATTGAGTTTGCCCCTCATTTGTATGTGACGCCATATATACCAGAGGCAAACTTAACTCAAGCGGCAAGTTAAGTCAGAATAAGTGAAACTTTGTACGGAACCCTAGGTGCGCGAGTCAGACTCGCACTTGTCCGGTTTTTTCTAAGCCGCAGAAAAAACTGTATTTTTTTTCTGACAATAAGGAGGCTTATTCTAACCTATAAACAAATTCAAATATTTTATTGCTTGGTATGTGTGTACAGTTGTCTTACAATAAATAATAGTTTCATTAGTATCTTCCATATCCTCCCTCATGGAGACGTGGAATATTGAATTAATATATATTTATATCTAAACATTCTCGATTTAAATTGTCAATATTATAACTATATAACAAAGATTTTTATATCATCAGTTCATTAATTAAAACAAATTTTACATTATTATATTTAAAACATTCATTATAATATTTTGCATTATTTAATCAGGTCCACTTTCATAAAATTCACTTAGACTGTAATAGGAATGCTTAATAAGCCAATTATACAGTTTGCGCTATGGTTTTGGGTAACAATATTTCAAGTAAGTATTTAAAAAATTTCATCCATTCCCCATTGCCCCACTTGACCTTATTTAATTAATTTCCCTGTATCCTTTTTAAGGTGTTTATTTTTTATTTTTACAGGATTATCGAAGGTGAACCACGGCCTGAAGTAACGTGGACAGTCAGTCCCGATGCCACAACAGACCCCGGATTTGACAACCAGTGGACCAGACTGATCGGAGAAACCCTGAAATGGATAATGAGGAGAAACCATGAAGGCTCCTTCGAGGACCGGAACTTCGTCTGTAAAGCGACGAACGAACATGGACAAGACGAGTACAGTTTCAAAATGCGTCATGTTGATGATGGTAAGATAGTTTTTAGGGTTCCGTAGCCAAAATGGCAAAAACGGAACCCTTATAGTTTCGTCATGTCCGTCCGTCCGTCCGTATGTCACAGGCATTTTACTCAAAAACTATAAGATGTATATTGATGTAATTTGGAACATCGGTGTCTTGTGTAAGCCGCTACTTATTTTGATAGTTAAATAAATATATATATATATATATATATATCTTTAGGGAGGGCACTCCATACATAAAATTACATAAAACATATAATTTACAAAAAAAATCAGCAAATATCAATGTGCGGCACATCATTCGACAGTTTTTAAAAAAACTGTTTCTCTTTTCTATTTTTATTTTAAAGTTTCTAAAAAAATAATAATTTTGTGAATATTTTCGGAAATATTCGCTCCAAAAGTATCAAATTGTGCCCCTCCCCCCCCCCCCTCTATTTTCTAAACGGTATGTTCAAAAAATATGAAAAAAAAAATACAAATATAAAGCTCAATAAATACTTTCAACGAAAATTATTTTCAACATGATCGGACGTACCGTTTTTAAGTTATTGCCGAAAAACTGCGCTTCTCAGCAAAAGGACGTAAGTGCCGGGGAGATACGCTCTTTTGTTAGTGTTTTTTTTTTCATATCGTATTTTTTTCATCTGTAGTGCATTTTTTGTATAAACGGCTGCGGAACCCTACGTTGAGCATGGTCCGACATGCTCTTGGCCGGTTTTTATAGATTTATAAATAAATAATAAATAGATTATATTCAATTACTTTATTTCATAATCAAAATTACATTTTGTAGGCCAAATTTTAGAGTAGCGCTACTTTGGTGGGTAATTACATTTTAGTCAATTTACACGAATTAAAATTACGATCGTCAAATAGCTATACTTAATGGGAATGTGACAGATGAAAAAGTTACATGTCATTATCTATTAATTATTTATGATTTATGATAAACTGATTTAAAAATATGTTAATAACTAAACTACATAAAAATGATAATATCACCTACATGGGATCGTCAGAGAAGTACCAAAAACTAAATAAAACAATACTAAATATACACAATTTATATATCCATATATTCCTTCACGGAATATAATGGATTTTTCAATAAAAACTTTTTCAATTGTCGTATGTCAATAATAGATACAAAATACTAGTTACAAAGTACTATTTTATTTATTATATTATATATAATTATGTTTGTATCTCACATTGAGTCACGGGCTCGTACGTCCCGGATTTTTGAGAGGCTTGCGTGGGGATATGGATCCAACACGTACAGGGCCTTTCGAGAAGTTTGCTGTGGCTGTACTTCTGCTGGGACTCGCTTCTGATCATATCAATAAGAGAATACGTCCATGAGCAGGTCCCAGCAGATGTTGGAACTATTGCATTTTAAGGAAAGAGATGTCGGGCTATGAAATTGTAGTTTGGATGGACTTTTTTTTGTCTATTGCAATAGAAATATGTCACCCGCCATAACCACCAAATTGATCGTTATCTGTGGCGGGTGGTGACTCGCCACTCACTTGATGGACCCCGTAATTGCCGTCAAACAAGACAGCCGGAAGCAACACGGACGTGAGGTCTCAGGGGCGTCGAGAGGTGTGCTGCGCTTTCTCCAAGGTTACGCGCGGCGTTATGCCTTTTAACACTTCCACCCCTGGAGCATATAGCTCTAACGCTCCTCTCTGGACAGCCAATGATGGCAAGCCAGAGCTGAGAGTCCTACGGGTCCTCTTGGGTATCCACTCCGGCCGATGAAGACACACCGTAGGCGAGGCCCCTGACCGACTCTCTGGAGATCTCGGGTCCGTGGGGTCGTCACTCCCCAACAGCTCGCCACAAGCTGCCCTGCGGCCATATTATTATTATTATTATAAATAACCACCACCAAAATATCATATCAATTTATTACAAGATAAAGGTGGGGCTATACGTCATTTCAAATTGGGGGGGGGGGGGGGGGGGGGGGGGGCAGGACATCGGATGATGGTAGCATAAGGAAAGGGGGGGGGGGTCATTCCCAAGATGACATCATCATTCGCATCTTTAAAAAGTGCTTCAATGGGTAAAAAAAGGAATGCAATTCGTGTTTCCATAAACCGTTGCTAAAAACGCATTTTTTGAAAATGAAATCATTAACACGCTTTTATTAGGTCGACCTGTATTGTACGTATTATGACGCTTGGATGATTTTAGAGAGAGGGGCGTCAAAAACGTTAACAATAGATGACGTAATTTGTGAACAGCCCCACCTTTACCTTTTAAAAAATAGGCTCAGCGCAATTAGAATTTAGTCATCATTTCTGTTGTTCCGATTGCCCTTATATTTGTTTTAGACGGCGACGGAGACTATGTAGCTGAGATTGAGAAGAAAGAAGAAAAGAAGATTACGGTTACTGAAGGGGATGATGTGGAAATAGTATGCGAGTGAGTCATAATATGTCACTAGTCAGTCGCCTCCCCCACCCCCTCCCTGGTGATCTGTGGTGAGGGTATAAGTGACCCCCCCACTCACCCTCCGCCACATAACCCCACGTGTATTAATGCACTCTTAAAAAATATTTTACTTAGACCTTGGGTTTATTTTCGTTTTATCGTACGTAAATGCGTTATGCAAACGTACCTCTGAAGAATAGTCTCTTCTTTTGAGGTATAGAAAAGGGTGTTGTCGGTTTCGCAGGTACAGTAAAAAATACACGTGAAGTCACCTTGTACCCTCCATCCCCCAACAAGATCAGTCGTGAGGTTTTCATGAGCCCCCATCTCCCTCCTACCCACCAATTTGGAGCCTCGTGTGATTTCTAGATGAACCATAGAAGGATGCGAGACAACTGCGTTCGACTATTTCTGTCCGAAATGTAAGAGATCGTGCCTTCGTGTCGTGATCGTGCTAGGGATAAAATATTCGAACCCAGCAAAACTCCACATACCAGGTAAGGGTTTAGCCTTATTCTGTGGTCACCAGTCTCAGGGACTCGCCTCTAGCCGCGCATTCATCGGCACGGCATACCTTGGATTGGCGGGATAGGAGGAAGGATAACAGGGTAAAGAAAGGAATTGTACGAATTTAGACAGGAGAAAGGGTTAAAGGATACTACTGTCTCGGAAGACTATGTATGAGCCAGTAGCAGCTCGGGGAGCCGGGGTCGCATACCCGTATACCATAACAAAAATGGCGGAAAGGCAACTTCATATGAGTAATCCCTGACCGAATGAGCCTCCTTATTGTCAGAAAAAAAATACAGATTTTTATGTGGCTGTGGCAAGAATAACAGTACATTTACAGCCATTTTAAAAAATATCAATGCTGCATTTGCCGTACCGTATAAGTCAGGTATATAGGCCCACCGTCACCTTTTCATCTTTTTTCTAAGCCACAGAAAAATCTGTATTTTTTCTGACAATAAGGATGCTTATTCCTACCTACTCGTATAACCAAAATCTCAAGATTTTTGAAAATTTTCATCCATTCCCCATTATATTGCAAGGACGGTAATTTACATTATTTCGGTTTCATAATTTTTAAAGGCGTTTTTCAATAAAAAGATACGTCATGATTGTTTACCCCCTTTTATAAGTGTAGTGAACGGTTCCGCAGCCGTTCACACAAAAAAACCACTACAGATAAAAAAACACTAAATAATTAGTAAATTAGGCGCACATTAACAACAAAAAACAGTTTTGTAATGATTTTGCTCAGTTTTACACAAAAACAACATAACTTACAAACAGTTTACGAAAACAGCATAAGCACTAATATATATAGTTATAGCTTTATTGTTTTTTAAGGAAAAGAAATATCACTAAAAGGTGACTAAAACAAATAAACATGTATTCCGTATTTTGTAGCTGTAAATCAATATAACATCCTGAATATTTGGCTATAATAGGTATTTTGAAAAAAAAATGTTTAATTTTCTAAAAATTATTTCTAATGCAGTTATATTGTTTTTGTAAACATCCCTTCAATTATATGATATGACATGTTATGGTATCATATGAAATGATATGATGCGATACTATATGATGTGATATGATATGATATGATATGATAAGATATTAAATATAAGAACACATCTTTATAGGATCCCGAAAGTCAGAAGAGTAAAATGGTCATTTAAGAAAAAATATGGCCGCGGATCAAAACGCTTCCGACCTCTCGACGACACCGGGAAGACGTTGTACCGCGACTCAGTTACAAAGGAAGAAGCGGGTTTTTATCAGTAAGTAAAGTCCTAAATATTTACCTATAAGTGCGTTGAGGTAAGATGGAAGTATGGTCAAGACTGAAACTTTAACGAAAATGCTCTTAAAAGCGTTGAAATAGAGTGAACCTTTCAAATTTCCCCCTACCTCCGTCGTACCCCAACGCACCCTCAATCAAAGGCCTCTTAGTCTTTACAGACTATTGAAACAGTGTCATGTCGGAAAACAACGTTTTTCGTGGCTATGTAAGCCAATACGGGAACGGCACACGCGACCACAGGCTTGACAGATGTAAGAATGGCCTGTGCGCGGTGAACCAGTGCCGGGCTGATGTCTTTTGGCACGTTTGGTTGCGAGTGTTTTGAACTATGCCTCATCCAAAATCTTGCGGCCATCCGAAACCAGTTTGCGCCATTTGTCCCTATCTACTGCGCACTCCTCCCAGTTGTAGACACGGATGTCAAACGCTTGCATGTCACGCTTGGCACAATCTTTATAACGGAGCATTGGGCGACCGATGCTTCTTTTGGCGTTAGCTACAGCACCGAGCATAACACGCCGCGGCAAACGTAATGGGTGCATGCGATGCACATGGCCTAACCAACGGAGTCGCCTCTGTTTCAGCAGTGCAAAGAGGCTGGGAAGCTGTGCGAGCTCAAGCACCCTTTCGTTTGTGACCCTATCCTTCCAGCTAATACCCAAGATGTTACGGATACAGCGCATATGGAAGGAGTTGAGGCGACGTTCATGCCTAGCGTACGACGTCCAGGTTTCAGCACTGTACAAGAGTATGCTCAGAATGCACGTTTGATACACGATCATTTTGGTCTTCCTAGTTAGGAACGCACCCTACTAACACTTATATAGTATAGCTTGACAAGTTCTTTCGCGATCCTCCCATGGACTGCGGACGCAGGGGGGAAAGACAGCGGGGGCGGGAATGAAGTGCGCCCGGCAGTGTGTGCTATTACAATATTTGTACTTAGCCTATCCTAAATATATGTTTTGAGTATATGAACTCAATGCGTAGTTCTTCAAGAAAACATATCAAAACTTATAAAAGTAAAAAGAAAATATAGAATATAAAAAAGCAAAATAGTGATTTTATATTTAAAACAACTTACATACGTTTGATATGCCACCTTATAAGAACCGTGTCCCGGTTAAAGTAAATTATTTGGTTTCTGTTTTTATTGAATTGTATCTTTCCGGTCCGTTTGCAATCATTTGAGTGGGAGCGTGACAGCAAGTACCTAACAACACACCGAGTTTAGTAACCATATTGGTTATAACTAACATGTATGGAAATTGTTTTTTCTAGTAATCGTAATCGCAAAGTAAGTAAGATGAGAGTTAGAGCGTGCGGAGGATTAACTGAGGAGTTTGAGGTTGTTACTGGGCTGAAACAGGGAGACTCGCTTTCGCCAATGCTATTTAACTTGACACTCGAATACATCATTCGTAAAATGTTAGAGTATGATGGGGGCGTTGAGTTGAACGGCAAACATAAAGTCGTTGGTTACGCTGATGACTTAGCATTACTAGCACAGAACAGGGCGGACTTAGAAGCCATGGCGAGGATTGTGGAAGACGAAGCAGGAAAGATTGGTCTCAGAATTAACCACCAGAAAACGGAGTATTTCCTAATGAAGAGGTACAAAGATATGAAAGTCAGAAGAGAGGATCTCATAGCCGGAACTGTAAAGTACAAAGGCGTAGATCACTTCAAGTACCTGGGTTGCACAGTAACTGATACCAACCGGCGTGAAGAGGACATTGACCGTCGAGTACAAAATACACTAAGATGCTCTGCAGCGCTCCATCGAGTCCTAGTGTCCAAGCTGATCAGCAGGCCTACCATGATTCGTATCTACAGAACCGTCATTAGGCCAATCTTGATGTATGGGTGTGAAACCTGGACACTAACCCAGAAAGAAGAGAGCAAGCTCTTAGTGGCAGAGAGGAAAGTCTGGCGAAAGATTCTGGGACCAATCCGGAATGAAGACGGGTGTTAGAGGCGGAGGAAGAATAAGAAAATGGAGGACCTAGTGAAGATGCCGAATATAATTGGCGAAGTCAAGGCAGCACGACTTCGTTGGCTCGGTCATTTGGAGAGGATGGGAGAAGTTCGTGCAGTGAAGAGAGCGTATGTGGGCCGGCCCCGCGGAAAGCGTCCGGTGGGCCGCCCGAGATACCGCTGGAGCGATGAGGCCCTCAAAGACTTAACTGCCCTCGGAGTACCCGATTGGCGTGAAGTGGCGCAGAAGAGGGAAGAGTGGCGTTCTCTCGTGTCAGAGGCCAAGATCCTCTTGGGGTCACCGAGCCAGCACAGTAAGTAAGTAAGTAAGTAATCGTATATAGAATACGTGTTATAATGAAGAAATAGGTTGTTTGTAAAGTAGATTTATAGACGATAGTTTTATGTGTTAACGTGTAAGGGGAGTCGACCGCTTAGACCGATCATGCCTATCTATCGCTTGATCCGCGCTCTCGCTTGCACGTGGAACGTGACAATGAGTCACGCTTTTACGTGTGTGCAGCCGGCGTTCATCGATTTATAAGACGTTATCACATCAAAAATATAATTAAGTACATATATTCTTGATCCTACTCGTCTCTTTCGTTTGGCTAAGCCGGCTCGCTCGGCACATTCATATGAATTATAAGCGAGAGCAAGCAAGTAATACTTATATAGATAAAATACTGAGCAACTTGAATTTTCAGTGAGCGAAGGAGCGATTTAGCGAAATCAAATGATACAATTCATTTGAATCACTCACTCGTGAGGTGAAGATAGAGTTCACCTCTTTGTCAGTTCAACGCTAATTTCATGCGCGTCCCGGGACGGACACTGAAGTGTTGGAACTCGTATATCATACACTAAGTCACTCACACACACTAGTGTCATTACACCACGTATAGCACACACTGTCACTACCATTGAGCACTCTTCAGGTCAACACTTCACTTTGATATTACTTCTTTCACCTTGTTGTTTCCACACTTACCACTTTAAAACTGAACTCGGGTACATGTTTGACGCCTTTTTAGGGTTTCAGTAGCCAAATAGGCAAAATCGGAACTCTTATATTTTCGTCATAACCGTACGTCCGTATGTCACAGGCATATTACTCAAAAACTACAAGATGTATATTGATGAAATTTGGAGTACAGGTGTGTTGTATAAGCCGCTACTTATTTGATAGTTAAATAACAAAAAAAAAATTCTAAATGGGCACTCCATTCACGCAACCGAAACTGTTTTTTTTTCTGCTACTAAGATTTTTTACAAAAAAGTATTTTTATTTGAAATGAAATGAAATGAAATTATTTATTTGCTTTAGATATGGTACATACAAAAGATGGTCAAAAACATGTATCTAACCTGTAACACTGGCGTGCAAAAATACATAATTAAATTATTAAAAACAAAATTATTCAAACATTATATCAACATTAAATGTTCAATAAAATTATTATTAACTAGCTGTGCCCGCGGCTCCGCCCGCGTGAAATCCGGTATGTGTCAGTAATTGGCTAATTCACCCCTCTCCCCTGGTGGCGTAACTTGAAGTAAAGTCCAGATAAAATATTATACAATTACCACTAAATAAAACTACACTCCAAAATCAATTGTTCTTCGCCCTTGTTCAAAATTTTGACGTAATTTAAAAGACATAGAGTATATACTTAGTAGGTGTATATCGGACGATACAGTACCACTTTTCTATTTTTACCTCCTTGACTGTACCTATCCAAATCAAGTCCATGGTAAATATCATCCAAATCGGTCCTCCAGTCAAATAATTCTGAGCATGAAAAAGTAAGAAATATATACATAGAAATCCATACTTCCTAACAAACTTTTGAATTTAGGTCTAATATTATTTAGAAGTAAGATTCGAGAGAGAAAACGTGAGGCCAAGTATTTACAATTTATTTACAGTTACGTTTATGTATGCACAACTAAATATGTACATATGTAATTGTGACTGTTTTTGGGAAAAGGTCCCACGTTGTCGATATGGACTTATGAATAGTTCCTAATACTACAGACCAAACGCTATCTTTTGGTGAAAGATATATGTCTCTAGGTGCTATATTTGGCATACTTTAAGGATTTCAAATTAGTCAAAATCATGTATGTAACCTTAGTAGTTTGAATGTTACGCAGGCTTGCTTGAACATAAAAACAGAACGAAAATGTCAATCCTGAATATGGGTTTATTTTCTATATTTATATCACGACACGCAGATTTATCATTAAAATTGTATTTATTAATGTATTCTCATGCTAAAAAAGACAGAAAGAATTCTATGGATTCCTTTAGTTAGTTATTATATCAAAAATATAATAAAAAATGAATTGAAAAGTACAGCATAAAAAAATACGAATAAAAAATAGTAGATTGTTTGACAAGGGACTAAAGTAAGCCATTATGACACGAAGTGATTATTATATATAATTTAAAATCCTTAAAGTATGCCAATTCATTTGATACTAACCACTCCATAACTTCAAAGTACAAGTGTGTTTTTTGCCGTCCCAAACTTTAACCAACGTTTTCTCAATTGTCGCTATTACACTTTTGTAAGTTTGAAGAATTAAAAAAAATTACTATAGCATATAGAGACATAATTTTTTCACCGAAAGATAGCTTATGCTTTGTTATATTACAAACTACTCATAACTTTATATCGACAAAGTAGATTTTTTTCCCTAAAACAGGCACAAATATGATATCGACGATTTTGTTAGGTATTCGACAAAGTGGGACGCTGGGCACTAAACTTTGAGGCCTTAAAAAGGTGCTTAAATTGGAAATTTAAGGGTCGACATCAAAATCATAGGTTTATTATACAGTATGTTCTATCAGTTTTCATTGAAAGTCGATTTTCGGTAGGTTTTGCCATATTTCACTAAACTGCCCGTAAATCCATAACTAAAATCGACAAAGTGGGACGTTTTACTAAACTCACTCACAATTAAATCTACAGTTACATACTCCAAAAATAGGTATGTAGAGTACATTTACATAACATTGACATTTTACAATATTCTTTGTACTCCCCACTGTGAGTCTTCCCGGTGAGCATCAGCACGAACAGCTCCGTGCAGCTGGTGATGCGCGAGCATGCCCCGTAGAGCTGCCCAAGCGAGAATCAGCCCGTGCGCAGGTCCACGCCGGCGGCACGCAGCGTCTGCCCCTGCGACTGGTAGATGGTCATGGCGAAGCAGACGCTCACGGGGAATTGTAGGCGTATGAAGCTCATGAAGTTGCTCGGGATGAGGGGCACGCGGGGGATGAACACGGCTTCTCCGATGCCGCACACCATCAGGATTTGCGCCTCGATGAGGTTTCGCTGCAGCTGCATTACTTTTAGCTTGGTCCCGTTGCATAACTTTGGAGGTGACAAATTCCGAAGAAGCATGACGGGAGTTCTAACTTTCAGGGCAATTGTGTGTGCTGGGAGTCCTGAAACGCTCAAGGAGTTTAGGAACTCCATCGGGTATGTTGTGACATTGCCTTCATCCATGACAGTCTTAATGGAAATATATACTGCCTGTTCACCTTCGATTTCCGCCAATATCCGCGCATTAACGGCTCTCTCACAAACCCAAGAGTTCTCACGTCGCGTCACCGCCTCAGGTCTTCCTAATACGCCTCGAATGTGGTCTTCATCGGACGGAACGATCCTGCATAACGTCTCTGGTAATCGAATGAGGCCGTTGGTATCCTCCAGAAGTTCTTCTCCAACCTGAAGCAGTACCTGGGCGAATTCCTGCACATGTGACCCTCCTTGGTACCACCGAGCCACTTATCTCGTATTTTGTTGTATTATTAAATCAATTATTCAATTAAATTTGTTGATATCCGTACTCCCTCTTCTAAACTTAGAGTTAATTTGGCAAAATGCTTCCTCGGTGGCTTATTTCATATCATAGATAAAGTATTTATTTGAGCGCCACCTGTTAGTTTAGCGGGGTACTCGATAGTTCGTAGGCTCGGGAAACAGCTAGAGTAGGTTTGAGAAAAGTATGCACCTCCTTCCTAGGTAGCGCCATAAGATTCAGGTGCAAACTTAACTCAATCAAGTGTAATGGCTACCCCCCCTTTTAGGGGTTGAATTTTTATAGCCTATACCCTGACCAAAGCCAAGAAGATCGGGAAGACATGGAGTGAAATCAAGCGCGAAGCTCAAGACCGTTCGGGAGAGTCACTGTGGACGCCCTCTGCCCCTTTTAGGGGACACAGGATCATAAGTCATAACCTGACTGGGGATTTTCTCGACAGATTAGTAAAGTTTGCATCAAAATCTGTACAGCCGTTTTCTCGTGATGCGCGTACAAATAAACAGACAAACAGACAAAAATTCAAAAAACTGTTGGAATGTGTTCTGTTATCGATTCTAAGTATCCCCAGACAACTTTTTTGTAATATTTTCCATGTACAGACTTTCGACCCTCTTAAGCTTTATTATATGTATAGATGTATAATTTTACATAAAATGGACAATGAATTACAATAATAAATACAAATCAATAATGAATCATTAAAATAATCCTTAACTGAATAAAATGTCTGTTCTTTTAACCAATTGTACAATTAATTTTTAAATCGATGTAGTTTTAGATCTTTGAGATCGTTTCGTAGGATACTATTTTGTTATTTCATCTCCCCAGATGCCAGCCAGCCAAGCCCGAGCGGACAGAGAGACAGATTGTAGAGCTGGAGGTTTTGGTGCCAGGTACGTTCTACGTGCTTTGACCTTGTAAGTCCTCTGTTTTATTAACACCACCAACGTCAATATCAGCCTTAACAAATTGGGCGAAAATATCTGACGCGTCCTATATACCTAACGACATTGCGCGAATTGCGGCGCGGCAAGCGTTTTATCTGTTCATTGCGCGGTCGGGATGCGCAACGAACTGTGGTTAGTTGGAATTACACGCAATGAATTAGAAAAACCGCTGCCGCTGCCGCCGCTCTATGTCGTGGCCGGGCCGTAAGGCACTGGCCCCACCGCCAGCGAGTAAGCGATGAGCTATCGGCGATTTTCTCGCCGAAGAAAAAAACAAAAGATAATCGCTCCCGTGTAAATAAATCACTGGCTGTTCTCACTGCCGGCGATCTATCTCTCTCTTTTATTTACACGGGAGCGATTATCTTTTGTTCGTTTCTTGGGCGAGAAAATGGCCGATACCTCATCGCTTATCGCCGGCGGTGGGACTAGTGCTTAACGCATAACTGAGTCTGTTATTGAGCTATAGGAGCGGTAAGGGGGAGGTTTTCACAGAACGCCAAGGGACGCATAAGTTCAGTCGGCCGTCAGGCTTGTATACCGAGACAGGACACATCATGTAACGTCACTAGTCACCCCTCCCGTACCGCTCTCATCTCAGAAACAGTCTCAGTTAAGCGTTAGACCTGTGTGCCTACCATGAGCTGAGTTTAAGATCGGCGTTAGCGAGTATCTCGTATCGAGAGTCAGTGCATCTCTCTCGCACGCGCTAATAGTGCCGAAGCGATAGACCGTCATCGACCTCACGATACTCGCTCGTGCCGAACTCATGGCAGGCGCACTGTAACGGCCCTATAGTAATTTTTTTTAGCATTAGTAAAAGGGTAAACAATTTTGACGTGTATTTTTATTGAAAAGACTTTTACGAAATAAGTCACAGCAAATATGTAACAAGGATGGTAATTTACATTATTTTGGTTATATTAGTAATAGTTACTATTTTATTTTATTTAAGGCGTTTTTCAATAAAAAGAAACGTGAAGATCGTTAACCCTTTTTTAATACAAAAAAAGGAAGTATAGAAATAGAGTGACTCCTCTGGTGATGCAAGTGTCTATGGGCGACGGTGATCGCTTACCACCAGGCGACCCGTCTGCTCGTTTGCCTCGTATGTCATAAAAAAAAAGTGTCGTGTCAGATATTATGTGCGCATTGTTGTATCAGATATGAATGCTGGTGACTTCACCAAGTACCTAGGAAAGATTGTGCTTCAGACTGAGACAGAACTTTTTGCGTTTTTGTACTTTGTGAAACGAATGCCGTTTTAGAATAACAATGACTAACTACACGGGAACATAGAAGGTGAAGCATTAGTTTACTCAGATAAGCAAATTCGGTAGTTATTTTAGTCTAATTTTGGTTAAAACTAGAAGCATACAAATAATAATAATAAAAGACATGTAGAGTTTGGCAAGCGAAACATGATATTAAAAATATGCGGCAAATTTGAAAACATTTGACCTGGCAATACGGAATGCATAGAAACGAAGTAGGTTTTATAATTGACAGCTTTTTTAATATGTAAAATTGTTGCCATATAAAGAATTCTTTTTCAAGGTCAATATCATGTTTCTCTGGCCAAACTCTATTCATTTTTTGAATAGGTGCATCGTATGGGATATTTATATTGAAATGAAACTCGGTAATTGTAAATTTTTCATACAAAATGAAGTACGTGTTGCGTAAACTTACGTCGCGACATACATTTAACAATAATTAGTTTTATTTTGTTATTATTTGGGAAATGCCCGCTCATAGTACCTCTCATGTTTGCTGATAGTAGTAGATACTTGTGTGAAGTTTTAATTTAGTAATTTTTGTTCATCAGCATCGAATTAATAGTTTTCCATTTCTTTTTCAGGAGGGTAAGTGCTACCTACTGTTATTTAAAGAAAGAGGTTTTTTTCTAAAGGTTCGCCCCAAAAAACGCTGACGATGCGCTTACGCGGCTGAATCTAAAGAGAAATCGTAGGTATCCTTAAATCGTGACGTGTAAGGGATCGTCCTAATACAACGCAACTACGCGGTTATCGCGACGCGATGGTCGCATCGCTTACTCGTGCGATAATCAATTATATTTATGTTATCATATTTAATTTCAGGTCAGATTACTACGATTATGTACAGAACGATGTCATAGAAAAGAAAAAGCTGAAAGGTAATTATTATGACATCTATTTTTTTTAGTCCAAAAGTGCTTAACAATATGATGGTCTAGCATTTGCCCTCGGCTGCGCCCTCGATACGAAGGTCTAGATACATACACTGTGTCTAGATGCTGCCCCATATAGGAGAGGGGAGGGCATAGTAGGGTAGTTGACGTTTAAACATCCCTAAAAACTAAAATCATGTGATTAATTTAAAAGTTTTAACTTAGAATGATAGCTTAATTCATAGCGATTGACTGTGTATACGTTCATGTTGATAACGTAACTAATATACGAGATGTGAATATAGGTACTTAAATGAAATAAGACAATTGACCCACTATGCCCCGTGCATAGGGGTAATGTGGGGTCGCCTATGCCCACTGTGGGTCATAATAGATAACAAAACGAAAGCAGCGAGGCGCTAACACCTTCAAAATACTGTTTTGTTTTGACTCTTTCTGATACGGTCCATCAACGATGCAATTCTTCGTTTCATGATGGCGTGGCACCCGTCCTTGCGAGTGTTCGCGAATATTCTTGAGACACTGCACCATCTTGGTAGTCTCAACAGCATTCTGAAAGCGTTATTGTATTGGATGCAGGAATTGCAGGAGAAGGTTTTGTCTTGAAAGGGGAAGGTTTTATGAAGATTTTTGGGTCTCATATGCTTGAGATCCATAGCTTTTACCCTGGATCCACGACTGATCCACCTCTTGCACGTCCACAGTGACAACGGAATGGCAGATCAGCTCCTGCCCCTCGCAGTGCCCAGCGCGCGACGTGCTAGTATGCGCGCGCTGCCAGCACGGCGTGCACCGTACTTTCCTCAGCGACTGCCATATGCGCATGTACCAATGCAGACACCCTAAGGATCGTGAGTAAAACTGTTTTATCATCACATATCACATGTTTTCAGACCTGTGAATTCAAATCTCTTGCCAGCGCGATGAACCACTGAAGCCTTTTAGGGAGGCCTGTACAAAACAGCCACAAACAACGTTCCATTTCCGTATCGACCTCTAACGCGGGGCGGATCCAGACCACCGCAGCACCACGTAACGTTGCAAGAGTTTTCCTGCCAAATGTGACGAATATTGAATTTCTTTGAGAACTTCTTTGCTATCAAAACGCAAGTCAATGTGTATGCGCAGCCATCTTGGTTCATATGCGCAACCAAAAATAATAACATGATACTTCGTTCTCGGTACTGCAAAGTGTTTTGATTTTAATATTTGAGTGTATTTTACTGTTACTGCTTGTAACGCTATTAGTGAACAACCGTGCATGTCCGCTTTTTTCACACTTGAAGCATCTGTTAAGGTACTAACTTGTTTTTAATCTGTGCCAGGTTTGGAGCTGGTGGTGCGCCGGCCGTGTGCCGCATCAGCGCCATTTTTGGGTGCCATGCCACGCCCAATAACCCACGTGGCTTAACCTTGCGACTGTGACGCTCTCTCCGGTCGCGGGCTACTCCAAAGCTCTCAATACAATTAAGATCGTGCCCTTCCTCTAGCTCTCGTGTTAAATTGTATTTGACAGAGCGGGACGAATCCACACGAACTTCGAATGTCGAGCTTCGGAATAGCCCCTCTGGACTGTCGAAATAAGTGCAAGGGTTTGAATAAAGACCTCTTAGAATTACTACTAGTTTCATTGGTAACCTTTTATACTGTTTCGGATAACTATTTTTCATATCCACTATGTACTTCATCCATACCTAGTATTATAAAGTTGTAAAAATGAAATGTCTGTACATTGAAGATATTTAAAGAAAAATAAGTGATATGGACTAGTGATAAGGTCACTAAATAAAATATTTTTTATTTTTAGTACGTTTGTATGTGTCGTTGAGGCTTCATCACGCAAAAACAGCTGAATGGATTTCAACTATTTTTGGTACACGGGTAGCTGGGCATCCACAGATGGTTATAGTATACCTACTTTACTCGACTACGCTGAAGAAAAAAAAAAGGGGTGGGGTTTTTTCACCTCTGGTGCTTAGCCTATCTTAAATGTATTTTTAAGAGTTACCTAAATAAACTATATAACAAATAGTTTTCCAAGGAAACATCAAAATGTAAACATTAAAATTATTATAGAAAAAAACTAACAGTAACATTATTATATAAATTATTATAGAAAAAGGTGACTAGGATTAGTAAACAAAAAGAGATCACGCATTTGTTTTTGTTTTTTATGAGACACAAAGTGTTTTTAATGTTGTCAAGTTTCAAAAATCAAAGCAAGTCGATCTACAGGACTCAAAGCAGATCGAAAAACTCAAAGCGTACCACAATGTTCAGTATAAAATTTGTTGTGTGACCTGTTGACGTCGAGCTGTTGGACCGGTGAACCAAAGGGGTTTCCATTATGTGGGACAAAAAGGAAAAACGGAACCCTTTATATTATCACTTTGTTGTCCGTCCGTCTATCCGTCGGGCTGTCTGTCTGTCTGTCAAGACCCTTTATCTCGGGAACGCGTGGATAACGCGTGGAGGTATCGAGTTGGAATTAAAACGATATACTCAGAACTGACTAAGAATAGTATTCGGTCTGTAGAGTTAGTTTCCGTTATTGCCGGAGGCACACGAATATGATACTTCCGAGCAAAATTTAAAAGCGGTATCTCGAAAAGTCTTATAAAATACGCATCCAGTGTACTGAACCAAATGGTGCTATGAAGTAAAGAACTATTATTATATGTATTTATGTATTTATTTGTATGTATACTACTTATTATGTTTGTTTAATATATATGTTCAAAACTTCAATTTCAAACGGCTTTGCGCCACCTTCTTAGTTTTTTTTCTCAACGCCTCCCACTACTCGAAAGTTATCTGGAAGAAATCGCTGTTAAGCGACAAGACTGCCTGTTGTTTAACTCTCCTCGAACGAATTGTTTTCTGTACTTTGATTACTTCTGTGAGGTGTGCAATAAGGAGTTATTGTATTGTATGGTAAATTTACAAGACAAGATTTTTGCAATAAAATAAATAAAACGGGCTATCTGAAAGTTATTGAATCGAATCATTATTATTTTTTGCATTTATTTATTGTACGTATCAAGAACCATTAAAAGGTAACACTAAATTGTGTGAAAAGAAGCGTATTTCCATGTCAAATACATTATTTATCAGATCAGTTATAATTTCGACTGAAGGACATTGAATCCATGGTCATTACAACATTTAAAAAAAATTAAAAGAACCGTAAGAGGCCGTTCTGTACAAATAAATTCCTTTGTCAGAGCAACTTAAAAAAAAATTGAAAATATATTAATAAAATATTATGGTTTTGTTGATGTTCATCCCAATTTTCACCAATACGAGTGAAAAACTCATGATAAAGAAATTCATTTTCAGTTTTCACTAGATTACTTCAAAAGATTATCATTCAGAGAGGTAACGCCACCAGCGTGATGGGGACCATGCCGCAAGGCGAACTTTTAGACGGCGTTTTCTTTTTATAATAGTATTTAGTTTTGAGTTAGTATTAAGTAATTATGTTTAGATAAAATTAGTTATATATTCATTTATTTCCTATTTTGTTTTCGTCGTTTTTTTACGTCGTCGTCAGTTAAAATATATAACTATTCATTTTCAGTTTTTGAACATGGATATAACCACAATGACAATGACATCTGTCATGCGTCTGTCACTGTCATACTCAGGTGTTGAATCGGTAGCCAGTATTCCAGTTGTGTTTTATGCGGCAATTTCAGTTATTATAGTCAATAATATATTGGCCTAGTGTGTACAAGTTGGAATAACATCAAGATGAAAGAGTTCCTGTCGACTACTGTTGCTAATCTGGTAAATATGTTATAATCTTATTGACTTACATTTGCCAAGTCTGTTTTTCTTATTTAGCTAATCCTACGATACCAAAAATTACCTATCTACATAGTTAAATAGCCTAATAAATAGTAATAAAATACCTAAGACTTGGAATACGCAGTTTAATCAAGGAAAATACGTCTAAATGTTCTGTTTTAGATTAATTTCTTTTAGTGAAGTTTTCCATCTTCTCTTCTTTTACACAAATAAAATTAGTCCCAAAGTAAGCTCAATAAGGCTTGTATTACGAGTTCTAAACGGCGATATATATATCGGATTTAATACATAGAAAACATTTGACTCGGTGACCAATAATTACTCTCATCACACAAATATTTACCCTTACTGTGATGCTGCCTGCAGCTAAGCGAAACCGTTATATAGGGTTGCCATCCGTTCGGGTTTCCCCGGATTTGTTCTAGTTTAAGGACCGTCTGGATGGGTTTTTAAAATGTGTTGTGGTATATATTGTAATTATTGAAGTGAATAAAGTTTATCACGTCCGGAGAAAATGTGATTTACTCCAAATATTAAAGGTTTAGAAGTTTATGTCTGGGTTTGGCTATTATCGCAGACATATGGCTATTATATGGCGGCGAAGTGGGTCGCAACATGTCTCGGTCTCAGCGAGAGCGAAGACTGGGCAATGGAGAGCTGCTTTGCTACGTTAAATGCAAGGGGAGGAATGAATGATAATGGATGTGTATGTCAGATGATGGATGCGAGAAATATTGATATTCTGTGTGTGAATGAGACAAAGCGAAAGGGTTGTGACAGCACAAAATGAAGATATTAATGAATGTTGATGAAGCGGCAGTTGTATGCCAGGACCGTAAAAAGTGGAAGGAGGTAGTCTCTGCCTACCCGTAATGGGAAAAAGGCGTGATTGTATGTATGTATGTATGTTGGCTATTATCAAGATTATTATCAAGAAGGGAAAATTGGTTTACCAAACTAAATAGAAACTGATGGATGTCAACACAACCTTTGAACAGACGGGCCTACTGTTATAAAAAGATAGCTATATTTTAAGACAACCTGTACATTGTCAATGTGCATTTGCCTGATTATATTTCACCAAACTGCCTCATTGCCGAACTTTTCCTTAAGAAACTGAAATACTTTTTTTTTTCTTTGTAATATTTGTGGCGATCCCAATGAGTGAGTTGTTTTATAAAAGTTCTGAAAAGTGATATCAAAAGAAAATTTAGTGAAAATCCAATCATTATACATAATCAGTTCTCCGTTCATTGGGAGCGTTCAAATATTACGTAACGCAATTTTTGGAGATTTTTGAACCTCCCTCCCCCCCAATGTAACGCTCCGTAACGTTTTTCTGTACTCCCCCTCCCCCCTAGGAAAACGTTACATAACCACCAAGTGACCATTTTCACCTAAAATTGTCATTCCATTTGAAATTTTGAGAAAAAAAGTTAAAAAATGCTTGAGTCTCTACGCGACCGTTCTGAAGGGTTAAAAAACAATGTTACGTGACGTGTAGTTCAAACCCCCCCTCCCGCCCTTGTAACGCATCGTAACGTTTTACAAGACTCCCCCCAACCCCCAAATTCGTTACGTAATACTTGAACGCTCCCATTGCGCAAGTATTGACTGTAGAAGGTACGGAGCACAATGTCTTTCGGAGAACAGTTGCAAAAATGTCCAACTGTAAGTGGTAAATAATAGTCACAATTACAAATCCCTCCAAAATGGAGTTAGGGTAACAATAGGGTATGAAATTAATATAGCCATTGTTAATCAGTACTGCCCAATACATAACATTTTATCTAAATGCTACCCAATCCTTCTTTCTTCTTCTCATTTAAATATTTAATCTTTTTTATTTTTTTGCAGAATTACAGTCAGGCAATAGTTATATTTTATTAAATAAATAAATAAATATTACAGAACAATTTTTACACAAATCCAACTAGTCCCATGGTAAGCTCAATAAGGCTTGTGTTATGGGTACTAGATGACGATATATTTAATAAATGTATTTACTTATATACATAGAACACATCCAAGACTCAGGAACAAATATTTATGCTCATCACACAAATGTTTGGTCTTACCGGCGTTTGAACCCAGGACCTTCAGCTTTGCAGTGCAGGCAACGTTACTCTTACTTTATTAATTCACTTGAGTTGTCAAAATTTTTTTTCAGCGATCTGGCAACTACTCCGCTCTAAATCTGGTAATAGGTAACGAAAGCTGCGATCTAGACTCCGCAGTATCTTCCTTAGTCTATGCCCAGTTCTTTCACTGGCAACTGAGCCAGCTAAAATGCGGCATATGTAAGATTGCAGATAAAATGGACCACAAGGACCCGATCTTTGTACCGATTCTGAATGTGGACAGGGAAGATTTTGAGTTAAAGACGGAGGTGGAATTTTGTTTGAGTGAAAGTCATATTCGTAAGGAAATTTTGGTGTTTAGGTGAGTATAATATTTACTTGCTTTTAACGGCTTCAAAGTTAATAATCTTTGTGCCGATCCTGAATGTGGTCAGGGAAGATTTTGAGTTAAAGGAGGTGGAATTTTATTTAACTTAAAGTCTTATTAGAAAGGACATTTTCGTGTTTAGGTGATACAATATTATTAACTGGCTTTTTGCTGCTTCAAATGGATTGTAATGTTGCCTTTATTTTGAATATTTCTATGTGTTTCATCTATTTATTGTACATACATATCGTACATAATTTTCTTCGTCCTTATCTGTTTGTCTTTTATCAAAGTCCTCCTCCAACTGTCCCTTGCTTTCCTGACCCGGGTGTCTCCCGCCACCATCATCAAACCGACCTTCCAAGGGATTGCCCATACAAATAATCCGTTAAAGTTATCTCCGTCCACATTCTCACTTCATTCAAATTGTCAATCTCAAAACCTTGTCCACATTCTCAAATGATACAATTCCTAAGTCTGCCACATTCCCAATACGTCCACAGTCCACACCCTTCCTCGTTTACTAAAGGAATATCAAATATCAGTTCATTTAATCAACTATTCTATCGACAAGTAGTCGAAAGTTAAAGATTTTAAAAAAAAGCCAAGGTTGTAAAATGAAATATTTTAGGCTCTTGCCTTAAATTTGTTAGCCATAAGTTAGTAAATCTATTGTACATTATAATGGGTCGCTTTAACATATGATGGGTTAGAACTTTACTGAACCAACGAGGTATATCTTCGACCCCGTAGCCACTTGTTGTTGGGTCAGGCCCGGCCCACTCAGAAAAAAGTACCAACCGGCGGCCGATTGCATCTTTTGACTCATCGAAAATTTAAGCTATTTTTAAGTGGGATTTTTGACAAATCTAGTATATGAAACAGGCTGGTTTTCAGTTATGTGTTTTTTGACTATATATCCTACTAGCTTCTGCCCGCGACATCGTCCGCCTAAAATTCTTTTATCGCTGAAAGGGTATTTTTCCGGGATAAACAGTAGCCTATGTCCTTCCCCGGGACTCAACTCGTTGCCTGCGAGTGTGTTCCCCGACCATTATAATTTGGGCGTGTTCAAGACAAGAGTGAATAGGCTGTTTCTAGACGAGCATGATACATCCTTGACCGCATCGTCACTTAACAACAGGTGAAATTGCGGTCAAATGCCCATCTATTTATAATAATTAAAAAAAAAAAAAAAAAACTATCTCCATTTCAAATTCAAAAGGTAACAGACAGACAGACAAACAGACACACTTTCGCATTTATAATGTTAGTATGGATTCAGCGCCTAACGCGAAACATGTTTGCTTAAAAACTCCTCGATTGAAAAGAAATCCGAAAACGCGTCTGCTTTTTCCGTTTTTTGTCTAGTTTGTACAAACGACAGATTAATAAACGGCTAAACGATGTGAAAATATCATTCTTCCCTTTATTTTTTACGTCACTAACTTAATTGTTAGCAAAACGTAATATAATCTTCGATTTAATTGTACTTTTACATCTGGCGCTTACGCCAAAAAACCCCAAGCATGTAGTGTATTAGCTTTTCCTTCTTTAATGCGAGCGAGAAATAGATGCGTCCCTTATTACAAATTCCGCGCATTAGCCGGCTTGACGTTTGGGGCGTGGTTTCGAGAGCAAAACCTACCATATGTACTTGCCATGTTCTACAACATCTGTCTAGGTCACTCATACTTACCCCAGGACATGATCAAAACTTTGGTGGTGCCGATTGTAAAGTGTAAGACGGGAGATGCGTCAGTTAAGTCTAACTATAGACCCATCTCCTTGGCCACGATAGTGGCAAAGGTACTTGACAGTGTGCTCAACTCGTATTTAAAAAGGCATATTAAGCTCCACGATGCTCAGTTTGGTTTTGTACCAGCTCTATCTACGGAAGCTGCCATTCTTAGTTTGAAGCACACTGTCAGGTATTATACTGACCGGGATACGCCAATTTATGCTTGTTTTATGGATTTATCCAAAGCTTTCGACACAGTTTCATATGAGATCCTTTGGCGTAAACTGGAAGGTGTAGGGCCTATCACCGGAGTTAGTATCACTGTTTAAGTACTGGTACGTTAATCAGGAAAATCGTGTCAAGTGGGCAGATGAGTTGTCGGCGCCGTGTAGGCTGGAGTGCGGGGTGAGGCAAGGGGGGTTGAGCTCGCCCTTGCTCTTCAGTTTATACATAAATGCTCTGATTGAGGAGCTCAGCGGCACGCATGCGGGGTGCTCTATTGACGGTGTCTTTGTCAATAACCTCAGTTATGCGGATGATATGGTGCTGCTGGCCCCCTCAGTCAGTACATTGCGTCAGTTAATTGCTGTATGTGAGGCGTATTCAGCATCCCATGGCTTGACTTACAATGTAAGTAAAACCAACTATATTGTTTTTAAGGCGGGAAGTAAATGTCCGTTCTTTGTCCCACCTATAGTAGTTAATGGTGTCCCCATCAAAAGGGTAAAGCAGTTTAAATACTTAGGGCATTTGCTGACCGATGACCAAAAGGATGATGTAGATATGGAGAGGGAGCGTAGGGCATTGTCAGTTTGAGCGAACATGCTGGCCCGCAGATTTGCTCGTTGTACGGATGAAGTGAAAATTACCCTTTTTAATGCTTTCTGTACATCGCTGTACACGTCAAGTCTGTGGGTTAGATATACTCAACGGGCTCACAATGCCTTGCGCATTCAATACAATAATGCT
The DNA here is from genome assembly GCA_905404275.2 of Hedya salicella. Lineage (NCBI taxonomy): Eukaryota > Metazoa > Arthropoda > Insecta > Lepidoptera > Tortricidae > Hedya > Hedya salicella. The sequence goes on from FR990120.1 coordinate 3,712,618, forward strand.
TTTAGGGTGCTGTTGAGACTACCGCGCTACTGCAGCGCATCGTCCATGTCCGTCGAGGTGCGCACAGACGGCTTTGATGCCGTCTGGCGCAAGAAAACAGCCTCGTTGCTAGACAGGGTGCGCGGGAGTAGCAACAGCATCCTAAGCATGATAGCTAACAAGCTAGACTGTCCTCTGTTGTGGAGAATGGGTCAGAGGACTAAATCAGTCTTGTGTATTAATTATTAAGGAACTAACATAAGAATAAGTAAATACTAATATTGTTCGGACCACTCTGTTGTCTTTAAATAAATCGATTATTATTATTATATTATTATTATAAAACTTTCGGATCGGTAAAACACCGTCATAATTATTTCTGACTTCTGTCATAATCTTTATTAAATTTTACGTCTAAACTGCAAAAATAACAGTAAAAAAATATAGTTATTAAGTATAAATTGAACTCGTAAAAAACCATGTAAGAAAAGTTGCTAATGGAGCGGGATATTGTAAAAATCGTCATTTTTGGATATTGTTATTTCTATGATAAGATCGCGGAAATTGCTAATACAGTTAGGTATTGCAAAAATTTAAATTAAAGCTTATCCCTTAAAATATTAAATTTAATATAAAATAAAATTTTCATTTAACTTAATTTAATAATTAAATTTTAATTATTATTTTTTCTAAGAATAGTATATCGATACTATTATAAAGTTGTAAAAATGAAATGTCTGTACATTAAGGATATTTTCAAAAAATTGATTGTTTCGGACTATTTGGAGGTCACTGAAACGAAAAATATTTTTTTTAGATTTTATGTACGTTTGTATGTGTCGTTGTGGCTTCGTCACGCAAAATCGGCTAAACAGATTTCCATAATTTTTGGTACACGGGTAGCTCGGTATCTCCAGATGGCTATAGAATACTTTTTACCCGACTACGCTGAAGAAAAAACGACGGGTTATGACTTTTTCGCCTCCGCGAACGAAGTTCCGGGCATCTTCTCGTTATGTTAATAAAACTAGTGTTTAATAATAATACAAATCTATTGCTGTTATTTAAATTAGGGTGACCTGAAACTTTTGTATTGTAAAGTTGTAAAAATGATATGTTTGTACATTGAAGATATTTTGAAAAGAAAAAATGAAATGGACTATTTGAAGGTCAAGGTTGGTTGGTGCCAGCAGCAGATACATTGCGCAGAGACCGGCGCTCGTGCTGGTGATGTACGTGGATAGGAGAGACCGAGGTGAGTTGACACAGAGAAGAGTTGTGACATCGTCGATTTTTTGGTACCTATTAGCGGATAGCGAGCGAGCTACAGTGCGCGTTTGTTAGTTCAAGTTTCGTGCTAATAAACGCGCACTGTTGCCAGCTCGCTATCAGTTAATAGATTCCAAAAAATCCTAGATGTCACAACTCTCCTTTGTCACAACTCTCCTCAGGCTCCCTATAGAGGACTGCCGGTTGAAGAGTTCCACCTCATTACTTTTGAGAAAGATCATACGTTTCAAAATTAAAACGGTAGGCTCCTGGTTTACATCCAGTTTCGAGTATGGTTTATGCGACCTATGACCAAGCCAAAGCCAGCGTAATTGTCAGATATCTGAAAAAAGATAATTTAGAAGTTGACACTTAACAATTAACTTTAATAAGTAATTTGTAAATTGTAAATTACTATGTTATTTGTAAATTACAATACTACTTTACAATGACAATCTTATGATTGTTGAGTCAACATCATCTTTCTACGCCAGAAATCCGGCAAGTACGCGGCCCTGAGCCTGACTGTGGGCGACGAGACTTGCTGTCTGGACTCGGCCGTGGCGGCTCTGGTCTACGCCAGCTTCCTGCGCTGGCGCCACCAGCAGATACAGTGCACCGTGTGCACTCGGCGCGGGATCATAGACCCGGCATTCGTTCCAGTCCTAAACGTGGATAGAGAGGAGTTTGAGCTGAAGACTGAGGTGGCATACTGTTTAAGCGAAAGCAATATTAGTAAAGATTTGTTGGTGTTTAGGTGAGTCAGTCAATCAGGGGGCACGGCAGTGCCCCCGCCAAGTCGAGCGCGAAGCAAACACTGCCGTACCATCCTTTACTGGAACCATTTTCCACCGCATTTTCAGGCCCCTATTTGAGAACCTCTGGATAAGACTAGAACGCAGCAATTTTCGTCATCCAGTAAGCTATAATCACATACTTAAAATCCAAAATTTCAAGTCTGTAGGTCATTTAGTTCCGAAGTTAAGCGAAAGCAAAGTTTCGCATTTATGACACTCACTCATGATCATCAGAATAAAAGTAGTACTTCCCATAAACTCAGAGAGCTGAAATTTGGTACAGAATTAGGATTTAATGGCCACATAAAAGGAAAACTATAAAACTAGGATAATCAAGATCTGGAGTACCTGGTGACCCTGATTAGAAAACACAAGAGCCCAACCAAACTATTAGAGATCGACATACCGCCTTTACAAAAAATATTCAACTTGGTGGGCCGCTTCATGTCCAAAATCGAAGAGTTATGCCCACGTTTCTACAAAAAGAAGTGAAATTCCACCAGAAACATTCTGTAAAAAACTAGCCAAGTCTCGATGGAGCTGCTTGTTTATCTCTAAAAGTAATGAAATCTACAATGACACCGTCCGACGACCGACCGTCAACGATTGGTGCAATGGTGTCATGGAGCACCTGGTTTTGTACCCTTGTGTACCCTTCAACGGCCAAGTCACGCAACATTAACTATAATACTAAAAAAATCGCAGTAAAGAACCTTAGACTTGGCACGATTTTGTCTAGATTTCATTTTTTTTATTCTACTAAGGTGGCAAACTAGCGTACGGCCTGCCTGATGTTAAGCAGTCACCGCAGCCTATGAGCGCTTGCAACGCCAGGGGCATTACGAGCGTCATTACTTTTTAGAGATAAACAAGCAGCTCCATCGAGACTTTTACAGAATGTTTTTGGTGGGATTAACTTTACTGTAATACGAGTACTGTATAATCATCATCATCCAAAAGACATCCACTGTTTGGCACCTCCAATCTACGCCACCATGACCGGCCTGTGTTGCCAGCATCCGCCTAACTCCAGCTACTTTCACCGGTTCATCAGTCCACTTTGCACCCTAAGTAATATGGTTATAAAGAAGAGGGTTGTGAGTTTTTACTCCGCGAACAAAATTGCAGGCAACTTAGAATACGAGTCTACCTATTTTTATTCAGACAGTATGGACTAATATCGCCTGAATGTAATTGGCTACGCGGATGAAGATTGTTAGTTCAGTAAATCTACAGGGTTGGGCACATTAAGTGTCCTAGCCTTATACGAGAATCGTATTTTTTTCGAACATAATCCAACTTTTTTACCGTATACATAATATACATATGTTTTTAAATAGACAATCTATTCGTCTTTATGATCTCTAGACTTTTCATCTTGATTTTTTTTGTCTTTCTTTTGATTTCAACAATGAACGCAAAACGTGAGTTTGTTGTCAATTTGCACATGAAAAACGTGTGTGCTCCCAATCTTACTTAGCATAAATCCCCATATTGAAAAATCCACCGGATTCAAGTCTGGTGAAGATGAAGGCCATTCTTGCCAAGGCATAAAGTCTGTCAAATTCGTTCGACACCAGTGTTGAGTGCGTTTGGCTTAGTGAGATGGACATGGGGCACTGTCTTGCTGGAAACAAAAATAATCACTCCCATGCAGTTATGAATTTTGTAATTTATATTATATGTTTAATATATTTATTAAAAAAATATTTGAAATTTGTCGAGTTGTTTTCATTTTATGGATATTTTCAAGTAGGACACTTAATGTGCCCAACCCTGTATTTAACAAATTAATAATGTATCTACATCCATATATTACATTGTCTTTCATGTGTTTCATAGCCCGTTCGACACGATATCTACATAAAATATAAAAAATATAAACAATAAGAAAATATTGTGACATAGATACAATACAAGTCAAAGCGCAAAGAAATATATGATTGCTCTCGCACGTGGTCATACCAGAACTCGAACCCGATACCTCTCGATTACGAGTCGAGCGTGTCAACCCCTCCACCAGCGAGCACTGTGCCAATCGCCTCGAATTTATCCCCATCCGCTTTGACCACTTTGACCCATGTATTTTTTTTTATATTTCCCACATTAAAAACAGAAACACAAAATTTGTGATTCATAGAAATAAGAAAATAGATTAAATGTCATCAAAAATTTATGAGTTTTACTTCGTCTCTAAATTTATGACTCAGTGATAGTAAATTTGGTAGCATTTTTGGTGATCATGGTATTACGCTAAAAAAAGAGTTCTGGCCAGGTGTAGTATTTAGGCAGTTCCGGGGCAATCTGCCCAATCTTACACCAGATCAGACGACGCAACGGAGCCACTGAGTTACGTCGCCTAAATCTAACTAGTTTTAAGTTTTTCTCTTCGTTTTTGTTTTTTGTAGTTCACAGTGCCTTAGTTTTACTGTAATGCTGTGTAATTTTTTTGAATAATAAATAAATAAATGTGGAAAATACCAATTTAAACGATTAAACATTTAATATTGTCGACCGATAGTAATCCTAATCCATTTTCGGTTGGAAAATGCCACACCTGTGGCACTCTACCATGATCACAGTTTATAAAACATACAGTGGGCCGACGCCTTTGATGTTTGCGTAAATGACAATGACATGTCCCGAGCTACTAACTAATATGGACTATGCAGCTCGGGCTCGCCCCACCCGCGTCTCGCCCCTTGCACCCCGCACGATTGCTCTGTCTAGACGGCTTCGTCGGATGACTGTATTGATTTCTAGATTGTGCCATATGATCGCTGGACTAAAAATGGTACCAAATTTACGATCACCTGCTTATGACACACGAGGTACTTATAATTGTTAATCTTTGCAGCCTTTATTTTTATCTTTGTTAAAATTAACGTGACTATACAAATTAATGTATAGTCGAGGAATAAAAAGGTTGATCACTTTTCGACCTTTTCATTCCTCGACTATACAAACTATTTTAAATATGCTCATTTATGACGCCAACATTTCTGACGTGATAACGTCTTATAAATCGATGAACGCCGGCTGGACGCACGAGAAAGCATGACTCATTGTCACGCTCCGCCTGAGCCGAGCGTGGTGCAAGCGAGAGCGCGGAACAAGCGATAGAGAGGCACGATCGGCTTAAACTTTCGGCTTGTGGCGCATCTGAGACAGCGGCAGCAAACAACGACGTTATCGCGTAAATGTATCGACCGTAAACTGATTTTACAGACAACCAATTTTTCAGAAACGACTTCAATTTTCAAGAATTAGTAACGACAATGGAGACGAAAGTGGTCCTGGTAGACCATCACACGTTGGCCGCAAAGGACAAGTTCCTAGCTCCTTATGTGACGGAGATCATAGACCACAGGCCCATAGACAAGACAGAATGGAATTATAAAGACGACACGAGGTGATTGGTGACATTTTCTTATAACTTGAATGGGCTATTTGACCATAATCCAAATATTTTAACATTTTCGTTCAGTAGTACCGCAAATATAAGTTACAACGATGTCCCTGCGCAGAAAGCATTGCGTGTTTGTGCGGGTAAAATCTTCAACGTCCATTGGCCAACATTTCGCAACGCAGGCAGCTCCGGCGCCCGCCAATTTGTCTGGCGCCGCGTCAGTCGCCATGAGCGAGTGAGCACGAGTTCACCTGTCATTACATTGTATACGTACAGTATAGTGCAACAGGGTCTTTATTGAAATGGTCACACAATCGGTATCATTCGGTACTTGTTAGCACTCGTCGGCGTGGCCGAAGATTGCCGATGTAACTTATATTCGTCCAACTACTGTAACGTACTTATAATTTACTGGTATTTTTATCTCATCTAAATAATGTCTATAAATGCCAAAAAATAATCATTGAAAGTTAATACTACAGGTCTAACGTTTAACTGAGTCTGTTCCTGAGGTATGGGAGCGGTACGGGAGGGGTGACAAGTGACGTCACATGACGTGTCCTGTCTCGCTATACAAGCTTGACGCCCGACTGAAGTTACGCGCCGTTTGACGCTCCGTAAAGATACCACTTACCGCTTCCTTAAAGCCCGACCAGGAAAATAAAAAACTTCGCCATATTGCGGAAAACTATTGGAACTAATTTCTTCAACTGGCAATAGTAACCTTACAGGAGTAATTAAAGCCATCCGTCAATTGCTGTCAAAGTGAGGTGTTGATTGTGCGTGGTCTATTTCTGGGATAATGTGAGCTATTTGTGCGTTCAAATGCCGAAAAATATTAAAAGTCACTTAAAAGAAGAAAGAAAGAAAGAAAGAATGGTTTATTTGCTGGAATAGTTAAGTCTAGGTACAAGGTCTTATTGTAATATATAAGTTCAGTATTCTGTCGAATGATATCGACATGCAAAATAAATGTAAAAAAAATGAATGAATGCATGCATTATTAACATTATAGAAATATTTAACACACAATATTATTTAACTTGTGATACAATAGATGAGGCTACTACGTTCCTCTATTGTGCCTGTTATGGTCCATGAATTCATTAACACTATAGAAACAATGTTCTGAGAGCCATTTGGTAATAGAGTTCTTAAAAGCATTACCCTGTAATAGTTTAATATTCTCCGGAAGAAAAGCTTAAGAAAAGTAATTTACAATATGATGAAATATTTGTCGGATAGAAAGTCTGAAGGATTAGACTCTATTCCTCTAAATAACATCTCCGACCATGTTGACAACATGACTGGTAGGTACGTCATACTTAGTGTTGCTATAATTATTGCTAATTTAACGCCCGCAGAGCAGGTATTTTGTTTTCCTGGTCGGGCTTTACCTCAGGAACAGACTCGATTATGTGTTAGGCCTGTAGCTGCCGGGCCCGGCTTCGCACGGGTGTTACAAAAGAAGTTGAGACCTAAAAGCCTTTTTAGGGTCCCGTAGCCAAAATGGCAAAAACGGAACCCTTATAGTTTCGTCATGTCCGTCCGTCCGTAAGTCCGTCCGTCCGTCCGTCCGTCCGTATGTCACAGACATTTTACTCAACAACTACTTGATGTATATTGATGCAATTTAGAGTGTAGGTTGTCTTGTATAAGCCGCTACTTACTTTGATAGTTAAATAATAATAAAATATATTTCTAGTTTGGGCAATCGATACATGGAACCGACACACATTTTTTTTCAGTAAATTTCAATGTGTGGCACATATTTCGACAGCTCTTTCAAAAAGACATTGAGGTTTCAAAAAAAAAATTGATTTAGTTAATATTTTCGGAAATAATCGCTCCGAAAGTTGCATAAATTGTGTCCCCCCTGCCCCCTCTATTTTCTAAACCGTACCTAAGTCCAAAAAAAATATGAAAAAAATTACCAAGATACTACTAAATACTAATAAATACTTTCAACGAAAATTGTTCTCAACATGATCGAATATGCCGTTTTTGAGTTATTGCCGAAAAACTGCGCAAGGGCGTAAGTGCCGTGGAGATACGCTCTTTTACTAGTGCTCTTTTTCATATCGTATTTTTTTCATCTGTAGTGCATTTTTTTGTAGGAACGGCTGCGGAACCCTTCACTGAGTATGGTCCGTCATGCTCTAAGCCGGTTTTTTTTTATTTTGAAATTAAGTGTCTGGTGGGTGAGTGATTATATAGCTTCGGATGCGACATCGTAATATAAGGGTGACCCTCCATAGCGGCACACGCTCCGCACGAAATCATCCGCTCCCAACTCCCCACACCCCTCACTTCCCCGAGAGCGGTGACATTCGTGCAGTGTGGGCTGCGTGTGGCGCTATGTAGGATCGCTCTAATACCATTGAATAACCCATGAAATGTATGGTAATTTTTGTTATGAAACCGTTTCGATAAACGCAATTAACATAGCTGCAGAACAATGTTTTTCATTTCCCCATACAAGCTTACGAAATTGTGACGTCATATAGTCTGGCTATAATATCTTTACCCCACCAATTTTAATTGTTTTATCTGTGCTTTGGCATATGGCAACACTGAATATAGGGCACTAAATAGTCTTAGGAATAATAAATAAGTCACTAACACCACATAATATATTCTCAGTGCACTTAAGAGGCTGCTAAAAGCTAAATGGCTTCACTTGAACATTATTTTAACAAAAACCATATTGGTGTTATTCAACAGTACTAAGATTGGTAAATCTTACTAGCCAAAGACTTAATGCAATGTAAACATTGCCGCTTTTTAGCGATAATCGCTTCTTACTGTTGCTTTACAGCATCGAAGTTAATGATCATGCGGAAAAGCAGTCCTCGCTGACCACTTTTATATGGCTTTCCCATAGTTAAACCTTTTTTTTTTTTTAAACCAATGCTCGTAAAGATAAATTGTTTCTTAAGACACTAAACAACTTGACGTGTGTAACAAATACAAAACATTGCCATATTCAGTTTTTATATATTTGACAGTTCATTTGCTTGGAAGAGATAAAATGGTCCGACTCTAATTTCGTAGGCTTTAGTATGGAGCGTTTTTTGAGAAAGGCCAGAAATGTGATTTTAACGTTGTATCTCGGGGAGTTTTTATGAGATTGAAGTAGTTTTTCACCAATAACTCTATTATTGAAAAGTTGGTCTATAACATACCAGAGAAAAAGTTGTCATCATCCCTATTTGATTATAGCATGATTTTTTTTTATCGCTTTTCTTAACTAAATATCAAAATGCCGTAAAAACGAATTCAAAATGTGAAATGAAAATTTAAATCGGCCAAGAAATACGCAAGATATAGGCATTTTAAACTACTAATTAGACAGAGAGGTCCGACGTGCACTGTTACGTCATGGTGCACTCCGGCCATATAAACTCCATATTAAATTCTATTTTGCTAGAAAGAGATAGAATGAAATTTTTGATGGCTTATATCTTGGTTATTTTTATAGTTATTCAAAAAAATTTTTTCGTCTGCTGTTTGTTACATGAATGAGCTTTTAATAAAGCAATAATTAAAATTCATGCGTATTCTCTATTGTAATGTAATTTATGTCGGCGCTTCCGGAGGCCGAGAAGGCATGTGCGGGGACTGATACGACATCTTGAGACTGCGTCAGGTCCTACGTAGTGGGCGTGAACGTGCAGGTTTTCACAAAATAAAAGTCTTAATACGTAATCAGAACACTGTACCATTTGTTTGCAATGGATACACACTAAAACTACAAAATTCCATTAATAACTTTGGATTAAGAGCAAATGGGTTTGCACGCAACAATCACGTGCGAGTCGCTGCCCACTAATGACATCTCGCGCGACACGCCCGCCATGACACTTATTTTTTTTAAAGGAATTTTTGTCTGGTATCTAGATTTTTAAGCCAAAACCATGTCACTTACAACTCCATTCAGGGTTACCCGCTCTAAAAAAAAATTTGATGCAAATACTATTTTTAAATTCCGATTAATAGCAATAAACTCAAATAAACAAAGTAAAATTACTTTATTTTATTTTATTTAGGACGAGTATAGAAGCTGTGGGTTCTTGCTGCACTCTAGTGGTGCAGAGGATATTAGACCAGTCCGCTGTAATGTCGAAACAGGATGAGTTCTTCGAAGCCTACCCGAATTGTGCACGGCTACTTCACTGTAAGTACTGGAGATGCGAAAAGCGTATTTTAATCACTGTGACTGTCGTTACCAGGCTCTCTGAGGGGTGGGAGGAGAGTCACAGGGGACATGACCCACCCCTCAAAATTGTACACGTCAAATTAAAAACTCTCCTAAAAAATTACAAAATAAAAAAAAGGATTATTTAACCAATAAAAGGAATGTGTGCAATAAAATTGTGTATTTTACAGTAAAGTCTTATTTACTCGACATCTAAACTATTATAAAATTGTAAAAATGAAATGTCCGTACATTGAAGATATTTAAAAGACAAATATGGTAACCGACTATTTGGAGGTCACTAAATCGAAAAATATTATTTTTGGATTTTTTGTTGTATGTGTCGTTGTGCCTTCATCACGCCAAATCGGCTCAACAGATTTCAACTATTTTTGGTACACGGGTAGCTGGGTATACTTTTTACCCGACTACGCTGAAGAAAAAACAGAGTTTGTAACTTTCTCCCCTCTGCGAACGAAGTTCCAGGCACCTTCTAGTGTATTTATGTCCTAACAAAAAATATTTCTGTTTCAGCTACAATTATTTTGGACACAGTGAACTTTTCCAAAGAAGTCAAGAAAGGGACGCCTCACGATTTAGAAATAGTTTTACATTTGGAGGGAATTCTGAAACTAGAAAATCCGGAAGCTGAGAGGTAAATAATGTTTCTGTACCGTCAACATCTAATAGTCTGAGCAAAGCAAATTGTCAAATACGTAGCAACATCTTCTTATATGTATAAAGTTGTAAAAATGAAATGTCTGTACATTAAGGATATTAAAAAAAATGATTGACTATTTAGAGGTCACTGAATACATTTTTTTTTATTTTTAGTATATTTGTACGTTCGTATGTGTCGTTGTGGCTTCATTACGTTAAAACGGCTAAACGAATTTCACCTATTTTTGGTACACGGGTAGCTGAGCATCCCCGGATGGCTATAGGATACTTTTTATCCGGTTACGCTGAAGAAAAAAAAAGGGGTAATGACTTTTCCGCACCCGCCAACGAAGTTGGGGGCATCTTCTAGCATATCTTTATATTTATAGGCAGGGCCGGATTTAGGGAAGGGCAACCGGGGCTGGAGCGCTGGAGCCTCCACAAGTGAGGGGGCCCCACAAAGGAAAATTCTGAAAACAAAAAATATGTTAACGTATTTGGAAAATGATTAGGGGCCTCCGCTCATTCCTTGCCCCAGGACCACCAGAACACTCAAACCGGCCCTGTTTATAGGCATAAAGATACATGACGACGCACTCGGCAAGCAGTGCAAAAGGCCTTACCGTCTGCAAGCATAATTTAAAAAAAAAAAAAAAAAGGCGCACTCGGCGTTAAAAAAACCGCACATTATATTTTCTTTCTTCAGGCAAATATAACCCGTATATTATATAAGGCCTAAGCGCCTATCCCCTCTCCGCCTTTGTTAAAAATTGACATAAAGTGTACGACCGACCCCATAAAAAAAATCGGGAAAAAGTAAAGAAAGGGTATTCTGGTCAAAATAACGAAAATAAAATTGAAAAATAACAAAGCAAAATATACAGAAACGATAATTTCACTTTTATAACCGTCCGGGATGGCACAACTTGTTGGCACTTTTTATAAATCACCTAAATTTGGCGCCCATTGTTTTTACTGAACCAAACGATGCGAGTTTTAAAGGTCATTAATTGTGCGTTGAATTATACTCATATTTATAGGTTCATATAAATAAGTTAAGAATTATATTCGCTTGAAACGAAATGTAATGAAATTATTTATTTGCCTAAACATGGTCTTCAGTTTAGGTGATGTCATACAATACAAAGCATTGAAACGAATTTTAGAAGACGTGAGATTTTTTTGACGCCCAGTGTATGTATATGGCGTTATAGCGGATGTTACAGACTATTTGATGCTATTTTTGATCCCCAACGTTGTGTTGTGCCAACATACACAACTTTACTGTTTATTTTATTTGAAATTTTAATAATACGAATTCGCCAAGAAAGAACTAAACATAAAATCACGCAAGCGTGTCCCCGGCATAGCAGAAAGAATTTTTAGATCAAGAACGTTGTGCCACCGGCAGTGAACGTGTTAACGACCCCATACACATACATATTGTGTATCTTGCTTTAAATTGTATTTTAAATAATAATAATTTATTTATTTGGTTGCGATCCTGTTTTTAGTTTCCTGCGAGACAGGCGATGCCTAGTGCAGGAACCAGTGTAATTTAATTACTTGAAAATGTAATTTTAATTAATAAATGTCTAACAAATGATTATATTATTTGGGCAGGGAAAGTAAACGGATCTGTCTACTGGAAGCCAGGACCGACGTCTCCCGATTGACGGCTGCGCAGCTGCTCAAGAAAGACGCTAAGATTGTACGTGATGTCTACGTTCCCAGCTTCCCGATTCTTGTACAGGTAAGTACAGGTAGATTACAAGATTTACATGAGAGTAGGCCATCGGTGAACAATAGTACATCGCGCGGCCGGGCGCGGCTTAAGGGCCTGCATCATCAAGGAAAAACCACGCCTCAAACGCCGAGCCGGCCAATGAGCGTAATTTGTAATAAGGAACGCATTTATTGCTCACGCGCATTAAAGAAAGAGAAAGCTAATACACTACATGCTTGGGGTTTTTTGGCGCAAGCGCCAGATGTAACAGTACAATGAAATCGAAGATATTAATATGTTTTGTTAACATTTAAGTTAGTGATGTAAAAGATAAAGGGAAGAATGACGTTTTTACACAATTTAGTCGTTTATTAATCTGTCGTTTGTACAAACTAAACAAAAAACCAAATATGAAGACGCGTTCTCGGATTTCTTTTCTATCGAGGAAATTTTAAACAAACATGTTTCCGCGGTAGGCGCAGAATGGGTTTTATAGTCAAGAAACAGATATCTGAAAACCAGCCTGTTTCACATACTAGATTTGACAAAAATCTCACTAAATTATAGCTTACATTTTCGATGCATTCCCTTAAGTGTGCGCCTGTCAGGTACGCACGCATCGTCGCACACACACATTTATATTAGCGGGAGGTGGGAAAAGGTGCGCCAGTTGGGGTCGCGCCGTTGTGCTGAAGCCGCGTGGCGGTGTTCCGCTATCCAACTCGAACGCACAGCTAGCACACGTATTCGGGCGTTTTTTTTTTTGTATATAGAAAAAAACTATATACGTATAGGTAAGCGCAGCGTAAAATCGCCCCCGACTAGGTGGAGGGATGACCTCATAAGGGTCGAAGGGAGTCGGTGGAAGCGATCTGCGCAGGATCGCATCCTTTGGCGACCTATGATAGATATAGATAAAAAAAATAGGTATATTTCGGGATCCTTGATAATTAAAACGAAATGGTCGTCGATGTAATATTACCATGAAATTTAATATATTGTCATTTGCGATGACAAAGACCAAATTTTATAAATATATGTAACCTTACAGGACTTCCTCTCTAAGCCTGGAGCCCTGCCGGCCGTCGCAGAAGCGCTGGAGGCAAGCGGGTGCTCCCTTGCTCTCCTGCTCGGCATGAGTCTCCAGGACGGCCTGAAGAGAGACACCGCTATCTGCGGGAAAGAGACAGACAGAACTGCCAAAGTAATTTGTAGTAAGCCTGGAGCCCTGCCAACCGTCGCCGAAGTCCTGAAAGGCAAGCCGGTGCCCCCTCTGCAGGACGGCCTGAAGAGAGATGCCTCAATCTAAGGGAAAGAGACAGGTAGTACTGCCAAAGTAAGTCATAGTCAAGCTTGGAGCCCTGCCCGTCGCCGAAGCTCTAAAGACAAACAGGCCTTCCTCTCCAGGACGGCGTGAAGAGACACGCCGCAGTCTGCGGGAAAGAGGCAGATAGGACTGCAAAAGTAAGTCATAGTCAAGCTTGGAGCCCCACCGACCGTCTTTGAAGTCCTGGAGACAAGCGGGCGCTCCCTCTCCAGGACCTCCCTCTCGAAGAAAGACGCCGCTGTTTGCGGGAAAGAGACAGATAGGACTGCGAAAGTAAGTCATAGTCAAGCCTGGAGCCCCGTCGACCGTCACCGAAACTCTAGAAGCAAGCGGGTGCTTTCTCTCCAGGACGGCGTGAAGAGAGACGCCGCTATCCACAGGAAAGAGACAGATAAGACTGAGAAGGAAGTCTTTACCATGCGTATGCTCGGAACTCTCACTTTGCGTTCCTATTTTGGTCCATATGTTTATACATAGAAAAGTAACTTTACCGCACGTGTGCGGTAAGTAGCACTTTACGTGCCTCACCCATACCAAGAGGCACTTTCTGAGTATATGCATTGTAAAACGTGGTACACACGTGCGAATAGGTAATTCCCAGCTCATCGGTGTAAAACACTGGCTTATTCCGTTTTAGATAAAAAAACGCGTAAAATACATTTTAGTATACTACATTATTTTACTGACATCAAAAAGTATAGGTTTAACTTAAGTTGGCTGTATTTTTAACACGCTTTTATTTGGTCGACTTGTATGTAACTATGTAATGGAATCTAAGGTAACTAATTTAACCATCTTCCAAGGATCGTAGCGTCATGAAAGTTGGCAGCTGTACTGTCGAACTGATCTGATGATGGAGCCGGAAGATATGAACTGGAACTTCATGATGGAACATCGTATCATAGCTATGTTTGGATTTGTTAGAAAAGTCTTGTAAAGCGTGTTTTTCTAGTGTTTTTAAATATATATATTTTTTAAAAGTAAAACATACATTTTCCAGTTCGCCAAGTTTCTCCAGGACTGGACGAAACCATCTCTGCAGCTGGCTGAGACCGACCTGTCACACCCCGACACTCATCACTTCCACCAGCTCTACCTGGGTGCTTCAAGGAAGCAATATATACCGGCTGTCAATGCGTTTTTACAGAACGTGTGAAAAACTCTACAGAATGTGTGAAAAATACTACAGAATATGTAACTAATTATATAGAATTTATAATTTATTTTATACAATAAACGTGTTTTACTTGTATGACATTTTCTTATTTCATCAACAAACGATTCATAAAATGTTTTGTTACACAGAATTTTAATTTCGTAGAAAACTTCCCTGTTACACTAAAATTGTCACGATTATTAAGATCGTCTTAGGGAAACCAATAAGGTACATTAGATGTGTTTAAGTGGCTTCAATGACGGCAGCACGGATCTAAGCCGCGGACGGACAGAGAGACGAACATGGCGAAACTATAAGGTTTCCTAGTTGACTACGGAACCCTAAAAAGGCGGAAAATACATGGAAACTGCTACCAATAGACGGCCTTTTAGGCTATACTATCCTCAAACCAAACAGACGACTGAGGCAATAAACGCCGGCGGCCGTAGGGATGGCGGCATGTCGATACTGGATTTATTTAAATGTCGATAAAATTGATTATATTTTTGGCATAGCTTAATACTGTAACTTATTTTTATGGTTTTATTCGTTTATGTTATTTTCAGTATCGTGCTGATACCGTAGGTCATTAGACTATCACACTAATTATTTTACATATAATAACACAATGACAGTCATTAGGGTACGCCGATTTTAATTTCGTCATGCCGAAAACCTTCAAAACGAAGACTTAGAAAAAGCATATTTAAAAGATGCTCATCCTCTTATAATCAATCTTCAAGAGGATAGTGACAGTGATGAAGAATATTTTTAATTTTAATACTATTAATATAATATTTATTTATTTATTTAGTCTTACTATGTTTAAGTTCTAAAGTACCTAATTGTAGTTTTAAAAGTATTTATTTCATAATATAAAATATTGTATGCATTACTTTGTTTTCATTTTTGCATGTTATCTTATCGACATGCCTTGTACCGTGTGCTTTCTACCTGCCCTATGCGGCCCGGCTGATAACAGGCATGCTGCATAAGGGCGTACGGGTGCGAAAGAGACAATACGATGCTAATTGTTTTACGATCCCAGTCGTCTATTTGGTTTGAGTATAGTATAGCAGCCCGGCCACACGCTCAAGGCCATTACCGCAGGCGACGTCACAGTTAAACGGTTAATGAGCGAATTATGTTTCCAAATCCGTTTAATTTCTCATATATTTCATTTCATAACCATACTTACTTTTTTAAAACAAACCTTACAAAAATCGCGTTATATAAACGTGCGGATTACGTTTATATGATTAATAGTAAGAACTAAAAGGTTGTCGCAGAAACGTTGCCGCAACCATTATATGACGAATTTTTGCTAGTTGGGTACCCACAAAGGAACTAGTAATTTTCCAGTAGATAGTCATTAGGAGTGGTCTGAAAACCAGAGCTGCGTGCGCAGTGCAGGACAGTTGCTCTGCGCCGCGCCGCAGCAAGCGCGGAGTCCACTCTTATTGTCACACTGTTTATTCTGTTCCTATGCTCTTAGCCATAAGTTAGTAGTTAAGTTTTGTTAGTATATTTTTTTATTTAAGTTCTTTGTTGTTTGGCAATAAATATATTGTATTCTATTCTAAAATATGAGGTTTTTTTTCGGTTTCGGAAATTAAACAGTTGGGAACTAAGGCAGTTTTGGAAAAATAGTTTGATGGAAAGAAAGAAAACAAATATATTCTATAAAAGATTTATTAAAAATTCTTAACAAAATTGTTAAAACAATCTACAGTATGGAAGCACCATTTATACAATATTTACGAATATTCGAAATAATATAATACCTCCGACATATCTAAAGAAACCGACCAAGTGCGTGTTGGGCTCGCGATTCGAGAGTTCCGTACAAAATTTACTCTACAAACGGCCGTATCTGTGAAAATCCAGTGTTAGCAGAGCCCTACTCCTAAGCAAAATGTACGCGGTGTTCGTCATTATTATTGGTTACTGACATACAGACAGACATAAAATTATACTGTTTTTAGTATTTGTTGTTACAGCGGCAACAGAGATACATCATCTGTGAAAATTTTAACTATCTAACTATCACTGTTCATGAGATACAGCCTGGCGGACAGACAGACAGAGGTACAGACGGACGGTGGAATCTTAGTAATAGGGCCCCGGTTTACTTTTTGGGTACGGAACCCTAAAAAATACGAATAATCCTCTAACAGTTGATTATCTTGAAATACCTAAGAACAATCGATCAAGTCACCGTTCGAAAAAGAACTTAAGCAACAGCGGTCTATCTGTTTAGGAACTACAACCCCATCTTGCCAGGTCATTAGGCCACCTTGTGAGGGGGGGGGGGGGGGGGGGGAGAATTCGGTGTTAGTCACTCACGATCTCGATGATAGTTAGCCGCGAGCAATGTGCCCTATATTACACCCATTGCCACTTACACTTGGTATCGGAATCAACTGTCATAGCCCATACAAAATCATGACACTTGATTCCGATTGCGAGCGTCAAACGCGTTAGGCAATACGGGGGCCGGTTACAAGCCCTGGCTATAATATAACGAACCACATTCTATACACTTAAACAAGTTATTTTTCACTTCTCCTGCTCAAAAAGTACGTCATATTAGCTTCGCGAAGCGAGACTAAAATAGTACATTTAGCCCCTGCGGTTTAAAATAAAGCCATATAATCCCAAAAAAAAATCTATGACACTGAAAAAAAAGACTTGCGGCCAGCTACTCCTTACGAATAATTAAAAACAAACAAATCAACCTGATCAGATTGGCCAAACTTTCTGATAGAATTGCTCAAACTGTACTTTTAGTTTTCATGAAATATACAATTTTAATGTTAAGTTTTTTTTATTTTCTCGCAGTCGAAGTGAAAAGCAGAGTGTTTAACACGTGGCTAAATGCCGTTATGACACTCAGACATATTTGTTCCAAAACTTCGTGTCATAATGGCCTATTTGAAGCCCTTTTTCAAACAATCTACTATTATACAATTAAGTACGCCTAACGATATAAATATAGTAGAGTATTATTTGATCGATTCGTAATCATGAGAATAAAATGGCGAAAATTGTATTCATCTTTCGTAAACTGATTCTACTTTGCTCCCCCTGGGATAACTATGGTCCAATTCCGAAATAGTTATTTATGATACCAGTGCGGTAAGTTGGTTATTCCCAAGGAGTGGCGGTGACCGTCACGAGTTGAGAATACCTATCCGCATATGTATCGTGCAACGTTTTACAAACCACATGCTCAGAAAGTGCCTCTTTTTATGAACGAACATAGGCACGTAAAGTGCTACTTACCGCACACGTGGGGTAAAGTATTTTTTCTATGCGTGTATGGGCCAACATAGGCACGTAAAGTGCTAGAGTTCCGATCATATGCATTGTAAACATATTTGCGGGCTTGCTCTTTGATTTCTATTATCATTAATAGTCAAGAAAAATTGCCACTGGTTAGGAAATATACTATTTCTTGTTAGTTGTAAGACCAGTATGCTTGAAAATTAAAATTGACAGAATAGTTTCTTGGTTTTTTTTAAATTGGAACAAAGGAGCACCATTTAACGGTACGTATAAGATGATCCTGAAAATCTATCAGTAAGTCATTCAAATAATTCACTTAGTTTGTAAACATTAGCAATCAAAAATACTACAAAATGTAAAGATTAATCACTAAGAACTAAACTAACAAATAACTTAAAATCTACAACCAAGTTATAGTGTTCCGTCGAACTTGAATGGGTCATTTTTTTTATTGTACTACAAGATAGATATGCAAATATTAAGAATAACATAACATATACTGAAAACATACCCGCGACTTGAAAACTTCGTTATCGATGACATCGATTACAAATACAAAACATAGAATACTTAACCTCCTACCTCCCAAGAAAAAACAATGACAAAATAAACAAATACAACTTTGTTTTATTTTCAATAGATTTAAAATCCAACGGAACAGAAGGCCATTTAAAAGGCCTCAGGGGCGGCTAGAGCTGTTGGACACTTTCTTTGCAAAATATACACCATACATATGGGAATATTGCCGGCAATATTTTTTCCATTCGATAATATTGCTAGCATTATTTCCTATTAGGCTACTATTGTTGGCATTGCGTTAAAATGTTTACATTTTTATCACAAAAATAAACACCATACAAGTATATGGGAATATATCCGGCAATATATTTTTGCATTCAATAATATTGCTAGCAATATTTCCTTTTAGGCTACTACTGTTGGCATTTCGTAAAATGTTTCAATTTCATCACTTCTTTATGACGCTGTCACCTTTAATTACTCAGTTATCTGCACAAAATAAACACCATACATATGATAATATTGCCGGCAATATTTTTACCTCCGATAATATTTCTAGCAATATTTCTTATTAGGCTACAATTGTTGTCACTACGTCGACATGTTTCAATTTCATCACATCTTTATGACACTGTAAGGTACGTAAGACAGCGTATTGGTTATATTCGAGTTTAAAGTAAAGTGTATGGATCTAATATTATCTAAAAGTTATTTATTCATGGAAGAGCTTCATAAATAAATAGCGTTACTATCGGTCATCCATACTAATCTATAATATTATAAAGTTGTAAAAATATAATGTCTGTAAATATTGTACAGATGTAGTGAATAATCCTTTCCCATCATGAAAACTCGCCACATACGACTACTTCCGAATGATGCCGATGAGTCCATGAATTATTGTATTATTAAGTAACGTGTTTGTATCAAATAAATTGAGTACTTAATTCATCAATCTCAAATGTTAAACCACCAGTTTGAAGTATATCACACTGAGATGAGATGTTAAAACCGCCACGATTCAATCATATAAAGAATTCGTTAGGTAAACAAAGATCAATCTAGGTACCGAGGATATTTTAGTCATAGATTAGTATTAATAGCATGAAGTTTGTATACCTATACAAAATATATAATGTTGCTAACATGACTACTTATTAAAAAAGACTTAATACGAACTTAAATAAATCCTGTGGTATTAACCACTCTATATCGATACTACGTCTCGCAATGCGTCCCCTACGTTGTCTTGATGGGTACTAAGTGTGAATGAAGTTGTAAGATGAATACGAACATTTCCGAGAAAATACGATGGGAAATGATTATTCACTACATCTGTAACAGACTATTTGGGGGTCACTGAATCGAAAAATATATAACCTCCTCTTTTTAGAAGTCTGTTAAAGACAGTAGTAACACCATTTATTTAGGTTTTTCACAAAGGCATTTTTCTCTTAAACCTCCGAGCTCTGCATTGAGAAATGGTTGCGCTATTACTATCAGAGTATTAAATAGAAAAACTGTTATTTTGTTCACAGCTGCTGCCGGAACATAGCAGTGACTTCCTCCACAGTCTTGTTCTTGGTCTCTGGGACCTTGAGGCTGATGAAACAGATGAAGAGCAGCTGGAATACTGCGAAGATCACGAACACGTACGCCTTTAGAGCCAACTGGAAAATAATATTACTTTTAAGAGCGTTTATGTTGTGTTGTGGTATATATTTGAACGCAACTTAAAAGTATGTTCGATACATACCCTACATTTTTAGCATTTCTATTGCCTTTAATTCAACTATTCATCGCGTTTGTCTTTATTTTCTTACAAAACGAGATACTTATACTTAGACATGAATTCATTTTGAGAGATTCAGTTGCGGCAATATCATGAAACATATTCAAGTTCAAGTCATATTTATCAATATAATCAAGTATAACCAAAAATATGCTGGGTTGCCTGTTAAGCAGGTATAAACCCTCTTGAACTATATATTGTCAACAATATTTCGAAAAATTGCTAGTAATAATTATTCAAATTTTCAAATTCTTTTTATGTATTGTAAATTTTAGGTTAGGTTTATTTGTATTGGTGCTTTAAACTTTGGAAATGAATAATACGAGCGTTTCAGCTGCCTGTTCGAAGGTGTTTGAAGTTTTAACGGATAACTTTTTGAGAAACCTTTATATATTGGATATACTGCTGATGAAACATTTTTTTGCTTATTTTATCAACGCTATTCACAATCGGGAAATATTGAGACGTCAAAAAATTCAACCGAACGTATCGGTTATATGCAGTTATATTATCTATCTATTGCAATAAGGACAGATAGCGCTCATCTATATTTAACAAAATGGACATATAACAGTGGCGTATACCGAGTTTTTGGTCAAGGTAGGCATTTAAAATGTTTTGATTACATGGATAGGCAGTACCATATGGCTATATTTAGATGGAGCCATGGCCCTTCAGGGAAGTTAGTGCCTTTGTGCTGACCGCACGCCACTGACACACATACATGTAATTTTCTTAACGACCCACCCAAAAAAATAAGTTGTTAAAAACCCGGAACGGGCAACGTCGCGTCATCAAAAGGTTAAAAGCCACTGATGTGATTTCCTGGTAATATATATACGTACTTGCAGCGGTAGGAAGCACAGGCCGACGAGGAAGTTGGCGGCCCAGTTGACAGTGACCGCCACCGACGCCGCCGCCGGCCGCGACGACTGGTTGAACAGCTCTGGTGGCAAACAAGCAGGTCAGAGATGCAGAGCGTTACTTCCCTGCTGATACAGACATCGACGACAGCTCCCTACTCGTCCTGATTTACGACCAATGGCCCCTATGAACCAATCCCCCCTGAACAAAAATCCCTCCCCCAAACCCAAAGCCTTTTTTTAGAATTTATGACAAAGAAGCTGTTTCGTTAAGATCCATTCAGTAGTTTTTAAAATTAAGAAGAGCGAATCACACCCAAGCTCGGCAAGTGGAGACCACGGAGCGGAAAACGCAGCGTGTATCCGGCGATGAATGCACGAGGCGATTAACCGTTCGTTGTGGAAATGTATCTTCCAGAAATAGACTTGTCATCCAATTTATTTGAAAATGATATAACATTTGCCCTAATATTTAACCTATTTTAATAAAGCAAGGCGGAACCAAACCTCCCCTTCTCCCGTCTCTAGCCCCTCGTTTTCTCCCGCATGTCCCCGATCGTTATCCACTCATAGAAAACGAAGGAAACAAGTGCCAAATTTGTAAGCTTAATCACGTGTAAGGTTCCCAAACACCAGAACGCAATAGGATCCCAGCTATGATGATGATCAGCAAGTGTACTCACCGTTAACAAGGAACCAGGGGATGGAGCCAGGCCCCACAGCGAACATCACCACGAACAGGATCACTAGAGCAATGCACGCGTACGGCATCCAGGTATAAGAGCTCTGGAAAAAAGATAAGAACATATTTTTGCTTAATTATTTTTAAGACAAGGTTTTTGTTGCCGACTGCACAAATATCAACTGCTCGCTGAGACTTCGATGGGTCTGCGTTAAATAGACCTAAGGTCCTATGGCCAACCCCCGTCTCGATCAGACCAACTCGATGATTCCAGCACATCGCATTATCACCAAACGTGCATAAGTGTGAACATTTTCAGCTCAATACAGGGTCTGCAACGTATGGGAAGCTGCTCTGGTGTTGCACCGCACATTTTTATGGGCAACTATGGCTACTGACTTTTGTAAAACTTACCACATGCAGCATAGCACCCATCAGCAACAAGGAGCTGACAAACATTCCACTAAAGCCGACCAGGAACAGCGTCTTCCGACCTGCTACTTCCACCAGCATTAGGCTGACCACCGTCATCAGTACGTTCATGGCTCCAGTGCCTGTGGAAAGAATTAGGACACTGCAGTTCTAGTTTCTAAAGTATAACAAAGGATAAGAGCTGTCTATCGAACGTTTTCTCCAAAACTATAAATGCTTGCCTGCTCTTATATGTATAAAAAAGAAATCACCAGCAATTGACACCTTTGTCACCTGATGACAAGTCGGATGAATATAGTAACACCGCAGCTGAACAGATGTGTTCTTTACTAACTTTGTTTTCTAGATGGCTACCTACTCTCCCTTATACCAAATTATGACCATGATTTTTCGCCGGGAAGTCAAAGAATGATATATAAGTGATATTAAACTCTGAGAGCGCTGTCAGTGAGCACTGCATCGTGATCGTGATCGAATTATTCAATGTGACCTGTGTAACATTGCGATAGCTCCGTTGGAAGAGGACTCCTGCGTAATAGTCGACTCCTGCTAGCAATATATAGTGGATCGCATTGAATTTTTCCGTTGTTATATAAATCTATATTCATATTCATAAGAATTAGAAAATAGGACTGGACCAGTCACGTCTGCCACATGTACCCGGAAAAGGTCGGCTAGTGTGCACTAAATGGGTGCCACAAGACAATGGAACGTACTGATGACGGTGATCAGTACGTTCATGGCTCCAGTGCCTGTGGAAAGAATTAGGACACTGCAGTTCTAGTTTCTAAAGTATAACAAAGGATAAGAGCTGTCTATCGAACGTTTTCTCCAAAACTATAAATGCTTGCCTGCTCTTATATGTATAAAAAAGAAATCACCAGCAATTGACACCTTTGTCACCTGATGACAAGTCGGATGAATATAGTAACACCGCAGCTGAACAGATGTGTTCTTTACTAACTTTGTTTTCTAGATGGCTACCTACTCTCCCTTATACCAAATTATGACCATGATTTTTCGCCGGGAAGTCAAAGAATGATATATAAGTGATATTAAACTCTGAGAGCGCTGTCAGTGAGCACTGCATCGTGATCGTGATCGAATTATTCAATGTGACCTGTGTAACATTGCGATAGCTCCGTTGGAAGAGGACTCCTGCGTAATAGTCGACTCCTGCTAGCAATATATAGTGGATCGCATTGAATTTTTCCGTTGTTATATAAATCTATATTCATATTCATAAGAATTAGAAAATAGGACTGGACCAGTCACGTCTGCCACATGTACCCGGAAAAGGTCGGCTAGTGTGCACTAAATGGGTGCCACAAGACAATGAGACGGGGCAGGCCTAGGTGAAGATGGCGGGATAATCTGGATGCGGTTCTTAAAAACTGGCTGAAGGAGGCATCTGGTCGGGAGTCCTGGAAATCTAAGGGAGAGGCCTTTCCCCAGCAGTGGGACACTCATATAGGCTGGCAAAAAAAGGCATTAGAAAATTCTGGTATTTCCACATTTACACAAATCCTGATTTAATAAATAGTAAATAATATTAGATCGGTTTGTTAATTTGATTTCTTTACGAAAATCTTAATGTTTCACCATCACGATCTTCGTGTTACTTAAAGCGAAATTCTTCACTAAGAAACTATATTCTTATAAATACAAACATCTAAATAATGAAAAAATTTCAAGACTGCAACTGGATTTTAACCAGGGTCCTGTGCCTTGCTGGGGCGCACTCGGTTTAAAACAGTGTTAACGACACAATGTCGTGATCAGCGCCTGAAGAGCGTTCCGGAATCACGACAATGTGTCGTGATTAGCGCTGAATGGGTTAAGGCAACTCAATATCTGCACCTATACAATCGAGCAAGCAGGCTATGAGAACTCAGGCTAGGGCAGAAGAACAATGCCCTACTATTAATTAATATGGACCGGTAAAGTACCGGATGTTTTAATTGAACTCAGCTTCATATCATAATCATCCTCACTCTCATAAGCATCGTCATCAGAATAAGGATTTTTGAAGTAAATCATACCTAGAGTGGCGTACTGCGAGTAAGGAGACTCAAGCCCGGCCTGTGTGAAGATATCCGTAGAATAGAACATGACGGCGTTGATGCCAGACAGTTGTTGGGCCACCATCACCATCATGGCGATTAGCAGCGGTTGTCGGAGCTGGCGATTGCCGAAGAGTTCCCGAAGGGTCACCTTCTTGCTGACTTTGTTCTTCTCTGCCTCCTGGGAATAGGGATATGTGAGTTAGTTTTGGCAATATTTGAAATCTGCGAAAATATAGGTAAGGATATCAAATGAAGTAATGTTATAACACAGAGTTCGATTGTTAAGGAAAAAATCAATGCGACCTACTAAATTGCAAGCGGAAATTGGACCTGTGACCTCTTCTTTAACGCAACTTTAACTACCTGGCATGAAATTTTTGAACACAATCTTGTTAGCAATAGTAACGCCCTATGTGTTTTTAGGGTTCCGTAGCCAAATGGCAAAAAACGGAACCCTTATGGATTCATCATGTCTCTCTGTCTGTACAGACAGACAGTCCGTATGTCACCGGCATTTTACTCAAAAACTACAAGATGTTTATTGATGAAATTTGGAACATATCTTGTGTAAACCGCTACTTAGTTTGATAGTTAAATAAATAAAAAATATATTTCTAGGGGGGGCACACCATACTTGTAAAAAAAAAAATTTTCAGCAAATAATAATGTGGCACATATTTCGACAGTTCTTCTGAATACACTTTGAGGTTTCTAAAATTTTTTTTTGATTTAGTGAATATTTTCCGAAATATCGTGTTCGTGTCGTGCTCCGTCGTTTTCGCGGCCAACCAACGCCCAAAAGTGACGTAACAGTCGTCGATTCAATGTGTTAGTGTTTTTTCATTTAGTGTTATATGTTACGATACGTACTAATGTAGATAGATAATTGGTACTTTAACATGAGTATCAAGTATCAAGTATATAGATCTGTACCTGGTGCATTTCTTCCATTTCGGCATGGACAGCCACGTCACCTCGTAGCCAATTCAAAGCTGAAAGTAAAAAACAAGCATAATTTTACACAACTTTTCGGTAACATTTGGGTATTTTCTTGCTTTTCTATACTACTTTAGTGGCAAACAAGCGTACGGCTGCCTGATATTAAGCTGTGCTTGCTGTGCCCGCCATCTGTACACACATTTCTGCTGCGCAAGAATTTCTGTATACTGGACAATATTTCTAGGCCTGTTTAGTTTTTTTGTTGGTAATATTTCAGGCCCTATTTTTAGTAATATTGCCAGTAATATTTTCATACATCTTGCTAGGCCTTTTTAGTATTACACTGCATCTGGTAGCCTAACAGCAGTTTTAGTTACCTCTCTGCCAAGGGCGGGCACATCTAGATCTGCACCATTATTGAGCATCGGGAAATCATTCAGGTACAAGTGGCATAAATCTTGCCAGAAACAAGTAATCTACTGTTACTTTCAAAATGGAAACTTTATGAAAGGTAATTAATACACTGGTTTATTTTATAAGTAAGAATATCAGTATTTATCCGCTTTAAACTTACCATTGTAAAATTACCTTGGTCGATTGGATAAAAACTTAAGTTATGACGAAACAGAAGCACTCTTATCTTATATAACTTAATTTAACAACCTGCCATTGTAACCACACACACACACTCACAAGCAAACATGCACAATTGCACATGACCTGACTCATAGATTAAAATACCTAGGCATAATAAATTTATCATATATTGTCCTCCTAATTAGTTTAATTAATTAATTTTAAGTGAATCTGTACGAGTACCTTACGTTAGTCTTTTCTGTAACTGCCTTTATAAAAATTCGTTTATCATGGTTTATTTACCACTTCTTGCTGTTGGAAGAGCGGTGTCTCCTGACACAAGCAAAATTACTTGCTTAATAGGAGGCTCCAACCTTTGCTATTGTTAAAATGTTCAATAACCAAAATTTTATTTTTTATTTTTAGGGCAATTTTTGTAACAATATTTTATTCAATATTACCAGCTTTCCTAGTTAATATTTCCTTTAACATTTGGATCATTTCCTGAAATTCCTCTGTAAGACGTAATACCTCGTTGCGCGTGGAGTTCCCTTCACTTTCCATTCAGCAGCAGATACTTCGGTGACTCTGGACATAGCGGCAACGTATCACACTGTATGACAGCAGGCACGGCGCATACCACCATTAACCAAGGCTAGCCTTCCTCCGAAGATCCTTCCTACTACACAGCCTGCGGTAACATAACAGCTAAAGCTACCTCTGTCCAGAAAGACTCTATGACGCATATAGGTATGTCCCTTTATCTAACATCAGGAAATTAAGTATAAGTGGCACTGGAAGTCTAGTACTAGTCAATATTAATACAACTTTAACAAAGATATTATATACTGTGTAATATTTTACAGCAACTTTTGTAACAATATTTTGGCAATATTACCAGCTTCTCTTGGCAATATTTCCTGTAATTTTTGGACCATTTCCTGAAATTTCCAAACTCATCTTTTAGACCTAATACCTCGTTGCGCGTGGAGTTCTCTTCCCTTATTCAGCAGCAGATACTTCGGAGACTCAGGGCACAGGGGCAACGTGACACACTGTATGACAGCAGGCACAGCGCATACCGCCATTAGCCAAGGCCAGCCTTCCTCCGTGCCAAGGACAGACTGCAGCCCCAGGCCTTGGGAGACGAGGATCGAGATTGTGATTACCAGCTGGTATACTGTGCCGATCTGAAAATGTATACAGGGTGAGTAATCACGATATTTATGGTGAGGTATAAAGCTATAAGAGACAGGAAGGCAAAAAGTAAGTATTTTAGAATTAAAAAAAATGCGGCCTCATGAAAAAAATTTTGAACGTTTTATATAATTAGTTAGAGAATTAAAATGAAACACATTAATTTCATTTTGTTAAAATTAATCAACTGAAAAATCAGGTTTTTTTATACGTAGGTACCAAATATATTTTTGATCGACCATGCCGACGCAAGGCATTTGCACCATCAGCGTATTTCACCTCCAAAAAATAATGTTTTGACTATGGAGACCTTTTACATCTCCAAACTTAAAGTGTTGACCGTGGAGACTCAAGATGTCTATTATACTTAGTGAACACATTTGTTTTTGACGCCAAAAGACGCTTTTCATCTCTGAAAGTATAATCATCATTCATTGCTGGTCAAAGGCCTCCCCGTGGATCTCCACATCGACCAGTCGTGCGCCGCCTTCATCCATCGTAAGTCATCATTCTCCTGCTCTTAACCCATTCATTTGGGGTCGGCGCAGCATGATTTATCCTTTCATACTATCCTATCATCCGTCATCGCCTCGCTAATTCCATTTTACTCATGTCATCTTTCACGCAATCAATCCATCTTTTCTTTAATTTTTCCGTTTCTTCTACAACCCTCCACATTCATACTCCTCATCCATCGTAACTCTACTTCTCTACTTACGTTGTTTATTGTAACTTAATGTACCTGGAGACAATATACATGGCTATATATAGGCACAGAGAAACTGCCTACCCTGAATCCCTGAACGATCATGGCTCCATATAGGCACAGAAAAACTCTCTTGATCTACTGATGTTTTTCAATATAATGTTATTTTACACAATGTGGATTGTTTTTTAGTTTGTGGATAAAAATAAGACAGAAATGTTAAATAAAACAACCCTTTCACGTCTTTTTTACTTCAAACTTCCAATACCGGTAATTTACCGGTTTACCGGTTTTGAACTACCCAAGTCGGTAACTTACCGGTTTCAAAATTATGCCGGTAATTGCATTCCCTAGTCGTGTGCCCTAATGTATCGTTTGACCTAACGCATTTTTTTTTAAACTATAAACTTAGGATTGTTATAAAACAAACCTAACCTAACCTAATCTATACGATGATCTTGTAAAAAAATTCTGAAAAATTTACGGTTTCTGTAAAAAAAACATTATGACAAACGACATTAAGGATACCGAAGGAGACCCGTTGCATGGATATTGTGATTAATTTTAATTTCATTTTTGTAAATTGTAATTTTTTATCTATAAATTGGAAAATCAGACAGGTAAAAGACGGGGGAGGACGCTTCTATATACTGTAGAAACACTTACCGATCCTCGAAGAGATACAGGTGATATCTCGGCCAAATACATGGGCGCTAATCCAGCATTCAGTCCGCTGTTGATGCCGATCACCAATCTGAAACGAGTCAGTAATTAATTATTAAAATGAGGATACAAACATAGGACACCAGAGGGAACGGAACTTTCGCTTCTGCACAATTTACCATGGGGACTATTGTATTATAGTCACAACACTAAGTCGGACCACTCGCTTGCACTTGCTGTTTCGTTTAAAGTGCGAGCAAGATGGCAGACTTAATGTTTATGCCTTAACGCTCAGTTGATTATGGCTCTGGGGCCCGTCTCGTTCCAACAATATGAATTAAAAAGAGACGTCCCCTTGTAAAACAAGTTACAAGTGTTTAGGAAAGGGGCCCCTGGTATAGCTTATGTAACTTAACAAGGCGAGACATGACGTCATCTAATGCACCATCCTCTTTTCGTAAAGAAAACCTACCAACCAGGTAGCCTTCGGGAAAAGGCCTGATTATACGAATTTCTAGCCACTAAAAACTTGTGCATTAGCATCAGACAGCCGCATCCTGAGACGCACTGCCCTCCTTTACATGGGGCCGTTTACCGAGTGCGGAGGCTCCCATCGTAAGAAAGACTTGCGACCCATACTCCTTAATTGCCTTCTATAACAGGCAGGGAAACCCGTATATCCATACCACCGCATATCCTAAGACTCCAGAAAGTCATGACAGAGTCTTGAGTGTTACTTATATAGTCAAAATGTTTAGAAACTTCTAGAAGAAACTGGAAAGAATCGGCTGAAGCTTACCGGCCAAGAATGAGTAGTTCAGCCGAATTGGCCACCTTGGCTGTTCCCTGGAAGGCGGCAGCGACGAACACCAGAGCGTTGTTCAGTAGAAGTCCGCCTTTCCGGCCAAATCTGAAAGTTTATACAAAAGTAGAACGTAGTATTACGGCAATTGCATATAAATCAAAAAGGTACAAAACTCTGCCGAAAAGCAAATTAAGCGATGAAGGATATGAACATAATTTATATCATGACTGTCAGATGGCTATCACATAGTGCTCAAAGTATGTTCGATATTGTAGACCAATTTCCAATATTACGAACAATATTGCAAGCAATAATATTCATCCATCCCTAATCGTATTGATTAATGTGGCTAGCAATATTACAAGAATCCCTAATCATATTGTTCACAATTTCTAGAAATATTACGTTATATCCGTAATCTTATGGACAAGATTGCTAGCAATACTATCAGATAATCTATTATCATATTTATCAATATTGCTTGTAATATTATATCGCTGGCAATATTGTGCATAAGATTACGGTTACTCATCGGATTTAGCAATATTTTAAACAATATTGCTGGCCAACTTCATAAATTGGTAATATTATTAGCAATATTATCAGATCAACTCTAATCATGCTAACATTAGTAACAATCTTGATGGATTATCACGAACATTCTATGCATAGAAGATTCAACGAGGCTCTCCATCAACAGCGTTATCATCAATGATGATAAAATGAAGGGTCTATTATTAAGTTGAACACTTAGATCTAGTGACATAGGTAGACTAGACGGCTTACACTCACTAAGATCGTCACTAGACCTCTAGTCTGCATCACTAGACCTTAGCGTTCAACCTAATAATCAACACCAAGCACAGGTAAATAAAAAAAAACTCGCGCGGCTAGTAGTCCTAGAATTTGTTGATGATTGCCTCTCCAGTTCCTTCGAGACCATGGACGTAACGCGACGTCCGAAACGTCGAAGAATTACCAACGAAATGTTGTGATACACTACGTGGTATTCAGTCACTGACGACAGTGAAGCAGCAATACGTTGGAGTGAGAGGCTTTAACTCCCCTCCCCCATTCAGCACGCTAAATTCAGCAAAGTGTAATAACTACTTAAGTTTAAATCAATATGAACGGTCTAGACTCGGACCTGTCAGCGATGAGCGCAGTCAGCATGCCACCGATCATCCCTCCCACGCAGTACACGGACACAGCGATGGACCAGATGGCGGCCACCCTGGGCTCCTCGGTCGCCTTAACCGTCAGGTTGGTACCTGACAGGGCCTCTAATTGCAGCCATTGGGACATCACCTGTAATCAGCGTCAGATTCAAGTGTGGATCGAAGAGACCCCTCTCTTACCAGAGGTCGGGACAGAGGAACATTACCAGAGGTAGGCATATTAAAAACCGGCCAAGTGCGAGTTGAATTCGTGTACCGAGGGTTCCGTACAAAATATACATAATATTACAAGAAAATTAACGTATTTATTATTATTTTTAAACTAACATAGGTATAAGTATTTTACTAAAAAAAAATAATGTATGGATCATAGTTATCTGAAAATAAAGACTTATTATTATTATTATTATTATAACCATATATCTGTCTTACTTTTTTTTTTAATCACCAAAAATCAGTTTTGAATAACCCGGTTTGATCAAGTTTGCCCGTCATTTGTATGTGACGCCATAGATACCAGAGGCAAAGTTAACTCAAGCGGCAAGCTAAGTCGGAATAAGTTAAAGTTTGTACGGAACCCTTGGTGCGCGAGTCAGACTCGTACTTGACCGTGTTTTTTTCTTAGTCTGAGGTAGGTACTTGATGAATCATAAAAGGAGAACTCACGTTTTGTGGAGCATTCATGACTCCTGTGCTGTAGCCATGCTGGAACGCTGACCAGCATGCTGAAGACACCACGGCGAACGCCAGTCGCAGGTTCATTCCCTGGAATTAATTATTTTATATATTAAATTAATGAATACATTTATATTTGACAAAACTTCAAATTTCCATTAAATTGAAACCTATCTCATGAATCAAGGAACCCAAAAACGTATGTTATATTAGAACCTTATTATATATAGTCTTTATGACATTTGGGAAAATGTGCAGTATAGCGTTAGGAGTTTTTGTAAATTTTTGACCCCCCCCCCCCCTAAAATCATCCAACCATCATAATTCAAATAAGTCCCGTCCCCCCCCACCAAATAAAATGATGCGTTTTTAGCAATAGTTTATAGAAACACGAATCTCATTCCTTGTTTTACTCATTGAAGCACTTTTTAGGGATGCGAAAGATGATGTCATCTAGGGAATGACCCCCCCCCCCCCCCTCCCCCCAAATTTGAAATGACGTTATTCATGAATAGCCCCTTACCACGAGACCATCATCAAACGTCGCATGCAACATCCCATGCGAGGGCTGGGAAGAGCTTGCACAGGAGTATCGCGCAGCTCTGTTCATGAGACCGTCACTGATTTTGAGGAGCGTCGATTGCAAGTAGGGAATGTAATTACCGGCATAATTTTGAAACCGGTAATTTACCGACTTGGGTAGTTCAAAACCAGTAAACCGGTAAATTACCGGTATTGGAAATTGGAACTT
Organism: Hedya salicella; assembly: GCA_905404275.2. Lineage (NCBI taxonomy): Eukaryota > Metazoa > Arthropoda > Insecta > Lepidoptera > Tortricidae > Hedya > Hedya salicella. The sequence continues at coordinate 3,744,271 of FR990120.1, forward strand.
AAAAAAGACGTGAAAATGGTGTTTTATTTAAGATTTCTGCATTATTACTATCCATAAACTAAAAAAAAACAATCTACATTGTGTGAAATAAAATAATATTGTAAAACACCAGTAGAGTAACGATTAATTTAAAACAATCAACAATTTACTAATTAAGGAGCCAAAAAACGGCCCTGGTTTAATCAGCCCTGCAAGGAAGCCAGATTTCTAAGGCAAGCTTTGTATGAGGCTTGGACCACGGCCCGTATCAATAAGGATCCTAACATATCTGATGTGAAACGCAAATTAAATGCTGCTTGGAGGGCCAGAAAACGAGAAATTGCCAAAGCTAAATGGTGAGCAACTCGCAAGGTACCCTTGTGGAAGTCGTGCCTTCAGGTCGCTTGCCAAGGCTGCCGAGGGAAACTTGTTAGTCGGCCTTACCACCCCTACGAAATGCTGATGGTAACTTGGGATACAGTGCTAAAGAGAAAACCGATCTTTTGGGTACCCTCTTTGCCTCGTACTCGACTTTGAACGATGATGGAAGCACCGTACCACCTACCATTCCCGTGTTGCGGATACTCCACGCTGGAGATAACCTTCACTCAGTCTAGATGTTCACAAGTCAAGTGGGCCGGACGGCATACCGGCAGTGGTGCTCAAGCAGTATGCTGCTGAGTTGTGCCCTGTGTTCGTGGAAGACTGCCCATATGCATTCAGTGCCCAAAAAAGGGGACAAGTCAGATCCATCGAATTACAGGCCTATCGCTATCACTTTTCTTCTCTCTAAGGTGATGGAGCGTGTGATAAACACGAAACTCCTAAGATACATAGAAGAATATGATTTGATCAGCGATCGTCAATACGGCTTTCACCACGGTCGCTGAACTGGTGATCTCCTAATGTATCTCACACACCACTGGGCCTCGGTCATTGAGAGTCAAGGTGAGGCATTGGCAGTTATCCTAGACATAGCCAAGGCGTTCGATCGGGTCTGGCACCGAGGTCTTCTATCGAAGTTGCCATCTTACGGACTGCCCGTGGGTTTGTGCAAATGGGTCGCCAGCTTTTTAACCAACGGAAGCATAAAAGCCGTGGATTTGAACTTACACGATCTTCACTCATTATCACAACACAAGAAAACGGGGCTTAATAGCGTATAAATATGATTTGGAAGGAAAGGAAGGAAGGAAGGTTTCCTGCGAGACCATGGACGTAACGCTACGTCCGAAATGTCGAAGAATTACCAACAAAAGGTAGTTAAATAAATCATATCTATACGCGATTAAGCGTCGTTTAGTTGTGTTGTGATAATAAAAGCCGTGGTTGATGGCAGCTGCTCAAAAACCATGATTATTAACGCAGGCATCCCCCAAGGCTCCGTACTACTCGTATCTCCAACTCTGTTTCTGCTGCATATCAATGACATGTTGTCCACCGATTGTATTCTTTGTTATGCAGACGACAGTACCGGAGATGCACTTTACACGGGCCAAGCAAACATCCCTCGTTCCGTTGTGAAAGAAACTCGCGAACAACTTGTATCCGAAATCGAGAGTACTCTATCCAGAGTCTCCCATTGGGGTCGAGATAATTTAGTTCAATTTAACACCAACAAGGCACAAGTTTGCGCGTTTACCGCTAAGAAAACCCCATTTACTGTGGCCCCACAATTCCAGAACACTACTCTCACAATCTTCAAAAACATTGGGATCCTAGGTGTTGATATTTCGAGCTACGTCAATTCCGAAGTCGCTTGGAAGAGAAGAACTTGGTGTCCCAAATAAAACTAGAATAGGATTAGCAAGTAGCAAATTACAATGTGACCGGTCTAGTCTCATCAGCTGATTGGAGTAGGAAGGGAGGAGAAGAGATGTCACGCATAGAAAAGAAAGCATATTTTGTAACTATTCCCAAATTTATGAGCTAATTAGAGTGTTGAAGGGGACATAATATTTTAGTTTTATGTTGATGATTTTCTTTATACATTTGTGATATTGTGATACGGTACAACAGCTCATTCTATGTACTTAATGAGAGCTCTAACACTGAGATTAAGTGTAAATTAAATATAATAATCAATCCTATGTGGCTAACTTTAAGGTTGGGCTGGAATGCTATAAATCTTTATAAACATTTTTGAAACTAATAAAAGGCAATTCAATCGTTAAATCACATAAAATAATTGGATCTGGATTAAGTACGGGCTTTTTGTAGTACATAAATTGACAAACATCAGCGTAAACCAATATTTATATATTTCGGTAAAAACCGGTTTTGGGTTATAATTACCGGTAATTTACCGGCTTCATATTTGACCGGTTTACCGGTAAACCGGTAAATCGGTATACCGGTTTGCATTCCCTAATTGGAAGACCTCGATGCAAAACGCCTTAACAGAAAGACCCGCCCTAAGCATTCCTATATCTACAAGTATAAAGGGGAGCATTGTGCGCCATGCAACAAAATTTTCATAACCAAATTCAGTTTTGCAAGCCACATTCGTGCACATGACCGACGCTCGTGAAGGTCATGATGCCAGGTTTCGCCATTGACGGATACGTCAAGAAGGACGATATATATGTATATGATACCCCGAGACCAAACCAAGACAGTCTCAACACACTAGATAAACAGCAGTATTACAGAATTTCCGCAGTAAACCTGAAAGCCTGGTTTACCACTTTCGCGGACACGACCATTTTGAAAAAAATACTAAGCTCATTTACTTCTATACTATTATAAAGTTGTATAAATGAAATGTCTGTGCATTGAAGATATTTTCAAAAAAATGATTGTAACGGACTATTTGGAGGTCACTAAAACGAAGAATATTTTTTTGTATGTTTGTATGTGTCGTTGTGGATTCATCACGCAAAATCGGCTAAACAGATTTCAACAATTTTTGGTACACAGGTAGCTGAGTATCTCCAGATGGTTATAGGATACCTTTTTACCCGACTAAGCTAACGAAATATAACCCTTATAATAGACTAGAAGGTGCCCGTAACTTCGTCAGCGGAGAAGAAAAAAATCATAAACCTCTTTTTTTCTTGAGCATAGCCGAGTAAAAAATATCCTATAACCGTCTGTGTACCAAAAATAGTTGAAATCTGTTTAGCCGATTCGACGAGATGAAGCCACATCGACACATACGAATATACAAAAAATCCTCCAAATAGCCCGTTACAATATATATTTTTTGAAAATATCTTCAATGTACAGACATACATTTTTAGAACTACATAATAGTATAAACTGGAAGACGTGAGTACAAACTGCAAAAAGATGATGACTTCTTTTATAAAATGCGTGGCCATACTACGGGTTGTATTGTATGATTCACTCAGGACAGGACAATGACTCAGATGTAAATAATAGCCACAAATGGACACTACGCAAAACCATTAGGGTCCAGTACAGCTCCGGAGACCTTTCAAATTTCAAATGTTAATGCTAGACCGATGGTTCAACATTTTTAGGGTTCCGTACCCAAAGGGTAAAAAGGGACCCTAACTAAGACTCCGCTGTCCGTCCGTCTCTCTGTCCATCTGTCATCAGGCTGTATCTCATGAACCGTGATAGCTAGAGAGTTGAAATTTTTACAGATGATGTATTTCTGTTGCCGCTATAACAACAAATACTAAAAACAGTATAATTTTATGTCTGTCTGTCAATGTCAATAACCAATATAAAATGATCGAACACCGCATACATTTTGCTTAGAAGTAGGGCTCTGCGAACACTGGATTTTCATTTTATGTCTGATTTAAACATCTATACCAACCATACTTCTTTAGGGGCGATACCTTGGGTGATGAAATAAAATTGTTGCAGAAGTTGTCTGCAGTCTTTCCTGAATAAAATGTTTCTGAATATTATTTTGCACTGTTTAATTGAATTTATATAGTGCGGTAATTTGGTAGATTTAAACATACTGCCTCCGGTATGTATTAATAAAGTGTACCTACTCATTTACTAATTTGTGATTATTCCGTCGAATATTTCGCTTTTCAAAAGGGTTCTGCCGCCAAAAAAATTGAAAACCGATGATCTACTTATAGTATTATAAAGTTTTAAAAATAAGATGTCTGTACATTGAAAATATTGGCAAAAATATGTGTTATGGACTTTTTGAAACATTGTATGTATCGTGGCTTCATCTTCAGCACGCCAAAACGGCTAAACGGAGTTCAACTATTTTTGGTACACGTGTAGCTGGGTATCTCCAGATGGTTATAGGATACTTTTTACCCGACTACGCTGAAGGAAAAAAGAGGGGTAATGACTTTTTCTCCTCCGCGGACGAAGTTGCGGTTGAGAATGTTTCCAAAAAACATGAAATTAAACTATTTGAACGTCACTGAATAGATTTTTTTTGTGTGTTTATATATTATGTATGTTCGTATGTCTTTCTTTCAGCTTACCCTCATCTGGCGTAAACTTTTGTGTCATAATCATCATTCGGCATATTGCATTTTTTTCTAAAACTGTACAATTTACTGCACTTTTTAAGGCATCATCCTGTTAAATGCATTAGGTTAGGTTAGGTTTGTTTTATAATAATCCTGAAAAGTTTATGATGATTATGACAAAAAAGTGTATGCGAGATGAGTGCAAACCCTTTCTTCCTTCATCACATCAAAATGGCTGGATGGATTGCGGCCATATTTGGTCCACGAGTAGCTGGTCGTAGACAGATTATAGTATACTTTTTACTTTTTTGACAACGCTGAAGGAAAAACAGGGTTAAAACTTTTTACTCCTCCGCGAACGAAGTTGCGGGCTACTTTAGTATGAAAATAAGGATAGTTTTTTAACCGTTTATGAAGCATTAACATTCCATCGACATTCTTATCTTATGTTTCTCGATATGGCCGAATAATTGGCATTATTCACACTGATTTAATTTCAACGTCGCTGCGAAGTATGTCAAATCAAATCAAATCAAATCATGTATAATGTATCAAATCATGTATAAATAATTATAACTAAATAACTAGTATTTGCAGTCTTTGCAGAGATCGGAATTCTCGCGCCAAAAGATATGTAACTAATGTGTCTGAAACTGTCGTAATGTAACTAATGTTAAAAGCATTTTTTATCGATATCGATAGTTTTGAAATAGAAGAAATAACGGGTCACTGAATAAAAATTTTTTCATAGAAGTTCTTACGCGAGTGGTCGTTGTAGTTTTGTATAAAATCATATATAATCACTAGACGGTGCCCTCAACTTCGTTCGCGGAGGAAAAATGTCGTGTGCGCGACTGCGCGTTGCAAGCGTAGTCGGGTAAAAACACAGAACAGTAAAAAGTATCTTATAACCATTTGTAATCGCCCAGCTACCCGTGTACCAAAAGTAGTTGAAATCCGTTCCATTTTTGGGTGATGCAGTCACAACGAAAAATACGAACATAATAAAACAATTGTATTGTTTATTTTAATATCTTCAATTTACACATATTTCATTTTTGACGTGATAACGTCTTATAAATCGATGAACGCCGGCTGCACGCACGAAAAAGCATGACGCATTGTCACGTTCCGCCTGAGCCGAGCGTGCAAGCGAAAGCGCGAAACAAGCGATAGAGAGGCACAATCGGTCTAAGCGTCCGGCTTGTGAATTCATAAAAGTATGCAATTTTTATCAATGTATTCTTATGACGTTATCACGTAGAATTATCGTCCGTGATCCGTCTTTACAGAGAACCAATTTTACTACTATAATGGCCTTAAAACACTGAATCATTGCTATTAATTATCGGGTACGACTGTACTTAAGGGGCTCCCATACGCGAATGACCTTCGATCCGTAGCTCTTCGCTTCTCTGTGTCGTGTATGTCTCATCGTGTTGACAACCACCGTTGTTACCAATATAGTGTTTCAGTTTATCTTCACGAGTCACCGAAACCGAGATAAATTTCATCAAAATTTGTTAATTTTACGATTAAAAAAACCAGTTTTTACTACTTTTCTTAAAAACTATAGAACCAATTAAAAAACCAGTTGACAATTTTAAATTGAACATCATTACTCACTTATTGGTTTTCGTCCCACCCATTTCTAAGCGTCGCTTGACGAGGGAGCCTATACCAATTTAAGATAGAAAAAGAACTTTATGAATCTTTTTTTTTAACAATATATATATATATATTTTAACGTGCTTTGCACAAGTGAAATAATTTTATATCACTTTAAAAACAGTGAAATTTACCGAAATTTTCGGAGTAGCCCCTTAACATGTCCATCTATAATGCTGTCTCTTAGTAAAGATTATCGATCCCCTACCAAGAATTGTAGCTCGAACTTGTCCAGTTTTTTTGCCCAAACGTGAAGGCACGTTGATTTAATCTGTGTACGGACGGTTAAACTGGTTCGGGTTCGTTATTTCTGTTTTTTGCGCTATTTAAGGCAAAGGAGGTTGACCTTAACGGCCGGCCGTTGTTATTTGAAAAGAAAAAAACAACAAAAACGGCCAAGAGCATGTCGGGCCATGCTCAGTGTAGAGTTCCGCAGCAGTTCACAGGCAAAAATGTACACTACAGGTGAAAAAATGCTATATGAAAAAGGCTTCTAGCAAAGCAAAAGAGCGTATTTCCACGGCACTTACGTTCCTTTCTTGAGAAGTGTCGTTTTTCGGCAATAACTCAAAAACGGTATATCCGATCATGTTGAAAAGATTTTCGTTGGTTTAGAAAATAGAGGGGGGGGGGGACACATTTAAATTCAAATGTCACTAAATATTTCTTTTTAGTAGGTCTGATATATGTGCCATACAATGATATTTACTGATTTTTTTTAGTTTCGGTTAGGAGTGCCCCCGCCCCCTTAATTTTATTTTATTTTGTTATTTCACTATTACTCTAAGTAACAGCTCACACAAAACACCTATACTCCAAATTTCATCAATGTACATTTTGTAGTATTTGAGTAAAATTCCTGTGACATACGGACGGACGGACATGACGAAACTATAAGGGTTCCATTTTGGCATTTTGGGCTACGGAACCCTAAAAAACATTTCAAGTCAGCCTAAAGCCCAAATGAATCATGGCGTTGTCGATTCGTAGAAGAATAAAAAATGTCTCAACTTATTTTTTTCACTTCCTTACTACGTATTTGTTATCTTTATCACTTTATTTTACTTTTAAACAAGGACCATTAAAGCAAATGAACTGTTATTTGGGCCATTATACGATTTTAGTGCCAGTACACATACATACATACAATCACGCCTTTTCCCATTACGCGATAGGCAGAGACTACCTCCTTCCACTTGCTACGGTCCTGCCATACAACTGCCGCTTCATCAACATTCATTAATCTCTTCATTTTGTGCTGTCACAACCCTTTCGCTTTGTCTCATTCACACACAGAATATCAATATTTCTCGCATCCATCACCTGACATACTTCATCTATTTTATCATTCATTCCTCCCCTTACATTTAACGTAGCAAAGCGGCTCTCCATAGCCCACTCTTCACTCTCGCTGGGATGGGACCGAGAGTACCGAGACGTGATGGGTTGCGAACCACATATAGCGCCACTTTATACATACTTAAAAAACATATTGTGCAACAAGCGATCGTTAGATTGTTTCGTGGTGTATTAATCTAAAAATTCTAAAATATAGTCGTAGCATTGTTAAAGTCATTTTCAATAAATTTTTATGTTTTTTTGTTACTATTTATAATTATAAAGCAGGTAACGAACGCCCACTGCGTTATAAAATAAGGTATTTACCGCTGCGTTACCGCCTTTTTACGGCTATAATTTTCAATGTATGACTTTCCGTATATAAGAGTCCATAAATGGGTTACGGAACTTATACCTAGCATATTAATTTTATAAATTTTTCTTGAATATTGGTTATTTATTTAAAAAACTAAAGTTGTTAATGAAAAGAGAATGATCCATTGACCAGACTTTGGATCATGCCCTGATGATCACAAGGAGATATTTAGGCCAAACCTACTTAGATAACGCTTTAAAACTAAATGTTATAAATGAACAAAGGAACATAGTACAGTAACAATTAGTTTGTGAAATAACTAATCTATCCTTACTATATTATAAACGTGAAAGTATGTATGTACGTTCCACTTAATCTCAAAAACTACTGGACGAATGTTTATGAAACTTTCCAGTTATGTATCTTATATATCAGAATAGGACATAGGCTATAATGTATGTAAAATTTCATCCCTTTTAGGGACAAAAAGGGGGATGAAAAATTGTATATACAGTAAATTTTTTACGCTGGGAACTTGAAATCTTGATAATATGCTTCACATTTAAATTAGTAAAATATCGAGTTTTGAGAAAAGACATAAGCTACTTTTTATCCTGGAAAAGTACCTTTTATCCGCGATAAACAAATCTAAGGCGGACGAAGTCGCGGGCGGCCGCTAGTACCATTATAAAGTTGTAAAATAAAATGTCTGTACGATGAAGATATTTTCAAAAAAAATATTATAACGTACTATTTGGAGCTCATTGAACCGAAAAATATATTTTTTGTAGGTCATTGAGGCTTCATCACGCAAAATCGGCTAAACTGCTTTCAACTAGTTTTGGTACACGAGTAGCTGGTTATCTCCAGATGATAGGATACTGTTTACCTGACTTCGCTGAAAAAACAAGAGGGGTTATGACTTTTTTTCCAGCGCGAACGAAGTTGCGGGTACATTCTAGTAATATGTAAATTACTAGAAGGCGACCTCAGGAATGCGTCCTGGTTATAATCTTTCAGTTTCCTTGCGGGCACTCTGTATAATAACACGGCAAGTGAAATAAAAGCTTGTAAAATAGTTTTGTGAAAGGAAAATATACCTCTATAAGATGTTGTTTTGTTTTCTTAAAAGGAAAAGCTGTGACCTTTCGGAACAAGGAGCAACGATGTTTAACGGTTCCATTTACGGTAAGTGATTGTATGAGTTGTATGTAAATGTAAGGTATTGTAGGTCACAGTAGTAACAGTAGACGTTTACGGTAGACCCTTAGGTGAACGACCGAAGCAACATTGAAGCCTTCGAAATGTGGTACTGGAGGCGGATGCTGAAAATTCCTTGAACCGCTTTTTGCACCAATGTATCCCATCTTAAGGGGCTACCATACGCGAATGACCTTCGATCCGTAGCTCTAAACTTTTCTGTGTTGTATATGTCTCATCATGTTGACGACTGCCGTTGTTACCAATATATTGTGTCAGTTTATCTTCACGAGTCACCGAAACCAACATAAACGCCATCAAAATTTGATATTTTTATGTCAAAAAACCACTACTACTACCGAACACCGCGTATATTTTGCTTAGGAGTAAGGCTCTGCTAACACTGGATTTTCATAGATACTTCCGTTTGTAACGTATATTATGTACGAAATCCTCGGTGCGCGAGTCTGACTCGCACTTAGCTGGTTTTAAGCGTGAGTTGGGAAATGAAACAGTTTAAAACTGAAGGAGTTTGGGGAAAATATTTTGGCGAAAAAAAAAGTATCCCTTATTCCAAATATCCAAGGTTTTTTAAAGTTTTTTGGTTCGGTCCGGTATTAATCAAGATGGTAGCTCTACTCGTATCTATTCTGTGGTTATACTGTTTGTCTGTGTTACGTTTCATTGTGTATTGTGACCGCTACTCAGAAACAGGAGATTGTGTTATGTGTCCATTGGGTAACCGAGTCTCGGGTCATTCAGCGTGGTAAATATAGGTTTACATAATTAAAATAGCTTTGAGCACGGGAGCTCACCTGTATAGTGACTTAGTGCAAAAAAATCTTTATTGCACAAAGTAGCTGGCCACCGTTCAATAACTGGCCAAAGTAAAAATGTATACAGTCGATTGTCGTGAACAAATGTCACATCCAGGATTTAAAAAACCGGCCAAGAGCTTGTCGGACCATGCTCAATGTAGGGTTCCGCAGCTGTTCATACAAAAAAATGCACTACAGATGAAAAAAATACGAAATGAAAAAAAAAACACTAACAAAAGAGCGTATCTCCGCTGCACGTCCTTTTGCTGAGAAGCGCAGTTTTTTGGCAATGACTCCGATTCGATCATGTTGAGAACAATTTTCGTTGAAAGTATTTATTAAGCTTTATATTTGTAATTTTTTCATATTTTAAGAAAATAGAGGGGGGGACACAATTTATGTAACTTTCGGAACAATTATTTCCCACATACAGGCCACCCGAGCCCAGGCCGGCGCCGCGGCTGATCAGGACCAGACCCTCAAGCGCCGCAAATATTCCACATTACTTCAAAATTACGAGTTTGCGGCCCTTGCAGTGGAGACCTTAGGGCCATGGCCAGCCGACATGATAAACTTCATGAAGACCCTGTCGACGCAGTTGAGCCGCACCTCCGGCGATCCCAGAGCTGGCACTTACCTCTCCCAGAGGATTTCCTTAGCCATTCAGAGGTAACGCCGCCAGCATAATGGGAACCATGCCGCAGGCGGAACTGCTGGACGGGGTGTTCTTTTTATAACTCCTTTTAATTTTAGTGTGTTTAGTAGTTTTAATTTACCTTATAATTTAGTTTAGGATTTTATATATTGTTAGAATGTTAATTAATTCATTATTATCGTGTAATATTTATGTAATATGCAGAATAGTGATTTTAATAACTATATCAGAAATCTTCATTTACTTATAGAACAAACAAATAAAACAATTAAACTACCTTAAAATAAAACTAAATCTAAAATTAAAAATAAACTAAAATGAGAAATTAAAAACTAGATGTAAAAAATACTTATAAATAAAAAATTTGCCCCAGATCGCCGTCGATTGGCAACGTACCCAGAAGGCTGGCAGCATTGCCACGTTGTATGGCAATGCTGATCCGCTGTGCGAGATATGAGCCAGCCCTCTGGTCACGTGTCAACTCAACCAATCTTCGGCTGCACTCTTTAAACACCCTGTGGGCGCTTTCCCCCCAGGGCCCCAGGGTCTCAACCCCAAACGGCTCAAACATGCAACCACTATTTATGTTTGCATATTTGCGCCGCTTGAGGACTTCAGCCGAATTGGCAGCCGAGCCAGCCTTAACCGCGGTGCCACGAAGATGGGACAGCGCCAGAGTATCAGCACAGGTCGCGTCCCAAACTAGGGGCCGTCCCATCTTCCATGGCACGAGGGTCATACCGTCGGGTCTCTTACCGTCAGCGCGAGCGAGCCCGGTCGGTTCTAAAACAGCCGGCGCTCCCGCGCTGGCTAAGGCCCGACGGATGATGTCGTTAAGGCTGGCATGACGAGGTGCACGTCCTGCGCTTCGGCCGCAGGATAGTCCGTGATGGCCCAGCGGGTCGACTGGGTCACCACATCGACAGCGATGGGGGGCAACACAGGTCACTCCCAGGCGAAGAGCGACGGATAAGCGGAAAGTACAGTTATCTAAAAGGGTGCCAATTGATGTGGAAGGCAGAGCTTGTAGCCACTGCCCGGATTCCCATTCGACAGTGGCACGGAGGCGAGCGCGCTCCGGAAGACTGGTTGCCGTTTGAAACAGGTTTTCCCGTACCAGCCTACAGAGCGGCTCATCCCAAAGACGCTGTGAAATAAGATTTGTGGGCAGATCAGCACTTGGGCAGGCATCGCTCCACGCAATTCTGGCCTCTGACATAAACGGGATATTAAAATGGCCGATTGGAGACTTTAACATTTTGGACGTTAGTTCCAGTGAACTATGTACAGAGGACAAATATGCTGGGAGCGAAACGCTGGACACTTTTCTGATACCTAGGCCTCCGTGTCTTATCGGGAGAGATGCCTGGGACCATGAGCGGTCATCTAAATTGACATTGATTACTGAAACCAAAATATTATAAATAATTTTGTCTATTTTTTCTAAAAGGGTGGGAAATTTCCAAAAATGGCTGCACCTTAGGACGTATGTGAATTTGGGTACGAAAAGGCAGTATCGGATGATGGTGTATGCAACATGAGCATTAATTTTTGTCATGCGATCCGAAACTTCAGTGAGGTTTTTAATTTTGCTTTCTAAAAAATCTGGAAATGATTCGTCCAATACAGGTGCTCCTAGGAGGTGAAGTGAGCTTTTCTCCGTGATTTTAATATTGGGGGCAAGACGACGAAATTTGGAAAGGACGAGTTCTTTGTCTAAACATGTATCGGAAAAGAAAAGTTCACATTTAGAAAAGTTCAATTCTAGTCCGATACCGCGGAAATGTTCAATTAATACGCGAAGGTCCTCTAGAACTTCGGTGACGTCACCTCCTAGAGTGCCGTCATCTAAGTACCAAACATTGAATTTGGAAATAAAATTGGTAATGATGGGGTGAATTGCGAGGCTGAAAAGCGCGGGTCCGAGCGGGTCGCCTTGTTGGCACCCTACAGCTGAGGATAGATGATTTTGTTTAAAAAGTAATTTAGAAGGCTTGTTGTAGCATTGCCAGATAAAGTTATAAATCGGAGGTGCTTTTTCACGCGTTTGTGCTAGGAGGGCGGCTCGGTCAACACTGTTGAAGGCATTTTTGACATCCACCTTCAAAAGGACCTCACCTGAGTTTTGTGTGATGTGGGTTCTTAAAGCATGCACGGCGGCCTCACACCCCCCCCTTTGACCCAAATCCCAATTGAATAGGCTGAAAGTACTGGTTGAGCGGACCGGATACAGCAGCGCAGCCGATTTTGGCAACAAGACGGCGGTAAGTTGTACCCACAGCAATGGGTCTGATACCACCGTCTTTTTTCACCAGCGCACACAGATTGGCGCCGTATAGTGTGCTGGTAACTTCAGGATTTACTTCACCTGATAGCATGAGGTTGCTCAGGTCTGCCAGTGCCTTGAGGAGCAGCTCGCCGGTGTCCCCTGAGCTATGCCCGAGGAGATCCTTTAGGTGTTGCGGTGTTAACCCGTCCAGCCCGCCGGCTGAGCCGCTCTGGAAGGACATGACAGCCCTGAGGACCGCATCGGTAGAGGTAGTCAGGGGGGGCGTTGCTGTATCTGGTGGGGCAGGGAGGCTTTGGTTTGTAGATGGCAGTGGGTGTTTGGATCTTAAAGCTGAGACGGTAACCTGATTATTGGGGGCAATGCAATCTGTAGAGAAAAGAAGGCGGGCAGCTCCTCTAATGTCGCCTTCTCCTACTTTATTTTCAATGCGTTTGTACAACGATGTGTTGTGTTTTGTAACTATTTTATCGAGGTCTTCAAGGCACAATGGGTGTTGGCAGTTTTTTTTAATTTTGGCGGTGAGGGATGTGTTTTTGTTTTGATCGGTGATGTGTAGGGTCCTGTAGGGGAAAGTGAGAAGTTGCTCCCAAGCCTGGTACGAATTTTCGGTTACAGCATTTTGTATAGTGGATGCAAGTTTTTGTGAAACTGAAATCCTTGCACCTCTCGGGACTCGCTTAATCAAACGAATGTTATTTTTGAGACGACTTAAAGTTTCCGAGATATCGTTTAAAACTGAAAGGTTAGCTGTGTCTGTTGCAATTGGAGGGTCAAAGTTTAGTGTGCCATCTGAGGCTTTGTGTTTCTTGCCAAGGTGTACTCTAAGACCATGCTGGTTTTTAAAGTACCTGGGTTGGGAGCACAGAGAGCATATTATCAGATTTTGTGGTGATTCGTCGCTATCGGCGATCGATGATGCATTTCCGCCTGGAAGTGACATCCTGTGATTTATGTTTAAACTGAGAAGTATGATAAAAACTAAAATTAATATTATAAAAACACAAAACGAGAGTATAAACATTAACTAAGTAAAGTCCTGAAGATAAACAAAGCTGACAATAGCAGTGGCAGTTGCTGTCAACCAGCAATGACGGCCGGAGTCGGCGCATGGCGTGCTCTCGGGCGCAGCATGTGCAGCAGAAAACGTATCGAAGCGTTGCCTAGCAGCGCCTTAGCGTCTTCGTTGTTGTTGTTATTTCAAATAAAAACTGTTGGATTGGTGATTTTCAAAGATATGATCATCTAAACTTTGCCCACATGCGTGCGTATGCAGGGGAATGTTAGTCACAGAAATATTGGCCTTGTAGGGACGGAATTATCGAATTATAAGAGAAAATAATAATTAAATACGGAGCCGAATTGTCAGCTTGACGGCTACTTTTTTTTTCTCAAGAATAGTATATGAATACTTGTAAGTTTCACAAGTTTCATACTTATATACAAATCTTTTAGATAAATAAATTCTAGGCGTTATTATTGTAAGTGTCAAATGTGTAAATAATAAAATTAGAATTAATCCTTAAAATATATATATATATATATTTCCAAAAATATTTCCTAAATGAAACAAAATGTTTAGAAACTCTTTTTTTTTTAACTATCCAAATATGTACGGAGCACATTGATATTTGTTAAAAAATAATTTTCGTGTGTCCCTTGACATGTTTTTTTTTGTTATTTAACTATCAAACTAAGGAGCGGCTTATACAAGACACCTATATTCCAAATTTAATCAATATATATCTTGAAGTTTTTGAGTAAAATGCCTGTGACATACGGATGGACGGATATGACAAAAATATAAGGGTTCTGTTTTCGCTATTCTGACTACGGAACCCTAAAAACCTACAAACGAAAAACACTCACAACGTCAATTTATCGTATAAACTGACCTGACTTTTGTCATATACTTTGCCGGAGGTAAATGGGTGAAGCAACTTTTTTAAGGTATGTAATCCTTTTCTACAAGCTAATAAAAACTTATTAGAATATGTGGGATTGATAATTGTATACGTTACAATTAGATCATCAAATTTTCGATTCACTATTTATAATCATAAACGAATTGTATAATTTTGTGAAAACATGGTAAAGCAGTGGAAAATGCACCTTTTTCATACCAAACCCGAGCACAACATCGTCTCCTGCGTTACCTGATATATTAGTATAAATAATAGTAGAATTTTTAAAATTGTTAACTAGAAATTAAGCTTAATTGTCTAATTTATTCAATACATTGGCCACATCAAAAACATTTATTTCATTCTATCAAAATAGATTCCCCTTGTTTACGCATACTTTTTTCTGTCATAATTCTATATCACATAATCACAATAGGCGTAATGATTTATAAGCATAATCTCATTTCGCCGAATCCTGTTTTCGCCGAATCTATTTTCGCCGAATAGTCATTACGCATAACTTTTTGCGCCAAATGCCGAAAACAGACTTTTCTGGTAGCAGTCATCTTCTGTTCGCGATTGCAGTTCTAACCTAACCTACTTTACTGGCAGCAGTTTTTTATTGTTAGAGGTTGAATTTGCAGCTAACTAAAATTCGGCGATAAATATGCGTATTTAGATTCGGACAAATAATGATTCGGTGAAATCAAATTATGCGAAACCTGTTTGGCGAAATCAGTTTCGGACATATGCGAAATAGATAGCACCCACCAAAATATGGTGACTTAGTGAGACATGTCGAAAATTGGGAAGTACCTTAAAAGTTGATTCATCGAAATACATCAGTATGCCGCCTCCAGTGGTTAATTCTTTAAGATCTATATACATATAGTAAATGTAACACTGTGTGTATGTGTTGCTGTTCTTTATGCATTGTGAACGCTACTCGGAAATATACTCTCGTGTGTCGCTTGGGTAACTGAGTCGCTGACATTCTTCGCGGTAATTATAATCAAAATACTTTTTATCACGTGAGCTTCATAATCATAATACATAGTATGGAAGATTTCCGCAACTTTATTCGTGCCCAAAGAAAAATATCGAAATGGTTCACCAGGGTTTCAACGTTTTTGCTTTAGTATTTCCCCTATTTTTGCGTCGGGGGTCAAAAAAGAGATTGAGGTTTTTTCCTCTCGGACCCGGACTACTCCTTCTAGTTGGTACGTACATACCGTAGAAACATACATACCTATATACATCTATACCTACTATTATAAAGTTGTAAAAATGAAATGTCTGTACATTGAAGATATTTAAAAAAAAGGAAATAACGGACTATTTGGAGGTGACTGAAACGAAAAATATTTTATTTTTATTTTTTGTATGTGACGTTAGGGCTTTATCACGCAAAATCGGCTAAACAGATTTTTACTATTTTTGGCACAGATAGTTATAGGATACTTATTACCCGACTACACTGAAGAAAAAGAGAGGTTATGACTTTTATCTTCCGCGAACAAAGTTGCGGGTAACTTTTAGTTGAATCTAAAATCACACCTTTGATCACATGACCACTTCTTCACGGCTTTGACCTAATTATTAAAACAATTTACTAAAACTACATATTGTGACAGCTGCCTACTCTCCAACAAGTAAAATTGAGCTTAAAGTCAATATTTGCTGCGTCCGCGCAGAGCGCAATATAAACATCACCACCCAGTATGTTAACTTTGTTCAACTGTTGCTATTTTAACGCGCTTTTATTAGGTTCATCTGTAACTAAGTCAGTAAGTATGTAGATCTGTATGTATATAATTATGTAAGCGAATCTTGCTAGTTAAATTTGACTCTCTTAACACTGTATTTCGATTGAGCTAAAATTTAGCATAATCAAAATTCTTTAGCGGAGGAGAAAAAAATCATAACCGTCTTTTTTTCTTCAGCGTAGTCTAGAAAAAAGTATCATATAACCATCTGTCAGAAATAGTTGAAATCCGTTCAGCCGTTTTGGGGTGATAAAGCCACAACGAACACATACAATAATAAATCTAAAAAATATATTTTTAAGTCTGAGTCTACCGACATTTTCACTTGCGGATCGGAAGCTTCAATTCCATTGGCAAATCTTTGAGAACGCATGTGGGGATTTAAAATACTGTAGGTATGTGATTACTAAATTGTGGAGTCTGCGACTATCAGAGAATATACAATGAAGATAAGTAAAACACATTCAGGCCTCTGTTTACCGAATTTATATAACTCGTCAACTAAAATGCTACCGTGTGGGCCGGAGAAAAAAAATCATAACAGATTAAAATACTATAGTTCCATTGAATTTCCGCGAAATTGTGTCTTGGTAATGTGACAATAAATTGTTTTGGCAATATTGGGTACATAAGTGTTGGGATACATGAATGAAAGTTCAAACGCGATTATAGAATTATATTAACTAGATGTAAACACTGTGTAAAACTATGTAACAAATGCTAATATTAAAGTTAGCCAACGCCTTAAATATTGAAACTTTAAATCTCGATTATAAATGTATACCGTAAACATTTAAGTTATTTAGAATAATAGTGTTGACATTGTTATAATTACCTACTTATTTTTACTGCAACCGATATTGCAATTGGCGGTTCCAGTAACCATCTTACTGTATTTCATGTTTTGCGTGCCAGCTGCTGGTGAAATGTGCGTGTTTATTACTATATATTTGCAATGTATCATCTGTTGTACCACATTTCAAGCAAATAAAGATATTATTATTATTATTAATTAGGATTAGTAAGTAGGAGCGATAAAACCTCAACTACACTAGAGGCCGGATAAGTATCGACCGGCTTGACCATCCCAAGAGGAGATTGAGTCTCGTCAAGCTAGATTGTTTCCCACGCTTTCGCATCTATTATTTGAGCAGATGGGATTAACTAAACTCTAGTAATTTACGATCCCTAAAATACAATACCATACAATATTTTAAGACATATTTTACAACCATTAGCAGTGCCCAATTGCCCTTAGAAATCATAAAGCTAGTTTCTTTCAAAGGTCCCTAGTCGGAAACAATGGTGACATCTTATTAATAAGAAACGGGTTGGGCATTTAAAATTATTTGTAAAAAATCACGATTCACAATTCGTTGCTTTTATGTGTCTGACTTCCAGTTAGACCTCTACGAATTTCACTTCACTGTATGTTTATAAGTTATGATTAAATATTCCTGGAAGGCAGTTGGCACATTGTGCTTAAATGAACATATTTTCATGCAATTTCCACAAAACAATATAAATACGCATGCAAATGCAACAAACCACCACCAGACACGTGTTTCGCCTCTCTATACTCTGATTTTTAATTCAAGACCAAAATTTAATGTCAACGGGCGCACTTTCGCTGTGATCACTGCATACTGGTTTAAGTGTTAGTATTTTTATCAATAAAACTTACCCTAATATTACTGGTTGCACGATTTCTCATTCATATTTTTATGAAATAATGTTTATTTGATGAAATAATCAAGATGAGAACTGTCAGCCGAGAAGTCTCGAGGTGTCCTCTCGAGTGGACGACTGTCAATTTGAAACATCTAACCAAGACACTACGAGTATTTCGCTAAAAAACAAAGGAACTAAGTGTAATCCATTAATCTAATATGGAATTCCTCAAAGTATCGCTTGAATATATCAGTTATTTAAAGTCTACATAACACTATGTGCTTCAGCGTCGGTAAAATATTTGTCAAAATTGGTGCAGCCGTTTTAAAATGTGGCTATAAAGACATATACACACAGGTAGAACCTTAAAATAATCAGTCGATTAAGGTACCTGCAAGTATATTTTCCTACACACATATTTTTATGAAAATTCCTTCAGTAACATATTATAGTACAGCAAATTGAACTATATCACTATAGATTATCTACTATAGATGGTAAGTCATTTACATAAACCAAAAATAGAAATGGACCTAAGATAGGGCCCTGTGGCACTCCTAGCTTATTCTATTTATTTCATAATAAGAGATGAACGCCAAGAAAAGCTCCTAAATGCTCCAAATATACGGAGAACCCAGTCTTAATAAGATATGAGAGGCCGGAGACCGTTAACAGATTATGAACTTTAAGTCGTTTGCCACAACGTTTGGTTTGTTAGCTTGTTGGTTCATAATTTGGTCGGATTCGGCTATTTTTAGACAATTTAGCTCGGCGTTATTTTCTCAGGTGTATATTTTTTTATATGTAAATAACTAGGTGCCGCAACTTCCTCAGCTGAAAAGAACAAAATCATAATAAACAAATAATCTGTACTATTCATCATTAGCTTGTCTTTATCTCATTTACTTCGGGTCGGCGCAGCATGTTTTTTTCTTCCATACCTCTCTATCACCCGTCATCTCGTCACTTACATCCTTCCTCTTCATGTCATCTCTCACGCAATCCATCCACCTTTTCCTCGGCCTACCCCTCCTCTTGCATCCTTCCACATGCATATCTAATACCCTTCTTACCACATGACTCTCATCCCTGCGCATAACATGTCCATACCACCGTAGGCGATTTGCCTTCAGCTTATCGACTACGGGTGCTACTTTCAGGCTTCCTCTTATATACACATTCCTTATCCGATCCATTCTCGTCACGCCACTCATCCATTTCAACATTCTCATCTCCGTAACATGCAATTTGCTTTCATCCGTCACCTTTGCGGCCCAACATTCCGATCCATACATGACGACAGGTCTTACAATGCTCTTGTAGATTTTGCCCTTCAATCGAAGGGGCATTCGGGTTTCGCATATTACTCGCGAGACCTGTCGCCATTTCATCCATCCTGCGCTGATTCTGTTTTTAATGTCACGGTCAATATCACCATCGCACTGTATGAGTGACCCTAGGAATCGGAAATCAGAGCAGACCGGCAGCGTTACGCCATCGAGCTCAATGGGCGTTAGATTGGGGAGATCTATATATACTATTATAAAGTTGTAAAAATTAAATGTCTGTACATTGAAGATATTTTCAAAATAATGATTATAATAAGACGAAGGACTGTTTGGAGACCAACGAAAAGAAATTTTAATATTTTTATTTTTGTATGTGTCGTTGCGGCTTCAAAATCGGCTGGGTCTATCTCCGATGGGTATAGGATACTTTTTACCCGACTACGCTGAAGAAAAAAGAGGGGTTATGACTTTTTCTTCTCCGCCAACGAAGTTTGAAATACTGTTGAATATAAATAACAATTTTTATTGGTACATAGATGGCGTTGTAAATAACGGGGAATGACTTTTTGTGTTGTGATTGACACTCCTCTCGTTTTAACGGCCCTAGTCCGTTTAGCTTGTGTGTAGATTTTTATCGTTTTACTTTTAAAGATTACTTGTTCTCTAAAACCGTTCACTTCTTGAGATTGCTTTAAAAAAACCTAATCTAACCTACTGACTTCCGTGTAATGTATTTCTCAAAAATGAAGAACAAGTAGTATTCAACAGGAGAAGTTATTTCGAAATGAGAATAGGCTGTTGTTGTTGACCTCTTCGTGTACCCTCTGTTGTATCCTCTTCGTGTTGGGTATGTGGTGGTGGGGTACAACAAGTTACAATTAGCTATTCGAACGATCAATAAAGTTGCGCTTACGCAGGACGTATTTGCGTGCAGGGAGCACGATTTTACAAAAAACACTATGTTAGTACTGTATTATATTCGGTAATTGTGAAGACACGTTTGGCTCAGTGGGTTGTACAATGGCCTACGAAGCTGGCGGCCCCGGGTTCGAATCCCGGCCAGAGCAAGTGTTTGTGTGATGAGCACGAATGTTTGTTCTTGGGTCTTGGATTTTCTATGTATATAAGTATTATCATTTATCTATATATTATGTATATCGTCGCCTAGTACCCATAGTACAAGCTTTGCTTATTTTGGGACTAAATGGATTTGTGTAAGATTGTCCCTGTGTTATTTTAATGTTAAAATCTCATTTTTGGACTTTTCCAAAAAACGCTTCATATTAAAGCCCACTTAAGCTTAGTGACGTTCCACGGTTAGTACCTTGTATGAGGAAATTAAGAACTTTGTTCTGCAGCTATGTTAAAACTTGCGTTTATCGAAACGGTTTCAAAACAAAAGACAATACATTTTATGGGTTACTAGCTTCTGCCCGCGACTTCGTCCGTCTAGAATTCGTTTATCGCGGATAAGGGTATTTTTCCGGGATAAAAAGTAGCCTATTTCCTTCCCCGGGACTGAAACTATCTCCATACCAAATTTCCTCGAAATCGGTTCAGCAGTTTAAGCGTGAAGAGGTAACAGACAGACAGACAGACACACTTTCGCATTTATAATATTAGTATGGATATGTATATGGATTACGGGATTTTCTCACCCAACTTTAAGGGTTCATATAATATAAAGTTAAGTTCATATAATAAAGCTACACGTAAAATATCGTCCTCAAAATTTTTTATTTTCAATTTAACATCAGGCAACACCCCTATTCATTGAAATAAAACATTCTAAAAAACATTTATCTAGATTCGTACTTCTTATGCTACGGCCAGACTTGGAGGCGAAGAATTCGTGTTCGCGTTGTCACGATAAAAGTTCGTGTTCGATCCATGACGAAGCGCTTGGCCACATTAAAAAAAACTTCACTACGTCGCGATAATCTGGAACGTGAAGAGCGCGAAGTAGCTCACCGCACGAACTTTGTCGCGGCAAAACCCTTTGATGTTGCAATTTACCGACACCGGCGCGAAGGGCATTCGTATTCGCGATGATGATTCGCGATAGGACGAATTCTTTGGCGACACGTGTCGCAACAACGCAAATCTTCGCATTATCGCGATAGTGTGAACCCAGCATTAGAAATTATACTAATGTGATCATCCGGTTGTCCTTGACAGATGACTAAACGCCTATAGTCTAAGTAAATTGACATTATAGCGTGATTTTACGTCATCACGAATGCCCAGATCAAATCAGATTAGATCATCTATTGCCATAGACATGACGGCGCTATTATAGAGCCGTTGATTGCGAATTTTGCTCAATAGGTGCCGATTTTTTGTTTTTTCGAGGTTATACAAGCTAGTTCAATACTAACTCTTATAGAAAATAGAAGAGGAAATCTCGGACTAAGAAAAAAAGATAGACACAACAATCTAGTGAGGCCACAAAAAACCATGCCAAAGCCAACTTCACGCGATACAAATGCAAACAAACCATGTGTGTGAAGTTGTCTGATTTGTCAAAACCGCATGCCAAAAAAACGGCTTCAATAGATTGTTCGTAACGTCATGCCTATCTTTGTTTCGTGGTCTGAGGAGGAAATATGATAGGCCATCTGCTAAGACATGACTTTTTCCTCCGAAATATCATCAAAGGAAAAATCGAGGGAGAGCGAGGTAGAGGAAGGCCAGGACGAAATTACTTTGAGCAAATAGAAGAAAAGGTTAAAGTCATGTCTTACCAAGAAGTGAAGGAGAAAGCCCAAGAAAGAAACGGCTGGCGATTGCTGCACCGACAAGAGCGTAGCTCTTAAATTGAAGAAGAAGAAAAATTAAAGCTACAGATAAACTTGAAACACAAAACTGCACCAAATTTTACATTTTAGATTTATCCATACTAATATTATAAATGCGAAAGTGTGTCTGTCTGTCTGTTACCTCTTCACGCTTAAACAGCTGAACCGATTTGGATAAAATTTGGTATGGAGATAGTTTGAGTCCCGGGGAAGGACCTAGGCTACTTTTTATCCCGGAAAAATGCCCTTATCCGCGATAAACGAATTTAAGGCGGACGAAGTCGCGGGCAGAAGCTAGTTATGTATATTTATTGACCGAGTGAGCGTAGCAAGCTAAGCGTCTCTGTTTCAGAGATGGATGATTTCGAATTATTTTAGAAATCCATTAATTAGTTACTATTTATATTACCATTCGAATAACAAATGGGTGTTTTTCTAGGGTCCTCGAGGTTAAAACTTAGGATAGTCTTCCTAGAGTATCCCCAAACGACCCGTTAAAGTTCCATTAACTTCAGAATACGTTCCAGCTTCGCAGCCAGTTTTTGGCCAAGGTAGGTAGTTGTTTTGTGCCTATATGGAGCCATGGTCGTTCAGGGCTCCAGGGTAGGCAGTTTTTCTGTGCCTCCATGGAGCCATGGTCGTTCAGGGCTTCAGGGTAGGCAGTTTTTCTGTGCCTTTATGGAGCCATGGTCGTTCAGGGCTACAGGGTAGGCCGTTTTTCTGTGCCTTTATGGAGCCATGGTCGTTCAGGGATTCAGGGTAGGCAGTTTTTCTGTGCCTTTATGGAGCCATGGTCGTTCAGGGCTTCAGGGTAAGCAGTTTTTCTGTGCCTTTATGGAGCCATGGTCGTTCAGGGCTTCAGGGTAGGCAGTTTTTCTGTGCCTTTATGGAGCCATGGTCGTTCAGAGCTTCAGGGTAGGCCGTTTTTCTGTGCCTTTATGGAGCCATGGTCATTCAGGGATTCAGGGTAGGCAGTTTTTCTGTGCCTTTATGGAGCCATGGTCGTTCAGGGCTTCAGGGTAGGCAGTTTTTCCCTGCCTTTATGGAGCCATGGTCATTCAGGGCTTCAGGGTAGGCAGTTTTCTGTGCCTACATGGAGCCATGGTCGTTCAGGGTAGACAGTGCCCTTGTGCCTATATGGACCGCGCGCCACTGCCACCCTCACCTTTTTCAACATTTCGACTGGAGTACAACAAATGTAGATATATTACTACTGCTATCTTTGTCTTGATCGCGTTGTCGCTGTCACTCCCTTCTGGAATGTTCTCAGTATAGCTGTCTCTTTAATCATGCTATCTCTTTCACTCTTACTACAAATTTCGTCATATACTGAAATGGCCTTTCAAAGCCCCGTAAGGGGTCCTGAAAACGCCTGAAAACTACGGTAACTGGGGTGAAAATTCGATAAAGTGGTATGTAATAGAGCATCCTCTGAAACGGCCTGAAACGGTATTTCAGCCTGCTGAAAACGCCTCCAAGGCACAGAAAGTCTCCGGCGTAACAATACCTATACATACATACTTCCTTTCAAAAATAGAATAGAACCCTCTTTCTGACGCAGTCGGTTAAAAATCGATATCCCAAAACCCCTATGGGAACTAAATTTTATAGCACATGTGTAAAATAAAAACTGGAAAACGTGTTCAACTCCAGAACAACGGCGAACGGATCTAAATATAGATCGTAACGGTCGTGCGTTTCCGCGTGCTTGCTGAGAAACCGTTCTGCGCGCGCGCCGGTTTCTGTCGTATGGGGGAAATGCATTTTAGACTAGGTAAGGCGTCAGTCAGGTATCTTTTCATTAAAAAAACGCACAATTATGTTTTGATTACATTAACGATACTATTTAATTGGTAGATACATAATATCGTGGCTGGTAAATCTGATAATACGGATGTTGAAAACTTTTTTATGTGGTATGTTGTAGAAAGACCTTTCAATATTAGAAATACTGGTGAAAAAAATACTGCAATGTTATAAAAATTCCCCAAAATACAACAACGTTAGAATCACATTTTTGGACTTTCCCAAAAACGCTCCATACTTAACCCTCGGAAGTGTGACGTCACACCTTCCTACCTTATATGGGGAAATTAAACATAAACATAAAATATAAAATAAAACAATTTAACGGATTATATCGCATATATTATCTCATTTTAGTCAACCCGTGACCATGGAAAGCTGGAAAGCTTCCGAAACGTCGGGAACTAAAATGAGATAATATACGCGATGTAATCCGTTAAATTGTTTTATTTCAATGAGTAATAATCGCGGAAACAGAAGACAATATCATAAAACATAAACATAAAATTTAATTGTATTGTATTTATCTATTTGTATTTTAATATAATATGTGTGTATGTATATAAATATATATACGTATATATCCCCATATTGACTTGTTGATTTGTGTCTCTTTTCTTTACTTTTTTTTTTGTATTCTAAACATTAATGATCCTGCACTAACTACTAGTTTCTATTTGGCCCTATGGTTGACTGGTAAAGAATGCCTTAAGGCATTAAGTCCGCCATTTGTAACAGTTTGTATTGTGCAATAAAGTTTAAATAAATAAATAAATAAATAAAACATTTATTCATTTACCTTCACAAATTCTGTTTTGCAGTAAGTACATGTAAATATAGGTTAGAAATGATTTTGCATCTGCGAGAGGTGTTTCTGTGCCGTTCAACAGTAATCCTGATTCCTACACTAGGCGCAGCCTGTCCCGTAGGAAACCAGTATGCAGACCAGTTACCAAACAATTGGCGCGAGATTATTAACAGGTGTTTTTGTGTGTCGAAAAAAAAACCTTACACAACTTGTAATGTACCTATAATTAAGAACTTTGTTCTGCAGCTATGTTAAAACTTGCGTTTATCGAAACGGTTTCATAACTAAAATTATCATACATTTCATAGGTTATTCAATGGTATTATTATTTATTAATATTTTCATACTTTAAAAATGGAGTCTCCCACCTAACTTTAAAGGCTCATAAAACGAGCTACACGTAATGTATCGAACTCAATTTTTTTTTTTTGGTTTGGCATCATAAAAATTACCTTTTCGCATCAAAGTTTTATTACCTATTTTTCGAGTAGAGTCAACATGCCTAGATTTGTGTTAGGAGGATCCGCTCCTCCCACCCGGAGCTGAACTACAGATACAGAATATTAAATATGCTTTGTACATTTATTCGTCTATACTATTAAAAAAATGAAAAATGAAATATCTGTACATTGAAGATATTAAAAAAAAATTGTTTTAACATACTATTTGGAGGTCACTGCAACGAAAAATATTATTTTTTAATTTTTTGTACGTTTGTATGTGTCGTTGTGGCTTCATAACGCATAATCGGTCCGCGAACGATGTTGCGGGCATCATCTAGTAAGCTATATATAAAGCAAAATATTTTTCACCTCAGCAGCTCAAACATGCCGCTTTTGCTGCGAGACAACAGTAAACAAAACGCGATTTTGTTTCGAGTGTGGGTCAAAGTAGCTTTTTAATTTTTCAATCTTCAGTGCCACAAATTGACATTGTTCAGCCAAAAACATTCGAATTTTACTGTGCTCTGTCTCTTTCACATGCATATAATAAAGCGAGTGAAAATAACAAACCCCTTCGAAATTCGATTTTGGAATTCGACCTCAAGGAAAACACGTTCGGAAACGCGTGTATTACGCGTTAACCTAAAATTTAAAGATATTTGTAATAAAGAAACTGTTACTTTAAATAATTGTACCTTCAATAATTGTAACTTTTAAAATGTTTAGCATGATTTTGATTCATTTTAAATAATATACGTTATTTCAATCTATTCCTGTTCATTTCTATGTCTCCTAAGTAATATGTGTTCTCACTGCTGAGGTGAAAAGTTATGTGTGCTACACGAGAGCAAATTTTTTTGCAACTCGTGCTGTTGCGTCCTTCACTACGCTCAGGATTCTAACTTTGAATCACTCGCTACGCTCGTGAATCAATCATAGAATCCTTCGCTTGCTCGGGACTCAAAATCAGCACTCGAAACAAAAAACAACTTTGCTCTCTTGTTGCACAAATAACTATTCTTTGTCAAATAAACAAATGATGCCGAATGAATTTATTTAAAACTCACCATTTTCACAACAAAATGCTTTGGGCTTGTAACTACTAAATTGCATTTTACCTCTTCATCAATATTTCCGGATCTCAAAACTTCTTGGTTTCAAAATACCTAAATTGCAGAATGCCTAATATTTTTTCTTAAAACATCGGAATCTTAATATGGCCGAATTTCAAAATAGCTTAGTCTCATAATTCCTAAACTTCAGAACACTCACGGCAAAACAAATTATTCTGTATTTATTATCCAACTGTCATTCAGAATCTGAAGGAATTGTGCGTGTCAATCTTTAGGTATTTAGAAAATATGACGTTTTAGGTCAAAGTCATAATGAATTTAGTTCATTTTAAGAATGAGACAATTTGACATTTAGGTATTATGAGCTCATGGTAATTGGAAAATTAGGGGTATTAATGAATAAGGTATTATGAAATCTAGTGGTTTTAAGCCCAAAGCAACAAAATGGGACTTCATCGCGTATATATCCGTTTTGCGTGAGGCCTTTCGACACCTCATGGACGTATAATGCAACAATAACCATCCGTCCGAAACGTCGAAAATGTGTAGCGCAAGATAACGATGAGTGAAATGAATCATATATTTATACAGACTAGCTGCTTTTTTTGTTTTTTTTTGTCTCTTCTTGGCTGAAATACCATCCGGCCATATAAACTCTATATTAAATTTTGTTTTGCAAGAAAGAGATAGAATGAAATGTTTGATGGCTTATTTCTATAGCTATTCGAAAAACTATTTTTGTCTACTGTTTGTTACATGAATGAGCTTTTAATAAAGCAAAAATAAAAATTCATGCATATTCCCTATTCATACAATACAATTATTTATTTATTTATTTCTAAAACGTTTACATGACATTACAGTACAAAACCAATGCGTCACGAAACTTAGCCTAACAGTTGAAAATTATATTTTACTATAACAGGTACCAAACAAATTATATTGAGACAGTTGAATACCTAGCATCCATCGCCTCACAGAATCTCAAGCATTCACTACACATTGCCGTCCATCGCCACGCAAACAAGTCGCACTCAGGTGTCGATGCCAGGAGCGCATTGAGCAGTGAAAGGGCGCGGGGCAGCGGCGAGTTCCTGCACGATACGGTTCGCGCCGGCGGCACGGCCAACAGGTCGCGTCGTCGCGGTCTGAGGGCTATCCTGTGGACATCCGGGACAAACTGCGACTCGCCACGCAAGGCCTGACATGCAGTGACAATAAGTTGACAATTGCGCCTGACCTCCAAGGAGTTGTACCCAAGGGAACCGAGAAGATATTTTGTTGGATATACATACGGTAAAATCAAAATATTTTTTTATAATTTATAAAGGAACCTTAAAAATGCTTTTTGAACCTTCTCAAGAAGTAAGGCATACGTCCATTCGTAGGGGCTCCATACGATCGATGAAGTCTCCAGCTTACTCCTTACTAAGGCATTGTAAACCATTTTTATGGCAACCGGGTCATGGAAATGACTGAGGTTTCGGATTATGAAACCCAGTCTTCGGAAACAGCTCGTGGCAAGAGATGAAATGTGCTCGTGAAAAGTGAGCCGCGTATCAAACACTACTCCCAGATCCTTGACCGAGTAGACACGATAGAATACTCTTTATTGCACACCTCATAAAACAGAGTATAGAAAGCAATACATTCAAGGTAAACAACAGGCGGTTATCGCTACACAGCGATCTCTTTGGGACAACTTTTGGGACCATAAATGGGAAATGTTTAAGGAAGTATTGAAATGATACTGAAACACTATTTTAGTCCAGTTTTTAAGTTTAATGGCTTCTGTCCACTAGGAGAATTCTGCCAGCGTCAAGATGTAAAAGCCAGGGTACACATACGGTCTCAATCAAATTACTTATAATCATAATTATAATTATTGACTCATAACTTTAAAATAATTTGCAATTTCTATTTGTTATTATGGGTTTTTAAAGAAAAGCAAAATACCAGAAATGGTTTTTTCGTAAAACTATGTTAATATTTGATTTGAGACTTTGCCAAATAGACGGAAACCGATGACCTCTCACGACTGTTATTATAAACTAAATAACAGGAACGTAATCAGTTATTTACGCTTCACGGCGACCTTTCTTATTTCATTTTAAAAACAACTACATATACATCCAAAAATTATTATTCCTACAATGAGAAACAAACTTAACTCACTCAACAAACAAATATAAAAAACGTATCCTTAATAAATAACGAAACGCAATAAAAAAACAACGGGAACAAACTCATTCACGCCTTGCCATAACCGGCAAAAAAACTTACCGCCATCCTGTTTTGTAAATCCAAATAAGGCACAACACTAGTCTTATAATATTAAAACACAATCACTCAATTATAACGATAATATCAACGTATTTATCACTTAGATTTTCAGTTTATTTCACGAGATATTTGTAAAATTCGTCGTGCGATCATCGCCTTCGACGTACGTTCGGAAATGGTTCGAATTTTAAAATTCAGTGACGCGCGCCCGGACTTACGTCATTAAAGGAACCGGTTCGGCAGACGCGTTGTTCTGTACAAAATAGCGAATAAAGCGCTTCTATAATAGAGAACTGAAATATATATACTATTATAAAGTTTTAAAAATGAAATGTGTAACATTGAAGATATCCGAAAAAACTATTGTAAGGGACTATTTGGAGGTCACTGAAGCGAAAAATATTTTTGGATTTTTTATATATATATATAGCCGCAACGACACATACAAAATCGGCTGAACGGATTTCAATTTTTTTTTAATACACGGGTAGCTGGGTATCTCCAAATGATTATAGGATACTTTTTACCCGACTACGCTGAAGAAATAAAAGGGGTTATAACTTTTTGTCGTCCGCGAAGTAGCGGGCGCCTTCTAGTGTATTAATAAAGGAGCTAAAATTAACTATTCAAAAAATGTAATTAAAAGCTTAAAAATGTGTTTACAAGTTCAAACTGGTTTCACCGGAAGATCAGAGGGGCTACTCTGAAATTCAATATTCGAAGTTCGTATAATAGCAACTTGCTATATTAACTTACTTATAAGTAAGTTTACCCCAAAATGGTCCCTCCTCAGCATTAATATGAGATATACATAAAGTTTAATATGAGAGCGAGAGGGATGGCGCGATAAGAACTTCGAATATCGAATTTCAGAGTAGCTCCTCAGCGCTGGCTTTCAAACCAGAGGGGCTACTCTGAAATTCGATATTCGAAATTCGTATCGCGCCATCCCTCTCGCTCTCATATTAAACTGTATTTGAGTCAAGGAGATGGCGCGATACGAACTTTGAATATCGAATTTCAGAGTAGCTCCTCTGGTTTGAAAGCCAGCGCTGAGGAGCTACTCTGAAATTCGATATTCGAAGTTCTTATCGCGCCACCTCTCTCGCTCTCATATTAAACTTTATGTCTATCTCATATTAATGCTGAGGAGGGACCATTTTGGGGTAAACTTACTTATAAGTAAGTTAATATAGCAAGTTGCTATAGCAAGGACGATTTAAACAAGAGGACTAACACTTGCCTTACTTTGGATCGTGTTCCGATCGCAAGGAGTTATTCTGGCAAAAACTAGATGGTTCTTCAAAAATAAACATTCTCGATGTTATAATTGAATAAAGAATCATAGTATAGTAACAATTAGTTCGCAAATAGCTAATAATAAAGAAATTGTAACATTTAATAACTGTGTCACGCTTGCAAAGTTGAAGATTGTAAAAAATAATTCTTATACATAGATGGCGTTGTACACATCGGGGAACGGCTTTTTGTATGGAGATGGTCAGTCTTCTTGTTTAAATCGTCCTTGCTTATATTTGTATTGCTGTGAATATGTATGCATTACTAAAATGAAAAGATAATGTCAGATGCACATATAAGCAAATTAATTAGTTTTAACTGTAAGTCTGTTAAGAGGTCTATTGACGGAGTAAGAGCTTTATGTGAGATGGGCGATATTGTAGCCTTGCAGGAAACTTGGCTGCTGCCACACGATCTGCCACTGCTTGAAACCATACATAGCGATTTTGCGTACACGGGAACGTCTGCGGTCGACACCAGTGTTGGCATAATCACAGGGCGCCCGCATGGGGGTGTGGCGTTACTGTGGAGGAAATCTGCTTTCCCTGATGTGACGGTCGTGAAGTGTAATAGCGTTCGGCTGGCGGCTATAAGGTTAAAATTCTTGGATTCCTCAGTGTTGGTGTTCAGTGTTTACATGCCGGTAAATGCGCCTGCGAACCTGCCGTTATTTACAGAATGTATGGGCGAAATCAGTGCCATCAGTGCGGAAAACACGGCCGTGGAGGCAATCTATATATTAGGTGACTTTAATGCCCACCCCAATGAATTGTTTTATTACGAGTTAGTGCAGATTTGTGATACGCAAAATTGGTGTTGTGTGGACCTTGCCATGCTAGAAAGTAACACGTTTACCTTCACCAGTGAAGCGCATGGTTGTAACAGGTGGTTGGACCACTGCATTGTTACAGAAGCTGCGCGGGCGACTGTTTATGACGTCAAGGTTAAATGTGACGTGTATTAGTCCGACCACCTGCCGCTTATCGTTGAATGCAATCTAAAGAAAGTGCAAATTAAATGTAGTCCTGTCAATTCTTGTAATGAGGGTATTCTATGGGGAGACAGGCAACCTCCTCAAATAGACATGTATCGCTCGTTGTGTCACGAAAGGTTGAAACTGCTCGACTTTCCTGCTGAATTAACGTCTTGTGTGGATAAGTTATGTAGTGTACGTGAGCATACAGTAGTCATAGACGAAATGTATGAATATATAACTAAAACATTGACGGAGGCTGCGAGACAGTCAAGCAGGGTAAGAAGGGAAGGTCATTGTAGGGTGGAACAAGTATGTAGCTGGCGCTCATAGGGCTGCAAGAGAGAAATTTCTTGTCTGGGTCTCAGCAAACAAACCGAATAGAGGCCCAGTATATGTTGAAATGTGTGAAACCAGAAAGCTTTTCAAGTCAAAGCTTAAATGGTGCCAGGATAGGCAAGAACAAATCAGAAATGATATACTTGCCTCAAGCAGGGCAGCGAATGACTTTAAAGCTTTCTGGAAAAGCACAAATAAACTTAATGTTCGAGCTGGGGTCCCTGTGAGTGTGGGGGGAACGAGCGACAGAAAGGACATCGCCAATAATTTTAAGCGTGTGTTTGCTGTCAATCCAGTTGTGCAATCAGCAGTTGTTGGGGTGGGCTGTACTGAGGTCATGATGGGTGAAAGTACTGTCACATTTACTGCCAAGCAGATCGTCAATGTTATTAAGAACATGCAGAGGGGGAAATCACCGGGGCATGATGGCCTCAGTATAGAGCACCTCAAGTTCGCTGGAGTGCATCTGCCGCGCGTTCTTGAAACGATGTATACTTTTTGTATGAGGCACGGTTATCTACCAGAACAGCTCACAAGAACATTAGTAGTTCCATTGGTGAAGAATAAGACCGGCGACTTGTCAGACGTGGAAAACTATAGGCCCATCTCGCTCGCAACTGTACTGGCTAAGGTGCTCGATAGCCTGCTTAACGCACAACTTTGTTCATACATTAAGTTGCACGATGCACAATTCGGTTTTAGACCGGGTTTATCAACAGAAAGTGCCATTTTGTGCCTTAAGCAGGCTGTCAAGTACTATAAGGATAGAAACACGCCAATATATGCATGTTTTCTGGACCTGTCCAAAGCTTTTGACCTGGTGGTTTACGACATATTATGGAAAAAGCTACTAAATACAGGTATACCAAAAGAATGTGTCAATTTGTTAAAGTATTGGTATAACGGCCAGGTCAACAGCGTGAGATGGGCAGGGGTACACTCAGATGTGGGGTGAGACAGGGGGGGCTGTCATCCCCTGTTCTGTTTAACTTATACGTAAACGAGTTGATCGAGGGGCTCAGTAACACACGCGTCGGGTGCCATGTTGGTGGAACTGGGAAGGTGGGTGCTGCTGGGTCCGTCGGCTGACTCGATACGACGATTGTTGGCAATGTGTGAGGAGTATGCTAATCGGCATGGTCTTAGGTACAACACGTCAAAGAGTGAGCTGGTTATTTTTAAAGCACAAAAATACAACCCGACCGTTGTACCTACGATCATGCTGTGCGGCGTGCCTCTCAAAAGGGTTGAGAAGTTCAAGTACTTAGGACATGTTGTCACTGAGGACTTGAACGATGACATGGACCTAGAAAGGGAGAGGAGAGCTTTGGCAGTGAGAGGCAACATGCTTGCCCGCAGATTTGCACGTTGTAATAACCACGTAAAATTGACGCTATTTAAAGCCTACTGTCAGACATTTTACACGTGCAGTCTGTGGGTAAGATTTACGCAGAGAGCCTATAATGCGTTGAAAGTACAGTACAACAACATCCTCAGGATGCTGTTGGGGCTGCCGAAGTACTGTAGTGCGTCCGGCATGTTCGCTGAGGCCCATACAGATGACTTGTTTGCCATGAGGCGGAAAAGGGTAGCCTCACTGCTGAGACGAGTTCGCGGTAGCAGCAACAGCCTTTTGAGGGTGTTGGCAGAGCGACTGGACTGTCCGATGACCAAGTACTGGGTCGAGGTGGCTATTGGTAGGAGCAAATAAATTGATTACCATGCATGTCGCTCTTACGGTCACGATACGGTGGCAACGCATTTAAGTTATTATTGTACTTTTTTAAGCGAGCTTTTTTATGTCAAGTAACGTAGTTATAAGGTCATATGTCGTAGTTATAAGGTCACAAACATGTCAGTATGCGAATTGCATGAAGACGCAAGCGAGTCGTCTCCAGATTACGTCACCCAACGTCAAATTAAAAACCGAGAGCACCGAGATGAGTCAGCTTTCGTTGCAAGCGGGCAGCTTGACGATTTCAGACTTGAAATGCGGAAGCTCATCACCTTCTTTACAAACAGTCAAACATCTGAACTTCGGGAAATTAAAGCTACCATGAAGGAAATAAAACGTACAAACGAAAGTATTGAGGCCTCTGTATCAGAACTAACGAAACAAAATGAGGAATTTGCAAAAAGATTTGGAGAGATTGAGAAACAATTGAAAGATGACAACGACTACATCATCTTCTTAGAAAATAAAGTGGAAGAGATGCAAATTGGGTCCCGCAAGTCAAACATCGAGATAAAAAACGTACCTAAAAGGAAAAATGAAACAAAACGAGATCTTCTAGCGATGGTTAACTGCTTATCCGAAAAACTAGAGTGTAATATAACTAGATCTGATATAAAAGATATCTATAGAGTAAGTACGAAGAAACCTAATCAGCAGACCTCGACAATCATTGTCGAGACTAACTCTGCTCTGCTAAAATTAGATCTGCTTAAAGCAGCAAAGACTTTTAACACCACAAACACTTCTAAACTATGCGCTGAACACCTGGGCTTCACTTCTAACCAGGATGCCCCGATATACCTCTCAGAGCACCTTACGTCCAAGGGTTCCCGTTTGCATTTCTTGGCACGTGACCTTAAAAAATCTAAAGACTACAAGTACTGTTGGACGTCATATGGCAAGGTATACATACGCAAAACGGATGAATCATCAATTATTCAAATCAATTCTGAAGAACAAGTGCAACGCCTATTACAGGAATGACTGACCGTTCTCAAATATGTCCTAATCCTAAGTAATCGAATAATTAGTAATCTAAGTTTAAGTTGGTATATTAACGTGCAAAATGATATGATGTTTGTATGTTATGATACTGTTCTCTGGTCCACCCTCACAAACGAATACAATATAAACTATATTTCACACTTACACATGCATAAACTAAAACTACACACAAACTCAAAAAGCTCTATAATACAAAAAAATAACAAATCTCTCTGTTCTCTGCTCTACTCTATTTTTAAACAATTACATATAATATATAACATTTTGCTAATACTGAAGTGCTTACTTTTACATAATAAAAATGTGTGATACACTGCGTGCAATTAAGGAAGTAGACGGTATCGAAATAGCGCGTATCATTGACTGTGACTCTGCAGAGGATTTAATAAAGCAAGTTTACATTAAAAACAATGATCTAACGATAATTTCACAAAATATAAGAAGTATTTATTGCAATTTTGATAACTTTATGCTCACGCTTAGTAAATTAAATTTCAAACCGGACATTATTGCCCTTACAGAGTGTAGATTAAATTTAAACAAACCGCTGCCTCAAATCGAAAATTATGATTGTTATTTCACTCTGCGTCAGCTGAACCAAAATGACGGAGTAGTCTTATACGTAAAAAACTTTCTAAAACATAAAGTAAAAGAAATAAACGTAACTCAAGCATCTTGCCTCCAACTAGAGATACTCAACAACACAGTCTTATGCATCTATCGATCTCCCTCATCTACTAATGCCGAAACCTTCATAGATTCTTTGAAAACTCATATAGACACCATGAACTTGTCTAATAACATAATAATCGCTGGCGATATCAACATAAACATAAAACCTAAACTCCTAGAGCCTTTGCATGAATACAAGAACAGAACAAATTATTTGAACATGTTAGCAACATTTGGACTTTTAGCTGGTCACACAAAACCCACAAGAGAAAATAACTGTTTAGACCACTTTATTATAAAAATAAATAAGATAAAATTTTCACCCACTATAGCTATTATTAAGACTACTACAACCGACCATTTTACAACTTTCCTATCTATTTCAAAAACAAAAGACATGCACAATACAAATAAAAACAAAGTAGCATTGAACTTCGAAGATGCCCTAAAATACCTACAAAGTAAAAATCTATCCGAATTACTATTCTGTCATGATCCTGAGACAATAACTAATCGTCTGATACTTCTTCTCAGTGAATCTATACAAGAAAACACCAAAGTCACTGTGATACCTAGCAAGAAGCGTATTATTAAGCCTTGGGTCACTCCCGGAATATTGCGATGTATACGTAATAGAAACAAGCTACAATTAAATGTGCGTAATAATCCCGACAATATAATAGTAAAAATAACATATATTCGCTATAGAAATTTTTGTAACAATCTGCTAAAAAAACTTAAAAGGAGATATGAGAGAGACCTTATAGTAAAATCAATTAATAACAGTAAATTACTTTGGAAGAATATAAAAGCCATAACATATACTAGCAAATCGAATAATATTAATCCAGAGCTATACAATATTAAAAATACACCTGCTGAATCTGCTGACTACATAAATAAATACTTTGCCAATATAGGAAAAGAACTTGCCAATCAAATTCTCCCCAACTCTCATAATGACCTAAACCTCAGCAATCTTCCAGCGCTGCCAGGCTCTTTTGTTTTATTACCCGCTAGTGAAGACGAAGTTTATCTCACTCTGTCAAACCTAAAGTCTAGTAGCGCACCGGGGTGGGATAATGTCTCAACAAGTTTCCTAAAATATACATCCAAAGAAGTAGTCCCAATAATAACGCACCTGATAAACACTAGTTTTGGCCTGGGAATATTTCCAAATTCATTAAAACAATCTCTTATCACTCCTGTGTACAAGAATGGGAATAGAGACGATGTCAGCAACTATAGGCCCATTTCAGTACTGCCTGCAATATCGAAGATTATGGAAAAACTTATAAACACTAGACTCTTAAGTTACTTAAATAAATTTAACCTTTTGTCTACTGCACAATTCGGATTTAGACAGAAAAAATCTACAGAAGACGCAGTATCCGCTCTTACTTCGCTAGTCACAGGAAATCTCGACAAGGGTAATAAGTGCTTAGCAGTCTTTTTAGACCTGAAAAAAGCCTTTGACACCGTCTCTATTCCTATTCTTGTACAGAAACTGGAAAAATATGGGATTAGGGGCATACCACTCTCTCTCTTCAAGAGTTACCTTACTGATAGGAAACAAAGGGTTAAACTCGGCGAAATTGTCAGTGGGGATGAAAACGTCTCTTACGGCGTTCCCCAGGGGAGTGTTCTGGGACCATCTCTATTTTTGCTGTATATTAATGACCTCTGTGATATGGCCATCCCAAACGCAAACCTATTTTCGTACGCTGACGATACTGCCGTTGTGTTCACAGGAAAGACTTGGGATCAGGTTAAATACAGTACTGAATTGGGTATGGCACAGATATCGAAATGGCTAAAAGCAAACTATTTGACACTAAACACAAGTAAAACTAACTACATGTGCTTCAGTATTACAGCTAGCACACAACCGTTTTCTGATTTTTCTCTTAAAATCCACTTCTGTCATCAATTTATCACCGATACCTGTAGTTGCCCGACCATAGAAAAGGTTACCCAAACCAAATATCTGGGAGTCCTCCTAGATCAGCACTTAAACTGGTACCCTCATATTGATCAAGTCATTGGGAGAGTCAGAAAACTAATCTGGATCTTCAGGTCGCTTAGACACGTTGTACCGAGCACAATCCAGAAACAATCTAAGTCCCGTAACCTCCTTAATGAAATATACATATCGTTAGGCCAATCTATTCTGATGTACTGTATATGTGCTTGGGGGGGTGCAGCCAAGAGTCGCTTCATTGACCTCGAACGAGCACAGCGTGCATTAATCAAAGTCATGTATTTTAAAAACATAAGATTCCCAACCGAAGAACTATACCGAATTAGTGATCTTCTTTCAGTAAGAAAACTATACATGTTGCAATGTATTCTAAAAAAACACAAGACCTTGCCTTACAATAATAATCATAAAAGTAAAAGGACTATAGTTAACGTAGCAGAACCAATCATAAGTAGAACTAAATTTGCCAGGAAGCAGTTCAATGCGAAATCAGTGCACCTATATAATAAAATTAATAAACAATTAGATATTTACTCAGAATCTTACCACGAATGTAAAAAGGCGCTAACTATTTGGCTAAAAAATCGAACATACAGTGAAACAGAGAGTCTACTGTTATGAAAATATATACACACTGTGTAGAGTATAGATAAGTACCCCGCAATTCACAAATACACACAAACACATTCACGTAAATGTTAGATTTGTACCAACAGTACCAACATCTCAAGCATAATCAAATGTTATTTTATTTAGCTGAACCTTGTTGTTAGTTTATGTTAGTAGTTTTAATACTCGTAAATATCATAATTATCTAGAATGTATATGTACTTTAACGTAATTAGCTAAGTACCTTATTTTACGTAAGGAAGAGCGGTGTCTCCCAACACAGGCAAATATTGCTTACTGGGCGGCCCCATCCCTTAGATACCATAAAAATGTACTTCTAACGCAATAAAGAATTTTGAATTTTTGAATTTTGAATATGTGTACTAACAACCTATGGATCAAATGGTCTGAAATAAACAATTTTTATTTTTTTTTATTACAATAAATGTATTTTCTTCTCCTTTCTTTCTTTCTAAATAAAACAATTAAAACGGATTATATTGCGTATATTATCTCATTTGAGTTCCCGACGTTTGGGAAGCTTTTCAGCTTTCGTGTTCACGGGTCGGTAAATTATCTACTAACGCATCCACAAAATGTGTTCATATAAGCAGGGCTTGTAACCCGGTTTATTTTCCGTACCGGTTAGAGCCACACTCTGAGAGCCTAACCCATAATAAAGGTTAAGCTCGCAAGAACTTCGCTCTAAACAGAACCAGTAATATCTCGTAGCGCAACACAGGGAGCGAAATCCATTTACCGGTTAGAGAGCGGTTCCTCCGTGTGAGCGGAGTCTAGGGTGAATAACCGCTCGCGTAGACAGGATTACTTTGCTTGCTATGGTATTAGATTAAATTTTTCATGTAGTTGACTGTCGCTGGGTCACTATCGGCGCGACAGCGGTCATTGATCCCGTATCCGAACACGCGGAGTAACACCGGTTAATGTGCGTCCACATTTGTATCATTTGCCCGATCAGATCTTCGTTCCGTGGCATGATCGCGTGTCACGGTCACGCGTTTGGACGTTGCGCCGATCCGATCGCTCGAAATCCGTGTTGCTACGCGTATCACACACTTATATCGGACGAGTGCGGCATGTTCGCCGCGGCCGCGCCGGCAGTGAGCGTCCAAGCAGCGCGATACGCAGTCATGCCACGGCACGGTGATCTGATACGGGCAAATGATATAAATGTGGTCGCACCTTTAAAGAGCGCTTCGAAATAATGTTCCCAAATCAATTCGTAAGAACATAACCTAAATAATGAGGTAACAGGGATAACTTTAATAAATACCGGTTTATTTGTAACCGGTTACAAGCCCTGCATATAAGCTGTGCCTCTTCGATATTCGAATCGAAGTTACTGATAGTACCGCCTCTCTCGCTCTCGTGTTTACCTATGTTTGAGTAAGAGGGACGGTAGCATGCCAGCGACGAATTCCGTGGTTCAAGGTAGCCGCTCTGCTGTGAAATTTGATGAACTAGTATTGTATCGGAGACCTTTTTTATTTAATACAATAGAAAAGACATGTAACTTGCGGCATAAATGTAACTTATCGAGAAACGAAACGTAGCTTAAGGCCCCTGGCTCTTGAAATTCGAATTTCGAGTTTCGGAGTAGTCCCTCAGACATTTAATTTTTACAACTTTATAATACTTATAGTTTAGATATTATATTATATTATATTCATGTTTAAAAGCATCCTAATTTCAATAGAGAAGATGGGTTGCCGCTACCACCGCTTGGGATCCTGTAATACATCTCATCAAGGAACAAGCAAGACACAGGACTGCAAAAAACTATAGAATCAGACTCGGCCTTTAAAAACAAACTGAAAATTGTACTTCTTGATAAATGTTATTACTCTGTCACGGAATTCATGGCTGATTGAAATATCTACGTTTTTATTTACATAAACAAGTAAAACTATACCTAAGTCACAGTGTATGTATAGATTTAAGTTAATTTTGTACCTAATAAAAATGTTTGCTACACCCGACAAGGGCCCTTGTAACTAGACTTAAGTCTGTAACTTGGTTGCAATAAATAAATATCAATATCAATATCAACCTTAAGTTTCCAACGGTGTAAAAATAGTCTTTGTTTGTGCGCTTTTTTTCTCCTCAGTGCCTCATTTTACGAAATGCTGCTTGGTAAATTATTAAAATAAAATAATTAAGCCCTTCTGGCACATGTGTAACTGTCTTTACAGTTTAGGCCCATCTGGCATTTTTTTCTCAAAGTGGGTAGTTTGCACAAATTGTAATTTTGACAGAGAAAAATAGATCTTTTCTCAGTCAACCCGTGAACACGGAAAGCTGAAAAGTTTCCGAAACGTCGGGAAATCAAATGAGATATACGCGATATAATCCGTTAAAATTGTTTTATTTAAATGAGTAATAATCGCGGAAACAGGAGAAAATATTATATAGATATATATTTATAACTGATGCGCTGTAAAGCGCTGTAAGCGCTGCGTGAGAGATGGGCGTGTGGGGGCTCGTCGTCGACGTAGTGGCGTGTGCGCCGCCGCGACCTCTGCGTGTGCGCACGGCTCAAACGGCCTAAGCGACGTGTGACAGCACGGCTGTTACGACCTATAGATACGGGGTAGTAGCGTTCTTTGTAGTACTTACAAAAGAAAGGAATATATTATTTCAAGTTGCATATAAGTCGTGGTAGATATTTTTATTATTGCTTGATATAACCAAAATTACGCATACTTGCCTAAGTTCGGTGACTATGCAATGCAATATTACGATAACATCGAACTGATCTGATGATGGAGCCGGAAGGTGGACATAGTTACTCTCTAATAAAACAACGCAATCCTACCGAGTTCAGGCTCTTTACAATCGTCTTGACAAGGGTTCACCCAGAAATCACGCGAGGTTCGGTGACAGTGCAATACTATGGTACCATCGAGCTGATCTGATGATGGAGCAGGAAGGTGGTCATAGGAACTCTGTAATAAAATAATGCCATGCTACCGAGTTTGGGCTTTTTAGAATCGTCTCGGTGAGTAGTTTATGGATGTTCAAAGAAAAGTACAGTCAGCGATAAAAGCTTGTCACGAAAATGAAATTTTTGATAGAAACTTATTTTATATCACAAATACTTATATTTTAAAAATATCTTCCTTAACCTACAAACATTACTTTTTTTACTACTTTACAATTGTATAGACGAATACTAACGATCTAACGAACTGTTAGGATAATGCTACAAGAGTAAGAAATAAAAAGCAAAAAACTCAATATCATAAGTACATTTATTAGAATTTCATGAATGTACAATAACGTAATATAATATATACTCTTGAATGACTTACTTACGATTCCACCTAGGCACCTTGACTAAATATCATCGCTACTTTGAAAAAGACATATCTTTAAACAACTTCAGGAATAACGACGTAAGTGCATACTAGGTCCACATACACTTACTGCGTTTTTACTTGAAGCTAAACGAGATACGATTTTATTCATAGTAACGGTATGTACTAAGGAAATTCAAACTTATTTTGTTTAACAGAAGTTCGATAATGTTTTTCGAGTGCATGTATGTATGTCTATTTTTTTGACGCGATCTGCAGTCTAAACTTGATGTGTGAGGTAGAACGTGTGAGGTGTCAACAGTAAAAATAAATTTGTATTTTCAATCAATCAATCAATCAGTTTATTGCAAGAACATAGTTACATAAGACCATAATGATAAATACAGTGCTACTTATGTTCTACCAGAAAAGGCATGCAATTTGACAGTATTTAATTAGTTACTATTAGGAATAATTAATTTGCTTTTTATTATGAATAACAATAATAATTAACAATAAAATAATTAATGTCAGAGAATAATCATATACTTCAATAAAAATAAATCAAAAATTAAAATTCAGAATTCATTGCGCAAAAATAAAAATACAAAAATAAATTAAAATTACAATTCAGAATACAAAATTCAAAGTTTACAAATTTAAATAAAATTTCAATCAATTCATTGTAATTTTTAAGTTATGTTTCGATGTAGAGCACTAGGTGGAGTTTTTACTTCAATTGTTTATTTAATTGCGTAGCTACTAGCAAGGGCCATTAAAACAAGAGGACTGACAATCGCCATACAGTAACAATGAGGAATGGATGAAAATTTTCAAAAATCTTGAAATTTTATTTATAGGTAGGAATAAGCCCTACAAAAAGAAAAAAAAATACAGTTTTGTCTGTGGCTTAGAAAAAAATAAAAAGGTGTTGGTGGGCCTATATATACCTGCCTTATACGGTTCGGCAAATGCAGCACTGACATTTCCGATTTAAATGGCTGTAAATTTACTGTTATTCTTGTCGTACCGTATAAGGCGGGCATATAGACCCACCAACACCTTTTCATCTTTTTATTTTTTTCCAAGCCACAAAACAATCTGTATTTTTTTCTGACGATAAGGAGGCTTATTCCTACCTATAAATAAAATTTCAAGATTTTTGAAAATTTTCATCCATTCCCCATTAGTTCGTCAACAGCTAATAATAAATCGTAACATTTGAACGTCACGCTTACAAAAAAGTAAAATAATAATTGAGGAGGTTAGGAACAAAGGTGACATTCACGCATTCGTGTCATTTGTAAATTACACCTTTTGTTCCTAACCTCCTCAATTCTTACTCATAAAAGGTCTTGGAAATATCGGGGAACGGCTTTTTATATGGCGATTGGCAGTCCTCTTCTTTCAGTAGCTTCTAGTAATTTCTTGAGTGGTTATATATTTGTAAGTTAAGATGACTGGTAAGTATTACTTTCTAGTTCCATATATTTTCTAGTTCAAGTCAGGTATGAAAATTGAAGCAGAATACTTACATCATACCATACAATGCGTCGCCACTATACAAGTTTTAAATCAGATTGTTGGAGACTTGAAGGATTCCTCCGAATCTCGAAATTCGTATTTGAGTGAGCG
Organism: Hedya salicella; assembly: GCA_905404275.2. Lineage (NCBI taxonomy): Eukaryota > Metazoa > Arthropoda > Insecta > Lepidoptera > Tortricidae > Hedya > Hedya salicella. Next base: position 3,786,356 of record FR990120.1, read on the forward strand.
AGATGGCGCCATACGAGCTTTGAATTGCGAGCTTCGGCGTTGAACCTCTGATTATCTATTTGTTTCAGCCGATCGGTGTCTCATGTTCATTCCGGATGTGTTTCTTCAGATTTGCGGTCGTTGAGAATGTCTGTAAATAAATAATACATTTAATGATAGATTTTAGCCCCCCCCCCCCCCCCCCCCCCTTCCTCCACCAAATAAAATGATGTCAATTTCAAATAATGCGTTTATAGCAACAGTTTATGCAAACACGAATTTCATTCCTTTTTTTTACTCATTGAAGTACTTTTTAAAGATGCGAAAGATGATGTCATCTTGGGAATGAACCCCCACCCCTCCTTCGTCATGCTACCATCATCCGATGTCCAGACCCCCCCCCCCCCCCCCAATTTGAAATGACGTAATTTATGAATAACCCCCTGAGTGAAAAAAAGAAATTATTTTAAAATAATATAATTTAGTCTCCCTCGCCCTCGTTAGATTATGAATAAATATTGGACACGTATTTTTTTTTTGTTGTTGTGTGATAAGTTAATGGATGAATGAATTTTGTGTCAATTAATAACTATTTATATAAATATAAGTTCCAACTTTTTAGAAATGCTCTTAAACGGCGGAATATGATAAAGATGAAGTCGGACCTTATGGCAGAGCCCACATGAGTCGGGCTCCGTCGTGTGCACGGAGCTGATGTGAGACGCCAGGAGCTTCTCCGACGTGAAGTTCTTCAGGCAGTGGTGGCAAGAGTGCCTGAAAAAGCAGACTGTTAGTTTTTAGGGTCCCGTGCCCAAAGAGTAATATGGTTATGGTTATGGGGTCCGTTTTTCCGCACTTAGCTCGAAAAAGCCGGGCCATTGTACGTAGAAATGTTGCTGCCTAGGGGTCTAGCCAGCCTAGCTCTGTCCAGAAGCGCAGGATCCTCCTGATGTCTCAACAGGCTTCCCGCCCAAAGAGTAAAACGGGACCCTATTACTAAGACTCCGCTGTCCGTCTGTCTGTCTGTCTGCAGGCTGTATCTCATGAACCGTGATAGCTAGACAGATGAAATTTTCACAATGATGTATTTTTAATTTTATGTCAATGTCTATGTCAGTAACCGATATAAAATGATCGAATACCGCGTACATTTTGTTTAGGAGTAGGGCTCTGCTAACACTGGATTTTCATAGATACAGCCGTTTGTAGCGTATAGTTTGTACGGAACCCTCGGTTCGCGAGTCTGAATCTCACTAGGTCGGTTTTTTTTTTCAAGCATTTAAAAAGTTCGGATCGAATGAATTCCATCGATTTTTGTCGAGTCCACATCCATCCAATTTAATCTATGAATTCTATATCTATTTTCAAAAGTAAGAAAAAGAGGGCGGACAATTACATACTAAGAAATCAACTGACAGGATAAAAATAGATTGATAGACGAAATTCATATCAATAAACCTACGTATGACTTTCAATATGTATTTTTTATTTTCTTTTATTGCACAAAACAAATGTACAAATGGCGGACTAAATGCCAAATGACATTCTCAACCAGTCTACCATAGGGCCAAACAGAGGTGCATGAAAATGGTGCATATTTGTGAAATATATTTTTGTTCCGAGCTTATTTTCAGAGTTTTTATGCCAGCGGCCTGTGGGCTAGTTTTAATGCATTCACAACCGAGATTCTCGTAGACGACAACATGGGTACTTGCATACCTATGAAAGTGGCCAGTGTTTGGAAGCGTTATTGAAAAAGAAACGTCTAGAAAAAAAGTCATAATGAGAACGAAAGAATGAGACTGACGAAGTCAAAAATCCAATAAACCCCGAGAAAAATAGCGTTATATATGTAACGTTACCGTTATGTAGCGTTAAATATGTATGATTTGTGTCTCTTTTGTTAGCTTTTTGTATTCTCGACTTTAATGATCCTGCTCTAACAGCTAGTTTCTGTTTGGTTCCATGGTTGACTGGTAGACAATGCCTTAAGGCCTTAAGACCGCCATTTTTACCATTTTGTATTGTGCACTAAAGTTTAAATCAATAAATGTCACTTTAGCAACAACTAGGTCATACGTTATTTGAGGAACTTTGATACGAAAAGAAGAGCAGCATTACTATAGATCAGTTCAGTGATACCTAATAAGTAACAAACAAAAAAACTTACGAACGGAAAGATTCTGAACGGCATTTTAGTAATAAACTTACCGTGGCTACTTTCTTTTCAAGGAATAGAGACATGCGCCCCTACCTCTGGAAGTCCAGGGCCCTCGTGCAGCGGAGAGAGACTCACGTGTTGCTGCCGGCGTGCGGCGCGCCCTATGGGAGTCCAGGGCCCTCGTGCAGCGGAGAGAGACTCACGTGTTGCTGCCGGCGTGCGGCGCGCCCTATGGGAGTCCAGGGCCCTCGTGCAGCGGAGAGAGACTCACGTGTTGCTGCCGGCGTGCGGCGCGCCCTATGGGAGTCCAGGGCCCTCGTGCAGCGGAGAGAGACTCACGTGTTGCTGCCGGCGTGCGGCGCGCCCTATGGGAGTCCAGGGCCCTCGTGCAGCGGAGAGAGACTCACGTGTTGCTGCCGGCGTGCGGCGCGCCCTATGGGAGTCCAGGGCCCTCGTGCAGCGGAGAGAGACTCACGTGTTGCTGCCGGCGTGCGGCGCGCCCTATGGGAGTCCAGGGCCCTCGTGCAGCGGAGAGAGACTCACGTGTTGCTGCCGGCGTGCGGCGCGCCCTATGGGAGTCCAGGGCCCTCGTGCAGCGGAGAGAGACTCACGTGTTGCTGCCGGCGTGCGGCGCGCCCTATGGGAGTCCAGGGCCCTCGTGCAGCGGAGAGAGACTCACGTGTTGCTGCCGCGCGTGCGGCGCGCCCTATGGGAGTCCAGGGCCCTCGTGCAGCGGAGAGAGACTCACGTGTTGCTGCCGGCGTGCGGCGCGCCCTATGGGAGTCCAGGGCCCTCGTGCAGCGGAGAGAGACTCACGTGTTGCTGCCGGCGTGCGGCGCGCCCTATGGGAGTCCAGGGCCCTCGTGCAGCGGAGAGAGACTCACGTGTTGCTGCCGGCGTGCGGCGCGCCCTATGGGAGTCCAGGGCCCTCGTGCAGCGGAGAGAGACTCACGTGTTGCTGCCGGCGTGCGGCGCGCCCTATGGGAGTCCAGGGCCCTCGTGCAGCGGAGAGAGACTCACGTGTTGCTGCCGGCGTGCGGCGCGCCCTATGGGAGTCCAGGGCCCTCGTGCAGCGGAGAGAGACTCACGTGTTGCTGCCGGCGTGCGGCGCGCCCTATGGGAGTCCAGGGCCCTCGTGCAGCGGAGAGAGACTCACGTGTTGCTGCCGGCGTGCGGCGCGCCCTATGGGAGTCCAGGGCCCTCGTGCAGCGGAGAGAGACTCACGTGTTGCTGCCGGGCGTGCGGCGCGCCCCTATGGGAGTCCAGGGCCCTCGTGCAGCGGAGAGAGACTCACGTGTTGCTGCCGGCGTGCGGCGCGCCCTATGGGAGTCCAGGGGCCCTCGTGCAGCGGAGAGAGACTCACGTGTTGCTGCCGGCGTGTGCGGCGCGCCCTATGGGAGTCCAGGGCCCCTCGTGCAGCGGAGCGAGACTCACGGGTTGCTGCCGGCGTGCGGCGCGCCCTATGGGAGTCCAGGGCCCTCGTGCAGCGGAGAGAGACTCACGTGTTGCTGCCGGCGTGCGGCGCGCCCTATGGGAGTCCAGGGCCCTCGTGCAGCGGAGAGAGACTCACGTGTTGCTGCCGGCGTGCGGCGCGCCCTATGGGAGTCCAGGGCCCTCGTGCAGCGGAGAGAGACTCACGTGTTGCTGCCGGCGTGCGGCGCGCCCTATGGGAGTCCAGGGCCCTCGTGCAGCGGAGAGAGACTCACGTGTTGCTGCCGGCGTGCGGCGCGCCCTATGGGAGTCCAGGGCCCTCGTGCAGCGGAGAGAGACTCACGTGTTGCTGCCCGGCGTGCGGCGCGCCCTATGGGAGTCCAGGGCCCTCGTGCAGCGGAGAGAGACTCACGTGTTGCTGCCGGCGTGCGGCGCGCCCTATGGGAGTCCAGGGCCCTCGTGCAGCGGAGAGAGACTCACGTGTTGCTGCCGGCGTGCGGCGCGCCCTATGGGAGTCCAGGGCCCTCGTGCAGCGGAGAGAGACTCACGTGTTGCTGCCGGCGTGCGGCGCGCCCTATGGGAGTCCAGGGCCCTCGTGCAGCGGAGAGAGACTCACGTGTTGCTGCCGGCGTGCGGCGCGCCCTATGGGAGTCCAGGGCCCCTCGTGCAGCGGAGAGAGACTCACGTGTTTGCTGCCGGCGTGCGGCGCGCCCTATGGGAGTCCAGGGCCCTCGTGCAGCGGAGAGAGACTCACGTGTTGCTGCCGGCGTGCGGCGCGCCCTATGGGAGTCCAGGGCCCTCGTGCAGCGGAGAGAGACTCACGTGTTGCTGCCCGGCGTGCGGCGCGCCCTATGGGAGTCCAGGGCCCTCGTGCAGCGGAGAGAGACTCACGTGTTGCTGCCGGCGTGCGGCGCGCCCTATGGGAGTCCAGGGCCCTCGTGCAGCGGAGAGAGACTCACGTGTTGCTGCCGGCGTGCGGCGCGCCCTATGGGAGTCCAGGGCCCTCGTGCAGCGGAGAGAGACTCACGTGTTGCTGCCGGCGTGCGGCGCGCCCCTATGGGAGTCCAGGGCCCTCGTGCAGCGGAGAGAGACTCACGTGTTGCTGCCGGCGTGCGGCGCGCCCTATGGGAGTCCAGGGCCCTCGTGCAGCGGAGAGAGACTCACGTGTTGCTGCCGGCGTGCGGCGCGCCCTATGGGAGTCCAGGGCCCTCGTGCAGCGGAGAGAGACTCACGTGTTGCTGCCGGCGTGCGGCGCGCCCTATGGGAGTCCAGGGCCCTCGTGCAGCGGAGAGAGACTCACGTGTTGCTGCCGGCGTGCGGCGCGCCCTATGGGAGTCCAGGGCCCTCGTGCAGCGGAGAGAGACTCACGTGTTGCTGCCGGCGTGCGGCGCGCCCTATGGGAGTCCAGGGCCCTCGTGCAGCGGAGAGAGACTCACGTGTTGCTGCCGGCGTGCGGCGCGCCCTATGGGAGTCCAGGGCCCTCGTGCAGCGGAGAGAGACTCACGTGTTGCTGCCGGCGTGCGGCGCGCCCTATGGGAGTCCAGGGCCCTCGTGCAGCGGAGAGAGACTCACGTGTTGCTGCCGGCGTGCGGCGCGCCCTATGGGAGTCCAGGGCCCTCGTGCAGCGGAGAGAGACTCACGTGTTGCTGCCGGGCGTGCGGCGCGCCCTATGGGAGTCCAGGGCCCTCGTGCAGCGGAGAGAGACTCACGTGTTGCTGCCGGCGTGCGGCGCGCCCTATGGGAGTCCAGGGCCCTCGTGCAGCGGAGAGAGACTCACGTGTTGCTGCCGGCGTGCGGCGCGCCCTATGGGAGTCCAGGGCCCTCGTGCAGCGGAGAGAGACTCACGTGTTGCTGCCGGCGTGCGGCGCGCCCTCGAGCAGGTGGCGGCGCAGCCCCTTGCGCGTCTTGTACGACTTGTCGCACTCCACGCAGTAGTGCGGCCGCGCCTGCGCGTGCGCAGCCAGGTGGTTGCGCAGGTTGCTGTTCGCCGCGAACGAGCGGTGGCACAGGTCGCACGTGTATGGTTTGACACCGGTGTGGGTTCTGAAAGCATATTATTATTACTGCATTTGTAATCCACTGTAAAGGAAACAGAGTCGATAATCTATTAACCTTCCAAGGCTTTACATATATTATAATCTCCTTTTTCTCGTTATATTAATTAAGTATTCTTTAAGTAGATAAGCTCACTTCACAATATAATAAATACAGTTAAATCTAGGGGAGACTGAGGTGACTTGTGACAGAGATGAGTTGTGACATAGTCGATTTTTGGAACCTATTAACTGTTAGCCAGTTCGCAACAGTGCGCGTTTGTTATCTCGAAATTTGAACTAACAAACGCGCGCTGTTGCGAGCTCTCTGTCAGTTAAAAGATTCCAAAAAATCGACTATCACAACTCACCTCGGTCTCCCCTTCTTTACGTTAAAATAATATAACTAATTTACAGCAACCTGGTATGTATCGCAAGCCGCTGTTTAGTCTGAAACTTCTGGTTGCAGTACGAACAGACAAACTTCTTCTCTTTCTTATAGTGTACCCCTCTGATATGGTTCTCCAATGAGTTTTGGTTTCTGTAACGGAGGTTTATAATTATAATTTAGACACATTTTTCAAGAAGTATTTTAACAGCATTATTAACACTAATGTATCGATAGAAAAGAGTAGAGTAATCGAAAAACGAAGGGAGATAATGGAGTAGATAGAGGAACTAAACAAAAAGGAATTGACATAGAAAGATATAGACAGAGAGGTCCCTTTAAATAAAGAGATAGACAGTCACAAGGCACCTATAAGAGGACAAAAGACCCATGTGAATATCAATGGTGCACAAATTGGTAGATTCCCTGGAGAATGCCAGAAAGAGACCGACAGAATGAGTGACAGTAAACACAGTAACAGTGTAAATAGAGACGAAAAGAAGAGTTAAACCTAACCTAACCTATCAATTTTTTCAAAAATCATAGAAAAATACATTCATAACTGTATTTATAACTACTTCGAAGGCAACTGTTTATTTGCAAAAGAACAAAAGGGCTTTCGCAAAGGAAAATCTATAGATATGGCCATTTATGATTTTATGCATTTAGTTTTAACAAATCTTGATCGTAAAATCCCAGTAGCGGCTCTATATATGGACATGTCTCGTGCGTTTGATTTTGTTGACCATAAAATACTTTTGGACAAATTATATACATATGGAATACGGGGAAACATACATAACCTGATCAAATCTTATTTAAGTGACCGTAGGCAAGTAACTCAAATCAATAGATTAAATAGTAAAACTAAAATCGAACTTATCTATTTATCGAAATTGCGACACATTCGGTGTGGTGTCCCACAGGGGAGTGTTTTAGGTCCATTATTGTTCATTATCTATATAAATGATTTACCAAGAGTAACCGAGTCTCCCATGGTTCTCTTTGCAGATGACAGTACAATAATATTCACCGGCAAAGACTTGAAGACTTTCGAAGCTGACATATGCAAAGCTCTAGGAAATATTATAGATTGGCTTACTAATAATAATTTGAAAGTAAATTTGGACAAAACTAAAATAATGACATTTCAACAAAGAGTTAATAATATTACAAATTTAAATATAAATTATAAGGGCCGGAAAATTTAACAAACTGACATTACAAAATTTTTAGGGATAAGTGTTGATAATAAGCTATCGTGGAGAAACCAAATCGACATAGTATGTAAAAAGTTAAATCAATTCTCCTTCGCACTATATCAATTAAGAAAAGTTGTTAACGAAAATGTAGTTTTTAATGCCTATCAAGCATATGTAACGTCAACTTTAAGGTATGGAGTTATATTCTGGGCAAACTCGGTTGATAGAGAAATTGCATTCAAAGCGCAAAAAAGGTGCATTCGATCTTTATGTGGTCTACACCATCGTGATTCTTGTAAATCATACTTTATAAAATTAGGAATTTTAACTCTACCTTGCCTGTACATTTACGAAGTCATATTGTTTGTAAAACGTAACTTGCATTTGTTCCAGACCTTTAATAGTACACGTCTAAGGAATAAATTTGTCGCAATGTCCTGTAAAACCGCTCTGTGTCGTAAAAGTGTACTTGGTACAGCACCTACAATGTACAACAAGGTTCCAAAAGAAATTATTAATATAGAAAGCATAGCTGATTTTAAAAAAGCATTGTTTAAATTTCTTGTTAGTAAAGCCTATTATAAAGTGATAGATTTCTTAACAGACACCATGTAGTTAGTGGAGATGTGTACCACACGGCTCACACCAAATTACACATAAATTTTGTATGCCTGAGGGCCCAACATAGTGATACTGTATTTAATTTTTAAGACCCTAATGTATTTTAGCACCTACCTATGCTGAACAAATAAACGATTATTATTATAAGAGGCTAAAGCTAACCTGAAATGATTTTAGACGAAAATGAGCCTATTATTTGAACAGACAGACGATAAACTAAACAGCCAAAAGAGTGAAGGAAAAAAGCGAGATAAACGTATCAGCAGACAGAAAGCATATAGAAAGAGTGATCGGGGAGTTAAGGGATGGGTGGGAGAGAATGGCCTTAGAAAAGAGTAATCGACGAGTTAAATGGATCTGTGAATGAGATGCTAGAGCTAACCTGAGATGATCTAAGACTAAAAGGCCTATCTTTTGAACGGACAGACGATAAAATATAAGCCAAACAGCCAAAAGAGTGAAGACAAGAAGCCAGATACGTTTATCTGGCGTATCAACAGACAGAAATCAAATAAAAACAGTGATCGGGGAGTTAAGGGATGGGTGGAGGAGAATGGAGCTAGAAAAGAGTAATTGACGAGTTAAGGGGATCTGTGAAGGAGATGCTAGACCTATCCTGAGATGATTTAAGACGAAGGACGAAGCCTATCATTTGAACAGACAGACGAAAAAAATGGAAACCAAACAGCCAAACGAGTGAAGCAAAGAAGCGAGATAAACGCATCAGCAGACAGAAAGCAAATAGAAAGAGTGATCGGGGAGTTAAGGGATGGGTGGGAGAGAATGGAGAAAATAGGAATCGACAAATTAAGGGGATCTGTAAAGGATCTGCTAGAGTTAACATGAGACAATCTAAGACGAAGATGAGCCTATCATGTCAACAAACAGGCGATAAAATTGAAAACAAACAGATAAACGTAACGTAACAGCAGACAGAAAGCATATAGAAAGAGTGGTTGGGGAGTTAAGAGATGGGTGGAAGAGAATGGAGCTAGAAAAGAGTAATCGACGAGTTAGGATCTGTGAAGAAGATACTAGAGCTGTGACGTCACCAATGTTTAATCACAGAAAAAGTTTTCAACATCCCAATTCACTCTTGTCAGTTAGAGTGTGCTTGCGCAACATGCTCTTGAAGGAGGGTTTGCTCCGAGGGGCCGTTCATAATTTTGCCCTCCCCCCAAAATCATCCAACCATCATAATTCAAATTATCCCCCCCCCCCCCCCCCCCCCCCTACCAAATAAAATGATGTCATTTCCAAATAATGCGTTTTTAGCAACAGTTTATACAAACACGAATTTCATTCCATGGGAATGACCCCCACCCCTCCTTCGTCATGCTACTATCATCCGATGTCCAGACCCCCCCCCCCCTCCCCCCCCCCATATTTGAAACGTAATTTATGAATAGCCCCTGAGCTTGTCTTATTGTGGGAGTGGAAGATCGTTCCATAAAGGATCCAGATAGATTAAACCAGTCGCGTACAGTGCATTGGACGGGCCCTGTATCAAAATTTGTTGAGGGGCCCAAATGAACTCAATTCGGCATACACTTACTCGGCGACCCAGCAATGTACGTCCAATTGTCATTGTCAAGTGTCACCTGTCACGTGTATGAAATAGGGGCCTGGACTGGTCTGAGACTCACGCGAATATCTTGGAGCACAGCGGGCACACGCCGGGCGTGGCCTGGCCGCACTTGCGGCGGTGGCTCTCGCAGTCGCTGAAGCGGCGCGCCGCGGCGCCGCACAGCCGGCACGAGAAGCGCCGCTCGTGTGCCAGCAAGTGCTGCGACAGCACTAGCGATGTGCTGAAGCGCAGGCGGCACAGGGGGCACTCGTGACGGCTGTGGCCCTGGCGTGGAGAATGGGAATTCTCTAAATATCTTGGTTTTTTTTTTATAGTTATTCGAAAAAAAAATTCTCCACGGTTTGTTACATTAATGAGTTTTTAATAAAGCAAAAAGAAAAAATATGCATATTCCCTATTAAATAAATCATATGTAAATATTCATACGCGATTAAGCCCCGGTTGTTGTGTTGTGATGAGGGAAAATCGTGTTAGTTTAAAGGTGGCATTCCAAGATGGGCTGCAAACCGCTTTTTTGTAGTCGGTTCAATTTTCAGTGTACTGAAACCGAAAATTGAACCTTTTTAACTTACTCTTAATTTGGAGTACAGCGGGACGTGCGGTTGCGGTCTGCAGCCCATCTCGGAATGCCACCTTAAATCATTGTACTGGCTTGATTTAATTTAAATTACTTAAGGCATTTTCTACCACTGAACTATTGAACTATACAAAAATATTAAATACTAACCTCTTGGTGCCTCATGTTATGTTCTTCATAAACATCTTTAGTAACAAATCCGATCCCACAAAATTCACACTTATATTTTCTATTCACATACTTCTCAGATCTCTTTTTCTCTTCCAGCTCGGCCTTTTGCTCTTCTAAAGTCAACACTTTTAATGTAAAATTATACTGCTCACATTTAGCTAATAATTTAGGATTCACGTCTCTTCTAGGTTTATCTAGAATGTCGTTTTCATCTTTATCATCACTTTCACATTTTTCATCAATATCATCATCGGGCAGGTCCATATCCATTGCTTCTACTTTCACTTCTTCAATTTCAATGCGTTCATCTTTAACTTTGGTTTCACTTTTTAATTTTTTTGCCTCTTTTGTATCATTTTGTTTGACATATTTTTTGATTCTGTCAATTTTATGTTTATTTCTTGAGCCTTTTGTCAGTGTTGGTGGTATGTCTATATGTTCATTGTAATAAAGGGAAAGAGTGACATTACTTATTTTTTGCTCTTTGTTATTCTGAAAAAAGACAATACTATGCTAATTATCTGATGCTAATTTTCTTGCTGAAAAGTGTTTCTTTGCAATTTAAATGAGTTTTTTAATAATCAATACTTATAATTATAATTACCGAAATATTGTGTAATCTTAAACTACTTAGGTTAATTTGCATGGCTTATTAAAGTCTAAATGTATGGGTCTAGATTAAGAATATATAACACCTTATTTGCACTACATTTACGGCAAACAAACAAATAAATTTCATTTTATTTTATAACACACAAAAATTTTCAAAGCTTATGTCTCTGATTTTCCCATAAATATTAATTTGAGGAGAAAATTTCATAACCCTCTTTCTTGCTTTAGCATAGTTGGGCAAAAATTATCCTGTAACGGCTGTAACCATCCTCGGATATATAACTATCCTATGTCCTTCAAAAATATTTCAAACTATGTCCAATTTTCATGTGTCCATACAAATTTTAGCGGTTTAAATGTGAAAAGGTAACAATCAGATGAGTTACTTGCGTATGTATTAATTAGAATTACATTGATAAAGGCAATACGACTGCAGTTTCTTGCCTAACATTAGTTGATATAAAAAAAGTTACCACATTCACACAAGATAGGAAGCTGTTGGACTCCTTTGCAAGTTCAACCAGTTTCATTATTTTTTTCAGGGTAGAGATGCACCATGCACAGAGCCATGTCTTTAGAGGAGGTTCCTGGAACAAATAATACAATATTGATAATTACAGGTTAACGGCACCTGTAATATACAAGTACTCACTCATGATATTTTTTCCTGTAAATTCAAATTTTAAGGGACACTGAATTTTTAAACTAGTAATACTGTATGTTCAAATAACTGAATGTTAGTAACTGGTAAAGTCCATGAACAAGGCCATAAAGCACTGAATCTTTGCTGTCCATTATTGGGTACTACTGTGCTAAAGATGTCCATGATTGGCACCATCACCCTAAAGTTGTAAAAATAGAAAGTCTGTACATTGAAGATATTTGAAAAAAATAAGCATTACGGATTATATGAAGATCATTAGATCACTGAATCGTTTTTTTAAATATTTGTATGTGTTGTTGTGGCTTCCAGCCCTAAGGACTCCAATCTGGAAAGTGAAGAGCGCGAAGTGTAGCCCACCGCACGAACTGTAACGCGACAAAACCCTTTGTTGTGTGGCAATTTACCGACAGCGGCGCGAAGGGCATTCATATTCGCGAAGATGATTTGTGATAGGACGAATTCTTTGGCAACATGTTTCAACGCAAATCTTGCAAGCAGAACATTTGTTTAGCTATATCTCTGTGATGCACACCTTGTAAAACAACAGAACATATACATTCAAAGCAAATACTAACATAGTAAGTTATCTAGGTATTTATCAGAGCGCTTCTACCACTGTGAGTTGCAGACCTACATTTTCTTTTCAACGGTTGAAAGGAGACATGAGATAAGTATCATTTTCGAGACATCAAACTATACACCTTATAAAATGAGCTTATCCCATTTCTTATTTCCACCTTCGTCTATATCATTATTTCCATTAAATAATTAATATAGTTTATAACCTCTAGCCGCCCAGAGGCCTTTTAAAAGGCCTTCTATTCCATTGGATTTTAAATCTATTGTAAAAAGTTGAATTTGTTTTTGTCAACTTTTTTTGAAGAACATTTGAATTTGTTTTTGTCAGCGGCAAAGGTTTGATTGACTAAAAGTTCGAGGATCTTGGCCTTTGCACAATTGCAAGATTGTGAATATTAATATTAAAAAAATTGTTAAATAATATTGTTTTACTATTTTTCAAGTTCTATTAATTCATAGTTACCTGTCATTGAAGATTACTAATATAAAACAATATATATATATATATTGTTTATATCATTTCTGTATATATATATATATATATATATATATATATATATACAGAAATGATCTTCTCTTCTCATTATATTTCACTTGGTTTAGTTAAATTTAAACTGATGTCTTTGTGTAAAACCGGTATAAGTTATGTTTTACTCAGAGTTTTCTTGATTAGTAGGGACATGCAAGCGGCAAATACAATTAATGAGAACCTCTTTATTTTTTTACGGGCAATAAACTAAAAAAGACGTAGAAATAAACAAATAAATAAAGTACTTACGTGAATGCCTAAAACATGAATGAAAAACTTGTTCAAAGATGGATTATCAAATAATCCCGTCTCAGTATTGCTGTTCAGACAGATTTTACACAGTTTTGCATCAATTTCGCTCATTCTTAACGCGTAAAAATTTAATTTTTGCTCTATTTTAAAACATTCATATTGTGCAGCGTAGTATTTTGTTTGACAACTACATTTCGTTCAGAAATTATAAGTGATCGTAAATTACGAGTACGTTCGGAAACAGGGAGTTTTTTTTACGTTTTAGTTTGTACAAAAGTTGTAACAGGAAGGTAAAATATCAATAACTAGGAAGCGCCTGCTACTTCGTTCGCCGAGGAGAAAAAGTAATAACCCCTCTTTTTTTCTTCTGGAGATCCCAGCTACCCGTGTACCAAACATAGTTGAAATCAGTTTAGTCAATTTTGCGTGCTGAAGCCACAACGACACATACAAACATATGTAAACAAATGTCTGTACATTGAAGATGTTTTCAAAATAATATTGTAACGGACTATTTGGAGGTCACTAAATCGAAAAATATTTATTTCGGATTTTTTTGTATAGTATATTGTGTTGAAATACAACCAAAAGAAATCCAAAAGGATCCTTAACCCGTGCATTACTGAAAACGTTTCGTTAGCACCGAACGAAATGATATTAGAATTGGTTTTAAGTTTTGCACAGGATCATCGACAGTCAACATAATTTATAATCACTATGTAACTGCAGTTTTGAACAAATATAAATGTGATATTATAATTACTCCGGTAATTTTACGGACGAATAGTATGGTGAAATGGAAATAATTGACAACAGAGTATTCGAGTGTAAAGGATACATCTTCATAATCAAACAAAAGATGTTTTTGTTGGTAAATTAGGTTGATTGTGCTGGTATTTTAGATGATTGTATTGGTAATTTAGGAAGATTATATTGGTAAATTAGGTTGACTGTGCTGGTAATTTTAGATGATTGTATTGGTTATTTAGGATGATTATGTTGGTAAATTAGGTTGACTGTGCTGGTAATATTAGATGATTGTATGGGAAATTCAAGATGATTATGTTGAGTAAATTAGGTTAACTGTGCTGGTAATTTAGGATGATTATGTTGGTAAACCAGGTCGACTGTGCTGGTAATTTCGGATGATTGTATTGGTTATTTAGGATGATAATGTTGGTAAATTAGGTTGACTGTGCTGGTAATTTTAGATGATTGTATTGGTACTACAGGATGATTACGTTAGGAAAGTTAGGTTAACTGTGTTGGTAATTTAGGATGATTATGTTTGTAAACTAAGTTGTCTGTGCTTGTAATTTTAGATGATTGTATTGGTAATTTAGGATGATTATGTTCGTAAATTAGTTTGACTGTGCTGGTAATTTTAGATAATTGTATTGGTAATTTAGGAAGATTATATTGGTAAATTAGGTTGACTGTGCTGGTAATTTTAGATGATTGTATTGGTTATTTAGGATGATTATGTTGGTAAATTAGGTTGACTGTGCTGGTAATTTTAGATGATTGTATTGGTACTACAGGATGATTACGTTAGGAAAGTTAGGTTAACTGTGTTGGTAATTTAGGATGATTATGTTTGTAAACTAGGTTGTCTGTGCTGGTAATTTTAGATGATTGTATTGGTAATTTAGGATGATTATGTTGGGTAAATTAGGATAACTGTGCTGATAATTTAGGATGATTATGTTGGTAAACCAGGTCGACTGGCTGGTAATTTCGGATGATTGTATAGGTAATTTAGGATGATAATGTTGGTAAATTATATTGACTGTGCTGGAAATTTTATATGATTGTATTGGTAATTTAGGACGATTATGTTCGTAAATTAGGTTGACTGTGCTGGTAATTTTAGATAATTGTATTGGTAATTAAGGATGAGTATGTTGGTAATCTAAGTTGAGTGTGCTGGTAATTTTAGATGATTGTATTCGTAATTTAGGATGATTATATTCGTTAATTAGGTTGAATATGCTGGTAATTTCGGATGATCGTATGGGAAATTCAGGATGATTATGTTGAGTAAATTAGGTTAACTGTGCTGGTAATTTCGGATGATTGTATTGGTTATTTAGGATAATAATGTTGGTAAATTAGGTTGACTGTGCTGGTAATTTTAGATGATTGTATTGGTAGTACAGGATGATTACGTTAGGAAAGTTAGGTTAACTGTGTTGGTAATTTAGGATGATTATGTTTGTAAACTACGTTGTCAGTGCTGGTAACTTTAGATGATTTTATGTGTAATTTAGGATGATTATGTTGGTAAATTAGGTTGAATATGCTGGTAATTTCGGATAATCGTATGGGAAATTCAGGATATGTTGGATATTTATTGAAATCTCTGTAGCTTTTTAAATAAAATTATATTGAAATATTATCTTATATTCCGATGTAAGTCTCTATAGTATTGTGCTGACGCGCCATCTTGAGCGCTGCTAGCCGGCGGTCGGGGTCCGCGAGCCAGTCATAGGCAGTCGGAGCCACCGCCAGTCGGGATAACAGCCACCGCATCATCTCCATCTTGTCTATCATCGTTTTTAGTTTGCTGAAGACAAAACAAATAGTTTCTTATAACAGCCCAAAAAAATGCAAAAAAATACTGTTCCACATATTACTACTATTATAAACCAGAAAGTGCAAACTTCGTCCACGAAGGAGAAAAACATCATAACCTTCTTTTTTTCTTCACCATAGTCGGGTAAAAAGTATCCTATAACTATCTGGAGATACCCAGCCCGTGTACCAAAAATTGATGAAATCTGTTTAGCCGGTTTTGCGTGATCAAGCCGCAACAAAACGTTAAAAAAAATTAAAAAGAAATGAAAACTTCAAAATACTCCTTTACAGTAGGTTTTTTTTTAAATATCTTCAATGTAGACATTTCATTTTTACAACTTTATAATAGTATAGATCTGTGCAGGTTACTACTTGGGTGATTGTTTCAAGGATACACAATAAAGTATATTCACTATATATTTGAGAGATTACTGTTATGTACAAAGTATGGGAGACGATTAACTGCGGCGTCCCACAAACCTCCCGGCGCGCCCTCGCACGATGGCTATTATAAGGAATATGGAATTATTTTTGTTTTATTAAAAGCTCATTAATGTAACAAACAGTAGACAAAAATAACATTTTTCCTCTGTTTCCGCGATTATAACTCATTTAAATAAAACAATTTAACGGATTATATCGCGTATATTATCTCATTTGAGTTCCCGACGTTTCGGAAGCATTTCAGCTTTCCATGGTCGCCATAAGCGATATAATCCGTTATTTTTTTTTATTTCAAAGAAATAACTTTACATAAAACTATATAAATAACCAAAATATAAGCCATCAAACATTTAATTCGATCTCTTTATAGCAAAACAGAATTTAATATGGAGTTTATATGGCCGGAATGCACTATTTATTTATTTAATCTTTATTGCACAAAAGAAAAATCTTATCATACAAAAGGCGGACTTAATACCATAGGGCATTCTCTACCAGTCAACCTTGAGGCAAAGCAGATAAATTGTTGGCGGCGCAACTAATTTACAGACATAATTTAGGAAGATAAATACTTAGATACTCATATAATATATACCTATGTATCATATATAAATAAATTCAGACAAAACAAGCTAATCAGAGAAGCTAAGAGTTTGCAGTTCTGCTAACAAAGAGCTATGTCGCTAACGCTATGACGTAAACGTGACAGTACATGTCGGACCTAAGTCAAATCGCTAATGCCTATATAATGCGTATTTCTTAGCAAAAAAATATGATAGAACCAGTTTAGAACACATGGCACTCACTTACACAGAGGTCCCTCAAGCTTCTCCTCATCCTATGCTGTTCCTTCACCCTGGTCAGCATAGCTGTCTCCCGCTGTTCTGTAGAACCACTTTAGAACACATGGCACTCACTTGTACAGCGGTCCCTCAAGCATCGCCTCATCCTGTGCTGTTCCTTCACCCTGGTCAGCATAGCTGTCTCCCGCTGTTCTGTAGAACCACTTTAGAACACATGGCACTCACTTGTACAGTGGTCCCTCAAGCATCGCCTCATCCTGTGCTGTTCCTTCACCCTGGTCAGCATAGCTGTCTCCCGCTGTTCTGTAGAACCACTTTAGAACACATGGCACTCACTTGTACAGCGGTCCCTCAAGCATCGCCTCATCCTGTGCTATTCCTTTACCCTGGTCAGTATAGCTGTCTCCCACTGTTCTGTAGAACCACTTTAGAACACATGGCACTCACTTGTACAGCGGTCCCTCAAGCATCGCCTCATCCTGTGCTGTTCCTTTACCCTGGTCAGCATAGCTGTCTCCCACTGTTCTGTAGAACCACTTTAGAACACATGGCACTCACTTGTACAGCGGTCCCTCAAGCATCGCCTCATCCTGTGCTGTTCCTTCACCCTGGTCAGCATAGCTGTCTCCCGCTGTTCTGTAGAACCACTTTAGAACACACGGCACTCACTTGTACAGCGGTCCCTCAAGCTTCTCCTCATCCTGTGCTCTTCCTTCACCCTGGTCAGCATGGCTGTCTCCCGCTGTTCTGTAGAACCACTTTAGAACACATGGCACTCACTTACACAGAGGTCCCTCAAGCTTCTCCTCATCCTGAGCTGTTCCTTCACCCTGGTCAGCATGGCTGTCGCCCACTGTTCTGTAGAACCACTTTAGAACACATGGCACTCACTTGTACAACGGCCCTTCCAGCGTCATCTCCTCGTCCATGGCCTGCTCTCGGATGTCCCTCAGCTCACCCAGCTCCTTGTCCCACTGGGCCCGGATTGTGCTGTGCTCTTCCTCAAGCTGGGTCAGCATGGCATCTGTTTCTCGAAGTTGTCCTTCTTTGAGTCGGTATTCCTTCAGCTTGGAAACTATTGCTCTGTGGAATGATCATGTCAATTAGTAAAGAGACATCAAAACTTTCTTAAATGGGTAATTCTACGCTGTCAGTCCGCTAGTTGCATTATTAACCATTTACCCTTAAATTTGCATTACCATTTTCAGTCATTTTGTAGGAGAACAGGAATCCTTCTAAAGAACCGTTTTTTTACCAAAAGAAAATTGATTAATAATGCGACCAGCGGACTGACAGTGGTTAAAACACCCTTAGAATCACCCAAATGTCAATTTACATACATAAATAAAAAAATCACGCCTTTTCTCATTATGGGATAGGCAGAGACTACCTCCTTCCACTTGCTACGGTCCTGGCATACAATATGTCAATTTAAATCATGATATTTTCGTTTTAATTTTATCAATTTAAAGTGATGTTCTGATTTTGTTTGACACCATTTTTCTATATAAAATCTATAGGTAAAGTGATGCTACGAGATGATGCTCGAATTCTGTTTTTCCAAACACTTTTGCTATTAGGCAGATCCTCACCAAGCGAGCAGCGTCGGTTGAGACCCGCCGCACGCGGCATGCGACGTGCCTCGCCCGAGGCATGTTCGGTCGGAAAATCTTACACAGCGAGGCTGCTTCGCCCGAGAAGCCCGAGCCATATTTGCTCAGTTTGAACAAGCGCGGCACGAGCGAAACGTGGCGTCCACACTGCGCGAGGCAAACGCCTGAGGCACTTTTGAGCACCGAGGCTGCGCATGCGGCCGCCGCGCGCAAGAGGCGCGTCCACATCGAGCGACCGTACGGCGCATGCCGCGCGCGGCGGGCCGAGCCCGAGGCTGCTCGCTCGGTGTGGATCCGCCTAATTACGAGTATGTATAATGTCTCTCACTCTTTCCTCTCAGCCAGCTCTGGATCTAGTTGGGTGTCTGGAGTGCTGATGAGTTTCCTGACGTCTTTGAACTGAGTGAAGGATGCTACTGTCTGTTGCTCGATCACCTTCCATGTGGCAGCGTCCTCATACCCGGCTAGTGTCTCCTCTTCCGAGCTTGGCCTGGGGCAGTCAGGACCCACTGTCATGAAAAAAAAGTTATAAGTATACCAGAAGTAGCTGAAGATAACACAAAATAATTGGAAAAAAACTTATATGATTCTCAATAAAGGCTCCTGAAAATAGCCATCAACAGCATAATCTACCTCTTCAGTACTGGGAAAACTTTAACGGCTCAGCCACTTTTTCAAGTTAGGAAGCAGAAAGTAATCCGAGGAAGCTACAAAAAAATCTGATAAATAAGGTGCATGAGGAAGCTATTCCAACTTCAACTCATTGTGACTCATCAGTGAACGAGTCAACTGGTGCATTGTTCTAATGAAACAACACTTTCTTTTTCGCTAAATGCGATTGTTTCGTTTTTAGGGTTCCGTAGCGAAAATGACAAAAACGGAACCTGAAATAATTTACACAGATGAGGCTTAAGGAATACTTTCAACGAAAATTGTTTTCAACATGATTGGATGTACCGTTTATGAGTTATTGCCGAAAGATAAGGTAAGGGTAGGTGCCATGGAGAAACACTCTTTTACTAAAGCACTTTTTCAAATTGCATTTTTTTCACCTGTATTCTGCATTTTTTTGTATGAACTGCTGCGGAACCCTATACTGAGCATGGTTTGACATGCTCTTGACCGGTTATTTTTCTTAAATTCGTTACCGCTGTGAAACAAAAACAAAAGAATGAAGCATCTTCTTTTTCAAATTAATGTACCGTTTATTTTTCTAATTTTCAGCCAGTATTTGAGGTCAGAAATTTCGGGACCACCCTTGTACCTTAAGTTGTGTGCAACTTTCTATATAAAAAACTTAAGTAAAGCCCCTCTTGTATGTAGTAGTGTACATAATTGATATGGAACTTATGTCATTTTTCTAATATGTAACATCAAATTGCCTATACAGATACGCTACTACTACAAAGAACAGGTGACTTACTTAAGTTTTTCACCTATACAAAGCTGCCAGTTCCGGGTTAAAGTCCCGGCAAGGGTAAGTATTTAGTATTTGTAGCACAAATATATTCTATTTATCTAATGGAGGGATGAGTGGGTTAACACCATAAGTCGGGAGAATCGGTTAATAAATTAAGAATTCCATAGTATACTTCAGTAAAGTACAAATTAAAAAATAAATAATAATAATTCGATTTATCAGTTTGACTACTCTGCCCTTGTTATACAAATTTACTCAATTTTTTTGTCAGTGGAAAAAATACAAAAAATTCTAACCCTCTTTTTTTCTTTAGTGTAGTCGGATAAAAAGTAACGTATAACCATCTGTGGATGACCAGTTAGTTACCTTTGTTCCAAAAATAGTTGAAATCCGTTTAGTATGTTATTACTTAAATTAATTAATGTCATAAATCTTGTTGTTAAATATACGAATTTGCTTCAAATACTTACTAGATGTAAACTTCGCTTGAAGAAATCTTAACTTAGCAGTAAATAATGATAAATCTTGCATCTTCCTTGCAATTTCGTCGTCGAAAGATTGTCCAACTCTAGCGCTAAATAATTGTGGAGAATCATTTTGTAGATCCGCCTCGAAACCAATGCATAAGTCCCTTAAGGTTCTAAAGATAGACATCGTTAATTAAATTGAATATTTCACGCTACAACTTTATTTTCGGTACAAACAATTCTGTTTCGTGTTTTGATAAACAAACGACCGTTAGATATAGGTACTAGAAGTATTTGATATCATTTTACAGTGACACTGACACTACGAGTCTAAAGTTGCATCGAGAGGATACAGTTTAGTTGGCCAACTAATGGCACTGATATTTATTTGCATATATTATATTGCAAAGTGAGCAGCCGAGGTGGTCTCCGCGATTAAGCCGGTCAGCCAAAAGTTGGTAAACATTGCCGCACATCGCTTGTAAGAACCGAACGTTCTCATCTCAAGTAGCGTAAAACTTGTTGAAATTAGTAGCTCTCTCTCTCTCCGTCACGCGCGGCTTTTGTTAAGATCAAAGTGGAGAACTACCTGTATTTGTACTATTATCTATTATGATCCCATTCTGTCGCACTTTTGGGAAGAGGCCTTCTTCCTCTTCTTTCAATCAAATCTATTTTGCACGATTTCTGTCCATTCGATTCCTTTAAAAAGGAGTCTAGCTTTCCAATCTGTGTCAAACCAGAGAGGCTACTCCGAAATCCGAAGTTCGTATGGCACCATCCCGCTCACTCAACTACAGCATAACACGAGAGCGAGAGGGACAGCACGTTACAAACTTCGATTTTCAAGTTTCTGAGTAACATTTCTGGCTCATAGTTCACTCAGCATACGGCAAACGTGACCAGCCCACTCAGGTCACAGTCCCACTTTAACATGGCCGCGTTCTAAGCTACGGCCATTATTTGAGTCTTGGAACTCAGCGTGGTGTTCCAGGTACGATCTCTTAATTTTACTTAATATGCTATGGTCTATGGCTCGCTGACAAAAACTTGTACTATTAATTCATTTTTTATGGGACGTGAGCGAATACTTTAAGTTGGCCAACTGAATTGTTCCGCCTGGAAGCAAATTCACAGTGGTTTATATTTGTCTGTGGTCTCAATTGTTCCAAGTCCTAGTTTAGTTTATGCTGAGTATGAAATAAAAAACTGATGAATGATTAAAAAAATACTTCACAGTAAATCCAAAAGTAAATCATTATAAGTGAATAGGTGTAACACTAAATTAATTTCGAAAGTTCTCGATTATCGATTTCGTGCGGAATTCGCCCATGTATCGCAACACTAGTGACAGCTGTGTCCTCTAGATCAATATTTTTCTTTCGACTGTACCTTGTACAAATACCAGTGTTGACAAACAATGCGAAATTAATTTCGAATAGAAAATTATAATCCAAACACCAAAATGTACACCTAAAGCAGTTTTCAATGTTGCACCAACTCTAACTACAAAAATGGCATACGACACGCTATCGTACATCAGTAGCGTGCCTACTGAAGTTCTGCTTGTAATTTTCGCATACTTATCCGCAAAAGACCTGACAAAAAGTCGGCAAGTATGTTTAAGATGGAAGCAGATAATCGATGGATGGTCCAGAAACGACGGTCTATGGCGTCACCATTGCAAAACAGACTTCAGAGAACTTTACAAGATAGCCCGGAAAAAGTCACGAGTAGGTACGTTATGGTTCCATATTTACCGGTCTCTGTCGCTGTGGCCGAAGCTGGCGCAAGCCAGAGAGCATAGAGACGAGTTCGCTGCGGCTTCTGGACCTACTGAGGAGATACTGAACTTCGAGATCCTGAGAGACGGTATAATAGGAGTCCACAAGAAGAATTCCATAGTGTACTATGACATTGAAACCTTAGAACAATCGAAACGCCCTACTCTTACTGGCAACTATTTTAAATATACAGAAAATGATGATGCTATTGTTGTCCTCAGCTTCCAACTTCACTTGTTTGTGATACGGAAAACAATTCAAAATCCTAAATATGAAACAAACGCAACATTTGACAATGTAAAATCTTTCATATTGGTTGGTAAAAAGTTGTACTTTGTGAACATGGATGATGAGATACGTTTGTGCCGGTTAGACGACAGCGATCTTGGATATCAGCATATAACTTATTCACTAGAAGAAGTTGTGGCACTTGGCTTCACAAAGCGGCTCCAGATACTTACGTTGACACGAGATATTTATACTCTTTTTGATAATGAACTTGTTCGCACCATGCATTTGGATTATGAGAAAAATCTGCTCTACCAGCTTCGGCAATACAATTTGCTGGAACGTATGGACTGGAGAATATACACCCAATGGATGCTTATAATGCAACACAATATACCACAAGGCCTGTTGCGGGATATAGAAACAGTACGGGTGTATGGAGATGTTGTTTTTATCGGATCCACTGGTGGAGTCCTACGTATATACTATGAACCCGATGACCAAGAGCAGTGTGATTTATTCAACTCTGAGCCTATGAAACAGTATAATTTCATGGAGAGATTCGACTGTCCTGTATTATCCACGTGTCCGATTATACAGATTGATGTAATGGAGTCAGAGACCGGTCATACAGTACTTGTAGCAATGCCAAAGAAGATAGCCGTGTTGGATTTCACACACAACTTTAAAAGAACTGCTTCCGTAGCTATGCTGCCTTATGACGATGTTCAGAGAGCTAAGGTGTTGCGGATTTCTGAGCCTGAGTAGACTAGGTCTCTTTCGGTACCATTACAGGTGGGTCATGGGGGTCATGATACCCCCTAGGCTGGGTCAAGATTGACCACCAATATTGCTATCCATCACTGTAACTTATCTATCAACCCGCCTTGTCTAAATTCAGGCATATTTAAGTAGTTTTTTTGAAATACATAAGAGTTGTGTCACCAGCTGGCATTGCAACAGGTGTTTTGATAAGTATATTAAGTAGCTTCTTTTTCAAGTGTAACAGCAAGCAGTTAGGTTCATATGAGATTTGTAGGAATACCTTAGTATAATATGAAATGTACTAACAATTGGGATGAGACAATTTTTTAAAAAGTATGACCATTCAAAAATATTTCGAAGAATAGGTTTAATAAGCCAATTGCAATTATCAGATCTCAAAAATATTATTTCAAGAATAAGTTATTCGGGTTTTTAATTTTGACTTTTATTTGTTCTTGCCAAACCCTAGTACGTCAGTCAGTAGTGACGTTATTTGAAATTTCTCTTAGGCATTAAAAAAATAAACGCATCCAAATGTAAAACGCATGAAATTAGCCTATTTTATAGAAAAAATAAAAACGAATTATTTTTGGCTCATCCCGATTGTCAGTTTCTTAAATACACTCTTGTATGAGTATGGTACAAAATTGTACAAATGATTGTGAGCAATAAAAATACAAAGAGTTAATATTCTGAAAAAAAGTAAACAAAAACTTGTTAAAGGGTCCCCTCAATTTGCACGCTTGTCGGAAAGTCGATAGACGCGTAACAGAGCGTCTACTCTGAAGTTCCAAATTAGAAGTTCATTTTGCGCTGTTCTACTTACGCAAATAGAATTTAACAAAACAACGAGAGGGACGGCACGATACGAATTTCGAACATAGGAGTTACCCCTCATATCTGCTGGTGTACAGTAACGCCAGCTGGTGACAATAATTTTTGAAATCCCTATTTCTAATAAGAATTGCCTGTGACATTGATGCTTTAGTAGGTACACCGAATGTATTGCACTTTTTCTGATTTTCCAGACATATAAATTGCAATCTTTATACTTAAAAAATCGACTTAACCAAAACATGTATTAGAAATAACTGTTAGTTTTACTTAAGAAACTTTTGGGGATTGAGCTAAAAAACTTAAATAACTTTACGTACCGATTTTATATAAGTCTACCGCTTAACTGTGACATCGCCGGCTGTAAGAGAGGTGCGGGGGTGTGGCGACAAGGGGGTTTGACGGGGTACCCGCCAGAACCACTTTGTCATTACGCCCCGCGCCTATCGTAAGCGACGTCTCAGTTAAGTAGTCGGTTTATAGGAACCAAGACTCTACCTCACCCCACCACATTCCTACGGGTTATTAGCTTGCTCCCCAGCTATCTATCTTCAACTGTTAAGAGTCCCGGCAAGCTCGGCCGAATTTCACCTTCCCATACAAACGGAGTTTCGTTCTCATTTTAAAACTACGTGTTGGATGGTAATGAAACTTTGCATATACAATGACATGTAATTAGTTCTAGGCTTGAAATTAGTTCATATGGCTCTAGTTTATAAAACAAACAAAATACAGCAAAAACAAGGTTTGTATGAAAAACTTAAAACTCACTGTATTTTTTACTATAGTATCTGAAGCTACATAAACTAGTTACAGGCCTGCATATACCTTAACTCATTCTAAGTACAAAGTTTCAGCAAACTAGCTAGTCGTTTTAAAATGAGAGCGCAACTACGTTTGTATCGAGAACCAAGCTTACCGCGGACTCTTAATTCTAAATGCAATATTTTATTTTATTTTGAGTTGAGTTCCCTAGCCTACAGCAGGATATCTTTCACATACAAACATTAGAGTATTATTTAATTTAAAAAAATGTTAATAATTCTTAATTAATATTTTATTTAGTGTAGGTATATCATTGGAGGAAAATAATCAAATTAAATTGGCACAAAATAATAATATTGTTATTAATTATTTGTTTTCTAATTTTAAATATTAGTTAGGTAATGCTATAGAGTACAGTCCGCGGCCGCTTATAACAGGATTCGGCTTAGTGTCGGATAAAACCGGAAATATTCGAGTAAAGGAGCGTTCAAGTATTACGTAACGCAATTTTCGGAGATTTTTGACCCCTCCCGCCCCTGTAAAGCATCGTAACATTCGTAACGTTTTACAAGAAGCTTTGCTTAGTTTGGGACTAGGTCGATTGTGTAAGATTGTCCCTGATATTTATTTATTTTGCGAATTGTACAAAAAAAAGTTACCGATGTTATCATTATATGTCTTACGAACAATTTTTCCATTTACTAGTGCAAATTATACACTGGTTTTTTTAATAAGTGACGTGTTAACATGTACAAAGTTTATTTTTAGTTAGCTGTCAAGTAATTTGGCGCTAGAGTTGTTAATTAGTACATTACTTACCAAGGGCTGTAAAAGAAAGAAAACCCGAAATCGTAGGTACTTGTGACCCGAGCAGGCGAGGGTTGTAAATATACGATGGAGGGCTTTCTTTTTTACTGCCCGTGGTGAGTACACAATTTTACGTCTTCACCTGGCCATAATGCGAGTTTTTCCGTATGCGTAGCGTGCGGTAAAACACACATTATGGCCAGGTGTGACGTAATATAGTAGCTTTTGGAACTGATACATAATGGGAGGCTTTAAAAGACAAGTCTCTTAGGGCCTAATTATGTACATTTGCATACACTAGTTTATCTACATCGCAATATTAAATCCTCTCATGAACGAGAACCCATATTTACCGAGAAAACCCGGTGCGGCGGCCCAGTTCTGTACTGTAAAGTTGTACGTGATCTCATAATAACATCACATCTGTGGGGCTACTCTGAAATTCGATATTCGAAGTTCGTATCGCGCCATCTCGCTCACTCAAATACAGTTTAACATGAGAGCGAGGGGAATGGCACGTTACGAACTTCGAATTTTGAGATTCGGAGTAATCGCTAAATTTTATTTCATTGTCAATTGTACAATATTGCATTGCTTTAAATTTTGTCATAAAGTAGCTTATGCTTATGTATCTTATTTCGTTTCGGAGTATTTAGTAAATACTCCAAGATGGCGACAGATCATATCGTCGGCTAAAGTCGCAAAATAACGTCTTATAAATCGGCGAACGCCGGCTGCACGCACGAAAAAACATGACTCATTGTCACCATGATCCAAGAAAACAAGGTCTGATCCTCTGGTCACAGACACTTTAGGACGTTACTGAATAGTTGCCGCTTCATAGTAACATAATGAATAATAAGGAAAATAATTTCTTAGTCAAAGTTATTTATTGCGGCATGTTGTGGATACAGTTGTTATATATGGCAATGTTTCAAACAGGGACCCTGTTAGGGTATGCAATATAATAAATACTAACCCTAGTTTTAGGTAATTCTATGTCACTAACACATTATGGACTTTGTGTGAAATAAATTATTTTGAATTAATGGAATTGAATATTTACAATTAAACTTAAATTAACAACAATTATAATTCTTATTTAATACTAACAGGCATCTTGTTTATCGTTTAGATATTCAGCTACAGAATAATAGGCCTTTTCTACCAATAATTTTCTTAAAGCTAGCTTAAATTCTAAGATATCCTCCTTGTCTCTAATGGCACTTAGTAGTCGGTTATATAGTTTTGGGGCCATACCAATTATACTTTTAGACATGAGACCAGTTTTAGAAGGCGCAGCAAACGATTTATTTTGCAGTCTATGACTCGAAAAGTATTTGAAATGGTCAGAGTTACATTTTACAAATAAACACACTTCAAGTATATAGAGGCATGGAAAAGTAAGAATTTGTAGTTCAATGAAGTGGGGTTTACATGTTTCAGATGGTCGTAGCCCACATACTGCTCTGACACATTTCTTTTGTGCTTGAAAGACTATTTCACGCTCAGTGGCATTACCCCAGAATATAACTCCATATCTGAGGGTTGAAGACACATATGCATGATATGATGTCAGCACGGCTGATTGGCCCACTATTTTTCGCAACATGTGTAACGCATAGGAAAAACTACTCAGCTTTTTACATACATTCTCAGTTTGATGTTTCGATGACAGGGTGTTATCTATTACTAAACCTACGAACTTTGTATTTTTAGCTTTTGAAATAGTGAAATCTTTATAATATGGTTTGGGATTTTGAAGCTCTTTCCGTCTCTGATTAAAATTCATTATATGTGTCTTGGTCAAGTTAACTTTAAGGTTATTTCTGTCAAGCCATTCAATGATAGATTGTAATGTTGCGTTTATTTCGGATTCTAGTGTTTCAGATGGTGGATCAGTAAATAATTTCTTCCGTCAGTCATATAAAAAATATGTTTGCATTACAATTCTCATGTTCTTTGCCTTAAAAATAAATAAAATCAAGAAATCTAACTTTGTCGTAATAATTTAAATTAAAACACTCACAATTTTTTGACATGCATCACGGGGTGTGAGGAGTATTACGATATACCACTGGCAACACAGTTACTTTAATGGCCGTCGTTTTGACGTATATCACCATCTCTTTTTGTCATATTTGAATTGCATATTTCGCTCTCATTCTATACCATCGACCGCGGTGATAGTCAAACTTCAAACGCGTACTAAAGTGTGTAAGGTTTTCAATAATTTTATAAACATTATGTAATGTTGTTATTTTTGACTACTTTAAATACTTATTCAAAAACGGTTAGTTGTTCCATTCGGAACTGTAAGATTAGAAATGTTCAAGGCGGTCATATAAGGTTTTTACATTTCCAACAAAAATTGATAGTCTTATTTGTTTAAATCAGTACCTTTTTGTCAATACAGTTTACTAACAATTCGTACACTTTATGAATATTGTAATAGACCGAGCGAGCGAAGCGTCTCCATTTCAGCTTGGCCCTAAAATTAATAAAAAATCTCAACGTTTCGAAACTAAGCGAGGGTGGTACAGCTCACAAAGCCACTAGTAAATAAGGGTAACAAATGATTAGGTAACTGTGTTGGCGCATAGTAACGTAAAGGCTCCAGTAATGGACAGGTAAAGGATCTTTTGGATTCCTTTTGGTTATATTTCGTTTACTTTTCAATTTTAACGGTTAGTTGATACATTAAAATATCCCCCATTCAACATTATTTACGACAATGGAAAAAAAAGTATAACAAAATGAAATATTTTTGAGAAAATTTCAAGTCTCATTTCCTTGTAAAATCCTTGAATGCACATTGGAGATCCTGGAATGGACACCCCAATAATGGACACTTTTATTCCATTATGAAATTCCAAAATGGACGCCATTTTTGAAATCTGCACCCCCAGAAACCTAGAAAATGACTTCCAAGTTTTTTTTTAAGTTATGTCTGCCATCTTGAACTTAATAATAAGTTTTTTTCGACCCTCTTTTTCTCTGCAGCTTCGTTTTTTTGTTTCTAATTCGGTGAGAAATTTTGTAGTTGATTTGAACAAATTGTACATCACTGGATAGCCATAAAAATTACCAAGAACCAAACATGTACAATGGTCCAAGATTGGATATCTACAAAAAATATGTTTCAGTACTAAACAAGGTCTCTAAATAATTCTATGTATGTTCTAGCGCGCCATAACCGCCGAATAATAATTTTTGAATGTCTTACGTTTCTTACGACATAATGTAATAATAATTGTATCCAAAGAAATTAGAAAATATACACAATAACTTAACCCAACCTTCTTAACGATTTTGTTAAGAAAACTGTATAATTACAAAAAACCACAGCAACCCAGTTTTGTTTATTTTATTATTTATGAACAAAATGGTCGACGCGCATCGTATGTCATATTTTTCTTTAGTATATGGAAAGTCTATACTTTAAGGATCATAATCTTGTTACTGCTTAATTTGTCTCCTTTTTCTTAATTTTTCGCTTTTAAATGCAATTTTGTACATTACTGGATGCTTGTACATTATTGGTTTTTGGCGTTTGGAGATGCATGCAAAGTCCACTAGCTAATTATCATGACCCAAGAAAACATATTCTTATACCATGCTAATTATGAAGTTTGTTTTTTTTAGTTAAATTACCCCAAAACATAAAGTTTGAGGACCAGCGATAGCCGTGATGACGTCCTAAAGTGTCACCCACGTGACCGCCTTCATTTCGGAAGAACATACCTGGCGTAGTATTTTCTTAGAACCATGATTGTCACGTTCCGGCTGAGCCGAGCGTGCGAGCGAGAGCGCGGCTCAAGCGATAGAGAGGCACGATCGGCCTAAGCGTTCGGCTTGTGAATTAATAAAAGTATGCAATTTTTCATCAAGTTTCTTATGACGTTATCACTTAAATTTATCGTCGGTAATCCGAATTTACAGACAACCAATTATTTGAAAATAATGTTTTGGCACTTCGATATTTAAAGTCTGAACGCATATAATGGCGAAACTCTTAAATGCTAGGAGAATAACGTTCAAAAACCGAAATAGAAACCCAATAACCGACGGCCATATTGTTAAAGTTTTTTGTGCCTCCTGTAAACTTTGATCCGATTAAGTTACGAGGTTTACGACTAGCCGGCGATATGTGAAGAAAGAAAAGTAAAATGATAAACGTGGCTTATTATTATCAATGTATTTATTAAACAAAACAAAACAATATAACCTTTTGTTATAAAAGTGAAAGAAATCATAAACAATACGGATTAGTGCTTATTTGTTAACAGTTCACTAGCATCCATTATTTTCATATAACAGACTCATAATATCCATTAATAAAAATAATCAATAAAATCAAGCAACAAATTATTTCTTTCTTATTCATAATCATTCATCAGAATTTCACTTATATTAACATATTTTGGGGTTAGGGTTGTAGACTATATTTTCATTGAAAAGGATCATTATACGCAAATGTTAATAATGAATCTTAGGCTACGTTCTTAGCATAAATACTTTTGTATACATACATTTGTTTTCTTCATAAAAAAATTTAAAGGGGAAGCGGGTGTATTCATCGGAATAATGAAAGAAGACTGGAATCAACCGCGAAATTTAAAAATGTAGCTGCGGTGTGTCTGTGCTAGATATAAACAAATCTGAATGCTTTTAACTAGTACCTTAATAATTAATGACAAAAGCAATGAATGTTTGTATATCTAGCTCATACGGGCACACCGCAGATACATTTTTAAATTTCGCGGTTGATTCCAGTCTCATCTTTCATTAGCAAGACTAATGTATACTACTAGACGCATTACACTCTTTATAATACTTACAACTTATCAGTGTTTCATGTGGCACTTTTGAAACTTATATTTAATTATGAATATAACAATATGTAAGACATATATATCTAATCAAGCAAATACGATATAATAGCTATGAAAAGTGATTACATTTTCAGCATCCTATGTTTTATTTAGGTTCTATAGTATCTTTAAGACAAAATTATTCACATTTCTCTGAAATGTTTTCCCTGAAAAGAGTAACTTTTTGAAAGTGTGTCGATCTCATTGAGACCTATTTCACTTCACCTTTTGCCGAATCTTCAATGTTCACATTGTTAATGTACAGTCAGCCAAGAAACTGGTTGATGCCAAAGTAAAGTAAATAATCTTGTAAAATCTAACCTAAACCCAGTTCTGCTGATGAAATGAGCGTCCCTCATCTTGTCTTCAAACTTCTCAATATTCTCTTTATCCATCTTAAAGCGACTCCACTCTTCAAAAATCTGGTTAATCTTCTTAAAAGACTGTTGACTAGTAACCGGTGACTTGAAGATCTTCAGGCTATCCAGCAGTTGGGAGTAGCGGGCGAATGGGCGTTCAAGAGAATGGGAAAAGTTCAAGTCGTAGATTCGTTTTTCGCTTTACCACTTTTCGAACGTATTTCATGTGTATTATTAAGGTTCAAAAGGGAGCGATCAAGTATTACGTAACGCAATTTTTAATCCCACCCCCCCCCTAGTACAACGTTACGTAACCACCAAGTAACGACTATTTTACCGAAAATTTCTAAGTGTTCATTCCATTTGAAATGAAGAACACCCCCTCCCGCCCCTGTAACACATCCTAACGTTGTACACCCCCCCCCCCCCCCCCAAATTCGTTACGTAATACTTTAACGCTCCCAAAGTCACTTTTGAACATTAATACGGTTCAGAAGTAGACCAATTACTTGGCTGACCGTACCTATTTCTTATAATTACTACCATTTATTCTTAGCCTACGTTTTTAACATTTAAATTTTATTTCGTTAACACGTTCACGACCAATTTCGTGAGCCGATAACATGCGCCCACCTGACAGGTTCCCGGCCTTCGAGTGTTAGTTACCACTTTACGACGAGGAACCCGCTAGATGTGCGCTCTGCTAGTAAGTTTTCGCTACATACGCATTTTCCCATGTTATCGGCCATGGGCGTAGCGCTACGAAAATCTTGGTCGTGAAAGTGTTACCAAATTGTCTTGTCTGTTCAAATAGAAGTAATCATTGAAACGAAACAAACTCAACCGAGAATGCTGGTCTTTTATTTATTTATAGATTGTCTTGAAATTTAAATCAAAATCGACTTGCGTTAACCGCTAATATGTCAGACATAGATGGGTGAATCAGCTTTTAAACCCACACAAATCAGTCCACAAATTTAAAATTAAATTAATTTTATAATGGTTCCGCTTCGTTTAAATTTCTGGTGTCCGTTAAAACGCTGAATGCCCCATCAGTTAAACCTAATCAACAGAAAATATCACATTAGCGGCCCGATTTCTTGGTAACTGCAGAGATATTTTCGGTAACGCCAGGGACGTCAAGTGTAGGTCTGAAAGTTGATTCACCCTTTTCCGTTTAGCCACTATCATATCAGATATACACGCGGTAAAATTAGAAAACCGTTTATTTTTTCTTCTGTGATCTTATTCGCTATCACTGCTAGAGGATGACGAAACATCGTGTTTATCATGTGTAGAACCAGTACCGTTACATTGAACATCGCCATTTATTTTATTTTCAGGACTCGAGGGCGTGTTTTGATCTGCATTAAGATTTGAAATGACGGACATGAAAGTTTTAATTTTTTTCTCGGTGCTGGTTGGGCTTTTCGGGTTAGCAGCTTTGTCGCGATTGATATTTGTTTCAGTCGGGCTTGGGAAAAATCGATATTCTTGAGCACAGCTAGTAATTTTGTTCGTGTCATTCGCAGGTGTGTTTCGTTTTAACTGACCAGGATTAGGAGCAATAATAGCGGTTTTATTGCCAACAATCGGAACACTTGCATTTACATTACTCTGGGCTGTAGACCCAGTAGTCTGGGTGGAGCTAGAAGCAACTTTGATGTGTTGATACAAAGTCTTCGAAGCTTGACCAGGAGTGTAGTCCTTACCTCCGAAACGAGCATTCAGAGTTTTAGTGGATGCTTCCACCGAAACTTTGAGTGCTCGTTTCGAACCTTTGTTTGGACTACCAAAAACACTGTGTTGTACACAGCCGATGGAAGCAGCGCTGTTTTGAGCACTGCCAAATGGAACTGCGTTATTCTGAGCACTGCCAAATGGAACTGCGTTATTCTGAGCACTGCCAAATGGAACAGCGTTATTCTGAGCACTGCCAAATGGAACTGCGGTATTCTGAGCACTTCCAAATGGAACTGCGTTATTCTGAGCACTGCCAAATGGAACTGCGTTATTCTGAGCACTGCTAAATGGAACTGCATTATTCTGAGCACTTCCAAATGGAACTGCGTTATTCTGAGCACTGCCAAATGGAACTGCGTTATTCTGAGCACTGCCAAATGGAACTGCGTTATTCTGAGCACTGCCAAATGGAACTGCGTTATTCTGAGCGCCGCCAAAAACACCGTGTTGGGCACAGCCGAAAGAAGCAGCGCTGTTCTGAGCACTGCCTAAAGAAGCAATGTTGTTCTGAGCACCCCCAAAGAAAGCTGGTTTGTTCTGAGCTCCAAAACCAGCGGCGTGACTATTACAATTGTTCTGCGTCGCATAAGCGCTGTTCTGACTTTGAATCTGAGCGCCGCCGAACTGATTACTCTGACCACTTCCAAAAAGTACCCCAGAATTATTTTGTTTCAACGGCACTTGTGGATTTCCAAAACCCCATTTAATCGAATTGAAATTATACTGATTCTTGGTGCTGTTACGTTTGAAGATCATGATCTTCAAGTGTTTTTTGCCATCTTTGTAAGATTTACCGAGATCCAGGGCTTCGGAGAGTGCTGTGGTGTGGTTGGGGTTCTTCAGTATGTGGTTTTCGACGAGGTGGAGCGGCAAGTACATGTTGCATAAACAGCAAACTGCGTGAGTTTCGTCAATCTAGAAAAGAACATATTAACAATTATTTTTAAAAGAACAATTATATGTTAAATTTATCAAAAGATCTGACGGTTTAAGAAACTGTACTAAAAAGGGACTAATGCGGTAATGTAATGTGTATTTTATATTGCGTATTTGATGGAATGGATTAGTCATAAAAACGGTGCAGTCAGAACCACTTTAAGAGCAAGCCGACCTAGCCCCAAACTAAGCAAAGCTTGTACTATGGGAACTAGGCGACGATATATATAATAAATAGATACATTATAATACTTAAATACATAGAAAACATCCAAGATCCAGGAACAAACATTCGTGCTCATCACACAAATACTTGCCCTGGCCGGGATTCGAACCCGGGACCCCTAGCTTCATAGGCCGTTGTACAACCCACTGAGCCAAACGTGTCTTCACAATTACCGAATATAATACAGTACTAACATAGTGTTATTTGTAAAATCGTTCAGGGAGCACGCAAATACGTCCTGCGTAAGCGCAACTTTATTGATCGTTCGAATAGCTAATTGTAACTTGTTGTACCCCACCACCACATACCCAACACGAAGAGGATACAACAGAGGGTATCCAGGATACATGCCATACAGCTTCAAGTAAAGAAACCTAATATACTAGTTTAGGATCCTTTCCAACATGAGCTTGAATTAAGCTTCACGTGGACCCTAGATTGCAGCGATACATTCAAAGTGACTCTTTACGAGAGTTTCATACACAGCTTTTATCGCCGAGAAATTTGTGAAGTACTTCACTTGCTATGATGTTACCTTTCAGTAAAACGAGCTATCTTAAGGATTAAAATATATCGTCGTCCGGTAGTAGTAGTTAGATTTGCGTATTTTCCCCTGACATTTATTTACTACTTAAGATAAAGTGTTTACTTTTTGCACTTTTAGTTAGTTCGATTTCTGGAATGATGATCTTGGAGTATCTTAAAGATTTAAGGGAGTTTGCTTCCACGGCCGATACATTTTTTGCACCCTGTAAGCCCTCATATAGGGTTAAAAAGATCTACAGTGCCAGCACATTCTTGATATGCCCAGCGACATCACATATGCCCTCATACTGGGATTAAAGTTAAAAACGATCTACATACCTTCCGTATCAAGTGGACATTCTCAATAGGTGACAGCAAATTCTTGATATGCCCAGCGACATCACATATGCCCTCATACTGGGATTAAAGTTAAAAACGATCTACATACCTTCCGTATCAAGTGGACATTCTCAATAGGTGACAGCAAATTCTTGATATGCCCAGCGACATCACATATGCCCTCATACTGGGATTAAAGTTAAAAACGATCTACATACCTTCCGTATCAAGTGGACATTCTCAATAGGTGACAGCAAATTCTTGATATGCCCAGCGACATCACATATGCCCTCATACTGGGATTAAAGTTAAAAACGATCTACATACCTTCCGTATCAAGTGGACATTCTCAATAGGTGACAGCAAATTCTTGATATGCCCAGCGACATCACATATGCCCTCATACTGGGATTAAAGTTAAAAACGATCTACATACCTTCCGTATCAAGTGGACATTCTCAATAGGTGACAGCACATTCTTGATATGCCCAGCGACATCACATATGCCCTCATACTGGGATTAAAGTTAAAAACGATCTACATACCTTCCGTATCAAGTGGACATTCTCAATAGGTGACAGCACATTCTTGATATGCCCAGCGACATCACATATGCCCTCATACTGGGATTAAAGTTAAAAACGATCTACATACCTTCCGTATCAAGTGGACATTCTCAATAGGTGACAGCACATTCTTGATATGCCCAGCGACATCACATATGCCCTCATACTGGGATTAAAGTTAAAAACGATCTACATACCTTCCGTATCAAGTGGACATTCTCAATAGGTGACAGCAAATTCTTGATATGCCCAGCGACATCACATATGCCCTCATACTGGGATTAAAGTTAAAAACGATCTACATACCTTCCGTATCAAGTGGACATTCTCAATAGGTGACAGCAAATTCTTGATATGCCCAGCGACATCACATATGCCCTCATACTGGGATTAAAGTTAAAAACGATCTACATACCTTCCGTATCAAGTGGACATTCTCAATAGGTGACAGCACATTCTTGATATGCCCAGCGACATCACATATGCCCTCATACTGGGATTAAAGTTAAAAACGATCTACATACCTTCCGTATCAAGTGGACATTCTCAATAGGTGACAGCAAATTCTTGATATGCCCAGCGACATCACATATGCCCTCATACTGGGATTAAAGTTAAAAACGATCTACATACCTTCCGTATCAAGTGGACATTCTCAATAGGTGACAGCAAATTCTTGATATGCCCAGCGACATCACATATGCCCTCATACTGGGATTAAAGTTAAAAACGATCTACATACCTTCCGTATCAAGTGGACATTCTCAATAGGTGACAGCAAATTCTTGATATGCCCAGCGACATCACATATGCCCTCATACTGGGATTAAAGTTAAAAACGATCTACATACCTTCCGTATCAAGTGGACATTCTCAATAGGTGACAGCAAATTCTTGATATGCCCAGCGACATCACATATGCCCTCATACTGGGATTAAAGTTAAAAACGATCTACATACCTTCCGTATCAAGTGGACATTCTCAATAGGTGACAGCAAATTCTTGATATGCCCAGCGACATCACATATGCCCTCATACTGGGATTAAAGTTAAAAACGATCTACATACCTTCCGTATCAAGTGGACATTCTCAATAGGTGACAGCACATTCTTGATATGCCCAGCGACATCACATATGCCCTCATACTGGGATTAAAGTTAAAAACGATCTACATACCTTCCGTATCAAGTGGACATTCTCAATAGGTGACAGCAAATTCTTGATATGCCCAGCGACATCACATATGCCCTCATACTGGGATTAAAGTTAAAAACGATCTACATACCTTCCGTATCAAGTGGACATTCTCAATAGGTGACAGCAAATTCTTGATATGCCCAGCGACATCACATATGCCCTCATACTGGGATTAAAGTTAAAAACGATCTACATACCTTCCGTATCAAGTGGACATTCTCAATAGGTGACAGCAAATTCTTGATATGCGCAGCGACATCACATATGCCCTCATACTGGGATTAAAGTTAAAAACGATCTACATACCTTCCGTATCAAGTGGACATTCTCAATAGGTGACAGCACATTCTTGATATGCCCAGCGACATCACATATGCCCTCATACTGGGATTAAAGTTAAAAACGATCTACATACCTTCCGTATCAAGTGGACATTCTCAATAGGTGACAGCACATTCTTGATATGCCCAGCGACATCACATATGCCCTCATACTGGGATTAAAGTTAAAAACGATCTACATACCTTCCGTATCAAGTGGACATTCTCAATAGGTGACAGCAAATTCTTGATATGCCCAGCGACATCACATATGCCCTCATACTGGGATTAAAGTTAAAAACGATCTACATACCTTCCGTATCAAGTGGACATTCTCAATAGGTGACAGCAAATTCTTGATATGCCCAGCGACATCACATATGCCCTCATACTGGGATTAAAGTTAAAAACGATCTACATACCTTCCGTATCAAGTGGACATTCTCAATAGGTGACAGCAAATTCTTGATATGCCCAGCGACATCACATATGCCCTCATACTGGGATTAAAGTTAAAAACGATCTACATACCTTCCGTATCAAGTGGACATTCTCAATAGGTGACAGCAAATTCTTGATATGCCCAGCGACATCACATATGCCCTCATACTGGGATTAAAGTTAAAAACGATCTACATACCTTCCGTATCAAGTGGACATTCTCAATAGGTGACAGCAAATTCTTGATATGCCCAGCGACATCACATATGCCCTCATACTGGGATTAAAGTTAAAAACGATCTACATACCTTCCGTATCAAGTGGACATTCTCAATAGGTGACAGCAAATTCTTGATATGCCCAGCGACATCACATATGCCCTCATACTGGGATTAAAGTTAAAAACGATCTACATACCTTCCGTATCAAGTGGACATTCTCAATAGGTGACAGCAAATTCTTGATATGCCCAGCGACATCACATATGCCCTCATACTGGGATTAAAGTTAAAAACGATCTACATACCTTCCGTATCAAGTGGACATTCTCAATAGGTGACAGCACATTCTTGATATGCCCAGCGACATCACATATGCCCTCATACTGGGATTAAAGTTAAAAACGATCTACATACCTTCCGTATCAAGTGGACATTCTCAATAGGTGACAGCAAATTCTTGATATGCCCAGCGACATCACATATGCCCTCATACTGGGATTAAAGTTAAAAACGATCTACATACCTTCCGTATCAAGTGGACATTCTCAATAGGTGACAGCAAATTCTTGATATGCCCAGCGACATCACATATGCCCTCATACTGGGATTAAAGTTAAAAACGATCTACATACCTTCCGTATCAAGTGGACATTCTCAATAGGTGACAGCACATTCTTGATATGCCCAGCGACATCACATATGCCCTCATACTGGGATTAAAGTTAAAAACGATCTACATACCTTCCGTATCAAGTGGACATTCTCAATAGGTGACAGCAAATTCTTGATATGCCCAGCGACATCACATATGCCCTCATACTGGGATTAAAGTTAAAAACGATCTACATACCTTCCGTATCAAGTGGACATTCTCAATAGGTGACAGCACATTCTTGATATGCCCAGCGACATCACATATGCCCTCATACTGGGATTAAAGTTAAAAACGATCTACATACCTTCCGTATCAAGTGGACATTCTCAATAGGTGACAGCAAATTCTTGATATGCCCAGCGACATCACATATGCCCTCATACTGGGATTAAAGTTAAAAACGATCTACATACCTTCCGTATCAAGTGGACATTCTCAATAGGTGACAGCAAATTCTTGATATGCCCAGCGACATCACATATGCCCTCATACTGGGATTAAAGTTAAAAACGATCTACATACCTTCCGTATCAAGTGGACATTCTCAATAGGTGACAGCAAATTCTTGATATGCCCAGCGACATCACATATGCCCTCATACTGGGATTAAAGTTAAAAACGATCTACATACCTTCCGTATCAAGTGGACATTCTCAATAGGTGACAGCAAATTCTTGATATGCCCAGCGACATCACATATGCCCTCATACTGGGATTAAAGTTAAAAACGATCTACATACCTTCCGTATCAAGTGGACATTCTCAATAGGTGACAGCAAATTCTTGATATGCCCAGCGACATCACATATGCCCTCATACTGGGATTAAAGTTAAAAACGATCTACATACCTTCCGTATCAAGTGGACATTCTCAATAGGTGACAGCAAATTCTTGATATGCCCAGCGACATCACATATGCCCTCATACTGGGATTAAAGTTAAAAACGATCTACATACCTTCCGTATCAAGTGGACATTCTCAATAGGTGACAGCACATTCTTGATATGCCCAGCGACATCACATATGCCCTCATACTGGGATTAAAGTTAAAAACGATCTACATACCTTCCGTATCAAGTGGACATTCTCAATAGGTGACAGCAAATTCTTGATATGCCCAGCGACATCACATATGCCCTCATACTGGGATTAAAGTTAAAAACGATCTACATACCTTCCGTATCAAGTGGACATTCTCAATAGGTGACAGCAAATTCTTGATATGCCCAGCGACATCACATATGCCCTCATACTGGGATTAAAGTTAAAAACGATCTACATACCTTCCGTATCAAGTGGACATTCTCAATAGGTGACAGCAAATTCTTGATATGCCCAGCGACATC
This sequence comes from Hedya salicella, assembly GCA_905404275.2. Classification (NCBI taxonomy): domain Eukaryota; kingdom Metazoa; phylum Arthropoda; class Insecta; order Lepidoptera; family Tortricidae; genus Hedya; species Hedya salicella. Next base: position 3,825,402 of record FR990120.1, read on the forward strand.
ACATATGCCCTCATACTGGGATTAAAGTTAAAAACGATCTACATACCTTCCGTATCAAGTGGACATTCTCAATAGGTGACAGCAAATTCTTGATATGACCAGCGACATCACATATGCCCTCATACTGGGATTAAAGTTAAAAACGATCTACATACCTTCCGTATCAAGTGGACATTCTCAATAGGTGACAGCAAATTCTTGATATGCCCAGCGACATCACATATGCCCTCATACTGGGATTAAAGTTAAAAACGATCTACATACCTTCCGTATCAAGTGGACATTCTCAATAGGTGACAGCACATTCTTGATATGCCCAGCGACATCACATATGCCCTCATACTGGGATTAAAGTTAAAAACGATCTACATACCTTCCGTATCAAGTGGACATTCTCAATAGGTGACAGCAAATTCTTGATATGCCCAGCGACATCACATATGCCCTCATACTGGGATTAAAGTTAAAAACGATCTACATACCTTCCGTATCAAGTGGACATTCTCAATAGGTGACAGCACATTCTTGATATGCCCAGCGACATCACATATGCCCTCATACTGGGATTAAAGTTAAAAACGATCTACATACCTTCCGTATCAAGTGGACATTCTCAATAGGTGACAGCACATTCTTGATATGCCCAGCGACATCACATATGCCCTCATACTAGGATTAAAGTTAAAAACGATCTACATACCTTCCGTATCAAGTGGACATTCTCAATAGGTGACAGCAAATTCTTGATATGCCCAGCGACATCACATATGCCCTCATACTGGGATTAAAGTTAAAAACGATCTACATACCTTCCGTATCAAGTGGACATTCTCAATAGGTGACAGCAAATTCTTGATATGCCCAGCGACATCACATATGCCCTCATACTGGGATTAAAGTTAAAAACGATCTACATACCTTCCGTATCAAGTGGACATTCTCAATAGGTGACAGCACATTCTTGATATGCCCAGCGACATCACATATGCCCTCATACTGGGATTAAAGTTAAAAACGATCTACATACCTTCCGTATCAAGTGGACATTCTCAATAGGTGACAGCAAATTCTTGATATGCCCAGCGACATCACATATGCCCTCATACTGGGATTAAAGTTAAAAACGATCTACATACCTTCCGTATCAAGTGGACATTCTCAATAGGTGACAGCACATTCTTGATATGCCCAGCGACATCACATATGCCCTCATACTGGGATTAAAGTTAAAAACGATCTACATACCTTCCGTATCAAGTGGACATTCTCAATAGGTGACAGCAAATTCTTGATATGCCCAGCGACATCACATATGCCCTCATACTGGGATTAAAGTTAAAAACGATCTACATACCTTCCGTATCAAGTGGACATTCTCAATAGGTGACAGCAAATTCTTGATATGCCCAGCGACATCACATATGCCCTCATACTGGGATTAAAGTTAAAAACGATCTACATACCTTCCGTATCAAGTGGACATTCTCAATAGGTGACAGCAAATTCTTGATATGCCCAGCGACATCACATATGCCCTCATACTGGGATTAAAGTTAAAAACGATCTACATACCTTCCGTATCAAGTGGACATTCTCAATAGGTGACAGCAAATTCTTGATATGCCCAGCGACATCACATATGCCCTCATACTGGGATTAAAGTTAAAAACGATCTACATACCTTCCGTATCAAGTGGACATTCTCAATAGGTGACAGCAAATTCTTGATATGCCCAGCGACATCACATATGCCCTCATACTGGGATTAAAGTTAAAAACGATCTACATACCTTCCGTATCAAGTGGACATTCTCAATAGGTGACAGCAAATTCTTGATATGCCCAGCGACATCACATATGCCCTCATACTGGGATTAAAGTTAAAAACGATCTACATACCTTCCGTATCAAGTGGACATTCTCAATAGGTGACAGCACATTCTTGATATGCCCAGCGACATCACATATGCCCTCATACTGGGATTAAAGTTAAAAACGATCTACATACCTTCCGTATCAAGTGGACATTCTCAATAGGTGACAGCAAATTCTTGATATGCCCAGCGACATCACATATGCCCTCATACTGGGATTAAAGTTAAAAACGATCTACATACCTTCCGTATCAAGTGGACATTCTCAATAGGTGACAGCAAATTCTTGATATGCCCAGCGACATCACATATGCCCTCATACTGGGATTAAAGTTAAAAACGATCTACATACCTTCCGTATCAAGTGGACATTCTCAATAGGTGACAGCACATTCTTGATATGCCCAGCGACATCACATATGCCCTCATACTGGGATTAAAGTTAAAAACGATCTACATACCTTCCGTATCAAGTGGACATTCTCAATAGGTGACAGCAAATTCTTGATATGCCCAGCGACATCACATATGCCCTCATACTGGGATTAAAGTTAAAAACGATCTACATACCTTCCGTATCAAGTGGACATTCTCAATAGGTGACAGCACATTCTTGATATGCCCAGCGACATCACATATGCCCTCATACTGGGATTAAAGTTAAAAACGATCTACATACCTTCCGTATCAAGTGGACATTCTCAATAGGTGACAGCACATTCTTGATATGCCCAGCGACATCACATATGCCCTCATACTGGGATTAAAGTTAAAAACGATCTACATACCTTCCGTATCAAGTGGACATTCTCAATAGGTGACAGCAAATTCTTGATATGCCCAGCGACATCACATATGCCCTCATACTGGGATTAAAGTTAAAAACGATCTACATACCTTCCGTATCAAGTGGACATTCTCAATAGGTGACAGCACATTCTTGATATGCCCAGCGACATCACATATGCCCTCATACTGGGATTAAAGTTAAAAACGATCTACATACCTTCCGTATCAAGTGGACATTCTCAATAGGTGACAGCACATTCTTGATATGCCCAGCGACATCACATATGCCCTCATACTGGGATTAAAGTTAAAAACGATCTACATACCTTCCGTATCAAGTGGACATTCTCAATAGGTGACAGCAAATTCTTGATATGCCCAGCGACATCACATATGCCCTCATACTGGGATTAAAGTTAAAAACGATCTACATACCTTCCGTATCAAGTGGACATTCTCAATAGGTGACAGCAAATTCTTGATATGCCCAGCGACATCACATATGCCCTCATACTGGGATTAAAGTTAAAAACGATCTACATACCTTCCGTATCAAGTGGACATTCTCAATAGGTGACAGCAAATTCTTGATATGCCCAGCGACATCACATATGCCCTCATACTGGGATTAAAGTTAAAAACGATCTACATACCTTCCGTATCAAGTGGACATTCTCAATAGGTGACAGCAAATTCTTGATATGCCCAGCGACATCACATATGCCCTCATACTGGGATTAAAGTTAAAAACGATCTACATACCTTCCGTATCAAGTGGACATTCTCAATAGGTGACAGCAAATTCTTGATATGCCCAGCGACATCACATATGCCCTCATACTGGGATTAAAGTTAAAAACGATCTACATACCTTCCGTATCAAGTGGACATTCTCAATAGGTGACAGCAAATTCTTGATATGCCCAGCGACATCACATATGCCCTCATACTGGGATTAAAGTTAAAAACGATCTACATACCTTCCGTATCAAGTGGACATTCTCAATAGGTGACAGCACATTCTTGATATGCCCAGCGACATCACATATGCCCTCATACTGGGATTAAAGTTAAAAACGATCTACATACCTTCCGTATCAAGTGGACATTCTCAATAGGTGACAGCAAATTCTTGATATGCCCAGCGACATCACATATGCCCTCATACTGGGATTAAAGTTAAAAACGATCTACATACCTTCCGTATCAAGTGGACATTCTCAATAGGTGACAGCAAATTCTTGATATGCCCAGCGACATCACATATGCCCTCATACTGGGATTAAAGTTAAAAACGATCTACATACCTTCCGTATCAAGTGGACATTCTCAATAGGTTACAGCAAATTCTTGATATGCCCAGCGACATCACATATGCCCTCATACTGGGATTAAAGTTAAAAACGATCTACATACCTTCCGTATCAAGTGGACATTCTCAATAGGTGACAGCAAATTCTTGATATGCCCAGCGACATCACATATGCCCTCATACTGGGATTAAAGTTAAAAACGATCTACATACCTTCCGTATCAAGTGGACATTCTCAATAGGTGACAGCAAATTCTTGATATGCCCAGCGACATCACATATGCCCTCATACTGGGATTAAAGTTAAAAACGATCTACATACCTTCCGTATCAAGTGGACATTCTCAATAGGTGACAGCACATTCTTGATATGCCCAGCGACATCACATATGCCCTCATACTGGGATTAAAGTTAAAAACGATCTACATACCTTCCGTATCAAGTGGACATTCTCAATAGGTGACAGCAAATTCTTGATATGCCCAGCGACATCACATATGCCCTCATACTGGGATTAAAGTTAAAAACGATCTACATACCTTCCGTATCAAGTGGACATTCTCAATAGGTGACAGCAAATTCTTGATATGCCCAGCGACATCACATATGCCCTCATACTGGGATTAAAGTTAAAAACGATCTACATACCTTCCGTATCAAGTGGACATTCTCAATAGGTGACAGCAAATTCTTGATATGCCCAGCGACATCACATATGCCCTCATACTGGGATTAAAGTTAAAAACGATCTACATACCTTCCGTATCAAGTGGACATTCTCAATAGGTGACAGCAAATTCTTGATATGCCCAGCGACATCACATATGCCCTCATACTGGGATTAAAGTTAAAAACGATCTACATACCTTCCGTATCAAGTGGACATTCTCAATAGGTGACAGCAAATTCTTGATATGCCCAGCGACATCACATATGCCCTCATACTGGGATTAAAGTTAAAAACGATCTACATACCTTCCGTATCAAGTGGACATTCTCAATAGGTGACAGCACATTCTTGATATGCCCAGCGACATCACATATGCCCTCATACTGGGATTAAAGTTAAAAACGATCTACATACCTTCCGTATCAAGTGGACATTCTCAATAGGTGACAGCAAATTCTTGATATGCCCAGCGACATCACATATGCCCTCATACTGGGATTAAAGTTAAAAACGATCTACATACCTTCCGTATCAAGTGGACATTCTCAATAGGTGACAGCAAATTCTTGATATGCCCAGCGACATCACATATGCCCTCATACTGGGATTAAAGTTAAAAACGATCTACATACCTTCCGTATCAAGTGGACATTCTCAATAGGTTACAGCAAATTCTTGATATGCCCAGCGACATCACATATGCCCTCATACTGGGATTAAAGTTAAAAACGATCTACATACCTTCCGTATCAAGTGGACATTCTCAATAGGTGACAGCAAATTCTTGATATGCCCAGCGACATCACATATGCCCTCATACTGGGATTAAAGTTAAAAACGATCTACATACCTTCCGTATCAAGTGGACATTCTCAATAGGTGACAGCAAATTCTTGATATGCCCAGCGACATCACATATGCCCTCATACTGGGATTAAAGTTAAAAACGATCTACATACCTTCCGTATCAAGTGGACATTCTCAATAGGTGACAGCACATTCTTGATATGCCCAGCGACATCACATATGCCCTCATACTGGGATTAAAGTTAAAAACGATCTACATACCTTCCGTATCAAGTGGACATTCTCAATAGGTGACAGCAAATTCTTGATATGCCCAGCGACATCACATATGCCCTCATACTGGGATTAAAGTTAAAAACGATCTACATACCTTCCGTATCAAGTGGACATTCTCAATAGGTGACAGCAAATTCTTGATATGCCCAGCGACATCACATATGCCCTCATACTGGGATTAAAGTTAAAAACGATCTACATACCTTCCGTATCAAGTGGACATTCTCAATAGGTGACAGCAAATTCTTGATATGCGCAGCGACATCACATATGCCCTCATACTGGGATTAAAGTTAAAAACGATCTACATACCTTCCGTATCAAGTGGACATTCTCAATAGGTGACAGCACATTCTTGATATGCCCAGCGACATCACATATGCCCTCATACTGGGATTAAAGTTAAAAACGATCTACATACCTTCCGTATCAAGTGGACATTCTCAATAGGTGACAGCACATTCTTGATATGCCCAGCGACATCACATATGCCCTCATACTGGGATTAAAGTTAAAAACGATCTACATACCTTCCGTATCAAGTGGACATTCTCAATAGGTGACAGCAAATTCTTGATATGCCCAGCGACATCACATATGCCCTCATACTGGGATTAAAGTTAAAAACGATCTACATACCTTCCGTATCAAGTGGACATTCTCAATAGGTGACAGCAAATTCTTGATATGCCCAGCGACATCACATATGCCCTCATACTGGGATTAAAGTTAAAAACGATCTACATACCTTCCGTATCAAGTGGACATTCTCAATAGGTGACAGCAAATTCTTGATATGCCCAGCGACATCACATATGCCCTCATACTGGGATTAAAGTTAAAAACGATCTACATACCTTCCGTATCAAGTGGACATTCTCAATAGGTGACAGCAAATTCTTGATATGCCCAGCGACATCACATATGCCCTCATACTGGGATTAAAGTTAAAAACGATCTACATACCTTCCGTATCAAGTGGACATTCTCAATAGGTGACAGCAAATTCTTGATATGCCCAGCGACATCACATATGCCCTCATACTGGGATTAAAGTTAAAAACGATCTACATACCTTCCGTATCAAGTGGACATTCTCAATAGGTGACAGCAAATTCTTGATATGCCCAGCGACATCACATATGCCCTCATACTGGGATTAAAGTTAAAAACGATCTACATACCTTCCGTATCAAGTGGACATTCTCAATAGGTGACAGCAAATTCTTGATATGCCCAGCGACATCACATATGCCCTCATACTGGGATTAAAGTTAAAAACGATCTACATACCTTCCGTATCAAGTGGACATTCTCAATAGGTGACAGCACATTCTTGATATGCCCAGCGACATCACATATGCCCTCATACTGGGATTAAAGTTAAAAACGATCTACATACCTTCCGTATCAAGTGGACATTCTCAATAGGTGACAGCAAATTCTTGATATGCCCAGCGACATCACATATGCCCTCATACTGGGATTAAAGTTAAAAACGATCTACATACCTTCCGTATCAAGTGGACATTCTCAATAGGTGACAGCAAATTCTTGATATGCCCAGCGACATCACATATGCCCTCATACTGGGATTAAAGTTAAAAACGATCTACATACCTTCCGTATCAAGTGGACATTCTCAATAGGTGACAGCACATTCTTGATATGCCCAGCGACATCACATATGCCCTCATACTGGGATTAAAGTTAAAAACGATCTACATACCTTCCGTATCAAGTGGACATTCTCAATAGGTGACAGCAAATTCTTGATATGCCCAGCGACATCACATATGCCCTCATACTGGGATTAAAGTTAAAAACGATCTACATACCTTCCGTATCAAGTGGACATTCTCAATAGGTGACAGCAAATTCTTGATATGCCCAGCGACATCACATATGCCCTCATACTGGGATTAAAGTTAAAAACGATCTACATACCTTCCGTATCAAGTGGACATTCTCAATAGGTGACAGCACATTCTTGATATGCCCAGCGACATCACATATGCCCTCATACTGGGATTAAAGTTAAAAACGATCTACATACCTTCCGTATCAAGTGGACATTCTCAATAGGTGACAGCAAATTCTTGATATGCCCAGCGACATCACATATGCCCTCATACTGGGATTAAAGTTAAAAACGATCTACATACCTTCCGTATCAAGTGGACATTCTCAATAGGTGACAGCAAATTCTTGATATGCCCAGCGACATCACATATGCCCTCATACTGGGATTAAAGTTAAAAACGATCTACATACCTTCCGTATCAAGTGGACATTCTCAATAGGTGACAGCAAATTCTTGATATGCCCAGCGACATCACATATGCCCTCATACTGGGATTAAAGTTAAAAACGATCTACATACCTTCCGTATCAAGTGGACATTCTCAATAGGTGACAGCAAATTCTTGATATGCCCAGCGACATCACATATGCCCTCATACTGGGATTAAAGTTAAAAACGATCTACATACCTTCCGTATCAAGTGGACATTCTCAATAGGTGACAGCAAATTCTTGATATGCCCAGCGACATCACATATGCCCTCATACTGGGATTAAAGTTAAAAACGATCTACATACCTTCCGTATCAAGTGGACATTCTCAATAGGTGACAGCACATTCTTGATATGCCCAGCGACATCACATATGCCCTCATACTGGGATTAAAGTTAAAAACGATCTACATACCTTCCGTATCAAGTGGACATTCTCAATAGGTGACAGCAAATTCTTGATATGCCCAGCGACATCACATATGCCCTCATACTGGGATTAAAGTTAAAAACGATCTACATACCTTCCGTATCAAGTGGACATTCTCAATAGGTGACAGCAAATTCTTGATATGCCCAGCGACATCACATATGCCCTCATACTGGGATTAAAGTTAAAAACGATCTACATACCTTCCGTATCAAGTGGACATTCTCAATAGGTGACAGCAAATTCTTGATATGCCCAGCGACATCACATATGCCCTCATACTGGGATTAAAGTTAAAAACGATCTACATACCTTCCGTATCAAGTGGACATTCTCAATAGGTGACAGCAAATTCTTGATATGCCCAGCGACATCACATATGCCCTCATACTGGGATTAAAGTTAAAAACGATCTACATACCTTCCGTATCAAGTGGACATTCTCAATAGGTGACAGAAAATTCTTGATATGCCCAGCGACATCACATATGCCCTCATACTGGGATTAAAGTTAAAAACGATCTACATACCTTCCGTATCAAGTGGACATTCTCAATAGGTGACAGCACATTCTTGATATGCCCAGCGACATCACATATGCCCTCATACTGGGATTAAAGTTAAAAACGATCTACATACCTTCCGTATCAAGTGGACATTCTCAATAGGTGACAGCAAATTCTTGATATGCCCAGCGACATCACATATGCCCTCATACTGGGATTAAAGTTAAAAACGATCTACATACCTTCCGTATCAAGTGGACATTCTCAATAGGTGACAGCACATTCTTGATATGCCCAGCGACATCACATATGCCCTCATACTGGGATTAAAGTTAAAAACGATCTACATACCTTCCGTATCAAGTGGACATTCTCAATAGGTGACAGCACATTCTTGATATGCCCAGCGACATCACATATGCCCTCATACTGGGATTAAAGTTAAAAACGATCTACATACCTTCCGTATCAAGTGGACATTCTCAATAGGTGACAGCACATTCTTGATATGCCCAGCGACATCACATATGCCCTCATACTGGGATTAAAGTTAAAAACGATCTACATACCTTCCGTATCAAGTGGACATTCTCAATAGGTGACAGCAAATTCTTGATATGCCCAGCGACATCACATATGCCCTCATACTGGGATTAAAGTTAAAAACGATCTACATACCTTCCGTATCAAGTGGACATTCTCAATAGGTGACAGCAAATTCTTGATATGCCCAGCGACATCACATATGCCCTCATACTGGGATTAAAGTTAAAAACGATCTACATACCTTCCGTATCAAGTGGACATTCTCAATAGGTGACAGCACATTCTTGATATGCCCAGCGACATCACATATGCCCTCATACTGGGATTAAAGTTAAAAACGATCTACATACCTTCCGTATCAAGTGGACATTCTCAATAGGTGACAGCAAATTCTTGATATGCCCAGCGACATCACATATGCCCTCATACTGGGATTAAAGTTAAAAACGATCTACATACCTTCCGTATCAAGTGGACATTCTCAATAGGTGACAGCAAATTCTTGATATGCCCAGCGACATCACATATGCCCTCATACTGGGATTAAAGTTAAAAACGATCTACATACCTTCCGTATCAAGTGGACATTCTCAATAGGTGACAGCAAATTCTTGATATGCCCAGCGACATCACATATGCCCTCATACTGGGATTAAAGTTAAAAACGATCTACATACCTTCCGTATCAAGTGGACATTCTCAATAGGTGACAGCAAATTCTTGATATGCCCAGCGACATCACATATGCCCTCATACTGGGATTAAAGTTAAAAACGATCTACATACCTTCCGTATCAAGTGGACATTCTCAATAGGTGACAGCAAATTCTTGATATGCCCAGCGACATCACATATGCCCTCATACTGGGATTAAAGTTAAAAACGATCTACATACCTTCCGTATCAAGTGGACATTCTCAATAGGTGACAGCACATTCTTGATATGCCCAGCGACATCACATATGCCCTCATACTGGGATTAAAGTTAAAAACGATCTACATACCTTCCGTATCAAGTGGACATTCTCAATAGGTGACAGCAAATTCTTGATATGCCCAGCGACATCACATATGCCCTCATACTGGGATTAAAGTTAAAAACGATCTACATACCTTCCGTATCAAGTGGACATTCTCAATAGGTGACAGCAAATTCTTGATATGCCCAGCGACATCACATATGCCCTCATACTGGGATTAAAGTTAAAAACGATCTACATACCTTCCGTATCAAGTGGACATTCTCAATAGGTGACAGCACATTCTTGATATGCCCAGCGACATCACATATGCCCTCATACTGGGATTAAAGTTAAAAACGATCTACATACCTTCCGTATCAAGTGGACATTCTCAATAGGTGACAGCACATTCTTGATATGCCCAGCGACATCACATATGCCCTCATACTAGGATTAAAGTTAAAAACGATCTACATACCTTCCGTATCAAGTGGACATTCTCAATAGGTGACAGCAAATTCTTGATATGCCCAGCGACATCACATATGCCCTCATACTGGGATTAAAGTTAAAAACGATCTACATACCTTCCGTATCAAGTGGACATTCTCAATAGGTGACAGCAAATTCTTGATATGCCCAGCGACATCACATATGCCCTCATACTGGGATTAAAGTTAAAAACGATCTACATACCTTCCGTATCAAGTGGACATTCTCAATAGGTGACAGCAAATTCTTGATATGCCCAGCGACATCACATATGCCCTCATACTGGGATTAAAGTTAAAAACGATCTACATACCTTCCGTATCAAGTGGACATTCTCAATAGGTGACAGCACATTCTTGATATGCCCAGCGACATCACATATGCCCTCATACTGGGATTAAAGTTAAAAACGATCTACATACCTTCCGTATCAAGTGGACATTCTCAATAGGTGACAGCAAATTCTTGATATGCCCAGCGACATCACATATGCCCTCATACTGGGATTAAAGTTAAAAACGATCTACATACCTTCCGTATCAAGTGGACATTCTCAATAGGTGACAGCAAATTCTTGATATGCCCAGCGACATCACATATGCCCTCATACTGGGATTAAAGTTAAAAACGATCTACATACCTTCCGTATCAAGTGGACATTCTCAATAGGTGACAGCAAATTCTTGATATGCGCAGCGACATCACATATGCCCTCATACTGGGATTAAAGTTAAAAACGATCTACATACCTTCCGTATCAAGTGGACATTCTCAATAGGTGACAGCACATTCTTGATATGCCCAGCGACATCACATATGCCCTCATACTGGGATTAAAGTTAAAAACGATCTACATACCTTCCGTATCAAGTGGACATTCTCAATAGGTGACAGCACATTCTTGATATGCCCAGCGACATCACATATGCCCTCATACTGGGATTAAAGTTAAAAACGATCTACATACCTTCCGTATCAAGTGGACATTCTCAATAGGTGACAGCAAATTCTTGATATGCCCAGCGACATCACATATGCCCTCATACTGGGATTAAAGTTAAAAACGATCTACATACCTTCCGTATCAAGTGGACATTCTCAATAGGTGACAGCAAATTCTTGATATGCCCAGCGACATCACATATGCCCTCATACTGGGATTAAAGTTAAAAACGATCTACATACCTTCCGTATCAAGTGGACATTCTCAATAGGTGACAGCAAATTCTTGATATGCCCAGCGACATCACATATGCCCTCATACTGGGATTAAAGTTAAAAACGATCTACATACCTTCCGTATCAAGTGGACATTCTCAATAGGTGACAGCAAATTCTTGATATGCCCAGCGACATCACATATGCCCTCATACTGGGATTAAAGTTAAAAACGATCTACATACCTTCCGTATCAAGTGGACATTCTCAATAGGTGACAGCAAATTCTTGATATGCGCAGCGACATCACATATGCCCTCATACTGGGATTAAAGTTAAAAACGATCTACATACCTTCCGTATCAAGTGGACATTCTCAATAGGTGACAGCAAATTCTTGATATGCCCAGCGACATCACATATGCCCTCATACTGGGATTAAAGTTAAAAACGATCTACATACCTTCCGTATCAAGTGGACATTCTCAATAGGTGACAGCACATTCTTGATATGCCCAGCGACATCACATATGCCCTCATACTGGGATTAAAGTTAAAAACGATCTACATACCTTCCGTATCAAGTGGACATTCTCAATAGGTGACAGCACATTCTTGATATGCCCAGCGACATCACATATGCCCTCATACTGGGATTAAAGTTAAAAACGATCTACATACCTTCCGTATCAAGTGGACATTCTCAATAGGTGACAGCAAATTCTTGATATGCCCAGCGACATCACATATGCCCTCATACTGGGATTAAAGTTAAAAACGATCTACATACCTTCCGTATCAAGTGGACATTCTCAATAGGTGACAGCAAATTCTTGATATGCCCAGCGACATCACATATGCCCTCATACTGGGATTAAAGTTAAAAACGATCTACATACCTTCCGTATCAAGTGGACATTCTCAATAGGTGACAGCAAATTCTTGATATGCCCAGCGACATCACATATGCCCTCATACTGGGATTAAAGTTAAAAACGATCTACATACCTTCCGTATCAAGTGGACATTCTCAATAGGTGACAGCAAATTCTTGATATGCCCAGCGACATCACATATGCCCTCATACTGGGATTAAAGTTAAAAACGATCTACATACCTTCCGTATCAAGTGGACATTCTCAATAGGTGACAGCAAATTCTTGATATGCCCAGCGACATCACATATGCCCTCATACTGGGATTAAAGTTAAAAACGATCTACATACCTTCCGTATCAAGTGGACATTCTCAATAGGTGACAGCACATTCTTGATATGCCCAGCGACATCACATATGCCCTCATACTGGGATTAAAGTTAAAAACGATCTACATACCTTCCGTATCAAGTGGACATTCTCAATAGGTGACAGCAAATTCTTGATATGCCCAGCGACATCACATATGCCCTCATACTGGGATTAAAGTTAAAAACGATCTACATACCTTCCGTATCAAGTGGACATTCTCAATAGGTGACAGCAAATTCTTGATATGCCCAGCGACATCACATATGCCCTCATACTGGGATTAAAGTTAAAAACGATCTACATACCTTCCGTATCAAGTGGACATTCTCAATAGGTGACAGCACATTCTTGATATGCCCAGCGACATCACATATGCCCTCATACTGGGATTAAAGTTAAAAACGATCTACATACCTTCCGTATCAAGTGGACATTCTCAATAGGTGACAGCAAATTCTTGATATGCCCAGCGACATCACATATGCCCTCATACTGGGATTAAAGTTAAAAACGATCTACATACCTTCCGTATCAAGTGGACATTCTCAATAGGTGACAGCAAATTCTTGATATGCCCAGCGACATCACATATGCCCTCATACTGGGATTAAAGTTAAAAACGATCTACATACCTTCCGTATCAAGTGGACATTCTCAATAGGTGACAGCACATTCTTGATATGCCCAGCGACATCACATATGCCCTTATACTGGGATTAAAGTTAAAAACGATCTACATACCTTCCGTATCAAGTGGACATTCTCAATAGGTGACAGCAAATTCTTGATATGCCCAGCGACATCACATATGCCCTCATACTGGGATTAAAGTTAAAAACGATCTACATACCTTCCGTATCAAGTGGACATTCTCAATAGGTGACAGCAAATTCTTGATATGCCCAGCGACATCACATATGCCCTCATACTGGGATTAAAGTTAAAAACGATCTACATACCTTCCGTATCAAGTGGACATTCTCAATAGGTGACAGCAAATTCTTGATATGCCCAGCGACATCACATATGCCCTCATACTGGGATTAAAGTTAAAAACGATCTACATACCTTCCGTATCAAGTGGACATTCTCAATAGGTGACAGCAAATTCTTGATATGCCCAGCGACATCACATATGCCCTCATACTGGGATTAAAGTTAAAAACGATCTACATACCTTCCGTATCAAGTGGACATTCTCAATAGGTGACAGCAAATTCTTGATATGCCCAGCGACATCACATATGCCCTCATACTGGGATTAAAGTTAAAAACGATCTACATACCTTCCGTATCAAGTGGACATTCTCAATAGGTGACAGCAAATTCTTGATATGCCCAGCGACATCACATATGCCCTCATACTGGGATTAAAGTTAAAAACGATCTACATACCTTCCGTATCAAGTGGACATTCTCAATAGGTGACAGCAAATTCTTGATATGCCCAGCGACATCACATATGCCCTCATACTGGGATTAAAGTTAAAAACGATCTACATACCTTCCGTATCAAGTGGACATTCTCAATAGGTGACAGCACATTCTTGATATGCCCAGCGACATCACATATGCCCTCATACTGGGATTAAAGTTAAAAACGATCTACATACCTTCCGTATCAAGTGGACATTCTCAATAGGTGACAGCAAATTCTTGATATGCCCAGCGACATCACATATGCCCTCATACTGGGATTAAAGTTAAAAACGATCTACATACCTTCCGTATCAAGTGGACATTCTCAATAGGTGACAGCAAATTCTTGATATGCCCAGCGACATCACATATGCCCTCATACTGGGATTAAAGTTAAAAACGATCTACATACCTTCCGTATCAAGTGGACATTCTCAATAGGTGACAGCACATTCTTGATATGCCCAGCGACATCACATATGCCCTCATACTGGGATTAAAGTTAAAAACGATCTACATACCTTCCGTATCAAGTGGACATTCTCAATAGGTGACAGCAAATTCTTGATATGCCCAGCGACATCACATATGCCCTCATACTGGGATTAAAGTTAAAAACGATCTACATACCTTCCGTATCAAGTGGACATTCTCAATAGGTGACAGCAAATTCTTGATATGCCCAGCGACATCACATATGCCCTCATACTGGGATTAAAGTTAAAAACGATCTACATACCTTCCGTATCAAGTGGACATTCTCAATAGGTGACAGCACATTCTTGATATGCCCAGCGACATCACATATGCCCTCATACTGGGATTAAAGTTAAAAACGATCTACATACCTTCCGTATCAAGTGGACATTCTCAATAGGTGACAGCAAATTCTTGATATGCCCAGCGACATCACATATGCCCTCATACTGGGATTAAAGTTAAAAACGATCTACATACCTTCCGTATCAAGTGGACATTCTCAATAGGTGACAGCAAATTCTTGATATGCCCAGCGACATCACATATGCCCTCATACTGGGATTAAAGTTAAAAACGATCTACATACCTTCCGTATCAAGTGGACATTCTCAATAGGTGACAGCACATTCTTGATATGCCCAGCGACATCACATATGCCCTCATACTGGGATTAAAGTTAAAAACGATCTACATACCTTCCGTATCAAGTGGACATTCTCAATAGGTGACAGCAAATTCTTGATATGCCCAGCGACATCACATATGCCCTCATACTGGGATTAAAGTTAAAAACGATCTACATACCTTCCGTATCAAGTGGACATTCTCAATAGGTGACAGCACATTCTTGATATGCCCAGCGACATCACATATGCCCTCATACTGGGATTAAAGTTAAAAACGATCTACATACCTTCCGTATCAAGTGGACATTCTCAATAGGTGACAGCAAATTCTTGATATGCCCAGCGACATCACATATGCCCTCATACTGGGATTAAAGTTAAAAACGATCTACATACCTTCCGTATCAAGTGGACATTCTCAATAGGTGACAGCAAATTCTTGATATGCCCAGCGACATCACATATGCCCTCATACTGGGATTAAAGTTAAAAACGATCTACATACCTTCCGTATCAAGTGGACATTCTCAATAGGTGACAGCAAATTCTTGATATGCCCAGCGACATCACATATGCCCTCATACTGGGATTAAAGTTAAAAACGATCTACATACCTTCCGTATCAAGTGGACATTCTCAATAGGTGACAGCACATTCTTGATATGCCCAGCGACATCACATATGCCCTCATACTGGGATTAAAGTTAAAAACGATCTACATACCTTCCGTATCAAGTGGACATTCTCAATAGGTGACAGCAAATTCTTGATATGCCCAGCGACATCACATATGCCCTCATACTGGGATTAAAGTTAAAAACGATCTACATACCTTCCGTATCAAGTGGACATTCTCAATAGGTGACAGCACATTCTTGATATGCCCAGCGACATCACATATGCCCTCATACTGGGATTAAAGTTAAAAACGATCTACATACCTTCCGTATCAAGTGGACATTCTCAATAGGTGACAGCACATTCTTGATATGCCCAGCGACATCACATATGCCCTCATACTGGGATTAAAGTTAAAAACGATCTACATACCTTCCGTATCAAGTGGACATTCTCAATAGGTGACAGCAAATTCTTGATATGCCCAGCGACATCACATATGCCCTCATACTGGGATTAAAGTTAAAAACGATCTACATACCTTCCGTATCAAGTGGACATTCTCAATAGGTGACAGCAAATTCTTGATATGCCCAGCGACATCACATATGCCCTCATACTGGGATTAAAGTTAAAAACGATCTACATACCTTCCGTATCAAGTGGACATTCTCAATAGGTGACAGCACATTCTTGATATGCCCAGCGACATCACATATGCCCTCATACTGGGATTAAAGTTAAAAACGATCTACATACCTTCCGTATCAAGTGGACATTCTCAATAGGTGACAGCAAATTCTTGATATGCCCAGCGACATCATATATGCCCTCATACTGGGATTAAAGTTAAAAACGATCTACATACCTTCCGTATCAAGTGGACATTCTCAATAGGTGACAGCACATTCTTGATATGCCCAGCGACATCACATATGCCCTCATACTGGGATTAAAGTTAAAAACGATCTACATACCTTCCGTATCAAGTGGACATTCTCAATAGGTGACAGCAAATTCTTGATATGCCCAGCGACATCACATATGCCCTCATACTGGGATTAAAGTTAAAAACGATCTACATACCTTCCGTATCAAGTGGACATTCTCAATAGGTGACAGCAAATTCTTGATATGCCCAGCGACATCACATATGCCCTCATACTGGGATTAAAGTTAAAAACGATCTACATACCTTCCGTATCAAGTGGACATTCTCAATAGGTGACAGCACATTCTTGATATGCCCAGCGACATCACATATGCCCTCATACTGGGATTAAAGTTAAAAACGATCTACATACCTTCCGTATCAAGTGGACATTCTCAATAGGTGACAGCAAATTCTTGATATGCCCAGCGACATCACATATGCCCTCATACTGGGATTAAAGTTAAAAACGATCTACATACCTTCCGTATCAAGTGGACATTCTCAATAGGTGACAGCAAATTCTTGATATGCCCAGCGACATCACATATGCCCTCATACTGGGATTAAAGTTAAAAACGATCTACATACCTTCCGTATCAAGTGGACATTCTCAATAGGTGACAGCACATTCTTGATATGCCCAGCGACATCACATATGCCCTCATACTGGGATTAAAGTTAAAAACGATCTACATACCTTCCGTATCAAGTGGACATTCTCAATAGGTGACAGCAAATTCTTGATATGCCCAGCGACATCACATATGCCCTCATACTGGGATTAAAGTTAAAAACGATCTACATACCTTCCGTATCAAGTGGACATTCTCAATAGGTGACAGCACATTCTTGATATGCCCAGCGACATCACATATGCCCTCATACTGGGATTAAAGTTAAAAACGATCTACATACCTTCCGTATCAAGTGGACATTCTCAATAGGTGACAGCAAATTCTTGATATGCCCAGCGACATCACATATGCCCTCATACTGGGATTAAAGTTAAAAACGATCTACATACCTTCCGTATCAAGTGGACATTCTCAATAGGTGACAGCAAATTCTTGATATGCCCAGCGACATCACATATGCCCTCATACTGGGATTAAAGTTAAAAACGATCTACATACCTTCCGTATCAAGTGGACATTCTCAATAGGTGACAGCAAATTCTTGATATGCCCAGCGACATCACATATGCCCTCATACTGGGACTAAAGTTAAAAACGATCTACATACCTTCCGTATCAAGTGGACATTCTCAATAGGTGACAGCACATTCTTGATATGCCCAGCGACATCACATATGCCCTCATACTGGGATTAAAGTTAAAAACGATCTACATACCTTCCGTATCAAGTGGACATTCTCAATAGGTGACAGCAAATTCTTGATATGCCCAGCGACATCACATATGCCCTCATACTGGGATTAAAGTTAAAAACGATCTACATACCTTCCGTATCAAGTGGACATTCTCAATAGGTGACAGCACATTCTTGATATGCCCAGCGACATCACATATGCCCTCATACTGGGATTAAAGTTAAAAACGATCTACATACCTTCCGTATCAAGTGGACATTCTCAATAGGTGACAGCACATTCTTGATATGCCCAGCGACATCACATATGCCCTCATACTGGGATTAAAGTTAAAAACGATCTACATACCTTCCGTATCAAGTGGACATTCTCAATAGGTGACAGCAAATTCTTGATATGCCCAGCGACATCACATATGCCCTCATACTGGGATTAAAGTTAAAAACGATCTACATACCTTCCGTATCAAGTGGACATTCTCAATAGGTGACAGCAAATTCTTGATATGCCCAGCGACATCACATATGCCCTCATACTGGGATTAAAGTTAAAAACGATCTACATACCTTCCGTATCAAGTGGACATTCTCAATAGGTGACAGCACATTCTTGATATGCCCAGCGACATCACATATGCCCTCATACTGGGATTAAAGTTAAAAACGATCTACATACCTTCCGTATCAAGTGGACATTCTCAATAGGTGACAGCAAATTCTTGATATGCCCAGCGACATCATATATGCCCTCATACTGGGATTAAAGTTAAAAACGATCTACATACCTTCCGTATCAAGTGGACATTCTCAATAGGTGACAGCACATTCTTGATATGCCCAGCGACATCACATATGCCCTCATACTGGGATTAAAGTTAAAAACGATCTACATACCTTCCGTATCAAGTGGACATTCTCAATAGGTGACAGCAAATTCTTGATATGCCCAGCGACATCACATATGCCCTCATACTGGGATTAAAGTTAAAAACGATCTACATACCTTCCGTATCAAGTGGACATTCTCAATAGGTGACAGCAAATTCTTGATATGCCCCAGCGACATCACATGCGACTTATCCTGCTGTCTCGTCGAACTATACATCACACTGGTATTATAACCATCACATAATTGACATTTCATATAATAAGTACCATTTTCTTCATAGTGATTTATACCATTATAATTATTCACGTGGATCTTTAAGGTGTCTCTACCAATTTGTATGGTCACGTACTCGGTGTCATCAACTATTAGTGTATGGAAGTTGGCAACGTATGATAGGTATGGTAGTATGTCAGTGAAATATTCTTTGGTTGATAGACGTTTTGCTTTTGAGCTTCCTGGCTCTTCGGTTTCTCCTGAAAAAGGTAGGTAAATACGCTCAATTAATTACAAACAATAAGCATTTTTATTTTTTCTAATCTTATTATTGCAGAACCAGGCAGGCGGTCCGAAGGTCACAGGGGACATGCCCGCCACCCATATTTTTGCCAATAAAAATAGAGATTTTCCATTTGTTTTATAATGTGTGCAATAAAATCGTGTAGTGTGCAATAGAGTCTAATTTGCTCGGCATATTTTATTATCCTCCCTCCAAAATAATAGATACAAAACAATAACTCTTTAGTGCACACCTCACCAAACAGAGTACAGAAAACAACACATTCAAGGGGTAAACAACAGGCGGTCTTACAGCTAAACAGCGATCTCTTCTAGACACCCAAAAGTTGTCGAAGTGGGAGACGATGAGACAAAAAAATCTGTACGTATAGGTGGGGCAAAGCAGGAATTGAAGTATTGTACATCTAAACTAATATAAAATTGTAAAAATGAAATGACTGTACATTAAAGATATTTAGAAAATGATTGAAATATATATTTTTTGTATGTCTGTATGTAACGTTGTGGCTTCATCACGTAAAATCGGCTAAACGGATTCTATTTTTGGTACGCGGGGCGGGTAGCTGGGTATCTCCAGATGGTTTTAGGATACTTTTTACCCGACTAAGCTGAAGAAAAAGAAGATAGTTATGATGCCGGCCAGGGCAAGTGTTTGTGTGATGAGCACGAATATTTGTTCCTGGGTCTTGGATGTTTTCTATGTATTTAAGTATTATAATTTATCTATTTATTATGTATATCGTCGCCTAGTACCCATAGTACAAGCTTTGCTTAGTTTGGGACTAGGTCGATTTGTGTAAGATTGTCCCTGATATTTATTTATTTTATTTATTTATTATTTTTTTCTCATCCGCTGACGAAGTTGCTTTTAGTATGTGTAAATACAAAATAATAATACTACCTTAAGGTTGTCTGGAAGAGATCGCTTCTTAGCGAGAAGACCGCCTGTTGTTTACAATTTCTCATACTATAGCTTTCAGCTGAAAAGCTTCCGAAACGTCGGTAACTCAAATGAGATATAATATACGCGATATAATCCGTTAAATTGTTTTATTTAAATGAGTAATAATCGCGGAAACAGAAGAAAATATTATTTCTCATACTGTTTTAGATTTAAGTGTCTGATGTTATTTTCTATTGGTGTGCAATAGAGAGTATTGTATTGTATAATATGGGGTGCGCTAAACTCTATCGAACAACATTTAATATAATTTCAATCGATATAACAATTAATGATATACTATTCTAATGATATAACAACTTTTCATAGAATCGACATTTGAATAATTAATTATTTATTATAAACATATTTAGTAGATTATTATTAGCATTTGATATAACGGATTTTATATAGAATACTATTTTCATAGAATAATTAAATGATATAAGAACGAAATATAATATAATCCCTATAATGTAGTTAATATTTAAATGGCAATGTGCCTCTTTTGTCGCATATAAACTTTGGTTGGGTAAAACTAGGTTAGGTTATGTTAGTTCTGCAACCACAACAGCTCGCGAGCCGAGCGAGCGAAGCGAGCGTGCCGCGGCAGCGGCCGGCGAAGCGCTAGGGCCGAACTGCTACTAGTAAAGTAGCTTATGTTAGGTCTATAAATATGCACAAATTATCATTTTTATTTCATATCTGAATTACTTATTATATAAGTAGGTACGAATATGGTATTTTGAAAATTACTTCAATGATAAATTGGAAGCAAAATAAATTACATTGCTAATCTATTTGAACAGGCAACTTTCGAACAAATTATTGTTCTATAAAATGAAGAGTATACTAAATATGGATTATATTATCTGATCCGTATAATAAATAATCATTATTTAATTCGTGGTTATAATAAATTAAAATATATTAATTGTTATTCTATCAAAAGTTTATTCTATTATCAATTATACACATTGAAATTCTATGATTCGTTGTTCTATACGGTGAAAGTATACTATTTGTTGTTCGAGGGATCATTACACACCCATATAATATGATATGGCAATACTATGCGAAGCACTGTTCGGCGCATGTTTAGTTTATCTATAAAAAATTTCAATTGAAATGCAGTATATCTGTTCCTACCCAACCTACCATCTGCATCTTCAAGAATATCTTCATCAATGCCTTTTCCGGTGTACAATTTCAATAGTTTCTTCATCATTTTCCCAGTGAACTTCGGCTTATCTTCGGACCTATCTCCAGATGCATCTTTAGAACCACCTCCGGATTTATCTTCAGATTGGTCGCCGGATTTATCTTTGGATTTATCTTCGGATTTATTCTTAGATTTGTCTCCGGATCGGAGCGAGTCGCGGGTCCGTTTAGAAGCTGCGACAGCGAGAGCGCGGCTCGCGAGGTGTCGCAAGCCCCATTCGTGTAGGTCTTTGTATACGGCAGGCACATCTAGTCCGCAAAGATGACATGTGTATGATTTGACAGCTGAAAAAATAAATGTATGAGATAATGTGATAACGAGCTGCCGTTATCTTTCAGACAGCCGCAGTCTGTAGCATCACTCAAGAGTAAATTGAATAAGTTGTGGCTTTCCAATGATTTGTACAATGGTTTAATAATAATAATAAGGACTAAAAGGTACGCGTTTCAGTTTCCCTTCCTATACAAACTTTTTCAGAAATGTTCATCATCGCGAATGATGAACATTTCTTCTAAATTTGTCCTTATCTCATTTACTTGGGGTCGGCGCCGCATGTTTTTTTCTTCCATACCTCTCTATCACTCGTCATCTCGTCACTCACATCCTTCCTGTTCATCTCATCTCTCACGCAATCCGTCTACCTTTTCCTCGGCCTACCCCTCCTCTCACATCCTTCCACATGCATATCTAATACCCTTCTTGTCACATGACTTTCATACCTTCGCATAACATGTCCATACCACCGTAGGCGATTTGCTCTCAGCTTATCGACTACGGGTGCTACTTTCAGGCTTCCTCTTATATACTCATTCGTTATCCGATCCATTCTCGTCACGCCACCCATTGATCTCAACATTCTCATATCCGTAAATGCAATCTGCTTTGATCCGTCACCTTTGCGGCCCAACATTCCGATCCATACATGACGACAGGTCTTACAATGCTCTCGTAGATTTTGCCCTTCAATCGGAG
Source organism: Hedya salicella (assembly GCA_905404275.2). Taxonomy (NCBI): domain Eukaryota; kingdom Metazoa; phylum Arthropoda; class Insecta; order Lepidoptera; family Tortricidae; genus Hedya; species Hedya salicella. The sequence goes on from FR990120.1 coordinate 3,848,713, forward strand.
GGCCATTCACAGTCGCCATTTCATCCATCCATATTCTAGAAATTGAATGATGTTAATTTACCTTTGGACTCCTCGATAGCGACCTGTGGCTCACGCATCGGCTCAATCATAAGCCTTAGATGATCTTTATCCACATATTGTCCCACGAGCTCCTCCAACGTCTGAAGAGAGAAATTGAAATCATTACAAGCCTTTATTTAACTTGCAATGTATGTATGTATGTATGTATGTGCCGATGGAATATTGCAAGTTAAGGGCCTGCATCGTCAAGGAAAAAGCCCGCCCCAAACGCCGTGCCGGCCAATAATATTATAAATGCGAAAGTGTGTCTGCCTGTCTGTTACCTCTTCACGCTTAAACCGCTGAATCGATTTGGATGAAATTTGGTATGGAGATAGTTTGAGTCCCGGGGAAGGACATACATAGGCTACTTTTTATCCCGGAAAAATAGCCTTATCCGCGATAAACGAATTTAAGGCGGACGAAGTCGCGGGCAGAAGCTAGTAAAGAAAAATCAGTCCAGATTTCACTAAGTAATCGCGTCACAAACATTTAAAAAAAGTCAATTCGAGGACCTCCTTTTTTTGAAGGCGTAACTGAAGCGCACATATTTCTTCCTACAAGAACCCTTAATTACTTCCTGTATTCTTTCTCAAATCTACTTGTCTTTTGTTTTATTGCTGACCTTGTACCTCATCTGTACTATTATAAAGTTCTCCGCGAAAGAAGTTGCAGACACCTGTTAGTATCGTTTAAAATCGTAGTTTTAAAGGAAGACATAAGCATGGCACCGATTTAATGAAAAAATCGGCCAAGTGCGAGTCGCACTCCCGCACCGAGGGTAGTGTACAAAATATACGCTACAAACGACCGTATCTATTAAAAATCCAGTGTTAGCAGAGCCCTAGTCCTAAGCAAAATTTACGCGATTTACGATCATTTTATATTGGTTACTGTTTTCGCCAATTTTTTGTAGGTCTGCAGGAGCTGCAGTTGACCATTTTGCACTGTAATAACAATAACAGGGAATTTGAGGCGATGCGATGGCAATAGTTTTTAAAAGTACCTAATTTCCAAAAGGCCTTTTGCTAGTATATATCCTCTTAAGGAGTTCTGGGTAGGCAGTTTATCTGCGCATGTATGGAGCCATGGTCGTTCAGGGTAGGCACTGCCATTGTGCCTTTATTTTTGGTTGTTTCTCTGTTCTATTCTGGTCTACTTGTGACCATTTTAAAAGTTCTGGAGTAGGCGCCTCAACTCCGAAGGAGATGACGCCGGGTCTTTGTGCCTATATGCACTGCTGACAGACGGACGGACGGCGGAGTCTTAGTAATAGGGTCTCGATTTACCCTTTGGGAACGGAATCCTAACAACTTGATAGACCCACCTGTTCATTAAACAACGCCAAGGTATGTTTCTTCTGGCGCCGATGCATCTGCAGGTCAGCCACGGCGACAGTAACATTGCAAGTCTCGCAGAAGAACACTTCCGTCTCCTTGTTCGTCTTGTTCTCGGCCGGTGGCTCAGGTACCTTTATCTTCATGAAATCATCCAGATTTACGAAGCCATTATTCGGATCGTCTGTGAATGATAATCACACTGCATTAAAGGCCTGCATCGTCATTCGTAAACCACGCCCCAAAAGCCGAGCGGGCCAATGAGCAGAATTTGTAATAAGGGAAGTATTTATAGCTCGCGCGCATCAAAGAAAGAAAAAGCTAATACACTACATGCTTGGGGTTTTTTGGCGTAAGCGCCAGATGTAAAAGTACAATGAAATCAAAGATATTATTAGGTTTTGTTAACATTTAAGTTAATCACGTAAAAGATAAAGGGAAGAATGTCATTTTTACGTAATTTAGCCGTTTATACTACCTACATAAAAAACGGAAAATGAAGGCGCGTTTTCAGATAACTTTTCTATTGAGGAAATTTTCAACAACATGTTTCTGCAAATTCCGTTAATCACTGAAAAGGTTATATAGTCAAAAACACATATCTACAAACCAGCCAGTTTCATAAACTAGATTTGACAAAAAATCTCACTAAAAAATTGCTTAAATTTTCGATGACCGCTTTCAAACTTTGTTATTTTTACGACGAAAATCGAAACCCGTGCACCAAAAATAGTTGAAATCCGTTTAGCCGATTTTGCGTGATGAAGCCACAACGACACATACAAAAAATCCAAAAAAAAATGTTTTATTTCAGTGACCACCAAATAGTTCGTTACTAATTTTTTTTTGGAAATATCTTCAATGTACAGACATTTCATTTTTACAACCTTATAATAGTATAGATTATAACATTCCAGCAGACATAAATAAAGGCTAAATACCAAGCTACATACAATATATATATATATATATATATATATATATATACAGTGTCCCAAGAAGTAGTGATATACTGAAGCTGGGAGGTCGAGGACCTAGAGGGCTATCTAAATCACCCCCATGTATGTTCCGCGATTTTTCGTATTTTCGGAGTTATGATTTTTTTTTTAATTTTTCACCTATCGCCGAGTACGATGAGATTTTTATTTATGGTGACGTGAATTATTGCGGTAGATGCTTGATTTTTTTTGTGTGCTAAGCTAGATAGGCCAATTCAGTATGGTAACATTTGCTATCGTTAGATCTTTGAATGGAATAAAGAAAAAAATAAATGCCAAGAATGATAAAATTACCCAATATGTTCTCAACTTCAAGGGGCTTTAAAAAGATAAAATGACATAAGCACCTGAGATTTAGAAAGTCCGGTACGACGTTCCATAACTCTCACACTGGTCGACGGGCTTGCTTAGCCAGTGAGGTCTTTTCACAATGAACAATTAGGCATAGGCTTTGAGTCTATTAAAGGTGTATTGAGAGACTAGATATGCAATCGTTGTTTTTATGGATCTCAGTAAAAATCCATAAAAATATATTCTAATTTGATATTGCAAGAAGTGTTGAACAGAAACTGAACTATCATATAATGTTTTGGCCATTCGTTTCTCAAAAGCTTGTAACTTCCAACAATATGAATTAAAAAGAGACTTCCTTCATCGGCAATCTGCGGCCACGCCGTCGAGTGCTAACAAGTTCCGAATGAAAAAACCGAACGTGTGACCATTTCAATAAAAACCTTGTTGCACTATACGTACGGTACATATGCAATGGCTGATAGCTGCCGGCGTCACGCGCAAAATTTAGGCCAATGGGCGTTGAAGATTTTACCCGCGCAAACGCGCTGCCTTATAGTTGGTTACAGGGATCGGAACCGGTATTTTTTAAATCGTCTAAAATACACGCTATTTCTGGACTGTTTTTAAACTGTATTAAGGAGAAGAGAAATTAATCACAAAACACCTGATTCAAGTTCCAAAATTTTAATAAAATATACGAAAATCTCGTAATTGAACAAAACAAACGAATCGTTATTTCGGACATTTTGTATGAAAAAAATACCGGTTCCGATCCCTGGTTGGTTACCCGTTTTCAAAAAATGCTTTCTGCGCAGGTACATCGTTGTAACTTATATTTGTGGTACTACTGTACAAGCGTTTATGAAAGGGCTGCCTGGTGTAGTGATATTATTGGGGACTTCAAGGTCACTACTTTAATGGAAGTTATTACTAAAAAAAACCCTAGACACAATTTAATTATTTTTTATCAAAAATTTGCAAATTCAGCCCTTTCGTATCACATACTACTTGGCCTAGTAGCTAGACTTTTAATTTTTGCCCCCCTTCACATTCGTCGATTTTTTAGAAAATAAAAATATATTTCTGAATATTTTCTTTGCAATACATTGGTGGGCTGACCATATTTATAAATCTTCCAAATTTCAAATAGATATCATGACTAGTTTTTAAGATATGCCGGGCAGACAGACAGAGTCGCACCATAAGGGTTCCTTTTTTACTATTTTTGGTACGGAACCCTAACAACGGTTAACTTGCCTACACTGCAACATTCTTGCAAGCTTCGTGTAAAAAAAGTAGCCAATGTTGTATAATTCAGGTCTTCAATATGAAATGACATTTTTGTTAAGAATTTAATTAAAAAGTAAATGCAACAATGTTAAAATCATATTTTTGGACTTTCCCATAAAATGCTTCATACTAAAGCCTGCTTAGCTTGTGACGTCACACGGATCTATCCGGATAGTACCTTATATGGGAAGCTAGCTTCTGCTCGCGACTTCGTTCACCTTAAATTTGTTTATCGCGGATAAGGGTATTTTTCCGGGATAAAAAGTAGCCTATGTCCTTCCCCGGGACTCAAACTATCTCCATACCAAATTTCATCAAATTCTAATTCAAATCCTTTATTTGCTAGAACACAGTTTTATTAGGTCTTATATATGTAATTGTATATTTCCAGGGTGCTCAGCCTGCAAGCAGGCGTGCAAATATTTTAGATGCGCGCTCAATTTAATTAATTAGAGTAAAACATTAATTACAGTCAACCACACTAAATTATTAATTCCATATTAATAATATTACATAAAGTCAATACAAATTTATAAGAAAAAATAAAATAGACTTAAATTAGTATGTCATAAATCAGAAAAGTAAGAAATTTCATGTCATTTACGTTCCAAATTATTTTTAAAACTATAGAAACACCAGTCCAGGAGCCAGGTGTTCAATTTGTGCTTGAACTGGTTTCCTTGGAGCACTTTAATGTCATCAGGAAGACTATTAAATAATTTAACACACATGTTATAAACATTCCTACCATAAATTGCCTTACGTACCCGTGGTTTATACAATAGATCCATAATCCTTTGTCTGGTCGGCCTGTGCATCACTTCACCACGCGTCTTAAAATATTTCTGGTGGGTTTTGACAAACACGCATATTTCTTTTATGTATAAACAAGGTAATGGGAGTATGTTTAGTTTTTGAAAAAGTGGTACGCAGCTAACATTGCGCTTGTTACAAATGACTCTGACACACTTCTTCTGAATCCTAAAAACTCGATCCACCTCGACTGAATTACCCCACAGTATTAGTCCGTAACGAAGAACTGATGGCACATACCCATGGTAAGCTGTTAGTGCAGCCTCCACCGACAAGGTGTCTCTCAACCTTCGCAGTGCAAAAACAAATCTATTTAATTTACTGCAGATTTTTCCAATGTGGTCTTACTAGTTTAGATATCTGTCAAGTGAAATGCCAAGAAATTTCAAAGAAACGACTTCATGTACATTAGCATCCAAATAGGTTCAGCTGTTTAAGCGTGAAGAGGTAACAGACAGACAGACAGACACACTTTCCAATTTATAATATTAGTATGGAATAGTATGGATGAAGAACTTTGTTCAGAAGCTATGTGTTAACACTGGCATTTATCGAAATGGTTTAATAACAAAAAATACCATACATTTTATGGGTTATTCAATGATATTATTAGTTATTAATATTTTCATATTTTAAAAGTGGACTTTCCCACCCAACTTAAAAGACTCATAAAACAATACATGTAACTCAAATTTTTTACGTAATTTCTTATTTTGCGTGTCTTAACAGGATCTTATACAGGTATTTTTTTTACATTTCTACTCCTGTCATATACCCTATTGATAGCATAGAAAATTGTACGGAAGCACGATTACTAAGGGTAGGAGGTGTTTACTGTTTATTTTAAAAATTATTGTACTGCTTTTTTCATGAGCGCTGTGACTCACATATGTGCCTAGTGAGTATTTTAGTCCGTATAATTTTTTTTTTTGGATGCCTTGACAATGAATTAACAGAATGGGTGTTTTTTTTTTCTTTTATTTGGGTAAACAAACAGTCATCACAATTTTTTTATACCTAAATATGTTATAACATAATTTTTCAATTTATGTGTGACCAACACCGTTCACCACTTATTAATGTCATGTATAGTAAAATTTCATCATTTGTAGCAGTCAAAGCAACGATTATATATTTAATCCGCGTGCACGCGTAGATTCACCTGTGTGTACAAAACAGTACACGCACACATGCATATACGTGCACATACAAAGAAAGACACAGTAGTTTACATTAAGTTCTTAGATTAATTTAATGTGACTTAAAAGTAAGTACAATCGGCATCACAGACATGCATTAAAAAAATTATTTTGATCTGAGAAAGTATGATTGAAAATATGGTTATTATATTTATTCATTGTGAGAATGAGCATCTATACTTTCTTATATTTGCTTATACTGCAACTGAAAATGTCTATATGATTAAAGTGAGTGTTGTATGTCTCAACGAGCCTGTGCAGAGGCGCGCGCGCATCGGCGTTGGTGCGGCAGCCGCCAGTCACGAATAGCCGGTGCGGGCGCGCTGAGATATTATTGATATTATTGGAAAATTTAAAATATTTGCAAAATGAAAAAAATACAATAACGCTGATAATAAAGTGAAATACCTTCAATGGATGCAGAGAGGTAGTCACTCAGTCTATCAGCAGCCACTGCAGCGAGCTCCTTCGCAGCTCTGTGCCAGGAGCTGCTGTCGTGTGACGGAGACCCGTCAACGCGACAGAGATGACAGTACATGGTGGAACCTTCTGAAAGCAATCATAATTTAGAAAAAAAAAAAACAATTTTTTGATATTTTGGAATGGTTAGGGAATAATTTTGCACAAATTGCTTTATTAGTGTAAAAGTATAAATTTATTAGTGTAAAAAAAAAAAAACATTTATTGTGCCATTGTACACAAACATGACAATTTATATAACATTAAAAATTTAATGCCTCACAACTATCACAATTCTACTGGCTTTGATGACATTATAACAGTTTTTCGATCAGGTCACTTGTCCGTCTTACGAATTTTCAATCTGTAGGTCACGTGACTTTTCGCGAGTAACATTTTTTCCCCCATCAGTAAAAGTGCACATGCTGCTAAAAAAAGTTTTCACTTCCGATAAATTCAACAGATTTCGATCATAATAACAAAATGGACAAATCTGACATGACAAATGGATGATGCAGCTAGAAGGTGGCCATAGGAACTCTGGAATAAAAGAACGCAATCCTGCAGAGTTTGGGCTCTTTAGAATAGTCTCGGTGGGTAGTTGATGGATGTAGAAAAGTACATTCGGCAATAAAAGCTTGTCACAAATATGAGTGTTTTGACAGATATTTTTTTCATATAAGATATAAACTTTTTCAAGATGATGAAATAGTGACATATACATGCTGGGCCGGCCCGGCCCTATGTAAATGAGATAAGGACAAACAAATGATGATGTCAAAAAATAGTGACATATCCTGATATATATATATAAACTATGAGGGTGATCCCAGAAGTAGCAGGCTTAACGAAGATGACACAAAATAATTCGAAAAGGACTTATTTATTTAACAATATAGTCTTCTATAGTTGCAATACACTTTTCCTAGCGATGTTCAATAGCTTCGATACCCTGTATAGTGTATCAGTGTGAAGCTCCTCAAAATAGCCATCAACAGCAGACTCTACATCTTTATTAATGGCAAATTTTTTATCACCAAGCCACTTTTTCAAGATAGGTAATCCTATATCTAGAGAATAAGGTGCATGAGGAAGCAATTCGAACTTCAAGTCATAAAATTTAGCCATTGCAATAGTGGATGTGTAAACTGGTGCATTGTCCTGATGAAACAACAGTTGGACTAAAGCAAAGGGGGTCCCGACTCTTAGTAAATTTTTCATCAGTGTGATGTCATATTGACACTTATAGAGGACGCTGAAATAAGCAAGTTTTGTATGGGCAACTTTTTTCTAAAATCAAAAATGGCCGAGATATTCGCCCTCAAAGATTTAAGTTTTTCAAGGGAGCTGGGACAGCAGAATTTCGATGGTTGTTGGTGTTATTATAACACCTATTTTTTTATGATGCTATCGTATAAAGGACGCTAAACTAAGCATGTTTTCTCTAAACTGGATAATTACCAAGATAAATGACGGATTATAAAATGTAAAATTTTCAATGATGAAATGGGTATGTATTGAAAACATTTTGAATGGTTTTAAGTAAAGACCCACTGCCTAAAAGTGATATAGCTTTTTGTTTAGGTCAAAAACCGAAAACTGTAGGTTAGGTTAGGTTTGTTTATGACCATGGATAGCGGAGCGTCAGAATGCTTGCTTACTTTATTGCAAAATGTTTGGAAGAACTGCAACAAAATGGAACATGGGTCAAAAACCGAAAACTGTAGATTAGGTTAGGTTTGTTTATGACCATGGATAGCGGAGCGTTAAAACACTTGCTTGCTTTATACACACAATTGACAGGTTAGATTAGGTTTACAAGAGAATGAAATGCTATACTGAGCAAGCAAACAAGTACGTAAACTTTAATTTTTTTTTTTATTCTTTTTGTTTTTTCTTTTTTACTTTTACAAATTATTATTTTTTTTAAGTTTAACTTGTAATTTTTTTTACCCTTTTTTAATTCTTTTTGTTTTTCTTATTTTTTTACTTTTACAAATTATTTTTTAAGTTATACTTGTAATTTTTTTTTAAAATAGGTATCATAAAAAATCCATCAAAATCCCCCCCCTTTTCCTCTCCCCCCCCCCCTATTAAGTTTACTATGGGACCCCCTTTGCTTTAGGCGGACCGAAACAACACTTTTTTTTTCGCTAAATGCGGCTGCCTTGTAGCATGTAGACTGTAGAGTTTGCAGAATCAACAGTGATGTTAATTATGATGATGAAGCTTCTGGCAGTGAAGAGTTGTGAAAAGAAAGCCCATAAATCTCTTGCCCACCGGCAACTTCACTTTAAATTGATATATTATTCATCAAGACCAGTTTTTTGATAACAATCGAAACTAAATAATAAAGTATCTTTTTTTAAAAACTGCAAAAACAGACGAAATTTCCTTCACTGTACGGAATCGACACCTCGCCGGCGAAAACAACACACTTTCAGTTCAGTTTTTAATTTTAATGGCCACTGTAGCACTGTCCAACTGGAAAATTTAGCTAGCGTCAAGGTTTTTTAAGCCAAGGCACGATTTTACATTCGAACTATTAAAATAAAGATTTATTCAGCACCGATTCTTCGCCTGAACAAGATGGACGATATTATGAATTATGAATCCAAACACAAAACACTGTTCCCTTTACGCGGCTGTTGGACACTACGTCGTATTTATTTCATCATTTTTACCGTTTTATCCGCGTTGGGTTTGCAGTCACACAACTAAGAAAAGAAAAATAGCTGTGAGTTTTATGCGTGATGAGGACTTTTAAGTGCTGATTTACCTATAAAGTTTGCGCTCGTATTACATATAATTATGAGAATGTTCTGGTGCCGGTGTATTTATGTATTTTAAAGCGAAAATACACCATTTTAAACAATATTTTTTTATTGTACAACTATTGTTTCAATAAATATTAGTATATTCAATTTACCAAACAAGTTGGAAGTTAATATGTAATAAATCTATCATCGACTCGAAACGAAATTATCACAAAAACCACTTGTAAACAATAGGCAATCGAATCGGTCAAGTAGTGTTACCAGATGAAAGAATTGAAAATGCAGAAGCAGCGCCTAAAAAAAAATTATATAGTAAAAATGGAGCAATATATTTTTGCGATAAAAGATTAAAATTTGGTCTGTAATTAAAAGATCACTGTACGACCAAAAGGGGTAGAAATTAATTGAGGGTGCTACTTTCTACGTCACTGTCACATTTTTGACGCAAAATGCTTAAACATGGAACCAATTTAGTATGGAATTTTTAGTTCCATTTTATTTAATTTCTACTCTTTTAAGCCGCACGTACACTTCTTGCTTTTTCTACTTTATTTATTTTGTATTTATCTGTTTTATTTTGTATAGTTTATGTTGCAATGCCCTTACAGTTGTCATCTGTACACGATATGAAATCAATAAAGAACTATGAATCATTTCCAGAATCCTTAATGGTTCAATTTCTACAAGTGTATTTCCATCAATTTGGAAGGAAGCTGATATAATTCCTGTACCTAAAAAGTCCAATCCCATATCTTTTTCTGATTACCGCCCTATTCTTCCTTTCGTAAATAAAGTTCTTGAGCGTCGATTTCATATTACGCAGTTAACATCATTTTTAAATATGAATGATCTCATAGAACCCTTTGCAATCTGGTTTCCGTTCCGGCTACTGCACTTGTCAAAATTACTGACGATATTCGGGCGGGTATGGATAAAAGGATGGTTACGGTGTTAACGTTGCTTGATTTCAGTAACGCGTTTAATGTTTCATACTGTCGATTTTGAGACCATGCTTGGAATATTATGTTGTCTTAACATATCTCCTGCAGTAATTGATTGGTTTCGTCGCTACTTGGAAGGTCGACGGCATCTGCAGCGGGTAAAGGTGGAAGCTACTCGTCTGGTACTTCATGGTGTAACACATTGGCTGGCGTTCCGCAAGGCGTGCTATTCAGCCCTTCTTTTTTCAATATTCATTAATTCTATTACAAATAATATTTTCTCATCTTATCACCTTTATGCTGACGATCTTCAAATTTATTCACAAGGCACTCTTGTTGATTTGCCTATGGTTATCAACTCTACTAATAATGACTTGATGACCATATTGAATTGGAGTTGTCGATATGGTTTAAAGGTCAATACAGCTAAAACTCAAGCCATTATTATAGACAGCCCAAAGCTCATTTCCTCAATTGATTTCGCAAACTTGCCTATAATTCCAGATTCATTTAAACAAGAAAGAAATGAAATAACTTTTAAAAATAGACTTAAGAAATTATTAATTGAGAAGTGTTATTACCCTGTTTTCTAAATGGTAGGACATTATAAATAACTTATTTAAATTGTTAATAAGTAACCTATTTATTATTTTAAATTTCAAAACTTACGTTAATGACATTATAAAATATAAATAAATATCTCCATTAAATTAAATTATAAAATTAGATTGCCGTAGTAAAACATTGTAAAATTAACACGAAACATATTTCTTATAATTGTTTACTATTATTTACGTAATGCCGAAAACAATGTATATTATGTATGTTAGTAATAAGTCTTTGTGTGCCCTTACAGGGCGTCTTGGTCTGACCAATCAATGTATATAACACCTTAATCACAATGTACATGACTTTACAACTGAATAAAGAATTAAGGAATAGTGTTTGACGGTGTGCAGGTAGGTACATACTTTTTCACATCAGGTCAAAAATATTGGTATGATTTTAAATCGTACTCTGTCTTGGGTTTTTTTTGGCTTGTCTTGTCTTGTCAAGGTTTGTAGACGGGTGTTTGCTGCAATGGAGTCATTATGACGTTAGTTTTACGTAACTGTTTACCATTCCCCACTAAAACTGCGCTAGCTCAGCCTCTCATTGTTTCTATTTTGGATTATGCAGATATTTGCTGCCCTGATCTTACTAAGGAGCAGCTAAATAAACTTCAACGCCTTCACAATGTATGTATCCAGTTAATTTTTAGTTTACGTAAATATGACCATGTTTCCCATTTCCGTTCGCAACTTAAGTGGCTTCCAATTCGGTTTCGCCGTAAGTCTCACATTCTTGCCCTCTTCTATATTATTATTTTCAACCCCGCTACCCATCTTTACGATCTTTGCAAAATCATCTCCTTGCACCTGTTGCTTCTTCTTTAAATTTTATAACACTTTTTTCACTTCTCAAGCGATCCGGATGTGGAATACTTTGCCGTTGGACGTAAACTGTGCTAAATCTATTCCCGTTTTTAAGAGGTCATCTTAAGCTGCACTATTTATCGCTCCCTTAAGCTGAGATGTGGTTGTCATGTAGAACAGTACATTTTTGGGTATATCTATATAGTATATATGTTTATATCTATTTTATATATTTATTTATTAGTTGTACCTAGTATGTTTGTATGTATCTGAATAGTTACTTTCTCTTTTTTTCTTTTATTTCTGGCTTTGATTTATGATTTGTCTCATTTTCTTGTGCACCACTTACTCATTGGTTGTGTACTTTGCGCCATCTCTACTACCTTACGATTGTCTGGAAGAGATCGCTTCTTAGCGATAAGACCGCCTGTTACCATTTCTAATACTGCTTTATATTTAAGTGTCTGATGTCATTTTCTTTTGGTGTGCAATAAAGAGTATTGTATTGTATATAATTGTTTGGTATGAACAATTTCTATATATATAACTATAAAACGCATAAAAGTGATATATGTGGCAACACTGGCATCAAACGATTGAGGTTCGTTCCAAAGCAAATGAAATGTCGTGTTACCGTTTCCGAGTGGCGCCACCAGCACAATCAAGCCTGAAAACACTACAGCTACCCAAACAACCCCGTTAAATGAAACGCAATATGCCACCATGATATGAAGCCTAGTATAATTTAATACAATAATAATTTTGATAAAAAGTTATGTACTGATTATAATACATTATATGTATAATATGTTTATTTGGTCACACCGAATTTAAGTCAACAGACATCGTTTTTTAGTCATTTCTTTTGTTTATAGCTAATTTTAATTTATCCTTGTAAAATTAGAGTGATGTAAAATAAGTTGTTAACACCTCTAGAGATCTTTATTTTAATGTGAACATTCCTGCCTTAAATATAAAGTTGCCCTTTGTGTGAGACAAATGTTTGCATGCAGTGACTTCCACTTTAAAGTAAAAACATAGTTCTAGTCCAGAGTGAAGTCTTCCGCTATTTTTGCAGGTATTAAGAGAAATAATAAAATGCAGTGTATTTTAATTATTTGCACAGCAAAATTACTGATGCCCAAGGACTTGGTGTCCAACTAGATATTTTTGCTGTGCAATCATCATTTTTGTAGGTTAGGTAGGTCTGCTGAACGATTAAATACTAGCGCAATATTAATAGGTTTCAGTCTTGGAAAAGGATTCCCACTATAATATGTTACACTAATACTATCATCACTCATCAGCATACGAGGGGTTTTCGGTTTGACAGTATGCAACTAGTAGGTATGAAATCTTTCCTGCACAGCTTGAACTGCAATCAGATGGGTATGATCATAAGTGTCAGTTGCTTCACTACCTTATTAAGTATTACATTACACTAGTGATGTGTTTGTGTCATACTAATGACGTAATTAATGTAGTGTTAAACTAGTAATGTGTCACACTAATGACATCTTCTGGCGTGTGTACATTACAGTACATTCACTTACTATATATAACTCTAGCGTTTAGTACAGTAGCGTTGCCTTAGTGGTATAAATATCTCGGTTGCTTACAGCGATAATCATCAGTGCTATTAGCTTCACTATCTTATCAAGTATTACACGACACTAGTGTTGTGCCATACCAAGTGTGTAATAGTGTAGTGTCATACTAGTGAGGCGTCGCATTTATGAGATCTTCGGGTGTTTTTACTCTAGTGGACGAGGTAACGTCTTGGTTTTATTACCGTGGCGCTGTCCTGGTGGTACAAATGTCCTAGTTGATTGAGACCGTAGCAGAGTATGACTAGTAGGAACGAAACGTCGCTATTAAAAGCAAAAAACGGCTCATCCGAAGTCATTTCACTTTATTTGGAATATGTTATCCAATCTGTGTCTTCTTCCAGGTGTAAAATACTAATGTCTTAAGTGGTTGCAATAATAGCAGACAGGCTAGTGGTATGGATGCGTGGCGGTGTGAGGGAGTCTGCGCGGCGACGCTCGCGGCACACTCCACCAGCATGTCGTGCGCCTGCGCAGCTAGCAGCATGCCGAGCTGATTCACCAGCTGTACCGCTAATAAAAAGCTTTTACCCAAGTCCCATTTAGATTGCGGTCGGTCTACTAAGAACTTTGTATCTATAGCTTGAAAAGTTCTTTTCTGTAAGAAGTGTGCGCGCGGCAGGGGTTATCGTGCTTCGCCGAGCGCACACTTCATACCCTCCCCCGTTGTCCTTCCTCGCTGTCGCCCGCAGACCATGGGAGAAAGAACTTGTCAAGCTATAGCGAAGTAATAGCAGGAATGGAAATGAAATATCAAAATATACATAAAAGTTTATTACTTAATTACATCCTACTACAATCATTTTTGGGAGTCCTGTTTACCTACATTACAAACTTGTGGCTCTTCCATTATGTCACACCCGAATTACCACATATTTTGCATTATCCTTTTGTCACACTAGCGATGTATCGTGTCTTGACGTAATAATAGTGCATTGCACTAATAACATTACACTATTAATACGATACACTAATACTATTGTCGGTGTTATTCGCTTCACTACCATATCAAATGTTACGTTACACTAGTGTTGTGTCATACTAATGACGTAATTAGTGTAGTGTCATACTAGTAACGCATCGCACTAATGGTACGTTTTGACGTGTTTTCGCTTTAGTGGTAGCAGGTATACATCGTACATAAAAGCAGAAAATGTTTTCATCAGATGTCGCTTCAGCACATTCAGTATACGTTATCGCTCACTATGCCAGTTGCTATAACTGTCGCCCCCAGCACAGAGGCACCCCAGTACAGCGAGCAGCATAGTAAAGTGACCCCTCTGCAATACAAGCATATAATGCAGGGGGGTCACGACTCTCCGCAGACGACCGCACTAATGCCCTGGTCGCTTGCAGCAGTAGCAGGCAGGCTAGTGGTGTGCGCGCTTGGCGGCGTGCGGGGAGTCGGCGCGGCGGCGCTTGCGGCGCGGCGCGGCGCACTGCGCCAGGCCGGCGTGCGCCTGCGCGGCCAGCAGCATGCCCAGCTGGCTCACCGCCTGCAACAACCGAGCCTACGTTACTAGACTACCCCAGTTTGAGCCTGGAGCGGCCATTTTAGGCGGGTGTGTAATATTTCGTAAAAAACAAATATGGTGAAACGCTCACAGCATCGATCAACATACATACATACAATCACGCCTTTTTCCCATTACGGGGTAGGCAGAGACTACCGCCTTCCACTTTACCTTTCTTCACCAATGTTTCTATTATTTAGAGGTCGTTCTATATTACATAAAAAAGTTGTCAATAATTGTCAACATCCCAATGTGCAGACCGGGGCAGCACGCTCTACCATCTGAGCTAATCGTCCACGATTGTGGACGATTAGCTCAGATGGTAGAGCGTGCTGCCCCGGTCTGGCTCAAGGCACTGGTTCAAGTCCAGTATCGTCGAAAAAATTTTTCATTTGTTTCTGATCTTTGTTTATAATAATAACACTAGTGGAGTGATCCACTAATAAATTGCAAAAATTGTGATTATTATCATGATATTTGTAAAACAAAAAGTATCCCAATGTGCAGTTTCAATTTAAAATTAAATAAAGATCATGACAGTATTAAAAAAACTTTACAACCCTGCACTTTTTAATTTTACCGACACGAAATGTATGGTCTAGAGTAGGGGTCTTCAAGCTTTTTGTGTCGAGGACCACACTGTACTTAATATAAATTCGTGCGGGCCAAGACTTTGGTTTCATGGATGGTCATGGGGTCAATCATTAGTTAAGTAGTCTTATTCTTCAGGGGGTACCTACCCCAGACAGATAACGCATAAGGACCGCACTTGGTCTTGATTATGTTCACGAATGGCTATACATTTGTGAAAAATTAATACAGTCAAAAATTGATTACTGGTTTGTTTTATTTCGAACTCTTTAATAAATCCCAGTGAGGTTGGTCTCATTTGTGACTAATTACAAAACGGCACCGTGGGCTCTCCTGCTTTCATTCCGCGGGCCGGATTAGAAGGACTCGCGGGCCAGACTAGAAGGACTCGCGGGCCAGACTAGAAGGACTCACGGGCCCGATTAGAAGGACTCGCGGGCCGAATTATAAGGACTCGCGGGCCGAATTATAAGGACTCGCGGGCCGGATTTAAAGGGCTCGCGAGCCGGACTTGACCCAAGGGCCATAGTTTGGCGACCATTGGTCTAGAGTGTATAAACAAATAAGATTAAATTGTATACCTCTTCGTGGAGTTCTCTAGCCATCTGGTAGACGCTGTGCTCGCTGCTGTTGTACATAAGGGAGTTGGACAGCATCAGCAGGATATCCCGCTGGAATTCCGCTGTCGTTCTGCAATACAACAAATAATAGATTTAAAAAAAATCAGCGGCAATTTTACACAAACTAACGTTAGTCCCAAACCAAGCAAAGTTTGTACTCAGTAGCATGTACAGTTGCAGTAATAGGGCAGTTTTTCTGTGCCTATACGGAGCCATGGCCGTTCAGGGTAGGGAGTGCCTTTGTGCCTATATGGATCGCACGCCACTGCTTGTAGATGGTTACTAGGCGACGGTATCTATACTAGTATAAAGTTGTAAAAATGAAATGTTTGTATGTGTCGTTGTGGCTTCATCACGCTAAATCGGCTGAACGGATTTCAACCGTTTTTGGTACACGGGTAGCTGGGTATCTAATACTTAAATTGAAGATATCTAAGACCCTTGCCCTGGCCGGGATTCGAACCTGGGACCTGATGATACTAGGTGTGAATGGAAAGAAAATTTTCATATTGCATACAACGGACAGCAGAATTTCAACCTGCTGAATAATGTTACATAATATTTTTCGATTCAGTGACCTTCAAATAGTCCTAGTTTTTTTTGAAAATATCTCCAATGTACAGCATAGCAATAGCATAGATAAACAGTTACGAATACGTCAAGGTAGACGATACAAGTACAAATGTGAATTTATCAACTGGTTTAGCACAGCGGGAGTGCCGCTGCCTGCGAAGCTGAGGGTCCTGAATATTTGTGTGATGAGCATAAATATTTGTTCCCGAGTCTTAGATGTTTTCTATGTATATAAATAAATATATTTATTAAATATATCGTCGTCTAGTACCCATAACACAAGCCTTATTGAGCTTATCATGGGACTAGTTCGATTTGTATAAAAAAAGCATTATAACGGGGTATGAAAAGCAAAAAAGACGGCCTAACCGTCTTTTTTGCTTCTTCAAAATCATAAAAATAGTCAGATAAATCGGATTAAAGTTTAGGTGTGACGTCACGCGACATTTTGACTCAAATGTATTGCCTTTATTTTATGATTACATAAAACTTTAAAGATACGTCTCCAATATTTTTTCATCCTCCTGTTCGGAAAGTTTAATTTTCATGGGTATTTAGCCGGGTGAAAAATAGCTTTTCCATCCAGGGGTGGAAAGTATTTTATTGTTACGATTAGCCACAGAGTCGAAGGTGATGATGATGATGATGACGATGATGATTTTTAGGGTTCCGTAGCCAAAATGGCAAAAACGGAACCCTTGTAGATTCGTCATGTCTGTCTGTTTGTCTGTCTGTCCGTTTGCCACAGGCATTTTACTCAAAAACTATAAGATGTACATTGATGAAATTTGGAGCATAGGTGGCGTGTGTAAACCGCTACTTAGTTTGACAGTTAAATAAAAGATATATATATTTCTAGGGGAGGCACTCCATACATGTAACCGAAACTGAAAAAAATTTTGGCCGCCTTTTTATTTTATTTTACTCACAGTCGAAAGGAAGAGTAGAATGTTTAACTCGGGTGAAATTACCCATTTCACCCCCGAACTATTGGCGCTACAAACAAATACATAATTTATCTATCTATTTAAATGTAAGGTCGTAAACATTACTAGCATTCATTGCAAGTAGAAAAAGTGATCTCGCCTCTTCAGCCTCGCCTCTTGACACTCGTGAGGTAAAACAGTATCTACTGTCCCATGCTTTTCATACTCTTAAACAATTTATGAATATGTAATAGATAATACAAATATGCAAAGTATATTTTTTTTAGTTTAAAGTACATACTTTTTGTTTTACAAATATCATGATAATAATCACAATTTTTGCAATTTATTAGTGGATCACTCCACTAGTGTTATTATTAAAGTACATAGTTTAGTGCTTTGAGAAATATGGATAAACCTAAGATGTAGGTAAGGTAGATATCTATGGAAATGTCAAATATTTATTTTATTATATAATTAGGTTAAGTTTACTCTAAGTCTGTGCTTCACCCTAGCAGGGTACATGTTGAACTTTTTAGCTGTAACATTTTAAAATACCATGTTGTGCACGAAATAAAATTGAATTGAATTGAGGTCCATAGGCCTCTTAACCACTACGCTGTACCCTGGGTCTCGTCAGCGATGTCATCATAGCTACCTGATGTTGCCGGCCTCGATGTTCCCCTTGACGCTCGTGAGGTCCATCGGCCTCTTCACCACTTCGCTGTACACCGGGTCGCGTCCGTGATGATGTCATAGCTACCTGATGTTGCCGGCCTCGATGTTCCTCTTGACGCTCGTGGGGTCCATCGGCCTCTTCACCACTTCGCTGTACTCTGGGTCTTGTCCGTGATGATGTCATAGCTACCTGATGTTGCCGGCCTCGATGTTCCTCTTGACGCTCGTGAGGTCTATCGGCCTCTTCACCACTTCTTTGTACTCCGGGTTTCGTCCGTGATGATGTCATAGGTACCTGATGTTGCCGGCCTCGATGTTCCTCTTTACGCTCGTGAGGTCTATCGGCCTCTTCACCGCTACGCTGTACCCCGGGTCTCATCAGCGATGTCGACATAGCTACCTAATGTTGCCGGCCTCGATGTTTCTCTTGGTGATCGTAAGGTCCATCGACCTCTTTACCACTTCGCTGTACCCCAGTCTCGTCAGCGATGTCATCATAGCTACCTGATGTTGCCGGCCTTGATGTTCCTCTTGACGCTCGTGAGGTCTATCGGCCTCTTCACCACTACGCTGTACCCCGGGTCTCATCAGTGATGTCGACATAGCTACCTAATGTTGCCGGCTTCGATGTTTCTCTTGGTGATCGTAAGGTCCATCGGCCTCTTTACCACTTCGCTGTACCCCGGGTCTCGTCAGCGATGTCATCATAGCTACCTGATGTTGCCGGCCTTGATGTTCCTCTTCACGCTCGTGAGGTCCATCGGCCTCTTCACTACTACGCTGTACCCCCGGGTCTCGTAAGTGATGTCGTCATAACTATAGTTCAAATTTTCCAAGTTGTCCGAATGGCCATAAAACGATTATTTTTAGCAGTTCAGAACGAAAGATAATATGTAAAGACACTGTCAGCTCAAATATGTATCTTCCGTTGTACGCGATAAGGTTCAAGTTCTTATGACACAAGATAAGAGACAGTGTTGCGGTCGGAGCTCACTCAGGTAGCTAACCGGCGCGGCGTCTGGCAAAGGCCGCTACTGTATCTGATGTAAAGTCATTACAATTTGAACCTTATCACGTACACTAGAAGGTCGATATTTCAGCGGACAATGTTATTTACACATTATCTTTCGTTCTGAACTCCTCAAGATAATTGTTTTATGGTCATTCGGACACCTTAGAAAATTTAGACTATACCTGATGTTGCCGGCCTCGATGTTCCTCTTGACGCTCGTGAGGTCCATCGGCCTCTTTACTACTACGCTGTACCCCGAGTCTCGTCCGTGATGATGTCAGCTACCTTATGTTGCCGGCCTCGATGTTCCTCTTGACGCTCGTGAGGTCCATCGGCCTCTTCACCACTATGCTGTACCCTGGGGCCTCGTCATCAGTGATCGGTCGTAGAAAGAGCGACGCGTACTTGTGTGCGCATAACCTGAAAAATTTGTACATTTATTTAAATTCCTTGATCATCGCGCATATAAAGCCTGACCAAGAAAATAAAATACCTGCTCTGGGGGCGTTAAATTAGCAATCATTATAGCAACACTAGGTATGATTTACCCACCAGTCATGTTGACAACGTGGTCAGAGATGTTATTAAGAGGAAGAGTCTAATCCTACAGACTTTCTATCCGACAAATACTTCGTCATATTGTAAATCACTTTTCTTATGTGACTTAATAGTTTTCGGCATTTTAACGCACAATAACTTACAATATCCAAGAAATAAACCACGCACAATCAATACCTCACTTTGACAGCAATTGACAGATGGCTTTAATGACATCTCTAAAGTTCCAATAGTTTTCCGCAATATGGCGAAGTTTTTTATTTTCCTGGCCGGGCTTTACATATATGTATTTTTTTCAACTATATATAGAATATACATAGTTGAAAAAAGTGCCTTTTTTTGCCAACAGTACGTAGACATTTTTATTTTATTTCTAATTTAATTGCCTTTGCAATTCGATTGAAAAATACAAAACGTATGCTAGGAAAGAAATAAACATGTGTAAAGCGTGGACACGAAAAAATCTGGTCGTACATGATGTGGTATATATTTCTATTAAGTGATATTTTTAAAACAACACTTTTTTTTAATAATAGATACCTGTAATAGGGTAGTTTGACAGTTTCCAGGGTAAAAAAATATATATATAGTCGGTCAGTAAGATTATCAAAAAATATCGGACACGTCTTATTTCTTTTGTTAATCAAACAAAAAAAGACAAAGATAAAGCGCGTCAAAGTTTGGGACTGGGGGCGCATGACGTCACGCCGAGAGAAAAACGGATATTTTTCCATTAATTTTCATTATTTTAAAAAAGGTTCATATTTTTCACGTCTCCTGCTCAAAAAGTACGTCATATTAGCTTCGCGAAGCCAGACTAAAATAGTACATTTAGCCCCTAGGGTTTAAAAGAAAGCCATATAATCCCATACAAATTTTAATGACACTGAAAAAAAGAACTTGCGGCCAGCTACATACTCCTTACGAAAAATAAAAAACAAACAAACCAACTTGATCAGATTGGCCAAACTTTCTGATAGAATTGCTCAAACTGTACTTTTTGTTTTTCATGAAATATACAATTTTAATGATAGGTATTTTTTATTTTCTCGCAGTCGAAGTGAAAAGCAGAGTGTTTAACACGTGGCTAAAAGCCATTATATATTAGCTCGTCCAAATAATCACTTCGTGTCGTAATGGCTTATTTTAGCCCTTTGTCAAACAATCTACTATTTTTTTTATTTTTTCTATGTTTGTATGTGTCGTTGTGGCTTCATCACGCAAAATCGGCTAAATAGATTTCAACTATATTCGGTACGCGGGTAGCAGGGCATCCACCGATGGCTATAGGATGCTTTTTACCCGACTACGCTGAGGAAAAAATATGGGTAATGGTGTTTTCTCTTCTTTCTCTATTTTTTTATTTTCTAAATCTCTATATGACTTTTATGCAGTTTGCTTTGGTTTAATACGCATGATGACTGGATATGAAAATCAAAATTGTAATTAGTCCGTCAGCTAAATAGATAATAAAAAAATACTGAACGCGTATTTTTAGCTTTTTCAAAATAACAAAAAAATGCTCTCATAAATCGCATTAAAGTTTAGGAGTGGGGGCTCGTGACGTCACTCCTAAGTCAAATCTGTACTTGGGAGTGACGTCACGCGACATTTTGACTCAATGTATCGCCTTTATTGTTCGATTATGTAAAAAAAGAAAAAATACGTGTCCAATATTTTTTTCATCACACTTGTTCGTAAACGGTGTCATTACACGCAGGCAAAACGAGCGACAAGGTCTTAATTTAAACCGTGGGCTTTTTATTATTCCATTAACGCCATGGGCGTATGATTTATTTTTTATTTTATTTTTGACTGCATCCACTACTCTAATATGCCAGGTTTAGAACGGAACCGAACGGAATTAGTCAAAACCAACAAATTTGAATTATACATAATGTAATATCAATAAATACACGTCGAGGCTATAGTTAAATACGTTAAAACAGCTTGTTTCTACTATTTTACAATTATTAATTTACGTAAAAAATTGTATGCAACAAAATTAAAAAAAAAAACTTTTGGAACGAAACCTTTGATGAAATAACAAAAAAAACGAAACCTTTGTTTATGTTATCTATGGAATGAGATTCTATCAATCACGAAATGACCCTTTATGACAAAATGTTGAGACTTGTAACACTTGGCCAGAACTTGAACCAGCTTTTTTCTGACTTAATAATTTATTGGTTTCCTCACAAGTGTGATGGAAAACATTGTGTGTTACTCGGGCGGTACCGGAATTACAAACTCGAGTCATGAAACCCTCAGCCTGCGGCTTCGGGCTTCAATGTGCTCTCGTTTTTAATTCCTTCTCTACCGCCCACGGTGCACAATGTACTATTATTAATCTACATGACGGACTAATGATTAAAATTTAGGCATCATCCCTATTAAACGAGTAAAAAAATTAGGAGAATATGGAAAGATAAAACGCAATCCCTTATTTCTCTTCACGTAATAGGGTACATGCATGAATATTTTTATCGCTTTTCTTAACTAAATATCAAAATACCGTAAAAACGATTTCAAACTGTGAAATTAAAATTTAAATTTGCCGATTTTTTTTTTATACTTCCAAGGTGGCAAACAAGCGTACGGCCTGCCTGATGTTAAACAGTCACCGCAGCTTATGAGCGCTTGCAACGCCAGGGGCATTACGTGCGTGTTGCCGACCCTTTAAGAACCCTTCACTCCCCTCTTGAAGAACCCCATATTGTAACCTCCGGGGAAAACCGCGGCAGGGAGATCATTCCACATTTGGAGTGTGCGCGGTAGAAAAATCCTTTGATACCGTACGGTGCGCGACCATTTTGGTTCCAAGTTGTGTGGATGAATATCCCGCCGATGGCGAGCGGTAAATACGCAAGATATAGGCATTTTAAAGTACTAATTAGACAGAGAGGTCCGACGTGCACTGTTATACTTCATAGTGTACTCCGACCATATAAACTCCATATTAAATTCCGTTTTGATAGAAAGAGATAGAATGAAATGTTTGAAGGCTTATATCTTGATTATTTTTATAGTTATTCGAAAAAATATTTTTGTCTACTATTTGTTACAGGACTGAGCTTTTAATAAAGCAAATATTAAAACTCATGCATATTCCCTATTTATGATTGTCCCAGTCAACTCACCTGTTGTGGACCAGCATAACCGACCGCTTCCACAGCCGATGCTGTCGTTCTGCGTCGTTCGCGTGCGGAGAGTCCGGCGCGCTGGCTTCCGCCGCGCTTTCCGACCCGGAACATGCTGGGAAATTTTCAATTGTGTTACTAGGGTAGTAAGTGGCGAGGGAATCAAGAGCGGAGCGTGGGATTTTAGAACATAGGTAATCAATCTGGGGGCATGACGAAATTCAAAGAGTGGTGCGGAGGAACTCTAATCTTCTCAAATTTAGAAGATTAGAGTTCGTCCAGTGATCCAATCTCTATTTAGAATCTAAATAGAGATTGGGATTCTATACTCGTTTCTGTAGTGCATCGCGGATGTTTGCGGAGACACGTGTCGACTGTTTTTATGCTACCATGCGCGGGCGGGCCGCATCCCTGGCGCGCCGAGTGCGGGACAGTCCCAATACCATTCTGAGAATGATAGCTGATAAGCCTGATTGTGCTATTATGTCATACTGTGCGGGACTGCATGCTCCCACCAATGTAATTTTATGGTAGAGCTACAAAATAATGATAAAAATAATGGTTGGCGGGCAGTTGGCTAAGTGGCTGACTTCAAAGCCTTGAAAATGTATGTTATCAATAAAAAATAATGGTAATAAGTACGTCAAATATAGTATTGTTGAAAGTCGTTGATAACGGCCTTAATGCCTTTTGTTCGCGTACTAGATCCACGCTGCTCGCATTACGACCCTATTTTTGTGAAATAAAACTGTTTTTTAATAACATTTATTCCTTTTTATCGTAAACGTGATTTACAAGTATAATTTGTATTTTAAATACCAATCAATGGGTTAAAATACCTCGGAAACGCGTCTGTTTGCCCTCGGTGCTTTTGCCATGTGTTCTAATAATAATATACATTCTGAGGACTATTTAATTTCCTTCATATTATCGATATCACTATCTCTGATAAGCTTTGTGTTTAATTAAGTATTTTTTCGCAAGCGACCGACAACTTACAGTGAGACATAAAAGAGTAGAAATTAAATAAAATGGAACAAAAAAATGTCCATACTAAATTGTTGCCATGTTTAAGCATTTTGCGTCAAAAATTGTCACAGTTACGTAGAAAGTGGTGCCCTCGTTTAATGTATACTCTTTATGTCGCACTGTTATCAACCGGGTGTATCGTGAGTGTGATACCAGTAAATAAATTACGCCTAAAACAAGAGTATTTCCATTTTAAATTAGTGTATCCTAGTCGTTCAAATGTAAAAAAGTTACCATTAGACAAATAAAATTGAAATTATTAGAAATTATAAATATTCTGCAAATGTTTTTCATTACTTGCAACACAATTTTTTTACATACATTCCGTGGAATTAATAATCAGGCAATAAGGGCTGGCGGAGGTAACGCCTTAAATAAAAATAGTACCTATTCGCCAATATGCATACTCACTTCTAGAGTCTGACTTCTTCTTACGCGAGTAATCTCTTTTCTTCTTGCCGTCCTTCTCCTCTTCGCGGCTCAGCTGAAATAGATATAAATCGTTTAAAATGCTACACAACTGAAATATTTTTACAAGCAAATTATAAATGAGTTGATAAATTTTAGTGTTTTTTTTTTTCAAAATTTCAAATTTGTTTCAAATTCCGTTAGCTTAGAACCACCCATGGCCCGGAAACGGAAAGAAAAAATATGTAAATAATCATTATTGTGGATTTTGCCAAAAAAACTCAACAATCATAACACAAGCAAGCGAATTTTTAAACTCCCGCTGCCTGACACGAACACTGCGTTCGCCAAAAGATTTAGTCCTTTCCTTCGACCTTTCATTTACAACAAGGTTAGCAGCAGAGTTCCGTTCACGAATCTTACAGTAAGACAAATGAAACCTAAACTTCAGGAATGGCTGAAACTGAGGATCTTCTCAAAGGAATCTAACATCGTACTCACATACACACAAATACACATACTAGCATTTACACACACACGCGCCAACAATAAACCAAACCTCACTATATTTTTTTTTCGAATAGTAAGTCACTTTAGTACATAAGTAACAAGTTTTGTAATGTACATTTAAAGTTTTTTTTTCGACACACAAAAACACCTGTTAATAATCTCGCGCCAATTGTTTGGTAACTGATCTGCATACTGGTTTCCTACGGGACAGGCTGCGCCTAGTGTAGGAATCAGGATTACTGTTGAACGGCACAGAATCACCTCTCCCAGGTTCAAAATAATTTCTAACCTATATTTACATGTACTTACTGTAAACATAATTTGTGAAGGTAAATTAATAAAAGTTTTATGTTTTTTTTTAATGTTTAGCCTATGCCCACATATAACTATTAAAAAGATGTGAAAATGAAATGTCTGTACGTTGAAGATACTTAAGAAAATGATTGTAACGGACCATATGGAGGTCACTGAATCGAATATTTTATATTTCATTTTATGTATGTATTTATGTGTCTTTTGTTTATATTTTTTAACGCGAAATCATCACAATTTTTTTCATACAATATTGATACAAATATCTATGTAGAAAAGAGAAAAAAATGCGATCCACTGCAGTCTAAGCCGGAATCGAACCAGCGTCTCTGTTATACCGGAACAGCGTCCTAATCCGTTAGGCATTTATTTTTCAATTCATCTTTTCTACTTAGATCTATGTGTCGTTGTGGCTATATCACGCCTAAACGGATTTTAACTATTTTTGGTAGGGTAGCTGGGTATCCACAGATGGTTATAGGATACTTTTTATCCGATTACGCTGAAGCAAAAGGCACCAGTCCCACCGCCGGCGAGAAAGCGAGCAACTATTTTCTCGCCCAACTCGCTCAAGAAACGCACAATAGATGTAGACTCCGTGTCAATAAAAGAGATACATATATGAGAGAGTTCTCGCCGGCAGCGTGAATAGCCAGCGATGAACTATTCATAACTGTGTCTCTTTTACTAACGCAGGATCTATATCTTTTGTTCGTTTCTTGAGCGAGAAAATCGCCGATAGCTAATCGCTTCCTCGCCCTTGGTGGGACCACTGGCAAAAAGAGGGTTATAAATTTTGCTCTTGCGCGAACGAAGTTGCGGGCATCTTTACTGTACAAATTCAATAGTACATTACTGCAGACGCCGGGAGAGAAGGGCTTGCCGGGTGAGTAGGTATAGACGGCCGACCGTAGGGAGGCCGGATAGTGATACAAAGCCGGCAAGCACTTTTCACGGCCAGAGGCATGTATAGTGCTTTTCTCAAACATATGCAATGAAATAAGAAATAATACACCACTCAAAATATTACACGACAAAAGCTTTTTAAATTTTCCATCCAATCCCTCCATAATGTTTTTTTTTTTACGGAAGTCGTCCGTATTTCGCGTGTGTAGTGTTCGAGTAGACCCTATTAGGGCCGTTATACACAACCTGATAATAATAAACTTAATTTCTCTAATAAATAAAATAGATGCGGAGGATTTTGAAATATTGTCTATGGTCTCTGGTAAAATACGTATAGACAATATTTTAAATTTATTCACATAATATGAACCATACAGATTCGTGTTATTAATGTCAGTGCGTGTGTAATAGGCATTACACACGAACACAGACAGACAGACATTACGCGGATAGTTTTAATCCCATAGCTATTCCGCCAAGGGCAAAATTAAAAAAATATAATTCAGCTATTTAGCCTGTTTATGAACACAGACGCCATGTTTACAATAAAATTAAAAAAAAAAATAGTTCCCGGCCTAGGCCTTCAATTTTGTATGAAATTCCTTTACAGTTCTCTCAAGTTGTTCCGCCCGAAACGTGATACTTTGAAGCCTGTTTTAACGCACATAATGACGACAATTGATTGCATGTTTGAGAAAATGTAATTTAAATATCAACTAACCATTCTGACCTCCATAGGCGTGTCATCGTCAGTGTCTGCGTGTGGTTCTAATTGTTCCCCTTCGGCCGCCTTAGTCTCTTCGGCCTCCGGTTCCTTCACCTCTTTTATCATTTCTTTTAGAGGTATGGAGTCCTGGTAAAAAATATCATTGTAATGAAAAATCTAAAATGTGTTAAATTTCAATTTTACAGACGTTTTAATCGAATGATACACTTTCTGGATATGTCTAATCGTAAGTATGTATATGACAATGATATTAACTAGAAGGCGCCCGCCACTTCGTTCACGGAGGAGAAAGTCTTAACCCCTCTTTTTTTCTGTAGCATTTTCGGGTAAAAAGTATCCTATAACCACCTGGAGATACCCAGCTACCCGTGTACCAAAAATTATGTGGCTTCATCACGCTAAATCGGTTAAACGGATTTCAACTATTTTTGGTACACGGCTAGCTGGGTATCTCCAGATGGTTATAGGATACTTTTTACCCGACAATGCTAAAGAAAAAAAGAGGGGTTAAGACTTTTTTTCCTCCGCGAACGAAGTTGCGGCCGCCTTCTAGTTTACAAATACATTTATCGAACCAACATAATATACAGAGAGATACGGCTTAATTCTATAATACACAATTAAATTTATATTGCCAATAATCATTTAATTGTGTATTATAAAATTTTATATTACCTGAACTAGGGGTCCCCCTGTGATTCAGGCAAAAGGAAAGCCTAATATTTACTTAAAATTAAAAAAAAAATCTTAGTTCCACAAATTTTTCATTCCACGTCGGAACATATATGTACGATTTTTTTTTATTTGTTTGTACGTAAGGCACTTTTAAAAATATTATTCTATGCTAAATTCTAGGTCATTTTTCTTTCTCGGTTCAATCGGTTTCTCGGAATCGGCTCTAACGATTTAGATGATAATGAAATTTGGTGTGTCCCAGTCAGGGCTTGTAACCGGTTACAAATAAACCGGTATGTTATTTAGGTTATACCGGTTAATTATTTAGGTTACGTTCGAATTGATTTGGGAACTTTATTCGAAGCGCTCTCTAACCGGTTACTCCGTTGAAATAAAACAATTTAACGGATTATATCGCGTATATTATCTCATTTTAGATTCCGACGAATCGGCAGTAGTTTCCCGTTTTCGAACACGGTTACTCCGTGTTCGAAAACGGGATCAAGCCCGCTGTCGCGCCGATAGTCACGCAACGACAGTCAACTACATGCAATATTGAATCCTATACCATAGCAAGCTAACCAATCCTGTCTAAGCGAGAGTTATTCACCCTAGACTCCGCTCAAACGGAGGAACCGCTCTCTAACCGGTAAATGGATTTCGCTCCCTGTTTTGCGCTCCGAGATATTAACCGGTAAGAGCGAAGTTCTTGCGAGCGTAACCTTTATTATTGGTTAGGCTCTCAGAGTGTGGCTCTAACCGGTACGGAATATAAACCGGGTTACAAGCCCTGGACCTAGTTCAAATTTATCTACATAGATTTTGTCATCGACAAAACAGAAAATCGTGCACCCACAAAGCTCGGTCACCCAGTTTCTTGTTCAACTCACTTCAGCATCGTCCTCCTTTTTAACCTCCTCCTCTTTGACCTCCTCCAGCTCCACCTTAAGCTCCTGCTCTATGTTCTCTATGGTCTCTTCCGGTAATGGCGGCTCGGGCGGCAGCGGGGGGAGGGGCGGCTGCAATTTCGGAAGTTCTGTCAAAGTGTAATAGGTTGTTTACGTCAGACAACAAATTTTTGAATTGGGATGTTAACAATTGGGCACTTTCCTGTAATCAACATAAATGATGTCACGCTTGCAGTTAAATGTTATTTCTGAAAATATGTAGAGAGCATTCATGAATACTTATTTTAAGCTTTTGGTCATTTTAAAATGATCAACAACTAAAAATGAGGAGGCAATTTGACCGTATAGAATTATGACGTCATAAACCTTTTTTCCTTTCAAACTTCGTACTTTCAATCAATCAATCAAACAAAATATTCTTTATTCAAGTAGCCCTAGTTACAAGCACTTTCGAAATGTCAGTTACATGAGAGTGAATGTTTGCTGGGAGACATACAATATGATCCAACATTTGCTGCAAGGATTAGGGAAAAGCCAGAAAAACCTAATCAGATCATTTAACTTAAGAATAATATTATTGATAAAATCATCATTTTAAAAATTTAAATAAGCAATAAGATAAATCCCAAAAGGATTGTCAATAAACAATAAATAATCTAGAATGTGTCTGGAATAAAATTCTAAATGACAGAGTATATACAACAATTAAGATTAAAATAATAATAATACCTTAGGTATTCGTTAAAATAATTATTCATATACCTACATGACGCTATAATTTACATTAATCCCACGCGGCTTTATCATTCATGTTGTCTTGTGTGCTATAATAAGCTTTTCGTTTCACAATATTTTTGAATTTACCAATAGACAACTCACTTATGCTGCTAGGAAGTTTATTATAAAACCTCACACAGTTACCCATGAATGATCTCCTTATTTTATGGAGCCTAGTAGCAGGCACTGCGAGCTTATTTCTAGTATTAATATTATGTATATTACGGATTTTCTTAAAGTGGGTAATATTTTTATGTACATACATAATATTCTCATAAATGTATTGACAATGCACTGTCATTATATTAATGTCCTTAAACTTATCTCTAAGCGAGTCTCTATGGTTCATTTTATATATCGCACGAACAGCCCGCTTCTGCAGAACAAATATAGTATTAATCTCGGAAGCACTGCCCCATAGTAAGATGCCATACGACATAATACTGTGGAAATAACTGAAATACACTAATCGAGCCGTTATCACGTCTGTTAATCGACGAATCTTACTTACTGCAAACGCTGCAGAACTCAGTCTATTCGTGAGATTAGCAATATGGGGACCCCATTGGAGCTTAGAATCTAATGTTATACCGAGAAAGACTGTACTATTAACTAGTTCCAGTTCCTCACCTTTAACCTTTCTAACCGTTTTGACAGTTCATAAAAAGGAACTGATTTGATCTGTCAGTCAAGTACCCTATTTTTGATAACATTTTTTGTGTGTGTTATGGAACGATCTTACATGCTGCTGCTGACTATAGCGGCGATTAGGTCTCGCTAGCAGTCCGGCCCGTTTCATAAACGCTTATAGCTTGTATTACAAGCGGAAGTCTCGTTTTAATTAATATTGTTGGAAAGAGATTTCCGCTCGTAATACGAGTTACAAGCTTTTGGAAACGGATCCCAAGTAGCTATCGCAGACTTAGGATACATCATTGTTAGCAGGATAGCTCTTAAATCTCACTCATGTTTCGCGCTCGCTCGTGCTCGGTATCTAAACTTGTTTTCAATCTTATACACACCTATAAATGTAATTCTTCTCGGATAATAGGGAATATGCATGAATTTTAATTTTTGCTTTATCAAAAGCTCAATCATGTAACAAACAGTAGACAATTTTTTTTTCGCATAGCTATAAAAATAACCAAGATATAAGCCATCAAACATTTCATTCTATCTCTTTCTTGCAAAACAGAATTTAATATGGAGTTTATATGTCCGGAGTGCACTGTGACGTAACAGTGCACATCGGACCTCTCTGTCTAATTGCCAGTTTAAAATGCCTATATTATGCGTATTTCTTGGCCGATTTTAATTTGAATTTCACATTTTGAAATAATTTTTACAGCATTTTGATATTTAGTTAAAAAAAGCGATAAAAAAATTTCATGCATGTACCCTATTATCTACTTGTGTATTATGAAGCGCTCTAGTTCAGCACATACATATTGAAATGAAAAAAAAATACTTAACTTAAGACTAGAAAGCCTCGGATAATAGGTTTAACCTTTCAAGCGCTACAGTCGGTAAATCACCATCGAAAATTCGTGCTACTGACGCCAGCGTCGGCATATGCTGACCAAATATCATTGTTCAAACACTCCTAATAATAGCAATAATATAATAATAACAATAAATCATTCTACAATCACTATTTAATTTTTTAAGAATCTTTTTTTTTGCGGTGGCGTCTGGGTCACGTAGTATTACTTCGCTGCTCTTAAACGGTCAAAAGTTGGTGAAAAGGTTAAACGGGTATTTTCATTTTTATTTGAATATGTGTGTACCGAGGTTTGTCACGAACTGACGATTGTGTCAAATAGCATAGCATATGTTTCGTTAGAAAACTGAAGACTAGACGCTATTTAAATAATTTAAGTTTCATATAAACGTAAGGTTTAAAATAAAAGTGCCCACAAGCCCTCGCCTTATGGCTCGGCCTTCTAACCGGTATGACATTTCTTTAAGCTGTAATTACCTATGATATTTTCTTCTGTCGGCGTGTCCTGTGGCAGCGGTATGCTGTCCGGGTCAGTGACCTCGAGCACGGCGGGTTCTGGTATTTCCGGTTCCTCTGGCTCGGGGGGGAGGGGCGGTAGAGGGGGGTCCGGCTCGGAGGCAGAGGGCTCGGGGGGCGGCGATGGTTCTGGTGGCACTCTGGAAAAAGTCGATATGCTTATTTTGAGGGTGGAACATTTTGTAAATCCTGATGCTCAATCTCACATTTTTCGGCTTTGAAATTCATATTAAAATCTAGTAGGGCCTTCGTTCGCGGAGGCGAAAAAGCCATTACCCCTATTTTTTTCGCAGCGTAGTAGGGTTAAATGTTTCCTATAACCATCTGGAGATACCCGTGTATCAAAAATAGTTGAAATCCGCTTAGCCCTTTGATTTGATTTGATTATTTTATTTCACGATAAAAATTACATTACAAATTTGCTTAGTGTCAAAATTATATGAATTAATATCATGATGCTTTTGCCGTGATGAAGCCACAACGACACACAGCCAGCCACATACGAAAAATGCATACTTAATATTATAAATGCGAAAGTGTGTCTGTCCGTCTGTCTGTTACCTCTTCACGCTTAAACCGCTGAACCGATTTGGATGAAATTTGGTATGGAGATAGTTTGAGTCCCGGGGAAGGACATAGGCTACTTTTTATCCCGGAAAAGTACCCTTATCCGCGATAAACACATTTAAGGCAGACGAAGTCGCGGGCAAAAACATTTTTTCGTTTTCATACATAATATATCAATATTATAGTGTAAAAGGTCCGTTAGAGGTACACAAAGCTGTATTATCAAAACGACCATATTGTCGAAATGACCATATTATCGAAATGGCCATATTCTAGAAATGACCATATTGTCGAAATGACCATATATTCTGTTATGACACGGCTTGTCATCTCCATTACTTAAATGCTCTAAGCTTGTGGCGCATGTACTTACATGGTGTCTTCCACAACTTCCGTGGCCACCTCTTTCACCACTTCCGTGGCTTCCGGCACCACTTCCGGTTGAGCTTCGGGCTCCGGCGGCGGCGCTTCCGGTTCTTTGACGTCTTCCTTAACCTATCCAAGAAAGCTTGCTTTTATAATGGTAGCACCCAATTTAACCACGGTCCGTTCGTCAGCGAAGGAGAAGAAACATCATAACCCTCATTTTTTTGTTCAGCGTAGTCGAATACAAAGTATCCTATAACAATAACCATCTGTGGATGTCCAGCTACCCGTGCACCAAAAATAGTTGAAATACGTTTAGCCGATTTAGCGTGATGAAGCCACGACACATACAAACATACAAAAAAAAGCGGCGAAGTGCGAGTCGGACTCGCCCATGAAGGGTTCCGCAGCCGTTCATACAAAAAAATGGACTACAGATGAAAAAAAATACGATATAGGAAAAAAAAACACTAACAAAAGAGCGTATCTCCCCGGCACTTACGTCCTTTTGCTGAGAAGCGCAGTTTTTTGGCAATAAGTTAAAAACGGTATGTCCGATCATATTGAAAACAATTTTCGTTAAAAGTATTTATTAAGCTTTATATTTGTACATTTTTTCAAATTTTTTGAACATACCGTTTACAAAATAAAGGGGTGGGGACACGATTTTTGCTACTTTCGGAGCGAATATTTCGGAATATGTTTTTTTTTAGAAAGCTCAAAGTATTTTTAGAAGAACTGTCGAAATATGTGCCTCACATTGATATGTGCTGAAAAAATTTTTTTCTGGTTCGGTTACATGCATGGAGTGGCCCCCCTAGAAATATATATATATCTTTTATTTAACTATCAAACTAAGTAGCTGTTTACACACGACATCTATGCTCCAAATTTCATCAATGTACATCTTTTTGATTTTGGGTAAAATGCCTGTGACACAGGGACGGACAGACAGACAGACATGACGAATCTATAAGGGTTCCGTTTTTGCCATTTTAGCTACGGAACCCTAAAAATGAAGATTTAGTGACCTTCAAATAGGCCGTTACAATAATTTTATTGAAAACTAGATGGTGTCCGTAACTTCGTCAGCGAAGGAGAGAAAAAGTCATAACCTCTCTTTGTTTTCAGCATAGTCGGGTGAAAAGTATCCTATAACCATCTGAAGATACCTAGCTATCCGTGTACCAAAAAAAGTTCAAATCCGTTTAGCCGATTTGGCGTGGTGCAGCCACAATGACACATACAAACATTGACCTCCATAATAGTCCACTATAACAGTTTCTTTGAAAATATCTTTAATTTACAGATATTTAAAAAATTACAACTTCATAAAAGTATACAAAAGATTGATTACCTTATGGTCCTCAGGCTGTATGACCTTTATTTCCGGTGTAGGGAACTTCACTTCCGGGAACGCTATCTTCACCTCTTCCGGTTGCGGTGTCGGCTCTTCCACCGTTACTAGTTCCGGTACATCTTCGTCGGTAACCTGTTAACAAGATCAGATTAATTTACGCGATTGCGTCCGAATATAAGGGTTCTTATTATTATTCAATATTTATTATTGTCATAAGTTACGTGTTGTACAATCCATACTAATATTAAAAATGCAAAAGTGTGTCTGTCTGTCTGTTACCTCTTCACGCTTAAACCGCTGAACCGATTTAGAGATAGTTTGAGTCCCGGGGAAGGATATAGGCTTACTTATTAATCCGAAAAAATAATTTTATCCGCGATAAAGGAATTTAAGGCGGACAAAGTCGCGGGCAGAAGCGTGTATCAATATAAAAAGTAAAATACAAAATATAAATACATTGTAAAACCTAACCTAGGCGCAGGGCCCAAGCTACCGGTGGTTAGGGCTGCACAGAGAGGAACCTCCTGACAATGCGGGCCGTGTCCAGGATTACTGCCTTTTGCATCTGACCCTTGATTCAGCCATCTAGCGAGAGTCTCTTAATATGTTGGTGGAGAAATATTATTTTACTAGACAGTGCTTCTTCGTTCGCTGAGGGGAAAATTCATAAACCTTCTTTTTTTCGACAGTGTATTCGGGTAAAACGTATCCTATAACCATCTGTCGATACCCAGCTACCCGTGTACCAAAAATAGTTGAAATCTGTTTGTCCGATTTGGCGTGATGAAGCCACAACGACACACACAACCATAAAAGAAACGATTTAGAGACCTCCAAATAGTCCGTTACAATCATTAACACGCTTTTATTAGGTCGACCTATAAGTAACTAGCTATGTAGTGGAATCTAAGGTAACTAATTTAACCATCTTCCAAGGATCGTAGCGTCATGAAAATTGGCAGCTGATGACAATACAATAATATAGTACTGTCGGAGTGGTCTGATGATGGAGCCGGATGATATGAACTGGAACTTCATGATGGGACATCGTATCATAGCTGTGTTTGGATTTGTTAGAAGTCTTGTAAAGCGTGTTTTTCTAGTTTTTTTAAACTATTAATTTATTTTCTTGTAAATATCTTCAATGTACAGACATTTCATTTTTACAACTTTATAATAGTATAGAGATGTTATAGGAAGCAAACGAGCAGACGGGTCGCCTGATGGTAAGCGATCACCGTCGCTCATAGACACTTGCATCACCGGAGGAGTCACGAGTGCGTTGCCGGCCTTTCAGGTGGGAGTAAGCTCTTTTCTTGAAGGCTTGAAGGTAGCATCGGTCCGGAAATAATGCCGGCGACAATGTATTCCACAGTTCTGTCATGCGAGGCAGGAAATTTCTCATCCCCCACACATAAATCTTTTGTACGCCGCGAGCTACGGGGAGAATCAGATTGCTTGCAGCTCGTGGAGCAATTAGTTACATATTATGTTCCAGAAGTCCCTCGAATTGCTCTTAGACCCCGTGCACGCGCCTTGCTGGCAGTACCTGCGGCTTGCACCGTTTCGCATCGGAACTCCCGCTCCTCCGTGCTCAGACGCTGCTAAATGCGCTTCTGGTATTAAGGCGACGCATCGCCAAACAATCAATTGAAAAACATGGTTTGCGCCCCGTTCTCTGATTGGTCCACAGCGGACTGAGGGGGGACTGATTGCATACAAATACGCGCCAGCGCAAGCTTATATCATAAGGCCGTAAACGACAAAACGGCTTTTTTCCGTTTCAATTAAAAAATACAATTTTTTTTTAAAAATCCAACTGACAAACGAAAGTTCATATTTAGACTAATGTACTAAGATAATTTAGAGACTTACATTGGTCTGGTTAGCCTGTAAAATCAGAATCTCTGTTTTAAAAGAGGTTTCTTTGATATTGTTTTCTCTGTTATAAAAGTTAAAGAATCGTGTTTCTGCTACAGTCAAAATGAAGTCGAAATGAAGAATCAGATTATGAAATATCACTTTAATATGTTTTGTAATGGCTGATAAATGTTAAGATCTCTGACATCAAAACAAGGTACAATCACATAAAACAAAGTACATACTTATTTAGACAAATACAATACTTAAATACATAGAAAACATCCAAGACCCAAGTACATACATTCGTGCTCATCACACAAACACTTGCCCTGGCCGGGATTCGGACCCGGGACCGCCAGTTTCGTAAGCCGTCGTGCAACCAACTTAGTCAAACGTGTCGTCTTAGATTATCTAAAAATTTAAGATAATAAGACACTCGATTAGGTTACCGTTCAAACCAAATAAAGCTAAATCTAAATCGGACTGGATGGAAGGTAGCCTCACGCTCGCATTTCAATCTCTGCCCCCCCCCCCCTCCCTCTCTTCTCGAAGACTCAGATAAACGGTCGGCCTGTAAATACCAAATTACTCACCGTTACTTCTTCTACCGGCTCTTCTTCTGGAGCTTTTTCTTCTTCTATGGGCTGCACCTAAGTGAATTGTCTTTCATTAGTCATAGAGAAAAGGTCTTTCTTACGATATTGGCGCTCTCGTCTACGTGGAACCCTATAACTTATCTTTTGCAATAATGTAGTCTAGCACAGAGTGGATAATTTTATAAAGTAAAACGGAGTCTACTGAATCCCTACGATCACTTAGTTTTTACATATTCAAATGTTTGCAGGAGATAGGTTCTCACCTCTACTGGAGCCGGCTGGACGTCTTCTTTTATATCTTCGACTTGCATCGGGGCATCTTCTTCATCCTTCTTAAATGGTGGCTTCTCAATCGCCCTAGAACCAGACAGAAGGTTAGAGTCTGTTCGGAACGAGAAGAGTCGTGGCATAAACCGGAACTAACATTATTAATTTTACATTGCAATCGAACCTTAGACACCTATCTTATAAAATTTAAACAAACTTCTGTTGATTGTATGTCATTGTGTATTTTTATATACAAAAACAGCAAGGTTTATGTTTAAAATAATGTCGAAACGTGGTAAAACCGTGCATAGTTCAACAAGAGAAATTATGTTTAACTAGCTTCTGCCCACGACTTCGTCCGCCTTAAATTCGTTCATCGCGGATAAGGGTATTTTTCCGGGATAAAAAGTAGTAATTTTGGGCTATTTAGACTCATCTCGTAGTTGACAGAGAAAAGTACGATCGGCAATGAAAGTTTTTCTCAAAAATGTTTATTTACTTTCACCTGTCCCGTTGTCTGTCAATCTGTAATCAAATCTTGCAAGTTAAATTTGATCCACTTCCCGGTTTCCGATTGGGCTATAATTTTGCATACTAATTATGTAAGTTCGGTGACAATGCAATAGTATGATACTATCGAGCTGATCTAATGATGGAGCAGGAAGGTAGTCATAGAAACTCTGTAATAAAATAATGCAAATCTACAGAGTTTGAGCTCTTTAGAATCGTCTCGGTGAGAAGTTGATGGATGTTCAATGAAAAGTACAGTCAGCGATAAAAGCTTGTCACAAAAATGAAATTTTAGACAGAGACTTACCTTATAATGAAGACTTTTTTCCAATATGTTTTTGATAGTAAACTTATTCATCCATGGATTGAATAACCTAATATAAAAGTTTGCCTGTGTGCGTGGGTGAACATTTATATGTGTGACATACCTAGTGTTCGTCTTATGCATGGTAGCGACGGGCGGTATGTGGAGATCGATGTCCCGGAACGCATACACATCTTCCGCCTTTATCTCTATATCGTCTATGTCCACTGCTGGAGCGGGGAGCGAGACGGGTGATGGCACGGTCGTATTCGCTGGAAAGAGACAGATGTATAACGGTGTGATACAATTTAAGAACAATTGTATAAGTGTTCATGAGCTGCGGCATAAAGGGGTGTTTTCGGTGCTGAGTTCGTTTTTATATTATTTCTAATATTTTAATACGAGTTAAAACGGAATAGAATTAACGACATAGTATCAACTTTTCATATCTAATTTTAAATGGCAACGCTTTTGGATTTAACGCACGATTAACACCTACTGAAGATTGAATGAGGGTTTTTTTTTCAAATGGAAATATCACCAGTTGGCGCCACCGTGACGTAAGGTCTAATTGACAAGAAGCGTCAACGTCCACAAATCACAGCACAAGATTTTGACACTTCTTGTCAATTAGACTTTACGTCACGGTGGCGGCTAACTGGTGATATTTACATTTGAGAAAACCCTCATTATATAGATACTACAGAATATATTCATTTTACATGTTAACACAACAGACAACTTGACATGGCTTTCTCTTACTTCCGTGGATACAATTTAGGTATCAAGCACCAGTAATGGAAATTACATCTGACGGCGTTACTCTAGAAGGTCCGTACAAATTTAATCATATGCCTTTTGGCTTAGCAAACGCGTCTGACCACATTTGGTATTCTAAGTGGTCTGTTCAAATTCAAACGTATGATTTTTGACTTAGCTAATGCCTCAGCCGACTTTTAAGACATTGCATATATAAATGTACAGTCAAAGGCAAAATACAGACCAATAGTTACAAAATATGTACACACCAACTCTATGGCATAGTAATAAGTTTTGAATAAGAAAAGCCACAGGAGCATTTCCTAAGCCAAAGGCATACGCAAAAATTCGTAGTTGCCGTCTTTAGTAACAAAAGCTAAGAAGCGGACTACAGTCAAGGACAAAGATAAATCAACACCACAAAATCTCAAAAATACACTCGAGAGCAAGTTTCTGGTCACCCTTGCCACTAGTTTTATTTACATAAAATACTATTCATTGCAATACCCAATTGTATCAGCAATTTCCGCGATCTTATCATAAAAATACCCCTATCCGAAAATGACTATATTAGCGTTATCTCGCTCCATTATCCTCTTTGTGTCATGGGTTGTTACGAGTCCAATTTAAATCTGAAAACATTATTTTTTAATGTTATATTTACAATTTAGCTGTAAAATTTAATAAAGACCTTGGCAGGTTTAAAAATCTTTCCAAACCTGCACAATTTTTTTTGGAAATATGATGGTATTTTACCGACACGAAATTTTTGCTCTCGAGTGTATTTATGAGATTTTGTGGTGTTGATTTATCTTTGTACAGTCAAGGGCACCAATATGTATACACAACAAAGTTCAAAAATATGTATACAGGCCTTATTATTATAGCAGTGAGGTTTATGGATACATATTTTGGAACTTTGTGTGGATATTTATCTTTGCCCTTGTCTGTACTCCGAATCATTCAGCTTTTGTTACTTAAGACGGTCACTACGAATTTTAGCGTATGCCTTTTGGCTTAGAAAATGCTCCGGCGGCTTTTTTTGCTTACCATTGACGAAAGCTTTGCTTACCTTTGAGTTGTTGCTCTATCTGCACCAGCTGACTCTTGATGTGTTCGATGGCGGCGTGCTTGTTGTCGTGGGGGCTGGTGGAGCCTGGCTTCTCTAACAGCATGGACAGGGTCGGGGCGCCGGCGGATGGTGATATTGTTTCTGGTAATACTTATAATGGATAATACTTATCGCATTGCAAATTTAAATACACAATATTCTTATTTCAATTACATTAGCGGTCACTCACGCCTTAAAAGCCAATTACTGCTGGAGCATTAATTGCAAGGAGGAATAAATATAGTGCATTAATTTGAAAAACAATAAAATATAATTTTTGACCTGCAAATAGTTTTTTTTTATTCCCAATCATTTCAGTGTGCCGCTCGTAGTACAAGCTTTGTTTAGTTTGGGACTTGATAGAATTATGTAAGAACTAAACGGCGCCTGCAACTTCGTTCGCGGAGGAGAAAAAATCATAACTCCTCTTATTTATTCAACGTAGTCGGGTAGAAAGTATTCTATAACCATCTGGAGATACCCAGCTACCTGTGTACCAAAAATAGTTGAAATCCATTTAGCCGATTTTGCGTGATTAAGCCGCAACAACACATGCGAACATAAAAAAAGCCCATAAAAATATTTTTTGCTTTGGTGACCTTCAAATAGTCTCTTAAAATAGTTTTTTATTTGAAATATCTTCAATGTATAGACATTTCATTTTTACAACTTTAAAATAATATAGATGTGGTTATATTAGTATCCTCTAAGTTTGAATGAAAAACGTGTTCGAATCGTACCGTCCTCTTGCTTTCGTGTTAGAATGTGTTTGAGTGAGTAAGATGGCGCCATAGGAACTTCGAATTTTGAGTTTCGGAGTAGCCCCTCAAGTTTAGGTTAAGCCTCAGTTTACCCAATATATGATCATGGTATTAACTTACCGACCACAGTAGCCGGGTGGGGGATATGTTGCGGAGTCGTAACCACCGGGGATGACTTCAATAGAGACGTCAGCAACGGTGAAGACGGTGGTGGCGGCGTCGCTGCAATTACAAAAACAATGAATAAGGTAAGTAACTATCTATATCAGTAACCAAAATAAAATGATCCCACACTGCGCACATTTTGCTTAGGAGCAGGGCTCTGCTAACACTGGATTTTAATAGATACGGCCTCGGTGCGCGAGTCCGACGCACACTTGACCAGTTTTTTTGCTATATGCCTACCGTGTAAGTGAGTCGGATGTGGTAAAAGCTGATGCTGTTCTTGTTAGAGTTTTGTAGCAAAGGTTATCAATGAGATCCTATTAGAATCTCTCCGTATATCTATCTGTTTGTCCGTCAGTCTGTCTGTCTCTCTGTCTATCTATCAATGGACTTTTTTGAACCGTGATACTTGAACATAGATATACACAGAAAACTGATACAGGATTGGTATTATAGCTGCAAAAAAAAGTTATTGTATAACTGAAAGAGCTTGACCTCGAACACAAACAGCGCCCCTCATCTGTCTGTCTACACTGGATTCTTCAGTATTTTGACCTTCCGAGAGGCCGACAATTAAGAAGAGCTGATAGTGACAGGCACAGTTGAAGGGAAGAGACCCAGAGGCCGTAGCCCTAAACGATGGGTAAACCAGGTGTCGGAGTGCCTTGACATGCCGGTTAATGCAGCCCTTCAACAGGCCACCCATCGACCTTCATGGAAGGGAATACTCGCTAGACTACGTCGGTGAATTTACGATTCTCAGCATTGAGGGATCGATTGAGGAGGAAGAGGTTCTTGAAATTTAGTTCGCGGACGAGAAAATGTCATAACCCACCTTTTTTTCGTCAGAGTAGTCGGGTAAAAAGTATTCTATAACCATCTGGAGATACCTAGCTACCCGTGTACCAAAAATAAGCCGATTTGGCGTGATGAAGCCGCTATGACACATACAAACATACAAAATATATTTTTTTCGATTCAGTGACCTTCAAATAGTCCGTTACAATATTTTCTTTGAAAATATCTTCAATGTACAGACATTTCATTTTTACAACTTTATAATAGTATAGATATACATACACGGAGCGCTCTGATTGGGCTGCGCCGGCGGCCGCCACGTCCGCTCCGCGCGCGCGCGTCTCTCCTCTCGCTCCTTCAACCAAGCGGCGCGTTTTGCTGTCTCTCTCTCGCGCGTCCGCTTGGCCGTCTCAATGGCGGTCCATAGCTCGCGTACTCGGTCTTCGGAGGTCGCCGGGTTACGGACTTCAGCTATTTCGTTCTGGAATCAATGGAAAATTTCGGCTTACCATGTAAGGAACAAAAGGATATTCGACAAGTAATTAAATTAATTAAATTGATGGAATGATAAAAAATAAAACCGGCCAAGTGCGAGTCGGACTCGCGCACCGAGGGTTACGTACAAATTTTTACTTAAATGAAATTTATTCACAGGAATATATGGTATATAAGGTCTTACAAAATAGTATCATGGTTCCTTGTATATTCTACCGTTAGGAATGTGAAAACTTGGTTTAACTGTGTATAGAATTATTGCGCGGTATAATTCTTATATTTAAGTTAATTAAAATTAATATTTATTCATACAACATTATTATCATTGTCATTATTCAATAAAACTTCGTCACAGGTGGACACGGGTGGACACCCGTGTCCACCTGTGACCATGGAAAGCTGAAAAGCTTCCGAAACGTCGGGAACTAAAATGAGATAATATACGCGACATAATCCGTTAAATTGTTTTATTTCAATGAGTAATAATCGCGGAAACAGAAGAAAATAAAAGTAAATTATTTACAGCATTATCTATTTCAAACATAATTATTATTTACAACCAATTATTATCCTTACAATTATTGAGTTTTTCTTTAAAAAAATCGTCTATTGTGTAATATGCCTTTTCAATAAGCTCTTCTTTTAATTTTGTATTTAGTTTACATCTAAGGCTTTGAGATCTTCTGATAAGATATTATATATCTTAGAGGACATACCCAATATGCTATTTCGGAGCAATGCCGTTTTGCCAGCAACGATTCAAATGTTATGCCTGTAACGTGAACTTTCAGAGTTTGATCTTATTTTCAGTGGAAATAAATTTGGATTTGATTTGACAAAAACGGCTACCTCGTAAATATAGAGACTAGGTAGTGTCAAGATCTTCACTTCCTGAAAGTATGACTTGCAACTATCAGTTTGCTTTAGGTTACAAATGGCTCGGATACATTTTTTTTGGGCAACAAAAACTAGTATTTTATTTGTAGAGTTGCCCCAAAAGATTAAACCATATCGCAGAATTGATCCT
The DNA here is from genome assembly GCA_905404275.2 of Hedya salicella. Taxonomy (NCBI): domain Eukaryota; kingdom Metazoa; phylum Arthropoda; class Insecta; order Lepidoptera; family Tortricidae; genus Hedya; species Hedya salicella. Next base: position 3,890,733 of record FR990120.1, read on the forward strand.
ATATGCCCATGGTAAGCCAGTAATGCCGTTTTAGGATCCGATAATTTTGCAATTCTCCTGAGCGCAAAAACAAAATTGTTTATTCGTGTGCATAATGATTCCGTGTGTGCTTTCCAGTTCATATGGTTATCTATGTGAATGCCCAAGAATTTGGCTATATCTGTGTGTTCTATATGTTTATCGTTATATTTAATATCAAGATTGATTGAATTTGATTTATATAGATAGAATTGCATAATTTTTGTTTTGTCAACGTTTATTTTTAGTCTATTTACTAGTAACCAATTAATGATAGTCGTGAGAGTATAATTTATGTCATTCTCATAAGCAAGTTGTCAGATTTATGTGGGCTGACCATGTTTATAAATATTCCAAATTTAAAATAACATAAGTAGTTTTTGGGCTATGGCGCTTTAATAGTCGGACAGACACAGACAGACAGACATACAAACAAACAGACAGACAGACAGAGAGAGTCGCACCATAAGAGTTCCTTTTGTACCTTTTTGGTATGGAACCCTAAAAACGAAAAACAGCTAAACGGATTTAAAAAATTTTTGGTTCACAGGTAGTTTGGCGACCACAAATGGTTATAGGATACTTTTTACTCAACTATGTTGAAAGAAAGAGGGTTATTTGTCTCGTCCACTGAGAAAGTTGCGGGTATCTTTTATTATTATTATATTTTAACTAGAAGGCGCCCGCAACTACGTTCGCGGAGGAGAAAAAGTCATAACCCCTCTTTTGTCTTTAGCATAGTTGGGTAAAGAGTATCCTATCATTTGGAGATATCCAGCTATCCGTGTACCAAAAATAGTTGAAATCCGTTAAGCCGTTTTGACGTGAAGAAGCCACAACGACACTTAAACACATTTCATTTTTACAACTTTATAATAGTACTAGCTTCTGACCGCGACTTCGTCCGCCTTAAATTCGTTTATCGCGGATAAGGGTAATTTTCCGGGATAAAAAGTAGCCTATGTCCTTCCCCGGGACTCAAACTATCACCATACCAAATTTCATCCAAATCGGTTCAGCGGTTTAAGCGTGAAGAGGTAACAGACAGACAGACACACTTTCGCATTTATAATATTAGTATGGAATGGACTAGTATGGATAGATGAAAATGTGCATGTGATATTGATGAATTTATTGGCAGCCAGTGACCACTCCTGCAGGGTATTGTTGGTTATGAGTCCCTTATCTGTATGGGACCAAAACCATACAAACCTTGATCTGTTCATACTGTCGGTTCATATCAGCCACCGCCTCCTGAATCTCTGAGATACGCTCCTGTGTGAGTCGTTTGAGAATGCTCTCTTGCGGGGTCTCCACCGCACCCTCCGAGCTGCGCTTCTTGCGTTTCGGAGTCTCAACATGTTCCAGCAGAACTCCATATTGCGCTGCACAGCTGTACAAGAAAATATCGAGTTATTGCAGTGTTATTCAAATTCTGGCAAAATTAAATACAAAGTTTCTCATATTACTTAGAAAGATAATCACTAGAAAAAAACGGCAAAGAGCTTGTTGGACCATGCTCAGTGTATGGTTCTGCAGCCGTTCATAAAGAAAATGCGATATAAAAAAGTGCACTAACAACAGAGCGTATCCCCACGGCACTTACGTCCTATAGTTGGGAAGCGCCGTTTTTCGGCAATAACTCACATACGTGCCCCCCATATTTTTTATTTCATTATTTAGCCATCAAACCAAGTAGCAGCCTACACACTAGCAAGACACCTATATTCCAAATTTCATCAATGTACATCTTGGAGTTTTTGAATAAAATGCCTGTGACATATGGAAGGACGGACGGACATGACGAAACTATAAGGGTTCCGTTTTTGCCTACAGAACCCTAAAAAGCGATATGTCCGTGAATCAACTTTCTTTTGTTGTTATTCCGCCTTGTAACTCTGAAGAAAATAGTGACAGGGTTACTTACAAAATTGCTAATAATCTAGGTTATTAATATGACACATTGGGCTCAGTGGGTTGCACAATGGCCTACGAAGCAGTTCCGGGTTTGAATCCCAGCCAGGGCAAATGTTGTGATGAAAATGAATGTTTGTTCTTGGGTCTTTGATTTTTCTATGTATGTAAATTATAATAGTAAAATGTATATCGTCGCATAGTACCTATCATACAAGCTTTGCTTAGTTTGGGACTAGGTTGATTTGTGTAAGCTTGTCAGTGTTATTTATTTATTTTTAATATACTAACAAGATGGGCTCTTGAAAATTGGACCTATATTGGCCAAAAAAATTTACTTTTGTTGACTTTTATAGTTTTAGAGTACCACAGAAGACGTAACCATGGCATCAACATACAGAAAGAAAAATTAATAGTTAAAAAAACACTAGAAAACACGCCTTACAAGAATTTTCTAACAAATCCAAACAGAGCTATGATACAATGTTCCATCATAAAGTTCCAGTTCATATCATCCAGCTCCATCATCAGATCAGTTTGACAGTACCATATTCTTGTATTGTCATCAATTTTCATGACGCTACAATCCTTGGAAGATAGTTAAATTAGTTACCTTAGATTCCATTACATACTTAGTTACATATGTGAAAGAGAAAGTGTGTTAAAAATATTGACCCTTATAATAGTAAGTTCATTTATACAGACATATAACGTGGGATACCTTTCTATAATTTACAACACATTTGTTTTGTAGTAACTAGCATGGAGAACATAAAAACTGTGTTTATTATTTTTTATAATTTGTAAATTTTATATTAGAGTGAAACTACAAAATAAAAATAGTAGTCCGCGGCAGAAGATAAACAATAATAAAGATTTGTTTGTGTACAAAATTTAGCATCACAATATTTTGTATACTATTATTTTTAGTTCCAATCCAACATATTAACGACTAATCTCTATTATTAAATATTAAGATACAACCTAAATCCTCAAATATACAAAATACAGTGTATACTAATATGTTACCTTTTTTGCGAGTACCAATCTGCTGGTCTATTCGGTTCTCCCACAGTTTTCAGGGCTCTGGACACAGACATCCAGTTCTGGTCGCCGCTCCTGACCACAGCTGATGCCAGACATAATTGTTCCCTTACGTTCCAAGTATCTAAAGGAATCCTTTTCAATTGAAGTCTCTCTTGTATGGAACTCATTTTGAGGTTATAATCCTTTGATGATGTTTTTGATTCAATACACGAATTAGATTGAGAGCGAGTCACATTTTATGGGTTCAAATTAATTCACTAAAATCACTACATGATAGCTAAAAGCACATTTTTATTTATTACGCCACAAACAAATAAAAATCGAAAGAACAAAGCTCCAAGCTTAACCAGGATTGTTTGAGATACGTACAAAAACGCTAAGTTCTAGACGACGATAATATAATGTCCAAATTATTAACATGTTGGCTGCATTGATTTTCATTCGCCGCCGTATCAATGCACGGCCATTTTGTCCGCTTGTTGTGTTCGCGTTTCAATTTCTCGTCTTGTTCTCCTCATCTCTCCGTGTATTGGACTACAATTTTAAGATTCTGTGGTTATTATTTTGTTTTGGCGCTTGAAATATTTTATTTCGAAATGTAATGTGTTTGAATGAACGTATAATTAATGAGATATCGTGTTTAACCGATTAAGGTACGGCTATTTTCTTTTTATTCAGTTGTTTATTAGGTTAGGCTGACGATGATTATTCCACATCAAAAGTAAAACCACCTTTGCCGAACACCATATAAGAAATGTTTATACAGTGCTTCGTATTTCTTGGTATATCATTGGATAGTGTAGATAACATTAAGTTACAGTTTATACGCTACTGAATATAACAGTTTAATAAGTATATCTCAGACTAATTAATATTTTTTCAGTATGTGGGATGTGAAAGCCTGTCGCAGCTGCCTGACAGTGAAGGGCAAGCTGGAGAAGATTGGTGATGCCTCTAAGAGGCAGTATTCCGCAGTAACAGGACTTCAGGTACTAACTATAATGCTGCCTGCTAATAATAAGTTCAATAACTGTAGTCAGAAAGTTAAAAAAAACTGTGTCTTATTTAATTTGAGCAAGATTACTTTACATTTCACCTTTTAGCAGAGTTATTGCATTAATCGTAAGCATGGCAGAATGAGAGGCAATACAATACATATTGGGACGGTCCCTTATTCCAGCACTGAATCGCCTCACTTTTGTGAACATACCTTTGTTGAATTGTCCTATAGATTTTCTACAGACATTTAAACAAAAATGTTTCCATTCTGCATGGTGGAAACGCTCAAATAATGACCTGGGAGCTTTGTGAGAGGATTTAGCAAATGTTTTAAATAATTTAGATCCCATTGAGCACAAATACAAATATAATAAGCATAATTTGTAATTTTTCAAGAATTTCTAAGAGATTCTTTTGAAATGTTAAAATTGACATGAATTTTAGATCTCGGACAGCGATGGATACCCGAGCTACTTCTGTATGGAGTGCCGCCACGACATTAGGAAGACTCTGGCGTTCCGGAGGAAAAGCAGACGCGCGCATTTCGTGTTGAAGGAAATCATGGCTGTTAGGAAACAGGTTGAATGACTTATTTTACTTATGCTTTTGTTTATAACTTAAAGTCCGGATCTCAGTCCAGGGATGTTTCGGATGCTGCTTTTTTGTCATGCATATATTTGAACGCCCCCATTTGCGGACACAACACAATTTTATCATAAATGTGAAAAATTGAGTATGAAAATTATTCATAATCATAATCATTTATTGTGTGAGGAATTCGGGTCAAGTACAGATGTAATAACAGTTGCACAGAGTAGGTATAGTATTTCTTTTACATTTCTGTTCAACAAACCATATTATCGTTATCATGCACGGAATTTCAGTCCCCTGCTGTATCTTGACGACAATATCGTGTCTGTGAACGATTAATTATAAAAGCAGCTATAACTATTTAAATTTTCAGGTGACCTTCAGTGACATAGTCACAGTGAACCGGAAGAGGACAAACCTAGAATCGTCTCTAGGTTACTGGGAGCCTCACAACAACGCCTGCTATCTCGTCGCCAATCATGAAGGCCAGGAGAACCAGGAGGAGGGGATGCAGAAATATAACCTGGAGTCGCCCAAATATTCCAAGTCGTATAGGTCAGTTGGCTGTCGATAATACATTTGCCACGCCACGAAATAGACGCTTTAATTATTTATCGTTGAACAACACGATATTGTCGTAACGACAAAATTGTATTGAGTTACTTTTATATTGTCGTTAACGATAACATCGTTATCGTAGGCAGAAATGACCCAGGATTTACGCTAGGGCCTTTTACAATTTCTGTGTCTGTCACAGGGCTCTAACTCTTAAACGGTAAAAATGAAATTTAAAAAATATAAAGTAGACAAATTAAAGGGTATGAGTACAGTTAAGGGCAAAGATAAGTAAACAACACAAAATCTCATAAATATATATCCAAACCTTATTTGACGACCGGTTTAGCTCAGTGGGAGTAACGTTGCCTGCAAAGCTGGGGTCCTGGGTTCAAATCTCGGTAAGGGCAAATATTTGTGTGATGAGCATAAATATTTGTGCCTGAGTCTTGGATGTTTTGTATATAAGTAATACATAGAAAACATCCATATCTATTAAATATATCGTCGTCTAGTACCCATAACACAAGCCTTATTGAGCTTACCATGGGACTAGTTGGACTTGTGTAAAAATTGTCCCATAAATTTTATTATTATTACCATGACAGTAGAGTTGGTGTATACATAATTTTGTAACTTATAGTGTATTTGCCCTTGGCTGTACGATACAAGAGACGTGTTTTCTCGTACGGTGGTATGGAACTCTACGTGCGCGAGTCTAAATCGCAATTTGACCGGCTTCTAACCTCATGAATGAATGAATGAATTTAGCATTTATTCACTGGAACATATGGTTACATAAAGATCTTACAATAAAATGTGGTATTATTTCCCATGATATGTTCAACCCAAGTACGGGCATGTGAAAATTAATCAGATGCACTACTAGAAATTCTTTTCGTCCAGGACAGTTCAATATCTATACTATTATAAACTTGTAAAAATTAAATGTTAGTATGTGTCGTTGTGGCTTTATCACGCTAAATCGGATAAACGGATTTCAACTATTTTTGGTACACGGGTACCTGGGTATCTCCAGATGGTTACAGGATACTTTTTACCCGACTATGCTAACGAAAAAAAGAGGGGTTATAACTTTTTCTTCTCCGCGCACGAAGTTGCGGGCGACTTCTAGTCTATTATAAAGTTGTAAAAATTAAAAATTCGCGGGCGCCTTCTAGTTAGATAGTAAAATTGGCTACTAATAATTTATACAGTCAATATTTTTTTTTTATAAAATTGGATTCTAATAATTTATACAATGTAAATTCTTATAAACTACTTATGTATTATGTTTACATTAAATAAAAATCAAAATTATGAAATAAATAAATAGGTATCATTCCAACAAATTCATATGCAATAGTTAATGGTGTAAATTATAATTATAAGTACATCGGTGTTCTATTAAGTTCTGTTTATTTTATTAATGTTTTTTACTTCACAGCAAACATCTGGTTGAAATCAAACCCGAAGTAGTTGAAACGTTAAACAAACCTATTGAGATACCAGTTGAACCCATCGTAACCAAGGAAGACAACGATGATAATGATACATTTAACAACGACATACCAACCAATGACTATTTAGAACCGGAAGAACCAGAAATTGATATGAATGATGTTTTCAAAGATCTCGCTGAGAGTGAGCACCAAAGTGACGATGATAAAGAACCGAAACCTAATGACGAAAATAATGATGACTTGAATCTCGCTGGGAGTCAGTTTTCGATTACAACTCTAGTCGACACGTTAAGCGCGTTTGATATAAAGGTGACCTTAACCTTAATCTATACTATTATGAAGTTGTAAAAATGAAATGTCTGTACATTGAAGATATTAAAAATAAGATTGTAACAGACTATTTGGGGGATTTTTTGTATATTTGTATGTGTCCTTGTGGCTTCATCACGCCAAATCGGCTAAACGGATTTCAACTATTTTTAGTACACGGGTAGCTGGGTATCTTCAGATGGTTATAGGATACTTTTTACCCGACCAAGCTGTCGAAAAAAGAGGGGTTATGACTTTTTCTCCTCCACGCACGAAGTTGCGGGCGTCTTCTAGTCTATTATAGTTGTAAAAATGAAATTTTTGTACATTGAAGATATTTTCAAAAAAATGATTGTTACGGACTATTTGGAGGTAACTAAAACGAAAAATACTTTTTTTGGATTATTTGTATGTTTGTATGTGTCGTTGTGGCTTCATCACGCCAAATCGGCTAAACGGATTTCGACTATTTTTAGTACACGGGTAGCTGGGTATCTACCGATGGTCATAGGATACTTTTTACCCGACCAAGCTGTCGAAAAAAAGAGGGGTTATGACTTTCTCCTCCGCGCACGAAGTTGAGGGCGTCTCTAGTCTATTATAAAGTTGTAAAAGTGACAAGTCTGTACATTTAAGTTTATTTATAAGGCCTATTCACGTTTAAAACTACAGTTGTATAATAATAATTGCCGCCAGTAAAACTCGGAAACCCGATTTTTGTACAAGATGTGTGTCGGAAACGGATTTTTGACATTGTATTTCTAAGAAACAGGGAAGATATTGAATGAAAATTCTGATTTATAATTCGTTATTTTGCAAGTTGCTCCCCCAAATTTTAGAAGCACTGAATATTTTTATTGGATTTACATCATAAAAACTATCATTTCGCACCAAAATAGTATTATTATTTTAGTGTAGTCAACACCCCTATTTCATGCATGTACCGTATTTGTGGACTAATAAAGTTTTTTTCATTCAGGCTTTAACCCTAGAACAACAGAAAATAAAGATCGAACTACGCAGAAAGGATTACCCGTTCGTGCATGCTCTCTACAAATGTTCTATGTGCTTGACTGTACATAAGACGATGAAAGAGTTGCTGGATCATGTTGCCTACCATAACAAGGTGAGTGACGTCATCAGTTTTGGAGTATTGGAATATTTTAGTAGAGAAATATTGGAAATTGTCATCACTATTCTACATCCGAGTAAAGATGGATCTAATCTTCGAGTCAGAGAGGGGCCGGGAGGGGGGGGGGGGGGGCTCACTAGCTTGGAAGGGGGTCATGACCTCTACGACCAGAGTATTTGTATGAAATGGACAGGCGGCACCATTAAAATCACTTCCTATCGTAACAGTTTCGCCAGGTTGCGTGACGTCACTTCGAAATTGGGATCATCGAAAACGACTCCCATGACTTTTCCGCATTAAACGAGATATCGAACTAGTCCCATGTTAGGCTCACTAAGTTTGTGTTATGAGTACTAGGCGACGATATATTTAATAGATATGTTTACTTATGTACATAGAGAACATCCAAGACTCAAAACGAAAATATTTGCCGTTACCGGGATTTAAACCCAGGACCATCAGCTTCGCAGGCAACGTTACTCCCGCTGAGCTAAACCGGTCGTTAATGGCTTAGTTTTTAGTTAGCCCTGCGATGATCGATATGAAAAAGTGCACTAGCAAATGAGCGTATCTCCACGGCACTTACGTCCTTTTTCTGAGAAGCGCAGTTTTTTGGCAATAACTCAAAAACGGTATATCTCATCATGTTGAAAATAGTATTCTTCGAAAGTATTTATTAAGCTTTATCTTTGTCATTTTTTTACAGAGAAAATTCAAGCACGGATGTCAAGTTTGCAAGAACAATTTCCCGTCATTAGAGGAGCTCAACATACATGCCGCTAACTGCCACATGTACGAGTACCAGTGCCGGTTGTGCCGCTCTAAGGTCTACTCCCAGTAAGTCTTCCTCGTCGCTCCCATATAACCCCATATCTAAATAAACCGAATGTACTCAACATGTCAAACCGGCGAAAGCTAAAACTTGCATCAATGGTTTTTACCCTGAAGCAGACTGGCATGCCACCATACCTTGCACGTAAGCTTAAGTGGAAGCAAAAACGAGAGGCAAAAGGTATGAGCTTCAGGCATTTAGGGGCAGTTTTCGATACGCTGCCTCTAAGTGCTGGAATAACTTGCCATCGCCTGTAAGAAATAGCAAGTCCCTGGAGGTATTTAAAAACCGTTGTAAGGCATGTCTGTCTAATCTTCAAAAACAATTGCATGGCACATGATAGTCACCCAAAAGGTATTTAGTTATTAAGTCACGGGAGTGGCAGAATAACAGCGTTGGTGACCAATTGTCCTTGTGGGCTCTTGGCATTGACATAGCTGAGCCACCCTTTCATTGTTTTGCATATTTCTGTACCTCACCATATATAAGTCAAAACCCAATTATGTACCTATGCAAAAAGTGAATAAATGTCTTTTATTATTTATTAAGTCCGCACCACAAGCTTGCGTTGGCCCCTCCCCCCAAGCATCTAATAATGGACAAATGTCTTCCTTCCCGTAACAAATCTTAATAAAAGCTACTTACACTCAACACCTTTCCCGCCACCCCCCAAGCCCCTCCGATTTTTTTTCGGTTCAAAGGTATCCTTAATACCATGGTTAGGCAGAACTTCCTCTAAGCATCTGTTTCCTCTCTTGACAAATCGTGATAAACTCAACCTACCTATCCTCAATACCCATTCTCCCAAGGCACTCCCAACCTCTCCTGCCTATTCCTCAGTCCAGTCGTTTTGATGTGATGAAACCGCAGACACATACATACCTACAAGCACATAAAAAAAACAATTCATACAAATAGTCCGTTTCACTTATTTTTCTAAAAATAAATTTCAATGTATATATACACTACCGTCAAAAATTTTAAGACCAATTTATTGGCAATTCAATTTATTGGCTATTATATCGCTCTGTCTTGCCTTCATGTTTAAGTGTGATGAGATTTTTTGTGATATGTGAATTATACCAGCACCTGGGATCTTTTATATGAATTAGGATGACATCTGATATCAGAGTGCTCGTTATCTAAAAACCACTACGGCTTCGTTCCTGGTTTATCGACCACCGATCCAATGTTTGCTCTGAGCATAATCGCTGAGGAGTATCGCGCCAAAAACCAGCCATTGTACGTCGCATTCCTAGACATGGAAAAGGCTTTTGATCGGGTTCCGAGGGACACGATCTGGTGGAGCCTCCGCAAGAAGAATGTCCCCGAACACTATGTCAACATCGATGCCGACATGTATAAAGGAGCGAGATCCATGGTGCGAACAGTGGTGAGGTTAACAAAACCAATAGCGGTCACAGAAGGCGTTCACCAAGGCTTAGTTCTGAGTCCTCTTCTGATTTGCTTAGTTTTGGATTCACTCACCGAGGAAGCACAAAATTCAGCAACATGGTCATTCATCTTTGCTGCAGACATAGCTATTTGCACTGAAAGCCGTGCTGAGTTAGAGACAGCGCTTTTGTCGTGGAAGCACCGGTTGCAGGCCGGTGGCCTAGTGTTGAGTGTTGCAAAGACTCAATTTATGTCTCTTAATGAACCAGAGCCAAGTGACTATAGACCGATTACCATTGATGGTCAAACAATCACCATGTGCGAACAATATAAGTACCTGGGCAGCATGATACAAGACTCTGGAAGCATAAAATGCAACATTCAAGACCGAATAGCCGGCTGAAATGGCGAGAAGTTACTGGAGTTACATGCGACAAAAGACCCGATCCCTCAGAGGATCCACTCCCCAGATGCCGTCTCGAAAGAGGCCGGTACACCCGGCGTCCTAGACACGTGGTCTCTGATCCGTACGACGCGATCACAGCAGCCATCGAGAGGATGGCAGCTGCGAACTCTTCGTACGATAAAGTCTAAGAGTCAACCCCGCCGGCGGGGTCGCTCAGCCCGTAGTCTCGCAATATCCCCTACCTACTAAGAGAAAGTGGGCACTTTCTCTTGACTCTCTCTACCCCGTCCCAACTGGAACGGTTCAACCTACCTCCGCAGTTCCTGTGACTTGCGCAGTGTGCCCCCCCCCCCTCCTCTCCTCCTCCCCCAACTCTAAGTGGCCACGGATGGTATTCCCGTTTGTGGATTTGAGCTCCCCCCCACTAAATCCGATTACTGGTCAGGAGGTCTAACCAGACCTATCCAGTTCAAAGTCAGGTTCTAAAAAAAAAAGGGTCAAAAGAATGCCGGTAAAGCTCAAAGGCTCATGTATGGTAGCGAGACGTGGGCTACAACTCAGACGCACGTGCATACCATCCAAGTTGCCAAAATGAAAATGCTTAGGTGGATGTGCGGCGTCACCAGGCTAGATAAAATCCGCAACGAGTACGTGCGAGGAAGTCTGGGCGTACGCGATATCGCCGATAAGCTGCAGGAGAGTAGGCTGCGATGGTGTGGTCACGTAAAACGATGATGTAGGGAATCTGTCACTACAACTTTCCACCCCGGTTGAAGATCCAGAGGTAGAAATGAAGTGGAAAGATGTAGTGCAAAAGGATATGAGTGAGTGTCAAGCACCCGAAGACGACGTCAAAGATGGGGCGAAGTGGAGAAGCAAAGTAAGGAAAGCTGACCCCACCACCATGTGGGATAATGGCTAGGAAGAGAGAGGGAGGATGACATGTGAAGAATTGAGTAGTCATTTGGTTTTCAGTTAGAAATTAGCTAGGCTTAAAATTTACTTAAGTGCATTCTCAATTAAATACTTTTTTTTCCTTATAAATGTATTGAAAAGAGTATTTGCAAGGTTAAAAGACAAAAATAATACGTTGTTTTCTATTGATTGCAAATTTATTTGATGTTTTTTAGAATAATTTATAACAATGAAACTAAACATTGTGTTGGTCTTGAACTTTTTGGCGGTAGTTTATAAACTTATAATATTTCAGAGCGGACGCAGTGAGCCACGTCAAAGAAAAGCATTACAATACTAATGTACGCAAAAGCATTCTGAATAAGGTCTCTATGAAGAAGGACGCGCCGTTGGAGAACTTCACCTTAAGTCCTATGTCGCAGCAGATGATGAGCGAGGTCATGACGCTACGGTCTCGGCCCCTGGAGAAAATATCCCCAGAGGTAAGCCTAAAAGTAAAAAAAAGAGCTGAGCTCTTGTGTCCAAGAACCGAGCTCTTGCTTCTTTGTGTTCAATTTTCATGTAGAACCAGGCAGAAGTCCCACGAGGTAGGCTTAAAATAAGTTATGGAGCTGAGCTCTTGTGTCTAAGAGCTAAACTCTGGTGTTTAAGAGGCGAGTTCTTGCATCTGCGTCTTCAATTTTGACCCAGAGCCAGAATCAGAGCTTAGCTCTTGTCACGACAACGTGAATGATCATTACTAAAATAAGTGAGTGAGACTTAAAACCTTAGAATCACGAACTTTGTCGATCTAAATAAGTTAAAAATGTGTCCCAAAACGGTCATACATTTTTCGTATTCCCAGTTAGTTTCATATAGTGTATTTTCAAAAGGGTTTTTTTTATTTGTCTGCCATACATAAATATGTACCCTTTCAAAAAGGCACTCCATATAAAGGGACAAAAAATCTAACGCCACGTAAATGGCGCTATTTATTTATTTATTTAATTATACAAAATATTTGTGCCTTAACAGCTATTGCCGGAACAAGACAAATTTAAAGTTAGTACGAGGGCTGCTATTTATATATCCGGAAACCGGGATTACAATCTTCTTAAATAGCATATTTGACCGCCATGGTAAAATTTGAACTTTTTTAAGTATATAAGGTATATTTTTTCTTCCTTATTAACGCTCGTGTTTTGTTTTTGACGGGTTTTAAATGTCATCTCGCAGCAAGAATGGAACTCACTCGTGAAAATATTCGTGCTATGATTTATTATGATTTTCGGCGTGGTTTAACGCAACAACAGTGCATAGATCAACTAACTTCAACTTTTGGTGATGAAGCCCCATCTAAAACTACTGTGTATCACTGGTTTAGTGAGTTCAATCGTGGACGTAGTATGCTTACGGACGAAGTTAAGGCAGGTCGCCCGAAATCGGTCGTTGTACAACAAAATATCGAGGCTGTGCGAAAACTTATAATGGACGACCGACATGTTACGTACCGCGAGATAGAGGCGACTCTGGGTATTTCTATGACCAGCATTAATAGCATATTACATAATTATTTGGCTGTAAAAAAAATTTGTTCGCGTTGGATACCCCACAACTTAACAAATGAGCAAAAACATGCTCGCGTCGAATGGTGCAATAAAATGTTAAAAAAATATAACCGTGGTGACTCAAAAGCCGTTTATAACATCTATACAGGTGACGAATCCTGGATCTATGCATACGATCCCGAAACGAAGCAACAATCAACGGTATGGGTGTTTCAAAATGAGCCGAACCCTACGAAAGTTACTCGTGCAAAAAGTACATTGAAACAAATGGTGGCCTGCTTCTTCGGTATTAATGGCCATGTAGCTACAGTGCCACTAGAAAACCGTAGAACGGTTAATTCAGAGTGGTACACGACCATTTGCTTACCGGAAGTATTTGAACAAATTCGTAAAACTAACCAGCGACGAAGAATCATTCTTCATCATGACAATGCCAGCTGTCATACGTCACGCGAAACAACTCTATTTTTGGAGGGTCAAAATGTGGAATTAACGGGTCATCCGCCGTACAGCCCTGACTTGGCACCCAACGATTTTTATTTATTTCCAAATATAAAGAATAAATTACGCGGTCAACGATTTTCGACCGCTGAAGATGCTGTCGACGCATTCAAACAACACGTTATGGAGGTACCTCAGGCGGAGTGGCAGAAGTGCTTTAAAAATTGGTTCACGCGAATGCAAAAGTGCATAGATCATCAAGGGGAATACTTTGAAAAACAATAAAACTATTTTCAGCCGTGTACGTTTGTTTGTTTTTTTGTTTCCGGATATATAAGTAGCAACCCTCGTAGTCTACCTTATTTATAAGTACATAAATAGTTCGTCCATTCACACTATCGTGCTCGCAGACATCTCTCGTTCAGCCACTCTCTTACATTCTGACATTAGTCGCCCAATCGCACTCGCAAACAGATCACAGTGCGGGGCTGCCTCGAGCACAGAGTGGAACAGCGCGAGCGCGCGTGAGCGGCGACAGCGCGTGCGCACAAGTGCGCGCTGCCGGCGACGCCAACAGTGAGTGCCGCCGCGCGACCATGTACTGATCGGGGACAAACAGATCACAGTGCGGGGCTGCCTCGAGCACAGAGTGGAGCAGCGCGAGCGCGCGTGCGCACAAGTGCGCGCTGCCGGCGACGCCAACAGTGAGTGCCGCCGCGCGACCATGTACTGATCGGGGACAAACAGATCACAGTGCGGGGCTGCCTCGAGCACAGAGTGGAGCAGCGTGAGCGCGCGTGCGCACAAGTGCGCGCTGCCGGCGACGCCAACAGTGAGTGCCGCCGCGCGACCATGTACTGATCGGGGACAAACAGATCACAGTGCGGGGCTGCCTCGAGCACAGAGTGGAGCAGCGCGTGCGCACAAGTGCGCGCTGCCGGCGACGCCAACAGTGAGTGCCGCCGCGCGACCATGTACTGATCGGGGACAAACAGATCACAGTGCGGGGCTGCCTCGAGCACAGAGTGGAGCAGCGCGAGCGTGCGTGCCCACAAGTGCGCGCTGCCGGCGACGCCAACAGTGAGTGCCGCCGCGCGACCATGTACTGATCGGGGACAAACAGATCACAGTGCGGGGCTGCCTCGAGCACAGAGTGGAGCAGCACTAGCGCGCGTGAGCGGCGACTGCGCGTGCGCACAAGTGCGCGCTGCCGGCGACGCCAACAGTGAGTCCCGCCGCGCGACCATGTACTGATCGGGGACAAACAGATCACAGTGCGGGGCTGCCTCGAGCACAGAGTGGAGCAGCGCGAGCGCGCGTGCGCACAAGTGCGCGCTGCCGGCGACGCCAACAGTGAGTGCCGCCGCGCGACCATGTACTGATCGGGGACAAACAGATCACAGTGCGGGGCTGCCTCGAGCACAGAGTGGAGCAGCGCGAGCGCGCGTGCGCACAAGTGCGCGCTGCCGGCGACGCCAACAGTGAGTGCCGCCGCGCGACCATGTACTGATCGGGGACAAACAGATCACAGTGCGGGGCTGCCTCGAGCACAGAGTGGAGCAGCGCGAGCGCGCGTGCGCACAAGTGCGCGCTGCCGGCGACGCCAACAGTGAGTGCCGCCGCGCGACCATGTACTGATCGGGGACAAACAGATCACAGTGCGGGGCTGCCTCGAGCACAGAGTGGAGCAGCGCGAGCGCGCGTGCGCACAAGTGCGCGCTGCCGGCGACGCCAACAGTGAGTGCCGCCGCGCGACTATGTACTGATCGGGGACAAACAGATCACAGTGCGGGGCTGCCTCAAGCACAGAGTGGAGCAGCGTGAGCGGCGACTGCGCGTGCGCACAAGTGCGCGCTGCCGGCGACGCCAACAGTGAGTGCCGCCGCGCGACCATGTACTGATCGGGGACAAACAGATCACAGTGCGGGGCTGCCTCGAGCACAGAGTGGAGCAGCGCGAGCGCGCGTGAGCGGCGACTGCGCGTGCGCACAAGTGCGCGCTGCCGGCGACGCCAACAGTGAGTGCCGCCGCGCGACCATGTACTGATCGGGGACAAACAGATCACAGTGCGGGGCTGCCTCGAGCACAGAGTGGAGCAGCGCGAGCGCGCGTGCGCACAAGTGCGCGCTGCCGGCGACGCCAACAGTGAGTGCCGCCGCGCGACCATGTACTGATCGGGGACAAACAGATCACAGTGCGGGGCTGCCTCGAGCACAGAGTGGAGCAGCGCGAGCGCGCGTGCGCACAAGTGCGCGCTGCCGGCGACGCCAACAGTGAGTGCCGCCGCGCGACTATGTACTGATCGGGGACAAACAGATCACAGTGCGGGGCTGCCTCGAGCACAGAGTGGAGCAGCGCGAGCGCGCGTGAGCGGCGACTGCGCGTGCGCACAAGTGCGCGCTGCCGGCGACGCCAACAGTGAGTGCCGCCGCGCGACCATGTACTGATCGGGGACAAACAGATCACAGTGCGGGGCTGCCTCGAGCACAGAGTGGAGCAGCGCGAGCGCGCGTGCGCACAAGTGCGCGCTGCCGGCGACGCCAACAGTGAGTGCCGCCGCGCGACCATGTACTGATCGGGGACAAACAGATCACAGTGCGGGGCTGCCTCGAGCACAGAGTGGAGCAGCGCGAGCGCGCGTGCGCACAAGTGCGCGCTGCCGGCGACGCCAACAGTGAGTGCCGCCGCGCGACTATGTACTGATCGGGGACAAACAGATCACAGTGCGGGGCTGCCTCAAGCACAGAGTGGAGCAGCGTGAGCGGCGACTGCGCGTGCGCACAAGTGCGCGCTGCCGGCGACGCCAACAGTGAGTGCCGCCGCGCGACCATGTACTGATCGGGGACAAACAGATCACAGTGCGGGGCTGCCTCGAGCACAGAGTGGAGCAGCGCGAGCGCGCGTGCGCACAAGTGCGCGCTGCCGGCGACGCCAACAGTGAGTGCCGCCGCGCGACTATGTACTGATCGGGGACAAACAGATCACAGTGCGGGGCTGCCTCGAGCACAGAGTGGAGCAGCGTTAGCGGCGACTGCGCGTGCGCACAAGTGCGCGCTGCCGGCGACGCCAACAGTGAGTGCCGCCGCGCGACCATGTACTGATCGGGGACAAACAGATCACAGTGCGGGGCTGCCTCGAGCACAGAGTGGAGCAGCACTAGCGCGCGTGAGCGGCGACTGCGCGTGCGCACAAGTGCGCGCTGCCGGCGACGCCAACAGTGAGTGCCGCCGCGCGACCATGTACTGATCGGGGACAAACAGATCACAGTGCGGGGCTGCCTCGAGCACAGAGTGGAGCAGCGCGAGCGCGCGTGCGCACAAGTGCGCGCTGCCGGCGACGCCAACAGTGAGTGCCGCCGCGCGACTATGTACTGATCGGGGACAAACAGATCACACTGCGGGGCTGCCTCGAGCACAGAGTGGAGCAGCGTGAGCGGCGACTGCGCGTGCGCACAAGTGCGCGCTGCCGGCGACGCCAACAGTGAGTGCCGCCGCGCGACCATGTACTGATCGGGGACAAACAGATCACAGTGCGGGGCTGCCTCGAGCACAGAGTGGAGCAGCGCGTGCGCATAAGTGCGCGCTGCCGGCGACGCCATCAGTGAGTGCCGCCGCGCGACCATGTACTGATCGGGGACTTCGGGGAGGATATATATTGGAAATTGCTAATTATAATGGGCAAAGGAGGCTTTCTTTTAATTTTTATAACCAAGAAATAGTAACAAGTAATCGTTAGTCAGTTCAGTTGTTAATTTTTAATTGCTACTGTCTATCAGGGCAATTTTGGCGTCAAGGTTTTAAGCCTTTCTCATAGTAAGGGATAAAAATTGCGAGGGTAAGTGATAAGTAGAGCGTTGTTAACTATCTATCTATCTATCCGCAGACATAAGTATTTGATGTTCATTTCAACTTGACTAGCGTTGCCGAGAAAAAGGGTATTGACAGACGGATAGACGACAAAGTGATCCTATAAAGATTCAGTTTTTTTCCTTTTATTTATTTATTTATATATTTAAACTTTATTGCACAATACAAACTGTTACAAACGGCGGACTTAATGCCTTAAGGCATTCTCTACCAGTCAACCATAGGGCCAAACAGAAACTAGTAGTTAGTGCAGGATCTTAATGTTGAGAATACAAAACAAAAGTAAAGAAAAGAGACACAAATCAACAAGTCAATATGGGGATATATGCGTATAAATATTTATATACATACACACATATTACATTAAAATACAAATAGATAAATACAATACAATTATAAAATATATATGTACCCTTACACCTGCAAAACATCACACAGACAATCAATCTTGAGATTTATTGAAGAGATGATTGCGCAACATGCGCTTGAAAGAGAAAATGCTCTGAGCTTGTCTTATAGAGAGAGGAAGATCGTTCCACAAACGAATTGCTTGAAGTGCGAAGGATTTGGACATAAAACTAGTGCTGTGAGAAGGAAGAGAGAGTTTGAGACTGCGAGCAGAGCGCAGCTTACATCCAGGACGGGCAGTTACAAATGTAAACATAGATTTAAGATAATCCGGTGTGATTGGATTAAATTAAATGTTGAAAAGGGTACAAAGAATTTTTAAGGACCTGCGTTCGCGAATGGGAAGCCATTTTAACTGACGGCGATACTCAGATACGTGGTCATATTTCCGGAGGCTGAAAATAAATCGAATGCAGTTGTTGATTAGCCGATCCAGCTTGCTCAGAGACTCCTGGGTAATATTGTAGTAGCACACATCAGCATAATCAACTATGGGCAACAGCAATGTTTGAACAAGGACAGTTTTTGTGCTAATCGGAAGAAAATGCTTAAACCTATAAAGCACTCTTAAAGTATTAGTCACTTTACGACATACGTCAGACACCTGGGGACCCCAGGTTAGACCGCTGTCAATGACCAATCCCAGGTTCTTATCTTTTGATGCAAAGGGAACTGCAATGTCCTCGAACATAATCGATGCTAAGCGCGTAGTGTCCATCAGAGAGAGAAGCCGAGAGCTTCCGAGTATAATGGCTTGAGACTTGGATGGGTTTACGGCGATCCCAAAGGTACGCGACCACACGGAGATGCTGTCGAGGTCTTTATTAATTTGTTCAATTGCAGTATCTAAATCGCCAGGACTTGCTTTGATGTATATTTGTAGATCATCAGCATAAAGATGGTAAGAGCATTTAATCCTAGAAGTAATTAGGTTGATAAAAATGGAAAAAAGAAGAGGAGAGAGAATACCTCCCTGTGGAACCCCGGAAGCAAGTTCACACCAGTCCGAAAAAGTTTTATCGGCACGGATCATCTGCCGGCGATCCTGAAGATAGGTGGAAAACCACTCAGCCGACGATGACGAGACGTTCAAGTGGTCTAGAGTGGCAAGTAAAAGGTCATGGTTGACAGCATTAAACGCGTTGGAGAAGTCGATTAAAACCAGCACAGTAAGTTGAGAACAATCCATGCCTTTCCTCACATCCTCAATAACCTTCAGTAACGCAGTAGTCGTACTGTGCCCGGAACGATAGCCAGATTGAAAAGGGGAGAGTAATTGATTAGAGTACACGTAACAAGATAATTGTTTATGTACAGCGGCTTCCAAAACCTTAGAAAGAAAAGGAAGTACCTATGCAAATAAATAATACTAATTATGTACCTATGCAAAAAGTGAATAAATGTCTTTTATTATTATTATTATTAAGTATGGAGATAGGACGAAAATCATTGGGTAAACAGCGGTTAGACACTTTTGGTGAGGGAATGACATGGGCATTAAGCCACAACGAAGGAAAAACCCCAGAATACATCGAAAAGTTAACAATATGAGTGATAACTGTACATTCCAGGATGCTGATAATCATTGACCTACTTATTTTATCATGACCAACTGCATTGGATTTAATCGATAAAATCACTTTACGGATCTCGTCATCAGTGACTGGAGTGAGTAAAAAGGAAATTTGAGGAGGGCAGGGCAAGGCATTAATGTAAGAAAGGCTTTGAGCTTTAGTGGTAGGGTCTAAGTTGGAAGGTTTAGCGAAGTGTGAGTTAAGATCATTTAATGAAGGAGACTATAGTGCATTAAATTTGCTAACTGATTTTACAATACCAAGGCTTTTTAGGAATTTCCAGGTATCAGCTGGGGAGGAGGAAATAATGTTTTCGTGTATATATTTACGCTTAGCGGCTCTTACCGTCTGATTACACCGGTGCCTGGCTGATTTGAACAACGCCCAGTTCACGTCGCATCGGTCCCGCTTGAATTTGCGAAATGTCCGATCCCGTCTCGTCATTACAATGCGGACCGCTCTAGTTATCCACGGCGCAGGAGGTCGCTTCAATTTCACAGTCCGAAAAGGTGCATGCTTGTCAAACAACTTTAGAATCGTCGCGTTCAACGAGTCAACCGCTTCGTTTACTGACGGCGCCTCCAAAGTTGTTGACCAGTCCTGTGCAAGCGCATCCTGATTCAGTGCTTCGATATCCAATCCTTTTGAGGTACGCAACCCTGAAAATAATACGGACTATTTTCAAGTCACCGACTCGAAATTTATTTTATTTTTTGTACGTTTGTGTGTCGTTGTGGCTTCATCACGTCAAAACGGTGTCACGGGATCCGGAATAAGTAAAACAGGAGACCAGGGCCAGGATATTTATTGTTGTGAAATAAGGTAAAGAAAAAGGCACCTGAGGACAAAACAGAACAGTCCTTAGCTACATAGGCATAGGCTATTTACATTTTTATAACAGTTAGCAATTAATTACAAAATACATATATATGCACTTACGTTTCCGTGCCTAGTGGTATAAATACGTATCGTCAACGACGGATCAAGAGTATGGTTTTACTCTGTAAATTATTATTTAGAAGGTTATATTATGTATTCAAATAAATAATATTCACTCAAAGCACTACGGTTTCAGGAATAAAGCACTTATGTTCTGCTTAGGCTTGAGGATTTTTAAAACATTGTTAAAGAGTGAGACTTAGAACAACATCTGATCAGCTCCGTAGATCAGAATTGAATGAAGCTCGAGCGTGTGTTCGAGTGTGGAATTTTAAAATAATTTTGAATTTGCTGTCAGAAGAATAATTTTAAAAAGCTGCGCATAACCAGACAGTTCGTAAGCAACGAGTCGTAATGCGCCTCGTTACAATACCCGGCCTGCCCTGGAAGAAAAAATCCTGAGGGATGTTAAATCCTGATAGGATTTTTTCGTAAATACAACAAACAAGTACATAAAATAATAAGTAAAATTATGAATGACGTGAATTGTTAAAATTTGGAAAGTGCGAATGATATTTACAATATGGGTATGTACAAGAGAAACGATTCGAGAAAACACGCATCAAACATTCATTCATCCTTCATTCATAATTCTGGTTAATATTCTATTAACCAAAACAACTGACATAGGAGTATCCACTATCATATTAATGGTATACTCGTTAAATCGTTCTCCAATGGTATTAAGGCTTGTTGCAGTAACCACCCGCTGATATGTCAAAGGATGATTTTAAAAGATTAATATGGCTAATATGTACAAGAACTCACCATACATTCAAAGTATGTAACGTTCAGTTTTGAAATAATTATGTGCGACGCACGCTTTAGAACTCTGTCTAAATGCAAAGTAATATATGGTAAAATTCATAGAGACTGTTCCATTAGAACATTATAGTAAGTAGTAATAATCTTCGTAAATAGTAAAGCTATAAAATATTTTTTAACGTAGTTACTTGCGAGTAACCACGTAATTAATTTCAGGACGTATCTTGACTAATATAATGATGGTTCGAAATAGTAATGAGATGAGATAAAAGTGAATAAAATAAGGAATTTACAGTATATACAAAGTTAAGGTGTAGAAAGTTAATTGCGGAGAAAAGTAATAAGGTTTTAATGGGATAATGAATTATAGCCAAGACTGGAAATGAACTTTGATAGTTCTAATTTTGAATTTTGGGAAGGGGCTTTAGATCTCTAACGTGCCATCGTCCAAGAGATTTGCCGTATGTATCTGAAAGGACGTAAACAAGGGGTGATATCTTTTTGGTAACGACACATTTACAGAATTTTGGTGCTAATTTAGCAGAGTAATATTTATTTGCGTTGCTAATAGTGTAATTACGTTTCCAAACGATATCGCCCTCATTAAACTCAATGTGTTGGTGATGTTTGTTGTATGAAGAAGAGTTGACTTGATGGGCTCTCCAGAGGCGAGTTTGAACCTCCGAAAATACTGGATGAAGAAAACCAAGATTGTCGGCATATTCGTCTCTTGGTGAAAAAATTAGGTCATCTGTGAGATCAGAGTTGTGGTAAACTGAACCACATGAAACTAACTCATGACCAAAGACAAGAAAAGCTGGGGTATATTTAGTTATTTCGTTTACAGAAGTATTGATGGCAAATTGTATTTTATGTATGTTTGTGTCCCAACTTCTATGATCATTTTCTACGAATGATGATATGGCTGTAATCACCGTTTTATTCAATCTTTCTACTGTATTAACCTGTGGACAATATCTAGGGGTATAATGTATTTTGGGAATTCGATAAGACTTAAATAGGTCAGTTATTTCCTGGGAAGTAAATTGGGTTCCGTTGTCAAGAATGACAGTTTCTGGTATACCATAAGTAAGAAAAACTAGATTTTCTAAGATATGAATGATGACGGAAGACGTTGCGCGTTTTATAGGAAATAAGAGGCAGTATTTTGAGAAACAACATGTGACAACGAAAATATATTTGTTATGTTTTTTGGTTGTAGTGAGAGGTCCAATTATGTCTATGGATATGCATTGGAAGGGACGTGAGCACACTTTAGGTTTTCCCATGAGTCCAAATTTTACTTGATTCTGGTGTTTGTAAGCCAAGCAAGTTTCGCATTTAGAAATAAAGTTTGAAATATCTCTGTACATTCCTGGCCAGAAATATCTCTTCTTTATTCGTTGGTATGTTTTGAATATACCAAAGTGCGCACAGGTCGGGGTAGAATGATTTTCGGCAATGATTGGAGTTCTATATTCAAATCGGATTACTTCTTTCCAATTGTATTCGGATTGGAGCAATGAGGTAGTTTGTGCGTATTTATACAACTTATTATTATTAATGATGTAATCGGGAGTAGTGTTAGGGTTAATGCTGCATTTAGAATAAATATTATTATACCAATCGTCATTTGTATCTGAACTATTGTAGTTTATAATACTTATGGGGACTGAGCGTGATAGAGCATCTGGGACTAAATGATCTTTACCACGTTTATGTTTGATTTCAAAGTTGAAAGTTGAAAGGCGAATACTCCAGCGAGCTAAACGTCCAGTGGGATTATCTAGGTGTAAAAACCATTGGAGAGCTGAGTGATCAGTATAAATAGTGAATTTGAGGCCATTGTCTAGGTAGCAACGCCAATGCTCTAAAGACAAGATCACACTTAATAGTTCTCGCTCTGAAATTGAGTAGTTCTTTTGGGGACCTGTAAGGGATTTGCTCATATAGGCTATAGGTTTTTCCACTCCGTCAAACTCTTGAGTGAGCATGGAACCAATCCCAAAGCTAGAAGCGTCACAATGGACTGCAAATGGCTTTGTAAAATCTGGACAAGCGAGGATAGGAGTAGAGACTAGAGCTTCTTTAATAGTTCTGAAAGCTTTATCGGCTTCTGAAGTCCATTTGAATGGTGGAGCTTTTTTGGAAGTAGAAGTTAGTTTTGAGAGGGGTGCAACCTTGGTGCTGAGATCGGGGATAAATCGTCTATACCAGCTTGCTGTACCTAAAAACTTTTTAACCTCACGAGAACTGGTGGGGGTAGGTATGTCGAGAATAGCTTGAATTTTATTGGGATCTGTTTGGAGTCCTGACTCATTGATTATAAAACCTAAATATTTGAGTTCTTTTTTGAAGAATGAGCATTTAGGGAAATTTACTGTTATGTTAGCTTGCGCGAGTTTTTGTTGAACCTTATTTAATAATGTTATATGGTCGTCGAATGTGTTACTGATGATTATGATATCGTCTAAGTAAGTGAATACTGAGTTATCAAGATTTTCAGATGGAAATAATGAATCCATGAAGCGTTGTTGTGTGGCAGGTGCATTGCAAAGACCAAATGGCATCACACGGAACATAAACATTCCACGGCCTGGTACATGAAAAGCAGTCTTTGGTCTATCTGTAGGACGTAAAGGAATTTCCCAAAAAGCTTTGGCAATATCAACAGAAGAAAGATATTTAGCGTTTTTAAGCTTATCAAGGATATCTGAAATAAAGGGGAGTTTATATGCATCTTTACGAGTTATCGAATTTAACTTTCTGCTATCAATGCAAAAACGCCACGTGTTGTCCTTTTTAGGCGTGATAATTACTGGGTTTAACCATGGACTTTCGCAGGGTTCGATGACGTTTAGCTGTAGCATTTCGTCAACTTCCTTGCATAAAGCCTTTTGCTTTTCTGGTGAAAGTCTATAGCATCGCTGTCTGATGGGTGGATGATCACCAGTGTCAATGTGGTGTTCCACAAGGTTAGTTTTACCTAAGGGTTTGAATTCTGTCGAAATATCTTTAAACCGTTGGATAATTGTGTCAGCTATTACACGTTGAGTTTCTGTAAGGGTATCATAATGGCTGATGTGATCAGAAGGTGCATTGACAACAAACGTGTCGATATGCTGATTCGAAAAAGACGTTAATGTTTGAAGGATGTCGGGGGCTAAGTTAAACATTTTCCAGAAATCGATGCCAAGGATTAGACATTGTTTCACGAAAGGTATGACATGAGCAGTAATAATCGCTACCTTATCTTTAAAGAGTACAGGTAGTTCTATGGTACCGATGGAACGTATTGCTTGACCATTAGCGACCGTACCTGTGATCGTGTGCTTATGGTTAAGTTTATAGCCATAAGATAAGAGGACTTCATGGGAATTATTTCCTAAAATTGTTATGGCACTACCACTATCTAAAAGGCCACATAAGGTTAAGTTGTTTGACTTAACGTTTATGTATGGTCTTTCATCATTAGATTTTTTGAGAAAAAGAATTGATGTTGTTTTATATGAAGACATGAATATTTTAATTGTATCCAACCAAAGATTCCATTCTTGGGTTGTGGTTTTCAGTATATTACTTTTCTCCTTTACGTGTTTTTTTGAATATTTATGGCAATTGGTACACTTAGGGTAAGTGACATTTTCTTTGCCACAGCGAAAACATACTATATTTTTACTAGTACAAGTTTCTAGTTCATGTTCGTTGGTTCGACAACGAGGACAGGAGAAACGTAATATGGAATCAGTTTGGGGAGTGATAGTATGAATAGGGACTTTATTTTTATATGGAAATGGTGGTATCTGGGGTGTAGAATGAGGTGGAGTCGAATGAGTTTGTTGTTCACTGTAGTTTTGTTCGAAAATGTTATTATGTTGAATACCGTTACAACTCTCGTACCATTTACATGATTGAAATAGCTGATCAATCGATGATACGTCAGTGGGCAACAGTTTTGAACTATAAATTGGGCTCATATTTCTGCGTAAGATATCTATTTTTGATCTTTCTGAAAGGGGTTCATGTAATTTGGAAAAAAGTGCTTCCATCGCGGAAAAATACATAATTATTCTCTCGTTAGGTTTCTGTTTGCGAGAGTTTATAGTTTGAGACAGATAATAATCATGATCATGAATTTCAAAATCTTGTATAAATTGAGTTTTAAATGTTTGCCAGTTAGTAAGCGTTGACTTTTTAGCTCTGTACCAATCTAAGGGGGTTCCTGATAATAAATCATAAATATAATTATGTAATCTTTTATTGTCGATATTGCGAGAGATTGCGAATTCTTCGACTTTTTGAATAAAATCGCGCGGGCAACCGTCACCCGTATAATTAAACCTTTTTAAGTCAGTTGGACGATTATCGGCTAGGTTTGTTAATTTTTGCGCTAATAAATCGAAATCGGTATGGGAATGTACCAAAGAGGACGCAGACTCGTAATTCGACGTCATTGTTGACATTTGGAAATTATTGAATTTTTTCTGACAATCTGTCAGCTGTTCGCAAATTTGTTTATATTTTTGTAATGATTCGTTCGTTATTTCCGTTGTTATGGAAAAACGATTAATTCTTGCGGTTAAATGAGCTAAATTTGAACCTATACGTTCAAGATGAAGATTAGTAGTTGATGAAAGAAGAAGACGTGAAGAAACCATCGTGAGACATTTGGTGACCTCATCCATGTCCTGTTCCAATGTATATGGGCTTGTTTCGATGCAGCAAGGCTGTTCTAAAAGTGGATTTAGAAGTTGTCGCAAGTCATCAGCAGTTGCGGAAGAGGGGGTTGGAACAGCGCGGAGCTTCAGTTCATACGTCAGTTCTGGCTTATTTAGAAGAGCCGTCTGCATTGTGTATAAATAAAAGTGTATCAAATAATAAGAGTGGCAAATATGATAAATTAGTGGTAGAAGTGATTGATTATTCTATATTGGATTAAATGATTTTTAACCGTAAGTTATGAGTTCTTTAAAATAGATATGGGTGAATATAGGTTAGGTTTTTTAGATATGATTATTATAGCAGCAATGATATATTGTGTTCTAATCAAAAGTGTGTGTTGTACCGTAGACCAGTCCGGAGACCTCTAGATGAGCGACCTCGAGGGTCCTAGGAAGGTCTCTTTTCTAGTGTAGGTATTGTGAAGGATACGCTGTGGGTATTCCCCGACAGTACTTCCGTAAGTGGTTGATGACACGCCTCAGGTGACTCTGTAGAGTTTTAAAAACACCCGAAGTTGGTGTCAAAATTGTGATGGTTTCTATGGAAACCGCGTGGAGTGTTGTTGACTGTTTAGGTGTTTTGTTTATTAATTTGTTCTGTGTTTTGTAAGTGTACTGAAGCTAAAGTTACTGGCTCGAAAGCAGATTAAGAAATTATAAAGAATTTAGAGGTTAGAGAAGTAAGCGAGAAAAGTGAATCTACGCCAAATAAGTATCGGAATTAGGGAAATGGTTGATAGAACCTTTCGGAATTTTGAAAAAGCTTATGAAAATATCACAAATACAATATATTGTTACAAGTATGTAAAAAGTATATAAAATCTTGATGTGTTCCGATCTTGATGTGATTATCCGGGGTTCGGGTGGGGTTTCAGGTGGGGTTCAACCACGTTGGTGCGCCAGTGTCACGGGATCCGGAATAAGTAAAACAGGAGACCAGGGCCAGGATATTTATTGTTGTGAAATAAGGTAAAGAAAAAGGCACCTGAGGACAAAACAGAACAGTCCTTAGCTACATAGGCATAGGCTATTTACATTTTTATAACAGTTAGCAATTAATTACAAAATACATATATATGCACTTACGTTTCCGTGCCTAGTGGTATAAATACGTATCG
Organism: Hedya salicella; assembly: GCA_905404275.2. Classification (NCBI taxonomy): domain Eukaryota; kingdom Metazoa; phylum Arthropoda; class Insecta; order Lepidoptera; family Tortricidae; genus Hedya; species Hedya salicella. The sequence goes on from FR990120.1 coordinate 3,917,688, forward strand.
TCAACGACGGATCAAGAGTATGGTTTTACTCTGTAAATTATTATTTAGAAGGTTATATTATGTATTCAAATAAATAATATTCACTCAAAGCACTACGGTTTCAGGAATAAAGCACTTATGTTCTGCTTAGGCTTGAGGATTTTTAAAACATTGTTAAAGAGTGAGACTTAGAACAACATCTGATCAGCTCCGTAGATCAGAATTGAATGAAGCTCGAGCGTGTGTTCGAGTGTGGAATTTTAAAATAATTTTGAATTTGCTGTCAGAAGAATAATTTTAAAAAGCTGCGCATAACCAGACAGTTCGTAAGCAACGAGTCGTAATGCGCCTCGTTACAACGGCTAGACAGATTATTTTTTTTTGGTACACGGGTAGCTGGGTATCCGCAGATGGTTATAGGATACATTTTATCCGATTACGCTGAAGCAAAAATGTGGGTTATGATTTTTTCCTCATCCGCGAACGAAGTTGCGGGCGATATCTAGTATAAAATATCAAGTTTTTTTGAAAGTTTCTAAAACACAAAATGTTTACTTTCAGGGCCGTATAATTTACGCAGGCCCAAATTCCTGGTTCAAATGCGACATATGCTCCATATGGCTGAAGAATCGGCATCACCTTGTGGAACACATGATGCTGCATCACCGGTACATGTATACCTGCAACATTTGCAAGGAGGTGTTCACTATACGGTGAGTAAGGGGGGCCCTCCCCCTCAGGCCCTCTCAACGCCTATACCGGTACATGTATACCTGCAACATTTGCAAGGAGGTGTTCACTATTCGGTGAGTAAAGGGGGCCCTCCCCCCCGCTCCCATCAACCCCTATACCGGTACATATATACCTGCAACATTTGCAAGGTGTTCACTATGCGGTGAGTAAGTTGGGGCCTCCCGCTTCGGTCCCCCTCAACCCCTATACCGGTACATGTATACCTGCAACAATAGGGAAAATGCATGATTTTTTATTTTTGCTTTATTAAAAGCTCATTCATGTAACCAACAGTATTTTATGCAATCGTTATATAATATATGCTTTTTCAGTCAAGTACCGCGTTTAGGCCACGAACGAAGATGGGCCAATTTAAAAAGTATGCCTTTTGAGTATGATTCGCGGAGTTCTTAGTTCACGAGTAAGCCATCAAACATTTAATTATATGTCATTCTAGCAAAACGGAATTTAATATGGAGTTTATATGGCCGGAGTGCACTATGACGTAAATATATGTCGGACCTCTCTGTCAAATCGCCATCTAATTATTTAGTATTTTCATATTTTGTTAAGAAAAGACATAAAAAAATTCATGCATGTACCCTTATGCAAGGCGGTGTTCACTATGCGGTGACTAAGGGGGGCCCTACCCCTCAAGCTCTGTACCGGTACATATACATCTGAAACATTTGCATTGCATTAGTATGAAAGGAATTTTCTACCGCGCACACACCGAATGTGGAATGACCTCTCTGCCGCGGTTTCCCCTGAAGGTTACAGTATGAGGTTCTTCAAGAGGACAGTGAATAGTTTTTAAAGCGCATGGCGTTGCAAGCGTTCATAGGCTGCGGTGACTGCTTAACATCAGGCAGGCTGTATGCTTGTTTGCCACCTTCATCGTCATCATTTCAGCCATAGGATGTCCACTGCTGGACACAGGCCTCCTCAATAGATTTTCACATGGGCCGGATAGAGGCGAACCGCATCCAGCGAGTCCCCGCAACCCTAACCAGGTCGCCCGACCACCTTGCGGTGGCCTTCTCACGCTGCGCCTGCCGGTACGCGGTCTCCACTCGCGAACCTGTCTGCCCCAACGTCCATCAGTTCTTCGAACTATGTGCCCTGCCCAGTGCCACTTCAGCTTGCCACCACCTTAGTAGTATAAAAAAAAACCGGCCAAGTGTGAATCGGACTCGCGCACCGAGGGTTCTGTACAAAATATACGCTACAAATGCCTACTATGAAAATCCAGCGTTAGCAGAGCCCTTCTCCTGAGCAAAATGTAATAACAGCTTCCTTCATACCAATTTTCAAGTTCTAGAATAACTGGAAGTACCCTAATTTTTCTTCTGTTTCCGCGATTATTACTCATTCAAATAAAACAATTTAACGGATTATATCGCGTATATTATCTCATTTTAGTTCCCGACGTTTCCATGACCACCCGTGACCATGGAAACCTGGAAGTACCCTATCAATTTCAAAAAGTGTCGAAAAATATATTTTTTTACATAAACTTTGAATTTGATTTTTTCACAGCCTCAAGGTACCGTAGACCTGTGTATATAGTTTTAATTTCAACTCGATACCTCCACGCGTTAAAGGGCCTTGACAGACAGACAGACAGACAGACGGACGGACAACAAAGTGATCCTATAAGGGTTCTGTTTTTTCCGTTTGAGGTAAGGAACCCTAAAAAAGCGATGAATTCTCTGACTATTCAATTTCAAATATTTATTGTCATATTGTAAAGGTCTTAGTGTTAAGTTATGTAAAATCACCATTTATTTACATTTATTTATATGAGATACTAGTATAATAGAGTAAATATTATGATGAAAATATTATATAACAGTTGTCTCCTCTTGGGAAATGCCGTTAGAGTCAAACTTATTAAAGTGCCCTTGCGGCCTACTTACAGAATAAAAATATTTTATCAATATAAATTATAAGTTATTTGGCGTTCAGTCAAATGTTCGTGGATGTTAAGTACGCCTTACGTACCGCGTACGCCAATTTTTGCTTGTACTCAGGAAATTCTAAGGTCTTGATACAGCTGTCTTGATACACTATTTATGCTTTGTTTAAGCAAATGAATGTTGTTTCAGTGATCAAGCTGTCACGCACAACGACACGCATAAGAAGCGATTCGAATGTGAGGAATGCAGCGTAGTGTTTAAGTGAGTATACAAGTTACAGGTCTTCGTACTGATTTGCAAATTGCGGAAACTATCCACAATGCTTAAAAAAGGTCTTAAGTCTAGTGTTAAGTTACATGTTTATAAGACCTTTTTTAAGCATTTTTTAGTATATAAAAGGTCTTAAGTCTAGTGTCAACTTACGTGTTTAAAAGACCTTTTTTTAAGCATTTTGGAAAGTTTACGCAATTTGCACATCATGTCTTCCCATTCGTTCTATAAAGTAGAACTGAAATACATCTATACTATTATAAAGTAATAAAAAAATAAATGTCTGTACGTTGAAGATATTAAAAAAAGTGCGACGGACTATTTGCAAGTGACTGAATATATATTTTTATTCGTATGTATCGTTGTGGCTTCATTACGCCAAATCGGCTAAACGGATTTCCACTATTTTTGGTACACGGGTAGCTGGGTATCCACCGATGGTTACAGGATACTTTTTACCCGACTACGCTGAAGAAAAATATTGTTATGATTTTATTCTCCTCCGTTGACGAAGCTGGGCACCTTCTATTCTATACTATTATACAGTTATAAAAATGAAATATGTGTACATTGAAGATATTAAAAAAAATAAGTGATCAGACTTAAAAGTCATTGAAACAAAGAATGTTTTTAATATTTTCTTCTGTTTCCGCGATTATTACTCATTGAAATAAAACAATTATTAACTAAAATGAGATAATATACGCGATATAATCCGTTAAATTGTTTTATTTCAAATATATTTTGTCTGAAATCCATTCAGCCCTTTTGACGCGATAAAGCCGCGACGACTCTTTCAAACTTAAAAAAAAACAAAATAATTATTTATGATACTAGTGCGGTAAGTAGGTTAATCCCAACTAAATTGGGAATTAACTATTCGCACGTCTATCGTACAATGTTTTACAGTGCATTGAAAGTGCCTCTTTGTATGGACCATCTTAGGCATGTAAAGTGCTTCTTAACGCACATGTGCGTTAAAGTAATTTTTCTATGCATGCGTGGGCCAATGCCTATGCACGTAAAGTGCTAGAGTTCCGAGCATGTATGTTGTATTTCATTTTTATGGTTCCTTAGCCTGTAGTAGTATTTCGATGGTTCCTTTAAAAATACTTTCGGGGTTCTATTTTTTATTTTATTTAGTAAAATATTTTCGTAAATAAATCGCTCCTAAAGTAGCACAAAATTGTGTCCCCTCTATTTTGTAAACTGTAGGGCGATAAAATATGAAAAAAAAAATCAAAGATATCTCTTAGTAAATAGTTTTAACGAAAATTATTTTAAACATGATCGGATATAACGTTTTTAAGTTATTGCCAAAAAATTGCGCTTCCCAGCAAAAGGATTTAAGTGCCGTGGAGATACGCTCTTTAGTTAGTGCAGTTTTTCATATCCTATTTTATCATCTATAGTGAATTTTTTGTATGGACGGTTGCGCAACCATAAGGTGCGTCCACACTTGTATCATTTGCTCGTATCCGATCACCGTGCCGTGGCATGACTGCGTATCGTGCTGCTTGGACGCTTACTGTCGGCGCGCCGATTATGCCGTACTCGTCCGATATAACTGTGTGATACGCGTAGCAAAATGGATTTCGAGCGATCCGATCGGCGCAACGTCCAAACGCGTGATCGTGACACGCGATCATGCCACGCGACGATGATCTGATACGGGCAAATGATACAAATGTGGACGCACCTCTAGACTGAGCATGGTCCGACATGCTCTTTGCCAGCTTTTTACAAGTTTATAATAGTATAGTAACTGTAACTTTGTACATCTGTTGTTATTATAACTTAATTTCACTTAATTATTTTATACATGTAGTTAAGTGCCCTGTCTGAATGCGTCTGTTACCATAATGTTAGTTTGAACGTGATAAGCCTATAAAATGTAAATCCGTAATAGGGGTACATGCATGAATTTTTTTATCACTTTTCTTAACAGAATAACAAAATAGCGTAAAAACGATTTCAAAAAGTGAAATGAAAATTAAAATCGGCCAAGAGATACGCACGGTACAGGCATTTTAAACTACTAATGAGACAGCGATTTGACAGAGAGGCCCGACGTGTACTTTTACGTCATAGTCCACTACGGCCATATAAACTCCATATTAAATTCTGTTTTACTAGAAAGAGATAGAATGAAATGTTTGATCGCTTATATCTTGGTTATTTTAATACTTATTCGAAAAATATTTTTCTCTTCTGTTTGCTACATGAATGAGCTTTTAATTAAGTAAAAATAAAAATTCATACATATTCCCTATGGGCCAATGTTACAGTACGACTTTTATTCCATTGGATATTCGATTTTAACACTAATGTAAAAGAGTTTATATTACTTACACACTGCCTAAACGTCGTTTGTTTGTAATAGAAACTCTTTTGTATTAGTATTAAAGTCGAATATCCAATGGAATAAAAGCATATGTCAGTGGTAAACTCAAAGTAATCGTACAGTAAACACATATGTATCCGTTTCTAATAATACTGTAATTTGTGCTGTGGATTTTGTCTCAATAAAAAAATTGTACATTATGATACGAGTGTGGTACGTTGGTAATGACACTCGAGGCTATATCTTGCAGCACGAGTCGTAGACGAGTGTTATATAAAGCCGATAGTGTAATGACCAATGCACACGAGTTTCATACGACGTTTTTCAACATACTTGCGAGGAAAAAAGCAAAAAAACAATCGTACCTTATTTAAAATTTGGTCTAGGTTATACGTGCGAAACCAATCCTGTAGTTTTACATTCATCCGTCATCAGTACCTCTAATTTACGTACCTTCATAATGATTATATTTAAATTATCATTGCTTGAAACTATTTACACAACATTGATATTTTTAAAAAATAATCATACTTCAATACGAAATTTCATTGTCAAGATTTGACATATGCAATATTTGTAAATATTACATACGTCAAATCAAATCAAAATGGCGCGCTGCGACCGATGCATTTGTCTATACGCGCGTACGAGCGTTGAGGCAAAGGCTAATAGGCCAATCAGCCAAATATTAATAATATAATAAACTGAATAATTATATAATTTTAATACTATCAAAATGTTGTTTGTTTAGAAAACTTTATAATTTATTGAAATTAATTGCTTTTTACAAGTACCACTTTAGATTTATTAAAATAACCTAAAATGTTTCTTGTACCTAAAACCTATTTGCCGAAGATTAAAACAAACTGTAATGAAAAGGCACTACTGCGATTATGTAATGTAAAAAACACGCGTGTGTAATGGACTAGATTACAGCCGTAAAAACGGTGTAATAAGAGCCACTTTACGAGCAAGTGTGTTGAAAATTGATATTAACGGTTTCCAACCCATTTTGTAGGACTGACGCCAAGCTCCAACAGCATCACAAGGTGAAACACGTGGTCAAGATCCCGTGCAACGTGTGCGGAATTTCCGTGAGGACCGAGAGGCTGCTTTACAAGCACCAGTTGCGGAAACACAAGTATATCGTAAGTGCTCGTTGCCATGAATACGTCTCCTGAGTAACTCTGTAAAACTACGATTTTAAACGATATAAATTCTATACTGCTCAAAACAATGGCCACTAAAAATTTTGATCGTAACGTGACAATGTATATTAGTTGGTAAAATTTATTTTACACACTCTGCAGCTAAACAGGCTTTTGTTTAGCTAATAATCGATTAATTTAATAGTTAATTGGTTTATTCGTTTTAATTGAGATAAGATTAGTTTATTGTAACCACAAAAACTGAACAGAAATTCTTCGCGCAACACATACATTACTGCAGACGCCGGGAAAGAAGGGCATGCCGGGTGAGGAGTTATAGACGATAGTGATACGAAGCCGGCAAGTCCTTTTCGCGGCCTAGCATGTATAGTGCTTTTCTCAAACATATGTACGACGAAATAAAAAAATACGCAACTAAAAAATAAAAAATCCCTTCAATCCCTCCATAATGTTTTTTTTTTACGGAAGTTGTCCGTATTTCGCGTGTGTAATGTTCGAATAGACTCTATTAGGGCCGTTATACAGAAGAGAAATAAAAAAAACTTTTGTCGCGTAGTTTTTTGAGTGGTTTATTTTTTTTTTCATTGTATGTTTGAGAAAAGCACTAAACATGCCTTTGGCCGTGAAAAGGGCTTGCCGGCTTCGTATCACTATCCGGCCTCGCTACGGTCAGCTGTCTATACTGACTCACCCGGCAAGCCCTTCTTTCCCGGCGTCTGCAGTAATGTACTATTATACGCCCCGTTTTGCTGTGTTGTGATAAAGGTTTATTCTCACAGAGCATAAACGACCCGCTAGTAGGCGACCCGGAGCACAAGTGCTCGCAGTGCGAGGTACTGTTCATGGATAAGGGCGCCTTGGACACGCATCTCGTCAGCGCCAACCACCAGGGCGCCGACAACGTGCAGTGAGTGACAACTAGTCCTGGGTACAACCTACCCCGACAGTATTTATTACGTGTTTTTAATTTAGTAAGCAGCTTCGGCGCCCATCTTGAAAGGATCAATCTCATAGGCGCTGAGAGCGTAGAGCGAATAACAATCTGCCCCGGCTGCCCCTGGTACAACCTACCCCGACAGTATTTATTACGTATTTTTATTTTAGTAAGCAGCTTCGGCGCCCGTCTTGAAAGGATCAATCTCATAGGCGCTGAGAGCGTAGAGTGAGTAACAATCTGCCCCGGCTGCCTCTGGTACAACCTACCCCGATAGTGTTAGTTAAGGTATTTTGGCTATGCTAAGTGATTTAGAGGCTTATCCAGGTAGGAAGAAACGTATATGTGCTGAGAACGTCAAGAGAGTAATAATCAGCCCCTCGTAACATCCAACCCAGTCAACATTCCGACGAATTGAGAATCTCCTCCTTTTTTGACGACACGTTTGGCTCAGTGGGTTGTACAACGGCCTACGAAGATGGCGGTCCCGGGTTCGAATCCCGGCGAGGGCAAGAGTTTGTGTGATGAGCACGAATGTTTGTTCCTGGGTCTTGCATGTTTTCTATGTATTTAAGTATTATAATTTATCTATATATTATGTATATCGTCGCCTAGTACCCAGAGTACAAGCATTGCTTAGTTTGGGACTAGGTCGATTTGTGTAAGATTGTCCCTGATATTTATTTATTTTGGGAGTCGGTTAAAAATAAATAAGATACAGAGGGCGCTGCTAATGCTAACTAGATTGTGTTCAAAAATTTCAAGCCACGTACGTAAAGTTGCGATAGCTCAGTTGATCCGAAAACTTTTGCGATTACAATCGAACTCTGTGTTATAATATTTCGCTGAAAAAAAAATTGTGGTATGTCCACATTTATAAAAAAATAATTAATAATTGCATTGATTTAGTTTCTTTATTGAGGAACAGCGCCGTCTCTCTCGCTGTCATAATACTTCCTGGAGAAGCAATGGGGCTGAGACGTAGCATGATACGCATGTCTTGGAGTATGGCTAATGCGCATAGCATTAAAAAATAAGATACAGAGGGCGCTGCTAGTGCTAACTAGATTGTGTTGGAAAGTTTCAAGACACGTACGTAAAGTTGCGATAGCTCAGTTAGTCAGAGTATTTGTGCGTTTGTAACGTTGGGTAGGCCTAATGGTACCCGGCTACAGAACTAGGGTCATGGGTCAAAGCAACCAAAAAAATTACATTAAATATTATAATGTCCGTTCCAAATTGCACTAGGTAGGTAGTCGCGCACTGAGCTATGAAAAGAACACTGGCCTGACAGCGGACCGGCCCCGGATAACGTCTTGGCAATATATGGCTTCAGTGATCTTCAATGAGACGCCCCAGCAGCTGGGGGCGAACAAGCCAGGCCATATCCGCCTTACACCATGGCAGGTAGTCACCAGGTAGTTGTTCCTGGAAGCCCGGAAGTGAGCGTTAGCGCGCGGAAGCCATGTAGATTTGGAACGGAAGTACGGGTCCAGTGTTCAGATTAGCATTGCGCGAGTATCACTCTGCTGTTAGGTGCCCTTAGCTGTAATTATTTATACCAATCAGCACAGCACTAGTTTATAAATAAGCAAACGAATGGAAACTCACCCCAGCGGGAACAACAACACATTTATTATAAAATTACTGACTAAATTAACGTCTACGACTGATTACCATTTTTTTTTTTAATGCGAGCAACTCATGCTTCTCCCTCAATAGCTCTCAGCTGTGTGACGCGAAGGAAACGCGAATGCAGCGCCGTCGTATGCGCTCGTGTAACTTCGTGGATTAGGAGCCCGCACCTATCTGTTGAAGCAAGCGCGCGGTAAACAAAACCATTAGCGCCTACTGTTTTAACTATGGTTCCGTGTACGAAATAGGATTGTAACGCGTGCATTTAGTGAACGACCTTACACGTTAAAGACGAGGTCGCAATCCTCCTTACAATTTAGTAGGTCGCATTGATTTTTTCCTTTAATCGAACTCTGTGCTATAATATTTATTCCTTTACAATCGAACTCGTGTGTTATAATATTTATTTGAATAAAAATTGTGGAAAATCTACATTTATAAAATAAATATAAATAATTGTATTGAATATTTTCTTCTGTTTCCGCGATTATTACTCATTGAAATAAAACAATTTAACGGATTATATCGCGTATATTATCTCATTTTAGTTCCCGACGTTTCGGAAGCTTTCCAGCTTTCCATGGTCACGGGAGGACTGAGAAAAGATGTATTTTCCTCTGTCAAAGTTACAATTTGTGCAAACTACCCATTTTTTGAAAAAACACAAATAAAGGTGTACATACATGCCAGATGGGCCTAAGCTGTAAAGACAGTTACACATGTGCCAGAAGGGCTTAATTATTTTATTCTAATAATTTACCAAGCAGCATTTCACAAATGAGGCGTACTGAGGAGAAAAGAAACGCTGCAAAGAAAAACTCCCAGGCTACCTCATTACTAATTATAATATTTAAAAACAGAGACTATTAAACTACTTTTAAACAGATAAGATATTTTACACCGTTCGGAAATTAAGGTTTTGCAGTCCTGTGTCTTGCTTGTTCCTTGATGAGATGTATTAGAGGAGTTTAGTAATTGTATTGATTCAGTTTCTTCATTGAAGAACAGCGCGATCTCTCTCTCGTTGCCTAATACTTACTGGAGAAGCAATGGGGCTGAGACGTAGCGTGACACGCATGTCTTGTATAGGCCGTCATTTCTACCATCTGTCTTTTGACACATGACAGATGATGTATATAATGATGAGGCAAAAGCGTTTGATTGTCATAATAACCGATAATCAATGGTTTCCACGGGTAGTCTGAATCGATTTATGCGAATACTTATTCTGTTTATTAATAATCCAATCTCTATATGTTTAACTGCTGTAAATAAATAGTATTTATTGATTCCGTAGATACTGTACCAATGTAATATGCGATATTACATTGGTACAGTATCTACGTTTTGGATGAAAAATAAGCCTAAGTCTGTTTAATGCAAGAATACCGTTAAACAGCCGTAGTCTTTAATAATATCAAATAGTGTAAGTATAAGGGAAAACCAAATATCTTAAAAAGATTCTGTTTGTATCGTAGTTTAGAGTATCACATATATCTATTATGTGCCCTTTGCTTGGTCGTATTTAATACCTGTGTCCGTTAAAAGACGTTAAATTGATGGCGCCACTGTTGCAAGTGCCCAAAATGCTAGAGTAGGATAATAAACAAGATAAACAAGGAAAGCAACATTTATGTTAGTTCCTTTCATACGCACGTGCCACACTAGCGCCATTGAGGACAGATTTGGAATTAATCACTGGTTTCCATTTCCATCCGCTGGACACTTTTTGAGTATATGAGTTTGGCCTCCTTATCTCCATTCTTCATGGTTCAGATATCGATACTGTTGTTTACACATCAATAAATTAGGACAGGTTTACACGTAATTTGTTTAATTTTTAAGTCAGATCGGATTACATACATGATTTGTTTGATTTTTTTATTAGATATTTGTAATTCAGTACCTCGAAGTATTCGATTATCATCGATTTGCTCAATTTACTTCCAATTCGTAAAGATGGAATTGGCACGGCTCTAAAATTAAAAATAAAAAGTCATAGAACGTAACTGTTTGCGTATAATGATTTCAACATACGAATGTGCTAGGAAAAAAAAAAAATATTGAGTTAGTTGGGGCTAAAATCAGCATACATATTATTTTTCGGTAATTGTGAAACTTGAGAACTTTTGGATATTTTAATTAATTAAATGAAAAACATCTATTTCGAGTAACAAGGACTCATATAGTTTGTTACTAAAATGAAATACCTACAGCTATAATGTTAGTAAATACACACTTTCACGAAACTCACACAAAATACGTGCTTCTTGACACATGCTGTTCACAGCAGTGCCTCATGTAGGGGCAGTCAAGCCTATCCCCTATCGAGCGTAGGATGGGGTTGGGGCCCCATATTATATATTAAAGCCTCGATAAAACGTGCACATTTGCGTTATATGGGTGCTGTCATGAGTCAAAGTACAGTTGGTAGAAATCTCGAACTATACTATGGCTAATGCGCTTAGCATTTAAAATAAGAAAGATACAGAGGGCGCTACTACTACTAACTAGATTGTGTTCGAAAATTTCAAGCCACGTACGTAAAGTTGCGATAGATAAGTTGGTCAGAGTACTTCTGCGTTAAAGAATAGGTCGCAGGTTCAAATTCTGCTCGCAATTTAGGAGGTCGCATTGATTTTTTCCTTTACAATCGAGCTATGTGTTATAATATTTATTCCTAACTAGAAGGTGTCCGAAACTTCGTTACCGGAGGAGAAGAAGTCATAACCCCTTTTTTTCTTTAGCGTAGTCGGGTGGAAAGTATCCTATAACCATCTGCATATACCCACCTACCCTTCTATCAAAAATAGTTGAAATCCGTTGTGACGATTTGGCGTAATGAAACACGACACGTACAAAAAATCCAAAAAAATATTTGGATTAGTGACCTCTAAGTAGTCCGTTCCAATCATTTTTTTGAAAATAACTTGAATTTACACACATTTCATTTTTACAACTTTATAATTTCATCCTAAAAAAAATATAATGAAATGATCTAATGAAATAATGATCTTTATTCTGTAAGTAGGCCGCAAGGGCACTTTTACAAGTCTGACTCTACGGTGTTTCCCAAGAGGAGACCACTGAAGAGAAGAAAGCCGAAACAATCTCAACAGTCAGTCATTTTTAACACGCTTTTATTAGGTCGACCTGTATGTAACTATGAAATGGAATCTAAGGTAACTAATTTAACCATCTTCCAAGGATCGTAGCGTCATGAAAATTGGCAGATGTATGTAGTTCTGATGACAATACACTAATATGGTACTGTCGAACTGATCTGATGATGGAGCCGGAAGATATGAACTGGAACTTCACGATGGAACATCGTATCATACTGTGTTTGGATTTGTTTGAAAAGTCATGTAAAGCGTGTTTTTCTAGTTCTTTTTTACCTATTAATTTATTTCGAAATGACTCTTATATCTATTACAATATTTGCACTTAGCCTATCCTAAATATATGTTTTGAGTATAAACTCAATGCGAAGTTATCCAAGAAAACATATCAAAACTTATAAACGTATAAAAACAATAATAATAGAAGACAATAAATCAAAATATGATTTTTTATTTAAAACAACTTAAGTACGTTTGATATGCCACCTTATAAGAACCTTGTCCCGGTAAGAGTAAACTATTTGGTTACTGCTTTGGGCCATGCATTTTTGTCTGTTAACCCTTTCGGTGCGCAAAGCCACCGCGCTGAGCAGCTCGCAACGGCGCAGTACAAACGAAAACATGCTAAATAGCGATGCGCTTATGTGGCGTCATAGCGCACAGCAGGTGCCACACGCTTAAGGGATGAGTTTATGCTTCATTTTGCGCGAACCAAGCACCTTATTTTATTAGGTGCATTATTTATGAAGTGATTTTATTTAAAAAGAATGACTCCTTTCAAATTCTATAATAAGGTTTGGGAGATTAATAAAAGAAACAAATAATAGAATTGTTTTTTTAATGTCACATTTCAATTAAATGGCTACACAGTGTACTCAAAAAAATACAATATAATATTATATATTTATATATATACATTCAGGTCAGAAATTAACAAAGAAATACAATTTGAAAAATAAAATAAATACATATAAACAAATCAAAATATTTTACGAAGTATCTATACTTTGTTCGTCTTTACTTGTCCTAAATAGTAAACAACATTCTAACCTAAAAACACACCTGTTTTGTCTTAAACTCCCATTTTCTCGTAAATAAAGTAACAGGAATTAATATAATTAGTGCCAGTTTCACACATTAAATTAATTTCCTTGTGAGTAAACAGCTGGTATTGGCATTTAATGCATATTTTTAGGATAGAATGCTGTTTACTATTTAGGACAAGTAAGGATTAATATATTATATATGTATGTATATCTCCATTAATGGTATAAAAATCAACAAGTATGTATAAAAATAACAAATACAATTAAAAAAAACAGTAATAGTAACCGACAACACGTAACACGGAAATTTTGCATACATACTGTATGGAGCACGCATATCCTTTTCTAAGTTACTTAGTGTGAACAGTACAGCATGCGTGTAGCCGCTATTTAATTTGGCAAATTCTGATGGTATTCATAAAAACACTGTTTTCCAAGTAAAATGTACATGACATATTTAGAATAAATAGCAATTAAGAACAAATAAAATAAACTTACCGGTAATGGGCAAATAATCGTCCGTTGAGCAGTCGTCACTAAAATCCATCATGTTGAGCGGAGACATCGAGTCCATTGCACAAGCCGAGTCATTCATAATATACCGAGGTGTCGAATCCAGTAAGCGAGCAAGGTTAATCGTTGTGGGCAAAGAGATCCGAGAATCCAGAATAAAAGCCAAGTCGTTAGAATCGTACCAAATCACAACACAGAAATCCGGGAGCACAGTAACGAGGTCAAACCAACACTGTGCAAATTTCAATAATCTTATTTAAGTCATCCCTACTTATTCCATGCAATATGCAAGGTCTTAAAAACATTTAATCCTAGCGACGGATGTTATCAACACGCTTTGATAGGCCGCCTTTATCGCCATCCACCGACAGTCATCAGAGCCCTTTGTATGCCGCCACTATTGTCACCGCATTCGGTCATAGCCTAAAACAATGGAATGACCACAAGTTTTCGGCAAACTCGCAGCTACACCACGCAGGTAGTAAATAAGTATAATTTCTAGCTACCGTTAATGCGGTAACAGTAACGTTATAAAATCTTTTAATAGTATACCAAAATAACTCCTTACCGGTTTAAATTAACCGAAATCACATCTCATAACCTGACAAATGAAAAATCCCAAATATTGTAACATTGGGAATAATTACATATAACCTTAGAAGTGTAAGGATGGCGCTTAATGGAAACAAGTGATGTGCTTGAATATGATTTATTACTGCCCAATAATATAAGGTGCGAGCTAATATACGTGAGGAGAGATGAGTATGTGTGCGTTAGGTACGCTGCACACCACACCTCCCCTCTTATTGAAAAAAAAAAAACTTAAAAGTATACAAAGTATTTTTTTTTTACACACAATATTATATTTAATGAAAAATAAACACATACAATTAAAAACTAAATACATAGAATTAATATTCATTTTTTTAAAATAATTATTTAATGATATTTTTGTATTTAACTCCTCTATCATAATTTTGAAACCCAATTATTAGAGCTATTTTATTAATAAAATCGAATGGAAAATTACTACAATAATTGCAAGCTAACGAAACATGAAAAAAAACATCTAACCTATGTATTCGTAGTAGGTATACAATAAAACACAACACATATAAAAAACAGAGGCACACAAATTTACGTTACATTTAAAAGAAAAAGATACTTTTTTTATTTATTCTAGTGAATACACATAATAAAGGTAAAAAAAATATATTTATATCAAATCATAAAAAAAACTTAATTTTACCTTTTCACCTAAAACATAACACACATGATAATACCTAGTCTATGAACTATCTTATTACAAAATACTATACTTATTAAATTTAAAAATTAATGTATATTACGTCTATATCACATCCATGTATTTTTAGGTCCCTAGTTTTCCATTTGTCTTTGTTCTTAACTTGCAAGTTTTTACAAATTAGTTTTATTTACTGACGTCATCATTATTCATTATATATTCACTTTTATTCATTATTACAATGTATATTTATTTGTCATTTAATTCATTTGTCATTATATGTATTTTCAATGCATCAATTAAGTATTCTTTCTTATAACATTAATTAAGTGTGCAAACCGCATCACTTTGCTAGGCAAGGTACACAGCACTCTCTTACATTTCTGGTCGGCTGACCTTGTACATAATCATTTATTTAATAGTTCAGGGTACAAGATATTATTTATTAAAAGTGCGCACTGACATATTTTTCCTTGCATGCAGGCAGTTCTTTTAACACGTCCTTTCATTAATACTTACCATGTGTCCAAGGACCTTCACGATTGGAACTCGACCGAATCATGATCAGATCGCAAGGATATCCCTGCCTGTCTTGTACCCTGGTGTACCTTGCTAAGTATCATTTCGTGCAACAGCGCCTCTCGGGTCACTGTTCATGACGAATGGTATCATCTTCGTCATATTTATCATTGAACACAATTCATAAAAAAAAAAACTGACCTTTTCAACACATTCGTAATAACATTCAAAATATTCATCGACAATGAAAACTTCAGTATATAAGAATTTCAATAACACTTAGGTGATCAAGCTAACTGCTCGTTGAAAAACTTAGTTACTACAGTTTTCCCGAACACTATGCTGTAAGCACCATCCAAATGTCAAACTATTTCCTACACTCATTCCAATATAACCTTCCCTTTTCCTACGTCCTAACTAACGTGCTTCAATATCGACACTATCCGTAACTTACAAACGCCTTTATAAAAAAACAACACTTTAAAAACTTTTAGCTGGCTTGTGTACAAACATATTTTTTCTCCAAATATGCGTTAAAATTAGTACAATTTATTATTAGGGATAATCACATCACATCTCAGTTTGTATTTTTCATAATCCGTATAACCTTATACCCAATTTTCAAAATATGGCATGTCCTTGTAAAATATCATTTAACAAAATCTATATCAAGCAATCAATCAATCATAGATAGAGATATTAACATTTAAGAATGTATTTCTAACATAAGTTTTGATACAATGCAAATTTATTTATAACAACCAATTCAAATTCAATTTTCATTTCTACAATTAAAAGTTATAAATCAGTGCATAGAGCGCACATTGTGTCGCGAAACCGGAGCTGAAATTTCAAACGTCGCATGCCATTCCATATTTGGAGACATGCTGGCCACCCGTGATCTTCTAATCTTTTCTAAAGTATTATATTATGTCTGTTAATTGAAAATATGTATTCTGTTACACTTTAATCCTAAAACCTATGACTTTGTTTTCTTGAACATCATTAATCATTATATTAAAAATTATAAATTGAAATGAAATAAAATGAAAAAGATTATTAGGTACATGAGTACATTATTTAACTAGAGATTATTGTATTAGGCCCCTAAGTTTTAAAACTTAGCTGAAAATTGATAAAACGATAATCAAACAAGTAACCTACGTGTTAAAATATGAACTTACTGTATTACTTAAAAACATAAAAATCATTAAAACCATGAAAAAAAAATCACAAAGTCACACCGTTTTTACTATTCACTGACACTTATACCTACATAGTTCGATTCTTCACGTTGATAAATCGTCATCCTTCTTGCTGCCGCAACACCAGACCGAACACAGCACCAAGGTTGTCCAATGTCTCGCTCGTCCGTAACAAGGACATGTAGGAATCGACTTTATAACGTAAATTTTTCTTCTTTTAGATTAAGATGTAGCAGGATCTAGGTACGAATTAGTCACCGAAAAAAAATATGCACTTGTTTAGCGTCCACGAAAAGATCACGTTCGCAATGATCGACAACTGTTATATTAAGATAAAAAATGAATAAAAATGACCTTTATTTTTTTTTAACACTACACCACAAGTCTTTCACACCTCTTGTCACAAAGGTTTCGTTCGTGAAATTATTTTTTCACTAATGTCCTGGTTCAAGGTCCTTGTTTTTCACTGGCTGGCACATTGATGCCCACCAGTACCCCCGTATAAGGAGCACTGGCAGGGTCGCCATGTAAGGATGGCGCTTAATGGAAACAAGTGATGTGCTTGAATATGATTTATTACTGCCCAATAATATAAGGTGCGAGCTAATATACGTGAGGAGAGATGAGTATGTGTGCGTTAGGTACGCTGCACACCACAGAAGTAACAAGTACCGAAGACATTTGCTTGGCTTATTTAATTATGGCATAGACTCATCCTTGTCAAACTGTATGAGGGGGATTCATAAAAAAAACATTTTAAAATGTCAGACATAAAGCACCTTTTCGTTTGCTTATGCTAGTACTTACTACATTTTTGACATGGATTGATTTACAGAACGCACCTGTTGTGCGCGATGACACTCCTTCGGCGTCAGAGGATTTTAGGTCATAAGATATTTATGTATTTATGTAAAAGTTATATTTTCACAAAAAGGACTATGTTATTATTATACCATAATCATTTAATCTTTTTTTTATGAAAGCTCCTTCAAGATATTACAAAGTAAAAGTTTAGACTAATGTAATACAGTAAAATAATACAATATATTTTTGTCTATAATGTCAACAGGTAAAATGAGTCTTCAGCAATTTAAAAAATCAAAAATAATTATGAAAGAATGTATACTATTGAAGAAAAACACAAAAATGTCATGACGCCACTTTAGCGCCATGCGCACCATAGGTTCGTAACGTCATGACGCCTGTGTGGCGTCATTGCGCACTGAAAGGGTTAAATAGTCCTCTACCCTATAATATGCCTTTGCCATTAGAGACTCTTTTAAGTAGTTTTTGAAAGCTGGAAAAGGTAGTATAAAGAATCATCTGGTAATTTAATAATGAAAACGGTAGACATACAGCGTCGATGAATGTTTCAGGTTCGCATGTATCCCGTGCAAGAAGCGCTTCGAGGACGAGGAGCAGCTGGAAACGCACTACATCACCTGCAACCACTCGCGGAAGTACCCTCGCAAGTGCTGCTACGTGAGTACACGAAGCTGGGCAGTAGGCGCGTATACAGTAATTGAGGGCTCATGACCCGCTGGCTGGGTGTGACGAACACTAAACGAAAGACCCCCTTGTTCCTTACAGATAACCGTGGTTAGATAACTGGTGAGCTGTGAAGATTTTTTTTCCTCGGAGATAACTGGTTCTCTGCAAGGATTTTATATTCTTCGCAGATAACTGTCATTTATTACAGCCTGCCGGCGTGCATTCCATGCCTATATGAAATGCACGCCACTGCACTTGACCAAATGAATTGAATCTGTCAGCATTTATTTTTAGGATGCCCTTGCTTCTCATCCTAACTCGGTTCGTAAGTGACGTATTTTTTTCGCATTATCGCGTGGAAATCGTCCTTGCGCGCCTCCGCAAACATGCCAGATACGCTGCACCATCTCAGTAATCCCAGTAGCATCTTGAAAGCACTGTTATATTCAGTGGCTTGCACAGGGTTTTTGTTAGGCAGGTTTCTGTGCCTATATGGAGCCATGGTCGTTCAGGGCTTCAGAGTAGGCAGTTTCTCTGTGCCTGTAAGGGGCCATGGTCGTTCAAGGTAGGCAGGCAGTGCCTTTTGTGTCTATATGGACCGTACGCGTTGTACACGGTATAAGTTCTCTTCGTATACTTAACCTACAGGCCGATTTAAGTAAATTGATGGTAGGCTTTAAAGAGCTCAATTTATCACTTCATTGGAGCATCTCGCGAACCTGCAGACCTTATGTGGCGTGCGGAAATTTGAAATGATGTCTACATTGCACGGCTCCACCCGTTTGGGAGAGGGTCGTAGCGTTTTGCGATACTTCCCTCTTTGGCGCGGGTCCCCCGGGTAATAGTTGGACCGGGGCGGCCGGGGGCGTCGTGGTAGAATCTACGGGACCCCATGGCGCTCCCCATAACGACAAAGACGGAAAAGGCCGGAGTGGGTTTAGGGGTAGTCTCTTTTCCTCCCGCTTCCCTTAAGAGAGGCCGGTAGAAGGAGTCCCACATAACCATCCAAATGGCTTCCCCAAGTCGGAGGGTATGCATAAAAGCATTCCCACTTCGTTAAAAAAAAAACAGTGCCTATATGGACCGCACGCCTATGGTCATTGTTGCCGTCTCCTCTTAGGGATCTGGTAACAAATGTCCCGCTATGGCGAGATCTACTTTATCTAAACCTGGAAACCTAGCATACCTAAAATTAACCTAGTATTAAAACTTACGGTAAAAAGGTTTCCTTCGCTCGTCCTGACGGCGTTGCTGGACGTGTCGGGGTTATATTTTAATTATTGACCAATAAATAATAGATAAGGCTTCACCTCCCTTAGGACTGCTACACGCCGCTCCAACAGGATCCCACAATTCACACACTGTACACGTCCGGGCCTGATTTAGGCAACCAAATCTCGGGAACATCAACAAATACGGATTAATCCACTTCGCGGGGCGATTTCGCCTATCCAAAACGCGTTAATCCAAGCACGTTGACTTGATACAAAACTGGTGTCAAATCGCTCCGAGCGCACCGCAAGTCAATGTGCCCATACTAACCTAATCTGACGTCTTTTGATCAAGTGACCGCTGCTGTCATACATGAAAAAGGCGGCATAGACTGACAGGTGCGTTCGGTTTCAACAGTTAAATTGGACACTTTATAAGAAAGAAAGAAACAAAATAAGCTCTCTTGGTATACTGAACCTACAAGCCGCTTTGAGTAAACTGTTGGTAGGCTTTAAAGAGCGCAATTTTTTACTTCAATAGCCCATCTCGCGAACCTGTAGTTCATGTGTGGCGTACGGAAATTTAAAATGATGTCAATTGAGTCGCCAAATTAGTTATATTTGTTTCCAGTGCCCTGAGGTGCTACTAAACCCGGCGTCGTACAAGAGCCACTACATCCAACAGCACCCCTCGTTGCCGTACCGCTATATCAGCAAGAACTCCATCTGCGACATCTGCGGCAAGTCGGTGAGCATCTGACGTGTTCCAGTGCCGTGGTGTCTACTGGACGAGGGCAGAAGCCACCAGCAGCTCCCCTAGCTGTGTTGTTACATCGGCAAATTAAATTGCTTTCGCTTACATCAAATAAGAACCTTCTGTGCTTATACTGTTATCTATTCCGTGGTTGCCAAGGCTCCTGCTAATTGTACGTATTTCTCACCAGATCTACAAACCGTACCTGGAAACCCACCTGAAGACCCACGAAAGCAGCGTGCACCAGTGCCGGCTGTGCGAGGCGAGTCACCCCACGCCCGCCACGCACGTGGCGCACGTGCTCAGCCGCCACGCGCGCCGCCCCTACCGCTGCGGCGTGTGCCCGCGCCGCTTCCGGTACCGCTCCGACTGCAAGGACCACATACTGAAGGTGACCCCGTGTGAGCCACCAGTGGCGCACATGCTCAGCCGCCACGCGCGCCGCCCCTACCGCTGCGGCGTGTGCCCGCGCCGCTTCCGGTACCGCTCCGACTGCAAGGACCACATACTGAAGGTGACCCCGTGTGAGCCACCAGTGGCGCACGTGCTCAGCCGCCACGCGCGCCGCCCCTACCGCTGCGGCGTGTGCCCGCGCCGCTTCCGGTACCGCTCCGACTGCAAGGACCACATACTGAAGGTGACCCCGTGTGAGCCACCAGTGGCGCACGTGCTCAGCCGCCACGCGCGCCGCCCCTACCGCTGCGGCGTGTGCCCGCGCCGCTTCCGGTACCGCTCCGACTGCAAGGACCACATACTGAAGGTGACCCCGTGTGAGCCACCAGTGGCGCACGTGCTCAGCCGCCACGCGCGCCGCCCCTACCGCTGCGGCGTGTGCCCGCGCCGCTTCCGGTACCGCTCCGACTGCAAGGACCACATACTGAAGGTGACCCCGTGTGAGCCACCAGTGGCGCACGTGCTCAGCCGCCACGCGCGCCGCCCCTACCGCTGCGGCGTGTGCCCGCGCCGCTTCCGGTACCGCTCCGACTGCAAGGACCACATACTGAAGGTGACCCCGTGTGAGCCACCAGTGGCGCACGTGCTCAGCCGCCACGCGCGCCGCCCCTACCGCTGCGGCGTGTGCCCGCGCCGCTTCCGGTACCGCTCCGACTGCAAGGACCACATACTGAAGGTGACCCCGTGTGAGCCACCAGTGGCGCACGTGCTCAGCCGCCACGCGCGCCGCCCCTACCGCTGCGGCGTGTGCCCGCGCCGCTTCCGGTACCGCTCCGACTGCAAGGACCACATACTGAAGGTGACCCCGTGTGAGCCACCAGTGGCGCACGTGCTCAGCCGCCACGCGCGCCGCCCCTACCGCTGCGGCGTGTGCCCGCGCCGCTTCCGGTACCGCTCCGACTGCAAGGACCACATACTGAAGGTGACCCCGTGTGAGCCACCAGTGGCGCACGTGCTCAGCCGCCACGCGCGCCGCCCCTACCGCTGCGGCGTGTGCCCGCGCCGCTTCCGGTACCGCTCCGACTGCAAGGACCACATACTGAAGGTGACCCCGTGTGAGCCACCAGTGGCGCACGTGCTCAGCCGCCACGCGCGCCGCCCCTACCGCTGCGGCGTGTGCCCGCGCCGCTTCCGGTACCGCTCCGACTGCAAGGACCACATACTGAAGGTGACCCCGTGTGAGCCACCAGTGGCGCACGTGCTCAGCCGCCACGCGCGCCGCCCCTACCGCTGCGGCGTGTGCCCGCGCCGCTTCCGGTACCGCTCCGACTGCAAGGACCACATACTGAAGGTGACCCCGTGTGAGCCACCAGTGGCGCACGTGCTCAGCCGCCACGCGCGCCGCCCCTACCGCTGCGGCGTGTGCCCGCGCCGCTTCCGGTACCGCTCCGACTGCAAGGACCACATACTGAAGGTGACCCCGTGTGAGCCACCAGTGGCGCACGTGCTCAGCCGCCACGCGCGCCGCCCCTACCGCTGCGGCGTGTGCCCGCGCCGCTTCCGGTACCGCTCCGACTGCAAGGACCACATACTGAAGGTGACCCCGTGTGAGCCACCAGTGGCGCACGTGCTCAGCCGCCACGCGCGCCGCCCCTACCGCTGCGGCGTGTGCCCGCGCCGCTTCCGGTACCGCTCCGACTGCAAGGACCACATACTGAAGGTGACCCCGTGTGAGCCACCAGTGGCGCACGTGCTCAGCCGCCACGCGCGCCGCCCCTACCGCTGCGGCGTGTGCCCGCGCCGCTTCCGGTACCGCTCCGACTGCAAGGACCACATACTGAAGGTGACCCCGTGTGAGCCACCAGTGGCGCACGTGCTCAGCCGCCACGCGCGCCGCCCCTACCGCTGCGGCGTGTGCCCGCGCCGCTTCCGGTACCGCTCCGACTGCAAGGACCACATACTGAAGGTGACCCCGTGTGAGCCACCAGTGGCGCACGTGCTCAGCCGCCACGCGCGCCGCCCCTACCGCTGCGGCGTGTGCCCGCGCCGCTTCCGGTACCGCTCCGACTGCAAGGACCACATACTGAAGGTGACCCCGTGTGAGCCACCAGTGGCGCACGTGCTCAGCCGCCACGCGCGCCGCCCCTACCGCTGCGGCGTGTGCCCGCGCCGCTTCCGGTACCGCTCCGACTGCAAGGACCACATACTGAAGGTGACCCCGTGTGAGCCACCAGTGGCGCACGTGCTCAGCCGCCACGCGCGCCGCCCCTACCGCTGCGGCGTGTGCCCGCGCCGCTTCCGGTACCGCTCCGACTGCAAGGACCACATACTGAAGGTGACCCCGTGTGAGCCACCAGTGGCGCACGTGCTCAGCCGCCACGCGCGCCGCCCCTACCGCTGCGGCGTGTGCCCGCGCCGCTTCCGGTACCGCTCCGACTGCAAGGACCACATACTGAAGGTGACCCCGTGTGAGCCACCAGTGGCGCACGTGCTCAGCCGCCACGCGCGCCGCCCCTACCGCTGCGGCGTGTGCCCGCGCCGCTTCCGGTACCGCTCCGACTGCAAGGACCACATACTGAAGGTGACCCCGTGTGAGCCACCAGTGGCGCACGTGCTCAGCCGCCACGCGCGCCGCCCCTACCGCTGCGGCGTGTGCCCGCGCCGCTTCCGGTACCGCTCCGACTGCAAGGACCACATACTGAAGGTGACCCCGTGTGAGCCACCAGTGGCGCACGTGCTCAGCCGCCACGCGCGCCGCCCCTACCGCTGCGGCGTGTGCCCGCGCCGCTTCCGGTACCGCTCCGACTGCAAGGACCACATACTGAAGGTGACCCCGTGTGAGCCACCAGTGGCGCACGTGCTCAGCCGCCACGCGCGCCGCCCCTACCGCTGCGGCGTGTGCCCGCGCCGCTTCCGGTACCGCTCCGACTGCAAGGACCACATACTGAAGGTGACCCCGTGTGAGCCACCAGTGGCGCACGTGCTCAGCCGCCACGCGCGCCGCCCCTACCGCTGCGGCGTGTGCCCGCGCCGCTTCCGGTACCGCTCCGACTGCAAGGACCACATACTGAAGGTGACCCCGTGTGAGCCACCAGTGGCGCACGTGCTCAGCCGCCACGCGCGCCGCCCCTACCGCTGCGGCGTGTGCCCGCGCCGCTTCCGGTACCGCTCCGACTGCAAGGACCACATACTGAAGGTGACCCCGTGTGAGCCACCAGTGGCGCACGTGCTCAGCCGCCACGCGCGCCGCCCCTACCGCTGCGGCGTGTGCCCGCGCCGCTTCCGGTACCGCTCCGACTGCAAGGACCACATACTGAAGGTGACCCCGTGTGAGCCACCAGTGGCGCACGTGCTCAGCCGCCACGCGCGCCGCCCCTACCGCTGCGGCGTGTGCCCGCGCCGCTTCCGGTACCGCTCCGACTGCAAGGACCACATACTGAAGGTGACCCCGTGTGAGCCACCAGTGGCGCACGTGCTCAGCCGCCACGCGCGCCGCCCCTACCGCTGCGGCGTGTGCCCGCGCCGCTTCCGGTACCGCTCCGACTGCAAGGACCACATACTGAAGGTGACCCCGTGTGAGCCACCAGTGGCGCACGTGCTCAGCCGCCACGCGCGCCGCCCCTACCGCTGCGGCGTGTGCCCGCGCCGCTTCCGGTACCGCTCCGACTGCAAGGACCACATACTGAAGGTGACCCCGTGTGAGCCACCAGTGGCGCACGTGCTCAGCCGCCTCGCGCGCCGCCCCTACCGCTGCGGCGTGTGCCCGCGCCGCTTCCGGTACCGCTCCGACTGCAAGGACCACATACTGAAGGTGACCCCGTGTGAGCCACCAGTGGCGCACGTGCTCAGCCGCCACGCGCGCCGCCCCTACCGCTGCGGCGTGTGCCCGCGCCGCTTCCGGTACCGCTCCGACTGCAAGGACCACATACTGAAGGTGACCCCGTGTGAGCCACCAGTGGCGCACGTGCTCAGCCGCCACGCGCGCCGCCCCTACCGCTGCGGCGTGTGCCCGCGCCGCTTCCGGTACCGCTCCGACTGCAAGGACCACATACTGAAGGTGACCCCGTGTGAGCCACCAGTGGCGCACGTGCTCAGCCGCCACGCGCGCCGCCCCTACCGCTGCGGCGTGTGCCCGCGCCGCTTCCGGTACCGCTCCGACTGCAAGGACCACATACTGAAGGTGACCCCGTGTGAGCCACCAGTGGCGCACGTGCTCAGCCGCCACGTGCGCCGCCCCTACCGCTGCGGCGTGTGCCCGCGCCGCTTCCGGTACCGCTCCTACTGCAAGGACCACATACTGAAGGTGACCCCGTGTGAGCCACCAGTGGCGCACGTGCTCAGCCGCCACGCGCGCCGCCCCTACCGCTACGGCGTGTGCCCGCGCCGCTTCCGGTACCGCTCCGACTGCAAGGACCACATACTGAAGGTGACCCCGTGTGAGCCACCAGTGGCGCACGTGCTCAGCCGCCACGCGCGCCGCCCCTACCGCTGCGGCGTGTGCCCGCGCCGCTTCCGGTACCGCTCCGACTGCAAGGACCACATACTGAAGGTGACCCCGTGTGAGCCACCAGTGGCGCACATGCTCAGCCGCCACGCGCGCCGCCCCTACCGCTGCGGCGTGTGCCCGCGCCGCTTCCGGTACCGCTCCGACTGCAAGGACCACATACTGAAGGTGACCCCGTGTGAGCCACCAGTGGCGCACGTGCTCAGCCGCCACGCGCGCCGCCCCTACCGCTGCGGCGTGTGCCCGCGCCGCTTCCGGTACCGCTCCGACTGCAAGGACCACATACTGAAGGTGACCCCGTGTGAGCCACCAGTGGCGCACGTGCTCAGCCGCCTCGCGCGCCGCCCCTACCGCTGCGGCGTGTGCCCGCGCCGCTTCCGGTACCGCTCCTGCCCGACTGCAATGAAAAAACTATTTGTATGGGAACTTTGAACTCTGGGCAGTTAGTTTGCACTTCTCATAAAAGTTTCAACTAGAATGCAGTCTGTCTGTTTCAACTTCGACCATGAAGTTGAAATCAAACGACCCAAAAAAATGTGCTGGTAAGTTTATCATCAACATTAAGAAAACTAAAAAAAATACAAGATCATGTTTGCTTAATAGTTGCTGAAGCGCGCATAGATTGCTTTTATACGACTATGCGCAAACGATGCACATCCCTGGTGCGCCGGATACGGGCCAGCCCCAACCCTATCCTGCGTTCTATAGCGGACAGGCTTGAGTGTCCGTTTATGAGGCACTGCTGTGAGATGCATGTGTCAAGCAGTCCCTTTATAAAATAAGTTTATTTTATAAAATAAGTATAAGCGATCATTAATTAAGTTAATTATATTTTAATATGTATGGTAGTTGGTGAGGTATTTATCTATGGGCCATAGATGCCTGCAATAAATAAACGAATCTGAAAAAAAAAATTAGTAGCCCTACATTAGCTTTATTCTCCAAGTCGCTACCTTTACTAAGCTATTTAGTAAATGTTCCAAATCGCGTCTGGATTAAGGGATATGTTAGCATCTGGAACCGATACCCGCTTTCACCCAAACACTACGTCACGTACATAAAAAAAACATCTCCGCCATCTTGAAATCCAATCACTAATATTCTGACTTCTCTGTTTCTAGGTACACGCCCCAACGATGCTCTACAAATGCGAGTTCTGCAGCGCCGAGTTCTCCTACTTCAGGCACCTCAAGGCCCACTCCGAGACCCTCCACAACTTGGTCATCCCCCCCATCAAGTCCAAGTTCCAATTCAAGTCCAAAACCAAAATATTCGTCTACGCCCACATGAAAATAATGATCAATGAGCTGGAAAGACCTATAGTAGAACAAGCTGAAGTGGAATTAGTAGACTATTTGGAACAGAAATCCAAACCGGTCAACTATAGCGATTACTTCATCTTCAGTTCTGCCGCTGAGACCCAAGAAAATATTTTTTACAAGAAGAAGAGAATTAGAACGAAGAAGAAAACCGAGTTGCAGAATGCAGTAGATAATATTATTGTGGAGTGGAACGAGGAAAGCGCTATAAATGAACCAAGTGAAGTTAATATTAGTGAAGCGAATAACAGTGAAGTGAATAACAGTGAAGTGAATGACAGTGGAGTGAATGACAGTGAAATGAATGACAGTGAAATGAATGACAGTGAAATGATTGACGGTGAAGTGAAAGTTGAAGTGGCGAAGACTGAGGATATGCAGGTGGATACATCTATGGCGCTGGAGGTTATCGAGAGTGAAGGCTTTCAGTATGTTATGCTTGACGGGGAGATGTATAGGATTGCGTGTGAGGATGAATTGGAATGAGGAAATGGGTGCAGTTTTCTTTTATTAATTATATTAGGCTTTATATTAGGTTCACCTGTAACTATGTCCGGTTCGAAGGACTAGTATGTAGCCGCTGGTGCCACATGATATGGAGAGAGATGCTAAACGATTATTTGTATGAAACTTCTATATTCTGAACTGTATTATCTATACTATTATAAAGTTGTAAAATCCACGTCTGTACATTGAAGATATTTAAAAAAAGCTATTGTAAGGGACTATTTGGAAGTCATTGCAGCGAAAAAAAAATTATTTTTATTTTTTGTATGTTTATATGTGTCATTGCGGCTTCATCACATCACGCATAATCGGCGAAACGGACTTCAACTATTTTTGTTACACGGGTAGCTGGGTACTCCCAGATGGTTATAGGATACTTTTTACCCGACTAAAGAAAAAACGAGGAGTTATGACTTTTTCTCCTCCGAAAACGAAGTTGCCGGCGCCTTCAAGTATTTACAATAAGTTGATTGGTTTACAGAAAATATGTCAACAAATCTTGCAAGTTAAATTTGACTAACGGTTTCCGATTGAGCTAAAATTTGGCACAGTAAGTCACCTGACAGTACAATATTATGACACCATCGCTGATCTGATAGCGGAGGCGGAAGGTCGTCATAGGAACTGTAATAGAATAACGTATTACCGCGTTTGGACTCTTTAGAATCGTCTCGGTGAGTAGTTGATAGATGTTTAATGCAAAGTACAGTTGGCAATAAAGTTTGTCACATTTTTTTTAACAGGAACTTGTTATTTAGAAGTATCTTAGGGTAAAGGGATTTATGGGTCTACCGTAACGAAACATTCCCTGCGATAAGCGAGGCGCGCGGTGTAGCGATAGGCTGGACGCCCCTTTCGAATATAATACCCGCCCACCTGTTGTAACTTATATCTCTTAATAGAAATAGAGCTTATTGCATTATGTGGTACATATTCTGATTTTATTAAAACACATAACTAGTGGCTCTGTGAGCTGTACGTAGATCTAGCGATTTTTTTTAAATAGCGGAGAAATAAAAAAAATCGCCATCGGCAGGGTATTCATCCACACACCTTGGAACCAAAATGGTCGCGCACCGTGCGGTATCAAAGGAATTTTCTACCGCGCACACTCCGAATGTGGTATGACCTTAACATCGGACAGGCCGCACTCTTGTTTGCCACCTTAGTAGTATAAAAAATAAATAATGAGGGTTGTAAGACTCGAGTTGGACAGCTTCCAAAGCCCCTAGTCTTAATACAAACTGGCAATACTATATTTTCTTAGAGATTACTCTCAAAAATCTTGTACACATTGGATTATCTCGTCTTGGAATATTAACTGAAGACCTGGTCAGCCATATCTAAGCATACGAGGAGTTAAGTCCATCTGTAACTAAGTCAATAAGTATATAAGTACTATATAAACAAATCTTACAAGTTAAATATCTGTTTGAGCTAAAATTTTGTATACTTATGTAAGTTAGATGACAATTATTACAATATTTTCCGTTTTCTCTGTGATTTAAAAGATCATCTATGTGTTCGGATACTATAAATACTTACTATTAAATAAATATGTGTCTCCAGTTAGATGACAATACAATATTATGATCACCAAGCTGATGTGATGATGGAGCTGGAATGGTGGTTATAGGAACTTAACAAAACTAACTACTCAATTAGTGTATTTTTTTTTGTCGATGTTTAGCTCTTTCTAACTTGAAGAAACAGAATTCATCATTGGTATATTTCAAAGCCAAATTTTCTACATTATTTCATGACTCATTGTAAATTATTAAAATGATTTATTTTACTAATTGCTGTTTTATTTTCTTGTTTTCTATCAAATTGTGATCACTAAAAAATCTTTGAATTGAATTGATTGATTTCGTGATTTGTCAAAAGAACAATGTCTATCGAAAGACATTAAATATTAACTAAGTATTATGTTAAATCTCTTTGTTTCTATCTTATTATAAAGTTGTAAAAACTTAATGTTTCTAATAGTTTAGACATTGGAAGTATTTTTGCAAAAAAAGTGAAGGCTGTTACAAAGTCACTGCATCCCTCCCGAGTTCGAATTTTGTAGCCTACCGTCCCGCTCACTCAAATATAGATTAATATGAGAGCGAAAAGGACGCCGCTATATGAACTTCGGGTTTACTCGTCTGGTTCAACTATCAACATGTAGGGCTAGATCAAGTCCGTCTAAAGCAACTAGGAACAAAAAAAAACTTTTATATGGACTTTACATGGCAAACCGTTGCCATGACACTGAAGTCAGTACAGTTTATCTGTCATGCCATACATTGTCAACCATATTGCTTTACTTGTCATTGCGGCTCGCGTGTTTTGTATGTTTGTTTTTATTAGATTTCTTATTAAATTATTCTTAATTGTTATCAAAAGTAGTAAAATGTGATTGAACACTATTTAGTGAATACATTTTGTGAAAATGCCACCGAAAAGATCGTTTATCACATGTGAAATTTGTGGTAATCGAGCTAGTCATGAAAATTGCATAAGGATGTTTATGGCGAAATTTCTCTGGAATGAAGGCCGGTAAGTATTGCCTTAAATTCTTTTAGCCATATTTAAGTGCAGCTAAATAAATAAACAAAATTAGATATTTTATATCTATTTTCATTGTGTGCTAGGGATGTACTGTAACTATCGATAGCTACAGGCTTATTTGTTTATCAGTGCAAATAATTATACAAAATAAATCTAATTATAATAAAAATAATTATTTATTGTAACTTCAAGGTACATACATTTTAACAATACCCTGACTCTCAAAATAGGTTTCCCTGTGCCTTGAGAGCCAGTTCCTTCTCAATTTAAGTATATAAAAGTTACAATATTAGACTTATATTCATTTAAATAAGTAAATACAGCTAGCTAATTAGCAGTGTGTGAGTGTGTGTGTGTGTGCATATGTGTGTATTCATGATATTACACTCATCAATTCTTCAACTTCTGCATAGTTAAGTCTGCTTAACCAGTTTTTAATTTTAGTTTTTATGTCATTGTTACTTAGTTCGCTAACATCGACTTCTTTCAACAATTTATTATAAATATACGGAGCCAAGAATTGATAATGTCTCTTAGCAAGTGCACTATTACAGCGCGGCACTGGGCATCGAGCTATTCGTTCTTACATATCACATAAAGGACTATTTGTCTATGATATCTACGAAGGATTTGAGATACATAAAGTTTACGGACACTTAGTACATCAGTACTCCTCTATAGGGATTCGGTAGAAAATCTAAATGGAAGAAAAAACATTACTTTACGAACCGCGCGTTGAACGCGTTCTAATTCAAGTGTCTTTGTAGCACCGCCCCAGGAAGTGATACAGTAACAAACTGACAAAGTGCCTCATATGTCTGCATAAGCAGTTTGTAATCCGCTACCAATCGCAGATTTTTAAAAACGTAAATTAGCTTGCGGCCTCTTTTTGCGGTGGTGGCAATATGTGGGCCCCATTTTATTTTATCATCAATAATAATACCTAAATATTTAATTGTACCAACTCTTGCCAACACATCACAGTTGCAGTACATAGCAGTATTATCATCATCACTTCGTCTATTACATGGAAACGTGTATATTTTCATTTTGTCGTATAAAGAATCCGGACTGGTCGCAGAGGTTTTACTGAAGCATAGATATTTGGTTTTACTGATGTTAAGATTTAAGAGACTATCCTCAAGCCAACTTGTAACTTTACGTAAACCCTCTTCCCAAGTCTTACTATGAAACAGTAGGACTGTATCATCAGCAAACATTATTAGATTAGCACCTACTATATCAATTTTGCAAATGTCATTAATATAGGCTATAAATAGCGATGGTCCCAACGTCCTCCCTTGGGGGACACCATAGTTGCAATCTGCTATATTACTTATGTGATTGGACACCCGTACCTTTTGAGTTCGGTCACATAGGTAGCTTTGGAACCACTCGAGCGGTGTGCCTCTAATTCCCATGTTCTGAAGTTGCGCTAAAAGTATAGGAATAGACACAGTGTCAAAAGCTTTTTGTAGGTCCAGAAATACTCCTATAGATTTCTCACCACCGTCTAAATAAGAAGTTACCTGAGATGTAAGTGTTAGGACCGCGTCTCCGGTAGATCGACTCGCTCTAAAGCCGTATTGGTTAGCATGTAAGATATTTTGAGAATCCAAGTAATGTGTTAATCGTTTATTAACAACTTTTTCCATGATTTTAGAAAAAGTTGTTAACAGGGAAATGGGTCTGTAGTTCGTCGGTAGAGATTTGTAACCTGTTTTAAATATGGGAGATATTATTGAAATTTAAATATTGTAGGAAATATGCCGGACCTTAGACTTAGGTTACACAGGTAAGAAAGTGGGTCTATTAGATGTTCACAGACTGTTTTTACTAATTGCGTGAGAACTTGCATGAAATATGATCATAAACATACTTCGTACCTACGTTTAAACTGAAAAGTTTACTGCCATCCATACCTGTTCGGTGCAATATGCACCTAACACGTGACGCGCCCCTGCGTACGTATGCGTTTTAGCTACATTGAGGTCAACACTAATTTCAATTTATTAATTTAATGCAATTACGGATACCGTCGCGACCGGGTGCATTCGAACACAGTTTTATAACATTTTAACATTTAAAAACATTTTAAACTAAGTTAGCCTTTAGTAACAGGGTGTTTAGCAGTAGTTTTTTTAGACATTAAACATTTTCTTCTCTTCTCCGGAATTTTAACATTTACTCACAACCCTCGCCCACCACATTGGTCCTTCGAGCCGGATCTCTCGCGTCGTGAGCTTTGTGGTTGACTGGCGTGCGAAGTGAAAGAACGGGTGAACATCATCAGTGGCGTGGGGGTTGGAGCGATTGAAGGAGTAGAGAGGCAGCAACAGTAGCGGTGATATTGGCAGTGAACAGTAACAGCACTAAGGAGATATTCAAGTAAGATCTTTCCTTATTTTACTAACACGAAACCAGTCAAGATGGCATACAGTCAACGTCAAGGAGAAATTCAGCAACATTGAATATGCTTTAGCTAATTTCAAAAAGGATGGGGCGGATAGAAAGTCGAAAATTGAATACTTTAAAAGTCGTTTGGACACTTTAAACGCTTTTTGGACTGAATTTCAGTTCAACCATGAACAAATTTGTATGGTAGCAACCGAAAATGATCCTTATTTTACTAATCGTATCTTTGAAAGCACGAAGGCAGTTTATTTAACATTTAACTCCAAGCTGGTTGAGGGCTTTAAGAAGCTAAGTGAGGAACCTTATGATCCGAAAATTGAACCAGGGACTTCAGGGTTGGGACAGATGGAGACACAAGATAGTGAAACAGAGGAACGGACGGACAATGCAGCACTTCCTCCGCTTCCTCCGCCACCTAGGCAAACAGATTACAATCAACAGAGGCAGAAGGATCAGGGATTAGAGAGCAAGATGGATGAAATGTTACAGAAGCAGGCAGCTAATATGAAAGCTTTTGTGCGAACTGTCAACAGTATCGATATTGAGTTATTAACAGATAAGTGGGAGCTGGAGGACGCTCTTAAATCGTTGGGAACGCGTTGGTCAGTTGTAGATTCTCTGCATTGGGGATCGAAAGCGAGGGTACTCAAAATAACTCAACTTATGAGGGGACATTCAATCAACATGAGAAAACATATAACATGCTAAAGAAAAACATTAATAAAAAGATTTGGTCAGTGGCTCACCGGGAGAAGTCAAACCCGGTTTTACACATACCTACTTTTCATGGCAATTATAATGCGTGGGTTTCCTTTAAGGACTTGTTTAACGAGGCAATTCATAATAACACTGCGCTATCGAACGCTCAGAAAATGCAGTTCTTAAAGGCAAAAATAAAGGGAGAAGCTGAGAGGCTGATTCAACATTTGTCAATTAGCTCTGACAATTATTTAGTTTGCTGGGAGATTCTCAATAACCGTTACAATAACACTAAGCTTATATTTACATCTCACATGAACATCTTATTTGGGCTGCCAAACATGCAACAACAATCGATAGCTTAAATAAAGAAAATGCATGACACAGCGACTGAATGCTTACATGCTATTAAGAATCTCGGAGTCGATATCAACACCTGGGACCCAATAATAGTCCATATTCTAACTCAAAAACTGGACTCTGAAACACACAAGGACTACATAGAATCCTTAAAAAATTCTCGGGAACTACCCATACTACAGGAGTTCTTTGATTTCTTGGAGGGAAAATTCACAAGCTTGGTATCATTCCGCCGCAAACAAGAGCCCGTGTATTCTAGAACTCATCTCCAGCAACCATCGAACACTAACTACGTAAAGAAACCAGGTCAAACATTCAACAATCGCCCTTATTACAATGACAATCAGAACATTAACGGAACAAGCCGAAATAATGGAAATATAACTATTGCGAAAACAATGCACGTAGCCGGTATTAAATGTCCGTTGTGCAAGAATCCGCACAGCATTTACAGCTGTCGTCAATTTCTGCAAATGCCTATGGAAAAAAGGCATTATACGGTCAATAAACTTGCATTATGCATAAATTGTTTGCTTAGTCATAATGGCAATGCATGCAATTCGAATAAAACATGTCAAAAGTGCTCAGGTCAACATAACACTTTATTACACGAGGCATGTGTAAAATCTGCTGCACCAGCACAGTCGTCGATCGCAACACACACGTCGAATGCAGCTATTACGAAAAAACATTCAGAACACGTGACTAACACTTCACAGACATTCCATTCTGAAATCTTATTGGCTACAGCACAGCTGAAAGTCAAAGCAGCAGATGGCACTTATCATTTCCTTAGGGCCTTGATCGACCAAGGAAGTCGAATTTCGCTAATTACCGAACAAGCAGCTCAACTACTCAATTTGAAAAGAGAAAAATGTAAAGGAGTTATTTATGGTGTGGGTCAAAAAGAAAATAACTGCAAGGGTAAATTAAACATATCTTGCTCTTCTATATATAATGATTTTGCGTTTAACGCGGAAGTTATTATCATGAACAATCTTATAAAGAGCCTGCCAAACAGAACATTCGCGAAACCCTCCTGGTCCATGATTCAAAACATTAACCTTGCTGACCCCAACTTTAACATCAGTCGCCCGGTAGATTTACTTCTGGGGGCAGACATTTATTCCCTTATACTCCTGAGCGGAATGATAAAAGGAGATGACTCTTCACAACCTATGTCGCAACAAACTCACCTGGGATGGCTGTTATGTGGTAATGCGCAAACATATCACTGCAACGTAGTGATCAACAATTTGGAAGAAATACAACAGTTTTGGGAGGTAGAAGACATATCAGAAGATGGAGATCTATCTCGAGATGATATTAAGTGCATACAACATTTCGAGGCAAACACTAAACGCAACAATGACGGCAGATACGAGGTGCGTCTTCCCATGAAGCCTAACTTTGAACAGAAATTGGGTGAATCTAGAACAAAAGCCATAGCTCAGTTCAGAAACATGGAGAAGAAGTTCGAGCGACAACAGAAACTAGCGGAGGCTTATAAAGATTTCATGAAGGAAAACAGTGACCTTGGGCACATGAAACCGGTAAGAGAGTCATGAAATCGAATGTTACTTACCACATCATGGGGTGGTACGTGAAGAGTCCACATCCACCAAATACAAGGTAGTCTTCAACGCATCCTCCAAGACCTCAACAGGCTATTCATTAAACGATCTTATGTATACTGGGCCTAACTTACAAAATGATTTACAAACATTACTGTTAAAATGGAGGCAATACGAATTCGCATTTTCCGCGGACATTGAGAAAATGTATCGCCAGATACTTATTCACGAGGAAGATCAAGCATTACAGAAGATCATTTGGAGGGAAGGTAATGGACCACTACAATCATTTATACATTCGGTACAAAGCCTGCCCCTTTCTTGGCCATGATGGTGCTAAGAAAACTAGCATCGGACGAAAAAGACAGGAACCCTGAAGCAGCCAAAGTATTGGAAGAATCCTTTTACACGGAGACGGACGACTTAGTACACGGAGCGCATTCCGTGGTGCAGGCCAAAACATAAATCGCGGATCTAATCGCTATTCTAAAATCAGCAGGATCTAACTTGCGTAAATGGTCTACAAACAGAGAAGAGGTATTGGAAAACATTCAAGACAAATCCAACATCAAAAACCTACTCGTCAACTTCAAACAGAATAATATTTCAAAAACACTCGGACTGTGCTGGAACCCAGAAGAAGATAACTTCATGAAATAAAGTCACGGGTCACGGGAGGACCATGGTCCTCCCGTGACCATGGAAAGCTGGAAAGCTTCCGAAACGTCGGGAACTAAATGAGATAATATACGCGATATAATCCGTTAAATTGTTTTATTTCAATGAGTAATAATCGCGGAAACAGAAGAAAATATTAAGATAACTTCATTTTTCAATGCAAAATAACAAAACAAATAGGCATACCAACAAAAAGAACACTGCTGTCAGAGATCTCCAAACTTTTTGATCGCTTGGGCTAACTAGCCCCTCTGAGCACGAAGCTTAAAATTCTATTCCAAAAAGTTTGGGAACAAAACATTCATTGGGACGAACAAATAACGCAAGAAATATACACAGAGTGGTCCCAAATACAGGAAGACATACACGTCATCAATGAATGCAAAATAAGGCACTAGCTGTCATGTAAGGAAAATGACGTCATCCAGCTACACGGCTTCTGTGACTCGTCCTTAGCTGCCTACGCTGGTACTATATACGCACGAATCAACAATCAAGCAGAACCTATACTGGTCGCCGCTAAAACAAAACTCGTACCACACAAAAAACCATTGACTCTGCCAATACTAGAATTGAGTGGCGCACATCTTCTTTCCAAATCAATGGCAAAAGTCAAAGCATCCTTACCGTTACGTAAAACAGAAACATTCTGCTGGACTGATTCGAAGATCGTACTAGGCTGGTTGCAAGGCGAACCAAGCCGATGGCAACCGTTTGTGGCGAACCGCGTCGAACAAATAACTCCAGTGATACCAGAAGAGCAATGGCGCTACGTAAAATCAGCGGAAAATCCAGCAGATGCTGCCAGCCGAGGTCAAACTGCATCTCAACTAAAAGAAAATACGTTATGGTTGACAGGCCCGACTTGGCTAACAACTTTTCAGCCAGACCTAGAAAAATCAGGGAAACTGAAATTTATAACAAGCGAAGAACAGAAAAGATCGTATAAATCAAATGCGATTCAAAACAATAACAACCAAGGTGCTATAAATAGATTATTAGAAAAACATAGCTCTATAACTAAAGTAATACGAATCGTTGCATACATTTTACGGGCATTGACACCGAAGCGCAGCGCGTTACCTACATATCTCACATTACCCGAGCTACAAAGAGCAAAATTAATTATACTTAAACATGTACAGAACTGCGAACTGGGCACGGACATAGAATATTTACGCAGACAGAACAAAGTTGATTCAAGTAGTGCACTTTTCAAGTTCGACTCGAGGAAGCGCATTTGTCCTACGACATGAAACTTCCGAAAATTATTCCGAAAGATTCCCGGCTAACTACGCTACTTATCGACCAGGATCACCAGTTAACACTTCACGGGGGTGCCAAACTGACCCTGAACAAGTTACGAGAAGAATATTGGATTATTGGTGGAAATAACAGAGTTAAAAAACAAGTTGGGAATTGCGTGAAATGTTTGAAAATCGACAGGAAAACAACAACAGCTTATGGGAGATCTTCCAACCGCTCGTGTAAATGAAGCAAAGCCGTTTTATCATACGGGAGTGGACTATACTGGATTTGTAACCTTAAGGGCAAGCAAAGGTCGAGGAAGCAGAACATTGAAGGGCTATATAGTCATATTTATCTGTATGGTTACAAAAGCGGTGCATTTGGATCTCGTAACAGATTTAACGAGTTCAGCATTCCTAGCTGCTTTGAGGCGAATGGCAGCCAGGAAGGGAGCCCCACATCATATTTACAGTGATAATAGCACGAACTTCGGGGGATCAGACAACAGATTGCAAGGACAATGGCAGAAACTTCAAAAAAAATTTACTGACAGCTTTAGGACGGAAGTAGCTGAGATGAAGATCCAATGGCACTTCACAGCACCATCCTGGCCCAGCTCAGGAGGATTATGGGAAAGGGGAGTCAGAAGTTTAAAGGGGCACTTAAAACGAGTAGTGGGGGACCAAAAACTCACTTACGAAGAATACAGCACCGTCCTAGCCCAGATAGAGGCGTGTCTAAACTCGCACCCACTCTGCCCGTTAAAGGAAAGCATTGATGATTTAGACGCTCTCACCCCAGCACACTTCTTCCCCGGAAGAGCTGGCGTAACAGTCATAGAAACAGAAGATGATGCGCGGACAAGGTGGCACTTGACCCAAAAAATATTCAGTGATATCTGGAAGAGATGGAAGGCTTAGTATTTAACCCAAATGACCGCGAGACAAAAATGGAACAAACCTCAGAAAAACGTTGAAATTGGAGATCTTGTGGTCATACATGAAGATAACCTACCAGCAGGGAAGTGGGCAATGGGACGAGTCCTAGAAGTACATCCAGGGAAAGATGGACTAGTAAGAGTAGTGACAGTCAAAACAAAAAATGGGGTAATGAAAAGGTCAGTAGTGAAGCTCTCGGTCCTACCCTTAGCAAAACAAAAAACATTAGAAGAAACAAAACAAACAAAAACACAAACACCAAAACAGAAAAGAAGAGGATGTTTTGCAACAATCATCGCAATATTGGTGTATTTTCTTACATTGTCAACCGCCGGAAGTTGCGTGAAAGTTACCCCTATAAACGACAGGCAAGGATTGTATTTTGATAAACTAGGAAACATGGAATTAGTAAGGGACGATTGGAAACTAGTTGCATACTACGACATGAGCCCCTACTGGGAAGGCATATCTGCGTTTTTAATTAGAAACCATTTGTAAACAAATAACAACCTAATCCCATTGTGACGTCGTCATGTTACAACTGTGTCACACGTACGAGGAACTGCAACACTATAATAACCTTTTATTACGAAATCAGCTGAAACGGCAGACTCGCAGGCGACGGGGATTAATTAACGGCGTTAGAAACCTTGCGAACACGTTATTCGGAGTCCTGGATGACCGCTTCGCTGAACAATACCAGAAAGACAAACATAATTATGACGTTTCTTACATTTATTTGTTGAGTAGTAATTATTTAATATTTTGACTTTAGATATAAGAAAAATAGAATATCTCTGTTGTAATTATAAAATCATTATTATTATCGTATGACTTTCTTGTTTTCGAGTCTGTTTACAAATTAACATCTAAGTTCTTCACCCACTGGGGTGCGTTTCCACTTAGTGATAGTAAGTCCAGAGGGTCTCCAGGGTATTTACGACAATAATAATAATTATTATAAAATATTTTCAGACGCAGACAGTGGGCCAAGTCTCAAAAAAGATCTAATAATGCTAGTAAAACAATAAATAATCACATTAAAGGAAAAAGCTTGTTATTTTATTTCCGGTTCACATTTAAGTCCAACCTTGTATTAGCATATTTAAATAAATATACGCTGTACAAAATAGGACTTAAACGTGGACTCAATCCTCACCTCAAAAATTGCTGACATGAGCCTATATTTCATCCAGCCCATTTTATCGATATTGATATAAATCGCAAGCGTGTAGCCTACTACACTATTTTAGTCTGTTAGATTGGTGCTACTGCTGTTTGACGGTTCTTTGACGTACATGTTGGTATCAGTGTGCCAAGCAAATTGATTCTATTGGCTAGTATGAGAGTCCCGCCTCTTAAAACTTAGTGGTTATATTCTCTTTGGACCAAGTAGGCCAGCTGTCAGTGACAGTTATAGACAACTTGTCTCAAACAACCCTAACCGAAAATTGGAAGCTTAAAAACATCTCTAGTCTGTCAAATTGCGAGTCAACAAATTGTTCAAACTAGCGCCATCGCCATTAAAAGTGATAGTATTATTGTATTTATCACACAAATCTAGGTAATTTTTAAAATGTACGAAAGTGTAGTAAATGCCGAAGGCATTTTAAATTATAATTTCCTATTTTGCCACGCGTGTCTTAGCTCCAATCGAGCTCTAACCATGGTGGGAGATTACATCGACATTTATTTGAAAATTTGCGACGACGTACGAATGGTAAGTCGTTTATCTATTTATCCAATAACTTAAACCATATCACAATGCATTGGTATAATTTTCGTGTCAATATTGTAAAGGAGAAGCCATTTAAAATATGTCTAAAGTTGCCCCTCTATCGGCTCTTTTTTATTCCGTATTTAAATTAAGTTGCAACCAAAAGGGAAAGTATTTCACTTCATCGTTCAAAAATGTCATGTTTAATTGGTAGCGTGCGAAATAAAGTAATGCTGCCAACGAAAATGAGGTAATTCATTGAAAGTGGGACCTGAAATCGTCATGCCAATGTCATGTTTAAAAAAAACTGGCTTATAAACTTCAATACAAATGGTTGATGTCTTTTTTTGAGGTTATCCTCGGCTACATCACTCCCATATAATTGCACAAACCAAGATATAATATATACTAAATGCATGTAGATTCAAGTTGCTCTCTGCAGTTTTGGTTTAATATGATATCATAATGTGCAAAAATACCATGTGGATTATTTATAACTTATCAGAGAACACATAATATAAATGTTTCTCTTCCTATGGCTCTCTCTCCTAGCAATGAAATAACTTTATTAGATGTTAAGAGGTTGCAATAAAATGGGAGTGACAGACAAAAGGGGACGCTATTGTCCAGCATAGGATTTCCAGGCATCCAGATAAAGTCGGACATAGTCAGTTTAGTTGTGTGAATAGTCCAATCAGACGGTGCTGGTCTGTCTGGCTTTCGCGTTTAAGAACTGGCATGACTGACATACAGATCCTGAACTTATCCCTTAAAGTTATAATTTTGCCTTTGTACATGCTTATTTTATATACAATTGTTTTAACCTGTCCACTGCTAAAGTCAAATAAAAAAGTCTCACTCACACATCAAAGAGAGACTGAGAATGAATCTTACGCGATAGCATATACATTGCCTTTACAATCTTTACATCAACTTGATATGAAGTCAATGGTGTTTGGGACACTAAATGTAGGTACTGACTTTATATTAAGTAATTGGCGGTGAAAAGCTTAATGTTGTTTCATTTACAATAGCGTGTTTGCACACATACATATATTATATATCTATTTGTATATATCTGGTATCTTAATGATTACTGGGTAATGACCTGATATCAACTGGATATTAATTCTAGTCATCTTGTACATTTGTTTTAGAATGTGACATCTCAAGTAAGCATCTGCTGGGAGTGTATGACACTGCTGAAAAAAATATGGGCTTTCAAGAAGAAAGTGGAGAATGCTCAGATGTTACTAGATTACTGCGTCAAAATGCAAGTAAGTTTGGTATTGCAATATCACATCATCAGTTATTGGGTTTAGACTGCAGAAAGATTTAGCAATACCTGGCAAGGAATCTTCGTATTTTATCGACAAATGTTTCACAGAATTTTAATTTTGCAGAACACTAGTATTTCCATCTATACTATAATATTTCCATATAGAATATTTCCATCCTCACCACTTAGATGGTTGGCAGTCCACAACTGTATGTTTTGCTAGAAATTTCCTGCCTCTCACGACTGAACTGTGGAATAAATTGCCCGGCCAATATTTCCAGACCAATGCGACCTTCAAACCTTAAAGAGAAGAGCGTAAAGGCCATATGCATATTTCGTTTTAACGCGCGTCGACAGCGCGTTTTTCATTCCATAGAGAAGCATAAAAAAAAAAAATATATGTATTACGGGACAATTTTTACACAAATCGAACTAGTCCCATGGTAACCTCCATAAGGCTTGTGTTATGGGTACTACATGATGATATATTTAATAAATATATTTACTTATATACATGGAAAACATCCAAGATTCAAGAACAAATATTTATGCTCATTACACAAATATTTGCCCTAACCTGGATTTGAACCCAGGACCTTCAGCTTCGCAGGAAATGTTACTACCGCTGAGCCAAACCAGTCTTAATGAAATATCAGGGACATTCTTATACAGATCAACCTAGTCCCAAACTAAGCAAAGTTTGTACTGTGGGTACAAACTATGTGACCTAAAAGTAAAACAGTTGAGCGTAATTACACGTACGTTAATGTTATTGTTATTAGATATTACTTGTTGGGCACTTTGAGTTAGTTACGATATGCTAGTATTTGCGTCAGCAGAACTATAAACTGGGTCAGTCAATGTTTCATAAATCTTGTTAAATTTTGGTTTTATTTAAAACACTGAAATTATCAAAGTTTTTCAATATTCTGCGTATATTTTGTGTTCGTCCGGTTAGCGGGTTACGGCAAGGGTAAAATATTGTTTGCAGCTTTCAACATCACACAATTTAGAGTCGGCTACAGAGAAGTTATCTAGGTCCGGAATTAAACTTTTACTCATACTAGGATAACGTGACATAAACTTGACATAAATCTTAGGCGCCTTCATGATCTATTGAGTCTATATACCTCTTCTTGGCTAGTTTCCTAGCTGGGCATTCGGCATCACCTGTTTCGTGAGCACACGGCTTCTTGAAGCGCAAGCATGTAGCACATTTTGCTGGTTCCGTCTTTTAAATGCAGTCTTGTTTTGCGTGACCTACATCCCCGCAGTGCCCACCTCCATCTTGCATGACTTCGCCGCGTGACCGTACCGATGACAATTATAGCACCTAG
Organism: Hedya salicella; assembly: GCA_905404275.2. NCBI lineage: Eukaryota > Metazoa > Arthropoda > Insecta > Lepidoptera > Tortricidae > Hedya > Hedya salicella. Next base: position 3,959,301 of record FR990120.1, read on the forward strand.
TGACCAAAGTGAAATCCCTCACAGGGCACGATGACCAGTTCACGAACACTATCGTTTGTTATAAGAGCCTTCTGAATAAGAGCAGGGACTTCGATGACATAGTTGCAGGTCTCGGAGTCCTTTTTTCCAGATTTATGATTTAATTTGGTTGTTTCCAAAAAGTGTTTGAAGGTCATATCTTGAAATTTGTCTGCTAAGGTTTGTTGATAGATGCATTTAAAAACTTCTGCATCCTGCATAGCCGCGGGGACTCCGATGATGACAATTCTAGGCCTCCGTTTTTATGGCTCATCCACAGTGAGGCCAAAGGTTATAAGCTGCGCCGATAGCTTTAGCTTCAAAATGTCGTCCTTTGAGTCCGTACTTATGACAACACCGCCATTTCTAATTTTGCGCAGCCCTCTCACGTGCAGCTCCATCACTTCAGGCCTGATGATTTTTTGGACGAGGGATTTTGTCTCCTCGCTCGACTTTAATTTGTCGGTAGGATAAATCGCCACTGAGCTTACGTTAGAGGGCTGGATATACTTATTCGAATTGTTCTTCACCATATCGGGAAAAGAAAGTGGTCTCGTAGAAGACTTCGCAGACTCCTCCACACACTCCTTAAGCTCGTGGAAGCGCAGCGAAAGATCCTGGTAGGTGTGATAGTTCGAGATCGCCTTTTGCTTTAGGGCTTGATACTCGACGGCCATTTGTGAAGTTGAGTGGCTTACATTACGGCATAAAGTGCTTATCTTAAGTTTCTGTTCTGAGTTCAATTTACCTTCAGAAGAGATGTGGCACACTTCATTCAGGTACTGCTCGATCGACTTCATCCATCCTTGTATCTCTCTAGTGCTTGCTATTTTCGGGGGAGCCACTTCTTGTTGGGCGGGCGCGGGCGCGGGCGAGACGGGAGCTGGTGCTGGCGACGGCGGCGGGCTGCGGCGCGTTAGTCCACTTCGATTAAAAGGACTATTTGCCGACATGTTTTTTAGACTTTAAATCAGAGTACACAAAACATTTTATAATTGTTTACTTAGAGCTGACACAGTTTTTCTCTAGGTCACTATTTTACGGATGAATATTTATTTTATTATAAAACACGTCCGATCTCATCGGCGATCGTCTAATATATCGTCTAGTATAATACATTGAAGGAGAGGTAAACAACCGGTCTTATCGCTAAACAGGGATCTCTTCCAAATATACATACTTACTTGTATATAGATAAATATAAAACTTAAATAAAAGGAAAACACCCATGACCCAGGAACAAATATTGGTGCTCATCATACAAACACTTGCCCTGGCCGGGATTCGAACCCGGGACCGCGAGCTTCGTAAGCCAAGTTGGACAAGGCAGCTCTAAGGATGATGGATGACTTTTCCGTTGCGGGCGCATTCTAGCCTATTATTTAATTAATCATTTTTCCAGACCCCGCTGCCCAGCCTCTCCCATCTCACGCAAGCCAGCACAGAGACCACAACATTTAGCCCCATTGACCAGGATGAGGAAGAGCATGACCTTGACAAGTCGGATAATAAGATGGAGGATCCCAAAGATGAACTGATGATCCAAATTCAGGATGTGAGGGGACAGTGGGAGATTATTGATGAGAAGCCAGTGATAGATTTGACCTTGAACGGTAAGTATTAAAATTTATAATCCAATAATTAAATATATACAGTGCCGTCGGGGTACTGACCCTACAAGGTTACTTTACCCACCCAAAAATAGTACATTACTGCAGAGGCTGTGAAAAAGGGATTGCCAGCCAAGTAGGTATAGAGAGATACAAGGCTGGCAATCCATTTTAACACCGAGGTATGTATAGTGCGTTTCTCAAATATGCAGTGGAATTAAAAATAATAAAACCAACAAGACACAATGAAATCTAAATGAAAACGTTTTTTTTATATACAATGTCATGTAGTTTTTCAGTAAAATGCCTGTGACATACGAACGGACATGCCGAAACTATAAGGGTTCCGTTTTTGCCATTTTGGCTACGAAACCCTAAAAATGGGTTTTAACGCAAACTTTAAAAATGCTTACTTAATTCTGTACATATTGTCGTTTCTAGATAGCTCGGACTGTGAAGTCAAGATCAACAAGGAGCCAATGTCGCCAACACACGGCGAGGACGAACAGAAATATCGCCGCTGGAGGCGCTCCGTCATGCTCGTCATGAAGAGGTGACCCGTCTACCTATAGTACCGATAAATAAATAAATATCAGAGGCAATCTTACACACATCGACCTAGTGCCATACTAAGCAAAGCTTGTACTATGAGTACTAGGCGACGATATACATAATATATAGGTAAATTATAATACTCAAATACATAGAAAACATCCAAGACCCAGAAACAAACATTCCTGCTCATCACACAAACACTTATCTTATCTTAGGCCTCGTTTAACTGAGTCATCGCCAGTGGCGGTTCTTGGAGGTCACTGGGGTCATGACCCCTCACAAAATCGTACCTCCCCATTGAACCAAAAAGCTGATTTGGTCACTGAATCGAAAAAAAGATGTTTGATTTTTTGTATGGTCGTATGTGTCTCTGTGGTGTCATCACGCCAAACCGCTGAACAGATATCAACTATTTTTGGTACGCGGATAGCTGAGCATCCAAAGATGGTTATAGGAGGATACTTTTACTCGACTACGCCGTAGAAAGAAAACGGGTAATGACTTTTTCCCCTCCTCGAACGCAGTTGCGACTGAGAAGCATTGCAAATCTTGGCGATAGTGTTGCCCCAGCTTTAAATCTTTTATTTATTTTTTAATTTTATTTATTAAGGTCTTCCAACAGTTAATACATCTATTGAATGTACAAAATATATACAAGAGTTACATAAAGTGATGCCTAACTAAACTCAGATTTTTAATTCAAGACCAAAATCTGACACTTCTCATCTTGTTATTTCATCAAATAAACATTATTTCATAAAAATATGAATGAGAAATCGTGCAACCAGTAATATTAGGGTTAGTTTTAATCATAAAAATACTAACACTTAAATAAGTATGCAGTGATCACAGCGAAAGTGCGCCCGTTGACGTTAAATTTTGGTCAGAATTAAAAATCAGTGTTTAATTACAGGTAAACACAGCATATAACGAGTATTAATTGAAGTGCTTACTTAGTGACTAAAACTAGAAACACAAGTATACAAGTACTATGCTAATAATTGAAGAATAATTGTATTAATTACTAATATTTATTGATTTACGAAACCTAGGCAGCGAATCAAAATAATTATCACAGGAGTGACTGTGCTTATTCAGAAGTCTAAAGTGTCATTCTATAGAACTTGCTAACAATGTAAACAAACGACGTAACTTTGTTTTGTCCCTATTTCTCCTTGACACCATTGAAAACATACACTATTGAAACGTTCGTTACCGTAAAATACAAAACCATAAAATATATAACTGTATCTTGGATATTTCATTAAAAATTAAAAATTGTTTCATAGTTATGTTATTAGGACCTGATGGTATGACGTTTTTATTTCTTTTAAATTCTACAACTGTCTATGATGGGTAGTGCTCCGAATAAAGTTGGTCATATATTAAAGCCGCTACACACTGTCGGTAGTCTATAATTATGTACCCACCCTACATTATGAATACGTGAATAAATAGTCTGGAAGTACATCTTGTGTATCACTGACGCATACCTTAACATGGCGCAGCCGGTTATTATTTAAACTGAAATTAAACCGCAATTAATTTTGTAATAGTTAGTAGTCTAGCCCGTGATCGTGTTCAAACATGGAAACAGTATTGACACCGCCGAGTCCATTCTGTTATGATCATAGTTTGATGAACATTACTAATGGTAGCTTAAGTGATAGTTGGAACAAGTGGAGCAAAGGCTTTAAAATATATTTCGACGCGTGTGAACTTTCCAAAAAATCGCCTGCTATACAAATAAATATATTGCTACATATTGTGGGCGAACAGTGCAGAGAATTGTATGAACAGTTAGGTATTAAATGCGCTACGGTCGATGACGTACTAAGTGAATTCAAGAAACATTTTGAACAGAAGAAAAATTTAACGGTCGAGAGGCATCGATTCTTTACAAGGAACCAGACCGAAAATGAAACTATTCAACAATACGTATATGATTTAAAGAAGCTGTCAAGTTCGTGTGAATTTGGAAATTTGGGTGACTCACTAATTAAGGACCGTTTGATTTGTGGTATTACGAGCAAAGCTATTCGAGAAAGATTATTACGAGAAGCGGACTTAACGTTAGAGCAGGCAATGGAGATTTGTCGGGCCGCTATTGTGTCTAAGGTGTATTCGGATAAAATTGTACAAGAAACTAGGGAACATTCGGTACATAAAATAACGAAGGAAGACGCTTTAGAAGATACTAGAGATAATAATATCTGGCGAGTGTCGGTACGAGGCGGTCATGGGTCGGCAAATAGCCGAGGTCGAGGATGGTACCCGGCGCTGCGCGGCGGCCGCGGTGCGAGCCGTGGTGCGAGCCGCGGCGCGGGCAGGCGCCCCGTGTCCGGGTGGCGCGGGCGGGACCCGGCCGTGGCGGGGCGCGCGCCGTCTGGCGGGAGCAGCGGTGGCGGCGAACGACGAGCGATGGCCATGGCGTACAATTACGAAAATCTCGTATGTAATAAGTGTGGGACGGCTCATGGGAGAAACAATTGTCCTGCGTATGGAAGGCGATGTCTATCATGTTCGGGTATGAATCACTTTTCACGCATGTGCGGCGTGTACCGACTGTACCAAGTAGAGGAGTCCGATCAACAGGTAATTTATAGTCTTAATACTGATATAGATGAATGGTCGATAGATTTAAATATTAATGATACAAAGCTGAGATTTAAAATTGATTCGGGGGCCGATGTTAATGTTTTGCCAATGAGATATTTAGCTCAAGTAGGGCTAACTAAGGATGATCTTTTGGTGACCGATACCCGGTTACGTGCCTACTCGGGTTCTAACATAGATGTATTAGGTAAATGCTACTTGAAGGCGATATATAAAAATAAGGTATATTTTTTAGAGTTCAAAGTGGCTGATGTGGCGTCTACTCCTATTTTAGGTTGTCATGATTGTAAGCAAATGAACTTAATTCAACGAGTATTTGCGGTTAATGAAATGGACAAAACAAACTCTCCAGCTTTTATTGCGGACTATCAAGACGTTTTTCAGGGTATAGGTTGTTTACCGGGTAGTTATAAAATTAAATTAAATAACGAACATAGGCCGGTCGTGCATGCACCCAGGAAAGTGCCGATACCATTACGAGAAAAAGTGAAAACTAAGCTCGAGGACATGGAGAGACAAGGTATAATATCAAAAGTCGAGGGGCCTACGGATTGGGTCAACAGTATGACCATCGTCAAAAAGGCCAATGGGGATTTGAGAATATGCTTAGACCCAAAAGAGTTGAATCAAGCTATAAGGCGAGAACATTTTAGGCTACCTACATTAGATGAAATTGTCTCAAATCTGTCAGGAGCTCAATATTTTAGTACGTTAGATGCCACAAATGGTTTTTGGCAAGTCAAAATTGAAAACAGTGATCTTTGCACTTTTAACACTCCATTTGGAAGATACAAATTTCTTCGCTTACCTTACGGGATTTCATCTGCAAGTGAAGTGTTTCACAAAAAAATATTTGAGAATTTTGATGATATAGAAGGTGTTTGTATGTATGTGGATGATATTTTAGTTTATGCTAAAAATAAAAAGGAACACGATGATAGATTACGACAAGTCCTGGATAGATGCCGTAAAATTAATTTAAAGTTAAATTTCAATAAGTGCAAATTTGGTTTGGAGGAGATAAAATATTTAGGACATAGAATAACAAGGAAAGGTTTATATCCAGATGACAGTCACATATCAGCCATCATCAACATGCCTAGGCCAAAAAACAGCAAAGATGTAGAACGATTGTTGGGATTAATTACCTATGTAGGTAATTTTATTCCAAATTTGTCAAATAAAACAGAACCCCTTCGAGAACTGCTGAGAAAAGAAATAGAGTGGCATTGGACAGAGAGGCATGAGGATACATGGAATTTAGTTAAAAAGTGCCTCTCTGAAAAACCTGTACTGCAATATTATAGCATGAGTAAACCCATCACCTTATCTGTGGACGCAAGTAAGAGTGGCTTGGGTGCTGTTTTATTGCAGGGTGGTCTTCCTGTATGTTATGCTTCAAAAGCTCTCACTAAAACTGAGCAAAAATATGCCCAGATTGAAAAAGAGTTGTATGCGTGTGTATATGCGTGCGAAAAGTTTTACGGTTACATATATGGGCGCTCCGATATAACCATCGAAACTGATCATAAGCCGCTCATCAGCATAATAAAGAAACCGATCGTGGAAGCTCCGCCAAGATTACAGCGTATGCTGCTAAGGCTGCAACCCTACACTTTCAAGTTGGTGTATAAGCCGGGCAAGCAGCTGCATATTGCGGACGCGCTCTCGCGCGCCTATGAGCCGGCGGCGGTGTCGCACACAGCTGACGAGCTACACGATGAGATAACGGAAGCGGTGCGCAGTGTGATGGCATATAATGAGTTAACGGACACGCATTATTTAAGTCTTCAAAAAGAGACGGAACTAGATACTGAGATGCAACAGTTGAGAAAGTATATACGCAAAGGGTGGCCAGAAGATAAGAAGAATGTGAATGATATGGTAAAACAATATTGGTCGTATAGAGAAGAATTGACAGAAGGAAATGGGTTATTATGGAAGGGATGTCGAATAATAATTCCAAAAACATTACGTCACGACATGCTTCATAAGATACATTATGCGCATTTAGGTCTTGAAAAATGCTTGTTAAGGGCGCGGGAGTTATTGTTCTGGCCGGAAATAAATAATCAGTTAAAAAACTTTATTTCTAATTGTCAAGCGTGCCTAACATTCCGTAAAAGTAACGTTAAAGAGAAATTAATTCCACATGAAGTACCTAAAAGGCAATGGTCAAAAGTAGGTATTGATTTATTTCATAGCGATCGAAAAAATTACTTGCTTATTGTCGATTATTATAGTAAATTCATTGAAGTACGCGAGCTTCATAACACATTGTCCCAGACTATTATTGACGGGTTAAAAGGTGTATTCTGTAGCCAGGGCATTCCGGAAACCGTTATGTCAGATGGGGGACCACAATTTACTTCGAGAGAATTCAGCAAATTTGCGAAACAATGGGGATTTAATCACGTGCGCTCATCACCCCACTTTCCCCAATCCAACGGCCAGGCCGAGCGCAGTATACAAACTGTTAAAAATATAGTTAAGAAATGTACCCACTCTTCAACAGATTTCCGTTTAGCATTACTTGAATACTTAAATACCCCGATTAGTGAATGTTTACCGTCTCCTGCTGAACTACTTCAAAATAGAAAACTGCGTGGTATATTGCCATTACGCGAAACTATACTGGATGCAACAGTGGACAAAAATATTAGACAACAATTAGTGAATCGACAAAATAAATTTAAATCCTATTACGATCGCACCGCAAAAAACTTGACTTCTTTAAATGTTGGTCAAAAAATTAAAGTCAGACACGAAAACAAAGGTGCGTGGTTAAATGGTGTAATCAACAAAATTTTGAGAAATCGTTCATACGAAATAATCACACAGAATGGCAATAAAATCATTAGGAACAGACGTCACATCATAGTGGACTCGCCGCACCGAGCTGAAGGCCCCTTGGGGTTTGGGTTTGAGTTCGATGACGTGCGTCCAGCGCACCCGCAAGTCTCATTAACTCCGGTTCCCGACCCGCTTAATATCAATACAAACCAAACTGACCTTTTTGTAACTCGTTCCGGCAGGACAGTGATACCTCCCAATAGATGGGGCAATTGGAAAAACTGGAATTGAAATGCCTATTTGGATCGCTGTACCTGTACATCGATTGCGGTACGATATTTGAATATGTTTACGTCCAGTGTAAGTAAATGGTACTACGTCAAAGTTAAGATACGAAAATATAGGAAATAAAAATGTTAAAATATTAAAATGCATGGTAAATAAAAAAGAAAAAAAAAAGAATTTTTATTGTAAAATTATTACCATTAGCCTTTACAATTAAATATTAAAATAGTGTATGTAAGTAATGTAACTATATCTCTAAATGTAAATGTAGCATAAATTATATTTATTAATTCGTAATTCCTTATATTATATTATAATAAAATATATTGAATGTAATAATAAAAATATTGAAACAAGAATTTAAATAATAAATGTTATATTAAAATTGCTCAAAAAAAAAAAAAAAAGTTTAGTAATGTACATATTCTTTGCAATCTATGTATAAATGGCATAGATATGTTTAAGTTCTTAGTATGGTACTAACATACAATAGGTACATACGTAGAATAATTGTTTAATTAATAAAATAAAAAGAAAATGCTAATGTAAATGTTATAAAAAGATATTTATATGAAGTGTCAATTCTTTACTCTGTATGTAAAATTGCATTAGCTTGGTTTAAGTGCGAGCAATATTTAGAGTAAAAATTATCATTAACATTGAATATATACCTTATTCAAGGATTACAAGGCATGCTAGTAATAATTTAATAATATTAATAATATAACAATTTACTTAGTTTTGTTGAGAGGAGAGATGTCGGTAGTCTATAATTATGTACCCACCCTACATTATGAATACGTGAATAAATAGTCTGGAAGTACATCTTGTGTATCACTGACGCATACCTTAACACACACTACCCAACCCGCGCTCTGTACCTGCCAAAGCGGTTGTATACATTACGCGGTAGTTCGTCAATTTTAAATTTCAATAAAAACGTAAACTCAGATTAATCTTTTTAATTCCCTGTTTCTCATAAACTTTTTCCATTGTTTCGCACCATTTATTAAACATTATTATAACTTCAAAAAATTTAATTTGATCGTTTTGAACTGTTTTAAGGAATAAAAAAAACCCTACATTTTTGTATAAATTAAAACCATGACAGTTAAATCATTAACGGTTTCAATATTATTTTACTCTTTCACTGTTTTTCTTGGCATGTACGGGTATATCTTGTCTTCTATGTTATTGATTTTTCTAACGCTTATTTCTATTGCTACCTAATATATTTGCTTTTTATTACCGGCAGCAAATCTCGTAAATACTGGTGATACATCATCTTCAAGTACCGATTTTCCTTCTGATCAGGATTAAAGAAGTTACAAATTAGCTACTTGTTTTTTAATTTCGGTCTTGCTCATCACTAGTAAATTCATCATTCAGAGACAATTTCAACATGGCGGTTAGCAAGTTCTATAGAATGGCACTTTAGTTATCAATATCGAACTGTACTAACTCGTTCGATGTACATACAGGATATGCGGACACGAGTACGCGCATCACTTCCTGAGGCCGGTGAACGACGAACTGGCGCCCCTCTACAGTCGCATCATCCGCGCGCCCACGGACCTGGGCACCATTAAGAGACGCATCAAGGATGGGGTCATCAGGTCAGTCTTCATCGGCGTCTAGTACTGTTATGTTCTGTGGTATTGTGGTAGATTTGTTATCTGTATCAATGACTGAACCTACAATTTATGTGATATGCACAAAAACGTGATTGTAAGAAATGTAAGTAATAGTATGCAAGTATAGTGATGTGATATTCTAAATTTTCATGTATAAACCGTATACGAAGAGTCAATATTTTCTCCTACATCCTGCGTAATAAAGGCATACTAACAAGTACCCATAACACAAGCCTTATTGAGCTTACCATGGGACTAGTTCGATTTTTGGAAAAAATGTCGTGTAATATTTATTTATCTACACTAATCATATATTTAAGAACTATGCTCTTGTCGGTGGAGTAATTTCCAGCTTATTCTACATTCTGCTTTTTCTTTTACTTCTTTATAACATGAAATATTTATTTTTCTTTTATTTGCTCCATATATGTCCCTCTTGGTCTGCCCCTTTTCCCTTCTATTTTGCCTTCCATTATAGTCCTAATGTAATTAACGTATTATAAAGTTGTAAAAATGAAATGTCTGTACATTGAAGCTATTTAAAAAAAAATTGTAACGGACTATTTGGAGGTCACAGAATGGAATTATATTATTTATTTTTTATGCATATATGTTTGTACGTGTCGTTGCGGCTTCATCACGCCAAATCGGCTAAACGGATTTCAACTCTTATTGGTACACGGGTAGCTAGGTACCTCCAGATGGTTATAGGATACTTTTTAACCGACTACGCTGAAGAAAAAAATAGGGTCTTGATGTTTTCTCCTCCGCGAAGTTAGCAGGCGCCTTCTAGTTATACAGTAACTAGAAGGCGCCCGCAACTTCGTTCGCGGAGGAGAAAAAGTCATGACCCCTCTGTTTTTCTTTAGCATAGTCGGGTAAAAAGCATCCCTTAACCATCTGGAGATACCCAGCTACCCGTGTACCAAAAATAGTTGAAATCCGTTTAGCCGATTTGGCGTGATGAAGCTCTGACGTTACATACAAACATATTATTTTTAGAACTTTATAATAGTATAGATAACTAGAAGGCGCCCGCAACTTCGTTCGCGGAGGAGAAAAAGTCATAATCCGTCGTTTTTTCTTCAGCGTAGTCGGGTAAAAAGTATCCTATAACCATCTGGAGATACCCAGCTAGTGTGTACCAAAAATTATGGAAATCTGTGCAGCGAATTTTGCGTGATGAAGCCACAACGACACATACAAACATACATAAAATGAAAATTAAAATATTTTTCGTTTTAGTGACCTCCAAATAGTCCGTAACAATCATTTTTTGAAAATAACTTCAATGTACAGACATTTCATTTTTACAATTTTATAATAGTACAGATGTTATTAAATAAATACATCCTCAGGACGACGGCGGAGTTGGAGCGGGCGCTGCTTCTCATGTTCTCTAACGCGCTGATGTACAACAGCAGCCACCACGAAATATTCCACGTGGCGCTCGAGTTGCGGGCGGAGGTGAGGGGCGGAGGAGAGGTCATGTACAGTATTACCAAGAATATAAGTTACATCGGCAATCTGCGGCCACGCCGACGACTGCTAACAAATACCGAATGCAACCGAACGTGTGAACATTTCAATAAAGACATTGTTGCACTACACGTGCGGTACATATGCAATGACAGGTGAACTCGTGCTCTCGCTCATGGCGACTGACGCGGCGCCAGACAAAATGGCGGACGCCGACGTCGCGCGCAAAATTTCGGCCAATGGGCGTTGCAGATTTTACCCGCGCAAACGCGCTGCCTCATAATTGGTTAATCTGTTTTCAAAAAATGCTTTCTGCGCAGGTACCTCGTTGTAACTTATATTTGTGATACTACTGTACAAACAGGGCCATCTATTATAGAGGAGAGGTGGTGTATTTAGGAAGGACCATTGAAACAAGAAGACTGTCAATCACCGTATTATGGTTCGTGCGTCCATTTCAAGGGTATAACAAGCCAAAAACTAGATGGCGCTTTAGAACTAAACATTAAGCGATGTTATAAGAAACATAGTGCGGTAACAATTAGTTCGTAAACAGACAACATAATAAATAAATCGTAACATTTAAATAGCGATTAATGGATTATAGTTCCTTTTTACCGCGAAATAGTGTCTTGGTTAGATGTGACAATAAATTGTGAACATATGCATATTTTCATGAAGTTTCTACAAAAATATACGCATGCAAATACAAAAAACCACCACCAGACCATATAATCCTCGACACGTGTTTCGCCTCTATACGAGGCATCATCAGGAGATGCAGGAGATGTTGACGGTCCGGAGTCCACCCGAGAAAAGAAACTATAAGCATTAATCTGATATGGAATTTCGCAAAGTAACGCCTGAATCTATCATTATTTGAATAACGCTTGTAAAGTTAAAATAATAATTCTTATTCATAGATGGCGTTGTAAATATCGAGGAACGTCTTTCTGTATGGCGATTGTAAGTCTTCTCGTTTTACGGTCCTTGGTATTAAGAGTGAAAATTTTAATATAATAAATAATTACACACGCGTGTCTTTTACATTACATGATCGCATAGTGCCTTTTCATTACAGTTTTTTAAACGTCAGCAAATCGTTTTTATATACCAGAAACATAATAGGTTCTTTTAATCTAAAGTAGTATTTAAAAAAAAAACTATTAATTTCAATAAATTATATTTTTTTTTATTGTTGGCTTTAATTTGATATAATTATTCAATTTATTACATTATTAATATTTGGCTGAATGGCCAATTAGCCTTTGCCTCATCGCTCTTGCGCGCGCATAGACAAATGCACCGGCCGCGCGCGCCATTTTAATTTGATTTCACATATTTAATATTTACAAATATTTCATATTGTGGTATTATTTGTTATTTTCTAAAAACGACAATAGGGTAAATGCATGAGTATTAATCACTTTTCGAAACAAAATATCATAATACCATAAAAAGATTTCAAAAAGTGACATTAAAATTAAAATCGGCCGAGAAATACGCATGATATAGGCATTTTAAACTACTAATTAGACAGCGATATGACAGAGAGGTCCGACATGTACTGTTACGTCATAGTCCACTACGGCCATATAAACTCCACATTGAATTCTGTTTTGCTAGAAAGAGATAGAATGAAATTTATGATGGCTTTATATCTTGGTTATTTAAATAGCTATTCCAAAAAAAATCTCTACTGTTTGTTACTTGAATGAGCTTTAATAAAGCAAAAGAAAAAAAAATCATGCATATTTAAAAAAAAAATATATATATATAGCCTAGCTAGAGTCGTATGAAACTCGTGTGCATTGGTCATTACACTCTCGGCTTTATACAGCAAAATATAGTCTCGGGTGTAAATTATCAACGTTCCACACTCGTATCATAAATGTACTATTCCATTGCAGACCCTCCGCGAGTTGTCGCTGCTATCCGCAGTGCAATCGCAGGCCGACTCGTCCCGGTCGCCCGCGTCGCCCGCGCCCCGCGGCCCCCCGCCGCCGCGCCCCGCCCCCCTCACGCGGCGCCGCGCCTCGCAGTGGGCGGAGATGGTTGCGCAAACGACCGCCAACGGTACGTAAAATACGGGCCCAAAATTAACCGACTTTTGATCAATAAATATATATCAAGGACAATCTTACACAAATCGACCTAGTCCCAAACTAAGCAAAGCTTGTACTATGGGTACTAGGCGACGATATACATAATATATAGATAAATTATAATACTTAAATACATACAAAACGGTCTTGGCCCAGAAACAAACATTCGTGCTCATCATGTAAACACTTACGCTGGCCGGGATTTGAACCCGGGACCGCCAGCTTCGTAGGCCATTGTGCAAGCCACTGAGTCAAACATGTCCTAATTGATTCCCCATTTAAGAGGCTCCAAGCGTAAATGTACGATTTTTCATGGTTTTTGTTTTGTATTTAGTAACTGGAATGGCCAAACTAACGTTCGAAATATGCTTTATATGATAGTTCAGTTTCTATTTAACACTTTCTTGCATTCGAAAATTATAATATATTTCTATATAATTAATTATGAATTTTTACAGAGAGGTCTATAAAAATAAAGATTGCGTATCTAGTCTCTCAATAAACCTTTGATAGACTCGAAGCGTATGCCTAATTGTTCATAATGAAAACACCTAACTTGCTACGCAAGCATATTCTTTAAAAAGCAAAAATTTTTTTTGAAAAGTGGCAAAAATAGGTTTTTCGTCGTAAAATAACAAAGTTTGATGACATTTATCTTGGTTTCGGTGACTCTTGAAGATAAACTGAAACAGTACATGGGTAAAGACGGTCGCTTTTAACATAATGAGATATATACAACACGGAAAGCTAAAGAGCTACAGATCGAAGGTCATTCAGAGCTGTAAGTCCCTTAATACTACTAGAAAGTGCCCGCAAACTTCATCCGCGGAGGAGAAAAAAAATCATAAGTAACCCTAAGTTTTACTTCACCAGAGTCGTACGTACGTGAGACGCATGTCTTAGAGTAAAAATAAGATACAGAGGGCGCTACTGCTGCTAACTAGATTGTGTTCGAAAATTTCAAGCCACGTATGTAAAGTTGCGTAGGCTTTGTTATGTGTTTGCGTAGCTCAGTTGGTCTGAGTACTTCTGCGTTAAAGAATAGGTCGCAAGGTTCAAATTCTGCTTGCAATTTAGGAGGTCGCATCGATTTTATCCTTTACAATCGAACTCCGTGTTATAATATTTATTCCTAACTAGAAGGTGCTCACAACTTCGTTAGCGGAGGAGAAAAACTCATAACCCCTTTTTTTCTTTAGCGTAGTCGAGTAAAAAGTATCCTATAACCATCTGGAGATACCTAGCTACCCGTGTACCAAAAATAGTTGAAATCCGTTTAGCCGATTTACCGTTATGAAGCCGCAACGACACATGAATACGAAGAAAATAAAAACAAATAAAATATATTTCGATTCAGTGACCTCCAAATAGTCCTTTTACAATTTTTTTTTGCAAATATCTTCAATGTACAGACATTTAATTATATAGATGTGTTAGCAGTAACTCAATCAAAATGGGCAATTATGCGAAATGAGGAGGTTAGGAAGGAAAGGTAACATTTACATATGTAAATGACACCTTTTGTGCCTAACCTCCTCAAATATCTCCCTACAAAAAAAGTGGTTCGTATTGACGGGGACTCCCATCTGTTAAAATTGGAAACATTCAGTTTCCCAGACGTTTTTATATTGTACTTGATTCTGCCCGAGACTTCGTCCGCTTTAAATTCGTTTATCGCGGATAAGGATATTTTTCCGAGATAAAAAGTAGCCTATGTCCTTCCCCGAGACTCAAACTATCTCAATACCAAATTTCATCCAAATCGGTTCAGCGGTTTGAGCGTGAAGAGGTAACAGACAGACAGACACACTTTCGCATTTATAATATTACTAGCTTCTGCCCGCGACTTCGTCCGCCTTAAATTCGGTTATCGCGGATAAGGGTATTTTTCCGGGATAAAAAGTAGCCTATGTCCTTCCCCGGAACTCAAACTATCTCCATACCAAATTACATCCAAATCGGTTCAGCGGTTTAAGCGTGAAGAGGTAACAGACAGACAGACAGACAGACACACTTTCGCATTTATAATATTAGTATGGATTTTTCCTCGAGCGCGTTATTTGAACTCAGAATGTACAATCAGTTAATTTTCAAGTTGTGTTTTTTAGATTTACATATTTACATCTCGATATGACCATTGTGCAGTTGCCTCAACTGTAAATATAATTTCTATAAGATTAGTAAGAAAATTTGATTTGATATATATATATATATATATAATTGTACACGCTGATCCCAAATAACGTGCACTATCAAAAAACTATACAATAAAATACAAATACTCTCTATTGCACACCTCAGATACACAAAATGTATTTAACATGACAGTAACATTCGAATAAGCAGAGGAAAATAACAGGCGGTCTTATCGGTAAATAGCGATCTCTTCCAGACAACCTTTGGGTTTTAAGAAAACAATTTTAGTTGAGTAGGTGGCGAGAAACAGTTATGAAGCAATAAACTTTTAAACAAAAAAATAAAACCGACTCCAAAAAAACTAAAAAGTAAAAAATAACGCCATAATTCAGTTTCTTCAAATTACTTACAAGTAACCGTTTGTATACTCAATCAGTATATACAATTAATCTTATTTTGGCGTCGGTGCCATCGTGTCACAACTGACTAAAATCGTCAATTTTCAATATTTTACACATTCTTTATATGGAACCGACTCCAAAAAAAACTAAAAAGTAAAAAATAACGCCATAATTCAGTTTCTTCAAATTACTTACAAGTAACCGTTTGTATACTCAATCTATACAGTATATACAATTAATCTTATTTTGGCGTCGGTGCCATATAAAGAATGTGTAAAATATTGAAAATTTACGATTTTAGTAAGTTGTGACAGGATGGCACCGACTCCAAAATTAGATTAATTGTATATACTGTATAGATTGAGTATACAAACGGTTACTTGTAAGTAATTTGAAGAAACTGAATTATGGCGATATTTTTTACTTTTTAGTTTTTTTGGAGTCGGTTTAATTTTTTTGTTTAAAAGTTTATTTATTTTACACTCTTTAGTTAATCGTTACTTAAAAGTGTATCTCGTGACGATTCGAACGAGCCCAAACACGGCTAGGATACATTATTTTATTACATAGATCTGGTGCCTACCTTCCGGCTCCATCATCAAATCAATTCGATGGTACCATTCTCATCAGGAACATTTAAATTTGTGACTATGAAGTTGCTTAGCTAAATTAATCAAGATATTTTGTCGCCACCCGTAAATAATTTATCATTGAGGAGTTCCGATGGCATTCTGTGGTCTTCTGCATCAGTTCAACTTCATCAATTTACACTTTCTGAATGTAAATGCTTAATATGTTTCTTATAATACCAAAATCGCTATATGTATGCCTACAATATTTGAGGAGTTCCTTCAATTCCTCATGGATTCCATCATCAGATCTTCACCAAAATTAAATGGGACCAACTAGAAAGTACCTTCTATAAAACCAAAAAAATTTTTTTTGAAATCGGTCAAATAGTCTTTGAGTAATCGGTGAACATCCATAAAAAAAAAAACATTCCGTCGAATTGAGAACCTCCTTCTTTTTTTGGAAGTCGGTTAAAAATGACATTCTTCCCTTTATCTTTTACGTAACTAACTGAAATGTTAACAAAACATAATATCTTCGATTTCATTGTACTTTTACATCCGGCGCCAACCCCAAGCATGTAGTATATTAGCTTTCTCTTTGTTTGACGCGCGCGAGCAATAAATGCGTCCCTTATTACAAATTACGCTCATTGGCTGGCTCGGCATTTGGGGCGTGGTTTTTACTTGACGATGCAGGCCCTTAAAACTACAAAATTGTTTATCCAACAGAAAACAAACAGGCGAGGCCTGTTCCCCCCGCCGCGACCGTGCGCCGGCGCCGCCACTCCGAGTGGGCGGGGCCCCCAGCGGGCGCCACGCCCCCAGCGGGCGCCACGCCCCCGGCGGGCGCCACGCCCCCGGCGGGCGCCACGCCCCCGCAGCCCGCGGGGCCCCCACCGCGCCGCGCGCCCGCCTGGAACTGGACCTGCCTCGACTTCGACTTGGAACACCTTGTACCGAGGAATTGTATAAAAAAATGCAAAACTGTGCAGTTATAAAATTAGCTAGTAGGTTGTTATTTATAGGTACAATAGGGATGATGACTCATGAAATTTGATTTATTAGTCGTTCATGTAGATTAATAAAAAAAAATGTTGTCTGTTAAGTCGGTTTAGGGACTATAATTTTACGTGATAACGTAGAAGGGAAGCCGAATACTTAGGCCGATCGTGCCTCTCTATCGCTTGTTCCGCACTCTCGCTTGCACGCTCGGCTCAGGCAGAACGTGACAATGAGTCATGATTTTTCGTGCGTGCACCCGGCGTTCATCGATTTATAAGACGTTATCACGTGAAAAATATTGAAGACGTATGTTTTATTTTTTTCAAATTCAAATGTTGCGTGACGTCACGCTTAGGTTAATATTACGGGACAATTTTTACACTAAGGGGTCGTCCACAAATTACGTAACGCAAATTGGAGGGAGGGGAAAGTCCGGTCAAGCGGCCAATTTAAGAATTTTGCGTTACGTAATTTGTGGACGCCCCCAAATCGAACTATAGGTCTAACGCTTAACTGAGTCTGTTACCGAGGTATGGGAGAGGTACGGGAGGGGTGACAAGTGACGTGACATGACGTGTACTAACTGTCTCGCTATACACATATACGTCACTTGTCACCCCTCCCATACCGCTCCTATACCTCACGAACAGACTCATTTATGCGTTAGGCCAAAATTTAGGTTATTCAAGACTCAGGAACAAATATTTATGCTCATCACACAAATATTTGCCCTTACCGGGATTTGAACTCAACCTTCAGCTTCCCAGGCAACGTTACTCCCGCTGAGCTAAACCGGTTGTCAAAATAGTTTATACTTGGTTGTGACGTCGCAAGCCAACTCCGAACTTTAATGCGATTTCTCTTAATATATTTTTATTAATAGAAAGCAAAAAATATGTGGCCAGTTTTTTTTTAGTATCGAACTGATAGACTAGATATAATTTAAAATTTCGTACTCCAACATCGTGCCTGTTTACAATGTTTGAGTGATTTCGCAGCTTTTGTCAATTATTTCCTTAGAACTGGTTTGTCCTAAGTATGAATGGGTGTTAATTGTTTCACCGACAAGAGTCTGTTATTAGACAAAATACAGTAGCTATAAAAATAACCAAGATATATCCATCAAACATTTGAATCTATCTCTTTCTATTAAAACAGAATTTAATATATTTTATATGGCCGTAGCGTCGTGTGACATAATCAAAGGTCGGACCTCTCTGTCAAATCGCTGTCTAATAGGGAATATGCATTATTTTTTCTTTTTGCTTTATTAAAAACTCATTCATGTAAGAAACAGCGGAGAAAAATAATTATTGGAATAACTATAAAAATAACCAAGATACAAGCTATCGAACATTTCATTCTTTCTCTTTCTAGCAAAACAGAATTTAATATGGAGTTTATATGGCCGTAGTGGACTGTGACATAACAGTACATGTCGGACCTCTCTGTCAAATCGCTGTCTAATTAGTACTTTATAATGCCTATATCATGCGTATTTCTTGGCCGATTTTAATTTCACTTTTTGGAATAGTTTTTACGGTATTTTGATATTTTTTTAAGAAAAGCGATGAAAAAATTTCATGTTATATTAGTATCTAACTAGTATGCCTATTGGCCGGGTGCAGAGGTCGTGTAGGGAAAGCGAAAACGATCGCAGCGCTTGATGTGGCCAAAAGTGGTAACTTTGGCCGCTCTGTTTCTGTCAACCGACATACTTTTCAGGTATTATGCTTACGTTTTCTGCTATAAAATAATAAACTGAAATAAGATGGGTCACGATAGCCGTTGTGTGGTAAACTGCATTAATACAGGTCGAAACAGCAATTGCAAATTTTATCGCTTTCCTACACCGGGTTGGAAACGAGATCAGAGAATGAAATGGATAGTTGCTATTAAAAGAATAAAGTCAGTGTATTCAACTGGACCCTTATTTCAATATTTTTATCTATTTAGTGCAATATTAATAATATTATGATAGAATGATTGTATAATGTCTCGAAAATATAAAATTGCACCGTAACTTTTCCACATTTCCAACGTGATGTGCCAAAACTAACAGTTTTCCTTTATTATCGGTTTGGGGCTGAGAAACCTTATGATGTGACCGATGCTTTGGAAACCAGTTTTGATAATAGCAGTCATTTTTAAATTGTCTGGAAACAAACATAATAAAACATTATTTTTCCTTTGATTTGTAAGGAAACAACATAGAAGTAAATTGACATAATAATATTAAATAAACAAATAATAGTTACTTTCTTCAATAAAGCTTTACACCAAATGTGTTTCACATTAAAAACAAACAGATTTTGCACTTGTCAGGTCTACGATCAATATTTTCAATTGTTTACCTTTATTTTGTTGCGTCCATTATTTAACACTTGTCAGAGCCACCAGTTATGAATGCTAGGCGGCGCTGACGTCGTGCACCTGGCCAATATCATCTGTATTTCAAGGCTATTTTTAAGTTCACTTTCTGACATTTCAAAAATTCATGCATATTAAGTTTCTAATACTGTTTTTATACAGTTTTCCATTGAAATTATTGAAAACTTAACCCCTCGTATGCATTTGGTATTAAAATGATTGAATCTGTATGAAATATTCAAATTAAATTCAAATGCTCAGCACGAATCCGTGCCCACGAGAGGGAAGTACCTCGTCACTATAAACTTCAAAACGAAAGACAGAGCAAAATGTGAATCAACTTTTAACGTACTCCTTTTCTATAAGCTAAGAAAAACTTATTAGAATACTAGAAGATGCCCGCAACTTCGTTCGCGGAGGAGAAAAAGTCATAACCCCTCTTTTTTTCTTCAGCGTAGTCGGGTAAAAAGTATCCTATAACCATCTGGAGATACCCAGCTACCCGTGTACCAAAAATAGTTGAAATCTGTTTAGCCGATTTTGCGTGATGAAGCCACTACGAAGAAGCCACATAAAAACATACATAAAATCAAAAAATAATAATAATAATTTTAGTGACAACCAAATAGTCCACAACAATCATTTTTTTTTAAATATCTTCTATGTACAGACATTTCATTTTTACAACTTTATAATAGTATAGATGTGAGATTGATAATTGTATACACATTTTAAAATTAGATCATCAAATCAGATTTCACTATTTATAAGCATACACGAATTTTATATTGTAAAAACGTGGTAACGCAGTGGAAAATGCACATTTTTCATACAAAACCCGGGGACAACGTCGTCTCCTGCGTTACTTGAGATTTTAAAGAAATTGTAAACTAGAAAATACACTTCAAAAACATTCATTGCTTTCTACCAAAATAAGGCGACATAGCGAGACATGTCGAAAATTGGGGAGTACCTTAAAAGTTGA
This sequence comes from Hedya salicella, assembly GCA_905404275.2. NCBI lineage: Eukaryota > Metazoa > Arthropoda > Insecta > Lepidoptera > Tortricidae > Hedya > Hedya salicella. Next base: position 3,979,862 of record FR990120.1, read on the forward strand.
TTCACGCAATTGTCAAATTGAAAATGACAAGTATGCTCAATATTTTCAAGGACCAACTGTCTATTATATTTCAATACAATAAGTAAGGTATAAGGCACCGACTGCATTGACTGGTCAGAGGACTGCACGAGTGCAGGCTGGCATGCAGTTGCCGTGCAGTTGGAATGCAGACCAAGTGTAGAAACCAACTAGCTTATTAACACTCGTTTGTTGTGAATCTGCAACTGTATGAGGTGAGCGCTCTGCCCCTGGTTACTTTTAGCTACATACATTGGCCTTACAGAGATTTAGATCTGCAACTGTGACTGAATATCCAAAATTTACTTGTAGAAAATTTTATTTTTATAATTCTTAGTGTATTGACTATTCCGTAATCTAACAATTAACACCTCATGCTTTTAAGGGGTTATTAAAAAAAAGGTTTGTGAAAATACATAACATTGATTTTTGAATGTGGTTCACATATACGTAGGTAGTACGTAGATGTGTGATTTAAAAAAAAGTTTGTCACAACATATAACACGTCCTTAATGTTTTCCACTATGTTACCAATATGTTTAATGATCATTGTTTATGAATGTTTTGTCTGTTTTACTTTTTCATAATATATACTCAATAGAATCTTACCTATGAAAAATAAACACAAAATAATGATTATTTTTCATAGTTAAGATTTTATTTTATCATTAAATAAATTGGTAACAAAATAGGAAAGTTAGGGGCTTTTGTGCAAGTTAACGTACTGTTTATGGGCTATCTAAAGGCGCTCCGACTCTCCGTTTCCCGTGGCATAGACTGAAGAAGTGGGCCAGAATAATCGTAACGTTTTAATAATTTAAAATTTTGTCGTCCGTGTTACCAAATTTTTATGTTCATTGCCCTCGCATTGCTTCAAAATATGTGCCAGGAAACGCCTGTAGAACTAACCATATATGTATATGAGTGTATAGTCCGTGAGCATTGATAATGGGTTTCGGGCCCTAGAGTTGGTTCCGGTCATTGTCGGAGGCACGCCAATGTAATAATACTGTATAAACATTTTACAACTACTTTTAAGTCTTAAGTTTAACGTCAATAAAAAATAAGGGGATTATTCCCAAGTGTTACCACTGGTGGAAAAAAGACAAAAATCAGAAATGTAATCATTTTAAAGCAATGCATTAAGGAATGAGTTATTCCCACCTGTTACCACTGGTAACAGCTGGGATTTATTTCCCCATCTGTTACTAGTGGTAACTACTGGGAAAGAAAACAGTACTTACCATCAACACTCATGGCACTTTAGTGGTAACAGCTGGGAATTTTATTCTCAATAGCGTAAAATGCTGCAACTTTTTCTGTGGGACAAAATAAACCATAATTATACGCCATTATGTTCCGTTTTGTCGTGACAATGTGTGAAAACCGTGCAAGTTTAAATCAATAACAAAAGTGAACTTAATCGCGTAGAAATATGGTTTATTTTGTCCCACAGGCAAAGTTACAGCATTTTACGGAAGTTATCAGCTGGGCCCGTTTCTCAAAAGCTTTTAACTTGTATTACGACGCGGAAGTCTCTTTCCAACAATATGAATTAAAAAGAGACTTTCGCTTGTTATACAAGTTACAAGCGTTTATAAAACGAACCCCTGGTAACAGATGCGAAAAAAATTCCCAGCTGTTACCAGTGGTAACAAGTTGATGGTAACAGGTGGGAATAACCATTGCATTGAACGTCGTTTCCATAGGACTATGTTATTATGACAATATCAAGCACTGACAATTCAAACATAGAACACCTTCATTTTTTTATCACAGATGTATACAGAGCTGTGAAATCCCCCACCAGACAATAATAGCTACGAAACCCTGCAAAATAATCACCAAATAATTTGTTTACGTGCTCATGACTCTATATATGCTTATTTATTTGGCACGTTCTGCAAATTAGGTTATAAGATTTTCATTACAAGCTCCTGGTCATTGTATACTTGTTTATTGTTTTCATAATTTAAGATTCCGACTCGAATCGCTTACTAGTGGCGCTATCTGCCATAAGCTTTTAGTTTTAACCACATTCGTTTGTTTTGAGTATGATATACAGGGTGAGTCCGTTGAAAAATATATTTGCGAGAGTTGAGATAAGATATTTTTGAACGGACTAATCGTATATCTTTTTGCAGGTGACTTTACCTTGTATTTACGTGAATTAAGCATTCTCTCGAAGAGCAGACGAATGTGAAGAAGTCATTTTGGTCATCTAACTTTAAGTATAGATTTAAATATTACAAAGTGATATTTGGTTTTAACTGTTTTTTTATGTACCTATCCCTAAATCTTTTTTTTCTCACAATATCCTTTCAGACCGCTTCCCATTTGTAATCAGGATTCTTTAGGGTTCCGTATCCAAAGGGAACCAATAGAGGTCGCTGACTGAGCCTCCGCTGTCTGTCTGTCAGACTTAAAGTTTCACTAAGGGTGTATTACAGTCCCTGTATAGTTTAGGAAATATAATTTGGGCGTCTGTGATTTTTATATACTGATTTCTTTGGGTTATTCCCACCTGTTACCACAAAATTGTTACCAATGGTAACTACTGGGAATAAAAAATTTCTTGAAGGTTTGAAGATCGCATCGGTCCGGAGATACTGCATGCGGCAATTTATTCCACAGTTCAGTCGTGCAAGGCAGGAAATTTCTAGAAAAACGCACAGTTGTGGACATTACGCCGACCCCTTTTATCTGTTACATCTAGCCTATCATTGGTCTTCTCCTTGGTTCTTCAACCTTTCCTTCTACGATGTTATTAACCTTTTGTACGCTTTACGTGTAATGCTAGCGTTACTCGCACGCCAAACTGTTTCAAGAGAGAAAATAGACCATACGTTACAGTAAATAGATTTATTATGCACTGTAAGTGCTAACACTTAATCGAACTAGCCCCATGGTAAGCTCAATAAGGCTTGTGTTATGGGTACTAGACGACGATATATTTAATAGATATATTACTTATATACATAGAAAACATCCAAGACTCAGGAACAAATATTTATGCTCATCACACAAATATTTACCCTTACCGGGATTTGAACCCAGGACCTCAGCTTCAATGTATAATGTCCGTATACGCTCTTATACAGCTTGTGTGCTACCTGGGTAGTGCCAAAGGAAAGAAAGGAATCTTTTCCATCCTACGCCATATGGGGCTATTCCCAGTTGTCCGCACTGCTAACTACTGAGACTTTTCACCAGTAGTCCGCAGTGCGAACAAATGGGAAAATAAATTCCCAGTAGTCCGCACCTGCGGCAAGTGGTACGGACTAGTGAGAATCTGTTTTCCCATCTGTTCGCACTGCGGACCACTGGGGAAAAAAGTCTCAGTAGTCCGCACTGTTTTATTTAACCTTTTGCCCAGCGCGCCTGCGAAAAATAGTGCCCGAGACGCCGAGTTAATAAAACAAAAGTTTAGACAAAAAATATAGGGACTCCAAAACGAGATATCGATGTCCGATTATTTTTACGGAAAAGTACATCTCTGACGCAGTACGAACTATGGGGTGTGGACAGCTGGGAATAGGCCCGCCAAATGCTTGAAGGGGTAAAGGGGAATTGTAAATAAAAGTCAGTATTCATCTATAATATACATTTCGCTTATCGTTTACATACAACCTGCCGGTGTCGTTACATAATACTCTAATTCCATACAAATGTCAATCATACATGTCGCAGTAGGTTCGTGAACAGCACGTGGAGGTCAGTGTGACATTCAGAGGTTCTAACCAATAAACACTCAGCCAGAGTAGTGTCGGGATTAGATCAACTCTAGACACTGCGCTTCCTTACTCCTAGATTCTACGCTTAGAAGCGTTACGTTAGATTGAAATCCTATTATAACATTATCGATACGTATAAAACAGTGATACACACAGCCTGAATCGCTGAGTAGGTACATGAGAAAAACATTCCTTAGGACTTAAAGTGCGCTAAAGATTTTTCGAAACTATTTAACACGATCCTCGTCCAATGAGGAGTCACGCAACTGTTTGCTTCCACTGTGGAGGCAGGTGCACAGTTGGGGTGATATTGTCAGATCGGTTATGAGGAAACCAACCATTAACATCAATAAGCACATATTGTTAATGATTGTGCTAACAACTGGAGGGATACTGACGGACGGGCTATTTCCCACACTCCAAACGGGGATTCAAACCCAAAATGACAGTATTTTGACGGATTACTGTTAGAATCGCCAGAACCTCTGAATATCGTACTGTGTTACAAATCAGGCGTTTTTTATTGCTATAGATCTAGGATACCTATAAACAATCAAAATTATAAATTGCGCACATTGATCTCTTAAAAATAACTAGATGCATTACCATGAAAACTTCAAACATATTACATTTGAGCCCCATATGTAACTTAGAACAAAATAAGTAAAAGAAAATGCGAAAAAAAAACTATTTTTCTCAATATTCGGGTACATTTAGTAATTGTTCATCTACTTGTGATATAGGTACAAAGATATTCATAGTACCCTTGGATATGGGTCAAGTACAGAGGCGTGTTGTCAAGAAAATTACAAGGAAAGCCGAAGCGTATTCTTTGACACATTTAAAAATAAAGCTGGTTATAAGCCTTTTCTTGGGCAACCCGGTGGGAATCGGCTTATATGGACGCCACGGCACTGGTTCAGTACCTTATCCACTGGATCAAAGGTGCAAGCGGTGAATGTGCCGAGATCTTCTATAAAAACATGCCATTATGTACATAAAACAGTTTTTGTTATAGATGTGCATGCTATATTTCAAGAGACCAATATGTACGCACTATAAATTACATGTCCGCGAAGAGAACGTCTTTTACCAGTTTCCTTTAAGTCTTTACTGGTTCTACTAAGGTGCTTTTAATGGTGTGATATAAGGCACAAAATATAGAACTCGGGCCTTGCTCTTAAATTACCTTCTCAAGTTATAAGCATCTGGCGTAACATGCCATGTCAGTTTTTAATTAATTTTACTTAACACTTCGACCGCCACGGTCCGTACACGACGCCAATAGCCGTCTGAAAATATCAAAATACGTCCTCTACAATGTGCTGACGTGTACAGCCGACAGGCAGTTAATGGGTTAAGTCTTACCGAGTGCGGTATCGTTATAATATCACAAGTAATCTTTTAGTTTGTGGCCTTAATAAGTAACTTAGTTTATAAGTCCGTAACATAGCTGTTAGAGAAAAACATACCTAACCACAATGTTTTTTACACGAGTTGAGTCTCCTTTGGAACATATGTAAAATATCTTCCATTTATTATGCGCCTTAAGAAGGACAGTAGCGCAATTTGTTGTTGTTTCTAAATAAATACTAAGAACTATATACATCTACCGTTAAAGAAATAAATCTGTATTGTACCAGACACCATCATGTAACATCCAAAGCGACAAATGTAATGTAATATAATCTAGTAATAATGTGTTGCGATAATTTTGGCCCTTTGGATGTTGCAAACTATTTCATGCTGACTGTACTAATACTTTAATTTACTTTCAAAAAAAATATAATTACAATATGCTGTACTCAAATTTATGAAACTTAATTAAATAAAGCTCCCAATTGATATAGTTTCATAAGTAGTAATAACTACATTGATTAGTTAGGCATTTTCTCGCTGATAGCTATATATAATATCAAAACGTTGTCACGCATTTTGGTGCGGACGTTTATAGACGTCAACTGGTCTGAGGCACGAAAACATGCTGACGTGTCTTGCCGACTGAGGCGGCTGAAGGATTACATCCTGTTTTCTTTAAATATATAACACTGCAGTGTTTTACAGCGGAGTTATCAGTGGCGAGGCATCTCAAAGTGACTCCGACTTTGTCACAAATAGACAACGTGATGTGACGTTTTGCTTGTTTACCGGTGGGTAATCCAAATTACTGCAATTAATTCTTGTGACGCTAAATGTCATAAACATATAACGCACCAAGTAATCGGTGAACCGTTAAACCCCGTACACAGAAAAATACTGATAATTTTCTATTGTGTGAACCGATTTTCATGAACCATAGCTAGAATACTCTAGACGAAGTCACTTTAAAAAACAAATCAAACTCGCTCATTCCTTTCAAGCTACTGACAGACACAGATAGATACTTATAACAATCCTATTTTGACATCGGGATTACATTTTAGTGAACGTCGGAACATACATTTAGGTTCCACGTAGATAATCAAGTTGTATGAAATTATTATAATTCGTGACTTTTTACAACCTTTTATGTGATATATGGTCATAAAGTGGGAAAAAGCAAAACAAAAGCAGTAAAAAAGTAAAATTACTCCACCCATTTGAAAAGTTAGGTACCTCCCTTTTACTTTTGCATATGTTCGTCTGTTCCTGAGCTCTAAAGCGAATAAATCGATTCTATAGGGGTGCTTGATACTTTATTTTTAATTTTGATCCAGCCAAGCCGATGGTCAACGATTTGAAGATAATTAGGAGTCTTTTTCTTAATGTGACGGGGTTTATTGTTGTTTCAACCCAACCTAACATGGTTAATTTGTTTGGAAAAAGTTTACGGTTTCAAAAATAGTCAATATTTAAGGATAAGTTATGCAATTAAGAAGTTTGGGAAACACAATCAGCCCATATTAACATATGGGCTTAGCGGATAAGTAAAGTTACTAGCAGGTAACATAACCACTCCATCAGAATATTGTGTACGTGACATCATTTTTATGACACTTCTCGATACTATACAGTGACGACCGGTCCATATAGGCACAAAGGCACTGCCTATCCTGGACGACCATGGCTCCATATAGGCACAAAAACTGCCTACCTTGGCTAAAAACCCTTTGCACGCCACTGATAATATTTCATAACTTGACTGTATTGGCAGTGTTGGCTTTATATATTTTGATAATGTTTCAGTTGATCTGGTGGAAAGCTCAACGCATCGCCACTGATGTCTAATATCCGCTGAGGCCGAGTGTCCCGCACGCGCAGTGCGAGGAATGGAAGATTTTTGATTTTGTGCTACGCTCCTCAGCTTGTAGCTCGGCGCGCGGGTCGTCCTGTGTACAAACAGAATTTCATAAAAAAGCTACTTGGAATCACCGATGATACTAATCATCTTCACGCTTAAATCACTGAACCAACTTTTGATCAAATTTGGTATGGAACTCTAGAAGTAATTCGACACTACTGTGGGGACTCACCGCGGCAGCCGGCTGGGCGAAACTACTATGAGGCACTCACCGCGCTAGCCGGCTGGGCGACACTACTGTGGAGACTCACCGCGCTAGCCGGCTGGGCGACACTACTGTGGGGACTCAACAAGCTAGCCGGCTGGGCGACACTACTGTGGGGACTCAACACGCCTGCCGGCTGGGCAACACTAGTGTGGGGACTCAACACACTAGCCGGCTGGGCGACACTACTGTGGGGACTCAACACGCTAGCCGGCTGGGCGACACTACTGTGGGAACCCAACACGCTAGCTGGCTGGGCGACACTAGTGTGGGAACCCAACACGCTAGCCGGCTGGGCGACACTACTATGAGGCACTCACCGCGCTAGCCGGCTGGGCGACACTACTGTGGGGACTCAACACGCTAGCCGGCTGGGCGATACTACTGTGGGGACTCAACACGCTAGCCAGCTGGGCGACACTAGTGTGGGGACTCAACACGCTAGCCGGCTGGGCGACACTACTGTGGGAACCCAACACGCTAGCCGGCTGGGCGACACTAGTGTGGGGACTCAATAAGCTAGCCGGCTGGACGACACTACTGTGGGGACTCAACACGCTAGCCAGCTGGGCGACACTAGTGTGGGGACTCAACACGCTAGCCGGCTGGGCGACACTACTGTGGGGACTCAACACGCTAGCCGGCTGGGCGACACTACTGAGGGAACCCAACACGCTAGCCGGCTGGGCGACACTAGTGTGGGGACTCAATAAGCTAGCCGGCTGGACGACACTACTGTGGGGACTCAACACGCTAGCCAGCTGGGCGACAATACTGTGGGGACTCAACACGCTAGCCGGCTGGGCGACACTACTGAGGGAACCCAACACGCTAGCCGGCTGGGCGACACTAGTGTGGGGACTCAATAAGCTAGCCGGCTGGACGACACTACTGTGGGGACTCAACACGCTAGCCAGCTGGGCGACAATACTGTGGGGACTCAACACGCTAGCCGGCTGGGCGATACTACTGTGGGGACTCAACACGCTAGCCGGCTGGGCGACACTAGTGTGGGGAGTCACCGCGCTAGACAACTTGGCAACACTAGTGTGGGGACTCACCGCGCTAGACAGCTTGGCAACACTAGTGTGGGGACTCACCGCGCTAGACAACTTGGCAACACTAGTGTGGGGACTCACCGCGCTAGACAACTTGGCAACACTAGTGTGGGGACTCACCGCGCTAGACAACTTGGCAACACTAGTGTGGGGACTCACCGCGCTAGACAGCTTGGCAACACTAGTGAGGGCACTCACCGCGCGCTAGACGGGCCGCGGGTGCTGCGCGTGCAGCTGCGGGCGCGCCACGGGCCCGAAGCGCGCGTCGTCGTCCGGCGGCGAGGCGCCGCCCGAGCACGAGCCCGAGCCGGAGCCCGACGTGCCCGAACTGTGCGACGACACGCCCACTGCAAAAAACACGGGATACTTATGAGCGAGAAAGTGTTCAAAGTTGCCAGGTTTCCAGCATTATCGCAATACTAAAACAGCGTAGACTACGGTGGCTGGGGCATACAATAAGAGGGACTTATGTAACTGGAATCCGGGATTACAATATTTCTGACCCCCATGGTCAAATTTTAACTTGTTTTTTAATAATGGCCGCTATATTTTTTTTTTCTTACTGTGCGCTGTGGGTAACTTCAAGCCTTCAAGAAAAGGGAGTACTCCCACGAGAAAGGCCGGCAACGCACTTGTGACTCTTCTGGCATTGCAGGTGTCTATGAGCGACGGTGATCGCTTGCAGCTTGAACGTGCCAAGCGGGCGTTCCTTAAAGTGATGCTAAAAAAGCCAACACGTGTCTCAACTGCCCAACTTTTTAAGAATGCTGCAGTCCTTAGCGTATGAAAGCTTTTCTTAACCAATTTAGTCCTTAATGCCCACCGGGAAGTCTGGAATAAGGTTATCTCGACTGAGTCCGATAGAAACCGGCAACGCTCTTTTAAGTTAATTGCCATTAGTTTATACTAAAACATCCTTTTCGAGACGCTTTAGCTCATACCTGAAACCTTTCATCTACAACAAATTCTGTAAACTTTTCGATCTGAGTAAAATGTCTCTCTATGAGGTAAAAGACACTATCACAAAGGCGTGCATGGAGTGGAGTTACGATAAAACTGAGCACTTCTTAAAAACTCAGTTATAATTCATTCATATATGCGCATATGCCACACTTACAGACGCACTCAACACACAACACACACTCGCACACTCACACTCATTCGAACTTAGCTACTTTACTGGGATTATGTAGTCATAATTTGTTATAATAACATTATATATGTTTCTCCTTCAAACCCATATTCCTGTGTAAGCTGTTAAAAATATAAATTTGTTTGCCAACTGCCACCCTTGGATCACAAGATACAGGCTTAGCCTAGTTTGTGATCCGCGAGTACTGTATGTCTGTTGTAATATTATGTTACCGTCAGGCGATCTGTTTGCTCGTTTGCCCCCTATAACATAAAGAAACACTTACCGGGCTGTGGCCTCGGGTAGACGGCGGGCCAGGCGGGCTGCGAGAACAGCGACTCGTCGCGAAGTTCCGCGCCGCAACCGTCCTGAAATACGGAAAATGCGACTATAGGGATGCAATCCCTTCATTTTTCGCTACAAGGTTCAACTTTTTCACGAAGAAGGAAAAGATCATATCTTTCTTTTTATTTCTGTCTTTTTTGAAGACGGTTTATGAAGTAGGTGCACTGTAACTAAGTAAACTTTATGCGGACCGAACCGCGCGATCTCGCCACTACTACATAAACCCTCCGGGTTTTCAATAGTGGCTCTTATTTTATACCATATAAATTGCTGTAACTATTAATTTTATTTTTAATAAATAAATAAAAACTTCAGCGTAATCAGATAAAAAGCATCCTATCCTCTGTGGATGCCCAGCTACCCGTGTACCACAAATAATTGAAATCTGTTTAGCCGATTTGGCGTTATGAAGCCACAACGACACGCGCAAACATACAAACAACACAAAAAAAACGATTCACAACTTTATAATAGTATAAATGTCAAAGTAACTCAGTCTGTTACTTTTTCAAGCTTAAGCCACTAAACCAATTTAGATGAGATGTTGCAATAGTTTGAGACCCTGGGAAGGTAGGATTGTTTTTATCCCGGAAATTATCCTTTAACCCTTCAAACGCTTTCATATTTGAATGACGTTGTCAGTCACACGCCAAGAAATCATTATTGTGACCACATACGACACCTTTAGGCATTGTTCGCGTGTTAGGCACGACAGTACACGACACTTTTAGGTGCGTTCAAAGGGGTACAGTACAGTAGTACCACGAATATAAGTTACATCGGCAATCTGGGGCCACGCCGACGAGTGCTAACAAGTACCGAATGAAACCGAACGTGTGAACATTTCAATAAAGACCTTGTTGCACTATACGTACGGTACATATGCAATTACAGGTGAACTCGTGCTCTCGCTCATGGCGACTGACGCGGCGCCAGACAAAATGGCGGGCGCCGGCGTCGCGCGCAAAATTTCGGCCAATGGGCGTTGCAGATTTTACCCGCGCAAACGCGCTGCCTTATAATTGGTTAATCTGTTTTCAAAAAATGTTTTCTGCGCAGGTACATCGTTGTAACTTCTTTGTGGTACTACTGTAAGGGGATGAAAAGGGAGGTGGAAGTATATATGTAGCATCAATCATAAGAAAAGCCTACTCAGTTCTCGGAAACGCAAACATAAAAGGGCTTAATAGACTCTTAAACTCACCTGTCCCTTATAAAACTTGGACTCCGTAACATGGTGGATTGTCACCTCGTTGTTCAGCTTGGACCCCACCCGCAGCCTTTGGAAGTATGGCAGCGGATCCCCATTCACCATGTGATTGGACACGTCATCATAGTTCCCATAACTTGGCACATTCTTGTCATTGAACAGTGCGTTTCTGAACACATTCCTATCCTCTTGTCCGAACGGGGTATATAGCCCTGCGTAATCATTTTCTTGCTTCAACGGTGTCCCGATTGGTTCAGGTCGAACCGGGTTGGTGAATAAGGATGAGTCATTGGAATCGAATGACCGGTTTGAGTCGTTGTTTGGTCGGGTTCCAATAGGGTTTGGAGAGACAACAGGTTTTGGACTAGGGTTTTCGATGTAGTACTCCGGGGTCAGGAAGCTCTTTTGCTGGCTGTCCTCGTTGGTCTTGAATAAGGAGTAGCCTTCTTCGTTCTTCTGTGTAAAAGATGCTAAATTCATGATTCGGTTCTGGAATTCATCCGGTTTCGGGGAGTTTCTAGAAGGATCCAGCACGTATGCTTGGGGGTTGGGTACAGTCTGCACAGGAGTATATGTGTTTGGGTTGACATAGTTATACTGCTGGCCGTACACTGGCATTTGTTGTTGGGGCTGGGTCATTCCCATGAGGCTCTGTTGGTGCATCATGCTCATGAGAGGGTTCCTTATGGTGTACATTCCGTTGGATGTAGGAGTGATGGTGGCTTGGCAAGCGTTTGGAGGCATAGGGATGGGGTCTGGTATCCTGATCTCTGGCTTCTTGACCGGGTTCGCGACGGGTGGAAGGTTAGGATGGAACATGGGGTTCCTTAAGGTGACCATCTTAGTTCCGTCCGTTTTGGGTTCTGCTTCGGCGGCCGCAGCGGCCTTCTTGGCCTTCTTCTTAGCCTTTTTGGAGCGGCCGGGCTGTGGCGCGGGCTCGGGTATTATTATGGTTTTTGGTTGTTCTGTAAAGAAAAGGAAAAAAGATTATATACATTGAATATTGCGTTAACTAGCTAAACAGCTAGCTGATCAGTAGTCAGTAGTTTATCAGTTGACTGGTTATTTTGTTGATTTTTTTCTCTGTTTATGGAAAATGAGGTTAATGGGTTAATGAGGGTTACTAGGAATCGAAAATCTACTAACACCACTTTAGGCTCAACGCTATTAACTAGAATTTTCAACATCCTTCAAACACAGCGCAGTCATCTGACAGTTTTAGTCAAATAGACTTCACGTCGCAGTGGTGCCAGCTTCTAATTTTGGATATTACAACGTGTACGTGCGCATATAAACACAACGAACATCGCGAGCGTACTTGAAGTAAGAAGCCACAATGCGCTTTAGATGTGCGCTCACGCAGCGCGCACTGCTCATTTCTACCCACTTTTTATTTAGTGTTAAGAACTTGTTGTTACCAACGCTAGTGTGTTTTTGAATGATGCGACCCTCATAATTTATTACTTTTCACATTTGTAAGTTATGTAACTTTTCTGATATAAGTGAATTGTTATTCTTTTGAGAAAATAAATAATCTTTGGACTCAATTCATTGTTTATTTCGACTGTTGACTGATATGTTGGCCTTTTGATCTAGTTAATTTCGTAACCCATTTAATATCTGTAAGGTGTGCTAGATATGTGTGATTATTTATTTTACCAACCAATCTTTTCCAAAGTTACCGTTGATCGACAATTTTATCTACCAAGTCATGTTTTTTTCAAAATCGAAAATCACTTTGTTTTTTGTTATTCCGTCTAGCAAGATTCAACAGTGAACGCATTTCCGCGACACGACGCCGCGGCGTGTGCTTCGGTCCCTCGACAGCAGTGTGCACATACCGGGCTGCGCGGTGCTGAACATCATCAGGGCGGGGTCGGCGTTGATGACGGGCGCCGGCCGCGCCACCGGCGTGGGCGCCGCGCCCAGCGCGTGCGCCTTCCACAGCGGCTGCGATCATTACAACACCATATTACACCTATGTCTATAACAGTCTATGTGAAACTAGTCAATTGGTATTTTATGCAATCGTTATATAAATATGACGCGTTTAGGCCACGAAACTTGCTGAGTGGCCTAATTAAGGTACGAGACTTAAAAAGCTAATTATATAACTATTGTTTACAATACTTTTTCTACGATTAACCCATAAACTACAATAAATGAAACATAGCTAAAAAATAATTGCAAAAACACCGCGTTCTTTTTTTGAAATCTATTATAGTTCTGCACGGAGTTGTATAATATTTCATTATACATGGTTCAGTGGCATATGATATAAACCATAGAGTATAGTAGAGTGATGTTCCAATCTGAACAGTCTGTTCTTTAATATGATTCGTGGGGTTATTATTCACAGATTTATAGTGGACGAGTGGAAAAAATAATTTCAATAGGTTTCGTCTAAGGCAGTAAATCGTATTAAGTTTGTGCTTACAACAGATTTGATGGGTGCAGGCTCCTTCTTCTCGTTGGGCTGCACCCTCGTCAGCGTGATCCCCGGCGGCAGCCGTAAGTCCGACACCTAAAACCGAAGAAATTGCAATGGTTATTTACGATACAAATGCGGAAGTAGGTTTTAAACTGACACCAGTTGGAAATTACCAATGAGGGATTTATAAAATGGCGCCACCATGACGTAAGGTCTAACTGACAAGAAGTGTCAACATCCACCAATCACAGCACAAGATTTTGACACTTGTCAATCAGACCTTACGTCACGGTGGCGCCAACTAGTGATATTACCATTTTAGAAAACAATCATTCGCATGTGTCACGTAGAACGTTTTACAATGCATATGCTTTGAAAGTGCCTCTTTGTATAGGCTAACATAGGCACGTAAAGAGATATAATGCCAAGTATATGCATTGTGAATCATTAGTCCAATACGTATACTATGGGTGTGATGCTAAGATGGTAAGAAAAGGTGTCATGATTTGACTAAACGGCTAGGTGGTCAGTAGTACGGATGAAACTCGTATGTGGTCCAATGTTATTGGCCTATTTTAAGAAGCCCCCCCCCGCATACTAACTGCGCCTCGTATGAAGTTTGGATACTGCTTTGCAACGGATAAAATATATAAAATACGGCTTGCGTTCGCGACAATGACGGACTAATTATTAGAATTTAATCATCAGCCCTATTCTTATACATATAGGCGTTGTTAATAATGGCTTTTTGTATCATGTTTGACAAGTATTCTTGTTTTAAGTGTCCTTGTTACCTTTTTGCGTTAAGTAAATTGGCGAGTATTTATCAGAGTAGTGACGATATGTACGCTATTTGTAAAAGAAGATACCTGAACCCCGCAGCTGAGCTGTTCCATGATGCTGCAGGACGAAGGCGCGTCGGGCTCCGCGCTGCAGTGTCCCTGCGCCACGAGACAACCGTAAATACGACTAAATACAAACATCCAACCGAAATATATATTTATCAGTATAGGAAAGTTAAGCAGATTAAGTGTCCTAGTTTAAAAGAGCCATAAAATTAAAATTCTTTCAATTTTTGGACATGTTTTTAATCGTTCGTCATTTGCTTTGTTTAAATGATATTACTGTTCGAAATAATGTTTGTTTTATTCTGTCGTAATTGTTTTTTAGTTATTTGTATGTTTGTTTTGGTTGTTTTGACGTGTTTTTTTCGACATTATTACAAATATTGTTAGATTTGTGTAAAAATTGTCCTGTAATACGTATTTATACCTAAATGTTTTAGCTGCTTAAACATCTCAACGGTCGGAATTTTAACTTGTATAAATTTGCAACAAGCCAAAAACAAAAGATGTTAACTTGACGTCTAGATATCATAAAGACGAATAAAATATAGTGAAGAGAGTTATGTTATATTTAAGTAAAATGGCAATCTTAAACTAGGAATCTTATATCTTATCTTTAATCTTACTCTGCTCAACCCCATCTCTGGAGAGGCTGGGAAAATAAGGATTGCCAGCCAATTAGGTATACATGTAGGGGTACGACACGAGCCTGGCAATACATTTTCACGTCAAGGTATGTATAGTGCTTTTCGCAAACACGCAATGAAATATTAACATTGCGTTCCTTATGATAAAATAGACCTCGAAGTCTCACGTTTCGGGTGCGGCGAGACGAGAGGTGCATAATTAAATTTCATACAAAATTCAAGGTCTGTCTTTCATTGCGTTTCTGAGAAAAGCACTGTACATACTCGGTGTGAAAAGAGATTGCCAGTCTCGTTTATACGACCATATGAAATTTGGTATGGAGATAATTTGAGAATCTGGGAAGGAAATAAGATAGGTTTCATGCCGGAAATTATCCCTTGAGGGGATGAAAAGGAGGGTGGAGGTTTGTATGAGGAATTGCCGCCGCCGTCTTTGGCGCTCAAAGTGGTTAATTACTGAACCCTTTGAGCGCCAAAGACGGCTAATCACGTCAACGGGAAATTTTGCGTCTGACGCCACGACGTCATTTGCCGCCATACGGTATCATCTTATCGCTATACGATATCAAATTGTTTATTGGTTGGCGCGTGGCGCACGGTTTCCCGCTGCAACACGCTGGGCTCTCAAAAGTATTTTTCACTTCTCCTGCTCAAAAAGTACGCCATATTAGCTTCGCGACGCGAGACTAAAATAGTACATTTAGCCCCTAGGGTTTAAAAGAAAGCCGTATCTCATACAAATTTCTATGAAACTGAAAAAAAAACTTCCGGCCAGCTTCATACTACTTACGAATAATTAAAAACAAACAAACCAACGTGATCAGATTGGCCAAAAGTTGTGATCGAATTGCTCAAAATTTTAATTTTTCATAAAATATACAATTTTAATGTTGTCTTTTTAAATTTTCTCGAAAGTCAAAGTGAAAAGCATAGTGTTTAACATGTGGCTAAAAGCCATTATGACACTCAGACATATTTGTCCTCGCTCACTTCGTGAGCTCGTCCAAATAATCACTTCATGTCATGATGGCTTATTTTAGCCCCTTGTCAAACAATCTACTATTAATACGAGGGCTGCTATTTATATATCCGGAAACCGGGATTACAATCTTCTTAAATAGCATATTTGACCGCCATGGTAAAATTTGAACTTTTTTAAGTATATAAGGTATATTTTTTCTTCCTTATTAACGCTCGTGTTTTGTTTTTGACGGGTTTTAAATGTCATCTCGCAGCAAGAATGGAACTCACTCGTGAAAATATTCGTGCTATGATTTATTATGATTTTCGGCGTGGTTTAACGCAACAACAGTGCATAGATCAACTAACTTCAACTTTTGGTGATGAAGCCCCATCTAAAACTACTGTGTATCACTGGTTTAGTGAGTTCAATCGTGGACGTAGTATGCTTACGGACGAAGTTAAGGCAGGTCGCCCGAAATCGGTCGTTGTACAACAAAATATCGAGGCTGTGCGAAAACTTATAATGGACGACCGACATGTTACGTACCGCGAGATAGAGGCGACTCTGGGTATTTCTATGACCAGCATTAATAGCATATTACATAATTATTTGGCTGTAAAAAAAATTTGTTCGCGTTGGATACCCCACAACTTAACAAATGAGCAAAAACATGCTCGCGTCGAATGGTGCAATAAAATGTTAAAAAAATATAACCGTGGTGACTCAAAAGCCGTTTATAACATCTATACAGGTGACGAATCCTGGATCTATGCATACGATCCCGAAACGAAGCAACAATCAACGGTATGGGTGTTTCAAAATGAGCCGAACCCTACGAAAGTTACTCGTGCAAAAAGTACATTGAAACAAATGGTGGCCTGCTTCTTCGGTATTAATGGCCATGTAGCTACAGTGCCACTAGAAAACCGTAGAACGGTTAATTCAGAGTGGTACACGACCATTTGCTTACCGGAAGTATTTGAACAAATTCGTAAAACTAACCAGCGACGAAGAATCATTCTTCATCATGACAATGCCAGCTGTCATACGTCACGCGAAACAACTCTATTTTTGGAGGGTCAAAATGTGGAATTAACGGGTCATCCGCCGTACAGCCCTGACTTGGCACCCAACGATTTTTATTTATTTCCAAATATAAAGAATAAATTACGCGGTCAACGATTTTCGACCGCTGAAGATGCTGTCGACGCATTCAAACAACACGTTATGGAGGTACCTCAGGCGGAGTGGCAGAAGTGCTTTAAAAATTGGTTCACGCGAATGCAAAAGTGCATAGATCATCAAGGGGAATACTTTGAAAAACAATAAAACTATTTTCAGCCGTGTACGTTTGTTTGTTTTTTTGTTTCCGGATATATAAGTAGCAACCCTCGTATCATATACATATGAACATACATAAGTATATCTTTTAAAAAAAAGTCTACCCTACTCTAGCTTGTTTGGCTATAAACCTTTTCAGACTCTAAAACAATGGTTAATGGATTATAGTTCCTTTGCTTTCCCGCGAAATAAAGAGAAATTGATTCCTCAGGTGGACGCCGGACATCAACATCTCCTGCATCTCCTGATGATGCCTCGTAGAGAGGCGAAACACGTGTCAAGGATTATACTGTCTCGTGTTGGTGTTTTGTATTTGCATGCGTATTTTTTTGTGGAAACTGCATGAAAATATGCGCGTGTGAGCACAATTTATTGTCACGTCTAACCAAGACACTATTTCGCGGTAAATCAAAGGAACTATATAATACATTAATCTCATATAGAATTCCGCAAAGTAACGCCTGAATCTATCAATTATCTAAACCAATGTGTACCTTTTTGCTAACGACCTCAATGGTGGTGTCAGCGGTGATGTTGATGACCTGCTTGTTTTGCTCTTTCTTCTCCTTCTTACTTTTCTTCGTCGTCGTCGTCGGCGGCGGCGCCGGCGCTGGAACTAGAAAGGGACAGAGTATTTATATGTAATCAACGTATTATCTTGGTGTTGACGCACCTTTATTTCCAAGTTAATATGTGTTGTATCCATTTTATTGAATGTTGTACGAAATGTGTGTAAGTGTAATGTATATGTGCAGGTAATATAAATCTAGCTATAGGAGATACCACACTGTCGTACCAGGATAACCAGTGAAGATAGTTATGTGTTAAATATATATATATTACTAAATTGGAACTCTTCAATGTGCAAAATGAAATGTTTGTACAATGAAGATATTTAAAATAACAAAAGTAAGTGAGGAGAGTCACTTAATCATTTTTTTTTTCGAGTCTATTGTATGTTTGTGTGCATGTGTTTCAACCATATCTGAGACAAGAATAGTTGGACATTCGAGGATAACTGGATCCTATAGCCAGTTTTTACCCGACTATGATGAAGCAAAAAAGAAGGTTAAGACTTTTTTCTCCTCCAAAAACGAACTTGCAGGCTCCTAGTAACCAATAAATTGGAAATTTATAACAACAGACTTCAATCAACACCATTCACAACAAACAAAAAAAAACTTCTTTTCTCACTTTAGGGATGCTTTTATTTTTTGTTGAGTGTAAATTGTAATACTAACTAGAACGTGCCCGCAACTTTGTTCGCGGAGGAGACAAAGTCGGGTAAAAAGTATCCTATCTGGAGATACCCAGCTACCCGCGTACCAAAAATAGTTGAAATCCGTTTAGCCTATTTGGCGTGATGAAGCCACAATGACACATACAAACATAAAAAAAATAAAAAATAAAATATTTTACTTTGTAGTGACCTCCAAATAGTCAATAACAATATATATTTTTTTGAAAATATTTTAAATGTTAATGACATTTAATTTTCACAACTTTATAATAGTATAGATGTTTGATCTCACCAGTCTTCTCAGGTTTATTCTCCTTCCCCTTCTCCTTTTTCTTCTCTTTCTTGTCCTCCTTCTTGGCGGGCTCGGCTTTCTTGGATTCCTTCTTATCGGCCTTCTTGGGCTCTGCTTTAGGCGGCTCTGGTTTCTTCTCTTTTTCCTTTTTACTCTTAGCTTCTTGCTTTTGGAGCTGTTGCTGTCTCTTTCTCTCTTCTTCTTCAGCCTGAAAACAAAACAGATATCGTTTTTCGTTCATTATTTTTTTACTTGCTACAGAGCATTTCTCGGGATATTTTTGTCTACTGTTAAAGGAATGAGCTTTTAATAAAGCAATAATAAAAAAAAATCTTCTTCGTTTTCGTGTAAATTATATAACATTATTTTTGAAGTCGTTTACTGACAGAATATTTTACTGATGTACCTTTAGACCTTGTGCCACATGTTTTGCAGCATTCTAACAAATGAAACATTTATATTTATTATATCAAGAAGATAAAGAACTTGCATTAGAAGAAAGGACTGGAGGGTTCCTTCCATTGTACCGTCAAGAGTCTCTCTTAAATAATAAATATTTACAAATCGACCCAGTCCCAAACTAAGCAAAGCTTGTACTGTGGGTATATAGATAAATTATAATACTTAAATACATAGAAAACATCCAAGACCCAGTAACAAACATTCGTGCTCATCACACAAACACTTGCCCTGGCCGGGATTCGAACCCGGGACATCGCTAGCTTCCTAGGCCGTTGCACAACCCACTGAGCCAAACGAGAAAAGTTAACCTGAAACCGTTAACTGCCTACCTGTTGTTTAGCGAGCAGTTTCCTCTGCTTCTTGGACAACGGCTGAGCGTCAGGTAATGATTGAGACCGCTGCTGCTCTTTCTGCTTTGCCTCCACCTTGACTGGCTTCTCTACCTCCTTAGGTTTCTTCTGGAAAACCAAATATACGTCATTTAAACGAGTGTTATTAGGAACTTTCATACGAACTCGACATTTCTTTTATACCCGTGACTACACATTTCCAAAATTACGAATTCCTATTTTATAATTGTATGTATTATATCTGTATGTATTCTAGAGATTTATAATTGTAGGTACTCTTATTTTCTCCTAACTCCACTTTCTCTTGATTGTGGTAATCTATAGACGTGGGAACCTGTACAAATAAGGTTCTGTAGATATGGGAATCTTTAATAGGGATGATGATAAAATTTTAATAATTAGTCCGTCATGTAGTATTAAAAAATATTGGAGACGTATTATTTTCTTTTTTTTCGAAATCAAATAATAAAGGCGGTGCATTGAGTCAAAATGTAGCGTGACGTCACTCCTCCGTCACATATTGTACGGTCAGGGAATTTAAAGGTTTGTCACTTTTCGACTGTATGTAATGGCATTAAGGTTCAAAAGTGACATATCCTTAAATTCCCTGACTGTACATAGGAGTGAAGTCACGAGCTCACCACTTCTAAACTTTGCGTTTCATCTGAGTATTATTTTTATTATTTTGAGAAAGCGAAATTTACGTGTCTAATATTTTTTTTATTATCTAACTGTTGGACTAATTAGGGTTTTGATTTTCATGCCCCGTCATTATGCCTATTATGAAATTGTTCGCAGGTGGCATGTGTAGAGATTAGGATCTGTAACTCTATAGAACTCTGAATAATGTTAAGGGTGGGTCCAGTTTTTCTTGCTGTTATTCTATCCCGTGGCTCAAGAGACAACAGTAACAAAGTTAATTAAAAGATGCTTTAATCTAAGCTATTAACACACTGACGAGATTGGCCCTTGGAAAATGGAGCTATAAAAAATGCTGTAACATGTTTTGGTTGCCTTTCATCATCATCATCATTATTATTATTTCAGCCAGAGGACGTCCACTCCTGGATACAGGCCTCCTCAATAGATTTCCAAATGGGCCGGATAGCGAGTCCCGGCAACCCTAACCAGACCACCTTGCGAGTGGTCTTCCCTCGCTGCACTTGCAGGTACGCGATCTCCACTCGACAACCTTAGTGCCCTAATCGGTTCTTCGAACTGTGTGCCCTGCCCATTGCCACTTCAGTTTACTTACCCCGTTTGCTATGTTGGTGACCTTGGTTCGTCTACGAATGTCCTCATTTCTGATTCGATCTCGTAGAGATCTTCGCATAGAGATTGTTGCCGTAATATTGTCTAAAGTCGTAGTTTTAAAGAGACTAAGGAATCAGTAGACGTGGCAACGAGGAACGGAAAAAAGTTGAATGATTCTTAGTCATAATTTCCGTTTGTCCAGATTTTTTCCGCGCCTCCCTCCCGTTAGAGAGCGCCTCGCAGTTCACCAAGGTATGAATGGGGGGTACCTTCTCCTTGTTGGAGCCCTTGGCGAGCTGATTGATGTGCGCGAGCGCCTGCTCCCACGTCTGCTTGCGCGGCGGCTCGGGCGGCGGCGCCGGCTCCGGACACGACTTCATCACTGGAACATACATGTTCATTTAATACTGGATACTATCATCATCATTAACCTATATACGTCCCGCTGCTGGGCACGGGCCTCCTTTTCTCATCCATGAGAGGAGATCCGGCTCCCTCCCGGATTCCCTCTATTTAGACTCCTCCCCCAACCCCCACGTAACCTCACCTGTATATTTTTCACTACTAAAATTTTGAAGTATTTAGTGATGATGTTGTACTTAGTTCACCTTGGGTTTATTTTCGTTTTACATACATAAATGCGTTATGCAACCGTACCTCTGAAGGTATAGGTACAGTAAAAAAATACGCGTGAGGTCACCCTGTCTCCCCCAATTCGTAAGTGATTTCTGGATGAGCCCTTAGTCTTCATCCTACAATACAAAGAATATTTACTGAACATCGACAAAAAAGTGAAGGCTTAACTAAAAGCACGATAAAAATAGGCGGTTTATCGCTAAGATCCAAATGAAGAGATTAACACTTTTGCTGCCAAGCTTTTCGTAGTACTTACGCACTTTCCTCTACATACGGAGAAACGCATGGTATCACCTACGCGCCTACGAGCAGAGCGCCCACTAGGCGGGTTAATGGCAGTGAATGTGTTAATTAAAAATTAAAACATCACAACTGTCTCTACTTCTTTCCTCTATTTAAAATAAAACTACTTTATATAAGTGAGAATATAGCTAACTCAAAAAAGCATAAGCAAAAACATATTGAATTAATTTTTTAAACAAAAAGCTCGTTTTATACGAGCCGCAGTTGCTCGGTCCCGAAGAAAGTCAGATTTTTGGCGACGGGTGTCTTAAAAAAATACTAAATGGGGTATAATAATGATTCCTGGCTATGTAACGAACACTACATCACCCGAGGACAACTTTATCACGAACAGTCGTGACCGGTAAGACAAAAAAGAACATAGCCTCTAAACATAGTTGATTTTAGAACTACTGCTCTATTTTAAAATCATGCCCAACGAATAAAAAAAGTCAAAAATTGCGATTAAAATAATTGATTCTAGTGCTACTTCTGCTTTACTAGGTGTAAGGTACTTGCGCCCAAGATGGCCCGGTTCTTAAGATGGCCCACTACCAATTATTTTGTATGAGTTTAAATTTCGCGCCCATGGTCGGTTAGTACCATAGATAAAACTGCAACTTTTATATCGAAGCCAAGGACGTTGAACTAAAGCATGAAATTGGGCCATCTTGGGCGCAAGTACCTCAGCAGTTACCAACAAGATGACGGACGTAGGGACATGGCAAGAAAAATTATAAATAAATAAATATTACAGGCCAATTTTACACAAATCGAACTAGCCCCATGGTAAGCTCAATAAGGCTTGTGTTATGGGTACTAGACGACGATATATTTAATAGATATATTACTTATATACATAGAAGACATCCAAGACTCAGGAACAAATATTTATGCTCATCACACAAATATTTGCCCTTACCGGGATTTGAACCCAGGACCTCAGCTTCGCAGGCAACGTTACTCCCACTGAGCCAAACCTCAAAAGAAAATGTACGATAACATTCGTGAACTATTAACATTTGGATGCGCAACAACAGGCCGAGGTAATGATGAAAAAAAAAACGCAGAAAGCCCCTAAAAGTTACTGATTTTCGAATAACCACTACTAATGACCTTATTACCGGACATGGCGAACGTAACAAAATAAGCCTCTAAAAAATAACTAATGATTTCTAAACTGCTGCTGCTGTACTATGTGTGAGCGATGAGAAAATCGCTTGGCGAAATAAAACGAAACAAAAAAAACCATGTAAAAGGAGGAGCATTCTAGAAGTATTACTACTTGTACTAGTCTAGTGTGGCAGTTACCGCTGAGGCGCGCATTGTGGAGCAGCTGGCCCGGCGCCGGCACCGCGCGCCGCACGCCCGCCGCGTCTGCGCAACACACCGCGTCAGTACGTCAACGCAACTACCCCGCTACGGAGCGAGAGCTCTTCCTCCTTACTGTGACTGAGGATTATACATCTCCAAACTTATACTTATGTTATGACCATGGCGGCTCTTTACATTTATACCGTTATAAAGTTGTAAAAACACAAAAGATTATTTCAAAAAAATAAGTAAAACCGACTTTTTGAAGATCACTGAATCGATTTATTTTTTCTACGTGTCTTCATCACCCCAAAACGGCTAAACAGATTTTTTTTTTTTGACACACGAGTAGTTGGGCATCCAAAGATGGTTATAGGATGCTTTTTACCCAACGACGCTGAAGTAAAAGACGGTTATGGTTTTTTTCTACCGCGAAAGAAGTTACGGCCACTTTCTAGTACCCAATTAAACTTAGTATAAATTTGTTTTTATTTTATTTTTGATATTTACTCTCGCACTAATATAACACAATCGTTTGATAATTACAAGAGCTTTTGAATTTATATTTTGAGGGTTGAAGATATATTTATACCTATTAATATGAGTCATGTTAGACTGAAATATAAACTCATCATTTCATTTGGTGACAAAACATCCTATAAGTCTAGTTCTCTGGAACCTGTTTTAAGACGGGTAAAGTTACCAATTTTAATATACTCACTAATAAACGCCTTCTGCTTCTGTCTGTCCATCTTGTCGCTCGCGGCGAGGCGCACGGCGGCGAACTGCTGCTGCAACTGCTGCTGTTGCAGCTGTTGCTGGTGTTGCAGCTGTTGTTGTTGTTGGAGCTGTTGTTTGTGTAACATAGCTGCCGTGTCCATCTGTAAACATTTGGTCTCTTTTAATGAACTTGTGCAAAAAACAGAAAAGACGCGACATGGGCGCAGCGGGGTAGCGGGAGCAGGGTGCTTGCTTCACCATACTAATATTATAAATGCAAAAGTGTGTCTGTCTGTTACCTCTTCACGCTTAAACCGCTGAACCGATTTGGATGAAATTTGGTATGGAGACAGTTTGAGTCCCGGGGAAGGACATAGACTACTTTTTATCCCGGAAAAATACCCGTATCCGGGATAAACGAATTTAAGGCGGACGAAGTCGCGGGCAGAAGCTAGTAACAACACATTTCTGAAAAGGGCGCAATGGCGACGCGGTCTCGCCCAGACTTTTCTATATATATAATTTAAAAAAAATCGCGTCCTTGCCCCGTCCTCGTCCTACGTCTTCAGTGTGGCCTGCGCCTAAGGCTAAGCTATTTGAGATCAGGGTAAAACCAGACAGCAGGCCCAATCTTTAGCGTCTTTACGGCGTTTATTTTTCGTCATTGCCGTCTCAGCAAATATCTTTAAAATAAATGATATTCAGAATTAACTTTTTATGAAACCGAAAGACAGTCCCGAGGCTGAGTTTATTTTGGTCGAAGTTATCACGTCTTTCTTCCCTTTCCGTTGTGACGATAATCGTGAGAAAACAATGACTATTCAATCGAGCGGTCAAAACGCTCGGAGATTCGCCCAGCAACTGTTAATTTGTGCTGTTGAAAATGTTGCTTCTAGCTTTTCCTCTGTATAGAATTGTGTAGGAGATGGATGATAAAAGAAAATGTCACCAAATGACCATTTATTTTGCCATGCCTCTTAATGGTGTTCGTCCTCAATTCCAACCCCCGTGTCGCCATGGCCCGCGACTCTCCCTCATTAAAGGCGACGACTCGGTTAAACGGTGGGTATACACATGGCATAGGTCTAAGTACTCAATGGTATAAACTTGATTCGATAAATAAAATACTGAAGGCATGTAAAGATGGAGATGGGTGGATAGGACGTTCTAGATTCGACTAAAAATATACACTTAATCCATGGAGCGACATTTCAAAAGAAAATTTAGAGAAAATCCAATCATTCTATGACGGAAGTAGGTTCTTAATTCAAAAATCATTAGTAATAATTAGGGTATGAAGGTGATACTTAGGGTTCCGTACCCAAAGGGTAAAACGAGACCCTACTAAGAGTCCGCTGTCCGTCTGTCACCAGGCTCTATCTCATCGACCGTGATAGAAAGCTGAAATTTTCACGGGTTGTATTTCTGATGCCGCTATAACAACAAAAACTAAAAACAGTCTAATTTTATGTCTGTCTGTCTGTCCGTCTATCACAGGCTGAATCTTATGAACCGTGATAGCTAGACAGTTGAAATTGTCACTGATGATGTATTTCTATTGCCCCTATAACAACAAATACATAAAACAGTATAATTTTATGTCTGTCTGGCTATGTTGGTAACCAATATAAAATGATCGAACCCGGGTAAAGGCTCTGTTAACACTGGATCCTCATAGAGACGGCTGTTTGTAGTGTATATTTTGTACGGAACGCTCGGTGCGCGAGTCCGACTCGCACTTGACCAGTAGTTTTCCTTCTCCTAGACGAACCTGCCGGCCCCGGGGTATGGGTATCTGGTGGTAGTCGATATGAAGTGGGCTCACCCTGTGTGCTGCGTGCTCGGGCGGCGGCGCGACGTCGCCCTGCAGCGCACGCGCCAGAGCCAGCTGACGCTCGCACTCCTCGAAGCGAGCCGCGAACTCCGCCACCTGTCGCTCGGCCACGGCTATCTCCTGCGACGTAACGTTAACAATGTTGTACACCAAAAATAGTACATTATTTACCAGACTGTAAAAGTAAGAAGCAAGAAATCGCAGGTATTTGTGACCCGAGCCGTAGGCGAGGGTTGTAAATATGCGATAGAGGGCTTTCTTGTTTACTGCCTGCGGTGAGTACACAATTTTACGACTTCACCTGGCCATAATGAAACACATTATTGCCAGGGTGTGACGTAATAGTACATTGTGCACCGTGGGCGGTAGAGAAAGAATTACAAACGAGAACACATTGAATTTTAATGACTCGAGTTTGTAATTCCGGTACCGCCCCAGTAACACACAATGTTTTTCATCACACTTATGAGGAAACTAATAAATTATTAAGTCAGAAAAAGCTTGTTACTTTAAAGTGTTATAAGTCGCAACATTGTGTCATAAAGTGTCATTTCGTGATTGGTAGAATCTCATTCCATAGATAACATAAACAAAGGTTTCGTTTTTTTTTTCGATCGTCCAACAAAGGTTTCATTCCGAAATTATTTTTTAATTTTGTTGCATACAATCTTTTACGTAAATTAATAATTGTAAAATAGTATAGACAACCTATTTTAACATATTTAACTATAGCGTCGACGTGTACTTATTGATATTACATTATGTATAATTCAAATTTGTTGATTTTGACTAATTCCGTTCGGTCTCGTTCTAAACCTAGCATATTAGAGTAGTGATGCAGTCAAAAAAATTAAAAAAAGTCATTACGCCCATAGCGTTAATGGAATTAATTAAAAGCCCACGGTTGTAATTAAGACCTTGTCGCTCGTTTTGCCTGCGTGTAACGACACCGTTTACGAACAAGTGTGATGAAAAATAACTAATCTATCCGATGGATTTATATGATAATCACGACTTTCAAAGTGAATTTCTACACTAAGATATAAAGTATGCGCGCAAGATGGCCCGGTTCTTAAGATGGCCCACTTTCATCTTGTGCTTTAGTTCAACTTCCTTGGCTTCGATATAAAGTTGCACTTTTATCTATGCTACTAACCAACCATGAGCGCGATTTAAACTCAGTCGAACTTAAAAAAATACGAAATAATTGATAGAGTACATAATATATATATTGTTTTAGAAATATAGTATTTGATCCCCTAATGTACAGGTCGTTTCACAAGAGCTGGCGCGATTTTGGTATGCAAAGAGTACTTATTTCATATTAAATCCGTGCCAGATCTTGTGTAACGACCTATATTATATAGTAGGGTTGGCAACCCTACATAAAATATAAACCATGGAGTATAGTGCGATGATCCAATCTAAAAAGTATGTCGTAAAGTAGGATTTTTAATTAGCTGCAGTAAACTAACGTTTTGCGGACACACTTCGGCCGTGATTACTTCATTATGGCTGAAGTACAGTATTTTTTATAAATAAAAGTTACCATATCATCACCGATTACACATATTCTCATGTCTATTATTGTGAAATTCTTTCTAAACAACGAAATATTCACGTTGACATCTGTCAGTTCACTTCAGCTAATTAAAAATCTTACTTTAGTATGATTCGCGGCGTACTAATTCAAGTACACGAGTAGAAAAAAATGGGTCTCATTCGGAATCCTAACGTCATTTGTCCTAATGTATCGTTTGTCCTAATGTATCATTTGCCATAACGCATTTTTTTCAGAAACCGTAAATTTTTCAGGATTTTTTTAAAACATCGTCGTATAGATTAGGTTAGGGTAGGTTTGTTTTATAACAATCCTGAAAAGTTTACGGTTTCTGAAAAAAATGCGTTATGGCAAATGATACATTAGGACAAACGATACATTAGGACAAATGACGTTAGGGATTCCGATATAGATCCGAAAAAAATGCTATACCTTAGCAGTCGCATTCAGTAGAGTGTTGAGTTCCCCTAGTTGCTCAGCAACCAACTGTGCTCTCGCTTGCTGCGCTGGGTTCATTTTCTGTTTCTTTCCTGAAAATCAACAAAAAAATCATAAAAAGTTATGTCGTCGTCGTCGATAATTATCTTCGACTCTGTGGTTAATCGTAACAATAAAACACTATCCACCCTACGGATGGAAAAGCTATTTTCCACTCGGCTAATTACAAATAAAAAATAAACATCTGAACAGGAGAGCTGAGAAATTATTTTTCTTGCATCGTTGTGGATTTTTTTGGCATTAAGACTTCTCTCATTGTAACTGACAATTCGAAAGTGCTTGAATCTAAGCCTACTTGAATAAAGGATATTTTGATTTGATTTGATTTGATTATTATCGTAATTTATTTTACGCGCTTACTACTGTGGCGACGGCAATTTAACGCCTTTTGACGGACACTTTGGATATATAGATGGTTTTCCTAAAGGCGAGTCCGCGGCCTCGAAAAGCTATCAAAAAAATTGTTTGTCTAACATGTTAGCAAAACTGCCCGTCCGCTGCAACAACATTTTTGTGAGCCAAAACATTGGTCACGCACAAAAGTCAAAATGAATTCTGACGAAGAAGACGTGTTATCCCAACGACGGTCAAACACGAAATGAACGCAGCACTCCCATCCACAGGCGAACGCGGGGGATGTTTTCCATCCGTCGCGGCAAACATGTTTGAGTGTTTTTGCTAACCAAAACATTTAGGCCACGCCCCTTTTATGTTAGAATAACATGTTAGGTGTTAGAATAACTGTATAAAATTGAAAAAATTATAAACCCCCCGACTTGTTCCACTAAAAGCTGAATATCTCGGAGACGAGTTCTCCGATTTTCATGAAACAAAGCTAAGAATACTCGGGATAAAATTATCTATGACACAAAAACCGCATTCAAATCGGTCTATCCGTATGGGCACTACGATGCCACAGACAGATACACAGCTACACAGAGTCACAGAGTCCCAGACACGTTAAACTTATAACACCCCTCTTTTTTGTTGGGGGGTAAAAACACAAAAACAAGCCCAGCGGAGCCGGCTTTAGTTTTGTACGCTCCGCAGTCCCGGTCAGCAGATGTGCTCGTGAGTACCTTTCCGCTTGGCCTGCGTCTGCTTGAGCTGCGCCTTGGCCTCGTCGGCGCTGCGCACGGCGCACAGATGCCGCGCCTGCATGGCGCGCAGCTCCAGCCGCATCCGGCTCAGCTGCGTCGCCAGCGCTGCGTGCTCTTCTAGAAGGCGGGCTTCCATCTGCGAACAACAGGGGACAGATTTAAAACCTATTCTAATCTAAATAGTAGATAGCATTAGCGTGATGTAAGGATCATTATGGGAATCCTACGGAGAGCAAGGTGAAAACAATATTTAAATTTCACCCAATTATACAAATGTAATTAAATATGACACGTCGTATGTAATCCATAGTAATCCATGCTAATATTATAAATACAAAAGTGTGTCCGTCTGTCTGTCTGTTACCTCTTCACGCTTAAATCGCTGAACCGACTTGGATGAAAATTGGTATGGAGATAGTTCGAGTCCCGGGGAAGGACATAGGCTACTATTTATCCCGGAAAAATACTCTTATTCGCGATAAACGAATTTATAACGGACGAAGTCGCGGACAGAAGCTAGTGTCTAAATAATTATGTAGTTCAGTAAAGCGCTTGGTTTATCTATGTACGATTCGTGTATTAAATATATATTTTTATTAAATATGTATTGTATAGGAATCTTTGACAGGGCATTTCACCAGAATGTCGGGTACGTGACACCAATATCTTAATACTTCTAGCAATGCTAGAAGGACGAATTTTTGTATGTAAACATTTCATTACTTGACATCTGGATTAGCAGTATTTTCTAGGGTTTTATACAGGTATTTCGATACGGTAGATGCGATTGCCGTCTCGTGTGAGACACATTTATAATTATTGACTAAGTCCACGTGACTTACATGAAAAAAAAGGATTGAGATATACCTGATAAATCTGATAATGTTGTTGATGGACGTTTCCAAAGTGAAACTTTCCCCACTCGTGAATTTTAGAAGATGCTAGAAATGAAGAACCCTCGATGTACTGCAGCAGCGCGTCCAGGTCGCTGGGGTCCTGCTGCCGCCGTGTGACGTGATCCTAATGAAGGTTCGTTACCCGCTTGCCCTTCTGGCGCTGCTTCTTGGCGCGCTTCTTGCCGCGGTCGACGTGGCGCGCGGGGCCCTCGATGTACTGCAGCAGCGCGTCCAGGTCGCTGGGGTCCTGCTGCCGCCGTGTGACGTGATCCTAATGAAGGTTCGTTACCCGCTTGCCCTTCTGGCGCTGCTTCTTGGCGCGCTTCTTGCCGCGGTCGACGTGGCGCGCGGGGCCCTCGATGTACTGCAGCAGCGCGTCCAGGTCGCTGGGGTCCTGCTGCCGCCGTGTGACGTGATCCTAATGAAGGTTCGTTACCCGCTTGCCCTTCTGGCGCTGCTTCTTGGCGCGCTTCTTGCCGCGGTCGACGTGGCGCGCGGGGCCCTCGATGTACTGCAGCAGCGCGTCCAGGTCGCTGGGGTCCTGCTGCCGCCGTGTGACGTGATCCTAATGAAGGTTCGTTACCCGCTTGCCCTTCTGGCGCTGCTTCTTGGCGCGCTTCTTGCCGCGGTCGACGTGGCGCGCGGGGCCCTCGATGTACTGCAGCAGCGCGTCCAGGTCGCTGGGGTCCTGCTGCCGCCGTGTGACGTGATCCTAATGAAGGTTCGTTACCCGCTTGCCCTTCTGGCGCTGCTTCTTGGCGCGCTTCTTGCCGCGGTCGACGTGGCGCGCGGGGCCCTCGATGTACTGCAGCAGCGCGTCCAGGTCGCTGGGGTCCTGCTGCCGCCGTGTGACGTGATCCTAATGAAGGTTCGTTACCCGCTTGCCCTTCTGGCGCTGCTTCTTGGCGCGCTTCTTGCCGCGGTCGACGTGGCGCGCGGGGCCCTCGATGTACTGCAGCAGCGCGTCCAGGTCGCTGGGGTCCTGCTGCCGCCGTGTGACGTGATCCTAATGAAGGTTCGTTACCCGCTTGCCCTTCTGGCGCTGCTTCTTGGCGCGCTTCTTGCCGCGGTCGACGTGGCGCGCGGGGCCCTCGATGTACTGCAGCAGCGCGTCCAGGTCGCTGGGGTCCTGCTGCCGCCGTGTGACGTGATCCTAATGAAGGTTCGTTACCCGCTTGCCCTTCTGGCGCTGCTTCTTGGCGCGCTTCTTGCCGCGGTCGACGTGGCGCGCGGGGCCCTCGATGTACTGCAGCAGCGCGTCCAGGTCGCGCGGGTCCTGCGCAGCGCCGCGCCAGCAGCTGCCGCTGTGTGATGTGATCCTGATCAACATCGGGACATGGAGTATAAAAAACAGATGAAAATGTGTCCAGCGGAGAACAGTAAACATACACGCGACCATACTTAATAGTATAAAATCGAATAAGAACACCCTAAAAAAATATTATTAAGGTGCGGACGACGATGTGTGACTGCTAGTGTTGATCTATTTTCATAATTATTATAACTTGGTACTTGTAGGTACCGATCCGTGTATGTATTATATAATGTAGTGAGCGGTGCGAAATATTCGCGTCACGTATAAACATCTAACAGGTTTCTGTAACGCGTACTTGCAAATATTTGTGTGTTTACATAATTTAAATAAACTAAAAAAAAAAAAAATAGTTCCAAATCCGTCCAGAATGGCACTAGAGTAACAAGATAGTGTAAAATCTATTGCCACTTAAAACAACATTTGTATTGAAATGCTACTCAATCCCTCATTCTTCTTGTGATGTAAATATTCAATCGTTTTCTAAATGTTTTTTTTTTTTTTAAATAAAACACTTGGCTTTGATTATGATTATGGAAAGAAACCGGCCAACAGCACGTCGGACCATGCTCAGTGTAGGGTTCCGCAGCCGTTCATACAAAAATGCACTACAGATGAAAATACGATATTTAAAACTGCACTAGCAAAAGAGCGCATCTCCAAGACACTTACGACCTTTAGCTGAGAAGCGCAGTTCTTTGGCAATAATTCAAAAGCGGCTCGACCGTTTTATAAAAAATTAGAAGTACTTATTTTCATGAATTTTTCCATAATTTTTTGACTCGTGTTTGAATAGTTAAAAGGGCTTTTTTTTTGATATCCGGAGCAAATATTTACAAAACTGCCGACTTTATAAAAAAAAAAAATATTTGGAGACCCCTATTATTTTTAAAAGATCTATTCAACGACAACCCACACTCTAGTGATGTAACGAAAAAAAAAATCCCCTCTTTATGTGTACGAGAGGTACCAAAAAAAGTTTTTTTTTAGTTTTTATTTTACCGTTTTGTCGGCGTAATACATACACATACTCATACCAAATTTCAGCTTTCTAGTACTAAAGATCACGGAGCTGAGCCGCGGACAGACAGACGGACATGGCGAAACTATACGGGTTCCTAGTTGACTACGGAACCCTAAAAAGGCACCCGGGCTCAAGGAATTACAGATCGGGTAAATACGTCAACTTCTTACCCTGAGCAACCGCTAGAAGTAGAGAACACGCTCGTATCCCTGCTAGAGAGAGACACTAACGCCCGCGGTTGCGTCGGCCTGCTCTGACGCTGCTGTTGTAGCTGCAGGAGAAAGAGACATTCAATTGGTTAGATAAAAAAAAAAAAAATACTTTATCTGTTTATTTCACTAAACGACTACTCTTCTGCTTAGACTCTAATCTTAGGTTTAAAGTTTTTCCTGGAATTAATGTAGTTTTATCTTTACTGTTATAAAGTTGTAAAAATTAAATGTGTGTACTGTAAATGGTGTATCGGTCACAGCTCGCGCTACAGTACCTGTTGCTGCAACTGCTGCTGTTGCTGCTGCTGCAGCTGTTACTGGCGGATCTGCTGCTGCTGCTGCGGCGTCAAAGTGGACTTGTTGTGTATCGGCCGCGGCTCGCGCTACAGTACCTGTTGCTGCTGCTGCTGCAGCTGTTACTGGCGGATCTGCTGCTGCTGCTGCGGCGTCAAGGTGGACTTCTTGTGTATCGGCCGCGGCTCGCGCTACAGTACCTGTTGCTGCTGCTGCTGCAGCTGTTACTGGCGGATCTGCTGCTGCTGCTGCGGCGTCAAGGTGGACTTGTTGTGTATCAGCCGCGGCTCGCGCTACAGTACCTGTTGCTGCTGCTGCTGCAGCTGTTACTGGTGGATCTGCTGCTGCTGCTGCGGCGTCAAAGTGGACTTGTTGTGTATCGGCCGCGGCTCGCGCTACAGTACCTGTTGCTGCTGCTGCTGCATCTGTTACTGGCGGATCTGCTGCTGCTGCTGCGGCGTCAAGGTGGACTTGTTGTGTATCGGCCGCGGCTCGCGCTACAGTACCTGTTGCTGCTGCTGCTGCAGCTGTTACTGGCGGATCTGCTGCTGCTGCTGCGGCGTCAAGGTGGACTTGTTGTGTATCGGCCGCGGCTCGCGCTACAGTACCTGTTGCTGCTGCTGCTGCAGCTGTTACTGGCGGATCTGCTGCTGCTGCTGCGGCGTCAAGGTGGACTTGTTGTGTATCGGCCGCGGCTCGCGCTACAGTACCTGTTGCTGCTGCTGCTGCTGCTGCAGCTGTTACTGGCGGATCTGCTGCTGCTGCTGCGGCGTCAAGGTGGGCTTGTTGTGTATCAGCCGCGGCTCGCGCTACAGTACCTGTTGCTGCTGCTGCTGCAGCTGTTACTGGCGGATCTGCTGCTGCTGCTGCGGCGTCAAAGTGGACTTGTTGTGTATCGGCCGCGGCTCGCGCTACAGTACCTGTTGCTGCTGCTGCTGCAGCTGTTACTGGCGGATCTGCTGCTGCTGCTGCGGCGTCAAGGTGGACTTGTTGTGTATCGGCCGCGGCTCGCGCTACAGTACCTGTTGCTGCTGCTACTGCAGCTGTTGCTGGCGGATCTGCTGCTGCTGCTGCGGCGTCAAGGTGGGCTTGTTGTGTATCGGCCGCGGCTCGCGCTACAGTACCTGTTGCTGCAACTGCTGCTGTTGCTGCTGCCGCTGCGGCGTCAAGGTGGGCTTGTTGTGTATCGGCCGCAGCTCGCGCTACAGTACCTGTTGCTGCAACTTTTGATGCTGCTGCAGCTGTTGCTGGCGGATCTGCTGCTGCTGCTGCGGCGTCAAGGTGGGCTTGTTATGTATCGGCCGCGGCTCGCGCTACAGTACCTGTTGCTGCAACTTTTGATGCTGCTGCAGCTGTTGCTGGCGGATCTGCTGCTGCTGCTGCGGCGTCAAGGTGGGCTTGTTATGTATCGGCCGCGGCTCGCGCTACAGTACCCGTTGCTGCAACTTTTGATGCTGCTGCAGCTGTTGCTGGCGGATCTGCTGCTGCTGCTGCGGCGTCAAGGTGGACTTGTTGTGTATCGGCCGCGGCTCGCGCTACAGTACCTGTTGCTGCTGCTACTGCAGCTGTTGCTGGCGGATCTGCTGCTGCTGCTGCGGCGTCAAGGTGGGCTTGTTGTGTATCAGCCGCGGCTCGCGCTACAGTACCTGTTGCTGCTGCTGCTGCAGCTGTTACTGGCGGATCTGCTGCTGCTGCTGCGGCGTCAAAGTGGACTTGTTGTGTATCGGCCGCGGCTCGCGCTACAGTACCTGTTGCTGCTGCTGGTGCAGCTGTTACTGGCGGATCTGCTGCTGCTGCTGCGGCGTCAAGGTGGACTTGTTGTGTATCGGCCGCGGCTCGCGCTACAGTACCTGTTGCTGCTGCTACTGCAGCTGTTGCTGGCGGATCTGCTGCTGCTGCTGCGGCGTCAAGGTGGGCTTGTTGTGTATCGGCCGCGGCTCGCGCTACAGTACCTGTTGCTGCAACTGCTGCTGTTGCTGCTGCCGCTGCGGCGTCAAGGTGGGCTTGTTGTGTATCGGCCGCAGCTCGCGCTACAGTACCTGTTGCTGCAACTTTTGATGCTGCTGCAGCTGTTGCTGGCGGATCTGCTGCTGCTGCTGCGGCGTCAAGGTGGGCTTGTTATGTATCGGCCGCGGCTCGCGCTACAGTACCTGTTGCTGCAACTTTTGATGCTGCTGCAGCTGTTGCTGGCGGATCTGCTGCTGCTGCTGCGGCGTCAAGGTGGGCTTGTTATGTATCGGCCGCGGCTCGCGCTACAGTACCCGTTGCTGCAACTTTTGATGCTGCTGCAGCTGTTGCTGGCGGATCTGCTGCTGCTGCTGCGGCGTCAAGGTGGGCTTGTTATGTATCGGCCGCGGCTCGCGCTACAGTACCTGTTGCTGCTGCTGCTGCAGCTGTTACTGGCGGATCTGCTGCTGCTGCTGCGGCGTCAAGGTGGACTTGTTGTGTATCGGCCGCGGCTCGCGCTACAGTACCTGTTGCTGCTGCTGCTGCAGCTGTTACTGGCGGATCTGCTGCTGCTGCTGCGGCGTCAAGGTGGACTTGTTGTGTATCAGCCGCGGCTCGCGCTACAGTACCTGTTGCTGCTGCTGCTGCAGCTGTTACTGGCGGATCTGCTGCTGCTGCTGCGGCGTCAAGGTGGACTTGTTGTGTATCGGCCGCGGCTCGCGCTACAGTACCTGTTGCTGCTGCTACTGCAGCTGTTGCTGGCGGATCTGCTGCTGCTGCTGCGGCGTCAAGGTGGGCTTGTTGTGTATCGGCCGCGGCTCGCGCTACAGTACCTGTTGCTGCAACTGCTGCTGTTGCTGCTGCCGCTGCGGCGTCAAGGTGGACTTGTTGTGTATCGGCCGCGGCTCGCGCTACAGTACCTGTTGCTGCTGCTGCTGCAGCTGTTACTGGCGGATCTGCTGCTGCTGCTGCGGCGTCAAGGTGGACTTGTTGTGTATCGGCCGCGGCTCGCGCTACAGTACCTGTTGCTGCTGCTGGTACAGCTGTTAAAGGCGGATCTGCTGCTGCTGCTGCGGCGTCAAGGTGGACTTGTTGTGTATCGGCCACGGCTCGCGCTACAGTACCTGTTGCTGCTGTTACTGCAGCTGTTGCTGGCGGATCTGCTGCTGCTGCTGCGGCGTCAAGGTGGGCTTGTTGTGTATCGGCCGCGGCTCGCGCTACAGTACCTGTTGCTGCAACTGCTGCTGTTGCTGCTGCCGCTGCGGCGTCAAGGTGGGCTTGTTGTGTATCGGCCGCAGCTCGCGATACAGTACCTGTTGCTGCAACTTTTGATGCTGCTGCAGCTGTTGCTGGCGGATCTGCTGCTGCTGCTGCGGCGTCAAGGTGGGCTTGTTATGTATCGGCCGCGGCTCGCGCTACAGAACCTGTTGCTGCAACTTTTGATGCTGCTGCAGTTGTTGCTGGCGGATCTGCTGCTGCTGCTGCGGCGTCAAGGTGGGCTTGTTATGTATCGGCCGCGGCTCGCGCTACAGTACCTGTTGCTGCAACTTTTGATGCTGCTGCAGCTGTTGCTGGCGGATCTGCTGCTGCTGCTGCAGCGTCAAGGTGGGCTTGTTATGTATCGGCCGCGGCTCGCGCTACAGTACCTGTTGCTGCAACTTTTGATGCTGCTGCAGCTGTTGCTGGCGGATCTGCTGCTGCTGCTGCGGCGTCAAGGTGGGCTTGTTATGTATCGGCCGCGGCTCGCGCTACAGTACCCGTTGCTGCAACTTTTGATGCTGCTGCAGCTGCAGCTGTTGCTGGCGGATCTGCTGCTGCTGCTGCGGCGTCAAGGTGGGCTTGTTATGTATCGGCCGCAGCTCGCGCTACAGTACCTGTTGCTGCTGCTGCTGCAGCTGTTACTGGCGGATCTGCTGCTGCTGCTGCGGCGTCAAGGTGGACTTGTTGTGTATCGGCCGCGGCTCGCGCTACAGTACCTGTTGCTGCTGCTGCTGCAGCTGTTACTGGCGGATCTGCTGCTGCTGCAGCTGTTACTGGCGGATCTGCTGCTGCTGCTGCGGCGTCAAGGTGGACTTGTTGTGTATCAGCCGCGGCTCGCGCTACAGTACCTGTTGCTGCTGCTGCTGCAGCTGTTACTGGCGGATCTGCTGCTGCTGCTGCGGCGTCAAGGTGGACTTGTTGTGTATCGGCCGCGGCTCGCGCTACAGTACCTGTTGCTGCTGCTGGTGCAGCTGTTACTGGCGGATCTGCTGCTGCTGCTGCTGCGGCGTCAAGGTGGACTTGTTGTGTATCGGCCGCGGCTCGCGCTACAGTACCTGTTGCTGCTGCTACTGCAGCTGTTGCTGGCGGATCTGCTGCTGCTGCTGCGGCGTCAAGGTGGGCTTGTTGTGTATCAGCCGCGGCTCACGCTACAGTACCTGTTGCTGCAACTGCTGCTGCTACTGCAGCTGTTGCTGGCGGATCTGCTGCTGGTGCTGCGGCGTCAAGGTGGGCTTGTTGTGTATCGGCCGCGGCTCGCGCTACAGTACCTGTTGCTGCAACTGCTGCTGTTGCTGCTGCCGCTGCGGCGTCAAGGTGGGCTTGTTGTGTATCGGCCGCAGCTCGCGCTACAGTACCTGTTGCTGCAACTTTTGATGCTGCTGCAGCTGTTGCTGGCGGATCTGCTGCTGCTGCTGCGGCGTCAAGGTGGGCTTGTTATGTATCGGCCGCGGCTCGCGCTACAGAACCTGTTGCTGCAACTTTTGATGCTGCTGCAGTTGTTGCTGGCGGATCTGCTGCTGCTGCTGCGGCGTCAAGGTGGGCTTGTTATGTATCGGCCGCGGCTCGCGCTACAGTACCTGTTGCTGCAACTTTTGATGCTGCTGCAGCTGTTGCTGGCGGATCTGCTGCTGCTGCTGCGGCGTCAAGGTGGGCTTGTTATGTATCGGCCGCGGCTCGCGCTACAGTACCTGTTGCTGCAACTGCTGCTGTTGCTGCTGCTGCTGCGGCGTCAAGGTGGGCTTGTTGTGTATCGGCCGCAGCTCGCGCTACAGTACCTGTTGCTGCAACTTTTGATGCTGCTGCAGCTGTTGCTGGCGGATCTGCTGCTGCTGCTGCGGCGTCAAGGTGGGCTTGTTATGTATCGGCCGCGGCTCGCGCTACAGAACCTGTTGCTGCAACTGCTGCTGTTGCTGCTGCTGCTGCGGCGTCAAGGTGGGCTTGTTATGTATCGGCCGCGGCTCGCGCTACAGTACCCGTTGCTGCAACTTTTGATGCTGCTGCAGCTGCAGCTGTTGCTGGCGGATCTGCTGCTGCTGCTGCGGCGTCAAGGTGGGCTTGTTATGTATCGGCCGCCGCTCGCGCTACAGTACCTGTTGCTGCAACTGCTGCTGTTGCTGCTGCTGCAGCCGTTGCTGGCGGATCTGCTGCTGCTGCTGCGGCGTCAAGGTGGGCTTGTTGTGTATCGGCCGCGGCTCGCGCTACAGTACCTGTTGCTGCAACTGCTGCTGCTGCTGCAGCTGTTGCTGGCGGATCTGCTGCTGCTGCTGCGGCGTCAAGGTGGGCTTGTTATGTATCGGCCGCGGCTCGCGCTACAGTACCTGTTGCTGCAACTTTTGATGCTGCTGCAGCTGCAGCTGTTGCTGGCGGATCTGCTGCTGCTGCTGCGGCGTCAAGGTGGGCTTGTTATGTATCGGCCGCGGCTCGCGCTACAGTACCTGTTGCTGCAACTGCTGCTGTTGCTGCTGCTGCAGCTGTTGCTGGCGGATCTGCTGCTGCTGCTGCGGCGTCAAGGTGGGCTTGTTGTGTATCGGCCGCGGCTCGCGCTACAGTACCTGTTGCTGCAACTGCTGCTGCTGCTGCAGCTGTTGCTGGCGGATCTGCTGCTGCTGCTGCGGCGTCAAGGTGGGCTTGTTATGTATCGGCCGCGGCTCGCGCTACAGTACCTGTTGCTGCTGCTGCAGCTGTTGCTGGCGGATCTGCTGCTGCTGGTGCGGCGTCAAGGTGGGCTTGTTATGTATCGGCCGCTGCTCGCGCTACAGTACCTGTTGCTGCAACTGCTGCTGTTGCTGCAGCTGTTGCTGGCGGATCTGCTGCTGCTGCTGCGGCGTCAAGGTGGGCTTGTTGTGTATCGGCCGCGGCTCGCGCTACAGTACCTGTTGCTGCAACTTTTGATGCTGCTGCAGCTGTTGCTGGCGGATCTGCTGCTGCTGCTGCGGCGTCAAGGTGGGCTTGTTGTGTATCGGCCGCGGCTCGCGCTACAGTACCTGTTGCTGCAACTGCTGCTGCTGCTGCAGCTGTTGCTGGCGGATCTGCTGCTGCTGCTGCGGCGTCAAGGTGGGCTTGTTATGTATCGGCCGCGGCTCGCGCTACAGTACCTGTTGCTGCAACTGCTGCTGCTGCTGCAGCTGTTGCTGGCGGATCTGCTGCTGCTGCTGCGGCGTCAAGGTGGGCTTGTTATGTATCGGCCGCGGCTCGCGCTACAGTACCTGTTGCTGCAACTGCTGCTGTTGCTGCTGCTGCAGCTGTTGCTGGCGGATCTGCTGCTGCTGCTGCGGCGTCAAGGTCGGCTTGTTGTGTATGGGCAGGTCGTATATCGGTTCCGGTTTCTTCGCAACCGGCGCCTGCGGCCTCTGCTGGAACTGGGCCTGCTGTTGTTTTAATTGCTAGAACGAAATGTGCGAGATATTAATTTAATTGGCCCTGTTACAAGTGTAGCGAAAAATTTATAAACATTGTTCATATTGTATAGTTTATTTCGGCTCCCGTCTAAATTACTATCTAGGCTCCAACATAAAAAAATTGGAGTTAAGAATGAAAAAAAAATGCATTAAAACTTCAATATGTATTTGGACTGAACGACGGCATGCGGTGGGCGCGCAGTCGGCAAGCTGTTCTTGTACAATTTGCACTTGGAACGCAGTCAGTCTTTTTAACATTTTCGCAACCACGAAATTCGTAGCGCTACGTGCGTAGCCCTTAATATGGGAAAATGCGTATGTAGTGGAACCTTACTACGAGCAGAGCACCCACCTAGCGGGTTCGCGGACGTCAAAGTAATAATCCCTTATTCAAAACCCAATTATGTACCTCTGCAAAAAGTGAATAAATGTCTTTTATTAGTATTATTTATTATTATTGCCGTAAAACGCCTTTAGCAATATAGCCAAATGCTGCTAGTATTCGCTACATATGTATAATGAGGTCAATTTTATGATTACTGACTGTATAATATTTGTTTGGTGGGTACTATACCTGTAATCGAATCTGCTCCATAGCGTTGGGATTGACTTTCCCTTCGGCCTTCAAAGCAGGAGGTACGTTCACTTGTATTGGCACTGTACGTTGTATAGCCTGGAACAAAATTATTTCATTAGATAAGATTTTATTACGAATTCACTCTTTATCAAAATACAACAAATTGGGGTTCAATGGCGTATAAATATAAATGATTTATAAAACTGGGAAGACGGTTTCAAACTTTCATATTCGTGCGCATTAGTACATGTAAACAAGCCAACATGCGCCGTGCTTGACAAAACATCTTGTCAAGGACGGCGTCCATCTTGTCTGTATGGAATGTCGAAAACTAAGGAGAACAATCTCTATATGTCCAGTGTCCGTCAAAACGCGTTAAATTGGTGGGGCCAATGTAGCAAGTGCGTAAAATAAAGTACCATAATAATTCCAAATAAAAATCTACAACGAAGCATGAAAAATCATTTTGAACTCGATTGAATATTTACATCAGAAGAAGAACGAAGGATTGGGTAGCATTTCGATAAAAATATTTTGTAATTGGCTGTTGACTTTATACCATCTTGTTACTCCAGCGCTATTCTGGACGGAATTGGAACTATTATTCACTGCTTACCGCTGGACACTTTCGTCTGTTTTCGTATATGAGATTGGCCTCCTTAACTTTTCGATACTCCTTAGGGTTATTTACACACTGTACTGACCTTGGGTTCGTCCGCCACGGTCATGTCGGCCATCTTGTCGAGCACGGCGGCCATCTTGTCGGGCGGCTGGCGCTCGCCCTGCCGCTTGAGCTGCGCGTGCGCCTGTGCGGCGGTGAGCGCGGGCGACGGGGGGAGGGTCTTAGGCAAAGCCTGGAACACGAACTGTTCGGTTATTTAGTCGGGTGTGGTAAAAGCGACAGGGAAAAAATCAGCGTAGAAATTTAAGTTTTTAATATATAGTATAGCTTGACCAATACCGCTGTACCACGCCTTAGGTATGCGAGCGGCAAGACGGGGGGGGGCAGACGACGGCGGAATTACAAATCAGCGGCTGCTCTGCCCCGCCGTCTCACCGCTCGCATACCTAAGGTGCGATACAGCGGTGTTGATCAAACTATAGTTTACACAACCCAACTGTTAACTCGTGTTTTCGATGTCTCAGTGGATCCGCTCCCCAGAAGCCGCTTACTAAGAGGTCAGTATACCTGGAGAGCTAGGATCGCGCGCTCCGATCCAGACAAGGGGAACACAGCAGCCATCAAAATAATAATAAATAAAATTCTTTCATTTTAGACAGAGTTCATACACAATTAAAATAAATTAAATTAAATAACAGGCAAGTTCATTATTACGTATAAATAAATAATGGCTACTAAGAACTCTTCAGACGATATCTTACTGTCGGCCCCGCCGGCGGGGGCGACCGGTCACGAGCGTTCTATTATCGTAAATTCGAAGTTTGTATCGTGCGTCACTCTCGTTCTCATGTTAAATTGTATTTGTGTGAGTGGGACGGCGCTATACGAACTTACAATTTCGAGTTTCAGTGTAGCCCCTCTGATTGTAGCCGGGGTAGCGCAACTCCGCGACCCCGCGTGTCGCGCTACGTTGCATCACTCGTCTTCCTCGCACCGTATAGAAAGGAGAGAGACCGACAATCGACAGATCGACAAGAGACAGACAGTTGTGTGACTTGAGCTAGGGGTGGTGGGCTGGTCCCTGGATAGTAATGGAAGGATACTCACTGGCGGCTTGGGTGTCGGCGGGGCCGGCACCGGCTTGGGTTTGGGGATGATGGGCTCCACAGTGGCTACGGGCTTCACTGGCGGCGGCTCCGGTTCGCCCTGCGACATCAATGTATTCAGTAAGACGAGTGTGTCAATACCAGTTATTTATTTATTTAGTCTTTATGGCACAACAAATAAAGGCAGAATTGGTGAATTATTGCCTTGACCTTTCGACCACCAAGCAACAAAGTAATGTATAGTATTATAAAGTTGTAAAAATGAAATGTCTGTATATTGAAAACAGCTGGAAGATAGTTCCATACACAAATTTCCTGCACAGCGAAGGAATTTGACATATAACAAGTTCGGTGAGATGGATTATTGAGTTTATGACTACGGGATGTGTAGAGGACTTTGAAGTTTGATTTTTTTCACACCTTCAAGGGACTGCAGACTTGAGTATTTCGATATAAATTACAGCTTGAGACCTCCACGCGTTCCTGTGAAAAAGGGTCTTGGCAGGCGGACGGACGGACATGCACGTTTCTCTAGAGAGGTTTCAATAATTCCGTTTTATATTATAGCGGTTCTAGGAAATGTAAAGTATTGTATGTAAATATCTCCATGTTCTCACACAGCTATAATTTTGGAAACAATATGTATTATATATAGCTCGTTAGGTGTATTAATGGTGAAAAAATTAGAGCGATCTCTTCATACTACTACGTGAAAGTATTAAAAAAAAATGAAAACTTTCGTCAGCATTTTTTTTTATGACATAATGACAATGTAATTGATGTCATATTTTTATTTTTATTTTATTAATTACTAAAGTTGAGCCACACCATCCATAAAAATATACGCCGAAATTCGAGGGGGGCAGAGTCACTTAGCACATCCTGACACGGCTTTTTGAGATCAAGCAACATGCCTATTGGCTCCATCCACGAGTTCAGCTCCACCTAGCGTCCACAACTTTGTTAGCTCTGACGTTTTGGCATTGAATCGCGACGTTGTGACAAAATATTATGATAATCCAAAATTATTTATTAATTTATTTCCAAAATTACTGTGATATCTTAATTTGGGTGGAGAAAGGGTTGTGAAATCAATTTTCGTCATTCAAATCAAATGGGGTAAGTTAAATTGATTCAAAAAGTGTGTTTTATTTTGAATATGTCAGGGTTTGTTTAATAAAGTTTTAGTTGTAGTTTTACTGTAAAACAAGAAGCTAAAGCTCCTTTAATGGTTTCATTCAATAATAATAAACATATACAATTGTTCCTATATCGAAATGACTATTATTTTAAGGACCGGGTTTATTTAAATTAGGTAGCCAAATCGAAACAGATTACTTTGCGATATGACAGATAACAGCGCCAACATTAGTTTTACTTTTGGCCACTATGAGCGCTGCGATCGATTATATCACCCCCACCTACTTCGCACACAGCTAATAATATAGATATATACATACATTAGCTGTCCTGCATTTCTGCTTTTTCTTGTTAAGTATGGAGCGCAGGCGCTCCCGGGTCTCGTTGAAATTTCGCGGCACGGGCGTCGTGAGTGGCGGCTGGAAAATAACCCTCATTTAAAACCCTAATACAGCTTAATTCGGTGGCGCACAATCTGCATGTTTCTCATGGCTAAAGATTTTTTATTGCAGGTTTTTATGTTTTCAGTCTCCCATTACTACAGAATGTTGTTTCTATAGATACCCAAATATACATGAATCTTATTTGTTTATAGTGTCACTTTGTACCGATTGTTATTTGTCTAGATTACCACTACTACAGATTTAGTAAATTATACAGGTTCCCAAATAGCAATAGTTTATTATTTCTCTCTCTCTCTCGTATTTTCTATTGCGAGATTCTGTAGACATGAAAATGCGAAGTGATAATCTGTAGAATTGGTAATATTAAATATTAAAAATATACAGAATAGGGAATCTGTAGTCTGCAGAGTTGGGGTTTAACCCGTGGATAAGCTCTCTCAGTCTTTATTATGGTTAGAGTTAAACATAACATAGAAACAGAATAATTTTATAAAATAATGTTATGTTCTCGCCACTCACCCGTGTGAGAAACTAAGTATATTATGGACCTGCAGGCGATATAGGCACTGGTCCCACCAAGGGCGAGGAAGCGATTAGCTATCGGCGATTTTATCGCCCAAGAAACGAACAAAAGATATAGACCCTGTGTTAGTAAAAGAGACACATATATTAATCGTTCATCGCTGGCTGTTCACACTGCCGGCGAGAACTCTCTCATATATGTATCTCTTTTATTGACACGGAGTCTACATCTATTGTGCGTTTCTTGAGCGAGTTGGGCGAGAAAATAGTCGATAGTTGCTCGGTTTCTCGCCGGCGGTGGGACTAGTGCCATAGGCTATATTATTCTTGAAAAAATAAATTTCTCGAAGTATAAGGATAATACCGTCGCCACGCGAGCCAAACCGCGTGTAAATTTGGTTTTGCAATAGTATAACATGCAATAATTTTGACGACCGGTTTGGCTCAGTGGCAGTAACGTTGCCTGCGAAGCTGGGGTCCTGGGTTCGAATCTCGGTAAGGGCGGGTATTTGTGTGATGAGCATAAATATTTGTTCCTGAGTCTTGGATGTTTTCTATGTATACAAGTAATATATCTATTAAATATATCGTCGGCTAGTACCCATAACACAAGCCTTATTGAGTTTTCCATGGGACTAGTTCGATTTGTGTAGAATTGTCCCGTAGTATTTATTTATTTATAATTTATTAACATACTAGAAGACGCCCGCAACTTCGTCAGCGGAGGAGAAAAGAAACATAATCCTCGTTTTTCTTCACCTTGGTCGAGTCTAAAGTTTCCTTTAGCCATCTTTGGATGCCCAGCTTCCCGTGTACTAAAAAATGTTGATATTAATTTAGCCGGGCGCGATGGCGCCACAACGACACACACATACACATACAAACATTAAAAAATCATTTCATTCATTTTTAATAAATATCTTTAATGTACAGACGTTCCATTTTTACAACTTTATAATAGTATAAATGTCCAAAGTCTCACCGCATGTCCGAAAACAGTGCAATAGCAGCAAGTACACGGTTGGTCGGGCGCTCCGTCACCCGCGCATGCGTTTGTGCCGTTTGAGTGACCCACTGGAAACAAAAAAATACAAGATACTAGAAGGCGCCCGCAACTTCGTTCGTGGAGGAAAAGACTCATAACCCCTCTTTTTTCCTTTAGCATAGTCGGGTAAAAGGTATCCTATAACCATCTGGAGGTATTCAGTGTACCAAAAATAGTTGAAATCCGTTTAGCCGATTTAGCGTGATGAAGCCACAACGACACATACAAACATTTCATTTTTCCAACTTTATAATAGTAATAGATTATACACAGCTCATACTTAACATTTTCAGCTCAAACATGCAGCTTTTGCTGCGATTAAGAAGGATTATCCTCCAATTATCATCGAACGTATCTTTTTATAAAAACTGTTTTTTTTATTTATTTATAATGCCACAAAATGTCATTCCTTAGTAATAAAGCAAAATCCGAAATATTCGAACTTGAATGCGCTGTCCATTTCACATCCTAATTTTACTTG
The DNA here is from genome assembly GCA_905404275.2 of Hedya salicella. Lineage (NCBI taxonomy): Eukaryota > Metazoa > Arthropoda > Insecta > Lepidoptera > Tortricidae > Hedya > Hedya salicella. The sequence continues at coordinate 4,024,855 of FR990120.1, forward strand.
TTAAATTTTTGTCCAAAAATCTATAATTTTTTGCTGAATTTGACTTGGTTCATGTAACATCTTTTACTCCTAGTGGCCTCAGGAATGCGTGGTTAAAATCTTTCCCATTCCTCGCGGACACCGTGTATATTTGTGATTTTGTGGTGTTTACTAATCTTTGCCCTTGACTATACAAATCGGTTTGGTGGTAGTGTTATTTTGCAGCCAAAACAAAACAACTAACCTTTACAAACATGCTGCTGATGTGAAGCGTTCTCGCACACCTTCGGTTTCACCGGCGGCTTCGCCACAGGCTTCTTAACTTCTTTCTTCTTCTCTTCTAGACCGGTCTTGCTCTTGCCATCCATCTCGTAACACTGCTTAACTATATCACCTAGACACACTGAGCTGTTGTCATTGTCTTTGCACGAGCTGCATATACAGTCATTAGTCCATTTGCAGTCAGTTTTGGGAGTATCACACGCGTCAGATTCTGATTTCGTTTGACCGTTTCTCATCATGTTCCGAAACGCTACAGCGTTGAGCGTTTGCTTAGCGTTTCTCAACGCTTGAGCAGAGTATTTCGCTAGTAATTCCGGGTTTTGAGAGCCTATGACTGATAGCGGAGACTTTTCTTTATCATCGTCCTCTTCCAGTTTCAAGGTCTCTTGTATATCATCGTCTAATAGTTTCGCGTCTATACTTGAACATATAGAAATCACGTGTTTTTTATACGTCTCCGGTACCGGTAGTCCTTGCGTGATGTATGATTTTATGGTATAAAAACTGTCTAGTAACGATTTCTCTCCTTTCGAGGTTAAAATCGCTTCGCATTTCGCTAGTAACGCTTCGTTTTTGCATCTCTTCTCTTCTTCAGATTCTTTTGTTTCGGTTTTGTCTTCTTTTTTAATCTTAGGCGGCTCTGGTTTCTTTACAACTCTCGTGCTAGCTTTACCTATGATTTTGCTTAATCCTTTAGCTGCTAGTATTTCCGCTTCGCTTGCTTGTATGGCCGGGCTTTTGGGTAATGTTAATTTTGTAAAAGATTCCTTAATCTTATCCTCTAGTTTCTCTAATCTATACAACATTACTAACCACTCATCCCCTGACAGTGCGTCTTTAGGTAAAGTGTCCATGTAAGTCTTATTCATATCTTTTAAGCGCTCCAGGAAATATTCTTTCTTGTCCTCGTCCGACGCAGTACCAAAATCAGGCACAATTTCATTATTCTTACCAGGTATACCTGTCAATTCTTCTATAACGTTACTAGCTATTTCCGGATTGAGCAGAATCCAACCGGTTAGTTGTGCAGAATCCGCGCACCTCTTTATCACATCTATGTATTTGAATTTGAGACTTTTGACAGACGTCTTTTTATCTTGAGACATTTTCGACAGTTTCATTATTAGCAGATCGAAAGTGTTTCCTGCAGAAGTGGATAGGAGCTTGGATATTTGTTTTAAAGATTCTTTAGAGGCCGGGCAGCTTTCGCTGTCGCTTTCAGACTGTGACGCCTTATTCAATTCCTCTATTTTCTCTATAATCTTATCGCTATCGCTCGCGTTTTGTTTTCCGGCTAAGTCTTGTATATACGTATAAAACTTGTCGAGCATTGCTTCTATCTCATTTTCGAGTAATTCTACAGGAATTCCTTTGAATTTCGTGGCGACATAGTGCTTCCAAGAGTTGAACCTAGTTTTGACAAGTTCTCTAAGCTCGTCCATGCTTAAGGCATCCTTTACAGAATTGTCAAATAGAGTAGAGGCTTTAGAATACATTTCGGAATTGATGCTATTTCTGGGCACACTGAACAGGTCCTTGTCTTCCTCGAGACACTTTGCTAGTTCCGGGCTTTTGTTCTGTTTTAAATATTCGAACATTTTATTAATAACTACTTGAGCTGATATAGAGAAGAGTAGATCGGAAATTTTGAAATCCTCATTATTCTTATTCTTCATAACCGCTTTCAAGTCTTTCTCCTCTTTCAATAGGTCAGTTATGTCCTGACTGTCAAATTCTAGTGTCATAGCGCCTATAAATTCGTCTTCTATATTAGTTTTAGTTTTCCTTGTCTTACGTTTAGCAGTATTCTTAGTTACTTTAACGCTATCCTTATTCTTATTTAGCTTTAGTTCTCGTATCTGTTTTAGAGTTTCGGGCGTGAGTTGGGCTTCGTTGTTGACTTCTGGTAAACTGTCCATGATCGAAGCGAATTCGGGCAGTTCGCAGGAGGCGTTCGCGAATTCTGCTAGTTTTTCAGCTATTTCGGGCATACTGGCTAGAATTTCCGGCATCGTCTCCACTAGTTCAGTAAGCTTAGCGTTAGCGATATTAAGATCCACAGCGTCGTCAGGATCCATTTTCCCCGAGTTTATAAACTCGGCGGAATTTTTGTCCAAGCTCATCATAACTTCGCATATCTGTTCTAGCGAAAGCGGTCCGTCCTGCTCTTCCTTGCCTTCTTCTTTATTGATACTGGTGTACGTATTAATAATGTTCTGGCACTCTTCCATAGCTTTTCTTAATTCTAAACCGAAAGTAACATACTTGAACACGTTGGGGTCTTTGCAGTCCTCTAGTTTGATGGTTTTTTCTTCCTCCTCGACCAACACGGGCGTCCGTCGCGCGTTTAGCGGTGCGTTTAAGACTTCCGGTGCAATTTGCGACTGGAAGTCGACAGTGTCGTCGCGGCTGAGGAACTTGTTGACATGGAGCAGCCTCTGGCTGGGTTTTGGCGTGTAGACGGGCATGGGCTCGGAGGTTGTCGGAGACATTTCCTGGAGACAATATGTACAATGAGAATAGATGGCAAGAAACTTGTGAAAACCGACATATAATAATTTATGCTCATAAAACTGTAACATAACTATTAGCATAAACGACTGGAGGAACATGCAGTTTAAACCATACATATCCTCAGACATTAGAGGTATTCCTACTTAGAAAGGATTTTTTGAATTCGATCAAGGGGGTGAATCGAGTTAACTAAATTAGCATGAATATGCAAAATTAGAAAGTCTAGGACAAAAGCTCGTTCTCATTAACCATGGAGTGTATATGATGGTGTTCAATATATGTAGAGATTTTGAATTTTTTAAATGTTGTCAATTCTGACTCCACTGGCGTGCTCCCACTTCTTCCTGGTGTGTTGGTTTCAATCATAAAATGTTCATGATTTTTGAAAAGATCATCACGTAAAAGCCGTTACGTTAGGTTTTATAACAATCCTAAATCATTAACGGTATCAGAGAAAAATGCTTTCGATAATGATATATGTCTACGAAATGAAGTATTCGATGAAACGTTTTTCGATAAAACGATCAGGGACAATCTTACAGAAATCGATCTAGTCCCAAACTAAGCAAATTTTGTACTATGGGTACTAGGCGACGCTGTCTATATTATTATAAAGTTGTAAAAATGAAATGTCTGTACTTTGAAGATATAAAAAAAAATCAATTGTAAGGGACTATTTGGAGGTCGCTGAAGCGAAACATATATATATTTTGGATTTTTTATGTTTGTACGTGTCGTTGCGGCTACATCACTCAAAATCAGCTAACGTACTTCAACTATTTTTGGTACACGGGTAGCTGGGTATCTCCAGATGGTTATAGGATACTTTTTACCCGACTTCGCTGAAGAATAAAAGGGGTTATGAGGTTTTCTCCTCCGCAAACGAAGCGGGGCCTTCTAGTAAATAATGTATAGATAGATTATAATAATTAAGTACATAGAAAACATCCAAGACCCAGGAACAAACATTCGTGCTCATCACACAAACACTTGCCTTGGCCGGGATCCGAACCTGGGACCGCCAGCTTCATAGACCGTTGTGCAACCCACTGAGCCAAATGTGTCGTCAAACAAGGTACAACCATCTTTCTTTCATATTTGGATAGATAGATGCAAAATAGTCGATACCTGTAACGGTGGGCTGACCGAATCGGGCAGTTCGGTTTGGTTGTACTCGTTCTGCAAGTTGTTGTCGAGGCTGTTCAGCGCGAAGTTTGCGAACTTCACCAGGCATTCCTTCATCTCCTTGCATAGGTCCGTCTCTTTCTCACCAACTATCGTCTCGGCGTCGCTTACGTTGTCCTCCTTAAAAAGAGAAAATGAAAATTTGAACACTTTCTACGTATTTGCTTACGAAAATCCACTTCTCACTCTGGAATCTTGTCCAGAGTAACTTTCATCGCTCATTTGCATTAGAGGTAAACAACAGGCGGTCTTATCGCGAAACAGCGATCTCTTTCATAAAACCTTTGGTTAGTGGGAGAAGTAAAAATAATAATAAATATAGTGTAGTGTTTAGAGTATAGTGTAGACGCAGGTTGTAGTGTGTAGGATTATTATTTAGGGGTTTGTAGGGTGAAGAATCCCTAATCCTTGCAGCAAATGTTGGATCCTATTGTATTTCTCCTAGCAAACACTTGATTCTCATGTAATTGACATTTCGAAATTGCTTGTAACTAGGCCTACTTGAATAAATAATATTTTGATTTGATTTGAAGGGTATAGTGTGTTGTGAATATAGTGTAGACGCAGGATGTAGCGTGTAGGATTATTATTTAAGAGTTTGTAGGGTGAAGGGTATAGTGTGCTGTGAATATAGTGTAGACGCAGGTTGTAGTGTGTAGGATTATCATTTAATGGTTTGTAGGGTGAAGGTATAGTGTAGTGTAGACGCAGGATGTAGTGTATAGGATTATTATTTAGGGGTCGGTAGAGTGTAGTATGAGTATAGTGTCGTAAATATAGTGCAGTGTTTAGAGTGTATGGTGTAGAGTGAATATAGAACGTAGAGTGTAGTGCGTATGTAGGGTATTGAGTATAGTGTGTAGGATTATGTATTATTTAAGTTGTAGTCGACGCTCGTGTTAAGGGACAGCTACCTTCTCCAGCGGGAAAGCCTCCGGCGGCTCCACCTCGGGCCTGTCGTCGTCCTTGAGCGCGAGTAGGGTTTGCGCGGGCGCCTTGTGCTTGAGCATCTGCAGGATGCGGTGCGGGCGGGAGGGGGGGCGGAGCTTGCGCTTGGGCGCGGCGCCGATGCGCGGCTTGGGGCTGCTGCTGCGGCGCTTGCGGCGCGGGATGTCCTCGACTAGCGTCACGTTGCTCTCCGGCATGCTGGAAGTGGGATACAATACTACAATAGGGTACATGTAGTATTCGTGCCTGTACGATATACTACTTAAGGTAATGCATCCCTGGCTCATCGTTACACCCGGCACGCAAGCGCACGTCCACCGTCTGCCTCTACAACTCGTTGACTGGTGACGGTTACCACGTCACCGGTGTACATGAGACAATGTATACATACATACAGGATACACAAACACTACAGTATACATGCATGATTTTTTTTTTTACCGCTTTTCTTAACAAAATATGAAAATATAAAAAAAACGATTTCAAAATATGAAATTAATATTAAAATCCGTCAAAAAATAAGCATGATATAGGCATGTTAAACAACTAATTAGACAGAAAGCTCCGACATGTACTGTTAGGTCAAAGTGCACTCCGGCCATATATAAACTCCAGGCCATATAAACTTTATATTAAATTCTGTTTTGCTAGAAAGAGATAGAATGAAATGTTTGATTATATCTTGGTTATTTTTATAGTTATTCGAAAAAATATTTTTGTCTACTGTTTGTTACATGAATGAGCTATTAATAAAGCTAAATTAAAAATCATGCATATTCCCTATTCTTTATTGCACACCAACAACAGAAACAGTACAATAGCTCCTAAACATAAAATACGGTACACAATAGGCGGTCATGTCGCTATAGAGCGATCCCTTACAGACAACCTAGCGGAAATGACACAGAATAGCTACGAATGAATGGGATATTTCGTAACTACTTTGAAAAAACTTTGTATCTCTAAACATCAGGAAAACGACGTAAATACAGACTGGGTCTATATACACTTGCTGGGTTTTCATTTGGAGTAAAATTATATAATGGTTTTTTAGGGTTCCGTAGAAAAAATGGCAAAAACGGAACCCTTATAGTTTCGTCATGTCCGTCCCGCCCGTCCGTATGTCACAGGTATTTTACTCAGAAACTACAAGATGCATATTTGTGAAGTTAGTAGTATAGATGTCTTGTATAAGCCGCTACTGGGGTTTGTAGTTAAATAACAACAAAAAAACCCCTAGAAATATATTATTTATTAATAAACTATCAAACTAAGTAGCGGGTTTTACAAGACACTTATACTCCAAATTTCATCAATATAAATCTTCTAGCTTTTGAGTACAATGCCTGTGACATACGGACGGATGTGACGAAACTATGAGGGTTCCGTTTTTGCCATGTTGGCTACGGAACCCAAAAAAGACGGTTATGACTTTTTTCTCTTCTGCAAACGAAGTTGCGGGCACTTTACCTGTCCCGTTCTCTCTCCCGTTCGTACCGCAACTGCTCCTCTAGCCACATCCGAAGCCTATGGTAGTAGAGTTGCTGGTCCCGCATATGCATCACTTTGCGTCTCACCTGCGTACAGTAAGGAAACTTATTTATTTAATCTTCATTGCACAAAATAATAGTACTTAAAAGTAACACAAAATAATTCGCTGAAGGCCGTCGGCTGTTACTGTTTCAGTAGTGTGTGGCAGTACGTGAGCTAGCCGTACCTCCTTGAACCTCTGCAGATGGTACTCGGGGCAGAGCGCGCGGCAGGCCTGGTGCGGGTGCGCGGGCGGCGGCTACTGTGTCAGTAGTGTGTGGCAGTACGTGAGCTAGCCGTACCTCCTTGAACCTCTGCAGATGGTACTCGGGGCAGAGCGCGCGGCAGGCCTGGTGCGGGTGCGCGGGCGGCGGCTACTGTGTCAGTAGTGTGTGGCAGTACGTGAGCTAGCCGTACCTCCTTGAACCTCTGCAGATGGTACTCGGGGCAGAGCGCGCGGCAGGCCTGGTGCGGGTGCGCGGGCGGCGGCTACTGTGTCAGTAGTGTGTGGCAGTACGTGAGCTAGCCGTACCTCCTTGAACCTCTGCAGATGGTACTCGGGGCAGAGCGCGCGGCAGGCCTGGTGCGGGTGCGCGGGCGGCGGCTACTGTGTCAGTAGTGTGTGGCAGTACGTGAGCTAGCCGTACCTCCTTGAACCTCTGCAGATGGTACTCGGGGCAGAGCGCGCGGCAGGCCTGGTGCGGGTGCGCGGGCGGCGGCTACTGTGTCAGTAGTGTGTGGCAGTACGTGAGCTAGCCGTACCTCCTTGAACCTCTGCAGATGGTACTCGGGGCAGAGCGCGCGGCAGGCCTGGTGCGGGTGCGCGGGCGGCGGCTACTGTGTCAGTAGTGTGTGGCAGTACGTGAGCTAGCCGTACCTCCTTGAACCTCTGCAGATGGTACTCGGGGCAGAGCGCGCGGCAGGCCTGGTGCGGGTGCGCGGGCGGCGGCGAGCCGGGCGGCGGCGGCGCCGGCGCGCGACCGCCCACCAGCTGCATGCACACCTGCGGGACACACCACTCTTCATTGCTCTTCTAAAGTCACTAACATTTCCCCATCGCTTTTGATGTCACGAGCTGCAAACAGTTTGGGTCCTTATCTAGACGGCTCTGTTTAATTTTATGACTTTGCCAGAAGTTTATATATTTTCTTATACAAATATAGATACAAAAATCTATTGAGGAAATAACAATGTGGTCCTCTACAATGTAGGTGGGATCTCTGTTTATACGCAACAGTGCTCTTATTCCAACTGAGTTACCACATCGTTACGTACACCTCATAAAAATTATTATTTGCTATCGAACGCTAACAGTGCCCTCTGTAACTTTCTGTATAATTACAAAACTCAGACACACGGGAAACGCCCCGTTTAAAAAAATCCAATATCAAAAGGCGGTTTTCAATATACATAGATATCTTTTAATGGTTCATAAATTAACAAAGGTTAACAGGCTTAACACTCTTTAGTAGCTCGTGGTGTGCTGGTAACCCACAAGACCTGATTCCAAAGTTTGTTCGAAATCGTGTGTAGCATGCTGTTTAATTAAATATCCAGCGCATGGACAACATGGCGTGCTGAAAAAGCTATTTCAAAACAGGCGCGGCGTAGTAAAGTCACGTGTACCACGCATCGCCCACGTGGCCTGATGCAGAAATATTATAGAAATGTTAGTACCACTTTGTCACTAACGTGCCGTAACCTTACACAGTGTATGCCATTGTTGGTTTGTCGGGTTATTAATAAATGATCTTAAACCACACATCGTACACTTGTAGCGCAGAAACAATGCATCAGAGCCTTTGCAAACATACCACAAAGAACATCATGTAAAAGCTCTTTCATTGAGTTTAAATTATTAACTGTGCACTCCATTTATATTAATGAAGTTAGTGTATTTGTAAAACAGCACCCCGACATGTTCATCACGAAAAAAGAAACAACTCGTTTTAACACAAGGTATCCTGACAAACTAGTACTCCCTAAAATGAATACAGTAATGAAAAACAAGAGTTGGTACGCAATGTGCATTCAAATATTTAATAGATTACCTGATGATATTAAAAGACTACCCCTCAATAAGTTCAGAAATAAACTGCACTCTTTTCTTGTTGAAAAGTGTTTTTACAATTTAAATTAGTTTTTGAATGATCTGTACTTATAATTATAATTACCGAAATATTGTGTGACTTTAAACTACTTAGGTTAATTTGCATGGGTTACTAAAGTCCAAATGTATGGTTCTAGATTAAGAATATGTAACACCTTATTTGTAATACATTTATAAATTTCATTTAATTTCATAAACTTCATTTTATTTCATTTCACAACAAAGCAACGGATTAATATTACGTTTTGAATATAAATAGAATATGAATTTGAGAGTATGACCTTCGATCCATAACTCTCCACTTTTCCGTGGTGATGTCTCATCGTGTTGACAACGACCGATTCACCAATATACTGTTTTAGTTTATCTTCATGAGGCACCGAAACCAAGATAAACGCCATCAAACTTTGTTATTTATCGTTATTTTGACGACGAAAATCCAGATTTTGCAACTTTTCTTAAAAAATACACGTTTTTTAAGGAAAAAGTTTGCTTACCGTGTTAGGTATTTTCATAATGAACACTTGGGCATAGGTTTCGAGAGACTAGATACGCAAACCTTTAATTTACTCTCAGTTCAAACAAAACACAATGAAATGCATAAAAATATATTCAAATTTCCGAATGCGAGACCTTTCTCTTCAATAGAAACTGAACAATCGTATCAACCATGTTTGGAGAATTACTTTCACCATTTTCCCAGGGACTAGAGACACCGCAAAATCCATAAAAATCCCACGTTAACGCTTAGGGAGTCCATTAATGTTTGCTCACTTACCGTGGACAGTTTCTTCTGCTTCCTATAGACCTGGAGCTGCCGCCGATGCACTTCCGGTAACCGCCTGTACATCGCCATCAGCTTCCGATCCACCTCTGATAAACCCATGTCCACCTTTTTCCTAAACAACAAATATTGTTTAATATTTGTATGACTAAAAATATAAAAGAAATTGTAGTGGTCTTTTGGTCAGGTCATGTATCGGTTCGACTAATTAATTACGCATTGCAGTCCGGTTTTTTTTACATTATCCTTGTGTTCTCTCCTTGTGCGTTCTACTCGTAGCAAGTTTTCGCTACATACGGTTTTTCCAATGTTATTGGCTGCGAGCGTAGCGCTACGAAAATGTCGGCTGCGAAACTCTTAATATGTGGCGAAGTAAACATGAGTGACTTGGGCATTACTATGACTGCAACCGCTTCGACTTGCTCAATAGCTTTGTTGAAACTTCGAGATTATTAAGATGAATTTACTCAAAAAGGGTCGTCGGATTTCTCTTCTCGTATCATGTACACGCAGTCTGATTGTTTTTTAAGGAGTGATCGGAATAGGTAAGCTTATATACCTAAAGTTCACCAAAGAACATGATAGAGTGGTTACAACCGGGTAAACTCCACGCGCCCTACTCTTTAACCTCATTCCTTCTCTTTTTAGCACTATGTGCTCAAATAATTTTTGATGCTGCCACGTCCCTTTGAGAAGCAATGAGTGGGAAAACACAAATCGCTTTTTCTATTTCTAGCGACTTCCAATATACTTCATACTTTCGGATTTAATACAAACTGACTGACTGACTGACGTACTGTGAGTAAAAAACACGTATTATGATAGATACAAATGAAAGTGCAAAGAAAAATACGATTGCTCACGCACGTGGTCACACCAGGACTCGAACCACGTACTTCCTGATTACGCGTCAGGTATGTTACCCTTTCACTAGCGAGCATTGCGCTTTACGCATCGAATTTATCCATCCGCTTTGACCCCTGAACAGATATTAATTTTGAAAGGTATGTATAACCTTGCAATAGATAATAATGTGTTAATTTTCCTGCATTAAAAACACTGAAACACACTATTTGTGTTATATATTAAGAAAAAAACACGTACGTTTAACATCGTAATGTTTTTCCCGGTTTACCCGGTCGTAACCACTCTATATTATGTTCTTTGAACTTTAGGTATAATTAGCTCTCCTATTCCGACCACTGGGAGATTCCATCTTAATTATATTGTAATAATATTTAAATAGGGTTATAGTCTTGACGTTGTAATTTGTTTATTAACTCTGATGGTACTGATTTTTGGACTAGGTGTTATGATTTGGATTATTTAATTAGTAATTTGTTCAATTTACTTTAATTTTATTGTATTATTATAATTCGTTGACATATGGGAGCTGTATCTGAGGCGTAACTATAATTATTGTTATTGTTAAATGAATGGTTTCAAACACAATCATGTATTGTATATGAATAAATTAATAAATAAAAATAAATCGAAAACTAAAAAACTGATTATGAGCAATATGGAGCTCACGCCCCTGATTGCGAAAACAATTACCTCGCATTGCGGTCGTCGGGTCCCTCGTCCCCGCGCCTGCACAGAGGGGAGGTCGGCCACTCGTCGCAGTGCTGCAGTACTCTGTCCATCAACCTGCCCAACAAGATATAAAGTTAGTTTGGGTTTGCCGCAACGTGTCTAGATATCTGCATTAAATTTATTTTCTCTATAGAATATATATGGAGCTTAGATTAACATTAGATGCTTTAGATTTTAGTTGTTACTTCTCCATAGTTTTTATATACGGTGCCCGCACGGCATCCGAAAGATCTGAACCTTTCATCTGAACAGCGAGATTCCTGACGTCGAGGAGTAAAAAATGTTATATGAGCACAAGTCAATTCAGCAAAAAATCTATCACTTCTCTATGAAACTTATCCCTTTCAATAAAATGTTAACGATATTTTTGTCCAAAAAAGGATGACTTTAGTGAGGGGTAGCTATCACTTTGATCTCTGACAATAGCGACGCGAAACTTGGTAACGTCTCGATAAAAAGAGCTTAATGCAGTGATCACAATAAATAATTCATATGAAAAGTTATATTTTCAAACTAATCCTGATTTGACTGGGGTTCGTCTTAAAATGTTTGCTCCTAATAACCGTAGTTCAAATTTTTCGGATTCCCCGCGGGCATCGTGTAGAGTACACGACTCGCTTAAATCTTTCTCTTCATGCACTCTTTACAGAACATGTTTCAAGGACATTGTAGATTGCACGAATCGCCAGCTTATCACTCTACTTTTTCAAGTACACGAAGATTCTAATAACCTCTATCGAATGCATGAGAGAACTACTTACCTTATAGGGGTTTATGACGCCTGTCAATGGACAATGTAGGATACACGAGTAATAATTACCTCCCATGCCATGTTCGATATACATAGGATTTGAAACATTTTGTTACTTTGCTATTATACAGAGCGCGTAAGCGCTCTTTTCTGCGCCCTGGGACGGCATAGACATTATAGTGGGCACACGGGTCATAGTCACTTCTGTATGGATACTACAAAGAAAAAAAAAAAAACAATTTACTTAGGTGGCGCACGGTGCGGCATAGGGGACTGGGTGCGGCGACTTTGGAGCTTGACTCGTCGGCCAGCAGGAGACCCTGCTTGAAAATATACTGTGTAACGCTATAGAGGACACGCGGGGCAGTCACCTCTCTATGGACGCTATGGAGCGCATGAGGTGGCGCACGGTGCGGCACAGCGAGCTGGGCGCGGCGTCCTCGGAGCCCGACTCGACGGCGGCGGCGGCGGCCAGCAGGAGCTCCGACGCGGAGTCCAGCGACGAGCTCGACAGCCCCAGCGATCCGTCGGCGCCGTCAGACTCCGACACTGCCGAATAGTTGAATAGTAAGTATACAACTAAAGGTTCAAAGGTCATCTATTCTATTATAAAGTTGTAAAAATGAAATGTCTTTACATTGAAGATATTTTAATAAAACTAGTGTAAGCAACTATGTGGAGGTCACTGAAACGATTTTTTTTTTGACTTTTTTTAATGTTTGTATGTATCGTTACAGCTTCATCACGCAAAATCGGCTAAACGGACTTCTACTATTTTTGGTACACAGGTAGCTGGGTATCTCCAGATGGTTATAGAATACTTTTTACCCCACTACGCTCAAGAAAAAAAGAGGGGTTATGACTTTTTCTCCTCAGCGAACGAAGTTGCGGGCGCCTTCTAGTAAGTAATGTAATCAGGCGATCTGTCTGCTCGTGGATATATTTGGCTACTTTGGTCGCTACCAAGGACCATTAAAACAAGAGGACTGACAATCTCCATACAAAAAGTCGTTCCCCGATATGAATAACGCTATCTCTGTATAAGAATATATTTTACAATTATTCAAGTTTGCAAGCGTGACACAGTTACTAAATGTTACAATTTATTTATTATGAGCTATTTGCGAACTAATCAAATCAAATCAAATCAAATTGTTACTATACTATGTTTCTTTAATCAATTATAACATAGTTAAATGATTATTTTATGGCGCCATCAAGTTTTATGCCAGAATATCTCCTTGCGATCGGAACACGATGCAGAGTATGGCAAGTGTCAGTCTTTCTTGTTTTAATGGTCCTTGGTCGCTACAAATTATGATTAAAAAAAAACTCTATAAACAAAGATCAGAAACAAATGAAAATAAATTCGACGATACTGGACTTGAAACAGTGCCTTGAGCCAGACCGGGGCAGCACGCTCTAACCAACTCAGCTAATCGTCCATACCAGTAGTCAACGAATTTTGTGACCTGTTCTTGCTTATGGATCTCTGTATGGTGCATCCGACTCTTTATTCAAGTAGGCTTAGCTCCAAGCACTTTCGAATTGTCAGTTACATTGAGAGAAGACTTAGCTGGGAGCCCAACATTTGTTGCAAGGATTAGGAAAAACCCAGAAAAACCTAATGAGATGCTGACTGCACCCCATAAAATAGTATATTGTTTGACAAGGGGCTAAATAAGCCATTATGACCCCAAGTGATTATTTGGACGAGCTCACGAATTGAGCGAGGACAAATATGCCCGAGTGTCGTAATGGCTTTTAGCCACGTGTTATAAACACTCTGCTTTTCACTTCGACTGCGAGAAAATAAAAAAGACTTAACATTAAAATTGTATATTTAATGAAACATTAATAGTACAGTTTGAGCAATTCTATCAGAAAGTTTGGCCAATCTGATCAGGTTGTTTTGTTTGTTTTTAATTATTCGTAAGGAGTATGTAGCTGGCCGCAAGTTTTTTTTTCTGTGCCATAGAAATTTGAATGGGATTATATGGATTTCTTTTAAAACCTAGGGGCTAAATGTACTATTTTAGGCTCGCTTCGCAAAGCTAATATGACGAACTTTTTCAAACTTAAACTTTTTATTGCATACATATTATAACATTTACATAATGAAAATCATAATATACACCCTGCAAGGGCACTGCAATTTACTTTATACTAATATTTACTTAATTCTATCATTACATACTTAAAAATGAAATTGGAAACATTGGAATGAATTTCCACATTTAAAACAACAAAACATTAGTTTACAGTAGGTACATACTATTTTCAAGAAGTACCATCAAAATATTCTTGTAGTGTATAATCTATTTAAAGCTTTTTTCTAATGAATATTCTTTGAATGCTTTCCTAAATAATTAAATTTCCTCTATACATCTTATTGCGGGTTGTATTTTGTTGTAGATTTTGACACACATCATATATGGCCCCGTATTAAATATTTTCATGTTGGAACACTTGGTAGCAGGTAAAGCTAAATTGTTATTGTTACGCAGATTTAGTCTTTTTGAGTAATATTCTGCCTGTTGAAAAAAAGTAGCATGCTTTTTAACAAAAATGCAGGCTTCATAAATATATATTGACGTCAGTGTTAGAATTCCAAGCTTTTTGAAATACGGTTTACAGCTTTGCATCGGCCTTATCTATACTATTATAAAGTTATAAATATATATAATATAAGATAATGAAATGTCTGTACCTTGAAGATATAAAAAAAAAAGATTGTTATGGACTATTTAGAGGTCATTAAAACGAAAAATTTTTTTTTGGATTTTGTGTGTTTGTATGTGTCGTTGTGGCTTCATCACGCAAAGTTGGCTTTCAAACGGATTTCAACTATTTTTGGTACACGGGTAGCTGGGTATCTCCAGGTGGTTACAGGATACTTTTTACCCGACTACGCTGAAGAAAAAATAAAGGGTTATGACTTTTTCTCCTCCGCGAACGAAGCTGCGGGCGCCTTCTAGTATTAGATAGAATTCTGACAGCCTTTTTTTGAGCAGGAGGAGTGTAAAATAAACTTACAGTCGTCAAGGTCCCCGGTGGACTTGGAGTCGCTGTCGTGCTCGTGCTCCAGTTCCTCGTCCTCATCCTGCTCGAGCACGTGCTCGCGTTGGCATTCCTCGACCTTGTCCGGAGTCGTGCTCGCCGGCTGCCCCTCTGTGCAGTCCGGAGGCCTGGGCCAGTAACAAATATTGTATGAGAGGACTATTACTTAAAGCCCGACCAGGAAAATAAAATATCTGCTCTGGGGGCGTTAAATTAGCACTAATTATGGCAACACTAAGTATGATGTACCTACTAGTTATGATTTCGACTGAACGACATTGAATCCATGGTCATGAAAACATTAAAAAAAATGTACCTAGTCATGTTGCAAACAAGGTCGGAAATGTTATTTAGAGGAATAGAGTCTAATCCTTCAGACTTTCTATCCGACAAATACTTCGCCATATTGTAAATCACTTTTCTTAAGTGACTTTTAATAGTTTCCGGCATTTTAACGCACAAATAACTCACAATATCCCAGAAATAGACCACGAACAATCAATACCTCACTTTGACAGCAATTGACGGATGGCTTTAATTACTCCTGGAAGGTTACTATTGCCAGTTGAAGAAATAAGTTCCAATAGTTTTCCGCAATATGGCGAAGTTTTTTATTTTCCTGGTCGGGCTTTAAGATACATCTATACTATTATAAAGTTGTAAAATTGAATTGTTTGTTGCCGGTAGCACACCTCCGCCGCGAAACGCCATACAGAGCGCGCGAAACTAAAGCGGAACTTCCTTGGTTTGACGTTTCGCGGCGGAGGTGTGCTAATGGCATGTATGTTTGTATCTGTCGTTGTGGCTTCATCACGCTAAATCGGCTAAACGGTTTTCAACTATTTTTGGTACACGGGTAGCTGGGTATTTACCAGCTTAGCTAAAGAAAAAAAGAGGTGTTATGACTTTTTCTCCGCGACCGAAGTTGCGGGGCGCTTTCTAGTTTTTGTATAATATTAATGGCAAATTCAAACTTTATATAACTGTACATATCCAATTCTTAATTCGTAAGAAATAAAAGGGCTTCTTTATTTATTTATTTTGTAAATAGGATAAGACTAATTAGTTATAATATTTTCTTCTGTTTCCGCGATTATTACTCATTGAAATAAAACAATTTAACGGATTATATCGCGTATATTATCTCATTTTAGTTCCCGACGTTTCGGAAGCTTTCCAGCTTTCCATGGTCACGGGAGGACCAGGTAGCTTCCGAAACGTCGGGAACTAAAATGAGATAATATACGCGATATAATCCGTTAAATTGTTTTATTTCACTAATTAGTTATGCTAAATTATTATGTTTTCCTGATCATGTAAATAAATTTGACCCGTTTTCATACATATTTTATGACAGTTTTAATTTTTCCACTTACAACCAGTTTATTGCATAAATATAAAAATATAAATATTAATACAAATAATAAAGCATAATAAAAACAAATGAAGTGAGAAATGCAAAAAAATAATTTTGTTCAGCTAGCTTGTTCTACGCGGATCACTGTGGGTTGTATTCAATGGTCTCGGAGTGTATAAAGGTGCGTCCACATTTGTATCATTTGCCCGTATCAGATTATCGTCGCGTAGCATGATCGCGTGTCACGATCACGCGTTTGGACGTTGCGCCGATCCGATCACTAGAAATCCATTTGCTACGCGTATCACACACTTGTATCGGAAGAGTGCGGCATTATCGGCGCGCCGACAGTAAGCGTCCAAGCAGCGCGATACGCAGTCATGCTACGGCACGGTGATCGGATACGAGCAAATGATACAAGTGTGGACGCACCTTAAAGCGTGTACTCACTTGGCCCCCGTCCCGTCGCCCTGCTGCAGTTCCCCTCCCGCGGCCTCCTCGCCCCTCTCCGCTGCCGCTACCTCCTTGCTACTATTGAACTCGTTCACCGCTTGCATCATGCCGAAGAAGGAGATCCTGAGGAAAAACTCAATCAGTCAAGTTGGGTTGGAAGGAACTTCTATACTATGATAAAGTTGTAAAAATGAAATGTCTGTACAGTGAAGATATTTTCAAAAATTGATTGTTACGGACTATTTGGAGGTCACTAAAATGAAAAATTTTTTTTTTTTGGTTTTTATGTATGTTTGTATGTGTCGTTGTGGCTTCTACACGCAAAATCGGCTAAACAGATTACAACAATTTTTGGTACAGGGGTAGCTGGGTATCTCCAGATGGTTATAGTATACTTTTTACCCGACTACGCTGAAGAAAAAAGAGAGGTTATGACTTTTTCTCCTCCGCGAACGAAGAGGGAAGAACGAAGAGGAAGGGCAGACGACGGCGGACTCAAGTCCTTATAACGCTCAAACTGGCCGTATAATCTCTTATACAGTTTGTGTGCCACATGGGGAATGACGAATCAGCGGCTGGTCTGCCCCCCCGTCTCGCCGCTCGCATACCTAAGGCGCAGTATAGGGGTTTTGGTAAAGCTATAGTGATATTGTAATAGGTCACTTATTTTTTTGACAATATCTTTAACTAGAAGGTGGTGGAGAAAAAAATAATTACATCTCAATTGGAAACCGGGAAGTGGGTCAAATATAACGTGCAAGATTTGACCCAAAAAACACTAACAACAAACAGGGCAAGATAAATAACTTGTAAAAATGAAAGGTATTGGGTACCTTGATCGGGGGCATGTTAAGAGCGTACTGCCACCTGAAATGCCGGCAACGCACTTATGACTCCTCTGGTATTGCAGGTGTCTATGGACGACGGTGCTTACCATCAGGCGATCCGTCTGTTCGTTTGCCTCCAATAACATAAAAAAAGGTCCTAATTACCTCAAGAGAAGCTTCCGCTGTTGCGCGCAGACGGTTCGAGGCGTGAGGCAGTCGCAGCGGTGCCGGTACCCCGACCATGCGCTCACTGGAACAAACATTTAGTAGGGAATATTATTTTTGCTTTATTAAAAGCTCATTCATGTAGCAAACAGTACATAAAAATATTTTTTCGTATAGCTATATAAATAACTAAGATTATAAGCCATCAAACATTTCATTCTATTTATTTTTTTGCAAAACAGAATTTAATATGGAGTTTATATGGCCGGAGTGCACTGTGACGTAACAGTGCAGATCGGACCTCTCTGTCTAATTACTAGTGTAATATGCCTATATTATGCGTATTTCTTGGCCGATTATAATTTCACATTTTGAAATAGTTTTTACGGTATTTTGATATTTAGTTAAGAAAAGCGATAAAAACATTTCATGCATGTACCCTATTCATTAATTATTTACTTCGGATACATACCCATAGGTAGCCAGGTGACAATGATATAACACAAATTCAGCGATACCTTCAAGACGAGAGTGAATATACAGAGTGGCACATGTAGATCGATGAGTATGGGAAAGTCTGAAACTATAAGACACACGAAAATCATCGATGGCGATGGCGATGATGATGATGATTTTATAAATTGTTTTTATTCATTTTAGACATCACTAGAAGGCGCCCGCAACTTCGTTCGCGGAGGAGAAAAGTCCGAACCCCTCTTTTTTTCGACAGTGCAGTCGGGTAAAAAGTATCCTATAACCATCTGTGGATACCTGGCTACCCGTATACCAAAAACAGTAGAGATCTGTTTAGTCGATTTGGCGTGATGATGCCACAACGACACATACGAACATACAATCATACAAAAAATCCAAAAAAAATATTTTTCCTGACCTCTAAATAGTCCGTTACAATCATTTTTTTGAAAATATCTTCAAGGTACAGACATTTCAGTTTACAACTTTATAATAGTATAGATGTCTCATAGCTTTTATCAACATTTACTGCTTAAGACCTACACAATCGATATCTAAATAGAATAATGTTAGTGTTATTTTTCAAAACGTCCGGGTTCGATTCCCGAGCTGAGTTTTTTTAAATGTATGAATACAGTTGGTCTTATTACTAAAATCGATGACATCGTTCCTAAGAAGACATTTTCGTATGTCTTATAGTTTGAGACTTTCCCACACTGGCTGATTTAAATGTGCCATCCTGTATACGTAAGCATGCTCCATCGTCGCTTACCAACAGGTAAGATTGAAGTCAAATGCTTGTGTCTAATATATAAAAAAAAAACTAGTGTATTCCCACACCCATAAAATGTATGTAGGGCAATTCTATCTTGCCGCTATGGTATTCAGGATGCTGTAAGAGCTGTTCTAACGTTTCTCAACAGCGAGAGAATATTTTTTCTCAAAATTGACGTGTATACAAGTAATCGATGAACCGACATCTAGAAAAAGGCTGTCGATTTTCAAACGTCTAAAGCGATTTTCATCAACCATAGCTAAGAACACTCTCGATGAAGTCATCTTTGGAACGGTAAGTTCTTCAAGAACTTCGCTGCTACAGACACAAAATACACACCTCAATCATGCAATACCCCTCTCTATTCGTGGGGGATTAAAAAAGGGAGGTAAACTCACGGTCTCTCCTGGATGGGCGAGGTATCATGTCCCTGAGTCTGGCGGCCATAGAGCAGTGCTGGAAGGGCGCCAGGTACCGCGCGAGTCGCTTTAGCTCGGCCGTTTCTCGTATATAAGCGACACCTGGACACCTGGGACGACTGTACTCACGGTCTCTTCTTGATGGGCGCGGTATCATGTCCCTGAGTCTGGCGGCCATAGAGCAGTGCTGGAAGGGCGCCAGGTACCGCGCGAGTTGCTTTAGCTCGGCCGTTTCTCGTATATAAGCGACACCTGGACACCTGGGACGGCTGTACTCACGGTCTCTCCTGGACGGGCGCGACATCATGTCCCTGAGTCTGGCGGCCATAGAGCAGTGCTGGAAGGGCGCCAGGTACCGCGCGAGTCGCTTTAGCTCGGCCGTTTCTCGTATATAAGCGACACCTGGACACCTGGGACGGCTGTACTCACGGTCTCTCCTTGATGGGCGCGGTATCATGTCCCTGAGTCTGGCGGCCATAGAGCAGTGCTGGAAGGGCGCCAGGTACCGCGCGAGTCGCTTTAGCTCGGCCGTTTCTCGTATATAAGCGACACCTGGACACCTGGGACGGCTGTACTCACGGTCTCTCCTTGATGGGCGCGGTATCATGTCCCTGAGTCTGGCGGCCGTGGAGCAGCGCTGGAAGGGCGCCAGGTACCGCGCGAGTCGCTTTAGCTCGGCCGTTTCTCGTATATAAGCGACACCTGGACACCTGGGACGGCTGTACTCACGGTCTCTCCTGGACGGGCGCGACATCATGTCCCTGAGTCTGGCGGCCGTGGAGCAGCGCTGGAAGGGCGCCAGGTACCGCGCGAGTCGCTTTAGCTCGGCCGTTTCTCGTATATAAGCGACACCTGGACACCTGGGACGGCTGTACTCACGGTCTCTCCTGGACGGGCGCGACATCATGTCCCTGAGTCTGGCGGCCGTGGAGCAGCGCTGGAAGGGCGCCAGGTACCGCGCGAGTCGCTTTAGCTCGGCCGTTTCTCGTATATAAGCGACACCTGGACACCTGGGACGGCTGTACTCACGGTCTCTCCTGGACGGGCGCGACATCATGTCCCTGAGTCTGGCGGCCGTGGAGCAGCGCTGGAAGGGCGCCAGGTACCGCGCGAGTCGCTTTAGCTCGGCCGTTTCTCGTATATAAGCGACACCTGGACACCTGGGACGGCTGTACTCACGGTCTCTCCTGGACGGGCGCGACATCATGTCCCTGAGTCTGGCGGCCGTGGAGCAGCGCTGGAAGGGCGCCAGGTACCGCGCGAGTCGCTTTAGCTCGGCCGTTTCTCGTATATAAGCAACACCTGGACACCTGGGACGGCTGTACTCACGGTCTCTCCTGGACGGGCGCGACATCATGTCCCTGAGTCTGGCGGCCGTGGAGCAGCGCTGGAAGGGCGCCAGGTACCGCGCGAGTCGCTTTAGCTCGGCCGTTTCTCGTATATAAGCGACACCTGGACACCTGGGACGGCTGTACTCACGGTCTCTCCTGGACGGGCGCGACATCATGTCCCTGAGTCTGGCGGCCGTGGAGCAGCGCTGGAAGGGCGCCAGGTACCGCGCGAGTCGCTTTAGCTCGGCCGTTTCTCGTATATAAGCAACACCTGGACACCTGGGACGGCTGTACTCACGGTCTCTCCTGGACGGGCGCGACATCATGTCCCTGAGTCTGGCGGCCGTGGAGCAGCGCTGGAAGGGCGCCAGGTACCGCGCGAGTCGCTTTAGCTCGGCCGTTTCTCGTATATAAGCGACACCTGGACACCTGGGACGGCTGTACTCACGGTCTCTCCTGGACGGGCGCGACATCATGTCCCTGAGTCTGGCGGCCGTGGAGCAGCGCTGGAAGGGCGCCAGGTACCGCGCGAGTCGCTTTAGCTCGGCCGTTTCTCGTATATAAGCAACACCTGGACACCTGGGACGGCTGTACTCACGGTCTCTCCTGGACGGGCGCGACATCATGTTCCTGAGTCTGGCGGCCGTGGAGCAGCGCTGGAAGGGCGCCAGGTACCGCGCGAGTCGCTTTAGCTCGGCCGTTTCTCGTATATAAGCGACACCTGGACACCTGGGACGGCTGTACTCACGGTCTCTCCTGGACGGGCGCGACATCATGTCCCTGAGTCTGGCGGCCGTGGAGCAGCGCTGGAAGGGCGCCAGGTACCGCGCGAGTCGCGCTCGCCACATCCCCGCCCAGGCTGCCCCCGCCCCCGTTTCGTTCGGCGGAACTATCTCCACCTGTACAAAATACATTGTTATGTAAGTAAATAGTAGCATAGCCTAGCTGCTGATAGTAGTCAAACTCAACACGGCTATGTCTGTTCCCTACTTAAATATGCCATTCTTCTATGGGGAAATTCGCACTACGCAAATCGAGCGTTGATCGCTCAAAAGCAATGCATCAGGGCAATCTGCGACGTAGATACTACTACATCTTGTAGACAATTGGGAACATTAAGATTCTCAGAGGTGTGCATTTTATATTTTTTCCCGATAGTATACGTTATGTGAACTCAGAATCAACAAACAGTTTATTTTTACAATGTTTTGTTTTTTAGATATCTTTTTTTAAACACCCGTCGTGACATTTGTAGAGTTCCGTCGTATGAATACATTTTTACTTTTGACTACAAAAATTAGTAAGAAAATTTAAAAAAAAAACTTGACATTGACAGCTAACTTTTTAATTTTACTTACTAATATATGTAGACCAAAGTTAAAATGTATTCATACGAGGGAACTGTACAAATGTCATGACGAGTGTTTAAAAAAAGATATCTAAAAAACAACACGATGTAAAAATAAACTGTTTGTAGATTCTGAGTTCACATAACGTATACTATCGGGAAAAAATATAAAATGCACACCTCTGAGAAACTTAATGTTCCCAATTGTACATAGATCTACAACTAATGACGGTACCATGTATGTACATATACGAGATATGTGTATTTGTGAAAACTAACCCGGAACTCTTCAAGATGTGGTGTGCAGCGTACCTAACGCACACATGCTCATCTCTCCTCACGTATATTAGCTCGCACCTTATATTATTGAACAGTAATAAATCATATTCAAGCACATCACTTGTTTCCATTAAGCGCCATCCTTACATGGCGACCCTGCCAGTGCTCCTTATACGGGGGTACTGGCGGGCATCAATGTGCCAGCCAGTGAAAAACAAGGACCTTGAACCAGGACATTAGTGAAAAAATAATTTCACGAACGAAACCTTTGTGACAAGAGGTGTGAAAGACTTGTGGTGTAGTGTTAAAAAAAAATAAAGGTCATTTTTATTCATTTTTTATCTTAATATAACAGTTGTCGATCATTGCGAACGTGATCTTTTCGTGGACGCTAAACAAGTGCATATTTTTTTTCGGTGACTAATTCGTACCTAGATCCTGCTACATCTTAATCTAAAAGAAGAAAAATTTACGTTATAAAGTCGATTCCTACATGTCCTTGTTACGGACGAGCGAGACATTGGACAACCTTGGTGCTGTGTTCGGTCTGGTGTTGCGGCGGCAAGAAGGATGACGATTTATCAACGTGAAGAATCGAACTATGTAGGTATAAGTGTCAGTGAATAGTAAAAACGGTGTGACTTTGTGATTTTTTTTTCATGGTTTTAATGATTTTTATGTTTTTAAGTAATACAGTAAGTTCATATTTTAACACGTAGGTTACTTGTTTGATTATCGTTTTATCAATTTTCAGCTAAGTTTTAAAACTTAGGGGCCTAATACAATAATCTCTAGTTAAATAATGTACTCATGTACCTAATAATCTTTTTCATTTTATTTCATTTCAATTTATAATTTTTAATATAATGATTAATGATGTTCAAGAAAACAAAGTCATAGGTTTTAGGATTAAAGTGTAACAGAATACATATTTTCAATTAACAGACATAATATAATACTTTAGAAAAGATTAGAAGATCACGGGTGGCCAGCATGTCTCCAAATATGGAATGGCATGCGACGTTTGAAATTTCAGCTCCGGTTTCGCGACACAATGTGCGCTCTATGCACTGATTTATAACTTTTAATTGTAGAAATGAAAATTGAATTTGAATTGGTTGTTATAAATAAATTTGCATTGTATCAAAACTTATGTTAGAAATACATTCTTAAATGTTAATATCTCTATCTATGATTGATTGATTGCTTGATATAGATTTTGTTAAATGATATTTTACAAGGACATGACATATTTTGAAAATTGGGTATAAGGTTATACGGATTATGAAAAATACAAACTGAGATGTGATGTGATTATCCCTAATAATAAATTGTACTAATTTTAACGCATATTTGGAGAAAAAATATGTTTGTACACAAGCCAGCTAAAAGTTTTTAAAGTGTTGTTTTTTTATAAAGGCGTTTGTAAGTTACGGATAGTGTCGATATTGAAGCACGTTAGTTAGGACGTAGGAAAAGGGAAGGTTATATTGGAATGAGTGTAGGAAATAGTTTGACATTTGGATGGTGCTTACAGCATAGTGTTCGGGAAAACTGTAGTAACTAAGTTTTTCAACGAGCAGTTAGCTTGATCACCTAAGTGTTATTGAAATTCTTATATACTGAAGTTTTCATTGTCGATGAATATTTTGAATGTTATTACGAATGTGTTGAAAAGGTCAGATTTTTTTTTTATGAATTATGTACAGTGATAAATATGACGACGACGTATTCGTGATCATCAGTGACCCGAGAGGCGCTGTTGCACGAAGTGATATTTAACAAGGTACACCAGGGTACAAGACAGGCAGGGATATCCTTGCGATCTGATCATGATTCGGTCGAGTACCAATCGTGAAGGTCCTTGGACATATGGTAAGTATTAATGAAAGGACGTGTTAAAAGAACTGCCTGCATGTATAATGTATAAAAGGAAAAATATGTTAGTGCGCGCACGTAATAAATAATATCTTGTACCCTGAACTATTAAATAAATGATTATGTACAAGGTCGGCCGAGCAGAAATGTAAAAGAGTACTGTGTACCTTGCCTAGCAAAGTGATGCGGGTTGCACACTTAATTAATGTTATAAGAAAGAACACTTAATTGATGCGTTGAGAATACATATGATGACAAATGAATTAAATGACAAATAAATATACAATGTAATAATGAATAAAAGTGAATATATAATTAATAATAATGACGTCAGTAAATAAAACTAATTTGTAAAAACTTGCAAGTTAAGAACAAAGACAAATGAAAAACTAGGGACCTAGAAAAACATGGATGTGACATAGCCGTAATATACATTAATTTTTAATTAAAGTAAGTTCATAGTACTTTGTAATAGGATAGCTCATAGACTAGGTATTATCATGTGTGTTATATTTAAGGTGAAAAGGTAACATTAAGTTTTTTGATTAAATTAATATATATATATATTTTTAGCTTTTAATATGTGTATTTACTAGAATAAATTTCAACACTTGTATATCTATTTTTTAAATGTTACGTAAATTTGTGTGCCTCTGTTTTTTACATGTGTTGTGTTTTTATTGTACGAGTATACCTACTGCGAATACATAGGTTAGATGTTTTTTTTTTCATGTTTCGTTAGCTTGCAAATATTGTAGTAATTTTCCATTCGATTTTATTAATAAAATTGCTCTAATAATTGGGTTTCAAAATTATGATAGAGGAGTTAAATACAAAAATAAATATCTTATTAAATAAATTTTATCACTTGTTTATCGCCAATTGTATGCAATAGCACTTATTTTGAGAAAATTGAAAATTATATCATTAAATAAGTATTTTAAAAAATTGAATGTTAATTCTATGTATTTAGTTTTTAATTGTATGTGTTTATTTTTCTTTAAATATAATATTGTGTGTAAAAAAAATACTTTGTATACTTTTAAGTTTTTTTTTTCAATAAGAGGGGAGGTGTGGTGTGCAGCGTACCTAACGCACACATGCTCATCTCTCCTCACGTATATTAGCTCGCACCTTATATTATTGAACAGTAATAAATCATATTCAAGCACATCACTTGTTTCCATTAAGCGCCATCCTTACAAAGAAATATCGGGACGTATCTAATTTTAATACGAGGTACTCGGATAGGCTAGTAATACCTTGCAAAATAACAGATTTATATGGCAAACACACTTTTTGTACGAGTATTAAAATATAATAGGCTTGATCATGATATCAAACAGACACCATTAAAAATGTTTAAAAGAAACCTAAAAGCATGGCTTGTGGAAAATACTTTCTACTCCGTAGCTCAATATTTTGCCTCATTTAAAAGGCCTTGATTATCCATATCCATACTAATATTGCAAATGCGAAAGTGTATCTGTCTGTCTGTTACCTCTTCACGCTTAAACCGCTGAACCGCTTTGGATGAAATTTGGTATGGAGATAGTTTGAGTCCCATGGAAGGACATAGAATACTTTTTATCCCGGAAAAATACCCTTATCGGCGATAAACAAATTTAAGGCGGACGGAATCGCGGGCAGAAGCTAGTTGTGCATATATTTTTTTAGTAGTCAAGTTGTAACATTTTGCACGCCAGATGCTAGTGAAGTATTCTTTAATATCGTCTGACCATCTTCTGTACCATATTTCAAGCAAAATAGAGTTATTCGTAGTTGTAACAGTGTGGTCGATCCACATCAAAGCCACTGCCAGAAGCTGCAGCGCAACTATTCACACGTAACCACTGCGTCACGACTTTTTTGTCGCTGCGTTGTCGTGTGGTGGTCCATGTGAATAGATCCTTAGTCGTCATCGGAATCATTTTCTAGGTTTTTGAAAGTCAAAAAATATTGATACGAAGATCTACAGTTGTGAGCAAAATCATAGCAGTGAAGCCGGATTTGCAGAATCGAGATGTAAATATCACTTAAGATTTCAGTTATAATCGTGTTATGAGTAAACAATAAAGTGCATTCAGGTTCGAAGACAGCAATGTACTAACCTTTACCCGCCCAAAGGCCTTCTCCTATTCAATCAACTTTGAGTCATTTTCTATCAGAATAGAGTTGCATTAGCTTTTAGTCGTTCGAATTTAACACACAGGCAATATAACCTAATTTCTTACACATTTGATTCAAATTCCACTGCCAAATTTCTTTATATGGTGGGTGGCTTGAAAATAAACAAACTTTTAAGACGCTGTTATGTATATGGAATGTACTATTTAATTTTATCGCATGTCGTGACGCCTAAAGACCTTATACATCTCTGATAAAAAAAAAATTGTTTATATTTTATATTAACATTGATCTAGAGAATTTGTACATCTCCTCCGCGTGTATCAATTATAAATTAGTTATAACACAATTGTAAAAGTTTTAAGTATAATTATGACAATATTGTAATAGTTAATTGGTACACGCATATTAATTGTTTTATATACTCTGACATTTAGAATTTTATTCTAGACACATTCTAGATTGTTTTTCTTTTTTATTGACAATCCTTTTGGGATTTATCTTATTAATTATTTTAATTTTTAAAATGATGATTTTATCAATAATAAGTAAGTATTATACTTAAGTTAAATGATCTGATTAGGTTTTTTTGGGTTTCCTTAATCCTTGCAACAAATGTTGGATCATATTGTATGTTTCCCAGCAAAGACTTCTCTCATTGTAACTGACAATTCGAAAGTGCTTGTATTTAAGCCTACTTGAATAAAGGATATTTTGATTTGATTTGATTTGATTGATTTTCGAAATTTGTGATTTTTATACTAATTTAGAAATATTATTGATTCAGTAACCAGTACAAAGATTTTCTTTAGGAGCAGTTTTTTGCATCTACCTTGTTTTAAAAACTACTTACCATGATATATACATTCTGCTATTATTTTGCACACAGCTGTATGTAGAAAAGAAAAAGCCGGAATAGTATCAATTGGAATTTGTATCAATATTGTATAAAAAATATGTGATGTTTTCACATTAAAAAATATAAACAAACATTTTGAAAGTCATGTTTTTTGGATTTAAAATTACGACTGGTATTAGAACCCCCGACTCACCTTAAATGTTATAGTGGACGCAGCCTTAAAATTCTCCAAGATCTTGAATAATCTCTCCATGGCATTTCTGCAATGAAAAACGTCAGTAAGTAGTGACAAATGCAAAGAAATACACTACACGGTACAAAAATACAATATTATGTAAAAAGAAACAACGGCCCATTATGACGTTACGTGAAATGACACAATTTTTGAGTAATTGTGATAACAGGTTAGAGCGTAATTTATAACTTACTACCTACGAGTTATGACGCTATTTACGAGTAACGATGACCACAACACCCTTGGACGTAATTTAGAACTTACGGCCAGCACGGATGTGAAGCTGTGGCAGTAGATTTTTTTTTTATTCAAAAAGTACTATTTATTCGTGGCAAGAAAAAATTTTGTGGGTCTTTAAAAACTTTGAAATTTTGTAAATTGTTTTTTTTTTACTCTTCCTACTCAAAAGGCCGACTTTGCCGACTTATGCTCTAGGGCTTAATTTAAGATTTACGGCCGGCATCACCACACGTGATGCTTCTATTTAAGAGAAAATTTGACAATAACGCCCAGGAACGTAATTTAAAATCTACAGCCAGCATCATCAACGAGTAATGACACCCATTTACGAGCAAATGTAATCATAACGCCATAGGGCGTAATTTAGCCTACGTGTTTTGAGGTGGACCAACTTTTTCTTGTTATTATTTCCCATGGCTCAGGAAATAATAGTGATACACTTACTTAGAAAAAATGCCACTAATTTAGGCTAATATGGGCCCTTGAAAAATGGACTATATTGGGTAGAATTTAAATATTTTAGTTGCCTCTATATATCGTTTAAAATCGTAGTTTTAAAGAGTGACTCAGTAGACGTTACCGTGGCAACAAGGTTCAGAAAAAAATTGATGGACCCTTTAAATTTTTTTAGGAGCAAATCCATACTAATCCATGTCTGAAAGTGTGTCTGTCTGTCTGTTACCTCTTCACGCTTAAACCGCTGAACGGATTTGGATGAAATTTGGTATGGAGATAGTTTGAGTCCCGGGGAAGGACATAGGCTACTTTTTATCCGCGATAAACGAATTTAAGACCGACGAAATCGCGGGCAGAAGCTAGTGTGATATAAAACAATGAGGGTAGTTACTCTTTCTGCAGCGGTTCCTCGACGGGCCGGCACAAGCACACTTTGTTGACAATCTCGTGGGTCATCTCACTCTCCGTTTCCAGTTTCAGCAGGTGTTCGTGTATTATGGCGAGACCTGGGGGTAAAACGAAAAATTTTAGCCTAAAACTTTATCCCTACTGAGTTGCAAGCCCAAAAATTTGCACCATCGTTAACCGTAGTTAAATATACAAACCAAGTCAACAAGCGAATTGTTCCAATGTGCGATTTGGTTAATTGCTCGTCGCACAAGGGAAACTTTCATGGAAACTTTAATAACTTCAGTTAACATGATCAACTTTTAGATTAAGAAGCTACATGGAAAATTACGGTAAATTTCACTGTTTTTAAAGTGATATAAAATTATTCCACTTGCAGCAAACCATGTAAAAAAAATATACCTTGTAGCTTGGTATTTGGCCTATATTTTTGTCAACTGGAATGATATAATCTATACTATTATAAAGTTGTAAAAATGAAATGTCTGTACATTCAAGATATTTTCAAAATAATAATTGTTACGGACTATTTCGAGGTCACTAAGCCAAAAAACGTTTTTTTGTTGTTTTTTTGTACGTTTGTATGTTCGTATGTGTCGTTGTGGCTTCATCACACTAAATCAGCTAAACGGATTTAAACTATTTTTGGTACACGGGTAGCTGGGTATCTCCAGATGGTTATAGAATACTTTTTACCGGACTATGCTAAAGAAAAAAAGGGGGGTTATGACTTTTTCTCCTCCGCGAACGAAGTTGCGGGGCGCCTTCTAGTACATAATAAATCAAGTGAAAAAAAGATTCGTAAAGTCCTTTTTTTATTTTAAATTGGTATAAGCTCAAGCGACGTACATGAGACTAAAACCAATAACTGAGTAATGATGTTCACTTTAAAATTGTCAACTGGTTTTTAAATAGGTTTTATAGTTTTTAAATAACGGCCTATATGAACCTGTCAACTTTGTGACGAAGCATGTCATTTGACATTAACCGTCAGTTTTGAGCTAGTTTATGGTGATATTCATCAGCGGCTGGAGACAAACAAGGCGCGCGCGGGCAGTGAGAAGTCGAATTAACTCGTTATTTTCCTACCCATCTAAAGTATGCTTTTATGTTTGTTTTCTTTCTGTCCCACTTTAGTGTATGTCTATCTCATGTGCTGTTATTAGTATACATATAAGGAATTGATTTTTATAAATAAATGTTCATTATTTTACTGCTGTCGCTAGTTTACATACCTGAATGCGAGGGGCGCTATCTATTTCGCATAATTTTTTATGTCCGAAACTGATTTCGCCGAACAGGTTTCGCATAATTTGATTTCGCCGAATGTTCATCTTGCCGAAACATTATTTGTCCGAATCTAAGTACGCATAGTTTAGTATCGCCGAATTTTAGTTAGCTGCAAATTCAACCTCTAACAATAAAAAACTGCTGCCAGTAAAGTAGATTAGGTTAGGTTAGAACTGCAATCCCGAACAGAAGATGACTGCTACCAGAAAAGTAGGTTTTCGGCATTTAAAAGTTATGCGTAAAAACCATTCGGCGAAAATAGATTCGACGAAAACAGGATTCGGCGTAATGAAATTATGCTTATATATCATTATGCCTATTGTGATTATGCGATATAGAATTATGACAAAAAAAATATGCGTAAACAAGGGGAACCTAATACGACTTCCTGTATGGTTTTAATGCGTGTTTAAGTTTAAAGTGCCTAAACAAATAAATAACGGCTTAACCTGTCAATATGACCTGACGAAAACATATGTAATTCCACATTAACCGTAACTTTTGAGCTAGTTTTTAATGCTTGTTAAGAGGGTGTATACCTGCTTAACTGGCATCGTCGCATTTTTTTTTGGTTTTTCTTGATTATTTTAGGAAATGTCAATGTCTCCTGAACATGTTTTCAATTCATTAATTACGCTTTCGGTAGTTAAGCTGGCACAATGCAAAATTTCATGATATTGCCACAACCAAAGCTCTAAAAATGAATTTAAGTCCTTATCTTGTTTTGTAAGAAAATAAAGGCAAAAGTGATGAGTACATTAAACGCAATATAAATGCTAAAAATGTAGGGTATGCATTGAACATATCTTTATATAATGAAGCAAGAAGAGAAAATATGCGACGTTGCCAGTTAAGCGGGTATAAACGCTCTTAAGTAAAAACACCCGTGAGTATTACCTGCTTCGTGGACGACGTGTCGTTTGAGCCTCGCGAGCTGCCACGCGGCGTAGCGGCACGGCTCCGCGGCCGACGACAGCGACAGCGCCCGCATCAACGCCACCGCAGTCGGGATCGTGTCGCTCCCTGCAACAAATCCATACTAATATTATAAATGCGAAAGTGTGTCTGTCCGTTACCTCTTCACGCTTAAACCGCTGAACCGATTTGGATGAAATTTGGTATGGAGATAGTTTGAGTCCCGGAGAAGGACATAGGCTACTTTTTATCCTGGAAAACTACCCTTATCCGCGATAAACGAATTTAAGGCGGAAGAAGTCGCGGGCAGAAGATAGTACAGAATATTTAACTATAGCTTAGCTTAAATGTTCATAGTTTTTATATATACTTGCTGTGTGTGCGCGTCGTTATGCGCGTTGTCACTTAACTGTCTCATGTGCAATATCTATACGCGAGTTCTTGTAATTGGCTCTATACTTCTATTTAAGTTTCTATTTGTACTGTATTAGCTGTAGGTTCTCCTACAATGAATAAATAAATAAATATTTCAAAAGCTACTCAGATCCACAAGAGGAAAAAAATAGACAAAAAACCGGCCAAGAGCATGTAGTACCATGCTAAGTGTAGGGTTCCGCAGCCGTCCATACAAAAAAATGCACTACAAATGAACAAAATACGATATGAAAAAGTGAACTAGCAAAAGAGCGTATCTTTACGGCACTTACGTCCTTTACCTGAGAAGCGCAGTTTTTTTGGCAATAACTCAAAAACGGCTCGACCGATTATATTAAATATAGTTTTCATTGAAAGTACTGATAAGGCCTCATTTTCGGGTACGAGGTACCCGAAAAAATTTTTTTTTAGTTTGTATTTTACCGTTTTGTCGGCGTGATACATACACATACTTATACCAAATTTCTGCTTTCTAGTACCGGTCACGGAGCTAAGCCGCGGACGGACAGACAGACGGACAGCGAAACTATAAGGGTTCCTAGTTGACTACGGAGCCCTAAAAAAGAAGGAATTGTTATTAAAGATAGTACTTATAACACATGCCTTATTGAGTTTACCGTGGGACTAGTTCGATTTGTGTATAATTGTCCTGTAATATTTATTTTTTAAAGATGGCAACAAAAACCTACACTTAACGTAATCGCGTTAATGTTATGAGGCCATTTACTGAGAAAGTTTTATCATAACTCTATAAGGCGAAATTTAGAACTTAGAGCTGTATGGTACGGTACCGTGATCGAACTTCGACATTTCAAAAATGTAGTATGAAATAGGGAATGATGGTGGTGTTACCTCTAGCGAGCGCCGTGAGCAGAGGGCGGAGCACCCTCGCGAGCGCCTCCGCGTTGTTGGCGAGGCACAGGCACAGGCGGCAGTGGCAGCCGAAGCGCGCGCGGTACACCCAGTCCTCGCGGACCATCTCCACCGTCCTGAGGAGAAAGAAACTAAGTGTCAAAAATGAAAGCTCTTGTTTTTTTTGGTAAAACCACAGCTGCTCTCGAGGCTAATCTAACGAGTTCAAACTCGATGAGTCAGGTCAACCCCACTTGGTTTCCCCGGATTTGTCCTAGGTTGGAGGTCGCCCTGGCGGGTTTTCAACGTGGGTCCGGGTAAAAGGTGTATTCCACCAGAACGTCTATTTTGTCGGGTGCGTGACGGCTATGACAGCTATCTTAAAACCATATAAAAAGTCCAATAATTCACCACCAATACAAAAAGAATGGCGTCGCGTAACCATTTATTTAATTTTTATTTTATTTGTTTACATTCTGGTGGAATGCACCAAAACCAGAACAATTTTTTTAACTGAATAAAATCTGTCATGTGATTGTGAAAGTGATTTACTCCAAATATTCAAGGTTTTTGAAGTTTTTCTGGGTTCAGCTGTAATCAAGATGGCAGCCCTAGTGTTATAGTGTAACCAATACCGCTGTACCGGGACTTAGGTATGCGATAGGCGACACGGGGGGGCAGTGCAGCCGCTGATTCGACATTCACTAGATAGCTCGAAGATCCCATTGCCTTCTTTCGCCGTTGTCTCCAGGTCGACGGTATCATAACATTACTTTGTCACCGACTTTACTGATTTACCAGCAATGGTTGGACGGTTTTGAATACAGCTTACTTACTTACGTACGAACATTGCAAGTTAAATAACTTAGCATTTTTGTGCTAAGCTTTTATTGCCGACTGTACTTTTTTTTTAATATCCATTAACGTTGATCACGGAAAGTTAAATAAGAGCTTGTTAAAACATGTAAAGAAACGGACAATAACGCGTCAGAATGGCGCATAAAGGCCGAAAAACACCGAATGCGTGCGCAGCACGTGCACGTGCGCGTGTGCGTGGCGTGCGCGTTGTATTATATTGTTGTATGAAATGTCATAGTAGATGGCACACCGTTTGCGTGGTATGCACGTGCGCAGCGGTGTGTGATCTCTTATGGGTATTCGTACTTTACAACGCGCACGCCACTCGCACGCCTACGCCTACGTGCAGTGTACGTGCGGTGTGGCTTGACCTTAAATGCTTTGATAGCACCTTAAACAGACTATCGAAGCGATTCTTGAAATAGGTTCCACGAGTGAACGTGTTTCAGTTCAGATGATGGTGAAATTGTGTGTACTTACACCCCAGCAGCCACTCCTGGGGTTTGGTCCGACACAGACGGCAGGTCTGCACACTGCAGAAGTCAGTACTCACATGTTGGCCCCTATGAGCGTGTACATGAGCGCGCTGATCTCGCACCACGCGTGGTACACCCCCAACAGCCACTCCTCTACTGGTGTGAACTGCTCCGGGGCAGATGAGCTGGCCAGACGTTCCGCTTCTACAAATAAACATTAATTAATTAAAGATTCAGTACAGAAAATTACACCAGATCATCCTGAAGAATCATGCATAGGAAACCGCAGCGTAGGATTGCCTCCGACTAGGTAGCCGGATAACCTCGTAAGGGTCGCGGGGAGTCAGTGGATGCGGTCTGTGGAGGATCGCACCCTGTGGCGAACTATACGGGAGGCCTATGTTCAGCAGTGGACGTCCGTGGCTGATAGATAGATCCCGAAGAATTGTCAAGTAAATTTAATAACAGATCGCCGTGATTTTTGGAATAAAATTGAATATAGACCAGAGACACAGGATACTTACTATCCCGGAACGATGGACTATAATGCCCAGTTTTAGATGGTGTGGATCAGGGCACGCAACCGGTATTTTTTTCATACAAAATAACCGAAATAACGGTGCGTTTTTTTCGTTAAAAATCTCGTAGATTTTCGCGTATTTTATTAAAATTCTAGAACTTGAATCAGTTGTTTTGTGATTAATTTCTTTTCTCCTGACTACAGTGTTAAAACATTCCAGAAGTAGCATGCATGTATGCATGTATGTTTCGATGCCTGGGAGGAATTGCGAGATGCTTTAGGTATCTTCTGTGATTTATCTAAGGCCTTCGATTGCGTTAATCATGAGACACTGATCAGGAAGCTACACCACTACGGAGTAAAAGGATCAGCACTAAATTTATTAGTCTTATTTAAATGGTAGAATACAAAGGGTTGACGTGAATGGAAAGCGTTCACCGGGGTCATTAGTCTCTATGGGTGTGCCGCAGGGATCAATATTGGGACCTTTCCTGTTCCTTATCTATATAAACGACTTGCCACACCTCGTAAAGACCCCCCATGATATAGTTTTGTTTGCAGATGATACGTCTCTAATTTTCAAAGTCGTACGAAATCAACGATTTTACAATGACGTAAACAATGCTATCTGTGAAGTAGTAAATTGGTTTAATGTAAATAATTTATTGTTGAATGAGAAAAATACTAAATGTGTTAAGTTTGTCACGAGTAACGTAAAACACGAGCAAGCAAGCGTTATTGTTAAAGGTGAGGAACTGGAACTAGTTAATAGTACAGTCTCTCTCGGTATAACATTAGATTCTAAGCTCCAATGGGGTCTCCATATTGCTAATCTCTCGAATAGACTGAGTTCTGCAGCTTTTGCAGTAAGTAAGATTCGTCAATTAACACATGTGATAACGGCTCGATTAGTGTATTTCGGTTATTTCCACAGTATTATGTCGTATGGCATCTTACTATAGGGCAGTGCTTCCGACATTAATACTATATTTGCTCTGCAAAAGCGGGCTGTTCGTGCGATATATAAAATGAACCATAGACTCGCTTAGAGATAAGTTTAAGGATATTAATATAATGACAGTGCATTGTCAATACATTTATGAGAATATTATGTATGTACATAAAAATATTACCCACTTTAAGAAGAACTGTGATATACATAATATTAATACTAGAAATAAGCATAAGCTCACAGTGCCTGCTACTAGGCTCCATAAAATAAGGATATCATTCATGGGTTACCGTGTGAGATTTTATAATAAACTTCCTAGCAGTATAAGTGAGTTGTCTATTGGTAAATTCAAAAATATTGTGAAACGAAAATTATTTTCTAAAGCTTATTATAGCACACAAGACTACATGAATGATGAAGCCGCGTGGGATTAATGTAAATAGTAGCGTCATGTAGGTATATGAATAATTATTTTAACGAATACTTAAGGTATTATTATTATTTTAAGCTTAATTGTTTTTCTACTCTGACATTTAGAATTTTATTCTAGACACATTCTAGATTATTTATTTTTTATTGACAATCCTTTTGGGATTTATCTTATTGATTATTTTAATTTTTAAAATGATGATTTATTAATAATATTATACTTACGTTAAATAATCTGATTAGGTTTTCCTGGGTTTCCCTAATCCTTGCAGCAAATGTTGGATCATATTGTATGTCTCCCAGCAAACATTCACTCTCATGTAACTGACATTTCGAAAGTGCTTGTAACTAGGCCTACTTGAATAAAGAATATTTTGATTTGATTTGTATTTTAGAAGATTTAAAAAATACCGGTTACGAGCCGATTTCCAGGGTAAAATGAATCTAGGCTGACTAAGGTGCCGAGCTTGAGCCTTGGGATTTTTTTCGTCTATCCTGTTACCGGCACATATTGTAAATGTTTACCTGAGGTGTGTAGGTGATTTAAAATGTATGTTCATAAATAAGAATGAGTGAATTTTGACAAACACTGAAAGAGGATCTTGGTCGCTGGGAGGGAAATCTTCCGAAAGATATATCCGATCATGTTGACAACAATTTTCGTTGAAATTATGTATTAGACTTTATCTTTGTAATCTTTTCCATATTTTTTATACATACCGTTCAGAAACTGGAGCCCCCCTCAACGCACAATTTATGCTACTTCCGGAGCGATTATTTTCGAAAATTTTAATTTTTTTTTAAACCTCGAAGTCTTTTTAGAAGAACTATCAAAATATGTGCTACATATTGATATTCGCTGTTTTTTTTTCTGTTTCGGTTACTTGTACGGAGTGCCCCCCATAAATTTTTTTTTGTTATCTCACTATCAAACTAAGTAGCGGCTTATACAAGACGCCTATTGTTCGAGTTTCAATTTATATTTTTGTTTTTTTTTTATTATTTTTCATCAATTATCAATATCGATAAATTGTCTGACGATGGCATTACGCATTGGAGTCATTGCGCATGCGGCACCTAGCGCCCTCTACAACGAGATCGATCGCGACCGCGCGGGTCGAAACCAAACAACAGCCTCGTTAAACTGGTGATTTTGTGAATTTGGGACAAATAAATTCGTAACGTGTATATAATCCACATTGTTGTGTAAATGTGCAACCAAAGCCTTAATAGTGAAACCCGGGCATTCCAGAAACTATCCAATCAAGCAACTTCGACATCAAAACAACGTGTGGCAAGTCAGGTCAGTGGTGCTTGCATTATATTTTGCCGGAGTCAGACAACTAACCAAATTCAGTCTAATATTCTATCGGCGAGGTAATCCTCGACCCAATGTACCATTCAATTCAATTTGGTACACCTATACTCCAAATTTCATCGATATACATCTTGTACTTTTTGAGTAAAATGCCTGTGACATACGGACGGACGGACGGACATGGCGAAACTATAAGGGTTCCGTTTTTGCCATTTTGGCTACGGAACCCTAAAAATGGAAGTGAAGGGTACTCACCACAAACGTAGTGCAGCAACGCAGCTTCCTCCTCGGGCGTCACCGGCGGCTCCTCATAGTCATAATCTTCCGACAATCTGAAACAGCACGTTATGTTACAACAAGGACCATTAAAACAAGAGGACTGACCATCTCCATACAAAAAGCCGTTTCTCGATATGTACAACGCCTTCTATGTATAAGAATTATTTTTTACAATTATTCAACTTTGCAAGCGTGACACAGTTATTAAATGTTACGATTTATTTATTATTAGTTATTTGCGAACTAATTATTACTGTTCTATATTTCTTTATTCAATTATAACATCGTCAAATGTTAAGTTTGAAGGCGCAATTTAGTTTTTGCCCGACCATCTCCTTGCGATCGGAACACGATTCAAAGTATGGCAAGTGTCAGTCCTCTTGTTTTAATGGTCCTTGGTTATAAGTGGTCTCAAAACACAAGCTTTTACTGAACTGTTCTTTGAATATCCGTCAATTGAGACAATTCTAAAAACTCGGTATGATTGCGTTATTTTATTACAGTTAAATAAAAGCTTGTAAAAAAAAGTAATAAAATAGAATCAGCTCGGTGAGTACTCGACGGATGTTCAGACAAGTACAGTCGGCAATAAAAGCTTATCACAAAAAAAGCGGCCAAGTGCGAGTCGGACTCGCCCATGAAGGGTTCCGCAGCCGTTTATACAAAAAATGCACTACAGATGAAAAAGAAATACGATATGAAAAAAAAAACACTAACAAAAGATCGTATCTCCCCGGCACTTACGTCCTTTTGCAGTTTTTTGGCAATAACTAACGGTATGTCCGATCATGTTGAAAACAATTTTCGTTGGAAGTATTTATTAAGTTTTATATTCGTAAATTTTTCATATTTTTTGAACATACCGTTTAGAAAATAGAGGCGGGGGACACAATGTTTGCTACTTTCGGAGCAAATATTTCGGAAAATATTCACTAAATCAAAAAACAATCTTAGAAACCTTAAAGTGCGTTTAGAAGATCTGTCGAAATATGTGCCACAGACAGATATTTGTTGAAAAAATTTTTTTTCAGTTTCAGTTACATGTATGGAGTGCCCCCCCTAGAAATATATATAGTTTCTATTTAACTATCAAACTAAGTAGCGGTTTACACAAGGCACCTATTCTCCAAATTTCATCAATATACATCTTATAGTTTTTGAGTAAAATGCCTGTGACATACGGACGGACAGACAGACAGACATGACGAATCTATAAGGGTTCCGTTTTTGCCATTTTGGCCACGGAACCCTAAAAATAACACAGATTTTTGACAGAATCTTGTGACAATTTTTTTAAAAGTTATTTTTTAATTGGTTTAATAGAAGATGCCCGCAACTTTGCTCATGGCGGAGGAAAAATACATAACCCAAATTTTTGCTACGGCGTAGACGGTTTAAAAGTGTCATATAACCATCTGCGAATACCCAGCTACGCGTATACCACAAAAAGTTGAAATCCGTTAAGCTGTTTTAGCTTGATGAAGCAACAATGTTACATACAAAAAATGAAAATATATTTAAATTCAGTGGCCTTCAAATAGTCCGTTCCGTTTTTTTTTAATCAGCAATGTACAGACATTTCATTTTTACAACTTAATAACAGAATAGATAAAATTGCCATGTACGAAGTATGAAACTCAAACTTCAATACTATCCGGAAAGTGAAGCGGGGCTGTGTTGATATATCTCCTACACTATAACCTATCATTTAACACATTCACTGCTAAGAACCCGCCTAGCGGGCGCTCTTCTCATAGACGCGTAGCCGATACCATGAGTTTCCCCGAATATAGAGGAAAGTGCGTACCGCTACGAAAAGCTTAGCAAGAAGTGTTAAACAAATAAATTAATAGTTTAAAAAACACTAGAAAAACACGCTTTGCAAGACTTTTCTAACAAATCCAAACACAGCTATGATACGATGATCCATCGTGAAGTTTCAGTTCATATCTTCCGGCTCCATCATCAGATCAGTATGACAGTACCATATTATTGTATTGTCATCAGAACTACATACAGCTGCCAATTTTCATGACGCTACGATCCTTGGAAGATGGTTAAATTAGTTACCTTAGAATCCATTACATACAGGTCGACCTAATAAAAGCGTGTTAAAAACAAAATTGATGACTTTTTTTTACTTACGAGTCTGTCTGTTCCAGTGGCGTCTCGTCCTCCAAAGGCACGTCGTCCGGCGCGCCGTGGTCATTTGAAGTCAGAAGCTAAAAATACAATTAATTTAATTCATTCAGTGCTAGTCAAAAAGTAAAAGCTACAGAAAAACAAAATAAAAAAATAAATTCATTCAGTGCTAAACAAAAAGTCATAACCTATGTTTTATTCTTCAGCGTAGTCGGGTAAAAAGTACCCTATAACCATTTGGAAATACCCAGGTACCCGTGTACCAAAAATAGTTGAAATCCATTTAGCCGATTTGGCGTGATGAAGCCACAACGATACATACAAACACACAAAAAAAAAAACATTTTTCTATTCAGGGACCTCCATATAGTCAGATTTTTTTTTATATATCTTCCATGTATGTACAGACATTTAATTTTTACAACTTTATAATATGTAGTGTAGATGATTTCCTTGTATTATGAAACAAATTAAAAGTTCCCAGATAGATTGACCATATCATTATGTTTAATGAAGACTTCAGTAATAGTGATACCAGGAAAATTACTTACATGCAACGGCGCAAGCCTGACAGCCTGAAAAAAAAAACGTATTTTAGCCATTCGTAAAAAAATTTAAGGTGAATGGCCAATAACTGGCCAGATTATTGCGACGATTGCAAGTAACAAAGTCAGATCTGAATCGTTTACGTTTACTTTGTCCACAATCCCATCTTGTCAACTTCCTAGTTCAATCAATCAATCAAAATATTCTTTATTCAAGTAGGCCTAGTTACAAGCACTTTCGAAATATCAGTTACATGAGTGAATGTTTGCTGGGAGACATAAAATATGATCCAACATTTGCTGCAAAAATTAGGGAAACCCAGAAAAACCTAATCAGATCATTTAACTTAAGTATAATATTATTGATAAAATCATCATTTTAAAAATTAAAATAATCAATAACATAAATCCCAAAAGGATTGCCAATACACAATAAATAATCTAGAATGTGTCTAGAATACCATTCTAAATGTCAAGAGTATATAAAGCAATTGAGATTAAAATAATAATAATACCTTAGGTACTCGTTCAAATAATTATACATATACCTACATGATGATGGTGATGCTTTATCATTCATGTAGCCTTGTGTGCTATAATAAGCTTTAGAAAATAGTTATCGTTTCACAATATTTTTGAATTTACCAATAGACAACTCACTTATGCTGCTAGGAAGTTTATTATAAAACCACACACAGTTACCCATGAATGATCTCCTTATTTTATGGAGCCTAGTAGCAGGTACTGCGAGCTTATGCTTATTTCTAGTATTAATATTATGTATATCACAGTTCTTCTTAAAGTGGGTAATATTTTTATGTATAGACATAATATTCTCATAAATGTATTGACAATGCACTGTCATTATATTAATGTCCTTAAACGTATCTCTAAGCGAGTCTCTATGGTTCATTTTATATATCGAACGAACAGCCCGTTTCTGCAGAACAAATATAGTATTAATGTCGGAAGCACTGCCCCATAGTAAGATGCCATACGACATAATACTGTGGAAATAACTGAAATACACTAATCGAGCCGTTATCACATGTGTTAATTGACGAATCTTACTTACTGCAAAAGCTGCAGAACTCAGTCTATTCGAGAGATTAGCAATATGGGGACCCCATTGGAGCTTAGAATCTAATGTTATACCGAGAGAGACTGCACTATTAACTAGTTCCAGTTCCTCACCTTTAACAATAACGCTTGCTTGCTCGTGTTTTAAGTTACTCGTGGCAAACTTAACACATTTAGTATTTTTCTCATTCAACAATAAATTATTTACATTAAACCAATTTACTACTTCACAGATAGCATTGTTTACGTCATTGTAAAATCGTTGATTTCGTACGACTTTGAAAATTAGAGACGTATCATCTGCAAACAAAACTATATCATGGGGGGTCTTTACGAGGTGTGGCAAGTCGTTTATATAGATAAGGAACAGGAAAGGTCCCAATATTGATCCCTGCGGCACACCCATAGAGACTAATGACCCCGGAGATCGCTTTCTATTCACGTCAACCCTTTGTATTCTACCATTTAAATAAAACTCTAATAAATTTAGTGCTAATCCTTTAACTCCGTAGTGGTGTAGCTTCCTGATCAGTGTCTCATGATTAACGCAATCGTAGGCCTTAGATAAATCACAGAAGATACCTAAAGCATCTCGCGATTCCTCCAAGTCATCGAAAATGTGTTTTACGAGCTCAACTCCGGCGTTGGATGTCGAGATTGTCGAGCGACCCCGCGTAAAACCGAATTGCTTACTATGCATCAAATTGTTCGTCAGCAATCCCATTTCGTCTTCAATCAATTCCCAATTCGTCCACTTCCTATCTTGTCAACATTCCCATTTCGTCCACATTCTTCAGGTTAGTTCCATCCTATTTATACCGAACGGGATTACTGCGAAATAAAATTCAGCCTTAACGCACAGGCAAACAGCCATGTAGGTCACCACTGTCACCACCAAAAATATGAAATAATAAAAATTGTATTTTATTTAATTTTCATTTTATGTTTGTTTTTATTCTACTTCTAATTATACTTTACACGTGTTAGTTAAGCTAGTAATGTTGACGAAGTGGAATTGTGCACGAAGTGGGAATATGGATGACATGGGAACGTTGACTAAGTGGGTATGTCGACGAGGTGGGAAAAGGACCAAATCGGAATATGGATGAAATGGGAATGTTAACGAAGTGGGATTGTGGGCGAAGTAGGAATATGTGAACGAAATGGGAATGTGGACGAAGGGAACCTAAACGATCTGAAGTTATAGTCAGACCACAAAAAAGTCTAAATTTCAAAAGTATACTTTTTGCAGATCTGACTCTATTTCTTGGGACAGTCGATTTAATCACTAGCCACAACTTCTTTCGACGTTCACTACGCTTTTTGTAAAAAATCTCAACTACGTTCGCGGAGGAAAAATAGCCATAACCTCCTTTTTTTCTTCAGCGTAGTCGGCTATAAAAGTATCCTATAACCATCAGTGGATACCCACTTACCCAGCTACCCGTGTAACAAAAATAGTTGAAATCCGTATAGTCGATTAGGCGTGATGGAGCCACAACACAATTTACGAATATACAAAAATCTTTTTGTATATTCGTAACATACAAAAAAAATATTTTTCGATCCTGTGTCCTTGAAATAGTCCGTATTATTTTATTGAAAATATCTTCAATGTACAGTCATTTCATTTTTACAATTTTATAATAGTACTAGCTTCTGCCCGCGACTTCGTCCGCCTTAAATTCGTATATCGCGGATAAGGGTATTTTTCCGGGATAAAAAGTAGCCTATGTCCTTCCCCGGGACTCAAACTATCTCCATACCAAATTTCATCCAAATCGGTTCAGCGGTTTAAGCGTGAAGAGGTAACAGACAGACACACTTTCGCATTTATAATATTACTAGCGGCCGCCCGCGACTTTGTCCATCTTAGATTCGTTTATCGCAGATAAAAGGTATTTTTCCGGGATAAAAAGTAGCTTATGTCTTTCCCCAAAACTCGAATATCCCTACCAAATTTCATCTATATCAGTTGAGCAGTTTAAGCGTGAAGAGGTAACAGACAGATAGACTGACACTAGGGATTGCAAACGAGTTACTCGAAACTCGGTTAACCGAGTAACTCGAACGAGTTTTAATCGAAATAGAACTCGGTTATTAACCGCGGTTTTTCGAGTTTTTTTGCGTCCATTTAATATTACTGATTTTTATATTTTTACTTAATTAAATCTTAAAAAATAGATGTTTAAGCTTCGTAATATACCAGTAACAACTGACTACTGCATATAACTTTAAAAAAATGACTGTACGCTGTTCAAATAAATTGGCAAAGCAAATACATAAAATGTTGACATGATAAGTATATATTTTTAATAAAAAAATAACGTAATATGCTTTATTATAATTACAATAGTAAAATTATTTGCCTTTTTTATTAATTTTGGCAAAATCAATTTTTTTAGATTACTCTTTATTTGAATAATGTTCACCAGCTTGTAATACTCGTAGTTAGCGTTTAAATTGCTAGAAATATTCGGCAACACAAATCTCTATCGGGCAACGTCGCGTCAAGCTACCTGCGCCAAACCTGCGCTGTCCGTCCGGCCACGGCGTTGGTGGCAAGCTGGCAACTGGCAACAGCGAGCGGTGGCCATAGGTGGGAGTGAGAGAGCACGCTCAGACTTTTCGTTTCGACTAAAGGCCGCCGCTGCCGCTGCCCTGCCACTGATCGAGCAATGGCGTTACTACTAGCGTCAGTGTCCTTGTATTAGCCGTGGTGATAAGACGAGTGAAGTTTCGCGTTGGCTTGATAGTTTCAATGTGGTGATTTTCAAAATTAGGATTAATACTTTTAAAGTGGTTTAAGTGTACAGGATGCAACAAGTAAGTGTAGAATAAAATATGTATGATAAATAAAACCCAAACTAGTGTTATGGTTTTATTGATTTTGTAATATGAATTAGGTTTTGCGTCTTTCCTGTAGATATCACAAAGTTAACGATTTTAAAGGCTTAAATTTTTTGCTTGTCCCTTGTAGTATAGGCGCTAACTACTACTGGAGAATTATAAAACAGTGATATGTAGTCGGACTAATAACTATCAAATGGGCCTTTTCAGAAAAAAAATACCGGGGTAGCTACTTTCTCAAAATATGGACTTTTGAGGTTTTTCTGTCTTGGAATTAAGTACTTACATAAATTGATGTCAAGACATTTTTTTTACATTTTTGATAGCATGAGCAAAGTTATCTATCGTCTTTAAAAAATATCATAGGTGATATTTTAGCTTATTATATTTGCAGATATTATATTGTATTAAGAACATGC
The DNA here is from genome assembly GCA_905404275.2 of Hedya salicella. Classification (NCBI taxonomy): domain Eukaryota; kingdom Metazoa; phylum Arthropoda; class Insecta; order Lepidoptera; family Tortricidae; genus Hedya; species Hedya salicella. The sequence continues at coordinate 4,068,585 of FR990120.1, forward strand.
ACAATTTCTTTCAGCAATGTACTTACGGATAAGGTATTCTTATTAAGTTTAATAACTTTGCTTTGAAATTAAGAATAATTTATTCAAAATAAATATATAACTTCATTGTGTATGGTTATAGTAACATGAATATTGTTTTTTACAGAAACAATGGCAGAATTTAAAGAAAATATAAACAAAATGCACAACCCAAATAGCGTTTGGCAGTACTATTTGAGGTCAACAACGGGTGCAACGGCAAAATGTACTTTATGTTTTAAGATCTTAAAAACATCCAGTGGAAGCACAACTTCTCTGCGAAATCATCTTGCTACGAAACATCTGATTTCTTTAAATCCGAGTACAAGCACATCAGTGTTATCAGAACAACCTAATCACCAGAACACAAATGGACCTCTCGAAAAAAAATCGAGAACGAACGTTTCCATGGAAATGAAAATCTCGCGAATGGTTGCTCTTGATGGACTCCCCTTCAGAGTATTTATTACATCCGAAGATTTAAGAAATTTATTTTTGGATAGCGGACACTGCTTGCCCACTTCCATTAATACAATCAGAAACATAGTAATGCACCAAAGTGAATCTGCTAAGCAAGACATCATACAGGAGCTGAATTCTCTGAAGGAGCAAGGCCATAAGTTCTCCTTATCAGCCGATGAATGGACTTCAACACGAAGTCGCCGTTATGTAAATATTAATGTACACTCTCCATTCCTAAACAGCCAGACCAAATTCGTCAACTTGGGTTTAGCTCGGATAATGGGATCAGCAACTGCATCACAATGTGCTTTGATTCTTAGGGAGCGTTTGGAAACATTCCATTTAAGTTTCGATGACATAGCCGGACTAACAACTGACGCAGCCAGCGTGATGGTTAAACTAGGAAAGGATCTGCCTGTTTACCATCAGTTGTTTATCGCGCATGGCATTCAATTGGCGATACTGGATGTATTGTATAAAAAAAACAGCACACAAAAAGAAGACTACCCTGTAATCGAAAACACGGATTTATGTGTCGAATATGATGACGATGGCGATCTAGACGATGATGGTATTTTTATTTATGTCGAAACAGAAGAAACCGATGTATCTAATATGGATTATAAACCTTTAATTGAAAAAATCCGGAAAACAGTGAAAATATTCAAAAACTCTCCAACAAAAAATGACATGACACTCCAAAAACACGTGATGGAAGCTTTTGGAAAAAATCTGGCTCTTATAATTGATTGCAAGACTCGCTGGAGTTCATTGTGTACAATGTTGGAGAGATTTATTTTATTACGTCCATGCATACAAAAGGCTTTAATAGACATCAAATCTGATATTACTTTTTCAGACGAAGAAGTGACTTTGATTAGTCACATGCATGAAGTTCTAGAAGTATTCAAAGGTTCTTTAGAATTTTTATGCCAACAAGACGCTACATTGATAACAGCAGACACCGTTATCAAATGCATGCTCAAAAAAATAGGTACATACTCAAGCCGATTGAGTAGAGAACTATACCTTTCACTTGAAAGAAGAATGAAAGAACGATACTTGCCGATTCAAGGTGTGCTCAAATATTTAGATGATCCAAATGGATTTTTTAACGAATCGTCAACAGAAAGAATATTTGAACGTACTACACCTGATACTATACAATCAATTGTGATGAATCTGAATTTATCCACACCATTGGCTTCAGACACTATAAATGAAGATGAACCCTCGGTTTCCAATAACAATTTGGATGTACAGCGTACAACTACATTTGCTAGTTTCAAAGAAGAGCTGCAACATGCACTTCAATCATCTAAAACAGCATCGGAATCCCGAGACTCGTCAAGAAGTTCCGGAGAAGAATGTTATCCTAATGTCATTCACATAGAAATGGCATTGTTAGAAAATGGGGCAGGCCGTGGTAAATACCTTACAAACGCATACAACAAGTTGATTACTATTAAACCAACTAGCGTAGAATCAGAGCGCGCTTTTTCAACTGCTGGTTATATATGTAACAAATTCAGATCCAGGCTGAACGATTCCACATTAGACGCCTTGATTATGTTGAGATATTATTTTTTGTCTAAGAGAAATTAAGTTTCGCTTTATTTGTACTGGCAAATACTGTATACATTGTTTGAAGACTGAGACATTTCCCTATACCTATTATATTTTAAGAAAATTATGTACTATTTCGTTGTTTTACAATTACTGACACGAGTAAACAATATTTTTGTATTAAAAAATAAGGAAAAATGGTGTAATATGATTTGATTGTGATAATAATGAAAATCACGCTATTATATTTTGTCACGTACGTACTATCTAGTCGATTGAACCCACAGTGCAAACTTTTTACTATATTATTTCTATTTTACTAATTGTTGAATAGTTTAAGTACTTACTACTTGTTAAATGAAACAAATGATATTTTAAGTGATTGTGTGGTAGTAGTGTTATAAGAAATAATTATTTTAATGATCATTATGTCAATTTCATTCTAGTCGATCAAAGATGTTATTTTAATTTAATCTATATACTGTTCAGAAATATGTATATGTTTATTTAATTTTACTCTAGGTTATTAATTTCAAAAGCAATCGGAATAATCGCTGTTGATACATACACTAAGTACCTACAGGAAATCAATATTTTATAACGATTAAACCTGCAATGATAAACACTAAATTTCTATAAATATTGTCAAAATCTTAATTACTTTTTAATGCTACAATAAAAATTACGTTAGCAAACCTATATATATTTATTTGATTATTCAATTTCACAATAAAAATGTTTTGATTTCAAATGATTTGCTTTATTTATCCGAACATCTGTGTATGCTAATTATTACTTTCAAAACAAAATTTTTGGATTTTATTTGTACACTTGACTTAGAAAATATCCAAAACATATTATAAACCCGAGTTTACTAGCTAATTTAATCATTACACAAAAAAAGTAACTACGAAGGACAGTTTCGAATAAAAACGTTCGAAGTATTCGTTTCTCGGCTTTTGAGTCTGGCTGAAATCCCTATTACGAAGTTCCCATAGACACCTTTTGGCTCCATCATCAGACCCTGGATATCATTTCCGTTCAGAGTACTCGTCAAGACGAAACAAATGAGCCCAAACACGATAGGGTTCCGACATTTTATTACAAAGTTCCTATGGCTACCTTCCGGCTCCATCATCAGACCCTGCATAAAATCTCGGTTCAGAGTACTCGTCAAGACGAAACAAATAAGCCCAAACACGATGGGCTTGCGTCGTCTTATTACGGAGTTCCCATAGACACCTTCCGGCTTCATCATCAGACCCTGGATATCATTTTGGTTCAGAGTACTCGTCAAAACGAAACAAATGAGCCCGAGCACGATGGGGTTCCGACGTTTTCTTACTTCTTACCCATTTGGGCCACGGTACAAAATCTCGTACCTTCCTCCTTGAGGATTCCAACCACGTTTTCGAAGGCCTGATTTATGTCAACAGCATTTGTGGTTTCCACGGCAGCAAAGCGGTCAGTCAGATTTGACTGAAAGGTTTCGGATCCCGGGTGATGAAATCCGACAGATTGTAAACTCTTGTCGTTCACAATTTGACGGTTTCTGATATAAACTATAGATAGATTATAAACTACCCTACTACCCTACTTAAGACCGAGTTGATACACTAATTTAATCATTATATCATTACACAAAAAAAAAATTAAAACTACTTCAGGCAGTTTCGGTTAAAACTCGAAACCGAACTCGGTTTTCGAGTTTAATCGAAAAGTACTCGATTCTCGGTTTTCGAGTCTGGCTGCAATCCCTAACTGACACACTTTCGCATTTATAAATTTTACTAATTTAAATGTGAAGCGTATTCCCAAGATTTCAAGTTCCTAGCGTAATAAGATATTAACTGTCCATACAAATTTTCATCCCCTTTTTCGTCCCTAAAACGGATGAAATTTGACATACATTATAGCCTATGTCCTATTCTGATATATAAGGTACATAACTGGAGAGTTTCATAAATATTCGTCCAGTAGCTTTTGAGATTAAGTGGAACCGTACATACATACTTTCACGTTTATAATATAGTAAGGATACGGAAGTCTGGATTAATATTAGACAGCTTTGTATGGTATACCTGCAGGATGTCCTCGTGACGGATGAGCAGACAGCGGTCGGGCTCCGGCGGCGGCTCCGCGCTCAACAGGGGCAGCAGGAACTGGCCCATGGCGGGGGGCTCCGGTTCCTGCCGATTCGTCAATAGGAATGATGCCAAAATTTTAATAATTAGTCCGCCATGTAGATTAGTAAAAAATATTTGACACGTATTTTTTCTTTTTTTACTTAATCGAAAAATAAAGGCGATACATTGAGTCAAAATGTCGCGTGACGTCACTCCTAGGTACAATTTTTACCTAGGAGTGACGTGACGAGCCCCCACTCTTAAACTTAAATGCGATTTTCTGAGTAGTTTGTAGTTAACCAGTCAGCAGTATTGACTGCATACCACTGCATACCACGCGTACGTCTCTTCGACACTAAGGTATGGATTAATTTTTTGGGGTAATTCCACTGATTGTGAATTGGTATTTCGGTCCCAGAAACAGTGTCCAAGAGCAGTATGTGGGCTGCGGTCTACTGAATCGTGTAAACCTCATTTTATAAATTTTAAAATCTTACGTTTCCTTCCTTATACATTTATGAGATTGCTTTATTTGTAAAATTAAATCCAGACCAATTTACATATTTCTCAAGTCAAAAACAACAAAATAAAATGTTTGCTGCACCTTCAAAAACGGGACTACTATCTAAAAGTGTAATTGGAATGGCCCCGAAAATTTATAATAAACTGCCATGCATAATTAGAGATATCGAAAATATGATAGATTTTAAAAATACTGTAAATAGATACCTAACAAGAAAAGGTTATTATTCTATCAATGAGTATTTAAATGACCTCGAAAATTATTGAATTTAATTATTGATTACAATAATGTATATAAAGAATTTGTAAAATAATAATGTTTCTATTATACTATCATTATTTTGTATGCCCTAGATAGGGTAGAACATAGCTGGACATAATAAATGCACATGTACCACCAAACATAGCTAAACACTAAACATAGCTAAATGTTATGTGTTTACCTATTGTTCACAAATAAATTATTTTGATTTTGAGTTTTTTATTATTTTGAAAAAGCAAAAAATACGTGTCCAATATTTTTTAATTATCAAACTGATGGACACATTAGAATTTTGATTTTCATACCCAATCATCATGCCTATTTTGTCTAGATCGAGACCCCTCATAAAAATATCAATGACATCATTAATTTTCAAGGTTGAGGAAGGTTGTACGAGGTGCTGGTCAAAGATATGGACATACCGGTTCATCTTTGTGCTCGTAACCATTGCACTCCCCTTCTGCGACCCGCTTCGACGACGAGCTGTCAGACGAACCTGGCGACGAACAAAATAATATTAGAATTAATCCATCATCACTCACTTGACCTTATCCCTTGACTTGGACAAGGCCGTCTTTGTATGTGGGCGCCCTGTTGTGGTTGACGTGTGGGGTGGATCTGATATGGTAGGCGTGTTGGGGGGGGGGCTGATGTGGTAGACGTGTGGGGGTTCCTGATGTTGTAGACTTATGGGGAGGGGGTATAAATAACAAAATTAAAGACCTCATTGGACTGTAAAAAAAACGTCGTTTAAGATCTTTTGGGGTCCCCTCGCACGTGTCCAGATTGCACGGTGGGAAAGAGAGGCCTGGACTTGGGAGTCTTATAAGCACTGGCCGTCCTCGTCATCCAAGTCAGCGCCGACGTCCGACGCGTCCGAGACGACTTCCCTACGAGGTATACAGCGACGCCGGGATATCTGAACACAGCTGTACTCACAGGGCTCCTCGAGCTCGGTCCACTGGCCCTCCTTGACATCCGACGCGACTGAGACGACTTCCCCACGAGGTATACAGCGACGCCGGGATATCTGAACACAGCTGTACTCACAGGGCTCCTCGAGCTCGGTCCACTGGCCCTCCTTGACATCCGACGCGACCGAGACGACTTCCCCACGAGGTATACAGCGACGCCGGGATATCTGAACACAGCTGTACTCACAGGGCTCCTCGACCTCGGTCCACTGGCCCTCCTCGTCGTCCGAGTCGGCGCCGACGTCCGACGCGTCCGAAAAGACTTCCCCACGAGGTATACAGCGACCCCGGGATATCTGAACACAGCTGTACTCACAGGGCTCCTCGAGCTCAGTCCACTGGCCCTCCTCGTCGTCCGAGTCGGCGCCGACGTCCGACGCGTCCGAGACGACTTCGACGCGACGTATACGCAACGACGCCGCGCGCCGTACTACCACACCTCGCCGCCGCGATATCTGAGGACAGGAGATACGTTATCATGAAGATTTTCATCAGGAAAACACTGACGTAATCTACTGCGAACAGAAAATCAATAAGCAATTCTCACGTTTTATCAGGAGAGGATTCTCAAATTCTTTGTAACTATTTTTAGTTACGATACTGGTCCCTTCCTGCATTAGCCCCTCCTCCCTCTTCGTCAAGAGTCGTCATGTTGTGACGATGAACCTACGCGGACTCGGTGCCCCCCTTTTCTGTTTCTCTCGTTTTCTTTAATTTGAACCCGTTTAACCTAGCTCCACAGCCGTCATGCCTTACGCACAGTGTTCCTCCCTTTCTTCCAAGTGGCCCCAGATGGCAACCGCGTTTATGCGATTGCGGTCCCACTGAGTAACTAGTTAGAAGTTCGAAAGTCGTATCTTATCGTCTCATTCACACAAAAATAACTAACACTTTTTTTATATAAACCTTGGCAGAAGGGCTTACGATGCGGCACGTTACTGCACATCGATATTTTCTTCGAAGCCCGGACAAGAATGGCTAACACAAGCAGTATTGTGCACTGGGTGTTTGGCCAAGGTAGGTAGTTTTTCTGTGCCTGTATCGAGCCATGAACGTTCAAGGCTTCAGGGTAGGCAGTTTCTCTGTGCCTGTATGGAGCCGTTGTCGTTCAGGGTAGACAGTGCCTTTGTGCCTAAATGGACCGAACGCCACTGAACACGAGAGTGATAGGGACGGGGCTATGTCTGCCTCGGAGTAACATTTCAGGTTTACCCACCTGCCAAGTTCGGAGTCAAGCTCTAAAGACTTATTAAATAAATAAATATTACGGGACAATTTACCAAAATCGGACTAGCCCCATGGTAGGCTCAATAAGGCTTGTGTTATGAGTACTACACGACGATATATTTAATAGATATATTACTTATATACATAGAAAACATCCAAGACTCATGAACAAATATTTATGCTCATCACACAAATATTTGCCCTTACCGGGATTTGAACCCAGGACCTCAGCTTTGCAGGCAACATTACTCCCACTGAGCTAAACCGGTCGTCAAATATTGTATGGGACATGACTGTAGTAGCGATGGGCGACTTTGAACGATTTTAGAAATCGAATAACTAGTTTCTATTTATTTTACCATTTAAATAATAAAATAGTAGTGTACTAATCACCACAGTCGAATGAATGTTCGACTTTCGACTTCAACTGCTCTACGATGTAGCGGCGCTGGCGATGGCGTGGCGTGTCACTTTGACTTCGACTTGAGTCGTTTCGGGCGAGATCGACAATCTCCGGCCAACCGCGGCCGCCGCCCGTTGAGTTTCGACTACATTCGAATGAATCTCGACTATTCGAATAATTCGAATGAACTTAAAAGTCGAATGATTCGACCAGAATCATTCAAAGTCGCCCATCGCTATACTTTGATTTATAATTCAAGACCAAAATTAACGTCAACGGGCGCACTTTCGCTGTGATCACTGCATACTTGATGGCTGACGGACGGGTTCTTTAAGTGAGCGTGCTTTAATCGGACCAAGATTGTTGAGTTTTATTAGTTGATTAAGTTAGTTTTAGTTTATTTAGTTTGTAGTCACAGGTAGTTGCGATGTTGTGCAATATGCGAGCACCACAATTTGTATAAATTGTCACTATCGGTGGGAACCTGTAATTGGTCTCTGTTAACTATATGTAACACCATTGTAATGTTTGTAGCTGTTGGTTCTCCTAATAAATAATAAATAAATACTAAAAATCAGAGTTTAGAATGTAGTAGCTTACCTCCTTCCCCTTGGCGATGGGGCGGCGGCGGGCGCGCTGCGGGCGCTGCGGGCGCCGCGCGCTGCCCGACCACGAGGACGACGAGGAGCCGCTGCCGGTGCCCGACACTCGGTGGCTGTGGCTATGGCTGCTCAACTGTAACAAGCACGAAGAGTCGTTGAAACGATAATCTATATATTATATCCATATTATAAATGTGAAAGTGTGTCTGTCTGTCTGTCTAGCTGTCTGTTGAGCAATCCTTGAAACGATAATCTATCCATACTAACATTATAAATGCGTAAGTGTGTCTGTCTGTCTGTTACCTCTTCACGCTTAAACCGCTGAACCGATTTGGATGAAATTTGGTATGGAGATAGTTTGAGTCCCGGGGAAGGATAGGCTACTTTTTATCCCGGAAGAATACCCTTATTCGCGATAAACGAATTTAAGGCGGACGAAGTCGCGGGCAGAAGCTAGTACTATTCTAAAGTTGTAAAAATGAAATGTTTCTATGTTTGTATGTGTCATTGTGGCTTCATCAGCATACCCCGGAGTTTTCGGGGCATGAATGATTTGCTAAAGAGTAGAGATTAATAGATAGGTTATTCTGACAAAACATCATATTATACCTAATGAATACTTACCTCACTGCGAATTGCAATCTATACTAGTACTTAAGGTTTAGTACCAAGCCTTATGTTAGGAGATAATAATAAAAAAACGTTAATTAATTACCTGCAGTAAATTTAGTACTTGATATGATTTTCGAAATAAATTATTAATATCTTTTCTAAATTTGGAACAGTTAAGCAGCGGCGTCTTGCTTTAAATACCCATTTTAACCCACTGAATGATCTTTCTATGCAGTTGTAATAGGTGCACATTTAAATTTCTTGAATAAAACAAATGTTGCATGATGTGTTTGCGATCACAGTTCTACTTCATCGCCTTGTAACAATTTGTTCATGATGATTAGTGCGCTATGGCCAAAATCCTTATTTAAAACCAACTTCAATTTATTATAAATGTTTTTTCTTCATACACTTAAGTTTAATTTAAAAATATCTCCATAAGTTTTATGAACGATTTTTAAACTATCGCTGATGGACGGGCTACAATACAGAACAAAACATTGTGTTTTAAATATCATAATATATTTTTGTCTCTAATTGATTAATTATACATTAGGCAGAAACCTGCTAGAGTGCACTCTGTTTTTTAACTCGATACCTACTCTTTGGCTTATGTCAATCATTTGTGCTCCGAAAACCCCGGGGGTATGCTCATCACGCAAAATTGGCTAAACGGATTTCAACTATTTTTGGTACATGGGTAGCTGGGTATCTCCAGATGGTTATAGGATACTTTTTATACGACTGAGGTGAGGAAGATGAGAATTTTATTTTGTTTCTCCTTCACAGATGAAGTTGCGGGTAAGTAAACCTACTTAGACATACAGTTTCTTTTTCTCAACATCTCCCAATACCCGAAGGTTGTCTGAGATTGCTGTGTAGCTATAAGACCGCCTTTTGTTTAAGCTCTCCTTGAATGTATTGTTATCTGTACTGTGCTTTTTGAGGTCTGCAATAAAGAGTTATTGTATTGTAAACATCTACCACCCATCAAATGGAATACTTGAATCAGAGGGATTGGAACTGGTATTTTTGTCATACAAAATATGCGAAATAACGATTCGTTTTTTTCGTTCAATTACGAGATTTTCGTATATTTTAATAAAATTCTAGAACTTGAATTGGGTGTTTTGGGATTAATTTCCCTTCTCCTAAATACAGTTTTAAGGCATTCCAGAAATAGCAAATATTGAAGAAAATTTAAAAATTACCCATTCCTCTCCCTGATTTTAACTTCTTCATGCATTTCAGCCTGAAGGTAGGAGCCATGCGCTTGTATTTAGTAGCCTACCTTGGAGTTTGTAGCCGCATACTTTGTTTTGTTCAAATCTAATCTTGTAAGGGCATTTTTTTTTTTATACTATGTATGTATTATTCATGCTCTGCAGCCTAAATGGCTTGATTTGCAAACGGGTATTCCCAAACAAAATAACCAGTTATTTTTCCTTCTTTCCATTCAATTACGAGATTTTGCATATATTTTATCAAAATTCTAGAACTTGAATCAGGCATTTCCAAAGATAGGAATTTCTCTTCTCCTAAATACAGTTTTAAAATCATTTGAGAAATAGTGTGTAGTTTAGAAGAATTATAAATTTAGATCCATGTCATTTATTTATTTACTTAAAGTTATAAAACGAAAGTTTAAGTAAATATCAAAATAAAAGTAACACAGGGACTATCTTACACAAATCAACCAAGTCCGAAACCAAGCAAAGGTTGTACTATGGGTACTAGGCGATGATTTACATAATATATAGATACATTATAATATTTAAATACATAGAAAACATCCAAGACCTAGGAACAAGCATTCATGCTCATCACACAAAAAGTTGCCCTGGCCGGGATTTGAACCCAGGACTGCCAGCTTCATAGGCTGTTGTACCACCCACTGAGCCAAATGTGTCACCGTAGTAGATTGGTGAAGTCCCTAAAAATGTAGATCTAGCCATTGTGTTAGCTTGTTCTCACCAGGTGTTATTTCTGATGAAGGGAAAGATTGTGAATTTGTGGAGCCCTGGGCTGATACTACTTGTTTTTCTGAATTTTTATTTTAAGTTTTTTTAGGGTATTCATTAAACAATATTTTGCCATGCACCAATGTCAAACATGTGAAGCATTGTAATGCCATCAGATTATTCGGCAAAATGATATTTAGGGATAAGAAGTTTGCGATGTGATACTTCGGGAAACAATTTTAGCCAAAACATCAGTAAACCCACAATATTGTCTATTGTTTTCAATGGGGGCTGAGGGCCCTGGGTTGCTGTCCAAATAGCCTATGACTGGTAAAATAAAAGAGTGAGAACCAACTTGTAGAATGAAGTTGACTGGTCCACCACACATGCGTACCATTATTATTATATTCATAAAAGGTATTTAAATATGATTCCTCCCGTTTAACTCTATTTTTATTGAACTAGTAACAAATGTTAGTTTTCCTCTAATGATAAAGTAGCTGTTTACATACAAACATACATACTACTGATGATTACATGTGTCTAATCTGACTCTAATAATATTACAATAAGCTAAAAAAGCACATCAACACAAATAGGCATAGCTGATGAGCTCATAAATTTGTATACAACTAGCCCACATCTACATTTGATAAATATTAATCAGTTTCACACACATATTTGTGTCATAGTAAATGCTTTCATGAACAAAATGCCCTTGTCTAGCCTTGTCACACGTCCAAAATGCACCTAATAAGAGTACTAAAGGTCAATGACATCCTCCCTATAAGTTAAGCATGAAAATCGCGAATGTACGCCAATTTTCAGCGTGGGAACGTCACTTAAAATAATAAAAGGAGAATTAGTCAGCCATTTTTGTTCAGTAGTTGAACTTACCGCGATCTCGAAGAGGGATGGAAAGTCCGGCTGCGGTTCATGGTCTGCCAGGCCTGCCAGCATACCGAGTTCAGCGCTAAGGTTCCCGAGCTGAGCTTCGATCCGGACAGCCCGATCAGCGTCACCCAACTCATCCTTCAGGATATCACCGATCTCTTCTGACACCGACGCCACGGCAGAAGCCACCTCGTCAGGAGGCACTCCTTCCTTCCCCTGTCCATCGCTCCCACCGGCGTGAGGCTCAGCGCCCTCCGAAGTACCCGTGCTCCGATCCGCACATTTTTCCGCGGAAAACATCATTTGCAAACCAAACACCACAACGGTACCGAAAAACGAAACATCTAAAGTCACACTTCCTTATTATAGATCACACGAACAGTGAAGATACAGTGGTTGATGAAGGAAAAACCATTTTTTTCTCAACACTGATTTAGCCCGAACTTTTTGACAATACCAATATGGCGACGATATTTTTAGGAATTTGTGACCAGCCTCTAATGGATTTTATATCATTTTTATCTATGGCAATACAAAAGCCATAATTAACATAAAGAATTTTAATTTATTTTTATAAATTAAATTGCATTATTTAGTTTTAAGACCGACTAATAAAAAATCTATGTTTTATAAGAAATATAATTGATTAATCATTTTCTGGCTCATCTTACTGGTAAGATAACTTTCCATTAGATATTTATCAATGTGTATTTACGATTCATTGAGATTATGTATCTATTAATTATAAAGTATTTATGCAAACAAACCCATTACAATTTCGTTATTTGTGTTTTAACACATATAATATTTACATATGTCATCTCCAACCGGAACTGTCGGCCTTCATGTCAACTTGACACCTGACACTGACGTTTAAAGATTGTGCGCGAACAGCCTCAGCTGGAAATTCACATCTAATTATAAATTTTATATATAAAAAAATGTATTGCAGGTAAAATACCGCAGTGCGATGCACACGGGCACGTGCCACTATAGCTTTAGGGTGAATCCGGCCCGTTTAATTCAATTAGCTTAGTTTCAAAACTCGGAGTCTTTCGTGTGAAACTGGAGCACTTTTTAGGCTAAATTTAGGAGTTAAAGTGTGTTGAAGATACTGAGAAGAGTCTAAATATTGGTAGCTTGAGTGTTTTTGATAAATAAGTTATGGCGGTGCAAAATAAAGTTTTATATGCATTTCGCGGATGGATAGCGTTTGTGGCTTTCATGGATTTGGGAACTGCTGGCCGGTCGTATATCGAGCGGCGGTCGTTCCTCAGTCATAATGTTGACACCGAGCATTTGGATGGTGAGTTTAGTTGATAAATCAGTCAATGTAAATAATAACATTTGTTATCAGGCAGGGACTTGGGACAATTACGGATTCCTGTATTTATTGATTGAGTCAATCAATAAACTTTGTCATATACCATTCCTACAAAAACGTGTTGGTATCCTTCACTGGCAGACTCTTAGCAATAAAAGTTATTGTACATAATTATTCAGAAATGGACAATTACTGCCACTATGTATTTAGTGTGAACAATTTTAACTACATATTCAGTGCGGGTTAAATTGATATATTGCTTATTCATCACTACCTGCCCATTCTGGCTTCTCATGGGTATACTACTTACTTACTCCTATGGCATAGTAACCCAAAATGTGTCTTAGCCCCCGAAACGAGTGCGCCTTTAAACAGCTCCCCAATCCTGGAATGTGTTGGCGTAGCTAAACAACGGGCTGAAATCCTCACAACACCGAGATTGCTCCGAGAAACCTGTGGAGACATCAGGAGGATCCTGCGCTTCTGGACAGAGCTAGGCTGGCTAGACCCCTAGGCAGCAACATTTCTACGCACGATGGCCCGGCTTTTACGGGCTAAGTGCGGAAAAACTGAGCCCATAACCATACCATATATAACAAGTGCATGCCACTGATCCCGATCTTCTGTGATTGCCTTCCACGAGCCAGCTTGAAGGTCTCGTAAATCAGCCTCAACATTGACAGCGCAACGGTATCTGTGGCGGCCAACTGGTTGGCACCCATTTGTTCCGGATGATCAAGCTAAGGAAGTTGATGCACCTTCGTTACCCCGATAATATTCTCACGGGTATACTTCTACCTTTTGTCTCACTCACTTCTTATATGTACATTTTCAATCCCAAAGTTTTCATGTTGTATGCAGCTGCGATCCGTCCTTCTGCCCCTAAAAAATACTGCCATGGCCCGGTGGCAAATTATATGCATCGTTTTTCCTGATTTTGTGTCTGCCTTAGGATGTGTGATCAAAAATAGCTTGCTTAGCAATCATTTCTTTCACTGCAGGAGACTTCACCATTTCACGTATGCTGGGCATGTATTCCGTGCTGAAGGCTCTGGCGCTCATACATTGTACCCTCTACATACATTACAGACCGTAAGTATAAGTATTATTAAAAAGATTTTAAAACTACACTAGCTTCTGCCCGTGACTTTGTCTGCCTCAAATTCATTTATCCTGAATAAGGCTATTTTTCCGGGATAAAAAGTAGCCTATGTCCTTCCCTGGACTCAAACTATCTCCATACCAAATTTCATTCCAATTGGTTCAGCGGTTTAAGCGTGAAGAGGTATCAGACAGACAGACACACTTTCGCATTTATAATATTAGTATGGATTACTTTGAATCTAATTTACCAAATTTTGTAACAAAAATGTTTTGCTTTTATTAAAGCATCTCGATTAGTAGTTTTAAATGTCGCAATATTGTTAAATATTACCTAAAGCATAATTATAAAAATGTATATGTAAATGATAAAAAAACCAATTTTATTGATAAAATGGTATAATATATGGAATACCTGAAGACCTGACGGACTGAGACGCAATTGGAGTCTTGTTCGACATGACTAAGGCTTATGAAAAAGGAAAATATAGTATATTACTTGATAAATTGTATGGGATTGGAGGTATCACTCACAAGTGGTTCGAATCTTACTTAAGCAACCGAAAGCTGTATGTTGATATCAAATACACAAATGAACAATCCAGGGAAATTGGTACCGTTAGGCCTCACCAAAAGCAAGAGATAGGCATAAATTTTATATTTCAGAATAACAAAATAGAATGCGTGCCCACCTTTCCACTTCTCGGTATAACGATCGACTCTCATTTGAATTGGAAGAACCACATACAAAAAATAAAAACCAAACTTAGCCAATTTATTTACGCCCTAAGACAGCTAAAAAAGACCACGGACTTGCGAACTGCTCTTACAGCTTATTATGCTTTTGCCCGAGCATGGCTTTGCTATGCCATAATTTTATGGGGAAATAGCACTAACGCGCACGACTTGTTAATTCTACAGAAGAAATGCATCCTTATTTTAACACATATTGAACAAACTGACAGTTGTAAGAATCACTTTAGAGACCTTGGAATCCTCACTGCATATATATTTTTGAAACATGCAAATTTTTTAAAACGTACCCTGATTTTTACTATAAACTTGGAGATATGCCCCGCCGCTTTGAATCCCGTACTAAAAACAATCTTTTCCATACAACGTCGAAATTAGCCATACATAAAAATGGTCCCTACTCAATGTCAATAAGAATCTATAATAAACTACCTAACTATATAAAAAACGACCCTAATGAGAAAACATTTCTCAAAAACTTAAAATCATTCCTCGTAGCCAAAGCATATTACACAGTTAATGAATACCTCGATTATAATACCAACATGTAACACTTACACACCGCTGAGGAGTTAATAAATCAAGTGTTGACCTGTCTGTCTCCCTTAGGACTCTCGGTCCGTGTAATTATATAAATACTTATTGAAATAAAACAATTTAACAGATTATATCGCGTATATTATCTCATTTTAGTTCCCGACGTTTCGGAAGCTTTCCAGCTTTCCATGGTCACGGGAGTCATATAATCCGTTAAATTGTTTTATTTCAATGAGTAATAATCGCGGAAACAGAAGAAAATATTATATATAAATACTTACTTAAATACTGTTAAATATATATACAAATAACTAAATTAATTGATAATTATTATAAATTTTGTTAATGATATATTATGAATAATTTATTACAATTGACAAATTTCAATGCATGATATTAAATACTGTTATTTTGTTAATTTTAATTCATTAATTTAATTTTCTATTATATTTTTATTGCAGCGACCTCTCGGGGTTGTGTTGAAACATACTAATAGCTGTAAGATCTATTGTACACACAAGGCAATGATTAAATGAAGTATGACCTCTTTTGAAATTGGTTAAAACATTAACAGGGATGATGTAACGAAATGTAATCAAATTACTAATCATGTTGTATAAGAATATTATAAGCAAGGGCTCTCTCAAGATCTTCCTGCCATATTCTGGGGTTGCCACTGCAAAAATGTTCCATGTCCCATGTTCTGAAAAAAAAAGATCAAATCCGTCCAAAGACACAACTCCATTTTTTTTTTTAGAAGTGGCACCTTCTAGTAAATTTTAAAGTCCGTACAAAGAAACAAGTTGAATTTTTAAATTGACTAGTTGGTTCTACTTCGTTCGCGGAGGAGAAAAAAATCATAACCCCCTTTTTTTCTTCGGCATAGTTGGGTAAAAAGTTTCCTATAAGCACCTGGAGATACCTAGCTACCCGTGTTTCGCCAATTTGGCGTGATGAAGCCGCTACGATGCTTACAAACATAAAAAAAACCATTCAGTGGCCTCCAAATAGTCCTTTACAATATTTTTTTTGAAAATATGTTCAACATAAAATTTTTACAACTTTATAATAGTATAGATATTTGAATTTAGTTGCTAGACAAGAGCTTGAAATGTGACTGACTATGTGATGTATGACTTCTCGTGGGTTAGATTGTTTTCCCTATACTTATAAATATAATTTAAAAACATATCGTAATGTGCATGTGTTTTATTTCCAGTGTGGTATCGATGGGCTACTGGTCTTTAGTGCTAACCATCATGCTGTACTTCACCGAAGCATTCTACTACCACTCCACCAACCTCAACTTCTATGTGGTGTTCCCCTGCATACTGAATAGTAAGTCTCTAAAACTAACGGCGACAGAGATGGTGCACTGCGCGCTGCAAGCGCTCTTTCATACCTACAGGTGCTTGTACTCTGGAGGACTCTATTCAAAGTGGTTGCTGGAAAACAACCGTGAGGTTCATACACATTTAGGTTACATTAGCGGTTACTCACGTCAGTGGCGGTCATAAAAGGGGGTCATACGGATCATGACACCCGGCGGCATTCGATCGCGTCCGATTGTTAAAATCAACACGGCGCGCGGCGTTGGCTGGACAGAGCCAGGGGACGCGAAGACAGCCGAGCCCCGCCGTCCGATGCCGCGAGAATAAGGTGTAGATTTAAGATACTATTTAAGACACTATTAACATAGTTAAAGCTCTTGGTTCTCCTTGTAAATAAATAAATTCCATTCAATTGTTACTACTGTATTCAAATGCTATAACTTTAAGGGCCTGCATCGTCATTCGTAAACCACGCCCCAAACGCGGAACCAGCCAATGAGCGTAATTTGTAATAAGGGACGCATTTATTAATAATAATAATAATAACCATTAATATTTTAATATAAAATCACTTTTTACGTCTATTTACGCTTTAAATCCTCCGTCTTTTTGAAATATATTTTAAAAGCAACACAAATGATGACGTACAGTGTAAGTACACAATGTACGAAACAAGAAGACGCAAAAGTCGGATTGGTTGTGAAGGCGACAAAATAGTCTAAGAAATGTTAACGAGGCAACGCGCGAGAGCGGCATCGACACCAGACACAAACGCACGCCCACCACCCCCGCCTGCATCGCCCAGCTCCTCGGCATCGTCGTCGGGAGACGAGTTTGCCACTGCTCCCGACACCAACAGTGAGTCGAGTGACGTCGAGCGCGGGTCGCCGCCCCCGCCGCCACGACCACCAGCGCGACGAGGGCGCCCACCGCTGCCGGCACGCTTGGGGCCTGCGGGGCATCCTGCTGCGCCCACGGCTCCAACTACCGGTGGTGCAGTGCGTCGCATGCGATGGACTCAAGCAATGAACGAGCACTGCATGCGCGCATACTACGGGGCTACAGAGGGGGAAACCCACCTGTCTGCGTACCGGGACAGGATCCTCCTTCTGTTCCAGATCTTCGACACCCACGCTCGTCAGTAATGAGACTGTACATCCCGCGCAAGTGTGGAGGCCGTGGCTTTTTAAATGCCAAGGACCTCCATAACCGCGAGGTGTGCAGTCTCAGGGAGTATTTCTTAAACAATGAGTGTGGGATACATCGCGATGTAGTAGCAGTAGACAAAGGCCTCACCCCTCTATCCTTGGCAAACGAGAACTGGCGCAGACCAACGGTGCTTAGCACTGTAGACCGCAAGGACGTATGGAGGAGTAAAGAGCTACACGGGCGGTTCTACAGGGCCTGATGTAGATCTGTTCGCGTCGGTGAACTGGCTACGTTTCGGCGATCTCTTCGGGGAAACCGAAGGTTTTGCCTGTGCAATAGCGGACAAAGTTATCATGACGATCAACTACCGGAAGTATATCCTGAAGGACGGTACGGTCGACATTTGTCGGGCATGCCGCCGTCCCGGAGAGTCACTCAGGCATATAATTTCCGGTTGTTCTCATCTTGCTAACAGCGAGTACTTGCACAGACATAACCAAGTAGCCAGGATTATTCACCAGCAACTTGCTGTTAAATACGGTCTTGTGGGGTCTGAGGTGCCGTACTATAAGTACGCACCGATGCCAGTTCTTGAAAATGGTCGTGCCACGCTTTAATGGGATCGATCTATCATCACGGACAGAACTATTGTAGCCAATAAGCCTGATATCGTGCTGGTAGATCGATCTAAGCGCCGGGCAATACTCATCGACATCACCATTCCACATGACGAGAACCTCGTGAAGGCTGAGAAGGACAAACTCAGCAAGTACCTCGACTTGGCTCACGAGGTGACCGCCATGTGGGATGTTGATTCGACGATTATTGTCCCGATAGTGGTTTCGGCAAACGGTTTTATAGCGAAGAGTCTCAACGAACATCTTAAGAGACTCTCGCTAGATGGCTGGATCAAGGGTCAGATACAGAAGGCAGTAATCCTGGACACGGCCCGCATTGTCAGGAGCTTCCTCTCTGTGCAGCCCTAACCACCGGTAGCTTGAGCCCTGCCCCGCTGCCGGCGGCACCCTAGGTTAGGTTTTTTATAATGTGTTTATATTTTGTATTTGCTTTTTGTATTTTACTTTTTATATATATATATATTGTAAAAAACCTACCCTAAGATTTTAAATAAATAAGTGAACAATAATAATAATAATAATAATAATAATTGATTTATTTAAAGACAACAGAGTGGTCCAAACAAAATTAGTATTTACTTATTCTAACGGTAGTTCCTTAATAAGGACATTGTATCCTTGTCTGTTGAACGGACCATAGAATTAAGTGCAGTAGAATTAGAGCAATTTATTGTAGTTTGTCTGTACAGGCCGCCATTAAGTAATTTTGATGTTTTTCAAACTATTATGGAATATGTGCTTTTTTAGATATCGCGTACTCGTAAAAAATTACTTATTTGCGGCGATTTCAATGTAAATCTTTTGGAAGCATCAACACTAAGTATTAGATTGTTGATCTAAATCTTTTCGTTTAAGCCACGTATTTATGGAACCTACTAGGGTGACCGATACCAGCGCCACCTGTATTGATAACATTTTCACTGATATTTCTCCTTCTAAACAAAGTATAATCAGTAAATTAGAATCAGATCATTTAGGACAATTAATGGAATTTGAGATATTAAGGGAAAATATAGTGAAAAAACAAATTACTTTTGTACCGGTAACCACAGACCGTGTGGAAAGAATGAAGCAACATTTGTTTCAGGCGCTACCCGTTCTGTCTTCTGAAATGAGTCCTAATCACATGTATGATTCATTCTTTCCAACTTTTATGAAACATTATAAGACAATATTTACTTCCAAATCGGTTGTGGCTGGCGGTGCACCAGTATTTAGCGAATGGGCTACTGCCGACTTACACAAACGTAGACAAGCACTGTATGCCATGTATGAGGAACGGCAGTTTAATACGAGTGATGAATTTAAAGAACATGTAAAGCAATATTCGAAACAATTCAAAATTGATTGTCATATTGCCAAACGTAATTATTTATCCCAGAAAATCAAAAATAGTTCTAATATCATCAAAACCACCTGGAAAGTGATTAATGCGGAGACTGGTAGATCAAGGCACGCAATTAGTGATCTAGAATTAAAAATTGATGGCAAAATTATTTGAAAATTTCTTCACCGATATACCAGTATCCACAACAAAGTGTTTAAATTCATCATCTTCATCTGCCGTTTTGTTGTTAAAAGAAAACGTCCCAGAATGTAGTAAGGACTTTTATTTTGAACATGTCAGTCCTTCAGATGTAGTAAAGGCATTTAAATCAATTAATGTCAAAAAAACCAATGACCTATGGGGGGTCTCAGTCTATGCTGTCAAATCCCTAAAAGAAGTAATAGCGCCTGACTTGGCAGATATATTCAATAACAGTGTTGACTGCGGTGAGTTTCCTGATCTGATGAAACATAGCAAAATAATTCCTTTATTTAAATCAGGTAGTACCTCTGATCCCACTAACTTTAGACCAATATCTGTACTACCTACATTTAGTAAAATTTTTGAAAAGCTAATTCTATATCAATTGTTAAAACATTTTAATTTGATGCATAGTAAGCAATTTGGTTTTACGCGGGGTCGCTCGACATCCAACGCCGGAGTTGAGCTCGTAAAACACATTTTCGATGCTTGGGAGGAACCGCGAGATGCTTTAGGCATCTTCTGTGATTTATCTAAGGCCTTCGATTGCGTTAATCATGAGACACTGATCAGGAAGCTACACCACTACGGAGTTAAAGGATCAGCACTAAATTTATTAGAGTCTTATTTAAATGGTAGAATACAAAGGGTTGACGTGAATGGAAAGCGTTCACCGGGGTCATTAGTCTCTATGGGTGTGCCGCAGGGATCAATATTGGGACCTTTCCTGTGCCTTATCTATATAAATGACTTGCCACACCTCGTAAAGACCCACCATGAGATAGTTTTGTTTGCAGATGATACGTCTCTAATTTTCAAAGTCGTACGAAATCAACGATCCTACAATGACGTAAACAATGCTATCTGTGAAGTACTAAATTGGTTTAATGTAAATAATTTATTGTTGAATGAGAAAAAGACTAAATGTGTTAAGTTTGTCACGAGTAACGTAAACCACGAGCAAGCAAGCGTTATGGGGTAAAGGTGAGGAACTGGAACTAGTTAATAGTACAGTCTTTCTCGGTATAACATTAGATTCTAAGCTCCAATGGGGTCCCCATATTGCTAATCTCTCGAATAGACTGAGTTCTGCAGCTTTTGCAGTAAGTAAGATTCGTCAATTAACACATGTGATAACGGCTCGATTAGTGTATTTCAGTTATTTCCACAGTATTATGTCGTATGGCATCTTACTATGGGGTAGTGCTTCCGACATTAATACTATATTTGTTCTGCAGAAGCGGGCTGTTCGTGCGATGTAGAAAATGAACTGTAGAGATTCACGTAGAGATAAGTTTAAGGACATTAATATAATGTCAGTGCATTGTCAATACATTTATGAGAATATTATGTATGTACATAAAAATATTACCGACTTTAAGAAGAACTGTGATATACATAATATTAATACTAGAAATAAGCATAAGCTCGCAGTGCCTGCTACTAGGCTCCATAAAATAAGGAGATCATTCATCGGTAACTAACTGTGTGAGATTTTATAATAAACTTCCTAGCAGCATAACTGAGTTGTCTATTGGTAAATTCAAAAATATTGTGAAATGAAAATTATTTTCTAAAGCTTATTATAGCACACAAGACTACATGAATGATGAAGCCGCGTGGGATTAATGTAAATAGTAGCGTCATGTAGGTATATGAATAATTATTTTAACGAATACCTAAGGTATTATTATTATATTAATCTTAATTGTTTTATATAATCTGACATTTAGAATTTTATTCTAGACACATTCTAGATTATTTATGTTTTATTGACAATCTTTTTGGGATTTATCTTATTGATTATTTTAATGTTAAAAATGATGATTTTATCAATAATATTACACTTAAGTTAAATGATCTGATTAGGTTTTTCTGGGTTTCCCTAATCCTTGCAGCAAATGTTGGATCATATTGTATTTCTCCCAGCAAACATTCACTCTCATGTAACTGACATTTCGAAAGTGCTTGTAACTAGGCCTACTTGAATAAAGAATATTTTGATTTGATTTGATTTAATAATTAATACACAAGACTGATTTAGTCCTCTGACCCATTCTCCACAACAGAGGACAGTCTAGCTTGTTAGCTATCATGCTTAGGATGCTGTTGCTACTCCCGCGCACCCTGTCTAGCAACGAGGCTGTTTTCTTGCGCCAGACGGCATCAAAGCCGTCTGTGCGCGCCTCGACGAACATGGACGATGCGCTGCAGTAGCGCGGTAGTCTCAACAGCACCCTAAAAGCATTATTGTATTGAATGCGCAAGGCATTGTAAGCCCGTTGAGTATATCTAACCCACAGACTTGACGTGTACAGCGATGTACAGAAAGCTATTATTTATATTATTGCTTGCGCGCATCAAAAAAGAGAAAACTGATACACTACATGCTTGGGGTTTTTTGGCGTAAGCGCTAAAAAGTGTGTAAGAATTATTAGCAATGCAAAATATGATGACAGTTGTATTCCATTGTTCCAAAAGTTGCACATACTCCCATTGCCATGTCTATATATTAAAAATATTTGTACCTTTGTAAAATCTCATCAGCACTATTTCACACAGAGAAACGAAATTACACAAAGACAGACAAGACAAAAAACTATGTATCGTATATGTAAACCCGTATGTAACAAAATGATGTACGGCAAAAATGTATATATTATGTGCATAAAAATCTATAAACATTTGCCGGAGCACCTAAAGTCGCTACAGGGTAATAAATTTAGTCGCAATTGAACAAGCTGGCTTCTTGACAATTGTTTTTATAGTGTTACGGAATATTTGGAATTTAACTGACTGCTTAATTAATAGTATTTATTTATGATTGTTTATGACTATTATTGCCGACATTACTTGATTTTGATAATTGTTGTAAAATTTTTGTATAATTTAATTCTTGCTTGATTATGTAATTTCATGTTTTTTGACTCCGACACATATTTGCACGCTTGCTTGCAAACAAAATACACGGAAATCGAATTGTACCAAACACCTTTTTTGACTGTATTTTGCAAATAAATATATTTGATTTGATTTGATTTGAAGGATGATTTTTTTACATAATTTAGCAGTTTATTAATCTGTTTGTACAAATAAAGACGCGTTTTCGGATAACTTTACTATCGAGGAAATTTTAAGCAAACATGTTTCCTCGTTAGGCGCTGAATAGGTTTATATAGTCAAAAACACATATCTGAAAACCAGCCTGTTTCATATACTTTTAAGATATCTTTTACTTTTCATATATAGTTAGATTTGACAAAAATCTCACAAAAAAAAAGGCTTACTTTTTCGATGCACCCCCTTGAATCCCTTTTGGCAACTAGTAAAATGTGCCTGGCCGCGCTCCGACTCGGCCCATTCTCCTGTGAGAATCGGACTTAAGGCTGAACTGAAATATGTGATATATATATATATTTTTCTTAATTCCAGTTATAACTCTCCTCGGCCTGATATACTTGCCCACAAAACTGAAGCTCTGGGGCACTATACCAGGCACCTCTGGCATGGAGCGGGAGATCGAAGACGAAAACACCCAGATCCTGAGGCAGATGGGCAACTTCAAACGAAGAAAACCGCAGGCCAAGAACAAGTATGTCTGATTGTGGGGCTCGATCTCATAAAGCAGAACCATAAAGTAGGAGTTAATACTCAAAGATGGAAAGAGAAAAACCTGCTTCGGGTCACTTCAAATTGACAACATTTAAAATTTCCAGTGTTATATCTATATGTAGTCAAGGGCACCAATAGGTATACACCACAAAGTTTCAAAAATGTATACAGGTCTTATTATTTGTTAAAATAATAATAAAAATACAATTTTAATACGAATAGGGTTCGATATAAAAATGGCGTACGTGAAGTCCCAATAGGTTTAGGTATAGATACTAAACTAGGTAGGTATAAATTAGTTTTAAGTTACAGGGCACCACCGAAAATCAGCGTCACGGCTTGCCGTGGCATAAAGCTGAGTGGTGACCCCTTCCAGCGTCGTCAATTGTTTTTGGTATTTGTATTTTTTGTTTATGCTGGCGTTGAATAAATATGTTTTCTTTCTTTCTTCGTCCTATTAGGGAAGAAAGGTTTATGTAACTATACATATTTTGGAACTTTGTATGGATATTTATCTTTGCCATTGACTGTACACTGTGACCCCTTACTTGTCACCTACGCTCTTTAACAAATATAAAGCCATAGATCGAGTTAGTACATACATGGAAATCTTAAGCTAATGTTAGTAAACGAAACAACTCGATATAATACATTTCAATTAAATTATATTCTAATAACTACAACATTGTCAAAGAGGGCGATTAGGCTGTCCGTAAATCATGCCACAATTTATTATTTAAAAAGTTTCAGAAAAACTTAAAAACTAGTTCGATTTAGGCTACTCGGTGGCTCCGTTTTGTCGTCTGATCTGTGGGCCTACCATGAGCTGAGTTCACGATCGGCGCTAGCGAGTATCTCGTATCGAGAGTCTGTCCACCTCTCTCGCACGCGCTGATAGTGCGAAAGAGAAAGACCGTCATCGAGCGCTCGATACACGCTCGTGCCGAACTCATGGGAGGCGCACTGGTGTAGGATTCACGTACTGACAATCGAACCTCTGCAAACGTATTTAGGATACCGTTATTGCCGCCCTGTATCCTGCGCATCAGGGATGTACATCGTTTGCGCATTGTGGTATAGAAGCACTCCACTCCTGCCTCCGCGAATACCTGATGTGCTGCAGAAACGAGGCAACCCCATCAGTAGGTGCCCTAAAAGCATCGAGCTTTTAGAATGAGGAACTTCAATATTCGAATGTGGTCATGTTAATTTTTTTATTTTCCGCAATCCTGGTTAAAACAATGAAATGTTGTCAATTTGTACCGTTATGTCATACTAGAGACACCCAGTGATGTAGCTGGCGTAGCGGTCAAGAAACCCTGTGACCCAAGCCGGCACCCTTTTAGATACTCAGACAACAGAATCCCCTGTCAATTTCTGGTTTTGTTATGTAGGAACTTTTTCAGCCCGATCCTATGGGCTAAAGAGAAGCATTGGTATTAAATAACTGACAATGATTTCATTTCTGTCAGTTCTGGTAGCCATTTAC
The DNA here is from genome assembly GCA_905404275.2 of Hedya salicella. Taxonomy (NCBI): domain Eukaryota; kingdom Metazoa; phylum Arthropoda; class Insecta; order Lepidoptera; family Tortricidae; genus Hedya; species Hedya salicella. The sequence goes on from FR990120.1 coordinate 4,093,676, forward strand.
CAAGTTCTTAATTCTATCTTTGTGATAAATACAGAACTTGTGTTTCATTGTTTCCATTTGCTCTACAATTATCCTATATCAATTCTACAGCAGAAAGGCCGCTTCAAACGACTAGTTCGTAAACAAGGATGACTGTTTCTGGACCTAACTTCGAAGGAATGTTAAACGAATTAAAGCGAAAAGTTGAAAAATTGTTTGCATTTAGATTTCGCTTGCAGAAGTCCCTGCTTTAGTAAAGAGATCATAACTTCAGAAGGGTCAGCAGCGAAACTTTTATAACTTTCTATTCCCTGCTTGCCTATTTTAAGGCACCTGAGCAGCGTACAATGCTACTCGTAAACAAAAGCATTGTACGTGGTCACACCAGGACTCGAAAACCGGTACTTCCTGATTACGCATCCTTTCACTAGCGAGTACTGTGACGTACCTACATGTACGCATCGTAGATGGCGCTAAGGTTATAATACCTTTAAAAATAATAATAGGTACAAGGGTCAAAGCGGATAGATAAATTCGATGCGTATGTCACAGTGCTCGCTAGTGAAAGGGAAACACACCTGACGCGTAATCAGGAAGTACCGGGTTCGAGTCCTGGTGTGACCACGTGCGAGAGCAATCGTATTTTTCTTTGCGCTTTGACGTGTATCTACGTCACAATAGATAATATTGTTGTGTTAATTTTTTCGCATTAAAAACACAGAGCCCCAATAAACTTGTGGTTCATATAAAGAGAAGAAAAGCATTGTACGTCATTAACCCTTTGACCGCCAACGACGGCTGTGGCCGACAACTAAAAGTCGTGCCTCTGACGCCACGTCGGCTACAGCCGTCCAAATTTCAATGATCAAAAACTTGGATTACAAGTATTTTTCCATCCCTGTTGATTTTGGAGCTCTTCTTATTTTTTTGCTCTGGCGTCAGTGGCACGGGTAAATTGCTCCGCCGCTTAGCGTTCAAAAGGTCACTGACAATGATTTCATTTTGTTTGGTTCTATCTAGTCATGTAGACTGAAATTTATAATATTGTAAGCTGATGTGTGTGACAGTATGTGTTTAATTATATATCCACTTTTTTACGATATATATATTCTTGGATATCACGAGAATTTTCGACCACATACCATCAAATGATTCTGGTGTCAATTGCTACTCAGTTTCTGAATGTTTTACAATTTCGAGTTTCTGACTCAGGAGTAATGTGATGTGTGTTTGATCCTAGATTTTGATGAATTCTTTAATACCGTTATTATAAGTACCTACCTATGATCTGTTTTGCGGGGTGATGCTGAAATCATAGTGTCATACTGCAAAATAAAACCCGTTCTACACCTTCCGATCCGATCCTAATTATCGGATAAAATCGGATAATGTAGTGTGCAACAGATCCCAATTTTTAGGGCCTGTAGCACAATACACTATCCGATTTTATCCGATGATTAGGATTTGATCGCAAGGTGTAGAACGGGTTTAAGTTCTTCTCGCGAGAAAAATTCTCACTAGATTTGCGGTGTGTTTTTTGATCATAGATTTTGATGAATTCTCGTATAACAGTTTTGTTTTATAATATGTTACTATGAACGATAACATATTGTAAAGTGAGTCTTTTTTTGTCACTGAATGGTTTTCAAGCACTTATTAGCAATATTAATAATAGTATATAGAAAAGACAATGTTTTTGGAAAATTATATAAAAGTAGTTCATATAATATTTAACTATGGATCTATCTAACCGCGTGAAGGAAATTTTCAAAAAATTTCTGTGTTATCACAACAACAGAACGGGGCTTAATCGCGTTGGTAATTCTTCGACGTTTTGGACGTCGCGTTACGTCCATGGTCTTGAAGGAACTGGAGAGGCGAGTATCAACATCTAGCAACGCGGGTTTTTCTATCTACCCGCGCTTGGTGTTGATTATTAGGTTGAACACTAAGGTCGTCAATACACTGATAATGAGTGAAGATCGGGTAAGTGTAAATCAATATTTTTCTAAGTTTATGCTGATAATTACCTCAAAATTAACTAATTAGAATAATTGCAACCGCAACAGCATTGTTACTTTACTGTGACAAGATACTAAAAGTCCAGTTACTTTTCAGCTTATGTTATGAATCATTCAGTTCACCGCGCTTAGGCTATTCTTACATTTGTCAAACCTGTGGTCGCGTGTGCCGTTCCAGTATTGGCTTACATAGCCACAAAAAACGTTGTTTTCCGACATGACACTGTTTCAATAGTCTGTAAAAGACTAAGAGGCCTTTGATTGATCGCTATGAATCTTAAATACAATTTTCCAAAAACATTGAATCACGATAGTCCAATACAGAGTGCCAAGAGAAAAGTCAATCTTCCTACGAAAACAATAGTCGATATACATATACATATATACATTACATACGTGATCGTGGAGCAATAAATTATATATGAAAATGCGCTGTTATATTATATGCCTACCGTTTCACTGAGGCCTCGTCTGTGGTGAGAGTGAGGCGCAAGGGTGTAGCTATAAAGGGGGCACGCCTTCCGCTCGCTACCCGCCAAACCCCCCTTGCCTCCACACCCCGCGCGTCTTGCCGCAGGCAATGACTTAGTTAAGCGGTAGATCTATACATAGGCAAGAACTAATTGATGGTTGCAAACCATATCTCATAAATAGTTGTATTGAATTTTATTCCTGGAAGTATTATGCTTATAGTTGAATCGTTATCTAATGCAATTAGCGTAGATGGTTGTGCGTACGAAGCTAAAGGTCACAGATTTAATCCAGGTCAACTATCCAGGACAGGTCATGACCAGTAATAGGGTATAGGACAGTAGATTTTTTTTTAAATATAAGATCCTGATAAAACAAGCAAATAAAAAGTACGTTAAAAATTTGATTTCGATACCTTACCTATGGCTTGTTTTATGAGTCTTTAAAGTTGGGTAAAATATTAATAACTAATAATAACCATTCAATAACCTATAAAATGTTTTGTAATTTTTGTTATAAAACAGCTTCGATAAACGCAAGTTGTAGATGCAGGACAAATTTCTTCACACTGCACTAACACATCGACGTCTCCGCCGGCGGGGACGCCCACCGCGCGCACAATAGATACCACAAATAGACTCAAGCATAGGACGACATAAAACATACAAACTGACTGACCGTAATAAACATGTAGTGTAGACTGGGCACACTACCGCGGGTCCGTGCGCCCGCGGGCGGCGGCACCCACGCGCTAGGTGCCGAGCACGCTGCGGCGCCCTACCGCTTAGCACAACGATGACGGTCAAAGCAGACATGCTTCCGTACGCATTAGTGGGTCAATTTCAGACCGTTTCAACCGAACTCATTAGTGTCACCGCATTAATGGTGCCTTCTATTACAGATTCGAATAGCATTTTGAGATATTGTGTAGAGGTACAGCGCCTCTAAACAGCAGGTATAGTATCTCATTCGAATCTTTAATAGAAAACACCTAAATGCGGTGACACTAATGAGTGCGGTTAAAACGCTGAAATTGACCCTAAGTCATACTTCTAGACGTATCAGGCTTCGTTTCTGTCCCATTGTTCCTCCAGTTACTATTTTATTTAGTGTTCAATTAAAAAGCGATTTGTTTGCGTTACACAAATAACACAATGCTTTCCTTTAATACAATGTTTTTATTTCGATTTTTAGTTCTTTCGTCCAAACAATAATCCATACCATTTTAATCACTTATTATGAGATGGAAAACATGGTGATCGTTAATTATCACGACAAGAAAACGGGGCTTAATCATATTTAAACACGATTAAGCGCCGTTTTATTGTGTTGTGATAACGATTGAAAGTCGTGCTAGTTTAAATCAATGTTATGGGGGACATTATTTGGGAAATGCAAAAAAATAATAGCGCATTTTCAATTTTAGTAAAGAAAATATAAGCAATAATCTACTCTCAGTAACCATATCAAGTTCTACAAACAAATGTCTAAACCGTACTAGCCACATTTATCGACTGTTATGTTATATGGGTAATATACCACACCAAAAATCCTATAGACTTGACATCAGCGTACACCCGTAAGGGACGGACATAACTGTTATGCAGCTAAATTGAGAACACGTTTAAAAATGGCAGACAGCTTACCACAAACCTACGTGATTTGGGCGGATAATTTTACAAATAATGTTTTGTTTATTTGTTTGCCACAAACTCGGTGGAGCGGTGGAAAAGTGAAACTATGACAAACACAAAAAAATAATATATTTCTCTCTGTCATTCTTCTTGTAATTTGTGTACGACCATCTCGTTCGGTTGTGGTATTATTATTTGGTTATCAAGGCTATAGGATTCTTGGTTTGAGGTAATATAAATATATAGAAGAACCATGAAAATATGGCTGTTGTCTCTGGTTAAAAAAAAATTTAGTCAGCATACCCGACCTTGGAGTATAAAACTAAGGAGAACAATCTCTATATATCCAACTTCGTTCTCAGAGGAGAAAAAAATCATACCTAACCGTCTTTTTTTTCTTCAGCGTAGTCGGGTAAAGCATCCATAACTATTTGTGGGTACCCAGCTACCCGTGTACCAAAAATAGTTAAAATTAGTTGAGCCGATTAAACGCGATTAAGCCACAACACATACAAACGTACAAAAAATCCAAAAAATACATTTTTCGATTCAGTGAAGTTCAAACAATATCTTTTATTTTTTTGGAAATATCTTCTATGTACAGACATTTCATTTTTACAACTTTATAATAGTACTAGCTTCTGCCCGCGACTTCGTCCGCCTTAAATTCGTTTATCGCGGATAAGGGTATTTTCCGGGATAAAAAGTGGCCTATGTCCTTCCCCGGGACTCATACTATCTCCATACCAAATTTCATCCAAATCGGTTCAGCGGTTTAAGCGGGAAGAGGTAACAGACAGACAGCCAGGCAGACAGACACACTTTCGCATTTATAATATTAATATATTAGTAAATATACTATAGTATGGATAGAAGTGTCCGTCAAATGGCGTTAAATTGGTGTTGCCACGTGCCACTGTAGCAAGTGCGTAAAATAAATTACCATAATAATGACAAATAAATCCACAATGATCCAAGAAACAATATTTGGAACACAATAGAATATTTATATCAGAAGAAGAACAAAGGATTGAGTAGCATTTTGATAAAAATGTTTTGTAATTGGGAATGGATGAAAATTTGCAAAAATCTTGAAATGTTGTTGATATTCTCTTCTTATTGTCAGAAAAAAATACACATTTTTCTGTGGCTTAGAAAAAAATAAAAAGGTGTTGGTGAGCCTATATACCTGCCTTATACAGTACGGCAAAGGCACCATTGATATTTTCGATTAAAATGGCTGTAAATGTACTGTTATTCTTGCCGTACCGTTTAAGGCGGGTTTATAGACCGACACCTTTTCATCTTTTTATTTTTTTCTAAGCCACAGAAAAATCTGTAATGTTTTTTCTGACAATAAGGAGGCTTATTCCTACCTATAAACAAAATATGGAAAATGGTAGCACAATAGGAAACAAACTTTGGGACATTTTTTTTTGTCCAACATAGGATCGAAAAAGCTCGTGATTCTAAATGGAAAAAACATAAACTTCACAGAAAATTTGACAATGACAAAAGTGGCATTCTTTTAGAAATGACAGCGACAGTGAACAGCGGGGTTATTGCCTAACGAAATTTTGACACTTGGTATCCGAATCAACTGTCATAGACCATACAAAATCATAACACTTGATTGCGATTGCGAGCGTCAAACGCGTTAGGCAATACGGGGGCGGCTTAAACAGCTTAATAATAATTTATATATTATCAGAGATAGGTCTATGTACACCAAAAACAGTCAGGTCAAAAATGAATTTTCGTGGTTTTTCTATAAATATTTATGGAGACTGAATTTCAACTTCTAATTTGTATGTAAGAGGCAAATCCAGTTTATTTTTACCTATACCATATCGAAACAACAGTAAGGAAATATGAGATTTTCTATGAAAATATTTTTTTGTCTACAGTACTTTATTGACATATACAAAACGGACTATATTTTTTTTCTCATAACCTGGATTCGCCTCTCTTTTTTTCTGTCTTGGTACAGGAGATAAATAAAGCGTAATATTCTCTATACGCATCGGTTTCCGATTCGCTTGTAGGCGCACGATTTTAAACACACCGATGCTTGTAGAGGCCACACATTGACACGAGTAAGAAATTCTGAATACAAAGATTTTATATTATCACAATATTGAAGACATAAACTTCGTTTCTTGCGATATGGGCCAGACGGCTCGTTGATTTACCGTAGGAAATTATATCACAGGTCTTCAATGTTATGACATGCAATAGATCTCTGAAATTGCCAAACCATACTTTCTAAACCAAGGTGTAGTGGGGTTAGTAAAGTCCTGGCTTAGGGGCTTGCTGTTCCTGGGATCTGATAACTTTTTTTACAGCGAAAGCGTTATGAGCGAGTCTTGGCGGTAAATTTGAGGTGCAGTATTTTTGGTGTGATTTATTTTGATCCCTGATATTTATGTTTACTTCAGCGTAGTCGAATAATAAGTATCCTATAATCATCTGCGAATGTCAAGCTACCCGTGTACCAAAAAAGTTGAAATCCGTTAAGTCGTTTTGGCGCGATGAAGCCACAACGAAACATACAAACGTACAACAAATTTAAAATAAAATGTGACCTTCAAATAGTCCATTTCACTTATTTTTAACCGACTTCCAAAAAAGGAGGTTCTCAATTCGTCGGAATGTTTTTTTTACATATCTTCAATGTACAGTCGCCGAATGAAAAGGTTCGTCATTTTTCAACCTTAATTATTATCACATAGAGTCGAAAAGTGACGAACTTTTTCATGGCTCGACTATACAGACGGTTAATTTTTACAATTTATAATAGTATAGAAGTTCCACTCAACCGTGCAAATTGAAATGAATGCCCCTGCACACGTACAGATTCACTACAAATACATCGTGGTTTGAGTTTCCTTTTTCATTTTGTTGGCCCTCGCCAAATAGCTTGTTTGTAAAGCAGATACGATTGCAGTGTAGAATGCACACGATTATAATTACATTTACCAGATATTTCTTATTCGTGTCAAAGTCTAAAATTTGTACTTAAATTAGATATTTTATCTTCCATTCCTACTATAAACTTTGCACAGGAGTATATGAGCAATGAGAACTCAATTTAGTTAGTTCCAAAGTTATTGAATCACTAATATCATTTTCACTATGGAACAAAATGCCTCCCCCATTTTACACGGTGAGCGGAGGCACCCGACTGACCTCTATATATTGTCACTGGACTGCCTCTTGTCAACTTTGTACATATTTGATTATCGCCATTTTGGCGCTGTTAGGTAGATACGAGTGTCCATGGAACTAAAAAAGTGATGTCCGCAAGTCGACATCTGTAACTAATATATCGATCGATCGTTAATACATCTAAGTTTCTGTCTGTAGGTGGGGGTGACTAGAATTACTATTAAAAGTTCATCACACTTAGCAGATTCTATTAAATGCGTTATGTAACTAACAATAGCGTGAAATTACACTAGTAATAAAACGTGCAGAAGCTGACTGCCTAAATAAGTCGACTTAAATAGACCAGCCGGTCTAGCACAACTCTCTGCGACTACTCTTGTCGCGCGACGTAGCCTCACCCGTCTTTCTCGCATTGTATTGAAAGGAAAGAGACAGACAATCTTTATCGCGCGACAGTGTCGCGTATAACAGCTGTGCTAGAGGTGGAGTATCGAATAAGAAGACTGCATTTTAAATATTTAACATTCTATTTTGAATGTCTTAATTATTGGTTTACTAGCTTCTGCCCGCGACTTCGTCCGCCTTAAATTCGTTTATCGCGGATAAGGGTATTTTTCCGGGATAAAAAGTAGCCTATGTCCTTCCCCGGGACTCAAACTATCCCCATACCAAATTTCATCCAAATCGGTTCAGCGGTTTAAGCGTGAAGAGGTAGCAGACAGACAGAGAGACACACTTTGGCATTTATAATATTATAGTATGGATTCAAGTAACAAAAAAAAAATTAACATAATATTAACGTATTTTAATAGAAGATTAATAATTATTTTTATCGATAATATATATATATATCTATATATATATATACTAGCTTCTGCCCGCGACTTCGTCCGCCTTAAATTCGTTTATCGCGGATAAGGGCATTTTTCCGGGATAAAAAGTAGCCTATGTCCTTTCCCGGGACTCAAACTATCTCCATGCCGAATTTCATCCAAATCGGTTCAGCGGTTTAAGCGTGAAGAGGTAACAGACAGACAGACACACTTTCGCATATATAATATTAGTATGGATTTTTATCGATATGAACTCCTTGGAATAAGTACTTTACGTCAAAATTGGGTCACTGGGATGAAACTCACTGTCCGCGCGGGCGCTTTAAATTCGTACACAAAATTAGCTGTCAAATGCATTGGACAGCCTATCCAGTGAAATAATAGAGATTAGTGAGGTACCCTAACAAATTGATTTTTTCTCGTTGTTTTTACCATTTTGTCGGCATAACAGTTTTCTGGTCCTAAATATACTCTGAATCATCCTTGTTGCGAAGATTAACAGTTGTTCCCATTATACTTATATACTCCTGAATAGATAATATGTAATAAGTATTCATAAAAGCAATAAGCTCAAGACGATGTGCTTTCCGTAGTGACTTAAGCATTTAAATTATTTAAATAAGTTAGATTATTGAGATTTTTTGACTGTGTGAAATAACTTAGTTTATCTTTATTGTGTTAATATTATTTTTAGGATTTTTAAATGGCGATGTTGAATAATTAGTTGTGAATATTATTTTAAGTGTTTTTTAAATGGTAATTTTCAATAATTTGTTAGAAATGTCTTAGAAAGTAAATTATTTGGAATTCAAAAAAATAGTTTTTACAAGTCCTACGTTATTATTAGATTTTTGGGATGTTGAATTAATTGTTATTGATTAATTCATTAATTAATTTATTTCGTATTGAAATTCATGTGTCGTTTTTTATCAGACTCGAAAAAAAGGAGGTAGTTCTCAATTCGTTTGTATTTTTATTTTGATGTTTGTGATGCCGGCACCACACTGCGCCATATTCGTTAAACATTTGTTTTGCATCTCTTTTGTTTTCTATGTCAAATGAAAGGGATACAACACGATTGTTCGGCGCATACGGCGCAGTGTGGTGCTAGCCTTATATAGAGTATTTATTTAGAGGAATGTTTTTATTAGTTGCGTACTTATTCTGAATTTCTACCACAGTATTTTTGTAATTCGATCTTAATATTTTTAATTATTGTATTGAGGAATGTTTGGATAAAATTATTTGTAAAATGAATAAATATTCGCACAGTCAAATAATTTGACACTATATTTAGCGATTGGACCACACTACTAGTGCCATATCAAGTTATAGGAATTGTTGAATTTTAAATAAATAAGTTTTGACATAAACCGTGTGTTTTATTTTATTCCTCCCAGTTATAATTGTTTTATTGACGATTTTTAACCATCGAATAAATAGGAGCATACAAATTGGTATAACAAGAAGTTGGAAAACACGCAATTTTGAGGTTATTTTTATGAATGAATAAATCTTAAAATCTCAAAAAGCCTTAAGGATGTTGTAGCCACTTATTTAATATTTCTATACACAGAAATCAAAAGCTTGGACAAGAACAAAATCGAAGCTTTCGAGATGTGGTGTTGGAGAAAGATGTTAAGAATCCCATGGACCGCAATGAGAACAAATGAGTACATTCTGAGAGAACTAAAAATCACCAAACGTCTCTCAACAATCTGCGAGGAGAGGGCTCAGATTCTTTGGACACATAATGCGATCGCCACACCACAGCCTCGAACGTGACATCATACTGGGTCAAGTTGAAGGCAAGCGCGCTAGAGGAAAAGCCTCTGCAAGATGGTCGGATTCCATTAAATGCAGAGGGAGCTCACATAACCCTTGATCGTGTTAAATGGAGGGACATAGTTTTTGGTCACGATCCTCAGGTATGAGGGAACGACGAAAACGATGATACACAGAAACAGTAGGTACCTTCATGCTTTTTGGCCAGTTTGTATAAAATTTTACAGTAAGATTGGTATCTATTTTTTTTTTATTCAGGGTAATTCGTGTACTCGTATCTCTCAGCTTTAAGACACGTCCTGATTACACTCAAAATTATACTAAAAAATTAAATCTTAAAAAGTTAATTTTTTTTAACGGAAACAATTACCAATGAGGCACTAAACTCGACGGTTACAGTGTGACATGTGGGTCGCGTTACTTATTCCTACCGTGTGTAAACAGTAGGAAACATGACATAGATACAAATATAACGTCTTTTTTTTGTTTTCTGAATACTATAACTAAAGCAATCTTGCAATGTAAAACAGTAATCTTGATCAATGATCACGTGTCTAACAAGAAACATTTGTAGGAGTTTAAGATATACCTTAAACAGCAATACGAGCAACCATATGTTTATTTCTAAACGATTAGGTTACCAACCTTAAAGATAAGATCTTAACCCTTAATTCGACAGTGGGCATTAAATTTTTTGGAATCTTTTTGTACTTTTGATTTAACCAAAGTTTTGGCGCTGATTAAATTCAGAGGTTTGAATTGTGTTATTTTTTATATTGTTGTCAGAAGGGCTTCAATGCGTTCTGAAACAAATTCCTTCAGGGTTTAAAAAATATGATAAAAGTAACCTCGTATTTACGGTACATAAATCAAAGACATGATTTTTTTAATACCTTTAATGTTTAATACATCAATTCAAACGATTGGACGGCTTAACTGACATATTCAATACCACGCACTTCTATTTTTTTTCTGTTGTCATGTATAGATGACAGTGGCAGTAAACGGGTTAAGGAATGTTCAAAATATTTATTATTGCTACAATTTTTATTAACAAGTAAATAATAAATAAGTTAGTCCGTGAAAAATACTAAATTCCACACCGCTGCTCAAAATACGCTGACGCACCTTAAACGCAGTGACGTGACGTATGCGTCACGATATTTACGAGTAATCTCCACAAAAAACGGTGACGGTGCGATTACGCGGCTGAGTGTGAGTAAACGAGATGCATAAGTCTCGTCATCGCGTATACGCACCGTTAAAACTTCGGACTGTGAAAAATCGTGACGCAAATTCACTGCGTTTACTGTGCGTCAGTGCATTTTGAGCAGTGTGGCCGATACTTTAAGCGGTCGAGCTATACCTAGTGATTTTACAATTTTAGTACTATACAGGGTGCCCTTGACGAATCCGAAAGATTTAACACGCATTCCTGAGGCCATTAGCAGTAAAAAAAATATATGACCCAAGTTCAGCAATAAACATTTTTGACAATTTTCGTCATAAAAATTTATGTGAATGAATAACTTTCACGTCTCAATGAAGATTATCCCTTTTAAAAACTATTATTTTTCCAAAATGGATGACTTTAGTTAGTGGTAGCTGTCACTTTGATGTCTGTCAATAGCGACACGAAACTCGGCATCATATGTGGCAACGTTGCGATCAAAAGACACTAATGCACTTTAGTAATCATATTTTAATTGCGTTATATATGAGAAAAATACCAATTAAAACGATTAATAATACTTAATAATGTCGACAGTAACCCTTATACATCATTCCGGTTGAAATTTGCCAGACCATGGCACTCTACCATGGTCGCTCCACCAAAAATGCTACCAAATTTACGATCACTGGTTATCACAATAAATAGTTTACTTGGAAATTTATACTATCTTCAAAACTAAGCCGGATTTGACTGGGGTTTTGGTCCTAATGACCTAAAGAATGTGTGGTTAAAATCTTTCGAGTTCCTCGCAGGCACGTCGTATAGGCACAGTCTAGAAATCAATACAGTCATCCGACGAAGCCGTCTAGACAGAGCAATCGTGCGGCATGCAAGGGGCGAGACGCGGGAGGGGCGAGCCCTAGCTGCATAGTGCGTATTAGTTGTAGCTCGGGACATGTCATTGTCATTTAAGCAAACTTCAAAGCGTTTAGGTTCATTTCGTCCACATTCCCATTTCGTTCACATTCCTAGTTCGTCAGCAATCGCATTTCGTCCACAATCAATTCCCAATTCGTCCACTTCCTATTTTGTCAATATTCCCACTTCGTCGATATTCCCAATTCGTCCATATTCAAATTCAAATTGTAATTGCAGGTCACCACCAAACATATGAAATAATAAGAATTGTAATACATTTTCATATTATTTTTGTTTTTATTTACTTCTGATTTTACTTTTCGCGTGTTAGTTAAGCTACGAATGTTAACTAAGAGGGATTGTGGACGAAATGGGAATTTTGACTAAGTGGGAACGTGGACGAAGTGGGAAAAGGACGAAATGGGAATACGGATGAAATGAGAATATTGACGAAGTAGGATTGTGGACGAAATAGGAATGTGAACGATATGGGAATGTGGACGAAATAAACCTAAACGCTTCAAAGGCGTCGGCCAACTGTATGTTTTCTACACTGTAGTATAGATAAGCTACTAGGGTAGCATGAGTCAGTAGTAGTCTGGTACAGGCGCGCATGCGATCTTGACGAAGTCTTCGTACCGGACTGTACCGTTGTTGGACACGTTGGCTTCGCGGAAAATATTATCCACCTGCAATATACCAAGAAAATAGTACGCAAAATGTAGTACTAGAAGGTTGTAACTTCGCCAGCGGAGAAAAAAAATCATAACCCTCTTTTTCTTTGTCGTAGTCGGATAAAAAGGATTCTATAATCGTCTGTGGATGTCCAGCTATCCTTGTACCAAAAATAGTTGAAATCCGTTAAGCCGTTTTGACGTGAAGCCACGACGACATACAAAAAATATTTTTTTTCTACTCGTGTACTATATCTGTGAATAAGAACTCCGCGAATCATACTAAGGCATACTTTTTAGATTGGACCATCACTCTATACTCTATGCTTTATATTATATGCCACTGAACTATAATAGGGAACATGCATGAAATTTTTTCACCGCTTTTCTTAACAAAATATCATAAAAACTATTCCAAAAAGTGAAATGAAAATTAAAATCGGCCAAGAAATACGCATGATATAGGCATTTTAAACTACTAATTAGACAGCGATTTGACAGAGAGGTCCGACATGTACTGTTACGTCACAGTCTACGACGGTCATATAAACTCCATATTAAATTCTGTTTTGCTAGAAAGAGATAGAATGAAATGTTTGATAGCCAATATCTTGGTTATTTTTATAGTTATTCGAAAAATTAATTTTCTCCACTGTTTGTTACATGAATAGGTTTTTAATTAAGCAAAAAGAAAAGATTATGCATATTCTCTATTAAATATTATACAACTCCGCGCAGAACTATAATGAATTTTAAAAAGGAATCCAGTGTTATTGCAAGTATTTGTTTTAGCTGTGTTTCATTTATTGTAGTTTATGGGTTACTCGTAGAAAAATAATTGTATACAATAGTTATACAATTCGCTTTTTAAGTCTCGTTCCTTAATTAGGCCATTCAGCAAGCTTCGAGGCCTAAACGCGGTACTCGACTGGAATAGCATACTGTATTATATAACGATTGCATAAAAGTACTATTTTGATTCAGTGAGTCCTTTGGATCTACCTCCCGGGCCGACAGACCCTCGCCCCAGTTCTGCAGCAGGTTGCGCAGCTGACGGGCCGGGATGACTCCACGCTTGTCGCCATCGCCAGCCTTGAACGCGTTCACAACCTGTACCAATAAATGACATAAAATCCCACAGAGTCAAAATATAGCATTGACCACACCGCTGTTGAAAGACGCACCGTACACACAGTGACTCATGCACGATTTTTACGTATGGGAGGCATGTGCTCGAAAAACGCTGACAGTGCGTTTACTTTAACAAACTGAAAAGCCTTTTTATAGAGCGCCGTCAGACCATTAGCATCTTCTTCACCAAGATATTATCAGTCATTTAAATAAAACATTTTAAAGGATTATGTCGCATATATTATCTTATCTCATTTGAGTTCCCGACATTTCGGAAGCTTCTCAGCTTTCCGTGTTCACGGATTGGCTGAGAAAAGATATATTTTCCTCTGTCAAAGTTACAATTGCAATGCAAACTACCCACTTTGAGAAAACAAATAAAGGTGTACATTATGTACATGCTAGATGGGCCTAATCTGTAAAGACAGTTACACATTTGCTTTTAGGGCTTAATTATTTTATTCCTAAGAATTTACCAGCAGCATTTCACAAAATAAGGCTTACTGAGGGGAAAAGAAACGCTGCAAAGAAAATCTCCCAGACTACCTCATTACTAATTATATTTAAAACTCAAAGACTACTAAACCACTTTAATTTTTTACCACTATGATCTTCGTGATTTTTAAAGTGAATTTAATCACTAAGAATTTATATTCGTGAAATACAAAAATCCAAATAATGAAAAAACTTCAAGACTCCGACCGGATTTGAACCAGTGCCTTGTGCCTTGCCGGCACGCTCTGCCAATTGAGCTACAGAGCCCAGTCAGCTTGTCTTCAAATTTTGTCACTACTTGTTACAAGATCTTTGAATTTTTAACCGGCTTTTCGCGGTCAGCGCACCTGGTGAACATCAATGAAACTAAATGTTCACCCTAACAGAGCGAACTTTACAGTTGCCACATGCTAGCTAGAGATGTCGCTGTAGTGTAAAAATTGATTTTCGATCGATGTTCCTGATTTTTAAAGTGAATTTGTGCCCAGCAAGGCACAAGGCACTGGTTCAAATCCGGTCGGAGTCTAGAAATTTTTTCATTATTTGGATATTTGTATTTCAAAAATACTAAACTACTTTTGAAGAGATAACATATCTATACTATTATAAAGTTGTAAAAATGAAATGTCTGAACATTGAAGATATTTTCAAAAAGAATATTGTTATAGAGTATTTGGAGGTCACTAAAACGAAAAATATTTTTTTGGATTTAATGTATGTTTGTATGTGTCGTTGTGGCTTCATCACACAAAATCGGTTAAACGGATTTCAACTAATTTTGGTACACGGGTAGCTGAGTATCTCCAGATGGTTATAGGATACTTTTTACCCGACTACGCTGAAGAAAAAATGAAGGGTTACTGGGACTTTTTCTCCTCCGCGAACGAAGTTGCGGGCGCCTTCTAGTTTTGTAATATACGCGATATAATCCGTTAAAATTGATATTCAAATGAGTGATAATCCCGGAAACAGAAGAAAATATTAAGACTTTATCAGGTTTCATTAAATATGTCTTTACCTCGGTAGGCAGGTTCTCAGCTCGTGAATGTATGTGCATAACCTCAAGAAAGTCTGCGAAAGACATCTTGCCACCCTTGCCTTTCAAGTAACCTGTAAAAAGCAAATTTACAATACTTAAATAAATATTAGAGGACAGATTTTACACCAACGAACTAGTTCATAGTAAGCTCAATGAGACAATTTAACGGATTATATCGCGTATATTATCTCATTTTAGTTCACGTTTTTTTCAATAATAGCTAGTTTGCACAACTTGTAACTTTGCCAAAGGAAAATATATCTTTTCTCAGTCCACCCGTGACCATGGAAAGCTGAAAACTTCCGAAACGTCGGGAACTAAAATGAGATAATATACGCGAAATAATCTGTTAAATTGTTTTATTTCAATGAGTAATAATCGCGGAAACAGAAGCTCAATGAGGCTTGTGTTATGAGTACCAGACGACAATATCTATACTACTTAATATAAAGTTGTAAAAATGAAATGTCTGTACATTGAGGATATTAAAAAAAAAAGATTGAATTGGACTATTTGGAGATCACTGAATACAAAAAATGGATGTAATTACCCCTCCTCTGTGCCTTTTTTTTTCTAATATTGCGTAATAAGGGATTTCATGCTATAAGACATTATGGCATTATCCCTTCTAGCTTAGTTAATGGAAGAAGAGGCAGAAAGATCAAGATTCACTTATTTAAATATAGTGAGGGACAAATTACGCACTGTGTCATATCAGGAAGCCCAAAGGCCCACAGGGGATAGCAAAGAGTGGAGGTTACTTCATCAACAAGATCATAGCTTTTAATAATAATAATAATAAAAAAAAACCAACCGCTGACAACGTCACACGTGTTTTGATAATAATATTTTGGAAAATCGTTTGCAAATAATTTTATCACCATGTTTGGATTGTTTTACGTGCTTTACAACTAGTGGGCTCATTTGATATATGTATTTTAAATTTCTGGTAAGTATACATTTGAATAAAGCCCCAGAATGAAATTTAACCCGAACTGACAAGAAATGTCGCCTTTGTCAACAACACGGAAAATTTATATCTCGCAACTTATACATGCAAACGAGAAGCAAAACACGTCTAGCGGATACTAGCGCACGCCCACCACCCTCGCCCGCCTCCGCCAGCTCCGCTGCATCACCGTCGAGCGATGAATACGCCACCGCCCCGGACGAAAGCAGTGAGTCGAGCGATGAGCGCGGGCCGCCGCCTCCGCCGCCACGACCGCCTGCGCGACGAGGACGGCCACCGCTGCCGGCACGCTTGGGGCCTGCGGGGCACTCTGCTCCGCCCACGGCTCCCGCTACCGGTGGTATAGTGCGTCGCATGCGATGGTCTCAAGCCAACAACGAGAACGTCATGCGCGCATACTATGGGGCTACAGAGGGGGGAACCCACCTGTCTGCATACCGGGACAGGATGCTCCTCCTGTTCCAGACCTTCGAACCGGCCATCGCCGCATCTGCGCAGCGGCTATCGGATCAAGTGCGCGCCATTCAATGGCGTAAGCTGCTGGACGACGCGACGCTTGATCGACTGCGCCTGGAAGTACTGGCTGCTCGCGCGGCCTCCACATCGTCTCGGAATCCACCTGCTACGTCGCCGGTTCCGGCGCCAGCACTCGACCTGATGCCGGGGGCGTCGCGGGTCGATCCCGACTCTGACGAGGAGCACTGCGCGAGTAGCGTAAGTACCCAGGCCAATGAGCAATTGAGGAGGACTCTGGAAGAGACGATTGAGCGGTATCGATTCGCACCTGACTCTAGGCCGCGATTACCACGCTTGCCCGCGAATAAACGTAACTTGGCGCTAGTGGGAGCCTTGAATGCTTTGCTAGACCCGTATCTGCGGGCTAGCGAAGATCTAGCTGATACCCACTCGATCATGTACTGCGGGGCCATCGCGGCGTGCCGCGTTGCTCGTGTCAAGTTCCCGGACGCTGACCGAGCACCGCGGACTGCCGGTGGTGTCCCCGCCTGGCAAGTACGGATCGAGCGGCGTATCAGCACGTTCAGGACTCTCATTGCAAAGCTAATCTGCTTCAGGGGGGGTAACAACCGCGCTCGTGTCATGCGCTACGTAGCACAGGCCTTTGCGGGGACTGATGTCAGTTCCTGTGATTACATGGCCTGTGTCACAGAGCGCATCGACTTCCTGAAGCAGAAAGTCTATGCGTGGGCAAGCCGTATCCGTCGCTACAGAGAACGTGTGGATCGATTCCAGCAGAATCTCCTCTTCCAGAGCGATCAAAGGAAGGTATACCGAAAGTGGGAGGGAACCGACCAACGTGTGACCGACGGGCGGCTGCCGGATCCTACCGCCATGAGTAATTTCTGGCGTAGTATCTGGTCGGTGCCAGTCGAGCACACAGAGGGCGAGTGGATGAATGTTGTCGAGCGCGAGTGTGAGCCCATCGAAGCCATGGGGGCTGTTACCATCAGCCCCGATGACGTGAGTTGTGCGGCTCGTACGACTCAGAACTGGAAAAGTCCTGGGCCGGACGGGTTGCACAACTTCTGGGTTAAGTGGTTTCGATGCTCACACGAACGACTGGCAACACAATTCCAACAAGCCCTCGAGCTTGGTTCCCTGCCATCTTTCTTAACAACTGGTGTTACCTTCTTGCTCTACAAGTCCGGTAGTACCACGGAAGCGAAAAACTATCGACCCATCACGTGCTTGCCTACGCTGTACAAGCTCCTTACATCTATTTTGAGAGCAAAAATTAACACGCACATTGTTGCGAACAACGTTTTGGCCTTCTCTCAAAATGGATGTAGGGTTGGGTCCCGTGGTACTAAGGAGCTCCTCCTCATTGACACGACCATTTGTCAACAAGTTCGGCGGAGCAGGGGGTCTCTCTCTGCCGCTTGGATTGACTACAAGAAGGCCTATGATTCGGTGCCTCATTCATGGCTCGAGAGAATTTTGGAGCTGTATAAAGTCGATACAGCTCTAAGATCCTTCTTAGGCGCATGTATGAGACAGTGGACCACAGTCCTTTGTCAACCAGGCGGCCGAGACGCCCGCCCTGCTCCGCAGGACTTTATAAGGATTAAGAGGGGTATTTTTCAGGGTGACAGTTTGAGTCCACTGTGGTTCTGCCTAGCCCTGAATCCACTCAGCACTCTGCTGAAGGATTCAGGACTAGGTTGCCGGCTTCGGAGAGGGGGTGAGATCATTTCTCATCTGATGTACATGGACGACCTCAAGCTGTTTGCACCAAAACGACCGGAACTGGTGGAGCTACTGAAAGTTACAGATACTTTCAGTAGCGCCATCAAAATGGAGTTTGGTGTAGACAAGTGTGCGGTCATGCATGTACGGCGGGGGAAAGTTGTAAATTCCACGAATTTAGAGCTTTCCGAGACAATGTCTCTTAGATCTCTCTCCGAAACTGAAACCTACAAATACCTTGGTATGTCACAGGCATTGAGAATTGCGGATGGGGACATTAGGCAGGCAGTGAAGGAGCGCTTTTTCTGTCGCCTGACAAAAGTACTTAACAGTCTTTTGTCGGGTGGCAACAAGGCGCGCGCCTTCAACGCTTGGGTGATGCCCCTGCTCACTTACTCTTTTGGAATACTAAGGTGGACCCAGACTGAACTGGACGCCCTGGATAGGAGGGTCCGTATGCTGCTCACTACACATCGCATGCTACACCCACGCTCGTCAGTAATGAGACTGTACATCCCGCGTAAGTGTGGGGGCCGTGGCTTTTTAAACGCCAAGGACCTCCATAATCGCGAGGTGTGCAGTCTCAGGGAGTATTTCCTAAACAACGAGTGTGGGATACATCGCGATGTAGTGGCAGTAGACAAAGGCCTCACCCCTCTATCCTTGCCAAACGAGAACTGGCGCAGACCAACGGTGCTTAGCACCGTAGACCGCAAAGACGTATGGAAGAGTAAGGAGCTACACGGGCGGTTCTACAAGGCCCTTACAGGACCCGATGTGGATCTACTCGCGTCGGTGAACTGGCTACGTTTCGGCGATCTCTTCGGGGAAACCGAAGGTTTTTCCTGTGCAATTGCGGACGAAGTTATCATGACGAACAACTACCGGAGATATATCCTGAAAGACGGTACGGTCGACATTTGTCGGGCATGCCGCCGTCCCGGAGAGTCATTCAGGCATATCATGTCCGGTTGTTCTCATCTTGCTAACGGCGAGTACTTGCACAGACATAACACCAATTATTCACCAGCAACTTGCTGTTAAATACGATCTTGTGGGGTCTGAGGTGCCATACTATAAGTATGTACCGATGCCAGTTCTCGAAAATGGTCGTGCCACGCTGTATTGGGATCGATCTATCCTCACGGACAGGACTATTGTAGCCAATAAGCCTGATATCGTGCTGGTAGATCGATCTAAGCGCCGAGCAATGCTCGTCGACATTACCATCCCACATGACGAGAACCTCGTGAAGGCCGAGAAGGACAAACTCAGCAAGTACCTTGACTTGGCTCACGAGGTCACCGCCATGTGGGATGTTGATTCGACGATCATTGTGCCAATAGTCGTTTCGGTAAACGGTCTTATAGCGAAGAGTCTCGACGAGCATCTTAAGAGACTCTCGCTAGATGGCTGGATCAAGGGTCAGATACAGAAGCCAGTAATCCTGGACACGGCCCGCATTGTCAGGAGGTTCCTCTCTGTGCAGCCCTAACCACCGGTAGCTTGAGCCCTGCCCCGCTGCCGGCGGCACCCTAGGTTAGGTTTTTTATAATGTGTTTATATTTTGTATTTGCATTTTGTATTTTACTTTTTATATATATATATTGTAAAAAACCTACCTAAGATTGAAAATAAATAAGTGTATAATAATAATGATCTTTATTTCGGACTATACATCCATATTACTGTTAGTAAAAGTACTTATAAAATCTAAGGTTAGTAATTTACTTTACTATTAAAGGATAATTATTTATTACATATCAACTGAATCCCTCGGCATCGGGCACTCCAGCATGTATCTTATTCCAATGCCGAGGTAATGGTGCATTCAGTTTAGCAGCAAAAGTATTCAGAATACTGTTAGCGCTGCCACTCAGCCTTCTCATTAGTGACGCCGTTCGGTTGCGTATTTAAGTTACAAACGTACCTGCTAACTCCTGTATGGTAGGGCTCATGCCTAGCGACCGCATCACCACCGTCAACTCGTCCAGTGAAGTGATCTGCCCTGACCGGGCAAACAGATAGAAGCATTCACGGAATTCTGAAAAATGGACATGGAATGAATAAAAATATTTACTAAAAGAGGAAGAGCATGACACTTTCAGGATTCAACTCATCTTGGGTATATATCATGAGTGTCAGCATGTATGTTTATTTTATTTGGCATTTTCCCATACCTTTATGTGCAGTTATGTTTTTATAAAATTAAAGTATCTAGACTCCAGTATCACTTAAATGTAAAGAGCTTCTTACACCTTGCTGAATTTAGCGTTGTAAATAATTTAGCATAGTGTAATAGCATTCTGTAAGTTTTAAATGCAATTACACTTTCCTAAATTAGATTAGTTTCCAGGTTAGTGGCCTCAACACTAACGCATAAAGAGGAGTCAGGTTCTGGAAGAATAGAAAGATTTTACAGAAGATCCTTGGACTCCAAAAGAGATGATGGCAGATGGAGGACACAGAAACATTCCGAGATTAAGGAGTTGGTGGCCGAACCCAATAATATCGACAAATCTAAATCATATAGACTTTGCTCCAGAGAATGGGGTAAGATTGTGCAGCAGTGTACTTGGGACCACCGATTGGTTGCTGCCCAGTCGGTTGGCCCAGGTACCAGAGGAAGACATGGTAGAGGCAGATCTGTGTCAGCTTTAAGTTAATAATTGGCAGAAAGCTGCACAGAATCGGGATAGGTGGCGAGCTCTCGTTCCCGAGGTAAAGACCCTGTTTGGATTACTGTGCCAAAATAGTAAGTAACATTAGGTTCCTAAACCATTTAGTATGCTAAATTCTGCAGTGTAATAACTTAAGTCATGTTTGTGGGGACACTAAAGTATAATTATCGAATAATGTGTATGTGAATATCAGGCACTTAGCCAATAGTAAGACATAATATATCCTATCCCATAAACCATATTAAAAATAGATAACAGTTTCTATATAAGCTTAATGGATGCTCAGATAACAACAAACGCATAAATTTAGTATATTAGGAAACCTAAAGGGATCTACCGTAACAGGAAGTAGGCAAGTAACGTTATCAACAATGGTTTATCACACTTACCATCTATATCTTGTTCTTTGAAGTAACGAGCCTGAAACAGAAACCATTCACCTTTAATACACAGACAATATCGAGTAATTTTTAATATAGTTAATGTTTCATTACCATTTTGTGAGAAAACGGAAACAAATACAATTAGGAAGTTGGAGAAAGTTTTTCACGGATGATGAACTCGAAACTCTTAATTATACATACGTACTGCACGTCATAACAACAAAACGTCATTGTTTCGAATTTGCCATCTCTTTCTTGCTTGCCAAATAACTTGTTTGCGAGAAAGAATTAGTAACTGACAAATTTTCTGTCAGTATTGCCAGTATAAAAGAAAAACTGATAGTAAAATAAATATAACGTAGGAATTGTTTGAGACAATTTTTTAAGCGTTTAAGAGCCCAAGAACATGAATCACGTTTTTTAGGACGTATTAAAGTTTTTTGGCATCTGTGAACAAAGATGAAGGGCGACCAATCAGCTGACAGCTACGAAAGTCTATTTTTCCATGGTGTAATTATCTAAATTGAGTAAATTATTACATAAAACCTTTTTCAAACACGTATTCAGTGTCTGCAGTGACCGTGACAATGTTATTTTATTTGTAGCAGTAATGGGAAGACAGTTCTGCAGCTGGTGAGTGAGTCGTTTGACTACATGTTCTTGGTAGACAAAACCCACGTATAATTAGCATACTGTCCTTAACCTTCGCGGTTATAATTGTTACATGAATGATTTTACGTATTAGGAAATTCATTTGTTATGATTTTCAGTCATAATCAATTCCATAAAAATAATATTTTACTTTGATTAATGGTAATCATATTAACCCATATGATTATGATATCAGTTTAGGTTGGAAATCACAGTTTTCGTAGTTTGTACATATTTAAGACCCTTATCTAATGATATGTCGTATTTGTCATCATGACTGCTCTACAAATTTAAACAAGGTAGCGTTTCATACACTAATGTTAGTACTACAAACTTTTCGTTTTTATGTCATTGAATTACACTAATATTTTCTATATTGATGACATATTGTAGGCTTCCAGTCCTAAGGTAGTTGTTACTTATACTAAGAATATTACAGACATTACCCTATAACTTATTGCATGTCATACAGCCATAAGACAGCTGTGATAGAGTATTATTTAACTTACAAATTTTCATATTATTGCTACTTAATATTGCTAAGCTACCATCTGGTACCTGGTGTAAATGTTTCAAAAGGAAGGTATATGATTTTAGCTGTCTATGTAGATATGTATGTACTCTCTCTATATAACATATAACAACAACACATCATTTATAAGCAGTCAGTACTTTTCTTAAACAAAACAAATGCAATCTTTTTATCAGATTCAATAAGCACAATGACAAGTAATTAATTGTATTTATACTTAGGATAGAATAGAATAAAGCTTTATTTAGGATCATCATTGGCCTGATGAGTTCATCTATGCAAGATGATACTATAGTGTGTCGGGTGGGAAACACACATCATAAAAATATGACAAAACATACAAGTACTTCATAAGTTTTGTTTGTTTTTACAATGCTATGGTATTAAGTAATGTTTGGCAGTAAAGTAGGGTTCATCTGTGGAAGAATAAAACTTTTTAGAATTGAACTTTATTTGGTTTTGTTTTTATGAATCTCTAGAATAATATCATTTGTGTGATGGTGGTGTATGGGTATTTTGGGTTATATTTAACGTTTTAACCATTATTACTCTGTTCGCAATATTGACCAATTCATAAAAGAAATCAACCTAATTTTGATAACAATTGTAAAAGACTTCTATAATACAACAGAAAATGGCACCACAACTCATATGGATTTCGTCAATATTAGGGGCCGTGTAATGATGGTTAACACACCCAAATATTCACCCACATACCATTGCATTTGACTTGCACTTTTTTTTTGTATATGGATGGCTTAATATATTATAATACATGTCAATTCCTAGTCTAAGAAAGAATATTATGGCAAACTGCTTGATACTATAAAAAATCTATTTTACATTTGTTTCATTTAATATGTCTATACTTTGTAAATATGATGACCTAATTCATAATAAACAAGCATGGACTATTGATACTAGAAATAAACAATATCTCTGCCAAACTATTTACACCAACTTGCTGCAGTGCTTGTAAACAAACGGCACTTAATCCCTTTAGAATGGGAATGTCTTTAATTAAATATACATCTTTATATTATGTAAACTAATGGCATTAGATAGGTATGCTCATAACTTCTTAAGGTCTTAAAATGATTGAATGAAATTATGACAAAAGAGAAGATTTCTTTAAAATGGATGTTTATTGAAATAAAACAATTTAACGGATTATATCGCGTATATTATCTCATTTTAGTTCCCCGTGACCATGTCAGTCCTCCCGTGACCATGGAAAGCTGGAAAGCTTCCGAAACGTCGGGAACTAAAATGAGATAATATACGCGATATAATCCGTTAAATTGTTTTATTTCAATGAGTAATAATCGCGGAAACAGAAGAAAATATTATGGATGTTTATGTTTATTGATATTTGTTTATTGTTGACATTTCATATGGGGTCATCGCAGACTTTCTCGAAGGAATCAATATACATAGTAATGTGATGCACTAGGTGTAACCACACAGCAGCGGAGCGACGCGACGTGACGCGGCAGAATTTGTTTTGTATGAAATTGTATGAGACATAACGCACTACGCGGCCGCGAAACTAGGTGCTTATAGTCTATACTATAATAAAGTTGTAAAAATGAAATGTCTGTACATTGAAGATATTTTCAAAAAAATGTTTGTTATGGACTATTTGGAGGTCACTAAAATGTTTTTTTTTTTATGTATGTTTGTATGTGTCGTTGTGGCTTCACGCAAAATCGGCTAAACGGATTTCAACTATTTTTGGTACACGGATAGCTGGGTATCTTTAGATGGTTATAGGATACTTTTTACCCGATTATGCTGAAGGAAAAAAGAGGGGTTTTGACTTTTTCTCCTCCGCGAACGAAGTTGCGAGCGTCTTCTAGTATCTTATACGATTGGGATGAGCCAATTTTTTTAAAGGCACGGTCCTTCAAAAAAAAAAAAGAGGTTCAGGGATAGGTTTAATAAACCGCTTGCTTTTTTGTGGGATAAGTTATTCGTGTTTTTAATTTGGGCTTTTATTTGCCCCTACGTCAGTCCGTAGTGACGTCATTCCAAATATCTCCAAGGCAATAAAAATACTATATCAATCCAAATGTGAAACGCCTGAAATTAGTATCTTAGAATAGCCTATTTTAACGAAAAAAAAAAACATTGGGATTTTTCCTTGGATCATCCCAATTCCATTCAAATAATATTTTATCGCATCTGCCGCACAGGGACTACTCATGCCGTCTTACCTTTGTTTGCTTTTATTTCATGAAGAGTAGGTATAGTTTGTTCTTTAAGCATTTCAAAGGAGGCAATAACATGACTCCTGTCAATCCGTCCAATCAAGGTAATCTTTTGTATCTGTGGTCCCGCCAGTGGCCGAATGACCCAACTCACGTGAATTATTGTTTACCTTTTACATACCTAAAGGAACAGGTTGGTGTATTGTGTATAATCTGGGGTTAAAAAGTTTGTTAATGTAGTTTTTACTGTCTTTGTTCACTAGTCACTCATCATTAACATGTTTTATTTGTCTATCTTTGTTGATTTTCATTTTTCCCTTTCATTTGATCAGAGGTTAACTGGAAGAGATTCTTTAAAGGGATGAGTTTGACTTTTTACACATTTATTACTTTTCCATCTTTGTAGTATAGTTTATAGGTTTGAAAAAATAATAATTAGTAGTTTATTTATTTTCACAATTTTTAATTTGATGTAGTTATTTGACAAGGCCATTATTGTATTTTTTTCATTATTATTATAATTGTATGCTCTTTAATTTACATTTCCATTTCAAACGCAATGTAAGTTGTTAAATAAATAAATGACATGATTTAAGTACAGTCAAGGGCAAAGATAAGTAAATACCGCAAAACTCATAAATATGTATCCATATCTTATTATCACGACAGTAGAGTTGGTGTGTATATATATTTGAAACTTTTGGTATAAAACAAAGTGTTTACAAACAATCATTATATAATGACATCACTCGTAATGCCCCACGCGCCACGCGCCAACAACCGCATTAAATGACAAAAAACCGGCCAAGTGCGAGTCGAACTCGCGCACCGAGGGTTCCGTACAAAATATACGCTAAAGACGGATGTATCTATAAAAATATAGTGTTAGCAGAGCCCTACTCCAAAGCAAAATGTACGCGGTGTTCGATCATTTTATATTGGTTACTGACACAGACAGACAGACAAAATTATACTGTTTTAGCATTTTTGTTGTTATAGCGGCAATAGAAATACATCATCTGAAATAAAAATCAACAGTCGAGCTATCACGGTTCATGAGATACAGCATGGTGACAGACGGATACACAGACAGACGGACGGACAGCGGAGTCTTACTAAGAAGGTCCCGTTTTACCCTTTAGGTACGGAACCCTAAAAATCACCAAAACTCCTCAAATATAAAATCGACGCCCCCTTAATCATTATTGCACGCGGGCGTTCAAAAAGCTAGCGCCAGACCTGCACAGTCACACTTTGTTTGTAGACCCTAAGGTCCTTTATACTGTGATGTCATTCGTGTATAGCCCTCAAGTCCGTTAGACACATTAATTTAAATGTCCATTCTGTTATCACTAAACCAGACCACGTCTTTGACTAGTACAGACATCGTGTTTATCTTACCTGATAAAATTTCTATGTCATTGATACTGTTGATAACGGACTGTCTGGCACATTGATTATTTTAGATCACTACCCGGTTATTATGTATGTTTGTATTGTACATAGTAAGCAGTTCCAAGTGCAATCAACTTAAAATATATAAGTACAAAGGCGAACTTATCCCTATTAGGGATCTCTTTCAGTCAACTGTTGAGCAAGTGAGTGAAGATATGAGGAAGATTATTATTATTAATTAGAAGGCGCCCGCAACTTCGTTAGCGGAGGAAAAAGTCATAACCCCTCTTTTTTTCTTAAGCGTTGTCGGATAAAAAGTATCCTATAACCATCTCGAGATACCTAGCTACCCGTGTACCAAACATAGTGGAAATCCGTTTAGCCGATTAAGCGTGATGATCCGGAACGACACATACGAAAAATAAAAATATATTTCGGTTCAGTGACCTCCTAATAGTCCGTTACGATATTTTTTTCGAAAATGTCTTCAATGTGCAGACATTTCATTTTTACAACTTTATAATAGTATAGAAGATTTAGTTGAATAATTCTGCCTGTTCCGAAAATCGTGTTTTCCAACATAATAGTTACAGTCAAAAATCATATTTTAATTAGAATTAAACGTCAGTCGTTGAGATTAATCTAAAGAGTGAAATTTCGATGGGTATGCGACTTTGCGTTATTTAGTAGTTTCCTTCATTGAATATAAATGGTTATATTTCTCATATATGCGTACATACATAAAATCACGCCTTTTTCCCATTACGCGATAGGCAGAGACTACCTCCTTCCACTTGCTACGGTCCTGGCATACAACTGCCGCTTCATCAACATTCATTAATCTGTCTATTTCTCGCATCCATCATCTGACATACTTCATCTATTTCATCATTCATTCCTCCCCTTACATTTAACGTTGCAAAGCGGCTCTCCGTAGACCACTCTTCGCTCTCGTTTTTCTCATAAATAAGAAAATTTCCCGTAAAACATTAGTTAGGGGGCATCCACATATTATGTCACAGCGACGGGGGGAAGGAACCAAAAA
Organism: Hedya salicella; assembly: GCA_905404275.2. Lineage (NCBI taxonomy): Eukaryota > Metazoa > Arthropoda > Insecta > Lepidoptera > Tortricidae > Hedya > Hedya salicella. The sequence continues at coordinate 4,121,070 of FR990120.1, forward strand.
GTCTAAACGTAATATCTGGACGGCCTCTTATCCTAAATACCACTATGTTTACAGATAAAACAAAATTGGCTAGGAAAATTGAGCAATTTAAGAGAAAAACGTGACGTATTTGCGTGAAAATCAAGAGATTAGAATGACATTATAACTTTTTTGTTCATTTGTTTTTAAATCTGTCCTGTCGGACCTTGTCGGACACTTATCAGCCCGCCCTCGTATTTTGTCCCGTAACTCAGGAGAGAGAAGGAGTAACAGTCTGACAGAGTTATTTACAAAAATGTTAATAGTCTATAAATAAATATTAAGTCAGGGATTACTCATACGAATTTGCCTTTCCGGCATTTTTGTTATAGTATACGGGTATGCGACCGCGGCTCCCCGAGCTGCTACTGGCTCATACATAGTCTTCCGAGACAGTAGTATCCTTTAACCCTTTCTCCTGTCTAAATTCGTACAATTCCTTTCTTTACCCTGTTATCCTTCCTATTCCCTATTCCCATGCCGATGGATGCGTATCTAGAGGCGAGTCTAGTCGTTTAGCGTGTGCCGAATTGCCCTGGAACTGGTGACCCCAGAATAAGTCTAAACCCTTACCTGGTATGCGGGGCTCTCCTCGGTTCGAATATTTTATCCCTAGTAGCTCGTGGGAACGCAATGAATTTCAATAATTTCAAAAACCATAATGGTGGCGATGTGGTTTGCAACCTATCACGTCTCGGTCCCATCGAGAGCGAAGAGTAGGCTATCGAGAGCCGCTTTGCTACGTTAAATATAAGGGGAGGAATGAATGATGAAATAGATGAAGTATGTCAGATGATGGATGCGAGAAATAGAGAGATTAATGAATGTTGATGAAGCGGCAGTTGTATGCCAGGACCGTAGCAACTGGAAGGAGGTAGTCTCTGCCTACCCCGAAATGGGAAAAAGGAGTGATTTTATGTTTATATGATGTGAATTATTTTGGGACTATTTTTACACAAATCGAACTAGTCCCATAGTAAGCTCAATAAGGCTTGTGTTATGAGTACTAGACGACGATATATTTAATAGAAATATTTACTTAACAAATATTTATGCTCATCACACAAATATTTGCCCCAGGATTTGAACCCAGGACCTTCAGCTTCGCAGGCAACGTTGCTCCCGCTGAGCCAAACCATCCATTTTTCTAACTATGATTTTGTTTGTTCCAGTCTCACTACAGTGCTGAGAGCACTGTAGTACCACCATGGAGGAGCAGGAGCCTTCAGAGAACATATGTTAAGAACAGACATACATAACATTATATCAGAGATCTCTAGTTTCAGTTGAAGTATATTTATTTACTATTACGTTTACAAAGTTTAAATTTTATTCCATTTTTTTTAATTTATAAATATATCAATATAACGTAAGTTACCAAAGATTGTGTATAATATAGCAGCTGTTATTTAGTGTTAAAAATAGTAGATGCTTCTGGGCATATGGAATAGGAAGTTAGAAGATAGAGTTAAAGAAGACAAGGAGAAGATGGCGGCGACTATGGTAGAGACACCACCGCCTCAGCTTATTACGACTATTGAATGGAGTATGATGGATAAGGGAAAGTTTTTCCCTCTGTACACATTAAGCAGTTTTACAGGTAATTTTACATTTATTATTTATTGTGATACAGATACAAAATGTCAAAGCGCAAAGAAAAACACGATTCGCAGGTGGTTTCACCAGGAATCGAACCTAGTACCTTTGAAATACGCGTCTAACGTGTCAACCTGTCCACCAACGAGCACTGCTTTGATCGTTGTATCTATATCACAACAGATAATAATGTGGTGTTAATTTTTCCACATCACACAGTACCACATAATTTGTGTTTCATATAAAATGTACTTATTTCATGAGTTAAAAGCCCAAACAAGACTTATTGCCGTGGGACTGGGACACCCTGTATGGTTCTTTAATCGTTTTTTGTTTTTATGTTTATTAATGTTTTTTTTTCTTTTACAAAATTTTCGTGTTTTTTGTACATTCCAGTACGCTGTGCCCTGTATCCACTGACACTAGTAAAGACACAGATCCAGCTACAGCGCAAGAAAGAAGCGTACAGTGGGGTCACGGACGCCATTACTAAGATATACAGAAACGAGGGCGCCTCCGGACTGTACCGGGGCTTCTGGCTGTCTAGTGTAAGTATACACAAGTATTATAGTGAGTGCGTTTATTTTATTTTATTATTAAAATGATATGAAATTGGATATTATAAAGAATTAGCATTAATGTATTAGCCTTAAATTCATTTATCGCGGATAAGGGTATTTTTCCGGGATAAAAAGTAGCCTATGTCCTTCCCCGGGACTCAAAGGAGATAGCTCCTTACCAAATTTCATCCAAATCGGTTCAGCGGTTGAAGCGTGAAGAGGCAACAGGCAGGCAGACAGACACACTTTCGCATTGATAATATTAATATGGACTATGGGTTAATAACCACCTCCTTTTTAGGGAGTCTGTTAAAAATTGTTACCAAATAAATCATTTTCTTTTTCATTTTTTTATACTCACTCATTATCACTAATTCGGACAATGAAGACGAATCGATTGACGTAAGAATCATCAAAATCGGTCCACGCGTTTGGTCTCTAGAGTGCCAGATAGGATCAATCATACATACATACATACATAGACTGATAAACACATTACCCTCCTTTGCGTTCCGCAGTCGGGTAAAAATAAGTAGTTGGAAGATCGCTAAATCGAAAAAATATTGGCTTTGTTTTTTTTGTATGTGTCGTTATGACTACATCACGCCAAAACGGCTAAACGGATTTCAACTATTTTTGGTACACGGGTAGCCTTTTGTACGATAAGTGTTTCTTTTGTGCAATAAAGATTAAATAAAAAAAAGAGGTTTATGCATTTTTTTCTGGAAGTTGCAGGCACCTTCTAGTGGCTATTATTCTTATGGCACATAGCGATTCACATTATGACCTTAATTTCTTTTTTAGTTTCAGATAATTTCCGGAGTATTCTATATTTCGACGTACGAGGGGGTGCGACACGAATTAGGGAAATATGACGTTAGTCCCAAACTTAAGGTAATTCAGTGTTTTTTTTTAATTTAAATGAATTTCAATTCATTTATTTATCAGATGGTTGAGGCCCAAAAAGTTGGACCATTGTTAGCCGGTAATTAACTATATAAAATGTTTTCAAGCAGAATAAAGACCACGTAATAATATTGCGTTGCGTACGGCGTAATGAAGGCTGACTAGAGTAGCTGGCAAAAGGTAATATTTCAAGTGATGTGATATCTCACTGTGATGTTACGTTTCCAGAAATGTGATATGATATGGCATTACTTTTCTTTTTAGGGTTCCGTACCAAAAATGGTAAATGTCCGACTATTAAAGCGCCACATCTCAAAAACTACTTAGGTATCGTATCTATTTGAAATTTGTATAAACATGGTCAGCCCACATGTATTGTAAAGAAAATATTCAAAAATATATTTTTATTTTCTAAAAAATCGACGAATATGAAGGGGGGGGGGGGGGCAAAAATTAAGTCTAGCTATTAGGTCTAATAGTATATCATATGAAAGGGCTTGATCTGCACATTTTTGATCAATTTTATATTTATTTGTTATTGTGATTCGATTGTTTTATTAAGGAAAATGTGAAAAAAATTCTCCCCCCCCCCTTATCTCTAAAGTTTACCGAACGAAAATTATAACCATGTCTCTAACTAGCTAATTCTTTTTTTAATTTTTAAAAACCTATTTGCACATACCGGTTACATTAAGTTTGCACCTCATTTGTATGCAATGCTGTAGATATAAGGTGCAAACTGAACTCAACCGAAACCGGGTAATGTAATAATGTTAGGGTAAGTGAAAGTTTGTACGGAACCCTCGGTGCGCGAGTCCGACTCGCACCTGGCCGGTTTTTTTATTATTGATAGCCGCCATTTGGCCGCCATCTCACCTGTTGTTAATTGACGATGCGGCTGTGGATGTATCATGCCCGTCTAGAAACAGCCTATTCACTCTTGTACAGTCAAGGAATTTAATTTATATACCATTTCGTACCTTGTCACAGTCAAAATCAATATAAAACGCCGATAGAAATTCCATATCAATGTCACTATGACAAGGTACGAAATGGGACACAAATTAAATTCCTTGACCGTACTTAGCGGAGTAGTGTATCGCGCATGTCTACTTTCGATTTTGTGGTTGTCAATATAGACATCTTTTTCAGTCATTCATAGGCGGTGGCTGTGCTTCGCTGGTGGGCCAGACCATTATCGTACCGTTCGATGTGCTCAGCCAGCACTTGATGGTGCTAGGGCTCGTAAGGGGCCGCGCTGGAGGCAGCAAAAACCCTGTAAGTGATGTGTGTAATATCCTGCCTGCTCTCGATCTTGTTACAGTAGGAATGCTGAATATATGGGTTGAGTCCTGAAGGTATTCAAAACGTCTCAGTATCACACTGATCAAGTTTGCAAAATGACTTGTTTATCTATGTCATTATTACAACATTGAATATGTTTCAGGAAGACTTACTTAACAAAACGTCTAGGTCATGAAATGCAGGAGTAGGCAGAATGTCTCAATTGTATTATAATGAACATGACTGACTGTTCAATGACTTATGACATTAAGAGTCGCCGGTAAGCTCGGTTCTCCATACAAACGTAGTTACGCTCTCATTTTAAAACGATTACCTATTTTGCTCTGAAACTTTGTACCTTAGAATAAGTTGAGGTATATGCAGGCCTGTAAATAGTTTATGTAGCTTCAGATACCATAGAAAAAAAAATACAGCTAATTTAAGTTTTTCATACAACACTTCTTTTTGCTGTATTTCGTTTGTTTTATAAACTGCAGCCATATAAACTAATTACAGGCCTAGATATACCTCATGTCATTGTATATCCAAAGTTCCGTTACAATCCAACACGTAGTTTTAAAATGAGAACGAAACTCCGTTTGTATGCGAAGGTGAAATTTGGCCGAGCTTGCCGGGGACTCTTAAGTTGTTTTACAGCCAAGTCATTCCGTCTACTATGTCTTATAGTAATGAGGGCGTATTTCAGAACCAAGAAATTTTGCTACCTGGACAAATATACAACTAAGGTGCTCTGTTCGCCAAGGCTAAATGCAAGTAAGGCCTTCAGAACCCAACCCGATTTGTATAAAGGGCCATTAAAATAAGAGGCCTGTTAATCTCCATATATATTTTTCACTATTATTCAACTTTGCAAGCGTGACACGGTATTTAAATTTGACGTCGGAGGAGAAAAAAAACATAACCCCTTGCTTTTTCTTCCTATGATTTATTTTCATACTTGAGCATGCAGAGTTTGTTAGAAATAATCCCGAAATGTTTCCCAAACCGCTTCAAAATCAAAACTTGCGTACGAGAGATGTATTTCGTGTAACAAAACCAGTCTCAAAAACCGCTCTATGTAGTAAAAATTGTTATATCATGTCTATTAAAATATATAATCATATACCTCTAGAAATCAGACAGCTACCTTATAAGTTGTTTTTAACAAAGCTGCGCCGTTGGCTTAAGGATAAATGCTTTTACAACATTAAAGAATATTTTGACAATACTAATGTATGAAATGGGCTTGAATTATTATATATATATATTTTTTTTGTATTCTTGACTGTCATATGATTGCTATCTTTTATTATTGTCTGACTGCAATGCTCGCTTGTTATAATAGTTAAGTGTTAATTTTGAATTCGTTGACATACTTAGACATAAGCAATAATTTGTTAACATTTTACTTTTATTTTAATCTTATTCTAATTGACATTTTCATCAGTTATGTGTGTGTAAATTTATAAATTATTTTGGATTTAAAAAGCTTTAAATATTTGCAAGCCAATATAGTGGTGAATTGTGCTGAACTGACAAATTATATCCGCCATCTACAATGTAATTACCATGATTCTAGCAAATAAAAAACTATGACTAATAGTTAAAATCCGTTTAGCCGTTTTGGCGTGATGAAACCACAAACATACAAAAAAATAACGATTCAGTGACCTCGAAATAGTCCGGTTCAATTTTTTTTTTTCAGTATTTTCAATGTACAGACATTTTATTTCTACAACTTTATAATAGTATAGATATGCTTAAAAAGTGCCTCTTTGCATGACAACATGCAGTCAAGGAATTTAATTCCCTCCCCATTTCGTTAAAATGTTGTTAGACATTCGCAATACATTAAGGTCGAAACATTAAGATAAGGGGAACGTGCATCCGCAGTTCACAATAGCACAGGTTGACACAGAAATTGAATGAATCTTTTTGAAATATGCTTCATGTCAATGTAGTTAATCTGTTGCTTAGTTACTAACATGAACATGAAACAATGCAAGCGACATGTCAAAGCAATGTCGTGCTTTAGCTAGCTCTTAAGGTGCGTCCGCTGCATCGAAAATCTAACAAAACATTGTTTGTCTAACATGTTAGCAAAGCTTCCCGTCTGTTGCAACAACGTTTTTGTGAGCCAAAACACTGTTCACGCACAAAAGTCAAAATGAATTCCGACAAAGAAGACGTGTTATCCCAACAACGGTCAAACACGAAATGAACGCTGCACCCCCCTCCGCAGGCGAACGCGGGGAATGTGTTCCATTCGTCGCGGCAAACATGTTTGAGTGTTTTTGCTAACCAAAACATTTAGGCCACGCCCCTTTTATGTTAGAATAACATGTTAGGCGTTAGAAAAACACAAAAACATGTCGCAGCGGACCCGGCTTTAAGGTGACAGTTTGCTGAACGATAAGAACCTTAGATAGGTTGGAAATTAAATTCCTTGACTGTACATGCATATGTGCGTGTCTATGTAGGCCCATACCAAGAAGCACTATCCAAGCATATGCATTGTAATAGTAGATTGTTTGACAAGGGGCTAAAATAAGCCATTGTGACACGAAGTGATTACGACAAATATGTCTGAGTATCATAATGGCTTAAAGTCATGTGTTAAACTCTCTGCTTTTCACTTTGACTGAGAGAAAATAAAAAAGACTTAACATTAAAATTGTATACCTATTTCATGAAAAATTCAAAGTACAGTTTGAGCAATTCTTTATAGTTAAATTGACAGCTTAAGTATTTCCTTTAAAGGAATAATGGGCATAGACAATTTTTACTTTTTTATGTAAAGGGCTGCAATACGATCAGAAATTTTGGCCAATCTGATCAGGTTGGTTTGTTTGTGTTTAATTATTTGTAAGTAATTATTTGTACAATATGTAGCTAGTAGCAAGTTTATTTTTTCAGTTTCATAGAAATTTGTATGGGACTAATATGGCTTTCTTTTAAACCCTATGGGCTAGATGTACTATTTTAGTCCCACTTCGCGAAGCTAATATAACGTACTTTTTGAGCAGGAGAAGTGAGAAAGTAATTTAATTTGGTAAACTATAATAGTCCATAAAATTTTCAGAAAATCAACCCCCTAGGATTAAACCTGGACGCGCGGCTGTCAAGGTCTGCGCTGGCGCGAGAGGTCGCGCTGCGAGTGTACCAGCAGCACGGGGTACTCGGGTACTATCGCGGATACCTCGCTTCGCTCGCCGCCTACGTGCCCAACTCGGCGCTGTGGTGGGCGCTGTACACTGCTTACCAAGGTAAACCCCTCCCACCCCTTCCCACCCGCGTGCCCGCGCCGCCTGCGCCTGCGCAGTGATTAGGTTTACTACTGAAATGAAACTAAAATTGTCTCTTAAATTACTGTTTCATTGACAATTATTCGTAACTAGGTATATAAATAAAACCGGCCAAGTGCGAGTTGCACTCACGCACCGAGGCGCAGTGGAAGCGTGCTGGGCTCATAACCTGAAGAAATAATACAAGCTTTTATGTTAAAATAAGAGAAACTATTTAATAAAAAATAAAAATGCAAAATTGACACGTCACTTTCTGTGCTAGCGCTTACAAAGAGAAGGGGACGAATAACCTTTTGGAAAAAGATGATGAACGTTCCTGCGTGTGACATATTGCTATGCACTCGCGTCAGGCGCACATATTTGCGTACTATATTTCAATAGTTCCTTACAAAATATACGCTACAAACGGCCGTATCTATGAAAATCCAGTATTAGCAGTGCCCTACTCCTAAGAGCAATATGTACGCGGTGTTCTATCATTTTATATTGGTTATTGACATAAAAGACAGGCAGACATAAAATTATTCAATTTTTAGTATTTGTTGCAGCAACAGCAATACATCATCTGTAAAAAAGTCAACTGTCTAATTATCACGGTTCATGAGATACAGCCTCGTGACCACCAAAAACGGAAATAAAATCATGATTGTTGTATGGGAGCCCCCCCTTAAATATTTGTTATATTCTATTTTTAGTATTTAAAATTAAATAAATAAATATAGACAGACAGTCGGACAGCGGAGTCTTTTACACATATTGTAACTTTGACAGAGGAGAATATATCTTTTCGCAGTCAACCCGTGACCATGTAAAGCTGAAAAGCTTCCGAAACGTCGGGATCTCAAATTAGATAATATACGCGATATAATCCGTTAAATTATCTTATTTAAATGAGTAATAATCGCGGGAACAGAAGAAAATACTATTTATGAATATTTTTAGAACTAATCGCTATAAAAAAATGTTTGTTTGTAAACACTTTATTGTACATAAAAACAATAGTCTGTAGTAACTGTCCAGAGAGTGCTATCCTGGCCCTCAAGAATACCGTCCAGTACCAGTAGGAATACACCGGTTTATGGTGTATTCCTAGATCTATCTAAGGCGTTCGACCTTGTATCATATGACATCTTATGGGCCAAGCTACCTAATGAGACGAGTGTACCTAGATAGAAGGGCTGAGCAGTACCTATGCCGGATGTCACATTGATGGAGTCGCCGTCAACAATCTTAGTTACGCTGATGACATGGTGCTGCTCGGCCCTTCAATCGATGCAATGTGGAGGTTGACAAGAATATGCGAAGCGTACGCTGTGGCCCATGGACTCAGGTACGACGTTAAGAAGAGCGAAGTGATGATTCTTAAAGCTGGCAGGAAAACTTATCCGACTGCACCATTAGTGACACTACGATGTCCCTTTAAACTTTGTCACTAAGTTCAAGTACCTGGGTCACTGGGGAACAGACGACCTAAGTGACGATTTGGACATCGAGCGGGAACGTAGGTCGTTGGCTGTCCGATGCAACATGTTGGCCCGCAGGTTTGCGAGACGTACTGTACAAGTAAAGGCTACACTTTTCAAAGCGTACTGCCAGTCGTTTTACACGTGCAGCCTGTGGACCAACTTTACGCAGAGGGCATACAACGGCCTACGTGTTCAATATAATAATGCGTTCCGGGTGTTGATGGGGTTGCCGCGATTTTGTAGTGCCTCTGGTATGTTTGCGAAGGCACAAACTGACAGCTTTGCACTGTCACTGATGCGTCGTCTGCGCGGCAGCCCCGACAGCATTCTGAGCGTATTTGTGGAGCGTGAAAATGGCCCCATGTTCACCCGCTGGCAGAGACTGCATGCAGTCATTGCTTAGTCTTTCTTTTTATGTTGTACACTAGTAATAAGATTTCATTGTTTACTAACCATGTATGTATGGACTGTAGTATGAAATAAATGTTTTTTTTTTAATTGTTTTCTGTAGCCTGTTTTGTGAGGTGCGCAATAAAAAGTTATTGTATTATCGTTTTGTTTTGTCCTTGGAATGGATCGAAATATAACGAGCAGTACTTGGCTTTTCGTTTAACGGCTAATGTAATGTAATTATGCCGTGATTGACTTGTTACAGACGAGTTGTTGAAGATCTGTCCGACGTGGGTCTCCCACCTGCTCATCCAGTGCGTGGCCGGCACGCTGGGCGGCTTCACCACCACCATCCTCACCAACCCGCTGGACATCGTGCGCGCGCGCCTGCAGGTATACCGTCATGCGCATAAGCATTCCACAAGAAAAAACTGTTTGTAGGAACGTACCGGCTATGATAGCTACCTTATCAAATTTAAATTTCAAATGAAAATAGTTTATTCTGTAAGTAGGCCGCAAGGGCAATTTTACAAGTCTGACTCTATGGCATTTCGCAAAAGGAGACCACTGTTGAGAAGAAAACCGAAACAAACTCAAAAGTCAGTCATTTTTTCAAAATAAATCTTCACTATTACAATATTAGTACTCAGGCTATCTTAATTCGAATCTTTATTTCAGCTTTATCAAAAGTTCATTCATGTAAAAAACGTAGAGAAAAATATTTTTTGAAAAACTATAAAAATAACCAAGATAAGATAGATAAAATAAGCAAAACAGAATTTAATATGGAGTTTACATGGTCGTAGTGTACTATGACGTCACAGTACATGTCGGACCTCTCTGTCATCCATGTCTAGTTAGTACTTTATCATGCGTATTTATTGACCGATTTTAATTTCACTTTTTCAATATTTTTAACGGTATTTTGATAATTTGTTAAGGAAAGCGATTTAAAACTTTTCCCCTCACTGGCTCGGCAAACCGTCTTTTATCCTTTAAGTCAAGTGGGTAAAAACGCATTTTATCCACTAGTGGGGAAAGTAATTTGACCGGGAATTATAGAATCCTTTCGCTTGCTCTTGCGCTCTTTACTCTCGCGGGTAAAATACAACTTTGCACTCTTGTATAACTATTGTAAAGCCTCAGAAAATACTGTCTATAGAAGTGAAATTATGAATTACGTACCAAAAATCGTCTATCTAGAATTGCTAGAGGAATCAAAGTAATGGTGTCGCGTAGCCGATATTCTCTTGGAATGCCCTAAAACACTATCTGAATTGGTATACGACATAGAACTTTTCCCAAAGGTAGTTTAGACGTGACTGTACAGAAGTTGCACTGAAAAAGCATGCTTATTTGTATGGCAGGAAATATAACTGTCTGAAAATATGTGCATGTTAAAACAAGCCAAAAAAAAAGAGTTCAACACAATAAATTAAAATTATGCTTCAACTACAAGCGTAGGTTTGAACATTAACTAATTTAAATTTTACCACATATTGTATGAGTTTAGTTACTTAGCCTCAGAAACTGACTTCGAAACGGATTTTCTGCTTGTATAATGTAGATCAGGGGCCCATTTCTCAAAAGCTTGTAACTTGTATAAGCGGAAGTCTCTTTCAAACATGCATGAATTTTTTATCGCTTTTCTTAACTAAATATCAAAACCGTAAATACTATTTCAAAATGTAAAATTAAAATCGGCCAAGAAATACGCATAATATAGGCATTTTAAACTAGTAATTAGACAAAGAGGTCCGATATGCACTGTTACGTCACAGTGCACTCCGGCCATATTAACTCCATATTAAATTCTGTTTTGCAAGAAAGAGATAGACTGAAATGTTTGATGGCTTATATCTTGGTTATTTTTATAGCTATTCGAAACATTATTTGTGTCTACTGTTTGTTACATGAATGAGCTTTTAATAGAGCAAAAATTAAAATTCATGCATATTCCCTATTCATATTGTTAGAGAGAGACTTCTGCTTGTAATATGAAACGGGCTCGTTATGATTTTTTTTAATACTTCCAGGTGAGCTTATTTATGTTGGTTCAATAATTGTGATTATTATTTATTTATTTATTTAAACTTTATTGCACAATACAAGAAAGTACAAAGGGCGGGCTTAATGCCATAAAGGCATTCTCTACCAGTCAACCATTAGGCTAAACAGAGAAATTATTGGTGCGGGATATCGGTATCAGACTTGTACAACATAATTATTACAAGGGCGAGACACCCAAGTTACAAAGTATACAAACTATACATAATACGTAATATATATATATAAACATGATACATGTATACATAGATAAATATACATATATACATACATACAGGTACCTGCTTCTAAGCTACTATGAAGACTCTTAATCTTGAAGATTTCCCAAGAGATGCTTGCGCAACTTACACTTGAAGGAGAATTTACTCTGAGCTTGTCATATACTGAGTGGAAGGGCGTTACAGAGACTAATTGTCTGTACGGTGAAGAAAGAAAGAAAATACATTTATTCGAGGGCATATTTATACAGCAATACAAAAAATAAATTACTAAACTAAGTATGCCCCGAAATGGTCCCACCTCAGCATAATGCTGGCTTCAAAGCCAGCGCTGATCTTCCGGTGAGACCATACATGAAGGAGTTGGACATGGTACCAGAGCGATGCGGAATGGAGAGTTTGAGATTATTCATGACATTTTTTTATTACCCATTTAGGTGGAAGGAGTCGGTACCATGAGAAAAGTATTCAAAGACCTCTGGGCGGAGGAGGGCCTGTGGGGGCTGTACGCGAAGGGGCTGTCGGCGCGGCTGCTGCAGTCCGCCTGTTTCTCCTCCAGCATCATCCTCGGCTACGAGACCATCAAGCGGCTAGCGCTGGCCGACCAGTACCGCGCGCATGTGCGGTGGTAATATACACGAGTACTGAGCTAAACTGGTTTTATTTCACCCTGATATAAGTATATAGAAAGCGATAGGGAATATGTATTACTAGCTTCTGCCCGCGACTTCGTCCGCCTTAAATTCGTTTATCGCAAATAAGGGTAGCCTATGTCCTTCCGCGGGTCTCAAACTATCTCCATACCAAATTTCATCCAAATCGGTTCTGCGGTTTAAGCGTGAAGAGGTAACAGACAGACAGACACACTTTCGCATTTATAATATTAGTATGGATATTTTTTTCAATGATACCAATCGATTCGGTTTCTTAAGACTAAGAATATATATGATACTCATTGCATATTAGATACCAGACACGTTAAAATCGTGATTCAGTCAGGCGTAAGGCCTTACGCTCAATTTGATATTTATACCGTAATTATGAAAAATAGACGCATTGTACATTGTTCAGGATAGCATATTACAAATCTAAATTTAAATGTATCCCGGTCACGGCACCAAACTGTAACGAACCTCCTCTAGTCTATAAGTGTATTTTGATACGTTTATAAAATAACATAGGTGAGTATAATTTGGTATTTATCATTAAAACATGATTCTGACTTGAAATCCTATTTAAATAATTGCAACAACCCATTTCTGTATCAAAAAGTGCTTGTTCTTTGTACTAGAAATTTTAGGGTTATTTACGACAGAATAACACAAGATTTAAATTTTTAGCCCTGTTTTTTCGTCATATTCTTCTTTATTCGTGGAGTTTGATCCCACTTTTAAAACGATTCGCCTTATCCAAATCGCAGTTCACCTATGTTCAACAAAGAACTAGAAACCTATAATTAATACAGCATATTTCTCTGCCCAAACAAATCAGATTTCAGTTTCTAAACATTGCCAAAATAGAAGTTGTGTACTGTACAGCAAGCTATTTTTATTACACTTGATCGTACCTACTAGCTACAATAGCAAGAGTAACCTTGCTTTAGTTGCGTAAACTTTCCAGAAGTTGACCTTGATTTGATGGGAGCGCTATACATTATACACCAGACGTCTGTTGGATAAGATGAACTAATAGTAGATAGTCTTACGTAGTTGTAAAATGACAATCTACATTGCACAAGTAGGTATAATCTGAATGTCATAAAATGGCTTTTTTTTTTTTTCAATCATACTTGCGCAAATCCATTTTGCACAAGCAAACATGTGTGTTAAGACGGCAAAACTGCAAACCGCACAAATGGCTTGCACAAAACGCTAATTGGCACAAACTAGATTTGCACAAATAAGCATGTGTGTTCAGACGGCGAAACAGTGTACCGCACAAATGGCTTGCACAAAACGCTAATTGGCACAATCTAGATTTGCACAAATAAGCATGCGCGTTGAGACGGCCAAAAGCTATACCGCACAAATGGCTTGCACAAAACGCTAATTGGCACAAACTAGATTTGCACAAATAAGCATGTGTGTTAAGACGGCGAAACAGTATACCGCACAAATGGCTTGCACAAAACGCTAATTGACACAATCTAGATTTGCACAAATAAGCATGCGCGTTGAGACGGCCAAAAGCTATACCGCACAAATGGCTTGCACAAAACGCTAACTGGCACAAATAGATTTGCACAAATAAGCATGCACGTTGAGGCGGCAAAACGGTATACCGGACAGCAACGCTAATTGGCACAAACTAGATTTGCAAAAACAAGCATGTGCAATGTCCAATTTTTGGACAAACCGTTTGCGCATGTAAGGCGTTGCGTGTAGCTGGGCTTTAGGGTTCCGTAGCCAAAATTGCGAAAACGGAACCCTTATAGTTTCGTCATGTTCGTCGGTCCGTATGTCACTGGCATTTTACTATCAATTAAATTTGGTGTAAGGGTGCGTTGGGGAAAGACTAAAACTTTACCGAAAATTCTCTTAAAGACGTTGAAATAAAGTTCATCTTTCCAACTTCTCACTACTTCCGTCACACCCGCGGTTGTATGTGTCTTGTATAAGCCGCTATTTAGTTAAGTAGTTAAATAACAAAAATAAATATTTCTAGGGGGACACTCCATACATGTAACAGAAGCACATATTTCGACGGCTATATTAAAAACACTTTTTCACTTCTCCTGCTCAAAAAGTACGTCATATTAGCTTCGCGATGCGAGATTAAAATAGTACATTTAGCCCCTAGGGTTTAAAAGAAATCCATATAATTGATATACATGTTATTTTATTTTCTCGCAGTCGAAGTGAAAAGCAGAGTGTTTAACATGGCTAAAAGCCATTATGACACTCAGACATATTTGTCCTCCCTCACTTTGTGAGTTCGTCCAAATAATCACTTCGTGTCAATGGCTTATTTAAGCCCCTTGTCAAACAATCTACTATTTTTTTAAACTAAATACTTCCACTTTAAACCGTATGTTCAAATCATAAATAAAATAACAAACGTACGAGTACTTAACAGTTAATAAATACTTTTAACGAAAATTATTTTCATCATGACCGGATATACCGTTTTTGAGATGATACGAAATACTGCGTTTCGTAACAAAAGGACGTATGTGCCATTAGGATATGCTCTTGTGCTGGTGCACTTTTTCACATCGTTTTTTTTTTAGTAACGGCTACGGAACCCTGAGAAGGTATGCTCCGACTCCAATATGGCTCATGAATAATTAAGTGATCGACCGAAACCGATTTTTTCAGACATGTGGAATAAATTGTCAAATAAAATAGCAGTTACCGGTAATACTAGAAACAAAATGGGTTCGTATCGAACGAATAAAACTATTTAGGTAAGTCCGAATCGGACTCGCGCACCGAGGGTTCTAAATGTAGGTACCACCACCACACAATGCCCATATTTTACACCTTCCGTCCTCGGCTGAACCCATTCTTAAGAACAATGGGTTTACCATACCTACATTCGGATAGAACAGATAGACAAATACAAAATCATCTTTTAAAGGCTTCTGTTTTTAGCAACTGATGCACGGAATACTATATATCGGCACTAGTGGAGAAGAAGCAAGATACATTGCCGTTTTTAAATACATCAAGGACAGCAACACTTTCCAAATACCGTCAATCTCAGGGGTTACTTCAATCTAGTAGTTGGTATCGTGTCGTCCCGCTCGATCTCGTGTTAAACGGTTTTTGAGTGAGCGGGACAGCGCCATACGAACTTCGAATTTCGGAGTAGCCACTCTCGGCCTTGTCTCGAATCGCGCCAAAGTATATAGTACCAGCATAACAATTAATGTAGTACCAATACTTATACCGTTAATTTACGCTTTATACTGTTTACTCGTCACATAACTGAGCCGGTGATCTGCGAAATACGGCTAGTTCTATAAATGCTGCATCAACCAAAATCAATCAGGAATAACGCCATCCGACAGTACAAAAGTATAAGTGTCGGCTAGGCCTGAACAAAACTTCGGTCAGGCTAGTAAGAATAAACAGACTTTGCTATACCGTCGGAATCGCGAAAAAATCAAGTATCAGGCTGAATCAACTTTTAAGGTACCCCCCAATTTTCGACTGACTCACTATGTCACATGGTAGAAAGCAACAAATGTTTTTAATGTGGCCAATATATTGAATTAAATCAGACAATTGAGCTTATTCTCTAGTTTGCAATTTAAAAAAATGTACTATGGTTTGTAAATATATCAAGTAACGCAGGAGACGATGTTGTCACCGGGTTTTGAATGAAAAACGTGCTTTATCCACTGCGTTACCTGTTCTTACAAAATTCTAGAATTCGTTTGTGATTTGAAATCCGAAAATGTGTTTATCTAATTATAACATGTGTAAATAATTAATATCAGTTTCACATATTCTAATAAGTTTTTATTAGATTATAGAAAAGGAGTATCTTAAAAGTTGATTCACCTATGTCTAATAATGCAATGCCTTTAGGTGTTATGTTAGTTTATAATATAAGTTACCTTCTTGGACTTAAGACAACCATCTGTATACTATACTAATGAGAGCAATAAAGAACTATCCTACCTACTTAGGTAGCATTATAATAATTATATTATGTCCTTAAAACAGAAGATATTTACAAATCTTCGCGCCACAGTTAAAAGATTACAAAACATGATGATTTTACAACATTTTTATTCTCTAAGTTATCAAATGTTATATTTATGTTAAATTCGCTCCAGTTTCGTCTAAGCGTGTTTGTTGATGTGTGTTGTGAAAATAAACGGGGTCGCCTGCTTAACTACGAGATCAAAATAAAACCGTTGCTATGTAAGCATGACCACAAAAGTACTACGTCGTATTTTGGTCTAATTTCTTTATCTAATGTAATGGTATGACGTCAAATTTGACCGTGGGCAAGCCAAAATAAAATCGACTTATGTTTTCTTCAAGAAGGCGAGTGTGGTTATTAGAAGATCACACGAGTGTTATAATGCTTAATTATGTACAGGTGAATACACTATTTTATAAACCTGAAATCTAAGAAGCGGTCATCCAAGGAGGGGGAGACGGAACTCGTTCAAAAAGAGTCCAAGAGAGGCCCGATGCGACAAGGATGTCATCATTAAGGTTGAGAGGAAAAAGAAGCCAGCTTGCCGGAATCAGTGCGGTTCCGCACCGACTGGACCCTAACACTTGCTGCGTCCTAATGTACCAACGACGCTGTTGTATGTGTCCCGTCTGCATATCTCTACGAAGACAGAGGAGATTGTAGAGTATGTGCGTGTGAAGACCGGATTCATCCTGAGAGTCGTGAAGTTGGAGTCTCGCCACAACGTGCATTTTAATTCCTTCGTGGTGAGAGTTCCAGACATACTCGCGGCCTATACAAAGGAAGAATTATGGTCGAAAGGTGTTGTTGAACACGAATACATTGCTGTTAAAAATGCGACCTATCTTTAGTTTCTTGTTACGGTTATATTTAATATGTATGTTAGTCTATCAGGTATTAATGGGCCATGTTGCCTCAATTACCTGTTGTTAAATCCATTAATCATGAAGTCATATGCATATTAAATCCACTTTCATGTGTTTCATTCATAATCGACCATTCAAATTCAAAACTTTATTCTTCAAGTAGGCTTCATGTGCACTTACATGTCTGATTCTGATTTTACAATAAACAGAAAAAGTTTTACAATGTAAGTGGGTACCTCCGTAATGACATTATTGTTAACCACAATATTAATGCAACAGACCAATTCCTGGGCACAATTTACAGTACATGTATATTGTCTGCCATTGAACCCGGAACCATATTTACCGGGAGACAACCCCGCCCCCTCGGCCCGGGTCTGTACTGTAAAGTTGTACGTCATCTCATAACTAAACTAATTCATAATAACATGCAGATAGAGAGACGTAGATAAAATAGACCAATGGCTTGAAAGGTGGAGGATCAAAGCCAGTGTTACTAAATCAGTGCAAATAACTTTGACCCTCCGTAAAGGTGATTCTCCACCGGTGTCAATGCAAGGAGAACTACTCCCAAGTGAAACATCTGTAAAGTACCTAGGTCTCCACCTTGATAGAAGATTAACGTGGTAAAATCATATAAGAATGAAAAGAAAGGAAGCGGATATCAAATGTAAGAATCTACAATGGCTCATAGAAAAAAGGTCGACGCTGACACTCAACAACAAAACTGCTGATATACAAAGCTATAATAAAACCAGTATGGAAATATGAAATCCAGTTGTGGGGATCAGCCAGCAACTCCAACTTGGAAATACTACAATGATTCCAAAATGAAATATTGGGACAAATTACATGTGCCCCACGGTTTACAAGAAATAATGAGCTACACGAGTACACGGAACTACCTACCATAAAGCAAGAAGTGAATGAGTACTGCAGTAACTACAAGAACAGGTTACGAAAGCACTCCAATGAACTGGAGAGACCTGTTAAACGAAAACGATTACACACCAAGACTAAAAAGATGGCAGATACTAGAGCTGGATCAAAGACCAAGCACCATATATAATGGTGATGGTGTTCAATGGCACCCACCCATAGAAAATTCAAAATATCCTCAAAACTATCTGATTATGGCCTGAATGGCCGATTGCAGATCAAATTTTAACAAAATAATAATAATCATAATAATAATAATAACATGCAGTAATGAGAATGTTTCTGTTTAGCATTGCAATGCAAACCTGGTATTTACATATGGTTTTTGAACACATTAAAGAGGATTCACTATGTGGGTAGGTACACGACTACTGTCACAATAAACCAAGACGTTATCGCGGACTAAGCAAATGAATTCATAAATCGAATACAGAATTCCGCAGAGTAACGCCTGAATCTGACAATTAATTATGATTTACAGCTGACTAAAGATCATTGACCTTTAGTCAGGCGACTTCTGGCGTCGTCTGGCGATCGGAAAGAATTAAATATCGAATATGGAACCGCATAATTTAACTCTCTTGAACCTTTGACCCTTATTCATCAGACGATTTCAAATGGGTTAATTAAATAGTATAACGACCAACTTAAGAAGAGCTGCCAGTTGTACTAAGATGTTGAGTATGAGAGACCAATTTTATTTGGTTACGTAAATTATATAGTAATAACGTTTTACCAACCAACTTACGAAAAGCTGCTAGTTTTACTAAGCTGTTTGGTGTAAGAGATCTAGTTTGATCGGCTAGGTACTTATTAATATTTTCACTGATAGGTTATTACACTCATTATCATCGGATGTTGTCACGCGATATCTGGCCTTGAGTTTAAGACTAGTTTTGCTTTTGACTTTCCTCGTTTAATCTTGTTTCTTTTTTGCTTCCACGGTTATAATTACTCTCTTTATTTATTTTTTATCTTAGGTTGGCACTACTTAATGTGGTGTGGTACTCGCAAAAATAAATATATCTAAGAGAAAAATACTGTCGGAATTAATAAATACATTTTAGTAATCAAAATGAGGGTTATGCGTATCATTGTCTCTCCACATTTGTATCATTTGCCCGTATTAGATCATCGTCGCGTAACATGATCGCGTGTCACGATCACGCGTTTGGACGTTGCGCCGATCCGATCACTCGAAATCCATTTGCTACGCGTATCACACACTTGTATCGGAAGAGTGCGGCATCATCGGCGTGCCGACAGTAAGCGTCCAAGCAGCGCGATACGCAGTCATGCTACGGCACGGTGATCGGATACGAGCAAATGATACAAGTGTGGACGCACCTCTAGTGTATTTATTTATTAGAGGTAGGGTGTGTAATCCATTTGTCTGTATTATCTTAATTCTTTGTTGTGTAACTATTACTTGTTGTGTAACTTAGAGTAAGATAAACGCTTTATTTATAGTTACTTGTGAATCAGCTGCTTGCAGGGTTAATTTTAGAATACGGTGATTGAAAAAAATGTGCACAAAAAAAATAACTAATTCATTTTTAAATTACTCTTTTTCCTAAACGTACGCTCACTTGTCCTGACCTTAGCAGCAACGGGAGGGGAAAGGAATCAGCTGGCTGACGCGTGTGGCGCTATCAAATTCAAATTCTTTATTTGCTAGAACACAGTTTTATTAGGTCTTATATATGTAATTGTATAATTCCAGTGTGCTCAGCCTGCAAGCAGGCGTGCAAATATTTTAGATGCGCGCTCAATTTAAATTATTAGAGTAAAACATTAATTACAGTCAACCACACTAAATTATTGATTCTATATTAATAACATTACATAAAGTCAATACAAATTTATAAGAAAAAATAAAATAGAATATTTTCTTCTGTTTCCGCGATTATTACTCATTGAAATAAAAAAAATTAACGGATTATATAGCGTATATTATCTCATTTTAGTTCCCGACGTTTCGGAAGCTTTCCAGCTTTCCATGGTCACGGGAGGACCATGATAAAATAGACTTAAATTAGAATGTCATAAATCAGAATAGTAAGAAACTTCATGTCATTTACGTTCCAAATAATTTTTAACACTATAGAAACACCTGTCCAGGAGCCAGGTGTTCAATTTGTGCTTGAACTGGTTTCCTTGGAGTGTTCCAATGTCATCAGGAAGACTATTAAATAATTTAACGCACATGTTATAAACATTCCTACCATATCGTTAGTGTAATCGCGGTACTAAACCATCAAATATTTATGTATGTATGTAAACACTTTATTGTATACTAGAAGGCGCCCGCAACTTCGTACGCGTAGGAGAAAAAGTCATAACCCCTCTTTTTTTTTGGCCGTCACGCCGTGCAAAACACGGTCGCACGGCGTTGCGTCACGGGGAACTTTAACAGGCTATATCTTCATCATTTGGGTTCCGTACCAAAAAGGTACAAAAGGAACCCTTATGGTGCGACTCTGTCTGTCAGTCTGTCCGTCTGTCTATCTGTCCGACTATTAAAGCGCCATATCTCAAACACTACTTATGCTAACTATTTAAAATTTGGAATATTTATAAACATGGTCAGCCCACATGTATTGCACAGGAAATATTTAAAAATATATTTTTATTTTCTAAATAAACGACGAATATGAGGGGAGTAATAATTTAAAGTCTAGCCACTGGATCAAATGGGGTATCATATGAAAGGGCTTGACCTGCACATTTTTGAACAATTTTTTTATTGTGATTAGTGTTTGTTTTATTAAGGAAAATGTGAAAAAAAACACCCCCCTTATCTCCTTTACAAATTTTCACAATTTTTATTCATAAACATAAATATTACATGAAAATTATAGCCATGTCTCTAACTAGCAATTGTTTTTTATTTGCAAAAAACCTATTTGAACGACCCGGTTGCGTTAAGTTTGCACCTGATTTGTATGCAATGCTATAGATATCAGGTGCAAACTTAACTCAACCGGTACCGGGCAATAAAGTTAGGGTAAGTAAAAAATTGTACGGAACCCTCGGTGCGCGAGTGAGACTCGCACTTGACCGTTTTTATTTTTTGTTTAATTGAGAAAAGAAAAAATACGTGTCCAATATTTTGTGATAATCTAACTGGCGGACTTATTATATTTTTTTAGGATACAAGCTTATTGACGAAGTCCATAATGTTTGCGTAGGGTCGCCATCATCGCAATCGATGCGGAGGACTCATATATATATGAACGTATATCAGGCGCGGGATGTAAAGCGATATGAACTTTGCATGGCACGCAACCGCGACGAAACGTGCTAGTAGGCATAGCCTCTAGTTATCAATTACAAATGAAATGAAATTTTATTTACCTGAGATATGGTTAACAATAAGGTGGAACAACATTTTGTTATGATCAGCACATCTCGCCAACATTTGGACATGCAAACTTTACAAACTTGCGACTTATTATTGTTATTACTCATTTAATTACAATTGCTATCTAATTAAAATTTCATTGATTTATTCTATTATTATTCATTAAAAATTCTTGTATCGTGTAAAAACATTTGTCGACTAACCATTTGTGTAATGCAGATGTGAATTGTTTTAAGGGAAGCCGTCTTATTTCAATTGGTAAATTATTGTACAATTTGATTGCCATGGCGTAACTATTTTTAGTGCAGAGCTTAGTTTTATAAGTGACTGGCAATACAAGTTTTTCCGAGTCTCTGACATTAATTTTGTCTAACACGTTCATAGTCCGGGCATGGTATGATACGTGTAGTGGACAGAGACCTTTAGTTTAACGTAATATTTTCTTCTGCTTCCGCGATTATTCCTCATTTTAATAAAACAAACGAAACGTCGTAAACTCAAATGCGATTAAATACGCGATAAAATCCGTTAATTTTTTTTTATTTAAATAAGTTTTACGTACTTAACTGTGTCATCGTGTCTCTTGAACGGATGGATTGATTTTGATTAAATTTATTGTTTTTTATATGAAACACAGTTTTTGTTCAGTGTTTTTTCGTTGACAATTAAATTTACACCACATTATCTACTGTAATATAAATACAAAGAGAAAAGTGAAAAGCAAAACACGATTGCTCTCGCACATGCTCACAGTATAAATCGAACCTGGTACCTTTGAAGTCATCATTGTGTCAACCTCTTCACCAGCGAGCACGTGCTGTACGCCTCGAATTTTTCTCTCTTTTTAAGGGTTCCGTACCAAAAAGGTAAAAAAGGAACCCTTATTTCTAGATGGGTCGGGGGATTTTTCTTAGGCGGGTTTATTGGTGTGTACATTTGGATGATATATGTCACATTTTGTCAGGTGTCAAAAAAATAACATAGGTACGATCCTTTTACCCCGGCAGCTACACGGACATTAGCATGTAATAAGATTATGCTGTTACTTATAGCGTCGTACATGGCGCGCACGTGTAATGTATTACTATCAACAGCGAGGCGAAAATGTCTGGAAGAGCTACAGCTTCCTGAAATAGCTAATCGAGAAAAACCTTCCATTGTCACCTCCGCGGAAACTCATTTGTGTAATCTGTTACTTAGGCTTTGCACTGGCCACTTTTAAATGTTTGAATTTGGAACACCGTTTAAAAATTATTATGGAATGGACTAGTTATCGGCATGAAATCGATTGTCATTTGTAGGGATCGGAACAGGTATTTTTTTCGTACAAAATATCCGAAATAACGATTCATTTTTTTCGTTCAATTACAAGATTTGAGCATGTTTTATTAAAATTCTAGAACTTCAACCAGGTGTTTTGTGATTAATACCTCTTCTCGTAAATACAGATTAAAACCTTCGCGAAGTAACGTGTAGAAAATTTAAAAAAATACCGGTTCCGATCCATGGTCATTTGTTTTTTTATGGCATAAATTAGTGAAACATTTGAAATTTGGTTTAATTATTTCATTTATACTTTGTGATAATATCATGAAGTCGGTTCAAGGCGTCCCCAGTAAAATGAATTCGGTATCATATTTTTTGTCACTACAAAATTGGGTTTAAAAAATCTTATCACTGACTGCTGCTACGTGTATTTGACCTATAAGTAACATTTGTAGGCCTAGGCATTTGTTATAATAACTGGAATAGTATAGTATGGCCTGATATAAGATATTATGAGCAAAGTAATGTATACAAACGAAAATGACACCATTCAACCAGAAACCTAATACCGGTATTGAATTCACGTTTGGCTCAGGTGGTGGCACAACGGTATACGAAGCTGGCAGTTCCGGTTTCGAATCCCCGCCAGGGCAATTGTATAATGAGCACGAATGTTTGTTCCTGGGTCTTGGATGTCTTCTAAGTATTTAAGTAGGTATTATAATAGGTATCTTGACTGTAATCAAATAAAAATAAAATTTTGATGCGAAATGGTAGAGGGGGTTTCTAAGATAAAAATCCTAAATAAATAATTGAGTCCAATACCTTAGTGTAGGTAGCTTGTTTTATGATCCTTTAAAGTTGGGTGGGAAAGTTCATTTTTAAATATGAAAATATTAATTACTATAATTAAAATACCATTGAATATAACCTTTGTTATGAAACCGTTTCGATAAAAGCAAGTTTGTTTCTTTGTTCTGCAGCTATGCAGAACAAAGATCGTAATTTCCCCACACAAGGAAGAATGTGTGACGTCACACGCTCCTAGGCTTTTACTATGGAGCGTTTTTTAGAAAAGTCCAAAAATTCAATTTTAACATTCTTGTTTCTAGTGGAGTTTTTATGAGATTGAAGTAGTTTTGTCACCAATATTTCTATTTTTTTCTGTTTCCGCGATTATATCGCGTATAATTATCTCATTTGAGTTCCCGACGTTTCGGAGGCTTTTCAGCTTACCATGGTCACGGGTTGACTGAGAAAAGATATATTTTCCTCCGTCACAGTTACAATTTGTGCAAATTACCCACTTTGAGAAAACAAATAAAGGTGTACATACATGCCAGATGGGCCTAATCTGTAAAGACAGTTGCACATGTGCCAGAAGGGCTTAATTATTTTATTTCAATAATTTACCAAGCAGCATTTCACAAATGTGGCGTACCTCATTACTAATTATAATATTTCAAAAAAAAACCCGTGACGATGGAAAGCTGAAAAGCTTCCGAAACGTCGGGAACTCAAATGAGATAATATACGCGATATAATTCGTTAAGTTGTTTTATTTAAATCAATATTTCTATTATTGAAAGGTCGTTCTATACCACGCCAAAGAAAAAAGTTGTCAACATCCCTATTTATCTATATACTATGTATGGATGAATCAACTTTTAAGGTACTCCCCAATTTTCGACATGTCTCACTATGTCACCTTATTTTGGTAGAATGCAATAATGTCTTTTATGTCGTAAGCTTATTTTCTACTTTACAATAATAAAAATTTTACTATGATTACACACAAATAAATCAGGTAACGCAGGGGATGACGTTGTCCCCGGTTTTGTATAAGAAACGTGCATTTTCCACTGCCTTACCACGTTCATACAAAATTATACAATTCGTTTATGATTATGAATAGTGAAATCCGAAAATTTGATGATCTAATTTTGACATGTGTATACAATTATTAATCTTACATATTCTAATAAGTTAGATAATTAGCTTGATGAACAGGAGTACATTAAAAGTTGATTCACCCCATTGGCTATTATTACTACATATAGAGAAGACGGCGCGAACAAAATCTGTGCTACAAGCGCGGCAGTGCGGGGCGCGCGCCGTCATACTGTCATAGGCGCGATACTGAGTAAACTGGCCGACCGCAGTTGAACGGAACACTAAGTGATTGGGCGGCGTCTTCTCTATACGTAGTAATAATATCTCAATGATTCACCCGTATATCGTCGCCTGGTACTCAGTACAAGCTTTGCTTAGAGAGGCTACTCCGAAACCCAAAAAACGAAGTTCGTAAGGCGTCATCCCGCTCTTTTTGCGAGTTTCGGAGTAACCCCTTAATTTGGAACTAGGTTGATTTGTATAAGATTGTCCCTGATATTTATTTATAAGTATTTATACGAAATCACCGGTTTGTTATCGGTGTCTTGATAATAATGCGTATATATTTTGTATTTTATAATAATTTTATTTAATTATAATCGCATTGCTTTAGCTAAGCTAAAATCTTTAAAAGGATTATTCGATATAAACTAATACCAGTAAAACAGTCTCTGGACGTTTTTTTACTGTATGAAATAATAACAGTGAAATGTATGTAAATACTTTATTCCAACTCCTTCCAGTTTTACTAAAACAGTTCTTGTTGTCTATACTATTCGGTACATATTTATAAATAAGAGATCCAACATTATTCATACATATTGGCTATCTATTTAATAAATGTAGCATCACAAATGTATTTCGAAATTTATCATACACTTCATCCGCTCCATCCTTTTTGCACTCGTATAAAAAACCGAGTGAAAGAGATGGCACCATCAATTTGTAAATTTGACAAGAGTAACTAACTTCATAGAAAAAATGTAACCTGAAGTTCCATATCACAATTTTTACTCCGATTTTACGAAAGTTTTGCACTGATATTTGAATTTCGAATGGTGTTTAAAAACGTTTATATTATTTATGAAACGTATAGGTCGAAGGTCGCAGTGAACATATGGTTA
Source organism: Hedya salicella (assembly GCA_905404275.2). Classification (NCBI taxonomy): domain Eukaryota; kingdom Metazoa; phylum Arthropoda; class Insecta; order Lepidoptera; family Tortricidae; genus Hedya; species Hedya salicella. Next base: position 4,146,988 of record FR990120.1, read on the forward strand.
AAAAAAGTACACTACAACACCTGTTACATACTAATAATGTTTGTTAATTGCCAGCCTATAAACAAAGCCGTTTCATTTTCTTTATAGCACAAGTTTTCTATCAAGAACTACTCTATGGCCACTCTAAACTCATTGGTGACACTATAGGATTGTGATGAGGCAATGAAGATCAAATTGGAAAGGAATTTTATTCCACAAACAACACTCATTGTCATTACAAATACTACCTAACGCAAATATACATATTTAAGGACATCTAGATAAGTCTTAAAAAGGATCTTAAACATCTGAATATAAAAAAAAAAGTTGGCGCGAAAATCTATGCTATAGTTACACAAGGTACAAACATATACTTGTTTCTACAATACTAGCTTAGAATGCATATGTTATAATTATAATATTTTCTTTGTTTAACAAATACAAACACTAACTACTTGGTAATTAACTAAGAACACAATTTCTACAGTCACAATTGTTTTTTGTAATTCACGCCAAATTATGACACTCGAAAATTGGCGGCAAGTTATTTTTGGACCATGGAACATCTGACTCATTCAGCCACAACGCCTATGTCGATTGCAAAACGGAAATGATTAAATAATACAGTGAACAGTATTTTTTATGGGTGCGAAAATGCAGACATGCACTTTATAAACTCGTAAAAATAACTTTTTGCAAAAATGGACAGATTAAATAAAACAAACCTCTTGTCAAAACAGTGGGACAAACAACCATTTATGAAATACCGAAATTAATACTAATATTTCAGTTGAGCATAACATTAAAACCTTGGAAATTTTAAGTCACTGTATTTAATACTTTCATTTTATTTCTATACCTATATCTTCAAGAACGACAAAGTCTGGATATACATAATTATTCTTTTGTACATTCTATTTCTGATCACACTCATTGATAAGCTTTATAAAATTCTTTAATTTAAGCATTCATTTACAATCTTGTGGATTCGTAGCAAAAGCTTCCAAATCATTATCATGATCTACTTCCATCCCAGCATCATGCATGTATAAAATTCAAATCATAAGCATAACCACATAAAAAACAAGTGCAAATTGGGCGACATGAACTAAATCTGTGTAAACTGGTCATCTTGCTTGCGCTTTAGCTGCCATACTTAGGGCTTGGCCCACTAGAACCCTGTCACCAGCTGTGAACTCAAATTCAAATTCCTTTGGAGCTTCAAACAGCAGTATAATCGTACTTCCCATGTTAAATTGGCCGAACAGTTCTCCTTTTTTGACAGGAAGGTCTCCTAGATCAGCCTCGTCAATTCGGTTTCGTCTACCTTTGGTATTTGTCCGTAATTCTGGATCATTGTAAATTTCAATAGAGCCAACATTCGTTGCCCCTACAGCAGTCATACTGAAGAATCCGTGCTGCCATTTGCCAACATACACTGCACGCTCATTCATTGTAAACAGCCCAGGGATAAGACGGGCCATCCAAGGATTCACTGATAAAAGTTTCCCAGAAAAATGGCGGCGGAAGTTTGCCGTCCAGTCACATGGAGAATGGAACCTGTGGTAGTCTCCTGGAGCCAGATAAATGATGCACTGATGAAGTATATTATTTTCGTCAGTCAATAATGAGTTATAATAATCCTTTTCTTTAAGTGTCGACCATTTGTTCTCTCCTAAAAATTCCTCTAAACTGTAAGTAACACCTTTTACTTGTTCTATCTTTTCTGTGTCGGCGGGGCCGCAGTTCAGCACGACACCGTCGCAGGGAGACACGCAGGGGACGGGAGAGATAGCCCGAGCGCCCTCCCGTAGCGGGCGAGCGAAGAAGGCAGCCAAACTCTTGTAATATGTGAGATCAGTTACGGCCGCGTCGTTTAAATTCACATTAAATATTCTAACGTACGTACCGTAGACGAGATTGCGGAGGGACGTGGGCAGTTCACACGCCGCCAGGTGTCCCCATATCCGACTGGTTATACGGAACGGAAACATTTCGTAAAATTTGATTTCCACTTTCGACACTTCATAGTTAACGCTCGCACGAATGTAACACCAGCCTACGTAAATAACGCTTCCGAGCGGCACCCAACGCGTAATTATAGCTCTCAAATTCATCCATTTATTCCGCTGAAATTGAGTGGTGTTCTTTGTTTGATTGTGCAGCGTTGATGTCTGCCGGAAAGGTCTGTGTGGACGCAAACGCTGCTTGAACATCGGGTTTATGACTGGAAGGCAGCTACGAATACGCGTGGGCGGAAACATTTTGCTCACGCCTGCCTTCCGTCTTATTTTAAAATAAACCTGTTTATCAGATTATTTTGCGAATTGATTTAATTGCGCAGACTAAAAACGTCCGATAACGAGGGCCAAGGCCAGACAAAAAAAAAGTGCTGGCACGTTTTGAAGCTAGCTTCCTTAGTCGCTTTGTTCCATTCTGCTATAAATGGAACAATGGAAATTTCGATAACAACACAGACTACTATTTTTACAGCCCTGAGTCAATAAAAACTATCTACCTATGGATTGTTCTGATATAAATAGACTAATTGGAGTTCAATTAGAATCAATTCTAATTAATTATTTAGGCCACTTAAAGTTTCTGAACGTAGATATTGGCTGTCAAATAAGTGGAACGTTCGAAAACTAGATATTTATCGAATGAGATTGTATTTTCAAACACCTTTATTATATAATATTTTCTTCTGTTTCCGCGATTATTACTCATTGAAATAAAACAATTTAACGTCGGGAACTAAAATGAGATAATATACGCGATATAATCCGTTAAATTGTTTTATTTCAACCTTTATTATATTTATGATTTTAGGCAACATTAAAACTTTAAACGTTGGATAATTTTTTTTATAAAATAATGTACACTTATAAAATAAGCTCGTTTTGTTCTTCAAACTTGAAAGAGTATACCTACGTGTATTTATACTATATTATGAACTTTACGTGGCATCGTGTCACATTTTTGCTCTATGGAATTTTAATTTTATATCCTGTGGCCATACGATTGACACCCGATACTAGGGCCACAGACTAAGTGACTAGGGCACAGTGGATGTTATTAGTAATATTTTCAGTTTTTCCCTTTTATTATTTTATTTTTCATCTATAATTTGCATCTTCTATGTCCAACAACTGCAATGGAGTTGAAACACTCAAGAGTGAAACAGCGGAGGGTGAAGCAAACTATGTTGTGCGCCGATTTTCTGTTACCGACGCTACGAAAGAAAGTGTCGCGATTAAAGATGTTTTCAGAGGTTTTGCAAAGTGTCCTGTAGTCACGCTGACGCGGACTGATATAACTCCGTATCTTAAGAATATGAGTAAGAATTCCACTCGAGAATCTGACCTGCAAGAGTGTTTATCAAACTTGGAATTCGCCGTTCATTCTATACGGCTAAACCAAAGGTGCTCGATCAACATACTGCGTCACGACCTCGACGAGCTCAAAATGGCATTCTTAAAGGACCCTAACAGTCCTATGTTCAGCACAGCCTTCAACATGGCCAAGCTGAAATGTAAGATATGCAAAAAAGTTTATGCCAGCGAAAGAAAATTGCAAAATCATCAGGAAAATAAACACATGATCATCTATAAGTCGAATGACCAAACTCCAAAGAGAGTCTCATTCTCCGACCATGTGATAGTGCATGAGTTGAAGCAATATCACAAATGCAGGAAGTGTACAAAGATATTTGAGCATTATAACTCGCTCAAACTACACATGAAGCACAAACATAAGAAACGTAAGTGTTACATTTGCAATTATTGTAACAAAAACTTTATGGATAGGATGTTTTTCAAAGTGCACATTAAGCTGCATTGCGATATTTGTGGGGAGCTAGCGCTGAATAAGTCGTCATACATTGAGCATAGACGCCGGGTCTGCAAGGTGTTGAAGTTCCACAAATGTAAGACATGCGAAGAGTTGTTTTATAAGTTCATGGATTTGAAAGATCATAGTTACGATCACCTGCCTACCTGTTTTATCTGTGACATATGTAAAGATCAATTTCCATCGAAATGTGCGGTTGCACATCACATTTTGTTCTTACATTCAAAGACTCGTCCAAGGTCCTTATACACGATGCGTAACCTTGGCAGTGAGAGGTTGTACTTGTGCAACTCTTGCGAAGAAAGCTCAGTGGAACGGGACGAGATAGAAAAGCATATAGCACTGCTACCCGACCTCACCAATCGTGCCATGACTGGTTACAAAGATTATTATTTTTGTGATCAGTGCTTGAAGAAATTTGATGTTGAAACCGATATGCTTCAGCACAAATGGACACATTTTCTGAAGACCAGTGACAATTCTCAGCTACGGCCGAACATTCCGAAACCTCAATCAGAATTCCAGACAATATACACCGTAGATAAAGTTCCGGAGCACTTTAAACCACAGGTTATATTAGAGCGGATAAAAATAGGAGGAAAGGAACTGACAAATGAAGTAGACTTTGTGGATGTTAACTGCTTCGATGAGTATACAGGAGAGATTAAGAAACCGGTTGTTGATCCGGTGTCCAAGAAGACTGTAATTTCAAAACATCAGTGTCAGGTCTGTATTACAGACACTATGCATTATACCAAGTATCCTTGCTTTGCTTTACAAAATTGGTAGACTGAGTACCTTAAGACGTAATTTGTACTAAACCTGTATTACTAATTGGCGCAATGTTATAATTATTTATTTTCACAGCCTCACATTTAATACATCTTTCATGTCTTCAGTAGACTAACAAAATTATCCCATTTATTCAACTTTTTAATTTTGGTATGGGACATCAACAATCATCATCGCGAACTCCCCGAGTACATACCGGCGACCTCAGTGAGGCTGTTGGCATACATTGACGCATCTTCATAATAAACGAACATTCGCTTTTTAAGCCACATTAGTTGCAAATATTGCTTGCTGTCTCGCTCTAACATAGTTACGTGCGGCTTTTAATAAGATCAAAGGATGTATACTGTGTCATTCCTTATTGTACTGAATGTCTTGGAACTGATTGCTCTTACTTCCACCCTTGTTCCCTTTAACCCTTCAAAAAGGGACTTGAAAATTTATTTTTTGTGACAAGCTCTATTTCTGACTACTTTTCATTAAACATCTATCAACTACTGATATAATTTTAAGGAGCCCTCACTTTGCGGTATAAATTGTATTACTGAGTTGCTATGACAACCTTCCAGCACATCATCAGATCAGCTTGATGTTGACATAATATTGTACTAGCTTCTGCCCGCGACTTCGTCCGCCTTAAATTCGTTTATCGCGGATAAGGGTGTTTTTCTGGGATAAAAAGTAGCCTATGTCCTTCCCCGGGACTCAAACTATCTCCATACCAAATTTCATCCAAATCGGTTCAGCGGTTTAAGCGAGAAGATGTAACAGACAGACAGACAGACACACTTTTGCATTTATAATATTAGTATGGATTATCGCCTAACTTACAGAAGTATCCTCAATGTATATATAGCTCAATTGGAAACCGGGAAGTGGGTCAAATTTAACGTAAAATTTTTTTTTACATAGTTGCATCAATAAATATTAAATAAAATAAATATTAGGGACCTTATAGAAATCAACCTAGTCTCAAACTAAGCAAAGCTTGTACTAGGCGACAATATACATAATATATAGATAAATTATAATACTTAATACATACAAAACAACCAAGACCCAGGAACAAACATTTGTGCTCATCACACAAACACTTGTCTTGGCCGGGATTCGAACCTGGAACCGCTAGCTTTGTAGGCCGTTGTGCAATCCGCTGAGCAAAACATGTCGTCAAATCCATCAATGGATGTGCTTCCCACCAATCATATACACTAATCTGTTTATGGCTTCAGGCTGACCGCAGATAGATAGTATAAGGGAAAAAAAAGTTTTTTTATATAGATTGCTTGTAAAAATAAGTACACATGATAATTGAATTTAATACATTGTCCTGTGGATGTGACGCTGTAATGGCTATATATGTTTGATTCCTACAAGTTATGATCATCTATAGGGCTAGTGTAACCGACCAAAACTTTGCTATGTGCGGAACACATCATCACCCATCTCTCATACATCTCTTATACTTAAGTTAAGTGATCTGATTAGGTTTTTCTGGGTTTCCCTAATCCTTGCAACAAATGTTGGATCATATTGTATGTTTCCCAGCAAAGACGTCTCTCATTGTAACTGACAATTCGAAAGTGCTTGTATCTAAGCCTACTTGAATAAAGGATATTTTGATTTGATTTGATTTGATTGATACAGAACTCAATAGAATGGGGTAGATAACATTTGTCGCACTTCAAAAGAGCATAATGCCACAGTTGTGTGGACCATCCGCCTAAAATATTCGGGTATGCGGGGTCGCATACCGTATACCATAACAAAAATGCCGGAAAAGCAACTTGGTATGAATAATCCTTGATTAGAGTAGAAGCTCGGGGAGCCGGGGTCGCAAACCATAAAATATATATTTTGAAAAAAATTGATACTTATTACCCACACCCACATTAGAATTTATAAACACTAGCTTCTGCCCGCGACTTCGTCCGCCTTAAAGAATAAGGGTATTTTTCTGGGATAAAAAGTAGTCTATGTCCTTCCCCGGGACTCAAACTATCTCCATACCAAATTTCATCCAAATCTAAGAGGTAACAGACAGACAGACACACTCGCATTTTTAATATTAGTATGGATTTTATTTTTCGCAATTCACTATTTTTACAGGAATTTGATACTTGCATAATGTAATTATACTCCTCCAAAAGAATTAATTGTATAAAAGTGTTATCAGCATCATTAACGAGGTCGTTTAGTTTACGCAAGAATAGGTAGTAGTTAAGTCTGACCAGTGAAATTAGCCACATACAACTGATCATTGGTAGACCTTATTGACATTGATATAAGGCCCACAGATCGTCACTTAAGTGAGTTGCCGTTTGTAAGTATTTATCAAAAGGATGTTACAGGGATAATAATGAACCAACCGCCAAAATTTAATATAAACTTAGGGCTGCCATCTCGATTTTAGCTGAACCCCAACAAAAACTTGAAAAACCTTGAATATTTGGAGTAATTCATATTTCCCCCCCCCCCCCCCCCCCCCCCCGGCATGCAGAGATGTAAAAAATACTTTATAAAAAGTATTTAAATACAAAATGCAAATAGTTTTTTAATTAACTATTTCAAATGCAAAATACAAAATGCTTTTGCTTTTTGTATTTTAAATACTAAATATAAAATAGGTATTTTCAAAATACTTTATTGAAATAAAATACTTTTTGGTGAAATTAGGTTTCTGTTTTGATCAACGTAATCGCTGATTATATTGTATTTCAACACTTTTTTTTTTAATTAAATACCTGTACATTGATATTTGAAGAATTGATTATGTGATGGTCTGAGTCGAAAAATATAAGTAAGTAACTTCTTATGCATTTACATAGGTGTCTATAAGGCCTCGTCACGTCAAAAAGGCTGAACGAATTTCATCAATTTTTAGTAGGTACAAGGATGGCTCGACAACCAGGCATGGTTATAGGATATGTTTAACGTACTAAGCTTAAGTAATAGGGAACGGCTTGAGCGTGTTTCTGAGGCCCGAAATCTCGGTCTTCTCTTGGATGACAAATTACGCTTCGAGCAGCATGTGCTGGACACTGTTAAGAACTGTTCTTACCGACTAAGGGTGTTATACCAGCTTCGAAGCTATCTTAGCATTGACCTTAGAATACAGCTTTGCGACTCCTTGATCTTGTCTAAGCTTAACTATGTTGACACTGTGATCAACGAGTGTCTACTAGCTCGCTCGAAAGCTCTTATTCAACGTGTTCAAAAGGCAAACTCGCAAAGCTTCTAGCTTCTCTAGTCGCTATTACCTAGTCGACTAATATTGGCGAAACTTAACAGTAAAGTATTTTGTATTTTACAAATAGAAAATAAGTCTCGAAAAGTATTTCAAATAAAATACACAAAAATTTAAGAATTTTGCGTTACGTAATTTGTGGACGACCCCTTAGAATATGTTATAAACTTGGAGTAAAAAAATCTGGCTATTGTGAATGTTTTGCGGAACTGTACTGGAATTCTTGCCATCCTTAGAAAACTTTCACTAACTTTTCTTTAACTGTGTGTGTTTTTTTGTCTGTGTTTTTTTTCTTGTTGTTACTGCGAAATATATTACTTGTCACCTTTATTGTAGAAATGCATATGAGTTTATATATTTAGTTGTGAAGGCCCAATTTCACGTTACCCTATTAGTTTTAACAGCTAATTAGACCTGCCAATGTAAACTATATTTGACTGGCAATCAGCCGTTAGCCTTTTGAACGCCAAAACCGGTAAAGCACGTGGTCATGAAATTCGTGCCACCAGGCCCCTTTCCCACTGGGTACTCTGGACACGTGCCCAGGCCCCCCCTCCTGGCGGGGGCCCCGAATTATCTTAAATGTTTTTTTGCTATCCAACGAAGTCTCTAATTTTACTATCGACTGCAACAGGGCTTCCCATTTTTAGTGGTGCTCCTCTATTCTTGAGTGCCCTTGGGGCCCCATTATTGGGTGCCCGTGGGCTCCTATTATTGGGTGCCAGTGTGCCAGCTATCACTTGGCCCCTATTTTTGAGTACCTGTAAGTCCCCTATTCTTATAATGTTATGAAGGCGGCCGTGCGTGCCTCCCTATTCTTGAGCGTCCGTGGCCCCCTATTTTTGTGCTTCCGTGGGCCACCTATTCTTGAGTGCCCGAGAGCCACCTATTCTTGAGCGTCCGTGATCCCCTTATTTTTGAGCTTCCGTGGGCGACCTATTCTTGAGTGCCCGTGGGCCACCTATTCTTGAGCTTCCGTGGGACACCTATTCTTGAGTGCCCGTGGGCCACCTACTCTTGAGCTACTCCGTGGACCCCTATTTTTGAGCCTCCATGGGCCTCCTATAATTGAACGTCCGTGGGCCTCCTATTCTTGACTGCCAGCGTGCCAGCTATCAGTTGACCCCCTATTCTCGAGTGGCCGTGAGTCCCCTATTGTTATAATGTTATAAAGACGGTCGTTTGTGCCACTGACGATGACGCCCCAGCGAGCGCTGGCATTTACCAATCAAACTTCATTGAAGACTGTAATCCTTATCCTTACTATATTATAAACGTGACAGTATGTATATACGTTCCACTTAATCTCAAAAACTACTCGACGAATTTTAATGAAACTTTCCAGTTATGTACCTTATATATCAGAATAGGACATAGGATATAATTTATGTCAAAAATTTGAATGCACAGTAAATATTTTTTTACGCTAGGAACTTGAAATCTTGGTAATATGCTTCACATTTAAATTAGTAAAATATCGAGTTTTGGGGAAAGACATAAGCTACTTTTTATCCCGGAAAAATACCCTTTTATCCGCGATAAACGAATCTACGGCGGACGAAGTCGCTGGTGACCGCTAGTATTAATATAATATGGATATCCCGTTCTACAATTTCATTTTTTTTCTTTGAAGTTCCATTTTATTTGATTGCCATGGCGTCTGAGTCACGTCTTATTATCATTACGCACCGGATATTAATCAATCGTTACGGACTAACAGAGCATGGCGAAATTGGAACAGATACGTTTTATTAGTGTGTGGGGAAGTAATAGTACATTGTTAACCAAGGGTTGAAAGTGACCCATTTCACCTGAGATATTTCTGGCGCTCGAACGAAGTGAGAGCGTCAATAGTTCGAGGGTGAAATGGGTAATTTCACCCGAGTTAAACACTCTATTTTCAATTTCAACTGTGAGGAAAACCATCATCTTCAGCATCATCATCCACATCATCCTCATCATCATCATCATCATCATCATCATCATCATCCTCATCATCATCATCATCATCATCATCATCACCATGACCATCATCGCAATGCGATAAGAAAAGTTTTTATTTTAATAATATGACGTAACTCAATTATCTTCGACTCTGTGGCTAATCGTAACAATAAAATACTTTCCACCCTAGGGATGAAAAATCTATTTTCCACCCGGCTAAATAAATATAACAGAGGCTGGATTGGCACTGGTTACTTATTAATATAAACTTTTCCATTTCAGACCTGCGGTAAATATTACTCGACCAACTACTGTCTAAACCGCCACATAGTCAGCCAACACTCCGACTACGAAAACCTAAAATGCAGGGTCTGCGAAGAGACCTTCGTCTGGCCATCACTCCTCCACAACCACAAGTGTATCCGTCTCAACATACCGGAGATACCATTCGAAGATGCTCGACCCGAGATCCACTTCGATAACCTTCATGAGATTCAAAGCTTCGATGATTTACCTATAACCGATGATGATGATTACATGAACACAGTGGACTTTGACATCCCGGCTCCTGTGGTCGAACTGGCTGAGTATGATGGTAGATGGAGCCAGGACCAGAACTGCTATAACGGCTGCAAGATTGTGATGCAGGAAGTACCGATTGAGTTTTAAGTGTGGACTAAAGAAAATGTTTTCTGTATGTGGGAATAGGCATGATGATTTATAGATATGAAAATCAAAATTCTAATTAGTCTGTCAGCTAAATAATGAAAAAAAAATATGCGCGAATTTTTTGCTTTTTCAAAATAATAAAAAAAAACTCAAATAAATCGCATTAAAGTTTAGGAGTGGGGGCTCGTGACGTCACTCCTAAGTTAAATTTGTACTTAGGAGTGACGTCACGCGCCGCCTTTATTTTTCTATTAAGTAAAAAAAAGAAAAATACGCGTCCAGTATTTTTTACTTATTTATATGACGGATTAATTATTGATTTTTTTCATCATGCCTATTTGTGGTTGTTTTAGCCTCGACTTCGGCTCGTGCGCGATGACGATCTGAGTTTTACTGCCTTAAGTGTGTATTATAATATTATTAATAGGCACATGGTGAATGGATGGTTAAGCAATTAAATGTAGGTAGTTCTTATACAGCAACAGGTCTGACTTCTATACCTTTATGAAGTTGTAAAAATGATACAATACAACAATTATTTATTGCACACCAACAACAACAACAACAATTATTTATTGCACACCAACAACAACAATTCTTTATTGCACACTAACAACAACAACAACAATTATTTATTGCACAACAACAACAAAATTATTTATTGCACACCAACAACAACAATTCTTTATTGCACACCAACAACAACAACAATTATTTATTGCACACCAACAACAACAACAATTATTTATTGCACACCAACAACAGAAACAGTACAATAGAGCCTTAACATAAAATACGGTAGACAATAGGCGGTCTTATCGCTGAAGAGCGATCTCTTCCAGGCAACCTTTGATATGTCTGTATATCGATTATTTAACACTAAATCGATTTCTTTTACGTTTTTTGTATGTGTCGTTGTGGCTTCATCACGCCAAATCGGCTAAACGGATTTCAACTACTTTTGGTACACGGGTAGCTGGGCATCCACAGATGGTTATAGGATACTTTGTATCCGACTACGCTGAATCAAAAAAAAGGGTTATGACTTTTACCTCCTCCAACGATGTTGTATAGCAATATGACGTCATATTTTTTTTTTAATTTGAAACTTGGTCAAATGGTTTTAAAAGTTTATAAAAAAGATACTGATTTGTTCTTCCAGTCTACTCTACCATAATAACTGCTACTACACTTTTTGCTTAACTATCTATATTTTATACCATATAATGTATTAGCACTTATGTCATAGAAGTAAAAAAGGGCTATTTGTATTAAGTTTCTTATTACTCTGTAATGAATGTACGAGATCTGTAAAATATCTGCTGAATTGTGTAAAAAATCTGTGTTAATGTCTCATTAAAACTCATTCTGTCATTTCGTGTTCAATCTGGAAATTTTAACAATACCTACAACCTATACATTTCATTATCGATGGGTAGATGTACAATAAATAATGTGATCAATTGATATTTATTTTGTACACGGTGTTAGTTTGTCTATCTTCTTTATATCTTCATTCTCTTTCTCAAAGGTTAACTGGAAGAGATAGGAATGAATACCGAAACTTCGCGGGAGGAATTAATTAAGAGTGGTTATTTTACCGTGGTGTTAAAAAACTAGTAAATTATTACTAATAAATCACTCTCAGGAATCATTAATTTTTGGTATTCATTGGGCACTGAACACGTACATGATTGGTGCCGTCACGATACAAAATGAAAATCGCTCCAAATGTAAATTCTCGTTGCACAGCAGAACGTTACTATTTAAAAGATTTTACATTTTGTATAGTGTCATTTTGATTTTCAGTGAGCAGAGTACAGGCTACGAAACACGTTGTAGTACCGACGTGATACATATTGAACGTGTAGTCTTGCCAGTGCAAAGCGTGAATGGAATGAAATCAAAAATTCAAAGCTTTTATTTGCATAGTATGCAGAATATTCACGTGTTTCTGTCATTCATAAAGAAACAAAGTCATACATATAAAAAAGAGCGTACTCCCACCTGAGAGGCCGGTAACGCACTTGTGACTCCTCTGGTGATGCTAGTGTCAATGGGCGACGGTGATCGCTTACCATCAAGCGAGCCGTCTGCTCGTTTGCCGTCTATGTCATAAAAAATAATACATACAGTTTAGTGCATTCAGCCTCCATGCTGGCGTGGAAACATTTATGAGACATTTATGAAAGGAACGGTTTATCATATTGATGGATCACAGTACATATTGTACGTCTGCTTCGCTGGTTGATGATGATGAGTCTTATTGTAGGTAGTCGTCCAATTTTGGAGCCAATATTTGTTTTTTCAGTGCTATTATTTGGTACGCTTAATACCGATGTTTGGGACGTTGAGTGCCAATATTTGTGCCCATCAAAACTCATGTAACAGCAATATTTAGCATTTTTGGTAGCAATATTTGGTACTGTAGGTATGTGCCAATGTTTGGTAATATATGTGCCAATGTTTGGTAATATATGTGCCAATGTTTGGGACGGCGAGTGCCAATATTTAGGCCTGACAAATCTCATGTAATAACAATATTTGGCACTTGGTCCCAATATTTGATACTGTATGTGCTAATGTTTGGTATTATATACGTGGCAAAGATTGCGACCTTGGGTGCCAATATTTGGTCCTCTCAAAACCCATGTAAATAATCGATTTTGAGACACGTTTGGCTACGTTGGTTGTACAACTGCTTACGAAGCTGGCGGTCCCGGGTTCGAATCCCGGCTAGGGCAAGTGATGTGAGCACGAATGTTTGTTCCTGGGTCTTGGATGTACTATCGTCGCCTGGTGAATGATTTTTGTAAGTTTGTCCCTGCTATTTATTTACTATTTTTATTTTAGATTACAAGCATTTTTCTATACGGTTTAAGGTCGTTTAATATAAGGGTGAATGAAATTTTAGACCCACACAAATCTGTCCGCAACTTTTAAACTTCGCTGTAGTAAAACGCCTTAAATAATTCTTTCTCTTATTTTAATTTATGGTGTACGTTAAAAAGTTGAATGTCTGTGTCTGTTGAACTTAATTACAGGAAATATCATATTAGGAGCCTGATTTCTTGGTAACGCCACAGACGTCAAAAGTGTGGGTCTAAAAGTTGATTCACCCACAACATAGTTACATAATTACATATAAATAATCGGCGAGTACAAATTATGTAAAAATACGTCTTACAATCATGTGTAAAACAGCCCACACACCTACAATGTAATTGATCAATATGGGTATTATACAGGGTTACTTTTTGGACCTCCGCCCAAATTTGTCAAATCATCCTAGTGCAAAAAAATATTTATGTTATGATATTATTTTAAATATTTTTTATTTGACTGACTACTTGTTCGATACACCCTACATGTACTAAGGGTAACGCCGCATGCGCTTTAATTAGGGGCGTCCATTAACTACGTGAGGCATTTAGGGGGGAGGGCTATGAGCCGAATCTGACCGGAAGAATCGGCGAAAACGCGTAATTAATTAACGTCTCCTTTATGTATATACTTGTATTAAATTTTGGGTTAGGGTCCAAAATTTATCTTGTATTTTGTGACCAAAGGTAATAACATAATACCAACTCATGTTAATCCCATTAAATAATGACGTCAACGATGAACTCAATATTACATTAATATTTAAAAGAAAAGTATGCTTGCCAGTACCAATAATATCAATTAATCAATCAAAATATTCTTTATTCAAGTAGGCCTAGGTACAAGCATTTTCAAAATGTCAGTTACATAGAATATTCTGCAATTGATTGTAGGTGAGTGAGCTGTACCGGTCGGGCTAGCATAACTGGCCGCGACTTAGCTTATCACTATCACCCGTCTCTGTCTAACTGGATGGAAAGGCTATATGGCTATTTTATAAGTGTACATTTTTTTTTTTCAGAATTTGGAAATTTTATGTTCTTTCTACTTAGGAACATGAGTAGTTTTGGTCACAGTTTAGTTCGACGTACATACTCACTAAGCGAAGTGGTATTTGTTATATACTTTTGTTGCTTATTGTAAGATTATCCCTTAGATGCAAATAATATCGATAAATAAGCTTTAAACCAGCGGTTCTCAAACTTTTAAGCGGTGGAACGCTCGGGCCCTAAAATAATCAAACCGGAGGCAGTACAAAGTACAATACAACAATTCTTTATTACACACCTACAACAGAAACAGTACAATAGAGCCTTAAAATACGGTAGACAATAGGAGGTCTTATCGCTAAAGAGCAATCTCCTCCAGACAACCCTTGGGTAGCGGAAATGAAACAGAATAGTAGGAATGAGTTAGGTAGGTACATTAAACAATGCAAATTCATATTAAAAAACTTCACTTTAGAAAGATTACAGACAAATCAGCAACCGATTTTTTTTATCATAACATTTAGTATCGCGGGGCCCGTACAGAAAATTAGGCCAGAGCTCGGCGAAACACACTTTGAGTATCGCTGATTTAAACGAAAGAAAACCTAGACTAGACATCTGTACTATTATAAAGTTGTAAAATTGAATGTTTCGAAAAATTTAAGATTATAAAAAAAAATTGTCTGTTCGGGTGTGTTAAAAAGTATCCTATAACCATGTGTGGATACCCAGCTATCCGTGTACCAAAAAAAGTTGAAATCTGTTTAGCCGATTTGGCGTGATGAAGCCACAACGACACGTACAACAAAAAATCGTTTCTGTGACCTCCAAATAGTCCGTTATATATTATATATTTTTTAATATCTTCAATGTACAGATATTACATTTTTACAACTTTATAATAGCCTAGATTTTTTTAAATTAATTAATGAAATATACTCATCTGTCACAAAATTATACGCGAATAAATTAATGATGATAATATAAACGAATTATTAAAAAAAAAATCGATATCTTTTTTATTCGTTTATTTTCTATGTACGATATGATTTGCATCTAAGGGGGTTTTAATTTGTAATGGTCAATGCTATTTGTGAAGTTGTTTTTATTATATTTTTTGCAGTTGGAAAATTATCCAAGCAGAGTCAACTGCCCTATTTTTGGCACCCCTCCAATAATGGGCACGTACAATTTTATTTGGTCTTATTTCAATGCAGAATTGGATAATCTACAAGTGCCAACATTTGGTACGTTGGGTGCCAATATTTTGTATTTTAAGTGCCAATTAATGGGTTGTGTTCTTTATATCTTTTTTTATAATGATTGTCGCGATTTGGAAAATTTAGTCTGTTCCCGGCTGTACAACCACTTAAAAACAATAAACTTAATGTTAAAATAAGTTAATGTCAGTCAGTTGTTAGTGTTTGTTTAATATCTACATATTTTAATATAGGGAATAGCCATAGCATATACATTAATACATCACGACTCGATCGAGAGGGCCAGTCAGTAAATTATACAAGAAAACCCATACTTCTATACTATTATGTAGTTGAAATAAAACAATTTAACGGATTATATCGCGTATATTATCTCATTTTAGTTCCCGACGTTTCATAAGCTTTCCAGCTTTCCATGGTCACGGGAGGACTGAGAAAAGATGTATTTTCCTCTGTCAAAGTTACAATTTGTGCAAAGTACCCATTTTTTGAAAAAACACAAATAAAGGTGTACATACATGCCAGATGGGCCTAAGCTGTAAAGACAGTTACACATGTGCCAGAAGGGCTTAATTATTTTATTCTAATAATTTACCAAGCAGCATTTCACAAATGAAAAGTGACCATGGAAAGCTGGAAAGCTTCCGAAACGTCGGGAACTAAAATGAGATAATATACGCGATATAATCCGTTAAATTGTTTTATTTCAATGGGTAATAATCGCGGAAACAGAAGAAAATATTATTATGTAGTTGTAAAAATTAAATTGAAGATATTGTAGAAAATATTTGAAAAAGCACTTTTTGAAAGTTACTGATTTGGGAAATATGTTTTTTAGATTTTTTGGTTTCAGACTCCTTAACGCACATTCTACAACGCGTATTGTCAGAAAATTGTAAGTCGGTTAATAACACCTTTTTATGTAAACTTTAGGTACTCCCTGGTGGCATGCTCACTCTACATACGTTTGATAGTGATGTATTAAAAACATACGTACATATAAAGGTTCGATCACACTGGCGCTTAAAATTTAAGCACCGATGTGGTCAACCCTTCAATCAAGTCCCATTAAAACAAGAGGACTGTCAATCGCAATACAGAAAGCCACTATATTTGCAACGCCATCTATGTATAAGAATTATTATTTACACTTATTCAAGCGTGACAAATTATTTGAATTATGATTTATTTATTACTAGCTTCTGCCCGCGACTTCGTCCGCCTTAAATTCGTTTATCGCGGATAGGGGTATTTTTCCGGGATAAAAAGTAGCCTATGTCCTTCCTCGGGACTCAAACTATCTCCATACCAAATTTCATCCAAATCGGTTCAGCGGTTTAAGCGTGAAGAGGTAACAGATAGACAGACACACTTTCGCATTTATAATATTAGTATGGATATGGATTAGCATGTTCTAATTGTTACTGTACTATGTTTCTTTGTTAAATTTTAACATGGTTTAATATTTAATTTTAAAGCGCCATCTAGTACTGGATATGCTTTTGCGGTTAGGGTTACGATCAAAAGTATAGCGACTAACAGTCCTCTTGTTTTAATGGTCCTTTCTTAAAATAAGGAGTACTATTGACATAGTATTTGAAATTTGTACATATGATGTTTTGATGAGTGACCGTAGGTATATACTCCATTAAAATATAATTGATTTCTTGCTTATGAGTATAAGATAAATGTTCTAGTACTTGATCCTATCCCAATAGTTGGCACCTTCAATTTTAATCCATAGCTACAGGGGCTATTCATAAATTACGACATTTGAAATTGGGGGGGGGGGGGGGGGGGGGTCTAGACATTGGATGATGGTAGCATGACGAAGGAAGGGTGGGGGGTCAGTCCCAAGATGACGTCATCTTTCGCAAGTATAAAAAGTGCTTGCTGAGTAAAAAGGGAATGAAATTCGTGTTTCTATAAACTGTTCATAACAACGCACTTTTTTGGAAATGACGTCATTTTCTTTTGGTAGGGGGGGGGGGTCATTCGAATTATGAAGGTTGTATGATTTTAGGGGGGGTCAAAAATAGATGACGTAATTTATGAACAGCCCCAAAGGTAAAAACCGGCCAAGAGCATATCGGACCATGCTGCCGCTTACGCAGCCGTTACTGCAAAGAATTGGGCTAGTTAGGCTGTCAACTATTGGGACTTTTACCTTAATTGGTGGTTGTAAGTATATGTATTGTAAGAGCAATTGCATATAAGTTATCTGCTCTTGTTTTTTTTCTGCATGTCATTATTATGTATGCCATAAGGTTAAGCTCATTATGATTTCGAAAAACTATGTGATATAGTTTCTGTGTTTAGAATAAAGTGACAATTTCTGATATTAACTTCTTTCAATCTTATTTTATTTTGTTCCTTTTCAAAGTGCCGTAAATGGCAACAATAGGGATGATGACGAAATTTTAATAATTAGTCCGTCTTATCATGTAGATTAATAGAAAATATTTGAGACGTATTTTTTCTTTTTTTATGTAATCAAATAATAAAGGCGATACATTGAGTCAAAATGTCGCGTGACGTCAATTCTAAACTTTTATGCGATTAGGCAACAAACACGTGTCTAATATTTTTTTATTATCTGTCTGACGGACGAATTAGAATTTTGATATTCATACCCAGCTGTTATCATGCCTATTTACCCGTCGAGCAGCTTGTCGAAACTGCCTTGAGAAAACTAGACCAAGATCCATGAATACGAATAGTTGATACGTGACTAGGGGGTCATATTAAGGTGCGTCCACGGAGCGAATGATACAAGTGTGGACGCACCTTATATAACCCCTAGCCACGTATCAGCTATTCGCATTCATAGGTCTAAAATTGTGGTTATAAGGTTACTAATAATTTAAAAGGTGAAAATTCTAAATACACACGTTAAAGTTTTAAAAACCTTTTATCGTCGGAAGTTAATATATAGAGCAAAATGAATAAGCCATTTTTGATGTCGATTGTACTGCATTATTTATGCAACGAATGTCTCCATTTCATGAAATATAGGGAAGTTTATTAATATTTCAAGAGAACAAGATTGTTACTTCAATCCGTTAGACAAAGCATTCTTCGTTTAAGTTGAATCTAGATTTATCTCTTTTTCTTTTATAAAAGACTAGAAGGCGCCCGCAATTTCGTTTGCGGAGAAGAAAAGTCATAACCCTCTTTTTTCGACAGTGTAGCCGGGTAAAAAGTGTCCTATAACCATCTGGAGATACCCAGCTACCCGCGTACTAAAAATAGTTGAAATCGTAAACACAAATATCCCAAAAAAAAATCGTTTCAGTGACCTCCACTTAGTCCGTTACAATCATTTTTCTTTTAATATCTTCAATGTGCAGATAATACACATTCAATATACTCTATGTTTACAACTTTATAATAGTATAGAAGTTTAAAACCACCTAACTTGTCGATTTATTAAGTGTCAATTTTAAAGTAGAAAAGAAACTTAATAAAAACAAAACCTTCATGTTTCTGAACGAACTTGTCTTGGGCGTCGGCAGTAGTGACAGTGACACATTTATCGATAACGAAACCATATAATGAAATATTTTATTTTAAATTTATTTTCTATAGCTCGTCCTTTCTCTAGTCTCTTATTTGCAAGACCATAAATAAATTATATTTTATCAAAGAAAAATAAGATATCTCCGATATCTTGTAAGATTATTAATTATTGATGTGTTTAATTTTTACATGATTATCAATACTATCGATATAAACATCGAGCTTGACAATTCGTTGTAATCGAGTCAGTCGCGTCGCGATCGTGTTTTGCTGTCAAATAACTTGCCGTATTTAATAGTCAGAAAGTCAACAACATTATCGATATTACTTGTAAATAGTGCTAAGGCGCTTTATTAAGTAATAATAAACTACATTCAGACATCTTAGCATGCACACACTTGTTTAAGAAGCTTAATTTGCCGTTTCCTGTGTACTCTCTTCGTGTGTGATATTTCCAACTTTTATTCAGTTTTAACCATGTCTGTGAGTGAAAAAGTGTCGTTATCTGATGCTCTTAGCAATGTGGATGTGCTGGATGAGCTCACGCTGCCAGGTAATTCGTTTTACAACTCTTTATCAACCCAGGAACTAAATATGATTCATACATTAATTTATCTAGCTTATTTCCTATGGTTTATGATGTAAAAATTAACAAGTATTGACTTTCCATAAATTAATATACTAAATAAGCGCCGGTGACACGAAATGTGAATGATTTTGAGTGTGTAGCAGTTTAGTCTCATAGAAAATCATCTAATATTTCGGCATCTACCTTTTCACACTTTATTATACTTGTTTTTCACAGCTTTCTTTACTATTTAAGTCTTTTTATATAAAATTAGCATTAAATAAACCTTCTGCCAGGATGCTAGTGGCAGAGCAGGTTTCAGATATGGTCCTAGTCTAATTTGTTAATAATTTGAGCCATTGTAGTGCTGTTTTATCTTTTGCATCATATTCATATGTGTGTAGATTTAATATTATATACACATTACCCATCAACACTGGCCCCTGCTCTTGATCAATGAAATTCTTTTAGCAACATTACGAGTCTACTACTAAGTCGGGAGATCTTTGAAACTCAATTTCATAATTGATAACTAGTCTAACTCCACATTTTTGGCTGCCAAAACTGGCGGGCCCTGGTTTTCAATCTCAACCAGGGCAAGTGTTTGTGTGTTGAGCATGAACATTTGTTTTTGGATCTTGGGTATTTGAAACAATAATATTATTATAATTTATATGTATCATGTACATTGTTGCCTAATACCCATAATACAAGCTTTGCTTAGTTTGGGACTGAGTCAATTTGTGTTTATTGGTTTTATTTTATCATTTGTTTCAAATTTTCATTGTTAACTGTTGAGATAAATTATTTTATCCCAGAAAAAGAAGAAACTCGCACAGAAGGGTTTTCTCAGTTGGAGTACAGCTACAGAAGTGAGAAAGTTTTCGAGATTGTGAAACTTTCCATGTGGAAGGAGATTTGTGATTTCTTAATAATTCTTATTAATTTTTATTTTTGTGAAGGTTTCCGATGATAAACCGAGAGCCCAATTTTTTAGGAACTCCATAACTCATCTAATTAACGTAAAGAGCGTGTGTATTTAATATATACTCTGATTTTTAATTCAAGACCAAATTCTGACATTTCCAATCTTGATAATTTAAACAAATAAATGAACGTTATTTCATTAAAACTCTGCAAATGGTAAAATTAGAGTAAGTTTTATTGATAAAAATACTCATCGCTAAACAAATACGCAGAAACCACAGCGAATGTGCGCCCATTGACGTTAAATGTTAATCTTGAATTAAAAACAGAGTATAGAGTAGTTTACACCGCCATAAAATATATTTTCTCCAGTATCTCTGGATTGGTTACAATGCTACTAGACTATTGGATTCAATGTAAGTTGGTCAAATAAAGGTACCAAGTAGCATTGCGATAAAACCCGAGATACCGGAGTCATAAAAAAATAAAATAAAATCGTCGGTATAAGCCACTCTCTATTATGACCACACGCAAATTTTAGGCAAAATTTGTAGTATCTATTCCGCTCACTGCTCATCTGTATATTATACTACTCAAAACAAAATAGCGTCCACATTTGCGCGGAGAATTTCTGTTCAGTTTTTGTGATTATAATAAACTTATTTTATCTCAATTAAAACAACAAAACAATTGACTATTTACTCAATCAATTTTCAGCCTAAACAAAAACAAAAGCCTCTTTAGCCTGAGACTTGTAAAATATATTTTTCTAACTAATATATATATTCACGTTACGATCAAAATTCTTAGTGGCCCTTATATTGTTTTGAGCAGTATACAAACAGCAAAACACCTAAGTGACTATCTGCAGTATTTTATGTCAATGTCAATAAGTAAGTAAGTAAAAATTATTTTCTTCTGTTTCCGCGATTATTACTCATTGAAATAAAACAATTTAACGGATTATATTGCGTATATTATCTCATTTTAGTTCCCGACGTTTCGGAAGCTTTCCAGCTTCCGAAACCATGTCCTCCATGTCCTCCCGTGACCATGGAAAGCTGGAAAGCTTCCGAAACGTCGGGAACTAAAATGAGATAATATACGCGATATAATCCGTTAAATTGTTTTATTTCAATAAGGAAATTTTTTTTTTTTTTATATTGTTCGTAACACCACCATATCACAAGCGTTGTCTCACAGATGGCGTTGCTAACTGTAACGAACTCATGCTGCATTCACATGTTGCGCTAACAGATGGCGTTACTTGAGTCAAGCTCGCAACAACAAAGTATTTTGATAGCTGCGAAATCGGGACAAAATTGGGTCCTGTAGTATGCAATCCTGCACAAACCACCTTCCAGGCGTGATCCTTATCTATCTAGATAAGGATCCACGACCATACTGTAGAATGTCAACTCTGTTCCAATAGCTGCGCATTTCGAGAACACAGCCCAGTGGCTGGCTCCACTGAAAACCAGCGCCTTTAGCAGTGGTATACTTAACCAAGTCAACAGCATTGAGGAGAGTGCACATCTCTCGTTTACATTGTATTGTCTGTTTTGTCATGGTGAATTTGTTATGATGTGTTATCCTTAACAAAGCTTTATTCTATTCTATTTTAGATGAACAACCCTGTATCGAGGCAGCACCATGCTCGATTTTGTACCAGGCGAACTTTGACACCAACTTTGAGGACAGGAATGGATTCGTCACCGGCATAGCCAAGTACATCGAGGAGGCTACTGTCCATGCCAACTTGGTGAGAGTCTTGTCTTAGAAATGTTACCCCTAATTGGGTACTCTACAAAATTCAAAAGCTTAATTAGTCCATAAACCATATTCTTATGTATGATTTTTGTAATGTTTGGCTTATCATACAAACCTAATCTAACCTTAGTATACAGCCGTTCAATACGTAGGATTTACAAGTTTCACAACGCTTAATTGTATATAACCAGTATTTTTTTACGTCACTGGGCCGAAAACTAGATTTACCGCATGCTACACGGGAGAGGGCAAGATGTAAAATTATGTATACGAGGGGCAAACCGAAATGATCGGGAATTTAAAAAACTATGTGCACTATATACATAAATTATATTTTATTGTTTTTCGAAGTATTCTCCGTTACATTCAATGCACTTTTGCATTCTTTTAAACCAGTCATTAAAACAATAATTCCAGTTTGAAGTAGGCATTGCCAAAATGGCCGATTTATAGGCTTCCACAGCGGCTTCTGGGTTCTCAAACCGCTGACCACGCAATAAATCTTTAATTCTAGGGAACGTAAAAAAATCATTTGGACTCAGGTCAGGGCTGTATGGAGGATGGGACATCAACTCAACGTTTTCGTCGTTCAAAAATTTAGTTGTTTTGTGGGCGGTGTGGGAGCTCGCATTGTCGTGGTGTAAGATGACGCGGCGTCTCGGGTTCCCTTGGCGAAGTTCGGCCAGCACCTCCGGCAAACAAACTGTGATATACCAATCAGCGGTAACGGTTCTTTGTTCTTCTAGAGGAATTGTGGCAACATGCCCCTTTTTTGAGACGAACGAAGCCACCATCTTCTTCGACACGCTTCGAGAACGCACAACTTTCGTTGGTTTGACCTCGTCATCGAAGACCCATACTGCCGACTGGTGCTTTCTTTCAGGCTCATAAGAATAAATCCAGGATTCGTCACCCGAGACCATATTATAAACGGCTTTTGAGTTTCCTAAATTGTAGCATTTCAGAATAGATCGGCACCAATCAACACGAGCCGCCTTTTGCTCTTCAGACAAATTATGGGGTACCCATCGGGAAATCAATTTTCTGACACCCAACTCACCATGCAAAATAGTGTGAATTGCAGTCATTCCAATGCCTATGGTTGCCCGAATCTGCTCGTATGTCACATGTCTATCTTCTTTTAGTAGTTTTTCCACAGCCGCGATGTTTTCAGGCGAAACCGCCGTTTTCGGCCGACCTGATGAAGGTACGGTGCCAAGAGAGGCACGACCCCGTCGAAACTCAGCATACCACCGATATATTGTCGTCTGACTAGGTGCTTCAATTTCGTATATAGTAACAAGCTCATTGCGACATTCATCTGGAGATAAGCCACGACGAAAGTTATGGTAAATAATTGCACGAAAATTTTCACGCGTCAGCTCCATTTTGTTCATCGAGTTGTCAATTTAAAAATGGAATTAAAAAAATATATCGTTCTTTTTTTTAATTGTAAAAACGGCATCGTGATTGTAAGTCGCCAGTATGCATGTGACAAAAAAGGATTTAATGTAACTCAGTTTAAAGTACTCTATTCCCGATCATTTCGGTGTGCCCCTCGTACAGCACTGGCGGCGATAAAGAATGCATCGGATCGTAGGTTTAACTTTACTTTCTTATCAATTCTGCAGAACGAGCTTCTAGAAGAAGGCAACGCGCACGCCGTAATGCTGTACACCTGGAGATGCTGCTCTCGCGCCATCCCCCAGCCCAGGTCCAACGAGCAGCCGGACCGGGTCCACATCTACGAGAGGACCGTCCAGGTGTTGGCTCCAGAAGTCGACAAGCTGCTGCAGTTCATGTACTTCCAGGTGAGCCTCCATATCAAGCTGTAGAATGATCTATTCTTCATCCTTGGTCCAGGGAACAGCCACCCCAGTGCCACATTTACGAGAGGACTGCCCAGGTGTCGGCTCCGGAGGTCGACAAGCTGCTGCAGTTCATGTACTTCTAGGTGGGACTCCATATCTAGCCGTAGAATGATCTATTCTTCATCCCAGGTCCAATGAACAGTCAGACCGGTTCCACATTTACGAGAGGACTGTCCAGGTGTTGGCTCCAAAGGTCGACAAGCTGCTGCAGTTCATGTACTTCCAGGTGAGGCTCCATATCTTGCTGTGGAAAGACCTATCCTCCAGCACAGGTTCAATGACCAGCCAGACCGGTTCCTCATCTTAGAGAGGACCGTCCAGGTGTAGGCTCCAGAGGTCGACAAGCTGCTGTAGTTCGTGTACTTTCAGGTGAGGCTCCATATCCAGCTGTAAAATGACCAATCCCTCAGCCCAGATCCAATGAACAGCCAGACCGATTCCTCATATTAGAGAGGGCCGTCCAGCAGTTGGCTCCAGAAGTCAACAAGATGCTGCAGTTCATGTACTTCCAGGTGAGGCTCCATATCTTGCTATAGAAAGACCTATCCCCCAGCACAGGTTCAATGAACAGCCAGACCGGTTCCACATCTTATAAAGGACCGTCCAAGTGTTGGCTCCAGAAGTCGACAAGATGCTGCAGTTCATCTACTTTCAGGTGAGGCTTCATATCTAGGTGTAGATTGTTCTATCCCCCAGCCCAGTACCAACGAACAGCTGAACTGACGGTCAGAGGCTTATTTCCAGATGGGAATCCATCCATATCCAGTTGTAGAACGTTCTAGAGTTTGACATCAACCCTGGTTCAACGAGTCAAACCGTCGTAGTATTGGCTCCAGAGGTTGGCAACTGCTGCAATTCAAGTACTTCCAGGTGTGGCTCCTTACAGCGCTGTAGAATGTCTCTCATCAACGCTGGTCCACCAAGCCATACCTCAAGCTAATTCATGTAAATACAGCAAGCCACCACCAGACGGTATAATCCTCGACGCGTGTTTCGCCTCTCTACGAGGCATCATCGGGAGATGTTTGGTCCGGCGTCCATCCGAGAAACCGTTGACTTCTCGGGTGGACGCAGAACCGTCTGGTGGTGGTTTGATGTATTTGCATGCGTATTTTTTTGTGAAAACTGCATGAGAATATGCGCATGTGAGCACAATTTACTGTCACATCTAACCAAGACACAATTTCGCGGAATAGCAAGGGAACTATGATCCATTAATCTATTATGGAATTGCGCAAAGTAAAGCCTGCATCTATCAATTAAATATTGTCTTTCCTATTTACGCATAGAAAGTAAAAGCGTCTAGCTTTTACTTTCTATGCTTGAAAACGAATGGATTATTCTCATCTCCAGCGCAAGGCTATCGAGCGGTTCTGCGGCGAGGTCCGCCGTCTGTGCCACGCGGAGAAGCGACGTGATTTCGTGTCGGAGGCCTACTTGCTCACCCTGGGCAAGTTTGTGAACATGTTCGCCGTGCTAGACGAGCTTAAGAACATGAAGAGCTCTGTGAAAAACGACTACTCCACCTATAGAAGGTAAGAGACACTGACAAAATCACATACATACATAAAATCACGCCTTTTTCCGACTACGGGGTAGGCAGAGACTACCTCCTTCCACTTGCTACGGTCCTGGCATACAACTGCCGCTTCACCAACATTCATTATTGACTTCTGGTGATAATTTCAAAATTATTGTTTTTTTTTATTAAAATCCTTTAAGGAACTGTGCAGAACAGTGCCCATTTCAGGTTTTTACAACAATATATATTAAAAATCAGATTTTGTTGGAGTAAATTTTATTCTGATACCTAAATAACAGTTAAACTTGACAAATGTACGCCATGAAGCTAAAATTATTCTTTGAACTGTACATTATTGGTGACGTTACGTTACTTGTTTATGTAACTTGTCTCAAAAAGTACTTAAAAGAGTCCCTAATGGCAAAGGCATATTATAGGGTAGAGGACTATTTAACAGACAAAAATGCATGGCCCAAAACAGAAACCAAATAATTTACTTTTACTCGGACACGGTTCTTATAAGGTGGCATATCAAACGTATGTAAGTTGTTTCAAATAAAAAATCACTATTTTGCTTTTTTATATTCTATATATTTTTTTACTTTCATTAATTTTGATATGCTCTCTTGAAGAACTACGCATTGAGTTTATATACTCAAACCATATATTTAGGATAGGCTAAGCACAAATATTGTAATAGATATAAGAGTTATTTCGAAAAAAATACTGACTGTTGAGTTTGTTTCGGCTTTCTTCTCTTCAGTGGTCTCCTCTTGGGAAACGCCGTAGAGTCAGACTTGTAAAAGTGCCCTTGCGGCCTGCTTACAGAATAAAGATCATTATTTCATGACGTAGGTAAGTTGTTCAAATTTTGCTTTTTTTGTTATATTTTGATATGTTTTCTTGAAGAACTTCGCATTGAGTTTATACTTTAAGATATATATTTAAGATAGGCAAAGTACTAACATTGTAATGGATAAGAGTTCTAAAAAAAATGACTTCAGTTTGTTTCAGCAGCTTTCTCAACAGTGGTTTCCTCTTTTGAAATGCCGTAGAGGTCTCTCCCTTGCGGCCTGCTTACAGAATAAAGATCATTATTTTTTTGAGTTTAGTACTACTAATATAAAATTTTGTTCATTGTCTACAGGGCCGCCCAGTTCTTGAAGGTGATGTCAGACAGCCAGAGCCTCCAGGAGTCTCAGAACTTATCCATGTTCCTGGCCACCCAGAACAAGATCCGTGACACTGTCAAGGACGCACTAGAGAAAATCACTGGTGAGTTTAAACATAACAATAGAAAATTAAAAAATTTAAAAACTCCCGACTTGTTCCACTAAAAGCTGAATATCTTGGAGATGAGTGGTCCGATTTTCATCAAACAAAGCTAAGAACACTCGGGATAAGATTATCTGACACAAAAAAAATCGCACTCAAATCGGTCCGTCCGTATGGGCGCTACGATGCCACAGACAGATACACAGAGTCACAGACACGTTAAACTTATAACACCCCTCTTTTTTGTCGGGGGTTAAAAACACAAGCTTAATCCCACAAAATGGCCGATCGTTATAATTGGAATTATTTTTCGAGACGGAATCCAGACTAACCCATTTTCTTCTTTGTGTTTAGGGTTCCGTACCAAAAAGTTATAAAGGGGTACCTTACGGTGTGACTGTCTGTCTGTCTGACCGACTGTTAAAGCGCCATATGCCAGAAACTACTTATGTTATCTATTTGAAATTTAGAATAGTTATAAAGATAGCTAGCCTAAGTATATTACAAATAAAAAATAAAAAGATTTTTATTTTCTATAAAAAACGACCGATATGAGGGAGCCCAAAAATTCAAAGTCTAGCTACTGGGTTGTTTTAATTAATGGGCTGCATCGTCAAGGAATGCCTATTCGTAAACCACGCCCCAAACGCCGAGCCGGCCAATGAGCGGAATTTGTAAGAAGGGACGCATTTATTGCTCGCGCACATCAAAGGAAAAGAAACCTAATACACTACATGTGTAAGCGCCAGAAGTAAAAGTACAATGAAATCGAAGATATTATTATGTTTTGTTAACATTTAAGTTAGTGACAGAAAAGATAAAGGGAACAATGTCATTTTACCATAATTTAGCCGTTTATTAATCTGTCGTTTGTACAAACTAGACAAAAACAGAAAATGAAGACGCGTTTTCGGATAACTTTGCTATCGAGGCAATTTTAAACAAACATGTTTCCGCGTTAATCACTGAATAGTTTATATGGTCAAAAAACACATATCTAAAAACAATTCTGTATCATATACTAAACTATGATTTTTAATTCAAGACCAAAATCTGACAGTTCTCATCTTGATGATTTGAACAAATTAACATTATTTCATAACAACATGAATGAGAACTTGTGCAACAAGTAATATTAGGGTAAGTTTTATTGATCAAAATACTGACACTTAAACCAGTATGCAGTGATCACAGCGAAACTGCGCCCGTTGACGTTAAATTTTGGTATTGAATTAAAAATCAGAGTATAGATTAGACAAAAATCTCACTAAAAATAGCTTAAATTTTCAATGCACCTCCTTAAGTCACTGTGTTTTTGTCAGGTTACGAGGATTTGCTGGCCGACGTGGTCAACATATGCGTGCACATGTTCGAGACCAAGATGTACCTGACCCCGTCAGAAAAGCACATGCTTGTCAAGGTCAGTCATATTTTTACAACTTTCAGAAGCGTTTGCTACAATTTGTTGGAGAAGCAATGGGACATGTGCGTGATACGCAAGTCTTGGAGTGTGGCTAATGCGCTTAGCGTTTGAACTTTTGAGCGCCCAGCGTGTTAACGGGAAGCCGTGCGCCAACCAATAAACCAATTGTGAGCGTTTAAAAAAAATACCACCTTTCTTCATTGTAAAATTTTCTGTGATTTTTATGTTATTTCCAATCAGAATCAGGAGTTTTTTCGATCGTAATTAGACAAAAAACCGGCCAAGAGCATGTCGGACCATGCTCAATTGCTCAGTGTAGGGTTCCGCAGCCGTTCATACCAAAAAATGCAAACTACAGATGAAAAACATGCGATATGAAAAAGTGCACTAGCAAAAGAGCGTATCTCCACGGCACTTACGTCCTTTTGTTGAGAAGCACCGTTTTTCGGCAATAATTCAAAAACGGTATATCCGATGACCCAACGTTTGTTTTCTATTGTGTTACCATTTTCCATATGTTTTGTATGGCGGTGACACAAAGGAAAGTTTCAAAAATGTATGGAAAATTTCAGACACATTTTTTCTCCTATTGGGATGGAAAAATACTCCTGATTTTAAGTAGAAATAACATAAAGGTTTGAGAGTGGGAATTTTTTAAAGAAATGCTCATGATGCCGTATAAATATATTTCCAATCAGAATCACGAGATTTTCGATCCTGATTGTACAAAAAAAAATTCAAAAAGCTTGTTTCCTATTGTGTTACCATTCTTCATATGTTTTGTATGGCGGTAACACGAAGGAAAGTCGCAAGAATGTATGGAAAATATCGGACACTTTTTTTCTCCTATTGGGGTGGAAAAAACTCGTGGTTCTAAGTAGAAATAACATAAAGGTTTGAGAGTGGGAATTTTTTTAAGAAATACTCATGATACCATATACTAGCAAATGACGGCGTGGCGTCTGAGGCACAATATTCCGTTGACGTGATTTGCCGTTTTTGGCGCTTATTATGTTTTTTTTTTTTAATTCAGTGCCATTAAAACACGAGACTGACCATTTCCATACAAACAGCCGTTCCTCGATATGTACAACGCTATATATGTATAAGAATTATTTTTTACAATTATTCAACTTTGCAAGCGTCAAACGGTATTTTAACAGTTTCGATTTATTTATTATTAGCTATTGCGAATTGATTGTTACTACGCTGTTTCTTTATTCATTTATAACATCGTTAAATGTTTAGTTTTAAAGCGCCTTTTAGTTTTTGCCCGAATATCTCCTTGCGATCGGAACACGATCCAAAGTATGGCAACTGTCAGTCCTCTTGTTTTAATGGTCCTTGTTTTTTTATAAAGAAGTCTATATAAATAAAGTTTGCGTATTTAGTACCTTTAATAAACTCAAAACCTATGCCTAATTGTTCATTATGACCAGACCTTACTCGCTAAGCAAGCGTTTTCTTTATAAGCATGTATTTTTTAAGAATAGTTGCCAAAACTGGTTTTTGGCGTAAAGATAACAAAGTTTGATGGCGTTTATCTTGGTTTTGGTAACTCGTGAAGACAAACTGAAGCAGTATATTGGTAAAGATGGTCGGTGTCAACACGTTGAGACATATACATCACGGATGAGAGAAGAACTGCGGATCGAAGGTCATTCAGAGCTGTAAGCTCCTTAATTTTAAAACAAGATACAGAGAGACGCCGATGGTGCTAGTTCGATTGTGTTCAAAAATTTCATTCGATGTAAGTAAAGTTGCGATAGCTCAGTTGGGTTAACACTTCTATGTAAAAGAAGGGGTCGCAGGATCGAATGCTTGCTGCTTAGTAAGTCGCAACGTTTTTTCCCTTGCAATCGAACTCTGTATTAATGCAATATGCATTAATAATCATACACCGGTTTGGCGGGGGCAAATTTGTACTGACGTTTAATAGTGCGAGGACACATTAAACTAATTTTATTAGTTGATATCGATAAAAATGATGTACAACCGTTGGGTAATTTCAAGAATTTGAATGAAGAAGAAAACTACATACATAAAAATAAACTTTTTGCGTAATAAACTTTTTTAATATTTAATTAAATTTTCATAATATACAATCAAAATTTTCTCCACATTTTCAGCCTTAATCTTCGTCGCCTGGGTGACAATATCCATTTTAGCCAACTAAATGACCTTTCTAGGTCAACTGTAGTAATTGGGGCAAATTCAAACAATTTATAGTATTGATGAATTTCTGCTATATGACTCAGTTCTATTTCTTTTCCGGATACCAAATCATTTAATGTTTTGAAAGTTGAAATGCCGACGTTTTTCTCTAACACTGTTTGAAGTTTTTTGTGAATAATTTTGCCCTGAGGATTCAAACGTAATCTTGATATATGTACTTTTAACTTATGGACAATATTCAAACTGGCTTCTAGACTTAAATTTTGTGTTTGTAATTTTTCAATGGTACTTGGTATGATGGATAGATTGTTGGCTATCCATTTCAAATCGTTGAGAATGTTTATATCATTCATTGCCCGTTTTGCTTTCAATATACACGTTGATTCTTTGTAAATGTTCGGACGAGTTAGATATTGCACCATAAGGAGGATCGCCGATTCAGCACACAAACTGCCTGACTCAGAAACCTCGGAAAGCAACTGCGAAGGCACGAGGCGCCGCATCAGCACGGCACGCGCTTACCTCAATAGTGCAGTTAATTAGACTTCACTTTCTGTTCATACTTTGAGCGTTTGTCACCTATAGGCTATAATTAATGTAATTTTATTTTAATTAAAAGTACTTTGTAAAGTTTTTGGTTTTTTTTTCGAGCCTCCGACAGCAGCTATCGTATGTGGCGCAGTCTTACGGAGCTTGAGGCTTTTCGCGACCGCCGAAATTAAAATCGCAAACGAGCCCCTTTTTCCTCGTGGTCAAACTGATTTGCCAAACTGGTTTGGCCACGAGGAAATGTGATTCCTCGTGGCCAAACACAATATTGTCATCCTCCTGTATCACAAAAGCTTACCTATGTATATGTCTAGTGTTTACACGTAGAAACTCTTTTGAAGAGTTTTAGTACTTGAACATAATGGCACTTAAATGATTACTTGCGGAGTGAGCGGACATCCCCCAAAAACACAAGTGTTCATTTTCAGGGGTTCTTACTAATACACTGTTCATTTTACTTATTCTTATTTAACTTTCTTCTGAATGAATACCTAGTATACAAATGGTCCACGTTAATGAATGACAATACTTTGACAATATAAATAATCTGGCATGGAATTGTCTGTGACTGACAATGTCTGTTTCGTCTATAATAATAATAATAAATATCGGACAACCTCACACAAATCGATCTAGTCCCAAATTAAGCTCAAGAAGGCTTGTGTTATGGGTACTAGACGACGATACACGTACTTATATAGATAAATATATACTTAAATACATAGAACAACCATGACCCAAGCACAAATATTCAAGTTCATCACACAAATATTTGCCCTGGCCGGGATTCGAACCCGGGACCGCCGGCTCAGTAGGCAGGTGTCTACAAACCGAGCCAAACGCGTCGTCGAATGTCAATGTATACTTAAAAGTTTTAATATGGACTATTAAGTGATGTTTGTTCTATTTTTTTTCTATTTATTCAACGTTTGATATAGGGTGTGGACATTTGTTTCAAATACGTGAAATAATTCACAGTTTGACCACTAGGAAACTTAATTCCTCGTAGCCAAACCAGTTTGGCAAATCAGTTTGACCACGAGGAAAAAGGGTTTCAATTTCCCATAGTTGCATCAGAAGTATATGACATATTCAAATTATCCATAGTACCTAATAAAAAACAACTCGCCCTTATCCCGCCATATCCCTTCTTAGCAACACACGGGAATGCATTCGTGTACATGGAGGCAGAATGCCCGAAGTTTCTTCACTACATCTGCGAGAAAGGAACCAGCCTCCAACTCCGTACCTCTTCAGATTGCATACACCGGCTAATCAAAAATTAAGACCCCCATACAACCTGCCAGTTGACGACGGTATCACTTTCAAAACCAGCATGGAGAAGCTCGATGATCAGCACTACGTCATCTCACTACCTCAGCCAACAAAAGTACAGCTATCTTGTAATAGAGAAGATTATACCTCACTACACGGAAGCTACCTCGTCACCATCCCACTCAACTGCTACCTACGGACATCGCACTTCACTATTGCCAACGACAAGGACGAATTACAGGGACACCCCCTGAAGCTAGCCGAAATGACACACGACTTCGAGAAGCGAACCGCAGTCTCCGGCCACATCAATCTAAAGACTATAGACCTGAAAGGATTACATGACGCAAGGAATAGGCTTATTTCCCAGAGTCCTGTTCAGATAGACGCGGGGCAATCCATCAGCCTATATCATACAACCATACCATTGTATGTATTCATAATAGGTGCATGTGCACTCACGATCGCCGTCATAAAGCAATACTATAAACGCAGCCACGCAGCTACAAGCGTCTCGGAACCAGAGCCAAGCAGCCAGAGCCAACACGAAGATCCTAAAAAGATTGAAATCTGTCCTCCCAAGAATGAAATTCCGGCAATTTTTTCACTAAACGTTGGAAAATAATTGCCGATTTGCGGATGGAGGAGTTAGATATTGCACCATAAGGAGGATCGCCGATTCAGCACACAAACTGCCTGACTCAGAAACCTCGGAAAGCAACTGCGAAGGCACGAGGCGCCGCATCAGCACGGCACGCGCTTACCTCAATAGTGCAGTTAATTAGACTTCACTTTCTGTTCATACTTCGAGCATTTTTCACCTATAGGCTATAATTAATGTAATTTTATTTTAATTTAAAGTAGTTTGTAAAGTTTTTGTTTTTTTTTCGAGCCTCCGACAGCAGCTATCGTATGTTACGACTTGCTTGATGGCTGGTAAATATTTATGATAGTAAATAGCCGCTTTCATCCATGTTCCCCATCGTATTATCGTCGGCTGTGGTGGCATAGGAACGTTCGGTAACATTGGGTGAAATATTTTTATTCTTTTAGGTGATTTCAGAAATACCTGTTTTGTAAAAGCAATTAAATTATTTACAGCAGGAAACAATAATCGCACTTGTTCAGCCACCCTATTTACTCCATGTGCCAAACATGTGACGTGTACTATATTCGGAAAAACCTTTTTCAAATTCTTACCAGCTTTCAGAATGTAGGCTACGCCATCCGTAAGAAGCAACAAAACTTTATCATGTTTGTTGTGGTTACTTCCCCACAACGTCTCTAGGGCATTTTGAATAAGATTTGTTATACTAACATTATTTACTTCCTCTAGACAAACGCTAGATATTATGTGTGGGGTACCTATTTCATTTTCTAATAGTGCTCCAACTATTACATTCCCAATCTGAGGCCCATTGGCATCTGTACTTTCGTCTACACTCACATAAATTCTAGAATTTCCTAGTTTAGTCTTAATCTGTTTCATCGTCTCCTTATAAGCGATGTCTAAAGTCGTCAAAACTGATTCGTTGGGAATATATGTTTCTGAACCATATTTCACAAATATGCAATCAGATATAAAATTGATGAAAATGGGATTTCCCACCTGGGTCCATGGTATGTTGCAAGCTAAAATAAATTTTAGCAAATCCAGGTTAAATACGTTTTGGTTTTTAGCGACGCTGTTATGCCTTTGGCTTCTTATATGCCTTTGTGCGGAAAACTTTTTTCGTGATATATGAATTTTACATTTCTTGCACAAGTAAGTCGTACCTTTATCATCTATATCTGAATGGTCAGGTTTCCATGAAGATTAATGATCTTTTTTCTCTTTTGGCATTTTTAGCCGCCTTAAGAAACAAAAAGGTAGTTTTAATTGCAAAATAATATTGTAGTACTGGATGAATTATTCAACGATTCAATGGTTGTCAAAAGTGACTCGACACAGTCAATGTCAGATATCGGTTGTTTATAGTTGCGATAAGTATAAATGAAAGAGGTTTGCACATAGTTAAACGTATTCAAACTTAGCCATTAGTTTAGTTATGATAATGATGATTAAAAATTTATTTTTATCGATGTCGATAAACTTAGTCGATTTTTAATTAATCACTAGCACTGGTACATTTTTGCCCCCGCGAAACCGGTGTCTGTTAATAATATAATGCATTGTAGCACACGAGAGGGGTCAAAAAGACGGCAACTAGCATGTGTGTTTTTTTTTTCAGTTAAAACAAAGATACTGTTTTTATAATATGTCTTTATTTAAGAAAATTGATATATGTATTTACAGTATAAAATGCCAGTTCGATAAGTTATACTTATTACAAAAATAGCTTAAACATATACAGCACTAGATTTAACATGCAATTGAAATTATACATTAAAAAAAATCGTTTTGAATAAATAAACTATATTATACATCAGCGCTAAATGAACGAATAAAGTAAGAAACTGCCAATCGTTATACTTTGGATCGTGCGCCGACTGGCATATCAAAAATACTAGATGGCGCTTTATTAAATATTTAAGTGAACGAAGAAATAGAGTACAGTACCGTTCGCCATCGGCAGGGTATTCATCCACAAACATCAAATTATCAAAGGAATTTTCTACCGCGCACACTCCGAATGTGGAATGTCCTCCCTGCCGCGGTTTTGCCTGGAGGTTACAGTATGGGGTTCTTCAAGAGGGGAGTGAATAGCTTCTTAAAGGGTCGGCAACACGCACGTAATGCCCCTGGCGTTGCAAGCGTTCATAGGCTGAGGTGACAGCTTAACATCAGGCAGGTCGTACGCTTGTTTGCCACCTTTATTGTATAAAAGTAATTAAATACTGTACTATGGTACAATAGACAGTCAGACACTGTTACCTCGGTAGCAATTGGGCCATTGTACTATTTTAGCACCACTATTTTCGCATCTTTACGTAAAAAGTATATTATGCAATAAGTGATAGTCAAATTGAAATTGTTTTGTGGCCTAATCTAAAATACAGCATTGTTAAACTGTTATTTTTTTGGTCACCGTTTATAATTATAAAGCAGGTAACGCAGTGGTCATCGATGTCCTCACTTTAGTATAAAAAAGGCATTTACCGCTGCGTTACCACCTTTTTACGGCTATTCTTATATAAGAGTCCATAAATCGGCTACGGAACTTATGCCTAGCATGTTAATTTTATAAAATCTTTCCTTGATTATTGGTTATTTATTTGAAAAACTAAAGTTGTTAATGAAAAGAACATGACATGACCCAGACCCAATTAATCATTTGCATACAAAGATGGCGTTGTAAATATCGGAGAATGGCTTTTTGTACGGCGCTTGGCAGTCCTCTTGTTTTATTCGTCCATGTCGCTAAATGTTTATATACCGTTCACCGTAAAAGGCTCCGTCATCCCGTCTTTGACATGATCAAGTTAAACTTAAGTTAAATTGTACGTTTTATAAACGATTACGATAAAATCACCTTTTTAGTACATATTTCTGCGGGTTATTCCCACCTGTTACCACTACAACAGTTCGGTTTTTTTCTATCTGTTACTAATCCAGTAGTAACCAACACTTTAGTGGTAACAGCTGGGAATTTTATTCCCAGTAGTTACCGCCTGGTAACAGATGGGGAGAAAATCCCAGCTGTTCATTCCTTCCCATCCCAGAAACATTCCGAAGTACTAAACCAAGTTTAATTGTATATTAGGTGAGGTTTATTAATAGGAAATTTGCATGCATTATTTTTCGTATAACTATAATAAAAATTACCAAGATTTAAGCCATCAAACTTTTTATTCTATCCCTTTCTAGCATAACAGAATTTAACATGAAGTTTAAATAGCCGTAGTGTCATATAACGTAGTTTTACATGTCGATCTCTCTGCCAAATCGCTGTTTAATTAGGTTAGGTCCTGGGGGTCTTACTTGCATTTAGCCTTGGCATTCAAAACGTCTCAGTAGTACACTAACCAAGTATGCAAAATCACTTGTTTATATAATGCCATGATTACAAAATGGTCTAAGTTTCAGGAAGACTTCCTTAGCAAAACGTCTAGGTCATGAAATGCACTAGTAGGCAGAATGTCTCAATTGTATAACAATGAACATGACTGGCTGTTCAATGACGTATGTCTAATGACATTTCATTGACATTGACAGTCGTTTTAGAGCCAAGTCATTCAGTCAACAGCAATGAAGGCGTTTTACAGACCGACATTTTGCTACGCGGACAAATATACAACTAAGGTGCTCTGCTGGCCAAGGCTAACTTTTTGACATGTTTTTTACGGTATTGGGTGAATTAACTTTTAGACCCACACAAATCTGTCCACAACTTTTAAACTTCGCTGTAAAATAACGCCTTTAAATAATGTTGTCTTTTTTTTAATTGATGGTGTACGTTAAAACGTTGAATGTCCATCTGTTAAACCTACTAAACAAAATTTCATTAGAAAAAATATCATATTAGGAGCCCAATTTCTTGGTAACTCCAGTGACCTTTTTGGGTAACGCCAGAGATGTCAAAAGTGTGGGTCTAAAAATGGAATCACCCATTTTCATATTTTGTTAAAAAATGCGATAAAAAAAACATGCATATTGGCCTATTCT
This sequence comes from Hedya salicella, assembly GCA_905404275.2. Classification (NCBI taxonomy): domain Eukaryota; kingdom Metazoa; phylum Arthropoda; class Insecta; order Lepidoptera; family Tortricidae; genus Hedya; species Hedya salicella. The sequence continues at coordinate 4,184,040 of FR990120.1, forward strand.
GTAAAGAGTGTGATTCTGGCGTCATCTACGCTTAATAATAATAAAACTTTTTATTTCAAGTAATTACACTAATATTTTGTTAGTATTTTAAAATCTATGGGTTAGTAAGTAAAATTAAAGACACAAAATCGGGGCATGTAGCCCACAACAGTGGCGTAAATAGGGACAATCAATCCTGTCCCCTATCATTTTCAGGATGTTGTTGGGACTGCCGCGCACCCGGCGCACCAGGGATGCAGCCCTCTTGCGCATTGTGCTATAGAAACAGTCAACCCTCGCTTCTGCGAATATCTCTGATGCGCTACAGAAGCGGGGCAGCCCCACCAACATCCGGAACGCGATGTTAAATTAATTGAACCCGGAGGGCCGTGTAGGCTCGTTGCGTATATCGAAGCCACAGGCTACACGTAGCTTAGCGCCACGCTTAGCTTTCCTTTTTTTTAAATTGGTTGTTGATGTGACTGGACGTGGTCCCGTTTGTTTTTGGCATGGTTTGGCACATAACAGTCACAAATGACGCAGCGTAACATGTTCCCTGGCTGTTTGATTTCAAATGGATACGATACCTGTAATAAAATAAAAACATGAGAATTACGGGTAGTTTTACCGTTCCCACCGTTATAGTTTCCTGTCTCAATTCAGTTGCTCTTAAACGCAGCTCTTTTGCAATCAACTGGGCAGTCCGCTTACAGTCGCCGTGACGTTTTGACGACTGCACACTAGCTGCACGGCTGTAATGCAATTCTGCCGTCGCAGTTGTAATCGAACCGCAATATAACTGCATAATTACTGCATTGAAACTGCTTTAGTCTAATGGGGGGGTTTAAAATGCAGTCCTACAAAGGCCTAATCGATTAATTTTCTAACGGCTGAACCGATTTTTTGAACCGTAAGCCAAGAACACTGTTGACGAAGTCACCTTTCAGTCACTCGTTCAAGCACTGCGGTGCCATAGACAGATATACAAATACATCCGTCAAACTTATAACCCCTGTATTTTTACGGTGGGGGTTCAAAATACCCACATTTCAATCAAAATGCAGTTTTCACAGCGAACGTTCTATTTCGGAATGGAATTACAATACTACATTGAAGATATTTCAAAAAAAACGGGTGAAGTGCGAGTTGGACTCGCGCACCGGTGGTTCCGTACAAAATAAGCACTACAAACGACCGTATCTTTGAAAATCCAGTGTTAGCAGAGCCCTACTTCTAAACATAAGGTACGCGGTGTTCGGTCATTTTAATTTGGTTACTGACATAGATAGACAGACATAAAATTATTCTGTTTTTAGTATTGGATGTTATAGCGGCATCAGAAATACGAACATTTCAACTGTCTTACTATCGTGAGATACAGCCTGGTGACAGACGGGCGGACAGCGAAGGCTTAATAATAGGGTCCCGTTTTACCTTTTGGGTACGAAGCCCTAAAATATAGGTGATACGGACTATTTGAAGGTCACTGAAACGAAAAATACTTACTTATTTTATATTTTTGTACTAGAAGGCGCCCGCAACTTTGTTCGCGGAGAAGAAAAAGTCATTACCCCTGTTTTTTTCTTCAGCGAAGTCAGGTAAAAAGTATCCTATAACCATCTGGAGATACCCAGCTATCCGTGTACCAAAAAGAGTTGAACTCCGTTTAGTCTATTTGGCGTGATGAAGCCACAACGACACATACTAACACACAAAAAATCCTAAAAAAATATTTTTCAATTCAGTGATCTCAAAAAATCATTCAATTCAAAATATCTTCAATGTACAGACATTTCATTTTTAGAACTTAATATAATATTTAGTATAAATGTTTGTATGTGTCGTTGTGGCGTCATTATGCCAAAATGGTTAAACGGATTTCAACTATTTTCAATAATGGTAGCTGCTTATCCACAGATGGTTTTTACTCGACTCGACTACGCCGAAGAAATATAGGTTATGACTTTTTCTCCTCGACTCACAAAGATGCAAACTGTAATGCGATAAGAACAAATAGTATACTTACTGTATTATTTCCAGCATTATGGCATTTATAGAAATGTCCTCTTTTGGCCTTTCCAGTATCTTTCACGGTGCAGTCACAAAACGGACATCGTACATAATTTTCTTGTTTTGCAGGTTTATATGGTCGTTGCTTTAAAACAAAATATAAGTAAAAATTAAATAAATCAATTTAAAACGATAACAACCTCCGATTCTTTCTAAATTATTATCCGTAGCGTCCCAATATATTTATGTGAATATTATTTATTTTATTAAGAACCTAGAGTCTTTTACTAAGATTCAGATATTCACAATTTTAATACTAGTAATAAAAACAATATCGCGATTAGACAGTTCCGCGTTCGTAAAGTAGCCAAATCATTTGTACGCCAATGTATACAATTTTATAATAAGCCAGAATAAACCAGATGATGCTTTAAAATAACCGTTTCCAGCTCTCAAAAAAGCACTTAAAAGAGTCTCTAATGGCAAAGGCATATTATAGGGTAGAGGACTATTTTACAGACAAAAATGCATGGCCCAAAACAGAAACCAAATAATTTACTTTTACCGGGACACAGTCCTTATAAGGTGGCATATCAAACATGTTTCGGCTTTCTTCTCCTCAGTGGTCTCCTCTTGGGAAACGCCGTAGAGCCAGACGTGTAAAAGTGCCCTTGCGGCCTTCTTACAGAATGAAGATCATTATTTCATTATAAAAAAGGTTGTATTTTTAACGGCCGATTTTCTTGAACCGTGTATAAGAAGAATCTCGATGAAGTAAAAAGAATTAAACAAGAAATAAAATTAGGACTTAGAGCTGTTTTAATCACTGGAAATGGCATACGGACGCATTCCCTTCTGCGAAGGTATACGGGTTATTCTCACTGGTAACACCTGGTAATTTTTTCCCATCTGTTACCAGGTGGTAATTACTGGCAATAAAATTCCCAGCTGCTACCACAAAAGTGATACCACCAATCACTGAGACTGAGATTATTTTCCTAGGAGTTGATGAGATTAATTATTACGTTTACTATTTATTTCTGTGCTTGACATTGTAACATTTACTTTCTTTTACATTCTTTATATGACGATCATGATATAAATACTTATAACTTTGACTAATTCAAATGTATACTGTTATTTTCGCGTATAATGAATAAATCTTAGTGATCTTAGGGGAATACAAATTAACTTACTTTTATAATGTGTTGGTAGTTGACATGCCAGGTCCCAGTCAGGTGTTGGTTTCTATTTTCCAGCGTATTCGGTAAAGTGCAGTCACAAATAACACAACGTACGGTATTTTTATCATCAGTTGCCTCAAATACATTTCCGACTGTCTGAGCTACGTTTGATAACGTGACACCGCTATGTCCAGCTATAACATTTTCATCTGGAGTGTTTTTCTTTTCAATACTTACTTTATCCATTACTTTTTCTTTAGGGGTTTTGTTTTTACCAACTTCATCGCTAGCATAATTCACTCCACTACAGTTATCTGTACTTTTCAATCGTTTTATTGGAGTGGTTTTTTTAAAATTCAAATCGTCATTTGTACGACTCTCAGCTGCATGATTTGCGTTCTCTTCTGAAGTGTTAGTTTTGAGAACCTCTTCGAAAATTGTCCAATTATCAGCATTTTTCACCTCACTACTTTTAGTTTTATTATTTACTCTTTCTTCCCAGTTAGTTGCAACTTTCACTTTACTATTTATAGCCATATTTTTTACTTCTTTTCCGGCTTCGGGTGTGTTAATTTTAAAAACCTCGGGAAGTATTCGACTAGCGCTATTTTTTACTCCACTGATCGTAGTTGTACCTTTAATTTTTATTTCTGGAGTATCTTCTGATTGATCCTTCACATTGTATACGTTTTGACTTGCTTGCTTCTTGTCACTTGTATTGTCACCATCAGCACTTGCAATCGTTTGGTCGTGGTACATGTTACTAGTGGTAGCGACTGTTTTCCTTACTTTATTCATCTGATGGTGTAATGTCATTTTGTGGTCTTCCACCTTGATATTTTTAACTATCTGATTGCAGATGTTGCAATGACTATATATGTCATTTATCTGAAACAGAAGTTAGTTAGGTTAGGTTGTAAGGCTTCTGATTAACGGTTAAAATTTTGCCGAAAGCCATCTTATTATCTAAGTACTGACCTTAATTACGTACATTTCATCTTTCATAATACTAGGTATTAGATGCCTTAGAGAAAACGCGCGCGAAAGAGATTCGTCGCAATCAAAAGTTCTTTTACATACTATGCATTCCATTTTACCCACTTTTCCAATGAAATTATGGTAATGATCCGTGGTAACTTTTACGAACTTTTTACTGTCTGGGACAAAGTCATCATATCTTAATTTTCCTTGTGTAGCTACTTGAGAATTTCTTGCGCTACGTTCCATTTTTTCTCTAATTTTATTACATACGTCAATTGAATAACATAATTTATTGTTTGAATCATTCTTTCTAGTTTCAATATTAATTATTTCATGATCTAATGTGTTGTCCACGTTGTTATAATCCTTATTATCGTTCTGTATCTGAATAAGTTCACTATCTACTACTTGACCATTACTCTCAATGTCTTTCAATTGTATTTTTTCGTCACATTTATTTTGCGTGTCACTGCTTCCATTTTTAATTTCTAATTTATTGTGATCTTCAGAGTTTTCTTTGTGTTCCTCATTACTGTTACTATTCGTTGATAAATTTTCAACATCACTGATATCGTCTGAAATGTCAGCGCTGTTTAAGTTACCATCCTCATAATTATCATCACCAACGTACGCTGCCATCAGCTCCCACAGAAGTTTATCTTGCAACACGGCGACTCGATGTTTCTTAGTTCTATCATGATTATAGCCGACTATTGCTGTGCAGTTTGCGCAGAACTGCGCATTAGATTGCTCAGCGAACGGAGGGGGGAGAGCAGAAATAAGCGCGCGGGTGCGTTCAGTCGCAACGTTTGCTATGCGCGCGTTCGCTCTGTGTTTGATGCTCGCTACGTGTTCGCTCGCGAACGCTGCCGGCACTTCAACGGCGCATATGTGGCATGTGTAGAGAATTATGGCTATCGGTTCTGGAATATAAAATAATTAATAGGATTACACAATATTATATTTCCTTCTTACATAGAATTAGAAGGTGTCTGCGTGTGCAAGAGAAAGCAATCATAACTGTTTTTTTCTTCAGCGTAGTCGAGCGAAAACTACTGGTCATTTTTTATGAAACTTTCCAGTTATGTACCTTATATATAAGAATAGGACATAGGCTATAATTTATGTCAAATTTTATCCCTTTTAGGATCAAAAAAAGGGGTGAAACTTTGTAAGCTATAAATTGCATCTCTACGCGGACGTAGTCACGGGCAACAGTTAGTAAATGCATTTAAAGAGAATATGTAGGTATGTTAACGATTAAATGTCAAAACATACTTTTAACATAAAGTGAAACTGGCTATTTGAAGGTCAGTGGGTAGTTTTTTTTTATATAGAGTTCCACACTCGTCTATCGTACATATATGATATCATGAAAGTGAATATTTATTACAGTGAGTGTATATTTATTACAGTGAGTGTTTATTTTTAGCGCTTTGAGTTAGTTCAATTCCCGGTTCAGGTAAACTTTTCACAAATTCTGTGAATGCAGTTATTCATGTTAGGAAAATGAAAATAATGTTTCCCATAAGTAAAATGAGCTATCTTAAGGATTTAAGGTAGTTTCCAGTGGCGTGGCGTCTCCATATAAACCGATTCCCACCGGGTTGCCCAAGGAGAGGTATACCTAATCACCTGTTTATTTAAATACTAGAAGGTGCCCGCAACTTCATTCGCGGAGGAGAAAAAGTCATAGCCCGTCGTTTTTTCTTCAGCGTAGTCGGGTAAAAAGTATCCCATAACCATCTGGAGATAATTAGCTACCCGTGTTCCAAAAATAGTTGAAATCCGTTTAGCCGATTTTGCACGACACATACGAACATACCAACATACAAAATCTTGTTTCGATTCAGACCCGGCCTATCTACAGAAAGCGCAATCATTTGTCTAAAGCACGCAGTTAAGTATTATACGCGGAGAAAAACACCTATTTATGCGTGTTTTTTAGACCTCTCTAAGGCATTTGACCTTGTCAATTATAATTTATTATGGAAAAAGCTTGATGAGGTCAAATTTCCTTGGGAGCCAACACGTATATTTAGGTGTTGGTATGGGTGAGCTCAGCAGTACGCATGTCGGATGTCACGTGGACAGGGTCTGTTTTAATAAAATTAGCTATGCCGATGACATGGTGCTGCTGAGCCCGTCGGTCGGTGGCTTGAGGACGCTCATTGGCATTTGTGAGTCATACGTTAAGCAACATGGACTTAAATACAATGTGCTGAAAAGTGAGTACATGGTTTTTAAAGCAGGAAATAAATGCCCTTCTTATGTCCCTCCCATATTGCTTAACCGTGAAAAGCTAAAAAGAGTGTCCTCTTTCAAGTATCTAGGGCATGTCGTAACGGAGGATTTGCGTGATGACGCTGATATTGAAAGGGAGCGCAGAGCGTTAGCGATAAGAGCCAATATAGCTCGCAGGTTCAGTCGATGTACAGCGCCAGTCAAGATAACATTGTACTGTACAGCGTACTGTACATCGCTGTATACCTGCAGCTTATGGACAAGGTGCACACAGCGATCGCTCAACGCAATGCGCGTCCAGTATAACGACGCGTTCAGGGTCCTGTTGCGGCTGCCGCGATACTGCAGCGCATCCGGAATGTTCGCTGACGCGCACGTGGATGGTTTTCACGCGACGCTTTTTTGATTTTTTTTATGTTTGTATGTGTCCTTGTGGCTTCATCACGCAAAATCGGCTTAACCGATTTCAACTATTTTTGGCACCGGGTATCTCCAGATGGTTATAGGGTACTTTTTACCCGACTGGGGTTCCTGAAGAAACAAAGAGGGTTTTGACTTTTCCCCCTCCGCGTACGAAGTTGCGGGCATCTTCTAGTTTATAATATTTTACTAATTTAAATGTTAAGCATATTACCAAGATTTGAAGTTCCTAGCTTAAAAAATATTTGCTCTCCATATAAAGTTTTGCCCCTTTTTCGCCCCTAAAAGGGATGAAATTTGACATACATTATAGCCTATGTCCTATTCTAATATATAAGGTACATAACTGGAATGTTTCATTAAAATTAGTCCAGTAGTTTTTGAGATTAATTGGAACGTACATACATACATACTTTCACGTTTATAATATAGATAGGAAGATAGGATTAGGATTCGCTCGCCGTGCGACTGGTCGCGCGTTGTCATGGCGATATACCTGTAACTGTCTCTTTCGTCATCACTTCGAATTGAAAATACTCTTTCTTCAAGAAGTCATTGTGTGAGTGAGCACCCAGAGGTAGAAGCGCCAACTTCACGTGGTCTAGGCTTATTGAGTATGTTGTCATTGTAGAACCTAAAACAATTTTTTTTTAATTCATTTATCTTTAAAAACACACACACACACACACACACAGGGACAATCTTACACAACCGACCCAAACTAAGCAAAGCTTGTACTAGGGGTACTAGGCGACGATGTAAATAATATATAGATAAATGATAATACTTAAGAGTCCGCAGTAAGCTCGGCCGAATATCACCTTCCCATACAAACGGAGTTTCGTTCTTATTTTAAAACTATGTGTTGGATTGTAACAAAACTTTGCATATACAATGACATGAGGTATATCTAGGTCTAAAACTAGTTTATATGCCTGCAGTTTATAAAACAAACAAAATACAGCAATAACAAATTTTGTATGGAAAACTTAAATTCGCTGTATTTTTTTTACGTTGGTATCTGAAGCTACATAAAGTAATTACAGGCCTGCGTATGCCTAAACTTATTCTAAGTACAAAGTTTCAGAGCAAACTAGCTCGTTTGAAAATGAGAGCGTAACTACGTTTGTATGGAGAACCGAGCTTACTGGAGACTCTTAAATACATGGAAAACATCCAAGACCCAAGAACAAACATTCGTGCCCGGGGCCGCCAGCTTAGTAGACCGTCATGCACTGAGCCAAACCTGTTGACAAACTATGCATTTCTCTGTGGCCTCTATTCTATCTGTATGTAAAAAAATCACATCACTGAAAAAAAAACACAAACAAACAAATAGATTTTCATTGCAGTAAGGAAGGATATATTGCAATTCACTTACAACTTCATAATAGTACATGTAGATTACAAACTTTCATGAGTTTCATGTAGTTAGGTTAAATTTGTTGCAGGAAAACTTGTACCACCAAATGAAAAATGTAATTTGTTAAAAATGGCTGAAGCTTATTTTAAATGTATGCGAGCTTTTAATTCAAATAAACCATGATAAACATCATTTATATATTTCGCACCTTGTTCAATTATTTATTTATTAAACAAAGTACATCATTCTTATTTCTAAAATAGTTTCCAGCTATACTGTATTTGACTGCAGACACGAGTCTCTAATAATACAGTGTAGTATATTTATATACAATATTAATATATCAGCATATATATATATGCATATATTTGATGCTTAAATTAAATCATGAACTTTCAATTAAATCATGTCACTCAAGCATCTGCGCAAATATTTATTCAGAACTTAGCTAAATAACTAACACCAGCACAAATAACTTAACTTTAACAATGGTATTGGGAGGTTTTTCTATTACGGTTTTTAAACTTAAAACAGTTGTTTCCTAGCATCTAAGAGTTTTGCCATTATGTGCTCAGACTTTAACTATCTAAAAATGCCAAAACATTATAAAAAAAAAAAATGGAGTTAAGATGTTTGCTACTTTAGCCGATTGCTACTTGAGACGAATTGTATTAACAAAGTTGTTTTTTCTATTTATGATTGTAACAAATTTTGAAATGGCTCAGTTGAATCCAATCATAAAAACAAGTATCTGGTCTTAACCTCGGAAGTCCCCGCATACTTGTATAAGAACAAATTAATGATAGTAGTTCCGACCTGATATTTTAACCGCACAGCAAGAGTAACAACCAAATGTACTTATCTGGGTACAAACGTTTCACCTATGTTTAGCTGTAGTTTTCTATTCTAAATGACGACTTTGGTGTTAAAAATCAATATTACATAAACGCAAAAAGTGCCGACTCGGTCTGAAGCACTATCCATGGTATGTACTTGGTATAGTACATTCTGCAGATAGGACTACCGCTGTTGATAAAACAGAGGACTTAATCGGTTAAAACAGTTCCTCAACAGTTATGAGTATTTACATCTCGACAGAAGATGCAGCAAAACATGATACTCCGAAATCGGGGGTGAGAATGTTTTGTAAACAAGAACTATGGCTAAACAAAACAATCACAGATAAATTTAAACCTAACTGATAGATGGTGTTGGTATCTCCTTAAAAAGAGTTCATTCTTTTTTAAATATACATTCCATTGATCTGGCATATCATCCCATAATTAAGCATCTGACGAATTATATACCTTTGTCTCCATTACTACCAGATTTGTCTAACCCTGTATTTACAGCAAGAACATTAGTCATAAATTGATTCACTTACCTTTAAAGTATGCACAAGTAAATTTTGATATTCTAGCAATTTCAATACATTGCTATTGCTGATTATTTCTTGTTATGGTAGGTAGTGTTCAGAATACAATCGGCATTTCGTCATTGTTTAGATAACAGAACGATCTGACATATAAATCCGCCGACCCAAATCACTTTAGTAAACTTACTATAGTATACTTTAGTATCGCAGTTTTGTATTTGGACAATAATACAATAACATTAACAAACAAAAAAAAAATGCAGGTGACCGTGACGTTTCGCAGTGTGACCAGACTTTGGTTCGAAAAGCTACCAAACGACTCAATTTTCTACTAAATTCAACTGATCACCTCACCGCTGTTAATACGGAAGAGAATAAAGTAGTGACTTTTTTTTAATTCAGCGTAGTCGGGTAGAAAGTATCCTATAACCATCTGTGCAGCTATCCATATCATAAAAAACGTTGAAAACTGCGTATATAGTAGAATATTTGCGCGATTTATCCTACAGACGACACAATCTAAACAGCTTAAACTTTTACTCAATCATTTCTCTGTCCAACCTCGGATAGAAACCATCCTGTCCTAACCAAAGATTTAGAAGTGGTCATATTAAAAGCAAATTTACGAGAAAAGATTTTTTTTTACTCAAACTCATTTTTATTATTCTAATAGTTTCTATATAAAAAAATATAATGAAAATAAATTATAGATACCTATATAAAAACAACATTACATATATACCTAATTAATTATTAGAATTTAATGAAAACTCTCCCTTTGTATAATTAAGAATGCTCATGACGCGGGTTTTATATATAGCTAATCTATTTTATATTAATATTCCCGCGCTGTATGGATAATGAATGAAAGTTATATTAGTATATAGAAATGTGAATCAAATTGCTTGTTTTTTATGTTTATAATTTACGAAAGTAATCTATTCTGCTTAATTTGGTCACACTCAGTATTTACGTAGTAGGCAGACTACTGTAATTTTCATTTTTTGTGGGATTCCCTCCCCTAATTTGGCTTATATTTGACTTTAGGTGTGGTGCGTATACATGTATACCGTACTTTCTGCACGATGTAGTATACAAAGATAAGCATATCATACGTCTCGTCGATAATACTTAGTTATTAGATATATACAGCATGGGTAATAGGAGAAATCAATAACTCTAATTTAGTCTGGCAACACCGGTAAAGAGTGTCAACCAAATGAAATATTATTTCGTTCTGAAATGTAAGATTCCGGTTGTACACACTCGCCGTCATTGGTCATGGGGGCGTGATATGCTTTTGTCACAGAATAAGTAATAGTACAAGTACAGAAATTTCACTTCCGCGTAAAAACGCTGTTTACGCATGAGAAACGTGCCTACTATATGCCTCTCTGACTATCGTATAACTTGTATTCATTCGCACGCGGCACGTGTAGTGCTAGGGTTGTCACGCCAGGAATACATCAATGAGGACAAAAACTGTTGTAGCTTACCAGATGTCGTTTGGGTAAAGTGAGCCGACATTAAGTACAGTCGGCATCAAAGTAGCTGACGATTTTACTACTGGAATATGTCAAATTGACGCTGACTGTACAAGCTACTACAAATATGTCAATTAAAACGTCAACTTAGCTGTTTCGTAGCTATCGCACATAACATAGTGATAAAAAATACATATTATATTTACCATTATTTAATTAACAAATTCTTATGCCATCCTTAAAAGGAAATAAAGATAACAGGATAGGAAAGGATAGGATAGGATGTTGTGAGAGCTTACTATGGGTTCCACAAAAAAGACACAAATTTTATAATCTGAAACAAATATATGTATTTACAATTGTGTGACTTTAATGTAATAATTAACCTATTTATTATTATTATTATTATATATGACGCGAAAAATTCACCTCCGCATACCTACCTAATAACCGCGGTAGTTTAAAACAATGCAAGTAAAGGTAAAGTGTTTTATCTTTTGTACACACACTGTACCTACTGTGTACTTCTGTAGATGCTTAAATCTTATTAATTAACGGTTTAAGTCACGTAAAACACAGTTTAATAATAAACACGTACCTACTTCTTAAGTAATAACAAAAATAATGTTCACAATTTGACAAAAAAAGAGTACTTTCTGTCCTTATAACATGTATTCAAACATCCATTTACAGAACAATTCACGTCACCTCTTTTCAAAGTGCATTTCAATGCGCTTCTATAATTAATTGTTAAGGTAAGTATATGTATCAATACGACGCGCTCCGAGACCGATCGATCCAGAAGGCAGATCGTAGCGTACGCGTGCTTACTCGCTTGGCGCCAGCCCCGGACTGATCGCCACAACCCGGTCTAGCCGGCGAGTAGGTAAATATCCCGGTTCGCCCCGCCCACTGCAAGCCCTCTGGTTTTGTATAGTTTTGTCGAGTGTGTATACGCAGAGTAACATTTTTGGATAAAGGTCTAGGAAACGAAGTGTAATGAAACAAACTTTTTGTTTTTACAATAATAAAATAATATAATTACTTAACACACCGATTGTTGGATTTCTGCTTAGAAATACAGACTTTTAACAAATTTCAACTTAGATAATTATTCGTAAATATAATTACTCCTTTTGTATTAAACATAAAACAAACTTCAACATAGATTAACTATTCAAACTTAAAATTTAAACACTGTTGTACTAATAATGGAGTCTACCAAAGCAGCATAAAGCATTTTCAGAAAAAAATACACTAATATATGCACTACCCACATTGGCGCGAGTCGAAGCGAGACCGAGATACATTGACGCTATTCTGAAAGTTTTGCAATCGTTCGTGTTTAAAAACAGCAACTGCGTTCGTCAATGTGTAGTGCCAGTATTCAGTATAATTTTATTCTATGTTGGTATAATCAAACTTAAAACACTTATATACTGGATGCAACCAATAGGGATGTTGGCTGTATTCAAATAAAAATGAAACTTTGATGCGAAATATTAGTTTCTATGATATATATTTAAAAAAAAATGAGTTTGATACCTTCCCACCCAACAGGAAAGTCAATTTTTAAAATATGGATTGTGTGGTAACTTTTGTTATAAAACCGTTTCGGTAAAAGCAAGTTTTAACATAGCTGTAGAATAAAGTTATTACTTTCCCCATACAAGGAAGGAACGTGTAACGTCACACGTGGGACAGTCCAAAAATGTGATAATATTGTTGTATCTCTGGGTTTTTATGAAATTGAAGTAGTTTTTTCACCAATATTTCTATTATTAAAAGGACATTTTATAACATACCACAGAAAAAGTTGTAATCATCTCTATTAAACCACTGAATATGGCATATATGGACATATTCCTGTATGCAAAAGTATATGAACCAATGTCATGTCATTCTTTACGATATACAATACAATAAAGTTACCATACATTTGATGGGTTATTCAATGGTATTTATTATACGTTATAATTATTTTCATACTTTAAAAATGGACTTTCCCACCCAACTTTAAAGGCTCATAAAACAAGCTATACTACGTAAGGTATCGAACTCAAAATCTTAACGTAGTTTCTTATTTTGCTTGTTTTATCCAGGGATCGAATACCGGTATTCTTTCCATACAAAATAACCGGTATTCAATTTTGGTGTCTCGCTTATTATTAGAGATTTTTGTATTATAATGAGCTAAGTTCAAAGTTAATAATGACTAAGTACCTAAATACTATTTAATAATCATTTTATAATATCGAGAGTTTGGTAAGTTATTTCATGCTAAAGTAATACCGGTAACAATCCCTGGTTTTCTCAGGATCTTATTGAGGAAACATCCCGAATCTCCAAGTTCCATGTAAGTTTAATAGAACCTTAATGTGTATGGTTAACATACCATTTTATTTTCATTTCCAACATGAACAGATCCATTAAGGTGCTCCTGTTTATTCTTGGGAGTATTCGGCACTTTGCAGTTACAAATCCTGCAGCGGACCTCAGTGTCTTGCGTTGTGACTTCGTATGGTTGCAACTTTAACAAAAGATATATTGTTTTAGGAAATTGGAAACATTATGTTTCCCATAATATACATAAAGAGTGTACACGATAAAATCTGGCCACGCCTGATCTGGTATATTTTTCTATCAACTGCTTGTTTAGAAACAGCATTTTTTTTTATAATCAATTGCTGTAATACTATAAAATAAAAATACAATCATATTAAAATATATGAGCATGTGTGAGTTTTTGCGTTATACATTCCAACATACTTACTTCAAATTGTTTGTCCAACATTATTTGACAATGGTTATTCACTTTCTACTACAATACCATAATTGTATTTATATTTTAACAAGGTGTTGTATGTATTTTAGAATATCATCTGATCAAAAAGATACATTAGCTGACTGATTTCTACTCAGGGTAGCCAGCAAGACTGTCCATTTCAAGCACTGAAAGTAGTTTTTGTATGAAAGGCCATTCAGTGACAAATATTAGTCAAAATCAAAATATACTAAAGTAGTAGATATCTCCTAACTGGGTCATACTTGTTCTAGAATTTAGCCGTCTTTCCTGTGGACAACGCAATAGTTAAGGGCTTGGGTATATATAACTGATATTTTTATCGCTCAGATCTAGAGTATTAATCAATTTGCGCATCGCCTATAGGGCACTAAGAAAAAATCGTATTTAAAGCCCTTAACTTTCGGGTGTCCACAGGAAAGACGCATAACGCTAACTCATACTAAAAATCAGTATGACCCAACTGCCTCAAACAGAAGACAATACAAAAAATTTTGGTTATTGCGGAAAGACAATTTAATATAATAAAGCATAAAAAAACTCTTTGAACCCTTACAAAAAACTTTATATCAATAATTTAGCGGCAGATACATACCAAAGGCTGTCAGAAAATGCTGGACAAAAAATAATAAGTATGTTGGGATATATAATAGATATATATGGTGATTCAAGTGTCTATAGGCGACGGTGATCGCTTACCATCAGGCGACCCATCTGCTTGTTTGCCTCCTATGTCATAAAAAAATATATAAAGCAAAATCTCACAAATAATCATACATTTTAATATGACTGTATGATTTTATAGTGTTGCATCCATGGATTATTAAAAAAGAAGTGCTGTTTCTAAACAAGCAGTTGATAGAAAAATATACCAGATCAGGCGTGACCACATTTTATCGTGTACAGTCCTTATGTTATATATATGAACTCAGCATGTATGGACAAGTTTTTTAAATATTACAATTTGGCGCCCTATCTTCAGTGGCGTGCATTACATATAGGCACACGGCACTCTCTACCCTGAACGACCGCGGCTCCATATAGCCACAGAGAAACTGCCTACCCTGAAGTCCTGAACGACCATAGCTCCATAGACTTTTGTAGTTTCTTCGTATGGATACACTTTTGTTTTGGCCTGTACCGATACCATCGCTAAGCAACAAACAAAAAATCATCATCCTTATAACCCATACTATTGGGATAAAATATAATAGGCATTGTAAGCATTCATAGAATACGGTGGCAGCTTGACACCAGGCAGGCCGTGCGCTTGTTTGCCACCTTAGTGGTAAAAAAAGGCACATATCTGTGAAACTTACTCTTACCAAATTACTCCCAACAACACAAAAAAATTATAAAGAAACTAAAATGTATTCATTTTTATGAAAAAAAAAAACCAAACGTACATTCATACTTGCTTATTTCTAAAACCTAAAAAGTAAATCATATATTCCGATTACGTTAAATTGAGTTCTGTCGCACATAATGATGATACAGAATGTTTTAACTTTTATCGTTTTTTACTTAAAAATACTGTTATGACACTTCAAAATCTACTGATCTTACATAAGTCTAATATCACGATAAAAACTGTTTAGGATTATAGATGGACTGCATTCTAACTGTTTTATCGGTATCTGTATATTTTAATATAAATATATGGAAAGTCTACACAATAATTGATAACATTTCGTTTTTTTATCAGTCATAGAGGATTAGGGAAATGGTTACCAATTTTCAAGAATGGGGAATGGATGAAAATTTTCAAAAATCTTGAAATTTTGTTTATAGCTAGGAATAAGCTTCCTTATTGTCAGAAAAAATATACTGATTTTTCTGTGGCTTAGAAAAAAATAAAAAGATAAAAAGGTGTTGGTGGGGATATATATACTTACTGTTATTCCTGAAGTTTTCAAATGAAATAGTCACCTGGCCTAATAAATTACGAAAACTTGAAGAATAACAGTACATTTACAGCCATTTTAATCGAAAATATCAATGCTGCTCTTTCCGTACCGTATAAGGCGGGTATATAGGCCCACCAACACCTTTTCAACTTTTAATTTTTTTCTAAGCCACAGAAAAATCTGTATTTTTTTTCTGACAAAAAGGAGGCTTATTCCTACCTATAAACCAAATTTCAAGATTATTCCAAATTTAGATCCATTACACATTTGGAAATGTTTTCCATTATTATTTATATCAAGGACTATAACAAGAGGACGTTCAATCTCCATACAGCCGTTGCCCGATATGTACAACGCCATCTATGTATAAGAATTATTATTTACAAATATTCAACTTTGCAAGCGTAACAGTATTTAAATGTTACGATCTATTAATGAGGGTTTTCTTAAGTGGAAATATCACCAGTTGACGCCACCATGACGTAAGGTCTAACTGGCAAGAAGTGTCAACATCCACCAATCACAGCACATGATTTTGACACTTTTCAATTAGACCTTACGTCACGGTGGCGCCAACAGGTGATATTACCATTTTAGAAAACCCTCATTAGCTCGCCGCGCGGCAAGTCGCGTGTTGTCTTGGCTGAATCGTTAATAGCTATTTGTTTTGCAAGACTGCAAAGTTATTTGGCGCGAGTGCTTGAATTAAAAGCCGAGTGAGCGAAGGAATCTAAAATTGAACCACGAGCGGAGGGAGTGTCGTAGCGTAACGAGGTTTTCAAGGCACGAGAAGGCAAATAATTTTGCAGCCCACAACTTTTCACCTCACTACAGCGAGGAAAATGTGAGATGTAAGAAAAACTATAAAAATTAGATAATCGATTATTTTTCATTTAAAACTAGCGATAATGAACAGAGCCCGGAAAATCCATAGCAAAACAAAAGACTGCGCAATGAAACTACTGTTAGAAACATTTTTTTATCGATATCGATAGTTGTGTATTATGAGAAAAAACGGCCCACCAAATGAAAAGAAAAAATAATACAAAATTTCACATAGGTTTGTATAATTATACAGATACAGATGCAATTTCTTCCTCGAAATCCACGTCAGTACACACAGCAGCACATTACATCTTATTGGGTTTGTTATAGTGATAGGAGTCGATAATCATTAATTTTTCAACATTCTCTGGGAGAAGATTGTTTCGTTTATCACTATAAAGCCATTTATGTATACTAAATTAACGTTCAACTTCACTCGACGTCAAGGGAGCAAATTTATAAAACTCATTGTAATTGGTATAATATAAGTTACGTTGCGTTTTAGATGGAATAACACATATAAAACAAACCCTTAACTTTCCGTTTGGCGTGAATGATGATAAAATAATGTACCTAAACATATCGGTCTGATTATAAACACGGATCAGAAGAAGTGGAGTGATCCACTAATAAATTGCAAATATTGTGATTATTATCATTATATTTGTAAAACAAAAAATATAATATCGGTATGATTATTTTTTAGACAATACTTACTTGATATCGATAAAAAAATGGTTCTAACACTAGTTTGATTGCGACAGTCTTTTGTGTTCTCTGATAATAAACCTACGAAACACACCCGTAACAAAATAAACATATAAAAAGATATAAATTCGAAATTCAAATCACTTTTTCACGCTAGCGGATAAAACGAACTTTTTCACGCCGATTTGGCGCTGTAAACGGATTTTTTCCGAGCGAGTGAGGAGAAAAATTGTCTAAGTTAATGACGACAGTAAACTTACTCGTCTAATTTTAACATTCTTCGCATGTTGTGTCCCAACAAGATGCCCCTTCCTGTTTGCTGCACTATTCGGCACTTTACAATCACAAATCACACAGCGCACACAACCATCTTGGTTTGAGAGCTCATATGGATATATTACCGGCCAATCGTTTGCTGATTTAACTTCACTAGGTACACATTTTGCTTGAGATGTATTCGGTGTTACTTGTGTTTTCATAACACTCCCTTCGGTACTATTTGTTTTCTCTTCTGTACGTTTTGGTTGATCCTTCGCTTTGCCTACTGCGTTCTTACTAGCTGTTTCGAGTTTAACATCCTGGTTGACAGGTTTTTTAAGTGCAAGTTTGGTTGTAACGGTTAGACGGCTATTGTCTTTATAAACCGCTTGTTCTTTTTTAAAGCCATGGGAGACTGTCAGCAGATGTTTGGTCACTTTGCTAGTTTTAATCATCTGATTGCACAGAATGCAGTGACTATAGGTGTCGTTTATCTGTAAGAATAATAAGTATTTGCTAATGCGAACCATTGACATCTATTATAGAATTGTAAAAATGAAATGTCTGTACATATTTGAAAGGCAATAAATCGAAATACATACATATTTCTTCCTTTTTGTATATTTTTATTGTGGCTTCATCGCGCCAAGTCGTCTTTCAAAACGGATTTCAAATATTTTTGGTACACGGGTACCAAACTGTTTTAGTGTGATGAAGCCACAATAAAAAAAAACATTAAATGACCTTCAAATATAGTCCTAATATTTTTTTTATTTTCAAAATATCTTCAATGTACAGAGATTTCATTTTTACAACTTTCTAATAGCATAGATAACCACAACATAAAAAGTAAAGAAAACGTGAATAATTTCGTTAAAAATCTAAAATAATCTTTAATAGTTAAGGCATACTAAACTTGTGATTGTGACGAATATTTGGAAGGTTAATGTTAACGTAATTGGGTGTCTGTCCGTTTCTCCTCGACATTCCGTGTCAGATACACGGCGTTGCATTTATTATACTTATACACCGTGACCGTTAATAACCCGAAAGATTTAACCTAACGATACCAGAGCCTAATTAGAGTATATAAAGTTATGTAACATATAGTCCAAAAACTCATAATTAAGGAGATATTAATTATTTACAACAAATCAAAAGTTAAAAAATCTCCAGTGTAACACACCTTAAGGGCGTGAGCATGAAGTAGCCACCTACTTCTTTTACACGTAGATGCACTAACTGTATGGTTGTTAGCCAGTTTCATAAAGAAGTTTAGTATCTATCTACAAAAAGTTTTTACTACCGAAAATATTTTCATCCCGAGATAAAAGGATATAACATGCAACTAAAATACAGTGTAGTGTATTAATCCGAATAATTATAATATCTTATCTTACACACTTCAATCTCAAGTAGCTTTTTTGTTATCACTGAGAATAGAGATAATTAGGTTTGTTCTGTTCTAAGTCGCGAGAGTGGTTCTTCTTATAACTGGCTAGTTTGAAATTGATTGTCACTAAAATGACACATTACAAATGATAACTAACTGTCACGCAAGATAAAATAACATTGAACATTTTATTGACTGTAATAAATAATATTCGCTATGCCGCATTATCCTTCGGCTCATTTAGCAGATATCCTCTTTGTGTACGGATTTTGTGATGCGAACTCGCTCCAGGCAGTCGCCGAATACCGAAGACGATACCCCAACCGTCGTATACCTCACCATTCGACTTTTGCGGATGTCCATCGACAGTTTCGCGAAAAAGGGCTTGGAAAAGTTCACAGAGAAAGGGCTATAAATCTAGATGAACAAGCAGAGAACAGAATAATGAACATCATAACAGAAGACCCAACTTTGTCATCAAGAGCTGTAGCAAGAATGGTCAATGTTAACTATAAGCTCGTATTAAGGCTATGGAAAAGGTACGGCCTGCATCCTTTTCACTACAGGAAAGTACACGGATTAATTAACAATGACGGGCTAGCTAGAGTTGCCTTTTGCCAAAGGATGAATCAGAAATTAGTGGAAGATCCTGGATTTCTAAATAAGATATTATGGACAGATGAATCGTTGTTCACGAGAGAGGGAGTTTTTAATTCCCATAATCAGCATATGTGGTTAGAAGAAAATCCCCATGCGAACAGGGAAAATTCATACCAGCACAAATTTTCCGTAAACTTGTGGGCTGGCATTATTGGGAATAAAATAATAGGTCCCGTCATATTTCCAAATAGACTGAATTCTCACAACTATTTATTATTTCTAAATAATGAACTAAACGACCTGCTAGAAGATGTCGATTTGGAAACCCGACGAACTATGTGGTTCCAGCACGACGGATGCCCGGCCCACTTCGGCTTGGATGTTCGTAATTGGCTGAACCAACAATACCCCGAGAGATGGATCGGCCGTGGGAGCGAAGTTTTAGCATGGCCTGCCCGGTCACCGGATTTAACTCCGCTAGATTTCTTTCTATGGGGAACTCTGAAAGATAAGGTTTACTCAACACCTGTAAACTCCGGAGAAGAGTTGTTAATAAGAATTCAAACGGATTCAGAAGAAATCAAGAACACTTATGTTAACTTGGATCATGAAATCCGTTCAAGATTGAATATTTGTGCTGAAAACGGCGGTACACATTTTGAAAATCTAATTCATTAAATTACTCGTAATAAAAATGCGTAACTGTTTCATGTTGTTGTTTATTTTACTGTATGTACAGGTTAGCATGATCGCTGTTACAACAAAGTCCCTTTCCTGTATGAGGTAAGAGGTAAGTATGATGTAAAAAAATAAGTAGTATGATTTCCTTCGAATATTATCATGCCTAACAATTTATGGTTGTGATTGTTAGTCAAAAAAAAGATACCTAAGACACAAAGTTTCAATAATAATGTAAGAGCACTTTAATGTCGTAGCACCTAATAAAGTTTGGATTCATAAGTATTTGTGGTATTATGTGGTGCCAATAAATAAAAATAATTTCAACACAAACATCGTGCTAGACATAACTTGACACTTCTTGTCATTCATGGAATACAAGTCACGCCATTCGCCTTTCATCGTATGATTTCGGAGCGATTCGTGAAGTGTCATGCTCGCTCTCTGTTCTTCAACTTGAGATTCCCACCTAAAGGCTTGTTCACAAAGAAGCGGGCAATTAATAAGATTTAATTCGTACTGAAATAGTACTTTAATTAGGACACATAATTAGACCCATGTTGATATAACATTATTTACTCGTACAGTCGTCAAAAATATGTGGTTTAAATCTTTCGGGTTATTAACGGTCACGGTGTATATTACTATTATACTTAAAGATCTGACATAAATGGAAGCTGACGCTGTAAATGTGTTTTCCGATAGTGTTGGTGCATTTTGCAGAAAAGTCCTCGCCTACCTAAGCTGATTATTTGTGTTCATGTCATATTGCTTTGTCTTGTGTAATGTGCAAATGCTTGGGTGTGATAACTGTAAATTTGCATGTATTTCTATAATAAATAAATAAATAAATAAAGTAGGTATACATTTTTGACTATGTAACCACAGTAGAATTAACTAACAATTTGACAATGCTTGTACTATAATAGACTAGCTTCTGCCCAGGACTTCGTCCGCCTTAAATTAGTTGATCGCGGATAAGGGTATTTTTCCGGGATAAACAATAGCGTATGTCCTTCCCCGGGACTCAAATTATCTCCATACCAAATTTCATCCAAATCGGTTCAGCGGTTTAAGCGTGAAGAGGTAACAGACACACAGACAGACACACTTACTTTCGCATTTATAACATTAGTATGGATTATTTGAATGATGAGCATTTTATAGGATTATTTTATGTAGTTTAAACGATAATTAATAAATTATTTATAGTTTTTGCTATGCCCTATTCCGAGTTTCTGTACATTATGTTACATGTTTTCTATGTGAATGATTGCAAAATAAATTGAATTGTTTAAAAAAATCTAGGACTTAGTTACAGCTCGGGAAGTCGTAAGCATGTTTGCTATGTATGTACTAAATACATAATGTAAACAATTTTGAGAGATAAAGTAAACATTAGTTAATTATTTCATGCATCTTTGTGTTGCTCTATGGTTGACTGGTAGAGAATGTCATTTGTTCTTACTTTTGTTTTGTGTAATAAATAAATATTATTCAAAGCATGTAAAATTATAGAAATACATCAACAATAGGCTATTTAACAAGTTTTTTTATAGAACGACCTCTCAAGAATAAAAATATTGGTGGAAAAAAACTACATCAATGTCATAAAAACTTCCCGAGGTACAACAATGTTAAAGTCCAGACCTAGAAATAGGCAAACTTAAGTCGTTCTACTCTAATTTCCAAAGAAGAATGACACATTCAAATAAGATCGAAGTCATTTGCATAGGTGATTTTAATGCTCCTCACATTCACTGGGCAAAACTGCCTAACTCTACAAACATGTCCGCTTCGATTTCCATTCGTGACACAAAATCCGAATTATTGCTTGAAACCGTCTCCTTATGTAATATTATACAATATAATAACGTCCCAAATAAAAACAATCGGTTCTTAGATCTTGTATTGTCAAATCTGCGCAACATTAGTGTGTATGGTGCTGCGCCGTTAAGTCGAATTGATGAACATCATCCTGCTTTGCTGATAGATGCTGATACTGCTGCCTCAGTACCTAAGGCCATTAATTCAAAACCTGACGAAAGACCTAATTTTTATAAGTGTAATTACAATGAAATTCGAAATAATTTAGCGGCAGTCGAATGGGAGCGACTCTTATCTGATCTCGATGTGGATGTTGCCGTGCGTGTATTTCATGACAAGTTAAATGAAATCATCAAAAAATATACACCTATGAAAAAAACAAGAACTGACGCATACCCAAGTTGGTTCACTCCATTTTTGTATCGCTCTTTAAAGGAGAAATTGAAATACCACAGACGCTATAAAAAATTTGGAAACCCTCTTGACTATGACACCTTTGACCTTTTACGTGCGCGTTGTAAGAAACTTATAGAAAGTTGTTACAACGTACACATCAATTCAGTACAAAATTCTATTCAACATAACGTTAAACATTTTTGGAGATATGTTAATGATAAAAAAGGCTCTAACTCTGTCCCTGTCACTATGAAGTATAACAACTTAGTGTCATCAAATCCCACAGAAGTATGTGAAATGTTTTCAAGCTATTTTGGTCCAGTTTTTGAAAAATCAACTGATTCTAGTACTTACATATCTCCCGACACACATACACTCTCACATAACATTGGCTTATGCGATACAAATGTAAGTATTGATGACATAAGAACTAAAATACAAGGACTAGACTGTGACAAGGGTGCTGGTCCTGATGGCATACCTCCATTTTTTATAAAAACTTGTTGTGATGAACTTTGCGCGCCTCTCTCTATTATTTTTAACAAATCTATAAAGTCGGGTGTTTTTCCTACTCTCTGGAAAATTGCCCACATAATACCCATACACAAATCAGGTGACAAAAGCCAATGTCAAAATTATAGGCCTATAAGTATCTTATCGATCTTCTCGAAGTTATTTGAATCAGTTATGTACAATTGTTTTTATTCACATTTTAAAATGATGATTTCTCCCAGTCAACATGGCTTTGTTTCTAATAGGTCCGCTGTCAGTAACCTATTGGTCTACAAAAACTATCTCTGCAGTGCTTTTGCTAAAAAAACTCAAGTCGACTCAATTTATACGGATTTTTCGAAGGCTTTCGACAAAGTCGATCACACCATACTCATTAAAAAACTCAAAGGATACGGTATTCAGGGTAATTTGCTTAGATGGGTGGATTCTTATCTGAGTAATAGAAGTCAGCTTATTAATATTAAAGGACATCTTTCTGCGGCAATTACTATAACATCTGGTGTACCGCAAGGATCACATTTAGGGCCTCTCTTGTTTGTTGTCTTTATTAACGACCTGGTTGAACGTTTGTCATGTCCTTGTTTATTGTATGCAGATGACCTTAAAATCTTTTCAATTATAAAAAAATATTGAGGACTGTACAATTCTACAGAATAACTTTAATGCAGTAGCGAAATGGTGTATTGAAAACCGTATGTTTTTAAACTCTGAAAAATGCTTTATTATTTCCTTTACGTCGTCAAAACAAAAATTCTTATTCGATTATTCCCTTAACAATTACACATTAAATCGCACATCTGTTATCCGTGACCTTGGCGTTCATTTCGATGAAAAATTAACCTTCCATTTTCATTATGATAAACTAATTTCCAAAAGTATTAAACTAATCGGTTTTATATCTCGTACCACCAGAGTCTTTAAAAACGTTAATACCTTGAAATATTTATATTATTCTCTAGTACGAAGTACCTTAGAATACGGGTGTGCGATATGGTCACCATATTACAAATTACATATGGACAGAATTGAGAAAGTTCAAAAGCAGTTCCTCAACATCCTTTGTTATAGGCTCCAGCTCGGCCGAGAACATAGATCATATGCCAGTAGGCTTACACACTTCAACGTATCATCCCTGTCATCCCGCAGAAAATGCAATGATTTAATCATACTTTATAAAATTGTACACTCACATATTGACTGTCCTTCCCTTCTTTCTCTTCTGAACTTCATTACCCGATATAAATCACGTAACCCCTCGCATAAATTATTCCTGCTTCAAATTTATAAAAATAACACCTCATTCTATAACCCTATTATACGAATGTGCCGATTGTATAATGAAACGGTGTCTGAACATCCTTCTTTGGACATTTTTAAAAACAGCTTACTCTCATTTAAAAACACTGTAACAAAAATATTTTAGGTCATTTAGTTTTAAGCAAATGTATAAGAGGTAAAGTTTAATTAGTTAATACTGTAAACACAATGTTAAATTGTTGTTATCCCTAAATATTAAGAAATTTTATATAATTTGTCTCTAGCGATTAATTTTTCACTAAATTTTATTAGTCTTTCTGTGCACACATTGTTTAGAGTTATAGTCCAGACCTTAACTTTAAGCTTTTTATGTTGATTTTTATGCGACTGTAACTTGTTGTGTGAGCCTAATAAATAAATAAATAAATAAATAAAATGACATTTTTGGACTTTCCCAAAAAACGCTTCATACTAAAGCCTAGCTTAGTGACGTCACATGGTTAGTACCTTGTATGATAATAATTTTGCTATTTTTATTTAGCTGTACAAATCATACATACTGACCTTTCTAGCAAAGTTTTCATCAATCATGGTACTGGCAATCTGGTTCAAATGCCTCACAGAAAATTTGTGCGAATCAGCGGCTTCACATGGAAAAGTACTGCTGCATACTATGCATTCTACTTTATTATCTCTTTTGATGAAGCTGTGATAGTGGTCACTGCTTACTTCTACTAGCTTATAATCATTAGTCATAAATTCAACATTTTCTACTTGGTTTTGTGTTTGTGTATACTTGGTAACTTGAGCTGTGACATTGTTTTGATTACCTATATCATGTTCACTTCCCTCAATAGACAATATGTCAAACGGATTGGCTTTGAAAATTGTTGATTCATTATTTCCAGTTTCGATTTTGCTAGCTTCTGCGTCTATTTTGTTGTTTACAACATTATCATATTGTTTATTGTTTTTAATGTTAACGATTTCGACATCGGATAAATCACCATTTTGCTTCAATTTAGCATGTTGCACAGCATAATTGACTTCATAATTGTACTTATCCAATCCTGTATGATCGTTGGCATTGATTCCATTGTTTTTTTCTTTTTTCTCCTCTTTGCCACACTTGTCTGATTTTTCCAAAAGATTTATATCTACCCTTTTATCGTTTGTGTTTCCTAGCTTCACTTCTGATTTATTATCTTTCTTATTAATCACGTTAGTCTGTATTTCTGTTTCTTCATAGCCGTTAATGTTCACAGCGTTATTCTCTTTTCTCTCCTTTCTTATCAAATCTTCAGTATCACTGTCGCTGGTATCTGAATGTTCTATCTCACCATGTTTATCATCACCTACGTATGCGGTCATCAGCTCCCACAGCAGCTTATCATGCATCACAGCAACACGATGCTCTTTGGTCTTATGATGATTTTTGCACACTGTGGTTGAGCAGTTTGCGCAGAATCGTGCATTTGGTTGCTCAGCGGGAGGAGGGGGGAGCGCAGAGATGAGAGCGCGCGTGCGCTGCGTCGCCTCTATCGTTATGCGAGTATTCGCTTCGTGTTTGATGCTCGCTACGTGTTCGCTCGCGAACGCTGCCGGCACTTCAATGGCGCATATGTGGCATTTGTATAGGATGGTGGGGGCCGATTCTGAAATTGCAAATGGAACTTAAAAATATAACGTATATCATCCTAAAGACGTCCACTCAAGGGGATCTAGCGTTCAAGTTATGTGGGGTCTTAGAGCATTATGGAAGCAGGATTTGAACCTGCGATCTTCTTTAAACGCAGATTACTTTGACCAACTGAGCTATCGCAACTTTACGTATCTGGCTTGAAATTTTCGAACACAATCTATAGCTTGACAAGTTCTTTTGTGTCACTCCCATGGTCTGTGGGCGATGGGGCGGGAAAGACAGCGGGGGTGGGTATGAACTGTGCGCGCGGCCGAGCACGATACGCCCTGCAGCGCGCACACTTCTTACTCGCCCCCGCTGTCTTTCCCCCCGTCGCCCGCAAACCATGTTAGTGTCACGAAAGAATTTGTCAAGCTATAGTTAACACTAGTAGCGTCCTCTGTTTGTTTTTTTTTTATTTTGAAATGCTAAGCGCCGTAAAATTGATTTCTTGATGTTTTAAAAAACTTGACTTCGAACAGTATCACAACAACCTAACTAGTCCTGCGAATCAAAAACTGACTTTGGCACAAGCGGCGAGCTGCCATATTTGGATAAATAATAAATTAATAACTTTTCTCGACATTTGAAGTCAGAAAGCAAGCATTAGTGACTACTGGTTTGGCTCAGCGGGAGTAACGTTGCCTGCGAAGCTGAGGGTCCTGGGTTCAAATCCCGGTAAGGGCATATTTGTGTGATGAGCATCAATATTTGTTCCCGATGTACGAGCTAGCGTACATTATATAGCAATAGCATTTAGTGTAGCATTACCTTTATACATATTCCGTTGACACGCGTAACCTACATTATGACAGTGCAATAAAGACCATCGTCAACATCGATCGTGTGGTACTAATTTGACACCACTCTGACATCCCACAATCTATCCTGCATCTGACATACATTCTGACAGTAAGGGCGCCTGCACGTACATTTTGGTCCTTCGAGATTTAAATTAGTGTTCAGTGATTAGTGCGATTGGCGTAGCGACTTGGTTGGCCTCCCACAAGCGGGTCTCACCAGCTAAGTTGAGGATACTCATCTGCGCACTTTGTGAATACTAAGATACCAGTGACACTCAAACCTAAGCAAGCTATTGGATGTGACATTTTGCTATTATTGACAGTGACATTCGTTTATTTAATTTACTATTTTGTTGCATTTAATATTTGACATTGTGATACATCGAAGAAATGGAAGACTTTGATCGTATATTGCAGCGACAGAGGGAGATCGCGGAATCTATAAGGAAGGTGGAAGTCAATTTTAAGAAAGATTCTGACTCCAGGAAAACTGACGAGTATTTGCGGACGCGAGTCCAAACGTTGGACACATTGTGGGAAGAATTCGAGAAGAACAATACAAAACTACTTCAAGCACCTGACAAAACTGGAGAGTATTTTGTGGACAAGATATTTGAACAAATGAAGACACTCACTGACAATATTCGTACCACGCTCTCAAATTATCGTTTTGGGGAATTGCCCGTAACCACGGACAACAAATTGTCTGAGCTTTTTAATGAGCAGAAAGCCAATTTTAGAGCATTCCAACGATTACTGAACTACATTGACGTTGACAAAATTACTGAGAAATGGGAAATGGAAGATGAACTTCGCAACTTGCAAACGCGATGGAATAACATTGACAGCCTGCATTTGAAAATTGACAATCTTCTGCTAGGTTCCGATAAGGACTATGAGGAGAGATATTCTGTCTATGAGATGAAATATCGTTTGACAAAGAGAGCTCTGAATCAGAAGATATCTACAACTACGCATCTCTTCCAATCCACTCCACAAATGGATATTCCGGCATTCCACGGAGACTATTCTCAATGGCCTACTTTCTTGGACTTATTCAAATCTGCAATTCATGACAATCCCGTCCTGTCTAAGGCGCAAAAGATGCAGCACCTAAAGGGGAAGCTGAGAGGAGATGCTCAACGGCTCATTCAGCATCTGCATGTATCCGCTGACAACTACACTACTGCATGGGATCTTCTATACCATCGTTACAACAACGACCAACTGTTATTTACAAGACAGATAGAAATATTCCTGAACCAACCGACAATTCAAAAACAATCTGCAAATGACATTAAGAAAATGCATGACACAACAATGGAATGCGTACACGCCATCCATAACCTTGGCATTGACACGACGTCTTGGGATCCACTTCTCGTTCATCTTTTGACAAAGAAACTAGATGCTTTGACATTAAGCGATTATAAGGAATCACGTAAAGCGCCACGTGACTTGCCTACACTAGAGGAGTTTATTGCATTTTTGGAGACCAAATTCACGGCATTGGAACCCGTAACTACGAAAGACCGGGAGTCATCAGCACCGCCGGCGGCTAAACAACTGGCATTCAGGCCTAAAGATGCATCTTATTCAACTTCGAGAAGAACATCATACAACAAGCCGATTGCAAACAGCTATAATTGTGCACTTTGCGTATTGTGCAATGCCAACCATGCAATATATCAATGCAAGAAGTTCGAAAACATGTCACCGGACGCAAAACTAAAAACAGTTGCGAAACATGGAATGTGCAGAAATTGTCTCTATGTGCATGAACGCAACGTGTGCAATTCTACAAAAACATGCAAAATATGCCACGAAAGGCATAATACACTTCTACACGATTCGGTAAATGAACCCGCCTCGCAAGCGCCGAGGTCATCGTTCATACCTAAGCAACAAGCGCGTCAGCAATATAACCGGGAATCGTCGACGAATCATGTGACAAATGACAATGACGAAATATTATTGACAACTGTACTGATACGTGTACGAGCAAATGACAATACATATGTGACATTGCGAGGATTACTCGATCAAGGCTCACAAATCACCCTGATTACCGAAAATGCAGCACAGCTACTGGGCCTACCACGACAGCAAATAAGTGCATCGGTAACCGGAGTGGGCTTTAACACGAAAAAGAGCAAAGGGAAAATTCAACTTGACTGCAAATCAATCCATGATGATTACTCCTTCACTACCCATGCCTTAATTATGCCACAACTAATCAACAAACTACCTAACCACTCTTTCGAGAAGCAAAACTATGCACATATTCAGCACATACAGCTGGCCGACCCGGATTACAACATATCAAAATCAATTGACATATTGTTAGATGCAAAGGTTTATTCTGAAATTATAATGAGCGGTCTTATCAGAGGGACAGATCAACAACCAATCGCTCAGCAGACAAAAATTGGATATATTTTGTCAGGACCTGTCAACGTCACTCTCAACTGCAACGTCATCATTAACAACATAGAGGATATCGCTAAGTACTGGGAGATGGAAGAAATCACCAGTGAGGAGACTACTGAAACACAACAAGACCAGTTTTGTGAGCAACTGTACACCGCTACTACCAGAAGAATGCCGGACGGAAGATACGAAGTTCGGCTACCTATGAAAGAAGGATTTGAAGAAAAATTGGGTCAGTCGAAATCAAAGGCCATAGCACAATTTAATCATTTGGAGGAACGCTTGACAAAGAACTGCAAATTACGTGACAACTACAAGAAGTTCATGGATGAATATCAAGAATTGGGTCACATGAAAGAATGCATCACTAAACGTGAACCATCATACTTCTTACCTCATCATGGCGTTCTAAAAGCGGACTCAACCTCAACGCCACTGAGGGTCGTATTTAATGCAAGCTCACGGACAACGAGCGGATACAGTTTAAATGACCTGATGGAATGTGGGACGAAGCTGCAACAGGATATTCAAGACCTCCTTCTGAGATGGAGAACCTATGAAGTAGTGTACACGGCTGACTGCGAAAAGATGTACAGATGCATGCTTATCCATGAAGACCAGCAACACCTGCAAAAGATTATGTGGAGAAGTCATCCACAAGATATACTGAAGGAATATCAATTATGCACCGTGACTTACGGAATGAAAGCATCGTCATTTTTGGCAATGCGCACCATGGCTCAACTAGCTATTGACGACGCTGACAAATACCCTTTTGCCGCCAAGGTATTGAAAAAGGATTTTTATGTTGATGATCTCTTGAGTGGATGCAATAATCTTGAGCAAGCACTGGAGACGCAACATCAGTTGATTGACATGCTTCGTGGTGCTGGAATAAATTTGAGAAAATGGACCAGTAACAAGCCACAACTATTAGCGCATTTATCACCAGAACAAATAAACCAATCTACTATTGACATACAAAACGTGACGTCTACAAAGGCACTCGGGTTGCAATGGAGTCCGATTACCGATAACTTTACATTTCGCTACACTGACAACCAGCTAAATACAAACATATTTACCAAGCGAATGTTATTATCCGAAATATCCAAAATTTTCGACCCTCTTGGGTGGCTCTCACCTGTATCGATAAGAGCCAAATTATTGTTTCAACAAGTCTGGATCACCGGGATTGAGTGGGAACAAGAAGTACCGCAACACATACAGCAAGAATGGTTGAAAGTGAGAGACGACTTACACAACATTGACAAATTGAACATTCCTCGCTGGATTGGAAACACAACACAACCGATAATTTTACATGGATTTTGCGACGCTTCTGAAAAAGTATATGCGTGTGTCACATACCTTAAATCAATCAATGACAAAGGAGAAGTAATGACAAGAATAATAGCTTCCAAAACAAAACTTGCTCCAAAATCCAAGACATTGACATTACCACGAATGGAACTGTGTGGAGCCGTGCTTCTATCAAAATTAATGGCAAAGGTCATCAAATCTCTACCATGTGAAAACATACCCATATACGGCTGGACTGATTCATTAGTCGTATTGGGATGGCTGCAAGGAAACCCGGCACGCTGGAAAACTTTCGTAGCAAACCGCATAAAAGAAATTCTTGAAATTATTCCATCTAAATGTTGGAGACATGTTAACTCGCAAAATAACGCCGCTGACTGTGCTACAAGGGGGATAACCACAGCACAGTTACTATCCCATTCGTTGTGGTGGGAAGGCCCCGACTTCATTAAAACTGACATCCCAGAAAATAATGACAAAGTGAGCCCGCCCGAGTGTGAAGTAAAATTGAAGCCAAAGACGTGTGCCATCCTGACATCATCCTCTATCTTAGAAGATTTGCTGGATAAATATAGCTCATTATCCCGCATAGTACGGATAACATGTTACGTATCACGTTTCATAACAAACCTACGTCACCGTAGTCTGACGTACTCGACGACAGCAAAATGCGAACATGACACTCTAGGCATTGTGCAAGACGAGCCAATAACTACTAATTACTTGACAACAAAAGAAATAGAAAATGCATACAACATTATTGCAAAGACGATACAAGGACAAGAGTTCCAAAAGGACATTTATGATATCAAGGAAAAGGGAACTGTGACATCCAAGAGCAATCTACTCGACTTACGCCCTTTTCTAGATGAAAAAGGAGTGTTGAGGGTTGGTGGACGACTTCAGCACGCGCATCTGACAAAAAATGCCAAGCACCCTATCATTTTACCAAAGCACTCTAGACTGACAGATTTAAGTATTGGCCAAGCTCATGAGCGAACACTTCATGGCACCGCGCCCTTGACATTAGTTGCTCTCCGACAGAGGTTTTGGGTACTAGGCGCGACACGTATGGTTAAGAAACACGTGAGCCGCTGTGTAAAATGCGTTCGATTCAACACAAGCACCAAAAAACAGCTGATGGGAGACCTGCCAAAACCAAGAGTGACACCTTCCCGTGCATTTACCCATACGGGAATTGACTTCACAGGCCAAGTAGAGTTGAAAGCAAACAAAGGAAGAGGCATAAGGACGACGCGCGGATACATCGCAGTCTTTATATGCTTCGCAACAAAAGCAATACACCTGGAGCTTGCATCCGATTTAAGCACGCCCACATTTCTCGCTGCATTCAAGAGAATGTGCGCCAGAAGAGGAACACCCCTGCACGTATTCACCGACCAAGGATCCAACTTCATTGGTGGCGCACGGGTACTAAAGCAAGAAAAGAAAGAAATCATGCAAGTTATCAACAAAGATTTCTTAGATGACATCGCTGAAATGGGAGTAACCTGTCACTTCAATGCTCCGGCCTGGCCCAGCGGGGGAGGATTCTGGGAAGCTGCGGTCAGACAGACCAAGCACCACCTCAAGCGTGTTTTAGGAGGCCAGAAACTCACATTTGAAGAGTTCACTACACTGCTAGCACAAATAGAAGCCTGCCTGAACTCCAGGCCACTATACGCATTGACAGATGATACGGATACAGAATACTTGACACCAGGACACTTTTTGGTTGGAGGCCCATTGTTGTCTTTACCTACGAATGGTAACGAGACCACGTGCAGCCAAAAAAGATGGCAACTGACAGAAAAAATGCTGCACAGTTTTTGGAAAAAGTGGTCTTCAGAATACTTGCACCATCTGCAACTAAGACACAAATGGCAACAACCCGCAAAAAACTTGGAAAAGGATGACATCGTCCTTATCAAAGAGGACAATTTACCACCAGCCAAGTGGGCAATGGGACGAGTGACAGAAGTACACCCCGGCAAGGATGGATTTGTTCGAGTTGTCACACTGAAAACAAAAGGAAAGGAAATCCAACGACCTGCATTAAAATTAGCCCCGTTGCCTATCGAAAAATCAGAACCTGCAAATTCGCCTGATACCAATATGAAACCTGACACCGAACCCCCAAAGGCGCAGAAACGCATACGAAGAAATAAACAAAGCTTTTTTACTTCTATGCTGTTACTATTACTGACATGCATACTTCCGACTACACAACAAACGCTCAAGATTGACATGCTACAAAAAAACAACACGCTGTATTTTGACAAGATCTCTGACATTAGAATCATTCAAGATGAATGGAAGATGGTCGTATACTATAATATGACCACATATTGGGATAGCATAACAGCGATAGAAAACTATGTTCAACTTATAAAAAAGAAATGCAACGATGACGTTACATGTGCCCCCGTTATTGCTCAATTCGAACACGAGCTTAACGAATTGCGTCATTACAACAATCTGCTGACAAGCCATCATAATACTCGTCAAAGAAGAGGACTAATTAACGGAGTGGGCTATTTAGCAAACACCTTATTCGGCGTATTGGATGACAGATTTGCAGAAAAGTATGAAAATGACATTGAGACTATCCAAAAACGAGAAGACCACATATTCAGCCTATATAAAAACCAAACGTCGATATTAGAAGCTCACAACAACATTCTCAAAAGAAATGAGTTTATTATGAAAAGTCAATTTACATCAATTGTAAAAACTGTCCATAATTTAACAGAAGATATACAGCAAGCGCAAACAACCAGTTTACGGGCATTGCATTCATTTTCTATACTATCATCGATGGTAGCAGCTGACGTCATAATTTCCAACCTGAGAAGGATTCAAGATACTTTGGTTGACACCGTTACCGACATTTATCACGGAAGAATCAACGTACACCTATTACCGCCTGAACAAATACAACAACAATTAAACTTGATATCGGGCCATCTACAGAGTGATCTCACGACACCAGTTGATAATATTGGGGACTTATATGGATTACTGCATATTCAGGCAAGAGTGACGCGAAAGACCCTAATAATGGAAGTACGTTTACCACTACTAAATCGTGACCAATTTGAGCTGGACGAAATTATTGACATACCACAGAGGGACGGAAATATTACCATATACACATCAACTGGCACTAAATACATAGCGATCAATGTGAAGAAAGATACCGTAATTCCAATGACAGAATCTGACATATTGTCCTGCATCTCTAACAAAAATGACAAAATGTTATGCCCATTAAATCACCCTGTATATACAATGAAAGTCGGCGAATCTATCTGTGACATGCAATTAATGACGAATAACAATAACAAACCTTACTGTCAAGCGACCGCAAGGGAATGTGCCGACCGGTGGATCAAGTTACAGTCTCGGGACACCTGGCTATTTTCATATTGCACCGAGCACCCGATTCGTGTTATCTGCCCGGACAGCGTAACAACAGAGAAATTGATCAACACTGGATTGATAGTGATACCATCAGGATGTGCCATAAGAGGAAAATCTTTCATCATACACGCACAACATGACTACAAGAGCCAAATGTTTGCACAAGGGTCGTCCATAGAAATACCCAAAATATCCCCAATCAATGACGTAATGAACACATCACTTCCAAAGGATATATTAATTTTGACTGACGACCATACAAATGAGTTTATTGACATAAGCCAGAAAGTCAAGGATATGAAGGAACAAGAGCTGGAAACATTCAGTAGAAATGACAACACCCATTACATAATTATCTACGTAATATTGGGTACTATGTCAATAATAACCCTGACACTTGTTGTTTGTAAATGGAGACGAAGGTGGCAACTGAATCCCGTTCAGCCTGATGCTCTACTGCGAGAAGTGACAACCGCGGCTACTTCGAGTGGCCCTGGGAAGATGAGGACACCTCAGAAGCTGGAATCCACATCCACGACAGACATCCCATTGACACCTCAACCACGAAGAAGAGTTAGTTTTAAGGACATTATAGTATAACATTTTTTATTTTCCTTGCTTTTGTATCCACTTTATTATTATTTTCTTACATTTTTTTAAGCACCTTTATACAGAATTTATTATTCCTGACTTGCGCTATTGATACAATTAATTACTACAATTAATTCCTGACTTGCTTTTTGTATTTTTTGCTTTGTAAGTGGCAGTATGTACGAGCTAGCGTACATTATATAGCAATAGCATTTAGTGTAGCATTACCTTTATACATATTCCGTTGACACGCGTAACCTACATTATGACAGTGCAATAAAGACCATCGTCAACATCGATCGTGTGGTACTAATTTGACACCACTCTGACATCCCACAATCTATCCTGCATCTGACATACATTCTGACAGTAAGGGCGCCTGCACGTACACCCGAGTCTTGGATGTTTTCTATGTATATAAATAAATATATCTATTAAATATATCGTCGTCTAGTATCCATAACACAAGCCTCATTGAGCTTACCATGGGATTATTTCGATTTGTGTAAAATTGACCTGTAATATTAATTAATTATTATTATACACACCCTCAACTGCTTCTGTCTTCATCAGTTGGAACTGAAAATGTTCTTGCTTCAAGAAGTCGTTGTATCTGTGGGTGCGTAGAGGCAGCAGTGCCAGGTCTACCTCGTCCAGGTTGATGGAGAAGGTCGCCATTCTGGAAGACTATAGCATTAGTTTTCAACAAAAATTCTTTTTAAACTGTTTCAGTTCCAAATCTAATTATTCCATTTTCTAACTCATACTTTTCTCAGAAACCGAGCAAAATCCAGATTTCTTTGACCTTAGTATAGGTTAAGCTTGTTTTATAGAATAAAAAAAATAACTACATGGTTTCAGAAAAAACTAAGGATATTTAAAAAATTAAACAGTTTGGGAAACATAATTTTCTCATCTATCCATACTAATATTATAGATGCGAAAGTGTCTGTCTGTCTGTTACCTCTTCACGCTTAAACCGCTGAACCGATTTGGATGAAATTTGGTATGGTGATAGTTTGAGTCCCGGGGAAGAACATAGGCTACTTTTTATCCCGGAAAAATACCCTTATTCGCGATAAACGAGTTTCAGGCGGATGAAGTCGCGGGCAGAAGCTAGTATTATTATAAAGTTGTAAAAATGAAATGCCTGTACATTCAAGATATTTAAAAAAAAAAAATGTTATTGACTATTTGGAGGTCACTAAAACGATTCTTTTTTGGATGTTTGTATGTGTCGTTGTGGCTTCATCACGCAAAATCGACTAAACAGATTTCCACAATTACAAGTACACGGGTAGCTGGGTATCTCCAGATGGTTATAGGATACTTTTTACCCGACTACGCTGAAGAAAAACGACGGGTTATGACTTTTTCTCCTCCGCGAACGAAGTTTCGGGCATCTTCTAGTTAATAAATAAATAAACTAAAGAAATTTGCGTCTCTGGGTGGGGCAAAAAGTTGTTCTGTCGTTAGCCGTAGTTAAACCATACAAACCCGATGAAAGTGAAATGTTCTGTTGTGCTACATAAATATTCAATAACTAGGTGGAGGAGAAAAAGTCGTAATCCATCTTTTTTCTTCTGTGCATGACCAGCACGTTGCACATTGAATATATTCTCAAAAAAAATATTGTAAAGGCCTATTTGTGGGTTATAAAATCGAAAAAAAAATGTATGTTTGTATGTGTCGTTGTGGCTTCATTACACCTAATCAGCTAAACTGATTTAACTATTTTTGGTACACGGGTAGCTGGGCATTCACAAATGGTTATAAGATACCTTCTAGGGTTATGACTTTTTTCTCCTTTGCTGATGAAGCTGCGGGCACCTTCTCATTCTCTAAATATGTAAACTTGCTTTTCAAATGAAAGAAACTTACTTAAAATCGGACAAATGGCTACAATGACACCAACAGGGACACATGTTAATAATTTTGGTTTCTAAACATGACGATCAGCATTGTATATTTTAATAGTTTGCAGTAAGAAATGTAAGATATTTGCACTAAATATACTTTTTATTTCTTTTTTTGAAGTATACATATGCAAGAATTAAATGTGTTGTTTTTTGAAAATGTTTGCACTATGAGAATTATTATTATTGCTTTCAGGCTTTCTGAAAGTACTCTCTAGCAATAACATCTGTTATCTATTATAAAAAAGAATTATAATGCTTTTATCAATTATTGGTCTATTTCTCCTTTCTGTGTTAATGCTCAGACCAAGAAAAAAAGATAGACATGACATTACGAACAATCTAGTGAGGGCACAAAAAACTATGCCAAAGCCAACTTCATGCAATACAAATACAAACAAATCATGTGTGTGAAGTTGTCTGATTTGTCAAAACCATGCCAAAAAAACGAATTCACAAGATTGTTCATAAAGTCATTGTTGCTCTGAGTGTTAATGTCCAATTCTTGGAACATTAATTCAGTTGAATGTTATCTTAGGTGGTGCTAGTATTTACTTTGACATCAAAAGCAGTCAATGGAAGTCAATGAAGTAAACCAAGGATAATGGCCAAACCACCAAGGATGATAAATGATAACACTATGTTTTAAGACATAATTAAAGAAAACAAATCCGGTTAGCGGTACTTGTATGAGATTCCTTGAACACATTAATACTACATGTTTTTAGACAGTTTGGGGATTGAACTTAACTCCTTTGGGATTAATACATAATTAAAATATGAGACTCCGATTTGTACCTAATTCTATTCCGCAATCATACATTTACAGGTATAATGTGTACAAGGCCGTCTTTATACATGCGGTGGCCCTTGGGCACACAGATTTAGGGCCCCTGGAGCACTCTAAAATGGGAGGGCCCTGGGGCACTCAATAATAAAATTAGAGACCTCTTTGGACTGCAAAAAAATGTTGTTGAAGATCTTTCGGGGCCCCCTAAGGTTGGGGGCCCTGGGCATGAGCCCAGAGTGCCCAGTGGGAAAGAGGGGTCTGACTGTGCACTATACACATTTGCTGTGATCACCAGTGATTGTAAATTTGATAGCACTTTTGGTGCAGCGATCATGCTAGAGTGGCATATTTCAACCGAAATGATGGATTAAGGTTACTGTAGACAATATTAACTTTGATCAATCGTTATATTGGTATTTTCCGCATTAATAGTGCAATACTATGATTGTTGTACCAAAAATACTGTCAAATTTACGATCACTGGCGATAACTGTATTTTGATTGAAAAGTGTTGTTATCAATAAAATTAAATCGGTATTTCACTGGTTAAACGAGTTTTCGTTCGTGTTTTTACGAAACCATGTTTATATAACTATATACCTAAATGAGATTATGGATTGGCTTCATTTTGGAATTGAATTTTGAATAGGAAACTACTATCTAGATCTTGTTTACGCATGCATACATTGTATAAATGCAACTTACTTTACACATCCGATGCTGATATCGTTTTTATTTTGTTTTATTTACTCGTATAAGTGAAACAAAGAAATATTTTATTGTAAGTACGAATTACGATTTAATACTAAGTTAGCGGTAAGCGATCGCCGGTTTGACATTTACAATAATAAGGTTAACAAAATTTACCAATAAAATTGTAAATGTCACATTTGACGTTTGACAGTGTGGCCAGGGTTTAATACAAACATCTACCAAAACATTCTTACATATTTCTTACTAGCTTCTGCCCGCGACTTCGTCCGCCTTAAATTCGTTTATCGCGGATATGGGTATTTTTCCGGGATAAAAAGTAGCCTATGTCCTTCCCCGGGACTCAAACTATCTGCATACCAAATTTCATCCAAATCGGATCAGCGGTTTAAGCGTGAAGAGGTAACAGACAGACAAACACACTGGCATTTATAATATTAGTATGGATGTTACTGTTTGTTTATTTATTTTAATGTTATTGTTATTGACGACTATTGCATCTAGTCTGATTACCCAAGGTTTTGTTACTTTTTGATACCATTACGAGCCGCGGCCGAAACTTACTACCAAAAAATAACAAAATGTTAATGTATACCCACGGTCGTATCCTAAACAGACAATCAACGTAAAAATTACTCTTAATATAACCCCTTCCCCCCTCAATCTTTAAGTAGGAGTAGGACCGTGATCTTGATTGGTGACCGTGATCGTGACGCTCGGAGTCAAACTGCTCGATTCCTCTAAATTATACTTTTACTTACTATTATTAGTTTTTTCACGAAGTAGGTATAATCTACCTAATTTGTCCACTTTTCTGTATTAGACAATCTGCTATCAACATTGCGTTGCGGGGGATTCCCCTCAATATGATTAAGGGAAATTTTCAATTGTAAAATAACAGGAAGCATGGTTATGGACTAAATAATAGCTACACTTATTGAATTAATTTTGAATTAACAAGTATATCATGTGTGCTCTGAAAAAAACCTCGATCCCACAGCCAACACAAATGTAACGATTCTCATATGTTAAAATCAAGGTTGTAGAGCGTGCCAAATAAATATACATCCATACACTCGATGTGTCTATGATGCAGTCGGGTAAAAATAAAAGTGAAGTATTTATATTGTTGTTTATTTTATTTTAATATACTGGTCAAAACAATATAGGGGCCACAATTTTTTTTTATCGTAATGTGAAAATACATTTTAGTTGGTAAAATTTATTTTACATACTCTCCAGCTAAAAAGGCTTTAATTTTTTTATGAGCTAATAATCGATAAATTAAATAGTCAATTGTTTTAATTGAGATAAAATTAGTTTATTGTAACGACAAAAACTGAACAGAAATT
Organism: Hedya salicella; assembly: GCA_905404275.2. Lineage (NCBI taxonomy): Eukaryota > Metazoa > Arthropoda > Insecta > Lepidoptera > Tortricidae > Hedya > Hedya salicella. The sequence goes on from FR990120.1 coordinate 4,223,265, forward strand.
CTCCGCGAAAAATTGGTTTTGAGTATATCGACGGCAGAAAGCGGGGATGTAGTAACTGCCAATGGATTCAGTTGGCGGTTACTACGTTTCCGCTTTTTGCCTTCAATATATTCATAATACTTTATAATATTAAGGGTAAACGATATATAAATCAAATACGCTGATCACTGACAAGTACACGCAACGAGCAAAAAAAAAAAAGTATTTAGCAGTTGGTATAGGGCGGAGGTAGGAGGGGCGGTAAAGGCGGATGGGGAAATTCAAGACGTACAGTAGTGATCAAATGGCTGAGACGTTAGATCTGTAATCTAAAGGTTCGTATCCTGGTGTGAGCACGTATTGGGCCGTACTTGAGATTTTTCTTGGTAAACATTTTCTATGCCTTTTTCATATTCTTTATATGTCTGGAGCCATTAATATGATCAATTCTGTTTTGTAAATTTCTTGGCACCCTGCAATTACATACTACACACCGTAATTCCCCCGAAAAGTCTACATACGGATACTCAATTTCGGAATCAACGATACCGTTTGATTCATCTTCAACAATCTTATCATGTATATTTTTATTTTGGATTACAGGAATGCCTCGTTGTATTTCGTTGGATGCTCTTTCAACTGTGATATCAGCTTTTTGTATCATTTTATCAGTGCCAGTTGTAATCTTGATATTTTTATTTTTGTTTACAATGTGATAACAAAAATTCTTGTGCACTGCCACAACCGTGTTACGGATCTTCATGTTGCAAAGAATACAGTGGCTGTAAATGTCGTTAATCTGAAAAAAAAAACATGAAATAAATAAATAAATATTACGGGACAATTTTATACAAATCGAACTAGTCAAGGTAAGCTCAATAAGGCTTGTGTTATGGGTACTAGACGACGATATATTTAATAGATATATTACTTATATACATAAAAAACATCCAAGACTCAGAAACAAATATTTATGCTCATCACACAAATATTTACCCTTACCGGGATTTGAACCCTGGACGTTACTCCCACTGAGCCAAACCGGTCGTAAAATAATTAAGGTACATTGGAGGTGCTCTTGAAAGCTATAAACGAAGCTATAATAATTATATGGTTAAAATCATGTTAACCCTAATAATTTCTACATTTAATCTAATCTACCTAATAACGTTCATAAATATAGTTTCCGGACAATATTAGGGGTATTAATAGTAGATGCGGGATCATCCTCGACTGATCTGAACTGATTCCATGGCAGTTTAAATCCAATCTGCCGGAATTGGGTATTTAACAATTCCAGAAATGTTTATGTTTGACCTTTTCTTCGGAGTACAAACATCAGTGACATTCATCATTATATCAGCTTTAAAAAGTCCCCTCCTGGAGAAAAGGACCTCCAAACATATCCACAACGTCAGTCATGTGTCAGTCTGTGCTCATTCAACGTTTTGCCACGATCCTGACCAGATCGTCGATCCAGCATGTTGGGGTCGTCTTATTCAGTGATATTTATTTTATATAATAAACTTATTTTATAACGCGAATTAGAAACGAATGAAAATAATATACGAATTAACCTCTATTTTAAAAAAAAAAGTGATGTGAATATTTTTGGGGCTCATCATCATCATGTTTCGTTTTAATCTGTTTTTTTTTGTTTTCTTTAATAATATTAAGGTGTTAAAATGTCTTAAGATATTTTAAGAAAAATATGTGAAACGGGTAATTTGAAAGACACTGACTCTAAAAAATATTGTAGCAGCTTCATCATGTCAAAAAGACCAGATGACTTCTAATCATTTTTGTACAAATAGATCGCCGGACTTCCGGAGATGATTTTAGGATAGCTTTTAGCTGTTACGCTAAGAAAGCAAGGGTTATGACTTTTTAGGGTTCCGTAGCCAAATTGGCAAAAACGGAACCCTTATAGATTCGTCATGTCTGTCTGTCTGTCTGTCCGACCGTATGTCACAGGCATTTTAGTCAAAAAGTATAAGATGTACATTGATGAAATTTGGAGCATAGGTGTCGTGTGTAAACTGCTACTTAGTTTGATAGTTAAATAAAATATATATATATTTTTAGGGGGGGCACTCTATACATGTAATCGACACCAAAAAATTTTTTTTCAGCAAATTTCAATGTGTGGCACATCATTCGACAGTTCATCTAAAAACACTGAGGTTTCTCAAATCAAATTTTTGATTTAGTAAATATTTTCCGCAATATTCGCTCCGAAAGTAGCAAAATATGTGACCCCTTTCATGTGACTATTTTCTAAACGATACGTTCAAAAATATGAAAAAAATTACAAATATAAAACTTAATAAATACTTCTAACGAAAATTATTTCAACATGATCGGACATACCGTTTTTAAGTTATTGCCAAAATACTGCGCTTCGCAGCAAAAGGATGTAAGTGCCGGAGAGATACGCTCTTTTGTTAGTGTTTTTTTTATATCGTATTTTTTTTTCATCTGTAGTGCATTTTTTTGTATAAACGGCTGCGGAGCCCTTCATGGGCGAATCCGACTCGCACTTGGCTGCTTTTTCTCCTTCGCGAACCAAGTTGCGTACATTTTCTAGTATACCATATATTTGTTTCCTTACTATCGTTCCCGTGGCATTTACAAAGAAACTTAATAATGGGGGTTGTATATCGATGAGACATCCTTTTTTTATACCTATAAATTAGAAAAGAAGGAAAATACATTTATTCTAGGGCATACATAATTATAGCCACCTAAGTATGCCCCGAAATGGTCTAACTTCAGCATAAAGCCAGCGCTGATCTTCCTGTGAAAACATAGGTGGCGTCACGGAGAGCTGTACGCACGAAACGATATCATAAGAAATCTATACTATTATAAAGTTGTAAAAATGAAATGTGTGTACATTGAAGATATTTAAAAAAAAATGTAACGGACTATTTGGAGGCCACTGAATTGAAAAATATTTTTATTGGATTTTTGTATGTATCGTTCTGGCTTCATCACGGCAAATCGGCTAAACGGATTTCAATATACTACTATTTTTGGTGCACGGGTAGCTCGGTATCACCACATCTCCAGATGGTTATTAGGATCCTTTTTTCCTGACTACGCGGACGCAAAAAAGAGGAGGGTTATGACTTTTTCCTCCTCTGCGAACGAAGTTACGGGCGCCTTCTAGAATTTCATATGTTTTGTTATTGTATAGTAAATAAAATACTGTATGTACCTTTCTCACGTAATCGTTCCCGTATCCAATGTTGGCTATTATCCTCATATGATTCAAATCGTATTTATGGGCTTCTGAGTCTTCATCAGTAAGAATGCAGTCACATACAAGGCATTTTATCTCTTTGTCGTTGCCATAAAATCTCACATAACTATGAAAGCTAGCACTGTCAATGTTTAGTATTTCGTCGTGTATCTTAATATGTATTCCCGTTTTAGACTCTTTTAATTTGAAAGAATCGTTGGTAAGGGATGCTAACATTGTGGAAAGTTTATTGTCACCATTTGCTCTTAGTTGCCTAGTTTCTATTTTGTTTGTTACACAACTTGGCTCGTTTGACTTTTTGATATTAGTTATTTCGTCTATCAATGAATTAGGGGTTCGAATGCTTCTCTTCGAAAGCAATGGAGGAAAGAGTGAATCGTATTTTGATTGAAAATCTACGTTATTGTTCTCATGCTTTGCACTGTGTTTATTGGTTTCAGTTTCGTTTGTTTCTTCGTTTTTTGGCCCGTTAGGAGCCTTCATGTTTCTTATATAGTTTTCATCGTTGATAAGAGATCCATCTTGCGTGTCGTACGTATCCAGAATATGCTTATTAGTTGATTTGGTAATGTCAGTTTGGTTATGTATTGTGATATTTTTTCTACTCTCAACTTTCGTAACTTCTTCGTACTTTTTGATAATTTCAGAGTTCGTTGTAGTAGACTCATCTTTTATTTCTTTATTTTTAGTTTTTATTCTTTTCTTATTTTTAACAATTGAATTTATGGGAATAGCCTTAGCAATGGCGTTAATATCCTTATTATTACTGTCATCGATTTTATACTCATCTGTCTTACGATCGCCAGCTATAGCTTTATCTTTATCGCTCTTACTGTTATCATTAAGAATATTTTCATTGTTTGATTCATCATTATCACTAACGTATAGTTTCATTAGTTCCCACAGCTTATTGTCATGCTTCACTGCACTGCGATGCTCGTTTGTATTATCGTGGTTCTCGTCAGCTAAAGTTGCGCAATTTGCACAAAAACGCGCGAATGATTTTGTAGTGAAAGGAAGAGGGAATAAAGAGATGAGTTTGCGCGTGCGTTGCATAGCCACGTTCGCTATGCGTGTGTTTGCTTTATGCTTGATGCTCGCTGCGTGTTCGCTCGCAAACGCTGTCGGCACTTCAATGTCACATATGTGGCAGGTGTAGAATATAGTGGGCACCGTTTCTGTAAATTGAAATCCTTAATATAATATACGTCACCCGGGTCGTAAATAGCATTTATCGTTCGCTGCGCTGGCAGAAAATTATACTTCCTGGCTAGAGGAAGACCAAATATTGTGTGCGCACCACGGGCGGTGATAACGAATGCCCCATTTCGCAGATTTATCGTCCTCGCGTCTAGCTTGTTCCTATTCCTGATGAAATACTTCTTATCCGAGATTCATATTACTGCTGGGTATGTAATCTACTATTATAACCTAATATGGATCCGATAGGATGGGATTATTTATTACTCACTCTTGAATGAAGTAATTTAAGTTATGGTTGCATTGCATGTAAGATAATCAAACTGTACTAATTTTTACGCATCTGACGATTTTGGCGAACAAAAACGACCTTAAATAAATATGCATTATAACTATGTAGTTTTAAGCCCTACCAAATTTAATAATTGTATTTTCACACCAATTGAGCAATGGACCCTTAATAATAATTGCAGATGCACCCATTTATTTTTATTATGTTTATAAAAACAAAAAAGAATATAAACTAAGACTAAAATATGTAAAACGACACTCCACTTCATTTTTGACTCATGACAAAATATTTTTTTCGCTATTTTTATTCATTCTTCAACTATTAACAGAACTAATCAAATATTATTAAATTTCCCTTAATGTTAAAGGTTGCAGCTTTTTCTTAGTATATATTTCTACAAAACATACCTTCCACTGTCTCAGTCTTCATCACTTGAAATTGAAAAAGTTCATTCTTCAAGAAGTCGTTATATTTGTGAGTGCGCAGAGGCAGGAACGCAAGATCCACATCGTCCAGGCTTATAGAGTATGTCGTCATTTTGCTAAAAATATAGACAAACAAGGGAGAAATCACACATAAATTGTCCTTGAAACGCAGGAAACGTAGTATAGATGTAAAAGCAACAATTTATAGAAATTGACTGCCGCGAGTGAGAAGTAACAAGCCACAGCGATCACAGCGAGCAACCAATCAGTAATTACTAGTTATCTATTCTGTACCGATAGTATTATCTGTAAAAGTGCAAACATGTATATATTTGATGAATGATATTTAATGTAACAACATCAAGTAATAATGATTTACCAATAAATAAATTCAACAAATGCAATAATTGAATTAATTTAAGAATTTGCTATGCTGTCACGTACCTGACATACATCTATACAATTTAGTCACATTTTGTTTGTTTGTTTTTGTTTGTAAACACTTTCTTGTACATAAAAACAATAAAGCAAAGAAGTAAAGTAACAAATTTGTACAAAGATGAACTTATCCCATTTATATTAAATAATATTATCCAATTATCTTATCACATTTTTGTTTTGTTGTTGTGATGTTGCTATGTCTGTTTCAAGTGTTATTCTATCTGGAATTGTTTTGTTTGCTAATCTGTGGCAGCAATTTGATTGGGGTTGCAGGGTTAAAAGTATTTAATGAATTTAGGGGGTGTCAAGTTAACCCCGGTGCAAAACAAATTATTGGGGCCCCATGTCTGTTCGAGGTTCTGTTAGTCAGGGACCTAGGACCCTCAAAATATTGGGGTCACGGTACCGCTTAGCCACGTCTAGCCCTCCAGTAGCTACGCTACTGCTCCAGCCTAGCGATGCAAAGAATGAAGTCAATTTATTGCCACGTTATCGCGTTAAAGAAGGACAAACTAACAAACACACTTTAATTTACTATCAGTACTGATCAGAATTTCTCTTTTTATCTAGAAAGCGATTTACTGATAACATTTAGTATCTTATGCCTGAAAAAGTCAATCAGTAAAGTCTGAACAAAATTAAACCATGCCAGCGGGCCTATGATGGTCGCGTTTATCACGAGATAAATGATATGATAACGCGTCTGTCACTTTCGCACTCACATACGTGTCAAAAGGTGACGGCAGCTATGTCATTTATTCATCGCGTGACAAACGCAACCATCATAGGCCCGCAGAAGGTGCTCGCAACTTTGTCAGCGGATGAGAAAAACATCATAAACCTCTTTTTTTCTTCAGCGTAGTCGAATAAGAGGTATTCTATACCATTATTAAGTTGTAAAACTGAAATGTCTGGACATTGAAGATATTTTCAAAGAACATATTGAAACAGATAGGATGTAATTAAATCTAAAAATATACTAATTACATTTTTGTGTTTGTATGTGTCATTATATCTTCTCCACGCCAACTGGGCTAAACCAATTTTAACTATTTTTGAAAAAAAAAAAACGACTGGTTATGACTTTTTCTACTCCATTAACGAAGTGTAATGTCAAATATCCTATTTGTAATAGGGCTTTTGACTAATCTCAAAATTTGTAGAAATTATATAAGATCCTGATAAAACCAGCAAAATAAGGAACTAAGTAAACATTTTGAGCTCGATACCTTACGTGTAGCTCATTTTATGAGTATTTGAAGTTGGGTGGGAAGGTCCATTTTTAAAGTATGAATATATTAAAAACTAATAATACCATTGAATTACCCATAAAACGTAAGGTGACATAACACTTTTATGAAACCGTTTTGATAAACGCAAGTTTTAACATAGGTGCAGAACAAAGTTTTTAATTTCAGCATACATATTACTGTGTGACGTCACAATGTATTAGGCTTTAGTATGAAACGTTTTTTGGGAAAGTCCAAAAATGTGCTTTTAACATTGTTATATCTCGATGAGTTTTTTTCAGATTGAAGTAGTTTAATATTTTCTTCTGTTTCCGCGATTATTACTCATTGAAATAAAACAATTTAACGGATTATATCGCGTATATTATCTCATTTTAGTTCCCGACGTTTCGGAAGCTTTCCAGCTTTCCATGGTCACGGGAGGACTAAGAAAAGATGTATTTTCCTCTGTCAAAGTTACAATTTGTGCAAACTACCCATTTTTTTGAAAAAACACAAATAAAGGTGTACATACATGCCAGATGGGCCTAAGCTGTAAAGACAGTTACACATGTGCCAGAAGGGCTTAATTATTTTATTCTAATTTACCAAGCAGCATTTCACCAATGAGGCGTACTGAGGAGAAAAGAAACGCTGCAAAGAAAAACTCCCAGGCTACCTCATTACTAATTATAATATTTTAAAAACAGAGACTATTAAACTACTTTAAACAGATAAGATATTTTACACCGTTCGGAAATTAAGGTTTTGCAGTCCTGTGTCTCGCTTGTTCCTTGATGAGATGTATTACAGGATCCCAAGCAGGTGGTAGTGACAATCCATCTTCTCTATTGAAATTAGGATGCTTTTTAATCTCAATAGCCTCGCGTAGCATCCTGGGAAAATATCTTTTTTCTTTGGCAAGGATAGAAGGTTTATCAAACTTAATTGAGTGGTTTGGTTTGTCAATGACATGTTCACAGACTGCAGACCTATTACACCGACGGTGCTTGACATCTGCTATGTGCTCCTTCTGAAACGAAACTGCTGCTGAAACGTCGGGAACTAAAATGAGATAATATACGCGATATAATCCGTTAAATTGTTTTATTTCAATTGAAGTAGTTTTTTCACCAATATTTCTATTATAAAGACATCGTTCATACCACAGAAAAAAGTTGTCAAATACCCTATTGATTTAACGCTTATTTCAAGTCAAGATGCAAACTAAATAACACTGTAATGTATATTAAATTATGCCTGGCGCCGAAAATACACACGTAAATATCGGAAAAATCTAGAAGAAAATATTTTTCGGCTCAGAGATCTTCTAATAATCTTCTCATCTCGATCTCGTTATAATCAAAATATTTCCAATGTACGAAATTTCATTTTAACAATTGTAATAGTTACAAGCGTATTCGATATGTGACAATTGTTCATGTCATACATTAAATAAAATTAATTGTGAAACACAATAGGTAATTCATCGCATTGTAAAACATTTTTCAATAATCAGAGATTTAAAATCTACCATAAAAGTATAATTTGCTAAATTTGGTCACATTGCGCAAGAGGATTAACAAAAAATAGGTGGGGCAATGTAGTGCTGCCAACGTTTTTGTAATTCCCCGAGTTTCTGCGGGAGAAATCCTGATAGTTTATCATCTTCAAAAAATATCATCGACAAAAATAATTTTCTATAATTGGCATATTGTCAATTTTTGACTTTTTTCCGTGCTATATTATAGAACGAACTCTCAATTATAGAAACATTGGTGAAAAAACTATTTCAACTTCAAAAAAAACTCACCGAGATAACAATGTTAAAATAAAAATTTGGACGATCAAAAAACGTTCCATAATAAAGCCTAGGAACAGTAGGAACGTGTGAATTGGGAAATTAATAACTTTGTTCTGCAGGCAGTTTAAACAAACTAGCGGTTATCGAAACGGTTGCATAACAAAAGTTACCAGTAATTTCATGGGTTATTCAATGGTATTATTAGTTATTAATATTTTAATACTTTAATAATGGACTTTCCCACCCAACTTCAAAGGGTTATAAAACAAACTACACGAAACTTATTCAACTCAATTTTATTTTTATTTGAGTAAGTACAGAAAAAAACCCTATTGTATGTTTATTGTATTTATATATGAGGAGCTTCTACCCGCGACATAGTCCGCCTTAAATTAGTTTATCGCGGATAAGGGTATTTTCCGGGATAAAAAGTAGCCTATGTCCTTCCCCTGGACTCAAACTATCTCCATACCAAATTTCATTCCAATCGGTTTAGCGGTTTAAGCATGAAGTGGTAACAGACAGACAGACAGACACACTTTCGCATTTATAATATTAGTATGGATTTTTCATCCTCGTATTGAGTTTGAATATTCATTAATATATTTAAGTACGTCGTATAATGATTACGCGACATTTTTCTAAACATGAAATACTTTTATTGCAAGATCTCAAGTGTTACTAGTACTCATAATCTCAGTGTTAAGGTTAGTATTGTAATAGGGTAAAATTATTCGTTAACATCATATCATACATATATTTATTAAATAATAAAACATTTGTATGGAAAATATTTCATACAAATGTCAAATAGATAATAAATAAAATCAGTGTCTTGCAATATGAGGGGCTACTCTGAAATTCGAATGGTGCCATCCCGCTCATTCAAATACACTTTAACATGAGAGCAAGAGCACGAGAGATTCGGATTAACCCCTCTGTGGGGTCACAACTTTACAATCCCCTTTATGCTAAATAAGTTTCCTGAATACATCTTGGCTAAATGACATGGTGATGAATATGTGTGTAGATAAAGTAGTGTACATAATTTGTTATTAAAACACTCGTGTGCTTATTAAGAAAATAGGCCGCAGTGTTTTAATGCCTACGCTTATAACAACTGTTTCATTTTCATTTCAAATTATTCACATGTCTTAACCCTTTGACATGGTCTCGTCTGTTACGCAAATCTCTTGGTACTCTACAGTCACACACCACGCACCGTAGTTCTCCTGAAGCTTCTTCATAAGGATGCTTGATTTCGGTATCTTCGGATTGATTTTCGTTGCCGTTGCTTCCATTTTTGATAGCATTGCTTTCATTATGGATGTCATTGTCTCCATTTTTATCAGTAATCTTGACGCTTACACTTACAGCTTTTCTTCCCATGTGGTGTTTTGTTTGTTTGTGCGAGGCAACAATCAAGTTTCTGACCTTCTGATTGCATAGGATACAGTGACTGTATGCTTCGTTTACCTTCCTTACACCATGACCATCATTTCCAACTTTCGCCACTCTGCTCATATGATTCAAATCATACTTATGTGCTTCCGCTTCCCTTTTATGAAAAATTAAATCACAAACGATGCATTCTATGTCATTGTTGTTGAACATCCTGTGATAACTGTGAAAATGATCACTGTAAACGTATATTATGTCGTTGTTTATTTTTATATGTATTTTGCTACATAGTACTTTTATCTCAAACGAACTGTTAGCGCCCATAAATTTACGTAGTTCTTCTCCATAGTCGCCTTTGGCAATGTTGGTATGTTTATTCGTCTCTGTCTCGTTTGTTACCCCGTTCTGATTCGTTCCATTTCCCACGATGTCTTTATTCAACGGAAGTTTAACCCAACGACTGGTTGTAGTCACCACGTCATTTGTTGATTGATTAATTACATTTTTGTTAGTGCTGGTATTGATAGTGTCATCTTTCTTAACCGATTTATCTTTTGTTTTTTCCTGGATCTTACTAACGATTTCATATTTCTTCGCATTCTGTTGCTCTTTTAGTATTCTATTGTTTACTGTGTTATTTTCTTTTAGTTCCGTTACTTCATTCTTGTTCGCTGACGCAGCCGCAGCGCGACTCTTTTCATTGTTATTGACACCATTCTTAAACCCTACATCGTCTTTATTCTCTTCGACTCTGCTTGTCCTTTGATCTACGCTTTTCTTTTCGTTACCATTATGATCGTTTGCTTCATCATCATCTCCAACATAAGCCTTCATCAGCTCCCATAACAGATTATCATGCATCACGGCGACGCGATGTTCCTTTGTTTTATCATGGTCCTCGTCTACTACAGTTGCGCAGTTCGTACAAAATCGCGCAGATGATCTCCTGGCGAAAAGAAGTGGCTGTGAGGAGATGTTCTTTCGTGTTCGCTGCACGGCGACGTTGGCTATGCTCGAGTTCGCTCTGTGTTTGATGCTGGCTGCGTGCTCGCTCGCGAACGCTGCTGGCACTTCAATCGCACATATGTGACATGTATACGTGATGTCCGATCTCTCTGAAATTTAAATATGTTCTATCATTAACTTTCTATAAAATGTATTAATATTTGTAAGCGTTATTTTATTAATATTAATGATGCTTAGGCGCGTGTGCGCCATCATTTTCAATGCTGGAGATTTATTAGAAGTAAAGTGAAGGAGTGATCCCAATACCTCAGGTTTTATAGAAATGAAGGCCTTTTTATTATAGAAACTACTAGGGGGGGATCAAAAACCTCCAAATATTGCGTTACGTACTACTTGAACACTCCCTTGGGCTCTTTGGAATCGTCTCGGCGAGTAGTTGATATATGTTTAATGCAGAATACGAGGGCTGCTCCGAAAGTTTTTAGCTGCTCTCACTACATATTTTTTATAATATAGGTAATTTAAATCAATCAATCAATCAATTATTTTTTTATTTGCAGTAAACCATACTTAAATGCATGCAAATACAATTTTAGTTTAAACACAACACAACATTCAAATAGTTATGGGCTGTCATAAAATCGTTAACAAACAGCGCACTGAAAAACACCTCTTGCATATTCAAAATTATTCTTAACCTATATTTACATGTGATGTTAGAACTTGTAAAGGTAACTGAATAATTTTATGTTTATGTGTTTTAAATATTTTTTTACAACATTTCTATTAAGAAAAAATCTTGAATGTGCGTTCAAAATTTCACAAGAAAAGTAGTATTTTTGATACCTAAAAACTGTTTTGACAACCAAATTCCCAACAACTGTAGTGGAAAATGCCCGTGATAAATTCCTAACTTAATTTTGCTGTTTTTTATGTAAAAAAAACATTGTATTATTTTATCGACTTTATTTTCTTTTTGATAATGAGCAGTTCCTAGTCTCACGAACCAGACTCATTTTCAAAACCAGCTCATTCACATTTATATTCTTGCAATCGCGACAAATTACGCGAATAGAGACAGGGAACATTATAGTTTGCAGTGTGTAAAATATTGATTATTTGTGGTGACGTATATATTGATCTTGCACCGTAGAACAAAATTGGTATTGTAACCCGTTCATCGCATATTCGATAGGGTTGTTGACACGTTGTACTTAAAAGAATATAAAGAAAACCAACCGTCTTTCATCAAAAAAATCACCCCAACACATATGTATTGAAATTGCCCGCCTAATGGTACACCAGGGCCTTTTTAATCCGAACTCCGAAAATTTCGGATTTGTGGAGCGTTCGGATTATAATAAAGAGAATTTATAGGGTGTGTTTTATGAAATATATTGTTTATTAGTAAATTATAATAGTATTGTGAAATTTTAAACGTATGATCATCTGTAAACGTTACATTTATTAAACTTTTTTAAAGAAATCCAATATTTTAGTTTGTACTAAATTACGTATGTATGTAAACAGACACCGCGCACAGGGCGGGGTGGGGCGTTCGGATTTGAAGGTGTTCTGAGGTCCTAATATATCAGTAAAATATATGTCGCATGAGTACCAAGCATGAATAGAGTGAGAGCAGCTAATAAAAACATTCGGAACAGCCCTCGTACAGTCGGAAATAAAGCTTGTCACAAAAATGATATTTTTGACAGAAACTTATTATGTTTCGTTCCAATTTAGCCAAATGCCTAAACGGACAGAGTGTGCTGACGTACTTACCCGGGACTGCCTCTTCCTTGATCACGCTGAAATTGAAGTATTCCTTCTTCAAGAAGTCGTTCTGTGTGCGTGGGCGCAGCGGCAGAAGCGCGAGGTCCAAGTCGTCCAGGTTTATAGAGTATGTCGTCATCCTGAAACAATGCTAAACATATTTTTATGACACACTAGAAGAAACTTCGTTCGCGAAGGATTAAAAGTCATAAACTCTCTTTTTTTCTTCAGCGTAATCGTTTAAAAGTATCCTATAAGCATCTGGAGATACCCAGCTACCCGTGTACCAAAAATAGTTGAAATCTGTTAAGCCGATTTGGCGGGATGAAACCACAACGACACATACAAACATACAAAAAAACCAAAAAATATATAATTTTCGTTTCTGTGACCTCCAAATTGTCGGTAACAATAAATTTTTTGAAAATATCTTTAATGTACAGACATTTAATTTTTACAACTTTGTAACAGTATAGTCTAGAAGGCGCCCGCAACTTCGTTCGCGGAGGAGAAAAAGTCATAACCCCTCTTTTGTTCAACAGCGTAAGTAGGCGGGTAAAAATAATCCTATAACTGGGTGTATCTCTGGATACACCCAGCCCAAACCAATAATTATTGAAATTTGTTTAGCCGTTTTGGCGTGAAGAAGCCACAACGACACATAAAAACATACAAAAAATATTTTTAGATTCATTCATCTACAAATAGTACGTTACAATTATGTTTTTTTAAATATATTCAATGTACAGACATTTTATTTTTCCATTCTTTATAATAATTATAATAGTAGGTACCTATAGAAGAGGCCTTTTTAGGGTTGCGTAGCCAAAATGGAAAAAACGGAACCCTTATAGTTTTGTCATGTCCGTCCGTATGTCACAGGCATTTTACTCAAAAACTACAAGATGTATATTGATTAAATTTGGAGTATAGGTGTCTTGTGTGAGCCGCTACTTAGTTTAATAGTTAACTAATACAATAAAATAAACCTGGGGGGGGGCACTCCATACATGTAACCGATACTGAAAAAATCGGCAAATATCATTGTGTGGCACTGTTTCATATCGTATTTTTTCATCTGTAGTGCATTTTTTGTATAAACGGCTGCGGAACCCTACACTGAGCATGGTCCGTAATGCTCTTGGCCGGTTTTTGATTTAATATAAAATCCATTTTAAATATACTTACATACTATACTTACCTACATACCTAAAGTCATAACCCTCTTTCTTGTTCAGTGTGGTCGGGTAAAAAGTATCCTATAACCATCTGTGGACGACTTGCTATCAGTGTCCCGAAAACGGCTGAATTCCGTTCGGCCATTTTAGCGTGATCGAATCAAAATCTTTTATTGCACTCATGAAACCGCAAACACAAACACACATACATACAAAAAAGAACATATTTTTCAATTTAGTAACTTATTCAAATTCTAAACTTTATTTATTTTGCAAGTAGGCCTTAAGGGCACAATTACATGTCCGATTTTAGAATAAACAGAAAAACATTCACAATGTAGATAATGACATTATTTGGCATAGCAATATAATAATGCAACAGACAAATAACTGGGCACAGAGGCAAGAAAAGTAAAAACAAGTATAATAATAAGTAACAGTATGCATATAAAAGACGTACACTAAGTTTAACGGAGATGTAGAGAGTCTCCGTGGTCAAAACTTTAAATTAGGATATTTAAAATATCCCCATGGTCAACACATAATGTTTTGGAGGTGTAAAGTGTCTCCAAACGTCAAAGATAGAAATTAAAATATAAATATTGACCACAACTAAGGCATGCATTCAGTATGTCAAAGAGCTTAAAATAATCAGCTTCACTTATTGTTTTGAAAATACTTTTTCTACTCGTGAACTATAATATGTGAATAAGAACTCCGCAAATCACTAAAAATGCATACTTTTTAGATTGGACCATCACTCTATACTCTATGCTTTATATTATATGTCACTGAACTATAATACCGATATTATACAACCCCGCACAACCATAATGAATTTCAAAAAAATAACGCAAGATTTTTAGCTATGTTTCATTTACTGAAGTTTGTGGGTTACTCATAGAAAAAGTATTGTATGCAATATTTATATAATTAGCTTTTTAAGTCTCTTATCTTAACGCGGTACTCGACTGAAAAAGCATACATTATATAACGGTTGCATAAAATACTATTATTAATTTTTACAACTTTATAATAGTATAGATAACATACCTTAATATTACCAGCAGTTTTATTAATCTATTTCGCTATCACAAATCCACAACCGACTGCACGAGACACCATCACACAACTAACTGACGAAAACAAAAATGCCCACGAATCGCTTCATAATCACTTTGCAACAGCATTCGGAAACAGCCTAACTGTACTACAATTCTATTGTACATATGCTCTTTTCAAATTAACACTAAGTACCTGGAAATTGCTGATTAGGGTTCCTTGCAATTGTGAACTTAATGACAGTAGTAAGTAGGTAATCCTTAGAAAACAGTTATGATATGTATTGAAAGCTAAAGCTATAGCGTGGTGATTTTCATGGGGTTTTTTATTACTCTAAGGGTACCGATGAAACGCTAATATAGGTTTATGGGCATTCACACAAAAGCGTGTACCCCGGGGGAATCCCCCCCCCCCACTTTTTTGTCTTAGATTATTAAATTTTTTGGCGTGTTTTGAGCAGAATCAAGAGGACTATCAATTTCGATAATAGCGTACGTGCATGTTTTTTTTTTATCTCTGTTCTAACAAACTATCAAAATACTGTAAAAACGATTTCAAAAAGTGAAATTAAAATCGGCCAAGAAATACGCATGATATAGGCATTTTAAACTATTAATTAGACAGCGATTTAACAGAAAGGTCCGACAACTGCTTGTTACGTCATAGTGCACCCTGGTCATATAAACTCCATATATACTTTAATCTTTATTTTTCATGTTCAAGAAGACGCTGGTTCGATT
This sequence comes from Hedya salicella, assembly GCA_905404275.2. Taxonomy (NCBI): domain Eukaryota; kingdom Metazoa; phylum Arthropoda; class Insecta; order Lepidoptera; family Tortricidae; genus Hedya; species Hedya salicella. The sequence continues at coordinate 4,239,020 of FR990120.1, forward strand.
CCGGCTTTGACTGCAGTGGATCGCAATTAATTTTTCTTCCTACTTAGATCTTTGTATCAATATAGTAATTAAAAAAAAAAAGTTGGCCAAATGTGAAACGGACTCGTATATCGAGAGTTCCGTTCAAAATATACGCTTAAATTCCGGCTGTATGTATGAAAACCCATTGTTAGCAGAGCCCTACTCCTTAGTAGGGCTGCCATCTTGATTATTGCCAACCCGGAGGAAAACTTCAAAACCCCCTAATATTTAGAGTATTCAGTCTTTAAGGTCTCTCCCTTGTAGCAAAAAGTGAGGGTTCCGTACTTCAAAAGGAAAAAAAACGGAACCCTTATAGGATCACTTTGTTGTTTGTCTGTCAAGACCCTTTTTGTTGTTATAGCGGCAACAGAAATACATCATCTGTAAAACTTTCCACTGTCTAGCTATCACGGTTCATGAGATACAGCCTGGTGACAGACGGACGGGCAACGGAGTCCTAGTTATAGGGTTCAAAGTGCAGAACCCAAAAAAGGAGTTTCCATACAAATTGCCGTCCATGGAAAACCTATAGGGTACCACCAGTTGTCATAGGAACTTGAAATTTGCTTTGAAAGTACTTCTTACACAACCCACGAAATAAAGAGCGGGACGGCGCTATACGAACTTCGGAGTTCGGAATAACTCTGATGTGAATCGTGTAGGTACTACCAGTGTTTCACGCGTCTAAGTTACGTCAGGAACGAACTCGAGACGTTTTTGAGGTGCGTCCACACTTGTATCATTTGCTCGTATCCGATCACTGTGCCGTGGCATGACTGCGTATCGCGCTGCTTGGACGCTCACTGTCGGCGCGCCGATCATTGTGATACGCGTAGCAAATGGATTTCGAGCGATCGGATCGGCGCAACGTCCAAACGCGTGATCGTGACACGCGATCACGCCACGCGACGATGATCTGATACGGGCAAATGATACAAATGTAGACGCACCTTACGCTAATTTTCAATAATGACGCAGCGGAACCCATTAGTTCAGATCAAATTATCATGTCACGTTATTGCCTTACTATTTATAAGTCATTAAGAACAATCAAGTAAGTTATTAACGACGTTTATTTTTGTAACCTAAAATAAATCTTTTCTAAGACACTTATATCGTAATCTAAATCAAAATCATAATCATTACAGTCATATTCAATATTGTTTTGTACTTCGTAATATCCAATTTGTAGAAACTTAAATAAAAATTATAATAACATAACATCTATACTATTATAAGGTTGTCAAAATGAAATGACTGTACATTGAAAATATTTTCATAAAAATAAGTGATACAGACTATTTGATCGTCACTGAATTGAAAAAGATTTATTTTTTATTTTTTATAACTTTGTATGTTTAGATAGTCCGTAGCTAAAATGGCTTAACGGATTTCAACTATTTTTGGTACACGGGTAGCTGGGCATGCATGGGTGGTTACAGGATACGTTTTACTCGACTATGCTGAAGAAAAAAGAGGGTCATGATTGAAGGTGTCCGCAACTTCATCCGCGGAGGAGAAAAAAAACATAAACCCCTTTTTTCCTTCATCGTAGTCTAGTAAAAGGTATCCTATAACCATCTGTGGATACACAGCTACTCGTGTACCAAAAATAGTTGAAATCTGTTTAGCCGATTTAGCGTGATGAAGCCACAACGACACATTTAAACATACAATAAATAAAAAAATCGATTCAGTGATCTCCAAATAGTCCACTTCAATATAAATTTTTTTTTAGTATATCTTCAATGTACAGTCATTTCATTGTTACAACTTTATAATAGTATAGATGACTACTAGTGACGACGATGGTAATAGGGTACATGCATGAATTGTTTATATCACTTTTCTTAACTAAATATCAAAATACCGTAAAAACTATTTCAAAATGTGAAATTATAATCGGCCAAGAAATACGCATAATATACGCATTTTAAACTAGTAATTAGACAGAGAGGTCCGATGTGCACTGTTACGTCACAGAGCGCTCCGGCCATATAAACTCCATATTAAATTCTGTTTTGCAAGAAAGAGATAGAATGAAATGTTTGTTAGCTTATATCTTGGTTATTTTTATAGCTATTCGAAAAAATATTTTTGTCTATTATTTGTTACATGAATGAGCTTTTAATAAATAAAGCAAAAATGAATATTCACTATTATTTCTACATAGATGTGGGATTGTTCACCGGTTCACCGATTATTTGCTAGGATGTTTGAAGTTATTGTTAGAATGACACGAAGACTAAGCACAAAGAAAAATTCCATTGTAATCCTTCTTCACCAGTGATATTTGTTAAACAACGCTGTGTTTTTCAAGATGGACATGTGGCGTGACGTAAAATGACATTACAAGGAATGAGTACCTATATGAGAAGAGGTCCAATACTATACATACTTCATTTTTTTTTGTATTAGAAAACGGGTAAACAATCTTGACGTGTCTTTTTATAGAAAAACGCTTTAAAAATACTAACTATTACTTACGTGACCATAATAATTTCAATTACCATCCTTGCTATATATATAAATCAATAAAAAATAAATATCAGGGACATTCATGCACAAATCGACCTAGTCCCAAACTAAGCAAAGCTTGTACTATGGGTACCAGGCGACGATATACATAATATATAGATAAATTATATTACGTGAATATATATATTCAACGTGCTCGTGAGGAATCCAAATAATTTTACTAGCATATATCTGAGGTCATTAGAACCAAAAAATGTTATATGAACCCAAGTCAAAATCAACAAAAAAATTTTTTTATATATCTAGTTCATATTTGTAAATAAAATTTACATAACTTTCGCTTCTCTATAAAAATTATCCCTTTTAATAATAAATAAATAAATATCAGGGACAATCTTACACAAATCGACCTAGTCCCAAACTAAGCAAAGCTTGTACTATGGGTACTAGGCGGCGATATACATAATATATAGATAAATTATAATACTTAAATACATAGAATACATCCAAGACCCAGGAACAAACATTCGTGCTCATCACACAAACACTTGCCCTGGCCGGGATTAAAACCCGGGACCGCTAGCTTCGTAGGCCGTTGTACAACCCACTGAGCCAAACGTGTAGTCAATATTAATTTTAATAAACTGGTAACGATTTTTTTTTTCAAAAAAGTATGACATTAATGAGTGGTAGCTGTCAATTTGAAGTCTGTCAATAGCGACGCGATACTTGGAAACACGTGGGAACGTCGCAACCAAAAGAGCTTAATCCACTTTAGTAATCACAATAAATTGTTTACATGAAAATTGATAATATCTATAAAACTAAGCTAGATTTGCCTGGGGTTCGTGTAACATTTTTTGGTCCTAATGATCTCAGGTATACGCTGGTAAAATGATTTGGGTTCCCCACGAGCACGTTGTATATATAAAACACCCAAGACCCATTATATATTATGCTTATTTTTCGAAAGTGTTTTTCAATAAAACGACACGTCCAGATTGTTTGCCCTTTTTCTAATGGTAAAAAAACGAATAATAATTGTGGAAAAATTAGGAGGTAGGCACAGCGAGGTATGCGGGGGGATAAAAGTCATGTTACAATGGGGATGACGATTAAATTTTAATTAATCCGTCATGTAGATTAATAAAAAATATTGGACACGTATTTTTAATTTTTTTACATAATCAAACAATACGGCGATACATTGAGTCAACATGTCGCGTGACGTCACTGCTCATCCAGTTACAATACAGTTTGTACCTAGTTATGACGTCACGAGCCTTCTCTCCTAAACTTTAATGCGATTTATGTTAGTATTATTTTTTTGTACGACTAATTGTTAAAATTTAGTCATCGTCCCTGTTAATCATATTTTCATCGGTTTCCGCGATTATTACTCATTTAAATAAAACAATTTAACGGATTGTATCGCGTATATTATCTCATTTGAGTTCCCGACGTTAAGGAAGCTTTATTTAATTTAAATCCCTGTTAATGTTATCTTGGATTTTGTGCCACCCAAAGAAATTGCCAAATCATCAAAGATGTCGATTTCAGTAAATTAATTGTTACACGGTCTCGTTACGATTTCGACAAATCCAAACAGGTTTAGGATACAATATTTTACTACGGAGACCCGGTGCCTACCTCCCTGCTCCATCATCAGTTCGATAGTACTAGTCTTACCAGGAGCATTTAAAATAGAGCCTATAAAATCGGTTAGCTAATTTAATTTATTATTTATAATTTAAGCTATTGTATTGCCACCAATAAATCATTTATAATTGAGGAGTTCTGTGGTCTTATTCATGAGTTCCGCTTTACAAATATATAGGTCCTTTTTGAATGCTTGATTTGTGTCTTAAAATACTGAAATCCGTGTATAGATGCCTATACACTTTGAGCGTTGCCCTCAATTTCCCCGGGATCCAATCATCAGATCCTGACTTGGTGACAATGGGACTACCTCAGAAGATAAAACAAAAAATAACATCGGTCCTAAATGGACAGAAATCGGTGCATAAATAAAAGAAATATACATACAGTGGAAAATATAACCTCCTCCTTTTTGACGTCGGTTAAAAATGAACAGACGTGTTGACTTCAACTTCGTTCACGTAGGCGAAAAAAGTCATAGCCCTCTTTTTCGCCATCTGTGGATGCCAACTATTTTTGGTACACGGGTAGCTGGGCATTCACAGATGGTTATAGGATACTTTTTACCCGACTAAACTGAAGTAAAAAAAAGGGTAATGACTTTTTTCTCTTCCGCGAACAAAGTTGCGGGCGCGTTCTAGTGCATAAAAAAAATTAAATATTCAGTGAACTTCAATTAGTCCGTATCATTGTTTTGTAAAAAATTCTCTAACAAATGTACAGACATTTCAAATTAAAACTTTATATGTATAGACATATGTTTTGCTTCATCTGTTTCTGTGTATTGGATGTTTGAATACATAATAGGGTGTTTCTATAATCGTTATCATGTTACACCGACGCATTACTGATAACATTCTAGCAATCTAGCTGGAAACTCCCCTACTGTGTTGCTAGTTGTTATAACGGTAATATTGTATATTTCTTATAACGGAAATATATCTTAGCTTTGTCATAATAACCGGCCAATTGTGAGTCGGGCTCGCGAGGGTTCCGTACAAATTTGTAGGTGTGTAGAGGCGAGGCGTCAGGAAAGGGAACGCAAACACACACGGAAACTCGCACATACAAGGGAAGCCGATACGTATTTTTTAATTATTTAACAAACAAGTATATGTATAACTTACAATTCACGTATACAAATAAATATATTTATTAAATACTAGAAGACGCCCGCAACTTCGTTCGCGGAGGAAAACAAGTCATTAGCCTCTTTTTGTCATCAGCGTAGTCGGGTAAAAAGTATCCTATAACCATCTGTAGATACCCGGCTACTCGTGTACCCAAAGATATTTGGAATCCGTTTAGCCCAGAGATCGGAACCGGTATTTTTAATCCTCTAAGATACATGCTATTTCTGGAATATTTTAAGACAGTATTTAGGATAAGATAAAGATTCAAGTTCTACAATTTTAATAAAATATACGAAAATCTCGTAATTGAACGAAAAATACGAATTGTTATTTCGGTTTTTCTGCCAACAAACTGCTATGCAGTTTAGCAGATATCGTAACGTGTAAATTGTATGTTGTTTTCTGGAAATAAATTATTTAAAAATAAGTATATTTTGAATGAAAAAAATACCGGTTCCGATCCCCGGTTTAGCCGATTTGGCGTGATGAAGCCACAACGACACATACAAACATACAAAAAATATATTTTTCTATTCAGTGAGACCTCCAAATAGTCCCCATACATTTTTTTTAATATCTACAATGTACAGAGACATTTCATTTTTACAACTTTATAATATTGTTGTCTAGTACTCATAACACAAGCCTAATTTTCCCCTTAAAATTTGTCCCGTAATATTTATATAATAATATCCTAAAAATTTAAAAATCTAATAACACTATAATTACAATGATCTTGTACCCATTTAGTCATTTTTATTCTGAATAATTTACCTTTTATAATTTATTTATTTATTTAAACTTTATTGCACAATACAAGAAAGTACAAATGGCGGACTTAATGCCATAAAGGTATTCACTACCAGTCAACCATTAGGCTAAACAGAGAAATTATTGGTCCGGGATATCGGTATCAGACTTGTACAAAATAATAATTACAAGGGCGAGACACCCAAGTTACATAGTATACAAACTATACATAATACGTATTTACATACATACAGGTATCTGCTTCTAAACTACTATGAAGACTCTTAATCTTGAAGATTTCCCAAGAAATGCTTGCGCAACTTACACTTGAAGGAGAATTTACTCTGAGCTTAATACAATAATGAAGATTATTATGATGGCTTGTATTATGATGGTCATTACTACCATTATTTAGCTTCACGTATTTCTGCTTCAGGTGATGGGCTTCGGGTTGTTCCTCATGGACTCTGACGCGTGCAACATCAACAGGCTGGACCAGAAGAAAAAGATCCGGCTCGACAGGATCGACAGGATTTTCAAGGTGTGTACAGCCAGAGAGCGTTTAGAATAGGGTACATTGAATCTTTTTTTTATCGCTTTTCTTAACAAAATAGTAAAATACCGTAAACGAGATTTCAAAAAGTGAAATTAAAATTAAAATTGGCCAAGAAATATGCACGATACAGGCATTTTAAAGTACTAACAGGGTAGTTTCCTGGACAAAAAACATATTATTCTAATTAGGCCGTCAGTTAGATTATCAAAAAATATTGGACACGTATGTTTTCTTTTGTCAATCAAACAAAAAAAGACAAAGATAAAGCGCGTCAATCACTCACGCTGTGCGAAGAACGGTCTCACGGCGTGACGTCACGGGGAACTTTAACGGGCTATAATATAATTTTTTGTTTGATTGACAAAAGAAAAAATACGTGTCCAATATTTTCTGATAATCTGACGGACTAATATTATTTTTTTAGGACACAAGCCTATTAGACAGCGATTTGACAGTGAGGTCACTGTCAAATCAAAGTTGTAAAAAAAAACGATTTCAAAAAGTGACATTAAAATTAAAATCGGCCAATAAATACGCATTTGAAACTACTAAGACAGCGATTTAACAAGAGGTCCGACATATACTTTTACTCGCTTGAAAGTTCTATTATGCCGATATTTAAGAGTTAGTCGAAGATCCCCTCTAATATCTGGAAGAGATCCCTTAAAGGGATAAGTTCGCCTTTATACAAATGTGTTACTTTAATTTCTTTGTTTTATTGTTTTTATGTACAATAAATTGTTTACAATACAATACAATACAATATCGATATGACGAAAATTCAAATAGTAAATAACACAGGGACAATCTTACACAAATCGATCTAGTCCCAAACTAAGCAACGATGGGACTATGGGTACTAGGCGACGATATATATAATATATAGATAAATGAAACAAACATGCGTGCTCATCACACAAATACTTGCCCTGGCTTGGATTCGAACCCGGGACCGCCAGCTGCGTAGGCCGTTGTGCAAACAACTGAGACAAAATAAAATGGTTTTTGTATCATTTCAAAGGAACGAGGAAGAGTGCTATTGTCTTAAATTCCTTTTTGTAAAGTTTCCTGCCTATATGTTCTTCCTGTACATTCTGCCTTCTTATAAATTCCTTTTTGTAACATTTGTATGGATATGAAAGATCACGTTTGTCGTACAGAACTTGGAGGTGGTCCCGCTATTCGGAGACATGCAGATCGCTCCGTTCAACTACATCAAGAGGTCGAAGCATTATGATCCAAGCAAGTAAGTGTCTAGATCAGTACGCCTCCTATGAGTTCGGCACGAGCGAGTATCGAGCGCTCGATGACGGTCTATCTCTTTCACACTATTTGCGCGTGCGAGAGAGGTGCACTGATTCTCGATACGAGATACTCGCTAGCGCCGATCGTAAACTCAGCTTATGGTAGCCACCTAGATAACTATCGTGAGACGCACACATATTTAGATTAAATTAGCGTGTAGTAGGCATAGGCAAATATGTATAATTAGTAAAATAAACAATGGTTTCAAATACAATGTAATGTAACTTGATCATATGTTTCAGGTGTCATCTTGTCGGTCCCATATCGATACCTTTAGACACAAAGGTCATAAGCGCCACACAAATCAACGGTGGATACGCCCGTTGAATGTAAAGATATCGATATAAGGAAAGGTCCCACGTACCATTCCCAAATATGGGATCAAGTCTCATATGTTAGAGGACGGAATTTTCGCGGTAAAACATAAGACTGTCGCAATGTTACTAGTGTTAGATGCATATTTCTATAAATATTGAAAATTGTGAAAATAAAGAAAAAATGGTTCGCCAAATTAAAAAAAAATACGTACGTACTTGAGCGGTCGTTGTGGTTTTGTACAAAATGATATAGAAACAGTTGCAATTCTTCTTCAAAGTCCATGTCAGTACACACAGTGCATGACATTTTATCTGTTTTGTGATCAAAATCTCTAATTATCTCTCCCATCGTGAAGGTTATATCCACTACAATGAGTTTGACGTTAAGTACTGCCGTCGAGAACAGTTAAATATTCTTTTAGTTGAAAACGAGACACCCCAATGTTGAAAAAATATTTTTTATATACTTTACCACAACTATCGATATCGATAAAATATGTTTCTAACACTAGTTAGACTGCAACCGTCTTATGTTTGCCGCGAAAATTCAATTTCAGAGGACATATTCCACGTGTAGACCTCCCCACTTCACTCCCCACGTGTAATTTGTGTATATAATTATAAAACATGTAAAGTAGTAACTAATTTTTTGTATGGTCTTAGTTAACAGTCAGATAGCCTGTTTCATTTTACCCGTTTCGACCAATCTTAAACTGAACCCTCCTCTACTAATGGAGTGCACATTGACCGTGACCTTAACTGGAAAGAGAAAATGAAGTAATTGGAAAACAGTATCAGCTCGGCTTGCTATGCAGTTAGGAGCTTACGTGACGAAGTTACTTTAAAATAGCTGACTTCTGTTTATTACGCACAAATACGGCCTCGTTTGTACTGCAGTATAAAGTTCTGGGGTCAAAGTTAGGATTATAATATTTACTAGAAGGTGCCCGCGACTTCGTTCGCGGAGGAAAAAAAGTCATAGCGCCTCTTTTTTTCTCCAGCTTAATCGAGATCGGGTAAAAAGTATCCTATAACCATTTGCAGATACCCAGCTACCCGTGTACCAAAAATAGTTGAAATCGGTTTAGCCGATTTGGCGGGATGAAGCCTCAACAACACATACCAACATACAAAAATCCAAAAGAATATCCCTAAATATTAAGAAATTTTATATAATTTGTCTAGCGATTAATTTTTCACTAAATTTTATTAGTCTTTCTGTGCACACATTGTTTAGAGTTATAGTACAGACCTTAACTTTAAGCTTTTTATGTTGATTTTTATGCGACAGTAACTTGTTGTGTGAGCCTAATAAATAAATAAATAAATAAATATGTTTCGTTTCGGCGACCTCCTAATAGTACATTACAATTTTTTTTTGGAAAATATCTTCAATGTACAGGCATTTTATTTTTACAACTTTATAATTGGATAGGTAATATAAAGAAAGCTTCAAAAACGTGCCATCAGTACCATGGTCCGTATTCCGTCATGGCAGTCGTGTAGATAATACTTTGTTAAACTTAACATTCTAACAGTGCCGTGTCTCATTCTAGATTTACTGACAAGCGTTGTTAAGGGGATGCATCGAAAATTTAAGCAATTTTGTAGCGCATTTTTTGTCAAATCTAGTGTATAAAACAGGCTGGTTTTCTGATATGTGTTTCTTGACTATATAACCTATTCAGTGATTAACGCGGAAACATGTTTAATGAAAATTTCCTCGATAGAAAACTTATCCGAAAACGCGTCTTCAATTCCCGTTTTTTGTCTAGTTTGTACAAACGACAGATTAATAAACGGCTAAATTATGTTAAAATGTCATTTTTCCCTTTGTCTTTTAAGTGATTAACTTAAATGTTAACAAAACATAATAATATCTTCGATTTCATGGTACTTTTACATCTGGCGCTTACGCCAAAAAACCCCAAGCATGTAGTGTATTAGCTTTCTCTTTCTTTGATGCGCGCGAGCAATAAATGCGTCCCTTATTACGAATCACGCTTATTGGCTGGCTCCGCGTTTGGGGCGTGATTTACAAATGACGAAGTAGGCCCTTAAACACCGGAGAGATATGGGACCAAGGAAGATAGAGTCTCTAGACAGAACACCTGCAGGTAATAAAAATAGTCCATCACTGTGTGCGAAATCAAGCAGTTCAATTATATAACTGTTTGCCTAACGATTCAAAGTCATTAGATAATGGTATTATCTTTAAGCGTAGACTAAGGGACTTCTTCATTCGTAAACTAAGTACAAATATTGTAATAAATATAAGAGTTATTTCGAAAAAATGACTGACTGTTGAGTTTGTTTCGGCTTTCTTCTCTTCAGTGGTCTCCTCTTGGGAAACGCCCTAGAGTCAGACTTGTATAAGTGCCCTTGTGGCCTACTTACAGAATAAAGATCATTATTTCATTTCATTATTTAATAAAAAAAATGCTATTATAATGTTAATGATTTCATTTGTAATCAATAAATTATTTGCACATGTAATGTACATAATTGATTTGATATTTATAATTCTTTTGACATGTTATTTCTATCATCAAATCAATCATCAAGTCAATAAATTAATTTAGTTAAGTATGTAACAAAGTTGTTGCATGTTAATTATTACTTGATAATGAAATATCTATACTATTATGGAGTTGTAAAAACGAAATGTATGTACATTGAAGATAATGAAAAAAAATGTTACGGAATATGTCACAGGATCGATTTTTTTTTTTTTGGATTTTTGGTATGTTTGCTTGTGTTGTTATGGGTTCATCTCGCCAAATCGGCTAAACAGATTTCAACCATTGTTGGGACACGGGTAACTGGGAATCCACATCATATACCACCAGACGATCCTCTGCTCGTTTGCCCCCTATATCATAAAAAAAATATGTTTCTTTTCAACTTCGTCAGTGGAGGAGAAAAAATCATAACCCTCTTTTTTTTAGCGTTGTCGGGTAAAAAGTATCCTATAACCATCTGCGAAAGCCCAGCTACCCGTGTGCCAAAATTAGTTGATATCCGTTTAGCCGTTTTGGCGCGATGATGCCACAACGACATACAAACGTGTAAACAAAATACTTATCAGAAACCTACAAATAGTCCGTATCCCTTTTTTTCTTTATGAAATTTGAGACAAACGAGCATACGGATCGCCTGATGGTAAGCGATCACCGTCGCCCATAGACACTTGTGTCACCAGAGGAGTCACAAGTGCGTTGCCGGCGTTTAGAATATCTTATATTTGCACCGCTTATGGTATACCGACTGACTGCTGGGAGGGAATCGCGCTGCAAAGATCGGAATGACGCTCTACTGTTTCCAAAAACGTGGAACAATTTGAACGCCAGCGGTTGGAAGACCTAGATGCCAAGCGACATATCCGCAAGACTCAACCGAAACCCTCCTACACGCACACATATAACGCTACCGGACAACTTCATTGCGTACGCTGTAATCGCATCTTCAATGCGAAGTTTGGCTTTGAAAGCCATATTCGAGCGTTTCACAACCCGGATAAGGACAATGTTGACGAATGGGATGTTGATTTTACTCAAATAATAATAAAATTTTAATGCGAAATGGCAGTTCTTATGATGCAAATACTAAAAAAAATTGAGACCTTAAGGTATCAAACCTCAAGGTGCGTCCACATTTGTATCATTTGCCCGATCAGATCTTCGTCCTGTGGCATGATCGCGTGTCACGATCACGCGTTTGGACGTTGCGCCGATCCGATCGCTCGAAATCCATGTTGCTACGCGTATCACGCACTTAGATCGGACGAGCGTGGCGTGATCGCCGCGCCGACAGTGAGCGTCCAAGCAGCGCGATACGCAGTCATGTGACGCCACGGTGATCGGATACGAGCACTTTACGTGTAGCTTGTTTGATAAGCCTTTAAAGTTAGGTGGGAAAGTCCATTTTTAATGTATGAAAATATTAATAAACGATAATACCATTGAATAACCCATGTAATGTATGGTAACTTTTGTTATGAAACCGTTTCAACAAACGCAAATTTTAACATAGCAGCTGAACAAAGTTTTTAATTTCCCCATACAAAGTAGGAAGGTGTGACGTCACACCTTCCTAGGGTTTAGTATGGAGCGTTTTTGGGAAAGTCCAAAAATGTGGTTCTAATTGAAGTAGTTTTTTCACCAGTATTTCTATTATTGAAAGGTCGTTCTATAACATACCACAAAAATTATAGTCGACGTCCCTATTGACGTAGTCGTTGTTGCCGAACACGGCGAGGAGGACTATATATATTTACAGACATTTCACTTTTACAACATTATAATAGTACAAATTACAACAGAAAATAAGCCATAGGTAGTTACGACCTCATGAAATCTTTAGACTTTGTATCGGTCGGTGACGGTTTAAGAACATGATCCGAAATTCAAATAGTTACTGGACAAATATTGATTCTAAATTTAAAATCTTGCGTTTCATTGGATGTTCAGAGTCTCCGTGGTCAAAAGTTTATTAGCGCCACACAGCACAAATGTTTGAACACATATGTTGCGTCCCTTTCGTTTGTCATAGAAAACGAAAGGGACGTAACACGAATATGTGGCAAATACGGCCATTTGAAGCGCCGGCATTACAATAGGAGATGTTAAAGGTCTCCATGGTCAACACATAATATTTTTGAGATGTAAAGTGTCTCCAAAAGTCAAAGATAGAAATTCAGACATAAAACAATAAAGAAATGTAGCTTCTATACGTGGCAATTCTTGGGGCATGAAGTTCACAATATTTGGGACAAAAAAATCGACTTACCATTGATATCGCCACATAAAACTTTATATCAATCAATCAATCTAAATATCCTTTATTCAAGTAGGCTTAGATACAAGCACTTTCGAATTGTCAGTTACAATGAGAGAAGTCTTTGCTGGGAAATATACAATATGATCCAACATTTGTTGCAAGGATTAGGGAAACCCAGAAAAACCTAATCAGATCATTTAACTTAAGTATAATACTTACTTATTATTGATAAAATCATCATTTTAAAAATTAAAATAATTAGTAAATCTAGAATGTGTCTATAAAATTCTAAATGTCAGAGTATATAAAACAATTAATATGCGTGTACCAATTAACTATTACAATATTGTCTTAATTATACTTAAAACTTTTACAATTGTGTTATAACTAATTTATAATTGATACACGCAGAGGAGATGTACAAATTCTCCAGATCAATGTTAATATAAAATATAAACTATTTTTTTTTCAGAGATGTATAAGGTCTCTAGGCGTCACGACATGCGATAAAATTAACCCTAAACCTAAATCGTCATATTTATAAATGTGAATTAATGTGTCGGTGTGTTTGTCAGGTGGCCCCTGTCCTCCAGCCCCAATCCTCCGTCGCCGCAAGCCGATCTGATGGTCCACCTGCCTCAGATTCGCGAGGAACACCAGAACTACATTTCAGAGTTGGCGCGGTACAGCAACGAGGTGAGAATAGGGAATGTGCATATATTTTTTTCAATATTACCAATGGATGCGGTTTCTAATGACAATATATTGTATACATTGAAAATTGACACTTTAAACTTGAAAATACAAATTCTAAGCCAGGCATAAAAGCTGGGCATTAAAGCTCCATAGTGCCCCGTGCAAATCGTGCAAATTTAATAGATTCGTAGATCTTAGTCGCGTGACGTCACCAACAGACAACAGAGACAAACGTATGCAGAAACTAACATTTTCTTATTTTGGCCGTTAAAAATCCGTATATACTAGATATGATATAAATAGCAAAATTATTAAACCGAATTAGTCAACTTTAGTGCAAGCTGATTTCACTTCAATTGTTCTAAGTTATTTGTTGTTGAAGTGAAATCGATTAGAATCAAATCGGATGAGTTTGTCATTTTTGTCCGTCGCGCGCGATGTTCGACAAAATTAGGCGAGCGCGCTAATTGGTTGACCTTGGATTTCATCGACCAGCAATTTTTCCAAACTGTGCAGATTGTTGAACGAAACTTCAAGTCGATTTGAAGTTGACTCAAAGAGAGTTGCTTGAGTTCAGGCCCAACTCTGTTTCCATCAATTTGTGAAGTCGAGTTGTAACAATTGCTAACTTTAAATATGCCTTTAGGTGACAACGACTTTCAAAGAGGCAGGCTCCGATGCAGAGAACAAGGCAGTCACAGAGCTCTGCCTGCGAGGTCTGCAGCTTCTGTCCTCCTGGTGTTCAGTGCTGACCGAGCTGTGTTCATGGAAGCTCCTACATCCTACCGACCACGCCAGTAACCCTCGCTGCCCGCCCGACGCCGAGGAATATGAGCGGGTAAGAGCTTATTGTTTTGTTAATTTTAGATTTCAAGACGGTGGATATCAAGGCGTTTAAAGTCGTCATAGGTTCCGCATTTTTGGGTTTTGGAGGTGCAGAAAGACGTATATTTTTATTACTAGTTCTTGCCCGCGACTTCGTCCGCGTAGAATGCAATTTATAGCTTATGTGTTATACTGATGTTTAAACAATATTACTGGAAAGTTTCGTTGAGATCCGTTCAGTAGTTGTAAGAGGAACGTACATAGTTCGACACAAACTTTACCGTTTATAATACTATTAGGATAAGCTGGAGGCTATCGCTTTTCTCAACATTGGTATTGGTAGCCTTTAAATTCAGAAAACTACCTGATGAATTTTACACGATGATAAATTATATTAGTATGGTATGTTTCTAAATGTTGTTTGTTTATTTCCAGGCGACCCGCTACAATTACACATCTGAGGAGAAATTCGCTATGATCGAAGTGATCGCCATGATTAAAGGTCTTCAGGTGCTGATGGCACGCATGGAGACTGTCTTCGCTGATGCCGCCAGGAGGTGAGTGGCAACGGTTCCCATCATCTTAGTCGAATGACAACCACAGAACGAAGACCACACCTAAGGTTCACCATGATAAACGGTCCAACGGCATCCCACAATCATTGATCCTTGGTTAATCTGTGACAAACTTGATAGATTCGTTTATGCGTTAAAACAGCTAAGGTTAGTGTAAGGTGTTTATTCAAGTAGGCCTAGTTACAAGCACTTTCGAAATGTCAGTTACATGAGAGTGAATGTTTGCTGGGAGAAATACAATATGATCCAACATTTGCTGCAAGGATTAGGGAAACCCAGAAAAACCTAATCAGATCATTTAACTTAAGTGTAATATTATTGATAAAATCATCATTTTTAAAATTAAAATAATCAATAAGATAAATCCCAAAAGGATTGTCAACAAAAAATAAATAATCTAGAATGTGTCTAGAATAAAATTCTAAATGTCAGAGTATATAAAACAATTAAGATTAAAATAATTATAATACCTTAGGTATTCGTTAAAATAATTATTCATATACCTACATGACGCTATAATTTACATTAATCCCACGCGGCTTCATCATTCATGTAGTCTTGTGTGCTATAATAAGCTTTAGAAAATAATTTTCGTTTCACAATATTTTTGAATTTACCAATAGACAACTCAGTTCTGCTGCTAGGAAGTTTATTATAAAATCTCACACAGTTACCCATGAATGATCTCCTTATTTTATGGAGCCTAGTAGCAGGCACTGCGAGCTTATGCTTATTTCTAGTATTAATATTATGTATATCACAGTTCTTCTTAAAGTCGGTAATATTTTTATGTACATACATAATATTCTCATAAATGTATTGACAATGCACTGTCATTATATTAATGTCCTTAAACTTATCTCTAAGCGACTCTCTATAGTTCATTTTATATATCGCACGAACAGCCCGCTTCTGCAGAACAAATATAGTATTAATGTCGGAAGCACTGCCCCATAGTAAGATGCCATACGACATAATACTGTGGAAATAACTGAAATACACTAATCGAGCCGTTATCACGTCTGTTAATTGACGAATCTTACTTACTGCAAAAGCTGCAGAACTCAGTCTATTCGAGAGATTAGCAATATGGGGACCCCATTGGAGCTTAGAATCTAATGTTATACCGAGAAAGACTGTACTATTAACCTTTAACCATAACGCTTGCTTGCTCGTGTTTTACGTTACTCGTGACAAACTTAACACATTTAGTCTTTTTCTCATTCAACAATAAATTATTTATATTAAACCAATTTACTACTTCACAGACAGCATTGTTTACGTCATTGTAGGATCGTTGATTTCGTACGACTTTGAAAATTAGAGACGTATCATCCGCAAACAAAACTATCTCATGGTGGGTCTTTACGAGGTGTGGCAAGTCGTTTATATAGATAAGGAACAGGAAAGGTCCCAATATTGATTCCTGCGGCACACCCATAGAGATTAATGACCCCGGTGAACGCTTTCCATTCATGTCAACCCTTTGCATTCTACCATCCAAATAAGACTTTAATAAATTTAGTGCTAATCCTTTAACTCCGTAGTGGTGTAGCTTCCTGATCAGTGTCTCATGATTAACGCAATCGAAGGCCTTAGATAAATCACAGAAGATGCCTAAAGCATCTCGCGATTCCTCCCAGGCATCGAAAATGTGTTTTACGAGCTCAACTCCGGCGTTGGATGTCGAGCGACCCCGCGTAAAACCGATTTGCTTACTATGCATCAAATTATTCAAATTAAAATGTTTTAACAATTGATATAGAATTAGCTTTTCAAAAATTTTACTAAATTTAGGTAGTACAGATATTGGTCTAAAGTTAGTGGGGTCAGAGGTACTACCTGATTTAAATAAAGGAGTTATTTTGCTATGTTTCATCAGATCAGGAAACTCACCGCAGTCAACACTGTTATTGAATATATCTGCCAAGTCAGGCGCTATTACTTCTATTAGGGATTTGACAGCATGGACTGAGACCCCCCATAGGTCATTGGTTTTTTTGACATTAATTGATTTAAATGCCTTTACTACATCTGAAGGACTGACATGTTCAAAATAAAAGTCCTTACTACATTCTGGGACGTTTTCTTTTAACAACAGAACGGCAGACGAAGGTGATGAATTTAAACACTTTGTTGTGGATACTGGTATATCGGTGAAGAAATTTTCAAATTCTATTGCTACATCTAAACTAGAATCTATAATTTTGCCATCAATTTTTAATTCTAGATCACTAATTGCGTGCCTTGATCTACCAGTCTCCGCATTAATCACTTTCCAGGTGGTTTTGATAATATTAGAACTATTTTTGATTTTCTGGGATAAATAATTACGTTTGGCAATATGACAATCAATTTTGAATTGTTTCGAATATTGCTTTACATGTTCTTTAAATTCATCACTCGTATTAAACCGCCGTTCCTCATACATGGCATACAGTGCTTGTCTACGTTTGTGTAAGTCCGCACCAGTATTCGCTAAATACTGGTGCACCGCCAGCCACAACCGATTTGGAAGTAAATATTGTATTATAATGTTTCATAAAAGTTGTAAAGAATGAATCATACATGTGATTAGGACTCATTTCAGAAGACAGAATACATTACTGACTTATCATGGTTACGTTGCTTCGGTGTTGAAATATGGAATATCATTATGGGGTGTAACTGTATTGAAGTAAGTAAAGTTTTTACTACGCAAAAAAAAAATGTATAAGAGCAGTGTGTGGAGTACATGCACCTTTGTTTCAAAGACTTAGCTTACTCGATTTGGTTGGCTTATATATTATGTATTTGAATTAAATTTAAAAACAGCAATTGAATAATAAATTGAGAACAAGGGGCGAAAATAAGCTGCTAATGCCACCATGTAGCACTTCATTATTTAGGAAAAAAAATTTACATTATGAGTATTCGAGTGTACAATAACATACCTTACGAAGTAAGATTGCTGCCTGACAAAGTGTTTGCAATTAAATTAACAAAATTGTTAATCTGTTGTCTAACGCTGACGCAAATATGCGTCGGCAAAACTTATTTTTTTGCCTGGGAGACAACAGGTTTAGACAAATGCGTCAATGGGTACTTTGACAGATATTTTTATTTAAATTTTAAGGTATATAAATAAGAATAATGATTACTTGGGCATATAAATTCGACATTGATATTTTTCGTTGACATTATTTATAGATATTAATTTTTGCATGCCATGTTGGCTAAACATGTGATATTTTTATTTCTTTATTTTACAAATACAGAGTGTTATAGCCATTATGCAAATAAATTATTTCATTAAATCAAGTAGGAGTACCGCGTCTTCCGATTCACGGTCGCCACTCGACCGATAAACGATATACGGGAAAGAGAGAGAAGGAGGCGTTTATGTTTGCCGACATGGCTTTTTAACGTGTAATGGACGGAAGGCGTCCTTCCAAACCCTTATCTTACCTTGACTGACTCAGTAAAACGGTCGGCCTGTAGTTACCCATGAAAATAGCTGTTAATATTGAATTTATATCTTGCAGGTCCATATATGCCGAGCTGCAAGACTTCGTACAACTGATTCTGCGCGAGCCGCTCAGGAAGGCGATCAAGAACAAGAAAGATCTTATTCGGAGGTAATCTCATACATCGTACAATACTAATACTCTGAGTCGCATACATAGTATCTCATACAAAATAGGCAGAAATGTGTATATCTTTTAATTTGTGCCACAGAACTTGGGCAATAAAATGTTACATATATTGAGTCGGAAATAATGATCGGAAATCGGAGGTCGGAAATTAAGAGGCCTCGTGACCCCCTAAGGGATCGCGACCCTCGGGTTGAAAAATACTGGTTTTGACGATAGCTGCAAAGTTTACGCTTGCCTAGTTCTTAGAGCATTTAACTAATAGAGGTGACAAGCCGTGTCATTACCGAACAAATTTATCATGCATTTTCGGCGGGGGGTGAGGTAAACACGTACAGCACACTACGGAAATATTCCCTTTTCTACAAACGCACACAATTAAAAGAAATCACCTACAAACAGAAGAACACCCACACACTGACAATTTACCGTATAATCTAACCGGAGATTTAGCGATTACTTTGGCAGAGGCGAATGTATTCGACCATCTGTAGTGGTTAAATGCTAGTCTAAATTGATCTGCAAGTAGGCCTCAAGGGCACTTTTACACGTTTACAATAAAAAATTCACAATCTATATAATGACCAGGCATCGGATAATCGGATAGATATTTACCTAAAGTTGCCAAAGACCCGGCAAAAGTTGGGCATACATGGAGTCGGCTTCTTAATGAAATTATTTGTATAAGTTCCGGGATTCCGGGATTGCATAAAACGACAGGAGGAGGTAACAATACACAAATATGTTTAATTTATGGCTATTTATGACTATTTTGATAAGCACGTACGTTGTTATGCATATGTAGGTAATGTAATAATGTATGTAAGTATTTGTTGTAACTGCGGTGTGAATTGATTTGATTTCAAGGTATATGTAACATAAGAGAATAATAAAATGAACATTGCTTTTCATAAAACATTTAGAAGTTTATTAGGAAAATTAAATTGAGTCCGTCTCCATACCGTTTATCATAGACGCCGCCGCCAAAGTTTAGGTAAATATCTATCCGATTATCCGATGCCTGATAATGACATATAATATCCAATAATCATTATAGTGCATAGCAATATTAATGCAACAGACAAATACCTAGGCGCACTTTACAGGGAGATGTACATTGTCTCCAGGTCCATTAGATTATAACTTAACCTATACTTACAAAGATGTAAAGAGTTTAGGCGTCAAAAAAAAAGCAAAACCTGGTAAGACATCTAGTCTAAATTGATCTCTCTTCCAGTATAATAGTGTCAGTTCGGGAAACTTGCGGTGACTGGGCTCGCGGATGCGAGCCCCAGCAAGACCCAGCGTTGCGTGGAAAGAAGGACGCCGAGGCGGGTTTCACCATAAAAGTACCCCGCCGTAACGTCGGTAAGTCGCTTTTGGTCAAGGTAGATACCTTTTAATGCCTATATGGAGCCATAGTCGTTCAAGGCCTCAAGGTAGGCAGTTTCTCTGTGCCTGTATGGAGCCATGGTCGTTCAGGGCTCCCCGTAAGCATCTTAACTTACAGCTTCATAATAATAGTCATCCCTGTAACAATCGTCAATTAAAGCTAACATTCAGTCTCGAACCTGCTAATCTCTTGCTCAATCTTTGCGCATCATCGACCTTGCTCTCTCCTTCTTTCTTCACCATTTTCCCATTTACATGTGGTCGGCCTTTCTTGTCCTTTTCCTCCATAGTACACTTTTTTCCTTGTTCTCTGCTACCAAATGATTTTTTTTATCTAATCCTAATCATAATATAGAGGGATTACATAAAAAAACCTCTATAATGGGCTTAAAAACCATATGTAATGGTCATTATTAGACTGACCAGTCTTATTAGGCAGCGGCTGAGCCTGCTGGCCAAGCACCCTTTAGTGGAGCCATTCGAACTCAGGGCCGATTACACCAACAATCAATTTACACGAGAGTGGCAAACCCAGTATAATTTTAATCTAACGATTTACTCGATGGTTAACTTCATTTTCATTTCACCACGCTAGTCTACGGATAACACTCACTCGCATAGTTACTTAGTAACGTTGAACGAATGAATTGAATGAAATCGTAATGCACCCAAGTAACATAAGACAGTTTGTCCCATGCTTGAGCAATGGTGCTGCGTATTTTTAAATTGGTTCGGGTAATACATCTATAGTGACGTAAATATGGAATTCACTTGACAGTGACAATGACAATACTAATCTACGTCTAACAATTTACTCAGCCGAAATTGGCGGTGTAAGATAATTCTCTGGCTTAAACATTTTATCTTTAGGTTAATTATTGGTGACACGTAAAATGAGTTTACTCACGTGTAATTAATGATTTATTATTGGAATATGGCTTATACTACGTTGGTGAAATCGACCCTTAATCGAATTTGATCTTTTAATTCTGCTGCACGCTGAACGAATTCACAAAGGCAGCATTGTACATTTTGTGTTATGTCCAATTTATTTAATGTTGTACGAAATGTCTGCATGTGTAATATATATTTGTATTTTACTAAGGTAGTATTAATCTTGCTATAGGAGATACCACACTGTCGTATTAGGATAACCTGTATAGATAGTTGTGTGTTTATTAAAATAATAATAATAATGAACTTGAAGGAAATTTCGTTCGCGCAGGAACAAAATGTCATATCCTTCTTTTTTTCTTAAGCGTAATCGTTTAAAAGTATCCTATATCCATCTGTGGATACCCAGCTACCCGTGTACGAAAAATAGTTGAAATCCGTTTAGTCGATTTAGCGTTATGAAGCCACAACGAGACATACAAACATACAAAAAATAATATAAAAATGTTTTTCGATTTAGTGGCCTCCAAATGGTTACAAACATTTTTTTGAAAATATCTTCAATGTACAGATATTTCATTTTTACAATTTTATAATAGTATAGATTATGACACCGACATCGATACTATAACATGTATTCTTTATTTTTATCAACACTCAATTTTATGTCTAGCAGATTTTTTTTTAAACGGTAAATGCTATTTACGGCTCGTGACGTAATTATAACATCCCGGATTTCTTCAGGTCCTTCTTCTACCCAGCTGTACATGGTCCGCACACAGCTGGAAGCGCTGGTGTCAGATAAGTCCGGGGGGCGACGCACTCTCCGCAAAGACCTAGATGCCTCCACCCTGGCCCAGATCGAGGCTTTCCATCGGCAGAGCTTCTACTGGAACTGTCTTCTTAACCTGTCAGGTAACTGTATTAAATATCGGTTTTTTCCAGGTCTATCCAGCTGTATGTCACAGATTGCGGAATTTTGCCGCCTGCGCTTGTGCCGGAAATACCTTCTTACCCTGTCAGGTAAAACTAGATAGCAGTCTTTTCCAGCCCTATCTTTGACCCCACTATACACAGCTGAAAGCTCCGGTGTCATACTCTGGATGACACCAGACATCATAATCTGGATAGGTGCCGCACTCTGCGCAAAGACCTGGACGCCTCCACCCTGGCCCAGATCGAGGCTTTCCATCGGCAGAGCTTCTAGTGGAACTGTCTTCTTAACCTGTCTGGTAAATCTATAGCAGGCTTCTCCAGGTCTATTTAGACCCAGTCGTAATGCACAAATCGAAGGTTTCCATCGGCAGAGCTGTTAGGTAACTACACTCGACAGCAAATAAGTCGGGCCACCCACTATCGCTATCTCGGCACTCCAATCCGATTTTCTCAAAAGTTATAAAACTTACAACTATCGAAGTTTTACCTACAGAAAGTGCGCTTCATGACGATTATAATTAATGCTGGGACTACTTCCTTCATCCGTTAGGTAGCTATACGAGATAACGGTTTACTCCAGGTTTATTTTCAATGCAACTGTAAGGCGCAGATCGAAGGTTTCCATTTTCAGAGCTTCTGCTGGGACTGCTGTCTTAATCCGTCAGGTAACAATACTAGCTATAGTAGCAGTCTTCGCTTGCTCCATCTTGCATCCAGCTGTAACAGATCCCCACCCAGCTGGAAGCGCTGGTGTTGTCGGACAAGTCCGGAGACCTGGACGCCTCCACCCTGGCCCAGATCGAGGCTTTCCATCGACAGAGCTTCTACCGGAACTGTCTTCTTAACCTGTCAGGTAATACTAACAAGCTTTTATTGCCGACTGTATTTTTCTGTGAAAATCCGTTAACTACTCGTCGAGACGATCCTAAAGAGCCCAAACTCAGTAGGATTGTGTTTTTTTTGCAGAGTTCCTGTGTCCATCTTCCGGCTCCATCATCAGATCAGGTCGATGGTATCATAATATTGTACTGTCACCAAACTTACATAAGCATGCCAAATTTTATCTCAATCGGAAACCTGGAAGTGGGTCAAATTTAACTTGCAAGATTCGACCCACACATACACGACAAGTTAAATAAAGGCTTGTAAATACAGGACAAAATAAGCTTTCGGCTGATGGTGATGATGATTATAAAATATTCGATTTGAAATAAAACAATTTAACGGATTATATCGCGTATATTATCTCATTTCAATGAGTAATAATCGCGGAAACAGAAGAAAATATTAATATTCGATTTGTTAACAGATTCTCTTCAAAAGTGCTGCGATCTCTCTCAGCTGTGGTACCGCGAGTTCTACTTGGAAATGACTATGGGAAGGAAAGTCAATGTAAGTGTTTTATTTTCAGTATGAGGCTAAAAATATTTTGTTTTTGTTTATATTTTTTAATGTAAAAACATCGCACAATATTTATATAAAGATCTAAATAGAAAAAAATAATAATCGCGATCCACTGCAGTTTAAGCCGGAATCGAACCAGCATCTCTGTTATACCGGAACAGCGTCCTGAAATCATTAGACCATCAGACCGCTTGCGTGTCGCAATTATTTTCTCTATGTAGATCTTTCTATCAATATTGTAAATTAAATATATATTGTTAACTATTTAATCGAGGTATAATACTATACTACTAATTTACTATTATGACTGCCACAAAATTAAAATTCTGTACTCTGTTTTGTGAGGTGTGCAATAAAGAGTTATTAATGTTATTATACTGTATGAGGATGAAACGTATGAGAATGAGTATGATATCATTTTTTGTTTTCAGAAATGCATGGTTCGCCACCAGCACAACGAGGAGTGCAATGACCTAATCACGATGGAGAAGCGCATCCAGTTCCCCATCGAGATGTCCATGCCCTGGATCCTGACGGACCACGTGCTGAAGAGTAAGGAGCCCGCCATGATGGAGTGAGTGTCCACCACCCCTTACTTATTTCTCGTCATTATAAATTAATAGAAGTTGGCCGCAACTTCGTTCGCGGAGGAGAAAAAGTCATAATCCCTCTTTCTTTATTCAGCGCAGGGTAAAAAGTATCCAATAACCATCTGGAGATACCCAGCTACCCGTGTACCAAAGATACTTGAAATCTGTTAAGCCGATTTGGCGCGATGCCAGAACGACACATACGAACATACATAAAAAATAAAAATAAAATATTTTTCGATTTAGTGACCTCCAAGTAGTTCGTTACAATCATTTCTTTGAAAATATCTTCAATGTACAGACATAATTTTTACAACTTTATAATAGTATAGGTTACCTTACTTCCATATGGATAGGTCAGCATCATCTACCTGCCCTTATCCCACTTACGTAGGGTCGGCACAACAGGTTTTCTTCTTCCATTCATCTCTATTATTCGTCATTCCAGCGCTTACTCCTTTCTTCCTCATGTCCTCTCTCACACAATCCATCTATCGTTTTTTTGGCCTACCGATGGCTCTTCGTGCTTCGACATTCATCCCTAACATTGTTTTACCAATATGATGTTCATCCCTCCTCATTACATGCCCATACCATGCTAACCTTACTGCTCCCTATTTTGTCCGTCACGTGTGCTACTTTCAAACTTGCCCTTATATACTCACTTCTAATCCGATCTTTCCTCGTCACTCCACACATCCATCTCAACATTCTCATATCGGCTGCGTGCACTCTTCTTTCATCCCTCACTTTCGCTGCCCAACATTCTGATCCATACATAACGATACATCTTATAATCTTTTTATAGATCTTCCCCTTAAGTTTAACGGGAATCCGTGGATCACGAGCTGTTACATATGGATAGGTATATACACTGCTACTTTCATATGGATAGATATACACAAAAAAATACGTAACGTAACGTATGGATAGATATACACAAAAATATACACAAAAAAATACGTAACGTTTTGAGAGTTATTCAATTCCATGACCCTACCAAGTAGGTACCTACAATTTTCGTGCTTGATTTTTGTATCAATATTGCAATAGTCAAAGACTATCTTGGCTCTAGTGCCCTGATTCAAACTATACTTCGTCCGATTCATAATGAAATTTTAATTTTATAATATTTTCTTCTGTTTCCGCGATTATTACTCATTGAAATAAAACAATTTAACGGATTATATCGCGTATATTATCTCATTTTAGTTCCCGACGTTTCGGTTGTCTTTACAGCTTAGGCCCATCTGGCATTTATGTACACCTTTATTTGTTTTTTCAAAAATGGGTAGTTTGCACAAATTGTAACTTTGACAGAGGAAAATACATCTTTTCTCAGTCCACCCGTGACTATGGAAAGCTGGAAAGCTTCCGAAACGTCGGGAACTAAAATGAGATAATATACGCGATATAATCCGTTAAATTGATTTATTTTAAATGTGACAGTTCCTTTTGTTGAGTATTTACTTATTTAAGCGTTATTTCGTAAAAATATGAATGTGATTTCGTGTAACCAGTGAAATTAAGGTACGTTTTATTGATGAAAATACCCACACTTCAAACTAAATGGAGTAATCACAGCGAATTTGTTCTCAAACGTCAGATTTAGGAATTAAATTATGAATCGGAATAGAGGGATATCTAGACAACAGTGAAATACGTCGTGGAAGGTAAAGCACGTATTTTTACAATGGTTGCGGATCGCGGTGTATACAATATAATGTCGTGCGACTGCAAGCCAGTGTGGCACTCCCTGTTCGCCGTCGGTTCACCTTCGAGCGCCACAGTCGGCTAATCCTGTGATCGGAAATTCATGCCACAGACGCCATCGTCGGCATATGCCGATCAAACTTCAAGGTTCAAAAACTTCGAATATAATATCAATACCTCGTTCTGCAATCGCTTTTTTTAAGGTTCATTTTATTCTATTGCTATGTTTTCTGGATCACTTCGTAATGCTTCGCTGATTGGCGGTCAAAAGGTTAACGTTACTCCGAGCCACACTCCGTGCGTCGTATCCATACTAATATTATAAATTCGAAAGTGTTTATGTTTGTCTGTTTCCTCTTCACACTTAAACCCCTGAACCAATTTGGATGAAATTTGGTATGGAGATAGTTTGAGTCCCGGGGAAGGACATAAGCTATTTCTATCCTGAAATAAACCCGTATCCGCGATAAACGAATTTAAGGCGGAGGAAGTCGCGGGCAGAAGCTAGTGGTTTATATTTATGAGCGTTCACCACCAGACTTTTCTAATCATTTACTTTCCCACAGATACGTCCTCTACCCGCTGGACCTATACAACGATTCTGCGCAGTACGCGCTTACCGTGTTCCGAAAGCAGTTCCTCTACGACGAAGTGGAGGCGGAGGTGAATCTGTGCTTCGACCAGTTCGTGTACAAGCTTTCGGAGCAAGTGTACGCGCACTACAAGCAACTAGCGGCCAGGTACTGAATGTACTAATAAGCAGACTATAGAGTGACGGCACCAATCATGGGCATGTTAAGTACAGTAGTGGGGGACTATTATTTGGTTGTTGTAGGATGGGAGAGATAGACTTGCTCTGAGCTAGGTACTGAACTGTATATCAGTAATAGTATAATGAATTGAAAATAGAGAACACTGACGTAGACTACATGCTATTATAGACAATACTTCTTATCTAACTTAACATAATCATACATCCATATCACGCACGCACCTTATCTCTTACAATCTTATTCTATCACGTCTTAAGTGAATACCATGTATTGTATGCGGCTTATCGGTATAGCCGGCATACCCAATAATGGACAACAAAGATTAAGTACTTTATGGCCCATCTTTCATGGAATTTACCAGATACGAACATTCAGTTATCTGAACATGCTGTGATGTTAGTTTAAAGATGTAGCCCCTTACTTAAAATTTGGATTTATGGAACAAATATCATGATTGGATTTAGGATTGGTGCTTGTCCATTACTGCCGTCACTTTATTTAGTACACTATTATTGAAAAATACTTTTATCTCTGCAGACACGATTTTCAGTCTAAGCGGGAGAAGAACTAAATTAAATTCTTTTGTTTTTCTGACCCTCGACGAAAAACGAGGAGTATAAGTTTAAAGCAGCACACACACCTCTTTAAAGTAGCATGGTCAGTCCTTTTACGAAACTTGCGTCCAAGCAGATATTTATTTAAATGCAACAGTTTTGACGACTGCCAGCAATTCATTCGCAGTGACGTAGTAGTTTCTCTCTGATATCGATAAGGACTTACTAAAATAAGCGACCACTATTTCCCGACCTCTTTTTTGTGACAAGACTCCTCCAATGCTGTTATTGCTTACATCAGTGTCAATATAGTATGGCGACGAGCCTCTTTAGTATTTAGCAGTAACACAATAGTTTACTGCGACATAGGAACGCATATTGCTTGTCCTATGTCCTATGGCCTTTTATCGATTATATAGACAGACAATGAGAAAGCGATTCAAAAATTACAAGTTAGAGATTGTTTTTTTTTACACGATTGCCCAAAAGGAGTGTAATGTTTTTTATAACAAAGGTTACCTAATTGTATATAAACACGGTTTTTATAAAAATAGAGGTTCTTATTCGATACACTAAACGGTTGTCTCAATTACACATAAACTCTTCCCCTACTGCCCTTCGACATAAGGACATACCTTATTACATCAACAACAAACTCGTTTTCAAGGTCTCCCATATCCCAATATTGGTATTTCTCAAAGTCTCTGTTTGAGATCTGAGAAAGCCACTGCACACTGATCATCCCAGTTGAATTGTCGTTTCTCTTCCGTCAGCTGGTGTAAGGGCTTTGCTATATCCGAAAAGTTCTTAACAAATCGTCAACAGTACGAGCAAAGTCCCAAAAAGGCACGCACTGCCGTCTTGTCTTTCGGTGATGGCCAATCCTTAACTGAACTTATCTTCTCAGGGTCTGTCTGGGTGCCATATGATGAAATAACATGTCCCAAGTAGTTACACTTACGCTTGAAAAATTAGTACTTCTTCAGACTTAGTTTTAGGTTCGCGTCACGAAACTTGGACAAAACTTGCTCCAGTTTCCTGAGGTGGTCATCGAAATTTTTACCAACCATAATGTCATCTAAAACAAACTAGTACCCCCAGTACACCAGCAAGTAATTGCTTCATTAATCTCTCGAACAGCACACAAACAGCACAACATCAAACTGCCAAAGTCCTTTATCGGTTGAAAAGGCCGTTTCCTTTGTATATTTGTCCTTGATCTCCACTTGCCAGTAGCTACTTTTTAGATCCAACGTGAAAAACCATTTCATGCTATTTTATGTATCCAGGGTGTCAGTGGCAGTGGCTAACCGTCCTTCTTGGTCATATCATTAAGTCGACGATAGTCAACGCAAAATGTCATGGTGCTAACCTTCTCTTTGACCAAGACTACTGGAGAACACCAAGGTCTTGTTGAAGGTTCTATTAATTTGTTCTTTCTTATTTCCTCTATCATGTCTTCCACTTCCTTCTCTCGAGCTACTGGAACTCGCTGAGGCCGTTGTCGGATAGGCACGTCTTTTCGCGTGTCGATCTCGTGTTGTACTACGCCAACTCTCATTGCCGTTCGCAACTAGCGCGTCAGTAAATTACGCGCCTTCAGAAGCTCTTCTTTCGTGCGATCATTTTGGCAGCCATCCCTTAACTTTCCAATGTCCACAACATTTCCAGGTTTCTTACTCTCATTTGACCCGTGACAACATCGAATCCAAGAAATTTTCTCGCAGGATCCCGTAAGTGTTCCTTAACTGAGGACGTGTTGGGTGTCACTTAGATTTAGGACTCTTATAAATGCTGCAGATGACGTCGTTACCACTGTGAGGTTTGTTAGTATAAACGATTGCAACTAACGAAATATAGAGGAACCAAAAAAATATTTAGGGGTATTTCGTACCCATATATGATGGGTTAATGGATGAAATGGTGACAGGTTTCTGGAACAGCTTGTGATCCACGAATGCCCCTTAAACTTGAGGGGAAAATGTATAAAATGATCATAAGAGCTGTCGTAATGTATAGATCAGAATGTTGGGCAACGAAAGTGAGGGAGGAAAGAAAAGTACGCGCAGCCGAGATGAAAATGTTGAGATGGATGTGTGGAGTGACGAGGAAAGATCAGATTAGACATGAGTATATAAGGGGAAGTTTGAAAGTAGCACACGTGACGGACAAAATGAGGAGCAGTACGTTAGCGTGGTATGGGCATGTAATGAGAAGGGATGAACGTCACCTTGGTAACATAATGTTAGAGGTGAATGTTGAAAGACGAAGAGCGATCGGTAGGCCAAAAAAGCGATAAATGGATTGTGTGAGAGAGGACATGAGAAAGAAAGGAGTAAGCGCTAAAATGACCTATAATAGAGATGAATGGAAGAAGAAAATCTGTTGTGCCGACCCTACGTAAGTGGGATAAGGGCAGGGAGATGATGATGATGGGTTAACGGCCGCGTCATTGCTTCACCTTGCTTGTGTTGCAGCATGTTGCTGGACAAGCGCTACCGAGCAGAGTGCGTGGCGCGCGGCGCGCCGGCGGGCCCGCACGCGGGGCGCTACGCGTCGCTGCTGCGCCAGCGCCACGTAGCGCTGCTAGGCCGCCACGTGGCGCTCAGCGCTCTGGTAAGTGTTGCACTTTTATACCCTCTTCTCAGTCGTTGAACTCTTGCAGAGCGGTCGTGATCAACAGATACTGTCAGGCGCAGATGTTACTCGCCGTATAATGTCCCGCCATCTATCTCGATTTGCAGACATTCGGGTGCACTCATGCGGAGGTCTGCCCGCAGCCGATTTGATCTGGTCAGTCCATCGCATGGGTGATCTCCCACGTGGTCTCGTTCCTTCTACGCTACCCTGGACGACAAATCGCTCTATGGAGTCATTGTGCTGCCTTGAGACATGGCCGAAAAACTTGAGTATCCGAGCCTGCACTAGAGCAGACAGACGCTGTTTGATGCGGGGTCTTTAAGGATGGAGACATTAGTCCTGAATTCTGGTCACGATATCCCCAGCATTCCTCCCCAACACCACATTTCCAAGACATATTTTTTTATTCTCTCAGCTTTTTTCTACACACCCCATATTTAAAAACATTCAATTCCTAGACTGGCCTTGAACCAGTGTCTTGTGCCCTCCCGGATACAACTAAGATGCAGGGTCCAGTCGGCAAGTATAATCTGTGGGAATCTATCGTTTTTAGGCGTTATGTTGGCACAAAGATACATAGGTATACATACATAGGAATCATGAAAAACAAAGATCCAAATTATGAAAAAATTCAAGACTCGAACCAGGATTTTCCTTCAGGATTCCTTCACCTTTCAGGATTCGAACCAGTGCCTTGTGCCTTGCCGGGGTGCACGCTCTGCCAATTGAGCTACAGAGCCCAGTCAGCTTGTCTTCAAATTTTGTCACTACTTCGAACATCGACGGTGACGGCGAAAAGGCGGTTGAGGTGCAAAAATGCAAAGATCATTTTTCATTATTTCGTTATTTGGATCTTTGTATTTCAAGAATAGAGATTTTTTGTGAGTAAATTCACTTTAAAATATCACGAAGATCATTGTGGTAAAAAATTAAGATTTTCGTAAAAAATCAGCATACGTAAGATACCAAAAATCTTATCTTTTTTTTCGATTCAATTACCTATATACTAGATGATCAGGGGACCGTTTCTAAAGCTTGTAACTAGTATTACAAGAGGAAGTCTCTTTCCAACAATATGAATTAAAAAGAGATTTCCACTTGTTACAAGCGTTTATGAAACGTACTCCTGGTCACTGAATCGCTTAGCTATATAGCCCGTTTTATTGATATTATTGAAAATATGAAATACTACAATTCTTTATGACCCACAAACAAGAGAAACATGACATTTGAAGACGGGATCCACGCCGCTAACCATTGCAACGTGGTAAAAAAAAGTCGATGAACCCATGACCGTGGCAACCAAAACGGCATTCACTGGTTATAACTGTGTGTCTGTTACGTCAGGTGGCCCAGCGTATCAACTCGGACATGCATAGGGCGCTGGACGCGGCCGTCGCCAAGTTCGAAGCTGGAGATATCACAGGTGTCGTGGTAAGTGTCCGATGCTATTCCTAGACACATCAACTGTATATAATTAAACTCTTGTTGGTCCGACAGCATTCTCCGAAATAATTTTCATTATTTAGAAAACTACGTCCTGATGAAAGGTATAATAATCCCCCCCCCCCCCCCCCTGTGTCCTAACTCCATTGAAGAAAAAATTAACCCTATATTTCGCAAATTGAAAAACAAAAATGGCAAAAACCCTGTACATCGGTTTATCCTCAGCTGGCATAAACTTTTTTGTCATAATCATCATTTGGCATAATGCATTTTTTCCTGAACACCTTAACTTTTTAGGTTTGTTATAAAACAAACCTAACGAAAGAATTTATTCAACAGAATGATGCATTAATAAGTTCTAAAAATTCTAGTTTCTGAAAAAAATGCATTATGGCAATTGATGAATTATGCCAAATAATGATTATGAAAAAAAAGTTAATGCCAGATGAGGATAACCGATGTACATCCATTATGAAATAAAGGGTTAGAGAAATTATTAATATTTCCAATAGGGATGTTGACAACTTTTTTCCGTCGTATGTTATAGAACGACCTATCAATAATTAGAAGAAAACAATACTGATGAAAAAACTACATCAATGTCATAAAAACTCCACGAGATAGAACAACATTAGAATCACACTTTTGGACTTTCCCCAAAGACGCTCCATACTACGGACGGTGTGACGTCATACCTTCCTACCTTGTATGGGGAAACTAAGAACTTTGTTCTGCAGCTGTTAAAACTTGCGCTTATCGAAACAGTCTCATAACAAAAGTTACTATACATTTCATGGGTTATTTTATGGTATTCTTATTTATAAATATTTTCATACTTTGAAAATGGACTTTCCTACCTAACTTTAAAGATTCATAAAACAGGCTATACGTAAGGTATCGAACTCATTTTTTTTTAGGATTTACATTAATAAATCTGCCATTTCGCATCAAACTTTTATTTATATTTGAGTATAGTCAACATCCCTATTAAGTATTTCTAGATTTTGGTCCCTTTTATGTTAGAAATACATTGTTTGATCAGGAACTGGAAGGGCTGATAGCGGTGAACCGGCTCTGCCATAAGCTGCTCAGCCGCTACCTGGCGCTGGACGACTTCGAGAGCATCCTGCGCGAGAGCGACCACGGCGTGCTGGCGCCCTACGGCCGCGTCACGCTGCACGTGTTCTGGGAGCTCAACTACGACCTGCTGCCCAACTACTGCTACAACGCCGCCACCGACAGGTCGGTGCCCCAACGACACCCATGACTTTTATGAAAAATCCAAAATGATCGCCGTCACGGACAGGTCACTATATCAAATTGGCGTGTCGCGGTCGTGTGTGTAACAGGAAATTTCAAGAACTTAAAAAATAACAACATACCCGTTAAGACTCCTATTCGTATTGACATAGGAAACTACAGGTCCAACGGTACGTGACGACGTGTGTGCTGTGATTTTTACGTGGGCACAACTAGTCGGTAGTGAGTCGAGGCGGCGTGGCCATCGTGCACGCTCCGGTTCCTGTACTGTAGCTGTCTTTTCAAGGACGAAATTTAACTAGATATAATAGTCTTGGCTCTGCATTGGTAAATCAGTCAGAACCTGTTATATGTATAGATTTTAATGTAAACTTGTGTCGCAGATTCGTGAAATGCCGCGGTATCCAGTTCGCGGCGAACGTGCAGCGCGAGCGGCCGCAGCAGTACGGCCACGCGCTGCTGTGGGGCTCCAAGCAGCTCAGTCTAGCCTACTCCGCCCAATATGCGCAGTACGCAGGTATGTATTGGTCCACTTGACCATGATCATCGGGTGATGAACACAATCTTACGTCGACCTTAGGTTAGAGTCTGGTAAAGAAGCCAGTACTTATACACTAACTCGTAAATACAGGCGATCAAACAAGCCTGTCCATCCCTTGTTAGCTCGCGTGTGACGTCCACTTACGAGAAGTGTTCCTCCCGCAGGCTTCGTGGGCACGCAGCACCTGCACGCGCTGGTGCGGCTGCTGGGCTACCAGGGCGTGGCCGTGGTGGTGTCGGAGCTGCTGGGCGTGGCGCGCGGCCTGCTGCACGGCACGCTGGCGCAGTTCACGCGCGCGCTGCACGCCGCCATGCCGCGCCACTGCAAGCTGCCGCGCTACGACTACGGCTCCAACGGTACGTGGCGACGAGTGTGCTGTGATGTCTACGTGGGCACAACTAGTGGGTAGTGTGTCGGAGCTGCTGGGCGTGGCGCGCGGCCTGCTGCACGGCACGCTGGCGCAGTTCACGCGCGCGCTGCACGCCGCCATGCCGCGCCACTGCAAGCTGCCGCGCTACGACTACGGCTCCAACGGTACGTGGCGACGAGTGTGCTGTGATGTCTACGTGGGCACAACTAGTGGGTAGTGTGTCGGAGCTGCTGGGCGTGGCGCGCGGCCTGCTGCACGGCACGCTGGCGCAGTTCACGCGCGCGCTGCACGCCGCCATGCCGCGCCACTGCAAGCTGCCGCGCTACGACTACGGCTCCAACGGTACGTGGCGACGAGTGTGCTGTGATGTCTACGTGGGCACAACTAGTGGGTAGTGTGTCGGAGCTGCTGGGCGTGGCGCGCGGCCTGCTGCACGGCACGCTGGCGCAGTTCACGCGCGCGCTGCACGCCGCCATGCCGCGCCACTGCAAGCTGCCGCGCTACGACTACGGCTCCAACGGTACGTGGCGACGAGTGTGCTGTGATGTCTACGTGGGCACAACTAGTGGGTAGTGTGTCGGAGCTGCTGGGCGTGGCGCGCGGCCTGCTGCACGGCACGCTGGCGCAGTTCACGCGCGCGCTGCACGCCGCCATGCCGCGCCACTGCAAGCTGCCGCGCTACGACTACGGCTCCAACGGTACGTGGCGACGAGTGTGCTGTGATGTCTACGTGGGCACAACTAGTGGGTAGTGTGTCGGAGCTGCTGGGCGTGGCGCGCGGCCTGCTGCACGGCACGCTGGCGCAGTTCACGCGCGCGCTGCACGCCGCCATGCCGCGCCACTGCAAGCTGCCGCGCTACGACTACGGCTCCAACGGTACGTGGCGACGAGTGTGCTGTGATGTCTACGTGGGCACAACTAGTGGGTAGTGTGTCGGAGCTGCTGGGCGTGGCGCGCGGCCTGCTGCACGGCACGCTGGCGCAGTTCACGCGCGCGCTGCACGCCGCCATGCCGCGCCACTGCAAGCTGCCGCGCTACGACTACGGCTCCAACGGTACGTGGCGACGAGTGTGCTGTGATGTCTACGTGGGCACAACTAGTGGGTAGTGTGTCGGAGCTGCTGGGCGTGGCGCGCGGCCTGCTGCACGGCACGCTGGCGCAGTTCACGCGCGCGCTGCACGCCGCCATGCCGCGCCACTGCAAGCTGCCGCGCTACGACTACGGCTCCAACGGTACGTGGCGACGAGTGTGCTGTGATGTCTACGTGGGCACAACTAGTGGGTAGTGTGTCGGAGCTGCTGGGCGTGGCGCGCGGCCTGCTGCACGGCACGCTGGCGCAGTTCACGCGCGCGCTGCACGCCGCCATGCCGCGCCACTGCAAGCTGCCGCGCTACGACTACGGCTCCAACGGTACGTGGCGACGAGTGTGCTGTGATGTCTACGTGGGCACAACTAGTGGGTAGTGTGTCGGAGCTGCTGGGCGTGGCGCGCGGCCTGCTGCACGGCACGCTGGCGCAGTTCACGCGCGCGCTGCACGCCGCCATGCCGCGCCACTGCAAGCTGCCGCGCTACGACTACGGCTCCAACGGTACGTGGCGACGAGTGTGCTGTGATGTCTACGTGGGCACAACTAGTGGGTAGTGTGTCGGAGCTGCTGGGCGTGGCGCGCGGCCTGCTGCACGGCACGCTGGCGCAGTTCACGCGCGCGCTGCACGCCGCCATGCCGCGCCACTGCAAGCTGCCGCGCTACGACTACGGCTCCAACGGTACGTGGCGACGAGTGTGCTGTGATGTCTACGTGGGCACAACTAGTGGGTAGTGTGTCGGAGCTGCTGGGCGTGGCGCGCGGCCTGCTGCACGGCACGCTGGCGCAGTTCACGCGCGCGCTGCACGCCGCCATGCCGCGCCACTGCAAGCTGCCGCGCTACGACTACGGCTCCAACGGTACGTGGCGACGAGTGTGCTGTGATGTCTACGTGGGCACAACTAGTGGGTAGTGTGTCGGAGCTGCTGGGCGTGGCGCGCGGCCTGCTGCACGGCACGCTGGCGCAGTTCACGCGCGCGCTGCACGCCGCCATGCCGCGCCACTGCAAGCTGCCGCGCTACGACTACGGCTCCAACGGTACGTGGCGACGAGTGTGCTGTGATGTCTACGTGGGCACAACTAGTGGGTAGTGTGTCGGAGCTGCTGGGCGTGGCGCGCGGCCTGCTGCACGGCACGCTGGCGCAGTTCACGCGCGCGCTGCACGCCGCCATGCCGCGCCACTGCAAGCTGCCGCGCTACGACTACGGCTCCAACGGTACGTGGCGACGAGTGTGCTGTGATGTCTACGTGGGCACAACTAGTGGGTAGTGTGTCGGAGCTGCTGGGCGTGGCGCGCGGCCTGCTGCACGGCACGCTGGCGCAGTTCACGCGCGCGCTGCACGCCGCCATGCCGCGCCACTGCAAGCTGCCGCGCTACGACTACGGCTCCAACGGTACGTGGCGACGAGTGTGCTGTGATGTCTACGTGGGCACAACTAGTGGGTAGTGTGTCGGAGCTGCTGGGCGTGGCGCGCGGCCTGCTGCACGGCACGCTGGCGCAGTTCACGCGCGCGCTGCACGCCGCCATGCCGCGCCACTGCAAGCTGCCGCGCTACGACTACGGCTCCAACGGTACGTGGCGACGAGTGTGCTGTGATGTCTACGTGGGCACAACTAGTGGGTAGTGTGTCGGAGCTGCTGGGCGTGGCGCGCGGCCTGCTGCACGGCACGCTGGCGCAGTTCACGCGCGCGCTGCACGCCGCCATGCCGCGCCACTGCAAGCTGCCGCGCTACGACTACGGCTCCAACGGTACGTGGCGACGAGTGTGCTGTGATGTCTACGTGGGCACAACTAGTGGGTAGTGTGTCGGAGCTGCTGGGCGTGGCGCGCGGCCTGCTGCACGGCACGCTGGCGCAGTTCACGCGCGCGCTGCACGCCGCCATGCCGCGCCACTGCAAGCTGCCGCGCTACGACTACGGCTCCAACGGTACGTGGCGACGAGTGTGCTGTGATGTCTACGTGGGCACAACTAGTGGGTAGTGTGTCGGAGCTGCTGGGCGTGGCGCGCGGCCTGCTGCACGGCACGCTGGCGCAGTTCACGCGCGCGCTGCACGCCGCCATGCCGCGCCACTGCAAGCTGCCGCGCTACGACTACGGCTCCAACGGTACGTGGCGACGAGTGTGCTGTGATGTCTACGTGGGCACAACTAGTGGGTAGTGTGTCGGAGCTGCTGGGCGTGGCGCGCGGCCTGCTGCACGGCACGCTGGCGCAGTTCACGCGCGCGCTGCACGCCGCCATGCCGCGCCACTGCAAGCTGCCGCGCTACGACTACGGCTCCAACGGTACGTGGCGACGAGTGTGCTGTGATGTCTACGTGGGCACAACTAGTGGGTAGTGTGTCGGAGCTGCTGGGCGTGGCGCGCGGCCTGCTGCACGGCACGCTGGCGCAGTTCACGCGCGCGCTGCACGCCGCCATGCCGCGCCACTGCAAGCTGCCGCGCTACGACTACGGCTCCAACGGTACGTGGCGACGAGTGTGCTGTGATGTCTACGTGGGCACAACTAGTGGGTAGTGTGTCGGAGCTGCTGGGCGTGGCGCGCGGCCTGCTGCACGGCACGCTGGCGCAGTTCACGCGCGCGCTGCACGCCGCCATGCCGCGCCACTGCAAGCTGCCGCGCTACGACTACGGCTCCAACGGTACGTGGCGACGAGTGTGCTGTGATGTCTACGTGGGCACAACTAGTGGGTAGTGTGTCGGAGCTGCTGGGCGTGGCGCGCGGCCTGCTGCACGGCACGCTGGCGCAGTTCACGCGCGCGCTGCACGCCGCCATGCCGCGCCACTGCAAGCTGCCGCGCTACGACTACGGCTCCAACGGTACGTGGCGACGAGTGTGCTGTGATGTCTACGTGGGCACAACTAGTGGGTAGTGTGTCGGAGCTGCTGGGCGTGGCGCGCGGCCTGCTGCACGGCACGCTGGCGCAGTTCACGCGCGCGCTGCACGCCGCCATGCCGCGCCACTGCAAGCTGCCGCGCTACGACTACGGCTCCAACGGTACGTGGCGACGAGTGTGCTGTGATGTCTACGTGGGCACAACTAGTGGGTAGTGTGTCGGAGCTGCTGGGCGTGGCGCGCGGCCTGCTGCACGGCACGCTGGCGCAGTTCACGCGCGCGCTGCACGCCGCCATGCCGTACGTGGCGACGAGTGTGCTGTGATGTCTACGTGGGCACAACTAGTGGGTAGTGTGTCGAGGGGGCGTGGCCAAGGTGCACGCTCCTGTAGCCGTCTTTTCAAGGACGCAATGACGATGGAAATCACGCTCACAACTAGCCGCTAGCGGATCGACGGGGTGTGTCCAATAGGTATGCTCCCATATTAGTATTTTTAAAGGATGCAACTTTTGGTAATAATGCATAATGGGGTTCCGTGAGCACCCAGCATCCACACGACTTCATTTCAAAAGGGTCCAAAAGTATTTGACGCTGAAAGTTGCCTTTCAGTCTTACGTATGTACAACTAGTCGTACGTGAATAGAGGGGGGCGTGCCAACTTTTTCGTTCCTTTAGCAGACTTTTAAAGAGGCAATTGACAGGTCTTTCGGTAAATAGTCGGCACTTAGTGAGCACTTAGTAACTTCGTATACATAACAAGCCTTCGACCGAACGGTTCCAAAGGTATATCGCGCTGAAAGTCGCTTTCCGTTACTCGACACTCGACTTTTTGTATACATTTCATTTAGATAAATTCAAGTTACTTCCAACCTGTAGGCTGTATATTTGTTGCAGGCGTCCTGGGCTACTACCACGCTCAGCTGACCGACATCGTGCAGTACCCCGACGCGCGCACCGAGCTGTTCCACGCGTTCCGCGAACTGGGCAACATCATACTGTTCTGCATGTTGGTCGAGCAGGTAACCAAACTTTCTTAACTGCACTCATTCTATCTCTCTTTTTTGTCCAGTTTAAGTTGAGAACTAGATCGCGTGGTTAACCCCAACGGCATTGGTGTTGCTAAATGTAAACAGTATTGACTAAGCCACGTGGAAGATTAGAGGCATATTAACGAATGACGTATGAAGGCATAAACAACAATGCCAGGGTTTTAGATTTTCTTTTAATTCAATTCAATTCAATTCAATTTTTTATTGCATTTTACTTTTGTACTTAAACTGTTTGAATGTGTATAGGCGCTGAGCCAGGAAGAAGTGACGGACTTGCTCCACGCGGCACCCTTCCAGAACATTCTACCTCGTCCCTTCACCGCCGGTAAGTGTCTCACTCACAATTGACTCATCTTTCCTCAGTAGTATATATTTTTATTTTGATGTTCTTGTCAACGGAAATCTACAAAACTTAAAAGTTCAAAATAAACATATGTTAATTTTAGTATTGTATTGGCGCAGTCGGTAGGATTAACCTTTTGTTTTCAGACTAAATATCGAGGTT
Source organism: Hedya salicella (assembly GCA_905404275.2). Taxonomy (NCBI): domain Eukaryota; kingdom Metazoa; phylum Arthropoda; class Insecta; order Lepidoptera; family Tortricidae; genus Hedya; species Hedya salicella. The sequence goes on from FR990120.1 coordinate 4,277,731, forward strand.
ATGTGGTAGAATTGTATGAACACTGACAAAAGTTAACTAGCAAACTGCCGTGTTTCGTCGATTCACAGTTTAAACGTTAGTGAAAAATAAGGAAAGTTTCGCTAAATGTGGTACAGCCATGTACGCGTGACCACTAAATTGGCATTAGTGCCTCTTTTTTCCTTCATTATTACTTTAATCTAAATGCAAGAAACTTAATCTGATCTAATAATGGTCTCTGTTTTTAAGGTTTAATTGGTTGGCCTATGTTTAGTTAAACGATTCATTCGATCGAATGAATCACAACAATATTAAATCTTATTTCTTCTTATATACCTTGATTCCTTATTAAATAATTGTTTAGTTTTTATTTGACTAAAACTTATAGCGACTTTAAATTTGTAGTTTCTTTTATTTCATGCATTTAAAAATTGCAAACAAAAATAATTTATTTTGACAAGACACGTGAACGCATGTGGCAACGAACTGAACTTTATTTGGAAATTGACACAGCAGTACATAGCAATGTAATGTACTCTAGAGGGCGCTAGTAGTACACACATAGATTTATTCATATTATTACCAGAATTAAATAAAAAATATCATCTCAGCGTGGATACCAATGACCCTCAACTTGCAGAGGGCGAGAAACCGGAGACGAAGCAGAAACGCCTGGAGGCGAAATACACTGCGCTGCAAATTGTGCAGAACGTGGACAAATATGGCACTGCCAAGGTATAGTTATACTTTGTCTTTATTAAAAAAAAGTGTTATATTAATACTGAGCCGTTCCACGGCATCGAAGCCGAGGCCGCGCCATCCAAGTTTAAACGTAACTTTTAGCCCTAGGGGCTAAAATATATTTTTCTTTTCCTCTCAAAACCATTGCGGATTCATTATCACAACACAACAAAACGGGGCTTCGCGTATAAATATGATTTCTTCAATTATCCTGATTCGAGACCGTGGATGTAACGCGACGTCCGAAACGTCGATGAATTACCAACGTAAGGTAATCAAATATATCATATACGCGGTTAAGCACCATTTTGCTTTTTGTGATGAAGGTGTCGTCCTTAGCCCTAAGGGCTAAACTTATTACTTTAGCCGCAGGGTTCAACTTATTACTTTAGCCTTAGGGTTAAACTTATTATTTTATTTATTTATTTATAATACATTACATTGTGAGTTTACAGGACACCCAAAGCACTCACAATGTTATTTGCACAAATAAGACTTATACATTCAGCTAGATAATAAACACACCCACAATTAGAATAAAAAAATTAAATATCAATAGAATGTCGATAAAGCGAACATTGTTATCATTATTAAAAATACAATAATCATAAAATACATCAAATTCATCGCGTCAAATAATTACTTAAGAAAATGTCAAAATGTTTTATTAATATGGGCCACCTGTCAGTGAACACAGCGGCATCCTGGACTTCTATTAGGAGATTATTCCGCATGGCTGACGTCGACACTACTATTAAGTGAGAAACGTTTGTGTACCTTCCAGCAAAGCCAGCTGGCTCGCGAGGGCGACCTGCTGACGCGCGAGCGGCTGTGCTGCGGGCTGTCGCTGTTCTCGGTGGTGCTGCGGCGCCTGCGCGCCTGCCTCGCCGCGCCGCAGTGGCCGCTCCCGCCCGCCGCGCCGCACCACGCCCCGCTCCACGCCGACGACACCAACGAGTTCCACAGGTCGGTGCACACAGCTGCCGCGCCGCACCACGCCCCGCTCCACGCCGACGACACCAACGAGTTCCACAGGTCGGTGCACACAGCTGCCGCGCCGCACCACGCCCCGCTCCACGCCGACGACACCAACGAGTTCCACAGGTCGGTGCACACAGCTGCCGCGCCGCACCACGCCCCGCTCCACGCCGACGACACCAACGAGTTCCACAGGTCGGTGCACACAGCTGCCGCGCCGCACCACGCCCCGCTCCACGCCGACGACACCAACGAGTTCCACAGGTCGGTGCACACAGCTGCCGCGCCGCACCACGCCCCGCTCCACGCCGACGACACCAACGAGTTCCACAGGTCGGTGCACACAGCTGCCGCGCCGCACCACGCCCCGCTCCACGCCGACGACACCAACGAGTTCCACAGGTCGGTGCACACAGCTGCCGCGCCGCACCACGCCCCGCTCCACGCCGACGACACCAACGAGTTCCACAGGTCGGTGCACACAGCTGCCGCGCCGCACCACGCCCCGCTCCACGCCGACGACACCAACGAGTTCCACAGGTCGGTGCACACAGCTGCCGCGCCGCACCACGCCCCGCTCCACGCCGACGACACCAACGAGTTCCACAGGTCGGTGCACACAGCTGCCGCGCCGCACCACGCCCCGCTCCACGCCGACGACACCAACGAGTTCCACAGGTCGGTGCACACAGCTGAATTTAGATCTGAGATACTGGGGCGCAGCTGGGTCGAATAAGATGGAATAAAGTGTACATAGGACTCGTAATGACCCACGTTCACGAATGGGAAGCCAAATAATTAGTTTAAAGGTTTAATATTGTTAGTGCATTTTAGTTTTTTAAGTCCCAGAATAAGTACTTTATAATATTGCTGTGCCCTAATAGGGTTTATGCTGGTACCTACATATAATTAGTTATAAGATCTTGTAAAAACCCATAAGTGCAATAAATGAATTATGAATTAAGTTGACGGCGAAAAGCGGATATGTGGTCAAAATTACGGAGTCCAAGGATGAACCTGATGCAATTATTAAGAAGACGACTCAAGCTTGGGTGATATTTGAATAACATACATCAGCGTAATCAACAACAAGTAGGACAAGAGCTTGAATGAGGATAGTCTTGGTGCTAACAGGAAGAAAATGTTTGAGCCGGTAAAGCGATCGAAGCGTGTTGGTTATTCTGCGACAAACATCAGATACCTGATTGTACCTGTATTAAACAGACATTTACTTGCAGGTTGTGGTCAGCTCTTCAGTTTCTCTACTGTATCCCGGTCACAGACACGCAGTTCACAGTCGAGTAAGTGTAACAATAGTGAACTTTTTTATTCCACTAACATATATTTTGGCTATAACGTCAGATATTTTTAAATACAAATTCGTTAGTTAAATGTTCTTGGGCTAAAAAAAGTAATTAATAAATATCATATCACCCAGTCTAATGCAGTCCGTGGAATCGCTTTGGTTTGCCAAGTCAAGAGGGCATTGCATCCTTAATTATGGCCCTTTTAAAGTTTTAGCCCTCAAGTCAAAAAGTTTTATGAAAGCCGGGCGCTGAACTGAATGAAAAGGGATAAGTAAATCTTTCTCGCGCCACAAAGAGTATTTTTTCACTTGTGCTAAAAGTAATGTTAATAACTTTGCTTTTTAAATGAATAACCAAATATTCAACAAAAGATTTATAAAATTATCATGCAAGGCAAAAGTTCCTTAACCGATTTATGAACTCATATATGCGAAAAGTCATTCAGTGATACATTATAGTGGTAAAAACGTGGTAATACCTTATTTTCACACAAAAGTGGGGACATCATTGTTAAATGTCATTTTTTTAGATTACGCCACAATACAATCAGACTCAGTGTTTGCACAACTTGGGATAAAGCAGTGGCGCTCTAAAAGTAGAATATCCCAAACACTAATTTACCTTAATTTATGTAGAGAACCATCCTCTAGGGTCACAAAGAGTCTCTTTCCACTTGTGCTTTAAATTTATGGTTTGTCTCATCTTCTTGTGCACCACTCACTTACTCATTGGTTGTTTACTTTGCGCCATCTCGACAACCTTAAGGTTGTCTGGAAGAGATCGCTTTTTAGCGATAAGACCGCCTGTTGTTTACCATTTCTGATACTGTTTTAGATTTAAGTTTCTGGTGTTATTTTCTTTTGGTGTGCAATAAAGTGTATTGTATTGTATTGTAAAGCGCTGGTTTAAGTCAAAGTCCAATGTTCCTCAATTCCCCCAGGGAGCTGTTCGGCGAAGGCCTGCACTGGGCCGGCTGCACCATCGTGGCGCTGCTGGGGCAGCAGCGACGCTTCGAGGCGCTGGACTTCTGCTACCACATCCTGCGCGTGCAGCGAGTGGACGGGAAAGATGAACTTGTCAAGGGCATCGTGAGTATTGCACGTTTGATTGATATAAAAATGTAATGTACAATATTTATTTACGTAATCAGATATATGTTTTGTTTTATTTATTTTGAGAATATTTTTTTTATATCGGCCTAGTAATGTTTTTTATTTCCTCCTTATTCTCCTTCATTTTATTTTTTTATTATTATTTAATTACTATATGTTAGTATAAAACTCGACCAAAATATAAGGAATGGCAGATTTTTTTTGCTTCCGCAATGTCTCCCCATAGGGAAAGTTGCTCGTATTGACGGTTACCTGTTAAAATTAAACGAAAAAGAAACCGGCCAAGTGCGAGTCGGACTCGTGCACCGAGGGTTCCGCACAAAACATACGCTACAAACGGCCGTATCTATGAAAATCCAGTGTTAGCAGAGCCCTACTCCTAAGCAAAATGTACGCGGTGTTCGATCATTCTATATTTGTTACTGACATAGACAGACATGCAATTATACTGTTTCTAGTATTTATTGTTATAGCGGCAACTTGCTATCACGGTTCGTGAGATACAGCCTGGTGACAGACGGACAGACGGACGGACAGCGGAGTCTTAGTAATAGGGTCCCGTTTTACCCTTTGGGTACGGAACCCTAAAAAACACGGTGTATAATGTGCTATTTCAATTTATTCCAGCCCCTGAAGCGAATGGTGGACCGTATCCGCCGCTTCCAGGTTTTGAACTCTCAGATCTTCGGAGTCCTGGCGCGCCACCTCGCGGCCGACGACGAGCGCGCCGGCGTCGAGCACGTGCGCTGCTTCCCGCCGCCCATGGCACCCACACACAACTAGACGACACCGACTAGTGCTTAGTCGATACCGACCAAAGCTTAGACAACTACGACTAGAACATAATCGACACCGACTATGGCCCCTACATATAATTAGAACATACGTGATAGAAACGGAGGTTTAGTCGGCAGCGACAAATGTTTAGTCGGTTCTTATACGACACCGGCTATGAACACCCGAACATTACTGGAGCGTACTGACACTGACTAGGTTTAGTCGGCACCGACTTAGCTTTAGTCGGCAGCGATTTGTCGAACATATTCGACATTAACTAGAGCGAAGACAACACCGACTAGGTTTAGCGGGCATTGCCGAAGTGTTGGTATCGCCTATATAAGTACTTTCAGACCAGTCGAATATACATCTGGGTGTTTATGATGGTTCCGTTAATGATGTGATAAATAAATGACAAAGTCACTGTCTGACTAAAATGCGACTGCGAGAAAGACTGGTGTTTTATCACTTATTTATCGCTACGTTCATGGACCCACAGGAGGCCTTAATCGACCGTGTAACACTTACCACATAAAAATGTTGTCTACACAGACAAGAACACAATCAACGTAAAGTAAACCACAATAGCCATGATGACAGGGTACAAAAATCAAAAATCAAATTAATCCGTATTGTAGATAATAAAAAAATATTGGCCACGTATTATTTATTTTTTCTAATGAAAAAAAATACTGAGATAAATCGCATCGACGTTTAGAAGTGTGGGCTTGTGACGTCACTACTAGGTATAATCTGTACTGTACGGTGACGTCACGCGACATTTTGACTCAAATGTATCTCCGTTATTGATTTGATTACGTAAAAAAAAAGGAACAATACGTGTCCATTATTTATTAATTATCTAAAATACGAGCTTATTATTAAAAATTCTGTCGTCATCCATATTCATTACTTTACACCTCAGTCTAAACCGACTAGGCTTTAGACGACACCGACTAAGCCTTAAACTTTGACTAAGTTGCTATCGGTTTATAACATCTACGAAACTATTATAACACCATACATTCTCAATCTCAACATCAATTAAATCATAATAAACTTATTTGTCTTAAATAATTCCGATGTCAAAAGAAAAAAGAAACTTTAATGTTAACTTTTTTATATATATAACATCAGACATATAGAGGCGTAGTAGACAACTGATTAAGTGGTTTACTCTTGATAGAAAAATAAATATAAATTTATAATATTTAATTGCTTACATTGATGAAATCCAACATGTACTGAAAACGATTTGGATTTAATTTCTAATATGAAAAAGTAGTGTAAGCTTCTCGTATTTATAAAAGGAAAGACAATTTGTAATCTTTAGTGTTAGTATAGTTTTAAGATAATTCCATAATGACTGTAACTGTCATAGTTTAGAATAATGTATGCATTTATAATGGCTTTTTCGATCTTAAATTAAATAAAACTAAATCATGAGCCGTCAATTTAAAATTAAAGTGTAGCTTAAGCGCGTAAGAGTATTATTTACATCGACGTTTCGTTCGAGTTTCAAATGAGTACCATCTCGAAAATAATCTTGAAAAATTATGTTTGAAAACATTTACGAGACTAGTCTACTTTTGCTAAAAATTATAGACAGTTGGAATTCCCGTATCACGTATGGTAACAGGTACCTATAGTTTTTAGCCGTGACAATACCAATCATGGACCATTAAAACAAGAGGACTGACCATCTCCATACAAAAAGCCTTTCCCCGATATGTACAACGCCATCTATGTATAGGAATTATTTTTACAATTATTCAACTTTGCAAGCGTGACACAGTATTTAAATGTTACGATTTATTTATTATTAGCTATTTGCGGACTAATTGTTACTAAACTATGTTTCTTTATTCCATTATAACATCGTTAAATGTTTAGTTTTTAAGCGCCATCTTTTCCCTTGTGATCGGAACACGATCCAAAGTATGGCAACTATCAGTCCTCTTGTTTTAATGGTCCTTGATACCAATAGATAGCGAGTGTTAAAATCGGTTGGATTGTAGGCAACAGTTGACACAGGATTTTGACAACAATTTCTATAAAGACTTCATTGCCTCGTAGTTACAAAATAGTCTCATGTAGACAAATCAATAGGCATGGTGCTATGGTACGAAAATTAAATAGTAGATTGTTTGACAAGGGGCTAAAATAAAATCATAATGGTCATAATGGCTTTTAGCCACGTGTTAAACACTCTGCTTTTCACTTCGACTGCGAGAAAATAAAATAGACTTAACATTTAAATTGTATATTTCATGCAAAACTAAAAGTACACTGAGCAATTTTATCAGAAAGTTTATCCAATCTGATCAGGTTGGTTTGTTTGTTTTTAATTATTCGTAAGGAGTATGTAGCTGGCCGCAAGTTTTTTTTTTCAATGTCATAGAAATTTGCATGGGATTATATGGCTTTCTTTTAAACCCTAGGGGCTAAATGTACTATTTTAGTCTCGCGTCGCGAAGCTAATATGACGTACTTTTAGAGCAGGAGAAGTGAAAAATCTAATTAGTCCGTCAGTTGGATAATTGTAAAATATTATACAAGTATTTTTTGCTTTTTCAAATTAATAAAAAAACTCAGATGACATGAAGAAGAAGGATGTAAGTGACGAGATGACGGGTGATAGAGAGGTTTGGAAGAAAAAAACATGCTGCGCCGACTCCAAGTAAATGAGATAAGGACAAGCTAATGATGAATGATGACTCAGATGAATCACCATAAAGATTAGGAGTGGGGGCTTACTATTTGTAATTGCTAGGTGTAAACTGTACCTAGCCGTGACGTGACGCTACATTTTAACTCAATGTATCTCCACTATTTTTTCAAGACCAAATCCGATGATAGAAAAATCTGATATTTTGTTTATCTACGTGCCGGACTATTACTTGAAATTTTGTCATCATTTCTATTATTTCACACGCGGAACCAAGTTGCAACTTAGTTCAGTTGTTTGGTACTGGCAGAACTGGAACACTTATATATATCACGTCAGTATTACTATGTTTGTGTGTCACAGATATTTTTCTCAGCGACCAAGAGACTAAGTATACAGAAACATGGTATATTTCCCACTGCCATCAAGATTACCACAAAATGTATATTATTCGTTACTGACGTTGCTTAGACCACCTATATTATTATTACACTTTTATTATTTTAAGTTATTGAATTAAGTAATAAGAATAAGCAATACGATCATGTAATTCCATTTATCCACTTTTATAGAAAATAAATGTTTATGTATTATATCGAGTTTTATTAAAGGTCCAATGTCCCAAACAATATTTGTATGTCTTTATCACAAATACATCATCACCAATCATCGGTCAAAATATAGATAAATAAATAAATAACAGGGAAATTCTTATTGTCGACATGTTTGGCTCAGTGGGTTGTATAACGGCATACGAAGCCAGCGGTCCCGGGTTCGAATTTGTTCAGACGGTTAGTGGAGGGACGTTCAGTTTAAGATTAGTTTAACTCTGCGTGTATTTCCAGTGTCAGGTTAGGTTTGTGGTAAATAAAAGTAGAAATAACTTTCATGTATTTTTATTAAGACTTACTCTATAATATTCTATACTAACTTCACTTCTTGAACTCCTTACGGCTACAGATAAAAAACCTTATCGACATAATATATTACAACAGTTCGACTTAGTGTTACATGATTTAAAAAGAAATCTAATTTAAATTCTACCGGTTTCACTATGCCCGAAGCGAAAAAGGTCGACGAAAACACTTTTTACCAAAAGTCCAAAACTCAAATAGTTCCACTACTTAAATGTAAACCTTAAAAAAATTGCCTATTTTTGAGTTGTATCCTTTTAGAAACTTAAGTGATGCTAAAAAAAACATTCCGTCGAATTGAGAACCTCCTCCTTTTTTTGGAAGTCGGCTAAAAATGTAGGAAGCGTCAGTAACTGTAAGAACTAGCTTTATTGTAAAACTATTCGAATTTTAGAATTTCAAAAGTCCTTGTAATGCAATGTAGCAATTTTGATGGAAAAAAATTGTGACATGAATGCTGTACATTTTCGATACTACCGTGTAACGCTACTTTAAAAATAGAAAACAAATACTTGATTCCAACGTATCTTTGAAATAAAGACGCATAAACAAAACCTACATATATCGACTTGTTTTCACTTCTGCCATAATTCCCGCCAAAAGTGACATAACCTAAAACTTTTGACGTTTGCCGGCAAAATAAAAAAGCTACCCACAGCCTTTACTTAACGGTAAAATTAAACGTGAAATGCAGTACCCGCGCCTACACATTTATTAAAAATATATTTCAAAAAGCGATGCCTACTCTATATATGCACCATTTTTTAAAAGTACTTCTGATAATTGATTAGCGATTTCAAAGACAACCGAATATGTTTTAATTAAAAAAGGTAACACTGTCGCCATAGATATAAATATTTTTTTCATTTCAAGGAAATAGTTTTGGGCAACCCCAGTTTTAAATTATCGCTAGACATATTTTAAAATTTAAAACTGGGGTGGTTTAATTGTTTTAAAGCTTTTTTTGTTGCTGTCTTTGAAATATATATTCAATAATCGACAACTTGTTAAAGTTAATTCAAAAGATCAGAAAAAAAACAAATGATCATTTTGAAAAGTCTACAGCAGAGTATCTATCTACAAGTTAATCAAGTTACATTCTCTATCAAATCATAGATTATTTATTCTATATTTTCCAGAGCCGAGTAACGTAAACTATGGTAAGGGGCACTCTGCAATATCAACATAAAATACATATGTACATCTGAATATGCCTTTAATTTTGTACTTTCATCCAAAACGGGTTTGAAACGAATCTTTCTTCACAAAAACAATCAGATACTTACTATGTTTTTTATTAATTATTTTATACATAAATAAACAACTTATAAAGAAAATATATTACAAAAAGTGTTTATAAACTATTGTATTTTACTTATTGCAACGGGTCGATGTCAACGACATCGTGTTTTTTTTTAATTCTATTTTTTATTTATTTTATCAGTCGTTTATGGTAAGCAAAAAAAATTGGCCAAGCTCTAGAAATAGGCATAGCTTGAGCCTAAAAACCTGCGTCTAATTTGAAACTAAATAAAAATGGAATCGTTCTATCACATTTTTTTTTCATTTACACAGTGATTAAAAAGCGTTAGTTAGCGATGCTTATACAAAGTTACCCTTATATGTAACATGTAGTGAAAATAGGTATAGGTTATTCAGTTAGGTAATCTATAAGGATAAACAAATTATGAGATAAGTTTAATGAGAAAAATCAAATAAAACTGCTTCTTTTCGAAACACTTTTTCTCTTATTGATTTTTCACCGCTTAAATACAATAGTGGCACATCTCAAAATAAATTGTTATTTGTACATTAATAAAGTAAAATACCAATTTTAAGTTGTGTCAGTGTTGCATTTAAAGCAATTATTTGTTTACCATTCTTAAAATACCTATCGGAATGAGGTATCGCGTGGCCAAAAATACAACACCCATCAATCATTTCTGTCATATTATTGTTTATTTTAATACACAAGCAGTTCGCATGTTAATGTTGTATTATCATTATAAAAAGAAACGAATACATTTGAATACATAGCTTGGACGATTGACCAGTAATAATGTCAGTATTTCACCTCTTCATTAAATCAGGACAGGCGAATATTGACATAATTATTGTTTTACTTAATATGGTTTAGATTGTTCAGTAAATTGAACATTGGTATTTAGTCACAAACACTGAATGCCCAGAAATAATCACAACACATTATTATCAATAGATCGATTTACATGAAAACCTTATCCCGTTTTGCCTAAATAATAAGAGGTGCAAGAGACAGAATTATAAATTCGTAATATTTGTAAATCGCAGACCTCTTGATAATAATGTGATTAAAATCAGTATGGTGGCCGTGTATATTAAAGCGTGTTTCAAAGTCATGAAAACAAGCCAGCTTGATGAGACGACTCCGAAACACATTACATTCTTAATCCAGGTAACAATTTGACTGTCAATATAGGAATTTTTTTTAACAATTTTAAAGTCAAGTGACACAATTCAAAAATTAAATATTCTTATTTGACCTTTTAAGTATTTTGAAATGTATCCTTTTTAAATAGTTGAAAGTTGTGCTTGATCTTTCCCTTTTAAATATTTGTTTATGCATTCTCGGGTTTAAGTCAAAACTTTATCGTATGGGTCATTAAGTAGAAATTCTAACAGACCGACGAGTTTTGATATACAATTTTTATTTATTTTAGTTCGAGTATATCTACAAACTGCCTTATTCGCAAGATTACTCAATATTACTGAGAGTTTGGGTATCAAAATAAATATAAGAAATTGAGAGTCGTTCCTATATAAAATTACGTTGTTTTGATATAAGACGGTTTGTAGATAAATGTATTTAGCAATGACTTTATGAAGTTAGCATGCGATGCGGCAGTTTTCATACATTTGTTTACTACAATACTGGCACATTTCAGAAACCGTAAAGGGACGTAACAAATAATCTTGTTAGGAATTTTGAATTATACCAGTATTGTATTAATGGTTAAAATTCGAAAATAAACTGAAAGCATGTATTTGACTACTAACTACTTGAAAACAAATATTTTTACAGCCGAACAGTTCAATAGTGTCGATAGTTGTGTCTCTTCATAATCTATGTTGATTTGATGACTATTTTGCAAGGTTTGTAGTAAGATAGGCGGAAAGTCGGACAAATAAATACAGTAACCAGATTACTAAAAGATACACGTAAATTGGTGTCAATTTTGTTGGTAATATAATAAACCTGTATGCTTGTCTGTTACGCGGTGCTCTCGACTAATACGACTGTGCGCTGCGCGGCCAGTGCGCGTGTCTGTTTGTCGGCTACCATCTCGGGAACTGTCACTGTTCGTAGTTCTTGGTTTTCCGATCCATGTCGTCGTCGGTGGTGCGGTTCATTGGGTGATCTGTGGACGAAGGAATGCTTAGTTTTGGGATTTTTGTTGTGGGTTTTCCAAGTTTTGGGCAATAGTGACATAACTCAAAATATAAGATCTATACTATTATAAAGTAGTAAAACTAAAACTGTTTGCTTGTTTGTATGTGTCATTGTGGCTTCATCACGCTAAATCGGCTAAACGGATTTCAACTATTTTTGGTACATGGGTGCTTTGGTAGCTGGATATCTCCAGATGATTATAGGATACTTTTTACCCAACTATTCTTAAGAAAAATAAAGGGGTTATGACTTTTTCATCTCCGCGAACGAAGTTGCGGGCGCCTTCTAGTAACTAATAAAATTTAATAAGATAACTTGATTCTAGATTTTACAAACAGTGGTAAATCTCCGCTCCTGCGTATTTGCGTGGTTCAACTTTCTCTTGTAGTTATTTTGTCTCGTAACTGTCTTTATAGGCAATGGCGAAAAAGTTACTTAGATAAATTCTAATAATATAGGCTTTTAACGTACGAGATGGGTCCTTGAAAAATATATAAATAGTTATAAAGAGTGTCTCAGGAGGGCTTTTAAAGAGTGTCTCAGGAGAAGTCACCATGGCAACGAGGTAGGTACTAAAAGTTGATTGACCCTAGTATATAGAGGAATGCTCACCAGGATGCTGCGCCATCTTGGGCACGAGCACGACATTGCCGTCGGCCGCCTGCTGCAGCGAGTACTGAGCTGAGGATAGCGGACGGCCCTCCGCGTCGCGAAGGTTCTGAGGGAAACATACAGAGTTATAATAATGTTACATCAGTGAAAAAAATATCAATTAACATTTGCGAAATAGATATAAGTTAGATTTTCTTCATTAATTTGTATCAACTTATTTGTAACCATATATAAAATGGATTTAAAAATCCAACTCGAAAATTCCAAGAAATATATGTATACGTTTAAAGATTTCAAATTCTAAATACTTAACTAAGTGAACCGTTTTCTTGGCTAGCTATTTTTGAAATGGGATGTGGATTGTGCAGACCCTATGTAACAGTTGTATATAGGTCCTTACCTGTACGGTCCTTCACACGGTGCACCTTTGCAGTGAGCGTATGATAGCCTTTGTCTTTCCGTGTACATACATATCCCCATATGAACTTCCGATTATCCCGGTCCTTACCTGGAATACGTGCCGCTATGACGTAGTGAAGCGCTCCTTAACGCGCTCTCAGCAGAGAGCACGTGACGACCCAATCTGTCCTTTTATGTACTCTGTAGGTTTGTCACAGCTGCGTGCGCTGCTTGCGGTCGCGCACCGTGCGTACCTCGTCAGCCAGCGACGTGACCTGGTCCAGCCTGTATTATGATATAGCCTCACCTGGAAGACGTGGCGGTAGAGCGCGGCGAAGCGCTCCTTGACGCGCTGACGCTCGGCGGCGAGCGAGAGGTGGTCGCGCTGCGTGCGCTGCTTGCGGTCAACGTGACCTGGTCCAGCCTGTATTATGATATAGCCTCACCTGGAAGACGTGGCGGTAGAGCGCGGCGAAGCGCTCCTTGACGCGCTGACGCTCGGCGGCGAGCGAGAGGTGGTCGCGCTGCGTGCGCTGCTTGCGGTCAACGTGACCTGGTCCAGCCTGTATTATGATATAGCCTCACCTGGAAGACGTGGCGGTAGAGCGCGGCGAAGCGCTCCTTGACGCGCTGACGCTCGGCGGCGAGCGAGAGGTGGTCGCGCTGCGTGCGCTGCTTGCGGTCAACGTGACCTGGTCCAGCCTGTATTATGATATAGCCTCACCTGGAAGACGTGGCGGTAGAGCGCGGCGAAGCGCTCCTTGACGCGCTGACGCTCGGCGGCGAGCGAGAGGTGGTCGCGCTGCGTGCGCTGCTTGCGGTCAACGTGACCTGGTCCAGCCTGTATTATGATATAGCCTCACCTGGAAGACGTGGCGGTAGAGCGCGGCGAAGCGCTCCTTGACGCGCTGACGCTCGGCGGCGAGCGAGAGGTGGTCGCGCTGCGTGCGCTGCTTGCGGTCAACGTGACCTGGTCCAGCCTGTATTATGATATAGCCTCACCTGGAAGACGTGGCGGTAGAGCGCGGCGAAGCGCTCCTTGACGCGCTGACGCTCGGCGGCGAGCGAGAGGTGGTCGCGCTGCGTGCGCTGCTTGCGGTCAACGTGACCTGGTCCAGCCTGTATTATGATATAGCCTCACCTGGAAGACGTGGCGGTAGAGCGCGGCGAAGCGCTCCTTGACGCGCTGACGCTCGGCGGCGAGCGAGAGGTGGTCGCGCTGCGTGCGCTGCTTGCGGTCAACGTGACCTGGTCCAGCCTGTATTATGATATAGCCTCACCTGGAAGACGTGGCGGTAGAGCGCGGCGAAGCGCTCCTTGACGCGCTGACGCTCGGCGGCGAGCGAGAGGTGGTCGCGCTGCGTGCGCTGCTTGCGGTCAACGTGACCTGGTCCAGCCTGTATTATGATATAGCCTCACCTGGAAGACGTGGCGGTAGAGCGCGGCGAAGCGCTCCTTGACGCGCTGACGCTCGGCGGCGAGCGAGAGGTGGTCGCGCTGCGTGCGCTGCTTGCGGTCAACGTGACCTGGTCCAGCCTGTATTATGATATAGCCTCACCTGGAAGACGTGGCGGTAGAGCGCGGCGAAGCGCTCCTTGACGCGCTGACGCTCGGCGGCGAGCGAGAGGTGGTCGCGCTGCGTGCGCTGCTTGCGGTCAACGTGACCTGGTCCAGCCTGTATTATGATATAGCCTCACCTGGAAGACGTGGCGGTAGAGCGCGGCGAAGCGCTCCTTGACGCGCTGACGCTCGGCGGCGAGCGAGAGGTGGTCGCGCTGCGTGCGCTGCTTGCGGTCAACGTGACCTGGTCCAGCCTGTATTATGATATAGCCTCACCTGGAAGACGTGGCGGTAGAGCGCGGCGAAGCGCTCCTTGACGCGCTGACGCTCGGCGGCGAGCGAGAGGTGGTCGCGCTGCGTGCGCTGCTTGCGGTCAACGTGACCTGGTCCAGCCTGTATTATGATATAGCCTCACCTGGAAGACGTGGCGGTAGAGCGCGGCGAAGCGCTCCTTGACGCGCTGACGCTCGGCGGCGAGCGAGAGGTGGTCGCGCTGCGTGCGCTGCTTGCGGTCAACGTGACCTGGTCCAGCCTGTATTATGATATAGCCTCACCTGGAAGACGTGGCGGTAGAGCGCGGCGAAGCGCTCCTTGACGCGCTGACGCTCGGCGGCGAGCGAGAGGTGGTCGCGCTGCGTGCGCTGCTTGCGGTCAACGTGACCTGGTCCAGCCTGTATTATGATATAGCCTCACCTGGAAGACGTGGCGGTAGAGCGCGGCGAAGCGCTCCTTGACGCGCTGACGCTCGGCGGCGAGCGAGAGGTGGTCGCGCTGCGTGCGCTGCTTGCGGTCAACGTGACCTGGTCCAGCCTGTATTATGATATAGCCTCACCTGGAAGACGTGGCGGTAGAGCGCGGCGAAGCGCTCCTTGACGCGCTGACGCTCGGCGGCGAGCGAGAGGTGGTCGCGCTGCGTGCGCTGCTTGCGGTCAACGTGACCTGGTCCAGCCTGTATTATGATATAGCCTCACCTGGAAGACGTGGCGGTAGAGCGCGGCGAAGCGCTCCTTGACGCGCTGACGCTCGGCGGCGAGCGAGAGGTGGTCGCGCTGCGTGCGCTGCTTGCGGTCAACGTGACCTGGTCCAGCCTGTATTATGATATAGCCTCACCTGGAAGACGTGGCGGTAGAGCGCGGCGAAGCGCTCCTTGACGCGCTGACGCTCGGCGGCGAGCGAGAGGTGGTCGCGCTGCGTGCGCTGCTTGCGGTCAACGTGACCTGGTCCAGCCTGTATTATGATATAGCCTCACCTGGAAGACGTGGCGGTAGAGCGCGGCGAAGCGCTCCTTGACGCGCTGACGCTCGGCGGCGAGCGAGAGGTGGTCGCGCTGCGTGCGCTGCTTGCGGTCAACGTGACCTGGTCCAGCCTGTATTATGATATAGCCTCACCTGGAAGACGTGGCGGTAGAGCGCGGCGAAGCGCTCCTTGACGCGCTGACGCTCGGCGGCGAGCGAGAGGTGGTCGCGCTGCGTGCGCTGCTTGCGGTCAACGTGACCTGGTCCAGCCTGTATTATGATATAGCCTCACCTGGAAGACGTGGCGGTAGAGCGCGGCGAAGCGCTCCTTGACGCGCTGACGCTCGGCGGCGAGCGAGAGGTGGTCGCGCTGCGTGCGCTGCTTGCGGTCAACGTGACCTGGTCCAGCCTGTATTATGATATAGCCTCACCTGGAAGACGTGGCGGTAGAGCGCGGCGAAGCGCTCCTTGACGCGCTGACGCTCGGCGGCGAGCGAGAGGTGGTCGCGCTGCGTGCGCTGCTTGCGGTCAACGTGACCTGGTCCAGCCTGTATTATGATATAGCCTCACCTGGAAGACGTGGCGGTAGAGCGCGGCGAAGCGCTCCTTGACGCGCTGACGCTCGGCGGCGAGCGAGAGGTGGTCGCGCTGCGTGCGCTGCTTGCGGTCAACGTGACCTGGTCCAGCCTGTATTATGATATAGCCTCACCTGGAAGACGTGGCGGTAGAGCGCGGCGAAGCGCTCCTTGACGCGCTGACGCTCGGCGGCGAGCGAGAGGTGGTCGCGCTGCGTGCGCTGCTTGCGGTCAACGTGACCTGGTCCAGCCTGTATTATGATATAGCCTCACCTGGAAGACGTGGCGGTAGAGCGCGGCGAAGCGCTCCTTGACGCGCTGACGCTCGGCGGCGAGCGAGAGGTGGTCGCGCTGCGTGCGCTGCTTGCGGTCAACGTGACCTGGTCCAGCCTGTATTATGATATAGCCTCACCTGGAAGACGTGGCGGTAGAGCGCGGCGAAGCGCTCCTTGACGCGCTGACGCTCGGCGGCGAGCGAGAGGTGGTCGCGCTGCGTGCGCTGCTTGCGGTCAACGTGACCTGGTCCAGCCTGTATTATGATATAGCCTCACCTGGAAGACGTGGCGGTAGAGCGCGGCGAAGCGCTCCTTGACGCGCTGACGCTCGTCGGCGAGCGAGAGGTGGTCGCGCTGCGTGCGCTGCTTGCGGTCAACGTGACCTGGTCCAGCCTGTATTATGATATAGCCTCACCTGGAAGACGTGGCGGTAGAGCGCGGCGAAGCGCTCCTTGACGCGCTGACGCTCGTCGGCGAGCGAGAGGTGGTCGCGCTGCGTGCGCTGCTTGCGGTCAACGTGACCTGGTCCAGCCTGTATTATGATATAGCCTCACCTGGAAGACGTGGCGGTAGAGCGCGGCGAAGCGCTCCTTGACGCGCTGACGCTCGGCGGCGAGCGAGAGGTGGTCGCGCTGCGTGCGCTGCTTGCGGTCAACGTGACCTGGTCCAGCCTGTATTATGATATAGCCTCACCTGGAAGACGTGGCGGTAGAGCGCGGCGAAGCGCTCCTTGACGCGCTGACGCTCGGCGGCGAGCGAGAGGTGGTCGCGCTGCGTGCGCTGCTTGCGGTCGCGCACCGTGCGCACCTCGTCGGCCAGCGACGTGATTTGGTCCAGCTTGCGCTTGCGGCAGTTCTGGGCCGCCACCTGCACAGTAACCGACGATTACTGTCTGCCACCGGTACGCAATGATCGACAGTACAGACGCCAGCCTTTTTGAGCTCTCAGTGAAATGTACCCGCAAAAAATGGGATATAAATATTAATATTTTCTTCTGTTTCCGCGATTATTACTCATTGACATAAAACAATTTAACGGATTATATCGCGTATATTATCTCATTTTACTTCGAGGAGAGAGCGCTATCATTGGCACCTGTCAAGCCGAGGATCTTTAAAAGATACGTAGATGATACCTTTACTATTTTACCTAGATCTAGTGTTTCAGCTTTCTTAGACCATCTGAACTCCATGCATAGTAAAATTAAATTCACTATGGAGTTGGAAAATCAAAATTCACTTGCATTCTTAGATGTGCTAGTAATTAGAGGTCCTAAAAATGACATAGGTCATACTGTATATAGGAAACCTACGCATACAGATAGGTATTTGAATGGCAAATCTCACCACCATCCCTGTCAACTTGCTACAGTTAAATCTTTGTTTCAGAGAGCCAGGGGTATCTGCGACGATCAACATCTGACTGCTGAGTTACAGAATGTCAAACGTGCGCTTCGAGCCAACGAGCTCCAGATACCACGTTCCAAGCAGAATCCCAGTATGAAGAAACCAACAGTCGAGCGTAAACCTGCCGTATTACCATATGTGAAAGGGGTCACAGACAAGACGACACGTTTGGCTCAGTGGGTTGTACAACGGCCTACGAAGCTGACGGTCCTGGGTTCGAATCCCGGCCAGGGCAAGTGTTTGTGTGATGAGCACGAATATTTGTTCCTGGGTCTTGGATGTTTTCTATGTATTTAAGTATTATAATTTATCTATTTATTATGTATATCGTCGCCTAGTACCCATAGTACAAGCTTTGCTTAGTTTGGGACTAGGTCGATTTGTGTAAGATTGTCCCTGATATTTATTTATTTATTATTTATTTATTTAAGATCGGAAACATCTTGAAGCGTGCTTCTATAAAAACATATTTCAAGCCGTTGAAGAAGGTGTCTCAATACCTTAGACCCGTGAAGAGTAGCACCCCTTTGCAGAGTGCAGGCATTTATAAGCTGGACTGCGAGTGTGGTCTTTCATACATTGGTCAAACGAAACGCAGTGTATCAACCCGGGTGAAGGAGCACATAGCAGATGTCAAGCACCGTCGGTGTAATAGGTCTGCAGTTTGTGAACATGTCATTGACAAACCAAACCACTCAATTAAGTTTGATAAACCTTCTATCCTTGCCAAAGAAAAAAGATATTTTCCCAGGATGCTACGCGAGGCTATTGAGATTAAAAAGCATCCTAATTTCAATAGAGAAGATGGATTGTCACTACCACCAGCTTGGGATCCTGTAATACATCTCATCAAGGAACAAGCAAGACACAGGACTGCAAAACCTTAATTTCCGAACGGTGTAAAATATCTTATCTGTTTAAAAGTAGTTTAATAGTCTCTGTTTTTAAATATTATAATTAGTAATGAGGTAGCCTGGGAGTTTTTCTTTGCAGCGTTTCTTTTCTCCTCAGTACGCCTCATTTGTGAAATGCTGCTTGGTAAATTATTAGAATAAAATAATTAAGCCCTTCTGGCACATGTGTAACTGTCTTTACAGCTTAGGCCCATCTGGCATGTATGTACACCTTTATTTGTGTTTTTTCAAAAAATGGGTAGTTTGCACAAATTGTAACTTTGACAGAGGAAAATACATCTTTTCTCAGTCCTCCCGTGACCATGGAAAGCTGGAAAGCTTCCGAAACGTCGGAAACTAAAATGAGATAATATACGCGATATAATCCGTTAAATTGTTTTATTTCAATATAAATATTAGTTCGTTAGTCGTGAGAAAAACGTCAAACAGTTGTCACTTGTTTCATGATTTCATATTACAGTAAACATGTAAGATTATAAGAAGCGGACAGGAATTTGTTTACTATTACCCGAATTGCACTAGACTAATATTACCCTGTGTCGGAAATAAGATTAAATAAAGGTTTCTAATTTGAATTAAAAATAGCTAACGATAAAATAGCTGCCTGCATGTCTCTCCAACGATTGAATTAATGACGATTACATGTTTGTATTTATTTTGAGATGTGTCCATATTGCCCTAATAAAAAGTATATAGAAACAACTCAAAAATAACACTTTTATTTTTGAGAAAATAAAAGTACTATTATTGAGTTGTTTCTGTCTGTTTACTTTATTCGTATCACTGTTGATCAAAATAAATAAACTAAATATCAGGAACAGTATTACATAAATTGATGTAGCCCCAAACTAAGCAAAGCTTGTACTATTATTTATTTCAATAAGATAACGGGGATCGCATTCTTTGTTAGTTTGCAATAAAACTTAAAAAAACTATGTTAGAACTTAAATACTAAATTAGATTTTACTATTTTAATTAAATGTGTTATTATAGAGCAGTAAACATGATCAGCGATCATCTTCAGAATGCTGTTTGGGCTTTCTCTTGTCCTTATAAGTAAAGATACTGCCTTTGTGGGCACTATTGCTGCAAAGCCGTCGGTGCGCGCTTCCACAAACATCGCGGAGGCAGTACAAAATCTGGGCAACCCAAGCAACATTCTGAAGGCATTGTTGTACTGTACTCTCAGAGCATTTTATGATTTAAGACTATAGCGGACCCACAGGCTGCTCGTGTAAAAGGATGAACAAAAAGCTTTGAACAGCGTTATTTTAACAGCTTCTAAACATCGAGCAAACCTGCGAGCCAGCATGTTAGCCCTCACACACAAAAACTCTTGGATGTGTTTTAAACTATTGCTAGTCCAAGACCCAGGAATAAACGTGCTCATTACACAAATACTTACCCCGGCCGGGAGTCAAACCCAGGACTGCCAGCTTCGTAGGCCGTGAAACGTGTGCTTACCTTATTCTTGCCGCGGCGGCGTATGTCCCGTATGAGCGAAAGCTGTGCCTCGCTGAGATCGTGCTTGGACAGTCGCTCGTTGAACTCGTCCATCGGCAAGTTGATTATGTCGTGTACCTCCATGGGAATGCCTGCAAGAACTACATCATTAGAGATTTTGTTCTTGTCAAACACTCTTCAAACTGACAACATTTTGAATGAATGAACGAATGAGATTTATTTACGCAAATATGGTACACGGATACGAGATCTTCATTATAACGAAAAAAATTAAGATCAATGAATAATTAATTAATAGCTAAGGAATGATTTAGTGACCGATTTAATTCGGTCTACTTTTTTCTTATTTATTTAATTTAACTTAATGAATGAACATGAGTTTTAGAGTTGTGTCCTTGTATCGTTACTACATACCTAATGCTTTGGCGCGTTTCTCGTCGCGAGACAAGTGCCCGGCGCTCGTCGTCGATCCACTGTCCGACATACTGCCGTCCGTTAGCCGCCGCACTGCGACAAACGAACATCGGGTAAATATGACGATATAAATAAATATATATATATAATTGAAAAGTAAAAAGGCTAGAATCCACTCATAAAAACATTATTTCAAAACAGATTGACATGGTTATGTCTTCCGAGTCACTCTGTAAAACTACGATTTTAAACAAAATTAAGGCAATTTTTTTTCTCTAGCAAATATACGTCCATTTTTCTAAGTAACTATCTGTCTCTACTGTATTCCGAGTTACGGAACAGGATAATAACAACAAGTAGGTCACCCATTGTTGTTAGGTGTCGGTTCTCCGAACAAGTATATATAGCGCACAGTCACCTCTCTTGTCGCGCACGGCGGCGGGCCGCTCGGGCGCCTGCGCGGGCGCGCTGTACGTGTGGTTGTGGCGCACGCGCTCCGGCGTCGCGTACGCGAACCGCGTCGCGCCCGCCGACAGCCCGTTCTACGGAACAATCAGTGTCAACACTCGGTATTATACAGATAAACAAATCAATTCTTTGCAACTTCAAAAAAAATGTACAACATCGAGCAAAATAGACACAATTCAAAAGAACTGAGTTCTCTGTTTCACTTTAAACTCTATAAAAGAGAAAGAAAAACACGCAACATCATACCTGTAGCAGCGCGTGGCTGGAGTGCGCGGCGTTGAGCTCGAGCGGCGGCGCCGGCGCCAGCTGCGCGCGCGCACCGAACTCCACTGCGGGACGATGTTGTAACTCAATACATAGCGTAAATAGCATGGACGAACCAAACACAGTTGTATATTGATCCTTCTTCTTTTTTACAGACTATAGCTTCTTATTACAATGTGCGACGGAGGAGTAGATGACACCTCTGTCACGCTTATTTTGAGAAAAAGAATAGCAATATAAACGATAAGCTACAAACGATATTCACCATAACGCATATTGTATATTATAATATTTATAATGATCGTTTAAAATTTTAATTAAATTAAGGACTGTGTAATTTGTACAGTGACTGAGATGATTATAGGGGGGGATAGATTCATTGTCGATATAGAAGAAGAGCGACTCAAATACATTAATATTAATAACTGCATGTTAAAATAATGCATTGCATATACATACTAGTTGAACTTGTTACTTGTCCAAAATTTTACAAAGTAAGTAATTTAGCTTATGCAACTGTTAATTTGTTTGTGCCTCTAAACAACTATGCGATAATGCAAGCTCAAGTTTATAGCGAAGCGGTCAGTTTGGGCGCCGACATGTGATCAAATATTCATAACATAACATATTGAGAACAACCATTTGGGAATTTTGAGGCAACAGGGACACAACTCAAAATAAAATTAATAACGGTTTGAAAAGATTTAGACTTGTGCCCCTATTGCTCTTTTTAGTGTATAAATAAATCATAACCTACATTTTCCATGTCAGCACACTTACCGTTGTGCATATGCATGGCTTCATGCGGGTACGCCTGTTCGGGGCACTCGTACTTGACGACAGGCCGAGGGGGAGTGAGGTTCTCGAGGGTAGGGGCTGGCTGGTTTTGTTCCTATGGACAAAAAACAAATGTTAATATGGAAATAACAAAAATTGCTCGTTAGCGACCAACTACTGACTACAGTACTTTATGTTAAGGCTCTAATGTAACATCTCTTGTTGGCATGCTATAAAGATTAAGGTGTTAGACATTATAAAAAAAAATACTAAAACAAAATGAAAAAAACGGTCATTAATTGTTGTACTTTGAAGTATTAATGATTTTACAAAAACTTTAAAGGGGAAACAGCAGCTTGACTGTGACGCCATACGTCTGTATTTTCCTACTAGATTCATTCATAACTTCGGCCTTTCAGGTAGGAATACACTCTTTCTTGAAGGTAGATTGGTCCAGAAATACAGCAGGCGACAATTTATTCCACAGTTCAGTCATGCGAAGCAGGAAATTTCTAGTAATACTCACAGTTGTGGACTATCAACCATCTGAGTGGTGAGGATTGAAATATTGTCGATTATTGGCAGGGATTACTCCGAACAATTCCTTGGAGCACTCAACATTAAACAAAACCTTGTCCTTGATTTCAAGTACATAAAATTACCTGGAAGCACCGTTTCCCGAACATGTGGTGTTTTTTCTGAGGCTGGTGCGACGCCCGCTCGCGGCCATACGAGGCGTCATATGGGCGGAATTTGGAACTGAAACGGAGCATTTACTTAGTTTGAGACATAATTTGAGATAAAAAAAAGTTGTATGAGAGTCATACAAACGGAAAATCGTGATGAAATCGAAATATTAGCAAACTGTTCTATTACAGGTCAGAAACGGTGAAATGTCAATGTATTATTTGCGTTAATGGAAGGCATACAAACGAGTAAATTATATACATATTTTAATTCATATGAGCTGTTATCATATTTGTGGCCAACAACGCCATTTGAGTGTATTATAAGCATGTATGGTAGCCATACAAACGAAAAAATGCCTTGAAGTTGTTAACATCGTTCGCGGAGGAGAAAAAGTCATAACCTCTCTTTTTTTTCTTCAGCGTAGTCGGGTAAAAAGTATCCTATAACCATCTGGAGATACCCAGCTACCCGTGTACCAAAAATTGTTGAAATCTGTTTAGCCGATTTGGCGTGATGAAGCCACAACGACACATCCATACTAATATTATAAATGCGAAAGTGTGTCTGTCTGTCTGTCTGTCTGTCTGTTACCTCTTCACGCTTAAACCGCTGAACCGATTTGGATGAAATTTGGTATGGAGATAGTTTGAGTCCCGGGGAAGGACATATGCTACTTTTTATCCCGAAAAAATACCCTTATCCGCGATAAACGAATTTAAGGCGGACGAAGTCGCTCGCAGAAGCTAGTACAAACATAAAAAAAATATATTTTTCAATTCGTTTAACAATATTTTCAATGTACAGACATTTTATTGTTACAACTTTATAATAGTATAGATATCGATTTTTTAACGTATTAGCGGCATGTATGTGAGTCATACAAACCTATGGAACTCCTGCGCCGAATCGCTGCCGTCACACCATTCTCCGTCAGACAGAGACGGCACGCGCTCAGATCCCATGGATGAGACTGCGCTGTCCGACGCCGAATCGCGCTCTGTAATGTATGACATTTTCATGAGTACTTTAGATTTTCTTGTTGACCTGCGTTTTACTACTAAATAATCTCATATAACATCATTTTCATTACAAAATAACAAATGCAATAACAGCGAGGTAAATACATTTAAGAGCATTTCTAAAAACTTTTGTACATAAATGTCTATAGCTGTTAGCTATCTTTATTTTATTACCGATTTTTCATTGATTAAACAATACCAATACTAGTATTGATTATATTTCGTAATTAAGATTAGAATCTTAATCATCGATAGATCCACATACATATAAATATTTCCTTAATTAAGAAAGACAATAAACAAAACGTCAATCAAGAAACAATAATTATTAAAAGGTTGGTAACAATACAAAAGAAATTAAAGATACAAACTTATATAGAAATACACTTTAAACTTTAACATGAGCTGGGTTTACGAATTGGTTGAAGTTCACTCGTTCGTAAATATAATAAATTCTCTTTAATGTGTTCAAAAACCATAGGTAACAGCGATCCATGATAACCGAAACAACCCGGCGCGCCCGCCGCATCATAATATACGATGTAGTTATGAGATCACGTACAACTTTACAGTATCGACCCCGACCGCCACCGCACGGGGGAGCGCCGGGTCATGTCGATAAATATGGTTTCTGGCTGGAAGGATTTTAGGAATATTTTTTTTCTCTTGATTTATTACGTATTCTTCTTTTATATGTATAGATTATAATAACTTCAAAAAAGGCCAAATACCAAACTACAATATATATATATATATATATATATATATTACGTGGTTTGCACCAAGTGGAATAATTTTATATCACTTTAAAAACAGTGAAATTTCCCAGCCTCTCATTATGTAATCAGTTGCATAAACTACTATAATAATCGAAATGAAAATGCTATTACAAAACTACGGATCTATATCAGAATCCCTAACGTCGTTTGTCATAACGCATTTTTTTATGAAACTGGTAACTTTTCAGTATTGTTATAAAACAAAACAAACCTAACCTAATCTATACGATGTCCTTTTAAAAATTCCTGAAGACACAAACTGCACAAACCTTCTGTCAAACTAGCTCTGAACTCTAGGAATGCATATATCATGTGTTTTGAAATCTATAATAAGATGTCTGATGCTTTTAAAGAATATGATATGCATATATTTAAAGAAGTTACTAAAAACTGGCTTACAGATAAATGTTGTTACTATATCAATATATTTTTTTAATTCTGACAACGAACAAGTAAATAAATGAAGTTTTATAATAATAATTGATAATCAAAATGTATGCATTAGCCTAAATAATTATGACATCTTACTCTAATTGTAATATAATAATGTACTTTTAAACCAATTTAATATAATTGATTGAAATTGTAACTGTATGTAAAATACATTTGTGTACACCTGGAAAGGTAGGGTTTGCTGAAACTATACTCTGTGCAACTGTTATAACATCTGTACTTGACCGGAATTCCTCACACAATAAATGATTATGATTATGATATTAGGACAAACGACATAAGGGATTTCGAAGGAGACCCTAAAACTACATATTGTTCTTTGCTGTTACGGTTCCGGGAACTATAACCGTGTTTGTTATTTACGAGTAAAGTAAGTAGGCACACTTGGCCTACAGGCGCACTTCCCCCCCGCTCACCTGTATAACATTCGAAATGAAAATCTATCTATCTATCTATCAGCCACGGACGTCCACTGCTGAACATAGGCCTCCCCTATAGCTCGCCACAGGGTGCGATCCTGCGCAGACAACATCCACTGACTCCCCGCGACCATTACGAGGTCATCTGTCTATCTAGTCGGGGGTCGTCCCACACTGCGCTTTCCTATGCGTGGTCGTCACTCCAGGACTTGACTGCACCAACGGCCATCCGTTCTCCGAGCTACATTGCCCGCCCATTGCCACTTCAACGACGCAATGCCCGTGAGCCATGTCGGTTACTTTGGTTCTTCTGCGGATATCCTCATTTCTGATTCTATCAAACTATCATATAACTATTGCTATTTACTTCTATTTCCGGGAACTATACTGACCAGCTATCATCATGTGTGAGTGGTTGTGCGGCGCGTGGTGCCCGCCGGCGGCACCGTCCAGCATTCGCATCGTGTACATGCCTGCAACAACGGAACGACACGTTTCAACAACAACAACGACAACAACAAAAGTATGAACATCAACTGTACTCGTACCACAGAAAAAATCTGTCAACAATTTCATTTTTGTAACAGCTTTACTGGTCTTTTTAACTGATTGTGAGTCTGTTCCTGAGGTATGGGAGCGGTACGGGAGGGGTGACAAGTGACGTGACATGACGTGTCCTAACTGTCTCGCTATTGGCTGTGTGCACGAGTTCAGCGCTGCCTAGTGTCCGCAACTTTGTTGGCTCTGACGTCTTGACATTTAATTCGGACATTGTGACAAAATATTATTATAATCCAAAATTATCTATTAATTTATTTCCAAAATTACTGTGATACCTTGATTTGGGTGAAGAAAGGATTGTGAAATCATTTTTGGTCATTCAAATCAAATGAGGTAAGTAAAATTGATTCAACAAGTGTGTTTTATTTTGAATATGTCAGAGTTTGTTTACTTAATTTTTATTGTAGTTTTACTGTAGAACAAGAACATAAAGCTACTATAATCGTTTTATTCAATAATAATAAACATATATAATTGTTCCTGTATCGCTAGTGATAAATTAAATCTTATTTTCAGATCGAAATGAGTATTATTTCTTTGAACAACCATCAATTACCCACCGGGACGATTCTAAAGAGTTCAAACTCAGCAGGATCGCATTATTCTATTACAGAGTTCCTATGACCACCTTCACGCTCCATCATCAGATTAGCTCAATGATATCAGGTCAGGTCTTTAACTTGCAATATTTATAACTAAACTAAAGACTTGTAATAAATAAGTACATATAGAAGGCGGGGACGATAGCCCTTGATAGCTCAATCACAAACATGAAAGGTTTAGCACCTTATAGCATCACTCTAAGATCGTGCGTTTAAACACCATTCTTAAGCTGAACCGCTATTTAAGCAGTGTCAAGCTTACGAGAGAGATTCCTTTAAAAAATGGTATAAAATAAAAAAAATAAAAATCATTTATTTCAGATGCGAGATCCATATGGTGTTAGTAGCAAATCCAATGGCAATAACTTACATAACTAGGTGTTAGTAAACTAAATCTAACTTATTTTAACTTCCCTGTACAAATGCCCACCCAGTGCAAAAACATAGGGCAATCCAGACGTCCAGCCAACATGCTCAGGATGCCGTTACTGCTATTCCTCACGCGTCTTAGCATCGAGGCGACCCTTTTGCGACGGATAGCGTGAAAACCATCTGTCCGGGCCTCCGCAAACATACCGGATGCAGTACATTGGCGAGGAAGCTTAAACAGCATCCTGAAAATGTTATTGTACTGGACACGCAACGTATTATAAACGCGCTTCGTATGCTTCACCCATAGACTGCACGAGTAGAAGGATGTGCAAAACGCCCTAAATAGTGTCAGCTTAACATCTCTTGTACACCGTGCAAATCTACGAATGAGCATGTGGTATAAAGATCGTGAGTAACGTATCGTTACCGAAGTACAGGATTAATTGGTTGCGAATCACAAGCGGTCTGATGGTCTAATGGTTCAGGACGCTGTTCCGGTATATCAGAGACGCTGGTTCGACTCCGGCTTAGACTGCAGTGGATTTTTTTTCTTTCTACTTAGATCTTTGTATCAATATTGGAAATTAAAAATATTGTGTGATGTTTTCATATTAAAAAATATAAACAAAAACTCATAAGAGATTTGGCATAGGGATGCATTCTCCTCTGTCAAATTATATCCACAAACGTCATGTCAGTTTATACTATAAATTGTCAGTGTGTGTGTTTTGTTTGTAATTTTTTTCGTCATGTGCGTTTGTTGGAATTACGAATCATGAGTCATAATTCCGTAGCTGTACGTGTTTACCCCGCCTCACGGTGAATTCATGAAAAACACTTCGGTAATAAATCTGTTTGCACTCTCCCATGGTTTAATGCCCGATAACATAAAGTATATGATTTATAAGCATGTTTGTTGATTTTTTTTATAAGTAATCGTTGAAGTGACAAAAATATCATTTAGGGCCGCAGTTGGCAAAAAGCATTTGTTTTTACACGTTTGATGTGTGTTTAATCG
Source organism: Hedya salicella (assembly GCA_905404275.2). Lineage (NCBI taxonomy): Eukaryota > Metazoa > Arthropoda > Insecta > Lepidoptera > Tortricidae > Hedya > Hedya salicella. The sequence continues at coordinate 4,305,913 of FR990120.1, forward strand.
GTTACCCTCCACTGGCATAAACTTTTTTGTCATAATCATCATTTCGCATAATTCATCATTTGGCATAATGTATTTTTTCTGAAACTGTAGGATTTCAGGACTTTTTAAGGCATCATCCTGTTGAATGCATTAGGTTAGGTTAGGTTTGTTTTACAACAATCTTCAAAAGTTAATGTTCAGAAAAAAATGCATAATGCGAAATGATGATTGGGACAAAAAAGTTTATGCCAGATGAGGGTAAATCGTTTTTAATGCTACTTGTCCGTATTATTAAGATAATACGTACACCTGTGTTAAAATAAAAATAAAAAATGCAAATTTGCACAACAAAGAAAATTTGGTTCCAAAACGTTATGTTAATAACTGCCATTTTCCTTTATCCATATAATTAAAGCGAATGTAAATTCAAAGTACCTACGTCACAAATGCGGATATGACTTTAGTACACATAATAACTAGATCTTAGTTTATTGACCTGAGTTGTAAAAATGAAATGTCTGTACATTAAAAATATAAAAAAATTAAACTTAGAGATTTATATTTTTTTGATTGTTCGTACCTATTTTTGTATGTATCATTGTGGCTTCATCACAGCAAATCGGTTAAACGGTTTTCAATTATTTTTGGTACACGGGTAACTGGATATTTCCAGATGGTTATAGGATACTTCTTACCCGACTGCGCTGAAAAAGCATCCAACGAATTGAGAAACTCTCGGTTAATAAGAGGGGATATGACTGTTTCTCCTCCGCGAACTAAGTTGCGAGCACTTTTCACGGTTCAGCGGATTGTCATCAATATTTTGTTATATTACCTATGTCGACCGATGTTTTAATTCTGAGTCAGCTTTCAATCCATAGTGACGTAAAGTTGACATTTAATCTTACACTCATGATACTCATTAGTAAGTAATAAATTACTTTGTTTCCGCGGGAAATGAGTAATTAGCGATAAAATCGCGTGCTATTTATTATATCTAGAGGTCATTGTATTTTTCTTATGTAACGAGATTCTTAAATTCGTGAATTTCCACAACGGAAAATAACCAATTTTGCAATAGAGGAGTTTCCTGAGTAAAAACAATATTATTCCTTTTTTTTAGTTTCTCCGTTTAATTTATACATTTAATTGTCTTATCTTGTCACCCCCTCGTATAATATTATTCTAATTAATCCGTCGGTTAGACTATCAAAAAATATTGGACACGTATTTTTTCTTTTGTCAATCAAAAAAAGATATATATAGAGAGAGAGAGTGGGGGCGGATGACGTCACGCCGTGCGTTAAACGGTCGCACGGCGTGGCGTCACGAGGAACTTTAACGGGAAAATACTGAAAAAATACGTCCAATATTTTCTGATAACCTAACTGACGGACTTATATTTCTTTAGGACAAAAGCCTATTGCTACAAATTAAACTATTATGAAAAGAAAGTTAGTTTATGTTTATCTATTTTAAAGTACTTTTTCACAACTTTTCTGCTTCTGTATTTACTCACATACTATTATTTTTCTCATCCAAATCGGCAGTAAAATTAGATCACAATATACACGGTGCCCGTGAGGAATGGGAAAGACTTTAACCACGCATTCCTGAGACCATTAGGCGTGAAAAAAAAAACTGCTAAAATAAATACTCTAATTTAGTCGATTTTTGTACATAAAAATTTAATAAATTCGCTTCTCTATGAAAACTATCCCTTTTCATAATAATAACGATATTTTTCCCAAAAAAGGACGATTTTAGTGAGTACTAGCTGTCACTTTGATTTATGTCAATAGCGACGCGAAACTTAGCCATATATGTGGCAAAACGTCGCGATCAAAAGAGCTTAGTAATCACAATAAATTGTTTACTTGAAAATTGATAATATCTTCAAAGCTAAGCCGGATTTGCCTAGGGTTCATATAACATTGTTTGCTCCTAATGACCTATGGAATGCGTGGTTAAAATCTTTCCCATTCCTCGCGTGCATCGTGTAGAGATAAACTGAGATCCAATTTTGCTAAACTAATATGAAAATCAATGTTATAGGTATACAATAAGCCTATGTAATAATCGCTGTCATGTATGACTTGCAAAATAATGGTCAGCATAATTTTCTTATCATTTTTTTAATATCATGATACTTTTGGAGTAAAACAGGACCCGACGCCTGTTTGTTTGTTTCTTTTGAATATTACGTATTAGATGTTATAAATGCTAAATCATGAAGCGACCTGCTTTAATAAAATGAGACTTCACGAAATGCTAACTCTAGAAGTGTCCAATTATATCTTCCAAAATACAATACGAATAGTTACTGGCGTTCTTGATTAAAACATAGGGGCGGGGGAGGGGGGGTCTATGAAGTTGAGACACAGATTATATAAAATAAACTCACGCGAACAGTGCTGCAGCAAATGTTCAAAAGTCCACTTATTTAATCGACATTCTCCACACTCACTATCTTTGTTTTTTTTTTACACAATGGCCATGGCACACACAAGATAATTTAAGTACATTTCCAAGTGGACTTAAGTTTTAACTGCAAGTGTTAAAATCGACCGAAACGCCTCGTAATTAAGGTCGATGCGGGGATCACGAGAATCGTCATCGTTGCTATGTAATCGTTACATAGATAAAAATCTTGCTGATTCGGAATGACTTGAGGAAATTTTATATCGTGTTCGTCATTATTATTTTTCGTATTTTTACAACTAGATAAGATATGGAGTAAGCGAAATATGGATTTCGTACGTTTTGTGACAATCATGCTGGTGAACGGAATATTATAATACAGTGTGTCCGAGGATAAAGTACAGAAACGAATAGGGATGAAAGTAGATGCAATTTTATCGACAAAACGTTTTTTTTTTTTAAACCATTACTTTTTCATGAATCAAATAAAATTACGTCTGTAGTGGACCTAATCAAAACAAAGCAAGATATCTTGACACCTATGGGCTCTATTGATTTGAAATATACATATTTATAATCACAAAGGATTAATTATGTTAATGTAATTAGAAAAAAATGCGAAAAATAATCTAGATAAAAAACAAATGCTTTTTCATATGAATTTAGATTTTTCAAATTATCTTGTTTTGTTTCGATAAGGACCACTACATACGACAATTATTTTTAATAATTCATCAAAAATAAACAATGGTTTTAATTCTTTTTTGTCGATAAAGTTGTATCTACTTTCATCCCTCCTCGTTTGTGCACTTTATTCTGGGACACACTGTATAATACAGTGAATTAAGAATTATCATCGGAAAAACTCGGCAACTCGACTAATCCCGGATAGCCAGACATCCTGTATTAAGACGACCCGTTTGACTCAGTTGGTTGCACAACGTTCTATGAAGCTGGCGGTCCCGGGTTCGGATCCCGGCCAGGACAAATGTTTGTGTGATGAGCACAAAGGCCTTGGACGTTTCATACGTATTTAAGTATTGTAATTCATCTATATATTATGTACCTACTAGCTTCTGCCCGCGACTTGGTCCGCCTTAAATTCGTTTATCGCGGATAAGGGTATTTTCCGGGATAAAAAGTAGCCTATGTCCTTCCCCGGGACTCAAACTATCTCCATACCACATTTCATCCAAATCGGTTCAGCTGTTTAAGCGTGAAGAGGTAACAGACAGACAGACACACTTTCGCATTTATAATATTAGTATGGATATCGTCGCCTAGTATCCATCGAATACAGCCTTTTCAATTTTACAATTTTATAACAAAATAGATTATATTACTAAAACCTATCTGGATCATGAAAAAACATTTTTTACAAGCTTTTATTAAGCGTTATCTTTATCAAGAAGATAGAGGCTCAATATGACAAAAAGCCAAAGTATTATTTATATAGGCTCATTGTAGGATATACTATAAAATAAAGAGATTTTCATTTTTTTGTATACTTACAATGACGGACAACTAAATGTATGCATGACATTCTAACTACTAATATATGTAGCACCACTTCACGTGTCTACATAATTTTATCAAGGGCGGTTTCACGCGATCTTCAGAATAAGCCTAATGTGTTGGAAATAATAGGTGCAACTAAAAACTTGACAAACAACAAACTGTCCGAATTATATTTTAACACAGATTATCTATACTATTATAAAGTTGTAAAAATGAAATGTCTGTACATTGAAGATATTTAAATAAAATAGTGAAACGGAATATTTGGAGGTCACTGAATCGAAAAAAAGTAAGATTTGTTTGGTCTGAATGAAACCACCACATAAAGTACTTTGAACGGACTATATTTCGGTTATTGCGGTAAAGTTAAATACAGTCTTGCTTAGTAATGTGGGAAGCGACTGACTCTTTCACTCGTGACTATTGTCTTGCACAAGATTTTTGTATGTTTGTACCGTTGTGGCTTCATCACGCCAAAACGGCTAAACATATTTCAACTATGCAGCTGGGTATCCACAGATAGTCATATGATACTTTTTACTCGACTACGCTGCAATATATGCGGGTTATGACTTAAAAAAAAAAACTTCGAGTTCGATACCGTACGTATATCTTGTTTTATGATTTATGAGCCTTTAAAAATAGGTTGGAAAGTCAATTTTTAAATTATGAAAATATTCATTAATAATAATACCATTGAATAACCAACGAAATGTATGGTAACTTTTGTTATGAAACTGTTTCGATAAACGCAAGATCTACCATAGCTGCAGAACAAAGTTCTTAATTTCCCCATATAAGGTAGGAAGGTGTGACGTCACGCCTTTCCTAGGGTTTAGTATGGAGCGTTTTTGAGAAAGTCCAAAAATGTGATTCTAGCGTTATTGTTCTCGTGGAGTTTCAATGACAATGAAGTAGTGTTTTCACCAGTAGTTCTAATATTGAAAGGTCTTTCTATAACATACCACAGGAAAAAGTTGTCAACGTCCCTATTTTATGAGCTGTAGTAGTTACACGTCCTTCATATAATCCATTACAATTTACACGTGTCGATAGCGACGTCATCGAAATCATCGAATCAATCATTGTAATCACGATACGGCGTCATTCGAAAGATAAAAATAATACATAGTTTGACCTGAGCAGCTCCTCATTCTTTCGTTGGTAGAAAAAAGAAGAATAAAGATGTTTTGTCGGCTGGTTTATTTTTACTCTCTTTTTTATTTGTTTCTAACCGGTTTTCTTACAGTAAAAACCGGTTATTACATTCCCTTATGACACCACCTGTGTGTGTGTGTGTGTGTGTGTGTGTGTCTATGTTCATTGGTTTCTATTAAGAACGATATATATTTGTAAGAATAATAAACTTATTTGTGACGTAAATGGTATTATTGACTCAAGTATTCTTGAATACAATGGTATTTAAGAGACGGAAAGAGAATAAAAGGCAGACAGAAAAAAGGTTGGAGTGACGAGTTGTCGACATACGAGCAGTCGCAACTGTCGGAAAAAATTGCCAAAAAACAGCAAAAGATCGTCGATCATGGCATATTAAGGAGGATACCTATGCCGAACAATGGGCACTCGAAAATATAACAAAGATATAATAACTTTAAAACTTAACTTAATGAATTATTGCTGCAATGAATTAATGCTAATATTACTACTTGGGCGTATACGTTTGATAAAAACCGGCCAAGAGCATGTCGGACCATGCTCAGTGTAGGGTTCCGCAGCCTTTCATACAACAAAATGCACTGTAGTAGATGATAAAAATACTATATGAAAGTGCACTAGCAAAAGAGCCTATCTCCACGGCACTGACGTTCTTTTGCTGAGAAGCGCAGTTTCTTGCCAATAACTCAAAAACGGTAGGCCGATCATGTTGAAAACAATTTTCGTTGAAAGTATTTATTAAGCAATATCTATGTAATTTTTTTCATATTTTTTGTCTCTTTTCCAAATTTCATAAATATACATCTTATAGTTTTTGAGTAAAATGCCTGTGACATACGGACGGACCAACATAACGAAACTAACGGACGGACGGACCAACATAACGAAACTAACGGACTGACGAACCAACAGGACGAAACTATAAGGGTTCCGTTTTTGCCATTTTGGCTACGGAACCCTAAAAAACATGTACACTGGGTTTTTCAGTTCTGAAGCATTGATAATCTGACAAAAGGCAGAATGTAGATTTAGCCACGTCAGTATGATGATTTCCGTCGTGACTTTTATCATATTGGCATTGATAAGGTACAGGATTAACCTCCCCCCCTCTACCGCTCCGGCTGTAGCAGAAACATGAGTTTCAAAATAATAGGTAGTAAAACACATATCCCCGTATTATAGGTATTTTTTGCCGCTTTGGCGTGATGAAGCCACAATGACGCATACAAAACGGTAACGGACTACTTGGAGGTCACAAATTTGAAAAAAAAAATTTTTTTGGTTTTCTGTATGTTCGTATGTGTCGTTGTGGCTTCTTTACGCCAAAATGGATAAACGGATTTCAACTATTTTTGGTACACGGGTAGCTGGCCATCCACAGATGGTTATAGGATACATTTTTTCTGAATACGGTGAAGAAAAAAAGAGGGTTATGATTTTTTATCCACCGCCGACGAAGTTGTTTGTGATTGCCGAAATATAAAACCAATTCTTGTAAAATGTATGTCGCGACATAAGTTTACTTAACACGATGTTCATGTTGTATGAAGAAATTTACAATTGTCCACTTTCATTTTAACCCTGAGGATATGTCTGTCTTTTCGTGTGATGTAAGTTGATAAATTAAAATGAAATTCAATAATGTATTCTGCAAGTAGGTCTCTAGGCTAAATACTCATTTACAGGCCTAATTTAAATAATAGCGACTTCAACTACAAAATATGGCTAAGTATAGCATACATACCTCGACTTAAACAAGGATTGACTACGGTATTCCCCATTTCCCTCAATTATCCATTGTGTGTTGTTGACATGACTGTTCTGAACTGAATTTGTGACACAATATCAGTTTCGTATTTATCCGCCGATAGCGAGTCATGTTCGAAGAGTGGACTTTCACAATTGATTATCTGTATCTATAATTATACTAAAATAACTTAAGATTGTCTTTACAAATTTAAAAGTCATGCTAAGGAAAAAAGTGTAGTTGACAATGTTGATATTGGTAATACTAGCAAGAATTGTGCATTACTGTTCTTATCTACTTTACTGATTCGAATAACACGAATCAGAGTCCAAGCGAGTTGATTCGAATCAAGTCCCTTCGCAACCCGATTCAACTCGCCGACTCCACCTGGCGGTTTGTCTAGCGTATCTAACTCGGATCGGAGTAGCCAACTCGACGAGTGTTCTCACTCGGAGCTCTAATAGGTGAGTCAACGCAACGTACAATTCATTACATAAACGGCGAGTCAAAACAAATTACCTACACTTGATTCGAATCAGCTATAACGTGGCAGCGATGTAGCGAAGACTCGGCGAGTCAAGTTCATTCGAATCAAGAATACAAATACGCCGAACTCGATTCGATTCGCCGACTCGCGTTCATGGCTAATGCTGCGAACGGCGGTCATCCGGTTGATCCGAGTCGAGTCAACGCGAGTGTAAGGAGTTGTTTTTTTTTTTCATTGGAAAGATGTCTTCGTTATGTTAATAATCCATTATGTAATTTTGCCGGGCATGATCATTTTTAATTTTGGCAGGAGACAATCGAAAGCAATCTTATTTGTTTAGTTTATTTATATTTTTTTAAGAACACATCAAATATGACCTTTAGGAGGAAGTAACATTGAATAAAAAAATAATTTTGGTAGAAAATTCAATGTTCAGTTATTATATACATAACCTATTGTGATAGTTTATAATTCAAGAAACTACAACGCTAAGCCTTTAACGTTTTTGTGTATTTTAAGGTCTTCATGTGGGTCAAAGTTACCCTCAATTGGGTCAAAGTAACCCGAGTTTACGGTACTTATATAATTAGATAGCGACACAATAACATCAGTTAGTTTCGAGGGATATTTTGTCGTATGTCATGTTCATGTAGTACCGTCACGAGTATTAATATCTGCCACAGCAAAACGCGCATAAATATCTGGCACGACACTATATCTAGGGCTGTTAGGGACGTGTCAGATATTTTTGCCCGCTTTGTTATGGCAGATATTGATGCTCGTGACTGTACTAGAGTCCTTCAACCCCCATCCATCCATCCATCCAAAGGGTGTAGTGTTTCGGCAGTTCCGGGGCAATCTGCTGAATGCTTCACCAGATCAGACGACTCAACGGAGCCACGGAGTTACGTCGCCTAAATCGAACTAGTTTTAAGTTTTTCTATATGTTTTTGTTTTTGCTGCAATGTTAGTGCCTTGGTTTTTACTGTAGTGCTGTGTAACTTTTTGAATAATAAATAAAATAAATAAATCCGCTATTTAAAAAAAAACCAATAGTCGAGTCGACAAAATACTTCCATATAATTATCGAATCCGCTCACAAAATTTCACGAGAAACGGAGACGCTTTGCGCTCGCTATAGGTCAAAAAGAAAGTGCAAACTTAGCTTAACCAGTTCACGTTTTTCCAAAGTGATTCTATTAATATATGTAGGAAAACCGACAATCGTCATATGATACAGCGCAGGTGTAAATCAGATAAGCAAGCAAATTATTTGACAGACGTTCCAACGCAAAGTTGACATAGAAGTCAGTTGGTTTATTTGGTGTCAGATAAGTGTTGAAGTTTAAACAATACGTCAGAAGAGACAAACAAGCAGGCGACAAATGCCTGTATCTAATTACGACTATGTCAATACTGTTATGGAAGTCTAAAGATGTACATCCGTCTAGATATCCTAAATGTCACATATGACTTTTCTTGACAGTTCTATGGTTGATACACATCGACGGCAAAACAGCAACGTAGTAACCAAGTTCAATTGGCGGTTACTACGTTTCCGCTTTTTGCCGTCGATATGCAAATATTGATATTTCATGACACAGCTGTTGTTATTCTAGATATATTTTATGATTAAAATATCTTTATATTTATAATGATATGTTTTTCGTGTTCGTTAACTATTTATGCAATCTTTTAAATATTTGAACATGGGTCGTAAACCTTATTTAACTCACAATACTCGTTTTACCGGGCAGAAAGAAACATTTTCCGATTACGGATAGACCTAAATTTGCACGAGAAATTCTGTTCGAAATTAAACGCTGTAAAACTGCATAGTTAAAATGGAAATACCTTAAAAAATATATCCATTTAATATGCTCTCTAATGTATTATTGAAATATATAAAAGTAGTACGAAAACTTACCATCATATAGTTTGTAGTAGGAACTCAAGTATTCAACAGGGTCTGGGTACAGAAGGTGACTCGACAACAACGGTGGGAAGTACGGGACGCCGTAGGCGAAAGGTGCCACTGATAGATTCATCTTAATCACAGATTATCACTTAAATCCTTAACTATTATAAAACCATAACTTATTATAATAACAGTCTGCCACCCAGATTGGGCGGTCACTCGCCTATTTCAGCCACAATACTAATAACATTCGATGTTTCGGCCGAATCTAAAGCGTTATCGATATATAGATAAAGATTATCTTCCCGTCTTTATAAAAACAAAACGCCTTCAAAATCCATATATATTAGACCCATCCTTAATATCATTACGTGATTCGCTTTCAGTAATTTTCTATGACGATCATCAAACATTTGCTGTATAAACATGTTTATAATCTCTTTATATTCGCAAATAACCACATGACTTTCTTTGTCGCATATTATCTGCGCTGATAAAACGGATTCCTTCGCCCTTTCGGCAGACGGGATCGTAGAATTGTCTGTATTTAAAAGTCCAGAGACAATAGTTGTATCGTTTTAATACGGCCACAGGTACTTTAGTCAAGGAATCGCAGCTGATCCTCGGGCGACGAAGGGCGCAGCAGAAGCGGCAGAAACACATACATTCGGAATTATGCACCTTTCTACTCTTCAAAGTACGTTGTTTCAGAAAGTATGTCATATGTAGGCTTTTTAGCTCCTTCGTTGAAAACAACACTTAGTTTTTTTTACAGTTTAGAATTTCACACGGTTTGACGAAGCCTTTTTTAAGGATTCTAGAGTCTATAGCACACAATAGTCTATGTTTTAAAAACGATTTCAATCCGTCTTTAAATATTTAACACAGCTTTCGACACAAACAATTCGTATGAGTTCAAAAAATTAAAAAAAGTTCAACACGACTACGCAACTTATTTAAAAACAAGTCTTTTACTTGCTTCACTTGACAATCTTATTCATTACAAATAGTCTATATACGTAAGAAAAAACACCCATGTTGGACAATTAAAAACAAAAGAGATATTCCGAACACAAAATCGCCCGAAAAAAGAACCTAATTTCAAAATGGCCTCCTGTCAAACGTTGCGCGGGAAAACTAAAATGGATCCTCTTCGCGCGCTCGCTTTAATAAAAGGCGTTTTGCAAACATTGTTATCTTATTTACACACACTATTTACACGCGTAAAGGAATGATTTACGTCTATTTTCGTAAAACAGCTTCAAAGGCCTTCTGTAATTGTAATAATTTATTCGTACGCTAGCGTCCATCGTAACGGGTGCGTAGACTGACCGTCGTGAGGTGACTAAGCGAATAGTTTGTTTATTTTTGTTGCGACGACAATGATAAGGCGAAATTGAATGTGCAGTCTATAAAATCCAAGTTTCATAGTCATGAATGGTCAGATATTTATTATTTAGGTCAATATTCTAGTCAATGGACGAGATAGCAAAGGATGAAAGTTTGTGACGGCAAGGGTATTAGGGATGTGGAAGGGATGTAAGAGAAGGAAGACGGTATGAACAGGAAGGATGTGAGTGATGGGATGACGGGTGATAGAGAGGTATGGAAGAAAAAGAAAATATAGAATCATGATTGGTCATGAATCATGAATGGTCAGCCATTTATGATTTAGGTCAATAGTTATAGCCAACCAGTAACATATTTATGTAGTCTCAGGCATAATAGTAGGTATAAGTGCAGAATGGATTGTTGAGTATGAAAGAAGTCGCGAGCATCTTCTAGTCTATACTATTATAAAGTTGCAAAAATGAGATATATCTACATTGAAGATATTTAAAAAAAATAAGTGATACTCTAAGGGACTGAATACAATTTTTTGGATTTATTTTATGTATCGTTCACAGGTAGCTGGTCATCCACAGATGGTTATAATATAAGATACTTTTTACGCGACAATGCTGAAGAAAAAAGTGGGCTATGATTTTTTCCTCCGGTGACGAAGCGACGGGCCCTTCTAGCATTTGTTTTCAACACTGCGAACATTGTTACTTAGTATGATAATTTAATTTAGTCCAAAGGTTGTCTAAAGAGATACGAGTAGTTATTTAGTGATAAGAGCGCCTGTTATTGCCTCTTACACGTGTACATATTTTATCCGATTGCTTCAGAAGGACGGCTGTGTTTTCGAGTGTATGTATGTATGTATATTTCTTTAGCACGCTCTGCAGCCCAAACGGCTTAATGGATTCTGAAGTGTGAAGTATCGTTAGATTTGTCTTGGTTATGGAAGTGACATCTATACTGTTATAAAGTTATAAAAATGAAATATATCTCTATAATACTATACAACACAAAAACTCCTTATTGCACACCAACAAGAGAAACAGTACAATAGAGCCTTAACATAAACTACGGTAGACAATAGGCGGTTATCTCTAAAGAGCGACCTATTCCAGACAATCCCTACATTGAAGATTGTTTCAAATAAGTTTCTGTCAAAAATCATTTTTGTGACAAGCTTTTATCGCTAACTGTACTTTTCCTTGAACATCCATCAACTACTCGCCGAGACGATTCTAAGGGGCCCAAACTCGTTAGGATTGCATTATTTTATTACAGAGTTCCATGACCACCTTCCTGCTCCATCATCAGATCAGCTCGATGGTATCATACTATTGCATTCTCACCGAACTTACATAAGTATGCAAATTTTAGCTCAATCGGAAACCGGGAAGTGGATCAAATTTAACTTGCAAGATTTGATTACAGACCGACAGACAACGGGACAGGTGAAAGTTAATAAAAGCTTGTAAAAATTGTGATTCGGACTATTTAAAGGTCACTGAGTTAAAAAAAAATTGAGGGTTTTTTTAAGATAAGATTTGACAAGCGTTTAATATCATTTTTTATGTTTGTACTAGGCGACGATATATATATTATATAGATAAATTATGACTCAGTCATGACCCAGGAACAAACGCGCTCATCATACGAACACTTGCCCTGGCCGGAATGCGAATGCAAGACCACTAGCTTCGTAGGCCGTTGTACAACCCACTGAGCCAAACGTGTCGTCAAAAGAATATGCTAAGGTGGATGTGCGGCGTTACCTGGCTGGATAAGATCCGCAATGAACATGTGCTAGGTAGCCTGGGAGTCCGTGACATCGCCGATAAGCTGCAGGAAAGCAGGATGAGGTGGTTGTCAAGAGGAGGCCACTCGATTACGTCGGCAACTTTGTGCTCGATTTGTCTGTCTCCGGAAAAAGACTAGCCAGAGGCCTAAGACCACCTGGACAAATGTGTTGCTGACAGACATGAGGGAATGCGGTGTTTCCGAAGACGACGTTAAGGATAGGGCAAAGTGGAGGGGGAAGATAAGGAAGGCTGACCCCACCACCGTGTGGGATATAAAGTCGGGAAAAGAGAGAGAGAGAGAGAGAGAGAGAGAGAGAGAGAGAGAGAGAGAGAGAGAGAGAGTACGTGTCGTTGTGGCTTCATCACGCCAAAATGATATGACTTAAGTTTATAACTTTTTCTCTTATTTTTTTCGTTCTTTAGATTGAATCTGATTTTTCTATGTTTTCTATGGTATGCAATAAAGAGTTATTGTACTGTTTGACTTTAAAATGTTAAATTAGCACGCAAAACGTTATCGTTCATTGGTTGCTAGCAGAAACATAACCCTGATACGGTAATACGAGAGTAAACGTAGAAAACAAGATGGCCGATGTAATCAGTTATAACCGGTTAAGTGTTATTAGGCTACAGAACAGCTGAACGACTTAAGTTTCTAAGATATTGTAGTTGTTTTCGACATTAGCGAGTTCTTTGAGCCCAAAAACATAATTAAATACTACTGAACGCATAACAATATCAAACATACTTAAGTCATTTGGGTATGCCCAAATCATCAAGCAATATACGAGTATCTACATACAGATATATTGATCTACAAAAAATATATATTTATACTAGAAGGCGCCCGCAACTTCGTTCGCGGAGGAGAAAAAGTCATAACCCCTCTTTTTTTCGACAGAGTAGTCGGATATATCTGGGGATGACAAGTTACCCGTGTACCTAAAACAGTTGAAATCCGTTTAGCCGATTTGGCGCGATGAAGCCGCAACGACACATACAAACATACAATATCCCCATAAAAAAAAAAGTTTCTATTCAGTCACCTCCAAATAGTCATTTATAATTATTATTTTCAAAATATCTTCAATGTCGAGGAATGAAAAGGTTGATCACTTTTCGACCTTAATACCATCACATAGAGTCGAAAAGGGATCAACCTTTTCATTCCTCGACTGTACAGACATTTCATTTTTACAATTTTATAATAGGTAGTATGGATATATGTACGTCGATATGTTGCTCCATTTTAGTAGGTAAGCCAGACACTTAAGTATTTACAATAAGGCTTATTAGAATTCATGTCGAGGTCTTTACGGCTTACAGCCACGACTTCGAGCGGCGATGGCAACGGCAGCGATTTTCCTAATTCATTGCGTGTGATCCCAACTAACCACAGTGCGTTGCGCGTTTCGACCGCGCTATGAACAGATAAAACGCGTCCCGCACCGTAATTCGCGCAACGTCGTGGCCGGGTCGTAAACCATATCACCACGGCGCGGTGCCGTCAACGTTAAAAGACGCGGCGCCAGAAAAAAGCACGGTGCCGTGTCGTGTAGATGCGTGGAGCCGTGACTAAATTAGATCCGCTTCCCGGTTTGCGATTGAGCGAAAATTTTGCATACCTATGTACGATAGGTGACAGTACCACATTATGATCTGATGATGGAGCTCGATGGTGGTCATAGGAACTCTGTAATAAAATTATGTAACCCTAATCGTACCGAGTTTAATGGTTAACCAACTTTTTCTTTTCCCTCAGGTATTTTTCGTTATTAGTTACCACAACATGTATTGTGTATTTGATAAAATGCATAAGTTCTTATATACTGTTTATCTAGACTTGAGCTCTTTAGACTTGAGTATTAGGTATAGTTAACGGATAATATTTTCTACGTTCCGCGATTATTACTCATTGAAATAAAACAATTTAACGGATTATATCGCGTATATTATCTCATTTTAGTTCCCGACGTTTCGGAAGCTTTCCAGCTTTCCATGGTCACGGGTGAACTGAGAAAAGATGTATTTTCCTCTGTCAAAGTTACAATTTGTGCAAACTACCCATTTTTGAAAAAAAAAACAAATAAAGGTGTACATACATGCCAGATGGGCCTAAGCTGTAAAGACAGTTACACATGTGCCAGAAGGGCTTAATTTTTTTATTCTAATAATTTACCAAGCAGCATTTCACAAATGAGGCGTACTGAGGAGAAAAGAAACGCTACAAAGAAAAACTCCCAGGCTACCTCATTACTAATTATAATATTTAAAAAACAGAGACTATTAAACTACTTTTTAAACAGATAAGATATTTTACACCGTTCGGAAATTAAGGTTTTGCAGTCCTGTGTCTCGCTTGTTGTTGTATGTTTGATGAGATGTATTACAGGATCCCAAGCTGGTGGTAGTGACAAATATAGTTAACGGATGTTAAAAAAGTGCAGTCGGCAATAAAAATCTTATCGTAAAAATGCTATTTTTGACAGAATTTTATTAAGTGTGGAATATATTATTCAATCTGATGATTCTGTCAAACGTGTATTTAAAAAAATACTATTACCACGTCCGTATTAACGAAACAACAGCCCCTTAAACAGGCTTCGCGATCCACTGGTTGAAAAACACCGTACATCTTACGTCATACGTTGTTTTTCAGATTTCAATTTAGACAAAATAATTTTGTTATGGAAAATGTCGTATCATGTCTCTATCGCAAGACAAATGTGCTAAAGATATGGACTATTTAGATTATTTTATTTTCCCCTTGTAAGTAAAGTAGGCTTTTTAATTAGCTGGAGTAAACTGACGTTTACAGACACACATCGGCCGTGATAACTTCATTATGGCTGAAGTACAGTATTTCTTATAAATAAAAGTTACCCTAATATCACCGAGTACACGTATTCTCATGTAAATTTTTCTGGAATTCTTTCTAAACAATGAAATAGTCACTTTGACAGGTGTCAATTTACTCCACCTAATCATGCCGTCCCACCACGAAGTAAATATAAATAGTAACAAAAAATACCAACAGATGGCAGTATAGGTCTCAAAACGCAAATTATCTTTCAAATCGGGCCATAGTTGTACACTAATTAATCAGATATATGTTAATTCAAATGCAAATATCATCGTGAACACAAATTAAATGCTTTATTTTAGAATCTCTTTTTTTGTAATAGCCTGTATTTGTGTCTCACTGCTGGGCAAAGGCCTCTCCCTCGGATCTCCACAGGTCCCTGTTTGATGCCTGTTCCGGCCAGTTGTTGAGAAATGCGTCTAGGTCATCCCGCCATCTCCGTTTGGGCCTGCCCCGTATGAATAGAATTTAGAATCTTACACTTTTATTTTAAACCTATGAGCTTGTGTATCTGTACTAGTATAGTATTATATAATCTATGACCTAATTAAAAATCCTACTTTAGTATCATAAGCTATTTTTGAAGTCAAATCAAGTTATAATAATCCTAATCCTGTACAATGTAATTGGTAAATTATCGAGAATAATTATTAGAATAGAATGAAATAAAATACTTTTATTGAATAACTGTGTACATAAGATTATACATAGATGGCGTTGTAAATATCGGGAAAAGGTGATTTGTATCACGATTCACAGTCCCTTTGTTTTAATGGTTCTTGACTTTAGTATCTATGCTGTGACATGTTTACAAAAGAGGGATATCCCAATGTAAACATTGAATCAAAAGATAAAAAATCCTCCAGTCATACCGATTAGTTAAAACTCGTAGGTAGCGTAATCTATCAATGCGTTGTACGGGAACGGCTTTTTGTATGACGATTGACAGTCCTCTTGTTTTGACGACCGGTTTAACTGAGCGGGAGTAACGTTGCCTGCGAAGCTGAAGGTCCTGAGTTCGAATCCCGGTAAGGGCAAATATTTGTGTGATCAGCAAAAATATTTGTTCCTGAGTCTTGGATGTTTTCTATGTATAATAAGTAAATATAGGTATCTATTAAATACATCGTTGACTAGTACCTACTCATAACACAAGCCTTATTGAGCCTACTATGGGACTACTTTGATTTGTGTAAAAATTGTCCCGTAATTTTACTTATTTTACTTAATGACAATCTTGACATTAAATCTATATATAACAGAGGGATATCCCAATATAAACATTAAATCAAAAGATAAAAAATCCTTCAGTCATACCGTCCAGTTAAAAATCGTAGCGTAATCTATCAATGAACAAAACTGACAATCATACTGGTATCAATGTAGTATTGTAGTGACTTGCGCATTAGGGTATCAACAACTGTTACTCAATAGTAATGATTACTTAATCGTAATCTTATATTGACTCCGTCCACGAGTTAAGCTCCACCTAGCGTCCACAACTTTGTTGGCTCTGACGTTTTGACATTTAATCGCGACGTTGTGACAAAATATTATGATAATCCAAAATTATCTATTAATTAATTTCCAAAATTACTGTGATACCTTAATTTGGATGGAGAAAGGGTTGTGAAGTCAATTTTCATCATTCAAATCAAATTGATTCAAAAAGTGTGTTTCATTTTGAACTAGCTTCTGCCCGCGACTTCGTCCGCCTTAAATTCGTTTATCGCGGATAAAGGTAGTTTTCCGGGATAAAAAGTAGCCTATGTCCTTCCCCGGGGCTCAAACTATCTCCATACCAAATTTCATCCAAATCGGTTCAGCGGTTTAAGCGTGAAGAGGTAACAGACAGACAGACAGACAGACAGACACACTTTCGCATTTATGATATTAGTATGGACATGGCAGGGTTATTTTACTTAATTTTTAAAGCTACTTTAGTGGTTTCATTCAATAATATTAAACATATATAACTGTTCCTGTATCGCTAGTGATAAATTAACTATCGTTCTCAGGTCGAAATGAGTATTATTTTAACCGGGTTTATACAAACTAGGTTAAACAAATTACTTTGAGATATGATAACAACGCCAACATTAGTTTTACCTTTGGCCACTATGAGCGCTGCGATCGATTATATTACCCCCACCTAGTACTTCGCACCCAGCGAATACGGTTCAAGGCAATTCTTGATAATCAATACACGTTTAGCTAAGTGGGTTGTACAACGGCCTACGAAGCTCGCGATCTCGGGTTCGAATCCCGGCCAGGGCAAGTGTTAGTGTGATGAGCACGAATGTTTGTTCCTTCCAATTCGGATATATATCGGAATCGCTAACGTCGTTTGCCCTAACGAATTTTTTTATGAAACTGCAAACTTTTCAGGGTTGTTACAAAACAAACCTAACCTAATCTATACGATGATCTTTTAAAAAATCCTGACGAATTTATGGTTTCTGAAAAAAATGCGTTAGACCCAACGATACATTAGGACTAACGACATAAAAGATTCCGAAGGAGACCCTATAATTCATCTTTAATGAAAAATGCGAAACTGAAGGTGAGTTCAAATACCGGCAAGGGCAAACATTTGTGTGATGAGCATAAATTTGTTCCCGAGTCTTGTATGTTTTCTATGTATATAAGTAAATATCTATACTATTACAAAACTCTAGATTTGTGTTGAAAATCAGTTTTCTATGGAGAGGGGTCATGTTTTCAGGAAAAATCTTAACAGCGCGATGCAGGATCGTCTTTTGTTTTGTATGGCCGCGCGCCGCCTTGCCAGTCTGGCGCCATCTGTTAGCCAGAATTTCTTTGTCCTCTCATCACGCCAAGACGGCTGGACGGATTTTAACCAATTTTGGTACGGGAATAGCTGGACATCCAAAGATGGTTTTTTTTTTCCTTTTTTCCAATTACGGTAAACGTTTACGCGGACGAGGTCGCGGGCACCTTCTAGTATCTATTAAATATGTCATCATCTAGTACCCATAACACAAGCCTTATTGAGCTTACCATGGGACTAGCTCGATTTGTGTAAATTGTCCGGTAAAATTTATTTATTTATTAAATCATAACTGATAAAAAGTGTACTATAATCATCTGTGGATACCCAGCTACCCGTGTAGCAAAAATAGTTGAAATCTATTAAGCCGTTTTAAAGCGATGAAGCCACGACACATACTCGTACAAACATACAAAAAACCCAAATATATATATTTTTCGATTTCGTGATCTTCATATAGTTAGTATCACATTTTTTTATATCTTCAATATTCTTAGACATTTCGTTTTTACAACTTTAAAATAGTAAAGATATCATCGCCTACTACCCATAGTACAGTCAGCATCATATAGTTAGAATGTTGCCATGGTCTCCTGACCCACACTTTAAATCTACGATTTTAACGAAATAAGGACACTAAAAATATTTTTGCCAATATTAGATCCATTTTTCCAGGGACCATCTCGTCTGTGTTAATAGCCTTGATTATGAGTATTTTTCTAGGTAAGTCTGACACTATTATCCCCTGAATCACGGGATAGAATAACAAGACTTTTACCGGGACACGGTTCTTATAAGGTGGCATATCAAACGTATGTAAGTTGTTTTAAATAAAAAACCATTATTTTGCATTTTTATTCTCTATTTTTTTTTACTTTTATAAGTTTTGATATGTTTTCTTGAAGAACTACACATTGACTTTATATTCAAAACAAATGTTTAGGATAGGCTAAGTACAAATATTGTAATAGATATAAGAGTTATTTCGAAAAATGAGTGACTGTTGAGTTTGTTTCGGCTTTCTTCTCCTCAGTAGTATCCTCTTGGGAAACGCCGTAGAGTCAGACTTGTAAAAGTGCCCTTGCGGCTTACTTACAGAATACGAGTAAATCTCATTATTTCATTATTATTACGAAAAAGTAAATCCAACCGTGAATTAAAAAAAAATATTTTTTTCCATTGTTTGTAAATCCCTCCTGTATATTCGTGAGGTGTGCAATAAAGAGTATTTGTATTAAAACATCCTCATTTTTTACAAATGTTATGATAACTGGTGCCGTGTAAAATTAGATAAGATAGAGTGACTTAATTGATATTTCTGTTGAAATCGGTCCGATTAGCCAGTAACGGTCGTATCAGTTCTTAACAGTGGGTTTTTCGGGGAATAAAGAAAATACATTTTTTTATATTGATACCAAACGATCCGATTTCTTATGACTAAGCAATATTTATATCGACGGCAAAAAGTGGAAATAAATAATATATAAAATCAATGTTACAGGAGAATTTAATACGTCACCTTGAAAATGAACAATAACGAGACAAAGGGACACCCAAAATAAAGGTCAGAAGCTTCTATCTGTGGTATGCCATGTTCCCGATCTGTACCTACACCAGTTGTTTACCATGTCCCATATCCGTATCCAAAGTGCAATTAAGTATGTTTCAGTAAACTTCAAATATTGTATCTTACAAATAAGGTTTGAATGACACTTATACGCATCTGAATGGATAGAAGATACCATAAACATCATTTACTATTTTATTTTTGCTTTATCAACATGCCATCAACATTGACATAAAATACCGGCAGACGTGGGATACAAATATCAGAGATTGGTTGGCACATTAAAGGTGTACGTACGGATACGGGACAAGGCATACGACGGGTGCATGAAATATATATGGCATACAAAGGGCAATATGATAGTAAACCTCGTGATGTCATAGGTAGCCACCGATTTCAGCACATTTTTATCTTGACGTAAAATGATACCTACTACGAGGTGTCGCCCTAACTATAAGGTAAGGGATTACTACACACACATTTTTTAGTAGACGGCAAGACTGACCATCTCTATACAATAAGCCGTTCCCCGATATGTACCACGCCATCTATGTATAAGAATTATTTTTTACAATTATTCAACTTTGCAAGCGTGACACAGTATTTAAATGTTACGATTTATTTATTATTAGCTATTTGCGGACTAATTGTTACTATAATATGTTTCTTTATTCAATTATAACATCGTTAAATGTTTAGTTTTAAAGCGCCATCTAGTTTTTGCCACAATAACTCCTTGCGATCGCTACACGATCCAAAGTATGGCAACTGACAGTTCTCTTGTTTTAATGGTCCTTGGTCAACAGCGTCCTTTACATTTAAGTAATCCCATCTAGCGGCAAGCGCCAGTACTATTAGTGCCGTGTGTAACTAAGTATAGCTTTCTGAGACGTCGTTAGATAACGCCATCTTGTGACGTATAAGTAAACTAAAGTAAAGTTTGACTAGGTCAACTTCGATCGAAGATGTGTGCGTTAAGATGGCGCCACCATGCAACAGTTAGAATATTTTAAGGATGGAGTATAGAATAAGGAGGCCAATCTCATATAGGAAAACGGATATGAAAGAAAAGTGCCCAGCGGAAAGCAGCAGCTATGGGCAAAGGCCGCGAAAGCCTTCGTTTCCATAACAACCGGCCGTGCGCCCCGCTAAATCCAGCGGTTTCCCGTGATCTGCCGTCATCGTAACACCTCGTTGGGGCCCCTCCACGCTGCGTTGTCCTGTACGCGGTCGCTACTCGAGAACCCTTCTGCCCAAGCGACCATCAGTTCTACGATGTTAAGTGTACATATATAATATTCACCGACATAGCAAACAGAGTAAGCAAACTGAACTGGTAATGGGCAGGACATAGTTCGAAGGACCAATGGCCGTTAGGTTGGTTCTCGAGTGGAGACCGCGTGCCGGTGAGCGCAGCGTGGGTAGGCCACCCGCGATGTGGTCGGCCGATCTGGGTCGCGAGGATGCGCTGGATGCGGGTCACCTCTATCCGGCCGATGTGGAATATATTGAGGAGGCCTGTGTCCAGCAGTGGACGTCCTATGGCTGAAATGATGATATCTAATATTAGTGAGTATTGAGCACTGACCTTCGTTCATCGCCATGTCCATGAGCTGCAGATCCTCATCATTGAGGATGGATTGCAAGAACCCGTCCGACGCAGGAGGAGGCGGCATCTCGCCGCTCGTATTCTGCAGAACAACAAAGATAATAAGCTTGATGTCAACTGTTTCATACTTTTCTTTCTTCTTTTATATTTTTATATTAAGTTTTTTATTTTATGTCATGGCTCTATTGTACTGTTTCTATTGTTGGTGTGCAATAAAGAATTGTTATTGTTGTTGTTGGTGTGCAATAAAGAATTGTTGTTGTTGTTGGTGTGCAATAAAAAATGTTGTTGTTGTTGTTGGTGTGCAATAAAGAATTGTTGTTGTTGTTGTTGGTGTGCAATAAATAATTGTTGTTGTTGTTGTTATTTACTAGAAGGCGCCCGCAACTTCGTTCGCGGAGGAGAAAAAGTCACAACCCCTCTTTTTTTCTTTAGCGTAGTCTGGTAAAAAGTATCCTATAACCATCTGGAGATACCCAGCTACCCGTGTATCAAAAATAATTGAAATCAGTTTAGCCGATTTTGCGTGATGAAGCCACGACACATACAAACATACATAAAATATAAAAAAATATATTTTTCGTATAAGTGACCTCCAAATGGTCCGTAACAATCAATTTTTTGAAAATATCTTCAATGTACAGACATTTCATTTTTACAACTTTATAATAGTATAGATATATACATAGAAAACATCCAAGACTCAGGTACAAATATTTATGCTCATCACACAAATACTTTCCCTTACCGGGATTTGAACCCAGGGCCTTCAGCTTCCCAGGCAACGTTACTCCCACTGAGCCAAACTGGTCGTCAAGATAGATAATGGTAGGTATCGATACATGTATTTACCTGATAGTAGATATTGTCATGTTGCGGGTGATGCACCTCGGCCTTGTAAGCGCCCTCTAGCGGAGGCGCCGCGCTGCCTGTAATCCAAATTATATATTACACAACATTTAGTCACAAAAACAGGTTGAAATGGCAAATATAAAAAAAATATCAAACTGGTTCTATTTCTCGTATTTAGACTTTGTCCTTTTGTAATGGGACAGAAGATATTAGGGACAATCTTACACAAATCGACCTAGTCCCAAACTAAACAAAGCTTGTACTATGGGTACTAGGCGACGATATCCATACTAATATTATAAATGACAAAGTGTGTCTGTCTGTCTGTCTGTCTATCTGTTACCTCTTCACGTTTAAACCGCTTAACCGATTTGGATGAAATTTGGTACGGAGATAGTTTGAGTCCCGGGGAAGGACATAGGCTACATTTTATCCCGGAAAAATACACTTATCCGCGATAAGCGAATTTAAGGCGGACGATGTCGCGGGCAGAAGCTTGTACATAATATATAGATAAATTATAAAATGAAATACATAGAAAACATCCAGACCCAGGAACAAACATTCGTGCTCATCACACAAACACTTGCCCTGGCCGGGATCCGAACTCGGGACCGTCACATTCGTAAGCCGCTGTACAACCAACTAAGCCAGACATGTCGTCATATAAATTTAGATCAGATTAAACAGATTCACGCGTATGAGTATGCGAAGAACGTTAAAATTTGACTGCAAGATTCCACCAGAACAAGCATACATTGCAAGTTAAATAAAATCTTGTGATTAAATAGGCCCCTAACCTGTAACGCCCCTCTTTTCGCATCGGGGGCTAAAAATGTAAACAGGGGTCTCACCATAGGCATCCGGGTGCTTGTCAGGAATAGGGGCGATGGGTCCGTGATGGTAGTTATGTGGGTAGCCGCCAGCCGCTCCATGCGCGTGAGCACTGAAAACATACATAAATAATAAATAAATAAATAAATAAATTTTACGTGACAATTTTTCACACACATCGAACTTGTCCCACGGTAAATAATGACATGAAAATAAAAATTGTTTATTTCAGAAAAAGCTCGATACATCCCTTCAGACTTTGTTTTTTTTATATTATTATTTAACTATTAAACGAAGTAATGGCTACAAGACACCATGCTCCAAATTTCATCTATATACATCTTGTAGTTTTCGAGATTATGCCACATAAGGGGAACCCATAAATCCCTTTACCCTAATATACTTCTAAATAATAAGTTCCTGTTAAAAAAATGTGACAAACTTTATTGCCGACTGTACTTTACATTAAACATCTATCAACTACTCACCGAGACGATTCTAAAGAGTCCAAATGCGGTAGTACGTTATTCTATTAGAGTTCCTGTGACGACCTTCTGGCACCGTCATCAGATCAGTGATAGTGTCATACTATTGTATTGTCACCTAACTTACTGTGCAAAATTTTAGCTCAATCGGAACCCGTGTACTGGTACTGACCTGATGTTGTGGTGGTGGGGATGCTGGTAGTGCTGGTACTGCTCTGGAGGCGGCGGTATGGTCAGCAACGAGGCCAGGTCCTGCCAGCGCTGTTCCACCGACATCGTCCGCATCAGCGACTGTAACCATGGAGACCGTTAATCTTTACGGGTATATGATACGGGGATACTGGTGGGTGAGTTCATGTCGAGACTGACTGTACAGTCGCGGAATGAAAAGGTTGACCAGTTTTCGCGTCATTTACGCGTTGCAAGTACATGTTACAAGTACATGTTACCTTTTTAACATACGAGAGTGAAGCATTGCAAATTATGTTTGACAAAAAAGTTAAATTTTTCTTAAGCGAACTTTCCTTGAGTATTAATAGTTGAACTAAAACCTTTTATTACATTGATCTTGCCATTACGCTTTGCCAAGTTTGATAAGTGTAATGATTACATCCTCTTCGCTTATAATGATTCAAACTATTAAATGTGAATAACAGCTCTTGTCAATGTCATCATTTATATTTCCTGTATTCGTGTTAATATTTTACAATGCCGAGAAATTTAAATATTCTAGAAAGAGCTCCCAAAACCAAAGTTCGAATATGTGCGGTCCTTTTTTCTCCTTCCTAAAATGACTGGAGAATGAAAAAGATAAATAGTTTAATTTTAATTCGGCTTTCCAAAAAGCAAAGAGGTCAATTCTTAAAGTTCACTATGCGGGCCATGTAGTGAAATAACATGCATTATGACGGAATGTGTCATATCTAACTCGGTTGATAAAGCAGTTACTGAAAACTTATACTGAGCAAGCAAAGACTGATCTTAAGGTGGTCAACCTTTTCATTCCGTGACTGTACAACGTTAAAGTTTAACCCTTTACCTGAAAATATATATATACACATTAGAACATGTTTTGGTATCCCTTTTTTCGTTAACAATTTATAGCCTTTATTTTCGTTGTGCATATTAACTTGTTGGTTTGTCTATCTGCGTTAATGTTTATTCTTCTCTCATTTGCTCTAAGGTTAACTGGAAGAGATTCCTTAAAGAGATAAGTTCGCTTTTGTACACATTTTTTACTTTGCCGTCTTTGTTGTATTGTTTTTATGTATAAAACCAAACGTTTTTTTTACGAAATTGTTTCATAACGCAACTGTTTCTTTTCCCAAGTCCCGCTTCTCCGTAACTGATTTTTGCCGCAATTTTTTTTAATCCTTGTATAAAACGCAGTTGAGTGGATTATTTTTATAAACGTTCTATTCTCAGAGAGACATTTCATTGGCGAAATAAAACAGTCTAGAAAATATAATCAAGCCGATAAGTTAACCTAAAAAACTTAAAAAGCTCTACAGTAATAGGCTTGTGTCCTAAAAAATATTAATTAGTCTGTCAGTTAGATTATCAGAAAATATTGGACACGTATTTTTTCTTTTGTCTATTAAACAAAAAATGATGAAGATATAGCCCGTTAAAGTTCCCC
The DNA here is from genome assembly GCA_905404275.2 of Hedya salicella. Taxonomy (NCBI): domain Eukaryota; kingdom Metazoa; phylum Arthropoda; class Insecta; order Lepidoptera; family Tortricidae; genus Hedya; species Hedya salicella. Next base: position 4,330,939 of record FR990120.1, read on the forward strand.
GTGACGTGATCCGCCCCCACTCACAAAATTTGACGCGCTTTATCTTTGTCTTTTTTTATTTGATTAACAAAAGAAAAAATACGTGTTCAATATTTTTGATTACCTAACCGGACGGACTAATAATAATAATTCTTTATTTCAGAAAATACAATCCATATTAATTGTTAGTAAAAAATAGAAAATAAAAACAGAAAATAATTAGAATAATATATTTTTTTACCCAGGATTACTACCCTATTGTGTTGGCAACACGTTAAACGGGGTGAAAGAGAAGTCAGTGATAGAAGAGACAAAAATACCAGTTTCAATATCTCCTGAGCTTCAACTTTGTTGCAACATATAATTGGCATATAAAATATAGTATATTTTATGGCAACGCAATAACTTGTATAGCGGTGAAAGTTGAACTACTGACAAATTAATTTTCCCAAGGGAAAAAGGGGTGCGACCGCATCATTATTCTGCTTTTCTTTCGGGGTTTGTTTTAGTCTATGAGTTTTTCCGTCAACTCTGCTTTCCAAGGGGAGGGGCTCGTCCAGAAATCATGTGATCATATTAAGCCTACTTTTGGCCCCTCATTACTCCACCATTTTCTTTTAATTCCAAAAACTGAATCGGTAAAAAAAACATAATTTTATCGAACCTGCGACCTGTTGAAGAGAACAGCAGCAACATACGAAGGCATTTATGTCCAAGCTGAAATGGATCCGCTTCGCTGGTCACGGTCGCTCCGTCAATGTCAATAGGGAATATACATTAACTTTTATTTTTGCTTTATTAAAAGCTCATGCATGTAACAAACAGTAGACAAAAATATTTTTTCGAATAGCTGTAAAAATAACTAAGACATAAGCCATCAAACATTTAATTCTATCTCTTTCTTGCAAAACAGAATTTAATATGGAGTTTATATGGCCGGAGTGCACTGTGACGCAACAGTGCATATCGGACCTCTCTGTCTTATTACTAGTTTAAAATTCCTATATTGTGCGTATTTCTTGGCCGATTTTAATTTTAATTAGTTTTTACGGTATTTTGATATTTAATTAAGAAAGCGATAAAAAAAATTCAAGCAATAGGGTACATTATTATGTAATACCTAGTGTTTCTTTGAGTAGTAAGTTTCATTCAGCGTTTTTTTTTAACAAACGCTTGTAACTTGTATTACAAGCGGAAATCTCTTTCCAACAATATGTATTTAAAAAAGACAATATAAACACTGGTATACTGAAACTCGTAATAGTTTCTGTGTGGTTTACTTACGTCAGAAGTACCTCATGACATTTATTTCTATTGTGACTATTTTCATATGTCAATTAATACTCTCTTTGAAATATAAGTATGGTGTTAGTGTCACTAACTTAAAAATCTCTAGAAAAGTATTCTAAAACAGTAAACCAAAATATTTTTTAAGTAGCAGTGATATTTCACGTATCACTACAACATATAGAACGTGTTACGGTAGTAAAAATCGAAAACCGACCGTTATCCGCCATCTTGTGCGTCCGCCATTTTGTTTGTTTAATTAATATTGACTCGGAAGCGTGTGCCAATGTTGGTTTACAATTTTCGCGGCAAATATTCGAAAGCAACTGTTGGTCTCGATTTATTGACCGTAGAGAATGAGCATTGCCGATGCTGTGAAAAAAATCGAAGTTTGTTTATTTGCACCTGTAATCAATCCTATATTTAGTTATTCCGGCAGCATTGTCCGGGTGGCAAATAAAACTTAGATTTATCGGGAACAGTGCTTTATTTTAGGATAAAATAGTTTTTATCACTTTCCGAACCTTATTCTACCTTCAAAATCAAAATCACGTTAGTTTGTAGCTTCGTTGTCGCGTTACAGCAGAATAAAACTACAAACACAGTTTTGTATTTTAGGGTAGGCTGCGAAAGTCTATTTTTTGGTTTGTCGATGTTGCCTTCTTTCACGCAACAACAGAATAACAAATTGGCATGATTAATTTATAAACCGGAACTGAGGCAGACCGAAAAGGAGATGGTGGGAATATTTAGACTCATTTTGCAAGGGTTGGCCGGAGCATGCGCTCAATAGAGATGAATGGCGGAAAAGAGGGTAGGTTTTTCCCGGCAATGCGACACTTCAATACTGCCCTGCTAAGCGCTAAAGAGGTATCTCAAAAATATATATAAATATTGTTTTTTATGGCTAATAAAGTACCCATCCTATGTACTAAACCAAATGGTGGAATCTTATTGAAACATAAAATTATCTTTACAAATGTTTTTCCTCGCTAAATTTCATTTGAGACTATATTTACACAACCTCAATTATCTCGAAACTCTTTTTCACTGAAATACCGTTTTGCGATTATCGCGGCAGAATTGCAGAAATTGTCTCCTTTCTAAATACCACATAATGCAATAAATGATATGACTAATGCTATCCCTGAAAAGTGGTTCTTAAATCATTTGTAAGTTTTCTTTATAATCAGTTAGTAATGCTTTTTTTCAGGGGTGCAGTGCTATTAAAATCGAAAAAAGTAACGCTTAAAAGAGAATATAGAAAATAGCGGACCTTGTCTTGAAGTCAGTTTTTTTTTACAGCTGAAAAAGCTCCTATTCTGTTCGCGTGCCAGCAAGTAAACACTGGCGGCGACAGTAGAGCAAACACCACAGATAGTAGCTGTTTACAGAGCCCGCTACAAGTGCACTGCACATAGAGTTTCACTCGGACTCTTTTGGTTTTAGAGATCTTTTTAGTGCGCGCACGCACGTCCCAAGAAATATAACATGTATTAATAAATGTCAACATATGAAAGCGTTCGTATTCAATTAAAATAAGTACTGCACACATTCTTTTTCATTTCGTATTTAATCTCATCTTTGAATAGGGTAGTTTCCTGGGTAAAAATAATATTGCTTCTCTTTATATGAACCACAAGTTTATTGGGATTCTGTGTTTTTAATGCGGGAAAATTAACACCACATTACTATCTATTGTGATATAGATACAAATCAAAGCGCAAAGAAAAATACGATTGATCTCGCACGTGGTCACACCAGGACTCGAACCCGGTACTTCCTGATTACGCGTCAGGTGTGTTTCCCTTTCAGTGAACAGTGCTCGCTAGTGAAAGGGAAACACACCTGACGCGTAATCAGGAAGTACCGGGTTCGAGTCCTGGTGTGACCACGTGTGAGAGCTATCGTATTTTTCTTTGTGATTTGATTTGTATCTATATCACAATAAAAATAATATTATTTTAATAAGTCCGACAGATAGATTATCAAAAAATATTGGACACGTATTTTTTCTTTTTTCAATCGAACAAAAAAAGACAAAGATAAAGCGCGTCAAAGTTTGGGAGTGGGGGCGCATGACGTCACACAGTGCAAAAAAGGGTCGCACGGCGTGACGTCACAGAGAACTTTAACGGGCTTATCTTCATCATTTTTTGTCTAATTGACCAAAGAAAAATTATATTTTTTCATTATTTTTTCGCCTATTGTTATTTTCATAACAATCATATCTAAATGAATTTTAATATTTGACGCAGATTTGCGTATATGAGTTTGTATATTATCTATACTATTATAAAAATGTAAAAATGAAATGTCTGTACATTCAAACGGACTATTTAAGGGGGTTAAATATTTATATTTTTATTTTTTATAAGTTTCTAAGTGTCGCTGTGGTTTCATCACGCCAAAATAGCTAAGCGGATTTCAACTATATTTGGCGAAGTTGCGGGCACCTTATAGAAAAAATGAAATTATATTGAAGACATTTTGAAAATAATATTGTATCGGACAATTTTTACAACTTTATAATAGTATAGAAGCACCACAGATACACAAACTACCTAATTTTAATTTAGAAGTGTTTTCGTTGGAACCCTTCAGATAAAAAAAACACACCTCTACACATTTCTCAATGAAGTGTTGACAGGTGCGTCATTCCGTTTGGAAAAGCAATGTAAGGCATTTTTCGTGTATATGTTAATGAGGCTTTTAATTATTTGTACACACGGTTGACACGCTTCTTACAATGTTTAAAATGATGGAAATATGTATTTACCGATCGGTTGGTATGGTGGTACTGGGCCAGTGCCTTAAGGTGCGTCCACACTTGTATCATTTGCTCGTATCCGATCACCGTGCCGTAGCATGACTGCGTATCGCGCTGCTTGGACGCTTACTGTCGGCGCGCCGATAATGCCGCACTCTTCCGATACAAGTGTGTGATACGCGTAGCAAATGGATTTCGAGTGATCGGATCGGCGCAACGTCCAAACGCGTGATCGTGACACGCGATCATGCTACGCGACGATGATCTGATACGGGCAAATGATACAAATGTGGACGCACCTTTATAGGATCCCTCATTATCGTTTATTTCCAAAAAAAACACCTGCGGTATAGAAAAAAAATTGTGCTTTTTTCCTCCGTGGACAAAGTGATACCGTGTAGTTTTACGAGTAAATAAGTTATTTTAGTTAATTCATGTTTAATGATCAATTAAATCTGATCTCGTTACATGTGAAAATCATACTTATTTCAAAAATTCAAAATTCAAAAAAGTTTATTTGGTTTCTCATTGTTTTTGTTAGTAATAAGGTTGGAACCTTCCATTAAGCAACATATACTTGTATCGGAAAGTTCCGCTCTTCCTTTACTCGGTGGTTAGCAAAAACGACCAATTTATTTGAATAATTAAACACACCTTTATATGTGTTGTTTCTGTTCTCAAACCCACAACCTGAACCTAGGTAGCCAGTACTACTGCAGGTGTGTTTAATTATTCATATAAGCATGATTTTCACATGTAACGAGATCAGACTTAATGGATCATAAACATGAAGTAACTAATTTAACACTAGACGGTGTCACTTTGTCAACGGAGGAGAAAAGCATAACAATTTTTTCTATACCATTGATGGTTTTTTTTGGAAATAAACGGTAATTAGGGATCCTATAAGGGGTTCCGTTTTTCTGTTTCAGATACGGAGCCTTAAAAAGAACCTATGCGCCACGAACGAAGGTGTGTAGGCTATACTATTGTAAAATTGAAAAAATTAAGTGTCTGTAAACTGATTGTACTATTTTAAGGTGAAAGAATTAATGTTTTTTTTATTGTGTTTTAGTATATTAATGACACGTTTGGCTCAGCTTCTTGCATAACGGCCTACGAAGCTGGCGGCCCGGGTTCGAATTCCGGTCAGGCCAAGTGTTTGTGTGATGAGCACGTGTATTTGTTCCTGGGTCTTGGATGGTTTCTATGTATTTAAGTAAGTATTATAATTTATCTGTATATTATGTATATCGTCGCCTAGTACCCATAGTACAAGCTTTGCTTAGTTTGGAACTAGATCGACTTGTATAAGATTGTCCCTAATATTTATTTAATATTTATGAATGTGTCTTTGCGATTGCATCACGTAAATAAAACCAATTATTTTTAGCATAAAAATGGCTGGACATCCGAAGATGGATAAATAATAAATTTTACCCGACTATGCTGAAACATAAAAAGGTTATGACTTTTTTCTACTCCATGAACGAAGTAGCGGGCACCAACTAGCATGTTAATAAAAGTGTCCCATAATGTATTCCTGACGTAGTGACTTTATTAGTTGGTGGGGTTTATGATTGTGTGAATTGATCGAAACTAGAAAGCATTCATTAAGCGAACTGTATCGACTATCTAAGGCGTGTTAAATATTTGTTTAATGAACTAAATCGCGCAGAATTTGAGGCATTTTTCGAATTCCGTAAAAGCTTATAAATCGTGGTTTTTATCTAGAGATCTAAATCAGAGTTTTAACTGTGGCTGTGGATGTCACCAACATTTGACGACCTGTTTGTCTCAGCGGGAGTAACGTTGCCTGCGAAGCTGAAGGCCCTGGGTTCAAATCCCGGTAAGAGCAAATATTTGTGTGATGAGCATAAATATTTGTTTCTGAGTCTTGGATGTTTTCTATGCATATAAGTAAATATATCTATTAATCTATCGTCGTCTAGTACCCATAACACAAGCCTTGTTGAGCTTACCGTGGGACTAGTTCGATTTGTGTAAAATCGTCCTGTAATTTTTATGATATCCCGTGATTCCCGCATTCGAGATTATGATATACAGTCCAAATAAAATAATGGTTTAAAAAACACTAGAAAAACACGCTTTACAAGACTTTTCTAACAAATCCAAACACAGCTATGATACGATGTTCCATCGTGAAGTTCCAGTTCATATGTTCCGGGTCCATCATCAGATCAGTTCGACAGTACCATATTATTGTATAGTCATTAGAACTACATACAGCTGCCAATTTTCATGACGCCACGATACTTGGAAGATGGTTAAATTTGTTACCTTAGATTCCTTTACATAGTTAGTTACATACAGGTCGACCTAATAAAAGCGGGTTAAAAATCATATGCGTTTAAATTCGGTAGCAGTCATCTTATTTTTTTGCACTAATTGAACCACTAAAATGAATATCTCCAAAGTAACAGTGAATATTTTCAACTAACCATTACTGTTAAGTAAATACTTATATAGATGTGATGAAATGAATGCCAATACTAAATATACATACTATACTAACATTACGAGTAAGCATTAGTGTCGCTTATCAAGATCTTACACTCAGATGTATAATGTCAAACATTTTATTAATTTAATACGTAATAATAATAATAATAATGACGACTGGTTTACTGATGAAACGTTGCCTGTGAAACTGAAAGTCCTGGGTTCAAATCCCGGTAAGGGTAAATATTTATATTTGTTCCTGTGTCTTGGATCTTTTCTATGTATAACTGCGTTCGCGGAGGAGAGAAAGACATAACCCCTTTTTTTCTTTAGCGTAATAGGGGTAAAAGTATCTTATAATCATTTAAGGAACTCAGCTACCCGTGTACCAAAAATTGTTGAAATTCGGCACTTTCTAATTTACAAAAGTAGTCCAGCCAGACCTTGACTTAAAGCTTTTTATGTTACCCATACTATTATAAATTTGCAAAAATAAAATGTTAGTATGTGTCGTTGTGGCTTCATCACGCTAAATAGGCAAAACGGATTTAACTATTTTTGGTACACGGATAGCTGGGTATCTCTAGATGGTTATAGGATACTTTTTACCCGACTATGCTAAAGAAAAAAAGAGGGGTTATGACTTTTTCTTCTCCGCGAACGAAGTTGCGGGCGCCTACTAGTTTCACAATAACTTTAGATTTTTTTTTATTTACTCTATCTTGTATGTGTCGTTATGGTTCATCACGCAAAATCGACTAAACGGATTTCAACTATTTCCAGTATACGGGTATCAGCAGATGGTTATAGAATACTTTTTGCCCGTATACGCTGAAGAAAAAAAAGAGGGTTATGATTTTTTCTCCTCCGCTGTCGAAGTTATTGTTGAGTTGCGTAGTCTTCGCTATAAGATCGTTACTGAAACGACCATCGGAACATTTATACTTTTATTAAAATATCCCATTGTTTCTCCCTATTGTGAACATTTTTTTTAAACGTCCACCGACTTCCGGTGTCAAAGGAATCCTAACCATAGACCACGCCGACCTTGCGTCGTCTCAAGGCGGCGGAATTATACATGTGGCAAATTATACCGGCTCGTACGTTATTTACTACACGCGATACGGGTTTAATTGAACATGGCAAGACACGTGGCCGCCATTTTGTTCTTTTTATTTTTTTTAAATATCCAATTTCACCATTCTATTACTCTTTAAGCGATAATTAACAGTGGATTACGGGCCTGGGCATACCACGTGGAGCCTAAAAAAACACGTATCAAGCCAAATTATGGTTCGGCGCGGTATCGCGTAAATTTACGACGAGGAGCAGTGCCATTCTAAAGGTGATTTCCACCGGCGAGGCGAGGCGAGACGAGGAGCGACGAGAATTTAAATGGCACCGGCCCATATCGACTAAAAATTGTTATCGCGAGCACGCGCGAGCTCGCGATGCCTATTAATGCCAAGCGCGAGATCGCGCGAGCTCCCGAGTGATATTTATGGCCAGTCTCTGTTGCAGAGTTGAGACTTTTTTCATAGGAATATGGTTCATTATTACACCAACAAATATTTCAATTCTCGTCTAGCACATCCTTGCCAATCCGAACCATTTCCACCGAAAATGCGCTAGGAGAGAATTGCAGTAATGAACATCGCGAACTCGTGATTGTTATTAATGGCCAGACTCTGTTGCAGAGTTCGGTCTATTTTCGTAGAAATATGGTTCATTATTACACCAACAAATGTTTAAATTCTCGTCTCGCGCATCCTCGCCAATCCGTACTTATACCACTGAAGATGCTCTTAGAGTGAATTAAAGTTTTGCCATACAAATTTCAATTCCCGTCTCGCCTCGTCTCGCCTCGCCTCGCCGGTGGAAAAGCACCTTAAGGCGCTGCCGAGCCGTTTCGTGTTATCGCATGCTTATGAGACATTGCTACGCCGTGTATTTCGGCTGCCTATCCACTGGAACAAGAAAACTGAAACTACGGAAGGTGATTGGTTAGTTTCGCACATATCCGCTCCGTTGGATAGGCAGCCTTACGTGACACGGCACCGTACGCGTTTGCGCAATACGGCAGGTTTACGTGCGACCGAATACTCGGTCTCTGCTAATCTCGGCGAAGAATCATGCCGAGAATGTAGTCGGCTCTCGGTCAAAAAGGGCCGAGACTATGCAACATGCAACGACTTAAGATTGAATTTGAATTTGCCACACGCACGATTATATGTGGCCCGTTGGCCGTTGTGACGTTTGGAAATTTCGATTAGTTATGTATGTCACATTCTAAGCCAATCATAAGGTTTTTGGCGCAATTTGCAAATAATGCTACTTTATTTATATGAAGAGTGTCTTCAGAATTTCAACGAGCCATAACAATTAAAAAAATACTTTTTCTGTGGCATAACATAGAACTTTTCAAATCTGATTAAAACTCATATTTTCTCGAAATCCGCGATATTGAAAAAAAAAAATATTCGTTATGTTTTTGAAGTGCTGTATTTGAAAGCTATTATATTTTTTTGATATATTTTCTTTGTTTCATGATGCATTGGTACTTTTTAAATCATATAACTGCAGTAGGTTGAATATTTTGTCATGCAGCGTCATTTTTTTTTATTTGGCTTATGTAAGTTAGGTGACAATGAAATAATGATCTTTATTCTGTAGGTAGGCCGCAAGGGCATTTTTACAAGTCTGACTCTACGGCATTTCCCAAGAGGAGACCACTTTTGAGAAGAAAGCCGAAACAAACTCAACAGTCAGTATTTTTTTCTAAATAACTCTTATATCAATTACAATATTTGTACTTAGCCTATCCTAAATATATGTTTTAAGTATAAACTCAATGCGTAGTTCTCCAAGAAAACATATCAAAACTTATAAAAGTAAAAAAATAATAGAAGATAAAAAGCAAAATACGTTGTTTTATTTAAAACAACTTACGTTCGTTTAATAATATGCTACTTTATAAGAACCGTGTCCCGGTAAAAGTAAATTATTTGGTTTCTATTTTGGGCCATGCATTTTTGCCTGTTAAATTGTCCTCTACCCTATTGTATGCCTTGCCATTAGTGACTTTTTTAAGTAGTTTTTGAGAGCAATACAATATTATGACACCATTGAGCTGATCTGATGATGGAGGCGGACGGTGGTAACGCAATCCCCCACGGGCTGTTTAGAATCGTCTCGGTGCATAGATCATTCAACCACTGCAGATATCATACGAATACATTCTCCTCTGCCAAAGTAATCGCGAAATCCCCGGTAAGTTAATACGGTAAATTGTCAGTGTGTAAGTGTTTTTTCATTTTTAGACGATTTATTTTATTCTGTGCGTTTGTAGAAATAGGAATACCTATTTCCGTAGAGGTGCGTCCACATTTGTATCATTTGCCCGTATCAGATCATCGTCGCGTGGCATGATCGCGTGTCACGATCAAGCGTTTGGACGTTGCGCCGATCCGATCGCTCGAAATCCATTTGCTACGCGTATCACACACTTATATCGGAAGAATGCGGCATGATCGCCGCGCCGACAGTGAGCGTCCAAGCAGCGCGATACGCAGTCACGGCACGGTGATCGGATACGAGCAAATGATACAAGTGTGGACGCACCTTAGTACGCTGTACGTGTTTACCTCAACCCGCTCTAAAAATGCATGAAAATTTTGTTCGACAAAGACACGGCTTGTAATCTCCATTAATTAAATGCTCTAAATCTAGATGAGTAGATGAAAAATGTTTAAAGAAAAAGTACAGTCGGCAATAAAAACTTGCCTCATAAAATGCTATTTTTGACAGAAACTTATTGAAATTCGAATTGTACGCGAGGTCGCGCACAAAAGCTAGTAAACATTAAGTAATTTAAATTTACACGAACTTCACTCATTATCACAACACCACAAACAGGGCTTAATCGCCTATAAATATGATTTATTTAATTACCTTTCGTTGATAATTCGTCGACGTTTCGTACGTCGCGTTACGTCCATGGTCTCGAAGGAAAGGTACTTAATTAAATAAATCATATTTATACGCGATTAAGCCCCGTTTTATTGTGTTGTGATAAAAAGCTAGTAATTTGATAATGGGCCCTAAATACTCAGTATTTAGGTAAATAAATACTTATTAGTGCCCCTTGGGCTGCGCAGGTCACCTCAAGGTCCCGGGTTCGGTGTCGACGGTAGCAATTTGACTACAATAGCTGTCAAATTGTTAATAATTATACAGAATTCGACGTTTTTTGTAGTCCTGGGAACTTTAAATTGGTTTATTATTCGCTTCTGTTTGATTGTTTGTTGGTATGAGTAATTGGTTTGGTTAATGTTATAGATACAAGATTTAAAGTGCCAAATATTACACGAGTATCACATACGAGGGCACATAGTTCAAAACACCAATGGCCGTTGGGGCAGAAAGGTTCTCGAGTGGAGACTGTGTACCGGCAAGCGAAGCGCGGGAAGGCCATCCGCAAGGTGGTCGGACGACCTGGTTAGTGTTGCGGGTCGCCTCAGGAAGTCTATTGAGGAGGCCTGTGTCCAGCAGTGGACGTCCTATGGCTGAAATGATGATGATGATGATATCATTGTCGTACCTACACCTCTGCGTAGGACTTAGGATGTTTTGCTGTTGGATGCTGACTAACACATCTAAAATTTGTTGATCGATTTGCGAAACTAATTGTTATTTTTTTTATTACACTTACGATATATTTAATTTGGGTTAACATGGCTACCTAAAATATGTGTACTTAGACATTAAAGCCATTTAACAATAAACATCCAGTTGTAGGTTTTATTTATAAGGTCTATCGCTGATCATTAAAAAAAACTTTTTAATATTGAAATAAAACAATTTGACGGATTATATCGCGTATATTATCTCATTTTAGTTCCCGACGTTTCGGAAGCTTTTCAGCTTTCCATGGTCACGGGTGGACACTTTAACTTTTTAATACGTGAAATAAGTCAATAAATAAATTAGAGTCTATAAATATTTTTAGCCGGTACCTTTTAGTTTTAATAACATTAACATGTATTTTTTGAAAGTACCTATTTTACACAAAATGTACTAGTTTTTAATTTATAAGAATTATTAAAATATAACTGATAATTTTAATAATAGTATTACAATAAAGAGTCTAGTCTAGATCAATAGTAGAGTCTATTGCACTAATATGGTATTATTATTACTATCATAGATAAAACTTGTATGAAAATGATATTATTACCTAAGTACCTACATTACAAAAACTTATACGTTTTTGCCTGGAAACCCCAACTAAAGTCACGGGAAATCCATAGTAGGTACGTTTAAAAAACAATCAAAAGTTTCAGCAAAAACTATTGCAAAAAACAGCACGCAACTCACCTGATACTCGTGTATATCCATTATTATATCGTTAAAATAAAAACTAACAAAAAACTAATACTAACACAAAAATATTGCACTAAATCAGACTGTCCACAAAAGTGGTAATATTGCACAAATTATATCAGGTACGTAAAGACGTAAATAAAAACGAAAGTCACATTTTCTAAATTAAAAAAAAATCACGTCCACTTTTCCAAATGAAACAATAAAGCATTCATATTTCCCGCGCATCGTCAATTAAAAATAAAACATTCGCGTTCTTTTTTCGTAATTAAAAAGTTGCCAGCGTCATGTACGTTTTTTCGCGTTCCATATTTGAAAAGCGCGCGGTATGCGCCGCGCGTGGTTGTTCACTGTCCACTAAGGTCTTTACCGTATCTTGGACCGTTTGGGAAAAAAGTTGGTCAAGTGCTCTATGACTCTTTGTATTACGGGTTCTGCATTTAAAAAATGTGATGAGGTTTTTTATGCCACAAATCGAGTTTTTAATAGGATGTAGTTTTTAAATGGTATATTTTACTTTGTGTTAATGTTCTTAGTTTTGAAACTGTTAAACAATTTCTATGATCAGCAAGAAACTAATTAATTATGCAATGAATAACAATCTCTGCCTAAATATATTTCTTATATCTCAGTTTTGTTTAAGTACAATACACAAATGAGTATGAAATGCGTTTCATACTTTATTACGTATAACTAGACTATAGTAATTTGAAAAAACTATACTAGGTATCCTGTTACAAACTCAACATTTATCGGTTTCTATTACATATTATTTAAAGCATGTAATTAATTCGGTCCAAATCTTTTAAACTATTTATTGAAAGCTTCCGTATCAGCGGTACCCTAAAAAAAGCTAATATCTAATACTGACGTGTGAAATCGCCAGAATGGTTGCGAACGTCATTTTCTAACTGTATACATATAAAATGCAAAGTTAACTTTGCCGGTGGTATAATCCCGAACTACCTTTTCTCCAAACTGTTTTCTAGTTTAATGTTACAGATAGCGCCACCGCGAGCCGTATTGTTAAGTTTGTAGATAGTAAGGAGGCTGCACTTTCATCCGATGTCTATGGACGATGTATAAAGTTGGCTATGGTACTACGGAGCGTATTTTGAACGGGGCGTAATTATGTAGTGATGTGGTTTGAGGTGCTTATTCAGTTGCACAAAGGTCAATTAGAACTAATCCATTCGAAATCTGTGGAGACTCTCTAGGTACTTATCTTGATGAATCTAATCTAAGTGTGAAAATTAGATAGTGACAATAGAAGGCACTTAATGAAATAAAATTAGTGAGATCGAACAGCAAAATTACTGGCAATCTTACTCTGAGCAGTCTGAACTAAATATATCAAGTTCAAAAAGTTGCAGGAAATTAAATCTGTACACTTTTGGGATAAATGTTTACATTGGTATTCAAATGTATAACAGCATTCGATTGTATTAGAAAAAAGCCATTCAAGAATACCAAAATTACGTTTCTAGAGGTAATGTTAGAGGACAATGTGACTTCTGACTAATACACAAATTCGTATAGCGTAGTCACACACTCATAAAATATACCGTTGTATATTCGCCGTTCATTCACATCACTATCTGTCAATTCAAATTCGATTTTGGAACACTTGATTGATTGTCCGACCACAGACAACCCAGACTTTTTACAATTATAGTTTTCCAATAACACATGCAAATTTCGGCTTTGAACCTTTGGAACAGGGTCCAAAGCGAAATGATATGAAAACAGCGGCAATGCAAACTTTTTAATGATCAATAATCACTTTTAAATTTATTTGATTGTATCTCATTTAATTATTTTCTATGGAAGCGAAATTACTTGTCACTTGTAATTTAATGACGTGTTTTCTAATCACCGTTTTTGTTTGAAAGAATAGAAAAGAGGAAATGGACCGTAGAAAAAAAATCGGAACAATTTCTCTCACAGAGTGCTTATTTTGCATATATTTTGAAAGGTACTATATGTGGTTTTACTATGTATAAGTTTCGTATGTAAAGGCTTATTTTATGAAAAAAAGACATGATGACAGGGTGTGAAAATCAAAATTGTAATTAGTCCGTCAGAAAGATAATAAATGGACACGTTTTTTATGCATTTTCAAAATAATAAAAATTTACTCAGATAAATCGCATTAAAGTTTAGGAGTGACGTCACGTCATTTTGACTCAAAGTATCGCCTTTATTTTTGGATTCTGTAATATAAAAAATACTTTTACAGTATTTTTAATTGACCACACGAGGGACACATTATTAAAATTTAGTCATCGTAATAAATAAATATCAGGGACATGAACTTACACAAATCGACCTAGTCCCAAACTAAGCAAAACTTGAACTAGGGGTACTAGGCGACGGTATCTATTGTTAGACGAAGAAAATCGCTACATAAGAAATACGGAACAACACTACTTTCATGTACAATATTTTGATGTGTCCCCGCACTAGACACAATTTTGACAGTTGAATGATTCCCCCGCCCGTGGCTTAAAAGATAGAATGTTATTAATTGCAAAAGTGTTCTTGAGAAGTAAAATATAATAACAACTGATTTGTGTTTATTACTATACTATTATAAAGTTATAAAAATTAAAAATCTGTATATTGAAGATATTTGGGCCAATTTTTACTTTATTGTAGTTTTGATTTCGTCAGATTTTGGTGAAAATTGGTACTTACATAGAGTCCATCATTCTGTATACGGAAAACATTATTTCGCGATGTGTCATACAAAAGTTATATAAAAACTTCCTTTGAGTTACGAAATCCGAATACTTTTTTTGTAACTCAATGGAGGTTTTAATTATGTTTTTCGTATACAGAATGATGGACTCTGCGTAAGTACTAATTTTCACCAAAATCTGACGAAATAAAAAAAACTACAAAAAAGTAAAAATTGTCCCAAATAGCTAATAATCAATAAATCGTAACATTTAATAACTGTGTCACGCTTGTAAAATTGAATAATTGTAAAAAGATATTCTTATACATAGATGGCGTTGTACATATTGGGAAAAGGATTTTTGTATGGAGATGGTCAGTCCTTGTGTTTTATGGTCCTTGCTCAGAACGCAGTTACTAAGCAACGGATCAATATGACTTTATGCATTATATAGGCTAAGACAGGTAAAATACAGTTCTCAAAATATAACCTATACTAGGTGCTTCGTGGGCGTAGGTGAATAAGTCATTACCCCTATTTTTTCTTCAGCGTAGTCGGGTAAAAAGTATCCTATGACCATCTGTGGATACCCAGCTACACATGTACCAAAAATAGTTCAAATCGGTTTAGCCGAGTTGGTGTGATGAAGCCACAACGACACATACAAATTACACAAAAATCCAAAGAAAATATATTTCGATTCAGTAATCTCCAAATAGTCCTTTTTTTTTAATTTCTTCAAAGAACAGACATATCATTTTTACAACTTTATAATAGTATGGACTAGCTTATCATTATCACGCGGGGGAAATCGTAGCGATTAAAGGACTTGTCCAAGTAGCATGTTTTAGCGGCCCGTGCGAGTGAAAGCTGGCAAGTAGAGTAACTGCCATAAAGTTTGACCGCTCAAAACGGGATATTTACTACTTGTGACGTTTACTGCCGGCTCGGAGCCGGCGGGTGCGCATCCTGATTGTCACTTTCGTTTTTTAAAGCCTCTTAGAACCCTTTGACAAATACTCGTTAATATTATTTTATTGCTTTCAAAATCAAATCAAAATCAAAATATTCTTTATTTAAGTAGGCCTAGGTACAAGCACTTTCGAATTGTCAGTCTTTGCTGGGAGATATACAATATGATCCAACATTTGTTGCAAGGATTAGGGAAAACCCAGAAAAACCTAATCAGATCATTTAACTTAAGTATAATATTATTGATAAAATCATCATTTTAAAAATTAAAATAATTAATAAGATGAATCCCTAAATGATTCTCAATAAAAAAAGAAAAAAATCTAGAATGTGTCTGGAATAAAATTCTAAATGTCAGGTTATATAAAACGATTAAGCTTTACTGTAACATTGTTTTTGTGGGTATTAATAAATAATATGGGTATTAAAAAGCTCACTATAAATTATTTTATATTTTTAAAGTTCGAATGAGTTAAAATTTCGCGCTCATGTTCGGTTAGTATCATAGATAAAACTATAACTTTATATCGAAGCCAAGGAAGTTGAACTAAAGCACAAGATGAAGGTCGGCCATCTTTAAGAACCGGGCCATCTTGGGCGCAAGTATCTATTACCTTGTATTATATTACTATTATAAAGAGTAAAAATTAAATGAGTGTAAATTGAAAATATTATCAAAAAAAATTATACGGAATATTTGAAGGTAACTGAATCGAATAAAAAATTACGATTTTTTAACTATTTGTATGTATCGTTGAGGCTTCATTGCTACAAAACGGCTAAACGGATTTCCACTATTTTTGGTATATAGTTAGCTGGTCACCCACAAATGATTACATGATACTTTTACTCGACTAAGCTGAAGAAAAAGAGAGGGTTATGATTTTTTTCTCCTCTGAAAAAGAAGTTGCGGAATGAACTCGTCTGTCCGTCTATCTGTTTTGGCATCTGCCTATTCGCTCGTCGACCGTACGTACCCATTAAGATTAAAATTGAAACAAACAAAACTATGTTGTTGGATTGCTGTAGAGGTGTTTGAGTTAATTATTCATCATTTGTCCCCTAAATTCATCTTTAATATAAAATAAGTCAAAATTTGCGTGTTTATAGTATATTGGCGATATTAAAACACATTCCTGCCGACAGGTGTCGCCACGCGTCCTGAAATGCATTAGAACCGCATATTAATAACATTAAATTGTCTTGCCTTAGCTATCGGAAAGAACGCTGGTTTTTATTTCACCCACACCTCAAATCGCCCGGTACAAGAGGAGTAAAAAATAATGAGTGCAGGTACTACGCAAGTCATAACATATAATATTCTAATGCAGAATTTCTCACTTACTTATAAGTAACTAGCTTCTGCGTGCGACTTCGTCCACCTAAAATTCGTTTATCGCGGATAAGGGTATTTTGCCGGGATAAAAAGTAGCCTATGTCCTTCCCCGGGACTCAAACTATCTCCATACTAAATTTCATTAAAATCGGTTCAGCGGTTTAAGCGTGAAGAGGTAACAGACAGACAGACACACTTTCGCATTTATAATACTAAAGTATGGATGGTACATTTGAAGAAATCCCTTACTTTAGTGTTTAATTAAGTACATACAATAAATATAATAGAAAAAAGTGCCAACCAGCAAATAGCTATTAATTATCATTTTAACGCCAGCCCATTACTGTAGTACCTACTTACTTGAAGAATTCCGTTACTAAAACAGTTGTAAAACCTCGGGATTAACCCGTCGAGTTGACAGCGCCATTACGTTAAACGCATGCGCAAAAAGCGCGCATAACGATCCGTGGATCGTAACGATCCATAGATCATGGATCATTTGCGCGCGAGTCGCGTCGCATACCGCAACATTGCTTGATTTATTATAACGTGTAATCAGTGATTTTAGAGCAAATCTGGCTGAATGGGAGACTTTGACGTTCCTGTCCGTCAACATTTTAATTTAGTTAAGGGGGGAGAGGAGCTACGCCGACGCCGACGCTCTAATTTCGTATAGCGCCATCTCGCTCGTGGGTACGAAGTTCGAATTTTAAACTTCTCATCTGTATCTATACTACCATATATATATTCAGATTCAGATTCTTTATTGGTAACTGTATTTCAATTACAAGTCAATTACGTTGTTTATTATATTATATTATATCATTATCATTATCTATACTAATATAAAGTTGTAAAAATTAAATGTCATCAAGAAAATGTTTTCAAAAAAATATTGAAACAGACTAATTATTCGAAATAAAAAAATATATATTGAAAAATTTTTTTCTTTGTATGTATGTGTCGTTGTGGCTTCATCAGTTTCATCACGTCAAAACGGCTAAAAAAATTTCAACTATTTTTAGTACACGAGTAGCTAGCTAGGCATCCTTAGAACAGGATACTTTTTTCCGATTCCGCTAAGGAAAAAAATAAGGTTATGAGTTTTATCTCCTCCCCGAGCAAATTTGCGGCGCCTAAAGGTAATTAAATAAATATCTGGGATCTGGGATAATCTTCACTGAGCGACCTAAGTCCCATGACAATGTGGTACATCCTAAAATTACGGTCAAACTATCAAAATCAATATGTACCAAAAATACAAGTTCAATAAAGTCAAATACTTTAACAGACAAGAATATAATAGGACTTAATGTTAGCATTCTCCGCCAGTCAAACTGACGGTCATACAATTAAATCAATGATTATATGAATTAAGTTTTCAATTAACAATTGTATGTAAGTCAAATAATCGAGTTGAGAAAGTTGGAAATATGAAGAATGTACCGTTTTTACGATGTCACCGGTAAGGTGAAGAGTTAGGTTTTCTTAGAAACGACCCATTTTTATTGATGCTAGTTTTATCGCACGTGACAGCAACACACGGTTAGTTTATATGTATTATGGACACTTTTAAATAATTAGTTTTTGTGTAACGCAAGAGACATACAAGCATTTAATCTATATACTCTTATAATGTTGTAACGTACTATTATAATGAAATGTCTATATACATTAAAAATATAAAAAAAAAATAACTCACTGAATAGTTTTTTTTTTTTTTTACATGTTTATATATCTTCGTCATATCAAAACCGGTAAACAGATTTCAAAATTTTTTCAAAATTCCGTCTTATACTTAGGACTTAGAAAACTGTCTGCAGTGTTAAGGAAACTTTGTGAAAGATTTTTTAAGGAATTAATTATTATATAAACTTTCCGCGAACTATTTCTGGTAAGGTAATGAATGTCGCTAAAGTATAGAAGTCGATTATCAATTCATGTCGCGTATATTAATCTTATTTTAGTTCCCGACAATTAGTAATTTAATATTTCGCCTTTAACACGTTCCCTGTGCGGGGCCCTCAAAGTGGGGCCATGAAGCTTTTTTTCAGGAGTCCGTGCTCACACTATGGGGTCACGTCCCCATACTTAATGTGACAGTTGGACTTGTGAAATTGTCGGACCATTTTGTATGGGTACAGTGAACGAGTTAAGCATTTTTTTTTATTGGCCATTTCCTAAATCCCCGCAACTATGACGTGACCGCAGCATAATAAGTATAATAACACATAATGCCCGTGAATAGATCGTAATTGCGCCCGCGCGGATCCACGGATCTATAGATCATCGATCGATAATAAGGATCGGTGCGGTATGAAAGTAGAAAGGTTTATTTGCTTTTTGTATGGCTCTGCGGTTGTACGTGGTTGTATGGATTTATGCCAACGACAAGCAATGTAGTTAGTTGATGATTATGATGTTATTCAATTGGTTTTTCAAAGCAACTGGAAAAAGAGAATATAAAGCTATCTCTTACACTATTATAAACTTGTAAAAATGAAATGTCTGTACATTGAAGATATTTTCAAAAAAACTATTGTAACAGACTTGGAGGTCACTGAATCTAAAAATATCCATACTGATGCCTTGTACGGGGAAAGTAAGAACTTTGTTCTGCGGCAATGTTAAAACTTGCGTTTATACAAACGGTTTCATTTAGGATTTCTATCATAGAAACTATCATTCCGCATGTTTTTTTATTATATATTCTCTCCTGGACTTATTATGATTAGGCTGAAGAAGATTTGATATACCTGTAATATATTAAATGTCCGATGGCGAAAGGTTGATTAAGGGGCGATGGATTAAGACAACCGTTGAATGTATGATAAGAACCAATAGGTATATTTGATAATACGTTGTTTATATACATTTCGGTAACGCTGATACAAGCAATATGCGTTCCTATGTCGCAGTAAACTATTGTGTTACCGCTAAACACTAAAGAGGCTCGTCGTCATACTATATACCTAAATCACTCATTATCATCTTTCCCTCTTCTACTCACTCTGCACTCTCCACCTAGTAACTCATTCTATACTGCATGCTAAATTGTGATGTTGACTGTACGCAAACAAAAATAAAATTGTCATGCGAAATGGTAGTTCCTATGATGGAAATTAAAAAAAAAAAAACATCGAGCTCCATACGGGTTTCGATTCGATAGATGCAAAATGGGGTCCAGAAATTTTCAGCACCGCATTTCTAAAGCGTCAATTTTGCGTCGATGTAACCTATAGGTAAAACAGCCCAAACGACAATTTGAGATTCCACCTGCATATATAATGGTTGTTATTCCACAAAATAGCCGGAATCAAACCCCACGGGAACATCCTTTTTGGAATGCCGAAACGCAACAATAAGTAGTTTAAAAACAGTATCTTAACTTCTTAAAATAGCTCAGGTTCTGTACATATTTCTATTTGTATTTGACGTAGCACCTCGCCTATGGACTATTTTTTTTCTATAAGTATTACGCCATACAAAGTCTTTTACGAATTTTAGTTTACTATTTACTTACTCTACATCTAAAATAGTGTTTAAACAGTTCCATTCCTGGTTAAATCGTGTTTAAACAGTTAAACCATTCAACTGTATTTCTATTTGACGTAGCAAATAAAGTTCTATGAAAGAATTTTTTATGTACATTTTACTATGATAACTGATACCACCTTCTTAATAAACTTGTTATTTTTATAATCTTCAGTCACAGTTTCAAATTTAAAATGTGTGCATCATAAATGATGTATTCGCCTTGAAGTTTTGATAGCATGTGTGGATGTGTGAATCGTTTACCAACAAAAGAAGCCCTAGTTTGGGTAAGAGCGTGGCACAAACTATTTCCATTTATTCTGAACTAGCTTCTGCCCGCGACTTCATACGCCTTTAATTCGTTTATCGCGGATAAGGGTATTTTTCCGGGATAAAAAGTAGCCTATGTCCTTCCCCGGGACTCAAACTATCTCCGTACCAAATTTCATCCAAATCGGTTCAGCGGTTTAAGCGTGAAGAGGTAACAGACAGACAGACAGACACACTTTCGCATTTATAATATTAGTATGGATAAACAAAGTTTCAGAAGGACGCCAAAAGTACGCTAGTCCCACAAGCAAAGTTGACAGCAATATCTATTTTGTCTAGAAATCAACCGTAAAAAATCGTGCGAACGTGAACCTTCTGTAATTTAAAAAACTGTTTCATTTACGGTTACTGATATAGAAAACTATTCAATTGAACATTATCAATGGTTTTGCAACACCATTAGCTTAACAGGCCAACAAAGTTAAGGGCGTTTCACTCAAGTTAAACAACTGATAAACTTATATCGCGGCTCACTAGAATCGACAAAGGACAAAGATGTGACAAATGATGCATTGACAGCCTGCGGCCGCGCAGGTACAACATGACTAGCTCTTTTTCAAGTCGGTAATTGATTTCTTTATACTTCTGTTTTGGGGTGGATTTTCAAGTGTTTCTTTTTACTTAAAAGCGATCCGCCTGCTCTTTGTATTAGGCATATGAATTATTTATACCTTAAACATGATACATTAGAATCTCAGACATAGTAAGTACATTTTTTGAAAAATACGAATCAAAATTAATTCTTTATTTTGATGACAGACAAACACAACCTCAGACCTTTTTATACAACTAGAAGGTGCCAAAAGTCATTAATCCTCTTTAATTCTTCACCGTAGTCGGATAAAAAGTATTCTATAAACCATCTGTAAATACCTACCAAGCTACCAGTGTACCAAAAATAGTTGAAATCCGTTTAGCCGATTTGGTGTGACGAAGACACAACGACACATACCAACATACAAAAAATCTAAAAATATATTCGTCTATTTAGTGACCTCCAAATAGTTCGGTACAATTATTTTTTTGAAAATATCCTCAATGTACAGACATTTCATTTTTACAACTTCATAATCTTAAAGATTATCGTTTTCGTGAAAAATAAAAACATATTGACCTAAAGGTGCGTCCACACTTGTATCATTTGCTCGTATCCGATCACCGTGCCGTAGCATGACTGCGTATCGCGCTGCTTGGACGCTTACTGTCGGCGCGCCGATAATGCCGCACTCTTCCGATACAAGTGTGTGATACGCGTAGCAAATGGATTTCGAGTGATCGGATCGGCGCAACGTCCAAAATCGTGACACGCGATCATGCTACGCGACGATGATCTGATACGGGCAAATGATACAAATGTGGACGCACCTTTAGAGTCCTTAGGGTGATAAGTGATAACGCACCTAATTATATATGTCTATAATTTTACTACCCATCAAGAGATTGCATGATTGTTTCTCACAAGATTTAGTGACTTATTGACATAAGTAGTATTAAAAAATATAACTCAGATGAGGCATTATTAAAACTAACATCTATTCCATTATAAAATTCTGGATTTGTAATGAAAATCAGTTTTCTATGGAAAGGGGTCATGATTTCAGGAAAAATCTTAATAGCGCGATGCTGGATCGTCTTTTGTTTTGTATGGCCGCGCGGCGCCTTGCCAGTGTGGCGCCACCTGTTAGCCAGAATTTCTTTGTCCTCTCATCACGCCAAAACGGCTGGACGGATTTTAACCAATTTTGGTACGGGGGTAGCTGGACATCCAAAGATGGTTTTTTTACCTCTTTCCCAACTACGGTAAAAAAAGTTTTACGTGGACGAGGTCGCGGGCACCTTCTTGTATTATTATAACAGTCCACAGTAGCGACAGTTTTATGTCCGACATTTCTTAGAAAGATTAACAATTAATCAACTGATAGATTATTAGAGATATTCCTTTGAACAGAGGCCGAACCATCGCCCATCATTGTAGGGTATGCCCCAGGGAACAGCCGAAAGGCGTTCTGTCTTCACCGGGTTACTCCTTTGGGTAGCCCAAAATCAAAAGGCACCGTACATGCTTTATAGTTACTGGGTTATTTTGAATATTTCAAAAGACACCGAAATTCGGTTATGGCTAACAATTATTTAATACCAGGAAACTGCAGTTAAAAGGGTGTAATTTGTACGAATAGTCCGAATTTTTTTTTTTGAAAGGTTTTTATTTCAGGATATCATGCAATAATACCTTATTACATTGTGCACATCTGTCACTTTTTAGGGTTCCGTAGCCAAAATGGCAAAACGTAACCCTTATAGTTTCGCCATGTCCATCCGTATGTCACAGGCATTTTAATCAAAAAGTACATGATGTATATTGATGAAATTTGGAGTATAGGTTTCTTGCATAAGCCGCTACTTAGTTTTATAGTTAAATAACAAAAAAAAAAAGAATTTAACGGATTATATCGCGTATATTATGTCATTTTAGTTGCCGACGTTTCGGAAGCTTTCCAGCTTTCCATGGTCACGGGTTTTATTTCAATGAGTAATAATCGCGGAAACAGAAGAAAATATTAAAAAAAAGAAACTAAAAAAAAACAGCAAAGCGCTGGCCCAATATTACAGGGTTCTATGTTACATTTTCAGGGCAGTTAAAAATAGACTATATGTTACTAGGACAATGTTCAAACTCCAATTCTCTAAAAGTAAAACATAGAACCCTGTAATATTGCGCCAGCGAAATATCAATGTGTGGCACAGATGTAGATAGTACTTTGAATAAGACTTTGAGGTTTCTAATTTTTATTTTTAAATGGTATTTTGTGGATTCAGTGGTTGGCCCCATTGTAAAAGTTGCTTAGTGTAGCCTTCCCCATTACCCCTTTTACTCCTGGTCAGAACTCATAAATCAGCCAATATATACATTTCTTACTCATAAAAAACCGTATCGATTGGTATCATTAAAAAAAATAAAGCATCGTCTCTATTACCTACCCCTTTTGATTCTGACCTTCAAATTTGCACTGTCGACCAATCACAGTGCTCAACGGGTCGTTAAATTAAAACCACCAATTTACATATGAAAGGTAGCTTGATTAATACTATATAGTCTATTGTTCGACACAATTAACGGAGTAACTCGCGTGGGCGAAAACTGGACGTTGCGGTACCGTTAGGGAGCGATATGTTTTATAATTGCATTATTAATAAGCTTTTGTTAAAAATTTTAATAGCCTGCGGTGTTGCACTCGTATGTGTCCCGTCTGCATTACTCTGCGAAGGCTGAGGAGATTGTAGAGTATGTGCGTGTAAAGATCGGAGTCATCCCCAGGAACGTGATCGTGAAGTTGGGGCCTCGCCACAACGTGAATTTTAATTCCTTCGTGGTGAGAGTTCCGATGAACAAACTCGCGGCTTAAACAAGAGAAGAGTTCTGGACATAAGGTGTCATGTTCCGACGTTTCCGAATTGCGCTCGTACGTGGTCATCACCAGGAATCGAACCCGATACCTTTGGATTACCGGTTCAACGTGTCAGCCTCTCGACCAGCGAGCACTGTGCTGTACGCCTTGAATTTTTACATCCGCTAAATTTGTGTTTCATAAAAAAATCACCATGCTATATTTGCTTTTATCGGCGTTTACTGCCTGTCAATTTATTAATAAATAACAGAGATCTGTGAAATTGCGCCTTATTATTTTATGATTCTATACAGTTTCGACTGCAGTTTGTAAGTAATTTTCTTTTTTAGGATAACATAATGGTCAGAAGGACTTCTTGGGGCGTTTTAACCACACTGAATTTTAATGTAATTATTGCAAAAAGCTTGTGAGCTTTGTATGATATTTTTGTGATATCAAACTCTCTTTATTTTAAGGATTATCCTAACTTTTTCGATCCACACGGCGGCTTCGACGGCAAAAGCTAGAATCGAAAACGATTACTTATATATGAAGGACCACACCTGTCGGGCTGTCCAAACACTTCATTTGTCAAACTGTCTGTCTGTCGCCGGCTAGCGAATCTTCACAGGTAGCGCCGCTTATGATGGTGACCTACCAACAAACTCAAGTACTCGAGGCTTGGTCAACTAAATTAACTAAATCTCTCCTATGCCTTCTTAGTCGGGGAAAGAAACTCAGAGTTGTTCGGAGAAAACGCATTAAGAGGATATACTAGCAAAAGGCCTTTTGGAAATTAGGTACTTTTAAAAACTATTGCTATCGCATCGCCTCAAATCCCCCGTATTACAGTGCAAAAGGGACAACAGCAGCTCGGAACGATCTGACCTAAAAAAATTTGGCGAAAACAGGGTTTCGTAGTACCCTATTTCCTCTTCCAAAACTGGACTAATTTTAGCTTTTCTTTCACATCCATACTAATATTATAAATGCGAAACTGTGTCTGTCTGTCTGTCTGTCTGTCGGTGACCTCTTCACGCTTAAACCTCTGAACCCATTTGGATGAAATTTGGTATGGAGAGAGTTTGAGTCCCGGGGACGGACATAGGCTACTTTCTATCCCGGAAGAATACCCTTATCCGCGATAAACGAATTTAAGGCGGACGAAGTCGCGGGCAGAAGCTAGTATATTATAACGAGGACTTCGGCTATGCTTCTATGTTTTCCTTTTTCCTTTTATATTCGTTAAATTTTGTTTACTGAACGTGTGCTTATGGCGCAGGGTGGTGGCATTTTTCGCAGTTTTAGAGGGCCTCTAATTCTTAAAATAAACAAATAATTGAGAAAAATAAAACATAGGGGCATGCCACAGGTAAGTATAGATTATATTTATAAAAAAAAAATATTCTAAGACAATGATCCAGGGAGGAAACGGGGGATTACGTTTGTATGGAGGAACGGCCACTAGTATAAGTGGCCATTCCTTAAAAGATACTATATAGTCTTCTTATAGTTGTGTTGGCATTCTGTTTTTTTATATATATATATATATAAATGATGCTGGTTTCTCGACTACAGTAAAATGCTTACTTTGTTGTCGTCCATCCATAGACACAAGAAATATTAAATTACTAGACAATTGTCCCGTAATGTCTCATAATTACAATGGCTTCTCGTAAATTGCTGTATTTAACGCTGTTTAGATGGTACGAGGAAAAGAGTCGACTGAAACGACCTAAGAATAAATTGTTGTCTACTTAAATTTATAAAAATGTTCTCTATAAATAAAAATATACATATATAAGTTCGCTTGTACTTATATATATACATATATATATTTTATTGAAAGTTATACCAATGCACTCCAAATACTCCAATGAGGCACTAAACTCGATGATTAAAATCTGTCGGGATACTCGGTCCCACCCTGTATATGGACTTAATTGCACTTAAATAGCTAATCCCACACCCCACACTAGTCATTTAGAGTCAAAGCGAAAGCCGTCAACTCAATGCAGATCGTTATTACAAGATAGCTTTTAGTGTCCAACTTGAGCCCTATAGGTATTCCGTGACTGGGCGAGCTGTCTGTCAGATCTACGCCCAGTGCTTTGAGCTGTCTGTCTGTGCGACTTGAGAATGGTATTGAAATTCGCTACGTGGTACCTATGTAGAATATAGTAATATATATGTAAAAAGAGGTCCTGTATGGATCGCTTTGTCGACGCCCAACCAGATACTCGGTTCTAGAAATGTATTATATTTTTTTAGAGCTAAGTTTTTCTTTACATTATACAGTCAGCAGCAGAGAAACGCGACCCCTCTGCCATATAATTTTAGTATGGCAGGGGGGTTACTTTTCTCTGCAGCTGACTGTAACTACACCAAATTTGTCAAACTTTCAATGAGAAGGAGGTCACAGTGCAATGATCGTGTAGTGCTATTATAGGTCGAATCTAACTTTGAATAGTAAAGGTAAATAAACAACAACTATATAAGTATGTTTAATTAACTATGTGTACAAAACAAGAGTATAAAGTGTAGAATGATTATACCTAAGGCTTAGAAAATAGTAAATTTTCTATTAAATATAGTGAGAGAAACAGATGCCTTATCAATAGGAATCTAAAGGGAAAAACTTTGAAGTCAGGTGAAAACCAGATTCAAAATCTATAATTGGGATGTTGACTGTACTCAAATAAAAATAACATTTTGATGCGAAATCACAGTTTCTATGATAGAAACCCTAAATAAAAAAATTGGGTTCGATACCTTGCGCGTAGCTTGTTTTATGCCTATAAAAGTTGGGTGTAAAAGTCAATTTTTAAGTCCATTGAATAACCCAAGCAACTCGGCATTATACCGTAATAACGTAATGGGCATGGCAGTGAAAATCTACAACAAGATTCCATCACATATAACTGATCTTCCACAAAAACAGTTCTCTAAGGCTCTTCTAAAGTGGCTGGGTGAGCATAATTTTTATTCTGTACAAGAATTTCTAGCGCACACCTTGTGATACTCGTAGCTTAAAAATTACAGCACGTTGCTATATTGAATTATATATATATATATATATATAGTGTATTATTGTGTTGTAGGAAAATAATTTGTTACATTCATTTGACATCATATTAAGGAAACTGTCTGAGTTATCTATTTTTGCATGCCTATCTTAAGGTACAAACATTACTGAAAAAGCTGACTAAATGTAATCCATCCTGTTACACGTATGTTTGGCAAATAAAAAATATTTCATTTCATTTCATGATATTAATGGTTACTTTTGTTATGAAACAGTTTCGATAAACGCAAGTTTAAACGTAGCTGCAGAAGAAAGTTTTTAATATCCAGATTCAAGTCACACGTTCTTAGTCTTCAGCGTGGGGCGTTTTTTGAGAGGTCTTTCTATAATATACCACAAAAAAAGTTGAAAAAATTGACAACATCCCAAAATCTTTACCGATTTTACGAATGAGAAATTGCGTTTGTTGGTTAAATGTGTCATTGTAATGGAGCGACATTTTTTGTGCAGATATAGCATGTGGAATAAATAGGTTAATCTTGATCCCGTATGCTTAAACGTACCCAGATCCTCAACCATAAGCAAAATAAGTCAGCCACATAGACCTATCTTTAAAAAGGTAACATTATCGTATAGTCGTTTTCCAACCAATATCCCAATCACCAACATAATGGAAAAAGTTAACTTTCAATAAATTCCAATGCATTTTGTGTCATTTTTTGCTATACCGATAATCCGTATAGGAAATCTGTCATCGTTGTTGGTTTAAGAACAGAACGTTAACCAAGACAAATAATATGCTTGCTTATACGGTAGCACCAGATTGTGCTTTTTAGGTTACGCTGTGACGATTGTCGATGGTTAATATCGATAGACGAAATAAGATTTAGGTGCGCACTATCTCTATCGATCTTAGAGCATTTAACCTCTGGAAGCCGTGACATTGACGAACCAATTTTTGAGCGGGGGGTAACGTAAACACGTACAGTACACTACGGGAATATTCCTGTTTTTTTTCATACGCACACAATTAAATAAAATCATCTACAAACAAAAATATATCCAGACACTGGATTTAAACACAGATTTAAAAAAAACTCTATACATATTCGGACAGTTTACTTGGATAATCTGACCCAAATATTAAACAATAAAGAACGTCGTATTTTTGAGATACATTACTACCATAGTAACCAATTTACTAAAAACAATTGTGCGTTACAATAAAAATCTTTATTTACGACCAACTTTGATCATTGTGTTAGTACAAATGAAGGTTTTCTAAAATGGTAATATCACCAGTTCGCGCCACCGTGACGTAATGTCTAATTGACAAGAAGTGTCAAAATCATGTGCTGTGATTGGTGGATGTTGACACTTCTTGTCAGTTAGACCTTACCTCGTGGTGGCGCCAACTGGTGGTAATTCCATTTTAGAAAACCCTCATTGTATTGCTTACTTATTAAACTAGTCTTAGTACATTATTATTATTACATTATATTATGATTGCTGTAACTACTTGTTTCTGCGTGCGTTAATATTAGTCTTTTAATGTATCGATGCAACTTGATTTTTCCTCATCACTATGGCAGAAATCCGTCAATTTCGCTCAAACCGATAGAGTTTAAACATCGTCGGCCATGTTTGCTTAGGCCGCCACTCGTGCGCATGTCTCGAGAGCGGAGGTATTTAGAAAATGTTAAGTTTTTGATGTTGCTTTTGCATCGAGTACCTGTTTTAGGGTACCGTGTAAAGTGTCCAAATCAACCGTTCAAAACTTGAGGAAAATAAGTATCACTATACATTGTACATAACCGACATTTAATTTTTACAACTTTTTAATAAAATCGATAATAATAATAATTTGTAAATATTTTTATCGACATCTATACTAAAGTTGTAAAAATGAAATGTCTGTACATTGAAGATATTTTCCAAAAAAATATTGTAACGGAGTATTTGGAGATCACTGAATCAAAAAATATATTTTTACGATTTTTGTATGTGTCATTGTGGCTTCATCGCGCCAAATCGGCTAAACGTATTGCAACTGTTTTTACGAGTAGTACACGAGTAGCTTGGTATCCACAGATGGTTATAGGATACTTTTTACCCGACTATGATTACTATAAACGGGGTTTTGACTGTTTATCCTCCGCGAACGAAGTAACCTTCTAGTTAACTTTGTTATTGTACTAGCTTCTGCCCGCGACTTCGTCCGCCTTAAATTCGTTTATTAGCTTATGTCCTTCCCCGGGACTCAAACTATCTCCATACCAAATTTCAGCGTTTCAGGTTCGTTTCAGGTTCAGCGGTTTAAGCGTGAAGACGTAACAGACAGACAGATAGACAGACAGACAGACACATTTTCGCATTTATACAATTAATATGGATTAGTATGGATTATCGATAAATCTATGGTTCCCAGTCAATTTGAATACGGAAATAAGTATTTTTAACACGCTTTTATTAGGTCGACCTGTATGTAACTATGTAATGGAATCTAATGTAACTAATTTAACCATCTTCCAACGATCGTGGCGTCATGAAAATTGGCAGATGTATGTAGTTCTGATGACAATACAATAATATGGTACTGTCGAACTGATCTGATGATGGAGCCGGAAGATATGAACTGGAACTTCATGATGGAACATCGTATCATAGCTGTGTTTGGATTTGTTAGAAAAGTCTTGTAAAGCGTGTTTTTCTAGCGTTTTTTAAACTATTAATTTATTTGAAACAAGATTTGATCCAAACTTGCAGACATACAGCCAGCATCAAATCATTTGTAACATTCAAATGGCCACTATCATCACACCTACGCCTTTCGTAGTAAAACAGTGACTCTGATGCGATAAATGTGCCACTTTTGGACGTAACAAATCTGAAATCTGTCTCTTTACGGAACTATATTCATTTTAGATACTTTTTGTATGAAAATCCTTTACGCAAAATTTCCTGACCTAACTCCAAAATACAATCCATAAATTTTTACATGCCACAGATAACAAACGGGATTGGTATCAGATCAGATTGATCGAAATATCGATTACATTAATCGGACGTCGATTAATGGTCGCACGGATCCCGTCGGACGGTCAGTCGATTGTCAGATCGATTGGTGAAGTCTTTGACCCGCTTTAAGGATTCGAGTTCTTTATATTAGAATTGGGTACTTTCCTGTAGTCAACATAAATGATGTCACGCTTGAAGTTAAATGTTATTTCTGAAAATACGTAGAAAACGTTCATGAACACTTATTTTTAAGCTTTTGGCGATTTTGAAATGATCAAAAACTAAAAATATATGGAATTATGACGTCATAAACCTTTTTGCCTTTCAAACTTCATACTTTCCGTCCGTTTTGACAGTTTTTAAAGGAACTGATTTGATCTGTCAATCAAGTACCCTATCAGACCGCGGCTTCGCTTTCGTTACCGAGACAAAGTATTTATAAAGTGAGCAAAATTTCATCTTAATCTATTCATTGAGTAACAAGCAAACATCTATTCATCTTTACAAACGTATGCTTTTATAATATTACTAAAAGGCGTCTTCGAAAACTTCGTTCGCGGAGGAGAAAAAGTCATAACCCTTCTTTTTTTCTTCAGCGTAGTAGGGTAAAAAGTATCCTATAACCATCTGGAGATACCCAGCTACGCGTGTACCAAAAATAGTTGAAATCTGTTAAGCCGATTTGGCGTGATGAAGCCACAACGACACATACAAACATACAAAAAAAGAGTTTGTTTCAGCGACCTCCAAATAGTCCGTTACAATAGTTTCTTTAATGTACCGACATTTCATTTTTACAACTTTATAATAGTATAGAAGACTAGTAAGAGAAAATATATACAAATATCTACTAAATAGCTTCCTTCACCAACCAAACATGAACCAGAGATGCTTGAAATGGTACAATGTGAAATGGCTTACATTTTTATAGATCAATGTATCAGAAATAAACGTATTGGAATTGAAAAAAAAAAAAACTATAAGTGTTTTGTTGGGCTCACACAACAACTTGGATGTGTTCGATCATCTATAAAGAAAGCTGGCTTTCAGAAAATAGTCTTAACGCGATATTTTTATTAACCTCTATTATTCAAGGTTTCAACGCAGTTTCATGCATCATGGTGGTGGATGGACCAGAGCAGCATATTAATGTTTAATAATGTGTACACACCGCGAGAGTATTGAGTTATAAATTGTCCTAAGTTGAACCAACCGCGAATCCTGGGACCTCCCGTAGTCGGTTTCAATCAATCGTCCAAAGGCTTGTAATAAACGTCGATAAATTTTTGTTTTAAATCCAGTAGCCATGATAAACAAACACACAATTTGTCCAGATCATGTAATTGTCAATTTAATGATTGATGCTGGGTATTTCGGCTTAACGTCGGCGTAAGGGACGGGAGATAGCGGAGTATTTTGTCTTTTATAAAACAAGAATATTAATTACCTATCCAATTAATATTATAAAAGTTTGTGAAGATATTTAGATATTGTTAGACTCAATAGCGCGTTTACCGTCGAACAGATCTAAAAGAAATGATTCGGGAAAGAAGGATACAGAGGTCACTACTAGTGCTACCTAAATTGTGTTCGAAAATTTCAAACCACGTACCGTAAAACTACCCAACTATAGTCCAAAATCACCCAACTATGGTCCAAATTAAATAAAATTCTACTCATCTAGTAGGTTTATATTATAGGCAATGTCATTTCATAGTAATTCTAACGTAATTATCGTAAAAAATTAAAATATTTATTTATTTTTATTATTTTATGTTATTTTCTTTCCGGACCATAGTTGGGGTGTGTAGGCTATAGTTGGGTGGTTGTACGGCACGTAAAGTTGCGATAGCTCAGTTGGTTAGAGCACTTATGCGTTAAAGAGGTCGTAGGATCAAATCCTGCTTGCAATTTCGTTCCGACTGATTTTTTCCTTTACAATCGAACTCCGAAGTCTGTGTTAGAATATTAATTTGAAAAGATTGAGGCCCCATGTCAGTTCGAGGCTCTGTTAGTCAGAGACCGACGACCCTCAAAATATTCGGTACGAAGTGGTTCAACTTAGAAGGACGACGGCCCAAAACAAGCCATCACTTCACCCCACCTCTGTACGTATAAAAGATCCGTAACGAAGCGTTTCAACCTAACGAAGCGGTTCAACCTAGAAGGACCACGGCTCAAAACAAGCCATCACTTCACCCCACATCCGTAGATATAAAAGATCCGTAACGAAGCGTTTCAACCTAACGAAGCGGTTCAACCTAGAAGGACCACGGCTCAAAACAAGCCATCACTTCACCCCACATCCGTAGTTATAAAAGATCCGTGACGAAGCGTTTCAACCTAACGAAGCGGTTCAACCTAGAAGGACCACGGCTTAAAACAGGTCATCAGCCCATAATTTGCACCACCACCTTCGTGTGTGGCATGATCCCCGTGTCACCACCATCATTTATCTTCAACACAACCGTCCTAATATTTTTTTCTGTTCGTCGCCGCGTGTCAAAGGTGTGTTTTAGGAATTTTGACGGAGAAATGGTGGATTAAAACATGTGTTTATTACTTTACATATAACATTTAATTCGTAGGTAAACTTCTGTGCGTTTTTGCTGCTAAATAAACGTTGATTATCGCACGGACAAACTATTACGTAATTGGGTAAAAGCCCCAATGCTTGATAAATTAATAAAATTATTACATTGATTTAAACTAACCAGATCTTCACTCATTATCATAGCACAACAAATACTACAGTCAATTTACGGACCCCTAGTATGGTGAAATAATAATATAAGTTCTTTATTTACAGGAATAAACCCAAAATCAAAATTACAATATCAGTATAAATATAAAAAGTAAGAAATGGAAATTACTGATAATAGCTGAGTTTCCAGAGTAAAAAGGTACATGCTAAATTTATTAATTACGTATAAGTAAGATTTAAGCAAAGTATGAGTTAGGTTTGGAGGAGCCATCTAAAAGAACAGCGTCGGGTACTAAAATATTTACCTTTAAAATAAAGTCAAGCGACAAGACGCTACCTTGTCGTTTAAAACTGTTTGTGCGTATTACTGCCTTACTGGACTTCGTAGAGTGACTTAAGATGTTTTTTTAACTTTGAAAGCCGATTTCAGCAATAACTAACCTATTATGAACCAGATTATTTTTATTTTGTATTATGTGTCAACGTGTGAACTTTATATAATTATTTTTAACCTATGCATCAACCAATTTCTAATTTGAAAAAGGTCTATGAATATTTAGACCATTGAGTCAAACCAGTTAAAATTATCACTTTCGAACCTTTTTTCACTGACTTGTATGTATTAAAGGTTGATTTATCAGTTGGTCTTATTGTACAACACGAATGTTGCTTTTTAAGTAATCAATATTAGGGGTAAATACACAAATCGAACTAGTCCCATAGTAAGCTCCACAAGGCTTGGGTACTAGACGATGATAAATTTAATATTACGAGTAATAGGAAACATAAGACTTTATGCTCATCACACAAATATTTGCCCTTAGCGAGAATTGAACCCCAGACCGTCAGCTTCGGAAGCGTCGTCACTACCGCTGAGTAGAACCGCTCGTTGGTTCATGCGCTATGTCTTAAGAGGGTTTATACCCGCTAACAGACAAAGTCGCAACGTCGCATATTTTTTGGTTTTTCTTGTTTATTTTGAGAAATATGAATGTAACTTGAGCATGTTCAATACATTCATTACGTTTTCGGTACTTAAGCTGGCACAATTCATGATTCCATGTTATTGCCACAACTAAGGCTCTAAAAATGAATTCATGTCTATATCTTGTTTTGTAATTAAATAAAGGCAAGCGGGTGATAGGTGAATTAAACGCAACATGAATCCTAAAAATGAAGGGTATGAATTGAACATACCTTTAAGTTTCATTCGAGTACCACAAAATAATGAAGCAAAATAAAAAAATATGCGACGTTGCCAGTGAAGCAGGTGTAAACGCTCTTAAAAAGTATAGAACTTAACTCGCTGTAAAATAGCACCACCAGGGGCCTGTTTCATAAAAGCTTGTGAATTCTATTACAAGCGAAAATCTATTTCCAATAATTTATGTATTAAAAAGAGTAATACAAGTTCTAGCTTTTGTGACGCGGGCCCCAGGTAGCCGTATACACCACGACTAAGTGTTGTCGCATGCGGCATGCAACATGCGCGAGTAAGCACTGACCTGGTTGTGGTAGTGCGCCAGGTGATGCGGCACATGCCGCATCGCCGGGTGCAGCATCGCGCCGCCGCTGCTGCTGCCCTCTAGCGCCTGCAACAACGCAGAAAGCAACATTGATAAACAAATCCAAATCCAAAGTGTGAACCAAACCAAGTTCTAAATAATAAATAAAAGTAGAGAAGGCTCTTCATGTTATAGGGGAACTGATGTGCAAATTGCGGAAAACTTTTCAAAATGCTTAAAAAAGGTCTTAAGTCTAGTGTTAACTTACCTGTTTAAAAGACCTTTTTTAAACATTTTGGAAAGTTCCCTCAATTTGCACATCAGTATATAGGGCTCAAACGAGCAGACGGATCGCTTGATGGCAAGCGATCACCGTCGCCCATAGACACTTGCATCACCGGAGGAGTCACAAGTGCGTTGCCGGCCTTTCAGGTGGGAGTACGCTCTTTTCTTGAAGGCTTGAATGTCGCATCACATCATCTGAGAACAGTATTACTAGGGCAGAGCCTTGGGGCAAAGCAATGGCGGTATGTTCAGAGGACATATAAGAGGGCTGGCATGAGAATAGAGCTGTGTCATGCATACGTTAAAATTGTAGTGTTTCGTAATTAGCATAATACCTTTATTTTCAAATGGCTCTCCAGTCTCCATTAAAGTAGAAGTGACGATAGTGACAGTAGCAGTTATTTAGATGTTAAAGAAGCATTTAGAAAGATTTAGAGAAAATAATCGATTTTTCTTTTGATCTTACCTATTTTGTGTTTAAGGAACAATTTCGTGTCAGCAAAATAATTATAATAAATATAATATTTTCTGACAACGTGGTATTTGAAAGTAGAAAAAAAAAACAAAATTATGGTATAAGAGCCTGATAAAACAAGCAAAATAAAAAAACTACGTTAACATTTTGAGTTCGATACCTTACGTATAGCTTGTTTTATGAGTCTTTAAAGTTGGGTGGGAAAGTCCTTTTTTAAAGTATGAAGATATTAATAACTAATTATACCATTCAATAACCCATAAAATGTTTTGTAATTTTTGTTATAAAACCGTTTCGATAAACGCAAGTTTTAACATTTAGCAGAACAAAGTTCTTATTTTCCGTATACAAGGTGTGACGTCGTTGTATCTCGGGGAGTTTTTAAGATATATTGGAGTAGTTTTTTTCGCCAATAATTCTATTATTAAGACGTCGTTTTATAACATACCATAAAATTGATGAATAGCCTATTATCGCACCTGTCAGCGTGGTCAAATAAGGTCCTAATACCAAACCAATATTGTACCAACCTGCGGCTGCTGCTGATCATCCTTGGCTTCGTCTCCAAGCTCCACCAACTGAAGCGCCTCCTCAAGCAGTTCCAGGGACTCGCCGCTCACCAGGTCGCGAGGCAGCTCCCCCTGGATCACGTATTCACCTGGGAACCAAAGAAAATGGAGAATTAATAATGATATTTTTTTAAAACAAAACTAGACAAAACAATTATTTAAACTTACACGATCTTCACTAATTATCACAAAACAACAAAACGGGGCTTTATCGCGTATAAATATGATTTAATTAATGACCTCTCGTAGGTAATTCTTCGACGTTTCGGACGTCGCGTTACGTCCATGGTCTCCAAGGAACTGATCATGCTTTCCTCCTTCATCTGTTACTTCGCGTATAAATATACGCGATTAAGAACTAAACAAGTCAAGATCACCATTTTGGTTATAACAGAATTGTCAACAACTCAAGACCATAATTTTCCATTCAACCATTGAGTTTAATACTAGATTCCTATTGCATGTCAATCAGCATTACAGCACTCAATCAAAAATAACCTCCAACACTAAGATAACAAGAACTGTCATTCTTACTAAAGATATCTTCCATCTTTAGATACCACGAGCGCATTTAAAAGTCAACTAAAAACAGTCTATCCATACATAAAATAATTAATATAAGTTTATATAAGTATAGACCATACTTATAAAAACTTATATTAATTCTTTTCAAAAACACTATTGTAACGGACTATTTGGAGGTCACAGAAACGAAAAATATATTTTTTTGGATTTGTTGTATGTTTGTATCTGTACTTGGCTTCATCACGCCAAAAGGGCTAGACAGATTGCAACTATTTTTGGTACACTGGTGGCTGGGCACTCACAGATGGTTATAGGATACTTTTTATCCGACTACGCTTTTTAATTTTTTCCCTTCCGCTGACAAAGCTACGAATATTGCAGGACAATTTCACACAAATCAAACTAGTCCCATGGTACGTTCAATAAGGCTTATGTTATGAGTACTAAACTATATTCCTATATTAATAGAAAACATAGGTAAGACTTTGTGCTAATCACACGAATATTTGCCTTTACCGAGATTTGAACCCCGGACCGTCAGCTTCGCAAGCAGCATCACTCCCGCTGAGCTAAACCCGTCGTCAAATGATAACAAAACAAGTGAAGTGTTATCAAGTTTTTTTTTATTGTTTCCAATGTCTCTTGGTCTATGAGACCATTTTACAGGTTCTGAAGTAGGTGCCTAGGCACCGGAGAAAACGTTAGGTTTTGCCTAGCAACCTGAGTCGTTGCTAGGTCTTTGTGGGCAACCAAATGAGGAGCTGGCAGTAGCCAGCTGTTCTGTGTTTGTTGCTGTAGAGATAGGGATGGCCGACGGTCGATCTTTCTCTCTTATGTACAGTACCGTCAAAAAGTACAAGACGAAACACAATGTTTACTTTCTTTGTTATAAATTCTTCTAAACAACATCAAATCTTTGCAATCAATAGAAAACAAAGTAAACTTATTATTTTTGTCTTTTAACCCTTAGTAAATACTCTTTTCATTACATTTAAAAGGAAAAAGTATTTAATTGAGAAAAAATAAAATTTCAAAATTTCCATGTCTATCATTATCAAACCAAATGACTACTCAATTCTTCACATGTCATCCTAGTTCATATAAAAGGACCCAGGTGCTGGCATAACTCACATATCACAAAAAATCTACAGTGACTCGGTTTCTTAGGGCACCAAGTCAGGAACTTCAAAATAATGGGTTGTAAGCCTCTAACATCTGTAGCTATCATAGAGTAGTCACGTAGTGCTATCATCACACTTAAACAAGAAGACAAGACAGAGCGACATATAGCCAAGAGATTGAATTGTCAATAATTTGGTCTTTAACTTTTTGACGGTAGTGTAGGCCAGGCCCAAAGCGCTGCTGATGTTTCAAGAGGTCCAGGGGAAGTTTTACTAGGCCACAGTCGCCCATTTGAATTCAACACAAAAGTGCCTGCCTTTTAAATGTCTGGCTACTGTCCATAATTAGATGCGGCGGCTTAAGACCATAAGTCTTTAAGTCCATTCACCAGTAAAAGGATTATGGTCGGACAAAGGGACTTAGGGACTTGGAAAAAAGGGTTCGACCATTTATGATTTATTGGTTTTGTGAATCATGTTGTAGATTTGGTGCGTTATGGATTTATGAGCTGCTGTATTTTGCGGTGTTTTGAAACTATTGTCTTTTTTCTTTGATGAAACATTGACCTTATTATGGGGCAAAATCAAATGAACGTTAGAGTCTTAGCAGCCTGAGACTTAACACTAAGGGCCAATTTCACCAACAATCAATTTACACGAGAGTGTCTAACCCAGTATAACTTTAATCTAACGATTTAATCGATGGTCAACTTCATTTTAACATCACTACGCTAATCTAGGGATAACATTCTCTCGCATAGTTACGGAGTAACATTGAGCGAATGAATTGAATGAAATCGTAATGTACCCAAGTAAGATAGACAGTTTGTCCCATGTTTGAGCAATGGTGCTGCGTATTTTTTAATTTGTTCAGGTAATACATCAATTGTTAAATAAGTATGGAATTCACTTGACGGTGACAGTGACAATACTAATCTACGTTTAACAGTTTACTCAATAAGGGCCGATTTCACCAACAATCAATTTACACGAGAGTGGCTAACCCAGTATAATTTTAATCTAACGATTTACTCGATGGTTAACTTCATTTTCATTTCACCACGCTAGTCTACGGATAACACTCACTCGCATAGTTACTTAGTAACGTTTAACGAATGAATTGAATGAAATCGTAATGCACCCAAGTAACATAAGACAGTTTGTCCCATGCTTGAGCAATGGTGCTGCGTATTTTTAAATTGGTTCGGGTAATACATCAATAGTGACGTAAATATGGAACTCACTTGCCAGTGACAATGACAATACTAATCTACGTCTAACAGTTTACTCAGCCGAAATTGGCGGTGTAAGATTATTCTCTAGCTTAAACATTTTATCTTTAGTTTAATTATTGGTGAAACGTATAATGAGTTTACTCACGTGTAATTAATGATTTATTATTGGAATATGGCTTATACTACGTTGGTGAAATCGATCCTAATACATCTATACTATTATAAAGTTATAAAAATGAAATGTCTGAACATTGGAGATATAAAAAAGTGATACGGACTAATTAAAGGTCACTTAATAGAAAAATATTCCTTTTAATTCTTTATTAGTTTGTGTGTGTCGTTGCAACTTCATCACGCCAAATTGGCTAAACGGATTTCAACTAGGCATCCAGATAGGTATCTATAGGATACTTTTTACCCGACTACGGTGAAGAAATAAAGAGGATTATGTTTTTTTCTCCTCCGCTGGCGAAGTAGCGGCCAACTTCCTTTCTTCGATGATCGCATCACCCACATCTATTAACACAAATGACCGTACCTTTGTTTTCTTAAGCAAACCTGTCATAAACCTGCGGGTGCCAACTGTCAATAACTGTCAACGTAAATAGCCTAAACCCTCAATTCAAAAAAAGCGCAACAGCCGTGGAAAAGCCACTCACTTACAACCTTCTGTAAAATATAGACGGTACAGTTATAGTTAAAAAAAATGACGCCAAGTTGGAAATAAAGGAAGGATTAGATATTGTTTGAACCACAATTGTGGATTGTGCCACTGAGGTAGAGTTTTGTAAAAAACCGGACAAGTGCGAGGCGGACTAGCAAACGAAAATTTGCGTACGCAAAAACCGCATTCTTCTATTGGGACCTTCATACATTTTTAACTTTATTTATTTAAATTATCTGCTACGCGACTGCTTGACAAGAAATCATGTTTTTCGGATGTCCAACACAAACAGCTTGATCCATTTTAGCTTAATAATTTAGTAAATCTTGAACATCGAATTTGAGCACTATGGTGGTCTAAACAAAGTTCTGAATATTATTTCTCCACAAGGTTCTGTTTTGTCCAAAGCCCATTAAAATAATACGTACCAATTGTCAAATCAATCCGATGCAATTTAGAGGTCGCACTTCAAGTAGCAATTTTTATATAGAAAATAGTACTCATATGTAACGCCCTTCAACGAGCATTGTAATTTAGGACGAAAATCACGAATTCTTCCTAAATTGGTATTCTTGTATACTATTTAAAGAGATTAATTAAGTCCAAAATTGCTTATTATCACCTCTTGGCCGTGTTTGCCGAAATGCGTTTTGTATGAACATCATACATTTGGCTCACAAGTCTCAATTGCTCACAAGTTATGTCGATAAGAGCGACCTGTAAAACATCTTCCAATTAATTACAATCTGGGGCAATGATTATTACTTGATAGGAGACCAAAATAACTATGTGGAATCAAGATTGACGACCGGTTTGGCTCAGTGGGAGTAACGTTGCCTGCGAAGCTGAAGGGCCTGGGTTCAAATTCCGGTATCGGTATATATTTGTGTAATGAGAATGAATATTTGTTCCTGAGACTTGGATATTTTCTATGTATATAAGTAAATATATCTATTTACTTATATACATAGAAAATATCCTATATCGTCGTCTAGTACCGACACTGTAGTGGTAGTAGAACACAAGCCTTATTGAACTTACGAAAGGGACTAGTTCGATTTGTGTAAAGATTGTCCTGTAATATTTATTTTTATTATTATTATTTATTTAAATTGAACGTGTTATTTTTTCTCCATGTTGTCCATAAAAAAATGGTTGACCCTATTGAGAACCTTATTAGAATGGGAGAAATTAAAGCGCATCGACCGCGCTGACTCGGCCACGTGATCTGGATGGGAGATGATCGTGGTGCCAGGAGAACATATTTGGATCGACCGTCTGGACGACGGCCCGTCGGCCGCCCCAGGAATCGCTGGAGACATGCGGTGGAGGCAGATCTCGGGGAGTTAAACCCCAAAAACTGGTTGGAGACAGCGCTAGATCGCCAGAAGTGGAGGAATCATTTATCGGAGGCTAAGACTCACTTTGGGCCACTGAGTCGTCGGAGTAAGTAATTTAGTGAACATTAATTACTGACTGTTGAGTCTGTTTGGGTTTTCTTCTTAATACTGGTTTTCTCTCCTCTTGGGAAATGCCGCTAAACTCCGACTTGTAAAGACTCACTTTAGGTCACTGAGTCATCAGAGTAATTTAGTAAATTAAATTCAAATCAAAAGTGCCCTTGCTGCTTAGGGGCTGTTCGTTTATTACGTAATACCATTTAGGGAGGGAGGGGCCCGAACAAGTCTTCTTTTTACCAGGGGGTGTGATAGTAATAGTACCTATATATATATTACGTAAGATGTAAAAAAAACACAAAGGTAAGCTAAACTTATCACTTTTAAACATAAACCAACGTTTTTTCGTATTTGCGTTACTTTTTCTTTGCATTGTTGGTAGATACTGATCTTCCGTAAGATTTATTAGGGGCGAGGGTGTCAGGAAATGCTTAAAATTGTCTTACGTAATAAATGAACAGCCCCGACTTCCAGAATAAATTTCAAAATTTCATGAGGTGTCGTTAGATTAGCATGGGTTGTGGTCGTTTTTTTTTTCAAATTAATAATAATAAAGTACTTAGTGTTGAATTATCATTTACCTATCGCGCGATAAACGTTATCATCAGGACCCGCTCAAATATAGCAGTAATAAAAGCCCATTCGAAAATCCGCAAACAGTGTTATCGTTAAAAAAAACAAATTGCATAAGCAATAGCATGGCAACACCGTAGTAACCTTGGCCGTGACTGTCACGGGCGTGTGCGCCGAAAGTGATCTATAGATCGTAGATCCGTGGATCATTGGCGGCGTGACAATGTCGATTGTTCGGTTGCGTCAGCGCTTTTGTCCAGGTTTAGATCGCTGTAGGTAGTACATATACTATAGCGCTTTTATTCCACCAAATTCAAAACATTTTAACTAGACAATTATCGTGAGACTCAAACATTCATATTTGGATTACATTAGCGGTTATTCACGTCGTAAAGGCAGAGAACTGCTCGAAATGTTTCGGTCTATTACAAGGATTTTAATCGTGAGCGAACAAGGTCCGACTAAGGTCCGACTAAGGTCCTTAAAGAAACCGAAACATGTTAAAACATGATGGAAAGAAATACCTTCCCTAGTATAAAGACTCGTCATACCAAAAATATTAATGCGATAGTGTTTTTCTTCAATACTATTATAAAATAAAGTTGTACAAATCAAATGTCAGTACATTGAAGATATAAAAAAAATATTGTAACGGAATATTTGAGGTAACAGTCAAACAATATTTTTTATTGACTTTTTCGCATAATTGTATGTTCGTATGTGTCGTTGTGGCTTCATCTCGCCAAATCGGCTAATTTGATTTCAACTATTTTTGGTACAC
Source organism: Hedya salicella (assembly GCA_905404275.2). NCBI lineage: Eukaryota > Metazoa > Arthropoda > Insecta > Lepidoptera > Tortricidae > Hedya > Hedya salicella. The sequence continues at coordinate 4,372,995 of FR990120.1, forward strand.
GGGTAGCTTGGTATACACAGATGGTTTTAAGATACTTTTTACTCGACTACGCTGACGAAAAATATAGGGGTTATGGCTTTTCATCCATCGCGAACGAATTATTCTCACCATCTTCTAGTATGCATATAAAATTAATTATCTGCTACGCGTCTCCTTAAAAAATAATGACATGTTTTTCGGATGTGCCTGCCTAAACAGCTTGATGAATTTTAGCTCAATAATTTAGTAGAACTTGAACATTGAACTTGAGCACTAGGGTGGTCTAAAAAAAGTTCTGAATATAAAGTGGTAATGGCTTTTCATCCTTCGCGAACGAAGTATTCTCACCACCTTCTAGTATGCATTTAAAATAACAAATAACACAGCATATACCACTTTTAAGCATTTAACTACTAGAGATAGCATACCATAAAGTATCTGAGAAAAATCTGATGTTTATTACGATAAATTTGACAGTGAGTGTTTTTTTTATCGTGTGCGTTTGTACATATAGGAATATTTCGATAGACTGTACGTGTTTACCTCGCCCCTAAAAGTTTGATGAATTCCAATTCCAGTTTCACTGGTTAAATGCTCTAGAAAAAAATGTAGTAAGAAAGGTTTTTTTGAAAATCAATGGAGGTTTAATAAATTGGAAACTGTATTGGGTGTGCTCTTCCACGAAAATACGGAGCAACATTGAAGTGTGATCGAAGTTTTAGAAGGGAGGAAGCGTAAAGTAAAGGCTAAGAATTTTCTGATGAATTGAGGAAGATTTTTAATAACGGTTGTAACAATACAGTCGCACTTATCGGTGTGAGTGTGACTTGTCTTATTTGTGTTTCTAACTCATATAATAACTAATAAGAAAAAGACAGGTGCTTTATCTACGGGGATAAATGCAAAGGAAACGCGGACGAATTAGTCTAACTGAAATGCTAATTATTTTTCGGCACACTTCAAAGAGTTCTCAAGGAAATCTAAATTAAATGCAGATACCATCTGAAATTTAATGTAGAAAGCGTTCCCACACTTACGTAATGAGAATATAAAAGCAATTGGTTTTTTTATCAGCTAATTGTAGAAAGGCATAGTCATTTAGGTATTCATTTTCGCGTATCTTAGGCTCAATACTTAGGGTGGTACTAGAAATGAACTGTTTATTTCACAGCAAGTTCTCACGTTATAAAGAATAACTTAACTTCTAATCTTAAATATTAAAGATTTTTAAAGTTAAAGAGTTTTCAAAATTGCACTTTTGACTACGCTATTATTAAGTTACTGGCTTTTAAAGCATATTTTGCGTAAATTACTTAGTTATAATCTCAGACCAAGAAAAAAAGATAGATATGACATTACGAACAATCTAGTGAGGCCACAAAAAACCATGCCAAAGCCAACTTCACGCGATACAAATACAAACAAATCATGTGTGTGAAGTTGTCTGATTGGTCAAAACCATGCCGAAAAAACGGCTTCACTAGATTGTTCGTAATGTCATGTCTATCTTTTTTTCTTGGTCTGAGGTTAATAAGTTTCTGTCAAAAAAAAAAACATTTTTGTGACAAGATTTTATTGCCGACTGTATTTTTTTTGAACATCCATCAACTACTCACCGAGACGATTCTAAAGCGCCCAAACTCGGTAGGATTGAACTATTTTCTTACAGAGTTCCTTAGACCACCTTTCTGCTCCATCATCAGATCAGCTCGATGGTATCATACGTCACCAAACTTACGTAATTATGCCATTAGCTCAATTGGAAAACGGGAAGTAAATCAAATTTAACTTTCAAGATTCCACCCGAACATACTTTAGTTACCATATATTGATGCTTGGTACTGTAAAGTAGGTAGCTACTAAAATGGTAAGCATAGGTAATACCTATGCTTATAAATACTTTAGGTTGCATTTGACACTAAACATATACACGTCCGTTCCCCGCTCTGATTGGTCAACCGTGAAGGACAAACATGGCGGACATTTTTTATACCTAAACAATTAAAATAGGTACCTATTTCGGTACCGGACGGAATTCGGTACGCCCAAATCGATTTTGTTATTTTTTTGTGTGTGCCAATTGTTTAAAGGATACAACATCTGTCTGTGGGTTAATTTGACGGTTATTTTAAGGTTTGTTCGTTTTTTGCATGTCGAGGATAACATGGACGTAATTAATTACCTAGGTAAGTACAGGTGGGGCCAGTGTCAAACAAGTAATTGGATCGAACCGATTAAAATGAGACATATCTACAAAAGGACTCATAATTTAAACGGCTCAACCGATTTTCTTGAACTAAAATTAAGAACACTGTCGGTGAATTCACCTTTCAATTACAAAAAAATCAAAATCGGTCGACCCTTTCTAGAGCTACGATGAAGGGCAGAACTCGAAAATTTTTAGTCCGGTTGACGACCGGTTTAGCTCAGCGGGAGTAACGTTGCCTGCGAACCTGAAGGTTCTGGGTTCAAATCTCGGTAAGGGCAAATATTCCTGTGATGACCATAAATATTTGTTCCTGGGTCGTGAATATTTTCTATGTATATGAGTAAATATATCGTCGTCTAGTACCCATAACACAAGCCTTATTGAGCTTACCATGGGACTAGTCCGATTTTAGTAAAATTGTCCCGTAATATTTATTTATTTTATTTTTAGTACGGAGGCACCGAGAATTCTGGGAATTATAGCTCAGGAGCGCATTTTCATGCCTGACCTTATATTTACTTAGTGGAGTGCGATCTATATCATACAAAGGCACTGCCTACCCTGAACGACCATGGCTCCATACAGACACAGATAAACTGCCTACCATCAAGCCCTGAACGACCATGGTTCCATATAGGCACAGATAAACTGCCTACCCTCAAGCCCTGAACGACCATGGTTCCATATAGGCACAGATAAACTGCCTACCCTCAAGCCCTGAACGACCATGGCTCCATATAGGCACAGATAAACGGCCTACCCTCAAGCCCTGAACGGCCATTGCTCCATAAAGGCACACAATGACAAAAACCCTGTGCACACCACTGTATTTTCTTATTCACTTTCTGCAATAAAACCCAATTTTACCGAGCTCTGTTGTTGCCGAGTTATTAACGGCTGATGGTCTGACCTATCCAGGAAATAACTGTCTCACTATCATTACTGCTCCGAGAAAAGCCCAAGATAGAGTGGCATGGAAATAGCACGTCATCGACGCCATCAAAGCATTCAGAACGGGCACGACCTTCTAGTACATTACTTACCAAGGGCTGTAAAAACCCGAAATCGCTGGTATTTGTGACCCGAGCCGCAGGCAAGGGTTGTAAATATTTCTTTTTACTGCCCGTAGTGAGTACACAATTTTACGTCTTCACCTGGCTATGCGCATTATGGCCAGGTGTGACGTAAAATAATGAAGAACACGAAGAAAACGCCTGTCAATAATGACCAGGTGATTATACAGGTGTTACTACAGTGAAATTAAGCCTAAAAAAGACAAATGGACTTCGGAAAAATGATTTAACCATCAATAGATAAGCTAACTTTCGCATTTAATTACGCTGAGGGTGAAACAAAACAGATGCAAAGATAAACATTCGTAGAACTTTGACCGCATCCCACGCAGCCCAAATCAAGCCGAGAGAAATCTTTACCTACACAATAAATAAATTATATACGGTCCAACCATCAATATCAATCGAAACAATTGTCTCCAATCTTCTCTCATTAAACCGCCGCCATCTTAAACCAACCGTCCCACCACATTCCATTTTTAAATTGACCCGACGTATCCCCGTCCTCTTCCGACCCGCGGCGTTCGTTTTTGTTCGAATTTCGAATCATTTATAAATTGTTGTCTGTGGTTTTTTTCGAGCTTTGTGGTTCGCCGACCATTTTTAAAATTCGAACGTCATTTGGAGTCTGTTACAAAGTTAGCTTTGCAGTTAAAAACGTCTATCTACAAAATGGCTTAGCTATACTTTTGTACAGTGATGTTGAGTTCAAATTTTTGAGTGCCGTCTCATTTAAATTTGTCCAACTGCGAACATGTCATTATGTACTATCGCTGTTGCGATCTTTATGTCAGTAAGTTGGTTTTGAATGACTGTAGACTTGAGATAAGTTGGTGAATTGAGTGGGTATCTGATTCAGTAAAATGCATTTAGGGCATTGCATTTTGGTTTTGTTGCTGTAGGTAAGTTCAAGTGGCAAATGAGCACGCAGCTCACCTGATGGTAAGTGGATACTGAGGTCTACAGACTCTAAAAAATCCGGACAACCTTTGGGAACTTCTACTACAAATATTCCACACGTGTAGCTGAGGAGGTAAAATTAATTCTTTAAAGTAATAAGATAATTGATGGACTACTATGACACGTCATCTTACCTTAATGATAAAGACCCATGGACCGCTCATATATCAAGCTATTTCATGCTACAAAATTAATTGTAAAAATAGATATAAGACTTAAGTATTATATTAAGAATGGGTGGTAGATGTTTACTTTAAAAAACCGGCCAAGTGCGAGTCCGAATCGCGTACCGAGGGTTCCGTACAAACTCTCGCTTACCCTAACATTATTATATTACCCGGTACTGGTTGAGTTGTTTTGCAAACTTTACGCTTTTGAAAAAGACTATTTTTTATGATTTAATTACAAATTTATAATTTTCAGATTCTTGTATGTATTTGTAGTATGTCACAATATTACTTGCCAAAATTTATAGTTCTATGAGAACGGGAAGTACCCTATCATTTTGATTCCCTTGAAAGTGTCGAAATATACGTTTTTTGCGGCATAAATGGCCGTATCTTTTTTTTACGTAAATGTACAAGTTTAATTTTTTCACAGCTTCAAGGGACCGTAGACCTGAGTATATGGTGTTAATTTCAACTCGATACCTCTACGCGTTCTCGAGATAAAGGGTCTTGACAGACAGACGGACGGACAGACGGACATCAAAGAGACCCTATAAGGGTTCCGTTTGAGGTACGGAACCCTAAAAAATGACATGTTTTAAGTGTAATAATGAAATTACCTACGAAATAAAAATATTTTTGAATTTGAACTAGTATATGCGAGTGGTGTTGTAATTGTTACCATGTTTCTTGTAAAGAGATGAATTAGAGAGTAAACCTTGATAAAATTTGTTCAGTCCAATCCAAGTGTAGAGTGTAAAACAAAAGTGGCATATTTAAAAGCGCGAACATATCCAACTGATGAGTACTTTTTTTTTAAACTTCAATGTTGCCAGCGTGCAGCGTGACTTGCTTATTTTCCTATCTTGCCCATTTTAACTTTACATTTCAACAAGGGTAAACCGATATCGATATATATGGTCTTTGTGAAGAACCTTGGAGGAAGTCTTTTTGTCCAGACGGGCTACTCCGAAATCCGAAATTCGTATGGCGCCATCCCGCTCACTCAAATACAGAATAACATGAGAGCAAGAGGGACAGCACGTTACTAACTTCGATTTTTGAGTTTCGGAGTAACCCCCCAGCAGTGGACGGCTTTACGCTGATGTGATGATGATTTGATGATGAATATAATGATTTAGTTTTTGTGTCAAGAAAATTATTAGATCTGCAAATACTAGATACAATATTTGCAATTAAGTTTATTATTAAGCCAATATGTGATAATAAAAATAAACATAAAATAAGGAAATCAATGAACCTTTCCAAAATAAAAAGTTTTCCGTAACACGAAAAGTAAACCTAATTTTATAAAAAATATAGATTTTAGCGAATTTAGACGAGGCCGTCTATAGTTTGATCGCTTTGTTATTCTAACCTTATATATTAAATTACACGTGTTTCTACAGTCAATTTTAAATGTATAACATCTTAAAACTGACTAAATATATTACATCGTCTAAAAACCGAACAATATTAAACGCTTTTTTTCGATAGGGCACTAACCGCTCTTGGACTCAAGACTCTTTTAAACTTCGAACGTTCAAGTGTGGGATGTTCTCATTTTAAAAACAGCACAAACTTAAACATACCGTCCACGGTGTCGCCACTGTCTAAATATATCCCACAAAATATTACGTCATCAGGTTAGTTCCAGAAATCGCCACCGGCATTAATAAAGTTGTCGTGCTATATCTTGTAACTGTTGATTTTTATTCTTTTTCGAATGTCGTGGGACAACAATGGCGGAACGACGGTTTGACTTTTGAATGCTTTTTACGAAAATATTTCAAGACTGTTTTGAAGGTTTAAAATAATACTTTGACGTGCTCGTATTCGTCATATCGACTCCATTACAACTTAACTGGATTTTCTAGAAAAATCTCTAACGTTTACAACGTGTAAAAAATCAGAATTAATTTCTAATTTTTTTTAGATTTATCGTTCATATCTGTAAAACGGTCAAAGTTGCCAATCGGTTGACAGATATAATAGGATTGCAAATTGAAGTGGCAATATGCTGAGCTGGACGGTTCAGTCAGGCCTAAAATGTCCGTTTTCCTGCAAAGTCCTAATCCCAAAATATCTGCTTTCCATAATGTCAGCACGTTTGTGGCTTACTTAGATATGCAACTGATAGTGGTTGAAACACCAGTAGAATAGGTAGAAGAAGGCAGTATCTGATAAGAGTGATAAGTTAAAGACGAACCCGCAACAAAAATATGTACTTATTTTATATAATTTATAAAAAGATACCAAGCTCTAGATATTAATATTTTTGCTAAAAATGACTAACAGGCTTTCAGTGTCTTTCTCTTTAATAGTGGTTCCTTGTTAAAGAACGGCTCACATTTTAAAAGTGCTCATGTGGCGTACCTGGGTGCTTTTTTTTAATGTCCGAAACTGATTTCACCGAACAAGTTTCGCATAATTTAATTTCGCTGAATGTTCATCTTGCTGAATCATTATTTGTCCGAATCTAAATACGCATAATTTAGTATCTCCGAATTTTAGTTAGCTGCCAATTCAACCTCTAACAAAAAAAAAACTGCCAGTAAAGTAGGTTAGATTAAAACTGCAATCCCGAACAGAAAATGACTGCTGCCAGTAAAGTAGGTTAGGTTAAAACTGCAATCCCGAACAGAAGATGACTGCTGCCAGAACAGTAGGTTTTCGGCATTAAAAAGTTATGCGTAATGACCATTCGTCCAAAATAGATTCGGCGAAAACAGGATTCGGCGTAATGAAATTATACTTATAGATCATTATGCCTATTGATTATTGATATGCGACATAGAATTAGACATGACAAAAAATATGCGTATAATATCCGACCCGGGGTACTTACTTATATAGAACTGCTTTTATTAACTTGAAATAGGTATTCAACCAAGACGGCAGCTCCGGAATATCACAAAAATAAAAGAAGAGATAGGTACTTATAGTAGGATGGTAAATTTTTGTTTGGAGAAAAAAGTACCTACATTCAATCTTGAGTCCACATAGCTAATTTTGGTCTCCTTTCAAGTAATAATCATTCGTGGTTCTCGGCTGACGTATAATTCTCGTTGAAAGGCGTTACATACAATTTTCTATATAAAAATTGCCACTTGTTTAGCGACCTATAAATGTCATCGGATTAATTTCAAAAATTGGTACCCATCATTTTAATTTTTGGACAAAAAAGAACCTTATCGAGAAATAATATATTCAGAACTTTATTTTTCTGACCACCCTATTATATAGGAGTTTAAAGTTAACATACATACAATTGATTCGCTATACAATTCACAATGGATCTTAAACCGCGAATCGTAATTGAAAATCTCGTTCGATTCACTTTTTGTACAAAACGAGTAATGTAAACCACATCCATATCGCATCACAATATTCACAATGAATGTGTGTAAAATATTTTGACATGTGATCTGTCATTGATGACGGATCGCTGTCGTGGGGCCAATCTTGTGCCCTAGAGATTAGGGAACGTATATCATGTATCGGTATTCCAAGTGGCCGCGGTTGGTACTCCAGTTGGTGGGTTTGCGCTTATCAGGATCTTTGATTTGATTCTTTTAAGATCAAGCAACATCCCTATTATGATTAATTTAATTACATTTCATTGGTAATTCTTCGAAGTTTCCGACGTCGCTTTACGTCCATAGAAGGAACGTTCAATTCAAATAAATCAAATTAAATAAATGATATTAATACACGTTTATGTTTAAATCAATATTTTTCTAAATGTTTTGGGGGCGTTTCATCCGTTCTATTCACCGATTGTTTGTTTAATGATATTAACTTGCAGACCACGAATAATCTTGGTTTATTAATTTCCCATGACAGGTAGGTAAGTATCACGGGTAGCTTGTTTTGGGGTCTCCTTCGAAATCCCTAATGTATCGTTTGTCCTAACGCATTTTTTTCAGTAACCGTAAATTCTTCAGGATTTTTTAAACGATCATCGTATAGATTAGGTTAGCATAGGTTTGTTTTATAACAATCCTGAGAAGTTTACAGTTTCATAAAAAAAATTACTTAGGACAAACGATACATTAGGACAAACGACGTTAGGGATTCCGATATATATGCCTAGTTTTGATAGTATCAGAAAAAACATGGCGGCTTATGTCATTGCCGTCGGCATAGGTATAATATTGTGTATATTACATACTATACAGCCACCTGCTTGCGACAAGCTAGCATCAAAACAAACATACATAACAGTTGATTACTTATGTAATACTTTACAACACCACGAGTACCTAATTACGTGATTACTTAACGGCATTTCAATAGGCATAGCTTGCAACACAGTCCTAATACCAGTAGTATGAAATGTAACATGAAGTGGTGGTCTATGGATGTTTTAAGGCACTGGCTACTAAAGGAAACTTGCATAGACTTCTAATCGAGAATATGGCTTACACATAATTATAAAGAAGTTAATTTGTAGCGACATTCACAAATTCTGAGAAAACTAGCCGTGTAAGAATCCTGTGAAATATCTTTCATCCTTCACTCCAATAGATAACTAGAAAGCGCCAGCAACTTCGTTCGCGGAGGAGAAAAAATCATAACCCATCTTTTTTTCTTTAGCATAGTCGGGTAAAAAGTATCCTATAACCATCTGCAGATACCCAGCTATCCGTGTACCAAAAATAGTTAAATTCCGTTTAGCCGATATAGCGTGATGATCCCACAACGACACATACCTAAAAACATTTCATTATTACATTTTTATAATAGTATAGATGACCGATTTTTATCCTGTCTCAGTGCTCGCAATATGTACCAGAAGCGTGTGCAGGGTTTCTGGCCAAGGCACTTTTTCTGAGCCTATATGGAGCCATGGTCGTTCAGGGCTTCTGGGTAAGCAGTTTCTCTGTGCTTGTATGGAGCCATGGTCGTTCAGGGTAGGCAGTGCCTTTGTTCCTATATGGACCGCAAGCCATTGAGGTGTAGTACGGTACGGGAGGGGTGACAAATGACGTGACATGACGAGTCCGAACTGTCTCGCTATTCACATATACGTCATTTCCCTCATGTCCCTCCCGCACCGTTCCACACCTCATGAACAGACTCAGTTATGCGTTAGGTCTATAGTGAAATTTGTGCTGCATTTTCAAATCGACCTAATCTTTAGGGGCCCGTTTCGTAAACGCTTGTATAGGTGAAAAACTTAAGCAAGTCACCTGTTGTATATAATAGTGGACACGATTGATATGGAACTTATGTCATTTTTCTAATTGGGAATGGATGAAATTTTTCAAAAATCTTGAAATTTTGTTTATAGGTAGGAATAAGTCTCCTTATCATCAGAAAAAAAATACAGATTGTTTTGTGGCTTAAAAAAAAATAAAAACATGAAAAGGTGTTGGTGGGCCTATATGACAGCAATACGGTACGGCAAGGATAACAGTACATTTACAGCCATTTTAATCGAAAACATCAATGGTGAATTTGCAATTTCAAGATTTTTGAAAGTTTTCATTCATTCCTCATTGCCTGTACGGTACAGACAACAGGTGACTTACTTAAGTTTTTCACCCATAACTTGTATTATAAGTGGAAGTCTGTTTTTAATAAATATTGAAAGAATTTGAATGACATTTCCGCTTGTTATACAAGTTACAGGCTGTGAAACGGGCCAATGATAAGTAAAATAGAAGAGTATAAAAAATTTATGCTGTTCTCATGCGTCGGAGTCGAAGATTCTTCGAGGTGTTGATCTAAATAGGTAAAGTCCATCACCCACTAGGTCTAAGTTTAGGTAATAAACTAGGTAGGTACCTATAAATTAGTTTTAAGTTACAGGGCACCACCGAAAATCAGCGTCACGGCTTGCCGTGGCATAAAAGTGAGTGGTGACCCCTTTCAGCGTCGTCAATTGTTTTTGGTATTTGTATTTCTTGTTGCTGGCGTTGAATAAATATATTTTCTTTCTTTCTTTCTTTCTTCTTTCTAATGTGGTTTGAAGGAAAATTGGAACGAAATAAAACGCTTGAAGGATTACAATTTTCTTACTTTACAGGCCCTGCACCCATATAAATGTTTCTGTTTAACCCAATGGTTGACTGGGAGAGAATGCCTATTGGCATTAAGTCCGCCATTTCTAAATTTTTGTATTGTGCAATAAAGTTTGAATTATTAATAAATAAATTTGATCAAGTGAAACCAAAAAAAATATCTTGTTACGAGTAAATAAAAATAACTAAACAATGAATAAAGTGAAAAAATTGGGCTCCGGAAAGTTTTGTGAGGTGAACTATTTTTGTACTTAGGTATATGATGAAAAAAAAATAAAGGTATTTAGTGTATATATATACTGGTGTTATTATTGAAATAACTTCTTGTGTCCATTCTGAGAAATATACAGCTAGTAGGTATTTGTATTTGTAAATTGAAGATATTTTTAACGAGATTAATTTTGGGTTTTGAGAGGGGGGAGGGGGGCTTAAGAAATGCATTGACGAAATTGTATAAGTCATTCTTAAATGAAGATTGAAGAATATAAGCTTTTTAAACCAGCGCCTTACAGCTAATACCTACGTAGCAATTTTTTGCTTTTTATTTTACAATTGTAAACATTTAAGAAAAGAATAACTTCATGTAGGTACCTTTCACAATAAAATAGTTCTATAGGTGGGTAAGAATGAGCGAAACAGTACCTAAAATACTTTTCTTCTCGAAAATTATGTTGTAATAAATAATATATTAATGACTCTCAATATTTAGTCACTCATTTTAATTGTTTATTAGGATTACCTATATTGCTTATTAGAAAATAGGAATGCACGCACCACCCTTTCGATACAATGAATTATTATATAATACATATTAAAAATATTATTTATTAGGTAAAGATTTTGTCATTAAAAATAGCTCCGAATATTACTATGAATAAATTTAAATTTTCTAATATTTTTCATATTTTAGTTACTGCTTTCCTACATAATGGAGTAATCGCATTTGTAATGTTTAATTTCTATAGCAATAATTAACCAACCAATACTAATAAGAAAATCACATACCGAACAAATATCCACTGAACACACACTAGTAAAAGTCCACAAACACCGGTCTTACCAGCTAAAATTGTTTATAAAAAACCACACTGTCATCCAAAAGAGAAATTGTCAATTTTTTACAAACGAAATGACTGGCCGGTAAAAATGCAGAATAGGAATGATACGGCAGTTCTGCATGCACTATGATTTTCACTTTTTCCGCCGAAGGCTAAGGATACCGCTCCAAACAGCCACAGAAATATAATGGGGTCTGGATGAACCTTTTTGTCCCTAGCCTCATGCGGACTGCCTTTTTTTCATATTGTTTGAACCAACCGGTATCACGGCCTACTATGCCGGCCTGTAGGCGGAGCCGTTCAAGACCCACTTTCGAACTATACGCGTCTCTGTCTAACGCTTTCGCTATACTCTTGGCGGAAGGGAGACTGCTATATTTGGGTGTGGACAGTCTTTCCTTTTTTTAAGGATACGTATCTTTAGGTATGTTTTATATATCTTTTGTTAGATTGGAGTTGAATATTTTATTTGCTATTAGGGAAGTGTCGGTTACATTTATTTGATGGGATTCCTTGGTTACGTGTTTAGTGTTTGGGATATATCAAAGATATTTACTGAAGTAATTTATATTTTACTTTTTCTTCGGGAATATTAAATAACCATTTTTTGCCGCATTAAATAGATTTTAAAACACTTACATAGACAGTAGGTAAGTTCTGATATGTACTTATAATATAAGCTATACTCAATTAGATTGTATTATATAATACTAGCTGTTGCCCGCGACTTCTTCCGCGTAGAGATGCAATTTATAGCCTATGTAGTATTCTGATGTCTAAACAACATTATTACTGGAAAGTTTCGTTGAGATCCGTTCAGTAGTTTTTAAAATTGACAGGAACGTACTCATACATACAGCGGCACAAACTTTCACGTTTATAATATTATCAGGATATTTAAACAATAAAAAAATGGGTGTAGAAAAGAGTCTTGACTCGGGTCTACTCAAACACCCAGCCTATACCTATACTTGGTTCTTAAAATACACTTTCTATCATTGAGTTTCCCGTTATATAAATAGGTACCTATAGTGCGAACTTCTCTACCCAGAATGAGGCAAAGTAGTGTTGCCGGAAACCGCTAATAAGCAATGATGATCATAATTAAACAGACAGACGAATACTAGTAGTGACTTATTATTATGTACGACAGAATAAAATTAAAAACAGATAAAGGAAAGCCATCAAACAGACGATCAAACAAACTGACAGCTTCAAATAAATATGGCGAATCCAGTATGATCCGTTATTAGGAGTAGGTACTTCTCCCGAAAACCGCTGATGAGCGATGACGGCCATCTTGTAAACATCAACGTGACTGGAAAATGGCGGGCGAAAGCAGGTTTGTAGTATTCCGAGATTAACCCAAACAGGCAGATAGATTGATAAACAACAGAAAACAAAACAGATAGACCAACAGACATGTGATAATTAAGATTATTTATGTTATTATAAGTTCTACTGAAAAAGTGGGGAGTGATGAGGGGGGAGAGGGTTCGTACAGTCTCATGACCCTCTCCCCCCCCATCGAAGAACGTCCTTAAAATACTATTGATGAAAAATTTGGTGTCAATATGACCTTCCTATTTAGAATCACCTATAAAACAACACCTACCGCTGATGAGCCCGATGACGGTCCTTGCGAACAAGCTGAGATAAGGAACAAATAAAACAAAAAAAGGCGGCCATCTTGTTAAGAGGCCCCAAGCGTAAATGTACGATTTTTCATGGTATTTGTTTTGTATCTAGTCCCTGGAATGGCTAAACTAACTTTTGAAATATGTTTTATATGATAGATCAGTTTCTATTTAACACTTTCTTGCATTCGAATATTAGAATATATTTCTATATAATTAATTATGGATTTTTAAAGAGAGGTATATAAAAATAAAGATTGCGTATCTATAATCTCTCAATAAACCTTTGATAGACTCAAAACTTATGCCTAATTGTTCATTATGCAAACCGCAAGCATTTTTTTTAAAACGTGTATATTTTTTGATAAAAGTGACAAACTAGTTTTTCGTCGTAAAAATAACAACGTACGATGGCATTTATCTCGGTTTCGGTGTACTTATTGGTAAAGATGGTCGCTGTCAACATGATGAGATATATATAACACCGAAAAGCAAAGAGCTACAGATCGAAGGTCATTCAGAGCTGTAAGCCCCTTAAAGTCACCATGACTGGAAAATGTCGGTCAAAAGTGGATTTTTATAGTTTTCCGAGATTAACCCAAACAGGCAGACAGATTGATAAACAACAGACATCAGCAAAACAGATAGATTAACGATTATGTCAGGTTAATAAGTTCGACTTAAGAAACGGGAGGGTCGAGGGCTTCGAAGAACCTTATGCCCTCCATTGAAGAACCTCAACCTACTGAAAGAATCCGTAACATTACGAAAAATTTGATGTCAATATGACCTCCCCATCATTGGCAAGTTGTAGAACCGCGCCTGTTTAGAATCACCTAAAAACCGCTGATGAGCGATGACGGCCATCTTGTCAAAGTCACCGTGACTGTAAAATGTCGGGCGAAAGTGAAGCTTTGTGGTTTTCTATTTTTTTCAACATCGACTAGTTCGTACATGTTTCGGTTAGTTAAACAGGTTGATTACTGAATTAAATGATACCAGATTTGCATCAACACGGCGTCATCGAGATCATATGTTCAAGATCGCATAGAATTTTCGAAAATTTACGTACAAAAAAAACCTACGTAGGTACAGAAAAATTACAAGGGAAGCCGTCATTTACTCATTTCATTTACTCATATTCAAAGAAAAAGGTGGTTAATAAGCCTTTCCTTGGGCAACCCGGTGGGAATCGGCTTATATGGACGCCACGCCACTGCTAGGTATGTACTCAACTCAAGTGACTTAAGTAACCTTCCGTTTTCTCGGTAAAAAAATTGACCAAGTGTAAATCGGACTCGCGTACAGAGGATTCCGGTCCACCGTATAATATTTTTTTAAATATTCGATGTTTTTTCAGTAAAACGATTTCTCTGGTAATTCCAAATCGGTATCTACATATAACGGTTCAATAGTTAGAGCTCTGTGACAGACAGACTGTCTGACAGTCTTGAAAACTTACCAGAGTTCCGCTGGGACCTTTTCGGTACGGTCCATTTAACTTGTCGATGCAATATAATTCAAGTAACATTAAAAACGCAAATACCCGAGACAGGAGCTAACAAATATGTTGAACTTTTTAAATCCGCATAAACCGCTGATTGGCCATGACGCGGCGGCCATCTTGTGACGTCACGGTGACTCGCGCGTCTGCTCCAGTTAATGCAAGTTACAGATGCATACGAGACATTGCATGTTAGCAGTCCAGAATTTACACCAGGGTCATTATGGGCTTGCCTGAAAAGACCATAGTGGGCTTTCCATAGTAAATCGGCCCTTGCACTAAAATAACTGTTTTATTTAGGGTTCCGTACGAAAAGGGTAAAATGGGACCCTATTACTAAGACCGCTGTCAGTCCATCTGTCTGTCTGTCTGTCACCAGGCTGTATCTCATGAACCGTGATAGTTAGACAATTGAATTTTCAAGAATGATGTATATCTGTTGCCGCTATAACATAAAATACTATAAACAGAAAAATCTTATGTCTGTCTGTCTATGTCAGTAATAACCAATATAAAATGATCGACCACCGCGTATATTTTGCTTAGGAGTAGAGCTCTGCTAACACTGGATTTTCATAGATACCGCCGTTTGTAGCGTATATTTTGTACGGAACCCTCGGTGCGCGAGTCCGACTCGCACTTGGCCGGGTTTTTTTTTAAATCATAAGCAAAAATCTATCTGGTTTAGGATGTTGATACTCAGCATAAACTAGTTGTAGACCTGGCGAGCATTTCAAGCCCATATCTACCGTTTTGAATAAAATCCAAATTTTAATTTCCAAAAAAATATCAAATCTACTCAGAAAATTTCACAAGAATCGGTTGAGAAATGCGATGTTTCGAGCAGCCACTCGTACATCCGCCGGACATACGCAAGCCTAAGCTGAAACGGAAACCTTCGCTCGCTCGGTCAATAATCGTCACTGTTAGAGGTTCCTGCAATAAAAAAACAGAGTCCATTTAATGTAAGCGCCGATTTACCATGGAAAGCTGAAAGGCCTTCTTAGGGGCAGTAAAATCTAAGGCTTAGGGGCGGAAATTAAATTTTTGTTATCAAAACTGCGCGACATTTTTCACGGTTAGTACCTATACGGATCAGCACTGAGGGTAAATCCGGCCTTGCATGTTAGTCCTCGGTTTGACAATGGAAGTGAAAATCATTGCATTAGAAATGGCATATAAATATAACTCAAGTTTTCCATTCAATGATCTCCAAATAATCCGTTAAAATATATATATTTTTAATATTTTCTATGTATCTACAGATATTTCATTTTTACAACTTTATAATAGTATACTTTTTTTTTTCAATCATATTTTTATGTAATCCACTAAAGGTGCCTCTTCGTCCGCGGAAGAGGATAAGTCATAATACTCTTTCTTCTTTATCGTAGTCGGCTAAAAAGTATCCTATAGCCAAATACCCATCCTTCATGTCCAGCTTTCATCAAAAATAGTGGAAATCCTTTCGGTTGTTTTTTGATGTGATGTGGAAGACATATAGGTACATACAAATAGACATCCAAAATATGTTTCAATTACATTTTGGCCACTCATTAAACCATCTTCGATGGACCGAAGTTGATATTTATAAGTTGCTAGCCCAATATTACAGGGTTCTATGATTCATTTTCAGGGTAGTTAAAATTAGACTAATACCAATGTTCAAACTTCAACTCTCTAAAAGTGAAACATAGAACTCTGTAATATTGGGCCAGCGAAGTTTATAATAGTGTACATGCTACTCTCTGTTCGAATTATATAAAAATAATTGCATCGCGCCAATTTGGATTCGCGTTAAGTACCTACCTATGATAACAAAACAACCAACGCAAAAATATGAGTAGAGAATAGAAAACTCGATCAATGATCATACCTTTATTTTACCAACAGTTAATAAATATAAGTCACACACTTAATTCTTCATTACAATTACAATTCAACCACTCTAACATGCATTACCTCGACTTTTTTTTTCAAAATTGGTAGCCGTCCCAAACCCCTATCCAATAAAAAAAGGTGATTAACCACACACAAATAAATCCATTAACACCCTTTTAACTGTTTCCAAAGACTTGCGCGAAAGCCACCGGCATTTTTTCTACCTGACTTTAGAAAAAAAATCCTTTACAAGATTGTCTTTGGTAGCTTTTAAGATAATGGCGCTTGACAACTGCGGTTGTCAAAAAAAGCGACAAATTGCACTTTTTGTTGTAGATTTCGAGATATTTGAGAAGTAATAATAAAGTTAGGTTAGATTTTCGTCTGTCACTGTGATTTTGAACACTTCAAACTCCAACTATTTAGACATAGAAATATGTAGGTAGTTAATGAAGAATAAAAAAGTGCGGAGGAATTTCGTTTCTGACTATAGGTACTTAGAAAGATTCTTAACAATAACATTGTAAACCCGAAACCGATACAGGAATTAAAAGCATCAACTTTAACATAACACTGCTTCCTGTGTTACCTAACGTAATGAATAGATCTTATAAAATACGCGAATAATTTAATAGTCGTTATTGTGAACCAAAAACCCCACTTTTACATCTTCTGTTAGATGTTAACGACTGATTAAGCACATTGCGAAGCGTAATGCGTCAATAACTAACAAGAACACAGTGAGAATACTTTCCAGGTATATAGGTCGTGACGTCTTAAAGTCGGTTTTATTTAATAGCAAAACACCAGATCAGATATTCACGAAAACCATCCCAGAGCCCAGATCAATAAAACAATGCGAAACCAAAATGGCGCCTGGAAACGAGGGAAAAGCGGTTTCATTAAAATAAAACAGCGCAACATTAATAAAAGCAAAAAAGATTAATGTCCGCCGAACACAATGCGTAATAAATTAAATAGATGGATATCCTGAAGGGATACCTACCCTTGGCGGCCATCTTGGGAACGCAAGGCCTCTCATTGGCTGGTTCACTTACTAATCAATACGCCGTAGCACAGATACGAAACGGCGTAATAGTCAAAGTTTGCTAAGTAAAAAATCAAACTTATTCTCATCGTAATAGAATGGAAATTTCAATTTTGATGGTAACAGTATCGTTCTGAAACAATGGGAATTTAAATGATACTCGGCGCGTTCGGATCGCGTTCCAAAATTAATTTTAAAAATGTAGATTAGATTTTTTTTAGGAATGATTGTTCGTTCAAAAACCCGTTTGATTGGAACTAAGAAAGTTCGTTTGAAAATCTTAACACGTTTAATTTTTTTATTTATTGATAGGGATTTGTCGCCATCGCCCAAAAGCCGAACAGCAAATTTTAACAACATTATTAAATTCATCATAATTAATTAATTAAAAATCATTTAAAAGAACATGGTAATAATAAAGTTCTATCTTAACCTACTATATTATAAGAGTTGTAAAAATAAAATGTCTGAACATTGAAGATATTATCAAAGAAAATATTGTATCGGACTATTTGGAAGTAGGTAGTCAATAATCAAAAAATATTTTTTATTTATAATTTTTTGTATGTTTGTATGTGACGGGGCTTCATCACGCCAAATCGGCTAAACGGATTTCAACTATTTTAAGTACACCGGTAGCTGGGTACCTATCCACAAACGTAACGTAGAAAAAAAAGGGGTGTAATGACGTTTTCTCCTCCGCGAAGGTAATAAATCTCTAGTAATATTATAATTTTGTTCGGACTGCAGAAGCCTTCGTAATATGTGAACTAAGGCAGTGGTTAACATATAGGGGTATCAACGGCGATGATGACCAAGAATCTCCGATATTCTTTCAAATCATGATTCCACAGTCACCTTAATTTCAACTCTTTCTTACTTTTCAAAAAAAAGTTCAACAAAAAAGGTTTTCCGATCAACCTGTCAGTGGAAACCTGAGTTTCGTATAATGATTGTGTGTTATTTATTATACCTAGTTGGAGTATATGCCTACACGAACCTCTTTTTTGTGGTTCGGTACCAAGAAATGTTTTAGGTATATCCTCGAATTAATGGCCCGTGAAAAACCTACTTTTTACATACATTGATTACGGATGTGTATATATATATTAACTACTAATATCTACAGGTACTATTAAAAAGTTGTAAAAATGAAATGTCGGTACGTAGAAAATATTTAAAAAAAATATGTATAGTAACGGACTATTTGGAGGTCCCTGAATCGAAAAATATTATTTTATTTTTTATATGTTTGTATGTGTAGTTGTGTCTTCATCACGCCAAATCGGCTAAACTGTGCACAACTATTTTTGGTACACGGGTAGCTGGCTATCTCCAGATGGTAATAGCATACTTTTTACCAGACTACGCTATCGAAAAAAAGGGGTTATGACTTTTTCTCCTCCGGGAGCGAAGTTGCGGGCACCTTGTGAAAGTAACTCTGTCACCTTTTCACGTTTAAACATCTGAGCCGATTTTGATTAAACTACTTAGGAAGATACTGAGACCCTAGAAAGGACATACGCCACACGCTACTGCGTGCAGTCCATATAGGCACAAAGGCACTGCCTATCCTGAAAGTCCATGGCTCCATATAGGCACAGAGAAACTGCCTACCCTGAAGCCCTGAACGACCATAGCTGCATATAGGCACAGAAAAACTGCCTACCCTGAAGCCTGAACGACCATGGCTCCATATAGGCGCAAAAAACTGCCTACCTTGGCCAAAAATCCAGTACACGCCTCTGACATAAGGTAGGTTTTTATCCGGAAATCATCTCTTAGGGCCAACTGAGCAGTTCAGAGTTAACGAATTTAACTTCTGTCAGATTTATACCAGAACTGTCAGATTAACTCTAGGTTAAGTCTTACCCTAATTAAAATTTTGGTGCAAGCCCACCTTAAGGGCCTACTTCGCCATTTGTAAATCACGCCCCAAACGCGGCGCCAGCCAATAAGCGTGATTTGTAATAAGGGACGCATTTATTGCTCGCGCGCATCAAAGAAAGAGAAAGCTAAATACACTACATGCTTTGGGTTTTTTGGCGTAAGCGCCTGATGTAAAATCGAAGATATTATTATGTTTTGTTAACATTTAAGTTAATCATGATTAGTGCACTTAAAAGATAAAGGGAAGAATGACATTTTAACATAATTTAGCCGTTTATTAATCCATCGTTTGTACAAACTAGACAAAAAACGGGAAATGAAAAAGCGTTTTCGGACAACTTTTCTATCGAGATCTAATTTTCATTAATGATGTTTCCGCGTTAATCCCTGAAAGGTTATATAGTCAAGAAACACATCTGAAAACCATCCTGTTTTATATACTAGATTTGACAAAAAATTAGCTAGAAAATAGCTTAAATTTTCGATGCATCCCCTTAAGGGCGTGAAAAGGGAGGTGGAAGTACGCATGGGGAATATTTTTAAAATACACAGTGCCCGCAAGGAATCTGAAAGAGTTTAACAACGCAATTAGATACCTGAAATAAATGTTTGGATTTGATTCTTTGTTTCCAATGACATTATTTAAGCTACAAGAAGATACGATGAAATTTTGGACGTATGTATGACACGTACATGTAAAAAATACCGGTCATTCATAGATGACAAGGTCGTTGCCACTGTTGTGATGACTGGTCGATATACACCATGAAACTTGGTGTCATCGTGACGCAGTTTGACAGTCTACTACAGAGAGTAGGTATTTGTCTTCATTCATCCTTAATATAAAACTCAAGGATACGTAAAGGCCATGTTTAGTTTTCACCATTTTCCCGCAAACGCCCGCTTGGAAAACATGCTGCATCCTTCAAAAATTGAGTGTTTTTTCATTGTCATCATTCTGCAGACCAAATTCTATTTATATTTTAAAAGTACGCCGATTCTTTCCGCTGTTTTCACGTAAACTATCAAAAACAGTTCCGGATTTTAAGGATTTTTATATTGTTTTTTTAGTTGTACGTAAAATTCAGCAAAGGAAAAGACAATCATATTTGGAAAATTGCTGCAAGTTTCCGCGTTTTGATGCACAGGTTAACCAGTTTTTAAATTAGTTGGTGTTTAGTTTATGTAAAAAAAAGCTAGTAGCTAATAGATTGTTGGCATGAGAATTGTAACACAAATTCTTCAATCTTTTTCGTTACCATTATACGTAATTTAAAACACAACCATTAATAATAAGAAAATCCATTTATCCTCAAAACTTTCGTAATTTATGCATTAAAAACATAATTCGAAACTTATGATCGAACTCTCGCCCAAAAAAAACTCAATAAAAGTCTATTATCTCTGGATTTTTGAAAAGGACACGTTTTCGGACGGAGTGGCGTCGGCTCAATAATGAGCTCAAACCCGACTAATTTAAAAAGGTCCAACTTTTCCTACAATTGGGTACAACTGGCAGATCTGTTAAAATTGGACGGAGTGTCCCGAGTGACAGGCGCGTTCGATATTCAAAAAGAATCGGTCTTTTTTCGAGTCGACTTTTCCACTAGTCATCGTTTCGGCCAGTGTTCTCTGTGATTAATACTTTGGGTCTTTTTTTGGGGTTCGCTAGCCTTTTAAGGGTTCTACGGGCAAAGGGAACCGTTGGAAATGCGATCGGAACCTATGAAATACCTATAGCTAAGAATATTCAACACTTTTAAGATTAGTCTTGATAAGGTTGCTAGTCCACTTTCAACCCAGGAACATTTCGCATAAAATGAGGTCAAAGCATAAAAAACATGTATTTTTTTAATTTTGTGTAAATAGGTACATACGTACAGAACCCCAACCGTATGCAACCAGTATGTGCTTGTCTTTTTTTTGTCATCAAATTGGTGATATTATAGATTTCCTGACAATTCGCCCTCCTTTGAAAATGTTCCAATCTTTTGTGCTTATAATAATTCTTTTATTGTCTGTCTGTCGGATATATCGTCATATAGTATTTGTATTGTGTTTTAGCAATATGATTATTACCTCTATTTTTTAACAATACACTTTATAGAGGTTTTGTACATTGTTAATTTAATCTTTATTGTATAAAGTAAACGTAGGTAGAAATCGCGGACTTTTACGCTATTCGCTTTCAGCCAACCATAGGGGCAAACGGTCCGAAATTGCATTGAGTATTAGAACACTAATAAATATTATGTCATCAACATATATAGTTATGCACAATGTAGGTACATATTCCAGCTTATCTTCCTATACTAGGTATTATAAAGTTGCAAAAATGAAGTGTCTGTACACTGAAGATATTTTCGAAAAATAAGTTAAACGAATTGTTTGCCGGTAAATACGAAAAGTTCGTTACGATAGCTTTTTAAAAATATCTTTAATGTACAGACATTTAAATTTAACCTACAACTTTATAATAGTATTGATGAAAATTCGAAATAACTGCTCTCGGACCAATAAAACTTCCTTATCTGTGGGCGTTCCGGTTGGAAATTCGAGAAATGTTAAAATGCTTTACAAACTTGGTGTTGGTAAAGTAAATAGCTAACACAAAACTGCACAATAGTAAATCCTCCGCGTTTTAATACCGACGGCACAATGGGTCGGGAATTGATTTTGATTCCACAATGATATTATTAATGATCCGGCCCAGGGGATTGAGATGTTGGAGCGGACATTAATCACGACAATGCGCGTATGTACGCGTTATGTACGCTATTGTGGTGAACACCCTCCACTCACCCAGGAGAAGCGATACTTTAAATTGCTCGTATCTACCTGAATTAAAAGATCTAATAATAAAAAAACCTCGTGAAGGCCGAGAAGGACAAACGCAGCACCTTTGACTTGGCTCACGAGGTGACCGCCATGTGGGATGTTGATTTGACGATCATTGTCCCGATAGTCGTTTCGGTAACCGGTCTTATAGCGAAGAGTCTCGACGAACATCTTAAGAGACTTTCGCTAGATGGCTGGACTGGATCAAGGGTCAGTTACAGAAGGCTGTAATCCTGGACACGGCCCGCATTGTCAGGAGGTTACTCTCTGTGCAGTTCTTACCACCGGTAGCTTGAGCCCTGCCCCGCTGCCGGCAGCACCCTGAGTTAGGTTTTTTAAAATGTGTTTATATGTTGTATTTGCTTAATGTATTTTACTTTTTATATTCATATAATAAAATGCCTAGCTTAAGAGCCCCCGGTAAGCTCGGTTCTCCATACAAACGTAGTTACGCTCTCATTTTAAAACGACTTGCTAGTTTACTCTGAAATTTTGTACTTAGAATTAGTTACGGTATATGCACGCCTGTAATTAGTTTATGTAGCTTCAGATGCAATAGTAAAAAAATACAGCAAATTTAAGTTTTTCATACAACACTTGTTTTTGCTGTATTTCGTTTGTTTTATAAACTGGAGCCATATAAACTAATTACAGGCCTAGATATACCTGATGTCATTGTATATGCAAAGTTTCGTTACAACCCAACTCGCAGTTTTAAAATGAGGATGAAACTGCGTTTGTATGGGAAGGTGAAATTCGGCCGAGTTTGCCGGGGACTCTTGAGACCATATAAAGAAAGATAATAAAGAAATACAACGCAGGACAGGTTGTGGCGAGTTGTTTGGGAAGTAGCGACCCCACGTACCTGAGTGCTCCTGGGAGACCCTGACGGGGGATGTTGGGTCAGAAGCCCACCTCTGGCGTTCCTTAACCGGCCGGTCAGAGTGGAGTCACAAGAGCTGCGGCTCGAGGGTGGATGTGGAATGTAAAATAACTTCAAGCCTTCAAGAAAAGAGCACTCACACCTGAAAGGCCGGCAACGCACTTGTGACTCCTCCGGTGATGCAAGTGATGGGCGACGGTGATCGCTTACCGTCAGGCGACCCGTCTGCTAGTTTCCCTCCTATCATCATCATCATTTCAGCGGTAGGACGTCCACTGCTGGACACAGGCCTCCTCAATAGATTTCCACATGGGCCGGATTGAGGCGACCCGCATCCAGCGAGCCCCTGCAACCCTAACTAGGTCGTCGGACCTCCTCACCGGTGGCTTTCCCACCCTGCGCTTGCCGATACGCGGTCACCACTCAAGAACCTCACTGCCCCAACGGCCATCGGTTCTTCGAACTATGTGCCCTGCCCATTGCCACTTTAGTTTTCTTGCCTCCTAAGTCATAAAAAAAAACTGGCGAGTTGGCTTAGTAGAAGTCCAGTGGCACCTTCCAACCCTTAGCCCTAAGCCTTATGTGCGCGATTGTGGTGTAAAGCACCCTTCACACGGGCAGATATATATGAACCAGGGTCCCAGTTCCAAAGTCCTTGTACCTTGCACACCGCCTCCCGCCATACTCCAAGTGGTCGCTGATGGCTTAAACCCTTGTAGGTTTGCGCTCTTCCACTGAATCTGAATACTTGAAAGGCTTTGTAGTGGCGTGGCGTCCATATAAGCCAAATCCCACCGGGTTGCCGAAGATAAGGCTTATGACCACATTTTTCTTTAAATATGAGTAAATACGCTACGGCTTCCCTTGTCATTTATTGTTAAATAAATAAATATTACAGGACAATTTTTACACAAATCGAACTAGACCCACGGTAAGCTCAATAATGCTTGTGTTATGGGTACTAGACGACGATATATTTAATAGATATATTACTTATATACATAGAAAAGGACCTCAGCTTCGCAGGCAACGTTACTCCCACTGAGGTAAACCGGTCGTCACACATCGGTCAGTTTTTAATTTATAATAATCAATAACGCAGGAACAATCTTACACAAATCGACCTAGTCCCAAACTAAGCAAAGCTTGTACTATACTTGTACTATGTTATGGCTCATTGTACTGTTTCTGTTGTTGGTATGCAATAAAGAATTGGTGTATTGAATTGTATGGGTACTGGAGGCGACGATATAAATAATATACAGATAAATTATAATACTTAAATACATAGAAAACATCCAAGACCCAGGAACAAACATTTGTGCTCATCACACAAATACTTGCCTTTTGGCCGGGATTCGACCCCGGGACCGCCAGCTTCGTAGGCCGTTATGCAACCCACTGAGCCAAAATTGTCGTCAAAATTTTCCTAAAGCCACGCCTCTGAGGCCTAGCCAGATCTACATTTGAGAGCCAGGTTCTAAAATAAGGGGACAAGCCTACTTAACCTAGTTATGGATACACCGTCACGGGCCACGATCGAGACTACCTACTCTCAGTTTGTTTTTAAGCTTTTAACGCAAAAACGTCTTAAGTGTTTACTGGTGATTAATAGTGGGAAGTGGGTAAATTACTTTTTTATCACCAAAGAAAAAACTCCTCGGGCTTATATTATCTGTGCGTCTGTCTGTGGCATCCTAGCGCTTGAACGGAGAGACCGATTTTGATTTCGTTTTTTGTATTAGAAAGGTGACTTTATCCAGACTATCCAGAGTGTTATTAGTTAAGGTTCAAGAAAATTTGTTCAGCTTTTTGAAAATTATCAGCTTTTTTAGACGCGTCATTACTTGCTATCTATTTTACAAATTTGTAAAAATGAAATGAATGTCTGTACATTAAAGATATTTCAAAATTAAGTGAAACGGCCTATTAGAAGGCCACTGAGTTAAAAAAAAAACGTGTCTGTATGTATGTGTATTTACGGCTTCATTACCAGCTGCAGGTCCTGGGTTCGGTAAGGGCAAATATTTGTGTCATGAATGAGCATAAATATTTGTTCCCGAGTATTGATAATTTCTATCTATATAAGTAAAATATATCTATTAAATATATAGTCGTCTAGTACCCATAACACAAGCCTTATTGAGCTTACCATGGGACTAGTTCGATTTGTGTAAAAATTGTCCCGTAATATTTATTTATTAATCACGTCAAAACGGTTAAACGGATGTTAACTATTTTTGGCACAAGAGTAGCTGGGTTTATACTTTTCACCCTACAATGAAGGGAAAGACGGTTATGACTTATTTTCTTCACCGCGAACGAAGTTGCGGGCACCTTCTCGTAATAAATATTATTATTTGAAGTTAATTTCCGAGCTACCTTACAAATAAAAAAGTATATACAGTGTAATAAATTAATGAAAAAAACTTTATTTTGAACTCGATTAAGAATTTCGATCCGGTACTCAGGCATGCCCGTGCGCACCCCGCGGTACATCCGTGCAACATCATTAGTCATATGATTCAGCTGTTCTGCACGCACTCGGCATTAATAGAAATTATGGAATTCCTACCACGATTATAGAATAGGTACGAGTATGAAAGGTAGAGTAAGTTGTCAAAAAGGTTTTTTAATTCTTTTCTTGGAGTTTTCATTGTTACAATAGGGTACATACATATACATTAATTTTTTTAGGGTTCAGTACCCAAGGGTAAAACGGGACCCTATTACTAAGACTCTGCTGTCCGTCCGTCCGTCCGTCCGTCCCTCCGTTTGTCTGTCCGTTTGTCACCAGGCTGTGAACCGTGATGGCTAGACAGTTGAAATTTTCACAGATGATGTATTTCTGTGGCCGCAATAACAACAAATTCTAAAAACATTATAAATTTTTGTCTGTCTGACTATGTCAGTAACCAATATAAAATGATCGAACACCGCGTACATTTTGCTTAGGAGTAGGGCTCTGCTAACACTGGATTTTCATAGATACGGCCGTTTGTAGCGTATATTTTGTACGGAACCCTCGGTGCGCGAGTCCGACTCGCACTTGCCCGATTTTTTTATCGCTTTATCTTAACAAAATACCGTAAAAAGTATGATATAGGCATTTTAAACTAGGTACTAATTAAACAGCGAGTTGAAAGAGGTCCGACATGCACAGCATGTACTGTTACGTCATAGTACATTAGGGCCATATTAACTCTATATTTAATTCTGTGTTGCTAGGAAGAGATTATATTGTTTATTTTATAGCTATTCGAAAAAATATTTTTCTCTACTGTTTGTTACATGAATGAGCTTTCAATAAAGCAAAAATGAAAATTCATGCATATTTCTTATTTTACAAGTTTATCGCGCTATCATCATCAGCCATAGGGCGTCCACTGCTGGACACAGGCCTCTCTACAATCTCCTAACGAGATTGTCCGACTACCTTAGAACCTTTTTGTTCTTCGAACTTTGAATATTTACATTAATTATAAATTGAAAAAAAAAAAAGTTAAATAAATGAAAATCATATCATCATCACCATACATTTAAGAGCTAGGCTCTTGTCAGTGGAGTAATTTCCAGCTTATTGGACGCGTTAAAATCATATAAGATTTCATAATTTTACAGGTTTATCTTTTTGCATGTAAAATGACACAATTTTTAACAATGTACAGATTAGTAAGAAATGACATAATATAACAATAGATTAAAGTTTATTAATGTAAAATTATACAAATAGTTAATTATACAAATAGTTACGCTATTGTCTTAGATATAAGTCCTGGTTAGGTTAGGTATCATAACCACCCAATGGCTTCTACGAGCATTCCCACTGCGTCAATAAAAAAAAGGTTAGGTTAGAAAAAAAAGGTAGAAAGAAGTGTGGAGAAATAAATAAATAAATATTTTATCCATCATTGCATCCTACTACTTATATAAAATGTTTCCTAAAAAGTAAACGTACCCTGGCACAAAAGCTTCGATCTCAAATACGACTAATCAACAAAAAACCCCTCGAAGGGGCCTCCCCTATGTGCCGCGAGCCGGAAGTACATAGGGGTGGCCTGGAGGGGTAAGTACATATTGCTGTTGGGGTGTATTCGATAGCTGTAATCTTTGTATTGGCTTCGTATAGTTCAGTAGTTTTATGTTTTTTTTTGTAATAGATCTAGTAGTCTTGAACGTCAATCGTACCTATTAATAGTGTAAATTATTTGAATCTAGTGCTAAGTAAACGTGTTGTGGAGGGTCGCAAGTTATGTGATAAGGCCTAGTTCGCAGCACTCGCTGACAAGAGACAAAGACGTCGTCAAGCCGACTCAGTACCAACTGTCGCAAATTTCTCTTGTCAGGCCTGCGGTAGAACATGTTGCTCTCATATCGGTTCGGTCAGCCACCAAAAACGGTGTCTCCCGAACACTGCACCATAAATCGTCTGCAATAGACGCAAAGGCGAAATATAGTGCTAAGTTTACTAACTTAGCTCGTAAGCCTTACTAACAAACTATGGATGTAAATTGTCCAAAATAAATAATGTATTATTATATGTGTTACTTAGAAGGCAGAAGCATATCTGGATGGATAAAGATGTTACAAGATCTACAAAGCGAATGTAAGTGGAAATGTTGGAAGAGGAAGGCCTAGACGAATGTTTCGCGATCAGATTGGAGACATTCTGTAAAAAGGCCAAGTGAAAAGTACTCTAAACCGGCGAGCATGCATGAAGAGATTAATGAATGTTGATAGAGCGGCAGTTGTATGCCAGGACCGTAGCAAGTAGAAGGAGGTAGTCTCTGTCTACCCCGTAATGGGAAAAAGGCGTGAGCGTATGTGTGTATGTGTGTGTGTGTTACTTACCGGTCTCCGTGTCCACAGTGTAGGACAGCCCGGCCCAAGGATCGTCCTGGTGAACGAAAGACCAGATTTCTTATTCTGCTATAGACTTAATATTCTAATTAAAAGTCAAACCTGAGTTGCGCGACTGGTATTAGAGTTTGCATTACCATCATAAGTCTATTTTAATCAATGATATAAGATATAATATAAAAAGAGGTAGATAGGTTACCTACACGATAATCCACGTGTAGAAATGATCAGGCTTACGCACACATAAATCTGATAATATTGCAATAAGACCCTAATCGTAAATGCTTTTAGACGCTTTTATTGAGTAATTAGTGCACAATTTCAGTATGCATGACGGCATTTTTGTTTATTTGACGCAAAATCCAATATATAACAAAATACTCTGTGCGCGAGACTGAGTTAAGGTTTGCTCATTGGCGTAGTTTTGGTGTGCCATTTTCGGAGCCCGTATAACCTATTCACTTCTTTTTATGTTATACTAGCTGTTGCCCGCTACTTCGTCCGCATAGAGATGCAATTTAAAGCATACAGTTTCACCCCTTTTTTCGTCCCTAAAAGGGATGAAATTAAACATAAATTATATTTCCTATTCTTATATATACCTAAGGTACATAACTGGAAATTTTCAGTTTTTAAGATTATGTGGAACGTACATACATACTTTCACGTTTATAATATAGTAAGGATAAGGATCATTGATTTTAATCTAGACAGGTACGGTCCGAAGGGGACATGACAGGAAAATGAGAAACGTAAGTAAAACTATGAAAATAAAACAAACTTTTTTAGAACTGTTAGTGATAACGAACTTGCAGAACTATAACATTGAAAACAAATATCAAATAACTTGTAAACGTTAGCGGATAAAATGGCTTTTCCACGCAGATTTGGCACTATAAATGGCACTTTTCTGACGTGAAACTCGTATACGAGAAAGCAGATTAAATGCCAGCTTAAAAAAAATGTAACCAACCTCCTTTGCCTGCGGGTCGAGCAGCGACGCCTTCACCTTCTCGATCTTCTCGCTCTCCTCTTTCTTCTGCTGGATCTTCTCTTCTGCGAGCTGCAGCTCCTTGTCAAGCTCATGACCAAGTTCCACCTTGGTGGCTTGCGGACCGTGCTGGAATTATAACAGGAGATCAAAATTTTTACAGATATGAGCAAGATTAACAAGAAAACTACTGTGACTACACTTTAACGACTTGAGTCAATGACCATTAAAACAAGGGGACTGACAATCGCCATACAAAAATCTGATCCCCGATACTTACAATGCCATCTATGTATAAAAATAGGCCTGTGTCCTAAACAAATAAGTAAATAAATAAATATTACGCGACAATTTTACACAAATCGAACTAGCCCCATGGTAAGCTCAATAAGGCTTGTGTTATGGGTACTAGACGACGATATATTTAATAGATTATAATACTTATATACAGAAAACATCCAAGACTCAGGAACAAATATTTATGTTCATCACACAAATATTTGCCCTTACCGGGATTTGAACCAAGGACCTCAGCTTGGCATGCAACGTTACTCCCACTGAGCTAAACCGGTCGTCTAAATAATCTAAACGTCGTCGTCGATCAAATCAATTTCTTTTTTTAAGAATAAATAAAGTTTTAGTATCAAAATCAATTAACAAAATGTTTCGATAGATATAGTACATTACTACAGAGCCCGGGACGAAAGGGGTTGCCGGCCGAAGACATATAGACGGCCGAGCAAAGCGAGGCCGCATAGGTCTTAGGCGGGCAACCCCATATTTCCCGCCAAGGTATGTATAGTACTTTTTTCAAACATGGAATGAAATAAACAACAAAAAATCAAAGTATTATTTTTTAATACGTATAGTGGCAGAATATGATGCCTGTGCCACAAATTTAGGTGGAATGGAAATTAAAAAAGAGGACTTTGCTGGCCTAGGCCTGCACGATTTGTATGAAATTCCATTAACGACCTCTTGTCCTAGCCGCACCTGAAACGTCATACTTTGCTGCCTATTATAAGGAACATAACATCAATATTTCATTGCATGTTTGAGAAAAGTTCATAACTCTTTCTCTCTCTCTTCCTAGCTGAAGCGTATTCATTTACTCATATCTTTTTCGTATCAAAAAGGTGGTTATAAGCCTTTCCTTGGGCAAACCGGTGGGAATCGGCTTATATAGACGCCAAGCCATTGCTAGCTAGTATCCCACAGCACAGTAGTGGGGGTCAGCTTTCGCTCTGTCCTCAAAATCGTCTTCGGATACCTGACGTCAGTTGCGTATACGCAGAGTTTTTGTCCAAGACAGGCCATTATGTGCCTATATGGAGCCATGGTCCTTCAGGGTAGGCATAGGCATTAGGCAGTGCCTTCGTGCCTATATGGACCGCAAGACACTGCCTGACGCGTACCGATGTGCAAATTGCGGAAACTGTCCAAAATGCTTAAAAAAGGTCTAAAGTCTAGTGTTAACTTACTTGTTTATAAAACCTTTTTTAAGTAATTTTTAGTATATAAGAGGTCTTAAGTCTAGTGTTAACTTACCGGTTTAAATGACCTTTTTTAAGCATTTTGGAAAGTTTCCTCAATTCGCACATCAGTCTGACGCGCATATAAGGTGTATCGTCACTTACCGGTTGTATGGGGTCCTCCAGCGAGAAGCCCATATCCACATCCTGCTTCCACAGCACCTCGATGAGGTCCATGTCCTACGGACAAACAAACAGACGATAGTACACATTAAGTAATATTATAAAATTCTAAATTTTATTTCGATTTTCATACCCCGTCATCATGCCTAATGTCACTTTATTGACCGAGAGAGCGCCAAAAGAGGAGAAACAAATGATGAGTATTTTCTTGAATTTTCAACTTTATCCATATAAGTAAGATGATATATTTTTGACCGAGCGTCAGCGAAGCGCCGCTTCAGGTTGGGCAAAATGCTTTCGTATGTCCAGCTGTACTTCTCTACAGGTCGCATTTCTCAACGGATTCTCGTGAAATTTTGTGAGCAGGTTCCGTAATTTTATGCAATTTTATATAGGTGTGAGTGGGAAATGAAATTCATTAATTCGAAGAAATTATTAAAACATTTTCGGTCGATGAAGAATCGACCGGACAACTGCACTGTTCACCAGCTCACTCACATTCACTATACATCATTCACTCACTCACATCACATACCATCTTTTAGCTTTCATATAAGTCTTGTTTTCAACAAAGAAATATCTCTCGGTATAATATAACCACAACCAAAAGTTACGGCTATAAACATATATCAAAAAGCTCCATTCCTCGCCACGAACCTATAATCATTTATGTTAAACCACATTATATTAAACTAATACCTAACAGAACCAGTTCGATCAAAAAAGTCCCATATAATTACGCAGCGGCCATATTTTATTGGCTTAATACGAAATTAATAACAAAACGTAGCTCAAACAGCTTAAAACTAAACGCAACTCGCACCATAGACAAGAAGGAACCTTATAATGAAGAAAATAGTTTGAAAATGGAACGACGGTTAAAACGTATTAAAGCGTTTGAAATTCCAAATTCAATTCTTGATTATCCAAAGGCTTAATTTAAAAATAGCGTAAGTGGGTTTATGTGCGATCGGAAAGGTACTAAGTTGTGGTGGATAGGGTCGTCTTTGGTATGGAAAATACGTTTTATTTGAGCGCCAATCATGGGACCCACGCTCAGGGCAGTTTTGATGAGAAAGTTGAGGCTGGAGGCTTTTATAATGCGATGGGTTCTGTTTTGTTTAGGAATTTTGTCTAAAGCAACTGGCCATGTCCAACTTCATTTTAAAATAGTAAAGTAAATTTTTACATTGCATTTGCTTTCTGAATAGTTCACTGGAAGATACTGCTCTAACTATGGCTTGTAGTGTACTTTATTAACATACAGACATTTATTTAACTAATAACTGTGTAAAGGGCTGTCTATTAAGTATGTATTAGAAATTGCCCACAACTTCGTTCAGGGAGTAGAAAAAGTCATAACCCCTCTTTTTTTCATTAGCGTAGTTGGATAAAAAGTATCCTGTGAACATTTGTGGAAACCCAACTACCCGTGTGCCAAAAATAGTTGAAATCCGTTTGGACGATTTGGCGTAATGACGTCACAACGACACATACAAACATACAAAAAATCCTTTGTGTCATTAATGAACTGTTGCGTATTATAATAACATTTCTTTCAACTTTCAACAGTTAACAGTGATGTCAGTTCCTTTTTAAATTTGTCTAATTTTAAATCCTTAATATTAGATGGAATTTTGTTGTATATTTGGGGTGCCATTCCCAAAATACTTTTTTTCACTAATGCAGTTTTGCATTCCTTATTGCGTAACATATTTTTATATTGTGTCCGAGTAGGTTATGACTTTTTCTTCTCTTCGAACGAAGTTACGGGCATCCTCTACTGCATAAATAAAATAATTAAGTAACTTGAGGTTCTCCAGGCTCCCACGGAATCCCACTACGATCGTATCGCCGCGCAGCGGGACCCCAGATAATCCGGAGCGTTTTTGTGCGGGACGGAGCTGCGGGTATACTGTATGTGTTTAAGTAGGTACATAGGCATTCGTGTAAGCTTGAAATGTGCTCAGGTTCCAGTTTATATACCTAAACATACTTTTATTTCATTTATTATTAACTAGCTTCTGCCCGCGACTTCGTCCGCCTTAGGTTCCTTTATCACGGATAAAAGTATTTTTCCGGGATAAAAAGTAGCCTACTTATGTCCTTCCCCGGGACTCAAACTATCTCCGTATCAAATTTCATTTAAATCGGTTCAGCGGTTTAATCGGGAACACACTTTCGCATTAATAATATTAGTATGGATAACATCTTATAAAAAAAATCCTTAGTGTATACTCCGGTTTGTAGTTAGGCCCCTTCCTCAACTTTTAACTAGGTCCGTTGCTATGGTTACGTTGCCTGAGCAGTGGAGAGCACAGGGTTTTTGGCCAAGGTACAATACAATACGATAACTTTTTTTTTGCAAAACCGAGTACAGAAAACAATACATAAATCGTTTTACTAAAGTATACAAGGTAGGCAGTTTATCTGTGCCTATATGGAGCCATGGTCGTTCAGGGCTTCAGGGTAGGCAGTTTCTCTGTGCCTATAAGGAGCCATGGTCGTTCAGGGCTTCAGGGTAGGGCAGTTTCTCTGTGCCTATATGGAGTCATGGTCGTTCAGGGCTTCAGGGTAGGCAGTTTCTCTGTGCCTATATGGTGCCATGGTCGTTCAGGGCTTCAGGGTAGGCAGTTTCTCTGTGCCTATAAGGAGCCATGGTCGTTCAGGGCTTCAGGGTAGGCACTTTCTCTGTGCCTGTATGGACTACACCCTGAGTCACTATTTAAAACTACGATTTTAATCAATACAAAGGCAACAAAAATATATTTTTTTCTAGCCTATTCAAGTCATGTTTTCAAAGGCCTCTCTCGTCAGTATATTAATAGCCTAGATTATTAATAATTAACCATAAAGAGAAAAAGAATAAAAAAATCTTAGAGCTCAGCTATACTATAATATTCACAAAACAACAATACCACGACATCTATCGGTTTCGTTCAACTAAAAGTACACAACTACAAAACAAGTACATATTGAAAATAGCGCCACCTGTGAAACTTGTGAAACACCTTTAAAGCAGATTGAAAATAGCGCCATCTCTACAAGTTTAAGATAGTTGGAGAGATAACCGCACGCCACTACTTGCCACTAGATGGCGTTTAGTCGTCGTTTACGAAAGTCTTTAATAGATGGCGCTTAAAACGCTGATATTAATGCGTATGTAAATTTAAACTTTCACGCGAAACGCATATAAAGCTACAAGATAATTATACGCTACGAACAAGATTAGATACAGACTATGTAAGAACATTCACCTTTGCGATAAACGAAAAGTTTAAATTGGAGATACGCTGTTGCTATGGAGACATTTACTGTTATTTAAAGTTCAAGTACAACACGATTGTATAATTAACAAGTAGAAAATAAGTCATTTACGTCAACATGGCGTATTAGAATGGTTATTTAGACTGGAATTATTTTAACAACATTTGTTTTTAGTAGTGTGATTTTACGGTATTACTTTTTGTTGTTATTCTGTCACGCACGTTACTCAGGAGACCATAGTTAGAGTTACTTAGAATCTAGGTTATTAACATACTTCTGAGATGGGCTCTTTATATGATGAGATTATAGCTAGAAAAAAATATTGTTGTTGTCATTATGTCGTTTCAAATTGTAGTTTAATGCCGGTAGCACACCTCCGCCGCGAAACCGCCATATGCCATACAGAGTGCGCGAAACTAAAGCGGAACTTCCTTGGGTTCGACGTTTCGCGGCGGTGTGCTACCGGCATTAAAGCCTCAAGAGGCGTAACGTAACCATGGCAAGGTACAGAAAAAAGTTGATTCATCTATGTATCCATTTTTATTTTTTTCTAAGAAAGTAACGCGACAAAACGGATAATTATACAGTATGTAAACTTACTAAAACCGTAACTTGTGGTGTTTAAGTTATTGAAATACTTACGCTTTTTAGAATTTATTATTAAAATACAAAAAATAAAATAAAAATATCATTCATGATTTTAACATCCTGTATTCTTTGTTTACAAATGTAACATTGTCATCAGGTTGTCAAGACAACGTCAAGTTCAATACATGCAATGTCAGTTAAAGTAAGGCTATGTGCACACTTACAAGTTAGATGTTACTTGAACCAAGCGACGGTGGCTGTTTTCGTGAATGCTACGCATCAAATTTTGCGAAGCAGGTCGCTTGATTTTGTTGAAAGCTTGCACAATCCACAGCCTCATTTCATTGCAATCAAGAAACGTCTAATTGAAAATTAATCTTGACATTTCATTCCTAGCTAAACTTTTTTGTTGGAATAATTAAGAAAAATAAATCTCTACATTGAAGTGACACTAGTCAAATTGAAATGACATTTAATAAATAAGCATGAATTGATGCTGTTTACATGATAAATTGAAAATAATTTGGCTGCCACGATGTTAGTCCGTAGAGTAGTTAGAGCGTAGAACGGGTATGAAAAAAACCGACTCCAAAAAAAACTAAAAAGTAAAAAAAAAACGCCATAATTCAGGTTGCTCAAATTACTTACAAGTAACCGTGTGTACACTCAATCTATACAGTATATACAATTAATCTTATTTTGGAGTCGGCGTGTCACAACTTACTAAAATCGTAAATTTTCAATATTTTACACATTCTTTATATGGCACCGACGCCAAAATAAGATTCGTTGTATATATACTGTATAGATTGAGTATACACACGGTTACTTGTAAGTAATTTGAAGAACCTGATTATGGCGTTATTTTTTTACTTTTTAGTTTTTTTTGGAGTCGGTTTTATGTTTTTGTTAAAAAGTTTATTTATTTTACACTTTTTAGTTAATCGTTACTTAAAAGTGTATCTCGTGACGATTCAAACAAGCCCAAACACGGCTAGGATACATTATTCTATTACATAGATCTGGTGCCTACCTTCCGGCTCCATCATCAAATCAATTCGATGGTACCATTCTCATCAGGAACATTTAAATTTGTGACTATGAAGTTGCTTAGCTAAATTCATCAAGATATTTTGTTGCCACCCGTAAATCATTTATCATTGAGGAGTTCCGATGGCATTCTGTGGTCTTCTGCATCAGTTCCACTTCACGAATTTACACTTTCCGAATGCAAATGCTTATTATGTTTCTTATAATACCAAAATCGCTATATGTATGCCTACAATATTTGAGGAGTTCCTTCAATTCGTCATGGATTCCATCATCAGATCTTCACCAAAATTAAATGGGACCAACTAGAAAGTACCTTCTATAAACCAAAAAAAATAATTGAAATCGGTCAAATAGTCTTTGAGTAATCGGTGAACATCCATAAAAAAAAAACATTCCGTCGAATTGAGAACCTCCTTTTTTTGGAAGTCGGTTAAAAAGAAGTTATACTAATGAACAGATAATTAAATTTCCAGTAGGTATTAACGTATTCATGACGGCTTGCGTTCATCTGTCACGACGTAAACATAAAATATCACAGGACGATACTTTTTGGGTTAACCGACTTTGAAAAAGGTAAGATTTTATAATTTTTACACAATGAGAAAATTTCAAATATTCGAAACACTAGCAAAATATGTGGTAAGACGCTTAACTCGACGTGGCCATTAACTGGCTGAAAAAGATGGTTTTAGTAAGTTTACATACTGTATTTGTTGTATAATGTCGAGTGTAAATATAGCTAAGTGGGTATTTTCCCTAAAACGTTTTTAGGTTTAGGAGTATTTTATAAGTTTCGGAAAACCGCTATTAGATGGCGCTATTATAAAAAATTACATTGGCGAACTTAAAATAAGCTATTGAGGTCACAAGCGGTCAAGGTGGAAAACAAAATGTGTGATTTCATGCACACGTTTATCTCATTACATAAACGTATGTAATGCTATAAACATTTATTAATAGTCATGCATGCTTTTCTAGTGTATTCGATGGTGATCGAGGAACGATTAGCTAAGCACCTATAAGTAGGTTGCTACATGTATATACACACATGTATACACTTAGCTGATCAAAACTTACACCTATGACAAAGAAATTCAGTCTCACGAGTTTCACGGAAATCTGCAAATACCTCAAAACAAAAATTGTCCGAGCGAGCAACGCGAGCGAAGCGTCTCCGTTTCTGCTTGAACAATAACGCTTTCGTATGTATGTCCGGATGGCTTCCTGCAGCCGATTCTAATGTAAATTAAAAAAAAATGTTTTCAAAATGGCGGGGATATATTATGTGGATTGAAAGAATTGCGAAGTGATACAGGTATCATTAGTATAATTACTATGATTGCATATAACCTCAGCCTACTTAACAACCTCTAGATAGGTAGGCAGATCTAGGTACCTACAACCTACGTACGTTGAAATCTCTTATTCGACATTTTTTGCATAATATCTACCAATTTTCATTGCAACCACTTTTCTCCAATGACCAATGAATATGAAAGAATGTGGTGCAAAACATGATATTTCTAATACCCGTGAAGTTTTTAAAATACCCGATCGTCAGAAAATCGTCAACAGGGCCATAGCGTCTATTCAACATCAATTGTAATCTTCCAGAACATGCAGAACAAACTTAACTATACACCCAACCGTGGCGCCAACGTCCTACAATAACAAGAAAAACCCAAGAAAAATCGTTAGTTCCAATTTCATCCACGGCGCAATACGTGGGTAAATTATTTAGTACAAATTTAACCTTGCGTGCTAGCGTGGCGCCACCATCAAGCGTTAACCGAGAAAATGTATACTGTAGCGATAGTTCCAAATTAGGCCGCCCGTCTGGATAAGTTTGTGAATTTTCACGAGGTCGAACACGGTCAAGGCAGCGCAAGGTTAGTCGCAAAACTGAAATAAGAGTAAATATAGAAGTCTGTCCTGCGTTTCTAAAAGTCGTATCTTGTTAGAAAAACCTTGTCGGTTACGCCTGTTGGGTATGGAGAGGCGTGATCTTGAGCTCATTCTGCGTGAATCATATAATTTCACAATATTATTGTTCATTGAGGTATTACTGACCTGAGAAGGATTTTAAAACGTTATAAACACATCAGATGACGTTATAAACACGTCACAAAACGGATGAATTATGAAAAAAAAAAAATGTTTTATGATTGATAATGTTTAATACATATGCTATGATTCAACAAAATCCTTTTGAAGATAGAAACTCAGCATATTCTAGGTGCGTAGGATTTTTTTATCGTTTAGTTAGGACATTTTAAGTTTAGAATGTTTACAACTTTTCATACAAAACGCGTAGTTTTCACCTGAACATAATCAGATTTTTTATTTTCTCGATATCTATACTATTATAAATCTGTACATTAAAGATATTTTCAAAAAAGTAAGTGATAAGGACTATTTGGAGGTCACTGATTCGAAAATATTTTTTTTTGGATTTGTTGTATGTTTGTATGTTCGTATGCGTCGTGTCTTCATCGCGCCAAATCGGCTAAACAGATTCCAACTATTTTTGGTACACGGGTAGCTGGATATCTCCAGATGGTTATAGGATACTTTTTACCCGACTATGCTTAAGAAAAAAAGAGGGCTTATGACTTTTTCTCTTCCGCGAACGAAGTTGCGGGCGCCTCCTAGTGAGTAAATATATCTATTAAATATATCGTCGTCTAGTACCCATAACACAAGCCTTATTTAGCTTACCATGCCTGGGTTTTTTTCAGTTCTCTGATAGTGATAACTAGTTAAAATCATATTTTGATCGCGATTAATCGTATCTCAATTAAGCGCAAATGTCACAAATAATTGTACATCTGGGTCACGGGGCGGCTGAAACGCTGACGTCACAAGGGTCGCCATCTTGGCCCACGTAAACAAAAAGCAGCCAAGCAAGAGTGAAACTTGTGTTGCTTTTTTAAGAACTTGTTATTGAACACCCTTTCATCAATTTCACACAAAAGGAATATGGAACCTTACAACCTTTCAGGGCCCTGTTTATTTATGATTATATGATTATGATGTAAGTCAATGTTAACAACTTTCTTCCCCCCCCCCCCCTATAAGGCTTGGGCGAGCCTACCCACTTTGATTTATGTATGGATATTTATGTTAAGATCAGTATGTACAAAAAGTTAAGTAAGAATATGCAAAAATATAAAAAAAAACACGTTGGTTTATGTTATAAGTGATATTCATAATGAATCGTTTTGAAACTACTCTTCAAGCTTACGTAAGAACAATCTAGACCCCTCTCCCAACCTCTTGTAAGAAATAACACTTATTCTTAAATTGTTTTACGTAATAAATGAACCCTAAGCACTCGAGCTGGCATACGGACGCATTATCTGTCAAAGTACATATATGGAAAAAAATTAGGACAGTTTATACGATACGATTATTTTTGGTACATAGGTAACTGGGCATCCACAGATGGTTATAGGATACTGTTTATCCGACTACGCTGAAGCGAAAAAAAGTTCTATGACTTTTCCCCCTCAGTGAAGTATGCAAGCATTTATCTCCGATCTGAATAGATTGAGGACGAAAAATGAAAAGCACGTGTCTATTATTACTACCCGTGCGTATCTCATACAGTGTTGATACATTATATCATGTAGGTATACCATTTATTGCCAAAATCGCAATGGATAGAAAGCACGTGGGCACGTGGCGTCTATAAATATAATTGTAAACAAATATGGCGGCTGAGGCAGTTTCGATATCGCTACGGCTTACAAAGTGTTTTAAAGCATTACTAATACATTATAATCGATATATGGACCTTCACCTTGTGTTCGATCGTTACTTACCATACCACCCATTTAACAAGCTGGTCTAGCACAAGTAGAGTTGCCAACCCTACTATATAATATATTATCCTCCATATTAGGGGATCAGGGGTGTGACACCCAAATTATTTATTTATTTATTTAATCTTTATCGCACAAAAGAAAACTTACTGTACAAAAAGCGAACTTAATGCCATAAGGCGTTCTCTACCGGTCAACCTTAGGGCAAAACAGAAAAATTGTGGGCGGTGCTGAGGCTTGGGTAATTACAAAAACACATTTATATACTTTAAATACATGAATAACATAAATAAACATAATATATATACAAATATACATAAAATTAATAAATCCATACTAATATTGTAAATGTGAAAGTGTGTCTGTGTCTGTCTGTCTGTCTGTCTGTAACCTCTTCACGCTTAAACCGCTGAACCGATTTGGATGAAATTTGGTATGGAGATAGTTTTAGTCCCGGGGAAGGACATAGGCTACTTTTTATCCCGGAAAAATACCCTTAACCGCGATAAACGAATTTAAGGCGGACGAAGTCGCGGGCAGAAGCTAGTATATAATATATTTATATATAGCGATGAAACGAATTAAGCAGATAAACTTAGTCTTCGGTTCTGCCAGCAAAGAAGTTGCTCACGGACTTCTTGAATGTAAACTTATTCGGGGCCTGTTTGATTTTAAGAGGAAGACCGTTCCAGAGGCGGGCAACCTGAATGGAGAAAGAATTGGATATGAAGCCAGTTCGGTGTAGTGGGATAGAAAGGGCGAGATTGCCGGAAGAGCGAAAATGACGGTTACGAGTGGATTTAATTATATACTATACAAACCATATAGAATACGTAATATATATAAACATAGTACATATACATACAGGTACCTACTTCTAAACTACTATGAAGACTCTTAAGAGGATAGATATACTAGTGGTCATTCCTCCATACAAACGTAATCCCCCGTTTCCTCCCTGGATAGAGCAATTTTTTTTATAAGTATAATATATACTTACCTGTGCCATGCCCCTCTTTTATTTTTCTTAATAATTTGTTTATTTTAAGAATTCTATAGAGGCTTTCTAAAACTGCAAAAAATGCCACCATCCGGCGCCAAAAGCACACGTTCAGTAAACAAATTTAACGAATATAAAAGAAAAACAGATAACATAGAAGCATAACCGAAGCCCTCGTTATTATATATGTGAAAGAAAAACTGAAATTAGTCCAGTTTTGGAAGAGGAAATAGGGTACTACAAAACCCTGTTTTCGCCAATTTTTTGGAGTTCAAATCGTTGCGAGCTGCAGTTGTCCCTTTTGCACTGTAATACGGGGGATATGAGGCGATGCGATAGCAATAGTTTTTAAAAGTACCTCATTTCCAAAAGGCCTTTTGGTAGTATATTCTCTGAATCAATCGCGTTGAACATATGCCTTGTAGAGTAGGGATCAAACACGCAATAAGTTGAATCACTCCCTATCTACAGTGGATTATCGGGCTATCACGCAATCAATGTGTGATAACGATAAGAGGTCAATTTTGTGACGTCCAGCACTCATATAGCGTATTACATTACAAGTTACGTTACTGATGTCATGCCATTAGTCCTACGATCATTAGTCGAAGGCTAGACATAGGCGCAATAAATAGTTAGATCTATAAATATTATGATAAACTATTAAAGTTATTATTATAAACAAAGATCAGAAACAGATGAAAACATTTTTCGACGATACTGGACTTGAACCAATGCCTTGAGCCAGACCGGGGCAGCAGCTCTACCGTCTGAGCTAATCGTCCATACCAGTAGTCGGATGTACCATACAGAGATCCATAAGCAAGAACAGATGACAAGATTCGTCGACTACTGGTATGGACGATTAGCTCAGATGGTAGAGCGTGCTGCCCCGGTCTGGCTCAAGTCCAGTATCGTCGATTTTTTTTTTCATTTGTTTCTGATCTTTGTTAATAATAATAACGCTAGTGGAGTGATCCACTAATAAATAGCAAAAATTGTGATTATTATCATGATATTTGTAAAAACGAAAAAGTATAAAAAAGTTGTAAAAATGAATTGTCTGCACTACATTGAAGATATTTTCAAAAATTGATTGAACTGAACTTTTTGGACGTTCGGTGAATCGAAAAATATGATTTTGGATTTTTTGTATGTTTGTATGTGTCGTTGTGGCTTTGTCACTCTACTTTTAACCCGACTACTCTGGAGAAAAAAGACTCGTCTCTCTCTCTGCTGACAAATCTGCGGACACCTTCTAGTCTATCCATAATCCATACTATCCATACTAATATTATAAATGCGAAATTGTGTCTGTCTGTCTGTCTGTTACCTCTTCACGCTTAAACCGCTGAACCGATTTGGATGTAATTTGGTATGGAGATAGTTTGAGTCCCGGGGAAGGACATAGGCTACTTTTTATCCCGGAAAAATATCCTTATCCGCGATAAACGAATTTAAGGCGGACGAAGTCGCCGGCAGAAGCTAGTCCATACTAATATTGTAAATGCGAAAGTG
This sequence comes from Hedya salicella, assembly GCA_905404275.2. Classification (NCBI taxonomy): domain Eukaryota; kingdom Metazoa; phylum Arthropoda; class Insecta; order Lepidoptera; family Tortricidae; genus Hedya; species Hedya salicella. Next base: position 4,414,907 of record FR990120.1, read on the forward strand.
TGTCTGTCTGTCTGTCTGTCTGTCTGTTACCTCTTCACGCTTAAACCGCAGAACCTATTTGGATGGAATTTGGTATGGAGATAGTTTGAGTCCCGGGGAAGGACATAGGCTACTTTTTATCCCGGATAAATATCCTTATCCGCGATAAACTAATTTAAGGTGGACGAAGTCGCGGGCAGAAGCTAGTACTATCATAAATGCGACGGTGTGTCTGTGTGTTACCTCTGCACGCTTAAACCGCTGAACCGATTTGGACGAAATTTGGTATGGAGATAGTTTGAGTCCCGGGGAAGGACGTAGGCTACTTTTTATCCCGGAAAAATACCCTTATCCGCGATAAACGAATTTAAGGTCACGAGCAGAAGCTAGTACACCATATACGTCACTTATCCCCCACCCCCCGCCCCTCCGTACTGCTCCTATACCTCAAAGAGACTCAGTTCTTAGTTAAGCGTTAGGCCTATAGTTATTAATATTTTCATTCTTTAAAAATGGACTTTCCCACCCAAATTTAAAGACTCATATTTTAATACGTGCACAACGTATCGAACTCAATTCTTTTTAGGGTTTTATCATACAAACTCCCATTTCGCATCAAAATTTCATTTTTATTTGAATACAGACAACATCCCAATAGGCTTGTGTGTGCTTGTGGCTTGATTATCAGAAAATATTCGACACGTATTTTTTCTTTTGTCAATTAAACAAAAAATTATGAAGATATAGCCCGTTAAAGTTCCCCGTGACGTCAAGCCGTGCGACCGTCTTTCGCACGGCGTGACGTCATGCGCCCCCACTCCTAAACATTGACGCGCTATCTTTCTTTTTATGTTTGATTGATAAAAGAAAAATACGTGTCCAATATTTTTTGATAATCTGACGGACTAATTAAAAATAATATTTTTTTTACCTAGGAAACTACCCTATTATTTTATGCGACTGTAAATTGCTTTAGGCTGGATTTCACCAAACTTTTATTCAGAGAATAACGCTTATTCTTGGTTAGTAATGTCAAATTAATAAGGGGTTTTGACATTACTATAAAAAAAACCGTTATTCTCCGAAGTTTGTTGAAATCCAGCCTGAGAGTTCTAAACGACACCGAATCCAAAATCGATACCGAAGGTGCAGAGACCTGGAAGGCCAGCCCATAAAGAAACAAAGAAAGAGCATCGTTCGCGCCGTCTGGCCAAAAACGAGCATTCACCTCGAACCCCTGCCCTTTTAGGGCTAGACCCGAATCTCATCTATACTTGGAGCATTTCATTATTTTGAGGACACGTTTGGCTCAGTGGATTGCACAACGGCCTACGAAGCTTGAGGTCCCGGGATCGAATCCCAACCAGGGCTAGTGTTTGTGCGATGCGCCGAATGTTTGTTCCTGGGTCTTGGATGTATTCTATGTATTAAAGTACTAATAGCTTCTGCCCGCGACTTCGTCCGCCTTAAATTCGTTTATCGCGAATAAGGGTATTTTTCCGGGGTAAAAAGTAGCCTATGTCCTTCCCCGGGACTCAAACTATCTCCATACCAAATTTCATCCAAATCGGTTCAGCGATTTAAGCGTGAAGAGGTAACAGACAGACAGACCGACAGACAGACAGACAGACAGACAGACAGACAGAAACACTTTCGCATTTATAATATTAGTATGGATTATAATTTATATATATCCATACAAATATTACAAATGCGAAAGTGTGTCTGTCTGTCTGTTACATCTTCACGCGTAAACCGCTGAATCGATTTGGATGAAATTTGGTATGGAGATAGTTTGAGTCCCGGAGGACATAAGCTACTTTTTATCCCGGAAAAAAAACCTATCCGCGATAAACGAATTTAAGGCGGACGAAGTCGCGGGCAGAAGCTTGTAATAAATAAATAATGTATATCGTCGCCTAGTACCAAGCTTTGCTTACTTTGGGACTCGGTTGATTGGTGTAAGATTGTCCCTGATTATTTATTTATTTATTTGGAGGTCACTCGCGAAAAAATATTTTTTGGGATTTTTCGTTCACAGAGGGAAAATAAAAAAAAAGTCATAACTGTGACGCGGACGAAAAACTAATTGAAACGGTCTATGAAAAAAAAATAATGAATGATTTTTTTTTGTATATTTTCTGTTATGCTGTATTTGAGTGAGCGGGATGGCGCTATACGAACTTCGTTTTTCAGATTTCGGGGTAGACCCTCTGTAACTATTCTCTCTTGAGTTACGGTACAGAATAACAAGAAAAAGTTGACCCACTCATTTCTACATTATCATGTAATCAAAAAAAATAATGATATTTGCGACTTCCTCCGCCTTTAATTCGTTTATCGCGTATAAGGGTATTTTTCCGGGATAAAAAGTAGCCTATGTCCTTCCCCGGGACTCAAACTATCTCCATACCAAATTTCATCCAAATCGGTTCAGCGGTTTAAGCGTGAAGCGGTAACAGACAGACATACAGACAGACAGACACACTTTCGCATTTATAATATTTGTATGGAGTATGGACTATGGATGTGGCTATCGATTTTGTTGTATATTCAATGAACTTTGTGCGTGGTGATTAACGGAAGGATTTTTAGCGGCTATGATCAAGCCTACGCGCATCACGCACATTAGAGGCTGCGCAGGAGTCGATGACCGACAGGTTAAATACCTCGAGAAATGCTAATTGTGATTGTTTTGCTAGTTTTGCTACGAATGCCTTGCGAAATGTACGTAATAGATTATCTTAAAAAAAAATACGAGTTTTCAGTGGTTTTAAAATCTTATAAAAATACAAAGATCTAAATAATTTTGTACTCCGTGTGTTGAATAAATAGGTTTCCTTTTCTTTCTTTCTTTTTAGGGTTCCGTACTTCAATAAGAAAAATGGAACCCTTATAGGATTACGTTGATGTCCGTCTGTGTGTCTGTTTGCCAAAATCCTTTTTAATTCTCAGTTACGCGTGGAGTTAAGATAAAGCTTAATAAGTACCTTAAAGGAAAATTATTTTCAACATTATCGGATTGCCGAGAAACTCCTCAGCAGAAGGACATAAGTGCCACGAAGATATGCACTTTAGCTGGTGCACTTTTTGGCATCGTATATTTCCATCTGCAATGCATTTCTTTGTAGTAACTAGTGTGGCACACACTGACAGTTCTTTTTAAAACTGTTTGAGGTTTGTAAAAAATTTGGTTCACTGAATATTTTCGGAAATAATCGCTCTGAAAGTAGCATAACCCCCCCCCCCCTCTATTTTCTAAACGGTACGTCCAAAATATATGAAAAAAAAAAACGAAATTAAAGCTTAATAAATACTTCAAACGAACATTGTTTGGAACACTCCATACATGTTTTGCATTTTATTTGATTTAGTGAATATTGTTTGAAGCACATAAGTGCCACGAAGATACGCTGTTTTACTGGTGCACTTTTTAACCTCCGACAAAAAAAGAGGGGTGTTACAAGTTTAACGTGTCTGTGATTCTGTGTATCTGTCTGTGACATCGTAGCGCCCATACGGATGGACCGATTTGAGTGCGGTTTTGTGTTATAGATAATTTCATCCCGAGTGTTCTTAGCTTTGTTTGATGAAAATCGGAGCACTCGTCTCGAAGATATTCAGCTTTTAGTGGAACAAGGGGGGTTTTTAATTTTTTTAGTTATTAACATTTTTTTTTCATCTGTAGTGCATTTTTTACACTGAATGGTCCGAAGTGCTCTTGGCCGGGTTTTTTTATCGTTCTTTCATTACCAATGCCCCCGAGCAGAAAGCGAGCCGTCAGTTCAGCCCGCCACCATGTGTTCACAAGGTGACCAAGATGATCGATGCAATGCGCCCATACTGGTATCTAGGTCACAATGCGGTATGGCTTGTTGTCACCGCTAGTTTATACTTACTTTTCTATAAATTCAATGCGGATTGCTATAAACAGAGGTCGGATTTTCGCGGCAAAATATAATAATAAATAATATCTAGATGAGCCCGCAACTTCGTTCGCGGACAAAAAAGCCATAACCCATCGTTTTTTCTTTAGTGTAGTCGGGTAAAAAGTATCCTATAACCATCAGGAGATACCCAGCTACCCGTGTACCATAAATTGTGGGAATCTGTTTAGCTGATTCTGCGTGATGGAGCCACAACAACGACACATACAAACATTCATAAAATAAAAAAATAAAACTTTGTCTTTTTAGTGACCTCCAAATAGTCCGTAACAATATTTTTTTTGAAAATATCTTAAATGTTTATAATAGTGTAAATATAATAGATAATACATTTTACAGGACAATTTTACACAAATCGAACTAGTCCCATGGTAAGCTCAGTAAGGCTTGTGTTATGGGTACTAGACGACGATATATTTAATAGATATATTACTTTTATACAAAGAAAACGTCCAAAAGTCAGAAACAAATATATTTATGGTCATCACACAAATATTTCCCCTTACCGGGATTTGAATCCAGAACATTCAGTTTCGCAGGTAACGTTACTCCCGCTGAGCTAAACCAGTCGTCATATCTATACTATGAAGTTGTAAAAATGAAATGTCTGTACATTGAAGATATTTGCAAAAAAATGATTTTACGGACTTTTTGGAGTTCACTAAAACGAAAAATATTTTTTTTGGATTGTTTGTATGTGTCGTTGTGGCTTCATCACGCAAAATCGGCTAAACCGATTTCAACAAAGTTTGGCACACGGGTAGCCGGGTATCTCCAGATGGTTACCTATAGGACACTTTTTACCCGATTGCGCTGAAGAAGGGTTATGACTTTTTCCCCTCCGCGTACGAAGTTGCGGGCATCTTCTAGTCATGATATAAGACTATCGCAATGTGACTAGGGCTAGAAGCATTTTTTATCGATATCGATAGTGGTGATTAGAAAAAAAAACGGTCTAATAAATGAAAAAAATCTGAGGATGACTAGCTACCCGTGTAGCTAGGTGAAATAAACATACAAGCGTCAAAAAAAATACCGATTTAGTGAATTTCAAATAGTCTTTACACTTTTTTTTTTTAAACTATCCTCAATGTACAGACAGACAATTCATTTTTACAACTTTATAATAGAGTAGATTATCGTAGCATTTACCTGCTGCTTCGCGAGAACTGAGGATCCTATGTTTTTCTGATTGTTTCCCCATATAAACTTCCATCCCTCTTTACACTCCCTGGAGGGATAATTACGAGGATGAAAAATATACTATCCTTTCCAGGATCTCAAACTACCTCTATACCAAATTTCATCTTAATCGGTTTCAGAAAAGGTAACAGACAGACAGACAAACCTACAGACAGAATTACTTTTGCATGTGTAATATTAGTATAGATGCGCTTTTGTTTTCACCTGGGCTAAATAAGGACATTAAGGGGTCCGAACCCCTCGCCAATGAACCCTAAAATGGATGGAACGATCTAAATTATTCATATAAACGCAACGGTGTCAAATGTTAAAAGTCCGCACTTTACAAGTATAATCCGACCGACGCCATTTTAACAACAAAGATTGAAAAACAGGCCGATTCGACTCAAAACAAAGTAATCTACTCGTCTTTACAGATCAAGCCCATCTGGCATGTATTACCTTTATTTGTTTTCGCAAAGTGGGTAGTTGCACAAATTGTAACTTTGACAGAGGAAAATATATCTTTTCTCAGTCAACCCGTGGCCATGGAAAGCTGAAAGCTCCCGAAACGTCGGGCACTCAATTGAGATAATATACGCGATATATTCCGTTAAATTGCTTTATTTAAAAGTAATCTACTCACTGGCGCACGAGTTGAGTGCATTAAGGAATGCGCTAGTGCTATTGCATTAGCTTCTTCTCGGAACAGTTCTTCTTCCGAACCGGTAGCCTACTTTTTAGGGTTCCGTACCCAAAGGGTAAAACGGAACATGTTGTTTTGAAAAACCTTTGTGACACCAAATAAAATCTTGTAAAATTATCGACTGGATGTTTGAAATACAATATCATTCTAAAATTTCACTCCTAGGACGTAGGTATAAATCCATCGGCAAGTACAGACAAAACATAACCTATCTACGTTCAAATAAAGCTCAATTTCGCATGTAAAATGATTGAGAAGAATATGTGAGTTTAGTTGATAGCGCTGTCCACGTATATAAACGTCACGGGTCTAATATTTTTGTAAGTCAATGAAATTAAATATTGAGTAACTTTTAAAGATACATTTAAATATTTTTTGTTAGAATACAAAAACTACTAGAAGTTGTCACAGATTTGTATCTGGGAATCATATACATATTCATTGAATCCAAAAAAAGTGCATCACTATCAGAGCATCAAAAAATAAGGTTATTCTCTTTCTCAACAACTCGAATGCCGTTACTATTTTGCATTAAGTTATGCCGGTTTTATATGCGTTGCGATACAATTTTGAAACAAAAACAAGCGTAAAACAAGGAATTCTCAATTATTCTAAGACTCACCTCTTGCGTGAGCTCATCGCCGCTGTGATGCCCTTCGTCTGGTTCCAACTTTACGTCAGGCTCGCCAATGGATGCTACATCCATCTCACTCACTCCACTGGAACTGGCCGACGTGAAACTAGTGCTGGCTCGCTCCCTCTTCACATCCAGCACCAGTTCGTCATCGTCGAACATCGGTAGTTGGTACACCTCAGAATCCAGAGGCGTATTCTCCATAAGGTACTGCTCAAGATTATTCTGCTGCTGTTTCACGTCTAGATACTCCAAGTTCCTCAGCTCCTTCACATCATCCAATATGTCTCCGTAATCTTGGAGATCAGCAAGGTTTTGATCGAAGACAGAGTTCGCTTCTCCGTATTGAAACTTCTCTGCTTTAGCTGTGAAGTAAGGAACGAATTCATCCATAGCATTGTCGCTGTACAAGTCGTCCTCTCGTTCCTTCTTGACCCTGACCTCCAGCACCTCTTCCTCCGGTTCCTTCTTGATCTGCATCTCTTCAGATTGGAAGAAATCGTTTACATCAAAAGTGCGCGACGCAATTTCTTGGAAAATGTCCGATTCAGCTCTCCTAGACGGCGTGTCGTCGAATAAGTCCCTTGGTTCATCAAAGACATCAGGTTTCGTGTCTTCCGGGGCCTGTTCAAATTCTTCTAGAGCGTCGCTTTCGGTTCTGTTGGAAAGGAAGTCAGCAGACAGAGTGACGACAACGTCAGGGGTTTCCTTGTCCTCTATTTCTTCAACTTTGACCTCCTGAGCGACATTGTCGTCGGCGGACACCCCATCGTCGATGTCGTTCGCCGCCGGAGCGAGCTCGGGCACGACTGTGTCCGTCGCTACATTATTCACTAAGTATGTATGCAAAACAGGCCCCTGATTATTCCAAGTCCGTATATTGTTTTCGCTGAACGAACTCCCATACCGTCCTAGCGAGTTCAGTTCTTCGAACAGTTGTCTTTCGTAGTTAATCAGAATGTTGTCTAGGGATTTGGGATGGACGTATCTTGGTCGTATCAATGTCCTCGCTTCCTGGTCACCCCAGTCCGATCCGTTGGAAATATGGAGACCAGCGAGGAGCTGCTGGGTCTCCCTCTCCAAATAATCGTTCGGATCCACTTTGAGCAGACTCAGCACCAGAGCGAGACGGAGCAACTCGTCACCATACAGCTTCTTCAGCGCAATCATCGTTCCGTTTATTAAATTTTGCGTTTAAAAGTTTATTTATATCAGTCTTAAGCTTGAGCACTATAAATACTGTGAGATCATGTTTGATTGAATTTACTCTATTAAAACTAGCGGCAAGTCCTTTTTTTTCTATCTTCTTTCCTCCTTTTGCGCTTGTCGGGTGACATTTTGCGCCACTCACGTCACGGTTTTCGCGTTGTCTTTCACTGTAACCGCCATTTTGGATAACATCACTGAATCACTGAGTTTTACAGTTATTCTGGGACGTCGCCAGAAAATTGGGAAGTTCCTGGAACACGGACAAAGGTGGCGTTCGAGTCTCTTTGCAAGGGCAACTAACTACGTAATTATGTTCTTATCGATTTTGTTTAACCTAAATTACAATACTAATGACGTAAGCGACAAAAACAACTCAACGTAATTGGAAATAGTATTCGTATTTAGGTGTGTAATTAATTCTATCGATCCATATCAAAACTACTTAAGCGTAATGCCTCGGACGGGATTCCGACCCGCGTCTCCGCTTCGTTGTAGCGAAATGCAATTTATATAAGATACGTTTTATATCCTTCTCACTAAATTTTACCACCTAACCAGTCATCAGTTACAATATCGATGGTAAATAACGGAAACGTAACCGCCAACTGAATATATTAGCGGTTACAGCGTTTCCGTTTTCACCATAGATATCTTTTGTTATTGTTTTCATTCCGACATTTTGTTTTACAGCCTTGAGCTGTAAACCTATTTTTTTCGCAATTCAGTACTAGCCTGTTTTAGTGTACAGTCAGTATAAATTGATACATATATTATATACAAATACAAGGTGTCCGCGAGGAATCTAAAAGATTATAAACACTGAGGCCATCAGGAGTAAAAATGTTATAAAACCCAAGTCAAATTCTGCAAAAAAATCTAGTTTTGTTGATTTTTGTACATAAAACTTATAGTACATTACTTAACAAGGGCTGTAAAAGAAAGAAAGCCCGAAATCGCAGGTATTTGTGACCCAAGCCGCAGGCGATGGTTGTAAATATGCGATAGAGGGCTTTCTTTTTACTTCCCGTTGTGAATACATAATTTTACGTCTTCACCTGGCCATAATGCTTGTTTTACCGTATGCGTAGCGTGCGGTAAAACTCACATTATGGTCAGGTGTGACGTAAAATAACTTTCAATTCTCTATGGAAATTATCCCTTTTAATAAAACGATGACGATTATTTTCTTCTTCGACAGTCACTTTGTTGTCTGTCAATAGCGACTCGGAACTTGTCTTCATACGTCCGAATTAGACTGGGGTTCATATAAAAATGACCTATAGTTCGTTTTTTTATCATTAAAATAGGGTAAACAATCTTGACGTGTCTTTTTATTGAAAAACGCTTTTAAAAAATAGTAACTATTACTTATTAAACCAAAATAATGTAAATTACCATCCTTGCTCTATAATTGTTACATATTTGCTGCGACTTATTTTTCGAAAGTGTTTTTTCAATAAAAATACACAACAAGACTGTTTACCTTTTTCTAATGAAAAAAAACGAAGTATAGGGAATGCGTAGTTAAAATCTTTCTAGTTCCTCGTGGGCACCTTGTGTATATACATCGATAAATGTAAATATATATTTCAATTCCGAACTGCTTGAGCCGCCTACTTATAGGAGTTATATGCAACCGTTTATTTTTTTCAACGCCTCCCACTACCCTAAGGTTGTCTGGAAGAGATCGATGTCTAGTAAACAACACGTGTTGTTTACCTTCCCTTGAATGTATTATTTCCTTTTCTACTCTGTTTTGTGAGGTGCTCAATAGAGTTATTATATTGTATATTTGGAACTGGTTGAATGTTACAAAATATTTAATGCTATTCAGCATATACTCGTAAACTTTTGAGGACATTTTCCCTTATCTGATGTAGGTATCACTATTTTTAATATCGACATTACTTAAAACAAAACACGTATCGTTTTGCTAATAGGAAAAACAAGTACTGTACTTGAAGCTACCTATAAAACGTAAGGCAAACTAAAACACGTACCTCTTTAGTCCTTATTGTCATTATAAGAGCGAAAATTGCGTTAAAATTGCGTAAAAAAGCGCGTTTTAATTTCCCTTACTGTACAGACAGCACCAAACTATTGCGTGGCAAATATTTCGACAGTTCTTTGAAAATGATTTTGTGGTTTCTATAAAAAAAAAAAACAATATTTAGTGAATATTTTCGGAAATAATCGCTTCGAATGTAGCGTAAATTGTGTGTAAAAAAAACATGAAAAATTACAAAGATAAATCTTAATAAATACTTTCAACGAAAATTGTTTTCGACCTGATCGGATATACCGTTTTTGAGTTATTGACAAAAAAACTACGCTTCTCAGCAAAAGGACGTAAGTGCCGTGGAGATACACTCTTTTGCTAGTGCACTTTTTAATATCGCATTTTTTTGCATGAACGTCTGCGATGCGGAACTCTACACTGAGCATGGTCCGACATGCTCTTGGCCGGTTTTTTTAATGTATAATAATACTTAAAGGATGTATCGCAATATATTTGCCACTTTATACAGACTATTTCTAGGACTAAGATTTACATGGAGTTGGTTTAAGAGTCCCCGGTTCTCCATACAAACGTAGTTACGCTCACATTTTAAGACGACTTGCTAGTTTACTCTGAAACTTTGTACTTAGAATAAGTTAAGGTACATGCAGGCCTGAAGTTAGTTTATGTAGCTTCAGATACCATAGTAAAAAAATACAGTGAATTTCAGTTTTTCATACAAAACTTGTTTTTGCTGTATTTTGTATGTTTTATTTACTGGAGCCATATAAACTAATTACAGGCCTAGATATACCTCATGTCATTGTATACGCAGTTTCGATACAATCCAACACGTACTTTTAAAATGAGAACGAAACTCCGTTTGTATAGGAAGGTGAAATTCGGCCGAGCTGGCTGGGGACTCGTAAGATGCAAGATTTTTCAAAATAATGACGTAATACGCGCCTTAAATACCTAATATAATTGAATAAAGAACCGATAAATTAACGACATTTTTTTAAGTCATTTCTCTGAGACAATAGACTGTTGCTAGCCAAGTTAATCTATTCGTTGCTAATTAGAATTTCAAAATTTGGTAACACACAGGCAGCTGACGTTCGAATCAATTACACCTGAACAAGAACACACTTGAATGACATTAATTAATTTACATAACAATAGCAATTATTAAATTACAAAAAACTATTGTTACACTTTAATAAATTAATTTCGTAAGGCTGTATGGATTCAGATCGTCGCTCATAAAAAAAAAAACAAAATGACTCCTCGCAATACTATTCACAGAACACTCCAAAAACAATTGAATAACGCGCGAAAACACGATTTCCATCGACAAACAACCTCAAATAGCCGCGCGTTCTTATTTCAAAACACGCGCGAATTTATTTTTTATCGTCGCGAGACAAAGGGTCTTTGTTTACGTCCGAACAGGCGTTCAGAGCCGCTCGCGTCTTGCGACCAACTGCGTACAACGCCGAAAGACTGCGATGAGCGTTCGTTGACCGAACGCTGGATATTTTTCAGTGAGGACACTGCGTTTTTCAAGGTTACATGCACTGCCAACATAAGCGTAACTTTCTTATCATAGACTTTATTGAGAGCAAGGAGTTTTTAATGTAAATATAAAACATAATAACTGAAAATCGCACTCGGTGGAAGTGTTTTTATTAGGTAGTCAGACTTTATACGTACAACTTCATTATTTATTAAGGTGTATGCCATATTTATAGCAGTTTCCTTATTGTTTCCATACAAATACTGATAGATATTCTCGAACCTCTTTGTTCCTGCTTCCGTCATCTCACAGTCATAAGATGTGTCATACACGTGCGTACTTGAAACTACCATCATGAAGTATGAAATAAAATCAAACATCTTGTCTATTCTTGATCCTTATCTCATAATAAAAAAAAAACAAGAAAGTTTATTTTTAAGTAAAAATCGTAAACTTGACATTTCAATCGATATAATTACAGATAACAATCATTTTGTATCCGGAATGAATTATCTGTTCCATCAATATTTATGTTGATGTATAATTAAGCCGTAATAGGTATTATAAGACATTTTTTTACGTAAAAGAGGTTAGAAAATAGTGATGCCAGATTTACAGATAAAAGGATTTCGCCGTATGCGCTTTTTTATTTTTATTTTCACGTTTTTGTTTATAAATCGACATTGAACGGGCATAAAGGCCGTTTGCCCGAGTGCAATGGCGGTGTTCCAATTTTAAATGGAACAGATCTTGTGTTGAAACTATAAAATGTATCGAGTCGTTAAAATCGAATTAAGGATCGCTTAAATATTCTTCGGGGATAAATTGGCGGTAAAATCAACTGTATTTTTTTATAATCGTGTGTCTATGGGCCAACAAAGCATTATTGTCATCATTTATTTTAATTTTTTTGGGATCTGTAAAATGTATACAAAAACTACTCGTATAAATCCGTACACGGCGGGAATAAGTCGATAAATCGAGTTATAAACGCAAAAAAAAAGACTAAGAACAGATTGGATACGTTACAAGTTCATTAATTAATTTTTTTTTCGATCCCGGACTGACAGACGGCTTGGAACCACATAGCTTCCGGAGAAATGTTGGCTCTCTGTGTTTGTTCTACAGTTAGTACAACGGGGATTATTCTGAAGAACTTTTTGAGTTAGTGCCCCCGTCACGTTTCTATCATCGCACCTTTGGCCTCAGGAACAAAGTAGGTTCATCCCCTCTATCTGGCTGCTCATTTTTACCACGAACTCGCATGTTGTGGAATGGGCTTCCCCTGAGGTGTTTCCGGAGAGCCAAAACTTGGGATTCTTCGAGAAGCGAGTTAACAGGGCACTCAAAGGCTGGCAACATAAAAACTACAGAGTTATCAACTTATTACCGTCGTGTACGGAAATATATTGTCACAAAGGTACTACTTCTTGATAGAAATAATCAGACCACGCCAAACCGGATTTTACCGGAAAAACTCGTATTTTTTAACCCCTGACGACGTGATGTTATAAGTTCGGCGTGTGTATCCGTGTACAATAAAGGAAATTAAAACACGTACCTTTTTCGCTCTTGTCACAATGACAATAAGGGCTAAAAAGGTACGTGTTTCAGTTTCCCTTATATTATACCTGTGTAGGGTTACCACCAGACATCAGGAATTTTGGCCTTATATCAGGGAAACGGCAGGATTAAAATAACCTCTTTTTCTTTTCATTGATATAAAGCAAACATATTTATTTACTACATAACACCTGTTCTGTATTTCTCTTTAACACTTAGAAAGTTCTGTGAATTATAAATAGTATTAGACAAGACCTAGACTAGGAATTGTGTCAGGTAATTCAAAATTTGTATTTGGTAACCATGTCCCTATGTGACTGTGTATCTATCTATGTATACATGTCTATCTGTGGCAACAATAAAAAAACTACTAGACATCTAGTAAAAGGCTATAGTTTTCACAAAAGGTTGAATCGATAATGAACCATAGCTCTCTCGATTATGTCTACTACCAAACGAAAAAACCCAAATCAAAGTTAGTCCATCCGTTTAAGATTTATGTTGCCATCTATAGATAGACTAACAGACACATACGTCAAACTTATTACAATTGCAAAACTCCTTATTTCGCATGAGGTTAAAAATAGATCAGTCTGAAGTCAATCATTACAATCTCAGGTTCAGACTTTGGCGCAAACGTCGTTTATCACCTATCAAACTAATATGCGCAGGAGACTTGTATCAAACAGACGCTCGTGCGCAGTGATAGCGCGCACGTGGTTAGAGCGAGACGGCGATATACGGTGATAGGTGCGAATAGCATTGTTTACATCTGTCATTAACTATGTATTGAAAATTATGATTGATTTTTGATTTTTTTTTTAAATAAATAAATAAATAATACGGGACAATTTTTACACAAAATCGAACTAGTCCCATCCTAAGCTCAATAAAGGCTTGTGTTATGAGTACTAGGCGACGATATTTTTAATAAATATATTTACTTGTATGAAAACATCCGATTCAGGAACAAATATTAAAGTTCATCACACAACTCTTAGCCCTTACCGGGATTTGAACCCAGGACCTTTTCAGCTTCGCAGGCAACGCTACTCCCGCTGAGCTAAACCGGCCGTATGATTTCTTCCTCCTCCGCCGACGAAGGCAACTTCGGCACCTTTTCTAGTAATATAATATTTCATAACTTGATGTCTGTGTTAGCAGTATTTTCTAGGGCGTCACGCGTCGCACAGCTTTAGGCTCATCCAGAAATCACGCGAGATAATATTGTATATAAATAATATTGTATTTAGTTGACCTTGGGTTTATTTTCGTTTTTTCATACATACATAAACGCGCTATGCAATCGTACCTCTCAAAAATTACTCTCATTTTAAGGTACATACGTACATTAAAAAAATACACGTGAGGTTTTCGTAAGCCCCCTCCCCCGCAACGTGATCAGTCGTGAGGTTTTCGTAAGCCCCCTCTCCCGCAACGTGATCAGTCGTAAGGTTTTTCGTAATCCCCCGCTCACTTCCTCGGAGCCTTTCCTTCTGGTGGAAAATTCCTAAAGTACTTCTTTAAGAACAAGGACAAGTGTTCAGTGTGAGTGAAGAAAATTTTACATCGACTGAAATAAATGACCTTAGACATTGCATTGAAGCTGAAAATACTCTGCATTGTGCATTATAATTTCATAAATGCTTTTAATAGGGACACGTTGAATTTTATTATTCATGTTTTATACATTTTAGGAAGGTTAATATAATGGATCAAGGACTAAATCTGGTTATTTAATCTTTAAAGGCCAAGCCACACCGGATGCGTGCGCAGCACGTGCCCGTGCGCGTGTGCGTGGCGTGCGAGTTGTAAAGTACTAATACCCATAAGAGATGACACACCGATGCGCACGTGCACGTCACGCAAGTGGTGTGCCATCTACTATGACATTTCATACGATACAACGCGCACGCCACGCACACGCGCACGTGCACGGGCTGCGCACGCATCCGGTGTGTTTCGGCCTTTAATTGCACCAGTAGCAGTGCTTTAAGATGTCCTGCCCTATTTTATCTATTACATTCATAAACTTAATTTAATAACTTCTCTATGGTATGTTATAGAACCTCTCTATCATAACAATATTGGTGAAAAAAAACTACTTGAATCTTGTAAAAACTCCCCGAGATAAAGCAATGTTGAAAATACATTTTTGGACTTTCCCAAAAAACGCATCATACTAAACTTACTAAAGCCTATTTACTAGCCGAGTGAAGTCACACGGTTAGTACCTTATATGGGGAAATTAAGAACTTTGTTCTGCAGCTGTGTTAAAACTTGCGTTCATAACAAAAGTAACCATTTATGGGTTATTCAATGGTATTATTAAGCGCAAGCCACACAGAAGAGATCTAGGATTGATTGTTTGATTGTTTTACCTTTAAGCAATTTTGAAAATTGCCAAAATAAAGTATTTTCGTCGTGAATCAGTCGTTACTTCATCTTCGTTATTTCAAGAATAATATTATGTCTTAGACTTGAAACTGCCCAATCGTTTCCAACTGCAACATGCATCGAATCAACTCGTCGACTGTGCAGTCTTTAAACAACAATGGACGTGTTTTTTTTATGTAAGATAGGGAAACATTTGACTTCAATCCCCTCTGACGGGCTACTCCGAAATCCGAAAAACGAAGTTCGTATGCGCTATCCCGCTCACTCAAATACAGCGTAACATGAGAGCGAGGCAGACAGCACGTTACGAACTTCGGTTTTCGAGTTTCGGAGTAACCCCTCCGTAAGCGACGATGGAGCATGCTTACCTAGATAGTGTCTATTCACTCCCGTCTTGAAGAGATCTAAGTTATATTTTATTTGTTCCGGGAAAAGATATGCAGGAAGAGAGTTCCACTCTTTAGCCGTCCTAACGAAGAATGTGGAAGGAAATCGCTTTATCAAGAGTCTTGACGATAGAAGCAGTAAAAAAATTGCCCCCGTAAGCTAATCCATTGTTTTATGCTTTCAACCTCGCATGTTCCACCTCCATACAGTCACACATGCATCTCGCCCGTTATAAATATATTAACCCAGTTTGCAGCTTACATGATATTTTAATACGAATTTACGAGGCCGGGTCGAGTCAGTCATACGCAGGTTTTAGCTGTTTCCAGCCACCGCATCATCATTTTATTATTGTATTTACCCCGTCTACGCCCGAATTACCGAGTGGACAAAGTTCCACCTTCCGTTTCGATTTTCTGGATAAAAATCTATAAAGGCATAGACTTTCCAAGGCTCTAAAACTATCCAGTGGTCTGCGGTCCATATAGGCACAAAGGCACTGCCTATCCTGAACGACCGTGGCTCCATATAGGCACAGAGGGACTGCCTACCCTGAACGACCATGGCTCCATATAAGCACAGAGGGACTGCCTACCAGTGGCGTGGCGTCAAAAATGTCGTTGGTAAACCCGGAGATTTTTCTGACATAGTTGTTTTCCGGCCAAATTCCTGAAAAATTGCCAAAATTCCTGACGTCTGGACGTCCTACTTAAGGGCGTGAAAATAGCGGTGGAATTTTTGTATGTAAAATTTATAATTAAAACATAGGCTACTCAGTGATCAATAACGCGGAAGAAGTCGGGGGTAAATTAAATGCTAGTTAAAAAATAAATTAACGGTTCATTGTGATATATATATATATATATACAAAAATCAAAGCGGTAAGAAAAACACGACTCTTGCACATGGTCACACCAGGAATCGAACCCGGTAGGTACCTTTGGATTACGCGTCCAACGTGTCAATCTCTCCACCAGCGGGCACAGTGCACAGCGCTTTGATATTGTATCTAAATCACAATAGTGAATGAGGTGTTAATTTTCCCACATTAAAACCACAGAAACGCCAAATTTGTGTTTCATATAAAATTACTGGTAGATACATATACATCTTTCAAAGATTTAGATAAAAATTCAATAAAATTTAACAGTAATGTAATATTGGTTCCATTTGCAACTTCGTACGCGGAGGGGGGAAAGTCATAACCTTCTTCTTTTTCTTCAGCGTAGACGGGTAATAAGTATCCCATAACCATTTGGAGATACCCTGCTACCCGTGTTCCAAAAATAGTTGGAATCGGTTTAGCCGATTTTGCGTGATGAAGCCACAACGACACATAAAAACATACCTACATAAAATCCAAAAAAAAAGTATTTCGTTTTAGTGAACTCCAAATAGTCATTGTAACAACCATTTTTTTGAAAATATCTTCAATGTACAGACATTTCATTTGTACAAGTTTATAATAGTATAGATGATAAAATTAAAATGAAGGATACCACTTTTATGAGCAGAAGAAATTATTTGTTTTTTATTAATAACTATTTCGGTTACGAATTCAACAGACGAAAAAAGGGCCATTACTACGACACGGCATAGCTATATTCTGACATTTCTGCTTCGAGTTCATGAGTCAAGAAGTACAGTTGGAGACCAGAATTTGACTTGGACAATAGTTTCTAAGAGCCCCGTTTTACTACAGTAAAAGCCATATAGAATTTCTATTAAACAATGAAAATGAAGTACCTACATTATTATTATTGTTCCTATTACTTATACATCAAAGTAAATGTGGTTTTAAGTTTTATACATGCAATAATTTAGAATTTATGTTTAACAATCAATGAAAATTGTTAAAGAAAGAGTGAATAAAATATCAACCGATCAGTATTAGAGAAAGTCTAATGTCCTTCACTTAAACACTTTCCCTCCTCAATAAGTTTACATCTTTTTCTCAAACATGCAATAAAATATTGACGTTGTGTTCCTTGTAATAGACCCCGAAGTCTCACATTTCGGGTGCGGCGCAACGAGGGGCACATAATGATAATTTCATACGAAATTGCGGGCCAAGGCTAGCAAAGCGACCGTCTTTTGTTTCAATTCGCTCCGAGCGCCGCGGCGCCGCCGCCGTGATGAGAACGAATAACTATGTATATTAAAATAACGTTTTAGTGGAAAATAATATTTATAATATAAAAAATATGGGTTTTTATTTCATTGCACGTTTGAGAAGAGCACTATACAAGCCTCGGCGCGAACAGGGATTGTCGGCCTCGTATCTCTGTAAGTACTCGGCCGGCATTCTTCTATTTCGCAGCCTCTGCAGTAATGTACTAGTAGATCACAACCAAACAAATGTGTTAGTTGTTTAGTACTGGCCGAACTCATCTGCATCGGGGCTAGTAGCATAGTAATGATTTAGTCTTGCCGTAGTAACAAAATCATATTATACCTCGCTTCCCATCGCTTACCATACCATCAGGCGACCCGTCTGCTCGTTTGCCTCCTATGCCATAAAAAAAAAACAACGGGTTGCACTCCGGGAGTGCCGGCAGAAGTGAAAACTTGAATATTAACGTTGTGCATTTTTGATATTTTGGAATGGTCAGGGAATAATTTTGCACGAATTGCTTAAATATTAGTATATAAAAGTTTTGCACTATCGTACACAAACATGACAATCCATATTTGAGAAGACAGTTACGTGATTCACCTTATTGAAATTCAACAAGTTTTCGATCAGGGCACGTGTCCGTCTTAAGAATTTTGAATCTGTCGGTCACGTGACCTGTCGCGAGTTTAACAATTTTTCCCCATCACAAAAAGTGGCCGCTAAAGAAGTTTTCACTTTAAAAAAAATCAGTTCTCGGACCCAATATTTGTTAAATCCTCTAAAATACACGCTATTTCTGGAATGTTTTAAAACTGTATTTAGGAGAAGAGAAATTAATCACAAAACACCCGATTCCAGTACTAGAACTTTAATAAAATATACTACTAATTGAACGAAAAAAACGAATCGTTATTTCGGTTATTTTGTATGAAAAAAAAATACCGATTCCGAGCCCTGAATATAATATTGTCATTTCATTCTCGATAAGTCCAATCAGTAACAGTAAAAACTTAGCATATATCGACGGCAAAAACGCGGAAAGTTGTAACCGCCAATGGATTCAGTTGGCGGTTAGTACGTTTCCGATGTTTGCAGTCGATATGTAGATTGTAGAAGAATTCTTGTTTACTAAACTTTTGTCATAACTAAATTAATTATACCCAGAACTTTGGACTGTCACCTGTTTTGTATTGTAAGCAGAATGGTGCAGTTCACAGTTTATCTTCTCACTAGATAGGTCAAATAGTAACTTCGCTATTTATAATAAGATTGTCTTAGATAATTCGTTATTTAATTGGTAACATAACTTACTTAAACTAAGAGTAGGCCTGGCCTTGGCTAAAAACCCTGCAAAACCCTCGACGCGGCTCCGCCTTCCACTAGTCCAGTTTTTTAATAACGCGAGGCTTCGTAGTGAAGGTACATGCTATTGTAATTTTATTAATTTATCTTTTTCTATTACTTTAAGTGTGTTACCAGTTATAAGTATTTGATTGAATTTATTTGAGTAAATCTCCAATATTCCATATTTAATTGGTATCAAGGATTTTTTTTTATGCTATAAAGTGCAAACGAGCAGACGGATAGCCTGACGGTAAGCGATCACCGTCGACCATAGACACCTGCAACACCAGTTGCAAGTTCAATAAAATCTTGTAAAAACAATATGACATAATTATAAACCATCCATAGATTTCACATAAAGCCTACTATAGACAAAATAGAATACAAACACCTCTGGAAAATTTAATGATTCCCATTCATTTATAGCATGAACAAAAAGGTGTTACGCGATTCTTGAAAACGTTTGAATCTCCATATTTTTGCACATTCGTCGGATTAAAGCGACGCAGTGGTAGAAAGTGCGAGCGGTCAGAGAAAGCCGCCATTTTGTTAGAAAGTCATATTCGGGGCTGGCGAAAATCCGTTACCATTTTCTTGATGCGTTGTGCGTTGGTCGTAATTTTGGCCGTGTGACCTGCATTAGAATTTCGCTTGACAACCAAAATTTTATGACTTTTGACGACACGTTTGGTTCAGTGGGTTGCACAAAGGCCTACGAAGCTGGCGGTCTCGGGTTCTAATCTCGGCCAGGGCAAGTGTTTGTGTGATGAGCACGAATGTTTGGTCCTGGGTCTTGGATGTTTTCTATGTATTTATTGTATTGTATTGTATTGTATTGTATTGTAAACACTTTATTGTACATAAAAACAATAAAAATAATGTATTTAAGTATTATAATTTATGTATATATTATGTATATGTTTGCTTCGTGTGGGACTAGGTTAATTTGTGTACGATTGTCCCTGTGTGTGTGTTATTATTTTTGGACGTAGGCCTTAAGGGCAGTTTTACAATCATAATGATTATCAACCATAATATTTTTTTAAATTAATTATTAAGCCCTTCTGGCACATGTGTTTTTACACATTAGGGCCATCTGGCATGTACGTACACCTTTATTTGTTTTTTTTTTCATTGCGCGTGGTTTGCACAAATTTGACAGAGAATAATATATCTTTTCTCAGTTGACCTGGTGAATACTGCAAGCAAAGCTTCCGAAACGTCGGGAACTCAAACCCCAAAACCCTTAACGACCATGCATCCATATAGGCACAGATAAACTGCCTACCCTGAAGCCGTAAAACGACCATTGCCTCCATATAGGCACAGATAAACTGCCTACCCTGAAGCCGTAAAACGACCATTGGCTCCATATAGGCACAGATAAACTGCCTACCCTGAAGCCGTAAAACGACCATTGGCTCCATATAGGCACAGATAAACTGCCTACCCTTTAGCCGTAAACGACCATTGGCTCCATATAGGCACAGATGAACTGCCTACCTTGAAGCCGTAAAACGACCATTGTCTTCATATAGGCACAGATAAACTGCCTCCCTGAAGCCGTAAAACGACCATTGGCTCCATATAGGCACAGATAAACTGCCTACCCTGAAGCCGTAAAACGACCATTGCCTCCATATAGGCACAGATAAACTGCCTACCCTGAAGCCGTAAAACGACCATTGGCTCCATATAGGCACAGATAAACTGCCTACCCTGAAGCCGTAAAACGACCATTGGCTCCATATAGGCACAGATAAACTGCCTACCCTTTAGCCGTAAACGCCCATTGGCTCCATATAGGCACAGATGAACTGCCTACCCTGAAGCCGTAAAACGACCATTGTCTTCATATAGGCACAGATAAACTGCCTCCTTGAAGCCGTAAAACGACCATTGGCTCCATATAGGCACAGATAAACTGCCTACCCTGAAGCCGTAAAACGACCATTGGCTTCATATAGGCACAGATAAACTGCCTACCCTGAAGCCGTAAAACGACCATTGGCTTCATATAGGCACAGATAAACTGCCCACCCATAAGCCGGAAACGACCATTGGCTCCATATAGGCACAGATAAACTGCCTACCCTGACGCCCTAAACGACCATAGGCTCCATATAGGCACAGATAAACTGCCTACCCTGAAGCCCTAAACGACCATTGGCTCCATATAGGCACAGATAAACTGCCTACCCTGAAGCGCCGAACGACCATGGCTCCATATAGGCACAGAGAAACTGCCTACCCTGAAGCACCAAACGACCCTGGCTCCATATAGGAACAAAAAGACTGCAAGACCCTTGTACGCGGCTCCGACTTCTATTATACAGTTTTTTAATAACGCAAGGCTTCGGAGCGAAGGTACATACTAGCCAGTCTTACGTAAACAAATTGAATTTCCGAACGCGACCCTGAACTTGTAGAAAACATCTCGAACCGGCATTGACGTAAAATACGGCGGGAGACGCCATTTTGTTTTCGATTGATAGGCAGCCATGGTTTTAACATAAGCCAAATAAAATATTTATAAAGGCTGCGCCCGCTTGAAATTCAATAGTTATAAGCAGACTATACAAGTTCGGATAAAACATGTATACTATTATACAGTTGTAAAATTGAAATGTCTACATTGAAAAATATTTTAAAACAGTCGGGTAAAAAGTGATTGGACTATTTGGAGGTCACTGCATCCAACAAGGCAAGATAAAATAAGACCCCAGGTTTTCAATCCATACTATATCCATATCCATACTCATATTATAAATGCGAAAGTGTCTGTCTGTCTGTCTGTTACCTTAAACCGCTGAACCGATTTGGATGAAATTTGGTATGGAGATAGTTTGAGTCCCGGGGAAGGACATAGGCTACTTTTTATCCCGGAAAAATACCCGAATTTAAGGCTGACGAAGTCGCTGGCAAAAGCTGGTACTTCATAATGTAGAAAAAGAGATCATTTGATCTATCAGGAACGTTTAAACTAGACAAAACCTGGTAGGTACTTTTAACCATCGGATACAGAAACGGTAAGATGGACGATCTCATATGTGAAAACAAATTAAAAAGTGTCCAGCAGAAAGCAGTAAATAATAGGTCCAAATCCGTCCACAATGGCGCTAACAAGATAATATGAAGTCAATAACCAATTCCAAAACATTTTTATTTCAATAATACTCAATCCTTCGTTCTTCTTCTGATTTAGATATACGAGTTCAAAATTATTTCTGAGGGATTATTCCGAAACTCAAAAATCGAAGTTCGTAACGTGTTGTCCCTCTCGCTCTCATGTTATGCTGTATTTGAATGACTGCAACTCCATCACAAATATGACTCGAGTCATTGTCGCATTATAAAGATTGTCTATCTCGTTCCTTTTAATACAATGAGAGAAAGACGGGTACATCACGCGAAAAGCGTAGTCGAAGAGTTGTGCTAGACCGGCTGGTAATTTATTTTTCTCAAACATGCAACAAAATGTCGTCATTACGCGCGTTAGGTATAACAGGCTTCAAAGTATCACGTTTCGGGCGGGACAACTTGAGAGAACAGTAACGGAATTGCATACAAAATTGAATAGGCCTTCAATTTAAATTAATGCCCGGGAAGTAATTAATTTAATATTAATGTAAACGTGGCGTCTGTGTTCATGAACAGGCTAAACAGCTGAATTATATTTTTTTCTAGTGGCTGAATGGTTATCGGACCAAAAATATCCGCGTTAATGCCTATTATGTACACAAGAACTGATATTAAGGACACAAATCTGTAATGATTCATAAGTTGATGAATAAATTTAAAATATTGTCGATACGTAAGTCACCAGAGACCATAGATAATATTTAAAATCCTCTGCATTTATTTTATTTATTATAGAAATTAAGATTCACATTATCAGGTTGTGTAAAACTGCCCTAATAGGGTCTACTCGAACAATACACACGCAAAAAATCTTTTGTCGTGTAGTTTTTTGAGTGGTGTATTTTTTTAATTTCATTGCATATGTTTGAGAAAAGCACTATACATGCCTCCGGCCGTGAAAAGGGTTTGCCGGCTTCATATTGCTATCAGGCGTCCCTACGGTCAGCTGTCTATACCTACTCACCCGGCAAGCCCTTTTTCCCGGCGTCTGCAGTAATGTACTAAATACGCATCTATAGTGGTGCCACCAATTAAACGACCTTTGAGTCTTTTGACGGACACATTGGATATAGAGATTGCTCTCCTTAGTTTTCTACACCATACATTTAACCAATTTGCTATTCACCAAAAAAACGCATTACCATTTTATTATCTCGGTACGGACGATGAGACGTATAGTTATTAGCATAAACCGTTAAATATTAAAATTCAAGCAACGAACACAGTAATCATGGTAAAAAAAAATCGGTACACTTTCGTTAGTTCTTCCAGAAACATGGATATTAGATTTTCCACAAATATATGTATTATGAATGTAAAATCGTAAAGGTACATATAGGCATACATCCGTTGTCTGTTCGCTAATAATAATTAAATTATGATTGACAATGGCTTTTGCCAATTTTGTTCGAGAATTTTGCAGTAGGTTAGGTAATTATTGAATGTGTTTTATCATAACCATTCTACATAATACAAAATTAACATCTATACTAAGCATTATCTACTATATTATGAAGTTGTTTATGTTAAACTTATATTTTGATTTTGCCATTGATTAATGTTGCACTTTGAGTTAATGAGATAAATAAATACAATCAAAACTTTAAGTTTCACGTCGACACATGTCGACACAATCTAGTAACTGTGTGACCACTTGTGACTGCAATGTTATTCCGACATTAAAATATATTTATATCATAATCAACTAAGGTTGTAAAAATGAAATGTCTTTATATTGATGATATGTAATTAAAATAATATATAACAAACTATTTGGAGGTAACTGAGTCGATTTTTTTTGTATGTTTGTATGTGTGGTTATGGCTTCACCACGTCAAAACGACTAAATGGATTTCAACTATTTTTGGTACACGGGTAGCTGGGCATCCACAGATGGTTTTAGGATACTTTTTACTCGACTACGCTGAAGAAAAAAAGGATTATGATTATTTGTCTCCTCCGTTGAACAAGTTGCGGGGACCTTCTAGACCTAGACATATATAAATCTATCATTCTAATTAAAAATATCCCAATGAGTCACTTTCACAAATCAACAGAACATAAAAGGTCACTTTGAATGCCAAAACAAAACAAATAAAAAAAAAACTTCCCATAGACACGCTTCCACGCATGGCAACAATACCATCTTAACAGAAATAATGTCAATCTAATCCAGTACTTAAAATGGACACTAGCCTTGTAACACTGACTAAGGACAACTTGTACTATAAAACACCCGTTATCATACAATTCTAAATTCAAACTTTATTCACTTAGAACTTAAAACTCAAACTCGTTTGAGAAGGTTACATACAGATGCGTTCATATCCTTTTAAGTAAAATTGGACTTAGTTTCATATGGGGTAAGGTCGCAGTGTTGAGTGTTGGCGTGTAGGTGCCTTATAGGGCAGCGTTTGTGATTGTGACCAAGTTTGGTCCGTGGAAGGAGGATACTAAGATTATTTCGATCAAGCATTAAAACACTGAAGATGGCATAAGGCGCATTGCCCTTTGCCAAAGTAGGTATATGACAAATGACTGGTCAGTTTATACGATAAATCGATGTTTTATTTTTATTGTGTGCGTGTAAAGAAAAAAATCCGTAGTACGCTGTAAAGGCCATTCGTTCTTTCCTATCTTATTTAGTAAACAACTTTCTAACTTAAAAGTACACCGTTTTAGGGTTCCGTACCCAAAATGGCAAAAACGGAAGCCTTATAGTTTCGTCAAGTCCATCCATCTATGGCTTCCAATCCCGGGATTTTTAGTATGATGGATCCCGGAATCCCGGGATTGAAAGCCCTACATCCGTCCGTCCGTATGTCACAGGCATTTTACTCAAAATAAAAGGAACACTGTACATCGACCCTCGCCCTCTTTTCATTATAGCTTGACTAACACCACTCCACTGTACCGCGCTTTAGGTATGCGAGCGTCGAGACGGATGGGGGGGGGGGGTCTGATTCGTCATTCCGCTGTCGTCTGCAAAAATCGACAAATATTGCAGAGCTCCGCTGCACACTGTTAAGAACTATGTAATTTTACATGCAATTATGTGACACTACATGCCTTAGCAACACTATCTGTAAATTTCTCGAAAAAGCAAGGAAATATACGAAAAATTATGAAATATTAAATAATTCTCATAATTTTTTTTTACTGAAAATTATGTAAAGTTACGTAATTCTTCTATAATTCCCTTGGTTTCCGGGAATTTTACAGGATTATGTGTTTTTTGCATACATTTTAACAGTGCAGCGGAAACGCACCCTAAACAGTATTTTTATAAACTTTAAAAGAGGCGACATTCTTTGTCACAAGTTCTGTTATTTTCAGTAATAACGCGATTTGGCAAATTCCGAGCTGACACGACAGATGTACGACATATGAAGATGTATCAAAGGAAATTCCTGGTATAAATATTATTTATGCCAAGCGCATTTTCACGTTAGTAGCTGTTGGCAGTAGATTGCTTGGAAAACAAGATGGCGGCCTAATCTTAAGTACGAGTAGCAGAATACTGGAATATGAGTTGAGATGATTAAATCACTTCATTTAAAAGAGAAATCATTCTTTATTAGTGCAACAGAATCAACTACTGTAAAACCACCCAAGTCCAGGCACCCAATCAATGGACCAGAAAGAAAATAACATGTAAATAATTATTTTTTTTTCAATTATTATCAAATTATTTTGCCTATCACCTTCATAATAATATGATCCCAACTAGTGAGTAAAATTTGATTTTATTTGGACCATAGTTGGGTGATTTTGGACTATAGTTGGGTGGTTTAATGGTATTCAAGCAATAGTTCAAACGGTAGGTAAAAAAACCGGCCAAGAGCATGTCGGATCATACTTAGTGTATGGTTCCGCAGCCGTTCATAAAAAAGAATGCACTAAAGATGAAAAAATACGACATGAAAAAGTGCTCTAGCAAAAGAGCGTACCTCGACGGCACTTTGGTCCTTTTGCTAAGAAACGCAGCGATAGCTGAAATTTGCATCTGCATGTCTGTGTATCTGTTTCTCTGTCTTTACAAATACAAATACTCTTTATTGCACACATGATACACAGAAATACAGAACATGACGGTAACATTCGAATTAGCAGAGGTAAACAACAGGCGGTCTTATCGCTAAATAGCGATCTCTTCCAGACAACCTCTTTCTTTGTCTTTCTCTTTTCAACCTCTTTGTCTTTAACACATAACAATCGTTTTTTGGGGGTTTAAATGAACAAGACTCGAGCCCAGATTATCTGAGAATAAGCGTTGAACAAGTACCAAGTATTACCAGCCTTTGTTAAATCCGTTCAAATGGGGCCACATCTTTAACACCATGTGGGCACGAAGTGCAACGACCATAGATAAAACTTAGTCTAACAACTTTTTAATGTCGAAGCAAAGTGCCTATTCAGCCTTTGTTTCGTGGGTATAGATTACAGGCGTGGGTATTGCCAGCTCTATTGTACCATGCTTATTGTTATCTATCCTTACTATTATTATAAATGCGAAAGTGTGTCTGTCTGTCTGTTACCTCTTCACGCTTATACCGCTGAACCGATTTGGATGAAATTTGGTATGGAGATAGTTTGAGTTCCGGGGAAGGCCATGGGCTACTTTTTGTCCCGGAAAACTACCCTTATCCGCGATAAACGAATTTAAGGCGGACGAAGTCGCGGGCAGAAGCTAGTACTATTATAAAGTTGTAAAAATGAAATGTCTGTACATTGAAAATGTTACGATTGTAACGGACCATTTGGAGGTCACTGAATTGAAAAATATATTTTTGGGATAAAACAATTTAACGAGTTTATTTCAATGAGTAATAATCGCGGAAACAGGAGAAATCCATACTAATATTATAAATGCGAAAGTGTGTCTGTCTGCCTGTCTGTCTGTCTGTTACCTCTTCACGCTTAAACCGCTGAACCGATTTGGATGAAATTTGGCACAGAGATAGTTTGAGTCCCGGGGAAGGACATAGGCTACTTTTTATCCCGGAAAAATACCCTTATCCGCGATAAACGAATTCAAGGCGGACGAAGTCGCGGGCAGAAGCTAGTATTATATATTTTTGAGATTTTCTGAATGTGTCGTTGCGTCTTCATCACGCCAAATATGCTAAACGGATTTAAAAAAAGAGGGGTTATGACTTTTTCTCCTCAGAACGAAGTTGTACCTTCCAGTACTAAATAAAGCAGGAAACGTTTTCCACGTGGGTTTCAAGCCATGGTAAAAATATAATAAAAGACAAAATTAGCAGTTTTTCAGTTGGACTGCACAAACAGACAAGTCATTGGCCCGTGCTGTCATGTCACATTAGTAACGATGACGTAAGCGATCGGCGCACGACCCGGCGTGTGAGTCAATGTTTACCGTCAAATTTTTGATGTAAACAACTATTGCAACTAATAAATCCTAACTAGGCGCGGACAAAGCCTAAGATTGGAGGGGGGGGGGGGGGGGGCATGTAAAAAAGATGTATTTTCCTCTGTCAAAGTTACAATTTGTGCAAACTACCCATTTCAAGCATTTTATTATAAGACCATTTTTAAGCATTTTTTGTGTATAAAAGGTTTTAAGTCTAGTCTTAACTTACGTGTTTAAAACACCTTTTTTAAGCATTTCGGAAAGTTTCCGCAATTTGCACATCAGTACGCTGCCCTCATCCCTCGGAACTTTCACCTGTACGAAATTGCGATATTCCCGAAAATTTTAACAGGCCAAGAGCATGTCGGACCATGCTCAGTGTAGAGTTCAGTAGCCCTTACTACAAAGAAATGCACTCAAGATAAAAAAAAAACGATGTGAAAAAGTGCACCGGCAAAAAAGCGTAGTTTCTTGGCACTTACGTCCTTTTGCTGTAAAGCGCAATTTTTCGCCAATAGCTGAAAAAACGGTATATCGGTCATGTTGAAAATTAATTTTCTTTGATAGTATTTATTAATATTTGATTTGTAATTTTTTTTCATATTTTTTTGGACATACAGATTAGAAGATAGAGGGGGGTGGGGGACCAATTAATGCAAAAGTATTGCCTAAATAAAAAATAAAAGATTAAATTAAGGGCAACCGGACCAAATGCCACTTATGGGGCAATGCATCTGTTAAATATTTTTAAAATCCGAAAACTGAAACTACCTTTACCTTCCCTGCCTAAAATTTGGCAGTATACGTATCAAAAAAGAGAGCCGGGATAATTTCGAAATGATGCGTTTATACGTTATTGTCAAAAAACATATTTTCTTCGTAGTCGCAATTATCCCGGTTGACCTTATATCCTCTATTTTATTTAATCCGTAAAAAGCCTGAGTAAAAAACTGAAATGTAGCCAATTGTCTTTGTTTAGAAGTCCTGAAGGCACATACATAAGTGTAAGTTTTTGGATGGGGGTCATGAATTCCATCTCTCTCCTCTTACGACCACTTGTAGCAAGTTTTATTTAATGTTTGTTTATATTTTGCAATGTGAAAACATCACATATTTTTCATACAATATTGATACAAAGATGTAAGTACTTCCTCCACCCCACATCCACTTCATTTTAAGCCGGATTCGAACCAGCGTCTCTGTTATACCGGAACAGCGTCCTGATCCATTAGACCATCAGACCGCTTGCGATTCGCAACGAATTAATTCCTCTACCTTCGGTAACGATACTCACGACCTATGTACCATTAATTTTGAAAGGTTTTAGTACCTGCAGTGACCGTGATAGCCAGACCATGTATTTCTGTTGCCGCTTTAACAACAAATACTAAAAACAGTATAATTTTATGTGTGACGTCTATGTCAGTAACCAATATAAAATGATCAAACATCGCGTCCATTTTGGTTAGAAGTAGGGCTCTGCTAACATTAGATTTTCATAGATACGGACGCTTGTAGCGTATATTTTGTACGGATCCTGCGGTGCCCGAGTGTGTCTCGCACTTGGCCTGTTTTGTTAATAGGTGTAAGTAAGTTCTTAAGTCATTAGCTGTAGAAATACAATAAGGCGCAATTTAGTAAAGAAACGTAATTTCTAGATAACAGACTTCGCTAAAAATAAATTCACATTTCGTCTATTCATTTTATTACTGTCCTAATTTTACAGATAAAAGCGAAAATAACAAAAACATCCACATTTATCTAGAATAGAACGTATTTTCTAAACACACGGATAATAGATTTAGAAAGCAAACATCAAATTTTCCGCTTATTTTTCTAAAAACACCAATATGTTTTCAATCTGTGTTGCCAATGTCACGGTCAAGCGGGCATTGACCTCGAGACAAGGACGTTCTATTCCGGTGATGGATCAGCGTTCTGCCAGTTTCTGCGCTTTGATTATTAAAAAGTTACGACTTGGCAGGAAAATTTATGGTTTTATACATACGCGACTTTCCCATGACCTTTTAATTACTACTCTTTGTTAGCATAACTGCAAACCCTTAGCTTTTCTGATTACCTTGTTTCGTCTGAATTTATTTATTTATACGAGTGCTATCTATTTCGCATATTTTTTTATACCCGAAACTGATTTCGCCGAACAGGTTTCGCATAATTTGAATTCGCCGAATCATTATTTGTCCGAATCTAATCTAAATACGCATTAAGTATCGCCGAATTTTAGTTAGCTGCAAATTTAACTTCTAACAATAAAAAACTGCTGGCAGTAAAATAGGTTAGGTTAGGTTAGAATTGCAATCCCGAACAGATGACTGCTGCCAGAAAAGAGGTTTTCGGTATTAAAAAGTTATGTGTAAAGACCATTCGCCGAAAATAGATTCGGCGAAAACAGGATCCGGTGTAGTGAAATTATGCTTATAGAGTCTGGCAAATGAAAGATGAAAATGAAATCAACCGCGAAATTTAAAAATGTAGCTGCAGTGGGCCTGTATGAGCTTGAGTTACACAAATTCATTGCTTTTGTCATTAATTATTAAGTTATTAGTTAATGAGAAAAGCATTTAAATTTGTTTATATCTAGCTCATACAGGCACACTGCAGCTGCATTTTTAAATTTCGCGGTTTATTTCATTCTCATCTTTCATTTGCCAGACTCTAGATCATTATGCCTATTGTGATTATGCGATAGAATTATGTTAAAAAAAAAAATGCGTAAAATAGCCGACCCATTTATACATTTAAGTATGTATTATATGAATATGTATATATCTAAGTATTTATGTTTATAAATTATGTTTGCAAATTAGTTGCACCGCCCACAACTTATCTGCTTCGCCTCAAGGTTGACTGGTAGAGAACGCCCTATGGTATTAACTCCGCCTTTTGTACGATAAGTTATTCTTTAGTGCAATAAAGAATAATAAGTATATAAATTAAAAAGTGGTTTGGCCCTTTTTACAAAAAAAAAATGCTATGAAACTTGGAACAATTTTAGGTACTTGGTTAATCTTAGGTAGGTATTGAAATAAAACAATTTAACGGATTTTATCGCGTATATTATCTCATTTTAGTTCCCGACGTTTCGGAAGCTTTCCAGCTTTCCATGGTCACGGGTGGACTGAGAAAAGATGTATTTTCTTCTGTCAAAGTTACAATTTGTGCAAACTACCCATTTTTGAAAAAACAAATAAAGGTGTACATACATGCCAGATGGGCCTAAGCTGTAAAGACAGTTACACATGTGCCAGAAGGGCTTAGGTAGGTATGTTTAATTTTTGATAGGCATTGATTAGACACAGGTAATTCTTGCCATTATAAAAAAAGGGTCTCAGCTGAGGATTCCGTAGCCGGTACTACAAAGAAATGCACTAACAGATGAAAAAAATACGATGTGAACAAGAGCACCAGCAAAAGAGCGTATCTTCATGGCACTTAAATCCTTTTGCTGAACCTCAGTGTTTTGTTGGAACTCGAAATATGTGCCAAACGTTCATCTTTGACGAAAACCTTTTTTTTTCAGCTTCGTTTACTACATATGGAGTGCCCCCCTTGGAATATTAATATTCATTATTAAACCAGAAGGTGCGCAGCAAATATGTTCACGGAGGAAAAATGATTTTCAGTGACCTTCAAACAGTCAGTTTCACTCTTTAATTTAAATATCTTCAATGTACAAACATTTCATTATTACAACTCTTGTTTTATTACTCCATGCTATTTCTAAGTTATTTTTCTGTAAAACCGAGTATATTGAGAGATAAGAATTCTCTGAACAAAAATAACATATGGTAAATGTACAGATACTTAGCTTCTGCCCGCGACTTCGTCCGCCTTAAATTCGTTTATCGCGGATAAGGGTATTTTTCCGGGATAAAAAGTAGCCTATGTCCTTCCCCGAGACTCAAACTATCTCCATACCAAATTTCATCCTAATCGGTTCAGCGGTTTAGACGTGAAGAGGTAACAGACAGACAGACAGACAGACAGACAGACAGACAGACAGACAGACAGACAGACAGACACACTTTCGCATTTATAATATTAGTATGGAAGTATGGATTTAAATAAAACAATTTAAAGGAATCATATCGCGTATATTATCACAATTTTGACGACTCGTTTGGTTCAGTGGGTTGCACAGCGGCCTACGAAGCTGGCGGTCCCGAGTTCGAATCCCGGCCAGGGCAAGTGTTTGTGTGATGAGCACGAATGTTTGTTCTTGGGTCTTGGATGTTTTCTGTGTATTTAAGTAATATCATTTATCAATATATTATGTATATCGTCGGCTAGTACCCATAGTACAAGCTTTGCTTAGTTTGTGACTAGGTCGACGTGTGTAAGATTGTCCCTGTATTATTTATTATTATTTATGAATGGGGAATGGATGAAAATTTTCAAAAATTGCCTCCTTATTGTCAGAAAAAAAATACAGATGTTTCTGTGGCTAAAAAAAAATCAAAATGACGAAAAGGTGTTGGTAGGCCTATATGCCCGCCTTATACGGTACGGCAAGAATAACAGTACATTTACAGCCATTTTAATCGAAAATATCAATGCTGCTCTTGCCGTACCGTATAAGGCAGATATGTAGGCCCATCAACACCTTTTCATCTTTTTATTATTTTCTAACCCAGAGAAAAATCTGACTTTTTTCCGACAATAAGGAGGCTTTTTCCTATCTATAAACCAAATTCAAGATTTTAGAAAATGTTCATCCATTCCCCATCGAGTTGCCGACGTTTCGGAAACTTTATAGCCTCCGTGTTGCCGTATTGTCCGTTTAAATTATTTTATTTCAAGCTTATAGCTTTCCTATCGATAATCTTTGAAAATATTTAGGTAGCCATATAGAGTGAAACAAGTTTAGTGCTCATTGTCATTATGACAAGAGCGAAAAAGATATTGTAATACCTAGTTAAGAATTAACGCCAAGCCACATCGGCTGCGTGCGCAGCACATGCACGTGCGCGTGTGCGTGGCGTGCGCGTTGTAAAGTACGAATACCCATAAGAGATGACACACCGGTGCGCACGTGCACGCCACGCAAGCGGTGTGCCATCTACTATGACATTTCATACGATACAACGCGCAAGTGCACGTGCTGCGCACGCATCTGGTGTGTTTCGGTCTTTACTTAGAAAAACTGGCCAAGAGCACGTCGGACCATGCTCAGTATCGGAATTGTGTTTTATTTTAAAAGGGAGATGCCATGCATGTATATTTGTAATATTTGTATATGTGGGTAAGTTAATAAAATCAGTCTATCACCAGCCTTTGCGTGTGTCATTGACTCCCCTGCCTATATAGTTATTTTACAGTATCCGTTCATACAAAAAAATGCACTACAGATGAAAAAGTGCACTAGCAAAAGAGCGTATATCCTATCCACGGCAATTACGTCCTTTTGCTGAGAAGCACAGTTTTTTGGCAATAACTCAAAAACGGTATATCCGATCATGTTGAAAACAATTTTCGTTGAAAGTATTTATAAAGATTTATCTTTGTAATTTTTTTCATATTTTTTGGACGGACCTTTTAGTTTGGGGGGACACAATTTATGCTAATTTCGTAGCAATTATTTCCAAAAACGTTCAATTTTTTTTATACCCAGAATTAAATAAAAAAACTGTCGAAATATGTGCCACATAGATATTTACTGAAAAAATATTTTTTTTTCAGTTTCGGGTACATGTAGGGAGTCCCCTAGAAATACATTTTTTGTTATTTAACTATCAAACTAAGTATACAAGACACCTATACTCCAAATTTAATCAATATACATCATGTAGTTTTTGAGTTAAATGCCTGTGACATACGGAGTATACGGACGGACGGACATCAAGAAATTATAAGGGTTCCATTTTTGCCATTTTGGCTACGTAAAATCACCCAACTATAGTCCAAAATCACTAAATTATGGTCCATACTAAAACGAATTTTACTCCCCTAGTTGGGGTTATATTATTATAATGTGTTTATAGGCAAAATCATTCCGATATAATTCTAACGCATGGTTTGTCAACATTTTTAACAATTATTATGTCCATGTTATTTTTTTTCCGGACACGCACACACACAGTTGGGGTGCCTGGACCATAGTTTAGTGCTTTTAAAGTACGAAACTTAAAAATGAACGTCTGTTGAGTTTTTATTTTGGTTTTATTTTGTACAGTGGTCTGCCCTTGCGGCCTTGGGATAATTTACTTTCTCAGTATGCAACTTCGGCAAACGCTCCCTGCAACTAAATATACATACAGACCAACTGCCCAGCTATACTACATGTGTCACTAGTAAAAGTGAATACTAATAATGTATCAAAGTATAAATAGATGCTACCTAGTTGCCAACGCATTGCCCGGTCAGAGAAGGCACAAGCGCCAATCAAATCGATGCTTTTAAGACGTTATTGATTATGCTGATAAATCTTGGTTATATAATTAAAGTACTCTCTCTTGTTGCGACATGAGTGATCTAAGAATTACTAACTAGAACATGGTTTTACTTTCCTAGGACATCGAAGCTTTTTAAGATTTCAAGAGAATTTAACGAACTTCGTTCGCGGAGGAGAAAAAGTGATAATCCCTCTTTTTTCTTGAGCGTAGTCGGGTAAAAAGTATCCTATAACCATCTGTAGATACCCAGCTACCCGTGTACCAAAAATAGTTCAATTCGTTTTGGCGCGATGAAGCCACAACGACACATACAAGAATACCAAAAAATCCAAAAAATATATTTTTCTATTTAGTGACCTCCAAATAGTCCGTTACAATATTTTGTTTGAAAATATCTTCAATGTTCACAAATTTTATTTTTACAACTTTTTAATAGTATAGATGTTATCGGCTATACACATAGCGCTAAAATCTTAGTAGTGAATCTGTTAATTCTGATTACATTCAATAAAATTTGCATGTTCATAAAACATATTTAAGAACCGTTTTATAATGCACAATGTCAACAACAGTCAAATTGTCTTGTTTAATAAAAAAACCGGCCAAGTGCGAGTCCGAATCGCGCACCGAGGGTTCCGTGCAAATTTTCACTTACCCTAACATTATTATATTACCCGGTTCCGGTTAAGTTTAAGCATTGCATACAAATGAGGTGCAAACTTAACGCAACCGGGCTGTCCAAATATGTATTTTGAGAAAGACTATACTTTTTATGATTTATTTACAAATGTATAGTTATCAGATTTTTGTATGTATTTTTAGTATGTGACGATATTACTTGCCAAATTTCATAGTTCTTTGTCGACGGGAAGTACCCTATCATTTTGATTCCCTTGAGAGACCGTTTTTGCGGCATAAATGGCCGTATCTTTTTTTGACGCTAATGTAGAAGTTCGCTTTTGTCACAGCTTTAAGGGACCGTACACCTGAGTGTTAATTTCAACGGGTCTTGACAGACAGACGGACGGATAGACAAAGTGATCCATAAGGGTTCCGTTTTTCCGATTGAGGTACGGAACCCTAAAAAGGGGGTATTTCAATATAATGTCATTGAAATGTCTTTCCGAATCCAGAGTCACAGTGACATTCCTTCGACATTGCATTCTATTTAACATAAACAAAAAAAAACTAGACAATATTCTACAGGTGGGCGAAGGTGAAACTTTTTCTTGTTTCTGTCTTCAAGACACAATAGTGACAAGAGTTACTTAGAAAAACCGGCTAAGAGCATGTCGGACCATGATCAGTGTAGAGTTCCGCAGCCGTGAGTTCCATGCACTACATGAAAAAGGGTATCACAATTTATGCTACTTTCAGAGCGATTATTTCCAAAAATATTCACTAAATCATTTTTTTTTAGAAACCTCAGTCCCTTTATAGGAACTGTAGAAATTTATGCCAAACATTGATATGGGAGAAATTTTTTTTTCAGTTTCGGTTACATGTATGGAGTGCCCCCCCATATAAATATATAGTTTATTATTATTTAACTATCAATTAATATAAGAAGATGCCCGCAACTTCGTTCGCGGAGGAGAAAAAGTCATAACCCCTAGTTTTTTCTTCAGCGTAGTCGGGTAAAAAGTATCCTATGGATCCTGGAGATACCCAGCTACCCACAAAATTAGTTGAAATCTGTTTAGCCGATTTTGCGTGATGAAGCCACAACGACACATACAAACATACAAAAAATAAAAATAAATATTTTTCTTTCTAGTGACCTCCAAATAGTCCGTAACAATGTTTTTTTTTTTTTTAATATCTACAATGTACAGACACTATTTTTACAACTTTATAATAGTATAGATATACAAGACACGTATACCCCAAATTTCATCAATATACATCATGTAGTTTTTGAGTAAAATGCCTGTGACATACGGACGGACGGACGGACAGACATGACGAAACTATAAAGGCCGAAACACACTCGATGCGTACGCAGCACGTGCACGTGCGTGTGTGCGTGGCGTGCGCGTTGTATCGCATGAAATGTCATAGTAGATGGCACAGCGCTTGAGGTGCGTCCACATTTGTATCATTTGCCCGATCAGATCTTCGTTCCGTAGCATGATCGCGTATCACGATCACACACTTATGTCGGACGAGTGCGGCATAATCGCCGCGCCGGCAGTGTGCGTCCAAACAGCGCGATACGCAGTCATGCCACGGCACGGTGATCTGATACGGGCAAATGATACAAATGTGGACGCACCTTTGCGTGGCGTGCATGTGCGCAGCGGTGTGCCATCTACTATGACATTTCATACGATACAACGCGCACACCACGCACGCGCGCACGTGCACGCCGCGCACACGCATCAGGCTTGGCCTTAAGGGTTCCGTTTTTGCCATTTTGGCTATGGAACCCTAAAAATGCTAATAATCCCGGCGATTAATGCACTGACGAGAAAAATGGACCTATAATAAAAAATGAAAAATGGACCTATAATAGATGGACAATTTTTTTTTTCGTTGCCTTTATGTCCTTTAAAATCTTAGTTTAAAGAGTGACTCAGGAGACGTTACAAAGGCAACAACGTATAGAAAAAAAATTACTGTCCCAGGTAACTACATAATATACTGTTTGTTTTTGACGACACATCTGGCTCAGTGAGTTGCACAACAGCCTACGAAGCTGGCGGTCCCGGGTTCTACCCCCGGCCAGGGCACATGTTTGTGTGATGAGCACAAATGTTTGTTCCTGGGTCATGGATATTTTCTATATACTTAAGTATTATAATTTATCTATATAGTTATTACGTATATCGTCGCCTAGTACCCATATAGTACAAGCTTTGCTTAGTTTGGGACTAGGTCGATTTGTGTAAGGTTGTTCCTGGTATTTATTTGTTTTTATCACAAGCCAGCCCACAGAAGAACAGTAGTCCATGGAGAACCATGGTCTAACGTTAAATCGGAGCAATCAGACCTATACCACCCAATATTATTGACAAATACTCATTTCTTGTCTTTAAAACCCACCAGATGTTTTGAACATTTGAACACTCATTATAATACACTAATAATAAATTTTGATTTGTACAAACTAGGGTGAACATTAGAGATGCACCGGATATTCGGCTACTATTTGTTATCCGGCTTATCCGGCCCAGTACTGGATAGTGGTGTACTATCCGGTCTAACCGAATAGTGGTTTGATATATCTAGTTAAGACTAAAAGAAGGATTAGTAAGTATCAAGCCACCAATTGATCAGTTATTAATATGAGTTTAATCATATCAAATCAATCGAGTTGCTCACATAAATCGGTCATACATGCATTCATATTTACTCCACTTTAGGTAATACTATCGACCAAATATCTGGCCAATGGCTAGGCCGAAAGGTCGGTATCCTCCAAACAACTATCTCTAAATATACAATTCGGTTCATAAATCATGTTTTAGGTTAGTTTTCCTGAAGTTTATATTTGTCATATTAAGTAGAAAAAGTAGTTATAAACAGAGCTCGGAATTCTCATTGCGATTTCATCTGCCATTATTGAGTTCTCATTTATCAACTTTCGATATACACAACATATTGACAAAATACAATACACATTTTAAAAGATTAAATAGAGGCAAGCAACATGCCGTTGTATCGCTAAATAGTCAATACCTTTCTTATTTTAAGGCATTTCCAATATTTAATTGAAGGAAATTGCAACAAGTATGGCCAATTAATGATTGACATGTGATATTGAAAGTTGATAAGAGAGAACTCATTATGACAGTTTGAAAATGCCAAGATTTCTAGGTCATGATTATAAACAAGAATACATTCTAATAAGACTGTTTTTTTATGTTGATAAGTCTATCTTATTTGTAGCATTTTCAAGTAAGTAGTCATAGCAAATAAGTAAGTACAGATGGTATATTTTAAATTTTATTTTGGCTTAATACCTAATAAACACCTAAAGTTACGATCTTTTTGTGTACAAAAGATTCTGATAAGAAGTGATTAGATAAAAATAAGCATTGCTTTGTTTAAAAAGGTCATTGAAGTGTTAATGAAAAAGATTTCATAATTACGTTTTTGCGCGATATTTAGAAGGAGCCATAAGTTTTCCTGCTTGTTAAAAAAACAAAGATGAGTAAATATCACCCTAGACTAACAACCAATAATTGAGGTTAAACATTGTGTTTTATTTTACCGTTGCAAAGAGACTTCAGAATACCATACACTTGGTAGTACTCCGTTACCTTAAATGGTTGTCCGAACCAACAAATACAGGTAAGATTCGATGGAAAAAACTGCTAAAATCACAGTTTAATGTTACCCGCAATTTCACTGTCACAATCACGAGAAGGGCACTGAAATCCACTCTTCTGTCTTGCCGGTTCGTAGTCCAAACAATGTAGAACAGTTCCAAATTGAAATAGCTTCACGAAAAACTATTATTTTAACAATAATTATATGTTTCTAACAACACTAACTGTACTAACCACAATACTTTACGATAGCGAAATCGTTTTGCAACTGACTTCCGATCGAAGAACTATGAACACGTCATGCTGACAACTAGAGCGGGACAGCGCTATCTAAACAACCGAAATATATGATCGTCGAGGCATAATCCGACCAAATTGAAGAGCGTCGTAATTTGTATGGTTACATCATTAATAGAATGATTTTCACTACGAACGGCTTATTAGGAGCTGATAACCTGTCTTATGTGTTTTCTAGGCGGATAGAAGTAGTTGTTTTGTTCTGGTTAAGTAAGTTACGATTATGTATCGTTTATTTTGTAAATTACGAAGCATGCTATTAAATATTAATTATTATTCCAACGTCACTCAGCTGTAATAAAATGTATTGATTTCAGCGCCATCTCGTGGCAAATAGCTGAATTTTATGACGAAGTTGTGTATTATCGTGTTTTGCTATTCAATACAAGATGGCGTTATCAGCGCATAACCGATAAATATTGCGTAACATTTATTTTTATTTCTACTCATACATAGATACTAACACAATTGGTGGCAAATTAAAGGTTGGGTGTTTCAAGGCCATGAGTTTACATTACGCTTGTACAAATCTGTGTTATAACATCTAATTACGCAAAAAACTACATACGAACATGACAAAGAAATAAATGCTAGTGGTCATTTTTCCTCATACGATAATCGCGGCAATGACGCATGCTGTTTACTTATGATTCTCCTAGATATTCGCCGAACATTATTAATGTTCTATATCTTAGGTTTACATTTAAGCAGATATCTATGCCTTTATAACTAAAGATTTTTTTGCTTAGGTATACCAAAACGTAGTTTGGGTAATTTAAAGTGACATGCTAGATTTAATATATAAAAATGTGAACCCGGATATCCCGTTTCTTTAGGCGTAAAGCATTACTTAGAATTGTAACTTGTATCTATACAGATTGTATGGCGGATCGTGTGATTCGTGTGCCAAACAGTCTAAAGCATTAAAGGACGGGAGTTGGCAATGTAAGCCAAATACCTAATAATCGAACTATTTTTCGCTCTCCTCTGGTCTGTCCGTCTGTATATTGTCAAAAGGCTCTTGATTTACCTGTTTTTTTACATGTGGCACAATATGTTTGTTAATATATGCATATTCTATCGAAATTTAAATTTTAATAAAATAGTAAATAATAAAATAATAAATGAGCTGACAAGCTGAGAAGGGCAGAAAGTAAAAATCGTCGAGCTTTTCATGGCAAAATATTTCACGCCTCCTTTTTCTAAGCTGATACAAACATGTGTTATAAAATGTGACAAATACCTACCTATTAAGTCATAATTAATGTAACCGCGACCCCCTCTAAGAGGCCTCGCGAGTCGCGACCCACGGGTTAAAAAACACTGGTTTCTAACAGCATTAGCCTCATCATCCTTACAGATAATAATTGCAGCTTCTGGATGATAAAATATGGTTTATGGAAAGGCTTGGTCAGGCGGATTTCACTTGTTATCGGCCGACGGAGCCAAGTGATTCCCCTGGGAGCTTAAGCGTCCCCAGCAAGCTCGGCCGAATTGCACCTTCCGATACAAACGGTGTTTCGTTCTCATTTTAAAACTACGTGTTGGATGTAACGAAAATTTGTATATGCAAGGACATGAGGTCTATAGGCCTGTAATTAGTCAGTTTATAAAACAAACTGAATACAGCAAAAACAAGTTTTGTATGAATAACTTAAATTCGCTTTATTTTTTTTACTATGGTATCTGAAGCTGCATAAACTAATTACAGGCCTGAATATACCTTAACTTATTTTAAGTACAAAATTTCAGAACAAACTATCTAGTCGTTTTAAAATGAGAGCGTAACTACGTTTGTATGGAGAACCGAGCTTACCGGGGACTCTTAACCTCCTCTGATTTTTAAATGACTAATAAAAATTGTTGTTGTTAAAATTATTTCCGTGGTACCGCATTAGATACACATATAAAGGCGTGGATTTGTTATATAAATAAAATGGATCCACAAAGGCTTGCACGCCTATCCAGCGAACCTATGATGGTTGCGTTTGTCACGCGATAAATAAATGACATATAGCTGCCGTCACCTTCTGACACGTATGTGAGTGCGAGAGTAACGGACGCGTTATCATATCATTTATCGCGTGATAAACGAGACCATCATAGGCCCACTGGGGCAGATAGCCCACGCAAGAGACCTATCGGACTCCCTGTCTATCAGTCTATAACAGCTAAACTAACCTGTATGTACTTCTTGCTGACGGCTGCGATGTCGTCAGGGTCAGGACTCAGGCTTCGCATGGAAGGCAGCACGTCGTCCAGCATTATGACAGTTAACTTGAATCTGGAAGAACAATACAATTTTTCATATAATTGTTCATCGTCCGTTTTACCGTGTTACAAAATATCAGATAATTATAATTCGTTTATTATCTTTGTCATGTTACGAACTGAAAGAGTGTATCCAGGCCTGTAAACTTAAGTCTATGTATACCTGGATACTTATTTGAGGGATACTGGATACTGTATACGATATTCTTAGTTTTGGACAAGAGGTCGATCCCAAGTAACACACAAACTGAATTAGAGCTTTATACAGCCGTTATAGCGCTGAAACTGGCTGTATAAGCCCTTATACAGCTTGTGTGCTACGTGGGCTGATATTCATTTATTTGAACAAGACAAATATGTAAAACGATTATATTTTTCCAAAATATAGGCAATTATCCACAGTTCTACACCTTCCTATGAGGAAACTAATAACCCTGAAGAATTTAACCATCGGTTCTGATGCCTTATCATAGAAAATCCACACTAATATATCTACACTTAATATTATACACAGCGTGACCGTTAATAACCCGAAAGATTTAAACCACGTATTTTTGACGACTGTACGAGTAAATAATGTTATATCAACATGGGTCTAATTATGTGTCTTAATTAAATTACTATTTCAGTACGATTTAAATCTTATTAATTGCCCGCTTCTTTGTGAACAGGCCTTTAGGTGGGAATCTCAAGTTGAAGAACAGAGAGCGAGCATGACACTTCACGAATCGCTCCGAAATCATACGATGAAAGGCGAATGGCGTGACTTGTATTCCATGAATGACAAGAAGTGTCAAGTTATGTCTAGCACGATGTTTGTGTTGAAATTATTTTTATTTATTGGCACCACATAATACCACAAATACTTATGAATCCAAACTTTATTAGGTGCTACGACATTAAAGTGCTCTTACATTATTATTGAAACTTTGTGTCTTAGGTATCTTTTTATTGACTAACAATCACAACCATAAATTGAGGCATGATAATATTCGAAGGAAATCATACTACTTATTTTTTTACATCATTCTTACCTCTTACCTCATACAGGAAAGGGACTTTCTTGTAACAGCGATCATGCTAACCTGTACATACAGTAAAATAAACAACAACATGAAACAATTACGCATTTTTAATACGAGTAATTTAATGAATTAGATTTTCAAAATGTGTACCGCCGTTTTCAGCACAAATATTCAATCTTGAACGGATTTCATGATTCAAGTTAACATAAGTGTTCTTGATTTCTTCTGAATCCGTTTGAATTCTTATTAACAACTCTTCTCTGGAGTTCACAGGTGTTGAGTAAACCTTATCTTTCAGAGTTCCCCATAGAAAGAAATCTAGCGGAGTTAAATCCGGTGACCGGGCAGGCCATCCATCTCTCGGGGTATCAGCCAATTACGAACATCCAAGCCGAAGTGGGCCGGGCATCCGTCGTGCTGGAACCACATAGTTCATCGGGTTTCCAAATCGACATCTTCTAGCAGGTCGTTTAATTCATTATTTAGAAATATTAAATAGTTGTGAGAATTCAGTCTATTTGGAAATATGACGGGACCTATTATTTTATCCCTAATAATACCAGCCTACAAGTTTACGGAAAATTTGTGCTGGTATGAATTTTCCCTTTTCGCATGGGGATTTTCTTCTAACCACATATGCTGATTATGGGAATTAAAAACTCCCTCTCTCGTGAACAACGATTCATCTGTCCATAATATCTTATTTAGAAATCCAGGATCTTCCACTAATTTCTGATTCATCCTTTGGCAAAAGGCAACTCTAGCTAGCCCGTCATTGTTAATTAATCCGTGTACTTTCCTGTAGTGAAAAGGATGCAGGCCGTACCTTTTCCATATAGTTAACATTAACCATTCTTGCTACAGCTCTTGATGACAAAGTTGGGTCTTCTGTTATGATGTTCATTATTCTGTTCTCTGCTTGTTCATCTAGATTTATAGCCCTTTCTCTGTGAACTTTTCCAAGCCCTTTTTCGCGAAACTGTCGATGGACATCCGCAAAAGTCGAATGGTGAGGTATATGACGGTTTGGGTATCGTCTTCGGTATTCGGCAACTGCCTGGAGCGAGTTCCAATCACAAAATCCGTACACAAAGAGGATATCTGCTAAATGAGCCGAAGGATAATGCGGCATAGCGAATATTATTTATTACAGTCAATAAAATGTTCAATGTTATTTTACCTTGCGTGATAATTAGTTATCATTTGTAATGTGTCATTTTAGTGACAATCAATTTCAAACTAGCCAGTTATAAGAAGAACCACTCTCGCGACTTAGAACAGAACAAACCTAATTATCTCTATTCTCAGTGATACCAAAAAAGCTACTTGAGATTGAAGTGTGTAAGATAAGATATTATAAATTTTCGAATTAATACACTACACTGTATTTTAGTTGCATGTTATATCCTTTTATCTCGTGATGAAAATATTTTCGGTAGTAAAAACTTTTTGTAGATAGATACCAAACTTCTTTATGAAACTGGCTAATAACCATACAGTTATTGCATCTACGTGTAAAATAAGTGGGTGGCTACGTCATGCTCACGCCCATAAGGTGTGTTACACTGGAGATTTTTTAACTTTTGATTTGTTGTAAATAATTAATATCTCCTTAATTATGAGTTGGACTATATGTTACATAACTTTATATACTCTGATTAGGCTCTAGTATCGTTAGCTTAAATCTTTCGGGTTATTAACGGTCACGGTGTATAAATAATATTGAGTGTGGAGAAGCGTGAAGATTAAATTTAAGTAGTATGGAGATAGTTTGAGACTCTTGAAAGGACATATGACAGTTCTTATCCCGGCCCGGGATGTTAAATTTAAAATCAGCTACCCCCCGTCCCCCTTGGCCCCGACCCGAGCGTCAGGAATTTGTTTCGCAAATCAGAAATTTTGTCAGATATTTCATTTGGTAAAGAAAGGAACCCAATGTACGGTATTGGATTCCTTTCCCATGATTTTTGATACAGTATAATTTCAAAATACTCTGTCATAAAGGCTCTGCTATGCTAGTAGAAAGTGATTAACAGCGAGCACTGTGCTATACGCAATTCTTTGTAT
Source organism: Hedya salicella (assembly GCA_905404275.2). Classification (NCBI taxonomy): domain Eukaryota; kingdom Metazoa; phylum Arthropoda; class Insecta; order Lepidoptera; family Tortricidae; genus Hedya; species Hedya salicella. The sequence continues at coordinate 4,458,748 of FR990120.1, forward strand.
GATCAACAAACACTCCTTCAATTATGAATAATGGCTTTAAGTCAACAAGGCAAAGAGGTAAAACTTGATCATTTCAAACTGAGTGAGCCACGAGTTGACTAAAATACAATACATTATGACTATATCAAATCAAATCAAATCAAAATATTCTTTATTCAAGTAGGCCTAGTTACAAGCACTTTCGAAATGTCAGTTACATGAGAGTTAATGTTTGCTGGGAGAAATACAATATGATCCAACATTTGCTGCAAGGATTAGGGAAACCCAGAAAAACCTAATCAGATCATTTAACTTAAGTGTAATATTATTTATAAAACCATCATTTTTAAAAATTAAAATAATCAATAAGATAAATCCCAAAAGGATTGTCAATAAAAAATAAATAATCTAGAATGTGTCTAGAATAAAATTCTAAATGTCAGAGTATATAAAACAATTAAGATTAAAATAATAATAATACCTTAGGTATTCGTTAAAATAATTATTCATATACCTACATGACGCTATAATTTACATTAATCCCACGCGGCTTCATCATTCATGTAGTCTTGTGTGCTATAATAAGCTTTAGAAAATAATTTTCGTTTCACAATATTTTTGAATTTACCAATAGACAACCCAGTTATGCTGCTAGGAAGTTTATTATAAAATCTCACACAGTTGCCCATGAATGATCTCCTTATTTTATGGAGCCTAGTAGCAGGCACTGCGAGCTTATGCTTATTTCTAGTATTAATATTATGTATATCACAGTTCTTCTTAAAGTCGGTAATATTTTTATATACATACATAATATTCTCATAAATGTATTGACAATGCACTGTCATTATATTAATGTCCTTAAACTTATCTCTAAGCGAGTCTCTATAGTTTATTTTATATATCGCACGAACAGCCCGCTTCTGCAGAACAAATATAGTATTAATGTCGGAAGCACTGCCCCATAGTAAGATGCCATACGACATAATACTGTGGAAATAACTGAAATACACTAATCGAGCCGTTATGACGTCTGTTAATTGACGAATCTTACTTACTGCAAAAGCTGCAGAACTCAGTATATTCGAGAGATTAGCATATTATTATATTAGAACTACATGACCTATGGTATCATAAAATCGAAATAGTATTATAAACTATCAGGAAGGATAGCATCATGAGGCGCCCCTAACGGCATCGACTGGAACTAGCTTGAATAACCACCGCTACCGCGCGACGAGATAATAAAAGAGGGTGAACTGACCGTCGCGCGTCATTATTTTCTTGGATTTGCGAGGAGAATTATTTACATTAAATGTAACTGTATATATTTATTGATTTGTGTCGATTACGCAAAAAAACTAAGTTCAACGGGTGTGCTGGTGTTTAAATTGTTAACACAACTTTGTTTATCTCAGAATAAAATAGTGGAACATTTTTTACGGTTAATTCGACAAACATGCGTTTATTGGCGATTATAGCATTCACTTTCCATTTATGTTAAAAACTAGAAGGCGTTTCGTTCGCAGAGGAGAAAAAGTCATAACCCCTCTTTTTTATAACCATCTGTATCTTATAACCATCTGTGGATACTCAGCTACCTGTGTACCAAAAATAGTTGAAATCCGTTCACCCGTTTTTGCGTTATGAAGCTATACAACCACACTAGAGTTTGGTATATAATTATGTATATATCAGTGTTTACATGAATGATACATAGTAATGAATGCACTTGTGTCCGTTATCACAATGGTCATTGTTAGCATAATGGGCATACTGGCAATAACAACGAGCGCGCATGCGCGACCACGTGCGATAATGCTGCCTTGTTTGATAAACAAACTTCTAACCTCAAAATTTACTTAGACGAAAACTACTCTTGCACATTTTTACACGAAAGAGATACAAACAAAGATATTGTAGGCCTTCTCGGTTTCGGTCATCTATACTATTATTAACTTGTAAAATGAAATGTCTGTACATTGAAGATATTTAAAAAAACCATTTGGAGGTCACTGAAGCGAAAAATATATTTTTTGGATATTTTGTATGTGTAGTGGCTTTGTCACAATTCAAGACAATTCAATTCAATTCTTTATTTGTATAAACAAATGTACAATAAGATCTTATACTAAATATATAGTCCATTTCTTGTTTGACCATAATATGGTGTACAAATATTAAATGCTATGTTGCAATGAATCTGAAACATTGTGTACATCTGTCCAAACTACGAAACAATAGACAAGAAGCCCTATCATAAAATTTATGTTAAATGTAACTAATTCAATCACAAAAATAAATTAAAAATATTTAAAATTACTTTATGTCATTATTTTAATATTTCAATAAAATTATACATTATAAATTAATTAAATTTATTTTTTAAATTTATACATTATTTCAATAAAATTATAAATTATTAATATTAATTGATGACTGACTATTCGAAAGTGCTTGTACCTAGGCCTACTAGAATATAAGCATATTTTGATTGATCGATAATGCAAAATGCACATGGATGGGTATCCAGTATCCACAGATGATTCTTCAGCGAAGTCGGCTAAAAAGTATTCTATAAGCATACATCATTTATTTTTTACAACTTTATAATAGTATATATTATTTTATTCATATTTTTTTTTTGTTGTACTCACTAATACAATTTATAGTAATCAAAATTGTATTAGGGGTGTAAAACGGGTAGCTGGGCATCCACAGATGGTTATAGGATACTTTGTACTCGACTATGCTAGAGAAAAAGAAGGTTACATTTTTTTTCTCCACCGCCGACGAAATTGCGGGCACCTCCCTTCTAGTAAATAGAAATAAAAAGGAAGTCTACTTATGTTAAACTAGAAGGTCCCGCAACTTCGTTCGCGGAGGTGAGAAAGTCATAACCCCTCTATTTTTGGACAGCGTAGTTGTGTAAAAAAATATCCTATTACCATCTGTGGGGATAACCAGCTACCCGTGTGCCAAAAATAGTTGAAAACCGTTTAGGTGTGGCGTGATGAAGCCACAACGACACATTTTAATTCTAATGGTAGTGGCTATTCCAGGCTATACAGTCTCCGTATCACTGCGACCATAGATGATCTATTGTGATCGCCGCCTCCTATAGTTCCCCGTCAAGTTCTGTTGATGCAAAGAACTTCAGAACTTCTTTGATTCCGAGAGTCTTTATCTCTTCTGGGCACAGTAAATGTTTCGCCAGTATAGACCTGCGGTTACGTATTAGGGATTAGGGATGGTAGTCCGTGAGAAAGAGAACGGCAGAGCCTGCACAACCTCGTGTCACTTTTCCCAATAAAATTGTCTGAATGTGCTTATTCAGACAGTGGCCTGTAAGCACACATATAAACATACAAAAAATCCAAAAAAACTAATTTAACGTTTAGTCCAATCCAAATAGTCTGTTACAGTATATATTTTTTTCACTTCTCCTGGTTAAAAAAGTAAGTCATATTAGTTTCACGAAGCGAGACTAAAGTAGTACATTTAGCCACTAGGGTTTAAAACAAAGCCATATAATCCCATACAAATTTCTATGACACTGAAAAAAAAAACTTGCGACCAGCTACATACTCCTTACAAATAATAAAAAACAAACAAACCGACTTGATCAGATTGGCCAAACTTTCTGATAGAATTGCTCAAACTGTACTTTTAGTTTTTCATGAAATATACAATTTTAATATTAAGGCTTTTTTAGTTTCTCGCAGTTGAAGTGAAAAGCAGTGTTTAACACGTGGCTAAAAGCCATTATGACACTCAGACATATTTGTCCTCGCTCATTTTTTAATATCTTCAATGTACAGTCATTTCATTTTTGCAACTTTATAATAAGTAGTATACATTCGTCGAGGTAGAAGGCAATTCGTTTAAAGAAGGGGTTTTTTTTATTTTTTCTTATAAAAAAAAAATATTTGTCAAAATAAAGGCACTTGGAACTTAGAAGGAAATCCCGGCACCCTGTACCCACGCCAGGACTCAAACTACAAATACATACTCATCATCGATCAGTGAAGGCCGAAGTGGCCTTGGTGTGACAAAGGGTAAAAATCAATAAGTCACCTAAGTAGGTACGCTTGAGTTTAATACCCACGCTTGGAACCGCGTCACAACCAATAATCCCCTATTTCAATTATTAATCGCCGGGTAAACACTTACCAATATTAGTAAAGTATAGGGCAACCGCACATTAGGGGCTCTATCTATATCTATACTGTTATAAAGTTGTCAAAATGAAATGTGTACATTATATATATTTTCAAAAGTACAAGTGAAACGGACTATTTGAAGGTCAATGAATCGAAAAATATATTTTTTTGTATGTCTGTATGTGTCTACCTATTTAATGTAGTTTGTTTATGTGTGGCCATTCCAATTAAAAAAACACATACATATCCTAAATGCTCAGTAACTCTCTTTACCTCTCTGTTACTTTTTCATCCGTGAACAGCGCGATTTAGATCAAATTAACCCGAAAAATCATCCCTTAACACTTTCGCTGACATTACTGAATAGTATATTATGTAAATAGAACTAGTATCAAATAATTTAACAAACCTATTGCTATTATAAACAAAGATCAGAAACAAATGAAAAAATTCTTCAAATGAAACTTCATAGTTCTGCACTAGGCGGCGCTAACGGCTAAAGAGTCGGATGCACCATACAGAGATCCATAAGCAAGAACAGATGACAAAATTCGTCGACTACTGGTGTGGACGATTAGCTCAGATGGTAGAGCGTGCTGCCCCGGTCTGGCTCAAGTCCAGTATCGTTGAAATTTTTTTTCATTTGTTTCTGATCTTTGTTTATAATAATAACGCCAGTGGAGTGATCCACAAATAAATTGCAAAAATTGTGATTATTATCATGATATTTGTAAAACAAAAAGTAAACCTATTGCTGTTATTTATTGGGGTGACCCGAAATTTTAACTGTTGTGTGTAACTACACACATGAGTAGAAATTTCGAAATATAACTATGTAATAATATTCTTATACAGATTTTTGTTCGTATGGAGCTAAGGGCTGCAACTTAACACCAAATGAATGCCGACACTGCCCTAGAGTAAAAGCATCTGCTGCGTTAAGCGGGAGCCCCGCTTGGCATCCGATGCGTTTCCTGTACTTAACAATCGCGTTCTGCCAGACGCTGTGCGTTATGAATATACAGGAAACGGCGCCCGAAAACTGGAGCAATAACAGGACACGCCTTATTAAACAAACACTTATTTACTCTACGTGTCACTAACATAACAGTCCTCTTTGCAGGGCCTGCATGGAAGCAGAAGAGACAGCCGCCCACGTCATTCTCGAATGCCCAGGGGTGGCCAAGTACCGGGCACAATACCTCGGAATTGCGAGGTCACTCTCAGAAGTCGTCGGCAACATCGAGGGTCTGCTAGGCTTCCTGGTAGAGTTGGGTTGGCAAGACTAGTGCCTACAACCCATCACGCAAAATAGGCTCATCATAGACGTCGAGTTGCGGAAAACCAGCCCGCGTATATAAAAGAAGAAGATACATTTATTTTGTTAACAACAATAATGGTACATTTGAAGTGTGACATGTATAGACTTAACCTATACTTAAAGCTAAACCTAGGAGCTATATACAATCATATTTGTGTTTACAAAAATGGAGTCCATTCAGCATATGTCAGAGCAATCATGAGTGCCATGACGCTGATCTTCCGTGGATCCAGAACAGGACATGTGTAAGACAGCGTGCTGTGTATGTGCGCCATGTATCTAGTCATTTATGTGCATGCCTGTGTGAATGTGCATATATGTATATCTATACTTAATGCATATACTTAACGGCGCCCGAAGCGGACGCCTCGCGCCGAGCTCCCGTTCAACGCAGCGAATGCCCTAAATCTGATAACCAGACAGCGATATCTTGAGCCTAAGGTCCTTGACCTTATTCGTGCCTACCCCACGCCGACACCGCGTGAGATCGTTTCCTGGTATCACTAGACCAAATGATAATTGATAACTCAACGTTATCACCATGGCAGCAGCTGATAAACTTTTATTAACTGAAAGGACAAAAATAGCAGTCAAAATGTTGTTTCTAATATTTAAACTGCCGATAAGATTTTTAACCAGATGTAAACATTATCTAGGCTACGTGACTTCGTTGAGTGATTTTGTTTAGCTTTGATAATACAGTCAAGAGCATAAATGTCGGGTCGGTTTAAATACAGTTATACTTCCAACAATAGTGCGGGGTTGCAAAGTTTTTTAATCCTGTAATGATGTTTATTTAATTTTACATATTAACTGCAAAAATAACTCTTAAAAATTACGTTTTCAGGTCTAATTCGGACTCGATAAAGAAGCGAGATATTGCAAAAATGGTAATTTTTCGATGTTGATATTGATGGTAGGATCACGGAAATTGCTAATAAATAATACAGTTGAGTATTTCGAAGAAAAGTATATTATGTAAATAAAACTAGAGTCAAATAATTTAAAAATACCTATGCTGTTATTAAAATTTCGGTGACTCGCAATTTTGCTCTTCGAGTGCAATTTATGCAAGCTACCTAATGAAATGATACTAATTACTACACAGTGTATATACGACTACTAATCAAGGCCTAAGCGATAAAAATATACCTTACCCTACTTAGTTCCCTTCGTATTCTTCTCTCCATCCATACAGTTAGGAACATTAAGTTTTATAGAGGTGTGTTTAAGTTTTAATCTCCTATATACAAGCTTCTGCCCGCGACTTCGTCCGCCTTAAATTCGTTTATCGCGGATAAGGGTATTTTTCCGGGATAAAAAGTAGCCTATGTCCTTCCCCAGCGCTCAAACTATCTCCATACCAAATTTCATGCAAATCGGTTCAGCGGTTTAAGCGTGAAGAGGTAAAAGACAGAGAGACACACTTTCGCATTTATAATATTAGTATCGATTAGTCAAACTGAAGGCCTACGGTTTAAATGATGCATCGCCTAATTGTGGCGCGGGGGTGTGGCGACGCGGCAAAGGGATTTGAGGGGCAACGGCCTCCGCCTTACGCTCGTCTTCCCAACCCTAGGTTGCCACGCCCCGCACCTGTCTTATCGCAGGCGCCGTCTCAGTTAAACGGTAGACCATGTCCGTTTGTCTTTATCTAACAGTGATTGTATCTCTCAAGATACTAACATATAGAAAACGCCAAGTTAAAACTGATAACTGAAATCTGTGTTCCCAAGGCCGATGGGTGATAAATTGATAATCTATACTATTATAAAGTAGTAAAAATAAAATGTCTGTACTGTGTAAAAAAACAAGTGTAACGGATTTTTGTGTCGTTGTGGTTTCATCACTCCAAAATGATTACACGGGTTTTGGTACCTACACAGGTACCACAGCCGGACATCCACAAACAAATGGTTATAGGATACTTTTTACCCAATCACGCCGAAGTAAAAACGATGGTTATGACATTTTTCTCTTCCGACGAAGTTACAGGCACTTTCTAGTACAATATAAGTATTTATAAGATTAATTTTACCCTATAAATAGCCGACGGGTTCCCAGACTTCATCCTACCATATGTGCTATGTGGATGAAACATATGGATCTATATCAATATCATAAACTCTCTGTTCCGAGCGTCCCAAGGATTCCTTTACGAGCACGTACGCGAGTGGTGCTGGCAGTGCCTCCGGCACGCACTGTGTCGCACCGTCGTTCACCGGTCCTTCGTGCCCTCGCCCTACTCAACTCGCTCCTGGTATCAGCGCCGGAGTGTGATTTGTTTGCATGGCGATGGGCGGCTGTGTGCGCGGAGTGCCTGAGGTTTTGCAAGATGATGGATAACAGGTCCTCTAGCGTCTAAGATTTTCTTGTAAACATGAAATTACACAGTGCAATGGATTACTGTAATGCTGTGTGATGTTTTTGTTAATAAATAAATAAATATCGGAATCCCTAACGTCGTTTATCCTAATGTATTGTTTGTCCTAACGCATTTTTTTATGAAAGTGTAAAGTTTTCAGGATTGTTATAAAACAAACCTAACCTAATCTATACAATGATCTTTTAAAACTCCTGAAGAAGTTACGGTTTCTGAAAAAAATGCGTTAGGACAAACGATACATTAGGACAAACGACATTAGGGATCCTGAAGGAGACCCGAAAAATATAAATAGGCCTTGGACCGGCAATCCAAAGGTACCGGGTTCGATTCCTGGTGTGACCAGTGTGACCGTAATTGCGTTTTTTTAACTCGCTTTTATTAGGTCGACCTGTATGTAACTAACTATGAAATGGAATCTAAGGTAACTAATTTAACCATCTTCCAAGAATCGTAGCGTCATGAAAATTGGCAGCTGTATGTAGTTCTGATGACAATATATTAATATGGTACTGTCGAACTGATCTGATGATGGAGCCGGAACATATGAACTGGAACTTCATGATGGAACATTGTATCATAGCTGTATTTTGATTTGTTAGAAAAGTCTTTAAAGCGTGTTTTTCTAGTGTTTTTTTAACTATTAATTTATTAATGTATTGAGTGGCAAACGGACAGACGAGCCACCTGATGGAAAGTGATCATCGCCCATGGATACCTATGTGCAACACCTGAGGAATCAAACTAAGTAGCGGTTTACACAAGACACTCCAAATTTCATCAATGTACATCTTGTAATTTTTGAGTAAAATGCGTAAAAAGAGTGACTGTGACATACGGACGGACATGACGAAGCTATAAGCGTTCCGTTTTTGCCATTTTGGCTACGGAACCCTAAAAAAAACCACAATTAGAGGTAGACAGCAAGCGGTTTTATCGCTAAAGAGCGATCTCTTCCAACCTATCTTTGGGTACTAAGAATTTGATAAAAAATAATTTAATCTACATAACCGGCTTTTATTTTACCGATATTATCTTCACTAACAATCTTATCATACGCGTTGTTATTTTATTTACACTTCTAGAAGACTAAAAAATATAATTAGACCCGTAGATTAGTGATAATTAAACCTAATCAGGGCTCAAGATAATTTTGACGGAATTTTCAACAGCTTAAGCAATCTTTATCCAATTATCCATATAATATAAATAGTAAAGACATATCAGCAGATGCTCGGAAATGGATATTTGTTAAATGAGTAGGAATAATTTTGAATAGTGGGTCATTTTTTTATCGCTTTTCTATAAATGAAATTAAAATTGGCCAAGAAATACGCATGATATTAGGCATTTTAAACTACTAATTAGACAGTAGTTTGACAAAGAGGTCTGAAATGTACTGGTACGTCACAGTGCACTCCGGCCATATAAACTCCATATTAAATTCTGTTTTGCTAGAAAGAGATGGAATGCAATGTTTGATGGCTTATATCTTGGTTATTTATACAGTTATTCGAGATAGTATTTAATGCAATCGTTATATAATGTATGCTTTTTCTACGAGTAACCCATAAACTACAGTAAATGAAGCTTTTTTTGAAATTCATTATAGTTTTGTACGGAGTTGTATAAGATAGGTATATAGTTCAGTGGCATATAATATAAAAAACATAGAGTATAAAGTGATGTTCCAATTTAAAAAGTATGTCTTTTTAGTATGATTCGCGGTGACCTTATTCACAGATTATATAGTTTACGAGTAGAAACAAGGTAATTAATGCCATTGCATTGTCGCTGTTTCGCCTCCTACTGTTATAAAGTTGTAAAAATTGAACGTCTCTACACTGAAGATATTAGAAAAAAAAAAAACTTAGTGAATCGAAAAATTTTTTTTTTTGATGTCATAGTTAAAACACTGGTCCCACCAAGGGCGAGGAAGCGATGCGCTATCGGTGATTTTCTCGCCCAAGAAAATACGATCAAAAGATATAGATCCTGTGTTAAGAGACACATATATTAATAGTTCATCGCTGGCTGTTCACACTGCCGGCGAGAACTCTCTCATATAGGTATGTATCTCTTTTATTGACACGGAGTCTACATCTATTGTGCGTTTCTTGAGCGAGTTGGGCGAGAAAATAGTCGATAGTTGCTCACATTCTCGCCGGCGGCGGTGGGACTAGTGCCATACGTAAGCTTCTCCTTTCGTATAAGGTATTTTGACTATATGTAAAATCCTAAAGACATGCGTGACGAACATATTTTTTTCGGTTGTTATTTCTGTTATCAGGCATACTTTGAAAAGCATCAGATTGCAAGTACATATCTGTTTTTTTATCAATTACAGAATATTGCGCAATATGTTTCCTACTGTTTTATAATTAAAGAGCGCGTTTTTTGAAATAAATTTCAATGTATTGTATAATTATGTAATTTCCCTTTTTCATGTCTTTCATTTGTGTCCACATCCTCATTATTATAAAGTTGTAAAAATGAAATGAAATGTCTGTCCATTGCAGATATGTCAAAAAAAAATTAGGTGACCACAACTTCGTTCGCTGAAGAGAAAAAAATCATAAACCTCTTGTTTACTTCAGCGTAGTCGGGTAAAAGTATCCAATAACCATCTGTGAATGCCCAGCTGCGTACTAAAAATAGTTGAAATCCCTTTAGCCGTTTTGACGTGATGAAGCCAAAACGACACATACAAACATACATAAAATAAAATTAAAATATTTTTTGATTTATTGACCTTCAAATAGTGAATTTGCAGACATACATTTCATTTTTACAACTTAATATATAAATAAGATAATAGTAGATTGTTTGACAAGAGGCTAAAATAAGCCATTATGACACGAAGTGATTATTTGGACGACCTCACGAAGTGCGCGAGGACAAATATGTCTGAGTATCATAATGGCTTTTAGCCACGTGTTAAACACTCTGCTTTTCACTTCGACTGCGAGAAAATAGAAAAGAAATAAAATTTCATGAAAAACTAAAAGTACAGTTTTGAGCATTCTATGAGAAAGTTTGGCCAATCTGATCAGGTTGATTTGCTTGTTTTTAATTATTCGTAAGGAGTATGTAGCTGGCCGCAAGTTTTTTTTCAGTGTCATAGAAATTTGTGTGGGATTATATGGCTTTCTTTTAAACCCTAGGGGCTAAATGTACTATTTTAAGCTCGCTTCGCCAAGCTAATATGACATACTTTTTAAGCAGGAGAAGTGAAAATGTTGTTCATTGCTATTATCTTGTTATATAATATATTCATCTCCCGAGTACCTAATTAACACCTTCACAACCGGGAACCCGCTAGGTGGGCGCTCCGCTCGTAGTAAGTTTTCGCTACAGATTCTCGGTGGTGTTAACCACTCTATGTTATATAGTCACTCAAAGTTTAAACCGGTTTTCTCTTCATGCAAAATAACCGGGTATTTTCGTTTAATTAGGGTTTTCGTATATTTTATTAAAATTCTAAAACTTTAATCAGATGTTTCCAAAGATATTTGTATTCTCCTAAATACAGTTTAAAAATATTCCAGAAATAGCGAGTATTTTAGAATATTTGGAGCCTTGTATTGCGCAACGACCATTAAAACAAGAGGACTGACAATCTCCATACAAAAAGCCATACCCCGATATGTACAACGCCATCTATGCATAACAATTATTATTTACAAATATTCAACTTTGCAAGCGTCACACTCATTCGTCATTTAAATGTTACGATTTAATCATAATTGTTACTGCACTAAGTTTCTATGTACAATAAGGATGTACTAAAATAATAATACATTTTTGATGCGAAATGGCAGTTTTTAAGATGTAAATCCTATAAAAAAAATGTGGCGATACCTTACGTGTAACTTGTTTTATAAGCCTTTAAAGTTAGTTGGGAAAGTCCATTTTTAAAGTATGAAAATATTAATAAATAATAAATACCATTAAATAACCCATGAAATGTAAGGTAACTTTTGTTATGAAACCGTTTCGATAAACGCAAGTTTTAACATAGCTGCAGAACAAAGTTCTTAATTTCCCCATACAAGGTAGGAAGGAAAGTGTGACGTCACACCGTCCTAGGGTTTAGTATGGAGCGTTTTTATGAAATTCCAAAAATGTGATTCTAACGTTGTTGTATATCATGGAGTTTTTATGACATTGAAGTAGTTTTTTCACCAGTATTTCTATTATTGAAAGGTCATTCTATAACATACCACGGAAAAAGTTGTCATCCCTATTATAACACCGTTAAATGTTTAGTTTTAAAGCGCCATCTAGTTTTTGCCAGAATATCTCCTTGCGATTGGGGCACGAACCAAAGACACCAAAGTATGGCAAATGACATGCAAATGACAGTCCTCTTGTTTTAATGGTCCTTGATTCCGGTCACTGCTTATGATGTTTTGTTCTCAATTCTCATAATGGCTCCAGCATAATGATTACCTCTTGAACCTTGGACTCTGTCGATAACCAGTCGCCAACGAAAACGAGTTTGTGGTAACACGTTGTTTATCATTATGATATAATAGACTAGAAAGTGCCCGAATCGTGCAAGAGAAAAACATCTTGACCCTGTCTTTTGCTTCAGCTTCCAGTTCACATCAGGGTAGTCAGATAAAAAGTATCATATAACATATAATTTTTTAAATCACAGAGAAAACAGAAAATATTGTAATAATGAGATAAGAGTATTGTAATAATGAGATATAGTAGATTTCAGTACTGAAACAACGGGGCGTGAGATGTAAGATAAGACCGCGGGCGTTTTAACTCCTGATGCTTTTGTGTTACGAAATATTCACAAATACAATGTAAATATAGGCATGAAGTTAAAACGTAAGCTTAACTTCAAGTACTCATTTAAAGTTGATTGATTCGTCATACAATGCATCTGAGCATATTTCGTAACACAAAAGCACCGACGGTTGAATCTCCCGAGGTCTTACCCATTATTATTTTTTATTTATGACATAGGAGGTAAACGGAGGCAAAGCAGATGGGTCGCCTGTTGGTAAGCAATCACCAGAGGAGTCACAAGTGCGTTGCCGGCCTTTCATGTGGGAGTACGTTCTTTTCTTGAAGGCTTTAAAGGTCGCATCGGTCCGGAAATACTGCAGACGGCAATCTATTCCACAGTTCAGTCGTGTGAGGCAGGAAATTTCTAGAAAAACGCACAATTGTGGACTACCAACCATCTAAGTGGTGAGGGTGGAAATATTGTCGCGTAGGACGTTGGCAGAGGATGCAGCTGGGATTTAGGTTATACACAGTAGGAACGAGTAACCCAGACTTCATAACCCGGACGCCATCGAATGTAGAGCCTAATTGGAGCATATGATGTTGTATACGACCGGTTTAGCTCAGTGGCAATAACTTTGCCTGCGAAGCTGAAGATCCCGGGTTCGAATCCCGGCCAGGAAGTGTTTGTGTGATGAGCACGGATTGATTTGTTCTTGGATCTTGGATGTTTTCTATGTATTTAAGTATTATAATTTGTCTATATATTATGTATATCGTTGCCTAGTACCCATAGTACAAGCTTTGCTTAGTTTGGGACAAGGTCGATTTGTGTAAGATTGTCCTTGATATTTATTTATTTATTTATTTATTTATTCGACACCCAACAAAGTACAAGGCTTTACATTTAATTTACAGTAAAAACTAGAAGCACTTCTAGCCCGCACCTCAATAACAGATGTGCAACAGCATTTACAAATATTGGACATTGAAATAAAACAATTTAACGGATTATATCGCGTATATTATTTCATTTTAGTTTCCGACGTTTCGGAAGCTTTTCAGCTTTCCATGGTCACGGGTGGACTCAATCTACGCGATATAATCCGTTAAATTGATTTATTTTAATGACTAATAATCGCGGAAGCAGAAGAAAATATTAAATATTGGACAGTTTTACTTAGACGTGAAATATAAATGTAGCTAAGATAACAAATCAAACCTTCCTTATCTTATATAATACAATCCTAATAATAAAGCGAAATATGAAATATGAAAAGAAAAAGGAACTACTGCGTACCACAAGCTTGCGAAAGCAGTCTACGCCTCCAGCAACCGATACTATCAGAGTAGACATCCAGATCATGCACAGTTTGCAGCGTATTGTAACGCTTCTGTATTCTGTTTAGGACGGAATACTTCCCTAAATTTGTTTTAGCTAGCTTTCGTCGGAAGGTGGTGATGCGTGAGGGTCTGACATTAGCTCCGGGTACGATAAAGTTAAAACTCTCTAGGATGCGACCTTCATTAACTTCTCAATTTATCACTTTGTGTAGAAAAGTAAGATCTAAGTAATCTCGTTTTTGTTAAAGAGTGCACATATTAAAGTGTTCAAGTCTTTTCTCACAACTGGTACGCTTCGTGATGTTTTTAGAACGATCCTTATAGGCTATATACCGAGTAAAAGAGAGTTGGATCCATGATGGATTCCAGACTTGACTACCGTACTCAAGACGTGATCTCACGAAGGTGTTGTAGAGCGTAGTAAAGGTCTTATAGTGTTTGAAATTTTTAGACACTCTCTTGATGAAACCTAGCATTTTCAAACTCCCCTGTTTCATATTATCAATGTGACTGATGAAATTTAGCTTACTGTCGATAATGTCTCCCAAATCCCTAGTAGCATTGACCTCCTCTAATATAGTATCCTTAATTACATAATTACTCTTAATGATTTCTTACGGGTAAACTTAATATGTTGACATTTAGAGGCATTAAGGACCATATTATTGTGGTCACACCAGTGTTGGATATTGTGCAAGTCACTCTGCAGTAGGTAAACATCGTTGGGACACCTTACCTCTCTATAAAGCTTGAAATCATCAACATATCTTTGTTTTTCTAAAGTACAATAAAGTGTTTTCAATACAATACAATATAATAAGCATCTACTGTGTTTTACTACATTAACTATGTCATTCACAAACAGTACGAAAAGTAAAGGGCCCAGATGCCAGCCTTGCGGCACTCCTGAGGGTGCAGCATAGTATTCTGATCTGAAACCGTCCTTCAGGACTCTTGTCTCCTTCCGGTAAGATACGATCTAAGCCACGCCAATAATTCACAGAAATACTAAAATTATTCGAATTACACTCATTTATACTGTATTATACTAATTTATTTTTTTAGAATCTTCTCGGTGAGTAGATGATGGATGTTCAAAGAACAGTACAGTCGGAAAAAAAGGTTGTCACAAAAATTTATTTTTTGACAAAAACTTAATTATTGGCATTTTTGTTCAGTTCTGTCTATTCAGTATAATGTTTTTTTTATGTTGTAGGGGGCAAACGCGCAGACGGATCGTCTGCGTGTGGTAAGCGATCACGGTCGCCCATAGAGACCTGCAACACCAGAGGAGTCACAAATGCATTGCCAGCTTGAAGTTCGCGTCGGCCTGGCAATATATCAATGGTTAAATCTAGCAAAATATGTGTGTCAGTGAATTGCGAAGGTTATAGTAGTAATTTGGTCAGGCAATACCACTTTCACTTGTGACGTATACAGTTATACAGAGAGAGCTATAAAAACACAGGGTTTGATGTCTCGCTGAGTAACTTAACATTGTGTTAACGAGTAGATACATCTAAACATTATAGGGGAGAGCGGGGCTAAACGTGCCGATTTTCATAAAATACCAAATTGAACTATGAAAATAGTGTATTGAGTGGCTTACGCACATATTTAAATAATGATTATTGACGTTTCTGAAAAGTGATATTGTTTTGTGCATCGTTAAACAGTTTTTTTACCAAAACATTTTTTATGAGATCGATCGGAACGAAACAACTAACCCCGCTATGGTTGCGTTCCTATTTATCATCGGAACAGCTTACCCCCATCACTTTTAACCCCGCTCTCCCCTACACATACACTCGACGTTAAAAAAATCGCACATCTACGAAATCTTCTTCAGGCGGTTATAAGCCGTATATTATAAATTATAAGGCAAGGTTGGACTAATATCTCATTAGAAAGGTAATGAGACCCTCTATTAAATGTTGTAACATTGACTATCCACAGTAACCACTGCACAAAAAAAAAGAAAATTTTAGAGAAAAACTAAATAGTGTGAATTCTGGTAAAATCTAAAAAGATGAAAACCACAACAAAAACAATAACTACAGAAAAAATATTACCGTAAACCTAGGACCATTAAAACAAGAGGACTGTCAGTTGTCATACTTTGGATCATGTTCCAATTGCAAGGAAATATTCTGGCAAAAACTAGATGGCGCTCTCGCTAGCGCATGCCTTTGGGCTTACGTACGAATCCCCAAAAAATATCTTCGCAAATTTGGCAGGCCATATGCTAATCATTCGTCAACATTGCCGGTCTGTGAATGTGGTATTCACAGCCTTGGTGCTGTTGACATTGTGATTTAAGAGTGCTAAATCTTCTATATACTATTATAAAGTTATATGTATATAATAATAAATAAATATCAGGGACCTTACACAAATCGAACTAAATATCAGGGACAATCTTACACTAATCGTGATTGAACTGTGCCGTGACTCTATGATCCCAAATTATAGTCGGTTTAAATATCATAGTCCGTTTAAATATGATAGCCGCTGTAACGTACGAAAGCTCAATTATGGGACTACGGTGGTGATTCAACCAGGAAAAATCTTAACACCGCGATTCAGGAATTGACCCGAACTTAACAACGACATCTACCGGAAAATGTTATTACTTATCAAATTACTAATTACTTTAAATACTAATTAGACAAATCGAACTAGTCCCAAACTAATCAAAACTCGGACCGATATACCTACATAATATATAGATAAATTATATTAATACTTAAATACATAGAAGAGATCTAAGAGGAACAAACCTTCGTGCTCATCACACAAACACTTGCCCTAGCCGAGATTCGAATCCGGTACCGCCAGCTTTGTAAGCCATTGTGAACTGGGCCTAAAATTAAATATCTGTACATTGAAGATATTAGATATCTAACGACCGGTTTAGCTCACCAGGAGTAAGGTCCTGGGTTTGAAACTCAGTAAGGGCAAATAGGTCAATCTCATATAAATAATTAGATGAAAAAAGTGTCCAGCGGAAAGCTATAAAATATAGTTCCAAATCTGTCCGCAATGGCGCTAGAGTAGCAAGATAGCATGAAGTCAACAAGTAATTACAATTTTTTATCGAAATGCTACTTAATCTTTTGTTCATCTTCTGTTGTAAATATTCCATCAGGTCCAAAATGATTGTTCTTGCATCGTTGTTGATTCTTTTGGCATTATTATGGTAATTTATTTTACGCACTTGCTACAGTGGCGCCACCGATTTAGTGCCTTTTGACGGACACTTTGGATATATAGAGATTGTTCTCCTTGGTTTTCTACACTCCATATACTATGGCAGAGGGAAATGCGTCCATATGCCGTCTTCCGTCTCAGGGCGATCCTCCACACCGGGCAGCGTGCGCAGCAGTAAGGTCCCGGCTTAAGTCTGCTCTCCAGTAATTAAATGCTCTAATTAAGTTTTGCTGTCGTGATTGTCTGTCTGTTCTTTTTGCAAGTTTTTATAAAGTTTCACCTGTTGCGGTGTCTGTAATTGAATCTTGGTTACATTTTACCCCTTTTGGCATACTACCTACTATTCCAGGGGTGTCAGACTCTGCCTTAGCTCCGGGGCTGCAATCAACTTGCACAACTCCGGCTCTACAGAAACACTCTAGGGCGCGCAGTGTCGGCACGCGTCCTAACCAGCGAGAGCCCTAGATTCGGACTTTTAACAGCCTAAACCTAAGGGGAAGATTAAAAGTGCACTTGACGGACAAAATTTGGAGCGGTAAGTTAGCGTGGTTTGGGCATGTAATGAGAAGGGATGAACGTCACATTGGTAAAAGAATGTTAGGTATGAATGTTGAAGGTCGAAGAGCGATTGGTAGGCGAAAACAGCGATGGATTGATTGTGTGAGAGTAGAGGACATGAGAAAGAAAGGAGTAAGCGCTGAAATGACGAATAATAGAGATGAATGGAAGAAGAAAACATGTTGTGTCGACCCGTAAGTGGGATAAGGATAGGGAGATGATGACAGCCTAATTTCGTGTCACTTGCCTGCTCTTGCTCCGCGCACTTTAACGTACATTGCCGATTTTTCAACAAAAATGCAATCCGAAGAGTTATTTTGCTCACCATGTATTAAATATGCATACCAATCAAATACCTACACTGCGTATAGACATGTTTTTTAATTGCTAAACATTTAACAACTTTTCATAAAATAACGCAATCCCACAGTTTGGGCTTCTTAGAATCGTCTCAGTGAGTAGTTGATGCAAAGACAGGTACAGTCAGAAAAATAAGCGTAACTAAAATTTATAAAAACTTATTGAAGTCGAGTTTTTAAAACCCTTTTTCGAACAACACCAGGATTATGATGAATAGGGTTATAGGCCTTCCACAGAATGACACAATTTGCATCGAATGGTACAATAATGTATTTATTTTATCCTGTTGTGATTCAGAAATGCCGCGCATTGCTTAGAGGTTCAGCGTTAGTAGGTACAATAAAAGTCCATAATAAACGAAATTTTTATATTCAAACTGTAGTACTTACGTAGTCTTTTTAAGCGATTCCCAAGAAAAGAGAATGTTATTTTGGACTCGAACTTACTAAAATCGTAAACTTTCAACATTTTACACATTTCTAAGATGGCACCAAAGCCAACATGACGTTGTATATATTGAGTAGAACAACGGTTACTTGTAAGTAAATTGCAGAAACTAAATTATGCAGTATTTTTTTTACTTTTTAGTAGGTACTGTTTTTTGGTGTCCGTTTTCTTTTCTGTTAAAAACATTAATGTATTTTGTATATTTTACAGATTTTACTAAATGCCTTCATTTCAAAAACTAGCCAGCCACTTTGGCGGATGTATTGAAAAACGCCGCATTTATCAATGGACAATTAAAACAAGGTACTAAAAACATTACCAATTGGTATGACGTCTTTCTAGATTATTGGGTTACGTTAAGATAACTTCTTAACATGTCAGATTTTATTACGTATACGTTAAAACTTATTAAAAACGACTTCAATCAAATCCTTTTATTACGTCTCATACAAAAAAATAAATTTTACTAAAAATAAAATATACCTACCTACTCCAAAAAATTTTTAACTAGTATAATGAATACTATGTATAGTTGTAACGTTTCTATTTAGATACCTTCTTTCAAATAAAAGAAAAATCGGTGAAATAGTCTCAGAGTAATCGGAAAACATATATAGGTAGATACACTACGTCGGTAAAAAAAAGTTTTTATATTAACAATTCATTCGAATATGGTTTTGTATGAAAAGATTTGCATATTAAACTTCATATCATGAATTAAATTTTGTAGAAAAGGAAAGAAAAAGAAATACATTATTGCAATAAACAGTCTCGATAATAATCAGACTCCGAAAAGCACTTGACTCTATTTGTTTAAAAAAGTCAATCATCAATCTTTCACACGATATTCAAACTTGATACTTTGCATTAAAGTTTATACTTAGGTACATGCTTATCACATATTACGTTACATTCTTACATCAACAAATATAATATTACATAACAATTTTAATGTAGGTAAGAAAGTCATCGTCAAGAGTCCAACAAGTTTCTTTATTTTAAACCATACTTAGCTATCTCAAAGTGTTTTTTAATAAGTACGTTAGTATTACTTACTACTTTTTAATATTAAGCACGTGAAGTGTCAAATCCGATGTATATTTTGGCTCAAGGCCTTTATGGCGAGGAGATAAGTCTACATTTTGTACGCGGAACTAATAGTGAGATATCACGTGTTGACATGTAAAATATATTTTTTAGATTAATCTCTGTCGAACACATGATCCAGCTCCATAAAAGAAATACACGAAGATCATAAATTAAATCGATCTATTCCTGACCTATTCAGAATTAAAAACAATCAATTCAAATAAAAAAAAATAACCCTTATATACCTACTTACTTAAAAAAACAGTATAAAATGTCAAATACTTACACGTCAGGAAAAAAATCCGGCAAAGCAAAAGCACAACACAACACCAAAAAACACCTTTGAAATGTTTTTAAAAAGTTAAATTCGAAAAAGTAAACACAGCGAATACGCTGCCGAGTGCAAGCGTCGCGCTGTTGTAAGACAGTTGGTGGTGGGGCGGGGCTACGCGATTTGGTCGGTTTATAATGACGGAAGAGGCAATCGAGCAAGAAGGCGGGTAAAGAGTGACTGATAGAAAATGGCGGCCGATGACGCGAACGCTATTTGTACAATTAACGAGTATGATAAGTACTATCTATACTTTAAGAAACATACGCGGATAACGTGCCGATTGATAACGTTAGACAGCAAATAAATATAAGCAATTTGGAAAACTGCGTAGTTTAATTTATTAGGAAACTGCCTTATAAATACTTTGTATACGTTTACATTTAATGCATGTTTGCGATACACACATAGATATTGTATACATATAGGTATCTACGTTAGTACATATTTCATCTATTAACACATTCGTCGCGGGTATTGTTTGATTAACCCTATAATAACATTTCGAAAGCATGTCACCTACACTATTACCTATAACATTTTAAATATAAAATGTCAAAACATTGAAGTAATTTTCAAATAAGTTGCTATCAAAAATAGCATTATTGTGACAAGTTTCTATTGCTGACTGTACTTTTCTGTAGAGCCCAAATTCGGTAGAATTGTGTTATTTTCTTACAGACCATTAAAACAAGAGGACTGACAGCAAGGAGATATTCTGGCAAAAACTAGATGGCGCTATCAAACTAAACATTTAAGTGTAAGTAACAATGAGTTCGCAAATAGCTAATAATAAATAAATCGTAACATTTAAATACAGTGTTACGCTTGCAATGTTAAATTATTGTTGTGGCAGCATAAATATGTACACGAGGAACCCATTTTGGGTGTAGGGTAAATCTAACCTACCTCGTTCCAATCTATCCTTTTTATGTGATTTTGTGTGTGTTCTCTTGTGTTTGAAATTGTATCTTCGACTTTGGTTTTACTTACAACTCTTCAGCCACAGTAGCACCTACCTCAAAAATTGTAATAACTAAACTAACTATTGGGGCGCAGTGAACCAAAGAGGATCTTGGCCTCCAAAACAAGAGAACGCCACCGGTCCCGATCCTGTGCTATTTCTTGCCAGTCATCGGCTTGAAGCTGACACAGATCCGCCTCCACACTGTCACCCCAGCAATATCTGGGACGGCCCACTGGACGACGACCAGTCGGTCGTCCCAAATATGCCCTCTTCACCGCCCGATCCTCATCCATCCTCAGAACGTGACTAAACCAGCGAAGTCTGTGGGATTTGGTCTCGCCGATGATATTTGGTTCAGCCACTAACTCCTCGATCTCGGCGTTCTTCCGAATCCTCCAAGTGCCGTCATCACTTTTGATAGGCCCCAAGATCTTCCGCAAAACCTTTCTCTCCGCCACCAGGAGCTGACTTTCTTCTTTTAGTGTTAGTGTCCAAGCTTCGCAGCCGTACATAAGGTTTGGTCTAATTACCGTTTTATAAATTGTAATAAATATTCTTATATGGAGATGGTTAGTCCTCTTGTTTTAATGGTCCTTGACGATAGTATACGAGACAGACAGGCCATATTTAAAAGTATTATGTGTTTAAATTTATTTAAATTAAGAACGATAGCTGTCGCGTACCAGCTTTATGTTATTACATTAGTACATTATGATACGAGTGTGGTACGTTGGTAATTACACTCGAGGCTATATCTTGCAGCACGAGTCGTAGACGAGTGCTGTATAAAGCCGAGAGTGTAATGACTAATGCACACGAGTTTCATACGACGTTCTTCAACACACTTGCGAGGAAAAAAGCAAAAAAACAATCGTACCTTACTTAAAATTTGGTCTAGGTTATACGTGCGTAACCAATCCTGTAGTCCTAAGTCGTTTACATTAATCTGTCATGAGTACCTACCTTAAATTTAAGTACCTACATAATAATTATATTTTAATTATCATTGCTTGAGACTATTTACATAATATAGACATTTTTAAAAAATAATCATACTTCAATATGAAATATTTGTAAATATTACATATGTCAAATCAAATCAAAATGGCGCGAAGCGACCGATGCATTTGTCTATGCGCGCACGAGCGTTGAGGCACGTTGAGGCAAAGGCTAATAGGCCAATCAGACAGATATTAAAATATAATAAACTGAATAATTATAATCAAATTTAATACAATCAAAATGTTATTTTGTTTAGAAAACTTTATAATTTATTGAAATTAATTGCTTTTTACAAGTACCAGTTTCGATTTATTAAAATAACCTAAGATATTTCTTGTACCTAAAACCTATTTGCTGAAGTTTAAAAAACTGTAATGAAAAGGCACTAGTGCGATTATGTAATGTAAAAAGCACGCGTGTGTAATGGACTGGATTACAGTCATAAAAACGGTGTAATAAGAGCCTCTTTACGAGCAAGTGTGTTGAAAATATATATTACCTTACGATCTTACTTGTTGAATGTGTGGACTGTATTGGACTACTTCTTTCTTGATTTAAAATAAAATACTTATTTCTTCATGGTAAGTATTTGCTAATTAGCCATAATCAGCTAATATAGCCGCAAGAGAGTATAAGACTCTGAGTGTAGTAGAAGACTCTGAGTATAGTATAAGACTGAGTATGGTATAAGACTGACTGTGGCTATCAAAATGGCCACTTATTATTCCCACATACTAGGGCCTGAATTAGCGGCTTATCGGC
This sequence comes from Hedya salicella, assembly GCA_905404275.2. Lineage (NCBI taxonomy): Eukaryota > Metazoa > Arthropoda > Insecta > Lepidoptera > Tortricidae > Hedya > Hedya salicella. Next base: position 4,481,410 of record FR990120.1, read on the forward strand.
TGATGCAGGCGAATTAATAAATGCGACAAAAGATATTCTTTATTCATCATGTTTTACAATAGAATGATATACACAGTTATATTAATTTCTTAATACTATAAAACAACATAACACGTATTTTATAAAACAGGGTAAAAAATATATGACAGAGTAGTAAAATGAAATAAAATAATTATGATTAAAAATAGCGAAATAATATTGATTTATCTCTTATAACTAAGTTTACACAATTAATCATTTCCTAATCCTAGTTATTTCCCACAATATCCCCCGCGTGTGCAAACACCATTCTCTTGGTTTTTAGGAAATAACAATGAGTCTGGAGGCTGGACGACGGATGGATCCCGCTGCTGTGCGTACTTCAGTGACTCGGACTTTGCCGTCTGGACCTGGGTAGACTTTAACTACCTCTCCTCTTGGCCAGGTACCTCTGGGCATTGTACTGTCCATTATGAGCACTATGTCGCCTTCTTTCACGTTGTCGTGGGCGCTATTGGATCTAGCTCTCAGCGACGGGCGGTATTCTTTGATCCATCTTTGCCAAAAATGATCGGCTAGTCGCTGCGCTGTTTTCCATGAGCTTGTAAGAACGACGTCGGAAAATGAGCCGAATGGTGACATGGCATTAGAGCGGCCGATAAGAAAATGGTTCGGTGTGAGAGCTTCTTTTTCTTCGTTTAGCATAACCGGCGTGAGAGGTCGCGAGTTAATTACGCGCTCGGCCTCTAAAAGCAGGGTGTGAAGCACTTCTTCGTGGGGGTGCTTTTCATTAAGGGTAGCTCGTAGGGCGGTTTTTACTGAGCCTACGAGCCTCTCCCATGCGCCGCCGGCGGAAGGGTCACCTGGTGGGATCTTCTTCCAAATAATCTGACGCTGCCTAGCGTATTCTAGCAGATCACTGGTTGCGCTATTCATGGCGTCACTGATCTCACGTTCGCTTCCATAAAAGTTTGTAGCGTTGTCCGAAAAAATGATTGATGGAGTGCCACGTCGCGCCATCATTCTTCTGAGTGACATGATCATAGCCGAACCAGATAAGGAGTTCACTAGCTCAAGATGTACGGCCCTTGTGGTTAGGCACGTATACAGGACTCCCCATCGCTTCTCGTGTCTTCGTCCGACTGTGATAGTCATAGGCCCGAATAAATCGCAGGCTGTGGCGGTAAAAGCAGGTTGATTTACAGTTAGCCTTTCTTTAGGTATATCGCCGAAAGGAGCCTTAGAGGGTGACCCCCTTCTGACACGACACCATTGGCATCTGTTGCTTATAAATCTCAGAGCACCTCGCAATCCTATCACGTAAAAATGTTGGTTTATCTCGTTCATCACAGTGGAGTGGTTACCGTGATTGAACATAGCGTGATAGTGAGCGATCAGGAGGCGAGTGAAGTCTTCTTTGGCGTGAAGTATCGGCGTGGCTTTTTCTCTGTCGATTCTCCCGTCCAGCAGTAGAGTTCCGTGGCGGTCCATCTTCACGGCGAGCTTGCTGAGTGCAGACTTCTTGGGTATTTGTCGTCCAGCCTCGATGAGTTTCATTTCCTCGTCGAAATATGCCCGTTGACTGCGTTGAATATTTAATAACTCGGCCATTTTCAAGTGGTTATTGTTCATTTCAGTTTCTATTTTTCTATTGAGCATTTTGGACTTAAAAACCTCAGCAGCTAGTAGGGTGGTAGCAGTAGCCCTAATTAAACGCGTGTATTTCGAAAAACGTTCTATCTTAGGTAAATACGAAAAGGACTTAAGCGGCCTATCTACAGTAACGGCGGTTACGACCTTTTTCGCGCTACGCTCCTCTCCCGTGGTGGGAATTGGATTCTTATTTGATTTGTCAACCGGCCAATCAGACTCATTTTTACGGATAAATTCAGGGCCGTGAAACCATCTATGGTTTTTATCGAATTTTAATGGGATAGCCTTCGTGGCATCGTCGGCCACGTTTGAGGCGCTCGGAACCCATCTCCATTCCGTGGGTTTCGAACTATCCTCGATTTCTGCCAGACGGAATGCCACGAAACTCTTGTATGAGCGCGGGTCTGATTTTATCCATGCTAAAACTGTACGTGAGTCTGACCAATAATGGCAACTATCTATTTCGTAACTAGTCTGTTCCTTTACTGATTTAGCTAACCTACAGCCTAGGACACAGCTTTGCAATTCGAGTCTTGGAATTGACACTATACGGAGGGGGCTCGCGCGCGCCTTAGCCGCTACTAATCGTGATGTTTTACCTATCGGGCTGTCACTCACAAAATAGACAGCCGCCGCGTAAATTTTCTCACTAGCGTCGCAAAAAATGTGTAACGAGCCCTTCCTATTACTCGCGGGTACATAGCGATCCAATTCTAACTCTTTTAATTGTTGTATATTTTGTATGAAACTATTCCACGCGGGTACTGATTCATCCAATATCGTATCGTCCCAGCCTATGCCTGTTCGCCAGGTATCCTGTATGAGGATCTTGCCTAAAGCCGATATGGGTGAAATGTATCCTAGAGGATCGAAGACGGCCATAACGCTACTCGTGACCTGCCTTTTCGTAGGTAACTTTTTACCCTCCAGGACCTCCCGCGGAGTGTTACGCAGATTTACGTTGAACCCTAGCGTGTCACGTTCGTGATTCCATATTAAACCAAGGGTTCTTTCCGCGTTATTACCTCCTATAACCGTTTCCGATCGCGAACTTTTATCCTTGATATCCGATAACACATATGGATGACTCGAAGCGAAACCTTTCAATTCGAAAGAGGCTTTACTGTTCAACTCTATTATGTCATTTACGACCTTTTTCGCCTCGACTTCGTTTTCATCCATAGCTATCAGAAAATCGTCCATATACGCGTTTTTTACCGTGTATTCGGCGGCTATGGGGTACCTATCCCGGTGATAGTCAGCGTTCCTATTTTTAACATATAGGGCAGTACAGGGCGATGAAACGGACCCAAAACAGAGCCTTTTCATCCTGAATTCAGTCGGTTCACACTGCCCGTCTCCCTCCCTCCATAGGAAACGTAGACTATCCCTGTCCTCCTCTAAAACCTCTATTTGTAAAAACATCTCGCGGATGTCGGCTATTACGGCGATTTTACCTTCGCGAAATCTCAATAACACACCGAAAAGAGATTGAAGCAGGTCCGGACCTGGTAATAGTGCGTCATTTAAGCATTTATTGAATGACCTACTAGCCGCGTCGAAAACTAGACGCATAGAACCTTTCTGCGCGTGAAAAACCGGAAAATGCGGTAAATACCATGACCTTAACGAATCTATTGGCGCGGGCGATTCCATTCTCTCGGCGTAACCTTTCTCGAGTAATTTATTTATCTGTTTCGTATATTCAGATTTTAGTTGCACGTCTTTGTTTAATTTATTTTCGAGAGAGTGTAATCGTTTTAGCGCCTGCGATTTGTTGTTCGGCAAAGTTTCGTCATCGGATTTCCATAACAAACCGGCACGATACCTATCTTCGTTTTCCAATTTTTCGCAAGTCGAATTTAACTTTTCTAACGCACGTTGTTCTGGATCGGATTTAGGAGGGCGATTTCCTACTCCTAACGATTCGATACTAAAATGCTCTTTTATCAAGTCGGCTATCTCATTTTCGGTAGTTTTAGCGGGACGCAAATGATTTACTATGAAAGCACGGCCACTAGGTACGTCGTGGCTACCGTGGAGCGACCATCCTAACTTTGTCAGAGATGCAACGGGGAGGCCTTTGTCTCCGCTTAAAATGCGGCGAGGCACTAAAAGATCCCAGTGATCCTGACCTATAATCATTGTAGGTGACGTTTGCTCATAACATAGCTCATCTTCGATATCGTGTAAATGTTCGCATTTTCTTACCAAATCGCGAGATACCGCCTGAGTAGCGAGATTTAATTTATCTATTGTGTACGCGGACATTTTTATTAAATTCCTACTGCATGCTCCACGGATATTGAAACTAATTTTGCACGACTCTTTTTCAGACAATATGTTACCGCCGACACCCTCAATCGATAGGGTCTCTGCGTTACTACGAGGTGATACCAAATCAGCTACATGCCTCTCAATTAGCGAAATTGAACTGCCATCGTCTAAAAGAGCTGTAGTCTGTACAGACCCTAAGGGCCCTGACAACTCTACCGGAATTATTTTCAGGTAGGTGTCTGCACTACGTACATGATTTACTAACCCGGTATTATTTTTTCGCGATGGAGTCGTGTTAAGCATCAATCCGTGTAACATTTTATGATGACCTGATTCGCACTGATTAAAACCGCAAGGTACGTATTTACACTTTACGGGACGCTTATGGTTAGATTCCAGGCACCTAAAACACAGTTTATGTGTTCTGACCGTTTCCCATCTTTTTTCTATAGTTAAGCTAGCGAAATCAGCGCATTTGCTTAAAATATGATTTCCGCTACAAATTATGCACTTAATAGTCGCGGTGGGGGGGGGGGGAAATCGGTTCGCTCGTTTCTGGTTTCTACCATACGCGGTTTTTGGGGTTTTTTTTTATTAATAGGCGCATTACTCCTATTTTTCTGCGTTTTAACGTTTACTTGAGCTACCGTTCGCGGGATAAAATCATCGCAATCAGAATCTGATGACTCGTAATTATAGCCTGAGGCGTGCGATCGAGACGGTTGACGCGCTCTCGCTTCTCCGCCGCGCATGCGCGGTGGTGAATCGCAAGCGGTTTCCGATATAAAATTTATCGAGGACCGAACTCGTTGACGACCGTGAGTTTTTCGTGTAGCTACACTTATCTCATTTAAAAACTGAGACATGGCTACTAAACCCGGCGTCCCCTTGTTCGAAGCCCTATATTTATTCCATTCATACGAGTATCGCACGATCAGATTCAGTTTGTCAACGATTTTATTCACTAACTCGGGCGAATAGAGAAATTCGTCTTGGTGGAGCGCTTTTATGGTGGAAACTACGTTAGCTACGGTTCCCGCGAAAGTGGTTATATTACTGTTATCTTCCGCTAAGCGTTGCATTTTTTTTACGTTATGTATCTCCGCCAAGACTATTTCCTCCGGGTTACCGAAATGCCTTTCTAACGCTTCGATTATCTCTAACGGATCCGACACGGTGTACATGATAGATTTTACGGCTATTTTCGCTTCTCCGCGTAAAGCCCTACGTAATCTACCTATGTTACTGATATTGGAAAATAGAGGCGCGCTGTCCGTAAATTCCGATCGAAATGCTATCCACTCGGCGATATTGCCATCGAAAGGAGTTAATTCTGGCACGTGTCTTTGAATAACTGGCGTGCTCTTACTACGATTAACTGCCTCTACCACTTGACTGGATAACAGCTCGAAATCCCTATTTTCGAAACTCGTACGCGGTACGTTCATAGGCGCGAGATTTGACTCTATTTCCTGCCCCGGATGGTTCAGACTCTGTCTTTGCTGTTCTACCCATCCTAACACACGCGCGTCGCCCTGAATTGTTGGACGCTTCCATCCTAGCAATTTCCAACCTACTTTTAGCCGCGATCGACCTACATCTAGCCTGCTCTAATTCTGCGTTATGAAAATCCAATTCGGCAATCAAAACGGAAAGCTGCTGATTAACATTAACAATTGGCGCGTTTACCACAGTACCCGACGCACTCCTACTATGACGGCCTACGGGGTCTTGAGCTAACGGCGGGTTCGCGGTCGGTGGCGCGGCACCGTTAGAATGAATAACGTTCGCGGGATGTGTCGATTCGTTCCCTAGGTGGCTACTACTACCAATCCTACTCTCTCCCGGTTCCCTGCTCCATGTATTAGTTTCCTCACTTGTTGTCTGACCGGAAGGTGGCGTTTCTTCATATGTGCGCGAACGCGTCTGACGCACGATACGACCTACCTCTTCGTTGGTCGACATTTTACACACACACGGGGAATGGGGGGGAAACACAACCTAACACCTAATTGCCCTACGCGAGCGCTACCGGCACTTGACGCTCAAGCAACGCCCGGGGACCTAAATCCCTACGTCTTCTTTCTTCTTTCTTCCAGTGATAATACTCACTCAGGGGTGCTGCGCAATCCGTGTTAACAGAGAGCGAGCGTCTGGACCATGCCAGAGTAAAAGGCGAATCGTTTAGAGGGTCGCCGTATGAAGGAACAGAAACCGAAGCTTCATAAGTTCCCCGGAGTCGAGACTAGCCCGAACCCCGTCAAGAGACAAAAGCCCGAGGGCTACAAGAGGCAAAAATGATGCACGCCGCACGGGGGGAAGCTGGTGGCTTCACAGTATGGTGCACGACGTACAGGCTCTTGCTGACTCGTTGAAACGGGAAATGCTTCGATCTTCTATTTATCTTGCGCACCTCTGCTTCATTGATCCGGCTCTCGAAGTACCATTGTTGAATGTGTGGACTGTATTGGACTACTTCTTTCTTGATTTAAAATAAAATACTTATTTCTTCATGGTAAGTATTTGCTAATTAGCCATAATCAGCTAATATAGCCGCAAGAGAGTATAAGACTCTGAGTGTAGTAGAAGACTCTGAGTATAGTATAAGACTGAGTATGGTATAAGACTGACTGTGGCTATCAAAATGGCCACTTATTATTCCCACATACTAGGGCCTGAATTAGCGGCTTATCGGCTGATGCAGGCGAATTAATAAATGCGACAAAAGATATTCTTTATTCATCATGTTTTACAATAGAATGATATACACAGTTATATTAATTTCTTAATACTATAAAACAACATAACACGTATTTTATAAAACAGGGTAAAAAATATATGACAGAGTAGTAAAATGAAATAAAATAATTATGATTAAAAATAGCGAAATAATATTGATTTATCTCTTATAACTAAGTTTACACAATTAATCATTTCCTAATCCTAGTTATTTCCCACATTACTCTTAAGATAGATGATAGATAACATCAAAGGCTATCCCAATCTTTATTATTTCAACCTCTGAGCTCATCCCTTTACACCAACTTCTGCCTCCATTTTCAGATCAGCTCAATAATGGCATAATATTGAATAGTCACCTAACTTACAAGGTTCAATCCACACTACACAAACATACAACATATATACTAACATGGCAAGTTAAATAAAAGCTTGTAAAGTAAAACTAGGATACTTTTTGTAGTTTTTGAGAGCTGGAAATTGTAATTTTAAGGCATCATCTGGTAAATTATTTTAAAAATGAATACATTGGCCTATGATAGGCTCAACAGATAGGATTGCCAATCCTACTATATAATATAGTATGCTACTACATATATTAGGGGATTTCTAAAAAAATATATAGTAACTACTATATTTTGCGTAAAGCGAAACGCAGCCTTACATTCTTCCCCCATTCAACTGTCACTGACAATACTTTCTCTAAAAATAAAATATAATTAATAAGGTGCACAAGCTGCTAGCTGTCACATTTAAAAATAATAATAATTAATAAGGCGCAGGGCAGTAAAAAAAATAATTTCATTAATAAAGTACATATTTTAACCACATCTTTTTTATTTTTTGCCGTCTACTATATTTTTAAAGGTAACAGCTTTGGTAACCCTACTCACAGACTACTCGGACTCGGTAACGCAAGTGATATGGAATAAAACACCAGACAATGTTAGTGCCTATTCCTTTATTAGCGACAATATGTTACATTCAATCAGTTAACTTCTTCAGGAGACCATCCGTAATCTATGGGACCATCATTATTAGGACTCCAGCTTCTAAAACCATAACAAACATAAGTAAGTCTGGTGGTAAAATCATAGATAAATATAAAAACTGTCAATGCTCTAACGAGAACTAGTGGAATTATTTCCCATTAGTAGCTAGCGCCATCCAGCGAGGAGTAGAAGAAGTAAGGCTCGCACATTAGCATTGTTCAAGATGGTTCAAGGACCATTAAAACAAGAGGACTGACAGTTGCCATACTTTGGATCGTGTTCCGATCGCAAGGAGATATTATGGCAAAAACTAGATGGCGCTTTAAACTAAGCATTTAACGATGTTATAATTGAATAAAGAAACATAGTATAGCAGCAATTCGTTCGCAAATAGCTAATTATAAATACATCGCGACATTTAAATACGGTGTTGACGCTTGCATAGTTGAATAATAGCAAAAAATAATTAATACATGAATAAAATTAAAAAGTAAAACATAGATGGCGTTGTACATAACGGGGAACGGCGTTTTGTTTGGAGATGGTCAGTCCTGTTGTTTTAATGGTCCTGGCCATCGTTACAAATGTTACAGAAAGCATCAAATAGTATGAAGCATCCAAAGTGCTAAATATATTAGGCTCTTTGGATGTTACAAAAGATTTGATGCTGACTGTACTTATAGTAGTTATGTAAACACTAGAAGATGCCCGCAACTTCGTTCGCGGAGGAGAAAAAGTCATAACCCCTCTTTTTTTCTTCAGCGTTGTGGGGTAAAAAGTATCCTATAACCATCTGTGGATGACCCAGCTACCCGTGTACCAAAAATAGTTGAAATCCGTTTAGCTCTTTTGGTGTGATGAAGCCATAACGATACCTAGGAACATACAAAAAATCCATAATATATATTTTTCAATTCAGTGACCCCGAAATACAGTAAAAAGCTGCAAATAGTGTTAAAATCATGAAAATCGGAACGATTGATCTTTAGGCCCTACATATCAATTTGACCCGTAGCACGAAAAAAAAACAAAAAAGGACAGGAGTTATGACGTCATTATTTGAATGTGAATAAAAATATTTTTTGTTCTGAAACATATCGTGTGTAGTATCTAATAAAAATACATCACATCATTATATATCAGTCACTTGTTTTAAATTAAAATAAAAATAATTTTCAAAGCATACCTAGTTTGGGCTCCTCCAGATATGATACGGTTGAATCATTATTTGTAAAATATACCTAAAATTATATATAATAGTCGCATATCCAATCCCAAGAAAGCAATTTTGAAAATATTTATATTTAGTATGGTTTTATTATTTATAAATATTACAAATTGTGATAAAATCACAATTAGTTGAAACATGTAGGTATACCTAAAAAGTATAATTTTAGACACTAATGATGATAAAAACTAGAGAGGACTTTTCAATCATGTTTATATTATTTATTAATATTTTGTACTACACTTGTTCTACATACCTACACTGTAATACATTTTGTAATATTAAAAAGTAATAAAAAAGAAACTAAACGTAAATATTTTCAAAATTGCTTTCCTGGGGATTTTTTTCCCATACAAAAAATATGACGTCATAACTTCTCTTCTTTTTGTTTTTTTTCGTGCTACGGGTCAAATTGATTCGTATGGCCTAAAGATCAATCGTTCCGATTTTCATGCCTTTAACACCATTCGCAGCTTACCGCCTACCATTTGGGATGTTACCGTAATTACTTGGTTATCTTTTGTTTGTTATTGAAAACAAAGATGGACTAATATGGTAAACAATGAGTATGGCATAAGAAATTATAAGAAACAACATTATGGCAATAGAAATTCATGGCAGCTGAAATTCGGGCAAATGAAATTCTGTCAAGTAAGAGTATACCTATTTACCTGGTCTGTCTCGTTGCGCCGCTTGAGAGGGAAGGCATTTTAGTAAAAGTGCCAAAATGTTGAAACTCCAATCTCTTTGGCTTCTGTATCTTGTACTCTCTCTGCTTTTCAAGGTCATCTAACGTTCCTATTTGTTTAACCTTGTCGTATATGACGGGACCTGGAGTAAAATTATAATCAGTCCAAACCTACATTAAACGGGATTTAGGTACTGTATTATATACTTATACATACCTCATTTACTTTAGTTGAATTTTTCTCACAACCGTTTTTTGACAGCTGTCATCTCAGTACATTTACGCCTTCGCACCATCGCGATTGTACTGGATTGACGGCTGTTAAAAACGGTTATTAGAAAAATTCAACTATAAATTAGTGTAGTAATATACCTTATACATATATAAAATAATAATAAATAAAATTAAAAATTATTTATATTCAGACTCTTGAGATCCATAGATTGTTACTTACAAAAAACACAAAAACTTAAAATCTTAAAAACTATGTTAGTAAACTATATTACCTTATAACTACTTATTTTTTCGTCGTATGACATGTAGTTCGGTGTATCGGCGCAGAATATCCGAATCCCACCTCTCTGTTATCATTTTCAGGATGCTATTTGAACTCCCCTTCATCTGCAACACCACGGATGCCGTCTTCTTTCGCACTATGGCATAAAAGTCCTCTACGCTAGCATCGGCAAACATCCCAGAGGCGCTGCAAAATCTAGGAAGCCCAAACAGCATCCTGAAAATATTATTATACTGGTTACGCAGGGTATTATAGGGTTTCAGCCTGAAACTAGCCCACAGGCCACACGTATTGAAACTTTGACAGTAAGCTCTAAATAAAGTTAGCTTTACTTGGGCACTACAACTATATAGGGTGGGCCATATTTTTTTGCAAATAGCAACACTGAATTTTTCGGAAACTGTCAGAGTGAGCGGCGGCAAATTGGCGGGAAACAGAGTGGTTACTCCGAAACACAAAAATCGAAGTTCGTAACGTGCTGTCACTCTCGCGCTTATGTTATGCTGTATTTGAGTGAGCGGGATGGTGCCAAACGAACTTCGTTTTTCGGATTTCAGAGTAGGCGCTCTGGTCATATCGTGCAATTTTATTTAGAATGGAGCGCACGGGAAAACAACGGGCTTTTTGTGTTAAACAGTTTTATAGAAAGATGATGAGATAGATAGCCACGATCCCTCGCAACATATGTCAGCGAATTTTCCAAAGTTTGCGTAGTCGATTGCAGGAGTGCCAATGACGAGACGGAGGATATTTGGATGATGTAATTTTTAAAAAATAAATTGCAATTATCTTGTACTTGGTTAAATAAATAAAATATAGAAAAACATGTATACCTAGTTTAATTTTTAACGATGTTTCAAAAGTGCAAAAATATTTAGCCCACCTATATAATACTAATACTAACTTCGTTTGTGGAAGAGAAAAAATAATTACCCCCCTTTTTAGGGTTCCGTACCAAAAAGATATAAAAGGAACCCTTATTTTATTTAGCCTAGTCGGCTAAAAACTATCCTCTAAACATCTGTGGATAGCTGGGTAGCTATCCGTGCACCAAAAATAGTTGAGATCTGTTTAGCCGATTTGGCGTGATGAAGCCACAACGGCACATACAAACAAACAAAAAATCCAATAAATGTTTTGGGCGGGTAAGGTTAACAGTAATAATATGGGGTTTCGTACTTTCGTGCAGGTATTTCTCATGGTCATATCCCTCAATTCCCCTCTCGAAGTCCCTGTCACCTCTGACATTAATTCCAAATCGCGTGAGGTACTTGTTCCCTGCTTTTTCCTGGAATTTCTTGGAGGGGTCGTAATTGACTAATATCCAGGGAGACCCCTGTGCGCTGTATTGAAGTACTCGGTATTTGCGTGTTACCTTAAAATTGAGGACAAAACTTAAAAGAGTTATGACTATGAGAAACTCTATAAGAAAGAAATCATAGGCGTGGTGTCAGGAAAATTACAAGAGAAGCGGAAGCGTATTCATTTACTAATATTTAAAGTAAGAGGTGGTTATAAGCCTTTCCTTGGGCAACCCGGTGGGAATCGGCTTATATGGACGCCACGCCACTGGTGGCTATCAGACTCTGTACCAAATTTATCAATTGATTTTCAAAAATATTTTTTATTTCCAATGATAATTTAAGGGCTTCGTTAGTTTATTTAAAAACAACAAAAGATTTAAGTACAAGATGCGATACACCTTTATTTGATATCTCAAAGTGGGTAGTTTGCACAAATTGTAATTTTGACAGAGGAAAATATATCTTTTTACAGTCTACCCGTAAACACGAAAGCTGAAAAGCTTCCGAAACAACGGGAACTCAATACCGTAATCAATACAAGTATCGCAGTATACCACGCACCCACCCCTGTAATTCATTTTCCATTTTCACAGCTTCAAGGGATTGTAGACTTGAGTATTTGATATTCATTTTAGCTTGATACCTTAACGCGTCTCCGAGAAAAAGGGTCTTGACAGACGAAGAGATAGACGGACAACAAAGCGATCTGGTGATGAAATAAAGGGGTTATTCCCACTTGTTGCCACCAACTTGTCACCAGTGGTAACAGCTGGGATTTCTTTTCCCATCTTTCACCACTAAAGTACTCGGTGGTAACTACTGTGTTTTTTTCCCATCTTATACCATTAAAGTACTCGGTGGTAACTACAGAGAATATTTTTCTCATTTGTTACCACTTACTAAAATATTTGGTGGTGACTATAGGGAAAAATTACTTTAGTGGTAACAAATGGGGAAAATATTCCTTATAAATTCATAAATATGGGACTGAATAGAACCCTTTTTTATGAAACATTGATCATTATTCTGTAAGAAGGACGCAGGGGAACTTTTATAAGCCTGGCAATACGGCATTTCCCAAGAAGAAACCACTGTTGAGAAGAAAACCGAAACAAACTTAACAGTCAGTATTTTTTTCTAAATAACACTGGTAACTAACTACTGGATTTTTCACCATCTGTTACCACTAAAGAAATTGATGGTAACCACATGGTAACAACTGAGAAAATAAAATCCCAGTAGTTACCACGAATTAGTTTAGTGTTAACAGTTGGGTATTTCTATTCCCATTAGTTCCTACTGATAAAAGATAGGAAAAAATTCCAGCTTTTACCACTGGTAACAAGTTGGTAGTAACAGGTAGGAATAACCCAAATAAAGGTGCCATTTCTCCCTTCAATCTATCAATAAAAATATGCTTTTATTCAAGTAGGCCTAGGTACAAGCACTTTCGAATAGTCTAGAAAGAAAGAAAGAAAACTTACATTGAGAGAAATGTTTGCTGGTAGACATACAATATGATCCAACATTTTTGCAAGGTTTAGGGACAACCCAGAAAAACCTTATCGGATCATTTAACTTAAGTATGATATTATTGATAAAGGATACCTTTTGAGGTACGGAACCCTAAAAATCAACTTACCTCGTGCATCATATTGCACAGGTGTATAATGAGTTTGCAGTCCTCTAAAATATTCTTGTAGAAAAAGAATAGATGGGGTCTCCCTATTTTATTGCTGGGGCCCTCTGAAACGAAAATTGTATATTTACTTTTTTCCTAGTTTAGTGGTGAAAAAGCGGCCAACTAGGCCTTGTAATCCGAATAGTTCCAATATTCGATTCATTTTGAAATTCTAATAATGCTGAGTATGATATTTGAATATTCTTATACAATACAATACAATACAAATACTCTTTAATGCACACCTCAGATACACAGAAATACAGAACATGACAGTAACATTCGAATTAGCAGAGGTAAACAACAGGCGGTCTTATCGCTAAATAGCGATCTCTTCCAGACAAGCTTTGGGTAGCGGAGTATTTAAAAGACAACAATTTTAGTTGAGTGGGTGGCGAGAAACAGTTACGAAGCAAAACAAAACAAAAACTCATATAGACACATGTATACGCCATAAACATACACACATAAGATTGCGTAAATAAACATACTTACATAAATACTTATACATAATAAATATATCATATGCAAAGTAAATAAATAAATAACCACAACAGTGTCAGCCGCAAAGTTGAGAAAGTGATTTCAATAGCAGTGTGTTAAGGGAGAGACAGGTAATGTTTTTTAAAGTGTGACTTAAATGTTGCAAGGGTCTGGGCACGCGTCAAGTCATGGGGTAGAGAGTTCCACAGTAGAGTTGCCTGGAATGTGAAAGAACTATTGAAAAATTTGGAGGATGAAGAGGGGACAGCAAGAAGCAAATTTTGAGCGGACCTAACAGATCGCAAATAACTGAAACGCTCTTTAAGGTAGCGGGGAGTTGCGTTCTTATAATTTTTATGGTTCCGTACCGTTACAGAAGGAACCCTTATGATGCGACTCTGTCTGTCTGCACAACTATTAGAGCGCCATATCTCAAAAACTACTTACGCTATCTATTTGACATTTGGAATATTTATAAACATGGTCAGCCCGAAAAACCCGACGAATATGAGGGGGGACAAAAATTAAAAGTCTAGCTATGCATTATGACAAATTATGAATTATGACAAAAAAGTTTATGCGACACATTAGTAAGCCCTCGAAATGACACTAAAATCTACTGACTGCAACAAAAATAAATTAATAGTGTAAAAAACACTAGAAAAACACGCTTTACAAGACTTTTCTAACAAATCCAAACACAGCTATGATACGATGTTCCATCATGAAGTTCCAGTTCATATCTTCCGGCTCCATCATCAGATCAGTTCGACAGTACCATATTATTGTATTGTCATCAGAACTACATACAGCTGCCAATTTTCATGACGCGACGATCCTTGGAAGATGGTTAAATTTGTTACCTAAGATTCCATTACATAGTTAGTAACATACAGGTCGACCTAATAAAATCGTGTCAATATGTTTGCAGAATTAGACTTACCCATTCTAGTAGAGAACTCGTACAGTTCCAATACATTTTGATATTTCGCCATTATTGCTTGTGTCATATATCCAATCTGCCGAAATGTTCAAAAGTCATCACATCACTCTTTAAACGTACCTAATCCAAACTTGACTATATACGGATCTCTCCTACGTATGTATAGTGACAATGTTACCATTTTCTTTTTTTTATGTATAAAAGTATTCAGTCACACATGACTTAAAAATGTTATAAATTATGAATAAGAAGTGAAGATGTTTAGATGTGTGACTTTCTATTAAATAAATAAATGAATATTACAGGAATTTTTTTACATCAATCGAACTAGTGAACTAGTCGCAAGGTAAGCTCAATAAGGCCTGTGTTACTATTAATATTTTTATTTATTTAGGCAACAAACAATCACAATTAATAACTTACATGGCTATTATTATTACGGTAAATGACCAAGTGCCATACCTCGAGTTGAGGGTACTAGACGACGATATAATTAATAAATATATTTACTTACTAGCTTCTGCCCGCGACTTCGTCCGCCTTAAATTCGTTTATTGCAGATAAGGGTATTTTTCCGGGATAAAAAGTAGCCTATGTCCTTTCCCGGGACTCAAACTATCTTCATACCAAATTTCATCCAAATCGGTTGAGCGGTTTAAGCGTGAAGACGTAACAGACAGACAGATAGACAGACACACTTTCGCATTTATAATATTAGTACGGATTTGGCAAAAAGTTATTAATTTTAGCACCACCTGTTAGTTTAGCAAGGTACTCGTTACTGGTGGGCTCGTAACACATGTTTGAGAAAAGTTTGCACCTCCTTCCTAAGTAGCGCGATAAGATTCAGGTGCAAACTTAACTCAAGCAAATGTAGTGGCTACCCCCCTTTTAAGGGTTAAATTTTTATAGCCTATAACCTGGCCGGGGATTTTCTGAACAGATTAGTAAAAGTAAAGTTTGCATCAAAATCTGTTGAGCCGTTTTAACGTGATGCGCGTACAAATAAACAGACAAACAGACAAACAGATAATCAGACAAAAAATCTAAAAACTGTTGGAACGTGTTCTGTTATCGTTTTTAAGTATCCCAGGCCAATTTTTTTGGATAATTGCATGTACAGACTTTCGACTCTCTTCAGCTTTATTATATGTATAGATAGATAGATAAGATATAGGTATATAGAAAACATCCAAGACTCTGGAACAAATATTTATGCTCATCACACAAATATTTGCCCACCCCGGGATTTGAACCCAGGACCTTCAGCTTCGCAGGCAACGTTACTCCCGCTGAGCCCAACCGGTCGTCAACTCAATAACTTGGTAAGTATCGAGCAGATTTAGATGAATCTCTGCCAAGGGGGCGTCTATCAATTACGTGAGCCTTCTAGAGGGGCTGGGGGTTGGGGGGTTAAGCTGAATCTCATCTAATCTTACGTTAGGGAGAGAGGGGTCTCTGAT
The DNA here is from genome assembly GCA_905404275.2 of Hedya salicella. Lineage (NCBI taxonomy): Eukaryota > Metazoa > Arthropoda > Insecta > Lepidoptera > Tortricidae > Hedya > Hedya salicella. The sequence goes on from FR990120.1 coordinate 4,497,357, forward strand.
ATCACGTTTTTTTTTTCTGCAAGAAACAGTGTAAAATTGCAAAAAGTTTTGCTGAGTTTAAGTCAATTAGGTAGTTTTCGTCACTAAAATGTGGCAAAATCTTACACATAAATAGTTATCGTGGTTATGCGTAGTTTTAAATTAAAAAATAAGCAAGTCATGTTTGTTAGAATAAATCGGCAAAAAACACCTCACGTAATTAACCTAGTGGTGTTCAGTGTTCAGAAAACAGAAAACATACTTGCATCAGCGTCAATGAGCAAGGCTAGCGACCTAGATGCAAGTACTCAAAATTAAGAGAAATATGCAGATAAATAGCTGGTTCACGCATTGTCTGCAGTTTTCACGTACAGTACACAAGATGAATGTGTAGTAGTGTGCTGTAGGTGTTATTTGTATATATAGTGTAAGAATTAGAAATAAATCAGATACCAATTGTCCGTTGGTGTTTCACTACCTTCCCATACCCGAACCTATGCGTGATCAGGGCTACTCTCTGAGCGTATAGTCCCACCCAACCTATAGACTAAGTTCCTCTCACTGTGGCGAAGACACCTTCAAGCCTTAATCGATCATTCTGAGTCTGGAAGATCGGCATTGAGAAAATCACCATTCCAAGGACCCTATTCCTCCCCGTAGGAATCCATCTGTTACCTTAGGTCTCCTGGTAACAGATATCCTGGTTAAAGTCGTAAGTTAAGGTTAGGTTAGGAACTTAGGGCAGTAGGCTCCCTTGGCATAATCAACCCTTAATCTACGCAGTCTGTGCAGACGCACGCTGAACAATTTACTTACCAACTTACCTAATTTACAAATAGCAATCTACATAACCTAATTTACCTATACCAATACAAATCACCAGATTTGTATTTTTGTCCCCATCAGGGACCCTTATTCAGCGTGTGCTTGTACACAGGTCAGAAGGCAAATTCGACTTAAGAGTCCCCGGCAAGCTCGGCCGAATTCTTGGCCTTCCCATACAAACGGAGTTTCGTTCTCGTTTTAAAACTACGTGTTGGATTATAACGAAACTTTGCATATACAATGACATGAGGTATATCTAGGTTTGTAATTAGTTTATATGGCTCCAGTTTATAAAACAAACAAAATACAGCTAAAGCAAGTTTTTCGAAAAACTTAAATTCGCTGTAATTTTTTTACTACGGTATCTGAAGCTACATAAACTAACTACAGGCCTGGATATACCTTAACTTATTCTAAGTACCAAAGTTTCAGAGCAAACTAGCTTGTCGTTTTAAAATGAGAGCGTAACTACGTTTGTATGGAGAACCGAGCTTGCCGGGGCCTCGTAAAGAAACGAAGTAAATAGCGAGATCTATGATTAGCAACAAGGAGCGTTAAGGAGCGTTTTGGTCCCGATGCAATTCCGATGACAAACGTATGACGTCAAGCTACGTACAGAGTGCTTTATCTAGATTATAGATATACCTACCTAATCACACAGCGACTTATTGAATGGCCTCTTTAGTTTACAGATATTGAAACTAGAGTTGAGACGGCCAGTAATAAACATACACGATTTTTCAAGACAACAGACAATTTCTGTTTAATTCTTTTCTAGAATCAACGGGGTATAGCAATGTGTTTAAAAAAACATCCTGTAGGTATACGACTTTGCGTACATAACGACGTCACCGCTGGCAAAAGTAAGTACTATAAAAGTCCATAGAACGTTCCCGGAAACACTAATTAGTGTTTCATACATGTCCTATAACGTCGATGTAAACGTTTACACAACTTTTTAACAGTACTAAAGTGCTGTATAATAACCAGAGCCCGAATTCTCGTGGCACTTTCATCTGTCATTAGTGAGTTTTCAATTATCGACCTTGGATATACACAATATATCGATAAATTAATATACAGGACACACATTTTAAAAATTCAGGTAAACAACAAGCAGTATTCGTCAACTAGTCAATACCTTTTTTATTTCGAGGTATTGATAATATATTATGGTAGGAAATAATTGCTACAATCATGGGTAATGATTGACATAGTGACATAATGTCTGTAAAACTACTAATGAAAGCTCATTAGATTAATTGCCAGTGCTGACATGAGCACATGACATGACAGGATAAGTTCCTAATAATATATTTTGAAGTTTAATGTATCGATATGAATATTGAAAGTCGATAAGTGAGAACTCACTGATGACAGATGAAAGTGCCACAAGAATTCCGGCCTCTGATAATAACACCTGAAAAGTGATATAAGATTCTTTTATAAAACACGGGGTCATAACAAAAACCTTAATAACGCCTTAATAGGACTCTTTAGTGATAGACTGATATTTTAATGGACTATTTTGCTGGTTGGACGGGCACCATAGGTTCGCTCCTTGATGATTAGGAATAGTTGGTATAATTCTAGAGATCTGATTACAGTCGTGGCGTCGACTACGATGGGCATAGCGCTGTTTTAGGCTGCGTTTAAACCAGGAATGTGCGAGGATGCGTAACGAGGGATGTGTTTGAAAATAACTATTAGCATCACTTCATTTACCTATCCTCGCTCCGCGCAGCTCTAGTGGAAACAGCTTAGCGAACAGAGGTTTTTGTACATACAAAACAAGGGCGCGGGATTGTTGCGAGAGATGTGTTGCGAGGGACAGACGGACGCGAGCGAGCAGTACCTAAACGGTGTTTAGATCAATGGATTATAGCTCCTTTGCTGTTCCGCGAACTAGTGTCTTTCATCTAACAAAGACACTAGTTCGCGGAACAGCAAAGGAACTATAATCCATTGATCTAGTATGGAATTCCGCAAAGTAACGCCTGAATCTATCAATTATTTAAACGGTGTTTGTCCTCGAACCGCTCATCTGCTCACATTTCAAAGCTTCGCTACGCATCTTCGCTCCTCTCAGCATCCTCGTTCATCTCTGGTGGAAACGCTCACATCGTTTCACATCTTCACTATGCATCCTCGCTCCGCTCAGCAGCCTCGCATATCTCTGATGGTAACGCTCACATCGTTCCACATCTTCACTACGCATACTCGCTCCGCTCAGCAGCCTCGCATATCTCTGGTGGTAACGCTCACATCGTTCCACATCTTCACTACGCATACTCGCTCCGCTCAGCAGCCTCGCATATCTCTGATGGTAACGCTCACATCGTTTCACATCTTCACTACGCATCCTCGCTCCGCTCAGCAGCCTCGCATATCTCTGATGGTAACGCTCACATCGTTCCACATCTTCACTACGCATCCTCGCTCCGCTCAGCAGCCTCGCATATCTCTGATGGTAACGCTCACATCGTTCCACATCTTCACTACGCATCCTCGCTCCGCTCAGCAGCCTCGCATATCTCTGATGGTAACGCTCACATCGTTCCACATCTTCACTACGCATACTCGCTCCGCTCAGCAGCCTCGCATATCTCTGATGGTAACGCTCACATCGTTCCACATCTTCACTACGCATACTCGCTCCGCTCAGCAGCCTCGCATATCTCTGATGGTAACGCTCACATCGTTTCACATCTTCACTACGCATCCTCGCTCCGCTCAGCAGCCTCGCATATCTCTGGTGGTAACGCTCACATCGTTCCACATCTTCACTACGCATACTCGCTCCGCTCAGCAGCCTCGCATATCTCTGATGGTAACGCTCACATCGTTCCACATCTTCACTACGCATACTCGCTCCGCTCAGCAGCCTCGCATATCTCTGATGGTAACGCTCACATCGTTTCACATCTTCACTACGCATCCTCGCTCCGCTCAGCAGCCTCGCATATCTCTGATGGTAACGCTCACATCGTTCCACATCTTCACTACGCATCCTCGCTCCGCTCAGCAGCCTCGCATATCTCTGATGGTAACGCTCACATCGTTCCACATCTTCACTACGCATACTCGCTCCGCTCAGCAGCCTCGCATATCTCTGATGGTAACGCTCACATCGTTCCACATCTTCACTACGCATACTCGCTCCGCTCAGCAGCCTCGCATATCTCTGATGGTAACGCTCACATCGTTTCACATCTTCACTACGCATCCTCGCTTCGCTCAGCAGCCTCGCATATCTCTGGTGGTAACGCTCACATCGTTCCACATCTTCACTACGCATACTCGCTCCGCTCAGCAGCCTCGCATATCTCTGATGGTAACGCTCACATCGTTTCACATCTTCACTACGCATCCTCGCTCCGCTCAGCAGCCTCGCATATCTCTGATGGTAACGCTCACATCGTTCCACATCTTCACTACGCATACTCGCTCCGCTCAGCAGCCTCGCATATCTCTGATGGTAACGCTCACATCGTTTCACATCTTCACTACGCATCCTCGCTCCGCTCAGCAGCCTCGCATATCTCTGATGGTAACGCTCACATCGTTCCACATCTTCACTACGCATCCTCGCTCCGCTCAGCAGCCTCGCATATCTCTGATGGTAACGCTCACATCGTTCCACATCTTCACTACGCATCCTCGCTCCGCTCAGCAGCCTCGCATATCTCTGATGGTAACGCTCACATCGTTCCACATCTTCACTACGCATACTCGCTCCGCTCAGCAGCCTCGCATATCTCTGATGGTAACGCTCACATCGTTCCACATCTTCACTACGCATACTCGCTCCGCTCAGCAGCCTCGCATATCTCTGATGGTAACGCTCACATCGTTTCACATCTTCACTACGCATCCTCGCTTCGCTCAGCAGCCTCGCATATCTCTGGTGGTAACGCTCACATCGTTCCACATCTTCACTACGCATACTCGCTCCGCTCAGCAGCCTCGCATATCTCTGATGGTAACGCTCACATCGTTCCACATCTTCACTACGCATACTCGCTCCGCTCAGCAGCCTCGCATATCTCTGATGGTAACGCTCACATCGTTTCACATCTTCACTACGCATCCTCGCTCCGCTCAGCAGCCTCGCATATCTCTGATGGTAACGCTCACATCGTTCCACATCTTCACTACGCATCCTCGCTCCGCTCAGCAGCCTCGCATATCTCTGATGGTAACGCTCACATCGTTCCACATCTTCACTACGCATACTCGCTCCGCTCAGCAGCCTCGCATATCTCTGATGGTAACGCTCACATCGTTCCACATCTTCACTACGCATACTCGCTCCGCTCAGCAGCCTCGCATATCTCTGATGGTAACGCTCACATCGTTTCACATCTTCACTACGCATCCTCGCTTCGCTCAGCAGCCTCGCATATCTCTGGTGGTAACGCTCACATCGTTCCACATCTTCACTACGCATACTCGCTCCGCTCAGCAGCCTCGCATATCTCTGATGGTAACGCTCACATCGTTTCACATCTTCACTACGCATCCTCGCTCCGCTCAGCAGCCTCGCATATCTCTGATGGTAACGCTCACATCGTTCCACATCTTCACTACGCATCCTCGCTCCGCTCAGCAGCCTCGCATATCTCTGATGGTAACGCTCACATCGTTCCACATCTTCACTACGCATACTCGCTCCGCTCAGCAGCCTCGCATATCTCTGATGGTAACGCTCACATCGTTCCACATCTTCACTACGCATACTCGCTCCGCTCAGCAGCCTCGCATATCTCTGATGGTGACGCTCACATCGTTCCACATCTTCACTACGCATACTCGCTCCGCTCAGCAGCCTCGCATATCTCTGATGGTGAAGCTCACATCGTTTCACATCTTCACTACGCATCCTCGCTCCGCTCAGCAGCCTCGCATATCTCTGATGGTGACGCTCACATCGTTCCACATCTTCACTACGCATACTCGCTCCGCTCAGCAGCCTCGCATATCTCTGATGGTGACGCTCACATCGTTTCACATCTTCACTACGCATCCTCGCTCCGCTCAGCAGCCTCGCATATCTCTGATGGTAACGCTCACATCGTTTCACATCTTCACTACGCATCCTCGCTCCGCTCAGCAGCCTCGCATATCTCTGATGGTAACGCTCACATCGTTCCACATCTTCACTACGCATACTCGCTCCGCTCAGCAGCCTCGCATATCTCTGATGGTATAGCTCACATCGTTCCACATCTTCACTACGCATACTCGCTCCGCTCAGCAGCCTCGCATATCTCTGGTGGTAACGCTCACATCGTTCCACATCTTAACTACGCATACTCGCTCCGCTCAGCAGCCTCGCATATCTCTGATGGTAACGCTCACATCGTTCCACATCTTCACTACGCATACTCGCTCCGCTCAGCAGCCTCGCACATCTTTGGTGGTATCGCTCACATCGTTTAACATCTTCGATACTCATCCTCACACCGCCCCGCTTCCTCACACATTTAAATAAATCTCTGGTGAAAACGCAGCCTTAAGAGCAACATATGAACATATTATTATTTGTTAATATAGAAACATACTTACTTCGAACGGCAAATGATCAGAGTAAATATCTCGAAGATTATAATATCTGTGGATGCCCTTTCTCCTGAAAGTAATTGCCAACGTCGTAAGTTACACACACATTTAGACAAAGTTAGCAGCAGTATCGGTCATTCGAAGAAAAAATGGCTCTCTCCGCCTAAACTAGAATTGAAAATTAAATATACGGCTATATTTGTGGTAAAGATAGAATACATCGATAGTAGCAATTCTTTATTATGTACAAGCTTATATATTTGTATTTGTATTTACTTTACAGATTGAGCTTAAATTCAATTATAAACACAAGATACTTCTTCGTTGGCAACAAGTCACCCACTAAATGACGTCGTTATGGCGGTTACGCTTTTTTAGAATGAGTAACTCTAAAACTAGATTTTTTACGTGTGACATGAAAACATACCCTCTTTCGAGCTGCATAATAAAAAGGATTGGTCTGAAAAATTTAACATTGTCAATGCTATGCTATGAATATGATTAAAATGTAATACCCTCGTCGATATATATAGGCCACGGCGTAACAGAGGTGAAAGATGGTGAAAGCATCAGGGTTGAGGGTGTTTAAGTTTTTTGTTTTTTGATCCATATTGTAGCGGTCAGTGTCCACAACTTCGGCGGGGGGTAGAAGCGCTGGTTGGCTGTTGGCTTCTTCAAAATTCAGCACCGTCAAATTCATATGTTGGTATGCTGAAAATGCATTTTTATAAATAATCTAGAAGATGCCCGCAACTTCGTTTGCGGAAGAGAAAAAGCCATAACCCGTCGTGTTTTCTTCAGCGTAGTCGGGTAAAAGTATCCTATAACCATCTGGAGATACCCAGCTGCCCGTGTACCACAAATTGTGGAAATCTGTTTAGCCGATTTGGCGTGATGAAGCCGCAACGACACATACAAACATACATAAAATCCAAAAAACATATTTTTCGTTTCAGTGACCTCCAAATAATTCGTAACAATATTTTTTTTAAATATCTTCAATGTACAGACATTTCATTTTTACAACTTTATAATAATGTAGATAAATATTACGGGACAGTTATAAATAAATCGAACTAGTCCCACGGTAAGCTTATAAGGCTTGTGTAAAGGTGCTTCCACATTTGTATCATTTGCCCGTATCAGATCATCGTCGCGTAGCATGATCGCGTGTCACGATCACGCGTTTGGACGTTGCGCCGATCCGATCACTCGAAATCCATTTGCTACGCGTATCACACACTTGTATCGGAAGAGTGCGGCATTATCGGCGCGCCGACAGTAAGCGTCCAAGCAGCGCGATACGCAGTCATGCTACGGCACGGTGATCGGATACGAGCAAATGATACAAGTGTGGACGCACCTTTATGGGTACCTAGTAGGCAACGATATCTATACCTACTATTATAAAGTTGTAAAAATGAAATGTCTGTACATTAAAGATATTTAAAAAATATATTGTTACGAATTATTTGGAGGTCACTGAAACGAAAAATATGTTTTTTGGATTTTATGTATGTTTGTATGTGTCGTTGCGGCTTCATCACACCAAATCGGCTAAACGGATTTCAACAATTTTTGGTACACCGGTAGCTGGGTATCTCCAGATGGTTATAGGATACTTTTTACCCTGCTACGCCGAAGAAAAAAAGAGAGGTTATGACTTTGTTTCCTCCGCGAACGAAGTTGCGAGCGTCTTCTAGTATTTAATATATACAGGATGATCAATCCAATCGGGTCAGTATGGAGAAGTCAGGAACTATGAGAGAAAGCGAAATCTGTTTTTAAAAAACCATGGCGTCGATTTTAGATTTAATAATAATGGCATAATTTTTTTTAACTCATACATAACCGGGAATCGAACCTGGTCAAAATCTCTGTAAGCAATGTTATAATTTCTCCAAGTTTTTTCGTTGTTATTGTTGATGGTGTGGATCATAAGTCTAAGGAACACATTTTTAATGGAATCTTGTTTAACAAATTGATTTTTCTTTCAATTGCTTAAACAATTAGATAATTTATTTATTTAAGTAAATGCTCAAAATGTAGTGATTTTCCTTGATGCAAATATTAATTCTCACTAGAGTTTAAAAAAAATTGAATGCCATTATTATTATATTTAAAATCGACGCCATGGTTCCTAAGAACAGATTTCGCTATCTCTCATAGTTTCTGACTTCTCCCTACTGACCAATTTGGATTGATCACCCTGTATATAACTTATGTACATAGAAAACATCCAAGACTCAGGAGCAAATATTTATTGCTCATCACACAAATATTTGCCCTTACCGGGATTTGAACCCAGGACCTCAGCTTCGCAGGCAACGTTACTCCGACTGAGCTAAACCGGTCGTCAGAACCGAACCTAACTTTAAATACAAAGATTTAACTACTGACTTGCTTTTGGCACAGATTATATAATACTGTACTAGAAATATATATATATACTACTATACTTTTGGTAACTGTAGTTAGTTACTAGTCACCAGTCTTATTCTAGTAATTATAAATAGAGTTCAATCTTAAATTTCAAGCAAGTGAGTGGATAGATAATAAAAAAAAAACAGGCCACGTGCGAGTTGGACTGGCTGCACTTTATTACCCTGTACCGCTTGAGGTATGTTTGCACCTGAAATCTATAGCATTGCAGGTGCAAACTTAACGCAACCGGGTTGTTCCTATAGGTTTATTGAAAATTAAATAAATAATTTGCTAGTTAGAGACATAATTTTCGTGTAATATTTATGTTTATTAATAGAAATTGTGAAAATTTAAAAATTTTTGATTGGTAAAAACTTCAGAGATAAAGGAGGGGAGGGGGAGGGGTGTTTTTTTTCACATTTTCCTTAATAAAACCAATCATTGTAAAACAAAATAAAAAAAATGTTTGCAACTGTGCAGGTCAAGCCCTTTTTATATGATACCTTTACCCATTTGACCCAGTAGCTAGACTTTTAATTTTTACCCCCCCTATAAGTCGTCGTTTTTTAGAAATAAAAATATACTTTTAAATATTTCCTGTGCCATACATGTGGGCTGACCATGTTTATAAATATTCCAAATTTCAAATAGTTAGCATAAGTAGTGTTTAAGATATGGCGCTTAAATAGTCGGACAGACAGACAGACAGAGTTGCACCATAAGGGTTCCTTTGTACCTTTTTGGTACGGAACCCTAAAAATTCAATACTCCGATTGGATTTGAGCCAGTGCCTTCAGCCTTGCCGGTTCGCTCGTCTTCAAAGTCAGCTTGTCTTCAACATTTATCAATATTTGTTACAAGATCTTTGCATTTCTTTTCCTAATATAATAAATCAATGCTGAAATTGTATTCAAATGAGTTGGAAGGTGAAAAATCATAACACTCTTTTTGCCACAGCATAGGGTCCGACTTTAACAATCGTCAATCACTAGCATTCATATCTGCCACAACATAGCGCAATATCTGATATGACGCTATTTCTAAGGCTGTTAGGACGTGTTAGATATTTTCGCCCGCTTTTGTTATGGGAGATATAGTTATATGCTGGTGACTGTACAGATATATTTAATCTTTACAAATCTACAATTTACGATCAATTTTGACAACAGACATTGATTGCAGTTCTAAGTTATCTCATTGTTTAAAAGTAATCGAAGGCTATAATTAGCCAACTTGGTAAAGATAATAAGCATGTGTTTTCTGCACATACAAATGTGCAAATTATATAACCATATAAGCCTAAAGACTTTGATTACTGGAAAATGGGTGATCTTCATAACAATAGAGATGATGACTAAATTTGAATTGAAATTTAAATCCGTAATGTAGATTGATAAAAAATATTTGAGACGTATTTCTTCTATTTTTTATATAATCAAAAAAAGGTGTTACATTGAGTCAGAACATGACGGCAGCTATGTTAATTATTTATCGCGTGACAAACGCAACCATCATAGGCCCGCTAGGTACAAATTGTACCCAGGAGTGACTTCACGAGCTTCACTCCTAAACTTTCATGCGAGATTTATCCGAGTATTTTTTTATTATTTTGCAAATGCAAAAAATACGTGTCCGATATTTTTTTTATTATCTAACTGACCGACTAATTAGTATTTTTTTTTATATTTACTTAATTTTTTTCATACCCCGTCATCGGCCTATTGACCGCGAGGCACCCTTTTCAACTGAAAAGCAAGTGGTGTACACTTACAAAAGAATGTTAACAAGCAGCCTTCCCGGCTAAATTCTATCCTAAATGTATAAACTTATTCTAAATATAAAACTTAATTAGGTTCAAAAAAAATCTTTTAAACTTAAAGGTGCGTCCACACTTGTATCATTTGCTCGTATCCGATCATCGTGCCGTGGCATGACTGCGTATCGCGCTGCTTGGACGCTTACTGTCGGCGCGCCGATCATGCCGTACTCGTCCGATATAACTGTATGATACGCGTAGCAAAATGGATTTCGAGCGATCCGATCGGCGCAACGTCCAAACGCGTGATCGTGACACGCGATCATGCCACGCGACGATGATCTGATACGGGCAAATGATACAAATGTGGACGCACCTTAAGATTAGAATCTGAGCAGAAGATTGCAGACGTTTAGTGAAATAAACAGGTTTTTTTTTATATAGTACTGAGGTATCATTTTTGTACTTTACCAGCGAAATCATCATTGCCAAGTCTCCGATATGGTTTAACAGTGCTCTCTGGATTGTGGCACGGCAGATTGAAATATGCTTCGTCAGACAACTCTCTGTACAAGGTCTCCTTCAGGTCGTCCAAGTTGGGAGCCTTGTTCCCACTGGAAGGTGGTATACATTTGATAAAAGGCGCTGTAAAACCAATGTAACACATTGTAACTCAACTAGGGCCGATTTCACCAACATTTAATTTACACGAGAGTGCCTACTTATAAAGGTGCGTCCACACTTGTATCATTTGCTCGTACCCGATCACCGTGCCGTGGCATGACTGCGTATCGCGCTGCTTGGACGCTTACTGCCGGCGCGACGATCATGCTGCACTCGTCCGATATAAGTGTGTGATGCGCGTAGACACGGATTTGGAGCGATCGGATCGGCGCAACGTCCAAACGCGTGATCGTGACACGCGATCATGCCACGGAACGAAGATCTGATCGGGCAAATGATACAAATGTGGACGCACCTTTACGTTAACCTCCGTATGATGTTACTATAACGATTTTATCGATGGTTAAATTCAAGTTCGTTTCACCGCGCTAGTTTACGTATAAGTTACTCTCGCATAGTTACTTCGTAACGTTGATCAAATGAATTGAATGAAATCGTAATGCACCCAAGTGAAGTGATATAGACAGTTTGTCCCATGCTTGAGCAATGGTGCTACGTATTTTTTAATTTTCTTCCGGTAATACATCAATGGGGAAAAGTATGAATTGGAATTTACGTGACAGTGACAATGACAATACTAATCGATGTCTAACAGTTTACTCAGCCAAAATTAGCGGTGTAAGTTTTTCTCCAGTTTAGGGATTTTATCCTTATAGAGATACAGAGTGTGGGGGGATGAATTAAATGTTTATAGTAGTCTGAATTAAAAGAAAGTCGAATTTTCGTTTTCTTATCACAAAAACGCAAGATTTTTTTTTATTTGATAATTTGAATCGTGATTTTATAATCTGTATGTCACATGACCGCCATGTTGTTGCCACGAATGGCGGCACCATGCAGAATAGATAGCTAAGAATTGAAGGAAAATCCCTGTATATTCAGTGTGCGTCAAAAACGGTTAAATTGGTGGCGCCACCGTACCACGCGTGTAAATTTATTTTTCTGGCAAGAAAATCCTTTTCAACATGATTCGATATTTGCATCAGAAGAAGAACGAAGGATTCAGTAGCATTTCGATAGCAAATATTTTGAAATAAGTTAAGAATGAATAATTATTTCGGTATTAACGTTTGACGTTTGCTTCTGTTACTATGACGTCACATATTGGCGACTATCGTTTCAGCACTTTCAGCGCGAATAAATATTGTTTAATTTTTAATTCGTATTTTTTGGCATTTAGCGATATTATGGTATTAGACAGACACGCGTTAAACTTTTATCATGCCTCGTTTAAAAAAAACGAAGTAGGTATACTTACAAATATATAGAAATAATGCCGAAAACAATAACTTTGCAGCCGCTCGAGAAAACATTGTCTTAATAATACTCTCAAAGATGTTTAGAAAACATCTCTAAATGCTTAAGTGAAGTGAATAACTAAATTATTGCCAGCCAATAGGTATCAATTAATATTCAAGTAATAAATATTAACTACTTGTTATGTAAAAATATCATAATGAAAAAGTAATGTCGTTATTCGAGTATTTAATGAAATTCTATTAGGTACCACGATGTAATTATTTTTTAACACATTTTGCTCGTAAAGTGGCTCTTATTACACCGTTTTTATGCATAATGCACTCCAGCAACCAGTAGCCTTTTCATTACAGTTTTTTTAAACGTCAGCAAAAAGAGTTTTTAAGTACAAGAAACAGTAACTTTAGTTCTTTTAACAAATTAAAACGTGTTATTTATAAAAAAACAATCTATATTAATAAATTATTTATTTTACTAAAACTCATAACATTTATCCGTATTAAATTAATATAATTATTCAGTTTATTCTATAATTAACGTTTGACTGATTGGCGACTTAGCCTTTGCCTCATCGCTCGTGCGGCCGCAGCGCGCCATTGTGATTTGATGTGTAACATTACAAATATTTTATATTGAATTATGATATTTTTTAAAACATGACAATAAGTGTAAATGATTTCAACAAAAGTAATTGTAAATAACACAGTCCTTGAAACAGAGGATGACGTATTTATTTCTTATAAAAAAATGCAAAACTTATCCATTGTAGTCTCGATATCGGGATCGCTACCTTATAACGAGGCTATTCGAAATCTGTGTGTTATTTTAATATAACATGAAAGTAAATAAAGAGAATTGTATTTAAAACATCTATCTGTATCTATTTATCGGTATCCTTCATCTACAAACGTTTCCTCGAATGCTTTAAATATATCATAGAACTAGCTTCTGCCCGCGACTTCGTCTGCCTTAAATTCGTTTATCGTGGATAAGGATATTTTTCCGGGATAAAAAGTAGTCTATGACCTTCCCCGGGACTCAAACTATCTCCATACCAAATTTCATCCAAATTGGTTCATCGGTTTAAGCGTGAAGAGGTAACAGACAGACAGACAGACACACTTTCGCATTTATAATATTAGTATGGATTTTTATTTCATCGACAACAGCCCTGAAACCATACAATTTTCATGACTTTTTAAAAGACCATTGTTACGTGGAAGCCGTGAAATGAAATGACTAGAAGGCGCCCGCAACTTCGTTCGCGGAGGAGCAAAAAGTCATAATCTTTTTCAAAAATCTAGAATGTGTCTAGAATAGAATTCTAAATGTCAGAGTATATAAAACAATTAATATGCGTGTACCGATTAACTATTACAATATTGTCTTAATTATACTTAAAACTTTTACAATTGTGTTATAACATTGTGATTGTGATTTAGAGTGATGAAGCCACAACAACACATACAAACATTAAATTTTTACAACTTTATAATGGTATAGATATGTTGGCGAAAAGAAGTATTCGATTAAACCTTACCCCGTCTCCGTCACATAATTTTTTTCAGAATATTTTCAATGTAAAAATTTTCCAACTTTATAGCAGGATAGAGAGATAATTAATTTTTTTACAGCTGATTATCATTAATACCAACAGAAGATGGTGAAATTGTACGTTAACAAACAAAACCCCTATTATTTTGCTATTTAATTTATTCGTTGGAAAATGACATTTCGATGCGATCACCATTCTCCCTCGCCAGACCAGCCGTAGTCCAAGTTCGGTGACCAGAGCCTAGAAATAAGAAATCCAATTAAACACAGCATCATTACCGCACTATTCCTGTCGAGGAAACTTCCCACCGGGGAACTCGTCGATTGAAAAAGAAAGCGTATGAGTATCACAGAATATTTATACAAAGGTCAATAACAAAGCAAAAAGGCACTGCCTACTCTTAACGACCATGGCTCTATACAGGCACAGAGAAACTGCCTACCATGAAACCCTGAATGACCATGGCTACCACGTGTTTATGTAGAGGCGAGCGGTCCATATAGGCACAAAGGCACTGCCTACCTTGAACGACCATGGCTCCATACAGGCACAGAGAAACTGCCTACTATGTAGCCCTGAACGACCATGGCTACCACGTTTTGATACAGTGGCGTGCGGTTCATATACGCACAAAGGCACTGCCTACCTTGAACGACCATGGCTCCATACAGGCATAAAGAAACTGTCTACCATAAAGCCTTGACTGACCATGGCTAACACGTGTTGATGCAGTGGCGTGCGGTCCATGTAGGAACAAAGGCACGGCCTACCCTGAACGATCATAGCTCCATACAGGCATAAAGAAACTGCCTACCATGAAGCCAGGCAAACTACCATGGCTCCATACAGGCACAGAAAGAGAGAGAAGAAAAAGAGTACACACTTGGCTGTTGAGTCCGTATTGTGGGCGGCATGTGTCCAAGTTTTTTGTTTTATACTACTAAGGTAGCAAACAAGCGTACGGCCTGCCTGATGTTAAGCAGTCATCGCAGTCTATGAGCGCTTGCAACGCCAGGGGCATTACGTGCGTGTTGCCGACCCTTTAGGAACGTATTCACTCCCCTCTTGAAGAACCCCATACTGTAACCCAGGGAAAACCGCGGCAGGGAGGTCATTCCACATTCGGAGTGTGCGCGGTAGAAAATTCCATTGGTTCGAAGGTGTGTGGATGAATATCCTGGCGATGGCGAGCAGTGCGATGGTAGAAGGTGGCTGTAGGCATCAAGTCGAACAATTCCTCGGAACACAGCCCATTATACAGGCGGTAGAACACACATAAAGAGGCGAATTCTCTCCTTAGACTTAAAGGTTCAATACCGTTTGTGAGCATGGGATCGTCAATAATTCGTACAGGGCGTCTTTGAACCGAGTTAAGAGAGCCAAGCTGATATCCAGGTGTTCCAGCCCAGAGGTGACAGCAGGTACCAGAGGTAGCAGCACCAAATGGGGTCGGACCTGCGATTTGTACAGCAGCAGTCTTTGCCCAGAAGTGAAGTACCGCTTGGCTCTATTTAGGCCAACGAGCTTTTTTCATGCCAGCTTGGCCTTCTCTTTCAAGTGACTTCGGAATCTAACGACGTTTCTGGTAGAACTCATTCATCTGCTGCAATCAGGGATCGGAACCTGTATTTTTTTCATACAAAATATCCGAAGTAACGATTCGTTTTTTTCGTTCAATTACGAGATTTTAGTATATTTTATTAAAATTCTAGGGCTTAAATCAGGTGTTTTGTGATTAATTTCTCTTCTCCTAAATACAGGAGAATCTCAATCACGAATGTAAAAACTCTCCCTGGGGCCGACTGCGGATCCGACCACTGCCTCCTGGTAGCGAATTTAACCTGCGTCTCAAGGTACCTAGAAAAGGACAAATTACAAGACCACGAACCCTGGCGCCCCAGGAACGAGTCGGTTTCCCTAATGAACTTGAGATGGCTTTCTCGAATCGACCAGCACCATGTGAAGCAGGAGTAGATGAGCAATGGGAGCACCTCAAAAGCCAGATATGGGAAACAGTAGACAAAATAAAATCCAAACACAATCCACCACCTAATCCGAAGCAATTATGGCTGAGCAAAGGTACCTTAGACGTCATAGACGCGAGGAAAGCCATAAAATTGCGGGGTATGACAAGCCAAGAAGACCGTGACGAATACTCAATGCTGAGTAAGACGATCCAACAATGCTGTCACCGCGATAAAAACAACTTCGTGGAGCGTATTTACCAAGAGATCCCAGAACACTCGCTAAAAATGCAAACATCGGATCTTTTCAAAAAAGTGAAGGTGCTGTCGAAGCAATCCAAACCAAAGACTTGGTTAATCGAAGATATCGATGGTACACCACTCCAAGATCTAACAGCAATAACGGAGAGATGGCGAAAGTATTGTGAGCAGCTCTATAGGAATGCAGATGAACACACCTCACCAAACGGAAGCGTATCAGTAAGGTGGAACGAGTCGAACTCCGAACCGCCCATACTCAAATCAGAAATTATAGTTGCTATAGCTGCACTTAAGGCCTGAAAAGTACCTGGGCCGGATCAGGTAACGGCGGAAATTCTAAAATCTATGGGGAGACAGGAATGGATGCCTTGCACAAAATATGTACGGATATTTGGCGTACCTGTGAGTGGCCTCGCGACTGGTCCAGGTCTATAATCCTACCACTGCACAATAAGGGTTCCACGGCGAAGTGCGACAACTACAGGACTTTGGCTCTAATATCTCATGCCTGTAAAGTGCTTCTTTACATAATTAATAACAGGATCCGACATTTTCTCGACTGGCAAATTCCCCAGGAACAAGCTAGGTTTGTGAGAGGCAAGGGAACACGTTAGCAAATCTTCAACATCCGCAGCTGATCGAAAAGGCTTATGAATTCAATACACCTATGATACTGTGCTTTATTGACTACAGTAAAGCGTTTCACTGTGTTAATTGGACAACTCTGTGGAAAGTCCTACAAGAACTTGGAATTCCTCAACATCTTGTGTCTCTTATTCAGTCCCTGAACGTACACCACCAAGGAGTAGTAAAGGTTGACCAAACAATGTCTGGGCCTTTCAGGTTTGGTAAGGGTGTGGGACAGGGCTGTATCCTGTCTCCCATTCTTTTCAATGTGTATGGGGAGTACATCATCAGACGGACTCTCGAGGACTGGGACGGAGGGGTCTCGATAGGCGGCACCAAAATCACCAACCTTCGCTATGCAGACGACACAACGCTCCTAGCTACCACTGAAGTCGAAATGTCTACTCTCCTGCGCAGGATGGAGACACTAAGCATGGAACTGGGCCTTAAAATAAACCACGCAAAACTAAGCTTATGGTAGTAGATCGTGCTACTAAACTCTAGATCACCGGTGTTCTTGGCCTTGAAATGGTGAAAGACTTCATTTACTTGGGAGCTAACATGAGCGACTCCGGCTCGTGTGAAAAGGAAATAAGGAGGCGCATAGGGATGTCCAAGGCTGCGATGACTCAGCTTCAGAAAATATGGAAGGACCGCAACATCGCACGCAAAACTTTGGTCAAGCTGGTCTTTTCCATATTCAGTTACAGAGCTGAAACTTGGACACCGAAGAAAGCGGACCGAAATCGTGTCGACGCCTTTGAAATGTGGTGGAGGAGAATGTTACAGATTCCATGGACAGCATTTCGCACAAATGATTCCATTCTTCGCGAACTTCATGTTTAAACACGTCTGTCCACTATGTGCTTGAGAAGAGTAATGGATTTTTTCGGCCATTTTGCCAGGAAAGTTTTTACCCCCTCCCGCTCCCCTCCTAACTTGCTATGACTCCCCCATTGTTGAAGTGAGGATGAGTACACACCGCATCGGCTGTTGAGTCCGTGGTGAGGACGGCATGTGGCCATGTTTCTGGTAGAACTCCTTCGCCTGCTGCAACTTCTTCTTTCTCTTGGCCAGCGCCTCGTTTATCAGCTTGTGGGACAGCTCGATTCTCTTCGCCAAATATGCTGTTAAAAAACAACAACATCGCTTATGAAATGGAATAATGTACGTCATTAATAATAGGCTGCGAAGTATGACGTTTCACGTGAGGCTAGGACTAGAGGTCGTTAATGGAATTACACAGGCATCATGTCATTCTGCCATTATGCATATTTAAAAAAACCAGCCAAGTGCGAGTCGGACTCGCGCATCGAGGGTTCCGTACAAATTTCCACTTACCTTTTCTTTATTACCCGGTGCCGGTTGAGTTAAGTTTACACCTGATATCTATAGCATTGCATACAAATGAGGTGCAAACGTAACGCAAACGGGTTGTTCAATAGGTTTTTTGCAAATTAAAACAAAAAATTGCTAGTTCGAGACATGGCTATAATTTTCGTGTAATATTTATGTTTATTTATACAAATTCTGAAAAATTCTAAATTTTCGTTCGGTAAACTTCGGAGATAAAGGGGGGGGGGGGGGGGGGGGGGGAGACGTTTCGGAAGCTTATCAGTCCACCCGTGACTATATGGAAAGCTGAAAAGCTTCCGAAACGTCGTGGACTCAAACGAGATAATATACGCGATATAATCCGTTAAAATGTTTTATTTAAATGAGTAATAATCGCAGAAACAGAAGAAAATATTTTTCAATACGTTTTTAGGGTTCCGTACCTCAAAAGGAAAAACGGAATCCTTATAGGATCACTTTGTTGTCTGTTCGTCTCGTCTGTCCGAGAGAATATACTAGCAAATGGCCTTTTGGAAATTAGGTATTTTTAAAAACTATTGCTATCGCATCGCCTCAAATCCCCGTATTACAGTGCAAAAGGGACAATTGCAGCTCAAAATTGGCGAAAACAGGGTTTCGTAGTGCCCTATTTCCTCTTTCAAAACTGGACTACTTCATTTTAGTTTTTCTTTCACATATATCATAACGAGGGCTTCGGGTATGCTTCTATGTTTTCTGTTTTTTTTCTTTATATTCATTAAATTTGTTTACTGAACGAGTGCTTATGGCGAGTATTTTTTGCAGTTTTAAAGGGCCTCTTATTCGTAAAATAAACAAGTTATTAAGAAAAATAAAACATAGAGGCATGGCACAGGTAAGTATAGATTGTATTTTTAAAAAGAATTAGCTCTAAGTCAATTATCCAGGGAGGAAACGGGGGATTACGTTTATATGGAGGAACGGCCACTAGTATATCCTCTTAAACGTATGAAAATGTTTCGAAAACTCATTTGGTGGAAATACTGCGCCTAGTGCAGCCTTGTACCTTTATCAATTTTCGGCATAGCCTGTCCTTGTCTGCCTTCATCTCCCGTGGCGTCACCATCACCATCAGTGTCCCCACCAGCTTGGTCTGCCTTTTGAGTGCCGCTAGGCGCTGTACCATTAACAGGTCTGAAATAAAACAGTCTGTTGATATTCTCGATCTAGACAACCGGTTTGGCTCAGCGGGAGTAACGTTGCCTGCGAAGCTGAAGGTCCTGGGTTCAAATCTCGTTAAGGGCAAATATTTGTGTTATGAGTTATGAGCATTAATATTTGTTGCTAAGTCTGGGATGTTGTCTATTTATATAAGTAAATATATCGTCGTCTAGTACACACAACACATGCCTTATTGAGCTTACTATGGGACTAGTTCGATGTATCTAAAAATTCAGTTGACGGTTACTCAGCTTCTTGCCGTCGATATGTACCTACTGCGGGCCTATGATGGTCGCGTTTATCACGCGATAAATGATATGATAAAGCGCCTGTCACTCTCGCACTCACATACGTGTCAGAAGGTGACGGCAGCTATGTCACTTATTTATCGCGTGACAAACGCAACCATCATAGGCCCTGTGAGCAAAGTCTCTAAACGCAGATACCTGATTACAAAAGGAGTCGCGGTAATTATTTTGTAGAAATCCAATCATTGGTAATAATAATCGCTACAATATTTTATGCAACTGTTGTATAATAAGGGTCAAAAAAGGCGAGTGGTGGTCGCAAGTAAAGACGCCACGAGTGTTTTTTGACACAATTATACAACGTTGCATACAATTGTTTTTGTAAGACTAAGGGGCCGTTCACTAATTACGTAAAGACAATAGCGAGTATCGCAGAGAAAGACGCCACGAGCGTTTATTCGTGTATGTTTATTGCGTTTACATGTGTCTATATGCGTTTTTTGTTTTGCTTCATAACTGTTTCTCGCCACCTACTAAACTAAAATTGTTGTTTTTAAACACTCCGCTACCCAAAGGTTGTCTGGAAGAGATTTTTTTAGCGATAAGACCGCCTGTTGTTTACCTCTGCTAATTCGAATGTTACTGTCATGTTCTGTATTTCTATGTATCTGAGGTGTGCAATAAATAGTATTTGTATTTGTTGCAAACAACAGTTTTTCTACGACTATAGGGCCATTCTTTAATTACGTAAGGACAATCGCAAGTATCGTAAAGAAAGACGCCATGAGCGTTTTTTGACCGAATTATACAACGTTGTATATAGTCTTTGGTTTTTAAACTGAGCGAAACGGCCATTGTATTCTTTAAGCTGATTAGCTCAGTTTAAAACAAAAGTCTATGTACAATAGTTTTTCTACAACTAAGCGACCATTCATTAATTACGACAGATTTTTTGAACCCCTCCCCCCAGGGTTCCATACGTAATTAACGAATGACCCCTAAGCACTCTTTAATAAAACACAAAAAGTCTAAATAAAAATATTTGCGCTGAGCTTTTTCTAGCAGCAATTTTTTTGTTACTTCTTGCGCCACGACACAAATTTCTTCACAAATTTTTCACACCTTCAACAGCTTATAACAAGACAACAACTAACAACTTCAAGATGAATAAAATTTTGCGCCACGAAGTAAATTAAAATGCGAACTGTCAATAAAGTTGTGAAAACTGTCAATATCTATGGCTTTCTTATCTTTTAAATTTGCGTATACTTGCCAGTGATGAAAACATGTTATGATTCGAAAAAAATAGGCGATAAAATATGTGTACGTAAATTGTAAAAAAACTTTTTTTTTTAAGTTGCCAGCAATGCATTTACGTACATTTTTATTTTTTAATTTAAAACTGTATGAATTCGGCGGTTTGTTAAGTTGGTAATATCAATTATTTCAAATAACGTTAGTTTAAGACTCACTGAATATAAATTATTAGATTGAAATTTTGTACTCTGTGGCACCAAGGAATACGTTAATAGCGACATTGTAAAACGCTTAGCAGTGCTTTTTCGGGAAATAGACTAGAGTTTTACAAGTCATAATTAATGTATGTCTTTATATTAGAGTTGGTAACCATTTACATGACAGAAAGAAGTACAGGAGTAGAAAAATGTAGAAATAGGTAGGTTAAAATATTTTCACTAAATTACATTGGAATAAATTAAATTAGGTAAATTAGATTAGATTAGATCAGATCAGATTGGATCGGATCGGTTCGGATCGGAATGGAATGGAATAGAATAGAATAGAACAGAATAGAACAGAACAGAATATAATAGAATAGACTAGAATAGAATATAATTGAAGAAAATTTCATTTAATGAAATTAAATACATGCAGAGTTTATTTCTATAGATACTTACATATCAAATCTGTTGCCAGGGTCATAGGGCCGAGCAGCGTATTTCTTCTGCAGTTCATGCAGCATGTTGCAGAGGTGCACCACTGTGCGACTGTCCTCTACTATGGACTTGTGGAAATGTATCATGT
This sequence comes from Hedya salicella, assembly GCA_905404275.2. Classification (NCBI taxonomy): domain Eukaryota; kingdom Metazoa; phylum Arthropoda; class Insecta; order Lepidoptera; family Tortricidae; genus Hedya; species Hedya salicella. The sequence continues at coordinate 4,519,077 of FR990120.1, forward strand.
GGATTCTGCTGATTTTCATCTTGTCCCCTGCACAAGAAAGCGGTGAAAACAGAGAAATAGTATGGTAAAAAAAAACATCTGAAGCAGTTAAGATCCTGGACTCCTCAGTGAGCACTTAGGATTCAGCTACTGTTTAAGACTAGAGTTATTTCTAGGTCCAAAACGTGTTCTCTGATTGTCAGGAGCGGGATCTTACTGAAGCCCTAAAACCACATATGTCCTTCTTTATTTCTCTTCTGGCTTCTGAGTTCCCAGGTAGTAATGGGCCCACGCTTTCAGAGCTGTGAATACAAGTCTCTCACCAGCTCGAGGACTCGCTGAAACCCTAAGGAGGTCCGTCCAAAACATAAACAAGTTCGCGTTTCGATAGGACTAACGCGGGGCTAGTACGGAACCGCTAACAACCGTTTACGTACTCAATTACAATGTTTTATCATTTTACCGAATTCTATTATATTTTCAAGAGCATAGCGCAAAACCTAGAAAAACTGATTATTCGCGGTAGTGTCTTTGATTGTTCCTTCGAAGGAACTGTTTATCGCCTTTGTTCCTTTGTCGCAGTAGCCCCTTTAGTTTTTGCAAAAGAATAAAGGCGAAAAACAGTTCTCGGTTGTTCCTTCAGCTCATATAAAGGAACAAAAGCGAAGGAAGAGTCGCAGTTGCACCGTCTGTCCTTGCAAAGGAACAAAGACGAAGTAATAATCGCACTTCTTCATTCAAATTTTGTGAAGGAACTAGTGCGGTAAAAAAAATCGCAATAGTTCCTTCGAAGGAACAGTTAAAGGAACTACCGCGAATAATACAGCAAAACCACTGAACTAATTAAAGATCGCCTGAACTATGTTCCTATTGATTGAGGAGGTACCAGCTTGGGCAGAGTTATGATGGTATCCGTAATATAAAAGCCTCTCTTTATTTGACTATTCATGGTTTTATACATTTAGGGTTATCGCTGTGCAAGCAATATGCGTTTTGTTGCAGTAAACCAAAGTGTTACTGCAAATCACTAAATGTAGACATTAACTACATACGACACCACGATATTCCATCTAACAAGCAAAATGGAAGTTTTACGTTATCACTCTTCTATCACCCCGCACGAATTGTACAGCTGACAGACAGCCAAGGGGTTCCGTACTAAGGAACACACGGATCTTAACAGCTACTGTCGGATAAAATGGAATATTTTGTTGTAATAGATTGATCGCAGGCAAATGACAATCTTGGAGTCCTCGTAACTATATGGAACTGATAATACCCGGTAATCGTTTTATCGAGCGAGCTAAGGGCATATGCACATCACTTTTTTAAACACACTGTCGTAGGAAAATGCGTCGAAAGCGATTTTAATTCCATAGCTACATCTAGGTACATACTGACAAGCGCACACGTATCGCATTCGTATCGAAGATTTAAGGTTGAAGGTACTAACTAATAAGACGGGGTCTGGCATGGTCGTTGAACTTACATACATAAGATGCTTGTAAATATCAGGGAACCGGTAACCCTCATTTGGCATCATTCATCATTTGGCATAATACATTTTTAGGACTTTTTAAGGCATTATCCTGTTAAATGCATTTGGTTAGGTTTGTTTTATTACAACCCTGAAAAGTTTACGCGTTCAGAAAAAAATGCATTATGCCAAAATGATGATTATGACAAAAAAGTTTATGCCAGATGAGGGTGTCACGCATTTCATACGCGAGTCGTCGTAAAATAGTCGGTGAGTGTCAATCTGTTTTATGTCAATCTATTTTGCAATGTGGTAACCCTGCTTTGTATATGCTTTGACTGTAACGTTTTTTGTATATTGGCGCTCTGGGACAGAAATACGGCGCCATGGCGAAATGTGGACACTGGGCACGTTGGAACGAGCATGAACAGTGGAGACAATAATGGTGTAATAACCAGGTGAGAAGTGAATGTGTCTCCACGTGGTTACCGAAGATGACCCCGGGTAAGTGTTCATGTTACTATGCTCATATAATCGACATTATTAGCTACATGAGTGTGGAACAAGGAGTCAACCGAAGCTGTTGATAGATTCCCCAATAGTTCAATCTTACTATGTACATTGGACAGGGTAGCCCGGGGCTACTCAAGAGTGTGTATCGGAAGCACACAGGCAAGCCATTGTAGTACGGTCGATTATTGAGTTGGAGCACAAGGGCGGGCCTATTAGGGGATGGTAAGGAGGGTCCTGCGGTGGTCGCTAGACCGCCATATCCAGCTGGTGTCAGAGTCAGGAATATATGCGGGCTCTAAGTCCCCTGACAAATACGTTCCCCCTGTATATACGCGTGGAACAAGTAGGACACCAAGGCACACCTATGCAGTGTCTAGACTGGAGGCATAATCGATCGTACGAGACGGTAACTCTGGGTAGACCAGGCCCTCCTATAATGCAATGTAAAGCCAACATAAATGAGACTTAATATCTAGAGATGCATAAGTTATTTAGCACAGGCGAAGGTGAATCCTTCTTCTACACTCATGCATCGTTATATCTATTTATATTCAGTAAGACCTTGTTGCGCTGATAGACCCGTACCAAGCTGAATTCAGGCAAGAGCGTATTACGTATGGTTTGGTGTAGATGGCGCTAAAGAGGGAACCTCGGGGAACGGCTTTTTGCATGGTGATTGTCAGTCATCTTGTTTTAATGGTCCTTGTTGGAGCTTACCAATTAGTGAAGAAGAATATTGATACAACTCCAGCATATTTTGATACCGAACCGTAATCACGTGAGTTATGTAACCAACTTCAAAAGCCATGTGATTTGAGTATATATCACGTAAGTTGAAGTATTTGCGTATACTCTGCCTCCCCTGACGAAATATGTAGGAAAGACTGAAGCATAGGTTAAAGATTATAAACTCGTCAGTTCTTTTACTATCGTCGTCTATCGTTGCGATTAAAGCGTAGTTTTCCTGTAGTTGTTGTTGCTGTCTGGACATGGCGTTTAACGTGTTAAGGTCAAAATGCTCGTATCCTGAAACAGACATTTAATGATAGCCACTAGCGACATCTAGAGGTGCGTCCACACTTGTATCATTTGCTCGTATCCGATCACCGTGACATGGCATGATTGCGTATCGCGCTGCTTGGACGCTCACTGTCAACGCGGCGATCATGCCACGCTTGTCCGATCTAACTGTGTGGTACACGTAGCAACATGGATTTCAAGCGATCGGATCGGCGCAACGTCCAAACGCATGATCGTGACACTCGATCATGCCACGGGACGAAGATCTGATCGGGCAAATGATACACATGTGGATGCACCTTAGCGTGAAGTAGACTTAGTACTTCTAGTCAGAAATAGATGGAGCACCGTGTTGTAGCGCGAGGTAACTTCGTTTGTGACACTACCATGGTATGTGGGCGACGGGGGGAAAGTCAGCGGGGGCGAGTATGAAGAGTGCGCATGGTGGAGCACTATGCCGCGCGCACTCGTCATACCCGCTTGACTTTCCCCCCGACGCCCACTGACCATTGGAGTGCCACGAACGAAGTCGGCGGGCTATACATTACGCGCTATTGAAGTTTTTTTAAGTCAAATGTTTCAACTTTTGTTCAATTCTCATCATATTTTGATTGCCGGGTATAATACTATTAACTCTCTGCTTATAATAGTAATAATAATTCATTTATTCATGAGACAACACAGGTCTACAATAACATTAAGAAGTAAATTTCATTAAATTAAATTAAACTACATTAGTACAATGCATTACTTTGTACATGAATCTGCATGCAGTGACTCATGTATGGGCAATCAAATCTGCCCGCAATCAAGGACAAGATGCTGTTGGGACTGGCACGCACTCTGCAGAGCAAGGACGCGCACCGCCTGCGCAGAGTGGCAAAGAAGCAGGCGGTGCGCGCCTCCGCGAACATGCCTGATGCACTGCAGCGGCGCGGCAGCCGCAACATCACCCTAAACGCATCATTGTACTGGACGCGCAGGGTACTGAGCGACCTGCGAGTGTAGTTGGCCCACATAACCTAAATTGCTCAACAACGAGTATCCTATAACCATCTCCTGTCAGCTACCTACCAGACGAAAAATAGATGAAATCGGTTGCAAATTTCAGATTTAATTTTCCATGTACCGAAAAGTGTCAGCCTACAGTCGCGACACTTAACACATCCGCACGACATTTTTGTAGCGCGACGTTCATGACACGGGAAAAACCGTATGTAGCGAAAATTTGCCACAAACAGAGCGCCAGCCAAGGCGCGCGTTCGTGAATGTGTTAAGCAGAATACTGAAAATTGAGCCTTTTATCCTTACTATTAAACCGCTCGTAGGCTCAGACACGGAATTGTGCGTAGTAGTTAAACTTTATGTTAAAACTTCATTTAGTTTTAATTTGATTGGCATTTTTTTGACATTGCAAGAAAGAAAGAAAATATACTTATTGCACAACTAAATGATAAAAAATATCCAGAAACAAAATAAATATATACTAAATCTAGCAATAACTAAAGCTACTTATCTATACGGTTTTTTGTGATGTGTCGGTGGTTCCGTGCGATAATCCGCGGGTGTGCGCGATAAAAATAGTGAGGGATGATCGCCCTATTATTGTGATGAGCGTATACATGCCAACAAATAGTATGGACAACTTACCAGAGTTTACGGACTGCCTCGGCGGGGTGAGTGCTATTGTTGAGGAATACGGCATAGAATCGGTATTCATATTGGGAGATTTCAACGCCCATCCAAGTGAACTTTTTTATATTGAACTAATTAACCACTGCAATGAACTGGATTGGTGTTGTATCGACATACACAAGTTAGGTACAGATTCCGGGACGTATACATTCATAAGCGATGTGCACCACTGCGAGCGATGGTTGGATCATTGCCTTATAACACAATCTGTAATGTCGTCGGTGCGCAATGTATATGTCAAATACGATGTCACATGGTCCGACCATTTCCCTCTCATGCTAGAATGTGATCTCAATATAATAACACCTAGGTTAATAAACCTACCTAGCGCACCTAGTCAACAAATAGTATGGGGGGAAAGAGGGTCGGAGCAGGTGGCCCGTTATAGCGATGAATGTCAAAAGGGTTTAAAGTCCATTGACTTTCCTGTGGAGTTTAGACTTTGCGCAGATAAGTACTGCAGTGATACTGGCCATAGACAGGTAATTGATCGAATGTATGTCGATATTGTGTCAGTTTTACGCGCGGCCGCTATTACTAGTAGTCTAAGCAGAAAGCGAAAGTCTAAGAACCAAATAGTAGGGTGGAACAGACATGTCAAAGATGCTCATGGGGCAGCCAGACTGAGGTTTCAAGAATGGGTGCTTTATGGTAGACCTACACATGGAAACTTATTTAATGAGATGTGTGAAACAAGGAAGATCTTTAAATCTCGCCTTAAATGGTGCCAAGATCACCAATCGCAAATTAAAATGGATATCATAGCGTCACATCACTCCAAAAAAGATTTCCGGTCTTTCTGGAAGGCTACTGATAATATGAAGTTTCGGTCTGTCTGTCCTGTTAGCGTTGATGGTAAAAGTAACCTGAAAGACATTGCTGACCATTTTAAAGAGCACTTTGTTGTAAAATCTCCTTTGGGGGCATCACGGCAGGAGGTGAACAATGCTGAGGCCAACACGCAACCGGTTGAACCGGGTTTCACTTCTAGGGAGGTAGCCAAGGCTATTAGCTCGATTTCCCGAGGTAAGTCACCGGGGCATGATGGCCTCAGCATTGAGCATCTTCAGTTTGCGGGTCCTCATGTTGCAAGAGTGTTGGCAATGTTCTATACGCTGTGTGTTAGGCATTGCTACTTGCCCGAGGACCTGATGAGGACAATTGTTATACCGGTTGTTAAAAATAAAACTGGAGACTTAGCAGACTCTAGTAATTACAGGCCTATTTCTCTCGCTACCATCATAGCTAAAGTTTTTGACGGTATGCTTAATTCACAGTTAAACAAATATGTGCGGCTAAATCACAATCAGTTTGGGTTTAGACCCGGGTTATCCACAGAGAGCGCAATACTGTGTCTTAAGCATACTGTCAAATACTATATGGATAGGAAGACTCCAGTTTACGCTGGATTCTTAGACCTATCTAAGGCTTTTGACCTGGTCTCTTATGATGTACTCTGGAAGAAGCTGGAAGCCATTCAATTACCTACTGAAACAATACTGATACTCAGGTACTGGTATGGAGGCCAGGTCAATAGCGTTAGATGGGCGGGTACACTGTCGGATCCATACCGGTTGGAATGTGGAGTGAGGCAGGGGGGGTTGACCTCGCCCACGCTCTTTAATCTTTATGTGGATGGACTTCTGGACGCGCTGGGTAAAATGCATGTCGGCTGTCATATTGACTCAGTATGTGTAAATAATATAAGCTATGCGGACGACATGGTTTTACTCAGCGCGTCGGCTTGTGGCCTACGTAAGTTACTTCTCGTATGTGAGAAGTATGCCATCGAACACGGGCTGAAATATAATGTAGCCAAAAGTCAGTTTATGGTGTTTGAACCCGGTAGTAAACGGATAGATGAGGTGCCTTCCATAAAGCTCTCTGGTACTCCACTAGAAAGGGTGCGGAGTTTCAAATACTTAGGTCATATTGTCACGACTGATCTAAAGGACAACATGGATATAGAACGGGAACGGAGGGCTCTGTCAGTGAGGGCTAATATGATTTCCCGTAAGTTCGCGCGGTGTACGATGGAGGTTAAAATAACTCTATTCAGAGCTTTTTGTACCTCACTGTATACGTGCGGCTTATGGAGGTCTTACACGCAACGGGCCTACGGAGCCCTCCGGGTCCAGTATAATAACGCGTTCCGGGTGCTGGTGGGGCTGCCCCGCTTCTGTAGCGCATCAGGGATGTTCGCAGAAGCGCGTATAGACTGCTTTTATACGACTATGCGCAAGCGATGTGCATCCCTGGTGCGCCGGGTGCGGGCCAGCCCCAACCCCATCCTGGGCTCGATAGCGGACAGGCTGGACTGTCCGTACATGAGACACTGTTGTGAAATGCATGTTTCACACAGTGCATATTTTGTATAATATTATATTAATTGCCTACTAACATTAGAAATAAGTTAATGTTACTAACGATTGTGTTTGTTTGTATGAGTCTTGTTACTTGAAATAAATGTTTTCTATTCTATTCTATTCTATTCTATACATAACCCATAAAGAAACTAAGTTTGTGGCAAACGTTTTAGGCGTCATGCCGCCTCTTGAACGACACTCCAGCGCTGTATTTCAGCCGAAACCTGAAAACTATACTAAAAACTAAAACGTTAACTATGAACTCCACATAATCACTTACCCTACCCGTGTTTACATCATACATTTATGTTGCGTAAATCTAGTCAGAACGAAAGTAATCTGCAAAAATACTTAAAAAGAAAAAAAACTGTCTGTTAGGTTACCAGTGCTAAGCCGGATCCACCTATCAGTGCATTACAGTAAATTTCGCCGATTTGATTTGCATATCAAGTATAATGTCCTTACAATATTTTATTGCATTATACGTAGAATTAAAGTTCAATTTGAAGTGTGGTTACTGTTTACTGTCGGCAACATGTCGGTATACATTTGTACACAAATGTAAAATTTATTGCAACCTTGATGGTACAATTAACTGTGTTGATGTTTGTTTTTAAAATGCGGTGCCTACTGTCTATACATCAATTGGAATATGTACCAACAGACTATCTAGACAAATGTGTTTAAGTCACTGCTGTGACTATTATGTGTTCAATATATTAGTGAGTATGGATCATTTAAATTTAAATATAAATAAGATATTTATAGATACAGATCCCGGCAAACTTCTTGAACAATAAGGGTTCCTTTTTTGTCTTTTTGGTACAGAACCCTAAAAATGGGGGATCTGCGCATGTAAATTTGTACGTAAATCAGTTACTGCGCAGTCAAGGTTTTGCTCAAGATGTTTGCCGGCAACAGTAATGGTGGTTGAGTAAGGTATAAGTAATATTAAATTAATGGTAAATAATATTAGCTACGCAGACGACATGGTGCTGCTGGGTCCAACGGTCGGTGCGCTTAACTCTCTATTGAGCATATGTGAAGAGTATGCAGAGTCTCATGGGCTCTGTTATAATGTAAAAAAGAGTGAGATGCTTATATTTAGAGCGGGGCGAAAGAGTCCAGTAACAGTGCCTCCGGTCACTCTATGCGGTGTCGCTCTGAATAGAGTATCTCAATTTAAATACTTGGGACATGTCGTGACGGAGGACCTCCAGGATGACGCGGACATTGAGAGGGAACGCAGGGCACTGGCTGTCAGAACTAATATGTTGATCCGCAGGTTCGCGCGCTGTACAGTGGCGGTCAAACAGACTCTGTTTAGATCCTACTGTCAGTCTTTTTATACATGCAGCCTGTGGATTAATTATACAAAAAAGGCCTACAGTGCCTTGCGTGTCCAGTTCAACAACGGTTTCAGGATGCTATTGGGGCTGCCACGCTTTTGCAGCGCATCTGGAATGTTTGCCAATGCACATATGGATGACTTCTATGCCATAATGCGCAAACGGGCGGCGTCCATGATGGGCCGCGTGCGAGGCAGCACCAATGGCTTCCTGGAGATCATCGGGGAAAGGATCGACAACCCCTTTAACCGTCACTGGGCGTCGCTGCATGTTCCCAGGTATCAATGTTTTAAATAATGTCTCGTGATTGTCTTACCTAAGTAGTTATTAGTTTGTACCTACTAACCTTAGTGTTTTAAGTTCATTATTGTTACTAACCAGATATGGACCAATTTTTAGAAATCTGAAATAAATTGATTATTATTATTATGTATGTCGCACCCGCTCACGGGACAATGGTGTCCCGGACCTTTGGGAGGCGTGCGCGGAGCCGAAGCCAACGCGTAGAGGCCCTTTCGACAATTTAATGAAATGTAAGGTGTACACCGCGCGGGTGCTGTTCCTGCCCGTATCATGGGACACGCACAGAGACAGCACTCGCTAGATGCAAGAACTATTGGAGAGTGATGAGATCTAAATATGCTGGGTTATGGGATTGAAATGATGGACTATATATACTGGGCTATTGCTTGAGACAATCGAACGTCTACCAGGAAAAGTGTCCCATGGCTAAAGGCACTGGTAGACGATGACTTGCCCACCGCTAGATGGGCCCTCGTAAATAGCGACACATATAGTGGCCTGAGGGCAACATCGGTGCGGAGGGCTAAGGGTGGAGAGGTGTCACTGGACTTTCTACCGAAGCCAACTCGCCACTTACGTTCCACATCCACCCTCGAGCCGCAGCTCTAGCGACTCACCTCTGACCGGCCAGTTAAGGCAAGCCAGAGGTGGGGGCCTGATCCAACACCTTCCGTCAGGGTCCCCCAGAAGCACTCAGGTACGTGGGGTCGCTACTCCCCAACAGCTCGCCACAAGCTGCCCTGCGTATTATTATTATTATTATTATTATAAGTGTTACGCAGTGGATAAAATAACAGAAACCGAGTGTATATATTCGCCAACAAACTGCCTTGCAGTTTGGCGAAATTTTTTTATGTAAAAATGCTGTGTATATTTTGTGTTAATAATAAATAAAAAAATGAAAAAAAGAATTTTTAGCTTAACTGAACGGTACTTGGATTCAACATCCCATTGTTCTTTCTTACCTAACGGCCCATTTTTTCCTGTGCCCATCGGCCCCATAGCAGGTCCCATCACGGGTCCCATGCCGGGGTTCACGCTGAAGCCCAAGCCGATCGGGGCGTTATCTTTCTCCTTCATGCTGAAGAAGGCTCCTGGTGATAAGCTTTTATAAGTCAAGTCATCCATATCTTCCGTCTGATCCTTAGGTCCATATGACGGGTCCATCGAAGGGCCGTGCATTTGAGGGTAACCCATTTGTGGATCACGCATTTGCGGGTTACCCATTTGTGGGTAACCTATTTGCGGATCACCCATTTGTGGGTAACCCATTTGCGGGTCACCCTTAGCGTCGGGTAAGAAGAATCGGTTCACTGAAAACAAAGTATTTAATTTGAAATAAAACAATTTCAAGTGAATATATCCCAAAAGCTGTCTGGAAGAAATCGTGTTTTGGTGACAATCCCGACTCTTATTTATGTCTCCTTGAATGTGTTATTATTATTTGTTATTCTCTTCAATGTATGATTTTTGTTATTATGTATACTTTGTTTTGAGAGTTGTTATAAAGAGTTATTGTATTGTCCCTTTATCCCTGTTACCGAAATAATGTATTCGATGTAAGTATAATCCGTTTAAAAGGCTTAATTTATATTATATTGGTATTATTTTATTTCTAAAGTCATTGTTTTCTATCAGGTGGAGTGGACTGCAAGCTTCCTTGTAATTTACTGATTCAAATACATGTTTGGCTCGTGGACTTTCAATTGTTTTTTTAGTGCTCATGTTAAGGAAATATACGAAATGTTTTAAACCCACCAGTTTAAGCAGCGCGTTGTTAGTAACTGTTTAAATACTTGAAATGGATATTAAGTAACTAGTTAAGTAACTAGGGTCTAGATGGACTAGAGGGTGTCCGAAAACGAGAACAGATAAAATGAACCATCCTCTGATGTCGTTCGGTTCAGGCGTTTTACCGAGAGGAAGCCGTAGACACGTACAACCACAAAAAATTAAAAATGTCAACATTTTTCGATTCAATGACCTTCTTATAGTCAGTAGTTCGTATCACTTATTTTAATGGAAATATTTTCAATGCACAGATATTTCATTTTTAGAACTTTATCTAGGTATCTATACTATTATAAAGTTGTAAAAATAAAATGTTTGTATGTGTCGTTGTGGCTTCATCACGCTAAATCGGCTAAACGGATTTCAATTATTTTTGGCACACGGATACTTTTTACCCGACTATGCTAAAGAAACAAAAAGGGGTGAAAAGAAACTTGCGGCCAGCTACATACTACTTACGAATAATTAAAAACAAACAAACCGACCTGATCAGATTGGCCAAACTTTCTGATAGAATTGCTCAAACTGTACTTTTAGTTTTTCATGAAATATACAATTTAAATGTTAAGTCTTTTTCATTTTCTCGCAGTCGAAGTGAAAAGCGGAGTGTTTAACATGTGGCTAAAAGTCATTATGACACTCAGATATAATTTGTCCTCGCTCATTTCGTGAGCTCGTCCAAATAATCACGTCGTGTCATAATGGCTTATTTTAGCCCCTTGTCAAACAATCTACTATTTATTATAATGAAGTAGGTTATAGATTAAATTAAATCGAAATATCTAAATGTATATACTTACATAAGAGGCCAAAAATTGCTTGCCTCATTGTCTCATTTTTCTTTACAATTCTAATGATTTTTGAAATTGCCTAGTTATACGAACAAATCGTGACAATGCTATTGCAATAATGTACCGTAAAATTGAATTCAGCAATAAATTAAGACTTAATTAATATTAAAGTATTATTCATAATTATTCTGATAAGAAGTATTCAAATATTTGTTTTATTATTGAAGTATAGAATCGTAAAAACAACACTACTTAGAGTTAAAACTACTAATTTACTTCAATATTTTCACGCATGCGTTATTTTTATAAATTTTGAGAATAATGCGACTGACAGTGATATTTCCTTTACTCCTATGTAAGTACATGATTTTAGTTTTTTTTGCATATCAGTATCAAGGACCATTAAAACAAGCGGACTGACAATCACCGTACAAAAAGCCGTTACCCGATAATTAAAAGGCCATCTATGTATACGAATAAATATTTACAATCATTAAACTTTACACACATGACACAGTATTTACTTGCAAATGTTTCAATTTATGTATTATTGGCTGTTTTGTTGAATTATAATATCGTTAAATTGTTTTTGTCTCGGTATCTCTTTACGGTAGAGGTACGATCCGATGTATGGCAATTAACAGTCCTCGGATTTAATGGTATTTGATTAGTATAGACCAAATATAATCCAGTGTAAGTATAGGCCTACTCCTGAGCAAATTGTACGCAGTAACGGGTCATTTTAAATTGGCAATTCTTATTAAGACAGACAGACATAAAAAAATAAGATTTTCAGATTTATTTCGAGGGTTGTGCTATTGGAGCTACCTTTATATCAAAATTCAAGTTTCTGTGACAACTGGCTGGAAGTACCCTATAGGTTTTGTATGGGAGCAAATTTATATGGAAACACCTTTTTAATTACTGTATATTTGGATTGCGTTAACTCAAACTGACCATCTTCATACAAAAAAGCCGTTCCCCGATATGTACAACGCCATCTATGTATAAGAATAATTTATTGCAATTATTCAATTTTGCAAGCGTGACAGAGTATTTAAATGATATGATTTAGTTACTATGCTATGTTTCTTTATTCAATTATAACATCTTTAAATGTTTAGTTTTAAAGCACCACATAGTTTTTGCCAGAATATCACATTGCGATCGGAACACGATTCAAAGTATGGCATCTGTCAGTCCTCTTGTTTTAATGGCCCTTGGTTAGCTTTAGAAGCTTATTAGGATCCCGTAGCCAAAATGGCAGAAACGGAATCCTTATAGTTTCGTCATGTCCGTCCGTCCGCCCGTATGTCACAGGCATTTATTTACTCAAAAACTATAAGATGTAAAATAATGAAATTTGGAACATAGGTGCCTTGTGTAAGCCGCTACTTAGTTTGATAGTTGAATAAAAAATATTTTTTTTTAAGGGGGGCACTCCATACATGTAACCGAAAATGAAAAAAATAATTGATGAAGTGAATATTTTCGGAAATATTGGCTCCGAAAGTAGCAAAAATTGTGTTCCCCTCCCCTCTATTTTCTAAAGGGTATGTTCAAAAAAGATCACAAGAATTATTAATATAAAGCTTAATAAATACTTCCAACGAAAATTGTTTTCAACATGACCGAATATACCGTTTTTAAGTTATTGCCAAAAAACTGCGCTCCGCAGCAAAAAGACGTAAGTGCCGGAGAGATACGCTCTTTTGTTAGCGTTTTTTTTTCATATCCAATTTTTTTCATCTGTAGTGCATTTTTTGTATAAACGGCTGCGGAACCCTACATTGAGCATGGTCCGACATGCTCTTGGCCGGTTTTTTTACAGCTTCAAGGGAGTGGAAACATAGGTATTTGATGTTAATTTCAACTTGTACCTCCACGCGTTTCTCAGGAAAAGGGTCTTTTATTTTATTTTATTTTATTATTCAATTTATTTACACGGTATTACAGCGAACCAATTCACCGTGAAACCAGATTACTTATTTAACAACTATACAATTTATTGACAACAATTATAAGTACTTGTCTTGACAGACAGACGGACAACAAAGTGATCCTACAAGGGTTCCGTTTTTTCCTTTTGAAGTATGGAACCCTAAATGTGACATAAGTTCCATATCAGTTCAGTTTACTACTACATGCAAGGGGTATTAGACAAGTTTTAGCTATAATTTGAATTCTAGAATTAAAAAACAAATGTGTGTGACGTGCAACAAATGTGTTTTCAAACCGTCAATGTTGCTGTGTTGTGCTGTGTTTTATTAACTATTCTCTGAAAATTGGACAGCAGGAAAGAAGTAAGCTATTTTGTGTTGTGTATACCCATAATTTCGTTTTAAGAGTACGTTTTAAGTAAAGCTACAAGAATTGGTGTCGCATGATGTCTTATAAAATGAAATGTTTACATGTACATTGAAGATATTAAAAAAAATAAGATGATGGATTATTTGATGCTCACTGATTAAACAAATTGTTTTATTTTTATTTTTTTTATGCTTGTATATATCCCAACTAGCAAAATGGTGTCGTATGAAAGTCGAGAGTACGTTTTCATTTTCACTTAAGGTCGTCGACGATGGTCGAGTAAACGTAGCTATAACGTGCTTACGACGCGATTTGGGCACAAATTACCCGGCTTTAAGTGGTATAATTGTTGTAAAATAGTCATAATAAGAGCCTAATGGTGCTTTAAAAGTCGAGAAAACGTTATATGTGACACAATTACCGCTATAATAGTATTTCAGTTACCATTACTCAACAAAATGGACGGTTTAAAGTAGCTAGAATCCCTTTTACTCGACGTATTAGTGCTGAGAAGGTCAAATACTGGAATTCACTCGAATATTCTATAAGAATAGTCGTTTGAAGGTAACGAAGCGACCTTCTTAGAAGTTTTTATAAACGTGATTTTGAGTGAAGGATTACTGTCAGCTAAGAAGAAAAAATAATATTTGAATATTATATTCACCTAAGTACTGACTTTTCTGTAACTCCTAGAGAAATGGCAGCCATAATGATTTTAGATATTAGGTACTTTGCCTACGTTGTGTTAGTTCAACTAACCCTTTGCCAAATTTTATTTTTCGTGTATCTTACTTATATTTGTTATTCATTTTTAATTAGCACTCGTATATTTCAATAATTAAGAAATTGTTTATTAAGTTAAACTATAAATGGACATACTTTTATCGCTATATCGGTATAACTGCCATTTTACGTCATTTACTCGACACTAAGTTGTATAACAGTAATTTGATTACCTATATTTACTTGTCAGACGACATTTTTAATAAAAATTGGGGTTCCTTATTGTAATATAATGTCTAATGACAACCATCTGGCCATGGTAGTATTTTATAACTGCTTAGGTACATAAACCATAAAGACATCACATTGGAGTATTTATTAAAAAAAATTGATGCATAAAATGTTTTTTTACTACTTGCATCATGTGAAATTGAAAGAAATTAGGGTATCTTATAAATAACTATGACATTAATGAGAATCATAAATCGAAATCCGACACAAAAATAATACCTACGGAACCACTGTCACTAACTGAGCACACTTGACCAATTTCTCAATTCCGATTCAAAGTTTCTACAAAAAGGCACGCTTTGGCGCTATAAAAGAATTTCAGGATCGTTCATACTACTTTTTGTTGTATCATAGGTTTAAAAGGGCGGTAAAATTGCCATAAGTTCTGTAAACAATAGATGAAGGAACTTTCACACAACTGGTTCTATACAGGTAGTTAAATATAATTTTATACGACATTAGGTGCAATAAAAGTAACCAAGATCCTATTGGTAACTTGTATACCACACTAATGCCTCCAGAGGAGCAAAGACGAGTAAAAGTTCTATAAAAATTCCAATAGCAACAAAATGGTAATTGAAAAACCTTTTTAATACTATAACAGAACTGTAAGTGGCGTAAAGGTGTAAATTTCCACATTTAGACGATTAGTCGAGTAAAAGTTCTATGAAAGTTCCAATAGCAACAAAATGGGAAATCAAATACCTTTTTAACACTATCACAGTACTTTAAGCGGCGTGAAGGTATTAATTGACACATTTATACGACTATTGAGAAAAGGCGCTATTAAAAAGTAGAGTAAACGTTTATACGACATAGTTATACCTCTAGAAGATGAAAATACTAATTAGTCGAGAACACACCATTTATACGATGACTTCGTATATTCGAGTCCTTCTTATGACTATTTCTCGATCATTAGTCGTATAATACTTTACTTATACGACCAATTTGATAGTTGGGATATCAAATCAAATAAAATCATTTTATTTCCAAGAATATGAAGTATCTTATTGCGACATATTCGGCCAGTATTGGCGTAGAAATGTTATATTATATTATATTATATATTGCTAACAAAACATGTCATAATGATATTTAATTAAAATTAAAGGTACTTATTGCAAATGTCAATCACTAACACTTAAATATATTTTTATTTATGAACATGACAATTAATATAAAACCGTAAATAAATTGACAATTAACATGGCAATTACTTTAACTAAAGATTTACAGTGATAATCACTTCAATTACTGAATAGGATATATACAGGGTGATCAATCAAAATAGGTCAGTATGGAGAAGTCAGAAACTATGAGCGAAATCTGGTCTTAGGAACCATGGCGTCGATTTTAATTTTTATGATAATGGCTTTTTTAGTTCATACATAACCGGGAATCGAACCTGGTCAAAATCTCTGTATTTTTTTTATAAATTCTCTCAGTTTTTTCGTTTTTATTGTTGATGGTACGCATACATAAGTCACAAGGAACACATTTTTAATGAAATCTTGTGTAAACAATTGAAAGAAAAACAATAAGATAATTATTCTATTTAAGTAAGTGTTCAACTTGTAGACATGTTCCTGGATGCAAAGATTAATTCTCTCTAGAGTTGAGTAAAATAAATAAATTGTTATTTAATTTAAAATCGACGCCATCGTTCCTAAGAACAGATTTCGCTTTCTCTCATAGTTTCTGAGTTCTCCCTACTACCCATTTGGATTGATCATCCTGTATAGTATTTGTCTATAAATATGCGTTTTGTAGTTACATAGTCCCTAAATTGCTTCTGCTTTGCCCAAATGTTAACAGGTAGAGAATGCCTTATGGCATCAAGGCCGCTTTACGATAAGTTTTATTTTGTGCAATAAATTTATAAGATGAAATAAGATGATTAAAGTTGTGTAGGTTTAAAGATTGCGGTCCTATTTTTCAGCCTTCGGGCTTGTTTTCGCGCAACTCCCATATGAAGATCAGCGCGCCGTGGAGTTACTTCTGGCAAATACCATTGATATGATACAGCATTCCAGCCTCGAGGTGTGGAAGGCTGACATCATGCGGCAGAGCTACCGCGGCAGCGCGCCCTACGAGATCGGGTTTCTCGTGAGGACCTCAGAGGTGCCAGGAGGATCATTCCTTCCCTTTCTTCCCATCCTTTAATACTAGCACGGAGACACTAATACATTAACACTAACACAAGGACACCGATACACACTTATAAAAACACTGACACTGAGACAATTACACTAGCTCTGATAAGTTAAATTTGACACACTGATATTAACACTTATACACTGGCACGACCCTCGTTTTAAAAACAAAACCTTAGTTAAAGGATTTTAATTATAATAAAACTTAATTGTAACGAATACCTATATATTTTGTATGAATTACTAACTTTTGATACACAAAGGATGAAATAGTTATTTTGTTTTCATTAAGCATTCAAGTATGTACATTTTTTAAAAGCGCCTCTGACATACTGACACTTATTCACCGGGACTGATACACTGGCAGACTGGCACTGAGACACTGAGACTATTACATTAGCATATGTTGACATTGAGACACTGACGCTGACACTGACACACTGACACTGATACAACTACACTGTTACACTGTCACTGACATACGGAGACTATTACACGAAAGGCTCGTCTATTA
This sequence comes from Hedya salicella, assembly GCA_905404275.2. Classification (NCBI taxonomy): domain Eukaryota; kingdom Metazoa; phylum Arthropoda; class Insecta; order Lepidoptera; family Tortricidae; genus Hedya; species Hedya salicella. Next base: position 4,536,355 of record FR990120.1, read on the forward strand.
ATAACGTGATGTTTTCTTGCAACTTTTTAATGATTGACCCTGAAATTCGAGTTGTACTATGCTAATTCAATATAACAGTTCCAATCAGCTGGTAGAAATCTACGTAGGATAATCACACCTTTCTGTCCACCGCTGCGTCGAACTGTACTCGGCTCTAATTTTATTCGACAGTACCACGTCTCTGTAAGCTAGTCAATGCTTGTAGTAGGTCAGTGGACATACACACTGTCTGTCGACTGGTGACCGAAGAGCTGGTAGCTACCTTGCACAACGTATTAGTATTTCTATGCAGCGTGGAAATGCTGCCAGCATCTTCGGCACCATGCCGCGGGGGCACAACTTTTTAGATTTATTTTAGTTTTAATTTAATTTAATTTACTAGTAATTTATTCCGCTTATTAATGTATAACATTATTTAGTATTAGTTCTTATGTATTATTTCTCGTTTATTTCACTGACTCATTACCTAAATTTCGCAAGACGATAGATAACGCTCTTTGCAACAAAAACAGTGCATGTCTTATAATATAACGTTTTGAATGTTCTGATGTAATAACTGTTAAAGAACCTTAAATAAAAAAATAAATTATTATTTTTACGAGCGTTAGGATATAGGAAACTCTGATATGATGACATCGACACACTGACACTGATACACAGACACCGGCACACTGATAATGACTCACTGACACTGGCACCCTGACACTGATACCGGCACACTGATACTGACTCACTGACACTGACTCACTGACACTGAGACTATTACGCTAAGGGCTCTTCCATTAATCACGTGATGTTTTTAGCAACTTTTCAACAACTGTTAGCAAACCTTAAATAAATAAATGAAACCTTTTTTCAGGAGCGTTATAGGAAGATGGTAGACTTATACAACACGAGTGTAACTATGGACTCCTTGCTGAGGAATCGTGACCACATCTTGTATTTGCAGAAGATTGAGAAACTTCACTGGGATATTACCCATCTCGCCAACATGCTTCATGAAGTTGAGAGGAAATACCATATCGATCGTAAGTAAACACCGGCTAAGTGCGAGCGAGACTGACTCGCGCACCGAGGTTCCTTATAAAATTTCAGTTAACCTAATTGGCCGATTAAATTAAGTTTACAGCTGTTGTCTATAGCGTTGGATACAAATAAGGTGCAAACTTAACGCAACCGGGTTGTTTATTTATTTATTTATTTAAACTTTATTGCACAAAAAAAAAGTAAGTACAAATGGCGAACTTAATGCCAAAAGGCATTCTCTACCAGTCAACCATAGGGCCAAACAGAGAAGCATGAAAATGGTGCAGTGGGGAAAAACATTCAGTACTGAGAGCGTTAGGACACACAAGCAAATAATGCATATATAATTGGTTGTTCAGAAATGATTTGTTAAAAATCATCGTCTACCAGTGTCTCTAGCCATGAGACAGTTTTTCCTAGTGGACGTTCGGCTATCCCAAGCAGTCCAGTATTTAGTCCATCATTTCACTCCCATAACCCAGTGTGTTTAGATCCCACCAATCTCCAATACGTCTTGCATCTAGCAGGTGCTATCCCTGCGCTCCTCCTTAGACAGGAGCAGCATCCGCGCGGTGTACCCCTTGCATTTTATTAAATTGTGGTAAGGGACTCTACGCGTTGGCTTCAGATCTGCACGCCTCCCAAAGGTCCGGCACACCCTTGGGGTGCTAATCTATATCTATCTATACTATTATAAAGTCGTAAAAATGAAATGTGTGTACATTAAAGATATTATCAAAAAATGTATTGTTACCGACTAATTTGACGACCGGTTTGGCTCAGTGGGAGTAACGTTGCCTGCGAAGCTGAGGTCCTGGGTTCAAATCCCGGTAAGGGCAAATATTTGTGTGATGAGCATAAATATTTGTTCCTGAGTCTTGGATGTTTTCTATGTATATAAGTAATATATTTATTAAATATATCGTCGTCTAGTACCCATAACACAAGCCTTATTGAGCTTACTATGGGACTAGTTCGATTTGTGTAAAATTGCCCCGTAATATTTATTTATTACTTGGAGGTCACTAAAACGAAAAATAGTTTTTTTGGATTTTATGTATGTTTGTATGTGTCGCTGTGGCTTCATCACGCAAAATCGGCTAAACGGATTTCAACTATTTTTGGTACACGGGTAGCTGGGTATCTCCAGATGATTATACGATACTTTTTACCCCACTATGCTTTTTCTCCTCTGCGAACGAAGGCGTCTCCTAGTATGATAATTCTTGTTGATATGATCCTGCACCAACTGAATGTTTCTGTTGGCCCGATGGATGATTGGTAGACAATGTATTTAGGCATTACGTCCATCTTTGTCTGTTGTGCAATAAAAATTAAATAAAATAAATCCTTACTATATTATACACGTGAAAGTATGTATGTACATTCCACTTAATCTCAAAAACTACTGGAGGAATTTTTATGAAACTTTCCAGTTACGTACCTAATATATCAGAATGGGACATAGGCTATGGAACTTGAAATCTTGGTAATATGCTTCATATTTAAATTACAAAAATATCGAGTTTTGCGGACAGAGATAAGCTATACTTTCTATCCCGGAAAAATACCTTTTATCCGCGATAAACGAATCTAAGGCGGACGAAGTCGCGGCCGGCCGCTAGTAATAAATAATGTTATTTTTTTATAAACCTATTTCTATTACAGCGGAAGTCCTCGATGACCGAGACTTCACTCCTTTGGGATACACGACGGCATCGACTACAACGACCACGACTACGACTACGACGGAAATGACCACGATTGCGGAGGAAGAGGAGGAGGAGGGTGACGATGACAAGGAGGAGGAGGATGATGACAATACGGCCGATGAGAAGTCAGCCGATGAAGATAATGACGGCGATGAAGACAACGCAAAACTTTTGCGGAGCCGTCGGCTCGGACGCGGCCGCCGATCAACGTAGTCGTTTGTGTCATTTAAATCCTTCAGAAATTAAAATAATTGTATCTTTGTTTTTTTTTATTTAATTTCAATGGGGAATGGATGAAAATTTTCAAAAGTCTCGAAGTTTTGTTTATAGGTTGGAATAAGCCTCTTTATTGTCAGAAAAAAATTACAGATTATTCTGTGGCTTAGAAAAAAATAAAAAACGTGATAAGGTGTTGGTGGGCCTATATACCTGCCTTATACGGTACGGCAAATGCAGCATTGATATTTTCGATTCAAATGGCTGTAAATGTACTGTTGATTCTTGCCGTACCGTATAAGGCGGGCATATAGGTTCAACTTCTAATGCGGCCCAGGGCGCCATCTTTTTAAAATACGCTCCGGTGATTTCAAGTCTGTTAACCGAATGGAAGAGAGTGCTAGAGCGACGAATGGATTGGTTATTAATAACTTAATAAGATACTAGTTATAACATTCAAATAGTTCTTTAGTCTTATGTATGAATCAATGTAACGCCATGGTGTATACTGTCATGTTACATATCTTTTATGACTCAATAAATGAAATGAAATCAATATCTGCCAAACCTAGCGGGCGAAAATATCTGACACGTTCTATTAACTGTTAATATCACAATGACCGTGTAAATTTTCTGGTGTACAAATTACAAATTAGCCATTGTTCTATCTATCATCATTTTTAAGGGTTCCGTAGCCAAAATGGCAAAAACGAACCCTTATAATTTCGTCAAGTCCGTTGCATATACATATATTATTCATGTATTTAGTTATTTAGTCACGGGGTGGCAGAATAACAGCGTTGGTGACCAATTGTCCTTGTGGGCTCTTGGCATTGACATAGCTGAGCCACCCTTTCATTGTTTTGCATGTTTCTGTACCTCACCATATATAAGTCAAAACCCAATTATGTAATATTTTCTTCTGTTTCCGCGATTATTACTCATTGAAATAAAACAATTTAACGGATTATATCGCGTATATTATCTCGCGTAGATAATATACGCGATATAATCCGTTAAATTGTTTTATTTCAATGACCCAATTATATACCTATGCAAAAAGTGAATAAATGTCTTTTATTATTTATTATTATTATTATTATGTTCTTTTTTCTTCTGAAAAAATGTTAAATAGAAATTTATTGATTCAGATACGTGCGAGTGTATGTTATTTTCTCAAATATGTTTGATGTGTAATTCCAATATAACACTGCGTGACGAGATAGTTGGATCTCAATGTTAATTTATAAGACCATAAATGTAGGTACCACTTGAGAATTGATCTTGTGAACAACACCATTGTTCTCTGTGGTTATTCAGGATGGTTATGTTGTTATGGATACTAGTGCCTACTTTAGGCAAGCTGGTGGGATTTGCGTTCTACCAAAGACCATTAAAACAAGAAGACTCTCAATCACCATACAAAACCCCTTTCCCGGCATTTACATCGCCATTTATGTATAAGAATTATAGTATTTACGATTATTTAAATTTTCAAGAGTGACACATTATTTAAATGTTACGGATTTATTATGAAATGTTTGCAAACTAATTGTTACTGTACTGTGTTTTAATAGCTTGAGAAAATAAGAAAACTTATGACTTATGAGCGCAGGGACAACCAACCCGTGACACAACCTTACCCAGTCTGCCTATATCATATTTTAGCGATAAGGCCAGTAATAGACAATTTACCCTACTGCTTTTCTGCAGGTGGCTGCATCAGCTTGGAATTGGATGAAGACGTTGAAAAGATTATAACAGACCTTAGCTGGGGCACAAAAATCAAGTTTTTGGACTTTATCTTTGACATGCAAAGGAAACCAAGAGCTGGGTGCGTATTTAACAGACCGTAAACATCATCCGTAGAACCAATTACCATTAAACCAAGAGGACTGTCAATCGCCATATTTCGGATCGTACGCCGACTGCAAACGAATGTACAGGCAAAAACAAGATGGCGCTTTAAAAGTTATAATTTAACGATGTTACAAATGAACTAAGAAATATAGCTCAGTAACAATGAGTTTGTAAACAGCACGGACCATTAAAACAAGAGGACTGACAGTTGCCATACTTTGGATCGTGTTCCGATCCCAAGGAGATATTCTGGCAAAAGCTAGATGGCGCTTTAAAACTAAACATCGTAACATTTAAATCCTCTGTCACTCGTGCAAATTTAAATAATTGAAGATAATAATTCTTATACATAGGCGACCACGATAAAGATTGCGAAATTTACTGACTTATAATTTTAACTAAAAAGTATGAAATAAAATATAATAATTAAAAAAACAAACAGTCCAATGTTGGGATTATTTGCGTCGATCTAGATTTCTTATGGGTCCCTACTGTTTAAAAGCGCTGTTCCACATTAGAATTTACTATTTGTTTTATGTGAGTATCGATCATGAATCGTGAAACATTATACTGGACTTGTTTTTCTGTTTTTAGTTTTTTTACTCAGTCGGGTTTTTGTTTTTTTAATTATTATTTTTTATCTATGTTCACCAGAGAAATCGGTGAACATAGGTATATGTGTAAATACATAAGTCTTATCCAGGGGCGTATTTTAAAATTTGGCGCCCTGGGCCAATAAGTTTCGCCGCCCCAGAAGTTACGGAAAAAACCGGCTAAGTGCGAGTTCGACTCGCGCACCGAGGGTTATTACGCCGCCCGTGGCTGTTTGCCGCCCCGGGCCATGGCCCCCTTGGCCCTAGGGTAAATACGCCCCTGGTCTTATCTATTGAGTTCCTATTTTCAACATTATTTTTTCTTGGCTGTTAAAAAGTGCGTTTAAGTGTAAAGGTGTAAAGTCATTACACATTTTTTCTTTCATTGAACCCTAAAGAACCAAAAAGTAACAATTAATTTTGTTTTGGACAAAAAAAAACTAATCTTTCGTCGCAATATCTAAAAAGATTTTTTTTTCTTTTTTCACACGTTTAAGCTCAATTCAATCTACGTTTGTGCAATACAGTAATTATGAAAAACAAGCGTGCGTTATTTTCAGTTCAATATTAACTTCCCTACGCTCGAGAAGGATCCGATCGTTGCCCAGCAGACGTGACTTGAACACGTCCATGCCGTCTAGCGACGACGAAGTGATGAAGGTGAAGCTGTTCCGGCTGATGCACGAGACGGTCAAGGACAGCGACCTCAAGGTCCAACGGGCGGAGTTGGTCAAGGCTGAGTACGAGAACGAAACGGGGTTCGATATTGGGTAACTATCTTTATAGACTGCACTATAATAAGTTAAGTTTAGCGTGCCGAATTGCCCTGGGACTGGTGACCCCAGAATAAGTCTACACCCTTACCTGGTATGCTGTGCTCTGCTGGGTTCGAATATTTTACCCCTAGCAGCTCTTGGGAACGAAATGAGTTTCAATAATTTCAAAAACCATAATGGCGGCGATGAGGTTCGCAACCCATCACGTCTCGGTCCCAGCGAGAGCGAAGAGTGTGCTATGGAGAGCCGCTTTGCTACGTTAAATGTAAGGGGAGAAATGAATGATAAAATAGATAAAGTATGTCATATGATGGATGCGAGAAATAGAGAGATTAATGAATGTTGATGAAGCGGCAGTTGCATGCCAGGACCGTAACAAGTGGTAGGAGGTAGTCTCTGCCTACACCGTAATGGGAAAAAGGCGTGATTTTATGTACGTATGCATGTAATAAGTCTATTGGTGATCCAATCTTTCTGGCTCTGCGGGAAGTACAGCTCCTCAAACCTAACGTATGAAAGTGCAGACACGGAGGCTGAGGCTGGTCGCCAAAGCCCACTTTCAGTTCGCTGTTAACTCCTTAACTCACCGCGTAAGTTCGCGAGACAGCAGACTGGCATAGCAAGTGACATGCTTAATCTCTTATCGGAGGCCAGGACTTTGGGTTGCTGAACATCAGAGTAAGTTAGATCCTCAACACATGAACGTACTGCGACCGCTCTCCACACGTCCTTGCCATCTAGCGCCGATAAGGCGATCAAGGTGAAGCTGTTCCGGTTGATGCACGAGAGGATCAAGGACAGCGACTTTAAGGTCCAACGGGCGGAGTTGGTCAAAGCCGACTATGAGAACGCTACAGAGTTCGATATTGGGAAACTGTGTTTATATTCTTCTTTATAGACTACACTATAATAAGTTAACGTCTCGTTTGGCTCATTGGGATGCAGAACGGCCTACGAAGCTGACGGTCCCGGGTTAGAATCCCGGCTAGGGCAAGTGTTAGTACGATGAGCACGAATGTTTGTTGCTGGGTCTTGGATGTTTGCTATGTATTTGAGTATTATTTGTGTATATATTATGTAGATCGTCGCCTAGTACCCATAGTAACCACAAGCTTTGCTTAGTTTGGGACTAGGTCGATTTGTGTAAGATTGTCCCTAATATTTATTATTATTTAGTGAAGTGTATCGTGGAACCGATTATTCCGGCGCTGCGGGAAGTACAGCCCCTCTGCTGTAACGTCTGAAAGTGCAGACACAGAGGCTGACGTTCATCAGAAAGAAAGAGGGTTAAGATTTTGTCTCCTCCACTGACGAAGTTGCGTACACCTCTTAGTTTAATTATAAATTTCTTACACTTAACCAAGAATTCTGCAGAAAATGCTATCAATTCACAATTATTTATAACTTAACAGATACGTCGTCGGTGATGTGACTGACAAGTTGAACGTGATGCAGGACATATCTAAGACCGTGAAGCGGCTGTATGACGTGTGGATTCCTGTGGAGCACGTGACCGCGTATGAACAGATCGCGAACCTTGCTATAGAGGTGACGCACCTTGTGGACATGGTTCGCGTGATGACGGCCACTCCTAGCGCCAGCAAAGAGTAGCCCGAATGGAGTTTTAGTAAATTAGTAAAGCCCATCAACATTACAAATTAAATTGAGTACTTTACTCGCGAACTTATGCGTGTTTATCAAAATTTATATCTGAATCTAAAACGAAAGTTCTCCATGACGACCATTTATAAAATGTCACTCCGGCAAACCTTAGTTCAAATGCTGTTCCGGTGTATTAGAAATAGGCCTAAAAATTATCAATTAAATGAATTTTTATATTTTAATCGTGGCTGTATGAAATTTGTGTTTTATTTCTCTATCAACATTTAGATCCCTTTCTATAAAAGTTGTATAAGACAGGCAATTTAGGAGCCCCAGCAAGCTCGGTTCTCCATACAAACGTAGTTACGCTCTCATTTAAAAACGACTAGCTAGTTTGCTCTGAAACTTTGTACTTAGAATAAGTTAAGGTATATGCAGGCCTGTGATTAGTTTATATAGCTTCAGTTCAGATACCATAGTAAAAAAAATACAGTGAATTTAAGTTATTCATAAAAAACTTTGTTTCCCGTATTTCGTTTGTTTTATAAACTGGAGCCATGTAAACTAATTATAGGCCTAGATATACCTCATGTCATTGTTTATGCAAAGTTTCGTTACAATCCAACACGTAGTTTTAAAATGAGAACGAAACGCCGTTTGTATCGGAAGGTGAAATTCGGCCGAGCTTACGGGGTCTCTTAAGCACATGGTCAGTTTAAGGTTTCTCACCCAATCTTACAAGATGTTGATTCAAACTTGAAAGAGAGACGGTGGGAGAGAAAACGAGAGTATAAGAGAAATAAGTAAAGAGGGCACTCCCTCTTTATTTGTGTGGGAGAGATATGGCATTGTTATCTAACTTAGTACGTATGATTAAATGATGTAAATAAAAAAAATCTTACTTATAAGAAATGACCTCTAGGACATATTTACACGCCAAAGCGGCAGTACTCGTGAAGCATGTGAACTTGAACGAGCAGATCGCGAACCTGACCATAGAATTGACGCACCTGGTGGACATGTTCCGAGTAATGAAGACTACTCAGAGCGCTGGCAACAGTAGTCTGAATGTCATTCGGGTGTATTAGTAAAGGCCGCCCCATAAACCGTCTAATTTTAATCTGTCGGTTTTTAACCTAACATTACTTAGAAACCTTTATAGAAATGTTGTCTATGCGGCCAGTTCAGTTTTACATCCATCATTTAACCTAGAGATTCAAATTAGAGTGAAAAGAGAGAGGAAGATCATATCTATTAAGGTCCATTAAACGCAGAAGAAATATCGTTACTATTAATGCCCTTTATATACATGGAAGGATTTATTTGCATACCGACGCGAAAGCACGTGATTATACTGTTTAGTTGCGTTCTGTTGTATTTGCATGCGTATTTTTTTGTGGAAACTAACAAATCTAACCAACACTATTTCGCGGAAGAGCAAAAGAACTCTAATCCAATGTTTGACAATATGTATCTACTTTTTTAACCATGCAATATGTTAATTTCAACGTAGAGAAAGATAGCAAATCTAGTACGTAAATAATAAAAACTGGGTTACTCCGAAGTTCGTATCGTGCCTTCCCTCTCGCTCTCGCGTTAAAATGTTTTCGTGTGAAAAACAGGGCGCAATACGAACTTAAAACTTTTAGCAGTTCTTAAAAGCATGGATACGGAATTTCAGAAGCAGATCGATTACACTAATTGCCTTCTCTCCGCAAACGAAGTTGTAAATGCTAAGATATATAAATGTTTTTTTTATACCACTAAGGTGGCAAACAAGCGTACGGCCTGCCTATGAACGCTTAAGCAGGATGCAGGATTATGCAGTCACCGCAAAGGCCAGTGTCATAACGTGCGTGATGCCGACCAATTTAAGTCTCCGACTGAATTAGAAGCTGTGCCTTGTTGAAGGGGCGCACGCTCTGTGTACCAATTAAGCTACAGTTGCCCTTCCAATTTTGTCACTATTTGTTACATATCTGGCATTTGGTGTTTAAACGGCTTTCTGTATCCAATTATACCTATTCAACGATTAATGTGTTATTACATGAAATTTTGAAATTATTAATTGCCGTAAAATTATAAATTTAACGAAGTTCAACTGTGTACCTATTAATTGTTAGTACACAATTTATCTTTGGAAATTTCACTGTAACTATAATATCTAAATTGTATACTATAAAACCGTCCTTGCGCATAACTGGAATAAGTGAAAAACATGGTTTAACTTTGATAATAATAATTAAATTCAAGTAAATAAGAATCAGAGTTGTGAACGTTATTGAGACATCGAAAAGGAAGGTTATCAATTTTATCTGATTTCTTTTTTGGGTTAAATAACCCCTGTCAGTAACAAGGGTACTCTCATTTTATTAATCAGAGTTAATTTTGAAACTTTCGCCACCATTAACCTTTTCGACGCTTTTGACAAATAAAAGAGGTATCACTCGAGTAATAATTACAATGTAATGTAATATTTTCTTCTGTTTCCGCGATTATTACTCATTGAAATAAAACAATTTAACGGATTATATCGCGTATATTATCTCATTTTAGTTCCCGACGTTTCGGAAGCTTTCCAGCTTTTCATGGTCACGGCAGTCCTCCCGTGACCATGGAAAGCTGGAAAGCTTCCGAAACGTCGGGAACTAAAATGAGATAATATACGCGATATAATCCGTTAAATTGTTTTATTTCTACAATGTAATGTGTTATTTTTATTAGTGAAACAAAAAAACATCATTCAGTTTCACGCTAACATGACCCATATGTCAAAGGGCGTGGGTCTGTATCGGTCTAAATGCCTTGACGCATTGGCGTTGAACCTGTGGTATGGATATATGCGTCGTTGGCATCATAATGAGCGGGACAGTAATTAAAATTTGGTTACGTATAAAAAAAATTGACTCTCAAAACGGAGTACGATACTTTCTTTATTCTAAAGTTCTAGCATATTTGGTCGACGTCAGCATGTTCAAACCACGGTGTCCGGGTAGTGGATTCGGCAAGCAGCCAGCTGGCCTGCGCGTGCGCGTGCGGCGTTATCGCTGGAGCACGCGCATTCATAGCGATCAATTCATCATTGCTTAGGTCATTGAGACCCCAGACAAATCTGGCTTAGTTTTGAAGATATTATCAATTTTTGTTAAACATTTTTTGTGATTACTAAAGTACCTACATTCTTTTGATAGCGCGTTGCCACATATCTAGCCAAGTTTCGCGTCGCTATTGACAGAAATCAAAGTAACTCACTAAAATCATCCTTTTTTGGAAAATTAATTGTTACCATTTTATTAAAAGGGATAATTTTCAGAGACAAGCGAAAGTAATTGAATTTTTATGTACTAAAAAATTGACTAATCTATATTTAAATTTTTTTTACCACTTTAGTGCGTAGTTAAAAATTTCCCATTCGTCGCGGGCACCGTGTATATATAAGATAGTAACAAATTAGGTACCAATACTTTAAGAGATGTTACATCACCTTTTAATATATTTTTTTGTTTTAATTTACTTTAAAAAAATATAATTAACAGGGTGTGTTTACGTAGTAAATTTACATACAAAAAGTAACTTGAACTTTTAAAATATATATACTTAACTTTACTCCTATCTTAGCGATGGGTACTAGCTCTAAAAGTATTGGTAGGTACCTTATCTGTAAGCAACTGATATACATATGTCAACATGAAATATTTTTTATTACAACAGTGGTTTGACAAATTTTGGCGGAGGACCAAAAAAGTGCGAGTCGGACTCGCTCACCGAGGATTCTGTACAAACTTTTTCTTAACCTAACCTAACTGGCCGGTTAAGTTAAGTTTAATTTTATTTAATTTCAAGAATCATAGGTTAAATTGTAACATGTTAATTAAGCCTAATTTTCATTACCTCGTTAAGTTTACACCTGCGGGCCTATGATGGTCGCGTTTATCACGCGATAAATGACATGATAACGCGCCTGTCACTCTCGCACTCACATACGTGTCAGAGGGTGACGGCAGCTATGTCACTTATTTATCGCGTGACAAATGCAACCATCATAGGGCCGCTGGTATCTATAGCGTTGCATACAAATAAGGTGCAAACTTAACGCAACCGGATTGTTTAAAACTTTGTTTTTAGTAATATTTTCTTCTGTTTCCGCGATTATTACTCATTGAAATAAAACAATTTAACGGATTATATCGCGTATATTATCTCATTTTAGGAGGGCCATGACCATGTCCTCCCGTGACCATGGAAAGCTGGAAAGCTTCCGAAACGTCGGGAACTAAAATGAGATAATATACGCGATATAATCCGTTAAATTGTTTTATTTCAATTTGTTTTTAGTATTTTTTGTTATAGCGACAACAGAAATACATCACATCCTTGAAAATCTAGCTATCACGGTTGATGAGATATAGCCTGGTGATAGACGGACTGACAGACGGACGGACAGCGGAGTCTTAATAATAGGGTCCCATTTTAGTCTTTGGGTACCTACGGAACTCTAATAAAAACGAAGTTCATTTTGAAATAGATTTTACATTTCAGGGAAATTGGATACAAAATGTATTTACTGGGCTTAGTGATACCTTTACGTAAGTAATAGTTCCAGAATGATATTATTATTTTTTTATTTAAATACAGGCCTTTAAAGTTTCAATGTATGTTCGTGTTAAATCTCTTAAGTTAAATTTGACCCACTTCCCGGTTTCCAATTACGCTACAATTTGGCATATTTATTCAAATTCAAATTTATTTTTCATCAGATAACATTGATCCATTTTGTTAGTAACATACATAGATTTAGTGATAAGTGTTAGTAAATAATAGACTAACAAGTATGTCAATTACAGTCAAAAGTAAAAAAATTAATTCGACTTTATGACATTAATTAAACTAAAAATGTTTGGGTATTCAAATAGGCCAGCAATCATGCTGAGTGTGCTGTTGTTGCTGCCCCGCAGTCTGCATAAAAGAGATGCTGCTTTCTTTCGCCGGATTGCGTGAAAGCCGTCCGAGCGGGCTTCCGTACACATCTTTGACGCGCTGCAGAAGCGTGGCAACTCCAAGAGCACACTAAATCCGTCATTGTACTGGATCCGCAGAGCATTGTACAGTAGTACCACGAATATAAGTAACATCGGCAATCTTCAGCCACGCCGACGAGTGCTAACAAGTACCGAATGAAACCGAACGTGTGACCATTTCAATAAAGACCTTGTTGCACTATACGTACGGTACATATGCAATGACAGGTGAACTTGTGCTCTCTCGCTCACGGCGACTGACGCGGCGCCAGACAAAATGGCGGGCGCCGAAGCTGCCTGCGTCGCGCGCAAAATTTTGGCCAATGGGCGTTGAAGATTGAACCCGCGCAAACGCGCTGCCTTATAATTGGTTAATCTGTTTTCACTAAATGCTTTCTGCGCAGGTACATCGTTGTAACTTATATTATTATTGTGGTACTACTGTACGATTTTTGGCTAAATTTGACCCATAGGCTGCCCACATCCATTGATGTACAGTACGCTTTAAAAAGTGTTATTTTGACCTCGTCGGAACAATTGGCAAACCTACGCGTCAACATATTTGCCTTAACGGACAATGCTCTGCGTTCCCTATCCATGTCCACATCATCTTTAAGGTCATCGGTAACAGTGTCCCAGGTACTCGAAGTGTTTTGACTTGTACTTAAAACTTACGTCATTACATCCCGGCCGATTTCAGTCACGGCGACTAAATTCTGCCACAATCGCTGCAAGTCAGCAGCTCTGTTAGGGTGAAAATTTTGTTTCATAAATGCTCACCATGGCGTTAACGGCAGAAAAGCCGGGTAAAATGTAAAATGCAAAGATCAAAGATATAGATAGAATGCAGAATATATGTACAGATGTTTCACAGTAGGTACGAGTCCAGTGCATTCAGAATACATGCAGGCGTGCAAACATTCATGAGAAGCGGTTAAATTAAGTACAAATTTTTAAATAAGTAAGTAAGTATGTCAGTCAAAATAGCAATATCCAAACACATAACATTAACATTAAAAATAAAATAAAATACAAGAAATAATATATTTTACAATAATAATAATCATTTCGTCATTCAGTACGATCTAAGTATTTGTCAACACTATAAAAGCATCTGTCTAGTAGCCAGGTAGTCAGTCTGTGCGTCTGTGATCTTGTGACAAATAGTGTCAAAATTTGAAAATATACTGATTGGACTCTGTAGCTCAGTTGGCAGAGCGTGCTCCCCGGCAACACTCTTGAATATTTTTTAATTTATTATTTTGTATCTTAGTGAAGAAAATCACTTTAAAAATCACGAGGATCGTGATGGTCAAACATAAAGATTTTCATGAAAAACAATCTTTATATTCCTTGCCTACGTTAAAAATATTGTCTATTGTGAATATTTACAGCCTCTAGGCTCTGCCTTGATGAGTCAGTCAGGACTTTTCCTTTTATATGTAAAACGGTTTTTTTTTACATTATTATTTAGAGGACATAAAAACACTACTATGTCACAATAGTATTTTATGCAACGGTTATATTGCTTTTTTCCATCGAGTACCGCGTTTAGGCCACGAACCTTGCTGAGTGGCCTAATTGGGTTACCTTTGTCTTATCAAAAAAAAAAATAGCCAAATTATCACTTCCCAAAAGATTTTTCTAAGAATTTCATTTGCCAAATAATCGTTTGCCAAATGAACTTTTCGCAAATAATTGTTACCCAAACCTAATGTTTGGCACATTAATGTATAGGCAATGACTCGATTGCCAAATCGTACTATGACACTTGCACTATTATCTATTCTGTGATTTAGTCAAATGTTTTAGTTGGCATAATATTTTTTAGGCAAACTATATTAGGCAAATGATTTGTATCGTCAATATTCAAATTATTATTTTTTAGTTCTAACTTAACCTACTATTCTGGTAGCAGTTTATTTTTGTTATGGGTAGAATGTCACCCTAACAAAAGGCAAGACTCAACATAGACCTTCGCGGCTGGCTCGCTTCGCTCGCTCATTAGGGTGGCAGTTAAACCTAACACTCCTCCTCGCTTCGCTCGTCGTCGTACCTAACCTAACCCAAGTCGGACCAGCCTTAAGGTGAAATAGATAAGCTGAAATTATGATTAATGAAAGATATATCAAATAATTATTAGCCTAAACAATAAAATGTCAACAACCGAACTTATCTACTTCGCGTAAGCAAAATGTACACGATCAAAAGTCATAAGACGATTGAGGTTATTACGATCAAAAGTCATAAGACGATTGAGGGTAAAATTCATTTAAAATTGATTTGTTCCTGAAATGTTTCTTTTGTTACCTACTTACTTACATCTATCGTGGTTTATGTTTGTTGTAATAACATTCAACAGATGGTCATTGCTTCGCTTCTTGATGGTGGGGTCATCGTGTTATTTGGAATTTTATTTATTTCCTACCTATATTTAGTCCGTACATACAAATACTCACAAATAAACGGTGTATTGTGAATAGCTGCAGAGTTTAATATTATAAACTGAAATATTCGCATTTATAATGTCATATACTTATATTTATTCATAAAAAAATTAGATATAAGTACCAATATGTTTGAAATATATATGATCCTAAATAATATTGCTTGTAACAGTTATGTTGGAAAAATATATAAACACAAATATTAATAACAGAAATATTTATGTTGTTTTGGAAAAAAATATATTTCCCGATGCAAATCCGATTTTGGTCGTTTTATGTTTTGTCATAACAATTCATTTGACTAAATGTTTATTGTCGAATGTTTTTGTGCCCTAATACAGCCGCTACTTACTTTGATACTTAAATAAAACATATATTTAAATCTAAACATACCGTTTCGAAAATGGGGGGGGGGGGCACTCCATACAGTAACCGACAACACTGAGTGTTCTGAAAAAAAAATTGATTTAGTGAATATTTTGGAAATATTCGCTACGAAAGTAGCAAAAATTGTGCCCCCCCCCCCCCATTTTCGAAACGGTATGTTAAAAAAATATGAAAAAATGTACAAATATAAAACTTAATAAATACTTCCAACGAAAATTTTTTTCAACATGATCGGACATACCGTTTTTAAGTTATTGCCAAATTCAAATTCAAAAGATTTATTTGTCCAATATAGGTAGAATGACAACCAAAAACTGCACTTCTCAGCAAAAGGACGTAAGTGCCGGGGAAATACGCTCTTTTGTTAGTGTTTTTTTTTTTCATATCATATTTTTGTCATCTGTAGTGCATTTTTTTGTGTAAACGGCTGCGGAACCCTACATTGAGCATGGTCCGACATGCTCTTGGCCGGTTTTCGTAGTAATATTCTGCTGAATGAAAATTTGATGAAATGAAAATTTGCGTATTGTATTGTAATTATGCCAAAGAAGAAGACTGTTGCTAAAATTTGTTTGGGTAATGAAATTTGACCAACATAATTTTGGTAAAACGGTAGGATCCCGGTCTAATTATTCAGGCCCGAGACTTAAACTATAACTATTGTATACAATACTTTTTCCACGAGTAACCCATACACTACAGTAAATGAACATAGCTAAAAAAAGAATTGCAAAAACACTTCGTTCTTTTTTTGAAATTCATTGTAGTTCTGTACTGAGTTGTATAATATAGGTGTTATAGTACAGTGACATATAATATAATAGTAGATTGTTTGACAAGGGGCTAAAATAAGCCATTGTGACACGAAGTGAGCGAGACAAATATGTCTGAGTGTCATAATGGCTTTTAGCCACGTGTTAAACACTCTGCTTTTCACTTCGACTGCGAGAAAATAAAAAAGACTTGACATTAAAATTGTATTGAAATAAAACAATTTAACGGATTATATCGCGTATATTATCTCATTTTAGTTCCCGACGTTTCGGAAGCTTTCCAGCTTTCCATGGTCACGGGAGGACCATGGAAAGCTGGAAAAATGAGTAATAATCGCGGAAACAGAAGAAAATATTATTAAAATTGTATATTTCATGAAAAATTAAAAGTACAGTTTGAGCAATTTGATCAGAAATTTTGGCCAAACTGATCAGGTTGGTTTGTTTGTTTATGATTATTCGTATGTAGTATGTACCTGGCCGGAAGTTTTTTTTTCAGTTTCATAGAAATTTGTATGGGATTATATGGTTTTCTTTTAAACCCGAGGGGCTAAATGTACTATTTTGGTCTCGCTTCGCGAAGTTAAAATGACGTACTTTTTGAGCAGGAGAAGTGAAAACCATGGAGCATAGAGTGATGGTCCAATCTAAAATGATGCCTCCTTAGTAAGATTCGCGAAGTTCTTATTCACAGATCGTTTACGAGTAGAAAAAGACATTTAAATATTGAATGAGAATAGCAAAATAGCCTATTATTGTTTCAGTGACGTGGAACATTCAGCTGGCCGACACATATGACGCAGCACATTACGGACCTGCTGTGACTATGACAGATGAAGCGTGGACGAGGAAAGAGATCAGCGCAGTTATCCGCATGACCACGGAGTTTCTAAAAGGTAACATCATGGTACCGGAGAAGTCAAACGTGGTAGAAATGAGAGCACTAAAAAGTATGTGTGGAGTGCGGTTGTGAGATAGGATAAAGAACAGTATGATAAGGGAAAGGTATGGAATAAAAGAGGAGATTGTGACGGAAACTGAGGAAGGTATGCTTCGGTGGGTAGGGCATGTGACGAGTGAAGGTAGACTGACAAAGAGAATTTATGTAGAGAAGATGGATGGAGGAGTTGGAAGAGGATGGCCTGGGCGAGGATATCTAGACCAAATTCCAGAGAAAATGAAAGAGAGAAAACTGAAAAGGCCAAGCGAGTAGTCCCCGCAACTGACGAGCGAGTATGAAGAGATGCATGGATGAAAATGGTCGCTCCATTTACATCCATGCATCTCTTCATAATCGCAGAAGAGTTTAAGCAACGTAGAGTCCGGCATTCGGTGGTCTCTTTATTATAATTTTTTTATTAAATAAAGTACCTACATAATTCTTATTTGGGTCAATTTGAACAGAACGCATTTTTTGTATCATTTCGGTGTGATTCTCTGTCGGTTTCTTTTTGAGATTTTTAAATATCAAAATATACTTTAGACTATTGTATAAAATATATATTTATTTAATTATATTATTTTATTTTATTAATTTAATTTTATTATATTATTAAAAAAAATCGAAAACGGAACCTGAAATCTCAAATAGTTTTCGAGATATTAGAGATAGAATATCTAAACACCACGGAATGATAAATCTCTACCAGCGGACCTATGATGGTTGCGTTTGTCACGCGATAAATAAATGACATAGCTGCCGTCACCTTCTGACACGTATGTGAGTGCGAGAGTGACAGGCGCGTTATCATATCCTTTATCGCGTGATAAACGCGGCCATCAAAGGCCCGCTGGATGATAAAACCCATCAGCCCACCGCAATGAAATGTAGACCACCGAAATGAAAATAAAAAAATGGATTTCAACAATAAAATCTTTTATTTTGTTCTAGTTTTTGGTTAACAGTTTATATGTCGCAGGGAAATAGCCAAAACAGAGATTTGATCAAATCCCTGAGGGATATGACCAAATCACGCAGGATGTTAGAATGGCAAATCAATTTTATCGTTTGTCTAGAAAAAGTCAGTCATTTGATTAAATCCCTGAATCAGTTTAGTGAAATGACAAAATCAGCCAAAAAGGCAACTCGTTTTGTCATTTCACCAGATTTGTTCAGTGATTTCATAAATCCCTGAAACACGCCAGTGATTTGACGAAACAAACTCGTAAAGTCAATTCGTTTTATCATTTCACTAGACAAGTTCAGTGATATTATAAAGTCTCTTGTGTCTCACGTTTAGTGATATGATAAAGATTTTATCATATCACTGAACGTGTCTATTTATTTATTTATTTAAATTTTATTGCACAAAACAAAAGTAAGTACAAATGGCGAACATAGTCAACCATAGGGCCAAACAGAGAAGCATGAAAATGGTGCAGTGGGGAAAAACATTCAGTACTGAGAGCGTTAGGACACACAAGCAAATAATGCATACATAATTGCTTATACCTATACTATATATGGTATACAATATATATATATATTACATATAAATAATAAATACAAAATATACCAGCTACTGCATGGAAGATGGACGCTACTTGAGTTCTTGTTCCAGCAGATGCCTACGTAGCATCCGCTTGGAAACTACCTTGCTTGGGGCTTGTCTGATAGAAATAGGGAGCGAATTCCAGAGACGGCTTGCCTGAACGGCGAAAGAATTTGACATGAAACCGGTGTGATGTGAAGGAATTGAAAGTTTGAGAATTCGGGAGGCACGTAGTTCACAGCCTGGGCGGGGAGTTTGAAATGCGAATTTGCTTTTGAGGTATCCTGGAGCGGAAGGCTCGAACAGGATAGAAAATAGGAAACAAAGGATTCTAAGAGACCTGCGACCACGTATGGGAAGCCAATTGAGCTGACGGCGAAAGAATGAAACGTGGTCATATTTACGAAGGCCGAAGATGAAACGTATGCCATTGTTAAGGAGACGATCTACCTTATTGAGGGAGTCTTGGGTAATGTTGGTGAGGCACGCATCAGCATAATCTATGAGAGGTAACACCAGAGTCTGTACAAGTATCTTTTTGGTGTTTTCTGGGAGAATTTTTTTAAACTTATAAAGACTACGCAACGTACCAGAAACCTTCCGACTTACCTCCGTAAGTTGACGATTCCATGAAAGGTTGGAGTCCAAAACTAAGCCTAGATCCTTGACCTGTTTGGAAACGGGAATGACATTACCGTCGAATAAGATCTGTGCGACGGAGCCAGCAGTGAGTTTGGATAATTGCCGCTGGCTACCCAAAAATATAGCCTGGCATTTAGTAGGATTGACACAGATGCCAAAACTACTACACCAGTCAGCAATGTGAAGTAGGTCATCATTAATCCGTGAGATAGCATAGTCTATTTCACTCGCATCAACTTGAGCGTATAATTGCAAGTCGTCGGCATACAGATGGTAAGAACTGCGAGTGTTGATGGTAATAAGGTTGATAAAAACGGAAAACAGAAGCGGAGAGAGAATACCACCTTGAGGTACCCCAGAGTTCAGGTCACACCAATCGGACAAGGAACGACTGCTACGGACAGCCTGAACACGATCCGAGAGATATGAAGAAAACCACTCAGTTGCACCAGAGGAGACTTGCAAATGTATGAGAATTGCACGAAGTAAGTCGTGGTCAACCGCATTGAAAGCATTTGAGAAATCAATGAGCACCAGCACTGTAACCTTAGATGATTCCATGCCTAGCCTAACATCTTCAATGACGTTGAGCAGAGCGGTGGAGGTGCTGTGCCCGGAACGGAAGCCAGATTGAAATGGCGATAGAAGGGAGTTACGATTAATAAAGTTTGAAATTTGTTTGTGGGCTGCCGCCTCAAGAATTTTGGAGAGAAATGGAAGAATAGAAATGGGTCTAAAATTATTGAGGGAACTGGGGTTTGGTACATTTGGGAAGTGGGATTACAAAGGCCTTACGCCAACAAGATGGAAATACCCCAGTGAGTAACGAGGTGTTGACGATATGAGATACAATGGGCAAAATGCAGTCTAAAATGAGAGTGACCATGGCTCTACTCACGTTATCATGACCAACAGCCTTTGACTTTATGGACATGACAATTTTACGAATTTTCTCTTCGTCAACAGGGATGAAACCAAAAGAGTCAATATCGGGAGAAGGAAGCGATGCAATAAAGGATAAAGTTTTGAATTTAATTAAGGGATTGAGAGAAGTAGTTTTGGAAAAGTGAATGTTAAGTTGATCAGGGGAGAAGGCAGAAGCATCGACTTCGGGTTTGGATTTACCGACACCAAGTGACCTGAGGAATTTCCACGTATCAGCTGGAGAGGAAGCCAGAATATTTTCATGGATGTAACGTCGCTTCGCTGCTCTTACCATTTGGTTGCAACGATTTCAGGCAGTTTTAAAAAGGCGCCAGTTTTCGTCACACGGATCCCGCTTATACGTACGGAATGCTTTGTCCCGCCTAGTCATTGCCATACGGACGCCTTCGGTAATCCTCGGACCAGGCGGCCGCTTCAGCCTTACTGCACGTACTGGCGCATGCTCATCGAACAGTTTTAAAATGACTTTGTTGAAGTGACAGACTTTATCGTCTACTGTCGATGCCTCAAGCGTAGGTAACCAGTCGGCCGAAACAGCATCCTGTTTCAGTTTATGAATGTCTAATCGAGCAAAACTACGTATATGTATAACTACAGGCTTCAATTTTGGTGGTTTGATCTTATAGGCTAAAAAAATCAGGTCGTGATGAGAGAACCCTGGTGCTAATAATTGTCCAGATTTAATAACCATGTATCCGAGGAGTCCTTATTATGGTGCGTTGCTTTCAGAGGCACCAACGAAAAGTCAGCGGCATCGACAATAGATCTAAGTTTGCGTGATCTGGAATCATCTCTCAGTAAGTCCGTGTTATAATCTCCCATTAATATGTGATGTGAGCACTCAGAACTAACTGTTGAAAAAAGAGTTTCTAGAGCTGAAAAATAATCAACAGCAGGAGGACAGTAACATACTCCTAAAATAATAGACACCTCACTGAGCTTAACTTTAACAATCAGATATTCCATAGATCCGGTATATGGAGCGGATGAACATTCTACTACTTCGTAAGGAATATCAGAGCGTAGGTAGATAGCAACACCACCACCACCCTTACCTGTGCGGTCGTTACGCAGCAGGACGAATCCGGGGAGGCTGCAGGAGGTAGAAGAGATCTCAGGCTTAAGCCAGCTTTCACTGATTAAGATAGCATGTACATCGCAGGAAGAGAAAGTGTCTAACAAGTCGGTAAAGTGACTTACAACGCTCTGAGCATTAATATGACATACGTTAAAACAATTTTGATTACACTGTAACTGTGTCTAGTGAAATGATATAACGAATTGACTTTGCGAGTTCGTTTCGTCAAATCACTGGCGTGTTTCAGGGATTTATCAAATCACTAAACAAATCTGGTGAAATGACAAAACGATTTGCCTTTTTTGGCTGATTTCGTCATTTCACTAAACTGATTCAGGGATTATTCAAATGACTGACTTTTTCTAGACGAATGATAAAATTGATTCGCCATTTTAACATCCTGCGTGATTTGGTCATATCCCTTAAGGCGCGTCCACACTTGTATCATTTGCTCGTATCCGATCATCGTCCCGTGGCATGACTGCGTATCGCGCTGCTTGGACGCTCACTGTCGGCATTCCGTATCATTTGCGCCGCCGCGTGAAGAAACGCGTCCACACTAAGCCGTAGCGTATCACCGTATCCGATCACCGCGCTGATCATTTTGCATGCTGCAGTTTGGACACTAGCTGTATTGTTTCACCGCCCCGATCATTTTGGCATTTCGCCGATCATCATTCTTCGCGTGATCGTTCTTCTGTAGAGTAGCATTATGTTCTGTGTAAAATAGTTGCCCTCTGCGATCGCACATCAAATTGATTGACACCCGTACAGAAACTTGAAGATCATTATCACGACAGCTGATAAGCCGCGAGCGCCGAGCACCAGCGTGAACGGCAGCGCCCATGCGTCTGCGGTACCGCGCGCGTAGCAACTAAAAATGACAGTACTTTGGAAATTCGCCGTAACACACCTGCGCCAGCGACTCAAGCCACGCCTCTCGGCCATCTCTTTCGCGCGTAGCCGCCTTTGATGATCGGGCAAAAACCGACTCGAGATCGATCGTGGCGTATCATAACCGCGTAGCATGACCGCGTGTCATGATCGCTAGTGTGGACGTCGCACCGTCGCGATCACGATGCGGTGGTCCGATCCGAGTACGTAATACGCGTAGCAACATGGATTTCGAGCGATCGGGTCGGCGCAACGTCCAAACGCGTGATCATGACACGCGATCATGCCACGCGACGACGATCTGATACGGGCAAATGATACAAATGTGGACGCACCTAGAGATTTGATCATATCTCTGTTTTGGCTATTTCCCTGCGACGTATATAATATATAAAAATATATATTATTCCTACATCAAATAAAAAATAAATAAATAAAGTGATTATTATTTCAAAAGTAGCTGTAAAAAGTGAAGCTGCATTTGATGTAATTCCGGTGTTATTTCATTTTTGTGGGTATAAAAGTCATTTTACTACACCGGAAACACCGGAATGAAAATGGCGGAATCGGAAACACAACATATATTTTTTTAAAGAATAAGCTCTATTTTCTTAATCTAATTCAACTCTTGAAATCATGAGTATATTTTACATAATACACATACATTTCAAACGAAACCGATAAAAAATATAAAATCTATAACTAACTCCGGATTTTTTTGTTACCGTGCCACCGCAATGATATACTCACATTTATACAGAACAAAGTACAGCCACTACACACGTCTTCTCTCGCTAGGGGGGGCTTCTTTGTCACTTATATATTAGGTGTAAATATATATATTTTTTAATTATTACATATAGGAATATTTTAATTTTAGCTGTTGCCCGAGGTAGGGAATGGGGGGCCGTTTCTCGAAAAAAATGGTACTTTATTATTAAAACTTTCTGCACCTGCGTTTTCAGTCTTGCCATCAAAATATACTGCTTGGGAAATTAACCCGTTTCCGTAATAGTTTCCTGCAAAACTGTATTGTACAGTTTGACTGCAGGCACGAGTAATACAGTGTAGTATATTTATATACAATATTAATATAGCAGGATATATATACAAGTATTTTTGATGCTTAAATTAAATCTTGAACTTTAAATTAAATCATGTTACTCAACCGTCTGCAGCAAATATTTTTTTTATTTTATTTTTTTATTAACTTTGTTGCACAACACAAAAACGTGCAAATGGCAGACTTAATGCCATAAGGCATTATCTACCAGTCAACCGCTAGTCTAAGGTTACCTTAAGCAAAATTTTGCCTTTTTGGCTACTTCTACTCTTTGTAATGATTTTATAGTTTTTTTTAACCATTTGGATGGCCGCTGTCTCCTCTATGAACGGATTAATAGAGCGTTACCATACCTGATCATCCAGACTATTATATTTTATTAGTTGTAAAAATTATAGTTCTGTACTGATGATGATGCTGACTGTGATATTAAAAAAAAGTGATACAGACCATTTTAAGTTCAATAAACCGATTTTTTTGTACGTTTGTACGTGTCGTTGGGGCTTCATAACACCAAAATGGCTAAATGGATTTCAATTATTTTGGTATGACGGGTAGCTGGTCAACCACAGATGGTTATAGGATACATAATAATAATAGATATTAATAATAATAATCTTTATTAATCTTAGACTTACATTTAGTTACAGCATTAGAACAATAGAATGTCGCTTGACGACAGTAGCATCTGATGTATTACAGTTATAGTAATTAGTCGTAGGTACTAGTTGTCCACTACGCTACTGAAGGCAGGCACACACGTATTCAAAGAAATAACAGGGGCCCCCAAACTAGGCAAAGCCTGTATCTTGGGCTACCGGTTGTAATTAGGTTGATATTTACATACTAGTTAAGTCTTATTCATTAAACATTCCTCAATAGAACTTATGATTAAGACTGAAATCGCACTAAACATTCGTGTAGACTTAAATAAAGAAATTAAATTAGGTTTGTGTGTAGTTGAATGAAATGTAAGTAAGCAGGTCTTCTGTTGTCTGGTAATCTATAGTGAACAGCTAATTAGTAATTATAATTTTTGCTTTATGTGTAGCTATATCCCTTAATTGGCAAAATTTGGAAATAAAATTGTAAACGTAGGGTCTCATAAATGTACCAAATCGTCTTGCAAATGACGTTTTAATTGAAGGAAGGGGTAGCTGCAGTCTACGTCTTTGAATGAAGTAGTGAGACTTATTATTTGAATATATAGTCCTGTGGGTGGCTAATCCGGTTTTGAGAATAAAGAGTTTTCTAATTGACAGTACTTGTGCATCATTGTATAAAAACATATAACGTACATAAAATCACGCCTTTTTCCCATTACGGGGTAGGCAGAGACTACCTCCTACCACTTGCTACGGTGCTGGCAAACAACTGCCGCTTCATCAACATTCATTAATCTCTCTATTTCTCCCATCTATCATCTTACATTTAACGTAGCAAAGCGGCTTTCCATAGCCCACTCTTCGCTCTCGCTGGGACCGAGACGTGATGGGTTGCGAACCACATCCCCGCCATTATGGTTTTTGAAATCATTGAAACTTATTTTCCCACGAGCTCTAGAGATAAAATATTCGAACCCAGCATACTAGGTAAGGGTATTTTATTTATTTATTTAATCTTTATTGCACAAAAGAAAACTTATTGTACAAAAGGCGAACTTAATGCCATAAGGCATTCTCTACCAGTCAACCTTAGGGCAAAGCAGAAAAATTGTAGGCAGTGCTGAGGCTTATATGAGGGTATAGCCTTATTCTGGGGTCACCAGTCCCAGGGCAATTTGGCACGCTAACGACTAGACTCGCCTCTAGCCACGCATCCATCGGCACGGCATACCTTGGATTGGCGGAATAGGAGGAAGGATAACAGGGTAAAGAAAGGAATTGTACGAATTTAGACAGGAGAAAGGGTTAAAGGATACTACTGTCCCGGAAGACTATGTATGAGCCAGTAGCAGCTCGGGAAGCCGGGGTCCGTATACCCGTATACCATAATAAAAATGCCGGAAATGCAACTTCGTATGAGTAATCCCTGACAGAATAGGATATTATAGGATACGCTCGAAAAAAATTGGTTATGTCTTTTTCCCATCCGCTGACGAAATTGCGGGCAAAGTGCCTATACTCAACGCAAAACGAATTGTGACCGAAATCATAAAAGGGTGCGTTGGGGTAAGACGGAAGTATGGGAAAGTTCGAAAGGTGGACTTTATTTCAACGCCTTTACGAGCATTTTCGATAAAATTTCAGTCTATCCCATACTTCCATTTTACCTCAACGCACCTTAGAATAAGAATAAGAAGAATAAGAATAAGAAGAATAAGAATAAGAATGCTTTATTTTGTGAAACACAGGTAGGTTAGGTGACTTATACATTAAATAGTAGCACTATGTTTTGCCAAAGGGCGTACAAAATGGTTGGAGATGTTTGCAGGCAGCATGCATAATATTCAAATTAAAATAAACACTTTTTATTCTATGTAATTGTCCGTTCGGTATTCTTGAGTTGAATAGTATGCTTTCTTAACTAAAAATGTAAACAATGTTTTTTTTTTTAATTGAAGTTCATGCAAATTTCGTATATCTTTCGGTAATTTATTAAAATTTTTAGGTGCCATTCCAAAAATACTTTTTGCAAGCAGGGCAGTTTTATGCGGTCCATGGTTAATTTTGTCCTGCATACGAAGACTGTTAAACTTTACAAATTGATTACAATTAGTTTTTACATAAACAGCGGTCTCAAAGATGTAAAGAGACGGAAATGTCAGTACATTTAATTTCACAAAATATGGTCTGCATGATTCTGTGGGGTTAAGACTACAGAGTACAGACCGATCGTATACATTTCTTTTGGCCTTTAAATACTAAATCTCTGTCTGTCGCATTGCCCCAGAATATTACACCGTATCGTAATGTGGACGTAACGTATGCATGATAAGAAGTTAAAACTGTTGATTGGTAAACTATTTTTCTTAAATGATACAGAGCATATGAATATGTATTAATTTTTTTGCATACAATGTCGATTTGATTTTTCCAACTCAATTTATTGTCTAAACTTAATCCTAAAAATTTCGTAATGTCCGTTTCATCAATTATGTGATCCTTATATGCTATGTTCAAGTTGGTAACTTTGTCAACTCTTTGTTTGAAATTCATTATGTTGGTTTTCCCTAAATTAATTCGTGGGTTGTTACAGTTCAACCATTCAATTAGTAATTCTAGTGATCTATTAATTTTGTCCTCATAGCTATGTAAATCTTCTCCGGTAAATATTACGGTACTGTCATCGGCAAAGAGAACCATAGATTCTTCGATAGCCTGTGGTAAGTCATTTATATAAATAAAAAAAAAATCACACCTTACTTTCTCGTTTACACTTGCGTGGTCTTAACAGGTGTGAAAGAGATAGCAGTATGATCTCGGTCGCCAGTTCGTTTTGAGTTCTGTATAGTTTCAAATAAAGAAGGGAGGAGCAATAGGTGCAATCATCCCCTGTAACTAATGACATTCGAGGGATTTCAGACATGGACATGAAGATGAGAGACGTTCGCCGAGTGGAAAAATACTACTACGGAACCCAAGATTTCGGCGCTGGTAGAATCTTCTCCCAGATCGAGAACAAATTCGAGCACATGGTCACGCTGTACAAGAATTCGTCGTACATTATGCGTATTATGGGGAAGGAGATCGACCTGCGTTCTGACGTCGTCGGCTCGCTGCAGTTCATGCGTAAGCAACTTCGTTATAACTACTTCATCACCCTCGTCTTCACAGTCAAATGACGTCTACTGTAACATCATGATTAGTCTTGCGGTACCCGAACCTATCCCGCATCTTCGTTATGACTGATCTAGGCTAAGGAAAACATCTTCAGGAAAAGCATAGATTTGCGAAGAAATTGAAGGTTGTATATGAAGTCTCCAATCTGCACTGGGTCGGCATGGCGGCAACAGCCCATTCCCTCTTATCCACAAGAGGAGGTCTGTGGCCAGCAGTGGAACGTATAATGAGATCCATTGGTTTAGGCTCTACATTTCGTAAGTCAATTTCATGATTTTTATCCAATCGATTGATTGATAATTAGATGTTTCGACTCGAATTAGTTGAATGTACTTGTAGTACTACGGAACGAAAAACTTTGGCGGTGGTCGGATCTTCCCCAGATAGAAAACAATTTCGAGCACATGGCCACGCTGTACAAGAACTCGTCGTACATTATGTGTATCATGGGCTAAGTGATCGACCTGCGCTCTTACGTCGTCGGCTCGCTGCAGTTCATGTGTAAGCAACTTCGTTATAACTAGTTCATCACTCTCGCCTTCACAGTCGGATGACGTCTACTGGACCATGATTGGTCTAAAGCTACCCGGATCCCGAATCTTCGTTATGACTAGCTAAGTAGGTTAGGTGCCCATATCACAGTCTAGAAATCTGTACCGGATGACCCCACAATTATAGTATTATATAGACTTAGAATAAGACCTGACCTGAAATGCCTACATAGCTTATAAGCTAATAAAAAATATAATTTGTTCAATAAATTCATTTCATACCTTTCTATTTAACCCCGATAGAAAGATATGAAATCATTACTTTGACTTACCAGTGAAAGGAATAAGATTCATATATTCGAATCAAATATCAATTATATAAAGCCCATAAGGCGATAAATTACATAGTAAACTGATGTATGTAAACTTTCCACAGGAATTGCACAACATTTGCAACTATACAATAACATTGGTAATTTTCCATGAAAACCCAATATGTTGCACAATAATTGTTAATTATAATTCTGAGAAATAATAAAACTACCCCCTCCCTAACCAATGTACGGCTCGAGTATAAAAGCCAAAGCTAATTCTATTGGCGATAACTCCACTATGTGTGCCATACAAATAAACACACAAATATATAAATAGTCCCCGTACTATTCAGTCGTTACTATTCAGTTGTTATCGGTACTACTTACAAGTCAAGGGAAAGTTATCATTCAGAAACAATCGTCAAGTGAATTAGCTTCAGTCAGATAGATATCTTAGTTAAAATAGAAAGCCAAAGTATTGGTTTAGGAACGGGATTTCGATATAAACTGTGACTTCTTATTCTCCACTTCACCTATACTGCTCTTAAAGCTATCGAAAGGGGTTCAGACTGCTTTTACAGTCCTCAGTCTGCACAAAGTCAATACAGTCACCGAACGAAGTCTTCTAGACAGAGCAATCGTGCGGGGTTGCAAGGGGCGAGACGCACGAGCTGCGTAGTCCGTATTATAATTAGTAGCTCCTCAAACCTTTTATTTTGTCGTCTCTCGTACCCTCTTACAGCATGAATTGAGATATCTATTGATCGGTCTCTGGTATGCTCAGTTTTAAGGCTTATGTAGTCCTCCTTTAAAAGAATATCTTATTTTGGTAGAAAAAAGCTCTGGTAGCCGAGTGGTTCAAGCGTGCGACTTTCAAACAGGAGGTCGTGGGTTCGAATTCCACCTGTACCACTAAGTGTCTCGAATTTTTTTCGGTGAAGGAAAACTTCGTGAGTAAACCTGCATACATCTGCGGAGAAATTCAAGCGTGTATGTGGAGTCTCCAATTTTTCTTCACACTTTAAATAATATAGATGTGTATAATTTGTTTTCAGTCAGCGACTACATGGAAATGTTGGGTCTCATTGACATGTTCAAAGAGCGCTACTCGTACTGGCGCGCCAATTCCGACCGCTCCAGGCTCCAGGACATCATTAAGAGGTTCCTGCTCCATAATGGCGAGCAGCCCACTGGCTACGATCAAGGTGAGTGTGGCGCATTCCATCACAAAGTTGGGTCATCATCATCATCATCATCATTTAAGCTATAGGACGTCCACTGCTGGACACAGTCCCCACAACCCTAAGGGTTCATCCAGAAATCACGCTTGTACCTCCCTCCCCCAACGTAATCAGTCATGAGGTATTTGTAAGCTCCCCTCCCCCCTGTGGCCTATCCACGCTGTGCTTGCTGGTACGCGGTCTCCACTCCACCTTTTTGCCTCAACGGCCATCGGTTCTTCGAACTATGTGCCCTGCCCATTGCCACTTCAGTTTACTTACCCTGTTTGCTATGTCGGTGACCTTAGTTCGTCTACGAATCTCCTCATTTCTGATTAGATCTCGTAGAGAGATCCCGAGCATAGCCCTTTCGCTGAGTGACTCTGAACTGAATGTTGGATACTTTCTTTTGACACTTCTAACAATGCTAGGGAGCCGATTTTTAGTATCATAATATTTCATAACCTGACTTTGCAAAAGCAGTGTCTTTGATGGCTTTATATGTTTTGACTAGGTAGTTGCCATACCGTATCGTCTCCGACAAAATTCTTACTCTCGTGGAATGCCGCTTGTGGTATATGATGGGTGCGCTTCACTCTATCGAACAACATTTCATGTATGTTGTTTCATATATGTTGTTTCATATATGTTGTTTCATATATGTTGTTTCATATATGTTGTTTCATATATGTATCAATAAATGTGTTTCCTTTCTTCTTTCTTTCTTCTTATATAATTTCAATCGATATAACAATTAATGATATACTATTCTAATGATATAACAACTTTTCATAGAATCGACATTTGAAATATTAATTATTTATAATAAACACATTTGGTAGATTATTATTGTCTATAATTAGCATTTGATATAACGGACTTTATATAGAATACTATTTTCATAGAATAATTAAATGATATAAGAACCAAATATAATATAATCCATATAATGTAGTTAATATTTAAATGACAATGTGCCTCTTTTGTCGCATATAAACTTTAGTTGGGTAAAACTAGGTTAGGTTATGTTAGTTCTGCTAGTTATGCGAGCGTGCCGCGGCAGCGGCCGGCGAAGCGCTAAGGCCGAACTGCTACTAATAAAGTAGCTTATGTTAGGTTTATTTAAGGAATACTTAGTTGATGGTATGAAAAAAATATGCACAAATTATCATTTTTATTTCATATCTGAATTACTTATTATATAAGTAGGTACGAATATGGTATTTTGAAAATTACTTCAATGATAAATTGGAAGCAATACCATTGCTAATCTATTTGAACAGGCAACTTTCGAACTAATTATTGTTCTATTAAATGAGGAGTATACCAAATATGGATTATATTATCTGATTCGTATAATAAATAATCATTATTTAGTTCGTGGTTATAATAAATTAAAATATAGTAATTGTTATTCTATCAAAAGTTTATTCCATTAAATTATTAATTATACACATTGAAATTCTATGATTCGTTGTTCTATACAGTGAAAGTATACTTTTTGTTGCTCGAGGGATCATTACACACCCGGTATATGATATCACTAGCGTCTAGTGACGAAGTAGAAACAAACGCAGTAATGCAAGAAGGCCCACGAGCTAAAACAGGCCATTTTGGGTTTGTGACATTTCGCATTCGGGACGTTTTGCGAAAGGGCCATTAAACAGTGAGGACGAAAGGGGCTTTTACACTAGGGACATTTTGCGAAAGGAACGTAATGCTAATTGCTTATTTTGCATAAGGCGCCCTTTGCAAAGAAGATGTTTTGCAACTTTTGCGAATGGGACGTAATTTTTGTGGAGGGACGTTTTGCGAGTGGCAATGTATGCGACTAAATCGCATTCCCGCTATTTACAACACCACCCCTGCGACCAAGCGTCGTATTTTGAAGACCCACTGAACGGGTCACGTTTCACGTAGCATAAGTAACGTTCCCTAACCTCTTATTATTCCAGAGATTTACGCATCTTTTTCCTTTTCCAGAACAGGACCAATGGCGCCGGTTTGCCAGCCGCCGCGTCTCCGCGGATGACGAGGACCCTTATTCAGACGAAGACGAGGAAGACGAACCCATTTATAAGTACGTGGGGTTCGACGCGTGGTTTAAATCGCTCACTGATAATTAAATAAATGTACAAATAAAACATTTTAAAGAAAATGCTAATTTTTATTTATCCATAAGTCTGATATGATCGGATAAATTGACAGAAAATTCTTAAAAGAAAAAAATGTAATAACTAAAAATATAAATAAATGTAAAAGAAATAAAAATGTACTATTAAACTAAAATAAAATTTTCTTTTAATAGATAATTAATTAGAATTTTGATGGTTTGATCCGGCTGCTGTCCCAATTGTCAGTTTTAAAAGATGTGAGTAGGTATTTTAACTAAAAATTATTCACTGTGCCCTGTAGCCCGGCTAGTCGTCGGGAGTAAAAGACCAAACGTGTATAATAAAAATAAACTAAATACAAATAAAAAAAATAAACTAAACGGTATTCAGTCAGAACGCGGCAAAAATGGATATCATTGCATCGCATCACTCAAAACAAAGATTTTCGTGGTTTTTGGAAGGCCACAAATAAGTTGAAACTTCAACCTGGTCTCCCCATGGGTGTAAGCGGCAAGATCGATCATAATGATATTGCTAACCTCTTCAAAGACAATTTCTTTGTGGAGTCTATTCTAATGCCGGTACAGGAGGAGATGACCAATGGTGGGACGGGCGATGAGGTGGTCGGACCGGCAATCAGTGCCAGTGATGTGGCACGGGTCATTGGCACTATGTCCAGAGGTAAATCTGCTGGTCATGACGGTCTCAGCATTGAGCATCTCCAGCAGGGAGGTAGGACGGTTGTAGAGATGCAATTTCTTTTCCAGATTTCTAATCCAGCTTTCCAAGAAGGAATTTCATGCAACGGCCGGCAAACGAGCAGACGGGTCGCCTGATGGTAAGCGATCACCGTCGCCCATAGACACTTGCATCACTAGAGGAGTCACAAGTGCGTTGCCGGCCTTTCAGGTGGGAGTACGCTCTTTTCTTGAAGGTTTGAAAATCGCATCGGTCCGGAAATACTGCATGCGGCAATTTATTCCACAGTTCAGTCGTGCGAGGCAGGAAATTTCTAGAAAAACGCACAGTTGTGGACTGCTAACCATCTAAGTGGTGAGAATGGAAATATTGTCGCGCAGGACGATAGCGGAAAGATGCAGCTGGGATCAACCCGCACAATTCCTCGGAACAATCCCCGTTATACAAGCGATAAAAAATGCAGAGCGAGGCTAGGTGTAACTGAAGTCTGGAGATACGCTTTCAGTGGAAAACTTCAGCGAAGAAGAAAGGGCTGTAAAAATGCTCCACTTCATGGTTGCCTCAAATCAACCCAAGCCTTATTTCTTCATGGTTTAGACCAGCGAAAATGAAATAAGACTTGGATTGAGTTGAACAGAACATTACAGGAAAATAAAGAAAAATAACTGTATACAGAATGTATCAGCGAAGTAGCAGCCCTTGTAGATATTTAATCCAACACAGTAATGAAAACACTAACAGCTTTTACAATTTTAAAGTTTTGCAACAGCACATCAATCGATAATCAGATCTTACATCATAGGTGCAGCACAAATTCGAACAAAACGAGTCAAGACCTGTCTCCCACAAACAAAAGACAATCGTGGAACTCAACATTTTCCGATGCAATTTATTACTGGCCAGTATTATGCCAAGGCGGTTTGCCGCGTTACAGACCAATCGAGAAACGGAGTTTTTGTTCTTTATTGGGGGACATTGTTCCGAGAAGGCGCCAAAGGCGCAAAATACGAGATTTCCAAATAATAAACCAGTCAGTAAGAAGTTGAAAAAAACAGTTTGAATTATGATAATGTCAAAAGAAAGATGGAACAAAGGACATGTTAACAATACTGGTGCCATGTCCAAATCCTTCACCGTCCAGTCTCTGGAACACCCTTCCCCTCTGTATACGACTAACATTGTATACGACTAATTTTTGTATTCTTCCTCAAGTTTAAGTTGCGCAATCTCTTGGAAAATCTTCAATATGAGACTTCATAGTAATTTAGAAGCAGGTACAGGTATATATTTATATATCTATTATGTTTATATATATTACGTATTGTGTACAGTTTGTATAGTATACAATTTGGCTGTCGCACCCTTGTAATTATTAATTTGTACAAGTTTGATACAGATATCCCGCACCAATAATTTGTGTTGACTGGTAGAGAATGTCTGATGGCAGTCCGCCATTTGTATTTTCTTGTAAAGTGCAATGAAGTTAAAATAAATAATTCATCAAACAAAATTATTTACTTTATTATCGGTTACAATGTGATATGGAAAGCATGTCCGTTAAATTAAATTCTTAATTATACTTTAACAGTATGTTAGTTAAATTCGTAACGCAGCTAATTAACAGTTCGATTATTGAGTTGTAAATATTCTGGTAGTAATATTATTATTACAAGAATTCTAGAGTTGTAATTTAATAACTATTTTTTATTTCATGTGATTCAAATGTACCTCAAAGCCCTGTGCGGCATTTTTTTAACCGACTTCAAAAAAGGAGGTTCTTTAAACCCCTAATGAATAATTACTGACCCGAGAAACTAAACAAGTGCTAGTTTTCAAACGACTGAACCATTTTTTTTACCATAGTGAACTCATCTTTCAAACACAAAAACACTAAATTAAAATTATCTGTTCAAGCGCTACGATGCCACAGACAGACCCACAGACACACAAATACGTCAAACTTATAACCCCTTTTTTTCAAGGGGTTATAAGTTTGACGTATAAAAATAACAACTATGAACTTAAACGCAAATTATGATGGTCAATATGGCAAAAGTTATTTTTCCATACACAGCAAGGGAGCGTTTTCAGCTTTAACAGCAATTTCTGACTCTTAGAGCATTCTAAATGTATGTACTCTCATACAGATATTTGTTGCCAATAAAAAATAAGATCGCTAGACATCTTCAACTTTTTTTTCTCTTCTCCAATTTTGACCGCGTTCGATTCCCGGTTATGTATGAGATATAAAAAAAATAATAATGCAGTTTTGATAAATCTAAAATCGACGCCATGGTTCCTAAGAACAAATTTCCCTATCTCTTATAGTTTCTGACTTCTCCCTACTGACCGATTTAGATTGATCACCTGTATAAAGTGTAATTTTTCTCACTTTCGAAGTGAGCTGTGTTAACTCGAGGCTACAAGTCATTTTGACACTCGCATTGGACTTGCCCGCTTTTCGTGTCAAAATGGCTTATGTCAACTCATAGTAAAGTAATACTTTATTATATATTTCTTTGATTGTTTTAACCAACAGGTAGGTACATTAATAAACTGGATGCAAAATGGATTTTACAAAACTGGGAGTTATTTTACGTAAGTATTGTGATCACTGACATCTATTGTAGATTTGTAGATTACACTGGACTGGCTGCTGTCAACATATTTTTTTACGAATTTGATAATCGCTATTTTGGCGCTGTAGGCACTGGTAACCAGATACGAGTCCATGGAACTGAAA
This sequence comes from Hedya salicella, assembly GCA_905404275.2. NCBI lineage: Eukaryota > Metazoa > Arthropoda > Insecta > Lepidoptera > Tortricidae > Hedya > Hedya salicella. The sequence continues at coordinate 4,571,242 of FR990120.1, forward strand.
TTTAGTGAAGTCCGCAAGTCGACATCTGTAACTATCGATTGTTAGTTATTATATCTAAGTTTGTGTCTGTGGGTAGGATTGACTAGAAATACCATTCTAAAGTTCATGACACACGGCACAGAAATTATCGATAAGACCTCCTTGGAATAATTTACGTCAAAATTAGTTCAATGAGATACTCGCTGCCTACAGAGGGCGCTTCATATTCGAACACAAAATTAGCTATCAAATGTATTGAAAGAAAGAAAGAAACCATTTATTTCCATACACATATACATAAATAAAACAATAGGTATAAAATAATTGCGGCAGTGTGCAAGCAAAAAGGTTCAAGCTCCGCATATGCTACAGCCGGGAAGCCGCTACCACAGTCTAGAAATCAATACAGTCATCCGACGAAGCCGTCTGGAGAGAGCAATCGTGTGAGGTGCAAGGGGCGAGACGCGGGTGGGGCGAGCCCGAGCTGCATCGTCCGTATTAGATAGTAGTTCGGGACATGTCATTGTCATTTACGCAAACGTCAAAGGCGTCGGCCCACTGTATGCTTTTTACACTGTGCCGCAACGCTGATTTTTAGCCTGAACCTCGTTGGTGACGAACAAACACTCACACAGGGCATCGGGCTATGACCATTCTGTAATATACATATACATTCTGTAATATACATATACATTCTGTAATATACATATACATTCTGTAATATACATTGGACAGCCTATCCTGTGAAATAACGGAGATCAGTGATTGTGATAGTATTAATATTATAAAATTATAAAAGTTACTTAAAGATTTGAAAATAAATAAACCCTATTTTCTGCGTAGTCGGGTAAAAAATATACTATAACCATCTGTGTATGCCCAGCTACCAGTGTAACAAAAATAATTGAAATCTATCCAGCCATTTAAGAGTGATGATCGCACAAAAATACATTTAAAAATCACTATCCTCAAACAGCCCGCTTCACATATTTATAGAACTTAGATAAAAGTACAATACGCAATGAAATGAGCAAGTTATTTGGATTATATCAAGGACCGTTAAGGGGATGCATCGAAAATTTAAGCTATTTTTTAGCGCATTTTTTGTCAAATCTAGTATATAAAACAGGCTGGTTTTCAGATATGTGTTTCTTGACTATAAAACCTTATTTCCTCGATAGAAAAGTTATACGAAAACGCGTCTTCATTTCCCGTTTTTTGTCTAGTTTGTACAAACGACAGATTAATAAACGGCTAAATTATGTTAAAATGTCATTCTTCCCTTTATCTTTTAAGTGATTAACTTAAATGTTAACAAAACATAATAATATCTTCGATTTCATGGTATTTTTGCATCTGGCGCTTACGCCAAAAAACCCCAAGCATGTAGTGTATTAGCTTTCTCTTTCTTTGATGCGCGCGAGCAATAAATGCGTCCGTTATTAAAAATCACGCTTATTGGCTGGCTTGACGAAGTAGGCCCTTAAAACAAGAATTGTCATACGTTGGATCGTGCCTCGATCATAAGGGCAAAAACTAGATGGCGTTTTAAAACTAGCCATTTGTCGATGTTATAATTATAATTGAACAAAGAAACATAGTAGGTAGGTAAGGTTCAGTAACAATTAGATAGCGTTGTACATATCGTGGAAATTCTATATGTACGGAGAGTGACAATCCTATTGTTATAATGGTACTCGGTTTCTAGTGTACATACTTGATTTACACATTTCACATTTTAGTGATATCCGCCACCGTGGTTTACGGTCAAGTAAGGGCAACCACTACGGTAAGTTATTTTATTTATCTACACCCATATAGAAAATCCTCTTTAATGTGTTCAAAATACGAACGAGATTTCAATACTAAATTTTCACATTTTTATAACTGCAATGATATCCAAGATAACCCGGGGGGTTATTGCCTAACGAAATTTTAACAATTGGTATCCGAATCAACTGTCATAGCCTATACAAAAACATGACACTTGATTCTTATTCCGAGTGTCAAACGCGTTAGGTTATTGGGGGCTCGGAGTGCACGCCACGCTGCGGTCATTACTACATCGTATACGATGTTGTTATGAGATCATTACAGTACAGATCCGGGCTACCGCCGCGCCTGCGTCATGATATCTTGGTAAACATGATTTCTGGCTCAGTGGTTGTACATGAAATTGTTATATGACCCAAGTGATATTCTGCGAAAAAATAAATTACGTTTGTCGATTTTTGTACATTAAACTTGAATAACATTCGCTTCTCTATGAAAACGATCCCCTTATACTTACTAAAGTAGGAGATCGAATTAATAAAAAAATGGGTTGTCACCATAAAAAAATTAATGCAAGCGGTGGTTAACAAAATCATTGGAAATACACATAAAAAATACCATATTCAGAGTTAAATATAGTACCGTACCGTACCGTACCGTAGAAAAATATTCTTCTAAGTTAAACACATTATAACTCATTTAAATAAAACAATTTAACGGAATTATATCACGTATATTATCTCATTTTAGTTCCCGACGTTTCGGAAGCTTTTCAGCTTTCCATAGTCACGGGTGGACTGAGAAAAGATATATTTTTCTCTGTCAAAGTTACAATTTGTGCAACTACCCATTTTTGAAAAAAAAAACTAATAAAGGTGTACATACATGCCAGTTGGGCCCAAGCTGTAAAGACAGTTACACATGTGCCAGAAGGGCTTAATTATTTTATTTTAATAATTTACCAAACTGTAACTTTGACAGAGAAAAATATATCTTATCTCAGTCCACCCGTGACCGTGGAAAGCTGAAAAGCTTCCGAAACGTCTGGAACTAAAATGAGATAATATACGCGATATAATCCGTTAAATTGTTTTATTTAAACAGCAAATGTTCTTTGTTTCTATTACATATTTGTGTAGTTCAAATAAAATGTACGGAGATTTAATTTACACCACTGGTAATGATCAGAAGTTGAGAACATTTGGTAACCTAGTAACAGTAATAAAAATAAAAATAATAACAATTTCTTTGTAATTTCATTTTCAAATATTCAGTGACAACATGCAGAAAAAGAAATACTTTGGACCATAAGGTTTAAATCAATTAATGTCATAGCCAGCGACTATTTTAGTTAATCCGTCAGTCCATCACACGACATTCGTTATTCGTTGTCTGACCTTTGTCGAATGAATGTGCTTCTTGTTGTTTGTTGTTTGTCATTGTTGCATTCAAACAAGCATTTGGTCAATAAAATTCGGATATAAAAACAATAAGATAAAAAAGATGATTTACCCCTGGCAAGTTACTTTGACGTTGACAGTTGTATGTTTGCATTTTTGATCTAGAATTCGATCTCCGACTTTACTTCAATTATTTTTGACGACCAGTTTGGCTCAGTGGTAGTAACGTTGCCTGCGAAGCTGAGGTCCTGGGTTCAAATCCCGGTAAGGGCAAATATTTGTGTGATGAGCATAAATATTTGTTCCTGAGTCTTGGATGTTTTCTATGTATATAAGTAATATATCTATTAAATATATCGTCGTCTAGTACCCATGTCTCGTAATATTTATTTATTATTTATTTATTATAAAAAAGGATGACTTTAGAGAGGAGGTGTCACTTTGATGTCAGTCAATAAATAATAAAAATAAATGAAACTTGGCTACATACGTGGCAACGTTGCTATTAAAAGAGCTGGTTGGACTAAAGCAAAGGGGGTCCCGACACAGAAAATTTTTCATCAGCCTACCAACTTTACTATGGGACCCCTTTTGCTTTAGGCGCACCGAATTGTCTGGGTTTCAAACCTTTTTTGCTCCTAATGACCTGAGGAATGCGTGGTTAAAATTTTTCGAGTTATTCGCGATCACCTTGCTCGTTTTAATGACACTTTTATAAAACTGCACGCATATAGGGAACGTAATAGTTGAAAAGAATAATTCTTATAATACGTTCAACCTACTTGTAAATCCATTCAAAAAGTTTTATGTTCTAATTTTATTGCTACCTCTCGGTGTATAAATTCATAATATTGACTTTACGCATTGATAATACGGCATAGATGCGTAAGATGTCGCTAGTAGTTTATAGTACGCGACGTAGTACAAGCAGCTCTTCCTAGATGGCTTCGCATACTTGTCGACGTATAGTAGCACAGGTGAGGAAAGCAAGCGGGGAGGGAAAAAGGTTTGAATGCCCGAGGTGATTGAGACGGGGGACGCCCTTAAGGGTTACCATGAATGACCTTCGATAGCTCTTCACTTCTCTGTGTTGTATATGTCTCATCGTGTTGACAAGCATTGTTGTTACCAATTTATACTATTTCAGTTTATCTTCACGAGTCACCGAAACCATGATAAACACCATCAAAATTTGTTATTTCTACGACAAAATACCAGTTTTTGCTACTTTTCTTAAAAACTATAGCACATATTGAAAAACTAGTTAACAATTTTAAAGGGAATATCATTACTCACGTATTGGTTTTAGCTCCATGTCTAAGCGTCGCTTGACGAGGGAGCCTATACGAAATTAAGATACAAAAAGGACTTTACGAATCTTTTTTTTTTGACTTAAGTATTATAACTTTCCAGTTGACAAAAATATAGGCCAAGCACCCGGCTACTATATATATTTTGTATACGTGGTTTGCAGCAAGAGGAATCATTTTATATCAATTTAAAAACAGTGAAATTTACCGAAATTTTTCGGGTAATAGAATTTGTTTCCATATTACAGTCAGAGATCATTACTAATACTACAACTACCACTACCACGACAATGTCGCCATTGGATGTTCTTCGACAAATTCGTCAAAACAAAACGACCAAAGATGCAGATTTAATCATAAAAATGACGGAAGAGTTTGTGAAAGGTATGGTTCAATCTCAAGTATAGCTTGACAAGTTCTTTCGTGATACTCCCATGGTCTGCGGGCGACGGGGGATCTCTCCTCCACTGACGAAGTCCCGGGCACCTTTTAGCAAGGACCATTAAAACGAGGACTGACAGTAACCATACTTCGGATCGTGCCTCGATCGCAAGATATTCTGGCAAAAACTAGATGACGCTTTAAAACTACACTTTTCACGATGTTATAATTTTACAAGGAAACGTAGTACAGGAACAATTACTTAACAGCCAATAATAATTAAATTGTAATATTTAAATAGTGTGTCACGCTTGTAAATGTGTTTTTTTTTTTAATAATAAATCTTATTCATAAATGGCGTTGTACATATCGGGAAACTATTTTTTGTATGGAGATTGTCAGTCCTCTTATTATTTTAATGATCCTCGCTTCTAGTCAGGAATAATTATTCTATAACCACCTGTACCTCTCCTGTTATTCCTGTGCCGATTTTGCGCCTTTGCGTCGCGCAGTTTTGACATGATGAGGCTACAAACACGCATCTAGCTAGACTAGACTATTATGAAGTTGTGACATTGAAGATATTTAAAAAAAAAACAAGTGATACGGACAGCTGGTTATCTCCAGATGGTTATAGGATACTTTTTACCTGACTACGCTAAAGAAAAAACGACTGGTTATGACTTTTTCTCCTCCGCGAACGAAGTTGCGGGCACCTTCTAGGAATACTATAAAAATCGTCGCCTAGGTTCCCAATGTTCCCATAGTAGGTACAACCTTTGCTTAGTTTGGGACTAGGTCGATTTGTGTAAGATTGTCGTTGATATTTTTTTAATCATTTTATTATTTTTCAGACATGGCACAGAAGATGGTTGTCATATCCCGGATCAAGCAAGACTACGCCAAGTCTGCAGACTTCACCACCGGCACCGTGTACAGCGATATACAGAAGAAGTTCAAGCACATGTGCGACCTGTACAGCAGCTACGCCACCGTGCGCCGATACGTGATGGGGTATCAGCTGAACCAGACCATGCAGCCCAACCCCGACGTGGTTGTCATATTCCAGTTCATGCGTGAGTCCAGCATAAACCCTGGAGACCTGCAGCCAAGAGCTCTCCAATGAGCCCAAAGACGGCTAGATACGGTGATCCGCTTTGGAGTTCCAGGCTCTTCCATCATCATACAGACATCTAGCTACATCACCGGACTGGTATGTCCCAAGACACTAGCTCAATCAGATGTCGCAGCTCAACCCGGACGTGGTCGTCATATTCCAGTTCATGCGTGAGTCCATCATAGACCTTGAAAACCTGCTGACCGAGAGCTCACCAACGAGCCCAGACACGGCTAGATACGGTGATCCGCTGTGGAGTTCCAGGCTCTTCCATTATCAGACAGACAGCCTGTTACATCATTGGACAGGTACGTCCCAAGATACTAACTCAATCAGATGCCGCAGCTCAACCCGGACGTGGTCGTCATATTCCAGTTCATGCGTGAGTCCATCATAGACCTTGAAAACCTGCTGACCGAGAGCTCACCAACGAGCCCAGACACGGCTAGATACGGTGATCCGCTGTGGAGTTCCAGGCTCTTCCATTATCAGACAGACAGCCTGTTACATCATTGGACAGGTACGTCCCAAGATACTAACTCAATCAGATGCCGCAGCTCAACCCGGACGTGGTCGTCATATTCCAGTTCATGCGTGAGTCCATCATAGACCTTGAAAACGTGCTGACCGAGGGCGCACCAACGAGCCCAGACACGGCTAGATACGGTGATCCGCTGTGGAGTTCCAGGCTCTTCCATTATCAGACAGACAGCCTGTTACATCATCGGACTGGTACGTCCCAAGACATGAGCTCAATCAGATGTCGCAGCTCAATCCAGACGTAGTCGTCATATTCCAGTTCGTGCGTGAGTCCAGCATAGACCCTGGAGACCTGCAGCCTAAGAGCTCTCCAACGAGGCCAGACACGGCTAGATACGATCATCCGCTGTGGAGTTCCAGGCTATTACACCATACGACAGACAGCCTACTACATCACCGGACTGGTACGTCCCAAGACACGAGGTCAATCGGATGACGCAGCTCAACCATGACGTGGCTGTCATATTCCAGTTCATGCGTGAGTTCATCATAGACCTTGAAAACCTGCTGACCGAGGGCTCACCAACGAGCCCAGACACGGCTAGATACGGTAATACGCTGTGGAGTTGCAGGCTCTTCCATTATCAGACAGACAGCCTGTTACATCATCGGACAGGTACGTCCCAAGACACTAGCTCAATCAGATGTCATATTCCAGTTCATGGGTGAGTCCAGCTTAGACCCTGGAGACCTGCAGCCCGAGAGCTCTCCATCGAGGCCAGACACGGCTGGATACGGTGATCTGCTGTGGAGTTCCAGGCTCTTCTATTATCAGACAGACAGCCTGTTACATCCTCGGACAGGTACGTCCCAAGACACGAGCTCAATAAGATGTGGCAGCTCACCCCATAGTTGGTGGTCGACATATTTCAGTAATAAATAATAAGAGTCTTTGGTTTTGCCAGCAAAGAAGTTACACACGGACTTTTGAATGCAAACTTAGGGGGTCTTCTTCGGGGCCTGTTTGATTTTGCGAGGAAGACCGTTCCAGAGGCCCTGAACATTGTCCCTGATATACTTATTTCAACTAAAAACTGAATCAAGATCGCTCTTATACCGCGGTGGTGGTGCAATGGGAGGGGTGGCCGCAAGGGCACGGGCTGAAAGTACAATGAAAGTAAGTTTCTGGTATATATCCAGGCTGGCTTTAGGGCCGAGAGACCCGGGCGGCCACTGGAGCGCTGCGGTCTAAGAGACATTTGCTGTATGGGGGGCCAGGGGCGCCAGGGCGCGTATTGAGCATCCCATTGCTGGTCATAAGCCCCTCCCCTAGATCTCCATGACTCTTTATCAGAGGGGTTATTCCGAATCCCAAAATCCGAAGTTCGCAACGTGCCTTCCCTCTCACTCCCATGTTGAACTGTATTTGAGTGAGCGGGATAGAACCATACGAACTTCGTATTTCGAATTTCAAAGTAGCCCCTCAGGTGCCTCCTCTGGCCAATTGTCGAGGAACGCGTCTAGATCGTCTCATCAAATCCTTATTTATGTTTTTGATTATTATTTATGATTCATTAATTGAAAACACTGTTCTTGAAAAACTTCCAGCTATTTTATTCCTTGGTTTAAAAAGTTCCAGCTATTTAAAAATTTTGATCTTGTATACAGTTAGCGACTACAACGAAATAACGATGTTAATCGAGTTGTTCAAAGTCGTGCAGCGGTCGTGGCAGAGTGGTGACGCCAACGCTAGGAGCCTCGATCTCATCGGCCACCAGTTGGAAAAGTTCGGAAACATACCAGCAGACTTGTTGAAGCCAAGTATGTCATGATTTTCATTATTAACATCGCAAGCTGACGAACAACTGCCTATCAACTGTTGGTGGTCACTTGCGCCTTAAGGACGCACGCAAACGACATCTGAACGCCTGCGCTAGACTCCACGTGTTGGGAGAATAGTAAAACTGTAAAAAGATCATCTTGGCGTTCTACGATCTCTAAAAGCAACAAATCTTTCGAGGAAGAGCGTCTCGCAACGTTAGATGTAAGACGCCGATTACGTAAAGAAAGACCTAAGCCCTCCTACACGTACACGTACAACCCAGCTGGCCAACTCTACTGCCACGAGACGAAAGTATTTAAAAGTAAGTTCAGCATAGCAAGCCATATCAGAGCTAACAATATTTGTGTAGGGTCGCCGTCATCTAAATCGATGGGGAGGACTAATTGTCACCGTAACTATTGTCACCGTGTGGAGGTCAACAACTGCTTAGCAACTGTTGACACCGCAAGGAGACGCTAAATCATCTTGAACAAGATGGAGAAGGCCGGCGATCTGCTAGATGAGCTGTTACTACCACTTAATTATAATCCATCCATGTCCATGGAATAGCTGACACCAACGCCATTAGCCACCAGCTCATCGCCAACCTGGAGAAGTTCGGGAGCATTCGAGATGACCTGTTGAAGGGAAGTAGTAGGTACAAGATCACCCATTTTCAATGTTACACCGACCAACCTATCAGTTGACTACGCAAAGAAGATCAACAACTGCTTATTAACTGATCATCGAAAGGAGACGCCAAATCATTGTCAAATAGATGCAGCAGGCTGGTAACCAGATGCAAATGACATATTAGTAAGAAGTAATTATAATATTTTCTTCTGTTTCCGCGATTATTACTCATTGAAATAAAACAATTTAACGGATTATATCGCGTACATCTTTTCTCAGTCCTCCCGTGACCATAGAAAACTGGAAAGCTTCCGAAACGTCGGGAACTAAAATGAGATAATATACGCGATATAATCCGTTAAATTGTTTTATTTCAAGAAGTAATTATGTTTTGGCTCGGGAATATGCCAGGCGAGCTGTTGAAGCCCAGTAATTAATTACTATATATAATTACTAGAAGATGCCCGCAACTTCGTTCGCGGAAATCGTGGAGGAGAAAAAGCCATAACCCTTTTTTTTTCTTGGGCATAGTCGGGTAAAAAGTATACAATAACCATGTGGAGATACCCAGATACACGTGTACCAAAACATGTTGAAATCTGTTTAGCCGATTTTGCGTGATGATGCCACGACACATACAAACATACAAAAAATCCAAAAAAAATACTTTTCATTTTAGTGACCTCCAAATAGTCCATAACGATCGATTTTTTGAAAATATGTTCAATGTACAGACATTTCATTTTTACAACTTTATAATAGTATAGATATCGTCGACTAAGTCGCAAACCCCTTACCTCCATTTATTTTTTTCAAAATAATGTTTTGACACTTTTAGATAGTCATAGTTGGAACGCATGTAATGGCAAAACTGTTAAATGCTATGAACCAACCGTTTAAGTTTAAAAAACGAAATAGAAAACCTCGCAATATCCGACCGCGATATTGTTAAGGTTAAGTTTTTTGCCTCCTGTAGAATTTGAATTATCATGAAGCAGATGGGGAAGTTCGGCAACTTGATAATTATCAACCTGTTGTAGCCAAGTACAGATGTAGTGAACAATCATTTCCCATCATATTTTCTCGGAAATGTTCGTATTCGTCTTACTACTTAATTCACACTCAGTACCCATCAAGACAACGTAGGGTACGGTCGCATTGCGAGACGAAGTATCGATATAGAGTGGTTAATATCACATGATATATTTAAGTTAGTATTGAGTCCTTTTTAATAGTCATGTTGGCAACATAATATATTTTGTATAGGTATACAAACTTCATACTATTAATACTAATGTATGACTAAAATCTCCTCGGTACCTAGATTGATCTTTGTTTACCTAAAGAATTCATTATATGATTGTATCGTGGTGGTTTTAACATCTCAGTGTGATATACTTCAAACTGGTGGTTTGACATTTAACCACAGAATAAGTTATAGTACAAGTACAGAAATTTCACTTCCTCGTAAAAACGCTGTGCTAGGCATGAGAAACGTGCCTACTCTATGCCTCTCTGACTATCGTATAACTTGTATTCATTCGCACACGGCATGTGTAGTGCTAGGGTTGTCACGCCAAGAATATATCAATGAGGGCAAAAAAGCTGTCGCCAAAACACCATAATGCGTGACTAAAAATGTTTAATTTTCTCCTGTATTCATGTCAATACGTATTTCATTTAGGTACTACCTAAATCTAGGTATTTGTCCCCAAGAATCATACTCGTACCTACATGTTTCTATTTCTTGCCGCAAAGTTATTTGAGATTTGCATATTTCTAAAAAAAAACCTATTTATTATTATTTTATACATGACGCGAAAAGTTCACCTCCGCATACCTACCTACTATAAATAAGTTTTCTAGGCATTGGTAAAAATCCGTTTGTAAACAGTTTTGGTATAAATTCCTAATAACCGCGGTATTTTAAAATAATGTACTTACCTAAGTTTGTACGGGTAAAGTGTTTTATCTTTTGCACACAGTACCTACTGTGTACTTTTATAAACGCGGAAATCTTATAAATTAACTGTTTAAGTCACGTAAAACACAATTTCATAATTAACACGTACCTACCTCCTAAGTAATAAAAAAAAACTTAATGTTTACAATTTGACGGCAACTTAAAAAAGAGTATTTTCCGTCCTTATAATATGTATTCAAATTCAAACACAGAACAATTCACGTAACTTCTTTTCGAAGTTTATGGCGCTTTTATAAACATACTTAAATCAACTGTTAAGGTAAGTATATCAGTACGACACGCTCCGAGAACGATCGATCCCAACGGCAGATCGCAGCGTACACGTGCTCACTCGCTCGGCGCCAGCCCCGGACTGACGGCATAACCCGGTCAATGCGGCGACTAGGTAAATATCTCGGTTCGCCCCGCCCACTGCAAGCCCTCTGATTTAACATTGATGAATAAAGTACTAAATTTATTTGATATAAACACGTCACTTAATAATACAATAATTCATGGCCTCATCGGCACCTTTCGGCAGTAGTCGTATGTGCCGAGTTTTCAAGATTTGAAAGGATTATTCACTACCTACATCTGCATGTTGAATGGAATTGAATTGACTTATTAACACAAACATCTTTGCTCAAACCACCAGAAAATCAGCAACTTCTTAAAAAAACTAAATGTTGCGACCACATATTACGTCACGCAAAATTATGTTTTCTTGGAGTTTTGTTTTAACACGTACCATCACGTTAGCATTAATATGCCTTTTTTCGAGTTGTGGCTTCATCAGGCCAAGACGGCTTAACCGATTTCAACTATTTTTGCTACACGGGTAGCCGGGTATCCACTGATGATTATAGGATAATTTTTACTCGATTGCGCTGAAGAAAACAAAAGGGGTTATGACTTTTTCTCCTCCGCGAACGAAATTGCGGCCACCGTCCCGTAAATGCAACTCCTCCAATTTGGTCTCGTTTTCTTTCTAGTCGACATAGACCCGGCCGAAGCAGATGCCACAACCAAAACTGCCACAACAGCCAAAGCTAGAAGGAAGTGGTCATTCGGCGAGGGTCGGCCTTCGCTCCACCCATGGTCGGGGGACCACGACGGGCTTGATTTCGATGACCGGTAAGGAGGAAGGAAGTTCAACATTTTGGATTTATTGAGACCATTCGGTATAGACATATAGACCCGATATGGATATTTAACCGAAATAAAATATTTTGAATTTGAATTTGAATTTGAATAGATAGATTTTACATACACAGTTCAGTGACCCAAAGTGGATCTTGGCCTCCGACACAAATAAATGATAACGTTTTAAAAAAAATGACGAATTTTCACCCATTTAACTATCTCTATCCAAACAACGTCTATACTATTATAAAGTTGTGGAAATAAAATGTCTGCACATTGAAGATATTTAAAAAAAAGTGATACGGACTATTTAAAGGTTGTAAATATTTTATTTTTTTCATGTTTTTATATGTCGTTGTTTCATCACGTCAAATTGAATAAACGGATTAAAACTATTTTTGTTACAAACGTAGCTAGCCATCAGAGCCGTGGCGTCAAACATTATCCATAGACAAGCCGGTGCTAATTTGGCTCATTTTTTAGGGTCCCGTACCTAAAAGGACCGAAACCTTAATAGGATCACTTTGTTGCCGTCCGTCTGTCTGTCTATCCATCTATCTGTCTGTCTATCAAGACCCTTTATCTCGGGGACGCGTGGAGGTATATCGAGTTGAAATTAAAACTATTTACTCAAGTCTACAGTCCCTTCAAGCTGTGAAAAAATCTAACTTCTAAGTTTACGTAAAAAAGAGATACGGCCGTTTATACCGCAAAAACGTATATTTCGACACTTTTTGAAATTGATAGAATACTTCCAGTTATTCTAGAAACTTAAAATTTGGTATGAAAAGAAAGCTCTTATAGCACAATTAACAAAATAAATCTGAAATACTATATTTTTATGTCTGTCTGACTATATCATTAACCAGTATAAACTGATCGAGCACTGCGTACATTTTGCTTAAGAATCGTAGTCATGAATTAAATTTAAAACAATTGGAAAAGTGAAAAGCACTAGTTCACAAAAACTAACTTTGCGCACGCTATACAGCTACGTAAAGTAGCACCTTTTGAGCAACTGTATTGAAAATATATTAGAAGGGAAACCAAAGCGTATTCATTTGCTCATATTTAAAGAAAGATGTGGTTATAAAAGCCTTTCCTTGGGCCACCCGGTGGGAATCGGCTTATATGGACGCCACGCCAATGGGTCTACACTGTAAAAATCATGTTAATTTACATGCAGTTATGTAAATTTACATACAAAAAAAATGCATTAACCTGTAGGTAAAAGTCCCAAAAAACCAAGGATTCTCACGTAAAACTATGAAAATTGTACATAATTCTTATTAATTTTATTTATTTATTTAAAACTAGCTTCTGCCCGCGACTTTGTCCGCCTTAAATTCATTTATCGCGGATAAGGGTATTTTTCCGGGATAAAAAGTAGCCTATGTCCTTCCCCGGGACTCAAACTACCTCCATACCAAATTTCATCCAAATCGGTTCAGCGGTTTGAGCGTGAAGAGGTAACAGACAGACAGACAGACATACTTTCGCATTTATAATATTAGTATGGATTAATGGAAATTATGCGATTTGAAATAATGTTTTGTAAATTTCCTTGTTTATTCGGTAATTTTACAGGTGTATGCGTTTTGTTTGCATGTAAAATTACATAATTTTTAACAGTGTACCGTCACGTTTGATTCTTGTATCTTAGTCAACAACAGAGGTGCTACTATGAAGTTCGATATTCGAAGTTCGTATCGCGCCATCTCGCTCACTCAGATACAGTTTAACATGAGAGCGAGAGGGATGGCGCGATACGAACTTCGAATATCGAATTTCAGAGTAAATCCTCAGGTCGTAATTTACTAGGTCAAAGGCACGGCTCAAATCTATAAAACGTACATAAACATATGTATGTTTGCATTCGTAGTAAGTACATAGCTACCAGAGGCGTTACGTCAGGAAAATTATAAGGGAAGCCGAAAGCGTATTCATTTACTCATATTTAAAGAAAAAGGTGGTTATAAGCCTTCCCTTGGGCAACCCGGTGGGAATAGGCTTATATGGACCCCACGCCACTGATAGCTACCGTATTAATACTCCAAGCGTAAATGTACGATTTTTAATGGTTTTTGTTTTGTATCTAGTCTCTGGAATGGCCAAACTAATTTTCGAAATATGGTTTATATGATAGTTCAGTTTCTATTTAACACTTTCTTGCAATCGAAAATTAGAAAATATTTCTATGTAATTAATTATGGATTTTTATAGAGAGGTCTATAAAAATAAAGATTGCGTTTCTAGTCTCTCAATAAACCTTTGATACACTCAAAACTTATGCCTACTTGTTCATTATGAAAAGACCTAACTTGCTACGCAAATATTTTTAAAAAAAAAAGCGTTTTATTTTTGGAGAAAAGTGGCAAGAACTGATTTTCTGTCGTAAAAATAACAAAGTTTGATGGCATTTATCTTGGTTTAGGTGGCTCTTGAAGATAAACTGAAACAGTATATTGGTAAAGACGGTCGCTGTCGACATAATGAGATATATACAACACCGAAAAGCGAAGAGCTAAAGATCGAAGGTCATTCAGAGCTGTAAGCCCCTTAAGACAAAGTTCGCGAACTGGGTCCATAGGACAGTACCGAAACCAAATAGTTCTCGTCCGTTCGGCTGCAATAACCACTCAAATATTTTACGAATTATTGTACCCAGTGATATTGGTCTATGGTTTTAAGGGTTCCGTACCCAAAGCGTAAACCGAGACCCTACTACTAACTCGGTCGTCTGTCTGTCAGTCTGTCACCAGACTGTATCTCATGAACCGTGATAGCTAGACAGTTGAAATTTTCACAGATGATGTATTTCTGTTGCCGCTATAACAATAAATACTAAAAACAGTATGATTTTATGTATGTATCTATATTCTATATCAGTAACCAATATAAAATGTTCGAGCACCGCGTACATTTTGCTCAGGAGTAGGGCTCTGCTAACACTGGATTTTCATAGATACGGCCATTTGTAGCGTAAATTTTGTACGGAATCCTCGTTGCGCGAATCCGACGCGCACTCGGCCGGTTTTTAGATCAGGCAGATCACCAGTTTTATATTTGACTACTGGAATAACTACCGTTTTCATTAAAGTACCAGGTAAGTAACTAAATCGTCCACAAAAGAGTACTCTCGGCATCTCATCGCCAGCATAAAGTATCTGTTCCACGCTCAACCCGTCATGCCCCGGAGATTTGTACCTGTTCCACCCCCAACCCGTCATGCCCCGGAGATTTGTATCTGTTCCACACCCAACCCGTCATGCCCCGGAACTTTGCATCGGTTCAACGCTCAACCCGTGATGCCCCGGAGATTTGTATCGGTTCAACGCTCAACCCGTGATGACCCGGAGATTTGTATCTGTTCCACGCTCAACCCGTGATGCCCCGGAGATTGGTATCTGTTCCACGCTCAAGCCGCGATGCCCCGGAGATTTATGTCTGTTCCACGCTCAACCCGTCATGCCCCGGGATTTGTATCTGTTCCACACTCAACCCGTCATGCCCCGGAGGTTTGTATCTGTTCCACACTCAATCCGTCATGCCCCGGAGATTTCTATCTGTTCTACACTCAACCCGTCATGCCCCGGAGATTTGTAGCTGGTTCACACTCAACCCGTCATGCCACGGAGATTTGTATCTGTTCCACCCTCAATCCGTCATGCCCCGGAGATTTCTATCTGTGCTACACTCAACCCGTCATGCCCCGGAGATTTGTAGGTGTTCCACGCTCAACCCGTGATGCCCCGGAGATTTGTATCTGTTCCACACTCAACCCGTCATGCCTCGGAGATTTGTATCTGTTCCACGTTCAACTCGTCATGCCCCGGAGATTTCTATCTGTTCTACGCTCAACCCGTCATGCCCTGGAGATTTGTATCTGTTCCACCCTCAACCCGTCATGCCCCGGAGACTTGGCTCTCTTCATATGTTTCACAGTATCTGCGACGTCATCCAGTGTAAACTCCGACGCATTTTAGTTGTAGAGGGGATTGTCTCCCGGACAGGGCCAAGGGGAGCGGGCACACTGTTATCTTCGGTTGGCGGGTCCACTTTAAAGTGACGCTCAAATAAGTTTGATATTTCTTTAGGGTCATTAATAATGTTGTTTAATATTGCAAGTAATTTTGATTTATATTCTAAGATTTATACGCTTTATTATTTTTCCAAAATTATGAAAATAATTTTCTATTTAATGCTAAAATATTTTTTTGACTCTTCATTTCCCCAACTCTTTATTTTTGAAAAATTTCCAACATTCCGCCATACTTTAGTAGATGTCTCCTGCGTACGGCTTCCTGCAGTCTATCCAGTTTTTGGAGTACATTCTAGCGACGAGACGATTTTATCTGACATAGTAATTGGACGTTGCGGCAGGGATAAATCCGAACAATAGGGTTGTTTCCACCTACAAATAAATATAAGTGACAAATCAGGAAAATATATTATTTATATTTTTATGAATAGAATCCTTGTTGTTTCTGTAATGGCTAGATTTTTTTATAATAATCAATAAAATTAGGTTTTTCGAACACTTATACATTGTTGAAATAAAACAATTTAACGGATTATATCGCGTATATTATCTCATTTTAGTTCCCGACGTTTCGGAAGCTTTCCAGATTTCCAAGGTCACGGGTGCAATATAATCCGTTACATTGTTTTATTTCAATGAGTAATAATCGCGGAAAGAGAAGAAAATATTACTTTTACATTGTTTAAAAAAAATGAAGATTTCTCTATTCCTCGGAGCACTTCCCGTTATACAAGCGATAGAAAATGTAGAGCGAGGCTACATCTCTTCGCATTGTCAAGGAGTTGTGACTAATGCACAAAAGCTTACACACATAAATAAATTAAAATCGACCAGATTAATACTTAAGCATCATTTCATGGGTAAAGTTACGTTTGTCATGATAATACGTTTTCATTGCATATTATTTATTCTCGATATTATGTCGTTTGTTGTAATATTCCCGACGCATTTTCGCTTTGACTTCTTTTTCCTTTTCTGCCATAGCATCCTGGAAATCTGGGCCTTGCCGACCTGGTAACAGAAATGTACTTCATAGGAATGTATTTTATAGGAATAAATTTAATTGAGCTCTTGCACTTAACATGAACGTAACTAAATGACAGGGACAATCTTACATAAGTCGACCTAGTCCCAAATTAAGCAAAGCCTTGTACTGTAAGCACTAGGCGACGATAAACACACTTATGTAAAAGCATATAATACTTAATTGAAAAAATATGATTCATGCAAGATCTATCTATCATGTGAACATACTCACCTCCGGATAACTTTGGAGAAACCCTGTATGGTAAATACCAGTGGATGGCGGATTTATGTGGATTTATGATGATTGGCTGATGAAAGATGATGATGACGGTGATTATTTATTTATTAAATAGATACTACATATCACTTACGGGCTAATCCAACACTTGATACAAAACACTACAACAAAGAACTAGATACAAAAAATAAAAACATGTTTGCAAGACACACATCAATTTAACAAATATAACACATACATACATTATGATAATTATAATGATGACAACAACGAGGACAACGGTGATGCTGATGACTACGACAATGACGACGATACCTGATGATACTTGATGATGATGTTGTTGGGTGAATCAACTTTTAGACCCACTTAATCATGTCCACAACTTTTACACTTCGTTGTAAAATAACGCCTTTAAATAATGGTTACCCTTTGTTTAAATTTATGGTGTGTAACGATCCTAAACCCCCCCTGTGTATTTTTTTATAAAAATTAAGATCTCTACGGCTTTGTACTATGACTAACCCTACCTGTTTTAACTTTTCTACCTGAAGACCCACTAAAACACTTTTAATTATATTTCTGAATGTTTTTGTAACCTGAATAAAAAGTATCCTAACTGAATGTTTGTTGTTTTACTCTGTATTCAAAATATATTTATGGCCAAATAGTGTGATTCGTCTAGTGTAGTACCCTAATAACGTTGTAAGTAATAACCACAGTCTTTTAATTAGGAGAGAACATGGAATCAGAGATAAAATGATGACAGCCCGATTAACTTAAACAAATCCAACAAAGACCCTCTTTTACAATGTAATATGCAAGGTAATGATGTATATAGCCTAATGGAATAAAAGAGAAGAATATCATTTACCACTAACGTAACCTAGATCTCATCAATTAGCAACCTGAATATCTTAAATTTAATTACAGTATAGTTTCTCTATGTTATAAATTAATGTCTCCTAGATAACGCTGAAGAAATATGCTTGTTAATGTTAAATATATTTGGTACAGGTTAATATTAAAAAGTCACATAGTTTCCATTTGCATAAAGAATATAGAGTAAGTATGTCAAGTCACGTCAAGTCTACAGCTTGTAAGGCCGCACAAAAGGTATTGATTTGTGTGGGCCACCTGGCCGGCGCCCCTCCTCCGCGACGACAATCTTCTTCGACATCCAGACTGGGCAGAAGTCTGCCCACACTCAGAATGAGTTTATCATTTTGTCAGTCTTACAGTAGTTTGCAAAACTACAGCGGTTTTTTAAGAGGAATTTGCAAAGGGACCCACTTTTGCTACAAGGTTTCAAATCACTCACATTTTCAAGGATAGATTTAAGCTCTTGTAGGCTTACTTTATGAGATATTCTACTTATATAATATATTACGATTTGCGATGGGCTCTGCCAGCTCGCAAATATTGACTCTACCACACTTATACAATGCCAGGACGTTTCTAATGATTGTCAAGTGACACCAATCATATGTCGGAGGCCAATTACAATAAGTCCAGTCTGTCTTTGTATATGAGGATTTTCACATATTCAGTAGTCTGTCAGTAATTCTATTGGTAGAAACGTTTCATGATTAAACGATTTCAAAACAGATAAAGCTCTGTGGCTTCTATAATAGACTAGGAGATTAGAGTATGCGATGTCTTCTCGACTTATAACACCGAAACCATAGTTTCAATCTCCAGTCTTGAATTAAATGAAAAACGTTTACACGACGGACGACACGTTTGGCTCAGTGGGAAGTACAACGGCCTACGAAGCTGACGGTCCTGGGTTCGAATCCCGGCCAGGGCAAGTGTTTGTGTGATGAGCACGAATATTTGTTCCTGGGTCTTGGATGTTTTCTATGTATTTAAGTATTATAATTTATCTATTTATTATGTATATCGTCGCCTAGTACCCATAGTACAAGCTTTGCTTAGTTTGGGACTAGGTCGATTTGTGTAAGATTGTCCCTGATATTTATTTTATTTTTTTTTTTTTACGTCAGAGTCTAGCCATCTCGATACCTTCATCTCTCAACGAAATGTAGTCTTCACAACTTAGAGAATTCGACCTGGATTTTAAGATGCGAAATCTTGTTCCGGCTTAGACTGAGACCGTAGTCTTAATCCAAGATCGTTCTCTGTGCGTGGCCTACACTCCGCCGAACGATAAAGTCACTTGATAACCAAGGCTCTCTAAAACTGTTCTAAGTTACAAGTTCTTTATAATTAGGAATAAAATCCTCATTACTGAAACAAAATTATTAGGTATTGTGTCCAAATAACACATCTTCGTCTTAGAGAAATTATTCCCTTAAAATTGTCTATCTGTCATGACATCTTAACATCAAGAGCATCTGAATCTACCTCTGATCGTTCAGAAATATATTCTTAAGTCCATTCATAGAACTACGAATACACTTAAAATTAATAAGATAATAGTTGAAGATAAAATTATAATTTGGCGTAATTTATACGAGTATTAATTACATTTACTCTATCTCTGTAAAGTATTGTGAAGAATATAAAAAGTGTAAACATAAGTACGTGGTCCAAACTCTCGGACTGAGAACATTCCTAACTCTGAAATTTAACACAAAAATGTATAAGTTAATAACACTTAGATTAAAAATAATTCACAGTCTTAATATTTCCCTACCTCTGAAAAATACATGAAAATTTTATAAGTTAATAAGGTTTGCTTAAACTAACACACTCGATTCTAAAATATTTCTATCTTTTTGAAAGGCAGAAAATTTCAACCAGTCTTAAACACAACATATTTCCCTAAGATATTATAGAACGCATTTTAAAGATAAAATACATCTCTGAAAATAACACAAGTTAATATTATAGATTAGAACGTAATAAACACTTAGGATTTAATCAGTTTCAAAACCAATCAAATTTGTCTAAGTCAAAACCGAACGTATATTTAAAGATAATAAATCTGAAAATAACACAAGTTAATATCAAAGATTAGGGTAATAAACACTTAGGATTTAATCAGTATCAAAACCAATCGAATTTGTCGAAGTCAAAACCGAACGTATGTTTAAAGATAATAAATTTCTGGAAATAACACAAGTCAATATTAAAGATTCAAAATTAAGAAGTTCTCCGTAAATAACACTTAGAGTTTGATCAGCATTAAAACCAATCAAATTTGCCTAAGTTAATATTGAACGCATTTTTTAAAGGGAAAATAGATCTCTGGAAAAAACACAAGTTATTTAATATACAATTAAGAACTTAGAAAGTTTTTAATTCACCCCAAAATCTTTTTTAATACTTTAACAAAATTTTTATAAGTTCCTTTTTTCCTTTTATTTTTAATGTATTTTTGGCCAGGGATTCGCCTTTGGATTATTTATTTCTTATTGTTGGTTTCCGAGCAGAGTTTCTTCTTGGTTCTGGTACTGTAGACTGAATGTCTCTCCGAAGGGTTTGTATCGGCTTTTATACCCCAAAATTATTTAAATTTCGAATGCATTTTCATTTTTAATTACTTTTCCAAGAAATGCTTAAATTTGATTTCAGAACAACTTGACCTTCGATATTTTTCGTCTATCCTGCCAGTATCATTAGGGGTTCCATAATTATACCGACCCCTTAACGTTTTAAATTATTTTTTATATACTATAATAACGAGCTATTTAGGTATATTATTATCTAGTAATTATATATTTTTTTAACTACATGAGGTTGCAAACAAACACTTTTCGCTAAATTCCCGAGAATGCATGTCTTAAAACTCTCTCTCGCACTTCCACCCTGGGTTCTGTAGCCTTTTGGAACCCTAAGAGATTGTCCCAAACTGATTTTATAAAAGTAGTTAATCAATAATTATATGATTTTTAATAATATTAATAATCATATTATGTTAATCAACTTAAAATGACCGTTAAACCGTTAGATAGTTTGCTAAGATTGTATGTTCAGTATATTATCTGTATTTGTCGATTAGAGAAAAAAAGAAAATTTAAAAAAAAATCAAAACAATAACAAACATTTATAGTGGCTTTTCTATCATGAATCTCTTTTAATATATAAGTTTTACCAAAAGGACTCTACTTGCTATGAAATTACCTACTACTTCAACTTCCTCGGAGTGCAAAATACCCTTTATTGAAGAAAATAATGTTTCATAACAATCGAGCAACCTACAAAAGTATGAAAAACATTCGACAACCCATTTTACCTTCTTGTATCCTTTATTGAATATGTTTTATTTGAGGAAACTGTTGCATTACGGAAGTTCCTAATTCTGGGATTCCTTCTGACTACAAAATACCTTTTATTGAACAAAATAATGTTTCTCAACATCCAAGTAACCTATAAATGTATGAAAAACATTCTACAAACTATTTTACCCTTTTGTATCCTTTAATATAAATTCATTCACGATGAAAGTTCCTAACTCTAGATATCTTCCTGCTTACAAAATACTTAGTATTGGAGGAAAATGCAGACACAATATTTTGGACAACCTAGAAAGGTATGTACAATGTATATTAAGACTCTTTTTATCATGAATCTCTTTAGTATATTTCTTTTTTACTTGAAAAGATTTATTCGTTATGACAAATGTTTGATTCTAAATCCCTTTTCAGACTACAACATATTCTTTATGAGGAAGAGAATTATTTAACCTATAAAGCATGTTCTGGTTTTTTTTCCACGATCTATTTTTTTAGCAAAACAAATGTTGTTGTTAATCGTTATGATAGTAAATTATGAGTCCTCTTGTTATAATTATAATATGTTTTGATTTCAGCAGACAATTCACACAAATGGAAATCTCGACCATCAAGCATCAGCTATGTGAAATCATATTAACAAACTTGTTCCCGAAATAAAATAATGCAAGACAATAGTATGTATATTATGTTTTAACATATACATCGAGAATGTATATCATGAGGCGAGTTAATCAAAACAAAAAAAAAATAACAAAGGCACAGTATACATTCCTCAGTTTTATTAAGAGAACGGTGGGATGGGACACCTTTGGACCTTGTCACCGTTTCAGGTGTACGTTAAAGCGTTGATGTCCCCTTTGTATACAGGAAAATATCATATTAGAATAGAAGGCCGATTTCTTAGTAACTCCTGAAACATTTTCGGTAGCTCCAGAGACATCAAAAGTGTAGGTCTAAAAGTTGATTCACCCTGTTAATGATGATGATTGTGGCGATGATAGTGGTCATAGTGACTTTGATAATGATGGAGCTGATGGAGATGATGTTAATGATGATGATGGTGATAAACACTTGCTCACCTTGGTACTGCGCCCGCAGAGCGGGACGTGCGGTGGTGTACTTCGAAAACATTTGATTGATGTTCTCGCTGAAGGGCAATACATCCGGTTTGAACATACCCACTTCAGCCTCCAACGTGTAAGTCGTTGCCATCTGGAATATAAGAAATATATTAATAGAGTAAAATGTTGAAATCTTAAGTATTCAGTAACTGACTGTGTTTCAAGGATGAATACAAAAAAATAATCCTGAAGCGACCTCCAAATAGTCCGTTACAGTATTTTTTTATTTCTTCAATGTACAGACATTTCATTTTTACAACTTTATAATAGTATCATAGATTAGGTCAGATTATCTACAGTGGTATAAGACTCAACACAGCCTTGAATAAATGCTTGTAAAGAATATATTTACCCTGACGATATGCTCAATATCATACTCTCTCTTGGTAATATATTCCAATGCAGTAATGTAGACTTTGGGTTTGTAATCCAAGTATGGTGATCCGTCTGGATTTTTGAATGTGTCAGCCAATTCGTTTTTTAACCAGGTAAACTTGTTCTGCATTCGTCTTTTCATGCGCCGGTACATGTCCAGCTGCTGACGATGGATCTCAAATATGCGGCCTGAAATTTAAAACTGTGCATTTCTAGAATACAGACTTAATCAAAAAAACATTTATTATTAAGGGGGGAGTATAGGAACAATGTCTGCGTCATCTCATTTCCAAGTGTAAACGTAGGTACTGAGCTGACGCAACACATACCCGGCGGGAAGACGAAGGGACTATGGGGCGAAACGAAGAAAAAGTGGACATTCGTACTTTTTTGGGAAAAACCTAATAAAAAAAATAGTAGTCGATAGAAAATTATGTGCAGAACAATAAATGTAGTATACAATTTTTCAAAATAAGGCACATTTAAAGCAGCAAAAAATTAAATGTGTTTTTTTTTATAGGACCCAAATTTAGGTACCCGTTTTAACCTTCAGAATAATATTCTGCTATCTTTTAAGAGTGCGAAACGATAAACAACCCGGTATAGTAGGTGCTCGTTTCTTGGGTTAGTCCAATCAAAAAGTCACCAAAATTCGTTTTATTTTTTTTATTTTTTGTAAACTTAAGTCACCCTGTTTTTTCTTCAGCGTAGTCGGTTAAAAAGTGTCCTATAGCTATCTAGAGATACCCGTCAACCAAAAATAGTCCTGCTGGGGACGATGTCTTGAGCGGCGACCCCATACCGGAAAACGCAACGTGGTAGTTTCTCGACAAGGTGGACTGATGTGGGTGGCGCAGGAGTGACCATGGTGGCATATGCCGGTATGTCCAGCAGTGGGGTATCCTTCCATTTGCCCTTTCAACGTTTTCCTCTTCCATTTCATCGACAAACGTTTCCTATAGTGTGACCAATACATCTGTACCGCGCCTTAGGTATGCGATCGGCGAGACGGGGGGGGACGGGGGGCAGAGCAGCCGCTGACCTAACCATACCTAACGCATACCTAAGACGCGGTACAGCGGTATTGGTCAAGCTATAGAATGCTTTATTTCATAGACATTTCATTTCGTAGCATTTTCATTCATTTTTGAAAAGGTCATCATCTATAAGCCGTTAGGTTAGGTTAGGTTTGCTTTATAACAAACCCAAAATATTAACGATTTCAGAGAAAAATGCTTTCTAAGAAATTATATATCGACGAAATGAATTCGATGAAACGTTTTTTTAATTAAACAAAGTACATTACAACAATTACAACATTAAAAAGGGGCTTAAACGCGTATAATCCATACTATCCATCCATCCGTCCATGTGCTTATTATAAATACGAAAGTGTGTCGGTCTGTCTGTTTGTCTGTCTGTTACCTCTTCACGCTTAAACCGCTGATTCGATTTGGATGAAATTTGGTATGGAGATATTTTGAGTCCCGGGAAAGGACATAGGCTACTTTTTATCCCGGAAAAATACCCTTATCCGCGATAAACGAATTTAAGGCGGACGAAGTCGCGGGCAGAAGCTAGTATGAAATAAATCCGCTATTGCCAATCATTCATTTGATTGAAGACCAAATTGAGCTTCATGATCCCAAGATCCTTTCTAAGGAACGTAATCGCTATTGTAAAATCATACGTGAAGCAATTGAAGTCCAGAAACATAAAAATTTCAACCGGGAAGACAGTTTCGAACTTCCATCTTAATGGAATCCAGTAATTAGTAAATGAAAAGGAACATCAAATATCATCCGATAAATCGCCAGATGTCGTGAGTGTAGTGGTTCGGTCTAGTGACGACCTTAGTGTTCAACCTAATAATCAGTAATTCAGTCAAATTATTATATTTAATTTTATCGCATGTCGTGACGCCTAGAGACCTTATACATCTCTGAAAAAAAAAATAGTTTATATTTTATATTAACATTGATCTGGAGAATTTGTACATCTCCTCCGCGTGTATCAATTATAAATTAGTTATAACACAATTGTAAAAGTTTTAAGTATAATTATAATAAATAATAATAATAATAATAATGATTTATTGCCATATAAAGATTGCTACATTTAAAAACACATACAGTGACTTCCACACTAGGCTCAGCCTGTATAGTGGAAGTCGTACCATCCACGAGCTTACAACAGAGTTTAATGCGGCTAGTTTATAAAGCGTATGATGCACAAAATCAAAGCAATCAAAGCAATTTTGTTCGGTAATTCGGTGCTCTTCAATAAATAACTCTTCTTGAAATAAATACGTATAATCAACTTCCACATAGGTAGATATATATAACAAATTTTGCATTTAATCTTCGAAGTAAGAATAAATTAGGCCGCTTAGGTCGTTGCAGTATGGCGGTGATTTTTAGAGTGTTAGTCCTCTGTCCTCCCGCGCGCCGCGCGGCGCACCCCTCGCTCGTCCGGTAAGGGTGGGCGTAAACATCTTCCCCCCCTCGAAGACCGTGGGATTTCGAGACATCCTCTGGTTACTGTCCGTCAGGTAATGGACAGAGGTTTGTAACTGCACGCCGAATGACGCCCTTAGACGTGTTGACATCTGCTACGCGTGCTATGCCATCGGACCCTGGATACAGCCGATGGATGCGCCCCATGCGCCATTTGAGTGGTGGTAGATTAGGCTCCTTGAGTACCACCATGTCGCCCTCGGAGAGTTGTCCTTGGTTAATACGCCACTTTGATCGCTGCTGCAGCTCGTTCAGGAATTCGATGCGCCATCTCTCCCAGAATTGCTGACGAATCTGTTCGATTTGCTCATATCGACTGAGACGATTTGTGGTTGCGTCGATTAATGCAGGAGATGGTAATGAAGTGAGCGGCTTGCCGATCAGAAAGTGCCCTGGACACAAGGGGTATAAGTCTGTAGGATCGGATGATAGGGGAGTTAGGGGCCTGGAATTTAATATTGCCTCAATCTGTGCGAATAAAGTCGCTAACTCTTCAAAGGTAAAATGCGTATTCCCTACCATTCGCGTTAAATGGTGTTTAACTGCCTTAACACCTGCTTCACTAAGTCCATTAAAGTGTGGAGAGTAAGCGGGCGAAAACTTGAACTTTATGAATTCACCGGCAGCATATGACGAGATGGATTCACTACATGATGCGAGAAATTTTTTAAACTCATTATTTGCGCCCACAAAATTTCGACCATTGTCACAATGAATCTCGCTTGGCTTACCTCTGCGAGAGATAAGACGATTAAGACACATAATAAATGCCTCAGCACTCAAATCTGATGCAATCTCTAGGTGGAGTGCTTTGGTTGTGAAACACACGAATATACATAAATAACTTTTAATAAGTCTACAACCACGTCCCTTTCGGTCACGTATTAAAAATGGGCCAGCGAAGTCGACACCCACAACCTCGAAGGCGAAGCTAGGATTAGTTCGAGCTGATGGTAAGTTTCCCATTATTGGAGTTATTGTTTTAGCCTTTAATATTCTACATATCCTACAATTATTAACAGTGGATCTAGCTAATTTCCTTCCTGTAATTGGCCAAAATGATTGTCTTACGTTAGTCAGCAAAAGCTGTGCACCTCCATGAAACAATTTCATGTGTTCATGTTTAAACAATAAGTTTGTGAAATGATGTTTAGATTCTAATATTATGGGATGTTTTTTTACTAAATATTTCAGGTGAATTCTGAATACGACCACCAACTCTGAGAATGCCATTTTCATCCACGAATGGCCTGAGTGACAGAAGTCGTGATTTCGAAGGTAAGCATTTTTTATTGTTTAATAGTTTAAGTTCGCATTCGAAACACTCCTCCTGGTGTTGTTTGATCAAGTAATGTAAAGACCTTTCAAGTTCTTCTGTAGTTAAATATCCTGTCATCTTATTATTTGAGTGTTTTAGGTTGTAGATAAAACGTGATACGTAAGCCAAACTACGCAGTAAATTTGTGAATTTTGAGTAATTCTCAAAGTTCACCAATTTGTCAGGCGTGTTTATTGTTGTAGTGCATGTTGTAATATTTTTAGTATTAGGTTTAGGTTTAGTTGTGTAAGTTTTAATTTCAGGTACTTCGATAATTGGTTTGATAACGTCTGGCCAGGCTGATGAACCGTTCCCTAAAAAGGAAGGCCCATGCCACCATAAACTGCCATCCTGTACTTGGTGGGGATTTAAACCTCTTGACGGTAAATCGGCCGGGTTTAAGACTCCTGGTACATGCCTCCAAGAAACAATCGCTGTTAATTCTTGGATTTCTGCAACACGATTCGACACAAAGGTCTTTAGATTCTGTGAAGGTGTATGAATCCAGCTGAGTACAACAGATGAGTCTGTCCAGTAGTAGATTCTTGTAAACGTAAGCCGTAGTACTCTCACTACCTTCGAGCTTAAGCGCGCTGCTAACAAGGCAGCACACAACTCAAGTCGTGGTATAGTTTGAGCTCGGATAGGACAAACCTTTGTCTTGGCACACAGCAAATTGACTACTACATTGCCGGAGCTGTTTACGGAGCGTATGTAGGCGCACGCCGCATATGCATCTTGTGAAGCATCACAAAACAAATGAAGCTCATGAATAGCGCCAGGATCATTATCTAGGACGAATCTAGGTATTTGGAAATTCACCAAACACTTGAGCCCTGATACGAAGTTAAACCACATTTTAGCTAAATCGTTAGGAATAGGATCGTCCCAATCTAACTGAGACATCCACAATCTTTGAAGGATTATCTTAGGTACAATCGTACATAAACTTAGTAGTCCTAAAGGATCAAATAATCTAGCTGAATTTGATAAAATTGATCGCTTAGTGGCTATGGATGAACATTTAATGTCTACAGGGAAATTGAAGCTATCTGAACTTGGATCCCATTTAAGTCCCAACGTGCTTGATTGTGAACTGAAATCCAAGTCCTTAGGTATAAGGGAATTAGAGTTATTCTGGAGGACAGAACAAACGTTAGTACGAAATTTGCGTAGCGGCAACTGTGCTGAGTGAAGAGTTTCTGTTACAGAATTTATTACATAACGAAGGTCTTCCTTTGAGTTACTGCCAGTAATTAAATCATCGATGTAAAAATCTTGCCTTATGATATTGGCAATCCTACTATCGGGACATTCATCAGCTAGCTGAACTAAACATCTCGTACTTAAAAAGGGCGCAGAGGACGTGCCATACGTGACTGTGTTAAGTTGAAATATTTTAATTGGCTTGTCTTCATGCTCGCGCCATAAAATCATCTGGAGATGACGCTGTTCAGGCTGTACTAAAATTTGTCGGTACATTTTCTCCACGTCAGCAGTTACGACATATTTGTACTGCCGAAACCTTAGGAGAATGGAGAAGAGGTCGTCTTGGACGACAGGACCTACGTGCTGGATGTCATTGAACGAGACACCCGTCGTCGTTTTAGATGACGCATCGAAAACGACTCTAAGACGTGTAGTTTCGCTGCTGTCCTTAATAACAGCGTGATGAGGTAAGTAACATCCACGCTCTGGCTTACAAACTTCACTCATATGCCCTAAGCGCTCGTATTCTTGCATGAATTTAGTATATTCTTCTTTGAAGTCGGGTTTAGCTTTCATTTTCTTTTCCATTTGCAGTAATCGCCTTTCAGCTATATTATATGAGTCGCCTAGAACATCTGGTGAGTCGCAAAGAGGTATTTGGACACAAAATTTACCGTTTGCGTCCCGGTACGTGGTGTCTTGGTACAGATTTTGGCAATAATCTGCGCTATTTGACAAAGGTTTATCAACAGGTACCTCTTCAAGTTCCCAGAACTTAGCAAGCTGCTGTTGTATATCCCTACTAAAATGACAATGTAGTTTTGTTGGGCGTTTTAGATATTTCCCCCCAATGGGGCCAGCTACAATCCATCCTAAACTGGTTTCTTGCAAGACTGGTTTGTTAGGTCCGAGCTGCACTCGAGACGATCCCATAATGTCCCAGAAGATGTCTGCTCCTAATAGCAAATCAATCTCTGATGGGTGAAAGAAGGTTGGGTCTGCTAACTCGATGTGGCCGGGAATATTCAATTCAGAAAGATGTACTTCTGTTTGAGGAAGGTTGTCGGTAATTGTTGGAACGACATAGCATCTGACAGAAGCAGTGAAGTGATTGTATGATGACTTAATTTGAATGTTGCAGTGCTCGGCAATGCTTATTGTTGCATTATTAAGACCGGACACGTGTTTATATTGATTTTTATTCTTAATGCATGCCAATTTAGCTTGAGCCGCATCCGTAATGAAGGATGATTGTGAGCCGCTATCCAAAAGCGCTCGCAACTTAATAATTTTGCCATTGTTCGACACCTCGACTAAAGCCGTTGAAAGAAGAACCAAGTTCGAGGCGCCAGCAGACATTGTAACTACCGGAGTGGGGCAAGCATATATAGCAGCATGAGAATCTAAGGTAATTTCGTTGTTTGAAGTCGGGATGGGAGTAGTAGTAGTAGTTAACGATGTAGACGTAGAAGTACCTACGTTGGTTTGTATGTCATGTTGGGATGATGATGGTTGAGTTTGGAAAGCTGATTGGCTAGTTTGCAATTTATTTGGTCTGTGTAATAAAGTGTTATGTTTTCTTTTACATAAACGACAACCTGCCAGTCTACACTGATAAGAGTGATGATCATTACGAAGGCAATTACTACAAATTTTTCATTGATACACCTTAGCGTTTCTTTCTTCGACTGACATCGATTTAAATTTATTGCAATCATATAATTTATGATCTTGTTTACAGGCCAAACACTGACCACGGAGTGGTGAATCGAGCGAAGCAGACATGAACGATTTTGAGCGCGCAAAGTTTTGACGGCTTTCTGTTTTATTATTATTGTTTATAGCTTTAGCGGCAAAGACCGTTTCTAATACAGTTGCCCTTTGACGAAGAAAATTAAAGAAATCGTCCAAACTGTGCGTTTCTAATTTACTGGGGAACTCTTCCCAACTTCTCGCGGTTGCAGAGTCCAACTTCGATGACCCAATATAAATAATGAGCGTACTCCAACTATCGGTTGGTTCGCCTAACAATTTTAAAGCACTCAGATTTTTCGAAATTGTATCAACTAAATTGCGTAGGCCCCGGTCAGACTCCTTAGAGAGCGCCTCAATCGAAAATAAACATTTAACATGTTCGTTAATTAAAAGGCGCTTATTATCATATCTATCGCAGAGCAACGACCAAGCGATTTTATAGTTATCGGCTGAAACATTGACAGCATTAATCACTGACAAAGCGGAACCCTCCAAATACGATTTCAAATAATGAAATTTACTAATCTCATTGTTGTGAATTAGAGACAAGTACATGTCGCGAAACTGAAGCCAAGAATTTGAGTCACCCGAAAAAGGAGACAGTTTCAATGGCGGCAGTTTAATATGATTTGTAAATGACGTAGAACTGCCGTGACATGAAGCTTCGTCCCTTTGTTTCATTTTATTATCGGTATAGGCATCCAGAAACTCCTGAGCTGTACCAATTAAGTGAAAGAACAGATTTTCGGTAATTTCCCGCTCCTCCAATTGTTTTGATATATCGGTATCTAATTGTTCAATTTTGCTTTGAATTTCGTCGAAACTGTACGATAACTCTTGTAATTTAGTTAATCGCAAACTTAATTCATTGTTTATTAATTTATTACGCTCAGTTACACTATCAATTAACGTTAATGGCGTTAAATACTTCTCGAATATTGTTATTCTGCCTCTAATGTTACCTCTCTGCTTTATAAGTTCCTTTAAGTCAGACATAATGTGGGCTAATATAATTGCAGGTCATTTATTAATAACATTATTAAGAGGAACTGGACCTACAATGATATCTTATTTTGTAATTTTATTAATTATTATTCAAATTTTATTAATAATTTTAGAATCAGCAGTAGCTATTATTCAATCTTATGTAATTTCTATTTTAAGAAATTTATATGCTAGAGAAGTTAACTAATAACTAATGTTAAACCAACATAATCATCCTTATCACTTAGTAGATTATAGTCCATGACCTTTAACAGGAGCAATTGGAGTATTAACTTTAGTTACTGGAATAGTAAAATGATTTCATAATTTTAATATAAATTTATTAATTTTAGGTTATTTTATTACAATTTTAACCATATATCAATGATGACGAGATATTTGTCGAGAAGGAACTATACAAGGTAAACATACAATTTTAGTATCAAAAGGATTACGATGGGGAATAATTTTATTTATTATCTCAGAAGTATTTTTCTTTTTCTCATTTTTTTGAGCTTTTTTTCATAGAAGATTATCACCTAATATTGAAATTGGTATAATATGACCCCCTATTAATATTATCCCTTTTAATCCATTTCAAATTCCTTTGTTAAATACAATTATTCTTATTACATCAGGAATTACTGTGACTTGAGCTCATCATGCTTTAATAGAAAATAATTTTACTCAAACAACTCAAGGTCTTTTTATAACAGTTAGATTAGGAATTTATTTTACTATCTTACAAGCATATGAATATATTGAAGCACCTTTTACTATTGCAGATAGTATTTATGGATCAACTTTTTTTATAGCCACAGGATTTCATGGTCTTCACGTCATAATTGGAACAATTTTTCTTATAATTTGTTTATTACGTCATATAAATAACCACTTTTCTAAAAACCATCATTTTGGATTTGAAGCTGCTGCTTGATATTGACATTTTGTAGATGTAGTATGATTATTTCTTTTTATTTCTATTTATTGATGAGGAAATTAACTATTTATATAATATATTTAGTATATTTGACTTCCAATCAAAAAGTTTAATTATTATTAATATAAATAATTATAATAATAATAATAATTTCTACTATTTTTATTATCTTATCTAATATTATAATATTTTTATCTATAATTTTATCAAAAAAATCATTTATTGACCGAGAAAAATCTTCCCCATTTGAATGTGGATTTGACCCCAGTTCTTCCGCACGTATTCCTTTTTCCTTACACTTTTTTTTAATTACAGTATTTTTTTTAATTTTTGACGTAGAAATTGCTTTAATTTTTCCAATAATTTCAACTTTCTTATTTGTAAATTTAATTATTTGATCAAAAATCTCTTATTTTTTTATAATAGTTTTAATCTTAGGACTTTATCATGAATGAAATCAAAATATATTAAAATGAACTAATTAAATCATCCATAAAGGATAATAGTTTATGTAAAACATTTGATTTGCATTCAAATAAAATTAAATTTTTTAATTTATCTTAAATAAGAAGCAATGTTGCATTTAATTTCGACTTAAAAGAAAGAGTTTAACTAACTCCTTATTTAAATAATTAATTGAAACCAAAATAGAGGTATATCACTGTTAATGATAAAATTTCCAATTAAGAAATAAAAAGAATAAAATTAAGCTGCTAACTTAATTTTTAGTGGTTAAAATCCATTATTATTTCTATTTATATAGTTTAAATTAAAACATTACATTTTCATTGTAAAAATAAAATTATTTTTTTTTATAAATAAAATTTTATTTAAAGATTTAAAATCTCCTTAATATCTTCAATATTATGCTCTAGTTGTATAAGCTATTTAAATAAATAAATAAAATAAATAATATAATAATCATTAATAAAATAAATCTAAATAAATAAATTTTAAAATTATTCATTTGATAAAAATAATAAAAAATAGAATACTTTTTTAAAATTAAAAATATTCCTTGACCTATATATATTTCTCTTCACCCTATATCTATAATTTTTAATAAATTTTGACCAAAATTTAAAGAATAATATCTTAATCCATAAGTAGATAAATTAGGTATGAATCACATCAAACTTAAAAAAATTCTTAATTTATAAGTATATAAAAAATTATTAATTGAATAAATTTTTATATTTCTTACTAAATAACCTAATAACATACCAAATAATCTAACATAAATTACCATTAATTTTAAATTAAAGGGTAAATAAATCAAATAAGGATAAGAAAATAATATTCATATTAAAAATCTTCCTCTAAATACTCTCATAAATAATAATGTAAATATTCTTTTTAATATAATATAATCCTCATCATATAAATTATATACTCTTAATAAATTAAAATCATTAATTATTAAATATGATATTAAACGAAATCTATAATATATAGTTAAACCAGTAGAAATATAATATAAAAAAAAAAAATATATTTAAATATCTTAAAGATACTAATTCTAAAATCATATCTTTTGAATAAAATCCTGCTAAAAAATGAATTCCACACAAAGCTATATTAGAAATATTCATACATAAAGAAGTGTAAGGAAGATAATTTCTAATCCCACCTATATAAGGAATATCTTGAATATTATTTAATATATGAATAATTACCCCAGCACACATAAATAATAAAGCCTTAAATATAGCATGAGTCAATAAATGAAAAAAAGCTAATTCTGGTAACCCTATTCTTAAAATTCTTATTATTAAACCTAATTGTCTTAAAGTTGATAAAGCAATAATTTTTTTCAAATCAAATTCATAATTAGCAGTAATACCAGATATAAATATAGTTAAACCAGATAATAACAATAAAAATTTTAATATAAATAAATCCAATAATAAATTATTAAATCGAATTAATAAATAAATACCAGCAGTAACTAAAGTTGATGAATGAACTAAAGCAGATACAGGGGTAGGAGCAGCTATAGCTGCAGGCAATCAAGAACTAAAGGGAATTTGAGCTCTTTTAGTTATCGCAGCTAAAATAATCATTGTACCAACTATTTTTATAGAAAAATCTTCACATATAAAATTCAAATAAAAAATATAATTTCCACTACCATAATTAATTATTCATGAAATAGAAATTAAAATACAAACATCACCAATACGATTAGAAAGAGCTGTTAATATTCCAGCATTATAAGATTTAATATTTTGATAGTAAATTACTAAACAATAAGAAACCAAACCTAATCCATCCCAACCTAAAAAAAATCTAATTATATTAGGACTAATAATTAATAAAATTATAGAAAAAACAAATAACAATACTAAAATAATAAAACGATTTAATTTTTTTTCTGAATATATATATCTTTTTCTATAAAAAATAACAACAGAAGAAATTAATGATACAAATATTAAAAATAATAAAGACATTCAATCTAATAAAATTGATATAACAATTATATTAGAATTAAAAGAAATAATTTCTCACTCTAAAAAAATAATTATATTATTATAAATAAAATAATTTATAAATAAAAAATTTATTATACTAAAAAAAAATAAAAAAAAAATCTTAAAAAACATATATTTTTTTGAATGACCTAAAATGAAATTTTTCATATTTTTGATACCACAAATCAATATTTTTATTAAATTATTTAAGTAAAATCAAATTATTCTATAATCAATTTTTATAATTAAAATATTTAAAGGTAATCAATGTAATAATAATATTAAATATTCACGAGAAACTCCTGTATAAAATCTATAAATCCCAGAATAATATTTTCCATGTTGAGTATAAGAATATAAATATAATCTATAACCAGCTCTAAAAAAAGAAATTAATATTTAAAAAAATATTGAAAATCAACATCACCCTACTAATCTATTAATTAACATAATTTCCCCTATTAAATTTAATGATGGGGGAGCAGCTATATTTCTTGATATTAATAAAAATCATCACATTCTTATTGAAGGAATAAAATTTATTATTCTCCTATTAATAAATAATCTTCGTCTATGTAAACGTTCATAGTTAATATTAGCTAAACAAAATATTCCTGAAGAACATAAACCATGACCGATTATTAAAACATAAGATCCTATAAATCCCCAATATCTTATAGTTATAATACCACCAATTACTATTCTTATATGAGCTACTGAAGAATAAGCAATTAAAGATTTAATATCTACTTGACAAAAACAATTTAATCTTACATAAAATCCACCTAATAAAGAAATAATAATCCAAATAAAATTAAATTTTATACCTACTTGCTGTAAAAAAAATATTATTCGTAATAATCCATACCCCCCTAATTTTAATATAATACCAGCTAAAATTATTGACCCAGAAACTGGTGCTTCAACATGAGCTTTAGGTAATCATAAATGAACAAAATATATAGGTATTTTAACTAAAAAAGCTATAATTATTCTAAAATAAAGTAAATATAAATTTTCATTTAAAAATTTTAAAAAATAAATTATAATATAATATTCTCTATTAAAAATATAAAAAATACCTAATAATAAAGGCAAAGATGCAAATAAAGTATAAAATAAATAAGATTATAAATAAATCAAGTGAATCCAACCTGGTCAACAATGCGCGGAACACCTGCCCGATGATCTCACCTTTGTACCGACCGGGCGCAGGCGCAGCGACACGGTGTAACACGGTACGTTTGTTGAAATGGAGATCGCCGTGTCGATGTCGAAAATACTTAGTTTTCGACAGCTTACTCACCACGAATGCCTGGAATCGTCAGCCGATATGTTAAACTATATGTTTACACGAATATTTTAACAGGGACTAGTGCACTAACTCTGAAATAACGAAGCAAAAAATACGGAAGTTAGACACTGTGTTAAGAAGTTATTACTCGTGATCTGCAATTAGTTATATATGAATTTACGATATTAATGTTGACCTTTCTTTACTTTTAAGTAGAAATGAAGCTATTAAGATGTTACTGATTGCTTATTTACGAAGATTAAGGATAATTTATAGATTAAAGTTACATACGTTGGTACCGTTATGAAGCGAACTATGTAGGTAAGTTGTAAACAACGCTAATTGCACTTGAATTATCGAACTGTATTTACACAAATTGAGCACAATAATATGGGCAAGGATATGAGTTAATTTATAAGGAACGGGCGTACTTCCCTCGAATCCATGTATGTACTTTTTCCGGGATATCTTCGCCTTCCAGTTGCGTTGATCACATCACGTCGGGGTCACCAAATTTTGTTCGGTAATTCGGTGCTCTTCATTAAATAACTCTTCTTGAAATAAATACGTATAATCAACTTCCACATAGGTAGATATATATAACAAATTTTGCATTTAATCTTCGAAGTAAGAATAAATTAGTTCGCTTAGGTCGTGGCAGTATGGCGGTGATTTTTAGAGTGTTAGTCCTCTGTCCTCCCGCGCGCCGCGCGGCGCACCCCTCGCTCGTCCGGTAAGGGTGGGCGTAAACACATAATTTACAAAAGAAAATAGCAATAACATAAGGTAACTTTACGGAGCAGTTAAAACAAAGCTAATCAAACAATTTGGCATGCAGTATAGAATGAGTTAAGTCGAAGAAGTGCGGCTAAGTTAAATTGTAGGTGTAGGTGAGTGTAGTGTGAGTAGGAGAGGAAAGGATCATAGTGAGTAATTTATCTCAAAGCTTCTTCAGCCTGATCATATGTCCAGGACAGAAGGAGCTCCAGTACTCGCGTTTTGGCCGTAGCAACTCGGCAGAGTTTGATGTCGCATACTTTAACAATATTGTTATATACTAAGGGCAGAATAAATACTCTATAGCGTTTTGCGAATGAAGTTTTTACGGTAGGGAGGGGAGTTTTAAATAATCTTTTCTTTAGTAGGTCAGGATACGATGGGAGTTGCAAAATACTCTTGTGCATGGTGATTGTAGCTCGTAGCAAAAATAATCGACGAACACTTAAAAGTTTTGCCTCCCTATAAAGGTCCACTGTGGGGTAACGCCGGGGTTTACGAAGTCCGACCTTCAGT
This sequence comes from Hedya salicella, assembly GCA_905404275.2. Lineage (NCBI taxonomy): Eukaryota > Metazoa > Arthropoda > Insecta > Lepidoptera > Tortricidae > Hedya > Hedya salicella. Next base: position 4,608,027 of record FR990120.1, read on the forward strand.
ACCGCCCTCTGGGCTCTTTCTAAGGGCAACAGAGAGGTTTTGGCGCAACCGCCTCACGCTAAAATACAGTAATCCAGGACGGACTGACACAGCGCAAGGTAAACAAGTCTCAGCAAGCTCTCATCAGCACAATTTCCTAAAAATTTTACGATGTATATGAATTTGCGCACTTTACTTGTTATATCTGCAATATGCCTTTTAAAACTAAGATGTTCATCTAGAGTAACGCCCAGATACTTGAGCGAGTTCTGCTGATTGTATCGCAACCACACCCCAGATCATCCGCCACAGTGGAGGCAAAACAGTTGGCTGCATGTATTTTAAGGCAACTTAGCGAAACTGTAGGGCGAGACGAAGCGGTCTTATGAAAGCATAAAAATTGCGTTTTACTTATGTTTACAGTTAGAAGGTTGTAGTTTAGCCAGTTAGCAACTCTTTGCAAGCCCCTGGTCGCCGCATCGCCAACCTCTTTCCAAGCGTCACCGTGGAACAGTAAAGCTGTGTCATCAGCGTAACACAGGATGTCACTTTTATCAATTTCCAGATTCATAATATCATTTATGTAAACGATAAAAAGCGTGGGGCCCAAAATACTTCCTTGTGGTACACCAAACGACACAGGCGTTTGGTCACTCACTCCATCACCAATCCTTACACGCTGACTTCTGTCTGACAGGTAGCTGGCAAACCACTCCAGGGCGATCCCGTGAATGCCGAAAGATTCCAGCTTTTTAAGAAGCAAAGGTATCGACACTGTGTCTAAGGCCTTGGCTAGATCAAGAAAAACTCCAACACAGTGTCGCCCCATATCGAGATGAGATACAGCAGCATCGATTAACATAGTAACGGCGTTCTCAGTAGACATCCCCTTGCGGAAACCAAACTGCCTGTCAGACAGGAGGTTGTTTTGCTCAAGATAACAGACTAGACGTTTGTTTACTACTCGCTCAAGCAACTTGGAGCAAGCTCCCAAAAGAGAAATGGGCCGATAGTTGTTTGGGGTGGTCGTAGATCCGCCCTTATGAATTGGAATTAAGACAATATTGTAATAGTTAATTGGTACACGCATATTAATTGTTTTATATACTCTGACATTTAGAATTTTATTCTAGACACATTCTCGATTTACAAAATATTTTAATTTTTAAAATGATGATTTTATCAATAATAAGTAAGTATTATACCTAAGTTAAATGATCTGATTAGGTTTTTTTGGGTTTCCCTAATCCTTGCAACAAATGTTGGATCATATTGTATGTTTCCCAGCAAAGACTTCTCTCATTGTAACTGACAATTCGAAAGTGCTTGTATCTAAGCCTACTTGAATAAAGGATATTTTGATTTGATTTTGATTTGAATCAACACCAAGTGCGAGTAGATCGAAAATCTCCCGCGGATAGAAGATGTTGATATCCGCCGCGCCAGTTCGAGACCATGGACTTAACGCGACGTCTGAAACATTGGAGAATTACCAACGAAAGGTAATTAAATATGTTATAATATATTTATACGCGATTAAGCCCCGTTTTGTTGTGTTGAGATCATAAGGTACATTTACCCTGTAGTTGATGTTTTTTGGCCGATGATGATGATGAAGAGCATAAAAAACACATGTACAAACCCATTATAACACCTAGTTGGTACCGCAAATCAGGGTCCAGTTCCCAAAACAACTGATCAAGTTGGGAGACCTGAAAAGATATAAAAAAAATTAACAATGAAGGTACGGTTCCAGGTGCAGCCGCACACATACACACAAAAAAAGTAAACCTTGCCGAAGGTTCTAGTTCTAAACTTCGTTCGCGGAGGAATAACAAATTATAACCCTTTTTTCAGCGTTGTCGAGTAAATAGTACCCTATAACTGGAGTCTGGCTATAATATCTTTACCCCGCGAATTTTAATTGTTTTATCTGTGCTTTGGTATATGGCAACACTGAATATAGGGCACTGAATAGTCTTAGGAAAAATAAATAAGTCACTAACACCACATAATATTTTCTCAGTGCACTTAAGAGGCTGCTAAAAGCTAAATGGATTCACTTGAACATTATTTTAACAAAAACCATATTGGTATTATTCAAAAGTGCTAAGATTGGTTAATCTTACCAGCAAAAGACTTCATGCAATGTAAACATTGCCGCTTTTTAGCGATAATCGCTTCTTGCTTTTGCTTTACAGCATCGAAATTAATGATCATGCGGAAAACAGTTCCCGCTGACTACTTTTATATGGTTTTCCCATATACAAGTTAAACAATTATTTTTTAAAAAAACCAACGCATGGAAAGATAAATTGTTTCTTAAGACACATGAACAACTTGAAGTCTGTGACAGATACAAAACATTGCCGTATTCAGTTGTTATATACCCGTATTTGACAGTTCATTTGCTTGGAAGAGATAAAATGGTCCGACTGAAGACCAACGACACATACACATTTTATGTTTTTTACCTCCGTCACTTGTAAACCGATTTAGATTTTTTTAAGTAGGCGCATACAGATTGCTCCTGTATAATTTTAGTGATGGGATCCATGAGGAACCCTTCATAGGGCATAATTAGCTACGGGTGATACAACAAAACTATTTATGTTTATACATAAGGTTTATTATTGTTTTTCAGAAAAACCAAAAAAATATTTATAAAAAATAAAAAAAACATGGTGGTATAAATATTCCCTCTGCCCATGTAACTGCTCTATCTCCTCAGTACATCTGCACCTATGGAATGCAGTGGCGCATGCTATCGCACACAGCGGAACTCCACATCATATGATTTGCATATTATTTTAGACCTTTTGTCTTTTTCTTTGGTGCTACACATCCTGCAGCGTTTATATGTCGGCGAATATTGTCGGCATGTGGTCTTCAACGTTAATATTAAGAAGCTAATTAGCGACAACGTGTAAAGCCTTTACACTCTGTCGGAATTGCCAATACACACGGGCAGAGGGAATATATTTACCACCACATAAAAAGCGTACAAAAAAAATACTCAAATCCAAAAGTAAAAATTCGACCCGAATACAAATACTACATACATTACAAATTAAGAATAATAACATGGTATCATTCGAAAGTCGCGGAAAAGGATGCACAAAGATTTAACAGCAGGTGCTGAAATTCACTTGTTTTCGCACTTGTAACCGACACAGCGGAAAAAAATTGTATGTCTACCGTTCTCAAGTCCTATATAATAAGCATTTACATTCAGAACGTGTAAATTGGTGAAGTGGAACTGATGACGAAGACCACAGAAGGTTACTGGAAAAATCCTCAACGATAAGTGATTTACGGGTGGGGACGAAATATGTCTCGTTTATAATAGGTAAACTACTTCATAGTCGCAAATAGAAATGGTCCTGATGATAATGGTCCCATCAATTGATTTGATGATGGAGCCGGAAGGTAAGCACCGGATCTCTTTAATAAAATAATGTAGGTATCCTAACCGTGTTTGGGCTTCTAATACTTTTAAGTAACGATTAACTAATACGTGTGAAATAAATGAACTCTAAAAAAACTGCATAATTTAATTTCTTCAATGTATTTACAAGTAACCGCTTTTCTGATCGATCTATACAGTATATACAATTAATCTTAATTGAAACTAAAGTAAATTGAAGAAACTGAAGTATGCAGCTATTTTATAACTTTTTAGTGTTTTCTTTTTGGATTTGGTTTTATATTTTATGAAAAAAGTTAATTTTTTGATAATATTTTGCAATTATTACAACACAACAAGACGGGGCTAAATCGCACATTGAGTTCCTTCGAGACTAAAATGGACGTAACGAGACGTCCGAAATGTCGAACAATTACCAACGAAAGGTAATTAAATAAATCATATTTATACGCGATTATGCCCCGTTTGTGATAATGACATTCCATTTTTACAATTTTATAATAGTATGGATAACAAAAAAGAAATTTAACTAGGGTTTACCTAGGGGTCACATTTTTAACTGCGTTATGTTACTCAAGTTCGAGGTTTCAGACAAACATACCTTGTAATTGATTTCTAAAATGCATTCCTTCGCCCAACTTATGATCTCTTTCTTCCATTGATCAGTGTATTGCATGTATGTCTGGTCGTTGACACTCATGCCGAGATTAGAGATAACTTGCCGCTGTTGTCCGCCCACTCGTGGCACTATCACTCCTATTAGCAAGTATTGGCCACATATTACGTCACAACGATAGGTGGGTCATACTAGACCTGACAGGCCGTGTTAAAGAGATAAGAATAAGTGTAACAAAGGAGTGGCGAAACCCAGCGGGGTTAAGGGTTCACCGGGTCAACAACCTTAGCGCTACGCGGGTTTATATTGGATGCCAGTGGTAGGGAACAGGAAGGCCTATGTCTGAGGGCGGACAATTGGGAACATTAAGTTTCACAAAGGTGTGCATTATATATTTTTTCCCGATAGTATACGTTATATGAACTCAGAATCTACGGATAGTTTTTTTTTAACATCGTAATGTTTTTTAGATATCTTTTTAAACACCCGTCGTGACATTTGTACAGTTCCGTCGTATGAATACATTTTTACTTTGGTCTACAGAAATTAGTAAGAAATTTAAAAAATAAAACTACATTGACAGAGCTAACTTTTTAATTTTACTTACTAATGTATGTAGAACAAAGTAATAGTAGATTCTTCTGTTTCCGCGATTATTACTCATTGAAATAAAACAATTTAATTTCATTTATTTGTTTTATTTCAATAATAGTAGATTGTTAACCAAGGGTTGAAAATGACCCATTTCATCCGAGATATTTCTGGCGCTCGAACGAAGTGAGAGCGCCAATAGTTCGAGGGTGAAATGGGCAATTTCACCCGAGTTAAACACTCTACTTTTCATTTCGACTTTGAGGAAAAAAAAACATCATCATCATCATCATCGTCGTCGTCGTCGTCGTCGTCGTCGTCGTCGTCGTCATCAGCATCATCATCACCATCATCATCATCACCCATCATCATCATCCATCATCATCATCCATCATCGTCCATCATCATCAACATCATCGCAATCGCAAGCGCGATATGAAAAGCTTTTATTTTAATAATATGACGTAACTCAATTACTTTCCACCCTAGGGAGGGAAAAACTATTTTCCACCCGGCTAAATACCAATGAAAATTAAACTTTCCGAACAGGAGAGATGAAAAAATATATTCATACGAGGGAACTCTACAAATGTCACGACGAGTGTTTAAAAAAAGATATCTAAAAAGCAACACGAATGTAAAAATAAACTGTTTGTAGATTCTGAGTTCAGATAACGTATAGTATCGGGAAAAAATATAAAATGTACATCTTTGAGGAACTTAATGTTCCCAATTCAAGGGTTGAGTTGAGATAGATGATTTTCTACGCTGTAACATTCATCTACGCTTTATTTGACATCTAGGCTCTTTTAGAATGAAGAACTTTTGTAATGACTTCTTAAATATAAAATCGGAATATTTTGGGAAATTAAAGAAATGTCCTGATATTTATTTTTTAACCTTCATTTGATTCCATCGGAAATGAAGACTGATTGAAAAACAAATAATTAGAGTGAGTATTAGACGTTAACACTCACCCATTGCGAGAAAAATCATGAAAGTCATTTTATTTTTGTATTTATAACACGAAGAGAACAGGTAAGTAAATGTACTATTTCCAATTTGTTTATATACAATCGACAGTAGCTGTAAGTTATAAATATGTAATTTCACAGTACGAGTATTTTAAACTCATGACCAGTTTTGGTTAATTAAAACTTTAATAGTGAAGATATTACGAATTACCATTATATATTACGTTTTATAATTATTTTCTTAAAATCTTTAAACATTGATAGAATTCTCAGCTCGTGTTTTGGGCTGCATCAAATATAATTTTAACAAGCATGGAAAAACTCCTGTTGTTGGCATGTAAGTTTAGTGTTTACATAGGTATTGTAATACCCAATTTGTCATATTCCATCCTGACCGCATAAGAAGAATATGGAGAAGGAGGAAGAATACGGAACTAGAAGACCAAATGGCTGAGCGAAGCATTATCGGTGAGATAAAAGCACACAGACTTCGCTGGCTCGGCCATCTTGAAAGGATGGATGAAGATCGGAGAGTGAAGCGAGCGTATGTGTCCTCGCGGTCGACGGTCGGTTGTTCGTCCCAGATATCGCTAGGAGGACGAGGTCGGAAGGGACTTGCGCGAGCTCCACGCGGATGACTGGCGGGAGGTGGCACAGGACAGACCCGGATGGAGACTCTTATTAATGGAGGCCAAGACTCACTTTGGGTCGCTGCGCCAGTCCAGTTAGTTAGTAAATACCCAATTTGTATTATACTGCTAAAATTACAAGATTAGATTTATTTAAAGCAAGTACTAATATTTCCTTACATTTATGTGTAAGTATATGTACACATTGATAAACACTTTACGGCACATAAATAAATGGTCAAAACACATAATTATCATAACCTTATGAGGCAATGGTAGGCATCGCGAATATTTCACCGCGAACAGCCCCGCCGCGAAAGCCGAAGCCGTCGCCTTACGGGTGGGTGGTTAGATGGCTTGAAAGCCCCAAGCGTCAGACCCATGAGGGGCGACACCTCACGCATCAAACGTAACCTCACCGAAGACCTCCACTCCAGGAGAGCGGTGGATGACCCCGTGATCGCCCTCTCAGTTCCTCCATGTAGTGGCGGGATGCCTTCCGGGAAAACGTCCCTTCAAACGAACCCCCACTCACCGTCCCAAATCAGCAGCAAACTCTGCTATTGCAGAAAAACACGCTGAGGGCTCCTCCGGGTTGAAGGAAATAGCCTCCAGGCCTTCCTATACACGTCCTTTCTTTGGAACATTAACCCTCTCCCGCCCAGTCCCCACCAATCTACTCTGTTGCCAGAGCTCGTGGAAGGAGCCTCAGGTGGAGGGTTAGCTTACAGTAGCGGGTCACCGGCCGTCTGTCTTTCCGCGGCCCTTCAGCCAAGGCCCCCCTCCTGCCCGTCTTCCCCACTAATCTACTCATGTCCAGAGAGCTTGGTGAGGGACCCTCCCCTGTCAGGATATTGGCCAACAAGTAATAGCCATTGCTTGCTGTTGAGTCCAGGATACACCGGGCCAAGTCCAACCCTTCCACCCAGATCAACCGGATCAAGGTGGATTCAATTCAATTTTACTCATTAACAATTAATATTGTGTTTTAACTGAATTACATTACATTACATATACACAGAAAAAACTACACTTACAAAAAAATATTTAATATACAATATCATAACACATAGAATTTTATATAAAGACTGAATGGCATTCACATTCATTAAGATTACTAATAACTTTGAAATCAGAGGGCACTGCTTTTGTATTACAATTTCTTCCCTGAAACTATTGCACACGAGGATTGTTACTTTTAAGCCCTGAGGGCTAAAAGATAGTTTCATGAACCCCTCCTCGTGGTGTACTATTATCTTGTATTAGCTTTAAGCCCTTAGGCAGGGGCATATTTTGCAATTTGGTACCCTGGGCCAATAACTTTCGCCGCCCCAGAAGATAAAAAAACTGGCCAAGTGCGAGTTGGACTCGCGGACTGAGGGTTGCTACGCCGCCCCTGGTAGTTTGCCGCCCCGGGCCATAGGCTCCCTTGGCCCTAGGGTAAATACGTCCCTGCCCTTAGGGCTAAAACAGTCACTTTAGCCCTGAAGTGGATATCTCATCTTAATTATCGATTTAAGAGTCCCCCGCAAGCTCGGCCGAATTTCACCTTCCCATACAAACGGAGTTTCGTTCTCATTTTAAATCTACGTGTTGAATTGTAACGAAACTTTGCATATACAATGACATGAGGTATATCTAGGCCTGTAATTAGTTTATGTGGCTTCAGTCCATAAAACAAACGAAATACGGCAAAAACAAGTTTTGTATGAAAAACTTAAATTCACTGTATTTTTTTACTATGATATCTGTAGCTATATAAAGTAATTATAGGCCTGCATATACCTTAAGTTATTCTAAATACAAAGTTTCAGAGCAAACTAGCTAGTCGTTTTAAAATGAGAGCGTAACTACGTTTGTATGGAGAACCGAGCTTTCTGGGGACTCTTAACTTAACATATCTTTCCTTAGTTCTAACGATGTTCACCCGCCGCATCGCTTGCCAAACCGTGAGATTGCCGTTCAACGCATTTCGTTTAACCATGTACGACGATGAGCGGGATATTAAAAGACTGGTGCTGATGATGGAAGGGCACGTGATGCGCTGCACTGGCAGGTTCAGGGCAATCATGGGGATCAAAGAAGCGATATATGCGGACACAGTGAATGAGAGGATCGCCTTCGAGAAGGGTTTTGTCATGGGGGAGATTATAGACACGTACGTATAAGTAATAAACAATAGTAGAGATGTAGTGAATAATAATTTCCCATCGTATTTTCTCGGAAATGTTCGTATTCGTCTCACTACCTTCTTCACTCACACTCAGTACCCATCAAGACAACGTAGGGGACGGTGGCATTGCGAGACGAAGTATCGATATAGAGTGGTTAATACCACATGATTTATTTAAGTTAGTATTAAGTCCTTTTTAATAGTCATGTTAGCAACATATATACATAGGTATACAAACTTCATACTATTAATACTAATCTATGACTAAAATCTCCTCGGTAGCTAGATTGATCTTTGTTTACCTAAAGAATTCATTATATGATTTTATCGTGGTGGTTTTAACATCTCAGTGTGATATACTTCAAACGGATGGTTTGACATTTGACAGTGATGAATAAAGTACTAAATTTACTTGATATAAACACGTCACTCCATCGGCACCATTCGGAAGTAGTCGTATGGGCCGAGTTTACACGATGGGATAGGATTATTCACTACATCTGTAGATTGTTTGACAAGGGGCAAAATAAGCCATTATGATACGAAGTGATTTTTTGGACGAGCTCACGAAATGAGCGAGAACAAATATGTCTGAGTGCCATAATGGCGATTAGCCACGTGTTAAACACTCTGCTTTTCACTTCAACTGCGAGAAAATAAAAAAGACTTGACATTAAAATTGTATATGTCATGTAAAATTAAAAGTACAGTTTGAGCAATTCGATCAGAAATTTTGGCCAATCTGATCAGGTTAGTTTCTTTGTTTTTAATTATTCGTTAGTAAGTACGTAGCCGGCCGCAAGTTTTTTTTTCAGTGTCATAGAAACTTGTATGGGATTATATGGCTTTCTTTTAAACCCAGGGGCTAGATGTACTATTTTAGTCTCACTTCGCGAAGCTAATTAGACGTACTTTTTGAGCGGGAAAAGTGAAAAATATAATTCAATAATAGTGTCGGCTCTTCTTAGGTGGTAAGATATGCATTACGTTAGTGAAATCACTATTACCACCTATTGCAAACTTACACGATTTTCACACATTATCACAAAACAAAACGGGGCTTATCAAAGTGTTTTTTTAAATGTTATTTTTATGTTCTAGGGGTAATCAAGACGACGGATCGACTGCTGTTAAGCGATCACCGTCGCCCACAGACACCTGCAACACCAGAGGGGTCACAATTGCGTTGCCGGCCTTTCGGGTTGGAGTACTTACGCTCTTTTCTTTAAGGCTTGAAGGTCGCATAATTGAGATGTATTAGTAGACTATTTACGAGTGTACATACACGCAAGCAACAAACGAACTTTGCAGTCGGAGGCTCGAAAAAAAAACCAAAAATAAGTTTAATACTAATTTGATTGATTAAAATTACAGTTAAGAAGTTGATGACGATCGTTCGAAGTGTGAACAAACAGTGAAGTTGAAGTTACACAATTGCAAAGCGGTAAACGCGAGGCACGTTGTGCTGAAAGCGTCGCCTCGTGCTATTGCCGTTGACGCCAGTCCACTTTCCAGGTCAGGCCGTGTCCGCTGGGTTAGCAGTCCTCTTCGCAGGGCATTGCGTAACTAGCATGCAACCGAAGCATGCAAGCAAGCATGCAAGCAACCACGTAAGCAAGCAAGCATGCAAGCATTTCGAAGCTCCGCTAGCTTCGCTCGCGAAAAGTCTACTATGATTATACAACATAGTTCATCAACGACGCGTTGTTATACAGATACTGAAATGTTCTGGCAAGTGCTCGCTACGGCGAACAGCCCCTGGTGAGGCGGTGGAGACGCTCGCCAGGTGGCCTGCGCCCCGATGTGCGCTACGCTTTTACACCCTAAGGGGCTAAAACAGTAACTTTAGCCCTTCATAAAGCTATTATGACGATCATTTTGGACATAAGTAGCGAAAAAGTTATGTACATCATGATCGACGTATATGTCGCAGGGAAATGGCCAAAACCACAGGCGCGACAACGGCCAATCGGTGTAACTCGGGCGTCGGTGACCTTGTAATTCCGCGTCTACGCGTAGGGTTGGCGGTTTAGCTACCGCGGTGTACGAAAGCGCAGACGACGCGGCGCGAGCGAACTAGGTGAATTGATATCGAGCTGAGACGGCGGTGCGACCCTTCGACTCGGCATTCATAAGAACCAATTAAAAAGCCTTTACCCACCTCGCGCGTCCCGCGCTCGCCCCCGCTCATCTCGCGACACGCACACATAACCGCGAGTTTTGTTACTGCACACAAGTGTCGCTGTCGTTTCTTTTTATGTTAGTATATATATTTTTTGCCAAGACAGAGATTTTAACAAATCCCTAAGGGATATGACCAAATCACGCACGATGTTAAGATGGCGAATCCATCTTATCATTTGCCTAAAAAAAATCAGTCATTTGATCAAATCCCTGGATCTGTTTAGTGAAAGGATGAAATTAGGCCAAAACTCGTTTTTTCATTTCATCAGATTTGTTTAGTGATTTGATAAAATCCCTGAAACACATCAGTGAGTTGACGAAACGATCTCGCAAAGCCAACTTGTTTTATCATTTCACTAGACGCGGTCAGTGAAATGATATCCCTTAGGGATTTGTTCAAAACTCTGTTATGACCATTTCCCTGCGACATATACACGGTGGAGAAAAAGTAATCCCACAGATTTTAACCACCGTATCTAGTGCCTCGTGGGAAAACATTACTATAACGTAGTGTCCGATGCGCGCCGCGAAGTAGACGCATCGATGACTAATTAATTATTTAAATGTGAAATTAGCGCGGCTCGACCGCTGCCAGTAGTTAAACAATGGGTGACCCTAATAAAAGTGAGCCCATTGTCAACGGGATCCTCGCCTTTCTGCAGCAGAAGCTGCTGCTGGAAGGTCAGATGGATGCGGTGACTGCTGTTCAGATCTGTTCGTCACGTTATACTGTCGACGAAATCTGCGCTGCGAAGAAGGTGCTGTTCCAGTCTCTCGGGATTGCCGGCACATTTGTACCTCATCGCAGAGAAGATAAAGCCGGAAGGAAGACCCTCGATGACATCATTGAAGTCCTAAGGGAGAACGAACGCGACATGCCTGAGTTCGTGGCGACGGAGGTTCCCAGATTGCCGTCCAATATGCCAGACCATGTCGACGTGAGCTGCCTGCTGAAAGAAATTGTAGCTCTTAAAGCAGGCATGGCAGAAATTATAGAGAAATTTGACAAATCGCAGTTCGTTATTGACGTATTGCGCAAAGAAATCATCCGTTTGCGCGACGGTGCCCTAGAAACGCGGTCACTGACGGCGTCAAATTTCAAGAATAATGACCGGGCGTCAAATGCCAGCTCGGTCGATTCGCGTGTAGCTGACACTGCGCATAGCGTTGTCACTGCGCATGCCGATCCGCGGCCCCCCTGCCCCCTCCTCGCGGGGCCTCCCGTCAACGCTTCATCGAAACCACGTCGTCGTTTTGCTGACGTCGTTTCTGCCGGTGAACCGGTTCCAGCCCGCCGGAAAGCCGCGCCCTCAAAAGCGCGTGAAGTTCGGGATCCTCCAAAAGAGGAAACCCCTCGCACCAATGTGGACAAGGAGGGTTTCACAACGGTGTCAAGAAAGCGTAAGACACGCAAGAGTCAGTGTGATACTGCAGAACCGGTTGGTTGTGATCTGCGGGTCTCCACACCGAGCAAGGCGCTGTACGTGTCGCGCCTGCATCACACTGCCACCGCTGAAGAAGTGACGCAGTATGTTCGCCAGAAAACCGGCTACTCGCTGCGGGTGTTCCAGTTGCATTCGCGCCACTACGTGCACTTCAGCTCGTTTGTAGTGCGCGTTCCGCTGCCGCTCCAGGAGACCATCGCGTGTGCTGATTTCTGGCCGAAAGGTGTCGTGTTTCGTCGGTTCCGGGGCACCCTACCGAATCCAATCCAACGGGGCCACGCCGTTTTGCCGTCTAAATAAACTTTGTTCAGTTCATGACGCATTGGTGTATACACTGTAATGTTATGTAACTTGTTTTTAATAAATAAATAAATAACGTTCAGTTACAAAACTTTGTTTGAGCTATTTTTATTTTTCTAAATTTGCTTGTAATGAAAATGTGATTTAAAGCTGAGAGATACTAGCACTATTCGACACGAATTACCCTGTACGGCTTTCGCTCGCTAATAAAACAGGCAGCGGTAGGATGCAAACCCACGCCTCCGAAGAGACTGTTCTGAAACCAAAAAACTCACTTTTATGTCCTCACAGTTACAGGAAAGGTTTAGTATTCACGGAGAAACAGATGAACAAGTCGAGGTACCTGGAAACAGACAGGATTCGGTTCCTGATGTACGTCCAGAACGCGTACATCAAGGTGTACCACCTGGTCCATATGATGCATGAGATCAACCCTAAATACGGAGCTGATAATACAGGTTTCTTTTTCAATTAATGCATCCAAAAAATTACAACGGAACCCTAACCCTTAAAAGGGAAAAGGGACTGCTTTTTTACCGTCATGAGGAAAAGGTGTGCGTCTCTCCTACTGCATGCTGAGCATGCTAGCCTACCGCTGGAACTCGCCGCTGCTGCAGCGCTATGTGAAACGGCCCTGCCTGTAAGGGCCCGGCCACGACTTCGAGCGGCGGCGGCAGCGGTTTTTCTAATTCATTGCGTGTGATCACAACTAACCACAGTGCGAGGCGCGTCTCAAACGCGCAATGAACAGATAAAACGCTCCGCGCCGTAAATGTCGTAATGCCGGTGCCAAGGCGCCTTTAATTTAATTTAAGTTAGCATAATTATAAAATACTAACCATAGCTCTAAGTTTGTTGCCTCTAACACTATGGATGGAAAGTCCGAAATAAATGATTTGTATTTAAAAAAACGGAACCCAGTCCCTAGTAAGCTCGGCCGAATTTCACCTTCGCATATAAACGGAGTTTAGTTCTTATTTTAAAACTACGTGTTCGATTGTAACGAAACTTTACATACACAATGACATGAGGTATATCTAGGCCTGAAGTTCATATGGCTGCAGTTTATAAAACAAACGAAATACAGCGAAAACAAGTTTTCTATGAAAAACTTAAATTCTCTATTTTTTTGTACTATGGTATCTAAAGCTACATAAACTAATTACAGGCAGCTACATATACCTAAACTTATTCCAAGTACAAAGTTTCAGAGCAAGCTAGCTAGTCGTTTGAAAATGAGAGCGTAACTACGTTTGTATGGAGAACCGAGCTAACTGGGGACTCTTAAGACGCGGTACAGCGGTGTTAAGACATTGATGACCGTCATTTTCGTAGCGCTACGCGCGTAGCCGATAACATGGGAAAATGCGTATGTAGCGTAAAGTTACTTCGAGCAGAGCGCCCGCCTAGCGGGTTCCCGTTCGTCAAAGTGTTAAGTCATTTCGATCCTGAGGCCCTGCCGAGCTGGGCAGCCCCGCCCATACAGCCATTTTTGAGCATTTCTAAAAAAGTTTGTACAAAAATTTGTATGGGCACCGTTAATTGTCACAAAAGTCGTTAACGTTCCTTTCTTGTTACCAAATTTTTGAAATGATAAACATTACTATTATTGATTATTTTTCATAATTAAGATTGTATCGAGCATACATTCTCTTAATTATCCAAATGAATCAACAAAATATCAATCATGAAACAATAATCATGAAAAATATTGGTAACAAAATAAGAAACAAGGATCCGATAATTTATGTACAAACTTTTTTAGAAATGCTCTTTTAGTCACATTCAGTATAATAGTATCACAAATATAAGTTATAAGAATGTACCTGCGCAGAAAGCATTTTTTTAACACAGATTAACCAAGTATAAGGCAGCGCGTTTGCACGGGTAAAATCTTCCACGCCCATTGGCCAAAAATTTGCGCGTGACGCCAGCAACTCCGGCACCCGCCATTTTGTCTGGCGCCGCGTCAGTCGCCATGAGCGAGAGAGCACGAGTTCACCTGTCATTTCGGTTTCATCCGGTACTTGTTAGCACTCGTCGGCGCGGCCGAGGATTGCCGATGTAACTTATATTCGTGGTACTACTGTAAGGTTGTCTATTGTTTGCCCGAAATTTATATGCGAAATTAATATTGATTTGCTCGGATTTCTTTTGCCCGAATGTTTCGCTTACAAGAAAAATCATTTGACATACTTACTCTTGTTTTCTCGAATATTAGATTCCATAATGATACGATTAGCTGTAGGGTCGCAGTTCAAACCTAACCTAAGGTTTAAAGACATTTATTCTCATATAAGATATACATCATTTCCATGAGAACATGTTTATTATACAGTATACCTAACCTAGTTTACTGGCACAAGTTCGGTTCCGGCGCTTTTAGTTTATGTTTGTTTACACAAATTCTAAAGCATGTAAAGGAGTACTACTTGAGTGGCTGGCCTAGTAGAAAAAATAAAACAAAAGATGTGACGAGACCTTATTGGACGACTCGAGACGATATACATGTGATAGACGGAATAGTATTTCGAAATCACCAAATAGTGATTCCAAGTATGTTACGAAAAGAAATACTTCTGCTGATTCATGAGGGACATTTGGGAATCGAAAAATGTAAACGCCGAGCTAGAGACCTCGTCTGGTGGCCGGGCATGGGTGCTGATATCGAACAGGCGGTGCAGCGCTGCGAACCTTGTCAACGCCACCGCGAGGCGCCAGCGCGTGAGCCACTACGACCACATCCTATACCCAGTTTACCCTGTAATGTGCTTGCCGCAGAACTATTCGAGTTTCAAAGAAAACACTATTTAATCGTCGTAGACTACTCGAAATTCGTGGAAGTAGCGTCTTTGAATAGTCTGACGAGCGGCACTATAATTATGCATATGAAAAACATTTATGGCCGATTAGGGATTCCTCGGAAGGTAGTAACAGATAACGGCCCACAGTTATCTGCACAGGAATTCGAGGAGTTTTCGAGATATTATGACTTCGAACATGTGACAAGCTCACCGTTGTACCCTCGTTCGAATGGATTGGTTGAGCGCAACGTACAGACAGTGAAAAAACTGTTTGTTAAGGCACAGGAAGACAAGACGGATTGGCAATTGACGCTATTAAATTTTAGAAATACTCCTATATCAGGGGAAGATTACTTACCAGCACAGCTAATAATGGGTCGCAGATTGAGATCACGACTTCCAACCACGGATGAAAGCTTACGACCAGAAGCGATTCAACCGGCTTTGGATCAGAAAAAACGCGAAGAAAATATCATCCAAGTCAAGAATTACTACGATCGTGGCACTAAAGTGCTGCCCAAGCTACGTTCCGGCGAGCCAGTTCGCATGCGGGATAACGGCATGTGGGTGCCCGCGCGGGTAGTAGACGTCGCGCGTGGTGACCGTTCATACTGGATTACGACTGAAAACGGACGCAGATACCGCAGAAATAGGGCTCAAATCTTGCAAAGACAACTGGGCTCGTCTGGGTCAACTTTGAAAACAAGTCCAGTAATAACGGAAAAATACAGTTATCTTGATCCCATCGTAACTAATTCAGACGAGGTCGCAGCACGCTCATCAGCAGAAACCCATGATTCCGCACAGGGTGTGGGTGCAGCAGGTGGTACCGTCGGCGTGACTAGGAGCGGGCGTCTAGTGCGTCCGCCCCAGAGATATGGATTTGATGTATATATATATATGATAAATAGGAGGAAAGATATGTGTGCGATGCAGGTTTTGCTTCTGTTGTTATTATTTTTATTAAGATTGTTATTTTATTATTTTGTTTTTGTAAAGGAAGGGAGATATTGTAGTAGTATAGACTCCTTGAATAAATGACAGCCAGTCAATGGTCTCATGTCAAGAGTATGTGTTACTGATTTTAATAATTATAAACATAACAGTTATGGCATATGATAGTATGGCATGTGATAATTATAGATAACAATGATTATGGAAAATGTGATTATTGGAATTGATATTATGGGAACCAAAAATTCTGGCATATGATTAAAATCGTAAACAATGATTATGGGAAACGTAATTCTACGAAACAAGAGTTAAATATTATGGTAGATAAAATTCGGGCCAATGAAATTCTGGCAAGTAAGAGTATAACCACTACGGTAACCGTGAGCAGACTTAAGTGCTAAGTGTGCACACCATTACCGAATGTGACTTAAAACTCGCGATTTACAACTTTATAACACTTCAAGCACTTCACAGGACAAATCATCAAATCAAACCTGGCGCTGGAAACGAACAAAAACAATCCTACGTACTACGGAACAGCCGGTTTCAACTACGCCAAACAACTGGACGACATCAGACAACGTTTGGTGAAGGAGCGAGAAGATAAAATCGATAGGGAGAAGAAAATTAGAATTCAGGAGTTATACTTCTACGAATCCTCGTCGACGACCCTCAAGCCGACCACGAACTGGTGGCCACTGGCCTATGGATGGGATATGGAATATTACTGGTAACGGAGATAGACAGGCACAATGATAGCGTAATAAATATACCTAATGCACAAAGTATGTTCTTTGTTTATTGATCACAGTACCCTGTAATATACTGTAAACTTGGATATATGCCCCGCCGCTTTGAATATCGTATTAAAACCAATGTTTTCCAAACATCTTTTTAGGGTTCCGTACCAAAAAGGTACAAAAGGAACCCTTATGGCGCGACTCTGTCTGTCTGTCTGTGTCGGTCTGTCTATTAAAACGCTATATCTCAAAAATTACTTATGCTAACTATTTGAAATTTGGAATATTTATGAAAATGGTCAGCCCACATGTATTGAACAGGAAATGCTTAAAAATATATTTTCATTTTCTAAAAAAAACGAATTATGTAAATATTGGTGTTATATGGGATGAAAGGCAGAAGGATCAAATTAATGAATATAATAGGATCTGTAATAATCGATTGAAGGACATTGACTTTCCTGACTCGCTTAGGGACTGCTGTGACGGGATTTGTGATAACTGTAAAGTTATCGACGATATATACTTCAAGGTCATTAGCACCTTATCTAATGCTGCGAAGATGACAGCTAAGTCAACTAAGCCAGGGGCCGCTGTATAGCTGGCTGGAACAAATATGTGGCAGAAGCTCACAGAGGCCCGGCTTCATTTTCAGCTGTGGGAGTTAGCCGGCAAACCACGTCAGGGTAGGGCTTTTGAGCTCATGAATCATACTAA
This sequence comes from Hedya salicella, assembly GCA_905404275.2. Classification (NCBI taxonomy): domain Eukaryota; kingdom Metazoa; phylum Arthropoda; class Insecta; order Lepidoptera; family Tortricidae; genus Hedya; species Hedya salicella. Next base: position 4,625,560 of record FR990120.1, read on the forward strand.
GAAAATATTTAAATATAGACTTAGATGGTGTGAGAACAGGCAGGAACAAAGTCCTAATGGACAAACTGGCTACCTCTCACGGGAATAAAAAGTGCATAGATTTTTGGAATGGGACAAAGAAAATGAATGTGAAGCCAGGCTTGCCGGTGAGTGTTGAGGGTAAGTCAGATTTCGGGGAGATTGCTAACATATTTAGAGAGCACTTTAATATTAAATCCTTGCTACATGTAAATTCTGCCTCCCAGCCAAACGTGAATGTGTAGGCCATAGGGGGCGGGCGTACTACCCATCTTTACCTCTAAACAAATTAAGCATGCCATTAATAATATGCAAAGAGGTAAGTCGCCTGACCACGATGGCCTCAGTATAGAGCACTCTAAATATGCAGGGGTACACTTGCCTCGATTGCTGTCTTTGTTTTTAAACTGTGTATTGGTCACTCATACCTTCCTGAGGCGCTCATGAGGACGATTGTTGTACCAGTGGTTAAAAATAAAACGGGTGACCTATCTGATAAAGCGAACTATCGGCCTATCTCACTCGCCACCACTACAGCTAAAATACTTGACCGTGTGCTTGACAATGTATTAGACGGCTACCTAAATATTCACGATGGCCAATTCGGTTTCAGAGCGGGGCTGTCTACGGATAGTGCAATTCTATGTCTTAAGCACACGGTCAGGTATTACACAGATAGAAAAACCCCCGTCTATGCCCGTTTCCTCGATTTGTCCAAGGCATTTGATCGAGTCAATTGTGATCTGCTTTGGCAAAAATTGAGTGAAGCAGGTGTACCGATGGAGTGGGTGGGTCTGTTTAGGCACTGGTACAGCAATCAGATAAACCAGGTTAGATGGGCGAGCAGTTTATACAGTGAGTATAGGCTTGAATGCGGGGTAAGACAGGGTGGTATCACTCCACCAAAGCTATTCAACCTATACATCAACCAGCTGATAGAGGGGCTTAGTGCCATGCATGCGGAATGCTATGTAGGGAGCACTTGTGTCAATAGCCTAAGTTATGCCGATGACATGGTGTTACTGAGCCCGTCTGTCAGCGCGCTGGAGCAGCTGCTTGCCCACTGCGAATCCTACGCCTTGAGCCATGGACTAGAGTACAACACTGAGGAGTGAGGTGTTGGTGATCAAGGCAGGTAAAATTAAGCCATACTACGTACCTCCTATGTTGTTGAACTCTAGCCCATTAAAGGTTGTGGATAAGGTCAAATACCCGGGACACATCCTCACGAGCGACCTAAAAGACGATTTGGATGTAGAAAGGGAGCGCAGGGCCTTGGCGGTTCGGAGTAATATGATTACCTGCAGGTTTGCTCGTTGCTCACGTGACGTAAAAATCACGTTATTTAAATCATACTGCCAATCTTTGTACACGAGCTGCCTGTGGGTCCGGTATACGAAACGAGCCTACAACGCCTTGCGCGTACAATCCAACAATGCTTTTAGAATGCTGATGGGACTGCCTAGCAGGTGTTCTGCGTCGGGCATGTTTGTGGCTGCTCACACGGATAATTTTCAGGCTATAATACGTAAAAATATGGTCTCATTACTAAGTCGTGTGAGACGTAGTCCCAACAGCATTCTAAAGGAAATTGCTGTCAGGTTTGATTGTCCGATCCTAAAGCAATGGACCGAGCAAATTAAAAGTGTGGCACAATTTATAATATAGATACCGAGCGTTATTGGCTTATGTATATATATTATAAATTAGAAATATAAGTACACAACAAACATACATAAATTAAATTGTAAATACTAACACTAGATTAAGATTTTACATTGTTTGTCCGAAATAAATACATTTGATTTTGATTTGAATATCAAAGGTTTTTTTACTGAAATTAAACAATATTTAATCAATTTTTTTGTTAAACTTCTTAAAGAACCAACGTTAGGCATGAATGGCATTATAACAAACAAACATTAAAACAAATTACACATTATAATAGAATAAGTGTGTTTGACGACCGGTTTGGCTCAGTGGGAGTAACGTTGCCTGCGAAGCTGAGGTCCTGGGTTCAAATCCCGGTAAGGGCAAATATTTGTGTGATGAGCAATAAATATTTGTTCCTGAGTCTTGGATGTTTTTCTATGTATATAAGTAATATATCTATTAAATATATCGTCGTCTAGTACCCATAACACAAGCCTTATTGAGCTTACCATGGGACTAGAGCGATTTGTGTAAATTGTCCCGTAATATTTATTTATTTATTTATAAGTCAGACTCAGCCGATTCAGACATAATTTTGGAAATAACTGCGCAAAAAAGTAAAAGTATTAATTGTGACATCATTCAAACGGCTTCTGACCTTGCCGATTAGGTAGCCAGCAGCAGACAAAGTTCTTTCAGCTTCAACGCTGGTGGGAACAATAGACATCAAAAAGTCATAGGCAAACTGGAGATATTTACCTTTTGGACATATTAAGGTTCAAATGGCAAAAAAATACGTAAATTCGGGTGAAACTCTCTCGCACCCTCACCGCGTTCCCCGCACCACACCGCTCTACTCCTCTACCAAAGTAAAGTAATTATGCTAGTTGGCGCGTGCCCGCGCAGCGGGTAACACGTATAAACTACGTCGCTCCTCTCAATTCCCGGATCCCGCTCAATTTACGAACGAGATTAGTCCCGCATATTGGATGCGGGATCCCGGTATCCCGGTATTGCATTCCCTACTCACGACCTATGTATCATTAATTTTTTGAAAGGTTTAGTACCTTATAAACAAACATTGCATGTTGGTCCCCGATGTTTGCACAGGACACAGGTAATTAAAAATGTGTTAAAATTACATGAAACATTTGTCAAACAGCTGTTTGACAGTGACCTTAAAATATTCCATTTCACTTATTTTTATATTTTTATGAGAATATCTTCAATATACCCTAATATTTTACACAATAAATTGTAGGTGGCAGTGTTTCCGTCAGCGTTTTCAAGCCTTCAAAAGAGCGTATTTTCACCTGAAAGGCCGGCAACGCACTTGACTCTCTGGTGTTACAGGTCAGGGCACCGGCGATAGCTTACGATCAGGCGATCCGTCTGCTCGTTTGCCCCCTCATAAAATATAACGTTTTTACACTTTTATAATAGTACTAGCTTCTGCCCGCGACTTCGTTCACCTTAAATTCATTTTTCGCGGATAAGGGTATTTTTCCGGGATAAAAAGTAGCCTATGTCCTTCCCCGGGACTCAAACTATCTCCATACTAAATTTCATCCAAATCGGTTCAGCGGTTTAAGCGTAAAGAGGTAACAGACAGACAGACAGACACACTTTCGCATTTATAATATTAGTATGGATACTGAATACTAATGCATTTATTAATTGTGAACTTTTTGCAGATTGCCGTACGTTACACAGTGGTTCGGGTTGTATGGGAGCGCGGAATTAATTGTTTTTATGACAGGCGGGCATTTTAAAAGTTATGAAATGTGATTTTATCAATATAAATAGATAAAATAAATAAAATAAATATAACAAACATTAAAAAATGTGTATAGTTTGTATTAAAATCATCTAAAATGTACCATCAAATACAAAATAATTATTAAATAAATTAAATACCTCTTATAGGATTATCAAAGTAGATGTATAATATAAAATTACATTAAATAATGGTACTTATATACTCCAAGAAAATAAAAAAATATATAAAAAACACATTTACTTAATTATAATAAATCCTTTATTTCTTCATGCTCTCTTTCTGTTCTTTTATAGTTATGTTTAGCCCTTAAGCTATTAATAAAAGGGTCTGAAGATGTCAATAGCATGTTTATGATGTCTTCATTCGCAGATTCCCGTGAGCATTTCCTGGAATGGTACAATCTGTACCGACGATAATCCTTATTCCGAGCTTCTTGGGCTTCTTCACTTAGCATTCCAATTGGCAGAGCAGCAGCTGATATTATTCTACTTCCATGCATCAGTATTTTATGAACAGTGTTTGGCATGTAATACCATTTGTATAAGCGAACATATATTTTTGCTGTTTCATTGCAGTAATCTCCGAATTTTTCAGCATCTATTGTGGCACCCGAATTAATTGCATGTATGATGACTGAAAACCGGCGAATTAATTCTTCATCTACACCGGTAACCTCCGCAACTACACTTGGGCTACTAAAAAATCTCCTGGAAGTATTGCCATCATTAGATGACCCCATACCTTGTTTCACGAAGTCAACTTTTAAACCCAATCTGTCAAACAGCTCTTTTTGTATTCTCTTTTTCTCTGCTTCTTTCTGTGGCCGTGTGTTTGCGTTTGTACTCCATTTACAAAAAGACTTTCTATAGGCGATGTGTAAAATACATTCCATAAATTTAATTCGGGCATGTAACGGCGATAAGTCCACTTTCAATGCATCAGGATTCTCTACTTTGTTTCGCACGAGATCTAATAAGTTCATTTCTGTAGGCCTTGCCTTGCATATAAAGCAAACAGCATTAGACTGTGTATCGGTAACCGTTTGTGCTATCTTGCCATCGATCATCGTGAATAACAACTCATGCTTTATTTTAAAGGTTTTGCCACTAATGCAGACAGAAGTCTCATGTAAATTGGATATTTCAGATTCCATTCTTGACCTTTCGTTATAGGTCAATTCAGTTGTTTCTTTACTAAATTGAAACTGTACCGGTCTACAAAATCTCGTAGAAGATGGGCTTTCATTTTTCCAATACACAGATGTATCGTCATCTTTGTTATGGGCAAGGCGAAGAGGGACTAAAGAAGTCAAGAACATGTTCGCATCTGTGACGTCTTCTTCTTTAAATTTCTGCTTGTATTCATTATGACCAGATGAACCATCACAGCCCCATTTGGAAATAAGAGTCATATCTTCATTCATGCTTGAAAGTTCATCTGCTGTTTTTGTTTGTAAAATCCTGGTTACAGTGTGGTCCAGTAATGGTTGCAAGCTAACACAGGCATAATATTCGGTTACATCTATATGTTCAAATTTAGGGCAGCACTGTTTTTTTGAGTCAAGGACTCTATGATAGTTAGGAAAAATGTCGCAACCTATTTCTTTCGTCGCGTTTCTAAGCACTTCATACTGATGTTTTGTTAGAGCCGCATCTAACATCAAAGCCAAAGCCTTTTCTGGACTGAAGGCAGGATATTTTACGGGGTTTTGTCGAATTATATCGGCAGCAGACAAAATCGCCTCTTCGGGATAGTTCTCACATAAACTTCTCACTTTTTTTCGTTTTGTACGGCTACAACACTCTTCAAAAGGTTTTTCTGGACGACCATTTCGAAGTCGTTTTGAAGGTCCTGGTTCGGCGTCTACGGCAGCATCAGCATTCGAAACTGAAGGAACCGTATGTATTGAAAACATACCACTCAGCCAATCCTTGTTTTTTTCAAAAAAATATTTTCGCGTCCTTGATGCAGCTTTCCACTTTTTCGTGAAAGTAGGTAAAAAGTGTTTAGTCAACTCAATACAGATTTGGTCTAGTATTGCTTCTGAAAGATTTGGATTTTTAATTTTCAGGTTTTCAATACACTTATGCACTTCCCGGTCACTTGAAATAGCAATTTCGACTAAATCTGCATACGAAATGCTGAAACTTGCCATGACTATAAATAATAACAGTATAACTTCCTCGAGTTGATAATAGTAAATGAAGGAAAAGACAATAATGTACGCATTTTATATCCAAATCAAGCCATTTGTTAATTAACTACCCTCATAAATGTGTTTATCTATGTCATTATTTTTCCTACCTCCAAATACGCTGTTTAGTTAAATGGTCATTATTCAAAAGATTGCAGGCACCGGCAGCTGGAATCAATTAGGTCATTATTTTGGATAATTAAGGTATCATTTGTGCTATTTTTTGGTGAAAGGCTAGGTGAGGCTGGAAAGTAATACCCAATTGAATATTAAAAATTGCCAAAATAACGACCATGTTGTTTTAATCCAAGCCATACCCAAACCTATAGCCGAAATTACTGATATTATAAAACATAAAAATACCTTATTATATGGTTTATCAAATAAAAATAGCATTTTGTATACTTTAGCGCCGGTTTTAGAAATATATTACCAGAAAGAAACAACTTTTTTGACGGAAAATTTGTTAGTGTTCAGCATCATGTGTTTTGTATTATTTATTTACAAATAAATAATACACCAAAATTAAAATTCTTTCAGTATAGGGTTGTAAAAGTATTCTACTGTTAGATTTAAGTCAAATAAATAACTTTAGTTGATTTGCAATTTTCGGACTTTATTCCGCCCTTGAACCAATGTGCGTTACATTGATTTAAACTTACAATAAAATCTTCACTTAATATCACAACACAACGAAACAGGGCTTAATTGAGACCATGGACGTAACGCGACGTCCGAAACGTCGAAGAATTACCAACGAAAGGTAATTAAATACTTCATATTTATACGCGGTTAAGCCCTGTTTTGTGGTGTTGCGATAATGCCGTACATTAATTTAAAAAAAAAACTGGGAAAATATTAAGGTTAGTCCGCTGCCTCGAAAATCTAACAAAACATTGTTTGTCTAACATGTTAACAAAACTTCCTGTCTGTTGCAACAACGTTTTTGTGAGCCAAAACATTGTTGACGCACAAAAGTCACAATGAATTCTGACATAGAAGACGTGTTATCCCAACGACGGTCAAACAAGAAATTAACGTTGCACCCCCCTCCGCAGGCGAACGGGGGGAACGTTTTCCATCCGTCGCGGCAAACATGTTTGAAGAGACTTTTTGCTAACGAGAACATTTAGGCCACGCCCCATTTTTGTTAGAATAACACAAAAACACGTCGCAACAGACCCGGCTTTACTGTTACGATTGCAATTGTTATGAATAAAACAATATCATAATACTTTCATAATTTATTTGACACACATCTCTTTTTTAAACATTCTGTAGCACATGTAGCGATTAATCACTCAAATATCATCGATACTACCCGCATAATAATTTAAAAAGTATGGCATTAAAATATAGTCAGTCGTTGTCGGACTGTGAGTGTACTAAATATAATTTGGTCCAACTGAATTCTTCTGCAATCGCTATTTTATTTTTAAGGTTCATTTTATTATATTTTTGTGGCGTCCGTGTCACGTCGTACTTCGCTGCTTGGCGATCAAAGGGTTAAGGGTTTTAATGAAAACAAAAATTTATTGATTAAATTATGTTGTATGACAAATTTTCGTTACACAATGAAATCGGTTAAAAATCGTTTTAATCAAACCCTTAACTAAGTACAGTTTTTTTTTTGGAAACACCTGAATTGTTATTTTACTGTGTCTTTGTTGTTTATTTTTACCCCTTAGATGCATAGCATATTATCATGAGGACTGCAAAACCTTCATTCATAACAAATTGTAACTTTGACAGACAAAAATATATCTTTTCTCCGTCAACCCGTGAGTACGGAAAGCTGAAAAGCTTCCGAAGCGTCGGCAACTCAAATGAGATAATATACGCAATATAATCCGTTAAATTGTTTTATTTCAATACATAGAAAATGTCCAAGACCCAGGAAGAAACATTCGTGCTCATCACGATTTCCATGGTCACGGATGGACTTCACCCGTGACCACGGAAAGCTAAAAAGCTTCCGAAACGTCGGGAACTAAAATGAGATAATATACGCGACATAATCCGTTAAATTGTTTTATTTCAATGAGTAATATTTTCTATGTATTTAAGTATTATAATTTATCTATATATTATGGAATCGTCGCCTAGTAGCCATAGCAAAACCTTTGCTTAGTTTGGGTCTAGGGCGATTTGTGTAAGATTGTCCCTAATATTTATTTATTATTTAATATGATAGGGCACTTGATACGACATGACGGGTTCTTTAAAAACATTGTTAAGGGAAAAGATGAGGGGAAGACACAGGCGCACCTATTTTGTACAAGTAACGGAGGAAGTAAACGTCAGGTCGTACCAAGAAGTTCCGAAGACAGAGCAATGGCGGTTACTCCACTGACAAGAGCATAGCTCTACAGTTAAATGATGATGCATCTAAGGGTTAAAGCGCCATCTAGTTTTAATACTGGACATGCCCTTGCAATCAGCACACGTTCCGTACAATGGGGAATGAATGAAAATTGACAAAAATCTTGAAATTTTGTTTATAGGTAGGAATATAATAAAAAATACTGATTTTTCTGTGGCTTAGACAAAAATAAAAAGATGAAAAGGTGTTGGTGGGCCTATATGACAGCTTATACGGTAAGGCAACTGCACCATTGATGTTTTCGATTCAAATGGCTGTAAATGTAGTTATCCTTACCGTACCGTATAAGCGGTCATATAGGCCCACCAACACCTTTTCATCTTTTTAATTTTTTCTAAGCCACAGAAAAATCTGTATTTTTTTTCTGACGATAAGGAGGCTTATTCCTACCTATAAACAAAATTTCGAGATTTTTGAAAATTTTCATCCATTCCCCATTCACAATCCCCTAATTAAGTATGCATTATTTGCTTGTATGTCCTCTCTCAATACCGAATGATTTTTCCCACTGCGCCATTTTCATGCATCTCTGTTTGGCCCTATGGTTGACTAGTAGAGAATGCCGTTTGGCATTAAGTCCGCCATTTGTACTTACTTTTGCTTTGTGCAATAAATTTTAAATAAATAAATCTTGATAATATCAAGCATAGGTCGACCAACATACCTACAAATAGATAGACATAAATAAAAATATTTTTAGACCAGATACAGTCCCGAAATTTAATTTATATACCATTTCGTACCTTGTCACAGTCAATATCAATATGAAAGCTGATAGAGATTCCATATCAAATTCACAATGACAAGGTACGAAAGGGTACACAAATTAAATTCCTAGACCGTACACCATAGCTGTTCGTAGTGCCGAGAATCACAACGATTACAGTAGAAATACTGCCGTTTAAATTAGAATAATGACATGACACTATCCGAACTATAGCGATCGACAGTCCTCTAGTTTTATTTGTTCGTGGGAGAAATGTAAAAAAAAAACAATATTTTTTTTACTAAATATACTAGGTCGGATCGATGTAAGTAGTGACAAATCGCTACATATGACCGTACTAAAGCACACTTTGCTGGATCCCGTACCGTAGAAATAAAGTTTTATACTAAGTACTTTATATACTCAGGATTACAGTCAGTCCACAATTGTATTTTATGCAATTTCAGTCGCGTACCGCGTTTAGACAACGAAGTTTGCTGAGTGGCCTTATTTAGGTACGAGACTTAAAAAGCTAATTTTATAACTATTGTATACAATATTTTTTCTACGAGTAACCCATCAACATAAAATAAATAAATAAAACATAGCTAAAGCCATAAATGTAAATGAAACATAGCTAAAAAAAATTGCAGAAACACTGCGTTCTTTTTTTGAAATTCATTATAGTTCTGTGCAAAGTTGTATAATATAGGTATTATAGTTCAGTCACATATAATATAAAGCATAGGGTTTAGAGTGATGGTCCAATCTAAAAAGTATGCCTTTTTAGTACGATTTGCGGAGTTCTTATTGACATATAAGTTCACAAGTAGAAAAACACAATAAACTTATTTGGTTGGACATTTTGTGCATACATATTTATTTACGAGTGCTTATGTCTCATCCTAGTACAGTCAGCATAAGATATCAGTAGCATTCAAAGTGACAAATATGTTATTCTTAGAGGAATTGAACGTTATGAATATATATATAGTTTTTGATGCTAGACTATTTAATGCCGATTGTATAATACGTCGCGATTATTGATAAAAAAGCTTTACATATTCGTTATAAACATGAAGTCTTATATAAAAAAAAGTTGAAAAAAGCGCAGTTTTTTTAAAAAGCATGAAATTTTTTGGATCGGCTTGTTGATGAAAAGATCTTCGAAAGCAATTCGATAGTTTCTGTTGAAAACAAGAATCACAAAAGTTGGCATGACATGTACAGTCGACTACAAACAGATAAATCCACTTTTGGACCTTATTACAATGCATTAAGGTGAAAAAGTGGATACATATCTTTGTAGTCGACCGTACATAAGTGGACTTTGGCCCATGGAGGTATGCGATCAAATGATTCCAAGTGGAAAATTGGCTTTGAGTACTTTCCTATAGTTATAAAATGTTATTTCTGAAAATACGCTAAAAATATCCATGAACACATTTTCTACGTTTTAGCGATTTCGAAATTATATCAATTCGAAATTATATCAATTCGAAATTAAACCGCAACACAACAAAACGGAAGTTTAATCGCATATAAATAGGTACGATCTATTTAATGTTGTTATGGATGTTGATAATTTCTCGAAAATATACATTGGTGGAAACAGTGAAACATTGGTAAAAAAACTACTACAATCTTATAAAAAACTCACCGAGATGCAACAATGTTAAAATCACATTTTTGGACTTTCCCAAAAAGTGCTCCATACTAAAGTTTGAACGTGTGACTTCACAATCACACCTTCCTACCTCGTATGGGGAAATTAAGAACAGTTCTGCAGCTATGTTAAAACTTGCGTTTATCGAAACGGTTCAATAACAAAAGTTACTATACATTTCATGGGTTATTCAATGGTATTATTAGTTATTAATATTTTCATACTTTAAAAACGGACTTCCCCACCCAACTTTAAAGACTCTTAAAGGTGCGTCCACATTTGTATTATTTGCCCGATCAGATCTTCGTCGCGTGGCATGATCGCGTGTCACGATCACGCGTTTGGACGTTCCGCCGATCCAATCGCTCGAAATCCATGTTGCTACCCGTATCGCTCACTCGAATCGGACAAGAGCGACGTGATCGCCGTGCCGTCAATGAGCGTCCAAGCAGCGCGATACGCAGTCATGCCACGCCACGGTGATCGGATACGAGTAAATGATACAAGTGTGGACGCACCCTAAAACAAGCTACACGTAAGGTATCGAACTCAATTTTTTAAACGAGTTCTATCATAAAATGTAACATTTCAAATCAAAATGTTATTCTTTTTTGAGTAAAGTCAACCTCCTAATTGCAATTATTTCATTAAACGAAGTTCCTTCGAGACCATGGACGTAACGCGACGTCCGAAACGTGAAAGAGACCAACGAGAGGTAATTAAATAAATAATATGTATACGCGATAACGCCCCGTTTTGTTGTGTTGTGATCAAATTTAAATCGATGTGATATCAATAGCTAATATAGGGAGGCAATTTGACCATAAATATAATTAATGAAGTATAGACATTTGACGACGTTTGGCTGAGTTCGTTACGCAACGGCCTACGAAGCTGGTGGTCCCGGGTTCAAGTCCCGGGCAGGTCAAATGCACGAATATTTGTTCCTGAGTCGTGGATGTATTCTATGTATTCAAGTATTATAGTTTATCTATATATTATGTATATCGTCGGCTAGTACCTATGGTACAAACTTTGCCTAGTTTGTGACTAGGTCGATGTGTGTAAGATATTTATTATAATGCATATAATATAGCTGATTCGTCAGTCAAGTACCCTATTAGTAAGGTAGGATACGGCACCAGTAATGGACAAGCACCAAATTATGACACTTTTTTCTGTAAATATAGATATTCAGATAACTAAATGTAACTGGTACTGAATCTTTGCTGTCGATTATTGGGTACTACTGTACTTAATATGTCCACGATTGGTGACATAACCATGGTGACATAACGCGACGTCCGAAACGTCGAAGAATTACCAACGGGAGGTAATTAAATAAATCATATTCATACGCGATCAAGCCCCGTTTGTTGTGTTGTGGTAATGAGTGAAGATCGTGTTAGATTAAATTATTTTTTTAGATATAATGTAGTACAGGGACCAGTGATAAATAATGCACATCGAGCCAAAGAGGGAGACAACCGGTCAGCGTCAGCTTCGTAGAGCGTTGTCTCTTTCGCACGGAGAACTAACAGTGTACTATAAACAATAAATTTTAGGGTTCCATACCTAAAGGGTACCAACGGAACCCTATTACCAAGCCTCCTCTGTCTGTCTGTCACAGGACTGTAACTCTTAAACAGTAATAGCCGCCGCTATAATCGATATAACAAACAATAACAATATAAAGTTAAAATTAAAAGACTAACCGTTCGTGTCAAATATGACCAGTTTCTTTTTTAATATTTATTTTTTATAGATATTGGACTGTAGTACTGCGTGCGAAAGAGACGACGCTATACAAAGCCTGGACTGGCTGCTGTCAACTTATTTTTGTACGTATTTGATTATCGCCATTTTGGCGCTGTTGACACTGGTAGGCAGATGCGAGTGTCCATGGAACTAAAATTAGTGATGTCCGCAAGTCGACATATATAACTAATATATCGATTGGTCGTTATTACATCTAAGTAAGTTTTAAAGTGTTTGTAGGTGGGGGTGACTAGAAATATTATTATAAAGTTCATCACACACGGCGCAGAACCCTTAAAAATGCGACATCTAACTGACAATATCGTTTGTCCCAAGCCTGGAATTACACTAGTACTGAAACATGCAGAAGCCAACTTCTACCATTTTCGTTTGCATGGAATAAATAAAGCGGCTTTTAAGCGATTTAAATAGGCCAGTATCGAAAAAGAAGACTGCATTTTAAATAACACTCCATTTGAATGTCTTGATCATTGGTTTGTTATTTAAACAAAGTAACATAAAATAAATATCAATAATATTTACACATTTAAATAGAAAATTACTCATTTCAATATCGCTATCGAAATGATCGATACAACCTCCTTCGAATAGTTAACGTCAAAATTAGTTCATGGGACACTCGCTGACTGCAGGGGGCGCTTCAAAATCGTACACAAAATTAGCTGTCAAATGTATTGAACAACCTATCCAGTGGAATAATAGAGATTAGTGCTTTAGCTTGATATCTATTATGTACCTTCCTTGGCACTTGTATGTTTAATACAATAAATTATAATAACTCTTAATTGCCGACCTCACAAAACGTACAAAAGAAAATAATATATTCAAGAAGAGATGAATAACAGGCGATCTTATCGCTTTACAGCGATCTCTTCCAGATAACCCTGTATAAAAACAATTTCACATACGCTGCGGACCTTCGTCACAGAACCCAAGTAGTACAGAATTTAACAAAGTGTGCCACATAAATGTTAGATACATGATTACTTCATATATTTACTATAGTAATAAACTTTTGAGAAGAAATTCCAACATATCAATTTGATATATTGAACACTATTATAAACACCAGACTCGCACACTACTATTTAACAGCCTGCCCCTTTTACACGTACATATTAAAAAGAGATAGATGATGTTAAACAGTAGTGCGCTAGTCATATAATCTTGAACTACTGTCTGTACATATATTTTATGCGAACGCATATAAGAATGGATAATGTTATTTTTTTATATAAAATTTAAAACGTTCTGTACATAATATTAATACACTAGGAGCTTCTTTTTTGAAAGACCCTTGGGAAATTTATTTATATACAAAGCCAAGTATACAATAACAGACAAACATTTGGGAAGGTAATTCTGGATCTATAGATTCCAGCTTGCAAACATTGCGTTTAACAATAGCAACAGTCAAAATATTATTCGAAAAGCTCGCTGTTCACTTATACCTGAGTAAAACCTTATAAAATATTTAAAAAGAGCAACGAAATACACCTCATCACCTTATTTCTATATCATCGTAAATAGGTACCTGTCTACCTATTTACGATGATATGGAAACAAAGGTTCGCCCAAAACAATGTTCAAAATACGCTGACGGTGCGATCGCTGACTTTTTCGCATGTCTCCCATACCGAAGCTTAACGCTGCGTATACGCGGAGACGTGTCCTATGCGTCACGATTTATCTATACATTCAACCACGTAAACGCACCGTGAGCGTTTCTTGAGCAGCGGTGTGGAGGGCATGCGGCAAAATCGTGACGCGTAATTCACGTCACTGCGATAACGCACCGTCAACGTATTTTAAGCATTGGTTTGGGCGAACTTTAATGTTGTAAATTAAAAATTCGATTCTTATAGACTTGAGTTGCAGGCTCGTGACATTTTAAGGCTCGGGCCGTTGAGACCCATTTTTATATATGTATTAGGTGCCCCTAACATCCTTCGCGGAGAAATAAAGGTCATAACCCTCTATTTGCTTCAGTCTAGTCAGGTAAAAAATATGTAAGGCCATGTACCAAAAATATTTGAAATCTATCCAGTCGTTTAAACGATAAATTTTTCGATTCAGTGACCTTAAAAACAGCCTCATTTACTTGTTTTTTAAATGTTATTTCATTTTAGAATTTTATAATAATATAGATGTTGCAAGCCTTGCAAGAAGTCGCCTTGACGGCTTCTAAGCCTTAAAGCCTTACAAGTCTTTATGGCTCAAGCCTTTGAGACTCGAATCTTGATGTAACTCACTATGTAGAAATTTACGATTGTTACTTAATGTGCTGGACTAAAAAATGTAATTTGAGCCAGTCAATTCGTTTTAGTAATATATAAGGTGCGTTGAAAGACGGAAGCATGAGAAAGACTGAAATTGAAAACAAAGAGTTGATATAAGGTCCACATATCGAACTTTCCCATAATTCCGCCTTACCCCAACGGACCCTATACATATACCTGCAAAAAAAATGTTAACATCAGTTACATCAGGAAAAGTGAAACGACAAGCTTTCTTCAGCAACTATCACAAAGAGTTTCCCAAAGATTTCCAATTCGAAGTACCCGATTATCTCCCCGAACGACTCGGCTTGTCACAATCATCCCCACATCTACAATCCTCGTTTATAGAGTCCAAAGACATGAGACTCTCCTGCGATGTCCGCAAACAAGCCCTACATCTAGAATCAACAGAAGTCCCACTCTGAGAGTTAGCGTCTTCGGAGACAGATTCCAAAGACCTAAGGCTTTCAACTGAAGTGAGTTTGTACGATCTTCTGAATTCTGCAATCTCTTCTTCACTCATATTTAATGCTAGCAGAGAATCCCTTGCTATTTTACCTAAGGATGACACTTTCTTCTTCTTTTTAGACAATATGGAGTCCATCTTAGTTAAGGGTGATGGTTTGTTTAGACATTCTGGCAAAGATTTCGGACTGGAGCCACTTCTAGAGCGTAGCTTAGTCCTTCTTTCCGGAATGTCTCGAGGTGTGGAGACTACTTCAGGCACTTTGAAAGCTATCGTTTTCTTTTGACTCTCCTCGGTTTGGGATATGTCTTCCATAGAATTTGATTTCTTAAGCTTCGCCCGTTCGGGAATGACTGGAGAAGTTTTCATACCTATGACCTCTTTATTGAAAACCTCTGGCACTTCTTCTGCCTCGTCTATGATCAATTCTGGTGATAAGTCTAATAGCTGTTCCTTTATTTCAGCGTCTCTTAATTCTTGGGCTAACGAATCGGGTTCCGCTTGCATTTTAACCGTAGTATCACTTGGTGGGAAACTCTGATTGTCATATATAAGGTAAGACAGTGCGTCTTTGCCTAAGTCAACACTTTCCGATTCTCTAGTAATTTTCACTTCTGCGTTGCCTTCTAACGTAACGCCGCTGTCGCTAGAAATATTTTTCTCGTCAATAAATTTTATATCGTCAATATAATCTAGCTGCGCGTTATCAAGCGATTCATCGCAAGTTTCTTCTATAGTGGCTATAGGTGCCAAGTCGTTTTGCTTCACATCTTCCTTTTTGGTTACGCTGTCCAAAGTTATTTCCCAAACCGTATTCACTATTGGTTGGTTCTTTACCTGTTTCTCCGTTAGCTCAAAAGCTAGGGCTTTAGTCATAGTTGAGGTCAATGTGTTTTCAGGGCTTATATTTTCTTTGATGCCTCTGATAACTTTGCTGGGTAATTTATCTACTGGCTGTCCAGTTTCTGGACTCTGTTTGCCTAGAGAATTTTCTGAACCGGAAGCTTTTAAGACCGCGGCGAAGGATCTTGGTCTGACTGGTTCTAGTTTCTCCTCTTTGCCGTCTTTAGATTCGGTCTCTAGTCCGGAGTTCTTATTGTTGTCAGCCGGCTTACTCGTATCATAGTTTTTATTTAAGTCGTTGGGTTTACTGAGATCTACTATATCACACGCTTTCGCCACGTCCTTATTCCCGTTGGCGCTAGGGTCACACTTTAAGCTTAAACCTAAACATTTTTGTACTAAATTGTCATCGGTGGTTTTTTCGGTAACTTTATCTGTTTCCGCCTCGCTCGCCTCCGAGTTACCTTGTTGGAAGGATTGGAACTCGCTTAGCGTATTATCGGTGTCAGTGGATGGCGTTTTGCTATCAAGTTTTTTAGAAAATGACTCGTCGACGAAAGAAATTTGAACTCTTTCTGAAAGAGTAGAATCCGTGGCTTCAGACAAACTGTCAATGTCTTCTCTTTCCTCTGGCTTCTCTGTAGCACTGCCCCAAGACCAAAAAGAGCTCGTGAGTGACGAATCTTTTCTGGGGGGAGTATTTGAAGCGGATTTCTTTTCGTCTTCTGAACTTCTAGAAAATATACTGGTAGGATGTTGAAAGAGGCTAAGTAATTTTTCTAAATGGCCCGGAATTTTGGATTCCTTCTCTGGCTCTGGACGTGGTATATGGAAGCTTGCTGATGGCGCGACCCACGATATTTTCCTCATTCGATCCAAACCTTTACTTTTCAATGCAGGCACGTCAAGTAAACTTGACGTTCTTTTTGGAGAACAAGTGAGTGTTTCTTGGAGTTGGAAACCATCTTTCTTTACAGTTTCCTTTAAACTTGAATTGTTTGTTAAAGTCCCCTCATTTGACGAATTATCTTCTTTATTTTCTGGTGGGTTTTGTAAAGAAAATTCTATACCAGAATCTGCGGACGTTACCATTACTTTTTCGTGTCTAGATTCCAATGAACTTACACTTGCCTCTAAACTAGACAGTGATCCGTGTATTTTCTTGTTTTTCCCGAATATAATCGGAGATACACTCTCATTGGAACTTACTGACATATTTAAGAAATTGCCGCTGTTCACCGGAGTAACTTCACTCGTAGATTCGATACTACTCTCTGTAGACAACACCACATCAGATTTTCTCCTATCCAATTCCGAGTCAGATTCTACAGATTCCTGTATTATGATAGGTTTGACTGTCTGGTGATCTACCGCGTTGAGGCTTTCCATGGAGCTTCCAGAAATTTCCAAGGAGGAACTGCTATCGCAGAAGGGGCTGCCAATCAGCTTTTTGTTCATAAGCCTAGACACTTCCAAATCCGGACTGTCCAGACTGGATTCACTTTTATTTTTCTTAAGAACTACATTATCTCGATTTATAACAGGTACATCGTCGAAGGTATCTAATTTACTATCTATATTTATATCTGTTTGAGTGCAATCACTCTTCACTTTGACAGGTTTGACAGTTTTGGATCTGTCCCGCATTTCCTGTATAAGATTGCCCAGGTCCTCCGTGATGGCCACTATCTGCTTCATAGCGACATCATCACGTTTCTCGACCACTACTTCATCTATATTCCTATAGTCATCCTTGATTTGGTCGGTGCGCGCTTTGGCCGTGTCCACGGTCTCTTTCGTAACAGTAACAGACACTTGTACATCTATCGTCTCATTTTCACTCTCCACTTTGCTATTTTTAACTAATTTCGTCTCGGTTTTAGTTATTTTATTATCACCTATTACACTAACGGCCTCGTCGTGAGACAAGGCATCGGATTTATCGTGGAATTTCTTTTCCACGTTTGAGTCTTTATCACTAACCATAACAGTCACACTATTTACATCACTTTTAACAACAGTTTCATCACTTAATTTATCACTTTTATCACTTGTCTTTTCTAGTTTGCCTTTAGCATCCTCGACTATCACAACTGGACTAACTTTTTTAGAGTCCGGCTTTTTTAATATTTCTTTATTTTCATTGTCGGGCCCATGTTTATCCTCGCAATTATTTCCAGTACAGTTGGTCTCCTTTTCGGCCCTGGTCTCGGGCAGGACGGCGCTGGGCCGGATCTTGGTGGACATGGGCGTGGGCGGCGGGGAAGGCACGAAGGTGGGGTTATAGATGGTGTCCATGTTGCGCGTGACGGAGAAACGCGAGGTGGAGCGCCGCGGTTGGTCCGGCGTGGCCGACTGTACTTGGATCTGCGGCGGCTCTGCCACCTACACAAATAATTACAAGGATAAAATATGCCATAATCCAGAAGACAAATAGAAAATCATGTATTGATCAAAGAAATCCGGCATTTTGCAATTTTGAAATTCGAAAGGTTTTTGATTTTTAAGAGCCTCAAACTCACCTTCAATTTGTACCATATTATATCTATTTTAGTCAGCAAAAGTAGCTATGCAATAACACATTCAAAATGATCTGCGCCAACCTTAATCGCTTAAGAATGTCGTATGCATTTTGAGCACTACGGTGGCGTAGTTATTTTTGTAGCTGACTGTTCTCGGCGACCTTAGAGGCTATGGTAAATTTGTGAGAAAATGTTAGTATACCTGTACAACTTTGAATCTAGAAGAAGCCGAGTAGGTGGTGCGAAGTGTACTTGACTCCGCTGGCGAGCGTTCGGGCGTCACTCGCGTCACCTGTAATAATAATAAAATAATGATCTTTATTTTGTAGGTAGGCCGCAAGGGCACTTTTACAAGTCTGACTCTACGGCATTTCCCAAGAGGAGACCACTGCTGAGAAGAAAGCCGAAACAAACTCAACAGTCACTCATTTTGTCTAAATAACTCTTATATCTATTACAATATTTGTGCTTAGCCTATCCTAAATATATGATTTAAGTATAAACTCAATGCGTAGTTCTCCAAGAAAACATATCAACACTTATAGAAGTAAGAAAATAATAGAAGATAAAAAGCAAAATATGTTTTTTTATTTAAAACAACTTACGTACGATTAATATTCCGCGTTCGTAAAGTAGCCAAATCATTCGTAGGCCAATGTATACATTTTTATAATAAGCTACCAGATGATGCTTTGAAATTATCGTTTCCAGCTCTCAAAAAGTACTTAAAAGAGTCCCTAATGGCAAAGGCTTATTATAGGGTAGAGGACTATTTAACAGACAAAAATGCATGGCCCAAAACAGAAACCAAATAATTTACTTTCTACCGGGACACGGTTCTTATAAGGTGGCATATCAAACGTATGTAAGTTGTTTTAAATAAAAATCACTATTTTGCTTTTTTATATTCTAGATTATTTTTTTTTACTTTTATAAGTTTTGATATGTTTCCTTGAAGAACTACGCATTGAGTTTATACTCAAAACATATATTTAGGTTAGGCTAAGCACGAATATTGTAATAGATATAAGAGTTATTTCGAAAAAATGACTGACTGTTGAGTTTGTTTCGGCTTTCTTCTCTTCAGTGGTCTCCTCTTGGGAAACGCCGTAGAGTCAGACTTGTAAAAGTGCCCTTGTGGCCTACTTACAGAATAAAGATCATTATTTCATTATTTCATTTCATATGCCACCTTATAAGAACCGCGTCCCGGTAATAGTAAATTATTTGGTTTCTGTTTTGGGCCATGCATTTTTGTCTGTTAAAAAGTACTCTACCCTATAATATGCCTTTGCCATTAGTGACTCTTTTATATTCTGTAAATGATATAATTTTCAGACATCTCGGTAACATATATAATTTCGGCTGAGTAAACTGTTCGACGTAGATGAGGTGCATTCCACCAGAACGTCTATTTTGTCGGGTGCGTGACGGCTATGACAGCTAGCTTAAAAACATATAAAAAGTCCAAGAATTCACTACCAATACAAAAGCTAAGTTATAAAATATTGACATAACAAAAATTTACTTCCTAACTTTCTTAGAAGTATGAAAAGAATGGCGTCACGTACCCGAAATTCTGGTGGAATGCACCATTAGTATTGTCATTGTCCCTGTCATGTGACATTACCCTAACAAGTTAAAAAAAACGCAGCACTATTGCATAAGCATGGGACAAACTGTCTACTCACATCTTAATTGGCTGCATTACGATTTCATTAAATTAATTCGTTCAACGTTACCGAGTTACTAAGTGTAGGCACAGTCTAGCTACGTCAGCTCATATCGCAGTGCATGTGCACTTGAAAAGGAGATGACCAGCGGAAACGCGCAAAACACCCGGGGCCCACGGGCCCCGGCAGTCACGCGAGATACACCGTACAGGTTTGACGGGAGCACTTCCGAACCTCCATTAAGTATACTGTGACGCGTTGTGTGAATTGATGTGTGCATACCAAATACACTTATAAGGTCAAGACTGCATTTAATTTAGTCACCACAAGGACACGCCCTAAATAAGCGAGAGTAAATTATCCCTAGACTAGCGTGGTCGAAATTGAAGTTAACCATCAAGTAAATCGTTAGAGTAGTTATAGTGGGGTAGCCATCATCATTGGCCCGTTTACATCTACGAGAGACGATACTATGTAGCGTTCGGTGAGTAATATCTGCGCTCATGACTAAACAAGCCGATACGGGAGCGACAGATGCGGCCACAATAGGGATGTTGACAACTCTTTTCAGTGGTATGTTATAGAAAGACCTTACAGTAGTAGAAATACTGGTGAAAAAATTACTTCATTGTCATTGAAACTCCACGAGAACAATAACGCTAGAATCACATTTTGGACTTTCTCAAAAACGCTCCATACTAAACCCTAGGAAAGGCGTGACGTCACACCTTCCTACCTTATATGGGGAAATTAAGAACTTTGTGGACCTGGACTCAAACTATTTCCATAACAAATTTCATTCCAATCTGTTCAGCAGTTTAAGCGTGAAGAGGTAACAGACAGACAGACACACTTTCACATCTATGCTATTATAAAGTTGTAAAAATGAAATGTCTGTACATTGAAGATATTTACAAAAAATATATTGTTACGGACTAATTGGTGGTGAATTCTGTATGTGTCTTTGTGGCTTCATCACGCAAAATCGGTTAAACAGATTTCAAAAATTTTTGGTACACGGGTAGCTGGGTATCTCCAGATGGTTATAGGATACTTTTAACCCAACTACGCTGTAAAAAAGTGGGGTTATGACTTTTTCTCCGCGAGCTGCGGGCATTTCTGGATTATAATATTAGTATGGATAGCAGTCGATTGTGCGACATAAGTAGTAATTTAGATGGTGGCTCCCCGTAAGTAGAACGTTGACGTGACTGACCGAGAACCGCGAGGGGTGCTGCGCGGGCACGGGGCTGCCGGCCGGCGACGGCGCGGGCGAGCGCAGGCGGCCCGTGCGCGGAGTCTCCTCCACTTGCATGCCCTGCAACCACATAATCACTCATCAGTTCTCACTGTAGTGAGCTATATTCAGACCAGTGGCGAGCACATGCTTGTTGGCCAGGGTGGGAAGTTTTTCTGTGTAGAGTCGCAGGGAAATGGACGAAACAGAATTTTGAACAAACCTCTAAAGGCTGATTTAGAAGGAGACTATTTTGAGACGCCTAAATTATAATAATAATAATAATAATAATAAAATTTATTGAAAACATATTACAGCTGTAATGACTACGGGCTAAACATACTTATAATTAGATAACATTCTTACGCGCCTGAACTAGGATTATCCTGTGTTTCAGGCAAAAAAAAGGTCAAACAATTAATTATTAATTCATATGCAAAGTTGTACAACATAATCCTTATTAATTATTAGAATAAATTAAGAAATTATACAGTATACATAATCCTTATTAATTATTAGAATAAATTAAGAAACTATACAATATCTATGCGAGCTTAAATTAAAAAAGTATATAAACCAAAAACTAAAACCTATGGAATCAAATGTATAAAAATAAAAAAATCACTTTAATACAGTTAATAACTTCTCTGTATCATCGTAAGACATGTTTTGTAGGGCGACATTAAGTGTTTTCTTACAGGTCAGGTAAGTAAGCGGGAACAAGTCAAACCTCGCATTAAGTCTGTTGTATAGTAATGGGCCTAAAAATAAAAAAAATCTTGAGGAGAATGGATGTCTACTATACATAATAGGGCAAATAGTATCTTTACGTCTCTTGTTAGTATAATCAGAGTAGTAAGGAAGTTTGGTATGCTGTTTTAGGACTGTGTTCAATATAAATAGTTGGCGAACTGTCAGAATTTCACACGATTTATATAAGAGGTTTGTGGGAAAAAGAAAAGGACGGAAAGTAGAGACCTTGAGAATTGCTCTTTGAGCTCTTTCTAGGTTCAGCATTGTCGTTTTGGCTGTGCCACCCCAGGTAGTTATGCAGTAACTTATCACCGATTGACATAGTGCAAAGTACACTCTTTTGATTAACTGAGAATCCGCGACTAAACGTAGTTTTTTGAAAATAAATATTAATTTACGGACTCTGCTGCATAAGGCTTCTATATGGTATCTAAAAGAGAGAGACCCGTCGATTAAAATTCCTAGGTATTTTAACTTGTTCGTCATAGCTATACATGGACATTGACATTGATCATCTGAGGGATTCTTGCAGTTGTGTGCATACAGCGGGAGGTCAGTCGCAGACGAATTTGATTTTCGCATGGAAAATTTTATGAAATGTGTTTTCTCTGAATTCAAAGTTAGCAAATGATGCCGAAGCCAGTTGTTAACCTCATTAAAACCTCGTTGCGCGTCAAAATAAACTTCATCTGATGATTTTGCAGAAAAAAGTAGGGCAGTGTCGTCAGCGTATGAAATAATTTTACAATTTTTGATTTTCAGATTACAGAGGTCATTTATATAAATTAAAAATAGGGTAGGACCGATAATACTCCCCTGGGGGATCCCGTAAGGGGCGTTTGCCAGGTCAGAACTAATAATATTATCTATTTTTGTGCATTGCGAGCGTCCATCCAGATAATGTGCAAAAAGTTTAAGCTGCGTACCTCTTATACCTAATGCTTCGAGCTTGTGCAGTAGGATGCGAGTGGAAACGGTATCAAAAGCTTTAGCAAGGTCCAGGAAAATTCCTATGGTCTGATTGCCCTTATCCAGTTCCTGTACTAAGTGATTAGTCAAAACATGAACAGCATCGGCAGTTGATAACTTTGGTCTAAAACCGAACTGACCTACTGATAGTAAGGATTGATTCTCTAAATATCGGACTAATCTGTCATTAATAATTTTTTCTAATATCTTAGATGTTGATGGTAATATCGAAATAGGTCTGTAGTTTGATATTTGGTCTTTTTTGCCGGATTTGAAAACGGGAACTACGACGGCTTTTTTGAGACATTTAGGGAAGATTCCCTCAGAGAGACATTTTTGAAAAATAAACGTGAGAGGTGGAACTAATATCTGTCTAAATTGCTTCAGTATTTTATTTGATATACCATCCCAACCAACTGCAGAATCATTTTTTAGGCTCATAATAATCCGTTCTAAATTACGGCGCCAATGACTACCGTACAGCACACCTCAGACCGTTTAGACAATGACTATTTTCAGCCGAATAAGGGGCTGTTCACAAATAACGTCGACGCGGGCGGGGTCACTGGCGCCAAAGAATAGGCGCGTGTTCTATTCCGTGCCAGCGCCGGCATGCCGCGAAAAAATGGCGCGGAAAGTGTTTATACGGTGCCCTTTTTTAGGCGTCTCAAAATAGTCTTCGTCTAAATCAGCCTTAAGAAATATGACCAAATCACGGACGATGTTAAAATGGCGAATTCATTTTATCATTTGCATAGCATCCCTGAATCGTGAAATGATGACATCAGCTAAAAAAGGCAACTCGTTTTTTCACTAGATTTGTCTAGTGATTTGACAAAATATCTAAATAACGTCAGTGAGTTGACAAAACGAACTCGCAACGTTCGCTTACAATTAACATAACTTAGTGGATATAGGTCCAATTTAGCATTTAATCTATTGTTAAGAAATGGTCGCAGAAAAATAAAGAACCTAGATGAGAAGGCGTGTTTTCTTTGTATGTTTTGAGAGCAAACAATACCTTTACGGCTTTTGTTATTATGCTCAGTGTTGTAAGGAACTGAGGTATGCTGTTTTAAGACTGTGCTCAATATAAACAATTATCGCAAGTATTGTATAGAAGGTTAGTAGGGCAGAGGTAAGGGCGGTATGTAGACACTTTTAAAATAAAATAGCCATCAACAGACGACCTTACCTCTTCATTATAGGCAAAAATTTTACCGCGTAACGGAACATAATAAGAGGGCGCTAGATCTGGCGAATACGGTGCATGAGGAAGCAATTCGAACCTTTACTCGTTAATATTTGCCTAGAAAAAAGTCCGCATTTAGCGGAAAAGAAAGTGCTGTTCCGTCAGGACAATGCACCAGTTTACACTTCCACAACCATTGTAGTGGAAGGACAATGCACCAGTTTACACTTCCACAACTATTGTAGTGGAAGGACAATGCACCAGTTTACACTTCCACAACTATTGTAGTGGAAGGACAATGCACCAGTTTACACTTCCACAACTATTGTAGTGGAAGGACAATGCACCAGTTTACACTTCCACAACTATTGTAGTGGAAGGACAATGCACCAGTTTACACTTCCACAACTATTGTAGTGGAAGGACAATGCACCAGTTTACACTTCCACAACTATTGTAGTGGAAGGACAATGCACCAGTTTACACTTCCACAACTATTGTAGTGGAAGGACAATGCACCAGCTTACACTTCCACTACTATTGTAGAAGTGGAAGTGTAAACTGGTGTATTGACCTGACGGAACAGCATTTTCTTTTCCGGTAAATGCGGATTTTTTTATTTAATTTCGTCACTCAAACGCTGCAATAGTTTTGCGTGGTACTCGTCGTCGGTGGTTTTGCTGAAGTAGTATAGACAGTACGCTCACCCGGTGCAGGCACGCGGTGTGGCACGTGAGGCTGATCTTGCGGTGCACGCGGCGCTCGGGGCTGGCGGCGGCGGGCTCGTTGCGGCGGCACGCCACTCGCACCGAGCGCGTCAGCCGCGCAATCGTCGCGCACTCGCTGTCCTCGCCCAGCAGCGTCGACTCCTGAACAAATTAGATAATGCCTGATGAAATGGACGATCACGACCAACATTTTCATAGTCATGCACGCGTAGCCGTTAATATGGGAAAATGTGTATATACAGTCAATGATGGCCTACCATATATGAACTATATCGCAGACAGTATCAGATAAAATCTTACTTATTACATACTAGAAGGAGCGCAACTTCGCCGGCGGAGGAGAAAAAATCATAAAATATTTTTCGATTCAGTGACCTCCAAATAGGCCGTTACAATCCCTCTGTCTGTCTGTCCGACTATTAAAGCGCCATATTTAAAAAACTACTTATGCTAACTATTTGAATTTTGAAATATTTATAAACATGGTCAGCCCACATATATTGCACAGGAAATATTTAAAAATATATTTTTATTTTCTAAAAAAACGACGAATATGAGGGGCGGTAACAATTAAAAGTGTAGCTAGCTAGCTAGCCTGCACATTTTTGAACATTTTTTTTTATTGTGATTAGTTTTTGTTTTATTAAGGAAAATGTGAAAAAAAAACACCATTCCCCCCCTTTGTCTCCGAAGTTTACCAATCGAAAATTTTGAAATTTTCACAATTTGTATTAATAAACATAAATATTACACAAAAATTATAGCCATGTCTCTAACTAGCAATATTTATTTTATTTGCAGAAAACCTATTTGAACATCCCGATTGCGTTAAGTTTGCATCTGATTTGTATGCAATGCTATAGATATCAGGTGCAAACTTAACTCAACCGGTACCGGGTAGTAAAGTTATAAGTTAAGGTAAAGTAAAAATTTGTACGGAATCCTCGGTGCGCGAGTCCGACTCGCACTTGGCCGGTTATTTTTTATATGGTCAATGTACAGACAATGAAAATACAATAGTATTGATAAGACACAAGTTACAAGGTTGATATCCCAGAATTGAGTTATCTATACTATTATAAAGTTGTAAAAATGAAATGTTTGTATGTGTCTTTGTGGCTTCATCGAGCCAAATTGGCTAAACGGGTTTCAACAATTTTTGGTACACGGGTAGCTGGGTATCTCCAGATGGTTATATGATACTTTTTACCCGACTATGCTAAATAAAAAAGAGGGGTTATGACTTTTTCTCCTCTACGAACAAAGTTGCGGGCGCCTTTTATTTTAACTATAAATAACCGATAACTTCGAAATGATTGACCGCTATTTTCAAATATACCTAAGAACCGTAAGAATCTAATCCGATTGACTGTTTGAAAAGTTTAAATGCTACAGACAAGACATCAAATGTGTATCTCCTTTTGAAAAGGAAATAAAACGCAGGCGATTTCGCGGAAATTGTCCAAAATAAGAAAATTGACAAAAACATACTATTAAACGATAACAGGGAATGAATTACAGTTACATCCACCCGAACATTTTTATGTTATACTGTTTGGCAAATAATACGGATTACGTACCCTATAGGAAAGGACAGAAATTATGTAGAACATCGAACCTATCCTGTGTGATATCCAGGACAAGATCCACTCAACGAAGGAAGACTCCAATTCTCTACTCTGCGCCCACCTGGCTATAACGGCGATCTATCCTGTGTGACCAACATTCACAAAGCATCATTTACTTATTATCGTCTCCATCGCTTTAAGATTCCCCATCTACCCTGTGTGACAAACAGGATACTATGTCCACTCACCCAAGAATCGTCCGGGTCGACTTGCGTGAGCGTGTTGTCTAAATCGCGTCTAAGTCTCCCATGCCCACTAACTGCCGGGATATCTAACCTGTGTGACATGAGGTACAATGCATTCAATCACTGAAGGGTTGTCGTGATCGGCCAGCGTCATCGTTTGGGTCAGACTCCATCGTATTCTCTTCGCATTACGTTGCAACAGTCTATCCTGTGTGATAGACAGAACAACGTTTTCACTCACCGAAGGGTCGTCCAGGTCGATCTGTGTCAGCGTGGTGTTAGTCTCCATTGCGTTCAGGATTGCTTGGAGCCCCTCCGCGCCCAGTCGATTATCGCGGAGATCTATCCTCTGTGAAAAGAAAGTTTAAAACATCGATAAAATATATAGTCCTTGGAATATAAACATGGTTATAACACAGTAAAAGCGGCCACCAAACGTTAAATAACTAAGAAACGACATCGATTTTACGCTCAAAAAACGTATTTACAAATTTCACATTTTTCACACAGTTCACTAGAGAAGTATAACGGAATAGGCTATTTAACAATTACTTTCTGTGGTATGTCATAGAACGACCTCTCAATAATAGAAATACTGGTGAAAAAACTACTTCAATGTCATAAAAACTCCTCGAGATACAACATCAAATCAAATCAATTCAAAATATCCTTTATTCAAGTAGGCTTAGATACAAGCACTTTCGAATTGTCAGTTACAATGAGAGAAGTCTTTGTGTCAAGTCAACAACAATGTACAAATCACATTTTTGGACTTTCCCAAAAAACATACCACAAAAAAAGTTGTTAAATAGCCTATTCTGGTGGATTGCTTCGACAACTGATCACTTGTAGCTTCTAAGAACTGAACTGAACTGCGAATAAACTGAATAAGAATAACTAAAATGGTACAATACGGATGTTGACTGTACTCAAATTATAATACAATTTTGATGCAAAATGGTAGTTTTTATGACGAAAATCCTTTGAGTTCAATACCTTGCGTGTAACTTGTTTTATGAGCCTTTAAAAACAGGTGGGAAAGTTCATTTTTAAAGTCTGAAAATATTAATAAATAATAATACCATTGAATAACCCATGAAATGTATGGTAACTTTTGTTATCAAAACCGTTTCGACAAACGCAAGTTTTAACATAGCTGCAGAGCAGTTCTTTATTTCCCGATATAAGGTAGGAAGGTGTGACGTCACGCCTTCCTAGGGTTTAGTATGGAGCGTTTTTGGGGAAGTCCAAAAATGTGATTTGTACATTGTTATATCTCGGGGAGTTTTTATGAGATTGAAGTAGTTTTTTCACCTGAATTTTTATTATTGAAACGTCTTTCTATAACATAACACAGAAAAAAGTTGTCAACATACCTATTGGGACAGAAGTGTCGTGTCACATGAAAGACGTTCCACCAGATATATATCCCCGGCTATAACAGTCTATACCAGGGGTAGCAACCTTTTGAGTCAGAAGAGTAAAAAATGACAATTTAAAATTTTTCAGTTTTTACCACATTTTTTTTTGCCAGAAATATACTAGTATTTGCATAAATAAAGCTTTTTGATAAAAAATCTAATCTATTTATAGAGCCGCATCTTCATATCTAGAGAGCCGCATGTGGCTCGCGAGCCACAGGTCTCCGGTCCCTGGTCTATACTATGACTGGTCTGGTTGATAGTGGACTGCTACCTGTAGATGCGTGTCGCCCGCAATGGCGGCGTGTAGCAGCGCGGCCGCGTCGGGCAGGAGGCGGGCGCCCTGCAGCCCGAGCGACAGCAGGGCTCCGGAGCCGACCACGCGCACTCCGGCGCTGCCGATGGCGTTGCGGCCCACGTTCAGCACGCAGAGGGACTTGGAAGCGCGCTGCAGACGCACACAAGTAATAGTTTAATTTTCAGGACACTACTCGGAAAGGGAGCATTCAAGTATTACGTAACGAATTTGGGGGGAGGGGGGACTCTTGTACAACGTTACGATGCGCAACATGGGTGCTAGGGGGGGCTTGGAAGTACGCGTTACATAACATTGTTTTTTTTAACCTTTCAGAACGGTCGCGTAGAGATTCTCTCAAGCAATTTTTTAATTCTTTTTCCAAAATTTTAAATGGGATGACTTTTTTTGGGTAAAAAGGAAGGTTTTACTAAGGGGGGTTGGGAGGGGGGGGGGGGGGGGGTACAGAAAAACCTTACGGCGGATTACATGGGGGGGAGGGAGGGTCAATAATCTCCAAACGCTCCCAAAGGGTCTAGCAGGCTAAGCTAACAAGAGTGGCCCCGCAAGGTGTTTGGTTGTAATTTGACATGCAGTAGTGGCGGGACCTAAGGACATAGTATGCGTAATACCAGCCTTCGATCTTCTTTTGTTTCAGACTTAGTCACGAAAATGTCAAAAAAACAAGGTAATTTTTAAACTGCTATTTTAGCTAAACCAAGGAAGCGAGAGTAACCAAATAAATTCAGAATTCAGGAGCATAAAGCATATTTTTACAGTCATTCATATACTTGAACATAAATGAGAAAAAAATAAAAAAATTTTTTGCTTAATTTTTTTGCCACTTCTCGCGGAGACACAACTATCAAAAAAAAAAACTTGATAAGCCACAATTGTCAACTACGTATACATTTAAAACATTTAGGAAAATCATGGTGCGTCATGTCAAAAAAAACCATTTACGAACGTATGTTTACTATATCATATCGTATCAATAGAGTAGTACTGGCAAATCAGTCTGTAGTAAGTGTAACAACCTCTTTCGTTCATTATGAAATAATTAATTGTCATTGTTCAATGACGTATGTCATTTATTTACAACTACACATTTATAGATCGCCGTTTAAGGGAAGCATAGAATGTTTAAGCTATTTTGTAGCGCATTTTTTTGTCAAATCTAGTATATAAAACAGGCTGGTTTTCAGATATGTGTTTCTTGACTATATAACCTATTCAGTGATTAACGCGGAAACATGTTTAATGAAAATTTCCTCGATAGAAAAGTTATTCGAAAAGGCGTCTTCATTACCCGTTTTTTGTCTAGTTTGTACAAATGACACATTATTAATAACTTAAATGTTAACAAAACATAATAATATCTTCGATTTCATGGTACTTTTACATCTGACGCTTACGCCAAAAAACCCCAAGCATGTAGTGTATTAGCTTCCTCTTTCTTTGATGCACGCGAGCAATAAATGCGTCCCTTATTACAAATCACTCTAATTGGCTGGCTCCGCGTTTGGGGCGTGATTTACAAATGACGAAGTAGGCCCTTAACAGATAGCGGCTGCGATCCCTGATCGGGTACTTACTTGATCCAATAATTACTCTGGTAAGACAACGGGGGAACGCCGCCAGTATTTTTCGTACTTTTGGACCAGTTCAGAACCGGCTCGGGGAATTAATATACACAGTTTTTTATTTCCTTTTATGTGTCTTTCTTTATATGTAAATATGTAATGTACAGGCGTTAAAATATCGGATAGATATTTACCTAAAGTTGGGAAACCACCGAAAAACGTTAAGCAAATATGGAGTCTGCTTCTTGAAAAAATTATTTAATAATATAAGATCTGGGCCTTGATCCCATTTGACATCCGAAAGTATGTAAAAAAAAGCCACTGATCCATAAATCTTTAAAAAAACTAGCTCCAATATTGCTATCTCAGTCACTCACTAATACCTGTAATTAATGGATTCTAGTTCCTTCGCTTTTCCGCGAAATAAGTAACGCCTGAAGCTATCAATTAATTCCTTAATTAACTGTTCCACTCTTGAATGACCATCTCTTTGTTTCTATTCTCGATCTAAACTAAACACAAAGTTGCTAGTTTATACTTATTTTTTTACAATATGATACAATTTTACGTCAATTTGCTCTCTCAATATTTAAAATATTTTTATTAAACAAAGCACGTAATTCTTATTTCTAAGACAGTCTCATACAAAACTGTATTGTACAGTTTGACTGCTGGCACGAGTGTCTATACTAATATTACAGTATATTATATTTGTATACAATAATAATATATCAGCATTTTAAGATATATGAATATTTGATGCTTGAATTAAATCATGAACTTTAAATGAAATCATGTCACTCAAGCCTCTGCACTAACTAGTCTGCTGCAAACTTTTTCAGGGCCTTTTTAAATATGGGCATCAGTTAAATTAAATAACATTTAGTAATCTATAAATGACTTCAAACATAACATTTTCTTCTGTTTCCGCGATTATTACTCATTGAAATAAAACAATTTAACGGATTATATCGCGTATATTATCTCATTTTAGTTCCCGACGTTTCGGAAGCTTTCCAGCTTTCCATGGTCACGGGAGGACTGATTAACGTCGGGAACTAAAATGAGATAATATACGCGATATAATCCGTTAAATTGTTTTATTTCAATGACTTCAAACAGTTAATGTAAATACCAGAAATTTCATTCAGGTTGGCATAATTAATTTATTTAGATATCCTTAGATTTTGATTAACTAAATAAAGTCCGCTTCCACACAACTGAACACCAATGCCGCCGCCAAAGTTTAGGTAAATATATATCCGAATTTCCGTCCTCCGGTAATGTATGTAAAAATTTGTGTTACGAAAATAAATTAATATTAGATTATCTCATCTCATTTCAATTTTGGTGATTATGGCTGACTCACCACCATTCTGCTGAGGTTGTGCGCGCAATTCCTGGTCAGCTGGTTGTTCCAGAGAACCAGAAACGCCAAGCCCCGGGACTCGTAGCCTCCCATCACTGGAAACAGTTATAGTAATTACTAGAAGGTGGCGGTAGAAGGCAACTTCGTCAGGGAATGACCCCGAGTCACGTGGTGTTTTGTTTACCTTTTTTTAAGTACCTAATGAAATAGACTACAGCTACGCTCAGGATCTACCACCAACAAGACGTGCGAAGCTATTGGTAATTTTAGATGTTCGACCAGCGCGTTCGCTATGTGGGCCACGCCCACTTGTGGGACCCTCGCCGCAACTACAGAACAGTACAAGTGACTCACGCGGACACTGGTGTGGCGACATTGGCGAGCTGTTGGGCGAGGGCGGGGTTTGCGCGGCCTGCTCCACCAGCGCGTCCGCTATGTGGGCCACGCCCACATCCTGGAACAAAAATACATCGTCAGAACATTGCCACTACCATCTGTTTTGACCCCTTATACATTCCCTACAAAGTGGATTTATTGATACAATGTTTAAAAAAACTTGGGACAGATGCCGACTGTTTGCGCACAAGGGCCACACCTCACTCCGTCTCACATACATACACACACACACACACACACACACACACACACACACACACACACACACACACACACACACACACACACACACACACACACACACACACACACACACACACACACACACGCACTCAAGCACTTACACACACACGCACGCACGCACGCACTTACACACGCACGCACGCACGCACTTACACACACACACACACACACACACACGCACTCAAGCACTTACACACGCACGCACGCACGCACTTACACACGCACGCACGCACGCACTTACACACGCACGCACGCACGCACTTACACACACACACACACACACACACACACACACACACACACACACACACACACACACACACACACACACACACACACACGCACTCAAGCACTTACACACGCACGCACGCACGCACTTACACACGCACGCACGCACTTACACATACACACACACACACACGCACTCAAGCACTTACACACGCACGCACGCACGCACTTACACACGCACGCACGCACGCACTTACACACGCTCGCACGCACGCACTTACACACGCACGCACGCACGCACTTACACACACACACACACACACACGCACTCAAGCACTTACACACGCACGCACGCACGCACTTACACACGCACGCACGCACTTACACACGCACGCACGCACGCACTTACACACACACACACACACACACACACGCACTCAAGCACTTAAACACGCACGCACGCACGCACTTACACACGCACGCACGTACTTACACACGCACGTAAGCACGCACTCACACACACACACACACACACACGCGCACTCAAGCACTTACACACGCACGCACGCACGCACTTACACACGCACGCACGCACGCACTTACACACGCACGCACGCACTTACACACACACACACACACACACACGCACTCAAGCACTTACACACGCACGCACGCACGCACTTACACACGCACGCACGCACGCACTTACACACACACACACACACACACACACACACACACACACGCACTCAAGCACTTACACACGCACGCACGCACGCACTTACACACGCACGCACGCACGCACTTACACACACACACACACACACGCACTCAAGCACTTACACACGGACGCACGCACGCACTTACACACGTACGCACGCACGCACTTACACACACACACACACACACACACACACACACACACGCACTCAAGCACTTACACACGCACGCACGCACGCACTTACACACGCACGCACGCACGCACACACACACACACACACACGCACTTACACACAGTCGCACGCACGCACACTCACCTGTATCTGGTTGTTGGACAGGTCGAGCAGCTGTATCCGAGTGTTCATCTTGAGTAGCGAGCCGATCTGCGCGGCGTCCGCGCCCGTCAACCTGTTGTCGCATATCCGCAGCTCTCGGACCGAACGGTTGCATTTCAGTGCTATCACTGTGAAATAAAATCAGCATGTTAGGAGTCGTTGGCGTCTTGTGCCATGCTATAAAAAATCATAGCTTAGGATGTTTTTGCAATATCCGCGACTCCAACAAAACGAGTTGCATTGGGAGAGTTTAGACGAGAATCAACTGGGACATTCTATTTATTACACTAGGGCAGGGGTGGCCAACCGGTCGATCGCGATCAACTGGTAGATCGCGCCTATTAGCCCAGTTGATCGTGACAAGGCAGTAACTCCCCAGACACAGCAGCGGCTCGCCGGCCAGCGCCGCGCGCTGCAGGCACAGCGTGCGCAGGCGACACGTGTGCGGCCGTATAGGGCACTCACTCTCTACAGGGTACGTGGGCAGTGACTCACCCAGACACAGCAGCGGCTCGCCGGCCAGCGCCGCGCGCTGCAGGCACAGCGTGCGCAGGCGACACGTGTGCGGCCGTATAGGGCACTCACTCTCTACAGGGTACGTGGGCAGTAACTCACCCAGACACAGCAGCGGCTCGCCGGCCAGCGCCGCGCGCTGCAGGCACAGCGTGCGCAGGCGACACGTGTGCGGCCGTATAGGGCACTCACTCTCTACAGGGTACGTGGGCAGTGACTCACCCAGACACAGCAGCGGCTCGCCGGCCAGCGCCGCGCGCTGCAGGCACAGCGTGCGCAGGCGACACGTGTGCGGCCGTATAGGGCACTCACTCTCTACAGGGTACGTGGGCAGTGACTCACCCAGACACAGCAGCGGCTCGCCGGCCAGCGCCGCGCGCTGCAGGCACAGCGTGCGCAGGCGACACGTGTGCGGCCGTATAGGGCACTCACTCTCTACAGGGTACGTGGGCAGTGACTCACCCAGACACAGCAGCGGCTCGCCGGCCAGCGCCGCGCGCTGCAGGCACAGCGTGCGCAGGCGACACGTGTGCGGCCGTATAGGGCACTCACTCTCTACAGGGTACGTGGGCAGTGACTCACCCAGACACAGCAGCGGCTCGCCGGCCAGCGCCGCGCGCTGCAGGCACAGCGTGCGCAGGCGACACGTGTGCGGCCGTATAGGGCACTCACTCTCTACAGGGTACGTGGGCAGTGACTCACCCAGACACAGCAGCGGCTCGCCGGCCAGCGCCGCGCGCTGCAGGCACAGCGTGCGCAGGCGACACGTGTGCGGCCGTATAGGGCACTCACTCTCTACAGGGTACGTGGGCAGTGACTCACCCAGACACAGCAGCGGCTCGCCGGCCAGCGCCGCGCGCTGCAGGCACAGCGTGCGCAGGCGACACGTGTGCGGCCGTATAGGGCACTCACTCTCTACAGGGTACGTGGGCAGTGACTCACCCAGACACAGCAGCGGCTCGCCGGCCAGCGCCGCGCGCTGCAGGCACAGCGTGCGCAGGCGACACGTGTGCGGCCGTATAGGGCACTCACTCTCTACAGGGTACGTGGGCAGTGACTCACCCAGACACAGCAGCGGCTCGCCGGCCAGCGCCGCGCGCTGCAGGCACAGCGTGCGCAGGCGACACGTGTGCGGCCGTATAGGGCACTCACTCTCTACAGGGTACGTGGGCAGTGACTCACCCAGACACAGCAGCGGCTCGCCGGCCAGTGCCGCGCGCTGCAGGCACAGCGTGCGCAGGCGACACGTGTGCGGCCGTATAGGGCACTCACTCTCTACAGGGTACGTGGGCAGTGACTCACCCAGACACAGCAGCGGCTCGCCGGCCAGCGCCGCGCGCTGCAGGCACAGCGTGCGCAGGCGACACGTGTGCGGCCGTATAGGGCACTCACTCTCTACAGGGTACGTGGGCAGTGACTCACCCAGACACAGCAGCGGCTCGCCGGCCAGCGCCGCGCGCTGCAGGCACAGCGTGCGCAGGCGACACGTGTGCGGCCGTATAGGGCACTCACTCTCTACAGGGTACGTGGGCAGTGACTCACCCAGACACAGCAGCGGCTCGCCGGCCAGCGCCGCGCGCTGCAGGCACAGCGTGCGCAGGCGACACGTGTGCGGCCGTATAGGGCACTCACTCTCTACAGGGTACGTGGGCAGTGACTCACCCAGACACAGCAGCGGCTCGCCGGCCAGCGCCGCGCGCTGCAGGCACAGCGTGCGCAGGCGACACGTGTGCGGCCGTATAGGGCACTCACTCTCTACAGGGTACGTGGGCAGTGACTCACCCAGACACAGCAGCGGCTCGCCGGCCAGCGCCGCGCGCTGCAGGCACAGCGTGCGCAGGCGACACGTGTGCGGCCGTATAGGGCACTCACTCTCTACAGGGTACGTGGGCAGTGACTCACCCAGACACAGCAGCGGCTCGCCGGCCAGCGCCGCGCGCTGCAGGCACAGCGTGCGCAGGCGACACGTGTGCGGCCGTATAGGGCACTCACTCTCTACAGGGTACGTGGGCAGTGACTCACCCAGACACAGCAGCGGCTCGCCGGCCAGCGCCGCGCGCTGCAGGCACAGCGTGCGCAGGCGACACGTGTGCGGCCGTATAGGGCACTCACTCTCTACAGGGTACGTGGGCAGTGACTCACCCAGACACAGCAGCGGCTCGCCGGCCAGCGCCGCGCGCTGCAGGCACAGCGTGCGCAGGCGACACGTGTGCGGCCGTATAGGGCACTCACTCTCTACAGGGTACGTGGGCAGTGACTCACCCAGACACAGCAGCGGCTCGCCGGCCAGCGCCGCGCGCTGCAGGCACAGCGTGCGCAGGCGACACGTGTGCGGCCGTATAGGGCACTCACTCTCTACAGGGTACGTGGGCAGTGACTCACCCAGACACAGCAGCGGCTCGCCGGCCAGCGCCGCGCGCTGCAGGCACAGCGTGCGCAGGCGACACGTGTGCGGCCGTATAGGGCACTCACTCTCTACAGGGTACGTGGGCAGTGACTCACCCAGACACAGCAGCGGCTCGCCGGCCAGCGCCGCGCGCTGCAGGCACAGCGTGCGCAGGCGACACGTGTGCGGCCGTATAGGGCACTCACTCTCTACAGGGTACGTGGGCAGTGACTCACCCAGACACAGCAGCGGCTCGCCGGCCAGCGCCGCGCGCTGCAGGCACAGCGTGCGCAGGCGACACGTGTGCGGCCGCAGCGCGCGCGCCAGCACCGGCGCGTGCGTCGCTTCTACCGGCCCGTCCGACACCTCCAATTCGGATAGCTCAGCGCTCTGCAATTATATAAAAGAAAGGTATTCAGCGCTCGAATTTCATTACAAAACATGCCACTGACATTGACACTACACCTCTCTAAATATTTTTTTTTGTTGATACGATACTCTTCACTACCTTTTTAATCATCCTAGACGCCGCCTGCCACCCCCTGATGCCGAAGTGGCGAGGCCCAGAGATGGACACCGTCGTCGCGCTCTCATAGTACTCGATCATGTCAAATAACGCCTCCTGAAATAAAAGGAACATATTCAAGAATATCTTTATACCTTCCTATGTGTCTATTGTCCTTTTTTTACTCATAAACTGACCAGGATTGACGGGCCAATTTATTTTGACCTGTGATCTGTAACATGTATCATTACTTCACGTATCTAGTTATAACAAAACAAAATGGTCACAAAAGGACACTCCCGCGTTTCGTTGTTTTAAACAAACAATGCGGTTGAAACGCCCACGGGGAGTGTTGGGTTTGATCCTATATATAGTCTTGCGCTACTTACGGCGCCCTCGTCGTCGATGTCAGCGCATTCCAGCTCTAAGCGGCGAAACTGCGCGCGGTGCAGAACCGCCTCTAGAGCGTCGCACGGCGCAGCGCCGAGAAGAGAACAGCACGAGAGCGTCAGTCGAGCGGCGCGCGCGCCGCCGCCTATCACACCTTCCGGTAACTCCTGAAGACAGATTACGTCAGTGATAGAAAGCAAAAAATTTACAGTTACAAACACATTTTAACTAATTGGATCTGTAATTTGATATCTATTTTTGACTCTATTCTCACCTTCACTCTCATCTTATATTACAATCATAACAACGCAACTATTATTGTTTTATCGACGCGGAAACGTCTGTTGAATAACAAAACTTGTTTTTACTAGAAACAAAAATTTAAAACTGAAATCGATGCATTCTCGGTGCGATCGGGGCCAATTCGTTACCAATGTGGCAGACATGTTTTTTTGCCACTGGGGAAGAGCCAAGTCGAGGGGTAAAACTGGTTAAAAAACCCACTGATCGGAATCTATGATACATCATTGAAAGCTGTGGAATGAGCTCCTCTAAAGTGTTCCTGGGACACTACAACGTAGGGTTAACAAGAAGAGTTAGGTAATGTACTTGGTAAGGGAACACACTCGCAGGCAACGAGTTCCACTCCTTTGCAGTCATCAACATAATGATCTTACCCGTATCTGCTGCAGCACGGAGTCGATCGGCGGAGTGCTATGCCGCCGACACGACTCCAAGTACTCCGCGGCGAGCTGTGCCCGCGTCGTCGCCGGCACTGGGAACAAAAGGATTGATTAGTATCTTTTTTTTATTATTTAGAAACAAACAGTCTTGATATACATATCGTGAGCACAGTCAATAGACTACATTACTTAAATAATAGACCTATAGTTTCCTACATTAAATTTAAAACATGAAAAACTTGCACTACTATGACCAAAATTGTACTTTCTAATCGAAATTTAAGTTTAAGTTTTAAAACAGTTTAAAATCTGCAAAAAAAAATGAGAAATTAACTAAATAGAATCTTGAGTTCAAAACGTTCAATCAATCAATCAATCAAATAATGCTTTATTCAAGTAGGCCTAGGTACAAGCAGTTTCGAATTGCCAGGTACAGTACATTAGAGAAGTGTTTGCTGGGAGAGATACAATATGATCCAACATTTGTTGCAAGGATTAGGGAAAACCCAGAAAAACCAATATGGGATCAGAGGGATTTCGTATTGGTCACAATATCTGTGCACCATGCCGCGTTACGTCATGTCGGCG
The DNA here is from genome assembly GCA_905404275.2 of Hedya salicella. Taxonomy (NCBI): domain Eukaryota; kingdom Metazoa; phylum Arthropoda; class Insecta; order Lepidoptera; family Tortricidae; genus Hedya; species Hedya salicella. Next base: position 4,663,869 of record FR990120.1, read on the forward strand.
CTCTGTGTTATTTTTTAGAGTTCCGTACCCAAAGGGTAAAACGGGACCCTATTACTAAGCCTTCGCTGTGCGTCTGTCTGTCTGTATATCATGACCCGTGATGGGTAGATAGTTGGAATTTTCACAGATAATGTATTTCTGTTGCCGTTATAACAACAAATACTAAAAACAGTATAATTTTACGTGTGTCGGTCTATGTCAGTAACCAATATAAAATGATCGAACACCGTACATTTTGCTTAGGAGTAGGGCTCTGCTAACAATGGATTTTCATAGATACGCCCGTTTGTAGCGTATATTTTGTACGGAACCCTCGGTGCGCGAGTCCAACTCGCACTTGGCCGGTTTTTTATATGACCCTTTGCAAATGAACCTGCTATGCGACCCGTTACAGAACATCGATTATTTATTTGTCCGGGCTTCTTCGATTGATGTGCAAGTGGATTGGTAATACGTGTACCTGCTCTCCTGGGGACAGACAGGTTACATCAGTAGAGCTTAAAAGACTGAAGGGAATGTATGAGTGCTAATTAATAGCTTGCGCGGGCTAACCTAGCCTGCTAGGAGACTGAATAAGACGGGGGTTAAATCGGCCATCTCCGAAGCAAGCGTCTCTGTCTATCTGTCAATATGATTGCGATGGGGGACCCTCAAGTTGGGTCTTTCGACCCCGAGACACGGCAAAGCGCAGGTGCTCAGGGTACTGTACGACAATTACGTACTAAAACGGCGAGCGAGGGGTAGAAGGGGAAGCGGTAGATGCGTCTAATGTCGGGGAGGTTCACAGATATTGTGACTGGGTATTAATCAGGAGTTAAGCATTGACTAATACAAATCAATCGTCAGGTACTTGAAAGGCCTAAAGGCAAAGATTAACAAGCCACCTGGAAATAAAAGCTAACAATATAACTATTAACTAAAAACCGGGGAACGATTGTTACTAGGGGGGGACGATTGTTACTAGGGGGGACGGGACGGGACTGTTACTCGCGTACTCAGGATTTACCTACCACAGCCCTGCACGTGTAACCCTGGGTGGTAATAAAGAGTAACCAACTTAGAGGCGAATAAACTTGCGAGAAATAAAATAGATTTTTTTTTTATATAATTATTAGATTGTCATGAGTTGTACATGCGCTAAATAAAATTATAACTAAGGGATTTGATATTGGATTGGATCACAAGTTAAGAGTTGGAAAAATGACGTCCATTTCGATTTCATAATGATTGGTGCCATTTTTCTTACAAATCATCGTAGGTGTTTTCTAAGTTCTCGTAAGCACAATAGCATATTTATTGAAATAACAACATTTGCTGAAAAAGGTCTTCATGGCCGCCGCTATCTGATTTTGAAATATGGCATCCATTTTGGATTTTCAAATACACCAGTTTTCGAGGTTTTAGAGATATAGGGATTTCAAAACTGGCATCACATCCAAATTTACATAACATTTTTTTAAACGTCATCATGAGTGTCGTTTTCTGGAACATCTATTTTGAATTTGAAGATGGACTACAATTTCAAAAGGATTTTTTTGTTGAGAAAGGAACCCTCAAAATCCATGAAAACGAAATCCATGACGTTTTTGCTAAAGCAGAGCTTTGCTTTACCTCGACACCTATTCAAATAGATTCCATTTTGGAACCCGCACCCCTATAAATCCATTATCAATGTATTCGTAAATAGGTTAAATCTCAGCCGCCTTTTAAACTCGGCTACAAAATATACGGTTTCAATAGTTATTCCCGTATAATACTAGGTCACAGTGACATCACCCTTCAGTGCGCAATGCATTTAGACCGAGCGCCAACGGCCATAAACGGTAAGTCGTTAAACACTGGCGTATTAACTTTTATAGCCGGCTTTTAAAATGCTGCATATTGGATAAGCTGTTAAAATAAAGGTCGTGACTATAGAATTGAATGTGACAGCTTTATGAGTTTTTTCCTGATTGGGTCAGCTACTGTCATGAAACGTCAAAAAGCTTTATAAGTACAATCGGTATCAAATACTATGACAAACGTATCTCAATCACAACTTTTTTCCTGTATGAATAAAAATATGAAACGACTAGCTTCTGCCCGAGACTTCGTCCGCCTTAAATTGGTTTATCGCGGATAATAGTATTTTTCCTATGTTCGTCTAGTCTATGTTCTTCCCCTGAACTTAAACTATCCTTATACCAAATTTCATTCAAATCGGTTCAGCGGGTTAAGCGTAAAGAGGTAACAGACAGACAGACAAACAGACAAACAGACAAACAGACAGACAGACAGACAGACAGACAGACAGACAGACAGAGACAGACAGACCGACAGACAGACAGACAGACAGACAGACATACAGACAGACACACTGTCACATTTATAATATTAGTATGGATATGGATACAATTTGTCTCGGTGAAAGATCATCCCCATTCCTCTTAGCAGACACCTCAATTGCTTTTTTATAACGATCTCATTTTAAAGCTACTACGGAACCTTAAAGAACCCCTATATAATTAAAAAGAAGATCGGCTTTGAGCGCTATGATGCCACAAACAGAAGGGCAGTTGCATCTAACCAACTTCAGATTCGTACGTTAAAATTCTAAGTATGTGAAGGTTCCCTATGGAATGAAAGTTGTCAGCATTTTATATTTACAAACTAGAAAATGCCCGCAACTTCGTTCGCGGAGGAGAAAAAGTCATAACCCGTCGTTTTTTCTTCAGCGTAGTCGGGTAAAAAGTATTCTATAACCATCTGGAGATACCCAGCTACCCGTGTACCAAAAATTATGGAAATCTGTTTAACCGATTTTGCCTGATGAAGCCACAATCACACATACAAACATACATAAAATCCAAAAAAAATATTTATCGTTTTAGTGACCTCCAAATAATCCGTAACAATCAATTTGTACAGACATTTCATTTTTACAACTTTATAATAGTATAGAAGTATACCTATTTGGGCCATATAGCCTGAAATAAACGTTTTCATTATACACAAAACGGGGCTTAATCGCGTATAAATATGATTTATTAATTACCTTTCGTTGGTAATTCGTCGACGTTTCTGATGTCGCGTAAGTTTAAATCAATGTTTAAAAATGTTTTCATTCCATTTCATTGAAACTTCCCTATTTCAGTGTCGGAGTTAAAGTAAACGAAGAGATACGCTATATTGCAGCTGTCCCTCGGCTCACGGCGGCGTCGTTATGTCTAGCACACGTATGTGGTCAAGGAGAAATTAGATACGATCGGTTGCATTCCAGCTTCCATACATTTATACTTACACAGATACACATAATACGACATGATATGCAATATGCGCCTTTTTATGAGAGTTGTTATGAATTTTAAAAGTAGACTGTTTGCCTAGAGAATTGATTTTCAAACTATGGAAATGGGAGAATACAGCTAAGTCTGACCAATATATAAATTTGGCTTTAAGTCTGCCATCTTTCTTTTGGCTGTTTGTATTTTAACAAGATTTTATTAGGTCGACATGATGTAACTAACTATGTAATGGAATCTTAGGTAACTAATTTAACCATCTTCCAAAGATCGTAGCGTCATGAAAATTGGCAGCTGTATGTAGTTCTGATGACAATATAATAATATGGTACTGTCGAACTGATCTGATGATGGAGCCGGAAGAGATGAACTGGAACTTCATGATGGGACATAGCTGTGTTTGGGTTTGTTAGATGAGTCTTGTAAAGCGTGTTTTTCTAGTGTTTTTTAAACTATTAATTTATTTCTATTTAATAACTATAAGGTGGGCACCTTACTTCGTGCGGGGAAAAAATCATAACCCCTCTTTTTGCTTCACCTTAGTCGGGTAAAAAGTATCCTATAAACATTTGTACGCTACCCGTGTACCAAAAATAGTTTAATTCCGTTTAACCGATTTGGCGTGATGAAGCCACAACGACACATACAAACACACAAAAAAAATGGTTATGGTTCAGAACGGTCCCGAATCACTTTTCTAAAACAAAAAACGAAATCAAGATCTAGTCATCCGTTCAAAAGCTACGACGCCACAGACAGACACATGGATACACAACAAGCTTATAATAACAACCCTCCTTTAAGTTGAAGGTTAATCAACGTGTGTTAAGGCGTACGTGACAAACAGTACAACCCCCCCCCCCCCCCCCCCCCTTCTTACCCCCAGTGCAATAGGATTAACACAAATGACGTCACCCTCACACGTTAGAAATCTCTTCAGGGCCACGCTATTAGTTACAAAAGGATCTATATATTCAGTTCAGTAGTGGTATTTACTGAGTTTTACTTTTCATAGCTTAAGGTTGAGGTTAGAAGGACGTTACGTAAGATATAAGGTATTTATAGTGTCTACAGTATGACGATACAATGATATACTCAAGTCATGTTAAGTAAAACATAAAATGTTACAGTATGTAGTGGTTATTGTTACGGAGAATTACTTGGAATGTTTTTTGGTTATTATCTTAAATTTTAATATGTATACGTCGGTATGCCATCTTAAATTAAACCATTTAAGATGGCATACCGACGCATTCCCCTCTGCCAAACTATACCAAGGGCTACTAACTAACTAACTAACTATTTTGGCATAGTGACCCAAATAGGATCTTAGCCTCCGAAACGAGAGCACGCCACTTGTCCCGATCCTGCGCGGTTTCCCGCCAGTTTTTGGCTTGAAGCTTACGCAGATCCGCCTCCACCACGTCTCCCCAGCGGTACCTGGGACGACCAACCGGTCGCCGACCGGCTGTCCGCCCCAGGTATGTTCTTTTCGTTGCGCGATCCTCCTCAATTCTTTGAAGGTGATCTCAGCGTTGGTACGGATCCGCCAAGTGCCATCGGTCGGCCCAGGATCTTGAACGTACATATATTTCTTGAACGTTATGTATGTTTAATTAATGACTAAGTTTGTGACTTGTAACCGTGCCTTTTCAAAATAAAATAATTAAAAATAAAATACAAGTTGTCTCGTGAGGAATCCGCAAGATTTTAACCACAGCAACCATACTTATGAACGTGAATGAAAAAAGTCAATAGGGTACATGCATGAATTTTCTTTATCGCTTTTCTTAACTAAATATCAAAATACCGTAAAAACGATTTCAAAATGTGAAACTAAAATTTAAATCGGCCAAGAAACACGCAAGATAGAGGCATTTTAAACTGCTAATTAGACGGCGATTTGACAGAGAGGTCCGACATGTACTGTTACGTCATAGTCTACATATAAACTCCATATTAAATTCCGTTTTGCTAGAAAGAGATAGAATGAAATGTTTGATGGCTTATATCTTGGTTATTTTTATAGTTATTCGAAAAATTATTTTTGTCTACTGTTTAAAGTGTAAAGCAAAAATTAAAATTCATGCATATTCCCTATTAAAAAACAAATTGAAGTCTTGTTTTGTTGATTTTGTACACAAAACGGCTCAGGCCTGAAATATCTGTTTTCCTAAAATGTACAATTCTCAAAAAGTCTACGTATTCATAATGTTTGCATTCCTATTTTGGCAGCTTTATCGAAATGTCTTCAATTTTAAATGTGTGCAGTCTTAGAAGGTATTCTATTCATAATGTTTACATTTCTATAATTTCAGTATGTGTCTAATATCAGCATTACCATAATGTTCGCTTTTTTTAAAAGGCTATCGTCTTATTATGTTTGTTTTCCCATACTATCTGCTTTATTTTCAAATCAATGTTCTAAATAAAAGGCTTTGATAAAAGACCATGATTGGAAACATTTTGGAAATAAGATTTTTCTGGAATGCCAACGTTAAAAGAAGGTGGATATTTTGAGGTCGCAGGCATTTTGAGAATAAGCACTTTCTGAAAAGCGAACACTATACAAAAACTGTCATTCTTGGAGACAGGTAATTTTAAATAGCTAACCTTTTGAGAAGCTGACATTATGCAAAAGACGTGCTGACATTCTGAAAAGCAGGACGGATATTTCTGGCCTGAGCCCACAAAACTCTATGAAAACTGTCCCTTTTCAATATTTTTTGGATGGTAACGATTATTTTACAAGCTTTTATTTTTTCCAAAAAAGGATGACGTTAGTGAATGGAAGCTGTCACTTTGAGATCTGTCAATAGCGACACGGCACTTGGAAACATACTTACATGGCAACGTGCAACGTCTTGTTCTGTGTGCTTTATGGAATAATAAGAAAATTTCTTTCTTTCTTTCAACGTCGCGATCAAAAGAGCTTAATGTACTTTTGTAATCACAATAAATAGTTTACATGAAAATTGATAATAAGGATTACTTAACTGGAAGAGATCCATAATAGGGATAAGTTCGCCTTTGTAATTATATTTTTCTGAGTTGATTGCAGTTATAACTGATTATTATTCAGTCAAGGGCACCAATATGTATACACCACAAAGTTTCAAAAATATCTATACAGGTCTTATTATTATGGCAGTAAGCTTTATGTATAGATATTTTGGAACTTTATGTGTATATTTATCTTTGCCCTTGACTGTACAATAAAGTGTTTACATACCTACATCGATACTATTATATTATCCATACTAATCCATAGCGAAAGTGTGTCTGTCTGTCTGTCTGTTACCTCTTCACGCTTAAACCGCTGAACCGATTTGGATGAAATTTGGTATGGAGATAGTTTGAGTCCCGGGGAAGGACATACTTTTTATCCCGGAAAAATGCTCTTATCCGCGATAAACGAATTTAAGGCGGACGAAGTCGCGGGCATAAGCTAGTAAAGTTATAAAAATGAAACGTCTGTACATTAACGGACTATTTGGAGGTGACTGAATAAAAAAAATATTTTTTATTTTCTGTATGTTTGTGTGTGTCGTTGCGGCTTCATCACGGCAAATCGGCTAAACATATTTCAAATATTTTTGGTACACGGGACGGGTAGCTGAGTATCTTCAGATGGTTAAACGATACTTTTTATCCGAGTACGCTGGAGAAAAAACAGGGGTTATGACTTTTTCTCCTCCGCGAAGGAAGTTGTAGTGATGAAACATGTTTAAATAAACAAGTAAATGAATATTACGGGACAATTTTCACACAATTCAAAGTAGTCCCACAGTAAACTCAATAAGGCTTGCGTTATGGGTTCTAGACGACGATATATTTAATAGATATATTTACTTATATACATAGAAAATATAAGACTCAGGAACAAATATTTATGCTCATCACACAAATATTTGCCCTTACCGGGATTTCGACCCAGGACCTTCAGCTTCGCAGGGAACGTTGCTCCCGCTGAGCCAAACCGGTCGTCAAAATTGTTTTACTTTGATTTTACCCATGATTTCACCAAATCAAAAATTGAGTCAAGTGCTAGCCGAACTCACACATATTAGGGTCCCATGTCCCAAAAACACTTATTTTTGTATGGACTCTTTCACATTTATCATTAGATGTTGTAGCGGCCACAGTAATGCATATTTCTGAATACTTAAAGCCCTGTAACCTGTAACAGACGGACAGACAGCGTAGACTTAGTAATAGTTCCGTTGGTGGATTTGGATCCAATACCAGCGTCAAATCAGTCTTGGTGGTTTGGCATTATGCTGAGTGGACTCCTTTTTCGCACAACGCATGTTTTTCCTCTTTTGTATGTCATGTATGCCTATTATCACTGCGAAATAAATTATCTGTCTTGCTTTCTTGGTGCCCTTTGGGTACGAAGCCTTAAAATGAGCCTTCAGAAAATGTCGAATCTCGGTGTCGTAGAATTTATTCTGTACTGGAGTACGGACCGGTTATAGTTATACCATCTTTCAGGGTTTGTCCTGGGATTTCAGGAATTTTGGGGTCTTAACAGGATTGCGGCCGGACTTTATTAATCTCTAGAGTTTCTGTTTTTAAATTAAATACAGGAGGATATACGATGTGTTTAAAAAAGTTACAATCACCATAAACAAAATGATGAGTAAGCCTGACTCGTGACAAAAACTCAGGGCCTTTTTTATGAAAAACGGGCTTTTCTCTTGAATTGCCAAATATTCATCGGTATGATTGGCCCCATTAATGGCAGGATGACTTCATGCGCAAGTCATGTTCGCGATGATGCTCGCGTGACAGGAAACATTTCGCAATCGTTTTCTTGAGATTGCAGATGAAGATGCATTCCGAGAAACGTATGTACAATTGTACTTTGCACATACACTAGTAGTTATAATTAGATCTGTAACACGATCTACGGAGCTTCCCTTTGAGCGTCATAGGCGGCAAATCACAGGTATGGGAGGGTACGGGAGGGTACGAGAGGGGTGACAAAGTGACGTTGACGTGACATGCTCATAATCATACGCATTTTTTTATAAAATGTTAACATTTTAAACGTCAATTCATTAACTTGTAAGTTATTATTAAAATACAATTTGAGATAAAATACAATTAGAAAATTATTATGATACACCTATCTACAATTATTATATATTCATTTGATATTATGTAAATCCAAATTTATTTAACAATTGTGATTCAGTTAGGAAAAGATTATTACAATATTATATTATTTTTTTTAATTACTTTTCATAAATTATTAAATTAAATGCAGTAGGTACTATATTATTTGATTATCACCATACGTCGTTATCGCGGGTACAATTACCAATCAGTTAAAGAGCAGATAAAACAGAATGTCTATTTGGTAGAAACGGACGTATTCTGCCTACAGCTACTAAACATCTAAGAAGCTCTTTACATGTGGCGAGTTTTCTCTAGAAAAGATCAATAAAAAATACAGCCGCAAAGGGGTATGAGTTTAAACTGTTGTCATATGTTTCCATCTGTTTAGTTAACAAGTTTATACATAGGAAATAAGTAAATTTAATTATCTTTTAACGTCTTTTTTTAACAATTTTAACAATATATACGTACTTATGTGAAGATAACTGTTATCGTCTACTAATTAAACGCTTAACTACTTAGAAGAAAGTCTATTTAAAAAATAAGAAAACAACGTGTGTAATTTTTACTAACGTGTATTTTTCACATCTATTATTTGGTTTTCGTAATAGATTACAAAGATTTTTTCTAAATTTTCCACAGTCAATTTGCGGCGTCTAGCAGTAAATATCCATTTTAATTGACTAAATGATCTTTCAACATCAACTGTTGTTGTAGGTGCATACTTGAAACGATGGAAATAATCTAGAGTAGTGTGACAAACTCGTAATGATGATTCAAGTATTATCTCCTTCCATTGTATCAATTCATTAATTTTTTTTATTATGCCAAATCCAGTATTTTTCTTAAAGACATGTTTCAGCTTTTTAAATATTCTTTTTCCATTAGCACTCAAATTTTATTTCGATATATGCTTGTATGTTTTTTGAACGATGGCTAAACTTTCACTGAGAGATAGATTCGGGCACTGCAATTTGTTTATAGCGTCTGGACTGAAGATATTTCGCTATAAAATTTAAATCATTCCGAATTTTCGCACTGCGAAATGCTTTTTTTGACTTTGTGATACATGCTGCGTCAGAATCACGAAATGTGTCCACAACGCCTTTTATTTTTTATTATTATATTCCTCGAAATACTTGTTATAGTATGTCGCAGCCGCAATCCACGTTCCCCAACGAATAATCGTTGGATTTGGAGGTAAGGGTATTCCAATAACCATTTCTTTAAATGTTTTTATTCTTTTTGGCGATTTTCGAAAAACTTTTTTTACATTTGATATTAATTTATTCACTTCTGGAAAAAGAACGCGAACTTGATCAGCAACTCTGTTAAGACCATGAGCCAAACATGTAACATGGAGAAGGTTTGGGTAATTTTTTTTCAATGTTCTACCCGCTTTTTGCATGTACACCTTCAGTTAATAATAACAACACTTTCTCATGTTTATTGTGGTCGGGACCCCACAAATTATCCAGTGCATTTTTGACGGTATCCGTTATACTTATATTGTTAGTTTGTTTCCATTTTTTGCTTGACAATACATGTGGAGTTCCGACTGCATCTTCAAGCAATGCACCGACTATCACATTAGCAATTTGACGACCCCTGGCATCTGTTGTTTCATCAACACTCACACGAATAAAAGCATTTTCTAACTCCTTTTTTAATTTTTTGCATTTGTTCGTCGTATATTTGGTTTACGTAATTCTGTCTCAACAAACATTCCGAAGGGACCTCCACAGTTTTTTCGAACTTTCTAGAGACGCAGTTATTGATAAAATTTTTGAATATGGGATTTTCTAACTGAGACCATGGTATATTACAGCTTACCATAAATTTGGTCAATTCCATCCTAAAATCTTTTTTGACGGATGTATGCTTTTCCGAGTTGAAATGTCGTTCCATAGAAGCTTTTCTCTAGGGGAAACTAACATTGCACTTAGTGCAATATAATTTTGTATCGCGAGCCTGTAATTCAGGATAATCCTTTGTCCACAACTCCACAAATTCATCGCACGTTTTTTTCTTTCGCGGCATTTTAAAAGCAATCGGCAATAAATATATTACACACAGTTATCAGTACGGATAATTGATAATGTACTTACTAACAAATGACAATGTCAAATAGGAAAAATTATGAAAGAGTTTGCATTGCGACTGCATAGTTAATCTATTTAAGATGTATTGGTACTCAAGTCAAGTATGGAGGTTGGGTATTAGAAATACCTAATGTGTGATACATTTTAAACTCGTAGGAGTAGGCATAGATGTTCCTCAAAATGAGTTTCGCGTCTGTTATTGCTTGTTTTTCATAATCTTTCTGTACTGTCAAATCGTTTTTGTACCCGCGATAACGACTTATGATTATCACAGTTGTAAAATTCATGTATATTGTAAAAAGCCTGGGTTGTTAGCCATTTTTTTAATTCATAGTAAAACGTTACATTATTTTCAATATCTTTGATATTGACGGGTACTTTATTGTAGATTTTTGGACCCACGATAGACATTATTTTACTCGACTTGGCTAACCGATAACGTGCTCTATGGATATCAAGCGTTAGGCCTGTCCTGTAGCAGTTGTAGGTTTTGAAGTACTGAATTGGCATGACGGCAAGAAAGTAATCGATTGCTTTATGAAAGAAATACGGTGGTCAAAATGGCGGAATAGCCATGATGTAATACGATAAGCGATCGAAACAACGTAATTGAAGTAAGCCGGTGACACACTTAGGGTCCGACCACGACAACGCACGATCAGCAGCGCGGCAAGAGAATAGGGATGACGACTACCTAAATTTGAATAATTAGTTCATCGATGTCGCTTAATAAAAATATGAAATAAATAATAAATGAATAAATATTACAGGACAATTCCTACACAAAACGAATTAGTTCCATGGTAAGCTCAATCCCACCAAAAACATTCTGTAAAAAACTAGCCAATCTCTCAAGTATCTCTAAAAAGTAATGAAATCTAGACAAAGTCGTGCCAAGTCTAAGGTTCTTTACTGCGATTTCTTTATTATTATAGGTGATGTTGTGTGACTTGGCCTTTGAAGGGTACACAAGGGTACAAAACCAGGTGCTCCATGACACCATTGCACCAATCGTTGACGGTCGGACGTCGGACGGTATAGATATCCATACTAATATTATAAATGCGAAAGTGTGTCTGTCTGTGTGTCTGTCTATTACCTCTTCACGCTTTTTCCCGGGGAAGGACATAGACTACTTTTTATTCCGGAAAAATACGCTTATCCGTTATAAACGAATTTAAGGCGGACGAAGTCGCGGGCAGAAGCTAGTATTACTTATATACATACAAAGCATCTTGTGAGTTGAGTCTTGGACGTTTTCTATGTACCTATATAAGTAAATTAAATATATATATTAAATATATCGTCGTCTAGTACCCATAACACAACATAAAATGGCTGTATATTTAAAAAAAAATGCAATGTAACGAACTACATATTTGTAGGTCATTAAATCGAAAAACATTTTTATTTTATTTCTTGTATGAATATGTGTCGTGGCTTTACCACGCTAAATCGGCTAAACGGATTTCAAAAATTTTTGGAACATGGGTAGCGCGGCATCCACAGATGGTTATAGGATTCTTTTTACTCGATTATGCTGAAGAAAACGAGGTAATTACTTCTTCTCCTGCGCGGAACAAAGGAGGCAAACAAGCAGACTGGTCGCCTGATGGTAAGCGATCACCGTTGCCCATAGACACATGTCTGAAGTTTTGTGAACTGATGGATGACAGGCTTTCTAGTGTCCCTATATAATAGAGAATATGCATGAATTTTAATTTTTGCTTTATTAAAAGCTTATTCATGTAACAAACAGTAGACACAAAGAATTTTTCAAATAACTATAAAAATACCCAAGATATAAGCCATCAAACATTTCATTCTATCTCTTTCTAGCAAAACAGAATTTAATATGGAGTTTATATGACCGTAGTAGACTGTGACGTAACAGTATGTCGGACCTCTCTGTCAAATCGCTGTCTAATTAGTAGTTTAAAATGCTTATATCATACGTATTTCTTGGCCGATTTTAATTTTAATTTCACTTTTTGGAATAGTTTTTACGGTATTTTGATATTTCGTTAAGCAAAGCAATGAAAAAATGTCATGCATGTTCCCCATTGATATTAGTTGTTACTTTAAGTTTGTATTTTTAATTTTAATGTTTGTATTTTTAATTTTATTTTTTCTCTAATTTTGGTTTTACTTTTCACAGCATCTTAGATTTAAGTCTGTAACGCTGTGTAAATAAATTTATACAAATAAATAAATCACCAGAGGAGTCACAAGTGCGTTGCCGGCCTTTCAGGTGGGAGTACGCTACTTTCTTTTATTTATTTAATCTTTATTGCACAAAAGAAAAACTTATCGTACAAAAGGCGGACTTAATGCCATAGGGCATTCTCTACCAGTCAACCTTGAGGCAAAGCAGATAATTTTTTTTTTTTTCGTTCTTTATTTATATTCGTTGCAAGACAATGTGGCATGGGAAAAGGGATGGAACAGTTCAGCTAAAAGTACTGTTAGGTTAGTCTCAGTGTGCCACAGGTTTTACTGCTATCGTCGGAAGGTCGCTTGACCTTCGGCGGTGTCAAGGGCACGGGTACGCCTACTATTTACAAATATACTATGTTTACTACTGCCGAGTGCTGATATGTCACAATAGCTTATGCATACGCGTCCTTTATAGGATACAGGCTTAGTGTCCTTTGTATACTTTCATTTCGTAGGCAATAGCTACAAATTATTAAGTACTAGCTTCTGCCCCCGCTTCGTCCGCCTTAAATTCGTTTATCGCGGATAAGGGTATTCTTCCGGGATAAAAAGTTGCCTATATCCTTCCCCGAGACTCAAACTATCTCTATACCAAATTTCATCCAAATCGGTTCAGCGGTTTAAGCGTGAAAAGGTAACAGACAGACAGACACACTTTCACATTTATAATATTAGTAAGTATGGATATGGATTTGAAACCTCCGACGAAAACAGGGGTGTTTTTAAGGCCGAAACACACCGGATGCGTGCGCAGCACGTGCACGTGCGCGTGTGCGTGGCGTGCGCGTTGTATCGTATGAAATGTCATAGTAGATGGCACACCGCTTGCGTGGCGTGCACGTGCGCAGCGGTGTGTCATCTCTTATGGGTATTCGTACTTTACAACGCGCACGTGCACGTGCTGCGCACGCAGCCGGTGTGGCTTGGCCTTAAGTTTGACATGTATGTAGCGTTTGAACGGATGGACCGATTTTGATAAGTATTATAGTTTTTGTATTTACAGGATGATCAATCCAAAAGGGTCAGTAGGGAGAACTCAGAAACTAATAATGGCTTTCAATTTTTTTAACTCTAGAGAGAATTAATCTTTGCATCCAGGAAAATGGCTACATTTTGAACATTTACTTAAATCAAAATAACTATCTTATTTTGAGTTTTTTTTTTCAATTGTTTAAATAAGATTCCATTTAAAATGAGTTCCTTGTGACTTATAATTCGCACCACCAACAATAACAACGAAAAAATTTGCAGAACTTTTGACCAGGTGCGATTCTCGGTTATGTATGAGTTAAAAAAAATATATGCCATTATTGTTAAATCTAAAATCGACCCCATGGTTCCTAAGAACAGATTTCGCTATCTCTCATAGTTTCTGAGTTCTCCATACTGGACCCATTTGGATTGATCACCCTGTATATATGACAACTTTTTTCTGTGGTATGTTATAGAACGACCATTCGATAATAGAAATATTGGTTAAATAAAAACTTAACCCAAGTCCGAGTCGGACTCGCGCACCGAGGGTTCTGTACAAAATGTCTAGCTGCTGAAATATGACCCAAATTTTTGGCGCAAAATTCAAAAAAATTTGGGTAGGTCACACTTAATTCCTACTTCACAAGTAGGAAGTATAGTTTTGATATTAGAAAATATTTTTAATTTTCTGTGCACACGTAAGGTACCTAAACCTACGGATATAAGTAAATAAAATAGACGTTGACGTGCACTCAAAGTCAATGTACAGTACAGTGAACCAAAGAGAATATAATCACTACGTTTTAAGAGACAGAACTTCATACTAATTTGTTTCTGAAAGATTTGTATTACCATCGGGTGAAAGCTCTAGCAATATAGGAAAAATCAAATGTTGCCATGTCATCACAATTTTAAAATTAGTGTAGTGAAAAACCGATTATGCGCAGTAGGGTTTAACATATCCGGTAATTACCGAAGTTACCCACTGTATTACGACTTTCATAGAATTCTAATCAGAATTATTGTTCGAGTAAAAATTAAACAAATCATAAATATGCCAAAAACTTTATTCAATTCTTAATTAACTGAAATTTACATTGAAATACTACAAAAATGTAATGTTTTATTTGTTTTTTAGAGTCTGGCAAATGATAGATGAGAATGAAAACAACCGCGAAATTTAAAAATGTAGCTGCAGTGTGCCTGTATGAGCTTGATTTACACAAATTCATTGCTTTTGTCATTAATTATTAAGTTATTAGTTAATGAGAAAAGCATTTAAATTTGTTTATATCTAGCTCATACAGGCACACTGCAGCTGCATTTTTAAATTTCGCGGTTGTGTTCATTCTCATCTTTCATTTGCCAGACTCTAATAACAATGTGTGATAAGTACATAATCTACTGAGAGGCTTAATGCTAAGTATACCTACTAACAATAGGTACCGTGTATTCCATAAGAGCACACGGGGCCCCCTGGTCTATGGAAAGTTCTCGTTAGCAACCTTTTTTAGAAGCACTATCTCAAAACACCACGAGTCTCTATCTCAAAACAAAACGAGTCTCTTGTCTCTACAATATCTCACGCACAGTTAATTGAGCGGAGGAGCAAATTCGCTCAACTCAGCGCCACAACAAATTTCAAAAACTTCAGAATAATTATCAAAATGAATGAAAACCAACATTAGGATAACAGATGTCAGAATTCGACACGAGTGACGTCCCATCAGTGTTGCCATTACCTTATTCACGTATTATGTTGTTGGCGAAGTAACTCGATCGCCATACATCTTATTTTTGTATGAGAGTTTCCGACCACTGCAGTGAACGACAAACACATATGTTTACACTTTCTCACCATATACCATTGTAACAAACAAGACGAAAAATAAATAAGATCTAGCTCGATAATACCATAATATTAATCCATCACCAATGTCTGTGGTTAGGTTAAGTAGGTATAGACATGGGTTAGGTTAGAGTGAATGTTGCACCGGCACGAAGGGCCAAGTGCGGGATTCTCTCGACACGCTTGTCGCTCATATATAGACATTTTTGGCCAAGATATTTTTATATCAAATGACTACTGACCAGTCCGCAGATTTCTTCTGAATATTGTTTTTCAGTAACTCCTTACGTTTCGATGTTTTGATTTTATTGATATTTTCTAGAACTTCTAGTGTATCCGTTTCTGCACACATTTTGTCCTGTGTATGAGATTCAGGTATTAATAAATTCACGTACCTAATCATAGTTATAGGCAAATTTTAGAACTAGCACACAAAGTATCAAAATATTTATAGAGCACCAACCTACTAAATTGTCAACCGACTTTTAGCCGTTTTTTAAATCATAGACAATTGGTGATACCACAAGGAAATATCTGTCAACAATATTTGGCTAGCCAGACTCTAGTAGATGCCAACTCCTAAGCAAATTGTACGCGGTGTTCGATCATTTTATATTGGTTACTGATATAGACAGACAGACATAAAATTATACTGTGTTTAGTAGGTATTTGATATTATAGCGGCAATAGAAATACGTCATCTGTGAAAATATCACGCTTCATGCGATACAGCCTGGTGACAGACAGACGGACAGCGAAGTCTTAGTAATAGGGTCCCGTTTTACCCTTTGGGTACGGAACCCTAAAAACTACTTATATCTCATAAAAACTGGACATTAAGACAGAACAGAATTTTAGCTAAGAACACAACAGAATTTTAGCTAAGAACCAGAGGTCGGAATAGGCATACCTTGATTTTAACAGAAAAACGTCGGTTTCATTCAATTACAACGGATACAGATATCGAAGGGTGATGTCATTTAAAACAATACGCGCCTTGTACGGTTTCACAAATTATCACTAATAATTTTGACATTGTCCGTTTTGATGGTAGTATTCACTTAAGCACATTGGTCGCTGCGCCTGGAGCAAAGGAGATTGACAAGGTCCGGAGCAAATGCTGCCCAGAGATGAAAATACCTCTAACGAGTACCTTGCGTTACTTTCGTTTACGAAACATATGTATTTCAAAATTGATCCAACAGAAAAAAAACACGAATTTTGTTTTCAAGGTTCATTAGCGCGCGTGAACTTTGCACTTTATGTTTTTTGTTCGGGAGCTATTATCAAGTGGATTAAGCCTTTGAGCACACACGACGCCTGCAGTGGTGACAAGCCCAATTCCTCGATACAATTATTATGGATGACAATGACGACGATTAGAACTGTACTGTTAATACTTTTATTGTAAGAAATAAATTATGAAATAATGATCTTTATTCTGTAAGTAGGCCGCAAGGGCACTTTTACAAGTCTCACTCTACGGCGTTTCCCAAGAGGAGACCACTGAGAAGAAAGCCTTAACAAACTCAACAGTCAGTCATTTTATCGAAATAAGTCTTATATCTATTACAATATTTGTACTTAGCCTATCCTAAATATATATTTTGAGTATAAATTCAATGCGTAAGTTTTTGAAGAAAACATATCAAAACTTATAAAAGTAAAATACATATATATATATATATATATATATATATATATATATATACAGGGTGTCCCAAGAAGTAGTGATATACTCAAGCTGGGAGGTAGAGGACCTAGAGGGCTATCTAAATCACCCCCATGTATGTTCCGCGATTTTTCGTATTTTCGGAGTTATGACTTTTTTTTTAATTTTTCACCTATCGCCGAGTACGATGAGATTTTTATTTATGGTGAATTATTGCGGTAGATGCTTGATTTTTTTTGTGTGCTAAGCTGATAGATAGGCCAATTCAGTATGGTAACATTTACTATCGTTAGATCTTTGAATGGAATAAAAAAAAATTAAATGCCAAGAATGATAAAATTACCCAATATGTTCACAACTTCAAGGGGCTTTAAAAAGATAAAATCACATAAAAAAAATTACCGTTTGGCTTTTAAAAACTTGCTCTATCTATCAGGTAGCTACCCTGAAAATTCATTTTATTATTCATAAGGCTTCAATCAAAAAATTGAAATCTAAATGTGGTAAGTGCAAAATTTTAATTTACATGATGATTAATACAAACAAAGTAAAACAAATTACAAGGTGTTTAATTACAAGAACTTTTCAAAATGGCCCCCCTGTTGCTCAATGCAAGTGCGACATCGCCGACAAAAGGTGTCTTTTAAACGTCTGAATGCACTTCTATTATTTTTAATGGTTTCTTCTGCTACTCTCAATTTCCGGGATAACTCGTCCAAATTGCGGCATTCTCTTGAGTAGACGAGGTATTTGTAGTATCCCCATACAAAAAATTGATATGGCGTTAAATCACCGTGAGGCCCCTATTTCACAATCGTGACAAATGTCGGGTGACAGCGCCAATTTCTCTTACATTCCATGCCCAGTATATGCGGGGATCCCCGTGAACATAAAATTATTGTTGTCACCTGACAATTGTCACGATTGTGAAATAGGGGCCTCACGGTGATTTAACGCCATATCAAAGGCGTCGGAATACTGTATGTTCATAAGGTAGCCTGGTTATTAAAATTCTAAAAGATACTGCGTTGAGATTATATGTATACATATACAGGAGGTAGGTACGTGTGTGTGGAAAACTACGAAAACATCGCAAAGGCCAAGATACCTGTTGATTTAACGCTAATTCGAACACGAAGACAGCTAGATCGCCGTCAAATTTATTATAATTGTAATATGTGAAGATTTTCTGAATTTTGGACGAAAGCCAGCGGTGACTGGCCTTAGTAAAAGCACGTGTGTGGTATTTTTGTGATAATGTAGGAAAAAATCGAGCTGAAAAGGAGAAATTAACATTTTTATTGTTGCCATATGTCCATAGTATTAACTGAAATGCGTTCTAAATAATTAAAATAAATATCAGAGATTAACACGGGTTTGACACGGATTGAAATAATTCCATAACACGCAATGCTTTTACAATACTAAGATGGAAGATATAAATATTTATTTCAAAATATCAATGATAATTATACACTAGAAAGTGCCCGCAACTTCGTCAGCGGAGGAGAAAAAATCATAACCCTCTTTTTGCTTCAGCGTAGTCGAGTAAAATATCCTATAACCATCTATGGATGCCCAGCTACACGTATACGTATACCAAAAATGAAATCCGTCTAGCCGTATTGCTTGATGACGCAACGACACAAACATACACAAAAAGTCCAATTAAAAATATTTTTCGATTCATTGTACGTATCCCTTATTTTTTTGAAAATATCTACAATGTACAGAAAAATCATTTTGCACTTTTTTATTTTTTTTATTATAAAATAGATGGGCATTTGACCGCAATCTCACCTGTTGTTAAGTGACGATGCGGTCAAGGATGTATCATGCCCGCCTAGAAACACAACTTCATAATATTATAGATACAGGTCTATTGTGGTCATTATTTTATTAACTACTTGCTTACTTTTTTAACAGACTTCCAAAAAAGGACGTGGTTCTCAATTCGGCTGCATTTTCTTTTAATGTTCTTTTACTATGGTATCTGAAGCTACATAAACTAATTACAGGCCTCCATATTAACTAATTCTAAGTACAAAGTTTCAGAGCACACTAGCTAGTCGTTTTAAAATGAGAGCCTAACTACGTTTGTATGGAGAACCGAGCTTACCGGGGACTTAACTACCTAAGTAAGTATATCGACTTATACAAGACACCTATACTCTAAAGTTTTCGAAAATTGTCAGCCATTTTATTTAACGAAAGGAACATTTTACGGTAGTTTTAAACGGCTTGTTTGTCAGTATAAGCCGTCGGAAAGCGCTCAAACAGGTGAGTCACATTTTATATTTTTACGACAAAGTAACGCGCATGGACTAATGCCAAAACACACAATGGAAATTTCAAGTTCTGGGTTACATTTGATGTCCCGGTTTCCGGGCTTCTTTGTGGTGTGATTTATTTACCCACTGGCATTCCCGCGACTTCGCCCGCATTTGAAAACTGAGTAGGGGAAAATTGGGACCCGTCGTACACAGGGCACGTTCGTATAATAGTCACTAATAGACAAAGTGGCAATACGTTTAGTTTCACATCTTCCACATTCCCATTTTGTCAACTTCCTAGACTGCGGTGATCTTAATAATGGTAATTACCTAACAGATTCTTGGTATAAGCTTGGCACATCCTTATTAATATAGAACCCTGAGGAACGGACAAGCGGTAGGCGCAAGGCACGCGACCTTGAGCAAGTGAAACCCGCCTGCCCTCGAACTCGGTGGCACGTGTGGCGCGACCGCTTGTCAACGATGATAATTTATTGCGATCATTAGACAAAACCGCGTCAATTCAGAGTAATTGCCGCGATGATGTCATGTCGGCAAGGGTAATAGATAGTAGACAAGCCATCTTGACTGACAGGTTAGGCTTATATATAGCATTCTTACAAATATATTAGTTATTTACGATACAAGTGCGGTAAGTAGGTTATTCCCTATTCGCACGTGTATCGACATTTTACACTGCATACGCTTGGAAAATGCCTCTTTTTATGGGCCAACATAGACACGTAACTGCATAGGGTGATGATGCAAGGGCTTTCACAAGCTTATATTAACTAGCCGTGTTAGTTATTATGTATGTATGTGTGAGTCAAATGTTGCGAGTTAAACTTGACCTACTTCCCGGTTTCCGATTTGATATATTTGAATCCGTAGGCTTGTCATAGAGACTATGTAACGCAATCCTCCTCAGATTGGGCTCTTTAGAATCGTCTCAATAAGTAGTTGAAGGACTTTCAAAGAAAAGTACAGTCAGCAATAAAAGCTTGTCACAAAAATGTCTCAAACCCACACGCGACTAAATTAGCCGTCGTCACACTGTCAAGGACTGGCAATGATAATTACTGTACGCAAAAAGAGTGGAAACTTATACGCATAGTTGTTATTTACATTATAATAATATTATTCCACTATTTATTGATCTGATAAGACAAAAAACCGGCCAAGAGCATGTCGGACTATGCTCAGAGTAAGGTTCCGCATCCGTTACTACAAAAAAATGCGCTACCGCGTGAAAAAAATATGATGTAAAAAAGTGGAGCAGCAAAAGAGCGTAATTTCACGGCACTTACGTCCTTCTTGTTGAGAAGCGCAGTTTTTCGGCAATAACTCAAAAACGGTAAGAGATCATGTTGAAAATAGTTTTCGTTGAAAGTATTCATTAACCGATACCATTGACATTTTTTTTCAAAAGATAAATAAAGGGTTGAAAGGGGGGACAACCTATGGAGCGATAGTTCCCGAAAATATTCGCTAAACAAAAAAAATATAGATACTTAGTATTTTTAAAGAACTGTCGAAATATGTGCTACACGTTAAAGTTTAATGAAAAAAAAAAAACAAGTACCAGTGCCGTGTGTACAGATCCTTTAATATCATAACTTTATGTAACTTTCATTTGTTTTTTAACTTCTTCGAGGGCAGCATTCACACTTTAATTATATGGTTGTATGTATCTACTTGTTCGACGATTGTATTTTTTTTATGACATAAGCGCACGAAGATTTTTGAAATTATTTTTATGTGTATGTAGTGGCCATTAAGTGGCTTGTTACGATATATTTTTTTAATAGGTGTACTCCGCGAAAAATGACAAAAAAATTAAAACCATTTTTTTAAGGAAGTTTAAGGACGTGGTGTTGGTAAAATATAAGCATGTTATAGCATATTCTATTTGTATTCATGACTAGAAGAAGCCCGCAACTTCGTTCGCGGAGGAGAAAGTCATAACCCTTCGTTTTTTCTTCAGCATAGTCTGGTAAAAAGTATCCTATAACCATCTGGAGATATCCAGCTACCCGAGTTTCCAATTATGGAAATCTATTCAGCCGATTTTGCCTGATGAAGCCACAACGACACATACAAACATACATAAAATCCAAAAAAAATATTTTTCGTTTTAGTGACCTCCAAATAGTCCGTAACAATATTTTTTTTGAAAATTTCTTCAATGTACAGACATTTCATTTTTCAACTTTATAATAGTATAGATAAGATATAGATGTTACTCTATCTTGAACAGTTTATTTACATAATATGACACTTTAAATGACACCCTGTTTTTTTATATTATCGTAAATCACTCGAAAACAAAAGAAGATAGAGGACTGATATTAGGCATGGAGTGTTCTCAGGACCTGCCAGTACACCACCTGAAATTATTACCAAAAATCCGTCGTCGGGAGCCAGTCTCGTTAGCTTAGCCTGCTAGATCCTTTAGTCATCATCCCCATTTCTGTACTAAACCCGCCTTAACCCTACTAGACCCTTTAGTCATCAACCCCATTACCGTACTAAACCCGCCTTAAGCCTATTAGACCCTTTAGTCATCATCCCCATTTCTGTACTAAACCCACCTTAAGACTGCTAGACTCTTTAGTCATCATCCCCATTTCTGTACTATACCCGCCTTAAGAATGCTAGACTCTTTAGTCATCATCTTCATTTCTGTACTAAACCCTCCTTAAGACTGCTAGACTCTTTAGTCATCATCCCCATTTCTGTACTAAACCCGTCTTAAGACTGCTAGGCTCTTTAGTCGTCATCCCCATTTCTGTACTAAACCGGCCTTAAGACTGCTAGACTCTTTAGTCATCATCCCCATTTCTGTACTAAACCCGCCTTAAGACTGCTAGACTCTTTAGTCATCATCTCCATTTCTGTACTAAACCCGCCTTAAGACTGCTAGACTCTTTAGTCGTCATGCCCATATCTGTACTAAACCCGCCTTAAGACTGCTAGACTCTTTAGTCATCATCCCCATTTCTGTACTAAACCCGCCTTAGTAATGGTGCTCCTGTATGATTTTTTACGCAGTGGCCTACGCTCTTACTTGTCTTTTAGAATGAGGAAGTTTTGAAGTAGATTTTTTTATATGACATTGGGATATTACTTAATTTTTCTAAATGTGGTTATATATTTTCGTTATCCCTCATTTGATTTCTTTGAAAAAAGCCTGGTAAAAAAATAAAACGTTGTCAATAGTGGCGAGATCTGGAGTGCAATTAGCAGTTTTCAATTTCATTAAAGAGGTTTTCCTCATGGACTGATTAGTTCCATGTATTGCGAGATAGAATAGCACGCGGCAATGATACGCCATCATTTTGTAGAAGCTGTTGTAGCCCACAACGTAATTGTGCGGTCAATTATACTGATGGCAGCGACCGCCAACCTTTTAATTAATTGTTTTCTAATTAATACATACACTCAAATGAAATTGTTGTCTTTTAAACACTCCGCTACCCAAAGGTTGTCTGGAAGAGATCACTATTTAGCGATAAGACCACCTGTTGTTTACCTCTGCCATTCGAATGTTACTGTCATGTTCTGTATTTCTGTGTATCTGAGGTGTGCAATAAAAAGTATTTGTATTGTATTGTATTGTACATTTTGATGATGATTGATTATGATTACAATATGGGAATTTTCTATTATTACTTAAAACATTTTTCCCCATGGGGGTGGGTGCCGCAAAAGTAAGCAAGGGTTGATTATAATCATAATTTAAAAAAAAACATGGTAAGGTGTCACTAGTTTATAACATAAACCTACGGTGTTATTACATTTCTTTGCATTTTTGGTAGATACTGAACACAGTGAGGGGAGTTCGTCCAAGACATACTTTTTTTTACTTAGGGAGAGTGATATAAAATACAATTCTTCATAAAATTAATTGCACTAAAACACCTGACCAGCTAGATATCGGTATCGAAATTTGAAATGGCAGCAAGAATTTAATCGCATAACAAACACTTGTCTATTAACACGTTTTTTTTTATTTTCGTGTACTTAAAATAGTAAAGTTACATAAAACTTAAAAGGGCAAAGGTTGTGGATCTCTGACGTGGCGGCGTACGCGTAGACAGCGCGGCGGGCTGGTTAACCGACCTTGCGGACGCGAGTATTGTGTTTGTCAGAGAATAAAAGTATACATTACACCGAGTACCGTATATCTGTGAGCAAGAACAAAGACTCCGGTTTATTTCTATATGTGGGGCCTGACGGTGTTACGGGTAGGTCACTTAGAGTAGAGTAGGAACGCGGTGCGCAAGGCACTTGGACTGCGGAGGTAGGATTCAGGACTGGATGATCGAATGAAGTATGACGGACTGGCGCATCTGCCGGGCTAATATGTTTTGTTGTAAAAACGTATACAATTGCCCACAATGTTTTTTTCACTTTCTGAAGACGAAACTTGGGAACAAGTCATTTATCTTTGAGGTGGCATCGATCGATGGTAGAATCGATTAGCCGACGGCGATAATTTTTACTACACCAATCGGTCGTCGATTCATCATATCACTCTCAGCGGCTGTCAGGCAGGTTAGAACTTAGAAAAAAATATTTGTGTTCACGACTTAGGTAGGAGTCATCCTGTATAGCGATAACATAACTCATTTATTATGGACTAACAGGTAAACCGCAACTTCACTCGCCGAAGAGAAAAAGTCATAAACCTCTCTTTTGCATCAGTGTAGTCGGATAAAATGTATCCTATAACGATCTGTGGATCCTGGGCCAAAACAGTTGAAATCCGTTTAGCCATTTTGACGTGATAAAGCCACAACCACACATACATAAAGGCCGGCAACGCACTTGTGACTCCTCTGGTGTTGCAGGAGTCTATGGGCGACGGTGATCGCTTACCATCAAGTGATCCATCTGCTCGTTTGTCCTATTGTGGCTCGTTTGACAAGTGCGAGTCGGACTCGCGCACCGAGGGCTCCATACAATATTTTGTTTTTTATGCTACAAACGGCCGTATCTAATGAAAATCCAGTGTTAGCAGAGCCCTACTCCTAAACCAAATGTACGCGGCGTTCAATCATTTTATGTTGGTTACTGACAGAGACAGACAGACATAAAGTTATACTTGTTTTAGTATTTGTTGTTATAGCGGCAACAGAAATACATCTTCTGTGAAAATTTCAACTTACAGCCTAGTGACAGACGGACAGACAGCCAGACAGACAGACAGACAAACAGACGGACGGACAGCGGAGTCTTAGTAATAGGGTCCCGTTTTACCCTTTGGGTACGGAACCCTAAAAACATACAAACAAAATAATTATTATTGTCGGTTTTATGACCTTCAGATAGTCCTTCTATAGGCTATCACGCAGTTTACAAGCATTTATTTAACTTGCAATGTATGTATGTCGGTAATATGTTTGTTCGAGTGGAATCTTGCAAGTTAAATTTGACCTACTTCCCGGATTCCAATTGAGCTAACATTTGGCATACTTATTTATTTATTTTCTAAAACGTTTACATGACATTACAGTACAAAAACAATGCGTCACGAAACTTAGCCTAATTCTTGAAAATTATATGTTACTATAACAGGTACCAAACAAATTATATTGAGACAGTTGAACACCTAGCATCCATCGCCTCACAGAATCTCAAGCATTCACTACACACTGCCGTCCATCGCCACGCAAACAAGTCGCAATCAGGTGTCGATGCCAGGAGCGCATTGAGCAGTGAAAGGGCGCGGGGCAGCGGCGAGTTCCTGCACGAAACGGTTCGCGCCTTATGTAAGTTTGGTGACAATGCAATAATATGATACCATCGAGCTGATCTGATGATAAAGCATGAAGGTGGTCATAGGAACTCTGTATTAAAATAACTCAATCCTACCGAGATTGGGCTCTTTAGAATCGTCTCGGTGAGTGGTTGATGGATGTTCAAAGAAAAGAACAGTCGGCAATAAAAGCTTGTCACAAATATGAATGTTTTGACAGAAACTTGTTTGAAAATAACTTTAAGGTACACCATTTAATTTTTACAACTATATAATGGTATAGATATAGTGTCGTTAATACTTATATAGCTAGCGCAGATATGAACTTATGTCGTTATCAACAACTAGTCACGTGTTTTTTATCACTATGAGACTGTAGGTAAACACGACTCTTAAACCGATACATAATATGACTGACGACACGTTTGGCCTAGTCGGTTGCACAACGGCTTACGAAGCTGGCGGTCCCAGGTTCGAATCCCGGCCAGGGCCAGTGTTTGTGTGATGAGCACGAATATTTGTTCTTGGGTCTTGGATGTTTTTTTTATGTATTTAAATTTAACCCCTTTCCAAGCGTAGTACGATTCATCGACCACATATGAATGAATGAATAGTTTATTTGCATAAAAAACAAGCGTATATAAAAGGTGTTACAAATATCACAGACAGATCGTTACTTGTTTCGCCAAGGCTGGCGTACAAATGTGTTGTTTTAAACTTAAATATCTAGACATTTTAAATTTTGAAATATTACAATTTGCATTTGTTTAAGTACTCATTGACGGAGTAATAACAATGTTCGATTAAATGATTAAATAACTTTTTCTTAAAAATATTTAAAGGCAGCTCTTTAAATGTGTCAGAGAGAATATTAAATATTTTGATGGCCATACAGTATGCGTTTTTCCGAGGTAACGCTAATTTAGTTTTTGGCAAATTTATTTCTGTGTGTCCCTCTTTTGGACTTGATGGACCTTGTATTAAATAGTTCTAAGTTTTTCTTAGCAAATATACACATTTCAAATACATACATACATGGGAGAGGTAATATACGTTTAGATTGAAAAAGTGGTTAGCAGTGCTCCAAAAAATCTGCTCCACACAAAGTTCTGATACATTTCTTTTGAATTCTAAATATAATTTCGGCATCAGAAGAGTTTCCCCAAAGTATGAGTCCGTATCGTAAAATAGATGCCACGTAGCCATGGTACGCAGAAAGAGCCGCTTCTTCTGAGACTACGTTACGCACACGATATAAAACATAGACGAAGCGGTCTAGCCGTACACGTATGTTACCAATATGATTCTTCCAATTACAGAAACTATCCAATGTTATACCTAAAAAAGTTGCATATTTAACTTCTTCGATTGATTGATTATCGCATTTTACATTTAAATTATTACCTTTGTTTTTACATGTCACGAATTGAATAAATTTAGTCTTTTTTACATTAATATTTAAGTAGTTTACATCGAGCCAATTTATAATATCGTTCAATGCGTAATTGATGTCGTTCGCGAAATTCATGATGTCAGTACAGTTTATAAGTAGGGTTGAGTCATCAGCGAACAAAATACATTCGTGTCTTGTAGCATCTGGTAGGTCAGTAATATAGAGAAGGAATAGTAATGGACCTAGTATACTCCCTTGTGGTATTCCCGTATCATTGTGTTTGTAACTAGACCTATAAGTAAGTCTATCATGACCAACAGTTCTCGCAATTTCAACACTCTGTTGTCTGCCACTGAGATAACTACTTAGCCAGTCATAAGCAAGACCTCTAATGCCGTATTTAAATAATTTACTCAGTAATAATTTGTGGTTGACAAAATCAAACGCCTTCGTCATATCTATCAGCACTGCTACTATGGGTACATTGTTGTCAAGATTTTCGGTGACACGTTTTATTAGCTTGAAACATGCTTTAGTCGTTGAGCTATTTTTCCTAAACCCAAATTTGGATTTTTTATTATTTGGAATTGTGATACAAAACTGGATTTTTTCCATGCATTATCTTTTCAAAGATCTTCGAAATGATGGGTATAAGAGTAATAGGTCTGTAGTTGCTAACCTCTGATTTGATTCCCTTTTTATATAATGGTTTTACCACGGAATATTTAAGACGAGTCGGGAAAATGCCTTGTGTGAATGAAAGATTTATTATATAGCTTAAGGGCTTTGACAAGCTGGTGGCACATAGTTTAATAACTTTGGTACATATATCGTCATATCCTGTAGAGTTGGTGTTGTGCAGACTTTTAATAGCCTTGATCACATCTGAATTGTCAACTGGAGTGAAAAATATACTATTAATATTTTGGGATATCTTGTTGCTTCCCTTATTGGATGACTCCGTGGATGTGTTATATTTATATAGTAGTTATTAATTTGTTCGGCAATTTCTTTTGGATCTTGAATAGTGACAGAATCAATTAAAATTTTGCTTATATCCTCGGTTGGCTGTGTCGAATTACAAATATTTTTTATAATTTGCCACGCAGCCCTGCACTTGTTACTAGATTTATTTATGAATCTACTATTTGAAATTTGTCTTGCTTTATTTAAGCACTTTTTTTGCAATTTGGTGTAATTTTTATAATGGTTTAAATCATTTTTATTGCGATTATTTCGGGAGGCTTTTCGGTATAACTTTCTTTTATTCGCACAACTAAACTTTTCTCCTTTCGTGAGCCATTTATACATATATAATACGAGATCATGAAAATGGTTGAACGATACATTAGTGTCGGTTTCTTTCAAAATATCATCAAAAGACAAGGCAGACATACATTCGCAAAATTTCTGCAAATTCTCCTGACTATAATCTCTTTTTGCTTCGAGCCAAAATATTGGCTTCTTGACCATTAAATTATTTCCATATATTTAACATGATAGACTCTGAGCGGTTTCATGGTCTGAAAGAGTTAAAGGTGTGGATATTTGACTTGGCTTCTGCAACATTACTGGCCATTAAATCTATGCAAGTCTTTCTGGTGGGTCGAAATATGTGATTACTAATATTATAGTTTGATAAGAGTTGATACTAGTTCTTTTTTTATTTTATTATCTTTTAATATGTCTCATAGGCTCTCTCATAGGCGCTATTCAAATTTCAACTTCAATACCCTGAGTAAAGGTTGAAACCAGATTGAATTTTATATATTCTAAATGTACGTTTTGTTTTCTGTTTCCACGTTTATAAACATACACGTTGCCCGCCAGGAATCCGAAAGATTTTAATCACGTATTTCTGAGGACAATCAGTAAAAAAAATGAACCCAAGTCACATTCAGGAAAAAAAAAAACAAGTATTGTCGATTTTTGTTCTAAAAATTTAATAACTCGCTAAATGTCGGTTATATTCCAATAAAGGATGACTTTAGTGAGTGGTAACTGACACTTTGATGTATGCGAACAGCGACGCGATACTTGGAAACATACGTGGTAACGTCGCGATCAAAATATTCAAAATAGCTTAATGAAATCACGAGACGAGCGTAGACGGGTAAAAAATATCCTTTTACCATCTGTGGATACCCAGCTACCTGAGTACCAAACATTTTTGAAATCCGTTAGAAGTCACAATAACACATACAAAAAAAAAACGATTTGCTGACCTCCAAATAGTCTGTTACAGTCGTTTTTTTTTTATATCTTCAATGTCTGTAGGCATTTAATTTATACAACTTTATAATAGTATAGATATTGATATCGGGGAACGGCTTTTCGTACTGCGATTGGCAGTCCACATGTTTCATTCGTCCTACCTATAAAGCAACCGGCTATTATTTTAGGCAACTTCGTGTAGATATCATAGTAGATTATTTTTGTAGATATTAGATAATCGTTATCGAAGTTAGTTATAACCAGAAAAGCCAAATAGATACATAGACATTATCTATTCGTATGTTGCTCAATAAAGGTTTTCATTCTTTGCGTATAATATTATAGAGTTGTAATAATCAAATGAATTGTCTGTACATTGAAGATAACTTCAAAAAATAAGCGGTATTTAAAGGTCGCTGACTACAATTTTATTTTTATCTTTAGCATTACGCCCAAAGCGAGTCGACACGAAAACTGTTATATTTTAATGAATAATTAACTAATCCAGGAAAACCCACATTCAATAAAAGTCAATTAATTATTTTTTTTGTGGTTAAAACTTCACATAATTACGCTCTCCCTCGAAGTTTAGGTTAAGACGCACTATCTATTCCAACCTCTAATCTATGCTATAATAAAGTTGTCAAAATGAAATGTCTATACATTGAAGATTTTTTCAAAAAATGATAGTTACGGAGTCCTTATTTGCAAATCACAGAATCGAAAAATGTATATTTTTCATCACGCCAAATCGGCTGAACGGATTTCAACTATTTTCGGTACACGGGTAGCTGGGTATCTCCAGAGATAGTTATAGGGTACTTTTTACCCGACTACGCTGTCGAAAAAAGGGGGTTATGACTTTTTCATTTCTGTGAACGAAGTTGCGGACACCTTCAAGTACTTAATAGTATAAACTAAAAGGGGCGCCTTCTGGAGAAAAAGTTACAACTCCACGTTTTTGTTTTAGCGAAGTCAAGTAAAAAGTATCCTATAACCATCTGTGGATACCAAGCTACCCCTGTACCAAAAATAGTTTAAATCAGTTTAGCCGTTTTAACGTGATGAAGCCACAACTGGGTCATAGTCGTTCTAGAATTTAGCCGTCTTTCCTGTGGACAACGCAATAGTTAAGGGCTTGAGTACATATAACTGATATTTTTATCGCTTAGATCTAGAGTTATTAATCAATTTGTCCATCGCCTATTGGGCACTAAGAAAAATTAGTATTTAAAGCCCTTAACTTTCGGGTGTCCACAGGAAAGACGCATAACGCTAACTCATACTAAAAATATTTATGACCCAACTACAAACTAAAAGGGTTCCAGTTTTTGCCATTTCGGCTAAGGAGCCCTAAAAATGGTTAGGAACCGCTCTCTAGTTGCTATAGCGACTTAGTACACAGCAAGTAATAACGCAACGTTATGGTTTGGCGAGCATAACCTACGTGGCAATGTTATTTTCGTTGTTTCACCAAGAAAATGTATATTTAGGTGTAAAGCCGGTATTTTCCTATAATTTCCAACGCAAAGGTGTTTTGGCACCTCTTAGTGTGAAGGTGATTATTAAATACAGTGGGGTTATTTTAAACTGGCCCATGCGTTTGTATCAGACCTACAGTCTGTGCGGAAAGAGAAGAGTTAAAGGATTTGAAAGCGTACCAGTTTTTTGCTATGCTGATAACACTGTCACGTAATTATAGTTTGACAGGTATTTCAAGATCATGAATGACGCGTATATTTATGTAAATACATATATTTTGAATGAATATACTTACCGATTTTGTGCCGGAGACTAATTACTTAGGTGTACTATTAAATATACTGCTCAAAAGAATATAGGGGCCAATAAGAATTTTGATCGTAACGTTAAAATATATGTTAGTTAGTAAAATTTATTTTACAAACTGTCTAGTTAAAGAAGCTTTTGGTTTTGTTTAGGCTAATAATAGATTATTTAAATAGTCAATTGTTTTAAATGTTTTCACTGAGATAAAATTAGTTTATTAAAACATCAAAAACTGAACAGAGATGCTCTGCGCAAAAGTGGCCCCTATTTTGTTTTGAGTTGTATAAATAATCATTTAATCCAGACTAATATTATAAATGCGAAAGTGTGCCTGTCTGTCTGTCTGTTACCTCTTCACGCTTAAACCGCTGAACCGATTTGGATGAAATTTGATATGGAGATAGTTTGAGTCTCGGGAAAGGACATAGGCTAAGTCTTATCCCGGAAAAATACCCTTGTCCGCGATAAACGAATTTAAGGCGGACGAAGTCGCGGGCAGAAGCATGTGAATTATATACGACAGACGTTTGTTTAATTCTATAAGACAGATGTCTAAGGTTCGATTGCCATGTAAAATTCTTGATTTAGTTCCCGTTTCTGCCACGAATCTTCTCGTTCCGCACAGACCATCACAGGGGCTCGCGACAAACAATTGACAACATTTCATATTTTAAACAGGGCTTTTTTCCGATGTAATTAAATAGAACATTTACATATGAATAATCACATTTATTTTTTTGTTTCGAAGACAGATACACAGACAGAAGAGGTTAGATCACTCCGGGCCCTTGCTTGGTGGCGCTTTTCCTCTATATTCGTGACAGCGGCCTGACAGCAGTTGAAACGCAGAGAAATATTTATCTGCACTAACCAATCTACACAATAGCCATCATACTCTGACTCGTTGCCAAATATGTGCGCCGACGCGCTGTCTCGGAGCTATATCAAACCCTGAGCGCATTCGTTATTCATTAACTAGGATTCATTAGCTAGTCACACAACAGTTACAGTAATACTCACAGAATAATTTTACACAAATCGAACTATTCTCATGGTAAACTCAATAAGGCTTGTGTTATGGGTCCTAGACGATATATTTAATGGATAATATATTACTTATATACATAGAAAACATCCAACACTCAGGAACAAATATTCACGTTCATCACACAAATATTTGCCCTTACCGGGATTTGAACCCAGGACCTCAGCTTCGCAGGCAACGTTACTCCCACTGAGCTAAACCGGTCGTCAAATGGTTTTAGCTAGAGTGGTCTTTTGTCACCACCCTACCCTGAAAGATCATGGCTCCATACAGGCAGAGCGAAATTGCTTACTCTGAAACTCGGAACGACCATCTCTCCGTATAGGCACAGAAATCTGCCGGCTGTATTAGCACATGCTGAGTAGAGATTGGTAATCTCAATTGGAAGAAGGGATCGAATTATTAAATCCGATTCCGCTTTAGGTAGGTACCGATACCGTTTAACGACTTTTGGACTCGTTGGATCCTTAAAACCAAATCCCTCCGGACTAGGGAGTGCAATAACCGAAAATTCATAACCGATTATTATATCGGTCGCAAAGAACAATAACCGGTTAATCGGTTATAGCCGATTATTTCAAAACTTCTAAATTATCATATATATAGACAACTAAATACGGCGAAATATGCTGTAATTGCCTTGTTTACATCATATTTGCTTGAATTCCGCCAAAAAAAGACGAAATGAATTAACATTCAACAATTATGATGTTCTTACATTTGTATTTGAAGATACTGTAATATCTAAAGTACCCATTTAATATCATTATTTATGTACTCATAATCAAGAAAAATATATATTAACTTAAGTTAACAATGTTAGAAGATAATATTTAGACTACAGACAAATAAAATTATGATACATAGACATAGAGACATTAAGACTCTTAAAAAATTAAATAACCGATAACCGATTATACATTTTTCTATAACCGATTATAACCGATTTCATCGGTTTCGGTTATAACCGATTTGCATTCCCTCCTCCGAACTCGCTAATAAGCGCCTACCTCGCTCTGCTCCGGGGTACCGAAGCAAGCTGATCCTTCATTCGGCCCCGTACCGATAGGTTACCTAAAGTAGGATTTTTAATTACCTGGAGTGAACTGACAAATGTAAAAGTGAATATTTCATTGTTTAAAAAAAAACACAAAATATACATGAGAATACGTGTAATCGGTGATATTAGGGTAACTTTTATTTATAAGAAATACTGTACTTCGGCCATAATGAAGTAATCACGGCCGAAGTGTCTGTAAACGTCAGTTTACTCCAGCTAATTAAAAATCCAATTCCGAAGAGTTACTAACTCTTCGGAATCGATAATATTTAAAAGGAACCGATAAGGAACTGATCCGCTTACGGATTCGAATCATTTAAAATATTAAATCTTCAACTCCGGAATTACCCATCTCTAATGGTGATCTTGGATCATTTTGCTTGCACACTGACACTATTATATTTTAAATACTGACACTATTATAAAATAAATATCTTCTTTCTTTCTAATAATGATACAAACAAGCCCAAAGTGATAGGTAGCAGCGCTGTGGCATCTATCTATACTAATATTATAAATGCGAAAGTGTGTCTGTCTGTCTGTTACCTCTTCACACTTAAACCGCTGAACCGATTTGGATGAAATTTGGTATGGAGGACATAGGCTACTTTTTGTCCCGGAAAAATACCCTTATCCACGATAAACGAATTTAAGGCGGACGAAGTCGCGTGCAGAAGCTAAGCTAGCTATTATAAAGTAGTAAAAATTTAATGTCCGTACATTGCAGATATTTCCAAAAAATTGAGTGATTGTAACGGGGAGTGACGGACTATTTGAAGGTCACTGAAATGAAAAATATTCTTCTGTATGTTTGTATGTGTCGTTGTGGCTTCATCACGCCAAAACGTCTAAACAGATTTCAACTATTTTTGGTACACGGGTAGCTGGGTATCCACAGATGGATATAAGATATTTTTTATCCAACTACGCTCAAAAAAAACTGTATTAGATAATTCGACAGTTCTTTTAAGAAAAAAATTGAGAATTCTAAAAAAATCGGAGATAATCGCTCCGAAAGTAGCATACATTTTGTAAAAATTACAAAGATACCTAAAAGCTTCATAAACACTTTCAACGAAAATTATTTTCTACATAATCGAATAAACCGTTTTTGACTTATTGCCGAAAAACAGCAAAAGGACGTAAGTACGCTCTTTTGCTAATGCACTTTTTCATATCGCATTTTTTTCATCTGTAGTGTTTTTTTTATGGACGTTTGCGAAACCTACACTGAGCATGGTCCGACATGCTCTTAGCCGGTTTTATTCTTCATTTTTTGATTACGTAAAAAAAGAAAAAATACATCTATACTATTATAAGGTTGTAAAAATGAAATGTCTGTACATTGAAGATATTTTCAAAAAAAATATTGTTACGGACTTTGGAGTGCACTAAAACGAAAAAATGTGTGTATGTGTCATTGTGGCTTCAACACGCAAATTCGGCTAAACCGATTTCAACTATTTTTGGCACACGGGTAGCTGGGTATCTCCAGATGGTTATAGGATACTTTTTACCCGACTATGCTGAAGACAAAAAGAGGATTATAACTTTTTCCCCTGCGCGTACGAAGTTGCGGGCATCTTCTAGTCTCCAATATTTTTTATTAATCTACATGACAGACTGATTATTAAAATTTAGTCATCATCCCCATTTGACTAGTTTACAGACAAACACCCATTTATATTTAGGTATTATGAAATAGTCAATCAATCAATCAAAATATTCTTTATTCAAGTAGGCCTAGTTACAAGCACTTTCGAAATGTCAGTTACATGAGAGTGAATGTTGGCTGGGAGACATACAATATGATCCAACATTTGCTGCAAGGATTAGGGAAAACCCAGAAAAACCTAATCAAATCATTTAACTTAAAAATAATATTATTGATAAAATCATCATTTTCAAAATTAAAATAATCAATAAGATAAATCCCAAAAGGATTGTCAATAAAAAAGAAAAAAAAAAATCTAGAATGTTTCTAGACTAAAATTCTAAATGTCAGAGTATATAAAACAATTAAGATTATAATAATAATAATACCTAAGGTATTCGTTAAAATAATTATACATATACCTACATGACCCTATAATTTACATTAATCCCAGGCTTTATCATTCATGTAGTCTTGTGTGCTATAATTAAGAAACTTTAGAAAATAATTTTCGTTTCACAATATTTTTGAATTTACCAATAGACAACTCACTTGTAACAAAGCAATGTGAGCATTTCATTCGATAATTTTACAAAGAGTAGGTCAGCCAACTGTCATAGTTACTTAGCTTATACAAGTGAACACTAGCTAAAGCTTGTTTCATACATGATTTGAGGAAGAGAAGCACTAAATATTTGCATTACACTGATAAGGATAAACGCAGACAGCTGCCACTATCAGCTGTTTACTGAATGTGTCTCGCTGTGACATGGTTGTATGTACAACTACATTGTTTGTGGCATTTGGGACGTTGTTTGATGAATACTTGTGGGTATTTAAGGCAACAGATATGATGTCATAATAAAATAAAAAAATATCTGGGACGATCTTACACAAATCAACCTAGTCCCAAACTACGAAAAGCTTGTACTATGGGTACTAGGCGACGATATACATAATATATAGATAAATTATAATAGTTAAATACATAGAAAACATCCAAGACCCAGGAACAAACATTTGTGCTCATCACACAAACACTTGCCCTGGCCGGGATTCGAACCCAGGACCGCCAGCTTCGTAGGCCGTTGTATAACCCACTGAGCCAAAAGTGTCATCAAAAGACAGTCACAGCAAAGGTAAAGATACCCTAGAGCAAAAAAAAAGTTTGCATTCTGAGGACTTCCTATTTCAGTTATATTGCTATTAATTAATGCAATTTCTTTGGAACATGACTTTAAATTCACAACATGTTTGGCTCAGTGGGTTATACAACGGCCTAAGGAACTATAACCCATTAATATACAAGGTGACAATGCTTAATTATAATTGTAAAGTGTTGCAAATAACCTTAATTGATGACTTCACAAAATCATCAAGTCTTTGATATCTCATTAAATGATATTATTATAAATATAAGCATTTCACTTAGACAACTAGCTGGGATCATATTGCAGTCTGAGGTATGGAAATACACTTTGTGATAAAGTCTAATCATCTTGGATACAGGATATCCTTCAGAAAGCTCAGAATTTTTCTTGAAATTTCCCTCAAAAAATTTGGTCTGGCCATGAATCAGGGCTATTAGGGGGCTATCACTAAATCCAAGGTGTATGCCAGACAGAATACATGGCTGGATAGAAATACAGATAATATATATTTTTAAGTGATTGTAAGAATAACCATAAAACAACAATACTGATTTTCTTACTATTTGAAGGTGTCATTTAGGGATGGGAAATTATCAATTAATATTTCAATCATTTAATTATGCTAATAAATAATTAATCGTTACAAAATTAATCGCAAATAAATAAATAAAACATACTTTATATTTTATTTGAATAAATAAAAATAGGAACAATAATTCAAGATCTCTTGTTTGTTACATATTAAAGGTGGAAAGGAGAAATGGGATCGACATTTTCGAGACATCAAATTATACACCTTATAACAAGAGTTAAATAGAAAGCTGTCTCTTATCCCATTTCTTCTTCATATTGTCAATATTATTGTACATTTTTTATTGTCAGTCACAATTAAATTGGGTAATCTGAATTGTTATTAGTCAATTACATTTTTTCCATCTCTGATGTTATCTTTTAACAACTAGCCAAGCTGCCTTGCTATGCCATATACCTAATAACTATGTGCCTATGTCTACAAACTGCTACCTATTATTTTATCATTTGTTTGGTTAGGTACTTAACATAAATGTGTATTGTTAACAAAAATTAATAGCAGGAAGGGAATTTCGCAACCATACAGACAATAGCTATGAAGCCAGATTCGATAATTTAACTACTTAAATTTGGACACCTCTAGAATGATGTGCATTATTTAAAGAAGTTTACACATCAAATAATGCATCTTTAGTTACTTCCATCTTGTTACCAACACTTTAAATGACTAATTCTTAATTAAATAAATAATTTAATCAGGGACAATCTTACACAAATCAACCTAGTCCCAAACTAAGCAAAGCTTGTACTATGGGCACAAGGAGACAATATACATAATATATGTAAATTGTGTATCCCTCTTAAATAAAACCTTGTGCCATATCCATACTAATATTATAAATGGGAAAGTGTGTCTGTCTGTCTGTTACCTTTTCACACTTAAACCGCTGAACCGATTTGGATGAAATTTGGTATGGAGATAGTTTGAGTCCCGAGGAAGGACATAGGCTACTTTTTATCCCGGAAAAATACCCTTATCCGCGATAAACGAATTTAAGGCGGACGAAGTCGCGGGCAGAAGGTAGTGATTAAATAAATAAATAATATATTTATATATATATATAAATTATTATACTAAATAAATAAATAGGAAACATCCAAGACCTGATTGAATTGAATTGATGTTTTATTGATTCTTTTTTATAATAAAAAAATAGAATCCTTCCTTTTCCACACAGTATTCTATTTTTAAAATGTCTTACCAACTGTTTCATTTCCCAACTCAGGCTTCTCTCAGAAACCGAAAAAAAAATCTGATATTTTTAAGCCATTATTTAGGTTAGATTAGGGTTATTTTATCAAGTTATGGTTTCCGATAAAAACAAAAGTTGGGAAATGATATATTTAAGAAATTAAACCTTTTTTGAGACAAAATTCACTCATTATAATAGTAACCCAATAGAAACTTAATTACGAAAAATAATTATTCATTCAAATATTGGTAAACTTTATGGGGTTTGTAAAAGTTAACATGCCTATTATAATATTTTCTTCTGGTTACCTTATTATTACTTATTTAAATAAACCAATTTAACAGATTATATTGTGTATATTATCTTATTTGAGTTCCCGACATATCAGGAAACCCATGATGCAACCCGTGACCATGGAAAGCTTCCAAAACGTCTAATAATATATGCAATATAATCCGTTAATTGCTTTATTTAAATGCCTATTATAAATTTAAGGAACAATCTTTATTATATTTTTCTCTTATATTTGTATGCCATGATTACCATAGTGCACCCAAGATTAATCACCAAAATATATCTTTTGGACTTGATAGCAGGAATCATAGGAGATGAACTAATATTATTATTAAAGTAATGAAACATCACATAGTTCCTAAAGTTATATTGACATTTATTAAATTAGTTTTGATAGGGATGAAATAATTTTAAAATGTAGTACTCTAATATGTATTTATTAAAATTGGTTTTAGGTTAAGAATTAGATATAAACATATTGTAATGATTTTTAAGGAAATATTTGTATAATATACAATATTAATTGTGTCTATAATAAAATATATATGTATATATAAATTGTAATTAGAGCTTAAGATGGTAGAATTGTTATGTAAATTTCATTTCTTTATTAATTGTATCATTTATGTGTCAATATAAACAGTGCAGTACAATAATTAATAAGAAACGGAGCAAAGTTTAATAAGTCTTATAATAATTTAATCATATGACTTGAATCAACAATAACATAAATTGTTATTGTTATAAATTAGATTCATAGTGGAAATGTGAAAAGTAAATAGAGGTTTAAACATTTATTTTCTCTATGGTCATATTCATATTGATAATGTAATTTTAAGAGGCAGACTTGTGTTTCTCTGTATGATAAGTAATTAAAAGTGTATATTGCATGTATAGTCAATTTAGTAGTAACAAAGGTAGGAATCCCTACCAAAACAAGGAAATATAAGGTATGAACATATAAGTTTGATGCTTTGCCAAAATCGAAGACTCACCATTGTGCCAAGGGTTCGCAGGCTCGAAATATTGAGTGACGAGGTGCTCTTCATCAGGAAAGCAGACTTTTCGGGTCGTTTTTTTCTTTTTAGTCGTTTCCTCCGTCGGGGCTTCGTCCCCACCAGTCTCGTTTGCACTAACACTCGAGCATGCCGTATCCTTATCAGCATCGGTAGACATATCTACGTTTTCTGTCACATAGCAATACACCGTGATGCATTAGCGAAAAATCCACACAGAAAATTATTATTTCAAATATAAATAACACGTTTTTTTCACACACACGCCACTTTGTATTGATCTGTTTGTATTATAAACAGTGTTCTGTCGTTAACACACCGGTCGAAGCACTTTTTTCACGGGTTTCGTTGCTTTTTTACTATTTTTATTATTCGTTTCAAATCATAACATTCTGCACCTTTCATACATCGTTTGCCGCCATATTGGATTGAAGGAGACAAAAGGAAAGTTTTGGTTTTCGCACGCTAGGGGGTGCTTTTTTGCGATTAGGGATACCAGGTATAAAATATAATTAAATGTCATAGTACTAAACAGGATACTTTGATACTTTAATATCATGATTTATTCTAATGTAAATGGCGTTCGTGTATTTTATTACGGAATATATTATAATCTTATAGTGCAATCTACACTACTGACATCTACATAAAAAATATGACAATCCTGAGCTAGCGCGTATTTTTGACTGTATGGCTATTTGACCAAAGAGGGCGCTTATAACAAATCAACTGTAATTTTATTCTTATAAACTAGATGTCGCTTTTAAAGTCAACTACTGAAACGCGATAAAACGTGTTTAGTTAATTATTTCCAAATAGTTAATTTGGAATATTTACCTGGTAGCCAGCAACGTCTGTAACTAGGCCACCTAAAGGCTTCCTTTCTTACCAATAGGGCGGCGCCACTTATGTAGCTAGGTCAACGAAAGTTTCGAGCGTGGTTCTGTTATCTCTATAATATTCAACTTTTAATATATTTACTCCAGCCAATCCTACATAAGAGTTGATTCAAACTAACTGCACATCTTCTATAGGCCTTCACGCCGACGTGCAGTCGGCAGACAGTCGGCGGGCAGTAGGCGTGCAGTTCACATAAAAAATGCTTTTTTAGTGCAGATCATTTTTTGAACCCTTTTTCGTACCTACTACTAGGCTAATTAGTTGCTTTCCTGTCCTTAATTGATGTCATGCTTATACATAATTTTCTTAGTCAAATGCTATAAAATTTAAAAATAAGGAAGCAATTTTAATCATGTAGTGCTATTAATTTATAAGGTCATAAAACTTTTTTTCTTTTAACATACTGTCACCACATTAAATCTTCTGGGCGTCACAACGGCCTGTTTGCCGACTATTGACAAGTAGCCGTTAGGAGCCCTTACGCGTGTCCACTAGCGCCACTCGTAAATAATTGTGATTAATTAAATTTAACGATAGATAATAAAAAAGGGGGGGTCCCTATGTACCGTGTTTTGTATTTAAGTTTCTTTTGAATACATGAAACTAGTTTTTTCGTTGCTGGAATCGTCGATCTATGAGCTCAAAAATAAAACGGCCGTTTTAGCTTAGAACAACTTAAAAAGTAGCCTATGTCCTTCCCCTGGACTCAAACTATCTCCATACCAAATTTCATTCCAATCGGTTCAGCTGTTTAAGCGTGAAGAGGAAACAGACAGACAGACACACTTTCACATTTATAATATTAGTATGGATTTGAGTCCTAACGTGACGTAAGCTAGGATTCCTTTTTGCGTTGAGAATAAATGTTACTGTACCTTGCAAACGATCTTGAACCCCGTCTGCGATGTCTAAAATTTTGCCAATCAAATTTAAACTAAATGAAGATTTAATATAGAGATTAATTGGCATGGATCCGTGTCTATGCGTTCGAAGGGTACCTATCATTTCATCAATAACGCTCTTAGAGTAAAACTAATCTTAAGGTCCTGCATCGTCAAGGAAAAACCACGCCCCAAACGCCGAGCCGGCCAATGAGCGTAATTTGTAATAAGGGACGCATTTATTGCTCGCGCGCATCAAAGAAAGACAAAAATCTAATACACTACATGCTTGGGGTTTTTTGGCGTTAGCGCCAGATGTAAAAGTACAATGAATTCGAAGATATTAATTTTTTGTTAACATTTAAGTTAGTGACGTAAAAGATAAACAGAAGAATGACATTTTAACATTATTTAGCCGTTTATTAATCTGTCGTTTGTACAAACTAGACAAAACACGGCAAATGAAGACGCGTTTTCGAATTTATTTTCTATCGAGGAAATTTTAAACAAACATATTTCCGCGTTAGGCGCTGAATAGGTTATATAGTCAAAAAACACATATCTGAAAACTAGCCTGTTTCATATACTAGACTTGACAAAAATCTCACTAACAAATAGCTTAAATTTTCGATGCACCCCTTAAAATGATTCACGAAGTTTAACCAATATAGGATGGTTAGTATAGGCGCGTTTATGTAAGATTGGTTTTACTCTAATAAAAGAAAACACTATTTTTGGGTAACTAAAGTTATTTATTACAAAATTCAACATCACTTAATAGTCAGTTTTATAATTTTATACACATTTGTGTCCGTACGAATCAACATCGTTATGGCGGAAGACGATTTCATACAATTTCGTCCTTACTTGTCTTATTTAGTAATCAGCACTCGCCTTTAACCTTTTAAGCGCCGAGCAGCGAAGACCGCCGACGTTGGCGTCAGTGGAACGAATTGTCGTTGAATTGATTTGCCGGCTATGGCGCTCAAAAGATTATACACTTATTGCCCAAATTTGCCATTTTGTCGAAACGACTAAGGGCCTAAATAAATACATAAAAGCATTCGCCACTCTCGCACCCACATATTCGACAGAAAGTGACGCCTGCCTTGTCATTTATATAAAGCGCTATATGTATACGCAAC
Source organism: Hedya salicella (assembly GCA_905404275.2). Taxonomy (NCBI): domain Eukaryota; kingdom Metazoa; phylum Arthropoda; class Insecta; order Lepidoptera; family Tortricidae; genus Hedya; species Hedya salicella. The sequence continues at coordinate 4,705,448 of FR990120.1, forward strand.
ATAAGCAACCATCATATGCAATACTTCGTTTATTTTAACACTAGAAGGCGCCAGCAACTTCGTTCGCGGAGGAGAAAATAACATAACCCCTCTTTTTATTTTTAGCATAGTCGGGTAAAAAGTATCCTAAAACCATCTGGAGATACCCAGCTACCCGTGTACCAAAAATAGTTGAAATCCGTTTAGCCGATTTAGTGTGATGAAGCCACAACGACACATACAAACTATTCATTTTTACAACTTAGTTAGATTAGAAAAGGGTCAAACAATCTTGACGTGTGTTTTTATTGAAAAACACTTTCGAAAAATAAGTCACAGCAAATATGTAACAATTAATATAGCAAGGACGGTAATTTACATTATTTTGGTGTAATAAGTATTTTTTTTAATTGCTATTTTTTTAATGCGTTTTTTTTTCAATATATGCTAAAATAAACGAAGTTTAGAGGCAATATTTAAAACATTAATATTGTAATTTTGATATAAAATATACCGGTTACGGCAGAAGATATTAATTCGAACTAAACAGTACTGTTTACTCATCAACACAAGCAGGGATGGATACACTTTTTTTCTTCTTTTAACAGTATTTTCCTTAAAAATAATGTTTGATAACGACGAACACATTACCTAAATCTATTTTGTATAACCTCAAACGATACACTTTGTATAACGTATATTTGTATATTTTGTCATTTGTATATTTTTACATTTCCTATGGAAATAATATTATAAATAGTACATACAGTAAATACGTTTTTTAAATTCTATTTTGTGCTTCAGGTAAATGTTTCGGCGTGGTACAGACTATGCTATTTCATCAGAAGAAAGAAATTGGTCCAATACGGTATCTTGTGATTTTTTTGTTTTTAAAACCTGACTTTCAACTGGATAAGTCTGGTTAGACCTCCTGACCAGTAATCGGATTTAGTGGGGGGAGCGCAAACCCACAAATGGGAATGCCATCCGCGGCCACTTAGAGTTGGGGGGGGGGGGCGCACCGCGCAAGGCACAAGAACTGCGGAGCTAGGTTGAACCGGAACCGAGACGGGGTAGAGAGAGACGAGAGAAAGTGCAAGATTGCGAGACTACGGGCTGAGCGAACCCGCTGGGGTATCTTGTGACATTAAAGTACCTCTTATAGATTGCGCGCCTTAGGTATGCGAGCGGTGAGACGGGGGAGTGGGGAGGCAGAGCAGCCGGTGATTCGTCATTCCGCGGTCGTCACGTGGTTTTTAGGGTTCCTTACCCAAAGGGTAAAACGGGACCCTATTGCTAAGACTCTGCTGTCCGTCTGTCTCTCTGTCTGTCTATCACCAGGCTGTGTATCTCATAGACCGTCATAATTAGACAGTTGAAATTTTCATAGATGATGTATTTCTGTGGCCGCTATAACAACAAATACTGAAAACAGAATAAAATAAATATATTTTAATCATTTTCCAAAATCAGTTAGGATCAATCCGGTTGCGTTAAGTTTGCACCTTATTTGTATGCAACGCTATAGATACCAGGTGCAAGCTTAACTTAATCGGCCAGTTAGGTTAGGTAAAGAGAAAGTTTGTACGGAACCCTCGGTGCGCGAGTCCGTCTCGCATGTGGCCGGTTTTTTTGTTTATATTCGTTTAAATGTCTAAAGAAATATACTATAATGCGTTTTTCAGTGGAAATAATTTATTAACTACAACATTGCAACTTCGTCCCCGCGGAAGACAATATCATGACTCATAACCCTCTTTTTCATGTTATCGTGGGTAAAAAGTATCCTATCATCATTCTTGCATGGATAGCTAATAACTAGCTCGGTGCCCCCTTTTTGTGATGTATGATGATCACTGGCATTTCGGGTAATTCGAAGTACCAATACAATACTATAACTTTTATTCCACACCTCACAAAACAGAATACAATATAAAATAATACATTCAAGGAGACGCAAACAACAGGCGGTCTTATCGCTAAACAGCGATTTCTTCCACACACTGTTAATAATTACGTAATTTTACATGTAAAAAAAACATACAACCTGTAAAATTCCTGAAAAAGCAAGGAAATTTACAAAACATTAACTGAATTCATATAATGTTCAATAATATTAAAATAAAATATGTCAATTTCATAAGAATTATGTTAAATTTCATACTTTTTCGTAAAATCCTTTGCTTTTTCGAGAATTTTACAAGTTTGTCTTTTTTTTTCCGCCTCTTTTTAACAGTGCACCTTTGAGAAGTAAAAGTATTTTTTGTACATTCTCAACAACTTTATAAATTACACACTTTATTGCACGCCAAAAATGTTACTTCCCTTATTGATAAACAAAAGTCAGACTTATTGCTAAAAAGCGACCTATTCCAAACTGAAACTAGAAACGTTAAAATTGAGATTCAAAGTCAGGCATAACGCTGGGAGTTAAATCGCCGAGTACTAATCGAGCGACACGTGTGGTGACGTCACTCGTCACAGAAAAGTGTATGGTGTATCTTAATATTTTCTTCTGTTTTCGCGATATAATTGAATTCGCAATATTATCACTGATTTAAATGAAGCAGTTTTAACGGCGTTAAAATATGTTATCTGTTCAAAAGTAGTTTCGTACCAAGTCATTGTTTAAAAAAAAGAGTAACAAGGTAGAGTTTTTCATTGCGGCGTTTCTATTCTCCTCAATTATATTAAAATAAAATAATTTTAGCCCTTCTGGCACACGTGTAACTAACAGTCTTTACAGATTAGGCCCATCTGGTACGCAAGTAACCTTTATTTGTTTTCACAAACGAGGTAGTTTGCACAAAGTGTAACTTTGACGGAGAAAAATATATCTTTTCTCAGTCAACCCGTGAACACGGAAAGATGAAAAGCTTCCGAAACGTCGGGAACTCAAATGAGGATAAGGGTATAATCCGTTAAAATTGTTTTATTTAAATGAGAATTTTCTTATTTCGGCCGTTAACACTTTCACTGACAAGCTTTTCGTAGCGCTACGCACGTTCCTGCGGCTACGAGCAGAACGCCCGCTAGGCGGGTTCCTGACAGTGAATGTTGGGATGTGCATTTAAGGGGATGCATCGAAAATTTAAGCTATTTTGTAGCGCATTTTTTGTCAAATCTAGTATATAAATCAGGCTGGTTTTCAGATACTATATAACCTATTCAGTGATTAACGCGGAAACATGTTTAATGAAAATGTCCTCGATAGAAAAGTTATCCGAAAACGCGTCTTCATTTCCCGTTTCTTGTCTAGTTTGTACAAACGACAGATTAATAAACGGCTAAATTATGTTAAAAAGTCATTCTTCCCTTTATCTTTAAAGTGATTAACTTAAATGTTAACAAAACCTAATAATATCTTCGATTTCATGGTACTTTTACATCTGGCGCTTACGCCAAAAACCCCAAGCATGTAGTGTATTAGCTTTCTCTTTCTTTGATGCGCGCGAGCAATAAATGCGTCCCTTATTACAAATCACGCTTACTGGCTAGCTCCGCGTTTGGGGCGTGATTTACGAATGACGAAGTAGCCCCTTAAGTGAATAGTTGTCATAGAAAATTTCCTTCATTGAACCCTAAAAAATCACGTTCATAGTCATAGTTCACAATCATAGTGTCCCGGGTAGAAAATATATTATCCTAATTAGATAATAAAAATACAAAGATAAAGCAAGTCGAAGTTTGGGAGTGGGGGCACATGACGTCACGGTGAACTTTAACGGGCTATCATATATATTCATATTTTTTGTTCAATTGACAAAATAAATAAATAAATAAATATTACGGGACAATTTTACACAAATCACTCTAGTCCCATGGTAAGCTCAATAAGGCTACACAACAAGGCTCAATAAGGCTACAAAAGAACAAATACGTGTCCAATATTTTCTGATAATCAAAATGACGGACTAATTCTATTACCTAATGGTTTATACTTCCTTTGCTTTTTCGCGAAATAGTGTATTGTATTGTATTGTAAACACTTTATTGTACATAAAAACAATAAAACAAAGAAATTAAAGTAACACGAGAACTTATCCCTTTAAGGGATCTCTTCCAGTTAACCTTAGAGCAAATGAAAGAGAAGAGTAAACATCAACGCAGATAGACAAACCAACAAGTTAATATGCATAATGACATTACAACTGTTAAAAGCTAAAGTAGCATACACATACACATAAACCCTAAATAATAAATAGTAATATAATAGCATATATATCATCTAGATAAATAAATATAGTGTCTTGGTTAGATGTGACAATTAAAAATTTCTCAGGTGGACACCGGACCGTCAACATCTCCTGCATCTCCTGATGATGCCTCGTAGAGAGCCGAAACACGTGTCGAGGATTATACTGTCTGGTGGTGGTTTGTTGTATTTGCATGCGTATTTTTTTGTGGAAACTGCATGAAAATATGCGCATGTGAGCACAATTTATTGTCACATCTAACAAAGACACTAGTTCGCGGAACAGCAAAGGAACTATCCATGAATCAAATCACAATGTAACGTTTAATTTTCTTTTGGACAAGAAATCAATACAATAATTATGCGTCGCAATATCTATAAAAAAAATGTTGCTGGTTAAGTTAGTTTACGGACGATAATTTGACGTGATGATGTGGAAGAGTGAGATACGTCACAAGCCGAACGCACGGCTCGTGACAATGAGCGGAACGCTCGTTGCTAATATACCTCATTCCCGAAATACCAGATTTTGCAAAATACCACATTCTTGATTTATAACATTACCAATATACCAAATTTTCAGTAGAGGACATTCTTAAACCGATTTAGTTCCATGAATTCCTTTCAATTTTATAACCTGGTCAACCTGGTGTAACAGGAATGTGGTAAGCTAAGAGTGTGATATATTCATAATCCGATATTTTGTAAATTCTGGTATTTCGGGAATGCGGTATATTAGCAACGAGCGGAGTAGAACGTGACACGTTTTGTGCGTGCAGCCGGCATTCATCGATTTATAAGACGACACGTCAAAAAAAAAATTTTCTCTATCTTTTTAGGTTTAATTTGATATTTTAACGTTTGTTTAAAACAATAATTATTAAAAATAATGGAATTGCATGTTCCCGATTTACATCTTGATTTCATTGTTTTTACTTAATTCGAATAAAATAGCATAATAAATAAATATTGAATTGTCTTCATTTCATTAAAAAAGACACCCAAAACAGTCACAATGTTAATACACAATATATATACAGAGGCTTAGAAATTATTTGTAAAAATATCCTAAATACAAGAATACATGGACGACTTATCATATCTTAGCAGTAAACAAGGACCAATAAAAAAGAAAGAGGACTGTCAATGGCCATACTTTAAGAAAACAAAAAAGAAGCATAGTCAGTAAACAATTAGTTCGTAAACAGCTAATAATAAATAAATCGTAACATTTAAATACTGTGTCACGCCTGCAAAGTTGTAAATAATAATTGTTATACATAGATGGCGTTGTACATATCAGGGAACGGCTTTTTTTGTACTGAGTGGCAAACGAGCAGACGAGCCACCTGATGGGAAGTGGTCATCGTCGCCCATGGATATGTGCAACGCTTTAGGCTTATAACGACTACATAGCATTTTACTTCTTTCTTAATATTCCCAGATCTCAAAACTTCTTGGTCTCAGAATACCTAAATTGCAGAATGCCAATTTGTTTTCTTAAACACCGGAATCTTAATATGGCCGAATTTCAAAATAGCTTAGTCTCATAATGCCTAAACTTCAAAACGGTCATGGCAAAACAACTTATTCTGTATTTATTATCGAAGTATCATTCGGAATTTGAAGGAAGTGTGCATTTTAATCTTTAGGTATTTAGAACATATGACGTTTTAGTTCAAAGTCATAATGAATTTCGTTCATTTTAAGAATGAGACAATTTGACGTTTAGGTATTATGAGCTCATGGTAAGGGAGCATTCAAGTATTACGTAACGAATTTGGGGGGAGGGGGGAATCTTGTAAAACGTTACGATGCGTGGGCGGTAGGGGGGGTATGAACTAAGCGTTACGTAACATTGTTTTTTTAACACGCTTTTATTAGGTCGACCTGTATGTAACTAACTATGTAATGGAATCTAAGATAACTAATGCAACCAACTTCCAAGGATCGTAGCGTCATGAAAATTGGCAGCTGTATGTAGTTCTGATGACAATACAATAATATGGCACTGTCGAACTGATCTGATGATGGAGCCGGAAGATATGAACTACTTCATGATGGAACATCGTATCAAAGCTGTGTTTGGATTTGTTAGAAAATTCCTGTAAAGCGTGTTTTTCTAGTGCTTTTTGAACCCTACAGAATGGTTGCGTACAGAGATTATCCCAAGCATTTTTTAATTTTTTTTTTTTAATTTCAAATGGGATGACCATTTTTGGGTAAAAATGGTCACTTGGTGGTTACGTAGCGTTTTACTAGGGGGGAGAGGGGTACAGAACAACGTTACGGCGCGTTACATGGGGAGGAGGGAGGGTCAATAATCTCCTAAAATTGCGTTACGTAATACTTGAACGCTCCCTAATTTGAAAATTAGGGTAATACGAAATTTTGTGGTTTTAAGCCCAAAGCTGTGCAGCACTGGAGGAATCGGCCATACTTTGCTAACCTTTGAGTGCCCTAGCTGTTGACTCGCTTCTTGAAGAATCCCATGTTATACCACTCTGGAAACTTTAAACATTTTTGTATGGCTTTACAGTCCTCTTGGTTTGGTCTTTGGCCAAAATGAAGAAGATTAGCAGCATTCGAAAATAATAAAAAATAATAAACAAATCGTCACTAATTAGAATATAAGTTTTCCGACGAAAGAAAGGGTCTTATAAGTTTGACTTGTGTATCTGTGTGTCTGTCTGTGGTATCGTAGCGCGTGGACGCATGGGCAGATCTTGATTTCAGACGATCGGTTTGGCTCAGCGGGAGTAACGGTGCCTGCGAAGCTGAAGGTCCTGGGTTCAAATCCCGGTAAGGGCAAATATTTGTCTGATGAGCATAAATATTTGTTCCTGAGTCTTGGGTGATTTTTTTTTATGATCTCTGAGTGAACAGAGGGGTTATTGCCTAACGAAATTTTGACTCTTGGTATCCGAATCAACTGTCATAGCCCATACAAAATCATGACACTTGATTCTGATTGCGAGCGTCAAACGCGCTAGGTAATACGGGGTCAGATCCGTGTACTAAAAATAGTTAGAAGCCGTTTAGGGGTGAATCATCTTTTTAATGTCAACTATTTGCTGTGTAAGAGGAGATTACGTTGTTAATGTGTTGCATTCCTTACTCAATTAATTATAGCGTGAAACTACATGACATCGGTATTTAAAAATATTAATTTACCTTCAATTTCACCGGTTGCCCTGCGGACGTCAGTGTCCCCTGGACAACCATGTTTTCTTCTAGAATACCTTTTTGAGAAATGCAACATATATGTTCAAATTGATTGTTTATCTGGCTATAAGAACTTATACATTTTATCACATACACATTTTGTGGTAAGTAATAAAATAAATAAATATATTACGGGAATTTTTTTACATAAATCGAACTAGTTCCATGGTAAGCTCAATAAGGCTTGTGTTATCGGTACTAGACGACGATATATTTAATAGATTTTTCATCACACTTGCTCGTAAAGGGTGTTATTACACGCAGGCGTATAGAGCAGCTATGACCGATGTAGCCCCCACGGGAGTTATGGATTTTTATAACTCCCAAGTGAGTTATTAGTTTACTTTTAAAATATAGAATGGACTATCGTACGTCATTTCAGACTAAGGAGGTTTCAAATCAGCCAAGGTTTATTGCCTATCTTTAAAACTTGACAATAAACCAATTTTACTATATATAAAAATTATACGGTACACTTAACTGAATTAGGTATATTTATATTTTACTGTTATTTCAAAGAGTTCAATTATTTTATTAAATTTCATTTTGAAAATCGGTCCTATCTGGCAGTATGGCCTGTCAAAATTGAAAACTAAACTAAGTTCTTGGTATTGTCAGTGGAAGAGTATATTTAACAAAGATGACATCTCTTTTAGCGAGTGCCATTCATTTGTTTGATTGTTGTTTTCGAAATATATTTATTTGTCTATATTTTTTTATTTCCTCGCAAGTGTGATGAAAAACATTGTGTGTATCTCAGGCAGTAACGGGATTACAAGCTCGAGTCATTAAAAGCCTTCTAATAAACTCTCGTTAGCAATTCCCTTCTTAATACCCTTGGTGCACAATGTACTATTACTTATATACATAGAAAACATCCAACTCACGAGTAAATATTTATGCTTATCACACAAATATTTGCCCTTACTGGGATTTGAACCCGAATTAATAAAGAGGAAAAAACTAACGGACAAGAAAATATGATTTACAAAAATAAAAATAAATATTTTGCGATTCAGTGACCTTAAATAGTCGCTGTATCATTTTTTTTTAATATCTTCAATGTACACAGACATTTAATTTTGACAACTTTATAATAGTACAGATGTCAATGTTGATGACAAGCTTTTATTGTTGACACACCCATGAACAAGTCTAAACTGTGTTTAGCAGACCTAACACCTTCCGTCACGTCTCCATCATCAGATCAGCTCCATGATACCATAACACTGCTTACCAAACCTACATCACGCCAAAGTAGTGACAAAATGTCAGATAATGAGGATTTTGAAAAACTATTTTGTCAACAGATGGCTCCGCTGGCGAGAGGTTTTTTCAAGTTGTCAAAGTTATATCACAGTGCAAGGCATTTGACACCCTTTTTAGGCTTCTTGGGAAGAGATTCTCTCTTATTGTAAGAACAATAGCTTGACCAACACCGCCGTAGCGCGCCTTAGGTATGCGAGCTGTGAGACAGGGGGGGAGGGGGGGGGGGGGGGGGAGGGGGGCAGAGCAACTGATTCGTCATTCCGCCATCGTCTGCCCCTCCCCCCGTATCGCCGCTCGCATACCTAGGGCGCGGTACAGCGGTATTGGTCAAGCTATAGTTTGAAAAAATACCTGTCTCAAAAGCGGTACAGTTAGTTGCAAAAATATATACACGATTAGTCCGGTCAAAAATATCTTCTAATTAGTTGTGAGAAGATATTTTTAATCAGACTAATCGTGTATATCTTTGTGCAGGTGAGTGTACGAGTTGCTGACTATAATCATTTCCAAAATCCCTCATTTTAAAGATTTAGGTTCACAAAAACTACTGTTCTAAAAAAAATTGTAGATGTTATTAACTCTCCATTTAAAACTCATTTAAACAAAGAAAACTAAATCAAAACCGGTACATTGTTTTTTTTTTGGCTTATCTCACTCACAATCCTACATTTGAGCCTCATACAAAAAAAGTTCCAAGATTTCCATTTCAGTTCATTACATGTTTGTATAAATTATTCTTTTATTTTTATGAAATTAACGCTCTTGAAATAAAGAAAGCAAAATATATTTCTATACAAAATTTGGGGACACTTTTTATATCACAAATTCCCATCATATTTTTCCAAAAAATATTTTGCCTTACAAAATTTTGAGACACTTTAGGCACTTATCACACCACCGGCGATAAGCGATGAACTTATCGGCGATTTTCTCGCCCAAGAAACGAACAAAAAATAATCGCTCCCGTGTAAATAAAAAAGAGAGATAGATCGCCGGCAGTGAACAGCCAGCGATGACCTATAAATATATCTCTTTTGTTCGTTTCTTGGGCGAGAAAATCGCCGATAGCTCATCACTTACTCGCTGGCGGTGGGACAAGTGCCTTAAAATACACTTTTTTTAGCTACTAAACGGATAAACTGATTTTGATTTAGTTGTGTTTGTGAACAAATGATCGAGTAATTCGCATCATCATCACCATCATCACTTTTATCATTAAAATTATTGGAATAAAACAATGTAACGGATTATATCGCGTATATTATCTAACTTTAGTTCCCGACGTTTCGGAAGCTTTCCAGCTTTCCATGGTCACGGGTGGACATGGTCATGGTCATGGTCCACCCGTGACCATGGAAAGCTGGAAAGCTTCCGAAACGTCGGGAACTAAAGTTAGATAATATACGCGATATAATCCGTTAAATTGTTTTATTTCAATGAGTAATAATCGCGGAAACAGAAGAAAATATTAAAATTATTACTTGATTTCAATTAGTCAATGTTTAAATGTGAACCAAAACCTTTTAATCTTATTCTATTCTTTATATAAATTGTAATGTTATTTTTGGTCATTGTATTTTACAGTTGGATTTTACTTTACGTTAAACTCTCGCCGATATCACTGATTTTCTTTCTTTATTTTCAAATCCAGGACCATATCTGAAATTAAAGACATAAATTTGGATATAGAAACCGGTTGTCGTACAGTTAAAAAACGTAACAAATGCTCTACTTAAATGTGTAGTCTGCAATATTTAAATAGATCTTTTTTATGTAATGGGTTGGGAAGAGATGAGAAGAGAAGAGAGTGGAGACCAGAGGAGTCGGTGACTCGTCACAAAGGAACAAGCAAGACACAGGACTGCAAAACCTTAATTTTCGAATGGTGTAAAAATATCTTATCTGTTTCAAAAGTAAGTAATAGTCTTTGTTAGTAAGTAGTAGTCTTTGTTTTTAAAATAATTAGTAACGATGCAGCCTGGGAGTTTTTCTTTACAGCGTTTTTTTTCTCCTCAGTAAGCCTCATTTTGTGAAATTCTGCTTTTAAATTATTAAAATAAAATAATTAAGCCCTTCTGGCACATGTGTAACTAACTGTCTTTACAGATTAGGCCCATCAGGCATGTATGTACACCTTTATTTGTTTTCTCAAAGTGGGTAGTTTGCACAAATTGTAACTTTGACAGTGAAAAATATAGCTTTTCTCAGTCAACCCGTGAACACGGGAAGCTGAAAAGCTTCCGAAACGTCGGGAATTCAAATGAGATAATATACGCGATATAATCCGTTAAAATTGTTTTATTTAAATAAGTAATAATCGCATAGACAGAAGAAAATAATATGGTAAAGATTTATAACTTTTGTTACAATTTGTGATAAAGTTATATAACAATTGTTAAACAAACTTGGTTTTGTTATAAGGTGTTACACAACATGTTAAGAAGATTTACCAGTGTGGGAGCGTTTCAAACATCTAACAAGTTGTAAGAAAATGTTGTGAAGTGTTAGTGTATGTTTTGTAATGTTTATAACCAGGGATCGGATATTCGGATAGATATTTACCTACACTTTCACGGCTGCGTTCTTGTTTAATAGTATGGCAGCGGACTCAATTTGATTTTATTAATACAATTTTCGGGCTATCAAAATAAACCAATAACGCAAACATAAATGCATATTTCAATACATATTTATATTAATTATTCGTAACTCTATAAATACCATATATTTACTATATGGTATTTAGCTAGTTTAGACGTAACTTATTTTATTAACGAAGTAATAAAATAAATATTATAAAGGAAACAACTATTTGTGTTTAGATTGGAGACTTAAACAAAAAGATGATAATTCAAGAGTGAACCGGTAATTCGTAATAAATAAGTTAGATAGCAATATTGCAGGTAGTTTTTTTATGAATCACTAGAAAATGCCCGCAACTTCGTTCGCGGAGTAGAAAAAGTCATAACCTGACGTTTTTTCTTCAGAGTAGTCGGATAAAAAGTATCCTATAACCATCTGGAGATACCCAGCTACCTGTGTACCATAAATTGTGGAAATCTGGTTAGCCGATTTTGCGTGATGAAGCCACAACGACACATACAAACAAACATAAAATCCAAAAAAATATTGTTTTTGTGACCTACGTTTTAGTGACCTCCAAATAGTGCGTAACAATCAATTCTTTGAAAATATTTTCAATGTACAGACATTTCATTTTTACAACTTTATAATAGTAAAAAAGATGTTTCATTCGTTATTGTTCATAATATCTAATGCGGTTGGAACCGGAAATTATATTATCAAAATTATATTTAAAGTGTCCGACTCCGTATTTGCTGAACTTGTTTCGTTTTTCTCAACTTTGCGGCAGCACCGTCGTCAAATCCAAGCCACCTGCTAACAGGCTTGAAGCGGTGAATGTTATAATGTATTTCACTTTGACCTTTAAGAGACCTTATACATCTCAGTAGAATTCAATGAAATGATTATATTTAATTTTATTGCATGTCGTGACGATAGAGACCTTATAAATGTCTGAAAAAAATATTAGTTTTTATTTTATATTAACATCAAATTGATCTGGAGAATCTGGACATCTCCTCTGCGTATACCAATAGCGAATATGCATCATCTTTTGCTTTATTAAAAACTCATTTATGTAACAGACAGTGGAGAAAAAGAATTTTTCGAATAAGTATAAAAATAACCAAGATATAAGCCATCAAACATTTCATTCTATCTCTTTCTTGCAAAACAAAATTTTATATGGAGTTTATATGACCGTCGTAGACTGTGACGTAACAGTACATGTCGGATCTCTCCGTCAAATCGCTATCTAATTAGTAGTTTAAAATGCCTATATCATGCGTATTTCTTGGCCGATTTTAATTTTACTTTTTGGAATAGTTTTTACGGTATTTTGATATTTTGTTAAGAAAAGCGATGAAAAAATTACATGCATGTTCCCTATTATAAATAACTAAATTAGTTATAACACAATTGTAAAAGTTTTAAGTATAATTAAGACAATATTGTAATAGTTAATTGGTACACGCATATTAATTGTTTTATATACTCTGACATTTAGAATTCTATTCTAGACACATTTTAGATTATTATTATTTTCTTTTTTATTGACAATCCTTTTGGGATATATCTTATTAATTATTGAAATTTTATCAATAACATTATACTTAAGTTAAATGATCTGATTAGGTTTTTCTGGGTTTTCCCTAATCCTTGCAACAAATGTTGGATCATATTGTATGTCTCCAAAGACTTCTCTCAATGTAACTGACAATTCGAAAGTGCTTGTACCTAGGGCTACTTGAATAAGATTTGATTTAGTTAAATATCTATACGAATATCCGACCCCTGTTTATAACAGCTAGTGTGGGAACACCATAAATGGTTCTTGATATGAACACAACCACATACCATTATAATCGGCGACGTAAGCGATCCGCCGCGGCGCCGACTGTTTCCGCCCGTGACTTCTCCTTTTCTCCTTGACACACAAATCCAGAACTCCCCCATTCTCCTCCCGCAGCACCTTACAACCCACATCTAACTCCTCCTTTATAAAAGCACTTTCATCCTTCATATAGTCATTCTCTTCTTTTATATAGACAGGTGTCTCTTCTTTCTTTATAAAAACGCTGTCTCTTTCATCGAAGTATGTATCAGTATTATCTAGGAAGACCGTTTTGGCGGAGACTTTTTTCTTCTCAAATATGTGATTGACGCTTTTCTGGACCAATTTCTCGATTCTGCATTCGAAGGTCTCGTTTTTGTCTCGATAGGTCTCGTTTTTGTCTCGTATAGTCTCGGTTTTGTCTCGGTAGCTCTCGCTTAGGTCTGGGGAGCGTGATTTTTTGATTTCTTTGGGCAGTTGAGATTCAAATTCGTCAAAGTCCGGTATTTGAGACGGGTCAGATCGCTCCTGAAGATACTGAAAAGAAAATAAAAGAAATGAAATGTCTGTACATTGGAGATTTAAAAAAAAGAGTGATACTGATTATTTGACGGTCGGCCTGTCAGACTTAGACCTTTATCCATATGTTTTTACAAACTTTACCTTCTAATATTTCTTTACAAACACACCTGTCTAGCTTAAATCGAAAGTCTACGGATAAATGGTCACTCCATTAACCAATTTGAGATTTATTTTTTATTGTTACCCTTGACCTTCTCTCACTCTCCTGAGGTCCTGGACATAAATGATCCCATCCACTTGATCCTTACACATTGACCTCTTGTACTACCTAACATAACTGTGCAGCTTTAAATCCGGAGTTCTTTGCACTAGTCACGCTCTATGTTTATTATGCCCTTGACCTTAAGTGACCTTTACCTCCTCTAACCTAATCAAGGGGTAGCTGAAGCGTTTTGCAACCTCAGGCTTTCAGTGTGACCTTGACATTGCATACACTTCGTCTCCTTGACCTCTACTTTTTTTTTGCAAGGGCTTCGTGTTGCTTCGCACTACTCACTTTTTTTCATCGAGACCCTTGATCTATCCTCTGACTGCCCATGACCGTCACCAACCTGCTTGACGGGGTGTCGCAGTACGCAGCTAACTCATCAGGTGCCGCAGGTGCTCCAGGCTGCGCCGCCGGCTGTTCTACCCTTGACTTGTCACCTGACTGCTTGACGTACTTGCGCATTGTAACCTTGACTTGTCACCTGACTGCTTGACGTACTTGCGCATCGTACCCTTGACTTGTCACCTGACTGCTTGACGTACTTGCGCATCGTACCCTTGACTTGTCACCTGACTGCTTGACGTACTTGCGCATCGTACCCTTGACTTGTCACCTGACTGCTTGACATACTTGCGCATCGTACCCTTGACTTGTCACCTGACTGCTTGACGTACTTGCGCATCGTAACCTTGACTTGTCACCTGACTGCTTGACGTACTTGCGCATCGTACCCTTGACTTGTCACCTGACTGCTTGACGTACTTGCGCATCGTACCCTTGACTTGTCACCTGACTGCTTGACGTACTTGCGCATCGTACCCTTGACTTGTCACCTGACTGCTTGTCGTACTTGCGCAGCTATACATTCTTCTTCCTTAGACGATTTACCTCTTTTAATTCCTTACTTACCTGTGTAGTATTTTTTATATCGTGCTCCTCGACGTATCCGTCAGTGGCGAAACCTGGCATCATGACCTTCATGAGCGTCGGTCATGTGCACGAATGTGACTTGCAAAACCGAATATGGTTTTGAAAATGTTGTTGCATGGCGCACAATGCAACTCCCCTTTATCGTTATACGTGAAGGTATAGTTCTGTCCTGTTCATGAGGCCGTCACTGATTTTGAGGAGCGTCGATTGCAAGACCTCGATGCAAAACGCTTAAACAAAAAGACCCGCCCTAAGCCTTCCTATATATAGCTGGAGCGCTTCGCACGAGTCTTTGATCTCTACCCTGGACCTGTATCATCTTGCCCGTGACCTTGACCTTCACCAACCGGTCACCGCAAGTGCCCGAGACTGCGCTGCCGGCTGTTCTGTGTCTTACTTATCATCTGAAGGGCCCTGCCCTCTTGCTGCTTGGCCATTTCTGCAGCGAGTGTTCGTCAACCTTCTTCTATAAATCTATCCAGCGTCTAATCAAGTTTGGCCTCTTCTATTTCCTTACATACTTCTGTGTTGCTTTAAATAGAAAGCCCTTGCAATATACGTACTCTTTTTTATCGTGCCCTTGACCTTAACGAACCTTGACCCCCACTAACCTATTTGACATATAGTTATAGCGCTTCACATCAGTCACTCATATAACCAGTTTATTAGTTGCTTCTGACCTCCCTCTCGTGTCCTTGACCTTTAATGACCTCTTACCCTCAACTACATTGTGTGACATGTAGCCCGAGCGCTTCGCATGATTCTCACCTCTACCCATGACTTGCATCTTCCTGCCCATGACCTTAACCTGATGTTATTGATCCTTACATAAATGACCTCTTATTTCCTAACATACCTGTCCGTCCAGCGCACTAATCTCGCTCTATAATATTTCATCATGTTCTTGGCCTTAACTGATCTAGACCTTGACTAATCTTTTTGACGCTCCGATCCGGTCAGTTTTGTCATCGTTGTGTGACATGGAGCCAGAGCGCTTTGAGCACGAGTCTCTCATCTCTACCCTTGATCTGCATCTTCCTGCCCATGACCTTGACCTGATGCAATTGATCCTTACACATTTGACCTCTTATTTCCTAACATACCTGTCCGTCCAGCGCACTAATCTCGCTCTATAATATTTCATCATGTTCTTGGCCTTAACTGATATAGACCTTGACTAATCTTTTTGACGCTCCGATCTGGTCACTTTTCTCGTGGTTGCCCTTGACCTGACCGGCTATGAGCTTGATCCCACCGACCTGCTTGACGTGGTGTCGCAGCGCGCGGCGCTCGGCGAGCGCGTCTGTTCTGTACTGACCGGCTATGAGCTCGACCCCACCGACCTGCTTGACGTGGTGTCGCAGCGCGCGGCGCTCGGCGAGCGCGTCTGTTCTGTACTGACCGGCTATGAGCTCGACCCCACCGACCTGCTTGACGTGGTGTCGCAGCGCGCGGCGCTCGGCGAGCGCGTCTGTTCTGTACTGACCGGCTATGAGCTCGACCCCACCGACCTGCTTGACGTGGTGTCGCAGCGCGCGGCGCTCGGCGAGCGCGTCTGTTCTGTACTGACCGGCTATGAGCTCGACCCCACCGACCTGCTTGACGTGGTGTCGCAGCGCGCGGCGCTCGGCGAGCGCGTCTGTTCTGTACTGACCGGCTATGAGCTCGACCCCACCGACCTGCTTGACGTGGTGTCGCAGCGCGCGGCGCTCGGCGAGCGCGTCTGTTCTGTACTGACCGGCTATGAGCTCGACCCCACCGACCTGCTTGACGTGGTGTCGCAGCGCGCGGCGCTCGGCGAGCGCGTCTGTTCTGTACTGACCGGCTATGAGCTCGACCCCACCGACCTGCTTGACGTGGTGTCGCAGCGCGCGGCGCTCGGCGAGCGCGTCTGTTCTGTACTGACCGGCTATGAGCTCGACCCCACCGACCTGCTTGACGTGGTGTCGCAGCGCGCGGCGCTCGGCGAGCGCGTCTGTTCTGTACTGACCGGCTATGAGCTCGACCCCACCGACCTGCTTGACGTGGTGTCGCAGCGCGCGGCGCTCGGCGAGCGCGTCTGTTCTGTACTGACCGGCTATGAGCTCGACCCCACCGACCTGCTTGACGTGGTGTCGCAGCGCGCGGCGCTCGGCGAGCGCGTCTGTTCTGTACTGACCGGCTATGAGCTCGACCCCACCGACCTGCTTGACGTGGTGTCGCAGCGCGCGGCGCTCGGCGAGCGCGTCTGTTCTGTACTGACCGGCTATGAGCTCGACCCCACCGACCTGCTTGACGTGGTGTCGCAGCGCGCGGCGCTCGGCGAGCGCGTCTGTTCTGTACTGACCGGCTATGAGCTCGACCCCACCGACCTGCTTGACGTGGTGTCGCAGCGCGCGGCGCTCGGCGAGCGCGTCTGTTCTGTACTGACCGGCTATGAGCTCGACCCCACCGACCTGCTTGACGTGGTGTCGCAGCGCGCGGCGCTCGGCGAGCGCGTCTGTTCTGTACTGACCGGCTATGAGCTCGACCCCACCGACCTGCTTGACGTGGTGTCGCAGCGCGCGGCGCTCGGCGAGCGCGTCTGTTCTGTACTGACCGGCTATGAGCTCGACCCCACCGACCTGCTTGACGTGGTGTCGCAGCGCGCGGCGCTCGGCGAGCGCGTCTGTTCTGTACTGACCGGCTATGAGCTCGACCCCACCGACCTGCTTGACGTGGTGTCGCAGCGCGCGGCAGGCGTCGCGCGCCGCGTCGCGCCGGCGCAGCAGCGCGCGGCGCTCGGCGAGCGCGTCGTCGCGGCGCGCGCGCACGGCGCGCAGCTCGCGCGTCAGCCGCCGCAGGTGCTCAAGGCTGCGCCGCCGGCTGTTCTGGGATGCTAGCTGCAATAAATAAATATAGGCGACAAACTGAATTCAAGCCCTTAATAAATAAATAAATATTATGGGACGATTTTACACAAATCGAACCAGTCCCATGGTAAGCGCAATAAGGCTTGTGGTATGAGTAACAGACGACGATATATTTAATGGATATATTACTTATATACATAGAAAACATCCAAGACTCAGAAACAAATATTTTATGCTCATCACACAAAAATTTGAACCCAGGACCTCAGCTTCGCAGGCAACGTTACTCCCACTGAGCCAAACAAAATAAGTACCATCGGCCACACGGAGACCGGAGACCTACAGATGGCCACTTAAGTGTATTGCGGTTTGTATAGCCCGACAACTTCGTGCGTGACACTCCACGGTCTGCGGACGACGGGGAAAAGACAGCGGGGGCGGGTATGAAGAGCGCGCGCGGCGGAGCAGACGACCATGGGAGTTTAACGAACAAAGTTGCCGGGCTATACTAGTGACGTGTCCGTCTGTCCGTACAGACAATTTGACATTTCATATTAGAAAACCGGCCAAGAGCAAGTCGGATTCGCGCACCGAGCGTAAAATATATGCTAAATACGTTCTTGTCTATGAAAATCCATATGTAAGCAGAGCCTTACTCCTAAGCAAAATGACGCAGTGTGAGATCATTTTATATTGCTTTTAACATAGCTATCTAGGTATGTTAAAAAGACATAATTTCCAGACTTCGCGGTGGTTATGCTATAAGAGCTAACTTCACACCATATTTCAAGTTTGTAGGACAACTGGAAGTACCCTATAGGTTTTCACTTGACGGGAAACAATTGTCTGGATACACCTTTTTTAATGACTGTTATCTTTTGATTGCCTTGACTTAGAAGTTTAATTTTTTCACAGCTTCATACGAACAGGGCAGCATCATGCCTGCAGTCCCTATTTGATCAATTTCAGGTTGATACCTCGACACGTTCCTGAGAAAAAAGTCTTGACAGACGGACAACAAAGTGAACCAATGAGGTGAGGTGATACCTTGAGATACGGGACCCTAAAAAGACACTTTCGCATTTATGAACTACATTAATTATTGAAGAGAATTGTGTTAAAAGACATGAAGCCAGTTTAGCGGCGAGTATGAAAAAAATTGGTTGTCTGTAAAGTCGGTTTACGGACGATAATTTTACGTGATAACGTCATAAGAAAACATTGATGAAAATTGTACACTTTTATGAATTCACAAGCAGAACGCTTAAGGCGTTCGTGCCTCTCTATCGCTTGTGCCGCGCTCTCGCTTGCACGCTCGGCTCAGGCGGAGCGTGATAGCGGAACGTGACATTGAGTCATGCATTTTCGCGCGTGCAGCCGACGTTTATCGATTTATAAGATGTTATTATCACGTCAAAACTTGTGTGGGGTGCGGGGGAGACGTGAATGTTAGAAGGTCCGGAGAGAAGTAACAAAATGTTTATTGTCTAAAAGTCTTAAGTACGAGTAGTATAAACTGAATTAAACTTATGTTATTATAGAGTGTTGAAAATTTTAAATGTTATAAATGTTATGTTCGAATGCACCCGGTCGCGATGGTTCCGAAATATGCACTAGCTAAGTTAATATAAATTACAAATCGATGCGCCTTCTGCTGAGTGGGCGCTCGAAGCTAAATCACGTGATATGATTGAACCGAACAACTTGTATTCAAAATTAATGTACGAACTATTTAATTAAGTCATATTTCTGCATTTACGTGGATTTCTGAATCAATTGTAACACCAAACTGCGTCCCACTACCGTGTTACTCAACACACATGCAAGTAGCATGAGAACTTACGTTAAAATTGTCCCTAATAGTTAAAAAGTCCTATGCGCCTCATAAGTTTCAACGCACATTAGCTTTTTCAATTGTCACACAACATAACAGTCTCGATTTCATTGTGGTTACCAAGATATTAATACGATCTCCTCACAGAACAATTGGTGATTTTATATACGGATGAACCTGATAACCTTATAGACTTTAGGGACTGCCTAGCTAAAATTAGTGCAATAGTTGAGGACAGTGACATTCATGTTGCATATGTTTTGGGGGACTTTAATGCCCATCCTACTGCGAGATTTGGCCGGGAATTAACTGAATTTTGTGACGAAAATGAAATGTGGGAATGTGCCGATTTTAAGCTGTTAGGTCGCGACGCAGATGTTTATACCTACCTCAGCGAAGCACACGGGTGCCGCAGATGGTTGGATCATTGTTTAGTGACAGGAGCGGGATTGAACACAATTAAATCAATATCGGTTAAAAATGATGTATCATGGTCAGAACATTTTCTATTAATAATAAAAGCTGATATTGGTTTGGTTTCCGCTGATCCCACCATCAGTGGCAATCGGTACCTAGAAAGAAATAAAGTGCTGTGGGGAACACGTACCTCTGGTCGGATAAGATGTTATGAAAATTACTGTGATAGTCGATTATAGTTGAATTATCGAGAAGATGGAATTGCATTTGTAGTGGTTGTACCGTTTGCAACAAAAGGAGAATAATTTTCTCTTAACTTAATAAAATGACATACCCAAGAAGTGGAATAAGTAGTAGTCCTCTGTTTTTTTCTTTTATTCGCTATCATGTTCTTCATCTGAGCTGTCACAAGTATTGATAATAAAATTGTCTGTTATTTGATCCATTTCTCCTTCCTGACATCGATATTTATTTTCTTCACTTTCGACGTGGTGACAAATATTTTCCCAGTCCTCAGCAGTGATGGTATTCATTCGTTCAGTTGCTAAACTCATAATGCCTTGCATGTTTAATGAAACGTTTCTTTTTGCTACATATCCTTTTACCATGGACCAAATATTTTCGATCGGATTGAATGTCGGGTGATACGGTGGCAATCGTAATACGGAGTGGCCATGTTCTTTTAAAATTGCATCTATGTGGTACTCGCGAAACCGCTCTTTATTTTGTTTAATTAATTCATACAAACTGGTTTTGTACATCAACCGGTTATACGAAATGTTGTGTTCTGTCAACCAATCCATCATTTCTTGTTTATTAGAATTTGACGTTGGAGCACGATTCAAAAGTTTGTTGTGATAGGACGCATTATCCACGATAAGTACGCTATTCGGTTTGAGGTTCGGTATTAATTTTTCTTTTAACCATTTTTCGTAGTTGACAAAGTTCATCTGGTCATGGTAACCTCCCGTTTTTTGGTTTGCCTTAAACATTAACAAAGCCATCAAAATAAAACCATTTTTTCCTCCTGCGTGCACTATTATTAACCGCTGGCCTGTACTGATTTGTTTTTTTACACCAAATTCTGTTCCATCGGTCCAAGCTTCTCCGGACACATGTTAAGTGTGGATGTAGGTTTCATCAGTATAAACTAGTGGTCTATCTTGAGATCGATATTCCGCAATTTTGATAAGGTAATTTATTCTTAGCAGTCGTATGGTGTGTTTTTCCATTAATATTTTTCGGTTGTCCTCGGTCTTTTTCCATTTAAATCCTAATTTTTGAATTTGTTTTCGTAAGGTGGAAATGCTAAATTTGTAATCTATATCGGATTTTAACACAGAGTGGAGTCCCTTTAAGGTTGGAAATTGCTTATGGGACAGATGAAAATTGTATATAGTTCTCCGGATGACTTCCTGATCAAAATCGTCTACTGCTGATGACGGACAAGGACGCAACTTTTTATTCTTCGGGGAGGTGAATTTCTTTGTTGTTGCGAATTTCTCGCTGTTGCTCTCAGTCACAATGTTATAAACAGTAGAGAGACAAACACCTGTAGCTTTTTCAACTAACTGGGCAGCGGTGTAAGGCAAGTTTAAATTTTTCGTCAGTTCATTTTCAAAATATTTATAACAGTTGAAAATTATTTGCTTACTTTGACTCTCAATAGGACCAAAATTACTTACAGCCATATTTTTTTAAAATATAGAAATTATTCGTAGTCGTACGGGCGGACACAATAATTAATTGAGAATACAATCAAATCAGATGTAAAAATATACGCACAACGTAAATAATATTGACAATTTCACACTGACATTATTTTTGTTTTTAGTTCTAGGATATATATATATATATAACAACCTCTTTGTATGCTGATAGTACAAGAAAATAGAAAATTCAAATATAGAATGCCTGTAAACAAACAATACTACTACATATGCAATTCCACGCTCTCGATGATTCAACTATAAGAAGTATGAAAGATGAATTTGATTGTGAGGGATGTACGGGAAATGAGCGTGATAAAGATAGGCATTGTGCATATATTACGAAATATTATGAGGAGTCAAAATTTTGCAGGAGGGTGCTTCGCTGAGTACTCGGTCGCATGCCGAGTGCAGAAACCAGTCGAATAAGGTAGTCGGCTGGAACAAACACGTACAGGTCAGCCACCATAGGGCGAGGATCAGTTTTCAGTGTTGGGTGACAGCAGGTTAGGCCTCCCACTGGAGTATATGCACAAATGAGTTGGGACCGCAATTTTTTTTAAAATAAGCTCAAATGGTGTCAGAATAATGAAGAAAAAATTAAACTCAGTATTTTAGCTAGTCATAAATCGGATAACAATTTTGTACAATTTTGGCAATCTGTTAAAAAATTCAATTACTGCAAAAAACTACCTGTTTCAGTGGAGGGCTTACAGGATGGCAAAGCCATTGTAGATATGTTTGCTGGCAGATTTAAGGTAAGCCCCGTTCCCGTGGAGAGTGTGCCCAGCAAGTCTGGTAACATGTCATTAAACAATTTAATATTAAGGAAGTTATCACCACCTTGAAGAGTATGACCCGGGGAAAGTCTCCAGGATATGACGGTCTAAGTATGGAACACATTCTCCACACTGGCCCGATGATGGCTTCCAGATTGTGCGACTTATTTAATATGTGTATTCGGTATAGTTATATACCGGCTGCACTTATGAGGACAGTTGTTGTGCCTATCGCCAAGAATATGACGGGAGACCTGGGGTCTGCCAGCAACTATCGACCAATATCTCTAGGTACAGTGATTGGGAAGGTGTTCGAGCGACTGCTGCAGCCTACGATACAGGGTGGTTATAAGATAGATGACGCGCAGTTTGGATTTCGTCCTGGAGTTTCAACAGATTCAGCCATACTGAGTCTCAAGCATACGGTTAACTATTACATTAACCGGGAAACATCAGTGTACGCATGTTTCCTTGATCTCAGTAAGGCTTTTGACTAAGTGAACTACGACATACTTTGGAACAAACTAAGCAGCACTACAGTTCCCACCGAGGTAGTCGATTTGTTGAGATTCTGGTACGGAAACCAAACCAACTATGTAAAGTGGGGTGACTCGACATCTAACGAGTATGTGTTAGAATGCGATGTTCGCCAGGGGGGAATTACCTCTCCGGACCTTTTCAACTTCTATATGAATGACCTGATTGAGGGGCTAAGGAGCATGAGAATCGGATGCCACATTGGTGGCGTGTGCGTTAATAGCATCTGTTCAGAGAACAGAAAACACACTTGCATCAGCGTCAATAAGCAAGGCTAGCGACCTAGATGCAAGTAATCAAAATTAAGAGAAACATGCAGAAAAATAGCTGGTTCACGCATTGTCTGCAGTTTACACGTACAGTACACAAGATGAATGTGTAGTAGTGTGCTGTAGGTGTTATTTGTAAGAATATGGGATTTTTTATAAGAATCCTGAAAAGTTTACGTGTTCGGAAAAAATGCATTATGCCAAATATAGATTATGATAAAAAAAAATGGCAGATGAGGGTAGGTACACCATTTGTAATACGTTGGAGGTTGGATAGGTTACAGCGAGGAAATGCCTCCAGCATCTTTAGGACAATACTGCGGCACAGTGTAAAAGGCATACAGTGGGCCGACGCCTTTGACGTTTGCGTAAATGACAATGACATGTCCCGAACTACTATCTAATACGGACGATGCAGCTCGGGCTCGCTCCGCCCGCGTCTCGCCCCTTGCGCCCCGCACGATTGCTCTGTCTAGACGGCTTCGTCGGATGACCGTATTGATTTCTAGACAGTGACTGCCGTGACGGTTTTATTAGGGTTCCGTAGCCAAAATGGCAAAAACGGAACCATTATAGTTTCGTCATGTCCGTCCGGCTGTATGTCACAGCTATTTTACTCAAAAACAATTATTAAGAGAATATTTTCAGAAATAATCTCTCCGAACGTAGCATAAATTGTGTCCCCCCCCTCTCAAATTTCTAAACCGTATGTCCAAAACATATATATAAATTTACAAAGATGAAGCTTAATTAATACGATTTTTGCAATATTTCGCTTCGTTAACGTTTTGATTTTTCATGGGTTTTTACGAGTCCGATGTAGACCAGAAAACGTAATTTTTTTAACTGTTTGTTTTGCAGCTAAGATGTAAAATTTAATAAACATCACGACAGGGCTAAAAATCTTTGCAACCCCGCACTATTGTAGGAAGTATAACTGTATTTTACCGACAAGAAATTTTACTTTCGAGTGTAGTACTGACTGGAATCAACCGCGAAATTTAAAAATGTAGCCACAACACGGCCTTCCAGTGTCATCTTCCATTAGCCAGACTCTAGAAGTTATTGATAGCGACTTAGCGAGTCTAAGCGGACATGAATAAGATGAGATAAGCAATAAAACATCGAACGTTAATTTCTTTGCGGCTTTGAAACTTGATGGAAAATTCAATTTAACTAATGGGTTCGAGTAAGTAACATGTATTCATTAATTTTAATTTTATTTCACAATATTAAAGGAAATATTGATTTAAACTTACACGATCTTCACTCATTATCACAAAACAACTAAACGTCGAAGAATTACCAACGAAAGGTAATTAAATAAATCATATTTATACGCGATTAATCCCCGTTTGTTGTGTTGTGATAATGATTAAATGAAATGCCCGATATCGCTTTCAATTAATATGCGAAATTGTTTGTTGTTTTTTAGGGTCCCGTACCTCAAAAGAAAAAAAATACGAAACCCTTATAGGATCACTTTGTTGTCCGTCTGTCTGTGAAGATCCTTTTTCTCAGGAACGCGTGGAGGTATCAAGTTGAAATTAACATCAAATACATATATCTGCGTTCCCTTGAAACTGTAGAAAAATCAAGCTTCTAAGTCAACGCAATCCAAAGATACAGTCATTGAAAACGGTGTTTCCATACAAATTGCCCTCCATGGAAATCCCACAGGGTTACCAGTGTAACAGGGTACCTGTTGTCCTAGAAATTTGGTAGGAAGGTAGGTCTTATAGCACAGCACAACCAGAAAAAAATGGTACTAATTCAGCTTCCAAGATTTAACCTTAGCTTTAGCTTAGCTAAGATTACATGTAAAAATTTGAAAAAGAATGCCATTAATATTGCCCATTTTTTTGTTCTAGTTCAATTTCTCAAGTTTTATACAGTGATTAGCATAAAACAGGAGTGGCCGATCGATCGCGGCTATTAGTCCAAGTTTAATATACCTAAATATAGTACATTACTAGAGGCCGGGACGAAAGGGGTTGCCGGCCGAAGACATATAGACTGATAGGTCTGCGGCGCGCAACCCCATATTTCCCGCCGAGGTATGTATAGTACTTTTTTCAAACATGCAATGAAACAAACAACAAAAAAATCAACGTTTTATTTTTTAATACGCATAGTGGCAGAATGTTATGATGCCTATGCCACAAATTTATGTGGAATGGTAATTAAAAAAGAGGACTGTGCTGGCTTAGGCCTGCATGATTTGTATGAAATTCCATTAACGACCTCTAGTCCTAGCCGCACCTGAGACGTAATACTTCGCAGCCTATTATAAGGAACATAACATCAATATTTCATTGCATGTTTGAGAAAATAATCCATACTAATATTATAAATGCGAAAGCATGTCTGTCTGTCTGTCTGTCTGTAAACCGCTGAACCGATTTGGATGAAATTTGGTATGGACTTAGTTTGAGTCCCGGGGAAGGACATAGGCTACTTTTTATCCCGGAAAAATACCCTTATCCGCGATAAACGAATTTAAGGCGGACGAAGTCGCGGGCAGAAGCTAGTATTTAAAAATAATAGTATTTAATTGGTAGTTCGCACAGGGTTTGGTTAGTAAGCAGTAGATCTTGGGTCTTTAGTTGGCCATCCCTGGCATAAAATATTCTATCTAGACTACAGTAAAGAAAGGCTATTACCATTCTTTACTTTTTATATTGACAGGCCTCAACTGCGGCTCCGTCGCCAAACAATGACTTTCTGATAGTAATTTCTTATTTGGTGATGCTATAGTATGGCGACAAGCCTCTTAGTGTTTAGCAGTAATACAATAGGTTACTGCGTCATAAGGAACGCATATTGCTTGTATCGGCGTTAACATAACTTTATTTATTGAAATAAAACAATTTAACGGATTATATCGCGTATATTAATTATCTCATTTTAGTTCCCGACGTTTCGGCAGCTTTGCAGCCTTCCATGGTCACGGGTGGAATAATACACGATATAATCCGTTAAATTGTTTTATTTCATTGAGTAATAATCGCGGAAACAGAAGAAAATATTATAACTGTATTTAACCCAAGGTTTTAGACAAATATACGTTCATCTACATTGGTCTTCTGAAGTATCACTTATCTCCAACAACTGTACATGTACACCCCTATCTACACCGTTACCCCGTAACTCTGATCATTCATAATACTTCAATGCTGTTACGTACCCTATTCTTGATCCGTCTCCGAAGCCCCTTTAGGAAAGACAGGTCCCCTTCATTGAGCTGTAAGGCCTGCACCTTTTCAGAGTACTTCACTGTAGGTAGCCCAGCAACCTCTTCAACAGTCATGTTGATGCCGCGGGCTGAAAATTGGTAAATGTAATTAATAAAATACCAATCACTTCTCCTGCTCAAAAAGTACGTCATATTAGCTTCGCTAAGCGAGACTAAAATAGTACACTTCACCCCTAAGTTTTAAAAGAAAGGCATTTAATCCCATACAAATTTCTATGACACTGAAAAAGAACTTGCAGCCAGCTACATACTCCTTACAAATAATTTAAAACAAACAAACCAACCTGATCAGATTGGCCAAACTTTCTGATAGAATTGCTCAAACTGTACTAGTTTTTCATGAAATATGCAATTGTAATGTTAAGTCTTTTTTTTATTTTCTCGCAGTCGTAGTGAAAAGCCGAGTGTTTAACACGTGGCTAAAAGCCATTATGACACTCAGACATATTTGTCGTCTCTCACTTCGTGAGCTCGTCCAAATAATCACTTCATTTAGTAGTAGAAGATATATTTGATAGATATATATTATATTTACTTATATACATAGCAAACTTTCAAGACTCAGGAACAAATATTTATGCTCATCACACAAATATTTGTCTGAGGTGCCGCACTACGCGCCAATGCCAGTTTTAGAAGTTTTAGATTTAAAAAAAATATATTTTCTTCTGTTTCCGCGATTATTACTCATTGAAATAAAACAATTTAATGTCCACCCGTGACCATGGAAAGCTGGAAAGCTTCCGAAACGTTGGAATTACCAGTTAGGAACTATAACGATTTCAAGTTGGTGAATCCACCCGTGACCATGGAGAGCTGGAAAGCATCCGAAACGTCGGGAACTAAAATGCGATAATATACGCGATATAATCCGTTAAATTGTTTTAATTCAATGAGTAATAATCGCGGAAACAGAAGAAAATATTATGGTAATTCCAAATTAAAAATGATAAAAGAAACATCATAATGATTTTCAAATCCCTATTCATTGATGCCCCACTCGATATAGTTCGTCGATTTTCATTTTTTTCTTTTTCACAATATGGCATCTCATTATCGCCATTTTGAGTTTTCATCATTTACATGTCTTCAGTGACATTCGGACAGTCAAGACAAATCGATTGAGGTAAGAATCATCAAAATCGGTCCACACGTTTGGTCTCTAGAGTGCCAGACAGGAACAAACATACATACATACATACATACATACATAGACTGATAAACACATTACCACTCCTTTGCGTTGCGCAGTCGGGTAAAAATGGTTGTGTATGTGTGATACACATATCCATACATATCCATACATAATATTATAAATGCGAAAGTGTGTCTGTCTGTCTGTCCGTCTGTCTGTCTGTCTGTTACCACTTCACGCTTAAACCGCTGAACCGATTTGGATGAAATTTGGTATGGAGATAGTTTGAGTCCCGGGGAAGGACATAGGCTACTTTTTATCCCGGATATCCGCGATAAACGAATTTAAGGCGGACGAAGTTGCGGGCAGAAGCTAGTAAAAAATAAAAGTACAAAAAACGAACGATAAAACAGTAAGTCTAAATAAGCAGTTATATACTGCTATATCTATTGAAATACACTATCTCTTATAAATATATATACATATATATACCCACTCATTATTGCCTCCAAGCAACTGTATACAAAAAATACTTTGAGAATCATACTGCTTTAGTATGAATGTGGAAGATTATACATAGAAAAAGAGGACAACCGATGAAAAATGGATAGCGTGAAAGGTGATATGGAAAAGAAGAGTCTAAAGTAAGAGATGATGGGTGATAGATGGATGGAAGAAAAAAACATGCTGCACCGACCCCAAATAAGCAAGAAAAGGGCAATGATACCACAATGTATCTGCTTTGCCCCAAGGTTGACTGGTAGAGAATGTCTTTATGACGAACGGCATTAAGTCCGCCTTTGGTACTATAAGTTTTTCTTTCATGCAATAAAGATTAAATAAATTAATGATGACTCCTCCAAGCCACTTATTAATTCTGCATTTTTAATTTAGCTGACTTATCATCGTGCTTTGGTATCTAGGATATACTTGTAAATATTCTATTTGGCGGCAGACAAGAGTTAAAAAATATGAGCAGTAGGTATTTTTTTTTACTTATAAGGTACAAACAAGCATACAGCTTGCCTGATTTTAAGCTGTCACCTCAGCCTATGAACGCTTGCAACGCCAGGGGCATTACGTGCGTGTTGCCGACCCTTTATAAACCTATTCACTTCCTTCTTGAAGAACCCCATACTGTAACCTCTAGGGAAAACCGCGGCAGGGAGTTCATTCCACATTCAGTGTGCCCGGTAGAAAATTCCTTTGATACCCCATGGTGGTTCCAACATGTGAGGATGGCCGATGGCGAGTGGATAGGCATCATGTTGACCAATTCCTCGGAACACATCCAATTATACAAGCGGAACGACACACGTAAGGAGGCAAAGTATCTCCTTAGACTGTGAGCTTTGATCCATTCGATTGTAAATTTGTGGGGCCCTGGGTTAATACTTAGTTACTGGCCCCACTTAATTGTTTGAAATACTTGATTGTTTTTTTATTTACAATATTGTCTATTGTTTTTAATCGGGGCTAGGGCCCTTAAGAGGATATACTAGTGGCCGTTCCTCAATACAAACATAACCCCCCGTTTCCTCCCTGGATATATTGTCTTAGAGCAATTTTTTTATAAATATAATCTACACTAACCTGTGCCATGCCCCTATGTTTTATTTTACTTAATAATTTGTTTATTTTTTTGCGAATCACTTAGCAAAAACCTTTAAACCCAATGAAGGTACGGCCGATGAATTAGATGTGGACGCAATACTTCAACAGGATCTTCAGATGTCCTTACCTACCTTACCCACATCACCAAAAGAGATAGCGGCAGAAATCAGACGACTAGACACAAACAAGGCCCCAGGTTTTGATCTGATTACCCCAAAAGTTTTAAAAGAATTACCCAAAAAATGCGTTACTTTTCTCGCCTCACTCTTCAATGCTATTTTTCGAACAACATAGATACCTATATTCTGGAAAATATCTCAAATAATCATGATTCACGAAGACGGCCAACCTCCACATGAAGCTTCTTCCTACCGACCGATTAGTCTCACGCCAGTTCTATCAAAATTGTGGGAAAATATATTTGTAGCTCGCCTCCTCGGTTCACTTGGACGACTATGAACCGAGTAAGTTATTCCCAAGCATCAGTTCGGATTTCGGAAATCACACTCAACGATTGAGCAAATGCACCGCGTGTATCATGAGATCAGAGGCTGCAAGAAACAGTGCAGCAAGCCTTCGATAGAGTTTGCCACAAAGGATTATTGTGTTAAGAACAACTCCCACACTCTATGTATCTCACTGTGAAATCCTATCTCTCAGACAGATTCTTTCAAGTAAAAATGGTGAGGCTAGATCCGCTTTGCACTAAATAGAGGCAGGTGTTCCGCAGGGCTCTGTACTTGGTCCTGTGTTATATAATATCTTCACATCAGACCTTTCTACTTCTGAAGACGTAACTGTTGCAACATATGCTGACTATGTAACTTACCTCGCCAGCGATGAAAGTCCAGAAGAAGCTAGCAATAAACAACAACATCTACTAGACAGAGTACATGCATGGTTGGAGAAGTGGCGCATTCGGTCAAGTGCTCAAAATTCCCATCACAACACATTTACACTGAGAAAAAAAGACTGCCCATCTGTCAAACTCGGACCTGCGGTTCTGCCCGACACGACCTGTGTCAAATATCTGGGGTTCCATCTGGATAGAAGGCTCACATGGAAATGTCATATAAAAAAGAAAAGAGGCGCGAACCTCCACATGAAGCTTCTTCCTACCGACCGATTAGTCTCACGCCAGTTCTATCAAAATTGTGGGAAAATATATTTGTAGCTCGCCTCCTCGGTTCACTTGGACGACTATGAACCGAGTAAGTTATTCCCAAGCATCAGTTCGGATTTCAGAAATCACACTCAACGATTGAGCAAATGCACCGCGTGTATCATGAGATCAGAGGCTGCAAGAAACAGTGCAGCAAGCCTTCGATAGAGTTTGCCACAAAGGATTATTGTGTTAAGAACAACTCCCACACTCTATGTATCTCACTGTGAAATCCTATCTCTCAGACAGATTCTTTCAAGTAAAAATGGTGAGGCTAGATCCGCTTTGCACTAAATAGAGGCAGGTGTTCCGCAGGGCTCTGTACTTGGTCCTGTGTTATATAATATCTTCACATCAGACCTTTCTACTTCTGAAGACGTAACTGTTGCAACATATGCTGACTATGTAACTTACCTCGCCAGCGATGAAAGTCCAGAAGAAGCTAGCAATAAACAACAACATCTACTAGACAGAGTACATGCATGGTTGGAGAAGTGGCGCATTCGGTCAAGTGCTCAAAATTCCCATCACAACACATTTACACTGAGAAAAAAAGACTGCCCATCTGTCAAACTCGGACCTGCGGTTCTGCCCGACACGACCTGTGTCAAATATCTGGGGTTCCATCTGGATAGAAGGCTCACATGGAAATGTCATATAAAAAAGAAAAGAGGCGAGATAAATTTAAAATTCAGGAACCTCTACTGGCTCATAGGAAGAAACTCAACCCTCTCTGTTGACAACAACCTCCTGATATACAACTCTGTCTTAAAACCGGTTTGGACATATGGTATCCCGCTTTGGAGCACTGCCAGCAAAACCAACACATATCCTGCATACTATAGCCAATGCTCCATGGTTTTCCAGGAATGATGAAATACACAAACATTTAGAGGTCCCGACAGTTCAGGCTAAAATAGAAAAGCACAAAAAGAAATATGTGGAACGCCTATCACTTCATCCCAATTCCTTGGCAACACAACTTCTCAAACCTTCTCTTACTGTGAAGAGGTTGAAAAGGAAGGATATTTTATGAGAGGATAGTAGAGGCGCTGGCCTCTATGCCTACATGCCATTCGCCAGTCAACGAATCAGCTTATAGTCTTCCGACTGATCGCCGATTAACTGGGAAAAAAAATTGTTTAGTTTTAAAATTAGAGGCCCTCTAAAACTGCATAAAATGACACCATCCGGCGTCATAAGCACACATTCAGTAAACAATTTTAACAAATATAAAAGAAAAACAGAAAACATAGAAGCAAACGGAAGCCCTAGTTATAATATATCCCAAGATTCTCTCTCTTGGTATGATGTTTTTAACTAGGTACATAAAGCAATATGTATGTAGATATATTCTATTGTGTATTTGTGTAAGTTTATGTGTGTATATTATAAGTATATATGTGTATTATATTTCTCTTCAATTGTCTCGGTTTACAGGCCCTGCACCTATATAACTGTTTCTGTTTAACCCAATGGTTAGACCCAATGGTTAGACCCACTGGTAGAGAATGCCTTTTGGCATTAAGTCCGCATTTTGTACATTTTTTAATACTGCAATAAAGTTTAAATAAATAAATAAATATATGTGAAAGAAATACTAAAATTTGACCTGTTTTGAGAGAGGAAATAGGGGAATATGAATCCGTTTTCGCCAATTTTTTTTAGGGCACATCGTTCCGAGCTGCAGTTGTCTCTTTCACACTGTAATACAGGGGATTTTATATATAGTTTTTCATATCAATAGTTTTATAGTTTTTTTATGGCACTAGTTTTTAGATACCTTATTTCAAAAAGACCCTTCGCTAGTATATCCTCTTAAGTAGATTCACTCCTGCTTTGATCAACAACTATAGGTCTATTTTTATGCAATCACTTCTGTTATTGTTTTGTTTACACAAAATGAAATTTAAGTAAATAATCTTAGGGCCAAAGGTTGCATTGTAAATAATATAATCTGATAAAGTACATGTATTGATGCAAAATCAAAAACAACCAAGTCCTCGAAATTTGGTCTTTTAATTTGAAGTGTATTTTTTGTTTGAAAAAAACTCAAATCTGTTGCTTATGGACTTGGTGACTTTGATATGAATGATATGCACCAACACATAAGTTATTTCTTGAAGATTTTTTTTATAATAATATCGTCCTCAAAACATAAACAAGTAAACAACCTTTAGGTCTAATAACAACTTTAAAGTATGTATAAAGACATTTATACTCAAATGATTCCTAAATTCTTTCCAAAAAGTACAAAACACGCTGATAACCCACTTATTCCTCGAAAACGGATGTAAATAAACACGTAAAGACTAAAAGAAAACGAAAAAGTGCGTCATAATTCAGATACCTGTTGCAGGTTCCAAGAAAATATCAAATTTACTTGGTCTCATATTACTTGGGCGAATATCATGCAAAACATACGTACCGTCCAGTATTTCTTGGTCCTGCTGGTACGACGAAGCGTGCTTCTCTAAATCATCCATTCTTCATATTTAAATTGTTATTTACTGTGGAATATTTCTCAATATTATTCACAAATTTTCTTATCACAAGTGAACGAGGATAGGTTATGTATGTCTTTAAAACAATTTGTTGAGCTCTTGGAAAATGGGATACATTTATGAGGAAAGAAATCTAAAACGCTGTGCTTTGTAATATGATATAAAATCTGATGGTAACTGAATCAGTAGAGTCTGAAATAGCAGCAAATATAAATTGGTAAAGAAGTTGTAGCTGTCAAAGTTGATGTCATAACATTGCGTTTCGTTTTGCACCTTTGTCTCTTTCATTTTAACAAATTTAACATGAGATAATAATAATATCCCCAGCAAACGTGAAATAATAGCGTAGCATATTAGCATACAATACCTTCGATATATAAGACAGAGAAAGAGGCCATCCATGAACCCATCTACTCTCAGCGAACAGCGGCGATAGAACCAGCCCTTAGCCTTAGAGTGCATTTATACTAGTAAAAATAGATTTATTTCATAGCTTCTGTATACATTACGTACTTTACACGTGTAAAAAACATCAGAACGTGGACTTTAACAGTTTATTTATTTGTTTTTGAACTGAAAATAAAATTTAGCATCATATTTTCGTATGGCAATAATTCAATAAAATGTCTAGCGGAGGCAAAAAAATCGTGTACGAAAAAAACGATTTGATCGTTTGCTCGATTGAAAGAGGCGGAACGTTAACAGGATTTGTCTTTGTTTTCGCCGGTGTTTCGTTGTTTTTTACGTTGACGTTGAAATTTGGTGAGTTTAATTTTTAAGCAATATACATATTTGTCTTCTATAGAATACACAGACAATATTACAGAATCTATATGCAATTAGTTTAATTTGAGGAACCCGACTGGTGCGTTTTCGTGGTTATTATCATTGAATGTAACGTATATATTGAATTAAGGTAAATTTTTCATTTACTTTTTATGTTTTAACATGTAATTTTTATCCATGAGAAGACTTGCTACTACGTGCCTATTCAATCTTGGTATATCCTATATTTGTACATTTCGGTGATTTCAATAGGTTAATATATTAAAGGGCCTCGCGTTTTTTATATCTTCAAGGATAAAACTGGTTTCGCGCGTTTTATACAAAGATTTTTGATTTTTTAACAACCGTTGAGGGTGTAAAAATGATGAATGAGTGTCGTTAATTATTTCAACCAATAATAGAAGTTGCTTTTCATATTATATTTTAATCACATTTGTGAAGTCAACCAGTTTTGGCTAGGCCACATTCTATACCAAGGCAACCTTTTAAAAATAGCCTTTTGCATTATATATTACTCTTGCAACAAGGCCAAACACCAAAAGCATTCAAAATATAATTTATAACATGGCATCAAAATAAGTGCAACTGTATTTTTTTTAAAGAATGTGGTTTTCTGATCTACAATTATATTGTTCAATGAAAAAAGCCAAACTAACTTCCTTATGGTTGTACTTACAGTCTGAAGTAGTTTACAACATATTAACTAGAAAACGACTGTGAGACTCGGACATTTAGATTACCAGGCCTCGGACTTTTTATCGCATGGTAAGACCAAAAAATTGAAAAAATTGTTTGATGTTATGAGTATTTGAAAACATTGTTTTATAGAAATATTGCGACATTGTAACTTTGTGATAGATTCAAAAATGATTTCTTAATTATCCTTTATAAAACTAAGCTCATTTGGCATTTTTACGTCCAATAAAGCAGTTTGTGCAGCAGCCTTCGTGTAACGGAAAACTAGTTAAAATACATATATTTTTAGTAAATTGGATAAGATGAACTTCGATTGACATTTTCAATCTGTCAGTTTAACATAGGGATGTAAGTATTACTGACCATTAAAAAATGAAGTATGAGTAAAGTTTTAATGTTAATATCGACTCCACGGTTCTCTAACGGCTTACCATGCAATAAAAAGTCCGAGGCCTGTAGATTACAATAGTAGTAGCTTATATCGCAAAGTTGCCTTTAATAAACCGAAGCAGGACTCTGCTTTTATGTTAGTGACCTCTATTGACTCTAACAAAAGTGGAAGAAGGTGGTGGGCCTGAGGCATGCAAAGCTATTCATAGAAAGGGTAGAAAAAGGGCTGGACCAAGGAACTGTGGAACAACAGCAAAAGACAACTCAGAATCATAATGGGGGTGTTCACAGGTTACTTCGGAGTCAAAGGACTCCTGGCCAAACTAGGACTTTCTGACAACATGGATTGTAGTGTGAAGAGGCTGAGACAATGGAACATATACTATGTGAATGTCATGCCCTCTCGAGATAGAGAATGAAGGAATTTGGTGTTGGGTACCCAAGGCCAAAGAAATCCCAGATGCTACCTTTGGCATCTATCATCCGGTTTATGGAGATGGTAGAACAAACCGTTGAGTAGCAAGAAAGTGTAATTACACAAAAGATCCCACTGGGTCGACGTGTATCCGTAAGGACCCCTAGTAGTAAGATAAGATAAGATAAGACCTCTGTTGTAATCAGCATAGCTTGCAATATATTAACCAGATACAAAGTAAAAGTATATTGGACACTTGATAAGACTGGAACTGTTTTAAAGGAATCAGGAAATGTTTCTTTGTAGAAAAAAACCTGCATTAACATGAATAGTCATAGTCATAGTCATTTATTCCAAAAAACAATATACATTGTGTTTGAAAATACATTGCGATGCGGTAAGTTACAAATTAAATTAAAATTACAATAATAAATTATCAATTTTATATAATATATAGGTAAATATAAATTAGCTTGTTTAAATTCAATACTCAATGTCATAATATAAAATTAAATTAAATTGCAAACCTTAACACTTGTGAACATGCCAATGAAAGAAAGAAATCATTTTTTTATGGCAAAACTAAAAATTTAATAAGAAACAAGTATAAACACAAAAAAAATGTAGTATGCCACGGAAAGGTCCCTTCTCAGCATAATGCTAGCTCGAAAGCCAGCGCTGATCTTCCGGTGAGACCTTAGGCGATGTCTCGGAGAGCTGTGCATACGACACGACTCATTATTTTTATCCAAGACAACTATGTTAGACAACCTACCTTATTGATATCCTGTATGTCATTTTCACTGCAGCATTTAAGGTTGCTGTTGCCAGTTCTGGTTAAGCCCATAAGCAAATCAAACGATTGCTTAGGGCATCTCGTTTTGAGGGGCACCAGAAACAGCATTAAAAAATATTTTCCAGCAAAAAAACTATGTGTACAATATTTTTTGATAATCTAACTGACTAATGGAATATTTTTTTTTTACCCAGGAAACTAGCCTATAATTATAATGTACGCAACTTGTAAACTATAATTAAAATGTTTTTGTATTTATGTAAAAGCCTTTACCGGGTTACTTATTCTTTATTCTAACCATGTTCTTTGACAGCACGATGACAGCAAGGGGCAGGGGACAGAATCAAGACTGGGACCTGGAATATGACAACTCCAATTATGATCCGCAGAATCCTGATGACAGTTCCAGGTATGTTTTTTTTTTATACTACTAAGGTGGCAAACAAGCATACGGCCTGTCTACGCGTGTTGCCGACCCTTTAACCCACTTGTTACTACCGACCTTTATAACGCCGCCGAGTAAGCGTTAGATCTACCCGCAATATTTATGTAGAGATGTGCCGATGAAAACGTTTCCATTCTCAAGAATTCCTTTCCTTGAAATTTTCTCTATGCTTCTCGAGAAAGTTCTCTTGAATGGAAATTTCAGAGAAAGTACATTAAATCTGAAGAACATCAAATTTTATCTCTTTTTATTTTCTTGTTTAATATGTTTGATAAATATTCGTTAGACACTTGAACCGAATAGACGATTCTAAGGGCCACATTCTCTTCGCTCTGGGAAGTTTCCTAGAAAGTTCTCGGGAACGTTCTCTATAAGAAATTTCTTGAAAAAAAGTTCCGGATAGAATACTTGAGAAAAAGTATTCATTATTTGAAATATAACTATTAAAAAGCTCAAATTAATTTTTGTATATGTTATTTAAAGCTGTTGGCTTACAACTTATCTTTTTTCAAGCCGAAAACGGCTTGCTGAGGTTCTTCTCCGCTTTGGGCAGCATAATAACCCGGCCAAGCTTCCAGGGTGACGGAAAGTGTCTGGAGCGCAGGATCTCATTGAACAGGCTGGCCACCGCGGCGACTGCGGCGACCTGGCCGGACGAGAAGAAGATGGGATCCTCTACCGCCTCGATTGGTGCCCGCGAAGTATCTCTCCAAGTGTTGCTCGACTGCTGAGATGTGCTCCACTTCTTGTGTCGGGTTCGGCTGGAACTGCCTCTCAAGGCTGTCGGCGAAGAGCTCCGCCCTTTTTTTTATGACAGGAGGCAAACGAGCAGACGAGTCGCCTGATGGTAAGCGATCACCGTCGCCCATAGACACTTGCGTCACCGGAGGATTTCATTGGCATTATTTCTTGAAGGCTTGAAGGTCGCATCGGTCCGGAAATACTGCAAGCGGCAATTTATTCCACAGTTCAGTCCTGCGAGGCTGGAAATTTCTAGATTAACGCACAGTTCTGGACTGCCAACCATCTAAGTGGTGAGGGTGGAAATGTTGTCGCGTAGGACGATGACGGAAAGAAGCAGCTGGGATCAACCCGAACAATTCCTCGGAGCACTCCCCGTTATACAAGCGATAGAAAATGCAGAGCGAGTCTACACAGGGCCAAGGAGTCAAGCTGATCTGAAATACGCTGGCAACTGATGATACGAGTCGCCCTCCGTTGTATGCGGTCTAGAGCGAGAAGCTGGTACTGGGGAGCCAAAGCCCACAGATGAGATCAGTATTCCATATGTGTGCGGACCTGCGCCTTGTAAAGCTGTAGGAAATGGGCCGAAGTAAAATACTGTCTCGATCTGTTGAGCACGCCGAGCTTCTTAAAGGCTAATTTGGCCTTACCCTCTAGATGGCCACGGAACTGGACTTCACTCGATATATCGACGCCAAAGATTCCGATAGTGGCTGGGGCAGTTAGGGGAGTATTCTTAAAACGAAGTGATGCAACATACGCAGACTTTTTAGCGGTGAAAGCGCAAACCTGGTGTCTTTGTAGGGTTAAAACGGACTAAATTAAGTTGACCCCATTCTGAAACTTCTTTTAGAGAAGTTTCAACTTCAGACACAAGTTTGTTACGGCTCTCGATGACGTTATCCCGAGAAATATAGGCGCGGCCAGTGTCATCCGCATAACAGTGAATGCCACAAATTCGCAGCATATCGTTGATTTGCAGAAGGAACAGCGTGGGCGATAACACACAGCCTTGAGGGACACCAGCATTCACAGACATGGATTCAGAGCACGCACCGTCAACTATGACCTATATGCATCTGTCTGCTAGAAAGCTACTGACCCATTCGCATAATTTCTCGGGAAGCCCATATGATGGATGGGTGCCAAACCCGATCAAAAGCCTTCGCCATGTCCAAGCTAACCGCCAATGCTTCACCCTTAGTCTCGATCGCCTGTGCCCAACGATGTATCAGGTAAACCAGAAGGTCACCAGCTGAGCGACCTCTAAGGAGACCATATTGTCGGTCACTAAGCAATTGGTGGTCCTCTAGGTACCGAAGGAGCTGGCGGTTGATAATGGACTCCATTATCTTCGAGAACAGGGAGGTTATAGCTATCGGCCTGTAGTTGGATGGGTTTGAGCGGTCACCTTTTTAGGGATCGGGTGCACTAAGGCTGACTTCCACGAAAACATCCATTCCGAAACATTGGTAACTCAAATGAGATAATATTACGCAATATAATCAGTTAAATTGTTTTATTTAATAAAAAAACTTATTGATGGAGTGTTTTTATTTTGCCAGAACTTGTTTCACGCAGTGATTTAAGATTTGCCGCCATACAAAAAGTTGTAGAATATGAAAAAACCTTTCAAATGACACATGGCTTGTCATTATTGGTTTTTATGCCAGTGTCCATACAATACTGCCCACCCTATTTTTTTTGGTTTTAGTTATAGTTTGTTAGAATTTGTTATGAAACAATATAACAAATGAATTTCTTACACTTGTGATAACTTATTGAAATAAAACAATTTAACGGATTATATCGCGTATATTATCTCATTTTAGTTCCCGACGTTTCGGAAGCTTTCCAGCTTTCCATGGTCACGGGTGGACTGAGAAAAGATGTATTTTCCTGTGTCAAAGTTACAATTTGTGCAAACTACCCATTTTTGAAAAAAAAAACGAATAAAGGTGTACATACATGCCAGATGGGCCTAAGCTATAAAGACAGTTACACATGTGCCAGAAGGGCTTAATTATTTTATTTTAATAATTTACCAAGCACCATTTCACAAATGAGGCGTACTGAGGAGAAAAGAAACGCTGCAAAGAAAAACTCCCAGGCTACCTCATTATTAATTATAATATTTAAAAAACAGAGACTATTAAACTACTTTTTAAACAGATAAGTTATTTTACACCGTTCGGAAATTAAGGTTTTGCAGTCCTGTGTCTCGCTTGTTCCTTGATGAGATGTATTACAGGATCCCAAGCTGGTGGTAGTGACAATCCATCTTCTCTATTGAAATTAGGATGCTTTTTAATCTCAATAGCCTCGCGTAGCATTCTGGGAAAATATATTTTTTCTTTGGCAAGGATAGAAGGTTTATCAAACTTAATTGAGTGGTTTGGTTTGTCAATGACATGTTCACAGACTGCAGACCTATTACACCGACGGTGCTTGACATCTGCTATGTGCTCCTTCACCCGGGTTGATACGCTGCGTTTCGTTTGACTAATGTATGAAAGACCACACTCGCAGTCCAGCTTATAAATGCCTGCACTCTGCAAAGGGATGCTACTCCCTATCTTGGCCTAAGATTCTGGAATCAACTCGTCAAATGCTGTGCACGCCCATGATTACCAAGAAGCGTAATTATCTTGATAATTTCGAACCGTGATTTTATAGCTTAGCTTCTGCCGAGGACTTCGTCCGCCTTAAATTCATTTATCGCAGATATGGGTATTTTTCCGGGGTTAAAAGTAGCCTATGTCCTTCTCCGGGACTCAAACTATCTCCATACCAAATTATCCGAATTGGTTCAGCGGTTTAAGCGTGATGAGGTAACAGACAGACAGACAGAAAGACACACTTTCGCATTTATAATATATAACGGCCGCCCGCGACTTCGTCCGCCTCAGATTCGTTTATCGCGGATAAAAGGTATTTTTCCGGGATTAAAATTAGCTTACTTCTTTCCCCAAAACTCGATATTGTACAAATTTTAATGTGAAGCATATTACAAAGATTTCAAGTTCCTAGTCCCAGCGTAAAAAAATATTTACTCTCCATACAAATTTTCATCCCCTTTTTCGTCCCTAAAAGGGATGAAATTTGACATACATTATAGCCTATGTCCTATTCTGATATATGAGGTACATAACTGGAAAGTTTCATAAACATTCGTCCAGCAGTTTTTGAGATTAAGTGGAACGTACATACATACTTTCACGTTTATAATATAGTAAGGATAAGGAAGTATGGGTTATGATTAGAACTACGCGAGGCATTTATTCCGACGCTGTTTAACATCAGGCAGGCCGTACGCTTGTTTCCCACCTTTAGTATAAAACAAAAATTATATATATCTATACTATTATAAAGTTGTAAAAATGAAATGTCTGTACATTGAAAATATTTAAAAAAATATATATTGTAATGGACTATTTATTGATCACTAAAACGAAAAATATTTTTTTTGGATTTTATGTATGTTTGTATGTGTCGTTGTGGCTTCATCACGCAAAATCGGCTAAACAGATTTCGACTATTTTTGGTACACGGGTAGCTGGGTATCTCTAGATGGTTATAGGATACTTTTTACCCGACTACGCTGAAGAAAAAACGAGGGGTTATGACTTTTTCTCCTCCGCGAACGAAGTCTATCTTCTAGTATATATATACAATATCACCTTTTTTGCAGCGGCTACGTGAACCTCGACCACTGCCGATTGTATATAACCAATATACCAAGAGCCCTCAACGACGACGGTCTCGCCGCGGCCTTCTCCAAATATGGTAATCTGGTCGAATGCTTCGTCAGCGCTGACCCGGAGAGGAGATACGGGCTGGTGTCGTTTGAAACACCCGGGTAAGTTGAAGGGCCTGCGACGTCTTTAGTAAACCACGCCTCAAACGCGGAGCCAGCCAATACGCGTAATTTGTAATAAAGGACGCATTTATTGCTCGTACGCATCAAAGAAAGAGAAAGCTAATATACTACATGCTTGGGATTTTTTGGCGTAAGCACCAAATGTAAAAGTACAATGAAATCGAAGATATTATTATGTTTTGTTAACATTTAAGTTAGTGAACTAAAAAATTAAGGGAAGAATGTCATTTTTACATTATTTAGCCGTTTATTAATCTGTTGTTTGTACAAACTAGACAAAAAACGGAAAATTGAGACGCGTTTTCGGATTTCTTTTCGATCGAGGAAATTTTAAACAAACGTGTTTCCGCGTTAGGGGATGAATAGGTTTATAGTCAAAAAACACATATCTGAAAAGGGTTCCCTCTATGTCGCATACTTTTGTTTGTCCAAAACTGTTTTAGCATAACAGACTTGGCATATTCAGTTTTCGACGAATGGTAATGTGGCAGAAACCTTATTTGGCATAAATTCTAACTTACCAAAAATGTATTTGTCCGAAATTGTATTCGCATACTATTGTTTAGGCCGATTACATTTACGAATAATTTGGTTTAGCATAATGGTACTTGGCATATTATCTATTGTGTATATTATATAATTGCTACAATAAAAACGGGTTAAGTTAGGTTAGAACTGCATCCCTTGCAAAGAGGAACTGCTAACAGAAAAGTAGGTTAGGTTAGAATTGCGTCCTTCGCAAAAACGATCTGCTAGCAAAAAAGCGAAGCGTCAAAATGGGTAAAAACCGAAAACAGTAGGTTAGGTTAGGTTTGTATTATGACCACGTATAGCGGAGTGAGCGAAGCGGAAAAAAGCTAACATTACCTATTTCACAAGAAAATGAAACATATGAAAATATAAATAACATGGTTTTATTTTTAACATTAAGTATATTTAAGAAAAACATAAGTTACAAAATTATGACCAAACTAGCTTCTGCCCGCGACTTCGTCCGCCTTAAATTCGTTTATCGCGGATAAGGGTATTTTTCCGGAATTAAAAGTAGCCTATGTCCTTCCCCGGGACTCAAACTATCTCCATACCAAATTTCATCCAAATCGGTTAAGCGGTTTAAGCGTGAAGAGGTAACAGACAGGCAGACAGACAGACAGAAAGACAGACACACTTTCGCATTTATAATATTAGTATGGATAATGTTCGGTCTGATAAAAATATGCCTATTAATTTTATGCTTAGACATGATTCGGACAAACAAAAATATGCGCAAACAAATTATGACAAATTAATATCTGCGTTATCAAACTATGCGAACCTTGATTATGCCAAAACAGTTTCTGCGAAAAGTCAGTTATGTTTACATTGATTATGCCATGCAAAATTATGACTAAAAAAATTATGCCAAAACAGGGGGAACCATCTGAATACCAGCCTGTTTTATATCGTACATTTGACAAAAATCTCACTAATAAGTAACTTAAATTTTCGATGCACCCCCTTAAAGAGCGAGCGCGTAGCGACTCTACAGATCGCAATAGATTATCATGAAATGTTGTAGGTAGGTTCGATATTTATAAGTATGTTTTTTTTTCACAGGATAGCTAAGCTGGCTATGATGAAGCTAAACAGAACTGAACCTTTGAATCTCTACGTTAACATAGCTCATAAGGTAAGCACCTCGAGTGTATTGTTTCGTGTTCACGCCAAAGGATAAGTGACGTGCGCGTGGCGTGCGCGTTGTAAAGTACGAATCTTCTTAAGAGATGACACACCGCGTACGCACACGACACGCTCGGCATTCCTGAAGAGTTAATCTGATTTCGAATTGCTCCAGTGTTCAAATGTAATAGGCATAATGCCGCATGTCAAAATTTACAGCCTACTGAAGTTAGACGATTTATGAAATACGAATGCATCATTAAATAAAAAAAAAAAAACGAAATGTGTTTTAAATACAAAACGTTACGAAAATTTTGTATTTTGTTTTAAACAAAATTAAATTTAAAGTTTTTTTTTTTAGAATCCTTTAATTCAATAAAGCAATAATTGTGTAGCAACTATGTAGATAAATGTTTTTCACG
Source organism: Hedya salicella (assembly GCA_905404275.2). Taxonomy (NCBI): domain Eukaryota; kingdom Metazoa; phylum Arthropoda; class Insecta; order Lepidoptera; family Tortricidae; genus Hedya; species Hedya salicella. The sequence continues at coordinate 4,748,533 of FR990120.1, forward strand.
AACAAAAAGCCAAAATACTTTTTTAACATATAAATTTGGTATGGCAAGTAAAGAAAGTGCTCGCTGGTGTAGAGGCTGACAAGTTGGACGCGTAATCTAAAGATACAGTCACCGGCATTAATATCTGCCCCAACAAAGCGCGCATAAATATCTGACCGACTACTTCTTGGGCCGTTAATACGTGTCAGATATTTTGGCCCGCTTTGCTATGGCAGATATATGCTGGTGACTGTACCGGGTTCGATTCATGGTGTGACCACGTGCGAGAGAAACCGTGATTTTCTTCGTGCCTTGATTTTTGTATCTGCGGGGCTCTGAAATTCGAAATAAGAAGTTCGTATGGCGCCATCCTGCTCACTCAAATACAGAGCGAGAGGGATACGCGTTACGAATTTCGAGATTCAGAGTAACCCCTCTGTATCACAAAAGGAATGTTCACTTTGTGAGCGCCGCAATGGTTGCAAAAATGTCTCTGGTAAATTACATTTTTCAAAAGTGGGCATGTTAACTACCTTTTGCTGTCAAATTGTTTGTTTATTGCAGATATAATGTACAGAGGGCGGTATTTTTCAAAATCAAACTTCAATAGAGTTGGAATGTTGAATTTTATCGACTGTTTATTAGTTGTTATATTTACCAAGTGGATCTTTATTTATTTATTAACAACAATAGACCTCAAATATACATTTAAGCACACAATAATAAACTTTATATGAACCTATCTGATTTTTGCCATAGTAAATTCCGCCCTCTAAAATGTATAACCATCTTTTTCCTAATATTTGTCATTGTGTTCCTGCACAAATTTAAATGCCCAGCTGTTTACTTCAACATCCACTTGGCTATTAAATGGTCATAGTTCCAACAAAGGGCTCGACTTCTTCAATCGGAAAAATGCTTTCTAAAAGCTGCAATTCTTGGAGAGTCTCAGTGTCATATAATGTTCTGGAGAAATAAAAAGCTCTAAAAGATTAAAAAAACTTTGATGAGCAAAACGAAGAAAATGTCATGGCAGATAGTTCTTAAAATAATAGTCCAATTTTTTTTCCGAATATCTTATTTTTCAGTTAGTAACGATGCATATTAACATTTCAGTTCGGAAGTAACACATGTTACTGTAACGCAAATTACCACTGTTGTGTTTTTTTTACTGTGTCTGAAAACTCCTTACGGACTATTTGGAGGTCACTAAAACGAATTTTTTATTTTATGTATGTTTGTATGTGTCGTTGTGGCTTCATCACGCAAAATCGGCTAAACAGATTTCCACAATTTTTGGTACACGGGTAGCTGGGTATCTCCAGATGGTTATAGGATACTTTTTACCCGACTGCGCTTAAGAAAAAACGACGGGTTATGACTTTTTCTCTTCCGCGAACGAAGTTGCGGGCATCTTCTAGTATTATTGATAAAATCATCATTTTAAAAATTTTAATGATTAATAAGTTAAATCACAATAGGGTTGTCATAAAAAAGAAAAGAATCTAGAATGTGTCTATTTATTTAGGTAGTCTTTGCTGCGTAACGTAATCGCGGAGAGTGAGCCTGCCGACGATAATAACGCCATCTCACTCTATAAATTCATAATATAATTAGCCTAATTGTGCATTCGTTTTTTTAATAATTAGGCCCTTCGGGCACATCGCTGGCCCAATAGTACAGGGTTATATTTATATGTTTCACTAGCAAATAAAAGTTTGAACATAGTCATAGTGACATATAGTCTAATTTAAACTACCTTGAAAATGTTACTGTCATTACATATAAGGCCCAACTGAATGTATATATATACATGTTGCAGACCTTCATTTGTTTTTTGCAAAAAAATGTAATTAGGGCAGATAAAATATACTTGAAATACAAAGATCCAAATAATGAAAAAAATTCAAGACTCCAACCGGATTTGAACCAGTGCCTTGTGCCTTGCCGGGGCGCACGCTCTGCCAATTGAGCTACAGAGCCCAGTCAGCTTGTCTTCAAATTTTGTCACTACTTGTTACAAGATCTTTGTATTTTTTAACCAGCTTTTCGCCGTCAGCGCACTTGGTGAACATCTATGAAACTAAATGTTCACCCTCAACCAATCAACAGTTTTAACGTCTTATCATGCCTACGTTACGTCCACATTACGATACGGTGTAATATTCTGGGGCAATGCGACAGACAGAGATTTAGTATTTAAAGGCCAAAAGAAATGTATACGATCGGTCTGTGGTCTTAACCCCACAGAATCATGCAGACCATATTTCGTGAAATTAAATGTACTGACATTTCCGTCTCTTTACATCTTTGAGACCGCTGTTTATGTAAAAACTAATTGTAATCAATTTGTAAAGTTTAACATGATATCATTCTGATAGATTATCTACTGACGGACTTATTAGATATTTTTAGGACACAAGCCTATTTAAACTGATTATATCGCGTATATTAACTCATATTAGTTCCCGACGTTTCAGAAGCTTTACAGCTTCAGTGTTCGCGGGTAGACTGAGTAAAAAATATTTTTTTTCTCTGATTTTTTTGTGAAACCACGATTTTCGTGATTTTTTTAAAAGTGAATTTCATCACTAAGAATCTATTCTTGAAATACAAAGATCCAAATAATGAAAAAAATTCAAGACTCCGACCGGATTTGAACCATCTCTAGCTAGCATATGCCAACTGTAAAGCTCTGTTAGGCAATAAGAATAAGAATAAGAATGCTTTATTTTGTGAAACACAGGCAGGTTAGGTGACTTATAAATTAAATTAAATAGTAGCACTATGTTTTGCCAAAGGGCGTACAAAATGGTTGGAGATGTTTGCAGGCAGCATGCATAATATACAAATTAAAATAAACACTTTTTATTGTATGTCACTATCCGTTACGTATTCTTCAGTTGAATAGTATGCTTTCTTAAATAAAAATGCTAACAATCTTTTTTTAAATAATTGATATCATGCAAATTTCGTATATGTTCCGGTAATTTATTAAAAATTCGAACACCAGAGTAACATCACAGTCGCTAATATCTAAGGGAACATGATGAAACTGGGCGTTAAAATAGCTCCTTTTATATAAGTATAGCACATAACAATCTTTTATAATAATTATAATTTGTCGTTGACCGACACGATATTATTGTGTATACAATTATATATTTTCATACATTTAGGTCCCCTGTCGTCATCTGACGATAATGTCGTGTCAGTGAACGATAAGTTATAAAAGCGTCGCTTCGCATGTCTGGTGTAAGCAATCTCCGATTTGCTGGCGTTCGAAGGAATTAAACAGACTGTATTAGTTGTCAGGATACATATCACCTTCATCAAATACCCCCAGGCGTTATCAAAATAGGATGTTATTAATTAAACGTACTTTAGTTTTAGTTAATTTTGTGTAATTTCATTTCACGTCCTGTCAACCCATAATACTGTAAGAATAGATTAGACTAAATCCCTACAATAATTTTATGTTCTTTCATCTTGTGCATGTGTCACATTCAAATTGTCAGTCGGAAATGATCGTCTAATTAATGCATCACACTTTTTTCCTGGAATTCTAAAAATATTAAATCGTAAACAATCAATTATCATCTTTAACGGGGAGCGGTCGAGACGCGCAGCGAACTGTGATTAGTTGGAATCAGACGCAATGAATAAGAAAAACCGCTGCCGCTGCCGCCGCCGCTCGATGTCGTGGCCGGGCCGTAAAAGTGGTTGCTCTGAAAGCATAAAACTATTTTTGTAGCCGGCTGCACCAACAATTGATAAGCCTATCTATCGCCCCAACGAGATGACAATAAATATACCTGTTAATTATTTTTTTATAGAGTAAATCGAAGAAAACCGACAAAACGGGATATCGGGGTGGCAATTCAAGCGGAACTAGATACCGCGATGACCGTGGCTTCAGAGACGATGGCAGTACTGGCAATCGATCAAATTCCAGGTATTTAAAACTGTTAAATTGTACGAATGCAGCTACATTTGTAATATATTACGCTGTTAATGTTACGTAAATGTTTACGTTATTGAACACCATTGCACATTGTCAGTTCAACGCTTTTTACTCGCGCATTCATTCTCCCGGTACTAGCTCGCTTTTAGAATTACTTTAAAATATTTTTTTCTTTGAAATTTAATGTTTTAGTTGTTTTTATTCGAGACTATATTTAGATAATGATTGATAATAAAATATGGCTGTTCGAGTTCATTCTATGGTGTGATCTGATGGGAGATCTGAAAAAAGAAATAGGCCAATGAAAACATCGCTTGTAGCCGCCATTAGCATTCCTTGATTTTTTCGCCCAATCACAGTCGTTTGTTTGAAAGGAAGTATTCAATCATTCGCCCGCTGCAGCGCTTTATTTCTTTATTCATTTCCGGTAATAATATGGCCGTTTTTGCTACTCAGCGCTAAGTCGTGCTTATTTATCTATTTGCGATTTTTGTGTGAAATACGAAACTTAACTGCTACTTTGCTGAATCTGTGTAAGTAAATTTAGTTTAAAACGTGTGTGAAATTGTCTTTCGCCGTGAAATCAAGCAGTTAGTGCTAAATAATCGAAACTGCGAAGAAATTTATTGCACCATGCTGCTTAATATGTATTTTAAAACTATTGAGCCGGATAAAACTCAGATGTAAGTTTAAACTATTGTAAACAAAACTTTGATTAGCCAGCAATGTATAAGTGTCGAAATACTGAGAAGTACGTTGTTGTTTATTATCAAAATAAACATTGTTAATAGATTAGTTCAACCTTTGCATGAAGGACGTAACTTATAAGTTCGCTCAAACTTCAGTGTCTTTTTTCATTTTGGTTTTATTAAATTGTCGTATTGTCTTTCGTTGTATCCTATCATGATAGTATATCAAATGTAATAATAAGCATACGCCCTACTAATGCGATAACTATTCCACAATTATTATTACATTTCTAAGTACGAATGTTTTGTGTTGTGACTTGTGGTGCTTGTTTCTGTGTAAGTAAAACATTCCACGCGTTCGAGACCGCACAATTTTCTCATTTCATAGAAATATGAGTTGAAAGAATAAGATTAGCACGCTTCCGTCTGTTTTTTACCCGACTGCGCGACGCAAAGGAGGGGTAATTAGATAATGGTTTTTATTTATTTCCATCTCATAATTTTATTTATAAATAAAATACTGTCCTTAAATGTACGAAGCATGCAATCTAATACTCATATTTATAAATAAAACACTGTCTTTAAATTTATGAAGCATTCATTGCTTTTTTTCCATTGAACTTGTATGATATAGTAATGCTCTACAGTGTAGCCAAAAAGACAGGGCTGCCATCCTTCTTGGTTTCTCTGGGTTTGTCCTAACTTGGACGCGGTTTGTCTGGTGGTTGTCCGGGCACCCCAGATACTTTCTGTGTCCGGGAAAACCATATCAAACTTAACAAACATTAACAAATCTGGGGAAAGATGCTGTTTACTCCAAATATTCAGCGTTTTAAAGTTTTTGTCCAGGGTCAGCTATAATCAAAATGGTAGCCGTGTCTTGTATAATAATAAAGAAACATGGACCATAGTTATGCCGAAAGAGAATATCTTTTAGTAATGCAAACAAGCGACCATTGAGTTGAACACTTTTGCTGCCAAGCTTGTTGTAGCGCTACCTACTGTTCTCTACATATGGTAACATATCCCCTACATAATGCTTCTCCGAACAGACCCTGCTAGGCGTGTTGGTGTTAAATCATTTGACAAAAAAAATTACTGATAAAGTCAGTAGTTTTGTAACTTGAAATCCAAAAAATAGCTTGGGGGGGGCCCTCTAACTTTTCAATGGATCAAAAAATTTATAGAAAAATTCATGAAAAAAATCAATATTGAATAAAATCGGTCAAGCCGTTTTTGAGTTATTGCCAAAAAACTGTGCTTCTCAGCTAAATGACGTAAGTGCCGTGGAGATACGCTCTTTTGCTAGTACACTTTTTGATATCGTATTATGTTCATCTGTAGTGCATATTTTTTCTATGAACGGCTGTGGAACCCTACACTGAGCATTGTCTGACATGCTCTTGACCGGTTTTTTGTTTCCGTCTAGCGTCATATGCTGCGGTGCTAAGTCTTTATTTGAAAAACATTCTTATGTTTTTTACAAGCAGGTTGATTATATTTGTGTTATTGTTTGCAGGCCACAAGATTTTATGGCTAACGGAGACAGTATGGATGACTTGGTTGCTGATCATGGTGTAAGTTTGCAATTGCTTAGTTACAATGTCAAAATGGTTCTAATTTCCATTCACGATATTAGTTGACCGGTGTTGTCCTTTATAGTTATCATATTCGTTTTAAATGAGCATTCTTACATTCATGTCTCCATCTTGTTAGGGTGACATGCATCTTTTTTTTAAATATAATACCACCCTCAAGATAAAAGGGCCTTCAACAAAGCTTCAGCTGAGCTTAGGTCATATCTTTGGAAAATTGAAGATGAAACTATACAACAACAGCTAGAAAGCATTACTCCGTCAGGTAAAGTTAAGTACTCGCTCTGGAAAATGATCAAATTTCCAAACAAACCGCAGCAAGCACACTGCCCCCTGAAATTGGATAGTGGCGAATGGGCTCAAACAGATGAACAAAGAGCAGAAGCCCTTGGAATATTTTTGAGCAAGGTGTTCACTCCTCATGACGACATAGGCGATTCAAATAAAAACCAAGAAGTGTTGTCCTTTCTAGAAAGTGATCTGCAACTTAGCCCTCCTATGGATAGCTGCACGCCTTCTGAAATACGGAAAGTAATTCAAGAGCTAGAGTTTAAAAAAAGCACCGGGATTTGACCTTATCACAACAGAACTTTTGAAACAACTACCAAAGAAAGGACTTGTGTACCTTACTGCACTATTCAATGGCATTTTGAGAACATCCCATTTCCCAAGTATTTGGAAGGTGTCCCAAATAACAATGATAGCCAAACCAGGAAAACCGCCACACCTTGCCTCATCCTACAGACCCATAAGTCTACTGCCGGTGCTGTCGAAAGTGTTCGAAAAAGTGGTCTCCACAAGATTAAACCAAGTGATAACTAAAAAGCAACTTATCCCTAACCACCAATTTGGATTCCGAAAGAATCACTCAACTATTGAACAGGTTCACCGAGTTACTGATAAAATCATAAATGTGCTGGAAATGAAGGAGCAGTATTTTTAGATGTCCAACAAGCTTTCGACAAAGTGTGGTATGATGGATTACTCTACAAAATAAAAAAATAAATGCCTCACAATGTGTTTACTGCTGAAGTCATATCTACAAAACAGAATATTCTATATTAAGGTGAATGATGCATATTCTGATTTTCATGATATAAGGGCAGGTGTGCCACAGGGTTCAGTAATGGGCCCAACTCTATATCTCCTATAATTAGCAGATGTCCCTGCGACTGAAAATATACTGACCGCCACTTTTGCTGATGATACGGCCATTCTGACAAATAATAAGAATCCACTAGTTGCTTCACAAGTCCTTCAACATCACGTCTATAAAATGCATAACTGGATGAATTGTTGGAAAATCAAAGCCAGTGCAGCTAAGTCAAACCATATAACATTTACGTTAAGACACGATGACTGTCCTGTAAATTTAGGAAATAACACACTGCCAACAAGTGATGTGGTAAAATACCTTGGATTCCACCTTGACAAAAAGCAGACATGGAAAGCGCATATAATAAAAAAACGCGATGAGTTGAACTATAAATACAGATTAATGCAATGGCTCATTGGCAGACACTCCAGATTATCTGTAAACAACAAGCTCTTAATCTACAAAGTTGCTCTGAAACCGATCTGGACCTACGGAATCCAGTTTATGGGGATCAGCGAAGAGTTCAAACATAGAGATACTGCAGCGATTTCAAAACAATATACTCAAAGACTAGTAGCCGCACCATGGTTTACCAAAACTAGAGATGTACATGAATACTTAAAAATGCCAACTTTAAAAGAGGAAGTTGACTGCATGGCCACATCTTATAGGAAAAGAATCCTGCACCATCAAAACGAACTAGCATCGGCATTGGGTGAATCTCTACTACAGAGACGCCTGAAACGATTACACATATGGGACCTTACAACAGAGAAATAATAATAATTAAAAAACCAAAGGTATCTCATCAGTGGATGGGCCTGACCTCACATGCCATAAAAATTCGATCATAAAAACTGCTTATGGACATATGAACCGATCGCATGTTAGTAAAAAGTAAAAAAAATATATATATATACTACTTGGCTACCTTTTGACAATGGCTTTTGTCTAGTTGAAGATCAGCCATTAAAATTAATTAGCAATTCTTATATATCCATGCTAATATTATAAATGCGAAAGTGTCTGTCTGTCAGTCTGTTACCTCTTCACGCTTAAACCGCTGAACCGATTTGGATGAAATTTGGTATGGAGATAGTTTGAGTCCCGGGGAAGGACATAGGCTACTTTTTATCCCGGAAAAATACCGTCCGCGATAAACGAATTTAAGGCGGACGAAGTCACGGGCAGAAGCTAGTATGTATATAATTGGTTTGTCCTAGGCTTCATCTTCTAAAAAAAAATATCCCACCAAGCAAAGCCCACCAAGAAAACCATGTTCAAAGTCAGGTCCTAAAAAGCTATCATATGCTAGATGTTATAAAATTACCTTAAGGCAGCAATTCTTGTATGAAACGGTTTCTTGGAAACTGCTCTATTGATTTGAATGAAATTTGGTATGTAGATACAATTTTACCTTTCAAGTTATCTATCACCCACTAAGCAAAGCTCAATCGTCCAGGTTCTTACTTATTATAAGGAACTCCAAGCAATCACATACAGGCATCATCTTTCCAACAGGTCCTGAACAGCTCCATGGAACCGGATATGAATCTGGAGCTAGAGCAGTTGAAGCTGCAGCATCTCAAGCTGCAGGAAGAGCAGTTGCTTTGTAAGCAAAGGATGTTGCTATTGAAGCAGGCGGAGAGGAAACCGGTGAGTATTTTACTTCTACAGAAAGTTCCTTGCCATGTCTATGTAGCGGATTATACAAGACTCCTATACTCCAAATTCTATCAATATACAGCTTGCAGTTTTTGAGTAGTGTCCGTCCATCCGTATGTCACAGGAGGATCTATATCGGAATCCCTAACGTCATTTGTCCTAAATTATTTTATTTATTTATTTAATCTTTATTGCACAAAAGAAAAACTTATCGTACAAAAGGCGGACTTAATGCCATAGGGCATCTTCTACCAGTCAACCATTTATCGTTTATAATATTTTCTTCTGTTTCCGCGATTATTACTCATTGAAATAAAACAATTTAACGGATTATATCGCGTATATTATCTCATTTTAGTTCCCGACGTTTCGGAAGCTTTCCAGCTTTCCATGGTCACGGGAGGACTGAGAAAAGATGTATTTTCCTCTGTCAAAGTTACAATTTGTGCAAAACTACCCATTTTTTGAAAAAACACAAATAAAGGTGTACATACATGCCAGATGGGCCTAAGCTGTAAAGACAGTTACACATGTGCCAGAAGGGCTTAATTATTTTATTCTAATAATTTACCAAGCAGCATTTCACAAATGAGGCGTACTGAGGAGAAAAGAAACGCTGCAAAGAAAAACTCCCAGGCTACCTCATTACTAATTATAATATTTAAAAACAGGGACTATTAAACTACTTTTAAACAGATAAGATATTTTACACCGTTCGGAAATTAAGGTTTTGCAGTCTTGTGTCTCGCTTGTTCCTTGATGAGATGTATTACAGGATCCCAAGCTGGTGGTAGTGACAATCCATCTTCTCTATTGAAATTAGGATGCTTTTTAATCTCAATAGCCTCGCGTAGCATTCTGGGAAAATATATTTTTTCTTTGGCTAGGATAGAAGGTTTATCAAACTTAATTGAGTGGTTAGGTTTGTCAATGACATGTTCACAAACTGCAGACCTATTACACCGACGGTGCTTGACATCTGCTATGTGCTCCTTCACCCGGGTTGATACACTGCGTTTCGTTTGACCAATGTATGAAAGACCACACTCGCAGTCCAGCTTATAAATGCCTGCACTCTGCAAAGGGGTGCTACTCTTCACGGGTCTAAGGTATTGAGACACCTTCTTCAACGGCTTGAAATATGTTTTTATAGAAGCGCGCTTCAAGATGTTTCCGATCTTGTCTGTGACCCCTTTCACATATGGTAATACGGCAGGTTTACGCTCGACTGTTGGTTTCTTCATACTGGGATTCTGCTTGGAACGTGGTATCTGGAGCTCGTTGGCCCGAAGCGCACGTTTGACATTCTGTAACTCAGCAGTCAGATGTTGATTGTCGCAGATACCCCTGGCTCTCTGAAACAAAGATTTACCCACTGTAGCAAGTTGACAGGGATGGTGGTGAGATTTGCCATTCAAATACCTATCTGTATGCGTAGGTTTCCTATATACAGTATGACCTATGTCATTTTTAGGACCTCTAATTACTAGCACATCTAAGAATGCAAGTGAATTTTGATTTTCCAACTCCATAGTGAATTTAATTTTACTATGCATGGAGTTCAGATGGTCTAAGAAAGCTGAAACACTAGATCTAGGTAAAATAGTAAAGGTATCATCTACGTATCTTTTAAAGATCCTCGGCTTGACAGGTGCCAATGAAAGCGCTCTCTCCTCGAAGTCTTCCATGAAAATATCGGCGACGACAGGAGACACCGGAGACCCCATTGCCACACCATCAACTTGCCCGTAGAATTCACCATTCCATAGCATATAGCCAGATGTAAGGCAGTGTTGTAATAACTCAGCATATTAGATTATTTAGAATATGCTGAGTTATTACAACACCAAACCACTCAATTAAGTTTGATAAACCTTCTATCCTTGCCAAAGAAAAAAGATATTTTCCCAGGATGCTACGAGAGGCTATTGAGATTAAAAAGCATCCTAATTTCAATAGAGAAGATGGATTGTCACTACCACCAGCTTGGGATCCTGTAATACATCTCATCAAGGAACAAGCGAGACACAAGACTGCAAAACCTTAATTTCCGAACGGTGTAAAATATCTTATCTGTTTAAAAGTAGTTTAATAGTCCCTGTTTTTAAATATTATAATTAGTAATGAGGTAGCCTGGGAGTTTTTCTTTGCAGCGTTTCTTTTCTCCTCAGTACGCCTCATTTGTGAAATGCTGCTTGGTAAATTATTAGAATAAAATAATTAAGCCCTTCTGGCACATGTGTAACTGTCTTTACAGCTTAGGCCCATCTGGCATGTATGTACACCTTTATTTGTGTTTTTTCAAAAAATGGGTAGTTTTGCACAAATTGTAACTTTGACAGAGGAAAATACATCTTTTCTCAGTCCTCCCGTGACCATGGAAAGCTGGAAAGCTTCCGAAACGTCGGGAACTAAAATGAGATAATATACGCGATATAATCCGTTAAATTGTTTTATTTCATTTATCGTTTGTCATAACCCATTTTTTTACGAAACTATAAACTTTTCAGGATTGTTATAAAACAAACCAAAAATTGGAGGTATCAAGCAGTTTATTTCAGTATAGCCCGGCAACTTCGTTTGTGACACTCCCATGCCTAAAAAGTGTGCATTCTTCATACGCGCCCTCGCTGTCTTCTCCCCCAGGCTATAGTAATGCATACTATTATAAAATTAAGTTTAAAAAAAAATCATGGCTGTACATTGAATATATTAAAAAAAAAAGCAATGGAATTAACTTTGCACCGTCTAAAGATCACTATTTGCTAATAATAAAAATTTGTTATACCAAAATTCCGGAAATAATGTTAATGTGTTCCGAGCCCATATCTATCCGTGATATTTCAATTGTAGTCACTTTCAAAAAATGAAATGTTGTTCATTCTCTATTTTCACTCCATATGAACCTTCAGTACTGGCGTGCCCGCTTAAAACCTCTTTTGTGCGATGTGTGCTTATGAGGAATCTCTTAAGTTTATGTGCACTATTGATCATTGTGCATACCAGTTTTATGCAAGTAGCATTTAATTTTGTTGTTACAGAGCTCCAGCACCCGTTGCATTATGCCTGATGGCAGAATCGTCGTGCGCAGCGTAGAACAGTAAGTTTTCAATTTGCGGTCAAATGCTTGTCCGTGTAATATGCATAATTAATTAAAGTAGGATTTTTAATAAGCTGGAGTAAACTGACGTTTACGGACACACGTCGATCGTTATGGCAGAAGTACAGTATTTCTTATGAATAAAAGTTACCATAATATCACCGGTTACACGTATTTTCATGTATACTTTTGTAAAATTCTTTCTAAACAACGAAATATTCGCGTTGACACCTGTCAGTTTACTCCTGCTAATTAAAAATCTTACTTTAGTATCAAAAACGATACCTAGCATACAGGATGAAATTCTCACACATTGGTATCTCGTAGCATTGATGAAATGGTGGTAGCAAATAGGTAAACTATTTTTACATTTTAAGAAACTTTGTCTAACTTTGATCGGCTGTATCTCCTTTAATATTGAGCCTATAAATCTGGTCTTCCTGAAAATATTAGGAAATTTAAAGTTGAACTTTCTCATGCAATGTGGTACCAAAAATGTGATTAGTAAAGAATTTGTCAAAAACTAAAAAAATATCAGAAAATTTGAGGTGTTTCCGCTGTGATAGAGGGTAAGTTGCTTAGGGCCGTTGCATACAGTGCATTTTGGCTGCTTTCTGGCCCCTATTTTACAATCGTGACAAATGTCGGGTGACAGCGACTATTTCACGTACATTGCGGGCCCAGTATATACCTGACAATTGTCACGATTGTGAAATAGGGGTCTGGCTGCAAAAGTGCAGTTGAAAATCAGTTTTGCAGTTGACACCTGATATCTGTATCGAACTGCAAACCAACTGCGTAGTCCGCTTGCAACTGGCGTTCAGTTCTGACTACTGTAGCTGTACGGATGTAATCCAGTTTTGTCGCAGTTCGTACAACTGCAATGGAACGGCAATATGACTGCATTGAATCTGCAATAGTCCTGTGGTTTTGCGAGAGGCGGAGGGGGATATTACAGTTTTAATGCAGTTGCGTTTATAGTTTCAATACAGTTATGTCAACTGCATTCTAACTGCACTTTTGCGAAAGCAGTAGAAATGCAGACCGTCTGTAACGGTCCCATAATCTTCGTCTATTTCATATAATTATTCGTTTTCAGGGGTGAAGCCGATGCTGATGGTAACTACGGCGCGGGCGGCGGTGATGCGGTGAGTCAATTGTTTTTACTTAAACTGTGTACAGAAACTGCTGATTATTTTAGTGTTCGGTAAATACAGCGATGAGCCACAAAGGAGGCTGTTTTAACCCTTCAAGCGCCCATTGTGATTGATAACTGTGTCCCAAATGCCAATCGTTAAACCAAATGTATGATAATACAGTTTAGTGGCAAATGACGGTTTTTAACCGACTTCCAAAAAAGGAGGAGGTTCTCAATTCGAAGGAAAGTTTTTTTTTTTTTTTTTTTCTTTCGCCGGTTAAATACTTCAGCATTAAACCACGGCTAACAGACCGTGCACATATGGATAAAAATTTTCATACACTCGGAGGCGAGGTAAATAACTCTCAAAAACGAGGTGATTCTCAAATCTATTGTTTTTAGGGTTCCATACCAAAAAGGTAAAAAGTCCGACTGACTTAAAGCGCTATATCTCAAAAACTACTTATGGCTATCTTTTGAAATTTTGAATATTTATAAACATGGTCAGCCCACATGTATTGCAAAGGAATTATTTTAATATACATCTTTATTTAAAAAAAAAAACGACGATAATGAGGGGGGGGGGGGGGGGGGGCAAAAATTAGTCTAGCTACTAGGTCAAGTAGGGTATCATATGAAAGGGCTTGATCTGGACGTTTCGTGCAAATTTTTTTTTATTGTAATTAAATTTTGTTTTATTAAGGAAAAAGTGAAAAAAAAAACACCATTCCCTCCCCTTAATCTCCGAAGTTTAAAATTTTGAAATTCTCGCATTTTGTATAAATAAACATAAATGTAATACACGAAAATTATAACTATGTCTCAGACTAGCAAAATTTTATTTCATTTTCAAAAAACCAATTCGAACAAACCGGTTCTGTTAGTTTGCACCTCATTTGTATGCAACGCTATAGATATCAGGTGCAAACTTAACTCAACCGGAACCGGGTAATAATGTTAGGGGAGCATTTGGCCGGTTTTTTTTATGTTTGTTACCTCAGTACTCCGTCATTTATAAACCGATGTAGATTTTTTTCTTTTAAACTTTGGTGGAGGGGAATGTATCCGTATGCGGTCTACAATTAAAAAGGTTAAAAATGAGAGACACTGCATCGCGAGCTTACTGCTACATTTCGCCTTAATATTCAACTGACTACTATCCGATTTTATAGTTGACACACCATTTCATTGAAATGATCAGCAATTTCCAACGCTTCTTCCGCACCAATGTCTATCTCTTTCTCATAAGGTGTGAAGGGACGGGTGCTGTGATAACAACATTGATTGAAAATGCTTGTGCTTAGTCATACATAAGAAATCTGATTATGTTTGTTGAAAAATATTCAAGAAGACATACAGTTAATTGAGTACCTCCTGCTGTTTTGGAAGTCTGTTAACACTATAAGGTGCCTTTATTTTCACCGCTAGGATCAGTAATCTTCTCTCTCTGTGTGTGTGGCCGTAAGCATCACCGGTGATGCTCATGGCACCTCGGTGAGTAATAGGGCGATGCTGTAGGCCTCACTATTGGGGTAATGGGATCACTATATTTGTATGAAAGCAACACTATAGGTGAAGTATACTGGGCAGCCAACTAGCACATGTTATTATTTGACAAAAGAAAAAAGACACCAAGGGTCAATGAAGTAATTCATTCACATTCCAATTTTGTCATCCTATCTTGTCCACGTTTGCCAAATTGTCCCCTGTGTCAACTTGTCCGCATTCCTATATCTTCAACATATTTTCAATTTACAAGTTAACATGACTCTATAGTAAATACTCAATCAATCAATCATTTATTGCATTTCACGATGTTAGTTTACAGAATATTAGGTAAAACTTTTAGTAGTTAAATAATAGTGAAACTTAATTATCTACCCTGTCGGGCACCGCAAATTTATGAAAAAAAGACGACGTTATGTGTACGTTACGTAAAATTCAATTTCTTAGAATGACCACATGGGAATATTGGGAATGTAGACGAGATAACGCAGTGGAAGATATACAAATGTCGGGTTAGGGCTGTGCCATATTTAAATTTGTATCTTAACATAGCGGTACGGACAGGACAGTAACGTTTACTAAATAGGAACAATTTTTCTGCTTTGCCCTAAAGTTGAGTGGTAGAGAATGCCTTATGGCATTAAGTTCGCCTTTTGTACAATAAGTTTTCTAATGTGCAATAAAGAAAATGTGAACGAAACACGTTTCATAACAATAGATATGATGAATGTCTGTGAATCTAGGTGATCTATGTTCCAGCTAAGGCCGCAGGTTTAGGATGCTAAAGTGAGGGTTTTCTAAAATGGAAATATCACCAGTTTGCGCCACCGTGAGGTCAGGTCTAATTGACAAGAAGTGTCAAAATCCACCAATCACAGCGCAGGATGTTGACACTCGTCGATGAGACCTGACGTCACGGCGACGTCAACTGGTTATAATTTCATTTCGGAAAACTAATTTTTGTGTTGACATTTTGCCATATATTCAAACAATAAATTATACTGATACTGAGTGGTGACTATCGACATCCTGCCTGATTTTATAGTGCTAACTTGTGAAAGAGGATTTAAAGTATTTGTCTTTTTATAGCTGTATCCCTCGATCTATAAGTAATCTGTGCTCACTATAGCTTGACAAATTCTTTCGCGACACTCCCATGGTCACACACTCTCATGGTGGCACACTTCTTATTCTCCCTCGCTGTCTTTCTCACCGTCGTCCGCAGACCATGGAAGGATCTCGAAAGAACTTGTCAAGCTATAACTTGAATACCATCATGATAACATTCCACCATTATTCTTCAAAATTCGATTTTAAAAAATGTATTTAATTGCATGTGTTAAAATTTTGATTGAAAAAGAAATCGAGTGTTTTCATGTGTCCGAGCAAAAAGGGGAATGCCAAGGTACTGTTTTCTTCTCATAATCTTGCATGAATATATGTTTTCACAGCTTGTTTATAATGTAAACTCATACTACGGTTTTATTATAAAAATAATATCCACTGTTTATACTTGAAAGTGTATGTGCAGTTTTAGGTAACTGAAGTGATTTGACAATCGCTGTTGATATTTCGCAGTTTAGACATTATTTCACGTGGAAAAATAAGCGTCAAAGTACGTATTTCATTAAAATTCCTTTTCCTTAAAACCCATTTAATCCTTTCGCGTGACCACCTCAATTAGAAACTAAAAAAGTTCGCGTGTGAAAGAGGCATTTACAGAGTTGAAGAACATACATAAAATTTATTTCTAACAGCAACATACAATTAGTAGAGCATTACGTACATTATACAGAATATGTAATAATATAATTGTTTTATTTCAATGAGTAATAATCGCGGAAACAGAAGAAAATATTATGTAATAATAATATTTCATATTTACCTGGATGGGGCCAGAATCAATCTAATGTACCAATTAAGTACAGGTACCAATACCGTTATAATATTAATAATTAAGTTATTGCAGTCGGTTTGAACTATCTATATTAGAATTAATGTCGCATTTTAAGATGGGCGCTTAAATATGATTAATGATTAAACACTTTTGTACATTATAACCAGTTACAGTGCAATCAACGTACATGATGATTAAAACAACAAAGTAGAAAGGCGAACAGAGTTCCTATGAAAAATGACACCAAATGTGTTTTGTAGGCCAAAATGTTATTTGAGATTTGAATTAACTAAGATGTAGTCGGTAGAAAAGCATGGAAATTCAGCACACCTTTTAGGCGAGCTACATACGAAATTTAAGTATCGCTGTACATATATCCACAACTAAGAGATGCTTCCATATTGCATGAACGCTTAGATGAATGGCACGCATGGTTTCGGACTTACAACGTAGCTAGATTTGTTACAACCCATATCCGATTCCGGTATTCTTCAACAGAACGGCCCCGAAACGTGCTGTTGCCAAAGCAAGATCAAGTGCTCCTGGGACAATTCCGATGCGAGCTCCACGGCGTCCACTTGTGTTCTCTGCTCAGACGATAGAAGCCGAAAGAATAAAGGGAACATCGCAGATAAGTCCGATACCAAATATACAGATAGGAGCAGAGTCGAGAGCAAGACGACGTGTAGCAAAACCGCGAGCAAAGCGACTGAGGAGACTAGTAAGAAGGCTTATAGTAGAAATAGCAAGGCTAAGAAGACTAACAGTGATAGCGTTACGACAAAGTTTGGCGATTTCTACAGCGACAGCGAAGACGAGGCCGACGAGACCAATAGGCTCATACAGTTGAGAAACACTGACTATCAAGACATTATAGAGGACCAGTTGAAAATAGTAGTAGCTCTCGCCGGTTATCCAAAGTCGAAAATGCGGCTGCGACAGATGGAACTCTTCCAACGGTGTCTCAACGACGTCATAGAGATGCAAAATAAGGCAGGACTGCTTAAACAACCACCAGTGTTCCTCGATTACTACCTGAATAGAGGCGCAATAGTTTGCATTTGCAGGGATCTCGAGACCAGGAATTGGATGGTCAGGATATCTCCAGGCCTACAAGAGCGCATGTCCACTAATCTTATTTTGCTCAAATCTAAAATTAAGAGGTTATGCCTCGCTTTCCTTAAGATACCCAGCTCCTCCACTACGGCTCAGGATGCTTTTAAACTTCTACAGTACTTCAATCCAACTTTGAGAACTGATTCTTGGAGAGTGTACTCGCAAAAAAGGGTCGAAGATGTGGAGTATACTTCTTTCTTAATAGACAGAGTTTCTGGAGAAATCATTAGGGGTCCGACTTTTAAGAATGTTATAGATTACAAACAAATGGAGTTCGAATTGTCTGGGTACACGGAAATCTATTATGAGTGCTTGATGTCTGATATAAAAGATGATCTGCACAGCGTCTCTTCTAGAGCAAAACTTTTGAACGAACTGAAATCGGAAGAAGCTACACCTAGAAATTTATCCGACTGCAGTTTAAGAAAACCCCAAGAAAGATCAGCCGCAGGGGAGGAACCGAAAGCGGAAGAATTTCGCGATAAAACAACAGAGGAGGAAAGTAATGATGTCGAGAAAGTAAAATACGAAGAAATAGAAGAGAGTGACGCGCTAAAGAAACTCAAAGATGTTAACTACATTGATGAACAGAAGGAAATGATAATCTGGTCAGAATTGAATAATAACAGTAAAATAGAGAATATCACACGAGAGGAGAATGAAAGGCAAATAGCTGGGTCCGAATCCGTCGCGCCGTGCTCCGAAAAAACCGAGTCAATAGTTGAAAGTAATGGTAACTTAATTAGCAGGAGCAGTAATATAAACATCGACAGTAACCGAGGAATCGCTTATCACAGAAGAACCAATTATCTGCACGTAGAACAAGAATTGAAAATTGCCATTACTCTCGACGGCTATCCACAGAACAAGCTAGAAGGAACGCACATAAGAAGATTAAAACTGCTCTTCAAAGAATATCTACACAAAGACATGAAGCAACAGCGCTTCGCTAATCTAATCATTCCAAAATTCCAAGACGTGTACCTGTCTAACGGAGCTGTGATATACATTTGTGATAGTTTAGAAACTAAGGATTACTTGACAGAAGTACTCCCGAAATTCGTCAACTCGACTGGATGGAAACTAATATTTAGAGACATTAGAAATCTAGTTAGGTACACGAGAATCGTGATGCGACTTTCGAAAGAACACGCCAGTGTAGAAACGGCTCAAATTCTATCAATACTTCAAGATAAATACCCTGGGTTGAAACCGGATTGCTGGAAGTACTATTCTGATGTGGCTGGGAAACAGAAGCGCCAGTTTGGTGTTGACCCGGAATCGCTGGAAGTCATCAAAAGCCCGGATTTTGACCCTGAATACACCGGTCAGAAACTGAGCTTCAGGATAATAGACAGACAAAAACGAGATACCGGCTACGAAGAAATCAACCAAGATTACGACGATGTCACTGAGAATAAGGAGATGAAGGATAAAGTTTTGAGACTACTGTACGTTCCCATTGATGCTGATATGACGAATTCTCCTCTCACCAGGATGCGAACAAGTCATTATTCCGATGTAGTCGCTGACGATCTCAAACTTTATGTTGGCCCCTCAAACTATCCAGAAACGCGCATAGACGAAAATCTATTCCACAATATAAAGAAAACATTGGAACATATCGTTTACAAGTCTTTTGAAGATGGCGAGACGAATGAGATTTCCATGCCTAAATTCCACGACATATATCTATTCGATGGAGTCATTTTCGTTATTTGTGAGAATATGGACTCTCGTTATTGGATCGAACAAGCGCTGACAATTGCAAGTTCTAGGTTGCAAATGAATTTGAAGTCGACTGAGTACCGCGGTGCCGTAGGCATTATAAGCATGGTGGTCAAGACTTACTTAGACACTGAAGAAGTTATATCAATTCTGCAATCAAATAACCCAAGGCTTCGTACTAAATTCTGGAGAACGATCAGTATAGTACGAGCCAAGACAAAGTTGGACGTCGTCTTACAGATCGACAAGCTCTCTGCTCAAATTATTAGAAGTCCAGGTTTCAATAAATTCGTTGGAGACAACGCGGTTGAATTCCAACTGGGACACTTACAGTCTCTCATCAAACCAGTTGCCGCTGTTAAGAAGCTGAGTAAAAGTCAGGAGAGGAAGCTGAAAAAGGCTAATGCGAAAAAGCAAAGAGTATTAGAAGGCAAACAATCTAGCGACTTTACTTACGAGGTGCTGAAAGACGAATTGAAGAAAGAATTCCCAGATTTGAACCTCGACGATTGTGTCGTAAAACGTAAAGGTGATAAAAATGTGGAAGTTATGGAGAATAAAGATGAAATTGAGGGGATCTATTTCCAACAATCGACTGATAAATTATCAGATTTGGACCCTATGATTATCGAACCTGGAAATAAACTGTCATCTATAGAACTTGATGAAGTCTGCAAAATGGTGCTTAAAATACCGCCTCAGATCCTGCCTAAAGACGAAGAAGATTTGAATCTCATATTCGATCTTTTAGAAGATAACAATCCTGGTCTCAATACAGAGTTGTGGACAGTTACTAACAATTTTGGTAACTACGAGAGAGGAAAATTCATATTGTCTATTGATAGGCAGTCAGCCTCCGTGATCCGTAGTAAGAACTTTTCTCCAATGATAGTTGGATACAAATTGAAGTTTCTTTTGTAATAAGTAACATAGTTATACCGATTGTAAGACTGTCTTTGCTAGTTAGTATCTTGATGTAGCTAGGACTTTTAAATTACGTGGAACAATGATAATATTGTGCCTTAAATTTGTTAATATTAGTAGAAACTGTAGTTTTGAATGACAAGGTCAAAAACTATGAAGGGAATAAGATAAATATCGTATCCTTACGGGATTGGGCGTGTTAACAATATACTATCAGCTTTTCCATATTCAAAGATAAATCAAGTTCTCAGGTTTAGTGATGGGTAGATTATCTCAACTCCTCTTTATATGGCGGTTCCTATTGTGACATTGAGTGTTTGAGGTCCATGACTTCCCAACGGGCTGGGTCTATGAAGCATTGATAATTTTTCGGCTGTGTGACCCCTCTTTGCCTCGGAAGTCTGTCGCCTATATTTGGCCCTCCCTTAGTGTGTCATACCTTGACGTAGTCATTCCAATTGTCAGATGATGTAGAATTTAACAAATCAAGCCTCAATTGCCACCGAATTATGTTAGTGTTTGTGTATTTTTATAGATGTGACATTCCTCGGAAATATTTCCATGCATGTAATGCGTTTTTCGGGATATTGACAGATGACTCGAAATTCTGAAACAAATTTTGGTCAGTAATGAATTATGCAAATCGAGCCAAAGAGAGACATTCTGCTAGCCTCAGCATCGTAGAGCATCGGCTCTTTCACACGGAGTACTAATAGTTCAATATCTACTAGGAGCAGTTAAAATAATCATGTTTTTTAATGTTTAGCAGTTAGTGCTGCGTGCGAAAGAGACGACACTCTACGAAATGGAATCTTTGGATTAAATTTTAAAATGTGAATTGTTTCGTAATATTCCTTTCCTCAATGTGAGGTACTGAGTTGATGTTGGTTACCTTTAAGCATTGACAAATATCGAGTTCATCTGTCAACATCCGATTCCTAGTTTTTAGCATTTACATAGGTTTTGCGGTAAGTATTTTTTAAAGTGAATTTGTAATTGTAATATTAGTTTTAATACCATTGCTTGGCATATGTTGTAATTTGTTATGTTAATTGTAATTGCTATGTAGTTTTAAATAAAGTGAATGATTTTTAATATTTGTTATTTATTTCATTCATGAAGTCTGATATAGTTTTTAGTTGATTAGGCTAAACCGACCGTGTGTAACTGAGACGTCGCCAGCAGTGAGAGAGGTACGGAGCGAGGGGGCATAAGGGGTTGGACAGTGAGAGTGTGTCAGGACCCCCATCAAACTCCCTTGTCGCCTAACTCTCGCGTCTCTTACCGGGTGAATCAACTTTTAGACCCACACAAATCTATACACAACTTTTAAACTTTGTTGCAAAAAACAACGCTTTTAAATAATGGTTTCTCCTTATTTCAATTTATGGGTGTACGTTAAAACGTTGAAAGTCCCGTCTGTTAAACCTAATAAGCAGAAAATATCATATTAGGAGCCCGGTTTTTTGGTAATTCCAGAGACACTTTCGGCAACGCCAGAGATGGCAAAAGTGTGGGTCTAAAAGCTGATTCACCCTAACGATTTAACGCTTTTACTGTCCATGCATTACATGTAATGCACCGGTGAGCTAGCTCGGCACGTCCACGTTTACATGTAAATCACTACCAAACCGTGCATCATATGTAATGCATCGTCTGCTTGAGCCAGGTCATTGATGGAAGCGAGGGACAGTTAGTGTCAAGATAAGATAATTTTGTTTCACGATAAAAAATATAATACCAATAAGTGGGAGGCCTATAACCACTAAACACGTTCGGCGCCGGCAACGATCCACTAACTAAGCCCTAGTCTATGCCGGCTGCCTGCCGAAATGAAATTTTAATCACAAATGTCACTGGCACTAAAAATCATGCAAACGTATCGCCGGTATAGGAATAAAACTTTTTGATCACAACCGTTGTGTTACTGGCACTGTAACATAAAATCACGAAAGCGTGTCACCGGCACCCTCCCCTGCCCATACACTTGTACCGTAGTGCTGTAGTACAGTGCTAGATATTGCGTATCCGGTATTAATAGCACAGGAGTAAGAATGTTTTGATCCCAAACGTTGTGCGTGTTCGGCTAATGCATTAGCAGTGAAGGGTTAGTCATCATCTTTTTGCTTGTACACTACTCTGTATGAACTGTATGATGATGAATCTGATAAGGACACAGTTTAGGTACCTCTCTGACTATTTGGCCTATAACCTAATAAAACTAATATTTCTCAAACCTATAACAACACATATTTTAATTCATGTCAAAACAAATCTGACGGCCAGCTTCAACACTTCAATCTCGAATGTTCATTTCGCGGCAAACGAGGCTACTTGCCGTACCTGGGGTTTAGGGTTATCTGAGTTTTGTGACGCTGGGCTCCGCTGCAGTAGAACGAGTAGATGTCTTATTTTCAAATTGTCAGTGAGATTTGTCACGATCATGTGCAAAAGTTAAGGGTTTCCAGGATGTTAAATATTTTAAATATTAACTGTGCTGTCAAGCGTTCGGATCGTATATAAAAAAAATACCTTTACAAGTTCGGTGACATTCCCATGGTCTGCTCGCGGCGGAACACAAATAACCCTGCCACGCGCACTGTTCTTACTCGCCCCCGCTTTCTTTCCCCCCGTCGCCCGCAGACCATGGGAGTGTCACGAAAGAACTTGTCAAGCTATAGTAGCGTTAAGTTTTGTGTATGGTTTTGACAAGTCACAATAACTACTAGAAATTGCCCAGGTAGTTCTAGAAACCTTCCTTGGTACGGTTTAAACGGCACATCAATTCGTCAAAAAGCTGTGCAGCAAATACCACAATATCTGCCGCTATACCTATGCTGTTCTATTATAAAAGTTTGCCTGTAAACAAAATGAGAGGCGCTATCATAACGCTACATTGTTATATCCTCATAAGTCCCCGCATATTTTTACTAGTACAAATTCAGAGCTAATTTTGAACTTTGTGGACTTAAAAGATGCAAAAATCACGGTATCGTGACGTATGTCATTGTGTCCTCGTCACGCACGTCACAATTAGAATAGGGTACACCACGACAAAGGTAATATGGCGCTCCGATTAAGCAATAAATACCTTCTCAAACAACGTCTTAAGAGTTTTACGCGCGCCATATTACCTGCGTCGTGCTCTATACTTGAAAAACTTAAGTCACCTGTTGTATGTAATAGTAGCGTATCTGTATAGACAATTTGACGTTCCATATTAGAAAAATGACATAAGTTCCATATCGATTTTGTACACTGCTACATACGCTATTACGCTATTACATAGGCTTTACTTAAAGTTTTTTACCTATACAGGCCTGAACCAGGGACATTTCGAAGCAGCTGAACATGCATACTTTATACACACACTGAAGTAGAAAAAAGAGGTATTTTTCTGTTCCGCAAAGAAGTTGCGTATACCTTAAATTCTAGTAGTGTCAATATTATATTTGGTTTATTGCTTGGAACTTGGGACAGTTTTTGTATGTTTTAATTTCGAACCTTTTGGAATTTTATGAGATTTTAATTTGTACTAATAGTACACAAGACACCAGGAGGTTAAATTAAAATGCTCCTATCTCTTTTTTTTTACAATTCGCGCGAGGAAAATTGGTGATATATGTGGGCCGACAACTGCGACAAGCGAATTACAGTGGGTGGCGGTAGCTCGACTCGACTCGAATAACACGAACTGAAAAGGAAAAAAAAACAACAATATGCCATATTAAAGCCGAGCCACACCGGTACGAATCCTTATATGAGATGACACACCGCTTGCGTTACGTGTGCGTACGCAGTGTGTCATCTCTTATGAGGATTCGTACTTTACAACGCGGACGTCTACGTGCACGTCACGTATACACATTCGATGTGGCTCGGCCTTTAATGTTTTGCTAATGGCGTCACTTACTCGCAGTTGAAATGGATTTGACTTCTACTTAACCTTATATGCTGAAACGAGTTGCGCACCTGCACCAGTCGTATGCTTCGACCCGTATCCCGTACCTTTATATGTAGTATACCTGAGGGAGAGGCTCGCAAGATTGTGCCTATCGGCACACTACGGTTATTGGTACGGATACGGGACATGACGTACGATGGGTTAACCCTTCGTCTGTGCCTGATAAGGATCCTACCCTATTGAGAATAAAAACATAGTTTCAATTTAAATACCAGACTCATTAGACCCCGCTTTCGGAGGTTCAATTATTAGGGATGGGTAAAATATTTATGTTGTCGATATAGATACTCTTACTTTTTCTGTAGAATTCGTTTTAAGTATATGGTTTTTTTTTGATGTATTATAATCATTGTCATTAAGAATACGATATCCCTTTTGGTGGAAATAAAAGAGAAGTATATTAATTATTGAATTTTTAATTAATTTATGAATGGTTTGTGCTATGATGATAACTATAATTCGTTAGTAATGATGAAAGATTGAAGTTTTTTTTTTAATGAAAAATATTCAACACATATTAATTTTGTAATTATACAGTCCTATTTTATAAAATAAACACGTTTAATTAAAGTCTTAGACTCTCATTATGGTACAGAAAAGTTATCGACATATAGCTAGATTTCAAAATAATGTTTACCCATCCCTAAGAACTTGACTGTTACCAAATTGGACCTCCAGTAGCAGGGTCTTCTTATGACATCCCATACGAGGGTCTAAATCACAAACAAAATGCCTGTCAGTTCTGCCTGTTATCTTTTCACGCTTGGGATTGGCAAGTCTTTACCCCGAAATTCATGCCTTAACACATTCACTGCCGGTAACCCGCCTAGCGGGCGCTCTGCTCTCGTAAACGCGTAGATGATGCCATGCATTAGCTCGCATGTAGAGGAAATTGCGTAGCGCTACGAAAAGCTTGGCAGCGAAAGTGTTAAGGGGGTGGAAAGAGAGAAGAAAATTTTTATAAGAACCTCTAACGCGTACGAAACAGCTCGTAAATGCCAATACTGTAACCTTACAGTACACTAATGAGTGTTTCTTTAATCCATTTTTAGTGGAACCGAAGTCAGCTTCAGGTAAGCTACGAGTATTTCTGCGTCTGTTAACCATTCGAGCGCTAACGACGGCAAATCACGCCACGGAAAATTGTGCCACAGACGCCACGACGCGATTAGCCGCTGTACGGTATCATACAGCTGTCTTATTGGTTGGCGTGTGGCGCACGTTTTCCCGTCATCGCGCTGTGCCTGAGACCAAGAGTCCTTACAACTGAAATGGAGCAAATAAACAACCAAATAATAATACCACTAGCGAACGAGATGGTAGTATACAAATAATAATAAGATTGACAGAGAAAAATATATTATTTTTTGTCTTTGTCATAGTTTCACTTTTCCACCGCTGCCGCAACCGAGTTGGTGGCAAACATATAAAGAAAACATTATTTGTTAAAATTACGTAGGTTCTTTATGGTAAGCTGTCAGCCATTTTTAAAAGTGATCTTAATTTGGCTGCATAACAGTTATGTCCGTCCCTTACGGGTGTACGCTGATGTCAAGTCTATAGGATTCTTTGTCTGAGCGCTGAGCGCTCAAAAGGTTAAGACGTTCCCTGTCAGAGTGCTCCTAATGTGGGGCCATGAAACTTTTTCAGAAGTCCGTGTTCACACTATGGGGTCACGTCCCCATACTAAACATGACAGTTTGACTTGTGACATTGTCACATCGTTTTGTATTTGGACAGTGGAACGTGTTAAATATAGTAATATGCATGATGACTGTGTATGAAAATCAAAATTCAAATTAGTACGTCAGTTAGATAGATAATAAAACAATATTGGACACGTATTTTTTGCTTTTTCAATATAATAAAAAAAATACTCAGATAAATAGCATTAAAGTTTAGGAGTGGGGGTTCGTGACGTCACTCCTAGGTAAAATTTGTACTTGGAGTGTCGTCACGCGACATTTTGTTTCTCTTATCGCCTTTAGTTTTTGATTGCGTAAAAAAAAATCGTTTTCAATATTTTTTATTAATCTACAATACGCGGACTAATTATTGTTTAGTCATCATCCACATTGTGAAAAATAAATGCATTGCTTCTTCTATATTGCCCATACGGACGTATTCCCCTCTACGAAAGTATATATGACAAATGTCAGGCCAGTTTATACTATAAATTGTCAGTGAAGGTTTTTTTGTGGGCGTTTGTAGAAATAGGCATATTTCCGTAGTGGTACGTGTTAACATCGCCTCCCGCAAAAATGTACGTAAAATTTCTTCGGTAATAATATGGCTAGCTAACCATCGTCAGTGGTCTAATGCTTTAAGCTTACCCTCCGTAATATTTTCTTCTGTTTCCGCGATTATTACTCATTGAAATAAAAATAATATATATTTTTTAAATATTATAATTACTAATGAGGTAGCCTGGGAGTTTTTCTTTGCAGCGTTTCTTTTCTCCTCAGTACGCCTCATTTGTGAAATGCTGCTTGGTAAATTATTAGAATAAAATAATTAAGCCCTTCTGGCACATGTGTAACTGTCTTTACAGCTTAGGCCCATCTGGCATGTATGTACACCTTTATTTGTGTTTTTTCAAAAAATGGGTAGTTTGCACAAATTGTAACTTTGACAGAGGAAAATACATCTTTTCTCAGTCCTCCCGTGACCATGGAAAGCTGGCTAAAATGAGATAATATACGCGATATAATCTGTTAAATTGTTTTATTTCAATTACCCTCCGTATTTTTCTCTTGCCATTAGGTATCTCTGACTGCTAAACGGCTCCCCACTTGTATATTTATTTTTTATTTTTCTGTAAGAAGTATTTTTTCTTTGTCCCTTTCGTTTTAAACCTTCCTGAAAGAAACAACTAACTTTTTACTATTAGCACCGATTAGAAAGAAAGAAAATACATTTATTCGAGGGCTATTTATGCAACAATACAAAAATAAATTACTAAACTAAGTATGACCTGAAATGGTCCCACCTCAGCATAATGCTCGCTCGAAAGCCAGCGCTGATCTTCCGGTGAGACCATAGGTGGCGCCACGGATAACTGTACGCACGAAACCATTACACTTCGACGATTGTCAATGAGATTTTGATCAATTAGGGCGACCCTCCAATGCGGCACACGCTGCCCGCGCTATGCACGAAGGTCCCCGCTCCCGGGGAAGTGAGGAGAGTTGGGAGCGGGGTGATTTCGTGCGTAGCGTGGGCATGGTGTGCCGATATGGAAGGTCGCCCTTCTTCGACTGACATTCGACTTGTATTTGGGTTAATCACCTTTTTCTTGTGGTTATTTTGTCCCGTAATTCAGGAGAAAACAGTGACAGAGTTATATTAAAGCAATGCGACATCTTATTTCAAAATTTAAATAAGCTGCATGCTCAAATTTGACTGATTGATCACAGACAAAAATTCCGGGGCTACAGAGCTGTGGTGCGTGCGTGGCGTGCGGTGAACGTGCCGAGGCGTTCTGCAGCGGCTGCCGCGTGACGCCGTACTGCTCGGCGGCGTGCCAGCGCCGCGACTGGAGCGGCCGCCACTCGAGAGTGTGCCACAACCTGAGACGGTGAGCGAACTGTGCAGGAGAAGTGAGAGCACGAGAGCGGCCGCCACAAGAAAGTGTGCCATAATTACTACTACTAGTAAGCACTAAACTACGGCATCTCTTTGTTTTTACCCGAATACGCCAAGTCGAAAGAAATATTTAAAGTTTTCACAGTCTATGTAAGTATGTATATGGATGTACAAACAAAATCCCAACTTCAATAATTCCTATTTTGTTGGAAAGGTAATACCTACTCCATAGTTAGTCATCTTATAGACGTCTAGTGAAAATATGATGATGGAATTTATATTATTATCTGTATGTCGCACCCGCTCACGGGACAATGGTGTCCCGGACCTTTGGGAGGCGTGCGCGGAGCCGAAGCCAACGCGTAGAGGCCCTTTCGACAATTTAATGAAATGTAAGGTGTACACCGCGCGGGTGCTGTTCCTGCCCATATCATGGGACACGCACAGAGACAGCACTCGTTAGATGCAAGAACTATTGGAGAGCGATGAGATCTAAATATGCTGGGTTATGGGATTGAAATGATGGACTATAAGTACTGGGTTATGCTTGAGACAATCGGACGTCTACCAGGAAAAATTGTCCCATGGCTAAAGGCACTGGTAGACGATGACTTGCCCACTAGATGGCCCCCGTAAATAGCGACACATATAGTGGCCTGAGGGCAACATCGGTGCGGAGGGCTAAGGGTGGAGACGTGTCACTGGACTTTCTACCGAAGCCAACTCGCCACTCGTTCCACATCCGCCCTCGAGCCGCAGCTGTAGCGACTCCACTCTGACCGGCCGGTTAAGGCAAGCCAGAGGTGGGGGTCCTGACCCAACACCTTCCGTCAGGGTCCCCCAGGAGCACTCAGGTACGTGGGGTCGCTACTCCCCAACAGCTCGCCACAAGCTGCCCTGCGTTGACTGATTGCCCCGGTGAACCAGCGGGCGGTGGGGTCGACACATCTCTATTATTATTATATTTTAAAGGACAATTTTACACAAATCGAACTAGTCCCATGGTAAGCTCAATAAGGCTTTTGTTATGGGTACTAGATGACGATATATTTAATAGATATATTACTTATATACATAGAAAACATTCAAGACTCAGGAACAAATATTTATGCTCATCACACAAATATTTGCCCTTACCGGGATTTCAACCCAGGACCTCAGCTTCGCAGGCAACGTTACTCCTACTGAGCCAAACCGGTCGTCATTATTGACACAATTCAGGCGGCATCATTCCGTGAAGTGGACTGATGAAGAAGAACCTTTTAAATAGTTGAGTTTCAGTTTTTGAAACCTTTTTATTTAGTTATTACAAGACGTGAAAATAATTTAAGCCGTAAGTCGCCGTAAAACCGGTCGAATATCCGCTGAACGGCATTTCGATTCAGGCCCGTATGTTTTGTTAGGTTTTTAATATTAGTTATTTTCGTTTTCTTACAGCCAATTCGGTGACGCTGTTGCACCGAGACCTGAACCGGAACCAGAGCCAATGTGAGTTATTTTCTTATCTCTGCTCTCGTTTATCGTTATTTGGGTAAATCAACTTTTTGTATACCAAGTCCTGAGTCACTCGTTAAAACTAATTTGAAACGATATAAAGGCAACAAAAATATTATCTGTTGCTTGGCAACTTCGTTTTCACTTCTTCTGCTCAAAAAGTACGTCATATTAGCTTCGTGAAGCGAGACTAAAATAGTACATTTAGCCCCTAGGGTTTAAAAGAAAGCCATATAATCCCATACAAATTTCTATGACACTGAAAAAAAAACTTGCGGCCAGCTACATACTCCTTACGAATAATTAAAAACACACAAACCAACCTGATCAGATTGGCCAAACTTATTGATAGTATCGGTCAAATTGTACTTTTAGTTTTACATTTACATGACATATACAATTTTAATGTTAAGTCTTTTTTATTTTCTCGCAGTCGAAGTGAAAAGCAGAGTGTTTAACACGTGGCTAAAAGCCATTATGACACTCCAGACATATTTGTTATCACTTCATGTCATAAAGGCTTATTTTAGCCCCTTGTCAAACAATCTACTATTGTGACACTACCATGGTCTGCGGGCGACGGGGGGAAAGACAGCAGGGGCGGGTATGAAAACTGCGCGCGGCAGGGTCATCGATCGTCGTGCTCCGCCGCGCGCACTCTTCATACCCGCCCCCGCTGTCTTTCCCCCCGTCGCCCGCAGACCATGGGAGTGTCACGAACGAATTTGCCAAGCTGTAACAAATAACAAGAACCATTTTTTAAAGGCCCTAAATGTTAATAGCCTAGATTAGCAGCCAAGGGCCACATACTGGCTAACGAAATTGACGCGGGACTCACTTTGTTAATAATTTGTAACGTTATCAGGCAAAAGGTACCACGTCAGCCAGCTCAAGGGTCGCGGGCTGCAAGTGGGCGGTTCTAACCTTTTCGACGCTTTGACAAATAAGAGGTGTCACTTTTACGCCATGACATCATTAAGCTTCACGCTAACATGACCCGTATGTCAATGCGCGTCGTTCTATATCGGTCTAAAAGCATTGTCGCATATATCGGTCGTTGGCGTCCAAATGGTTGAATGAGACAATTTAAACAGATTAATACCACGTCAGCCAGCTCAAGGGTCGCGGGCTGCAAGTGGGTGGTTCTAACCTTTTCGACGCTTTGACAAATAAGAGGTGTCACTTTTAAGCCATGACATCATTAAGCTTCACGCTAACATGACCCGTATGTCAATGCGCGTCGTTCTATATCGGTCTAAAAGCATTGTCGCATATATCGGTCGTTGGCGTCCAAATGGTTGAATGACACAATTTAAACAGATTAAATCGCGCATATTATCTCGTTTGAGATGCCCACGATTCGGAAGCTTTGCAGCTTTTGTTTAAATTGCAAATGATTTAAAATTCACCCGCCGTATCGTGTCGACAGTATACCTGCGCCGGCGCCACTTCGCCGCCCACGTTCGCCCGACTCCGGGCGAGACACGGGCTATGACAGGATGCCGCCGAGGGTACGTAACTAATTCATTATTATTAATTTATCCAGCCTCCTCAGACCGTAAGCACAGTATAATAAAGAGTACTACGTACAGTCTGGAAACTCCCTGAAAGTGCCGCCCACCCGCGCTCGGTTACCTCGCAGTTACCGGCTGAGGTAACTGAACTGTGAGCGGGAAGAGCGCGGGTGGCCGGAGCTTGCGGGCGGCGGGCGGCGGG
Organism: Hedya salicella; assembly: GCA_905404275.2. NCBI lineage: Eukaryota > Metazoa > Arthropoda > Insecta > Lepidoptera > Tortricidae > Hedya > Hedya salicella. The sequence goes on from FR990120.1 coordinate 4,779,689, forward strand.
CGGCAGGGAGTGTCCACAGTGTGCCGTAAGTATTTAATTTTCACGTCACTAGCTCGAAAAAGCTCTGTATACAGCGCCAAATCTACGTGGAAAAGTTAGTTTTATCCGCTTGCGTGTGCCAACTTCAAATGACTGTATTTGAAATTGGCATATAGAGGTTGGCACATTTAGATCGGTCAGAATATAAGAAAGTCTGAAACTATAAGAAAAACTAATATCTTATTTATTAACCATGTCATCGATTTTAGAAATAAGACAAACTGCATTCATACATTTAAAAAACTCAGCTCGGGAATCGAGCCCGGACGTTTTTAAAAATAAAACTAACTATTTCTAGTTAGATATCGATTGTGTAGGTCCAAAGCAGTAAATGTTACTATGAAACATGATGTCTTAAATATGTAAATAAAATCAATCATCACCATCCTCATTAACAGAGTTAAGTATTAAATGATGACGATGACGGCAATGATGATGGTGATGTTTTTTTTTATTAATTTTCATCCATTCATTAAAAAAAATCGGTACGTTATAATTTCATACTTTTTCTTACATCTCACATTTTCCTCGCTGTAGTGAAATTAAAAGTGGTGTTTCGCACGGCTGCAAAATTATTTGACTTATCGTGCCTTGAAAGCCTCGTTACGCTCGGGAAATATTTATAAAGTCAATTCTCCAAGAACTCGGTGTAGTGTTCACGTATTTGGGTCAATTTCAGAGCGTTTCAACCGCACTCATTAGTGTCACCGCATTAATGGTGCCTTCTATTTCAGATTCCAATGGCATTTTGAGATATTGTGTAGAGGTACTGTACCTCTACACGGGAGGTATAGTATCTCATTAGAATTTGTAATAGAAGGCACCATTAATGCGGTGACACAAATGAGTGCGGTTGAAACGCTCTGAATTCATTCATTCTTCTGAACCCATTTATCTACACAGTACCTATACCTGTGTACGTCACTATATGTTGACTTCGCTCGCTAGCACACCACCACCGTCTCAAGCGGTCAGGAACCAACTGACCCACTCCACTGATTGATGACGTATGCGCACGAGATAAGTATATAGCAACACAGAACACTACACTCGGTATCAAGTAACGTCTATCTTCCATCGTCCCATGTCGTAACCACACTTTCTTTGAACATATCACACGTCGAGAAGACACATCTGTGGAACGACTTGTAGTGCAGGGAAAAGTTGAAGGCACAAGAGCGCGTGGCAGGTCACCAATGCGTTGGACCGACCAAGTTAAAATTGCACTCAATGGTACACTCCACGAATATACGAGAAGAGCTACAAAACTAGAAAATTGGTGACGGATTGTGAAGCTTGCCACAAACCTTGATGCGACGACCACGACCACTGCCAAGAGTGTGACGACAAAGAAAGGGAGATTTATAAATTAAGATCCACTGTACTCACAATATCATAATAAATATATGATTATACTAGAAGGCGCCCGCAACTTCGTCCGCGGAGGAGAAAAAGTTATAACCCCTCTTTTTTCTTTAGCATTGTCGGGTAAAAAGTATCCTATAACCAGCTGGAGATACCCAGCTACCCGTGTACCATAAATAGTTGAAATCTATTTAGCCGATTTGGCGTGATGAAGCCACAACGACACATAAGAACATACAAACATACAAAAAATCCAAAAATAATATTTTTCAATTAAGTGTCTGTTACAATAGGTTTTTCGAAAATATATTCAATGTACAGACATTTCATTTTTACAACTTTATAATAGTATAGAAGATCCACTGTACTCACAATAAATACATGATTATCCATACTATCATAAAGTTGTAAAAATTAAATGACTGTCCATTGAGGATATTTTCAAAAAATGATTGGAACGGACTATTTGCAGGTCACTGAATTGAAAAATATTTTTTTGGATTGTTTGTATGTGTCGTTGTGGCTTCATTACGCAAAATCGGTTTAACGGATTTCACCATTTTTGGTACACGGGTAGCTGGGCATCTCCAGATGGTTACAGGATACTTTTTCCCGACTACGCTGTTGAAAATAGACGGGTTATGACTTTTCTCCTCCGCGAACGAAGTTGGGGGACATCTTCTAGTGATTAATATAATGGGGTACTTGATTGACAGATCAAATCAGTTCTTTTTTATGAACAGCCAAGACGGTCGGAAAGTATGAAGTTGGAAAGGAAAAAAGGTTTATGATGTCACAGTTCTATACGGTTATTTGACCGTATAGAACTGTGACATAACCTCCTTATTTTTAGTTTTTGATCATTTTAATATCGCCAAAAGCTTAAAAATAAGTATTCATGAATGTTTTCTAAGTATTTTCGGAAATAACATTTAATTGCAAGCGTGACATCATTAATGTTGACTACAGGAAAGTACCCAATTATATGATTATGCACACTTAAACAGAAGTTCGGTCCGCCCGGCATCGCGACTACTCCAACTCCTGTCGCAAGCGCGGCCGCTCACGGCGGCTACCAGAACTCGCGCGGCGGACAAAACCAGTCGGACAACCGGGGCAGAGTCCAGCGCAATTATGATGGTAAGCAACCACAGAGTAGAGACATTCCACCAGAATGTCGGGTACGTGACACCATTATAAATATAAATATTACTAATAATCTCACACAAATCGACCTAGTCCCAAACCAAGCAAAGCTTTTACTATGGGTATGTACCCTATTGCTAGGGTCTTATACCGGGTGTAATCGTTAAGTGTGACCAGGCGATTATTCCGTAACTATTACAGATATCAAAAAACTTTAAACTGATATCGAAAGTACGTTCACCTAATGAGTAAAATGCCATCAATAACTTTTTAAAAATAAAAAGGAGAAGTATCCAAAACTCCCATACATATAGTATAAGGTTAGTAGAAAGGTCTAGTACTCATCTTAATCGTGTTATTGATGTCATTTTACTTATTACGTAACGTACTTTCGATATTAGTTAAAAATAGTTATGGAATAATCACCTGGTTACACTTAACGATTGCACCCTGTATATTTCGATAAGGAAGCCGCCATAACCGTCACGTCAGCGATAAAGTTTTTATACTGGTGGAGTCCGCCTAAATAATAGTGTCTCCCACGACTTTGTCTCAGTCGGACTAAATAGGTTTTACCCACCTCAGCAGTCTTTGTGCCTTTCACACTGCGTCCTCCACCCTACAAGTGCCCGCAATGGCGTTTCCGTTTGTGTGATTGCGCTCCTCCCCACTTAATCGGATTACTGGCAATCGTATTGTAATTTATCTTGGTTTCGGTGACTCGTGAAGATAACCTGAAACAGTTTATTAATAAAGACGGTAGTTGTCAATTCGATGAGACATACAACTGTCACGTTTTATCTCTTGTTTATCCACTAAGCACATCAGCACTCGAGTCCCCATAGTCATGTCATAATCATCACACATTCTTTCCTTTCAGGTGACAATGCCAGGTTCAACGCAAAGTCCAACGATCGGAACGATCGCGACAGGAACCAGGACAACAGGAACAGCGGCCGCAAGAACATGGATTATAACCGCCCAAGGAACCAAAATGGCGGCAACAGGCAGTTCCCAAGGCCTTCTGGTAGTGCTGATAACACGGCACAGGAGCAGGATGAAGATTGGGGACGTAAGCATATTGAATACACACTAGTAATACTCTAGTGGCTGTGAGCTGTAGAATCGACAAAATTAGAAAGATCCGCGGACGTAAAGTAGCCAAATCATTTGTAGGCCAACATATAGATACATTTTTAAAATAACACCAGATGATGCTTTAAAATTACCTTTTCCAGCTCTCAAAAAGTACTTTAAAAAGCCTCATGGCAAAGGTATATTATAGGGTAGAGGACTATTTAACAGACTTAAATGCATGGCTCAAAACAGATACCAAATAATTTACTTTTACGGGAAGCGGTTCAAAGATGGCATATCAAACTTACGTAAGTTTAGTATGGATTTCTGAATAAAAAAAAACTGCAATACTAAGTTAAGGATTTATGAAGGGTATTTTCCACTACAGTTGTCGGGGATTTGGTTGCCAAAGCCGTTTTTAGGTATCAAAAATAGTACTGTTGTAAAATTTTGATTGCACATGCAAAAGGTCTTGGTAAATAACATGTTGTGAAAAAAGTACTTGCTGTTTACTAACGAATTTATTCCAGCCTATACTCAAATTATACTATAGTGGTTTCATTAAAAAATATGTTGCATAAATGGAGAGCAGCTAAAAACTTTCGGACCAGTACCTTCTAGCACAGCTGTGATTCACGACTTTCGCGCGACAAAGATTATCTGTCTCTTTCATTTCAATACAATGCGGGAACGACGGGATATGCTATGTCGCGCGACAATAGTAGTCGTGGAGAGTTCTGCTAAACCGGCTGCCCTTTTAACCTTTTGAGAGTCAAGGAGCGAAGTAATTGAAATTGGGTACTTTCCTGTAGTCAACATAAATCATGTCACGCTTGCAGTTAAATGTTATTTCTAAAAATAAGTAAAAAACATTCGTGAATACTTATTTTTTTAAGCTTTTGGCGATTTTTAAATGATCAAAAACTAAAAATTAGGAGGCAAGTTGATCGCATAGAATTATACACCTTTTTTTCCTTTCAAACTTCATACTTTCTGACCGTTTTGACAGTTCATAAAAAGGAACTGATTTGATCTGTCAGTCAAGTACCCTATTCAAAATATTTTATTTCGGATAAATATCCATATCGGGTTAGTAACAGTAGAAACTTTTTAGTAATAACATATTTATTTACAGAAGTACTTAAAACTTAGAAAATCAATCCAAATTCAAATGGTGTGACACTTATCACAACTATTTAATATACCTTACTTATGTCCGGATCTGCGTCACCCAGTGACAGAGGATAGGACAATTGTACTTATCCGCTAATACCTTCAAAATACTCTTTTGACTTTCTGACACGGTCCATCAACGATGCAATCTTTCGTCTCATGATCGCGTGAAATCCGTCCGTGTGAGCGTCCGCGAACATTCCTGAGGCACTGCACCATCTTGGTAGTCTCAACAGCATTCTGAAAGCGTTATTGTATTGGATGTGGAGGGCGTTATAAGCTCGTTTCGTATATAGAAACCAAAGGCCGCTTGAGTGAAACGATTGGCAATATACTTTGAAAAGGGTTACCTTCACTTCAGCAGAGCATCTCGTGAACATGCTGGCCAACATATTACTACTCACTGATAACGCCCTCTTCTCCCTCTCTATGTCACCGTCATCACATAAATCACTTGAGACTATGTGACCCAAATATTTATAGGTCTCCACTACCCTTAATACCACTCCACCAAGAGTTATTGGCGGAATGAAGTAAGGCTTAATTCTTCCTGCCTTAAAGACCATCACTTCACTCTTGCTGGATTTGTACATAAGTAATACGACGTGACCCAGACGCCACGGACAGTAAAAAGAAAGTCCTCTATCGCATATTTACGACCCTTGCCTGCGGCTCGCAACAAATACCTGCGATTTCGGGCTTTCTTACTTTTACAGCCCTTGGTAAGTAATGTACTATTTTTTCAGAAGACGAACTCAAGATACTAACAAATACGAAACGTATAAGGATAATACATGTTTAATTTAAGTTGGTTTTACAGTAGTACCTAGCAAAAGCATCGAGTTGTTTTTGACATGGACTATTTCTACAATATCGGATGATATTAATTACTATTACTTTTCCAGCGGGTCCCGCGCAAAAACGAGATAGCACGACCGCTCAAGAAAGCAAGCCGTTACCGGTACAAGCGAAATCACCGTCCGCGCAGAAGGTGCCCGCAGCGGAGGCCGAAGTGAAGCCGAGGCCGAAGCCCGCGCAGACCGAAGTGAAGCCGAGGCCAGAGCCCGCCGAGGCCGCGCCCGCGCCCAGCGCGAGGCCGCTGGCTACCGTCGCCGATGTAGCCCCCACGCCTGCACGCAAATTGAAGTTGACGCCTAACAAGTGAGTATCAACCAGTGTTTTCAGTGATTTAATCTGTTATATTTAGATTGCATTAGCGGGCCCTATTCTTATTCTATTAGTGGCTATTCCAGGCTAACAGCTTCCGTATCACTGCGACCATAGATGATCTATTATGCTCCTCCCTGCACCTCCTACAGTTCCCGGTCAAGTCCTGTTGTTGCAAAGATCTTCAGAACTTTTTAAATTGGTACAGTAAATGCTTTCCCAGAGCTGCGGTTACGTATTAGGGAGGGGTAGTCCGTGAGAAAGTGCAAAGGTGTCTCCTCCGCTATACGGCAGAGCCTGCACAACCACGTGTCACTTTGCCCAATTGTCTGCATGTGCTTATTTAGACTAAGGACTTAGGCTTAGATTTTGTACACCTACGGGTAAAACATAGTGCGACAACCACCATGTAATATTCCATCTATGTAACATACCTATGTTTAACAAAAAATAAATATTATCTTATCTATCTTATTATCTTATATTATCTTAGACAACAGTGGCCTGTAAGCACCTTCACCAAAATGCGAAGATTGTTCCTAGACAATGCTAAAACTTCCGAAGATGCTGTAGACTTTTATCAGTGCCTTGGGATATAATCCCGGAGTTTCCCTCCAGAGTTGTATGGTTGCATAGAAGCAGTATGTCCTCAGGGTGAGTATTCAAGGCTCTGACAGATCGGCTCAGCAGACGCAGCCGTCTGCTGAATCTTCAATGTTCTTCATTATTTTTTGTTTGACAAAAGAAAAAATACGTGTCTAATATTTTCTGATAATTAAACTGACGGACTAATTATATTTTTTTATGACACAAGCCTGTAATTCTGTTTGAAAATTCTTCCAATATTTATTTTGAGGCATAAGGAATCTCGATGATTGGTTCATTACTATTATAAAGTTGTAAAAATTAAATGTCTGCATATTGAAGATACTATCAAAAAAAAAATTGTAACAGACTATTTGGAGGTCACTGAATGGAAATGTATTTTATTTTTATGTTTGTATATGTCGTTGCGGCTTCATCACACCAAATCGGCTTTCAACGGATTTCAACTATTTTTGGTACACGGGTAGCTGGGTATCTCCAGATGGTTATAGGATACTTTTTACCCGACTACGCCGAAGAAAAAAGAAGGCTATGATTTTTTTCTCCTCCGCGCGCGTAGACGTTCTAGTTCGACCTTCTAGTTGCCGTGTGCGATTGGCCAAGTCGTTTTATTTATTAAAAAGATGAAGATGTGTAATATTGATACGGTCACTATAACGGACGTAAAATGCTTGCAGTAATGATTAAACTAATTTCCGTCATTCTAGTTACGTCGCTGAGCTCCTTTTCGAGGGGGACCAATTTATGGTCTCGATCGACGCGGCAGGCGAAAGCTGCCGCAGCAGCCCCGGCTGGGTGTGCACGGCCGGCGTCCCCGCCGGACCCCTCGCCGACGAGTACGCGCGGCTGCTCGACCCGCTCGCGCACGCCTGCGAGGCTGCGGACGCTTGCGAGTGAGTATAAAAACAACTAGGAGGTACTGTGGGGATGTAGCAGTTGGTGGCATAAAATAAAAAGGAGCTGGTACGGGTTTGATATTTTGTATTCAACGTCTGTCTTAAGACTTAGGCCTAATAACATAAAGCTGGTTCGAGACAGCTATCGTTCATAATTCAACTTGAATATATACTACTTTTACATACGGCCTGTCTCGTATTCATTGTGAAGGATTGACACCTTCACAGTACCAACACTTTGACCCCGTAGCAGAACATTCATCACCTACTCACCAGGACGATTCTAAAATGCAAAAACTCGGTAGGATTGCGGTATTCTATTTCAGAGTTCCTTCCCGCTCTTATCATCAAATCAGCTCGATGGTGTCATAGTCCATTCATAGTAATCCTTACTTCCTTACTATATTATAAACGTGAAAGTATGTATGTACGTTCGATTTAATCTCAAAAAATATTGGTCGAAATTTGATAAAACTTTCCAGTTATGTTCCGTATATATCAGAATAAGACATAGACTATAATGTATGTCAGATTTGATCCCTTTTAGGGACGAAATAGGGGATGAAAATTTGTATGGACAGTAAATATTTTTTTACGCTCGGAACTTGAAATCTTAGTAATATGCTTCACATTTAAATTAGTAAAATATCGAGTTTTGGGGAAAGACATAAGCTACTTTTAATCACGGAAAATACCTTTTATCCGCGATAAACGAATCTAAGGCGGACGAAGTCGCGGGCGGGCAGCTAGTATTATAAATGTGAAAGTGAACGCTTAAACCGCTGTACCGATTAGGATGAAATTTGGAATGTAGATAGTTTGAGGCCCGGGGAAAGACATAGGCTACTTTTTATCCTGGAAAAATATCCATATCGCATATAGAAGTCGCGGGCAGAAGCTAGTCTTTACTATTATAAAGTTGTAAAAATTAAATGTTTCGTATCTCCAGATGGTTATAGGATACTTTTTACCCGACTATGCTAAAAAAAAGAGGGGTCATGACTTTTGCTCCTCCGCGAACGAAGTTGCAGGGCGCCTTCTAGCATTTCATATTTATCTAACTTACACAAGTATGCTAAAAATTTGGCTCATTCGGAAACCGGGAAGTGGGTCAAATTTATCTTTCAAGATTTGTTTACATAGTTACTGACATAATTAAAGGTGAACCTTATATAAAGCTTGTAAAAAACATAACCTTGCTTCAGCTTAGTCTAGGAAAAAAGTTTAGATATGACTGACTATTCTTGCGTGTTAACTATCCAATTATTCAACCATTTTTTTTCATAATCTTCTGTATCATGGGGACTCAACGATACGTATCCGTAGTAATGATAGTCTTGGCCGATTTCGGCCACAGCGACTGTGTATCCTGGTCAAGCATATTTATGTAAGACTCATGCTGGGTTGTTTTGTCGTTGTTCTGCCCGTAATTGCGCTCGTATGTGGCTTACGTACCCAATCTTGTTAGAGAAGGTACGAGCACACTTAGGGCACGTCAACACCCCGCCGACGTAATTGTAGGAGATGGCCGCAGGTGGTCTGGTCTTCAGCTCATCCCGAATTTCTATTAAGGACTTCTTGACGTTCGGCTTCGAAGTCGTTCACCTGTTGATGGATGAGCCGTCGTCACTCGGGACGCTGAGCAGCCTTCACCTCCCATTCTGAGGGCTCTATTTTGCACCGTTTCATGTGTCTTTTCAGAACATCCTTGTATCGCAGGTACTGGCCTCCGCATTTACGCTTACCGTACTGGAGTTCTGAAAAGAAGATGCGCTTCGCCACTCTGCTCTCCGACATACCGGACACGTGCCCGCACCACTGCAGCTGTCGCCTCATCAGATAAACCTCAATGCCGCCGATATTTGCACGCTGTAAAACGTTCGTGTTACGAACGCGATCTTCCCATTTGATATTCATGATGTCGCGGATGCATTTGAGGTGAAATCTGTCGAGTGTGCGAATGTGCTTTCGATACAAGACCCATGTCTCAGAAGAGTACAGGAGGTTTGGCAGTGGACATGTAAACGCTGATTTTAGTGGATAGTTTAAGATCGTGTGAACGAAATGCCGTGGGCCGAAGTTTTCCAAAAGCTGCCGCGGCAGCTCCTATTCTGCTGTTTATTTCGGCATCTAGGTCACACTTTAGCTGTTATCGTGCTGCCAAGGTATTTAAACTTTTCCACTTGCTTTAGAGCGTCTTCTCCGATGCAAATTGATACAGGCATGATATTAGAGCCATCCATAGTCATAACCTCTGTCTTTTTGACACTAATCTTAAGGCCAAATTTCGTACATGCTTCGTTTAGACTTGTAATAAGCCTTTGTAAGCCATCTATGGTGTCTGAGACGAAGCACAGCTCATCCGCATACATTCTCTTTGTGGTTGTAGCATGAGAGACTTTAGTATGGGATTTAAGAGAGATGCCGTTATAATGGCATGCCAATACATTTTGTGAAGTTAGTGGATCACTCTGTTAAAGCATAGTGATATAGGACTCATATGACCATTACCTACTATACTTACAGCTATTACTTTCATACAAGTATGGCGCTGAACTGGCCACTGAGTGTTATGTGTACGTGTTTAATAGTTAAATGTTTCACAGGCCCCGTCCAGGCGACCTGTTCGCGTATCTGGACGCGTCCGAAGCCGCCTGGTACCGCGCCCGCTGCCTCGCTCCCGGCCTCGCCGCGCTGCTAGACGGGAGTCGCCTGGTGCCGCTCTCGGCTAAAGACCGCTGCTCCCGTCTTCCGAAGGACTTCGCCGACATACCGGAGTACTGCTGCCACCTGGAGTCCAGCAAAGTGAAGGTATTCACTGAATCTCGATACCGATACCTGTTCGCGTATCCGGACGTTCCGAAGGCGTTTGGTAACGTGGGTAGAATTTCAAGATGGCGGACAAATATTCATGTCTTCAATCGTGTTAGATGTCGTTTTCTGGGATGACGGGATGAAGGGTTGTTGCTATAAATAAACAAAAACACTTGGACGATGTACTTGTACTGCGAAGTCTAATATAATCATAGTTCCCTCGGAACTTTGATTTCATTTATATTATTTGTAGTATAATAAGGACTAGTCGTATCTTCACATATTGTTTAGCTAACTTACAGGAATTGCACGTTGTGTTTGCCTGCAATAGAGTATTTGTCAGTAGTAAAAAAAATAATAATAATAATAAGATCCTGATATAACAAGCGAAATAAAAAACTATGTTAAAATTTTAATTTCGATACCTTACGTGTAGCTTGTTTTATGAGTCTTTACAGTTTGGTGGGAAAGTCCATTTTTAAAATTTGAAAATACTAATATAGCTTGACCACAACCGCTGTGCCGCTCCTGAGGTATGCGAGCGGCGAGACGGGGGGGCAGAGCAGCCACTGCGCTCTGTAATTCCGCCGTCGTCGCTCGTGGCGGCGTGTAGTGTTATCTGTTGCGGGCTCTCTATGTCAGACGCACATGAGATAGAACATCCAAAGATGGGTCTTGCTTTATCTCGAGATGTTAAAGCTGTCATTTTCAAAGTGGCCGAATATTTTAGGAAAAGAAAAGCAGACAAAAATAGATTCGAACATAAAAGTGACGCAAATATCGCCAAACTTGTGGCCGTAGCTACTGGGTACTGCCAAAAAACCGTAAGAAATGTAATATCTGTAGGAAATTCATCAATTGAAAATGAGTGCCAACCGAAATTTAATTCGCCCAAAAAACCGAAAGTTATAAAGAAAAAATATGTAATTGATGATTTTGACTTGGGATTGATCAGGAGAAAGATTCATCAATTTTATGAGATCGAAAAAACAGTGCCAAGTATTCGTAAGTTTCTGTCAAGTTTGAGACAAGATGGTGTTTTGAATTGTGGACGAGAATATTTGAGAAAACTTACACACAATGGGTTACCGGTTCAAAAAATGTAGATCGAAAAGGCATCTTCTTATAGAGCAGCCTAATATTACAGAGTGGCGGAGGAAATATTTGACAGAAATAAAAAATATAGAAGTGAAAATAGCAACATATATTTCCTAGATGAGACTTATATTAACGCCAGTCACAATGTTAGCAAATGTTGGCAATCAATTTCGGAACTTGGAATTCACACTGACATCGGGAAAGGACGACGCTTGGTAATCGTTCACGCTGGAAGTCGAAATGACCTGGTCGTAGGTGCATTGACTATATTTAAATCCGATGCTAAGACTGGCGACTACCATGGAGACATGAACGGGCCTACTTTTTATAAGTGGGTGGATGAAAATTTGAAAGATAAACTGCTGCCGAATTCTGTAATTGTGATGGACAACGCGTCTTACCACAGCGTTCAAGTTGATAAGAAACCGACCATGACAAACCTCAAAAGTGAAATGCAGAACTGGCTGCGGCGTCACATTGTTGAATTTCCGGAAAATATGAAAAAAACTGCAAATTCTTATAAATGCCACTCAAAAAGAGCCCGTTTACAGAATCGATGACCTCTTAAAAGCTCGTGGGCACACAGTCCTGCGTTTACCGCCATACCATCCAGATCTGAACCCCATCGAGTTGTTATGGGCTGATGTTAAAAACAATATAGCGCAAAACCATATTTATTCTTCTCTAGATGAAAAGATAAACGCACTGAATTTATTATTTTCGGAGTTCACGGCAGAAAAATGGCAGAGGTGTGATGACCATGACCAAAAAAATTAAAACGATTACTGGGATCGCGACAACCGTTTCGACATTATTGACAATGTTTTAACTCTCGGAACTATTTATTTTTCCGATAATTACACATTAATTTGACTTATATTGGTTTTTTTATTTGTGCTTACCTAAAAATCGTATTGTACCATAATAAAATTTGGATATAATAAGTATGTACCTATACAGAGTCAAAATATTGTACTTCGGTATCTTCAGATCTATCCGACACGACGACAGACTTGTGTGTCCGTGATCTTTCCTGCCCGCACCTCGCCTCCCCGCGCATACCTCAGGAGCGGCACAGCGGTTGTGGTCAAGCTATAATAATACCATTCAATAACTCATAAAATGTTTTGTAATTTTTGTTATTAAACCGTTTCGATAAACGCAAGTTTTAACATAGTTGCACAACAAAGTTTTTATTTTCCCTATATAAGATACAAGCGTGTGACGTCACATGCTTGTAGGCTTTAGTATGAAGTGTTTTTTGGGAAAGTCCAAAAATGTGCTTTTAACGTAGTTGTATCTCGGGGAGTTTTTATCATATTGGAGTAATTTTTCACCAATATTTCTATTACTTTTTATAAATTTATTATTGACATAAAATATACACAGCGTTTATACATAAAACAATTTCGCCAAACTGTAAGGCAGTTTGTTGGCGAATATATACACTCGGTTTTTGTTATTTTATCCACTGCGTAACACTTATCCAACATTTACCTACCCAACCACCAAAACAGTTAAAAATAAAATTAAAAGTTTAAATTAAAAAATTGAGACGGTCTTTTATAATATACTATAAAAAAAATTACAAATAGCTTATTAAACACTCTTGCTAGATTTAAGTCCACATGTTATCAGTGTCATTTTATACTGTGTAATCACTGAATTCAATATTCTTACAGCTAGGCGACACACTGGATTGTACCGTGGTCTCCAAGTCTGGAGGCAAATTGACTATAACGATGGCCTTGGAGGGCGCTCCGGTCGGCACGGCCACCGTCGGGCGCTGGCTGCCAGGGGTGGAGCTACCTGCCGCGCCCGCCACTCCCACTGCGACTAAGGCTCCTGGTGAGTGGTGAACAGGAGTCCAAAGTGTGTAGCGTAACTGGGCGTTTTCCATAAAACAATACTAATCAACTTAATCATTATGAATATTGAATTTTTGAGTTTTTCACGCTCTGAATCCTTTGTACTTTCGAACCGAACACGAAAAAATGACACCCAAATTTTACATTCCTAAACGTCAGATTATTATGTGAATTGTTGTTTTATTTCGATTAACGTGATGTGATGGAAAAACAGTTTTCCATATGGGTGAGGACCAAATTTTTGGTAAGTAGTTAAGCTATTTCATTTGCCAAAGGTCATTGAGCATTTTGTTCGGACATATCACCCACGGCGTACACAAACGAAATAGGGCTAGGTATGTAGGTAAATGTATCTGCTACTCAGTGGTTTGAGCCACATTCTTGTAAACCATGGGAGAATTGAGACAAAAAATAAAAACATTTCTTATCATTTATAGCATTTTTGCAAAGAATTAAGTCAGAACTATTGGAATTATTTCAAAAATACTTCGAATAGCTGCTGTTATATTGCGTTGTTGATGTTATATTGTTTAATATAAGGAAATACAAAAATAAAAAATTCTATGTGTAAACTTTTCACTTTTTACAGAGAATTGTGCATGAAACACACCTTTTCACAATGCTGATAGTATGACTACATCGTACACATACTGTGAATAACTTTTTTCTGCCGGTTGATAAATAAAAAAAAATACATATATAGAAAAGTGAGATTAAATTCTCTATTTTACAACTAGTTTGGTCTCTGTACGCGAAAGTTCGGAAAGCGGGTAAAAAAACGTCCAATGACCTTTTTATTGATTCCATTGTGACACGAAAGTTGGCATGTAAATTGTATGCATAATTTCCGTGTCACAGCGGAATCAATTAAAATTAAGCAAATGAAATACCTTAATTACTTGCAAAAAATTTGGTTCTTACCCATATATGTGTTTGATTTTTTTTCTTGTATGAGATTTGAGTGTACAAACGATACTGAAACAGTAAAAACCACATTCTGAAAAAAAAAAAAAATGTTGAGTATTATTGCAAAAGGCTCAACCTAGATACACACGTCTCCATGACAATAGAACAGTTGTATTAAGCCTAAGCAGAACAGTAATAAATCATATATTCAAGCTACACCTCGTTTCACTTAGCGCCATCCTTACAAGTTGTCTAGAACTGGGCTGGTGAACCGAAAGTCAGGCCTATAACAGGGACACGCAGCAACTTAACGGCATGAATACACAACTTCTTAGCAGCGTGAATACGACTCCTTAACGGTATTAATATACAACTTCTTTGCGGCGTGAATACGACTCCTTAGCGGTATTCATATACAACTTCTTTGCGGCGTGAATACGACTCCTTAGCGGTATTAATATACAACTTTTTTGCGGCGTGAATACGACTCCTTAGCGGTATTCATATACAACTTCTTTGCGGCGTGAATACGACTCCTTAGCGGTATTAATATACAACTTCTTTGCGGCGTGAATACGACTCCTTAGCGGTATTCATATACAACTTCTTAGCGGCGTGAATACGACTCCTTAGCGGCATGAATATACAATTTCTTAGCGGCATGAGTACACAACTTCTTAGCGGCATGCATACGATTCCTTACCGGCGTGATTATACAACTTCTTAGCGGCGTGAATACGACTCCTTAGCGGCATGAATATACAACTTCTTAGCGGCGTGAATACGATTCCTTAGCGGTATTAATATACAACTTCTTAGCGGCGTGAATACGACTCCTTAGCGGCACGAATACACAACTTCTTAGCGGCGTGAATACGACTCCTTAGCGGCACCAATACACAACTTCTTAGCGGCGTAAATACGACTCCTTAGCGGTATTAATATACAACTTCTTAGCGGCGTGAATACGACTCCTTAGCGGCATGAATATACAACTTCTTAGCGGCGTGAATACAACTCCTTAGCGGCACCAATACACAACTTCTTAGCGGCGTGAATACGACTCCTTAGCGGTATTATTATACAACTTCTTAGCGGCGTGAATACGACTCCTTAGCGGTATTAATATACAACTTCTTAGCGGCGTGAATACGACTCCTTAGCGGCATGAATAAACAACTTCTTAGCGGTTGATGAATACAAACCTCTCTATAGTCGACTCACAATCAAACAGCGTTGCTGATGTCACGCGCTTCTTAGCTGCATGGTAAGTTATTCCGGTGCCTACCAGGATCAAGCTGACCGCATTGCCTCAGTCGGCAAATCACGTCATCGAAAATACGTGCCACTGTCGGCATATGCCGACCAAATTTCATTGTTTAAACACCGCGAATATAATATCAATACCTCGTTCTGAAATCACTATTTTATTTTTAACGGTTCATTTTATTGGATTGCTGTAGCGTTCTAGGTCACGTCGTATTACGTCAGTGGCATGAATTTTCAATGACGTGATTTGCCGACTTTGGCGCTCAAAAGGGGTAAGGGTCGTAAGGACTAGATTGGGGCTATTCATAAATTACGTCATTTGAAATTTGGGGGGTCTAGACATCGGATGATGGTAGCATGACGAAGCAGGGGGGGGGGGAGGGGGGGTTACAGTTACAAGTGACGACAAATGGAAGATAATGTGAATTTTCACTGTATTGTATTTTATCCTGTGGTTTTGCAGCTACTCTCGGACAGACAATAAATTCATCATCAGTTACAACTTAGTCGCAAATATCTGGTCCTAAATCAATTATTCATTGTGTAACTTATGTTTGACGACCGGTTTGGCTCAGCAGGAGTAACGTTGCCTGCGACGCTAAAGGTCCTGGGTTCAAATCCCGGTAAGGGCAAATATTTGTTCCTGAGTCTTGTGTGCAGACTGAGGACTGTAAAAGCAGTCTGAACCCCTTTCGATAGCTTTAAGAGCAGTGTAGGTGAAGTAGAGAATAAAAAGTCACAGTTTATATCGAAATCCCGTTCCTAAACCAATACTTAGTCTTCCTATTTTAACTATGATATCTATCTGACTGAAGCTAATTCACTTGACGATTATTTCTTGTAAGTATTTCCAAAGGCTAGTAAGTAGTACCGATAACTTGTAGTTACGACATGTAACGACATGAATAGTATGGGGACTATTTGTATATTTATGTGTTCATTCGTATGCCACATATAGTGGGGTTATTGTCAATTGAATTAGCTTTGGCTTTTATACTCGAGCCGTATATTGGTTGGGGAGGGGGTAATTTTATTATTTCTTAGAATTATAATTAACAATTATTGTGCAACATATTGGGTTTTTATGGAAAGTTACCAATGTTATGGTATAGTTGCAAATGTTGTGCAATACCTGTGGAAAGTTTACATACATCATTCCACTATGTAATTTATCGCCTTATGGGCTTTATATAATTGATATTTAACTTGAACATATGAATATTATTCCTTTAACTGTTAAGTTAAGGCAATGAGTTCATATCTTTCTATCGGGGTTAGATAGAAAGATATGAAATTAATTTATTGAACAAATCATACTTTTTATTAACTTATAAATCATGTAGGTATTTCAGGTCTTATTTTAAGTCTATATAATATTATATTTGTAATTGTGGGGTCATCCGGTACATCTTGGATGTTATCTAAGTGTATAAGTAAATGTATCTATTAAATATGTCGTGGTCTAGTAACCGAAACACAAGCCTTATTGAGCTTACCGTGGAACGAGTTCGATTTGTGTAAAAACTGTCCTGTAATATTAATTAACTAAAGCTTTCTGTTACAATTGACGATCGTGCAAGAAAGGCAGTTTGCTCACCAGATCATTGTTAAAAAAGTCATTATGGATATTAAGGCATGCTGCAATTGCGACGTTTTGTTTATTTAGTCTTTTTGCAATCTGGTCCTTACGACCCTTAACCCCTCAAGGTTTACTATCATTTCTGAATTTGTATACAGCCATATATAGACATTTGATTCTTACGAAAAACAGAAGCGATTGTCACCTTGGAACATTGGTTGTGTAAATTCGGTTAACGGACGACAACTTAACGTGATAACGTGGAAGTGAAGCCGAACGCTTAACTGTTCATAATCATCTTATCTACATCCTCATCCCATAACGTCGATGAGCGATGGATGAGTCACAAGCCTAACGCTCAGCTCATTGACACGAGCGGCTCGTGACACTTTCGTGCGTGCAATCGGCGTTCATCGATTTATAAGACGTTATCACGTCAAAAAACTGTCATCCAACTTTCCTCACTTGTGAATGACATCATTGTCGCTTATCAAATATTTTCAGCCTCAACCGATCCGTCTCAAGTCCCGCGGCCGGCCGCCGTCAACAACAGCACAGTGACGCTGTTAGACGCGACGGAGCCGACGCGCGTGTTCGTGAGGCCGGCGCATGCTGACAAGATGAGAGAGTTCGACGACCTGTGTTGCGAGGTCGAGCAGTACGCGAGAAACGGTAAGGGTAATGGTGGCTTTCCCGCCGAAGTTTGGCGGGGAGGTGTACAGTTGAAGGACAGGAAATACACTCGATACCAAAATTTTCTGGTCACCTTAATTTAAATGACGACAATAGATTTTTATTTTTACCAAACACTAGTTTTATTTACAGAGTATTCTTTGCAATACCCAACTGTGTTCGCGATCTTATCATAGAAATAACAATATCCAAAAATGACGATTTTTGCAATATCTCGCTTCCTTAACGACTTTTTTTTCATGGGTCATATATTTTTTTACAGTGTATATTTTATTATTATGTTTGTATCTCACATTGAGTCACGGGCTCGTATGTCCCGGATTTTTGAGAGGCTTGCATGGAATATGGATCCAATACGTAGAGGGCCTTTCGAGAAGTTTGCTGTGGCTGTACTTCTGCTGGGACTCGCTCCTGATCATATCAATAAGAGAATACGTCCATGAGCAGGTCCCAGCAGATGTTAGAACTATTTCATTTTAAGGAAAGAGATGTCGGGCCATGAAATTGTAGTTTGAATGGACTTTTTTTTGTCTATTGCAATAGAAATGTGTCACCCGCCATAACCACCAAATCGATCGCTATCTGTGGCGGGTGGTGACTCGCCACTCACTTGATGGGCCTCCGTAATTACCGTCAAACAAGACAGCCGGAAGCAACACGGACGTGAGGGCTCACGTGAGGGTTTCTCCGAGGTTACTCACTTTACACCTCTGGAGCATATAGCTCTAACGCTCCTCTCTGGACAGCCAATGAAGGCAAGCCAGAGCTGAGAGTCTTACGGGTCCTCTTGGGTATCCACTCCGGCCGGTGAAGACAGACCGGCGAGGGCCCTGACCGACTCTCTGGAGATCTCGTGTCCGTGGGGTCGTCACTCCCCAACAGCTCGCCACAAGCTGCCCTGCGGCAATTATTATTATGTTAGCAGTTTAGATGTAAAATTTAATGAAGATTATGTATGACAGTTAAAAAACTGTACAACCCTGCACTATTTTAGGAAATATGACTGTATTTTACCGACCCCAAACTTTTGGTCTCGATTGTATTATTCGATAACGTGCATTTTAACCCCGCACCGTATAAGGCGGGCATATAGACCCACCAACACCTTTCATCATTTTTTTCTAAGCCACAGAAAAATGTGTAATTTTTTTCTGCAATAAGGAGGCTTATTCCTACCTATAAACAAAATTTCAAGATGGTACTTTTTGTTTTACAAATATCATGATAATAATCACAATTTTTGCAATTTATCAGTGTATCAATCCACTAGCGTTATTATTATAGGCTAAAGAGTCGGATGCACCATACAGAGATCCATAAGCAAGAACAGATGGCGAAATTCGTCGACTACTGGTATGGACAATTAGCACAGTTGGTAGAGCGTGCTGCCCCGGTCTGGCTTAAGACACTGGTTCAAGTCCAGTATCGTCGAAAAAAATTTTCATTTGTTTCTGATTTTTGTTTATAAAAATTTCAACATTTTTGAAACTTTTCATCCATTCCCCATTGTGTAAGAACCATGAGATAATCGACAATTTCGCAGCCGCCGTGCCGAGACTGAAGGAGCTTCCTATGCAAGGGCAGACCGTGATCGCGCTCTTCACAGACGATGTCCACTACCGCGTGTTCGTGAAGCGCGTCAGCTCCAAGCTCAAACGGTGCCTGCTTGAGTACATCGAGTTCGGTAAGCGACAAACATGTAAACATGTCAACCTACCAAAATCCGGCCAAGTGCGAGTTGGACTCGCGCACCGAGGGTTCCGTACAAAATGTATTGAAATCATTTCATAGGCTAGTTAAAGGCGCTGAACCTATCAAATATAATTTTTGTTTCACCGTGTTACACTTATTGGGTTACCTAGTAGGTTGGTAATGAAATGCAATATGTCCTTGACGCTATATTGATTTAACACAACAGTCCAATTATGCTACGGTAACAGCAATGTAATAGCTATGCGGAAAGCGAGGGAACCATCTTACATTTCCCCGCGACCGTTCGTCTTCCACTTGGAAATGAGACGACACAGACATTGTTCCTATACTATCCCCCCCCCCCCTAATCATAAAAAAATACATATTCCAAAAAGGTACATACAATGAATGTAGGAACTTTGTAGCCACATAACAGTACAACGGCTGAAGGGGATTATTATAGTTACTTAGAAAAATGCTAAAAATATAGCCTAACATACTGACTAGATGGGCCCTTGAAAAATGAAACCTATATTAGCTAGGAAAAGTATGTTTTTTACCATTATCTATACTATTAGAAAGTTGTAAAAATGAAATGTCTGTACATTTAAGATATTTGCAAAAAAATGATTGTTACGGACTTTGTGAAGTTCACTAAAACGAAGAATATTTTTTTGTTTGTTTGTATGTGTCGTTGTGGCTTCATCACGCAAAATTGGCTAAACCGATTTCAACTATTTTTGGCACACTGGTAGCCGGGTATCGCCAGATAGTTATAGGGTACTTTTAACCTACTACGCTGAAGAAAATAAGAGGGTTTGACGTTTTCCCCTCCACGTACGAAGTTGCGGGTATCTTCTAGTATCATTTAAAATCGTTGTTTTAAAAAGTAACTCAGGAGATTTAACTATGGCAACGAGATGACTCTGTGACTCCTCCGGTGATGCAAGTGTCTATGGGCGACGGTGATCGCTTATAGGCGATCCGTCTGCTCGTTTGCCTCCTATGTCATAAAAAAAAACGAGATACCACAAAAAAATTACTGGCCCCAAATAAACGCAAGTAATAACTAAATTGTTATTTCTAGGCAACGTCGAAATAGAGTACAACTTGGAGAACTTGTGCGCCTGCCCACCGGAGTTAGACCTGAACCAACGCCCAACACTCACCTCCATGGTGTCGCTGCAGATGAAGCAGAAGGCTTTCAGCGACACGGCCAAAGAATATTTAAATACGATAAAGGAATCCGTCGACTTGAAACTGGTGAGTGGAAAGATAAAAAAAATTACTCATTCGGTGTTATAAAAGCGTTATAAGACTACAAATAAAAAAACCGGCCAAGGGCGAGTCGGACTCGCGCACCGAGGGCTCCGTACAAAATATACGCTACATACTGCCGTATCTATTAAAATCCAATGTTAGCAGAGCCCTGCTCATTTTATATTGGTTACTGACATGGACAGACAGATATAAAATTATACTGTTTTTATTATTTGTTGTTATAGCGGCAACAGAAATACATCATCGGCGAATTCAACTGTCTAGTTATATAACGGTTCATGACATACAGCCTGGTGACAGACAGAGAAGTAGGGTCCCGTTTTACCCTTTGCGTAAACCCTAAAACATCAGCCCTAGAAATATGTATTTTTTGTTGAAATAAAACAATTTAACGGATTATATCGCGTATATTATCTCATTTTAGTTCCCGACGTTTCGGAAGCTTTCCAGCTCTGCGTGGTCACGGGTGGACTGAGAAAAATAATATAAAATGAGATAAAGTTACAATTTGTGCAAACTACCCATTTTTTGAAAAAACACAAATAAAGGTGTACATACATGCCAGATGGGCCTAAGATGTAAAGACAGTTACACATGTGCCAGAAGGGCTCAAATATTTTATTCTAATAATTTACCAAGCAGCATTTCACAAATGAGGCGTACTGAGGAGAAAAGAAACGCTGCAAAGAAAAACTCCCAGGCTACCTCATTACTAATTATAATATTTAAAAAACAGAGACTATTAAACTACTTTTAAACAGATAAGATATTTTACACCGTTCGGAAATTAAGGTTTTACAGTCCTGTGTCGCTTGTTCCTTGATGAGATGTATTACAGGATCCCAAGCTGGTGGTAGTGACAATCCATCTTCTCTATTGAAATTAGGATGCTTTTTAATCTCAATAGCCTCGCGTAGCATTCTGGGAAAATATCGTTTTTCTTTGGCAAGGATAGAAGGTTTATCAAACTTAATTGAGTGGTTTGGTTTGTCAATGACATGTTCACAGACTGTAGACCTATTACAACGACGGTGCTTGACATCTGCTATGTGCTCCTTCACCCGGGTTGATACACTGCGTTTCGTTTGACCAATGTATGAAAGACCACACTCGCAGTCCAGCTTATAAATGCCTGCACTCTGCAAAGGGGTGCTACTCTTCACGGGTCTAAGGTATTGAGACACCTTCTTCAACGGCTTGAAATATGTTTTTATAGAAGCACGCTTCAAGATGTTTCCGATCTTGTCTGTGACCCCTTTCACATATGGTAATACGGCAGGTTTACGCTCGACTGTTGGTTTCTTCATACTGGGATTCTGCTTGGAACGTGATATCTGGAGCTCGTTGACTCGAAGCGCACGTTTGATGTTCTGCAACTCAGCAGTCAGATGTTGATCGTCGCAGATACCCCTGGCTCTCTGAAACAAAGATTTACCCACTGTAGCAAGTTGACAGGGATGGTGGTGAGATTTGCCATTCAAATACCTATCGGTATGCGTAGGCTTCCTATATACGCGATATAATCCGTTAAATTGTTTTATTTCAATGAGTGATAATCGCGGAAACAGAAGAAAATAATATGTATTTTGTTATTTTTATTTAACTACCAAACTAAGTAGCGGCATATACAAAATTCTATATATATTTATCAGTTGACGTCTTCAAGTTATTAAGTAAAATGCCTGTTACATACGGACGGACATGACGAAACTAGAAGGGTTCCGTTTTGACGTTTTGGCTGTGGAACCCAAAGAAATATCGTGTTTCCAGACATAATATTTTCTTGTTTCCGCGATTATTACTCGCGGTTGTCAACCCGTGACCGTGACCATGGAAAGGTGAAAACACTGAAAAGCTTCCGAAACGTCGGGAACTCAAATAAGATAATCCATACTATTATGAAATGATTGTAACGGACTATTTGGAGGTCACTCAAACGAAAAATTTTTTTTTGGATTTTTTGCATGTTTGTATATGTCGTTATTGCTTCATCACGCAAAATCGGCTGAACAGATTTCATAAATTTATGCTACACGGGTAGCTGGGTATCTCCAGATAGTTATAGGATACTTTGTACCCGACTACGCTGATATGAAAAAATAAAGGTTATGACTTTTTCTCCTCCGCGAACGAAGTTGGCGGGCATCTTCTAGTATTCGCGCTATAATCCGTTAAATTGTTTTATTTAAATGTGTTTTCAGACAATACCACCTGGCGCGGACTCGACTTCCACCGAGACACCGGTCCGTCTGACCGTCGTGAAGACTGGCGAGGACGTGAACCGCAAGGTGGACACACTCAGCACCCCGGAGTGGCAGCTGCTTCTGGAGCGAGGAGGCGACGTGCTGGGTAAGTCACATGGCTGACAGGAATCCAGGGGGCAAAATTTTACGACAGGTAGGGGATTCATCTATTCTATACTATTATAAAGTTGTAAAAATGAATCTGTATATCGAAGATATTTAAAAAAAAATCACATACAACGGAGTTTCGTTCTCATTTTAAAACTAAGAGTTGGATTGTAACGAAACTTTGTATATACAATGACATAAGGTATATCTAGGCCTGAAATTAGTTTATATTGGTCCAGTTTATAAAACAAACGAAATACGATAAAAACAAGTTTTGTATGAAAAACTTAAATTCACTGTATTTTTTTACTATGGTATCTGAAGCTATATAACGTAATTACAGGCCTGCTTAGAATAACTTTAGATATATACCTTAAGTTATTCTAAGTACAAAGTTTCAGAGCAAACTAGCTAGTCGTTTTAAAATCAGAGCGTAACTACGTTTGTATGGAGAACCGAGCTTGCTGGGGATTCTTAACATTCGTTTTAAATGAAAAATATCTGGTTTCGTTATATTTTCATAAGACTTGCATCTCACCACAGACTACCTCCAGTACAAGGAACATGTAAGTCGACTCGCGCTCAACAGGCGTATGTGTTTTTGGTCAGATATAAGATCGCGCGGCCGGCTACTCGTTTAGTAGCGTCCATATTTGCGACCTGTACAGTTACCAGCTGTTATAACAAATAAGAAACATATCTGTTATAACAAAGCGGGCCAAAATATATGACACGTCCTGGTCGTAGAAATAGACTCGTGCCTGTTATTTATGCGCGCTTTGTTGTGGTAGATATTAACGCTGGTGACTGTACTGAGACTGCGCGTACGTTTATAAAATGCGGTGTGCATAGGCCCTTCTTGTTTCATAGGTATAGATAAAGAAATAACTAAAATAAACTAAACATTCACTTTGTTTCCGCGATTATGACTCGGTTAAATAAAACAATCTATTTTTATTTTATTTATTTATTCGACACACCAACAAAGTACCAGGTTATACATCCTATAAATTATAATTAAAAACAGGTATCACATCTAACCTGTAGCCGTTAACAGGCGGACTTAACGTGGATTAAACGTACTATATCGCGTACATTATCATATTTGAGTTGCCGACGTTCCGGAAGCTTTACAGCTTCCGTGTCCATGAGGTAGACTAAAAAAAGTGGAATTTTTTCCGTTAAAGTTACAATTTGTTCAAACTACCATTTTAGGAGTACATATGTGCCAGAAGGCCTTACTATTTTATTTTAAAAACCACAAACGCGATATAATCCGTTTAAATTGTTTTATGGATGATGACCAAATTTTTGGCATGCATAGTTAAGGCATTTCATTTGCGTCATTAATTCGTTAATTGATTCCGTTGTAACATGAAAGTTGGCATATAATTTGTATGAATAATAACGTGCCACAACGGAATCAATTAAAATTAGGCAAATGTAAGAGTCCCCGGGTTCTCCATACAAACGTAGTTACGCTCTCATTTTAAAACGACTCGCTAGTTTGCTCTGAAACTTTGTACTTAGAATAAGTTAAGGTATATGCAGGCCTGTAATTAGCTTCAGATACCATAGTAAAAAAATTACAGCGAATTTAAGTTTTGCGTACAAAATTTGTTTTTGCTGTGTTTCGTTTGTTTTATAAACTGGAGCCATATAAACCTAATTACAGTCCCAGATATATCTCGTGTCCTTGTATATACAAAGTTTCGTTACAATCCAACACGTAGTTTTAAAATGAGAACGAAACTCCGTTTGTATGGGAAGGTGAAATTCGGCCGAGCTTGCCGGGGACTAACTACTTGCTAAATATTTGGTCCTCGCCCTTATTTGAATAAATTAAACAGTTTAATCTAGATGGACATCATTTGACGACACGTTAGACTTAGTGGGTGCACTATGGCCTACGAAGCTGGCGGTCCCGGGATCGAATCTCGGCCAGGGCAAGTGTTTGTGTGACGAGCACGAATGTTTGTTCCCGGGTCTTGGATGTTTTCTATGTATTTAAGTATTATAATTTATCTATATATTGTGTATATCGTCGCCTAGTACTCATAGTACAAGCTTTGCTTAGTTTGGGACTAGGTCGGTTTGTGTAAGATGTCCCTGTGTTATTTATTTATTTATTTTCATCTCTCTCCCACAGAAATTGAAAGTGTCTACTTCCCCGAGCTGGAATACGTGGAGCCTCCTCCGAGCGGCGAGTTGGATATCAGAATAGACGGCGCCATGCTGGTGTCCGGCACCCTCTACGGGCACGCGCGCAACGCGCCGCACGTGCAGCGCGCCTTCGCGCTCGCGACCCGGGTAAGCATTCACACGTGGGCCCATACAGGCACACAGGCATAGCGTACCCTGAACAAACATGGCTCAATACAGGCACAGGGAACCAGCCTACCCTAAAGCCCTGAACGACCATTGCCCCATATCTATCTATCAGCCACGTACTTCCACTGCTGAATACAGGCCTCCCCGGTTCTTGCGCAAACCGCATCCACCGACTCCCCGCGGCCCTTACGAGGTCATCCGTCCACCTAGTCGGGGGCTTTCCTATGCGGGGTCGCCACTCCAGGTCCTTACTGCCCATTGCCACTTCAACGATGCATTCCTGTGAGCTATGTCGCTTACTTTGGTTCTTCTGCGGATATCCTCTGTTGGTAGGTCTGTTTTAATCTGTGACAACACTGAGTTATGTAAGATGGCGAAAGCAAGATACATTGATTACAGTTGCTGACATTATAAAGTAGTGTTTAATTTAAATAACAATTACGAAATAAGAAGCAAACATGGTGTCAGGTGTGGGTATCTTGCTTTCGCCAGGAAAACGTCCTCATTTCTGGTTTTATTACGAAGAGAATCCCCGATGCGTGCAATGGAAATAGCACGTTGCGTAACTCTGAGCCGCCTTTTTCACTGTGTGGCTCCGGCATATCATATCATCATATCATATCATATCATTTATTGCGTATCATGTTCATTTTACAATGGATGGTAAGGTAGTTATTATGTAGGTACATGAGACCCTGCTAGGGCATTGCAATTTCTTACATACTAAAAACATTATTAATTTAAGATATTATGTACAACTGTTTTACATCCATAAAATGTTGTTTATATAATTATATTCTTATATTAGTATAATAAGATTATTAATTTACGTCTCAAGACATATGTATTTACATTAAAATTTAACATTTGAAAATAATTTAATTGAAAATGATAATTGGACATAATAATAATAATAATTAAATTGGTGAAAATTCAATGTCAGTGCTCATTTTAATTTATCATTTAAATAATCGTGAACAGTGTAGTAGCATTTAGATATTAATAATTGTTTCAATTTTTTGATAAACTTTATGTCAGAAATTTCATTGGTCAGTGAATTCGGTAAATTATTATATATTTTTATGGCCATTACGTAAGTGTTGTTTGAATGTATTGTTAGTTTAGATGCCGGCAGGAGAAGTTTGTTTTTGTGTCGCAGAGTATGACTTGTGGGAAGTTCATGTCTTTTCTTAAAAATACTATTTTGTTGTCTAACGAATTTACATATTTCGAGAATATAGATGCACGGCAGCGTAAGAATTTTATGATGCTGGAAGTGTGGCTTGCATGTCACTGTGTTATCAATATTTGCTATTATTCTGATGAGTTTCTTTTGTTGAGTAAACAAGGAGGAGGACTCTGTACTGTTTCCCCAAAGAATAATACCATAGGTAAGCCATGAGTTGGCATAGGCATAGTATGTAGCGAGCGCCGTTTGCATATCTGTGGTCTTTTTTATTTCACGTAGCGCATATGCAAAACTCGATATTTTTCCTCTTACTTTTTTTATGTGAGCTTTCCAATTTATGTGTTTGTCTATAACTAGTCCTAAAAAGGGGAATTCATCTACAACTTCTAGTGGAATATTATTATATGTAAAGTTTATGTCTAAGGGGGCTTTTTGATAAGGGTGAAATGTAATTAATTTAGTTTTATTGTAATTAATTTCGAGGTTATGGTCGTCCATCCAGTTTGTAATTTTATCTAATAGGGAGTGAAGTGTGGAATTTAGATTCATGTTATTTTGACATGCTGTGAGTAGGGAGATATCGTCTGCAAATAGTACGCACGTTTCATCAAATATTTTGGGAAGGTCGTTTATGTAGAGAAGAAATAATAAACATCCAATAACACTTCCCTGAGTAATTGAGGCATTAATTATTTTCCTATATGACCGGACTGTCTTGATTTGGCCAGTATCTGTATCCGAGTAATCTATCTCCGTAAACTGTTCCCTATCTTTTAAGTAGGATGTGAACCAGTCGTAAGCAGGGCCACGAATTCCAACACCGTATAATTTATTTAATAATATACTGTATTTGACCTTGTCGTAGGCCTTAGTCATATCAAGTAGCACCCCAACTGCGTATTTTTATGCATTTATGGTGTTTATGGCTTCTTGTATGTATTTGTAAACGGCTGCAGTTGTCGATCTTTTTTTGCGGAATCCGTTCTGGCTGTCGTCAAATACATTATATTTTTCACAAAACGCGTACACGCGGTCACACATTGCTTTTTCGAAGAGTTTAGACGCTGTCGGCAATAGGGCGATTGGTCGATAATTGTTAAGGTCTGTTTGAGATTGTTTTTTGTGTATAGGTTTTATAATCGCTCTTTTCAGCAAATCAGGATATTTACCTTCATGGAACGACTGGTTAATTAGGTGGCAAAAGGGGACTGCTAATGAATCTGCGCATTGCCTTATTAGGGACGGCGGGAGTTCGTCTATTCCACAACTGTTTTTATTTTAAATTTATTATATTTTTATGTATTTCCCGATAATTTACAGGTTGAAGAAACATACTTTTCTCTGTACTGTTCACCACAGGGCGACCACAACGTTCTTCAGATGGTCTGACTGTAACCATTCTCCTATTTTCGCAAAATAATTGTTAAAAGTTTCTGCTACAATATTCGGGTTACATGTCAAAGTATTATCTATCATTATTTCTATGTTTTGTGTGACGAGTTTTGGTTTTTTATTAGTGCGCTCGTTTATGACATTCCACATAGTTTTTACTTTATTTCTAGATGATTTGAATTTATTTATATACTGGATTTTTTTTGATGTGCATACTGTTTTTTTTTAATATTTTCCCGTATTTTTTACAATGTTCCTTTAATATTAGCGCATAGAATAGGTCCACCCCATTTCTTCCCGTGGGTGTCGTAATAGGCGACTAAAGGAAAATGCATGGTGGCGGTGGGTAGCACCGCCGTCAAATACCAACATACTGTCAACCTTCTGCGATCGCCAACCCGCATGCCCACCCAGCGTGGCGATTAGGGCAAAACCCCTATTGCTCCATATAGGCACAGAAAAACTGCCTACTATGACCATAAACACTGCCCGCCACTGACCGCCGGCGACATAGCTCATGGACCTATACTCTAATTTTTAATTCAAGACCAAAATTTAACGTCAACGGGCGCACTTTCGCTGTGATCACTTACTGGATTAAGTGTTAGTATTTTATCAATAAAACTTATCTTAATATGTTGCACGATTTCTCATTCATATTTTTATGAAATAAATTTTATTTGATGAAATAATCGAGATGAGAACTGTCAGATTTTGGACTTGAATTAAAAATTAGAGTTTAGGCCAGGCCCCTTTCCACTCAGTATAGAGCGAGAGACGTGTTGAGCCTTGCCTACCCTACCCTTTTCTGGGTTTCAGATGCAGATCAGTTTCTGATACTGGTGCTTTGATGTTTGCCCATTCACATTGCAATCGCGCAACAAATCGACGTGTTTTATAGTTATTCGAAAAAATATTTTGTCTACTGTTTACAAGAATGAGGTTTTAATAAAGCAAAAAATAGCCATGCATATTCCCTATTGTATGATACCATTTCGCTGGCCCAATATTACAGGGTTCTATGTTTCACTTTTAGAGAATTGAAGTTTGAACATTGTCATAGTTACATATAGTCTTATTTTAACTGCACTGAAAATGAAACATAGAACCCTGTAATATTGGGCCAGCGATATGGTATCATACAATAGGGAATATGCATGTATTATTTTTGCTTTATTAAAACCTCATTCTTGTAGACAAAATAGCCAGCGATATAGCGGCATATGACGTGGTGGCGTCTGAGACACAATTTACCGTTGCCGTGATTTGCCGTATTTTGCGCTCAAAGGTTTAACTATGAATCTGATATATTTCATGTCAGCTTTGTCACCAAAATGGCCAGTTATTGGAGGTCTACACATTCAGTGAGTTATCTAACTAAATAATATTTTATTATAGCTGGAGGAATACTGCAACAGTGCTCTGGCCAAGGATCCTTACCTGCCGAAATTGGAAGAGCTTTGCATCGCACGCTGCCCTAAAAGTAAGTTAGCTTACACTAACCAAGAAATTTAGTATGTTAGCTATGTAAATTCTCTTCACAACGCATATGCTCGAAAAGTGCCTCTTTGCATAGGCCAACATACGTGCGGTAAAGTATTACAATGCATTCATAGGCAAAAATGGACACGTAAAGTGCTACTTACCGCACACGTGCGGAAGTAATTTTACAATACATTTGTAGGCTACACAATTCAAGCCTCCGTGCTGTTAAAATCTATGTATATAAGGATATACATCTAAACCAGAGGTTCTCAAACTTATTTTGTCTAGTGCCCACTTTAAAAATAAATTGTTTTTCAGCGCCCCCTATTTTTTTTTAAATTAAAATCCACTAAGTTTAAATTAATTGAATTATATTGTGTTATATTAGACTGGTGCTCGCGGGCTATCATCGGAACGTATCCATACTAATATTATAAATGCAAAAGTGTGTTCCTGTGTTTTTTGTTTGTTTGCGTCTCTTTTTATTTCAGTCTCTTTTATTAGCGCCCCCCTCTAGGCCTCCAGCGCCCACAAGGGGGCGTTATCGCCCACTTTGAGAAAGACTGATCTATTAAAGATCTGACTATTAAAGATATAAAAAAAAAATGATTGTAACAGACTTTTTGGAGGTTAATGAATCGAAAAATATTTTATTCGGATTTTTCGTATGTTTTGTTGTTGCTTCATCACGCCGAAACGGCTAAACCGATTTCAACTATTTTCCGTGCACGGGTAGCTAGGTATTCACATATGGTTGATACGGTTTACCTGACTACGCTGAAGAACAGAGGGGTTATGTCTTTTTCTCGTGTACGAAGTTGACTTTTAGTTGGATTCTACAAAGATGAAAGTGTTAAATATTTATACGCGACTAAGAAGCCGCGTTTTGTTGGTATAAATAATGAGTGAAAATCGTGCAAGTACGTTGGTGTTCCCAGAAGTAGCCAGCCTTTCAGCCACTAGTACGACCTCGCCTATAGATAGCTATAAGCAAAGTCGTATTTTTCACGACGCTCGTATAAAACAATAAAGGATTGTTTGACAAGGGCCTAAAATAAGCCATTATGACACGAAGTGATTATTTGGTCGACCACACGAAGTGCGCGAGGACAAATATGTTTGAGTGTCATAATGGCTTTTAGCCACGTGTTAAACACTCTGCTTTTCACTTCGACTGCGAGGAAATAAAAAAAACTTAACATTAAAATTGTATATTTCATGAAAAACTAAAAGTACAGTTTGAGCAATTTTATCAGAAAGTTTAGCCAATCTAATCAGGTTGGTTTGTTTGTTTTTAATTATTCGTAAGGAGTATGTAGCTGGCCGCAAGTTTTTTTTTAGTGTCATAGAAATTTGTATGGGATTTTATGGCTTTAAACCCTAGGGGCTAAATGTACTATTTTAGTCTCGCTTCGCGAAGCTAATATGACGTACTTTTTGAGCAGGAGAAGTGAAAAACTTATTTTTGTTTTGTTTCAGGGAAGCAATGGGTCCGGGCGGCTCTGTTGTTGCAGGCGGACGGGCCGGGCTCGTCGACGGGCGAAGTGCTGCTGCTGGACTACGGGGAGCTGGCGACGCTGCCCGTGACGGCGCTGCGCAAGATGATGCCGGAGTTCGTGCGCGGCCTGCCCGCCGCCTGCTGCTGCTTCGATATCAAAGGTGAGTCTAGGGACGGGGATATCCACCGGTGCGACGACGGAATAATCCCTCAGAATTGAATAATATTTGTGTGATGAGCATAAATATTTGTTCCTCACTCTTGGATGTTTTCTATGTGTAGCTATATTAATAATTCCGAGGGGGGTTACGGTAGACCCGATCGAGACTTATCTAGAATTAAAAAGCGTAAAAATAATGAAAGTTTCGAATCGACAACATGTATCCGCAAAATTCGGATTGTCGAGTATTTCGTGATTAATATTAAATAATGACAACAATGATCAGCCATATTGGTTTCTTTGACATGCGATCCGAAAACGCGTTTGTTTGCGTTCAGAAACGGTTATACAATTTCACACCGTTTGCCGTTTAAAATAGTTTTTACACGCTTTTTAATTCGAGATAAGTTTCGACCGTGTCCACCGCACCGACGGGCATAGATTTCCAGCATAGTAAACCAAATATTAAATTATACATACACCTTCTCTTTGTGTTTTTATTTTCAACCGAAGGAAATCGGAGGATTTGAAGGAAACAGAGGCGTTACTCCGAAACTCGAAATTCGAAGTTCGTAACGTGCCGTCCCTCTCGCTCTCATGTTATGCTGTATTTGCGTGAGTAGCCCCTCTGACTGGTGAAAGACGAAAGAGGCGAAAAAAATTGAAATGACGTCTGAGGGGTTACTACAAAATCCGAAAAACGAAGTTCGTATGGCGCCATCCCGCTCACTCAAATACAGCATAGCATGAGAGCGAGAGGGACTGCACGTTAGGAACTTCGGTTTTTTGAGTTTCGGAGTAACCCCTCTGACTTTCTTTCGTACAAAATTGACACAAACACCGTTATGCCAACTGATAGTGTGAACTGAAATTTGACAAAACGGAAACAGAGAGGCTACTCCGAAACTCGAAATTCGAAGTTCGTAACCTGCCATCCCTCTCGCTCTCATTTTAAGCTGTATTTGAATGAGCAGAATGGCGCCATATGAACTTCGTTTTTCGGGTTTCGGAGTAGCCTCTCTGTTTCCGTTTTGTCAAATTTACATCCAGTACTGCCAATTAAAAAATCGGCATTCAATTTAATGAGACGTATGAAGCGTTTATGAATTAAACTCGAACAGACTTTTGACGTGTGACTGGCGTGGCGGCCATTAGAAAGTAAACGTCAACGTGAAAATTTGTCGTTTTTTTTGTATTTAATGTATGTTATAAGAAAAACCGATGGGTAGGTACTGTTCAACTATTTAACAGTACCCATCGGTTTTTCATCCACCATACGACACTCAAGGCCCGCAGATTGGATCGATGAAAACATGTCCGTGTAACTACTACCAGTGGTCGCGTGGATTTGAACAAGCAAAAAGCAAAAAAACGATTAGCGAGATGGACAAGACCGATTGATTTTTTTAACCGACTTCAAAAAAGGATTCTCTCGACTCAATTCGTCGGATTTTTTTCCCTTTGCCTTTCGCATTTGTAAAATAGGCTTTTTTCACTTTGACAAGATAATTCGAAAAACAAAACTTCTTTCTAGATCGTCTTGAAATTTCAACTTGTTAAAGTCCATAGTTATTTAATTCGTTTTCATGTACTTATTTGATAGTTTTTCTCTTCTCCTCTTGACCATTCGGTTAATGGCGGCGGATGGACGGGCATTTAGCTCGTCGCGCTTAGCGTCGAGGTCAGCTTTACGCGGCTCCTCGAACTCGCGGACTTGCCTGTTCACAATCCCACGCCATTCCAGATGATGTGATGCCAAACCTTCTCATTGAGACGGCTCAATATTGCATCTTTTCATATGTCTCCTCTGAACATCTTTGTAACAGAGAAATTGTCCGCCATGATTTCGCTTAGCATGTGGTTTGTGTATCGCCACAACATTCGCACTTTGGTTCATTTCCACAAAATACCTTCGTACCGTCATGAAGATCAGATGGTCCGTCCGACCGAGTGCGAAATACCGAAGTTCATCGACGAGCCAATGTCGGTGGCATTGAGGCCTACTTAATGCGGCGGCAACTTCGGTGGTGCGGTCACGTATCTCGTATGGCGGAAGAAAGAGTGGCGGAGCGCACCTTCTATTTTTTAAATATACTTTAAAAGCTTTTGCAATTTGATTTTAATAAAAAGACCAAAATATATGTAATTTACGTACAGCAACGAAAGCCCATCAACACTATCGTCTATTTTTGTATGAAATCACTGTCAATGCAGTTAATCGAGTTTGG
The DNA here is from genome assembly GCA_905404275.2 of Hedya salicella. NCBI lineage: Eukaryota > Metazoa > Arthropoda > Insecta > Lepidoptera > Tortricidae > Hedya > Hedya salicella. Next base: position 4,812,992 of record FR990120.1, read on the forward strand.
TTGGTGACTTTATTTCGTGACATTTAGGTACATAAATCTATGGTCTGTCAAAAAAAAGGGAGAAAACGGATGACAAGAGAACTTACGTTATTACAAAATTATTGCCATCTTTAAACATTTTGCGTCAAAAATATGAGGTATGAATTTCCACTCTTTTTAGACAGACTGTATTTTATTTTATGTTTCAATACAATAAACAAATGGTAAGTAGGCAACAATATTAATAGCCCTCACTTTTTTTCAAGTATCTATTTTTAGAATCTATTAACAAATATCTGAATAGAAAAAAAAAAAGATGCGATGAGTATAATATTGTGATTCTTTATATTTTACCCGAGCGAAGTCGGGTTCACAGCTAGAAAGTAAATATATCTATTAAATACATCGTCGTCTAGTTCTCATAACACAAGCCTTATTGAGCTTACCGTGGGACTAGTTCGATTTGTGTAAAATTGTCCTGTAATATTTATTTATATTATTAATTTGAACTTCCAATTACTTTTCCACGCTAGCGGATAAAACGAACTTTTCCGCGCTGATATGGCGCTGTAAATGGAAATTTTCCAACCGAGTGTGGTGAAATAGTACATTTCGATGCTCGTGCGGAAAGTATGTCATTACATCACGAGTACCGAGATATCTCGGCACGAGCCGTAGGCGAGTGGCAAGACTCGGGACGAGTGAAGAATGACATGTCTGCACATGTATCGAACGACGTTTTTTATAACAGTTGCGAAAAAATAAGAAAAACAACAAGTAAGCATCATCATCACAATCATCATCATCATCATCATCATCATCACCACCACCACCATCACCATCATGTCCATCACCACCATCAACATCATCATCACCATCAACATCATCATCATCACCATCATCAAGACCATCACCATCATCATGACCATCACCATCATCGTCACAATCATCACCACCATCACCATCATCATGAACATCACCATCATCATCACCACCATCTCCATTATCATGACCATCACCATCATCATCATCAATAAGCAGTCATGAATTGGAACAATATAAATTTAAAAACATTGGAAAAGTAAAAAGCACTAGTTCGCGAAAACCAACTTTGCGCAGTCTAAACTGCTACGTAAAGTAGCACTTTTTGAGCAACTGTATTAAAAACGTAATTTTCCACTTCTACCTGCACTTGGAAATCCTGTCTGTCCTGGGACCGCTAGCTTGGTAGGCCGTTGTACAACCCACTGAGCCAAACGTCTCGTCAATAACATGAACCATTTGTCCACAGACTTCCCCGCGAAGGCTACTCCAGAGCAACTTGAGCGCGCTAAACGCCACATGCAGGTGAACGAAGATGGCGCCGGCGTACTGAAGTTCACTCGCTGCACGAGGCAACAGGACGGCGACTACTCCATCGAGGCGCCGGAACTCATCCGGGCACTTCAATAATCCGGTACATAACATAAACTCACGACAGTATAAAATAATAGGCTAACACAGTGGTTATTAACCTTTTTTGACGATGGAGCACTTTTTAAAAACGGCATGGTTTTGGGAGCCCAAAAAAAATAAAACTTAATCCATTAAATTGCTTTTATTTTCACTGACAAAATGTAATAACTGTTGCTACGAAGTTTGCTAGAAATGAAAGTCTTCTGAAATTACCTCTACTTTACATAAATGTGACTTAATCTAGTGCTGCCATGTACATTTCGACGGCGAAAAGTGGAAACGTAGAAACCGCCAGTGGATTCAGTTGGCGGTTGCCACTTTTTCGCTTTTAATATGTAAATTTGAAAACTGACATGTATAGACAGATCTACAACGTCATCTATAAAGATAATTTCGTGCATGGCGTGAAGAACTTGATAAGTCAAAATATACATTTAAAGAAATTTGAACTTAGGACATGAGTCTTATGGTTTAATTTTATTCAGACTTTACTGACGACTTATCAAGTCGACACCATGCATGGAATTATTCAACTCAACTTTGCTAGCGTAACACAGTGTTTGTACCATGAAGCAGTGTTTAACTTTTTACTGTAGCTGTTTTGCTAAATAATTGTTGTTGTACAATTTGACCTTGTTCAGTACAATGTCGTTATCATCGTTAATGTTTAACTCGTGAATTTTTGAATTTCAAACCTACTTTCCACATTCATTATGATTGAAACGCTCCACGGGTTAATTTTAAAGCTCCATCTAGTGCCATTACAGGTTATCCCCGTGCAGTCGGCGCAGGATTCAAAGTAATTTAATTTCCGGTCCACTTGTTTCATTACCATACGTCGTTATCGCGGGTACAATTACCAATCAGATAAAGAGCAGATAAAACAGAATGTCTATTTGGTAGAAACGGACGTATTCTGCCTACAGCTACTAAACATCCAAGAAGCTCTTTACATGTGGAGAGTTTTCTCTAGAAAAGATCAATAAAAATACAGCCGCAAAGGGGTATGGGTTTAAACTGTTGTCATATGTTTCCATCTGTTTAGTTAACAAGTTTATACATAGGAAATAAGTAAATTTAATTATCTTTTAAAGTCTTTTTTTAACAATTTTAACAATATATACGTACTTGTGTGAAGATAACTGTTATCGTCTACTAATTAAACGCTTACCTACTTAGAAGAAAGTCTATTTAAAAAATAAGAAAACAACGTGTGTAATTTTTACTAACGTGTATTTTTCACATCTATTATTTGGTTTTCGTAATAGATTACAAAGATTTTTTCTAAATTTTCCACAGTCAATTTGCGGCGTCTAGCAGTAAATATCCGTTTTAATTGACTAAATGATCTTTCAACATCAACTGTTGTTGTAGGTGCATACTTGAAACGATGGAAATAATCTAGAGTCGTGTGACAAACTCGTAATGATGATTCAAGTATTATCTCCTTCCCTTGTATCAATTCATTAATTTTTTTTCTTATCTTAAATCCAGTATTTTTCTTCAAGACATGTTTCAGCTTTTTAAATATTATTTTTCCATTAGCACTCAAATTTAATTTCGATATATGCTTGTATGTTTTTTGAACGATGGCTAAACTTCCAATGAGAGATAGATTCGGGCACTACAATTTGTTTATAGCGTCTGGAAGTACCTGAAGGTATTTCGCTATAAAATTTAAATCATTCCGAATTTTCGCACTGCGAAATGCTTTTTTTGCCTTTGTGATACATGCTGCGTCAGAATCACGAAATGTGTCCACAACGCCTTTTATTTCCTCGAAATACTTGTTATAGTATGTCGCAGCCTCAATCCACGTTCCCCAACGAATAATCGTTGGATTTGGAGGTAAGGGTATTCCATTAACCATTTCTTTAAATGTTTTTATTCTTTTTGGCGATTTTCGAAAAACTTTTTTTACATTTGATATTAATTTATTCACTTCTGGAAAAAGAACGCGAACTTGATCAGCAACTTTGTTAAGACCATTAGCCAAACATGTAACATGGAGAAGGTTTGGGTAATTTTTTTTCAATGTTCTACCCGCTTTTTGCTTGTACCCTACACCATCAGTTAATAATAACAACACTTTCTCATGTTTATTGTGATCGGGACCCCACAAATTATCCAGTGCATTTTTGACGGTATCCGTTATACTTATATTGTTAGTTTGTTCCAATTTTTTGCTTGACAATACATGTGGAGTTCCGACTGCATCTTCAAGCAATGCACCGACTATCACATTAGCAATTTGACGACCCCTGGCATCTGTTGTTTCATCAACACTCACACAAATCAAAGCATTTACTAACTCCTTTTTAATGTTTTGCATTTGTTCGTCGTATATTTGGTTTACGTAATTCTGTCTCAACAAACATTCCGAAGGGACCTCCACAGTTTTTTCGAACTTTCCAGAGACGCAGTTATTGATAAAATTTTTGAATATGGGATTTTCTAACTGAGACCATGGTATATTACAGCTGACCATAAATTTGGTCAATTCCATCCTAAAATCTTTTTTGACGGATGTATGCTTTTCCGAGTTGAAATGTCGTTCCATAGAAGCTTTTTTCTGGGGGAAACTAACATTGCACTTAGTGCAATATAATTTTGTATCGCGAGCCTGTAATTCAGGATAATCCTTTGTCCACAACTCCACAAATTCATCGCACGTTTTTTTCCTTCGCGGCATTTTAAAAGCACTCGGCAATAAATATATTACACACAGTTATCAGTACGGATAATTGATAATGTACTTACTAACAAACGACAATGACAAATAGGAAAAAATATTAAAGAGTTTGCATTGCGACTGCATAGTTAATCTATTTAAGTTGTATTGGTACTCAAGTCAAGTATGGAGTTTGGGTATTAGAAATACCTAATGTGTGATACATTTTAAACTCGTAGGAGTAGGCATAAATGTTCCTCAAAATCAGTTTCGCGTCTGTTATTGTTTGTTTTTCATAATCTTTCTGTACTGTCAAATCGTTTTTGTACCCGCGATAACGACGTATGTTCATTACGCCATGCCGCGAAAGGGTTTATTTCAGAGCGTTTCAACCGCACTCATTAGTGTCACCACATTAATCGTGCCTTCTATTACAGATTCGAATAGCATTTTGAGATATTGTGTAGAGGTACAGTGCCTTTACACAGGAGGTATAGTCTCTCATTCGAATCTGTAATAGAAGGCACCATTAATGCGGTGACACTAATGAGCGCGGTTGAAACGCTCTGAAATTGACCCGAAACTAGAAATTCGAAGTTCGTATGGCGCTTTCCCGCTCACTCAAATACAGTTTAACATGAGAGCGAGAGGGACGGCACGTTACGATCTTCTAATTTCAAGATTCAGACTAACCCCTCGGGCTCATGCCTGTCTTGTAGTCAAGAGCAATCCTATTATCATAATCACACGTCGTGTTTTGTTATTACCTTGGTATTTACAGATCTAATGCTTAACTGAATCTGTTTCTGAGGTAAGGGAGCGGTACGGCAGGGGTGTGTTTATGGAACGTCAACGACGCGTAACTTCAGTCGGGCGTCAAGCTTGAATAGCGAGACAGTTTTTTTTAATACTTCTAAGGTGGCAAACAAGCGTACGGCCTCCCTGATGTTAAGCAGTCACCGCAGCCTATGAGCGCTTGTAACGCCAGGGGCATTACGTGCGTGTTGCCGACCCTTTAAGAACCTATTCACTCCCCTCTTGAAGAACCCCATACTGTAACCTCCAGGGAAAACCGCGGCAGGGAGGTCATTCCACATTCGGAGTGTGCGCGGTAGAAAATTCCTTTGATACCGTACGGTGCGCGACCATTTTGGTTCCAAGTTGTGTGGATGAATATCCCGCCGATGGCGAGCGGTGCGATGGTAGAAGGTGGCTGTAGGCATCATGTCGAACAATTCCTTAGGAACAGACTCAGTTAAGCGTTCGACCTATATATGGTTATATCTACATGGCTGAATCAAACGCCATGTCGTGCTTACGATCAATGAAAATAATTGAGTACATTGATTATCTTAGAGGTTTGTACATTTTATATTTTTTGCCGATAGTATTAGTTATGTGAACTTAGATCCATTTGATTTTTTAGATAATATTTTTTAAACACTCGTGTGAACACATCTTAAGATGTGTTCTTTGGTCTACATAAGTAAGAAAAAAAATACATGACATTTACCAGCTAACTTTTTAATTTTCTATTTTTATGTCGACCGAAGTAAAAATATATTCATAGTAGGAATTGTACAAATGTCACGTCGGGTGTTCAAAAAATGATACCCAAGAACAATTTGATATAAAATTTATTCTTGTTTTTTTTTTCTATTTCTATAATAAATTATAAAATGCACACCTTTGAGAAACTTGATGTTCACAATTCCAGGGGTCCAAGAAATTTGCGCCTTTTTTAATTAAGAGTAGGATACATTTATACAAAAGGACAAACAAATCGGACGGAACGAAGCGTTTCAATATGTAACCGTTCAATGAAGTGGCGTAATTTTATGTGGATACTATACTCTTTTTAATAACGGAAACAAAATGGCCTAGAGTAACTCACGAGGCCATCCACATATACCGTCACAACGAAAGGGGGAGGAGTCATTCCAGGAGTGACATTCCATGTTAAAGAGATAGGAAAAAGCGTGACAAGGGGAAGGGGAGGGTCAAAATTTAGCGTGACGTGATATATGGACGGCCCCCAACGACAATATACGTATAAAAATGTGTTATGTAACAACAACAATATTATAAACATTAAGTAATCATATTTTATATGCAACATATATTTGTGTTTCTGTATTGTTATTGTGGGAAAATTAACACCACATTATTATATTCTGTGAATGTGATATAGATACAAAGATCAAGCGTAAAGAAAAACACGATTGCTCTCGCCACAATAGCGAATGGTGGGACCACGTGCGATCTGAAACCGACTTGTAGAAAAAGGCAGTAAGTGCGTACTAGCGTCATTTAGAGTTAGTACGTTTTTTGTTTGAGTAAATTGAGATTCGAGTTTCTTTCAACGTAGTGACGATATGTCTCTATCAATGGCGTGGTGTCCATATGTTCCTATTCCCACCGGGTTGCTCTTGGAAAGGTTTATAAGGGCATTTTCATTTAAATATGTACGTTAGTGGTTCACGAAACTGACGATTAATGTTGACTATCATATAATTCGTTAAAAAACTGACAGGCTAGACGCCATTCAAATATAGTTCAAGGTTTCTCTAACTGTAGAAAATGCCCATAGCCACCTTTTTCATTAAATGTCAGTAAAATAATTTCACGACACGTTTGGCTCAGTGGGTTGTACAACGGCCTACGAAGCGGTCCCGGGTTCGAATCCCGGCCAGGGCAAGTGTTTGTGCGATGAGCACGAATGTTTGTTTACGGGTTTGGATGTTTTCTACGTATTTAAGTATTATAATTTATCTATATATTATTTATAACGTATAACGTCGCCTGGTACCCGTAGTACAAGCTTTGCTTAGTTTGGGACTAGGTGGATTTGTTTAAGATTGTCCGTGATATATATATATAAAAAGAAAAAACGCTTAGGCCTTCCTTGTAATTTTCCTGACGTGCGCCTCTGGTGTCTATATCACAATATTAAATAATAATGTTATTGTTGTTGTGTTAAGGTTGTCTGAAAGAGATTGCTCTTTAGCGATAAGACCGCCTATTGTTTACCTATTTTATGTTAAGGCTCTATTGTACTGTTTCTGTTGTTGGTGTGCAATAAAGAATTGTTGTTGTTGTGACACATCCCCACACAACAGTTACTAAACCTGTCTGTAGACAGACATTTTTGCATTTTTTATAATGTTATTTGACATTAAACTTTATTTTAAACTATTGGTTTTGCTATGTCTAATTGTAGTGTAGTAATTACGGTCTTTTAGATCTTTATTATTCTTTACCTTAAGAGTCCCCAGTAAGCTCGGCCGGATTTCACCTTCCCATACAAACGGAATTTTGTTCTTATTTTAAAACTACGTGTTGGATTGTAACGAAACTTTGTATATACAATGACATGAGGTATAGCTAGGCCTAAAACTAGTTTAGATGCCTGTAGTTTATAAAACAAACGAAATACAGCAAAAACAAGATTTGTATGAAAAACTTAAATTCGCTGTATTTTTTTAGTATGTTATCTCAAGCTACATAAACTAATTACAGGCCTGCATATACCTTAACTTATTCTAAGTACAAAGTTTCAGAGCAAACTAGCTAGTCGTTTGAAATTGAGAGCGTAACTACGTTTGTATGTAGAACCGAGATTACTAGGGACTCTTAAGCCCGTTGATTAAAGTATATTTCTGTATGTAGTGTACTAGGCTCTAAGGTGAATCCTATACATGTTGGACATTTTTAACTCCTTGCGCCTTAATAAGTTAAGGTGAATTAAGCTAGAGCATTTAGGGCCAATTTCACCAACAATCAATATATACGAGAGTGGCTAACCCAGTATAACTTTAATCTGACGATTTACTCGATGGTTAACTTCATTTTCATTTCACCACGCTAGTCTACGGATAACATACTTTCGCATAGTTACTTAGTAACGTTGAACGAAGTAATAGAATGAAATCGTAATGCACCCAAGTAAGACAGACAGTTTGTTCCATGCTTGAGCAATGTTGCTATGTATTTTTTAAATTTAGATCAATGGATTATAGTTCCTTTGCTGTTCCGCGAACTAGTGTCTTTGTTAGATGTGACAATAAATTGTGCTCACATGCGCATATTTTCATGAAGTTTCCATAAAAAAATACGCATGCAAATACAACAAACCAACACCAAACAGTATAATCCTCGACACGTGTTTCGCCTCTCTACGAGGCATCATCAGGAGATGCAGGAGATGTTGACGGTCCGGCGTCCACCCGAGAAACTCTTCTCTATTTTTTATGGAAACTGCATGAAAATATGCGCTTGTGAGCACAATTTATTGTCACATCTAACAAAGACACTAGTTCGCGGAACAGCAAAGGAACTATAATCCATTGATCTAGTATGGAATTCCGCAAAGTAACGCCTGAATCTATCAATTATTTTTTTAAATTGTTCGGGTTTTAGTTCAATTGTGAAATAAATATGGAAATCACTTGGCAGTGACTCAATACTACGTCTAACAGTTAACTCGACCAAAATTGGCGTTGTAAGATTTGCGTTCTCTAGTTTAGAGATTGTATCCATAGGTTAATTATTGGTGAAACGTAAATTGTGTTTACTCGAGAGTAATTAATTATTTATTATTGGAATAAGACTTATACTACGTTGGTGAAATCGACCCTTAGCGACTTAATATTAGTGGTTCCTCTTAATTAGGTTTAAGTTAATGATAAGCCAATTGGATATTTTTATATAAATGACAAATCAAACTAATGATATATACTGACAATAAAAGGTCCAATTTGATCATTTTTTAACGGCTGATTACGCGATCAGTTGTTAACCAGGGCTTGTAACCCTGTTTATTTTCCGTACCGGTTAGAGCCACGAGAGCCTAACCCCTAATAAAGGTTACGCTCGCAAGAACATAGTTCTAACCGGTTAATATCTCGGAGCGCAAAACAGGGAGCGAAATCTATATACCGGTTAGAGAGCGGTTCCTCCGTGTGAGCGGAGTCTAGGGTGAATAACCGCTCGCTTAGACAGGATTGGTTTGCTTGCTATGGTATTATATTCAATTTATCATGTAGTTGACTAGGTCGTTGTGCCACTATCGGCGCGACAGAGGTCATTGATCCCGAATCCGAACACGGATTAACCGGTTAGAGAGGGTTTCGAAATAAAGTTCCCAAATTAATTCGTCCGAACGTAACCTACATAATTAACCGGTATAACCTAAATAAATACCGGTTAATTTGTAGCAGGTTACAAGCCCTGGCTACCACCAACAGAACATAGCGAAAATAGGTATTAGTCAAGTTAGATTAGCGACTAAGCATCATAGAATTAATAATGTATTTAACGATTTTTACCGACTTGCTTATTTAAGCACCTTGTTCTATTACTTTAGAAGCAAGTCAATTCTTCTCTAACTCACTCTGCAATGTGATTCGGCTCCACGCCAATACATATATACACAATAATTCATTATGATTCTCACATTGGAAACAAATAACAAGGTTTAGCTCAACGGGTATGACTTTGCCTGTGAAGCTGAAGGTCCTCTGTTCAAATCCCAGTAAGGGCAAATATTTGTGTGATGAGCGTAATTATTTGTTCCTGAGTCTTGGACTGTTCTATACACCGTGTTTTTTTTTATTTCCGTTAACTTTAAGGGAAGATTCTGCTGGTCAAATAGAATTAATTTGTCGAAGAAATTAGTGTTCTAACTATTACTATTTTTGAGATATTCAATAAATAAATTTAATGGCTGAACCAGTGTAAAAGATCCGTCATTACGTCGTACTAATATTTATCTTTTAAATTTCGGTTGTGAAGAGTTTTCACTTTCAGGTCGTGGTGCCGAATTCGCCCGATGTCTTCTTTCGGCCATATTCGTATGAACGAGTATAGACGAAAGACGACGTCTGTCCGGATTGGTTCCGCCTTTTCCCGAACTGTCTGTTGTGTGAAACGACCAATTAAATTCCAATCGAGGACGTTGCCATAGTCAAGTCATAACAATCTTCGCTCGGTTACGGTCGCTAGCTCTGTTATTGGTCGTTGTGTTATCTCGGCATCCCCGACAACACCCGAATGTCAGAAATGTTCAATCAAGGATGTGTTGCCATGGTCATGCTATAACAATCATCGCTAGGTTACGGTCGCTAGCTCTGTTATTGGCCGTTGTGTTATCTCGGCATCCCCGACAACACCCGAATGTCAGAAATGTTCAATCAAGGATGTGTTGCCATGGTCATGCTATAACAATCTTCGCTCGGTTACGGTCGCTAGCTCTGTTATTGGTCGTTGTGTTATCTCGGCATCCCCGACAACACCCGAATGTCAGAAATGTTCAATCAAGGATGTGTTGCCATGGTCATGCTATAACAATCATCGCTAGGTTACGGTCGCTAGCTCTGTTATTGGCCGTTGTGTTATCTCGGCATCCCCGACACCACCCGAATGTTTTGGAAACTTTAATGTCAACTTCAAGCTACTTACAGGAATAGGAAATTATTGAAAATTACTTTCAAATAATAATCTAACTTTCCACTAATCTATCAGAGATAGATAAAAGTAAAAAAAAACAAGGAAAAAAGAAAAATCGAAAAAGTAAGTCATTGGGATTTGAACCTAGGACCCCACACTCCATAAGCGAACTATCTACCACTGAGCTATGTGTTGCCATGCGCTGTCATGGATTAAATTTAAACTTTGTCATACTAGACACTAACTTTTGTCTAACTCAAAGGGACCTTTTACACTTTAACATTGATTTATTATGTATGAAGACAAAAAAAAATTTTTTTTCGAATTTAACAAAAAGCAATATACCAGGTAGCTTCTGTTAATGTACCGAGCAACAATGAAATGTGCGCGCGGTGGAGCACGATGACTCACTCAATACAACGAATTGAAAGAGTGACCAATGATGAAAAAATGACAAAGTACCGATGTTTCACCTGCAAAGAAGATTTCCCTGACTGGGGCGATCTAGAGAACCATCTCATCCAACACATTTCTCTCCCGTCCATTGTAATCGACAAGCTGCCGTCCGACGAGGATGACCACCCCCCCACCTAAACACTGATTTTTAATTCAAGACCAAAATTTGAGTTCTCATCTTGATGATTTAAACAAATAAACTTAATTTCATAAAAACATGAAGGAGAACTTTTGCAACAAGTAATATTAGGGTAAGTTTTATTGATCAAAATACTGACACTTAAACCAGTATGCAGTGATCACAGCGAAACTGCGCCCGTTGACGTTAAATTTTGGTCTTGAATTAAAAATCAGAGTATAAACAGGAACCCCAGAATTCACCCTTGTTAACATAGATGATAAGCTTCAAGGACATGCGATCGAAATCATGATCCTGTCCAAATTTATTTTCCTGCCAACCGCATCAGAGACATTTCGCTATAATTTAACCACGATCGACTTGAATACTCTACAATAACATCGAGCCGCAACATGTATTACATGTAATATTTTTGGTGGGATCTAATTTATTTTTGTAAGTTGCCCCGGCTTTTTAAGTTTTTTTTGGGCTGTGGCGTTTCTTCAGACCCAGCTATATTCATTTTTTCATTGTCCTCTCTCTATCTCGTTAGAAATCCAAGGCCGATACTAGGATATCGGGAATCCTCTAGTTTTACTAGTTACAGACTATAGTATACAGACCTGCCCTCTGTATAAGGGTGACAGGGTGAAAGTTACACAACCTCTTAATTTTTCTGTTCTTTGTCTGTAAATCCTAGGCTCCATACCAAGTTTCAGCTTTCTACGATATCGGGAAGTACCCTAGAGGTTTTGATGAGTAGATGAGTGGCCAAATCGTCGTATTTTAGGTATCAGTTAAATCTTGAAGTGAAAAAACTTAGTGAAACTTAGTGTATTTCATATGTTCCCTAACATCCTGTGAATTTTGGCTCTCTGGATATTATCTTAGACGAAGCTATGAGGGTTTAAAAATGAGATGAAACGGTTCGAGAAAAGGTAGGTATAGCCCCGCCTTCTTTTTATTCGTCTTGGCGGGGCACTGCCTTGCCCCCAGATGCGGTGGATTGTACATCGGAAACGGTACTTGTTGAGAAGAAGGTAGGAGATTTAAAAAAACTTATAGAACTATTGTATACAATACTTTTTCTACCAGTAAACAAACTAAATGAAGCAATGCTAAAAAGGACACTGCGTTCTTTTTTCGGCTCATGAGCTTCATATTTTTGATCATCATTGGTGTCGTCTTGGGCTTCTCTGAAATGTATTTATTTCTAAGGCTTCAGAAATAAATAAATTATCGACATATTCGATCACAATTCCCTTGCCATGCAATTAAGGAATGTAATCGGTTAACCGATTTGTATGAAATAACCGTCGGTTTCGGTTAAAACCCGGTTTTTTCCCATACAAAAATAACCGATTGCATTCCCTACATGCAATAAGTATGTCAATTCAATAAATTATTCATGTTTTCTATATTCAAGAAATCACAATCATCAATTTCCAATTCAAACGAACTCTTCTTAACATTCAATTTCAAATATAGATTTCAAGAACTGATTTTTACGCAGGGCCTTTCCCCTTAGGCAAACCTTTGAATTATGATTATTGTTGAGAAGAATAAGATTTTTCCCAGACTCTTCAAAATCATTAATATTGTAAACTGATGTCATGTCTTTCATTCAGTATACACACTGTGTTCCTTTTATTTCCGTTAAATTTGACACGTTGCTCAGTACATTAACAGAAGCTACCTGGTATATAGCTTTTTGTTAAATTCGAAAAAAATGTAGTAAGCATGTCAATACATTCCATTATTCGTGAGTTCTGCTTTCAAGATATCCAATTAAAATTGTTTTTAGATTAAAACGAACTCACGGGTCTTTTGGTGTTCTACGTCGTTTCAGAGACATCACTTCTGGAATGCGTTCTGTTTAACATACAATTCCAATGATGATCTTGAAATCATTGAATTTTTTACGCATCGGACAAATTGCTCGTTTAGAAGAAATTTTAGTTTTTCCCTGGAAAGCCATCGGAATGCTATGAGGTCAAAATATAACCCCGGTTAGATGTACTGGCAACTCGTACCCCAACATAGCCATCCTGGGGGGTCGTCATAAATTTATTTTCATTTCCTGACCTTGAGCCATCTTGTTGCGGAAACAACACGCTGCTTCCAAGAAATGGTATCAAAATATTTTTTTGGTTTATACGAACCCACGGGTCTTTTAGCAGACTAAGTGGTGTTCTATGTCGCTTCAGAGACATCACTCTGGAACGCGCTCTTTTTAACGTACAATTTCAATGATAATCTTGAAAGCATTGTATTTTGTACGCATCGGAAAAATTGGTCGTTTGGAAGAAATTTGGAAAGCCATCAGAATGCTCTAAGGTTAAAATTTAACCCCAGTTTAAATGACTGCCAACGCTAGTGCTGGCAACTCGTACCCCAACATAGCCATCTGGGGGTCGTCATAAATCTGGTTTCATTCTAAGGGTTAGTATGCCTGACCATGAAGCATCACTTAAACACATTCCTTGTCATGCAGTAAGCATGTCAATCCATTCCATTATTCGTGAATTCTGCTTTCAAGAAAAACAATTAAAATTGTTTTTAGATTAAAACGAACCCACGGGTCTTTTATCAGACTAAGTGGTGTTCTACGTCGTTTCAGAGACATCACTTCTGGAATGCCTTCCGTTTAACATACAATTTCAATGATAATCTTGAAAGCGTTGTATTTTGTACGCATCGGAAAAATTGCTCGTTTAGAAGAAATTTGCAAAGCCATCGGAATGCTCTGAGGTTAAAATGTAACCCCGGTTAGAATTACTGGCAACTCGAACCCCAACATAGCCATCGGGGGGGTCGTCATAAATCTAGTAACATTTCCTGACCTTTTAATTTCCTTGTCATGCAAGTCAATCCATTCCATTATTCGTGAATTCTCAATAGATCAATATATTTATTTTACATCAAACACGGTACCTATACAAAAAAAGGTGCTACAAAATAAGAAGGCATTACATGTCTTGTTGTGAAAACAACACGCTGCTTGCAAGATAATCAAAATATTTTTTGGTTTAAACGAACCCACGGGTCTTTTTTCAGACTAAGTGGTGGTCTACGTCGCTTCAGAGACGTCACTTCTGGAATGCGTTCTCTTTTAACATACAATTCCAATGATAATCTTGAAAGCGTTGTATTTTGTACGCATCGGAAAAATTGCTCGTTTGGAAGAAATTTGGAAAGCCATCAGATTGCTCTGAGGTTAAAATGTAACCCCAGTTAAAATGACTGCCAACGCTAGTGCTGGCAACTCGTACCCCAACATAGCCATCTGGGGGTCGTCATAAATCTGGTTTCTTTCTATGGGTTAGTATGCCTGGCCATGAACCATCACGTTAAAAATTTCCTTGTCATGCAGTAAGCATGTCCATCCATTCCATTATTCCTGAATTCTGCTTTCGAGAAGAACAATTAAAATTGTTTTTAGATTAAAACGAACCCACGGGTCTTTTATCAGACTAAGTGGTGTTCTACGTCGTTTCAGAGACATCACTTCTGGAATGCCTTCCGTTTAACATACAATTTCAATGATAATCTTGAAAGCGTTGTATTTTGTACACATCGGAAAAATTGCTCGTTTGGAAGAAATTTGGAAAGCCATCGGAATGCTCTGAGGTTAAAATGTAACCCCGGTTAGAATTACTGGCAACTCGAACCCCAACATAGCCATCGGGGGGTCGTCATAAATCTAGTAACATTTCCTGACCTTGTAATTTCCTTGTCATGCAAGTCAATCCATTCCATTATTCGTGAATTCTCAATCAATCATGATATTTATTTTACATCAAACACGGTACCTATACAAAAAAAGGTGCTACAAAATATGAAGGTATTACATGTTTTGTTGTGAAAACAACACGCTGCTTCCAAGAAATATAATCAAAATATTTTTTTGGTTTAAACGAACCCACGGGTCTTTTATCAGACTAAGTGGTGTTCTACGTCGCTTCAGAGACATCACTTCTGGAATGCGTCCTCTTTTAACATACAATTTCAATGATAATCTTGAAAGCGTTCTATTTTGTACGCATCGGAAAAATTGCTCGTTTGGAAGAAATTTGGAAAGCCATCAGATTGCTCTGAGGTTAAAATGTAACCCCAGTTAAAATGACTGCCAACGCTAGTGCTGGCAACTCGTACCCCAACATAGCCATCTGGGGGTCGTCATAAATCTGGTTTCATTCTAAGGGTTAGCATGCCTGACCTTGAACCATCACGTTAAAAATTTCCTTGTCATGCAGTAAGCATGTCGATCCATTCCATTATTCGTGAATTCTGCTTTCAAGAAAAACAATTAAAATTGTTTTTAGATTAAAACGAACCCACGGGTCTTTTATCAGACTAAGTGGTGTTCTACGTCGTTTCAGAGACATCACTTCTGGAATGCCTTCCGTTTAACATACAATTTCAATGATAATCTTGAAAGCGTTGTATTTTGTACACATCGGAAAAATTGCTCGTTTGGAAGAAATTTGGAAAGCCATCGGAATGCTCTGAGGTTAAAATGTAACCCCGGTTAGAATTACTGGCAACTCGAACCCCAACATAGCCATCGGGGGGTCGTCATAAATCTAGTAACATTTCCTGACCTTGTAATTTCCTTGTCATGCAAGTCAATCCATTCCATTATTCGTGAATTCTCAATCAATCATTTTATGTATTTTACATCAAACACGGTACCTATACAAAAAAAGGTGCTAAAAATATGAAGGCATTACATGTCTTGTTGTAAAAACAACACGCTGCTTCCAAGAAATATAATCAAAATATTTTTTTGGTTTAAACGAACCCACGGGTCTTTTATCAGACTAAGTGGTGTTCTACGTCGTTTCAGAGACATCACTTCTGGAATGCCTTCCGTTTAACATACAATTTCAATGATAATCTTGAAAGCGTTGTATTTTGTACACATCGGAAAAATTGCTCGTTTGGAAGAAATTTGGAAAGCCATCAGAATGCTCTGAGGTTAAAATGTAACCCCAGTTAAAATGACTGCCAACGCTAGTGCTGGCAACTCGTACCCCAACATAGCCATCTAGGGGTCGTCATAAATCTGGTTTCATTCTAAGGGTTAGTATGCTCTTGAACCATCACGTTACAAATTTCCTTGTCATGCAGTAAGCATGTCGATCCATTCCATTATTCGTGAATTCTGCTTTCAAGAAATCCAATTAAAATTGTTTTAAGATTAAAACGAACCCACGGGTCTTTTATCAGATTAAGTGGTGTTCTACATCGTTTCAGAGACATCACTTCTGGAATGCCTTCTCTTTAACATACAATTCCAATGATAATCTTGAAAGCGTTGTATTTTGTACGTATTGGAAAAAATGCTCGTTTAGAAGAGAATTTTCATTTTTCCCTAGAAAGCCATCGGAATGCTAAGAGGAAGACTTAACCCCAGCTAGAATGACTGTCAGCGCTAGTGCTGAAAACTCGTACCCCTACTTAGCCATCTGGGGGTCTTCATAAATATGGAATTTCTTTGTATGGGTTAGTATGCAGGAAAATTAACCATCACTTCTACAATTTTCTTGTTATGCAATAAGCATGTCAACCCATTCCATTATTCATGAATTCTCCAGTCAAGAAATTCAATTAAACTATTTTTCTGAGTTAAACGAACTCACAGGTCCTTTATCAGACTTATGTGTGTTCTAAGTCGTTGTCATCACTCCTGGAATGTGTTTTCTGTAACATACGATTTCAATGATAATCGTTTCGAAGTTTCGGCTTCTATATACGAATGGTTGTTATTGGAAAATACTTTTATTTTTATTTAATTATCTCGGATTAAATATTGTGGTACATTTCTTACAGATAATTCGCCAAACATGCGTTTATTGACGATTATAACACTCACTTCCCATTTATGTCTAAATTTACCCAACCTTGCTATTACACTATCACTTAATTTCATCATAATTATTTGATCACATCACACAGCGTACCGCCAAAATGCCCATGGGATAAAGAGCTATTGCCCCGTTCTACCAGAGTACAACGACTAAGCTCACTGCAAACAAAGGTACATTGCGCGGCTTATATGTGTGCGTGCCGGTACGCACGCGCTCTCGCTCACGCGTGTGCGTTGAAATAAGGTGGAATTAAGGAGGCGTTAGACGGGCTGCGCTAGCCAGTGCCGCCGCCACCGCTGCCGCGGTACGGTACGTGTTTTCCGTTCACTCGCTCACCCACCACGGCTTCGCACAGTGAATGCGTTTGTGTATCTACGGATTTTGTATATGTGAGGGAGTTTAGTAAAACGTCCCACATTGTCGATTCTATTCTCGGAGTTACGGGCAGTTTAGTGAAATATGGCAAAACCTACCGAAAATCGACTTTCAATGGAAAGTAGAACATACTGCAATAAACCTATGATTTTGATGTCGACCCATAGATGACCAATTTAAGCACCTTTTAAAGGCCTCAAAGTTTAGTGCCCAGCGTCGTTATTATATGTGTGCCTGTTATAGGGAAACATTTCTACTTTGTCAATATGGGGTTATGAGTAGATTGTAATAAAACAAAGCATAAGCTATCTTTCGGTGAAAAAATTATGTCTCTAAGTGCTATAGTTATTTTTTTTTTATTCTTCAAACTTGCAAAGGTGAAAAAGCGACAATTAGGAAAACATTGGTTAAAGTTTGGGACCGCAAATAACACACTTGTACTTTGAAGTTATGGAGTGGTTAGTATCAAATGAATAGGCATAGGGTCATTGTGGTAACAGTGGATCACCTTTTTTTAGAGGCACACAGCTCCGAAACTATAGAAGCTATTAATTTAAACTAAAATAAAATAAAGATCAGCTATTTAGCTGCATTTTATTCTTTAGTCTTTTAATAATATCTGCCAGATTTAGAAAAAAAAAAACTTTTATAGTGGACATTGACCCACTGTGCCCTCAAAGGTGGACACAATGAGTCAAGCTTGAGGGCAAAGTGAATCACAAGGGTATTTTTAATATAAAGAAACAGGTTATTGTTTATATTTTTGTTAATTATTATGCAATCAATATTTAAAAATACACTTAGAACTTAGTAAGTTATTAAAATTAACATGGGATCACAATAAATAACCAAAATACTATTTAATTAAAAACAATATAAGTAACTCTTCAATATTATAACAAAGAGCTTCATTAATATCTTCTGCCGAGTGGTTTACTATTTTCCTACACAATGATCGCTTTACAATGAAGACTTTATAATTTTATTTCGACATTCGATGATAGATATACACAGTTGGTCACGACTCACTGTGCCCACTTTGGAAACGACCCATTGTGTACCCCCCACGCCATTTTAATTTTTTGACGCCTCAACAGTAACTTGTACTGTGATAGCAATACCTGTCTTACTGTCAAATGAAACGTTAATAACAAGTCCTTTTATAGAAACAATAACTTAGTAAATAAGATTAATAGCCACGGACGAAGAAAACGACAAAACTTACCTGGTTTTTTTTTTTTTTGCTCCGTCTAAACACAAATTTACTTCCACAACGTACGTTGCGGCTCCGAGCGGGGCACTGACTAGAACAGCTATTGCCCTATTATTTCTGTCCAATATGATGCTGACTGGCCCCGTATTGCCTAACGCGTTTGATGCTCGCAATCGGAATCAAGTGTCATGATTTTGTATGGACTATGATAGTTGATTCCGATACCAAGTGTCAAAATTTCGTTAGGCAATAACCCCGCTTGTGTGCCCACTTGACTCACTTTTGCCACAACGAACCTACTTTAAGGATTTCAAATAAGTCAAAATCATGTATGTAACCTTAGTAGTTTGAATGTTACGGAGGCTTGAACATAAAAACAGAACGAAAATATGTCAATCCTGAATATGGGTTTATTTTCTATATTTATAACACGACCCGCAGATTCATCATTAAAGTTGTATTTATAAATGTATTCTCATGCTAAAAAATACAGAAATAATTCTATGGATCCCTTTAGTTAGTTATTATATCAAAAAATTAATAAAAAATGAATTGAAAAGTACAGCATAAAAAAATATGAATAAAAAATAGAAGATTATTTGACAAGGGGCTAAAATAAGCCGTTATGACACAAAGTGATTATTTGGACGAACTCACGAAGTGAGCGAGGACAAATATATCCGAGTGTCATATAATGGCTTTTAGCCACGTGTTAAACACTGCTTTTTACTTCGACTGCGAGAAAAAAATCACAGTAAAAGAGTACAGTTTGAGCAATTCTACCAGAAAGTTTGGCCAATCTGATCAGGTTGGTTTCTTTGTTTTTAATTATTTCTAAGGCGTAGCTGATCGCAAGTTTTTTTTTCAGTGTCATTGAAATTTATATGGCTTTCTTTTAAACCCTAGGGGCTAAATGTACTATTTTAGTCTCGCGTCGCGAAGCTAATATGACGTACTTTTTGAGCAGGAGAAAAGAAAAATACGAAATATGAATAGTAGGGTTGGGTAACCATCCATAATGGACTTTTTTTATCGACGATTCCGCTAAATAAAAAGCAGTATTTTAAAAAAATATAATTAACCGATAGATATAAAATAACATTTATATAAATACTAACTCGAAAAACATTACGCCGATGTTTTAAAAGCTGATTTTATACTTGTAGTAATTTTTTAGCGTATGTCCATACGAACGAAACCAAAGCGTCAAAGTGGGACACTAAACTTGAGTCGGAAATAGATTCCGTTCAAATTCCCTAAAAAAAGATCAAACAAACTACATTAGTATAAATGACTATTAGATTAACAATAACAAACCTTTATCTCATACATAATACTTTTCACTGAACAAGCTCTAAAGTTTAGTAAATCGACAAAGTGGGACGGCTACCTATAGAAAATCACTAAACTTTATAATAAACCCATATTCAGGATTGACATATTTTCGTTCTCTTTTTATGTTCAAGCCTCCGTAACATACAAAATACTAAGGTTACATACATGATCTTGACTAATTTGAAATCCTTAAAGTATGCCGATTAATTTGATATTAACCAGTCCATAACTTCAACTGTCCAACTTCTTGTCCATGCATTCCTAGAATTTGTTTGCAAAAGCTATTTATTAGAATAAGGATCTATTTTACTTTGAAAACAAATACCAAGGTCTTCCGAACCTCTCGTAATCGACGAAAGTATTTACCGTGTGTAATTTCTAACGTATTGTATCCATATCCATACTTAATATTATAAATGTGAATGTGTGTCTGTATGCCTGTTACCTCTTCACCCTTAAACCGCGTAACCGATTTGAATAGCATTTGGTATGGAGATAGTTTGAGTCCATGGAAAGGACATAGCCTACTTTTTATCCCGGAAATACTCTTATCCGCAATAAATGAATTTAAGGTTAACGAAGTCGCGGGTAGAAGCTAGATTTAAATAAACGTGACGTGTACAACAGTTTTAATTTTATTTTATACCCACCACTTGCCTATAGTATCCTACACATGAATTATATTATATCTTATATTTGGTTGAAAAAATTGCACTTGGGTCCTGGTCTATTCTTAGAAAACCTGCCAATATTAACCATTATAATCGCATTAGGTACTGACAACCAATCCAATCGCTTATAACGTTTTGTGTAGTTATAGCATTATAAATATCATAATGTGAACATGAGTAGGTACCTAGTACAGTACATTCGCTAAAGCAGCAGATACATTAGAGCAAACAAGGTGCTCGCAAATATTGAACACGACTCTATTGTCAAGGCGTTAGAGTGCATATTGAAGAAAGAAGATTTGATCACGACTATACATGGTGGTAGCATTTAATTATTACCTAATTTGCGAATTAATAAATCGTTCGAAACAATTCGTCGAATCTGTAAATAATATTTTTTCATAATAATAATATTGCGGTGCAGAATCTTGTTTGTCGAGACAGAGACATACAAGATAATTTTTCGGTAAACTTTCATTATAAAATGATTTTCCAATAATAAATGTTCGAAACAGACATCGACAACCCTAAGCGTCCGCGCCGGAGTAGGCGGCTATTAAGTCTCCTAAAGGGTCGGAGTACATACTTCTCCTATTTGACTATTGTTCTATGATCAATCTCGACACCAAGCTGCTAAATACGATCACACACACATGAGTAGGTGATAGTGTAATACCGGGTTTATGAGTTATAAATTAAACAATGATATACATATTTATTTATATTTCATACATTAAAAAACTAATAGATCTATAGTTAGGGTAAATTACGGTGTACTTTTGTTCGAAGTATCTAATAGCAACTTTTTAACCTGACTTAAGACATTTTGACTGCTACCTTTATATATTCGTATTAACTAGTGCATACTGTTCATTCATTACTTTTTTTTGATAGAAAATAAAATACTTGAAGGCCGTATTTGTTTTGCTGTGTAAGCTATTACTTATAATAGTTATTACATTAGACGTAAAGTTAGATAAAAGGTAAGTTAAGGATATCAATGAAAATGTGTTTGTAATTCGACTTACTTAAGTATGATGTAATTTAATAAACGTCGTAGTAAAAGATGTGTTTATTTTTATTACTACCTGAATTATGAGTAGGATCTCTTTTGGTAATAGCAGCTCTTTCCAAACAGAATACATAAAAGTAATAAAATAGCAGTGTTAAGAGTCCGCAGCAATTCGGTTCTCCATACAAACGTAGTTACGCTCTTATTTTAAAACGACTGGCTATTTTGTTCTGAAACTTTGTACTTGGAATAAGTTAAGATATATGCAGGCCTGTAATTAGTTTATGTAGCTTTAGATACCATACTAAAAAAATACAGCGAATTTAAGTTTCTCATACAAAACTTATTTTTACTGTATTTCGTTTGTTTTATAAACTGGTGCCATATAACTAATTAACGGCCTAGATATACCTCATGTCATTGTGTATGCAAAGTTTTGTTACAATGCAACACGTAGTTTGAAAATGAGAACGAAACTCCGTTTGTATGGGAAGGTGAAATTCGGCCGAGCTTGCTGCGGACTCTTAAAAATATGAAATCTTGTTAAATTGTTCTCCTTAGTTGTCTACTCTCCATACCACTAGGGGCAAAATCAGTTACTTAAGCCCTGCTTCGCCCTCGGTGCCTCACTCCGGAGCAAGGCACCTACGACAGAACCTCTGAAATGGTCTGTCTAGACCAGGGTTCTTCAAACTTTTTGACTCAAGGGCCACACTGCACTTCACTTAAACTCGTGCGGTACTGTAAATTCGTGCGGGCCAAGACTTTGGTTTTATGGCTGGTCATGGGGTAATACATGAGTTAAGGTAGGTATTCTTAGTATTCAGTGGTCTCTCGCTTTCTTTCCGCGGGCCGGATTAGAAGGGCTTGCGGGCCGGACTTGGCCAGCGGGGGGTCGCCAAAGGAATAATAAAAGAAAGGCCCCGCTTCGCAAAGCTTATGAGGAATTTTTCGAGCATGAGAAGTGAAAAACTGTTTGTAGGTGGGTATAAAAGTTTATTGTAACGCCTGTTCCTTCAAGTAGTAAACACACAGTCCTGTATCTACTTCTTCGAATTCTGAAAAAAAAGCACGCCTACCGCATTAGATGACAAAAAAATTTTTTTTTAGTGTCAGTTCATTTTTTTTTACAACTTGACTTTGAACTGGACTGGTCTGGCTAGACCTGACCAGTAATCGGATTTAGTGGGGGGGAGCGCAAACCCACAAATGGGAATGCCAACCGCAGCCACTTAGAGTTGGGGGGGGGGGAGGGGCGCACTGCGCAAGGCACAGGAACTGCGGAGGTAGGTTGAACCGGAACCATTCAACCCCAGTTGGGACGGGATCAGTGCACCTAATATGCACACTACGTTTTGTAAATGCATCGCTGACGCGCGTTTTGTATCAATACGAACGCAAGTTCGCTGCTTTGTGGAATGAAGAACGCGCTGTCGACGCGTATTCCATAAAGAGCCACGCCCAGGGGCGTATTTACCCTAGGGCCAAGGGGGCCATGGCCCGGGGCGGCCGGTTTTTTCCTTAACTTATTGGTCCAAATTTCATAATTCGCCCCTAGCCACACCGAATACGTTAGCTTTGTAAAGTACGAATTCTCGTAAGAGATGACACACCGCAAGCGGTACGCACACGTCACGCAAGCGGTGCATCATCTATACCTACTATTATAAAGTAGTAAAAATTTAATGGACTATTTGGAGGTCACTGAAACGATTTTTTGTATGTGTTCTTATCCGGTGTGGCTTCGGCCTTAAAACTCGGTGTGTATAGGCCCTGAGTCCGTTGGAACTCATTGGCCGCAGCCATTCGGACGTGCTGGAAAACCACTGTCGTTGAATAGGTTAATTTCGTAGGACTCCGACAAAGCGACCACAGAAGTCAGAGCTGTTGAAGTGGGCAAATTGGCTCTTACAAATTTTATCAGCTATGGTACAGACTTTTTGATAATGTCTGTAGCATCCAAAGCGCCAAGTATATCAACACATCTTGATTCTTGACTTGATCTAGCTGTTGATAATCTCACCGTGGAAGGTCTCCTTGTCACAGTTAACGTTTTGCAAGGCGCAGCGGTCCCGGAACAGTGCGAGTCGATTGTCTACCAAGCTGACGGCGCACATTGGCGCTCCGCCCGGCTCGCAGGCGCGGCAGCCGCTCCGGTATGTTGTGATAAATGCGTAGCAGAAGCGGGGATCGACGCGGTCGTATTCTGGGAAAAATCGGAATCCAATCATAAATGTATATGTGACATAAGTTATATACAGTGGAGGTCCCAAAGGCCCTGGGGGTCATGACCTCCCCAAAATCGTACCTGTCCAGTGGAAAATCTCCTAAAATCCATACTAATATTATAAATGCGAAAGTGTGTCTGTCTGTATGTCTGTTACCTCTTCACGCTTAAACCACTAAACCGATTTGGATGAAATTTGTTATTGAGATAGTTTCAGTCCCGGGGAAGGATATAGGCTACTTTTTATCCCGGAAAAATACCCTTATCCGCGATAAACGAATTTACTATTACTATTTATATATATGGACAATTTGCTTTTAAATATAAACGGCACTTATGGATTACCGGTCCAAGGTACTCGTATCAACCACACGACCTCGACTGTGGATACTGTGATAGACTCCTTGAATTCCACATCCACTTTAATCCCTTATTAGGGTTCCGTACCCAAAGGGTAAAACGGGACCCTATTACTAAGACTTCGCTGTCCGTCTGTCTGTCACTGGGCTGTATGTCATGAACCGTGATAGTTAGACAGTTGAAATTTTCACAGAATGATCTGTGATAATTTCAACTGTATTTCTGTTGCCGCTATAACAACAAATACTAAAAACAGAATAATATCTGTCTGTCTATGTCAGTAACCATTATAAAATGACCGAACACCGCGTACATTTTGCTGAGGAGTAGGGCTCTGCTAACACTGGATTTTCATAGATACGGCCGTTTGTAGCGTGTATTTTGTACGGAACCCTCGGTGCGTGAGTCCGACTCGCACTTGGCCGGTTTTTTATGGTATTTGACTATGGTGAAATCGAACCGTTGAGCGGGAGCCCGGCTTGTGCGTTTGCTCCGGGTGCCGTTTCGTGTACCGTAAAGTGAAGTACTTTAGCCCTGGTGGGTAAATTTGGCCATTGAAATTTACTCGGTCCAGGTTATATTATTGCACTGTACATATGCCATTATGGTGGTTTTAGCTAGCCTTTAACGTTTTTGTGTGTCTTATTAGACCTTTTTAAATAAGGTCTTCATGTGGGTCAAAGTTACCCTCGATTCAGTCAGAGTAACCCGAGTCTACAGTATATTCTTAGAGCAGCGCTGCGTCTGGCGGATACAGGAAACGCGCCCGGAGTGTACGCCCGGGCTCCCGCTCTACGCAACGCACGCCCTTACTCAAATTGCCCCTGAACCAGGCACACTTGTTGTTTAGAATGATGTGGCATCCGCTCTGGAACCACTTGAATGCTCTCTGCCTTCGGTTAAGTCCACACGCCGCCTGAAAATCAGAAACAGTAGTAATGTAAGCAAAGACCATTAAAACAAGAGGACTGACCATCTCCATACAAAAAGCCGTTCCCCGATGTATACAACGCCATCTATGTATAAGGATTGTGTTTTACTATGATTCAACTTTGTAAGTGTGACACTGTATTTAAATGTTACAATTTATTTACTACTAGCTTCTGCCCGCAACTTCGTCCGCCTTAAATTCGTTTATCGCGAATAAATGTATTTTACCGGGATAAAAAGTAGCCTATGTCCTTCCTCCGGACTCAAACTATCTTCATACCAAATTTCATCCAAATCGGTTCAGCGGTTTAAGCGTGAAGAGGTAACAAACAGACAGACACACTTTCGCATTTATAATATTAGTATTTATATGTTTCTTTATTCAATTATAACAACGTTAAATGTTTAGTTTTTAAGCGCCATCTAGTTTTTGCCAGAACATCTTCTTGTGATCGGAACACGATCCAAAGTATGGTAACTGTCAGTCCGTTTAATGGTCCTTGATAACAAACGTCAAACGAAAATGTACGAGTACTATTTTTCATGGTTTTGGCTGTATATCTTGTCCCTGGAATGATGAAAATAACTCTTAAAACATAACATGTTAAATATGTTAGTTCAGTTTCTGTTTAACATTTTTTCGTATTTGGAAATTTTAATATATTTTTAATAATACATAAAGATTCTCAATAAACCATCAATTAATAGACTCAAAACTTATGCCTAATTGTTCATTATCAAAACACCTTAAGTACCGTCAACTGGGGTTATTTTGATCAACGGGTTTACATTGATCACTCATTTTTAATCCCTAAGAAATTTGATTTTAAACGCGTTTATGAGATTTTATGGTTAAGGTTGGCAACCTCGTTAAAAAAACATCTTTGACGCGTTCAGAAATACGCTCCTTATAGTTTAAAAATTAATGATCAATGTTACCCCGTTGACCTACACGCTATGTAGCCTTTTCTTTAAAAAACGTGTATTTCTAAGAAAGCCAACGTAAAAAGTTTGATGACGTTTATTTTGGTGTCTGACTCGTGAAGTGAAAAAGTGCGGAAAAGTGCGTAGCGCTACGAAAAGCTTGGCAGGAAAGTGTTAAGTGTGGCTCAAACTGCTACTTTAAAATGGCAGGCATTATATGTGCAAACAATTTTCATACTAAAGGCGTCATTAAGTCGAAAGCAAGAAGGTTTACATTTAAAAACAAGGGCGAATATGTTGGTAACTTTGTTATTGTTTTCATTAACCTAGGCTTTCATGTGAACTTCACTGTTATTTTAAATACAGCGTGTATTAAATCTATATGCCCTGTGTTTCAATGTACCCTATTTCCATCTACAAAATAACTATAGAAAATTAAAAATTTAAAAGTCCCCCCTACTTGTTCCACTAAAAGCTGAATATCTTGGAGACGATTGCACCGATTTTCATCAAACAAAGCTAAGAACACTCGGGATAAAATTATCTATGATACGAAAAAAACCGCACTCAAATCGGTTGATGTCACAGACAGGTACACAGAGTCACAGACACGTTAAACTTAAAACACCCCTCTTTTTTGTCGGGGGTTAAAAAGACGCATTTGTTTTAAACGGTGCTTGCATTTATTATGCGTTTCATTTTATGGGAGCACTCTGCGACTTCACCAACGACGCAGATAACATTGTTTTCACTTCTCCTGCTCAAAAAGTACGTCATATTAGCTTTGCGAAGCGAGACTAAAATAGTACATTTAGCCCCTATATAGGGTGTAAAAGAAAGCCATATAATCCCATACAATTTTTTATGACACTGAAAAAAAAACTTGCGGCCAGCTACATACTACTTATGAATAATTAAAACAAACAAACCAACCTGATCAGATTGGCCAAACTTTCTGATAGAATTGCTCAAACTGTACTTATAGTTTTTCATAAAATATACAATTTCAATGTTAAGTCTTTTTTATTTTCAAGCAGTCGAAGTGAAAAGCAGAGTGTTTTACACGTGGCTAAAAGCCATTATGACACTCAGACATATTTGTCCTCGCTCACTTCGTGATCTCGTCCAAATAATTACTTCGTATCATAATGGCTTATTTTAGCCCCTTGTCAAACAATCTACTATTAGCAGATACAAAGGTAAGTAGATTCGGCCTGCAAGAATGATTTCCACTATAAACTACGATAAGAGTCCCCGCCGGCAAGCTCGGCCGAATTACACCTTCCCATACAAACGGAGTTTCGTTCTCATTTTAAAACTACGTGTTGGATTCTAACCAAACTTTGCATATACAATGACATGATGTATATCTAGTGTATGGCTCCAGTTTATAAAACAAAGCAAAATACAGAAAAAACAAGTTTTAGATGAAAAACTTAAATTCGCTGTATTTTTTTACTATGGTATCTGAAGCTACATAAACTAATTACAGGCCTGCATATACTTTAACTTATTTTAAGTACAAAGTTTCAGAGCGAACTAGCCAGTCGTTTTTAAATAAGAGCGTGACTACGTTAGTATGGAGAACCGAGCTTACTGGGGACTCTTAAGGGCCTGCATCGTCAAGGAATGTCTATTCGCTAAAACCACGCCCCAAACGCCGAATGAGCGGAATTTGTAATAAGGGACGCGTTTATTCCTGGCGCACATCAAAAAAAGAGTAAGCTACTACACTACATACAATTGGGTTTTTTTGGCGTAAGCGCCAGATGTAAAAGTACCATGAAATCGAATATATTATTATGTTATTTGTTAACATTTAAGTTAATCACGTAAAAGATAAAGGGAAAAAATTAAATGTTTTCATAATGTAGCCGTTTATTAATCTGTCGTTTGTACGTACTACACAAAAGACGGAAAATGAAGATGTGTTTTCGGTAACTTTTCTATCGAGGAAATTTTCAACAGACATGTTTTCGCGTTAAGGGGCTACCATACGCGAATAACGTTCGATCCGTAGTCTTCACTTTTCTGTGTTGTATATGTCTCATCGTGTTGACAACCACCGTTGTTACCAATATATACTGTTTCAGTTTATCTTCCCTAGTCACCGAAACGAGGATAAACACCATCAGAATTTGTTATTTTTACGACAAAAGACCAGTTTTTACTACTTTTCTTAAAAACTATAGAACCTATTGAAAAACCAGTTGACAATTTTAAAGTGAAACTCATTACTCATGTCTTAGCGTTGTTTGACGAGGGAGCCTGTAGGTACCAATTTAAGATAGAAAAAGGACTTTTTTTTCTCTTTATATATTAAGTATTATAACATTCCAGTTGACAAAAACATAGGCCAAATATCAAGCTACAATATATTTTTACGTGGTTTGTAGCAAGAGGAATAATATTATAAATGCGAAAGTGTGTCCATCTGTCTGTCGATCTGTCTATCTGTCTGTCTGTCTGTCTGTTACCTCTTCACGCTTAAACCGCTGAACCGATTTGGTTGAAATTTGGTATGGAGATAGGTTGAGTCCCGAGGAAGGACATAGGCTACTTTTTATCCCGGAAAAATACCCTTATCCGCGATAAACGAATTGAAGTCACGGGCAGAAGCTAGTAGGTTATATAGTCAAAAAAACACATTACCTATCTAAAAATCTCACTAAAATAAATAAATTAATAGTTTAAAAAACACTACAAAAACACGCTTTACAAGACTTTTCTAACAAATCGCTCATCAGATCAGTTCGACAGTACCATATTATTGTATTGTCATGACGCTACGATCCTTGGAAGATGGTTAAATTAGTTACCTTAGATTCCATTACATAGTTAGTTACATACAGGACGACCTAATAAAAGCGTGCTAATATACTAGTTTTGACAAAAATCTCACAAAAAAATAGCTTAAATTCTCGATGCATCCCCCCCTAGTCTAGAGGCCTAGAAGGTACTTACTCTGTTATAGTCGTTGCAGTGGTACGGGTCGCAGTAGTCCATCCATGCCGGGGTGAACGGCTTCTTGAAGCGCTCCTTAAAGCTCGGAGGCATAGGCGGCTTGTAGATCTCATCTATAAGTTAGATTTTGTCTGTTGATTTTTTAAAACACGATTGATTTACATCAGAAGTAGAACGAAGGATTTCGGAGCATTTCGATAAAAATGTTTTGTAATTTGTTGTTGACTTGATATACTACCACTCTTGCTGATTCCCGCTGCACACTTTTTCATCTGTTTTATAATCTCTTTTTGATTCATATTGTTGGAAAGAGACTTCCGCTTGTACACGAATATAAGTTACATCGGCAATCGTCGGCCACTTGTTAGCACGCCGACGAGTGCTAACAAGTAAGTACCGAATGTAACCGAACGTGTATTTCAATAAAGACCTTGTTGCACTATACGTATGGTACATATGCAATGACAGGTGAACTCTGACTGGCCAATGGGCGTTGAAGATTTTACCCGTGCAAACGCGCTGCCTTATAATTGGTTGATCTGTTTTCAAAAAATGCTTTCTGCGCAGGTACATCGTTGTAACTTATATTTGTGAGCGTTTATGAAATGGGCACCTGTTCTTACTCGCATACTCCATGCTGGAGGCCAAATCTCTTTTTTGGTTAATGTGCCAATGTATTAAGTAAAAGCAATTTAAAAGAATTGGACCACAATTTCCTTGGGCCGTTTAGTATAAAATAAAAATCAACGTAATCACTTAAAGAACGATCCATTATGAAGTTCGGGTTCGCTATTTTCAACGATATTCTGAAAAAGAAACAAAACAGTCTTTAAAACGATAAAAAGTGTGACTCGACTCGACACACCTAGAAAGATAATCATGAGACGGATACAGATTTTCATGCATAAACCAATAAAGGTTATCGTTTAGCAGTTAAGTTCCCAAGGACAGACACATAACTAACATATTATAACATCCATATTTTGTCGTTGGGTGCCATAGAGTAATAGTAGTTTATGCACCTGAAATATAATGCGTGGTTAAAACATGGGTGTGCTTTTTTTAAATTTATTTTTCCACGGACCTTTATACAGGTGTACATATCGGTCCTGTAAAAGCCAAAACCATGTCACAAACAAATGTAATGAATGGAAACAACACAAAACTAAATATTGAAGCTACCTACTCGTACTACATAAAAAACTACTAAACGTTAGCCAACCTGTGGTTTTAAGACCGCCGAGTAGTTGGCGGCAGCCGATTCTGTCCGGCCTGGTTGGCTTTCGCGGCCTGAGCGTCCAATGCGATGCGATGGCAGCCGACCCGACCCGACCCGACCCGTCTCGGCCCGTTCGATGAACGCGATCGGCGACCGCCGGCGGCCCGTGCCTCCGATGTGACGCGGCGGCAGCCGACCCGATCCGGCCCGGTTGGTGAAATTCATACACTGACTATTTTTTTTTACTACCCCAATGCTCTTAATTTACTTACTTTCGATCGTCCTGTTTTATTGGTAAAGCCTTAGCTGAGGAAAAGAAATAAACCTTAATGAAGACAACTTTATACCACAAAAAATTTCGAACTACCCGCACTTGGTCTTGATTGTCAGTATACCGATACACTATACTATTTTGACGACCGGTTTGGCTCAGTGGGAGTAACGTTGCCTGCGAAGCTGAGGTCCTGGGTTCAAATCCCGGTAAGGGCAAATATTTGTGTGATGAGCATAAATATTTGTTCCTGAGTCTTGGATGTCTTCTATGTATATAAGTAATATATCTATTAAATATATCGTCGTCTAGTACCTATAACACAAGCCTTATAGAGCTTACCATGGGGCTAGTTCGATTTGTGTAAAATTGTCCCGTAATATTTATTTATTATTTATTTACTATGCTCACATTGTGGCCTGTTCACACTTTAGTGATTAGCATAGGGCAGAATTTTCGCGGCAAATCATAAGATTCTTGCAATTTTACTAGTGTTAGAAACATTTTTTTATCGATATCGAAAGTTGTAAAAAGGAAAAATATTCCATAAAATAAAAATGAAAGAATCTATTTTATAGAAAATCTTACGATGAGAGGTTGTAGTTTGTATAACATTATATAGTCAAAGGTGCAATTTCTGATGTCCACGTCAGTTCACACAGCAAATAACATTTTATCTGTATAAAATGTCACGTGCTGTATGTAGGTACTGGAGTGTACTTTGAAGAACAAATTGTACAATTTTGTACAAAACTACAACGACCGCTCACGTAAGTTTCTATTGAATACTAGCTTCTACCCACGACTTCGTCCGCCTTAAATTCGTTAATCGCAGATATGGGTATTTTTCCGGTATAAAAAGTAGCCTATGCCCTTCCCCGGGACTCAAACTATCTCCATACCAAATTTCATCCAAATCGGTTCAGCGGTTTAAGCGTGAAGAAGTAACAGATAGACAGACAGACGCACTTTCGCATTTATAATATTAAGTATATGGATATAATTTGACAAATATCGACATCGATAAAAAAATGCTTCTAACACTAGTTACAATGCGACAGTCTTATGTTTTGTCTGGTGACTAGATTAGTAGCAAATGTATGACCACTTATCAATATGTAAACAGGCCTTAGATATGTCTAGATCGTGTACGAAATTCAAATGAACTTATATCTTTTCGTTTGTATCAATCTCGCACTTAAGAATAAAATAACTCAGTGAGTACATCAGTATATATTTAATTCGCTAGCAGTCTCGATTCGATGTAAACTCATACCCAACTGAAGTGAATTCAGTATTAACTACCCTCTGAATTGAATAGTATGTACCTAGGCATAAATCTATCCTGTTACTTACGAGCATTTTCGACGGAACCTAGAAACAGAATGATTAGTTATTTCCATATTATAATAAGCAAAAATGCATGGCCCAAACCAGAAACCAAATAACTTACTTTTACCGGGACACGATTCTTATGAGAATTCAGGCATATAAAACGTACGTATAGTAGAGTAGGTAAGTTGTGTAAAATAAATCATACCTCACTGTTTTTCTTCTATTATACATTTACTTTTATAAGTTTCGATACGTTTTCTTGGAGAATTGCGCATTAAGTTTCTAATTAAAAATATATTTAAGATAAGAATTACTTATTTAGAAAAAAAATAACTGACTGTTGTTGAAATAAAACAATTTAACGGATTATATCGCGTATATTATCTCATTTTAGTTCCCGACGTTTCGGAAGCTTTCCAGCTTTCCATGGTCACGGGAGGACTGAGAAAAGTTCTTTTGAAAAAACACAAATGTGTTTTAGAATGGGTAGTTTGCACAAATTGTAACTTTGACAGAGGAAAATACATCACCATGGAAAGCTGCAAAGCTTCCGAAACGTCCGGAACTAAAATGAGATAATATACGCGATATAATCCGTTAAATTGTTTTATTTCAATGAGTAATAATCGCGGAAATAGAAGAAAATATTAACTGACTGTTGTGTTTGTTTCGGCTTTCTTCTCAACAGTGATCCATTCTTGGGAAATAGATTCAGATTTGTAAAAGTGCTTGCTGCCTACTTATATCATCATTTCAATTCCATAAGTCAGTTCCTTATTTTGTAAGTAGCGGCCTCAAATTTGAGTAGCACTGAATCTTCGAATAATATTTTATTAAATTATTAAGTCAGGTAATAATCCATTATTACGGTACCATCAACTTCATCATTAAGTTAGTATATCATCAGGACAGATTATGAGTAAATAAATCCCTTACATTGGCAACACTACGTTGTCATCCCGCTTATAGATAATATACAATTTAGATTACGGTTTTACGTAAAAATACGTGTTAAAGAATAATATTTACGAGTGAATTGTTATCTTAGAATGTTTATCCTTCTTATTCGATCCACTGTGACACCCTTTCACTGCACAAACCGTCATATTAATTGAAAATGTGGGAGCTGTTTACACCTGACACGCGTCCTTGCAACTGACAAGCCGATCGGCGTACTTAGCCATTTATGGCCAAGTTTTGGTGGCCTCACCGTTGCGCATGAACTGCGTTTCTAGGCGTTATTATTCTAAGC
This sequence comes from Hedya salicella, assembly GCA_905404275.2. Taxonomy (NCBI): domain Eukaryota; kingdom Metazoa; phylum Arthropoda; class Insecta; order Lepidoptera; family Tortricidae; genus Hedya; species Hedya salicella. The sequence continues at coordinate 4,846,079 of FR990120.1, forward strand.
ACTTTTTTTTCAGCTGAGATCAACGTGTGCCACATATTTCGACAGTTCATCTAAAAACACTTTGAGGTTTCTAAAAGAGAAAGTGATTTACTTCATCAATATTTTCGGAATTAATCGATCCAAAAGTTGCATAAATTGTGAATAAATAAACTGGTCAATTATTGGCGATTTACCCTATACATACTGTAGTTTGGGTATATTTATATCATTTTTTGCAACAAAATCTCACTGAAAACAATGGTTTTTTTTTATTATATATCCTAGAACAAAGTAGGTATATGTTTCAAGCAACACAATTCACACAAAAAATCAAAGCCAAAACAAAAGTATATTTGTTTAATAATCCAATAGTTGCATTAATTACCTATTTAGCTGTACGAGCAGGAAAGACCCTCAGTACCGCGCGAGATAGGGCTCTTAACACATTCGCTGCCAAGATTTTCCTAGCGCTACGCGTCTATGAGCAAAGCGCCCGCTAGGGCCTTAAAGGCCCTAAAACTGGTTATAACAAAGAAAACAAATCAAACTTAAAAATATATATAAATTCTACCTTCAAATGACTTTTCAACACTAGCGGATAAAACTAACATTTCAACGCAGATTTGGCGCTATAAACGGAACTTTTTGTAGCTAGTAGGTGAAAAATACATTACCCGTTCGAAAATAAGCCAGTAAATTAGCAGTAAGAGTGACTTTACAGATTAACTGCCGGGAACCCGCTACTGGTGTGATAATCTCGTCTACATGTCAGAAAGTGTCTGAATTGTAGACACGCCGGCGCCAAATCTGCGTTGAAAAGTTCGTTTTATCCGCTAGCGTGGAAAAGTAATTTGAATGTAGAATTTATATATTTTTTAAAGTTTGATTCCTTTTTTTATCTTATCACTAGTTTTAAATGAAAAATAATGTCATAATATTCTCATCTGTTTCCGCGATTATTACTTATTTCAATAAAACAATTTAACGGATTATATCGTGTGTGTGATAAGTACGTGTGAGAGGTATGCGGAGGGCCATGGCCTCAGGTACAATGCCTCAAAGAGTGAGCTGCTGGTTTTTAAGGGAAAAGGCATACAATTGGAGGATCAAGTCCCGCCGGTTAAACTTAATGGCACTCCTCTCAAACTTGTCAGAGAATTTAAATACCTGGGGCACTGGGTCACCGCATCACTGAGTGATAATGCGGACCTGGAAAGGGAGCGTAGGGCGTTGGCAGTTAGAAGTAATATGTTGATTCGTAGGTTTGCAAGGTGTGCGAATGACGTAAAAGTTACCCTCTCCAAGGCTTACTGTCAGTCATTTTACACCTGCAGCCTGTGGATCAACTATACTAAAAAAGCTTACAGCGCCCTACGTGTCCAGTATAATAACGCGTTCCGGATGTTGTTGGGGCTGCCGCGCCACTGCAGCGCGTCGGGAATGTTCGCCGAAGCGCGCACCGATGGTTTCCACGCCATCATGCGCAAGCGCGCAGCATTGCTGCTGCGGCGCGTGCGCGGCAGCGCCAACAGCCTCGTAGCGACAGTCGCAGGTAGGGTAGATGGCCCATTCTTGCAAGTATGGAATGCCTTGCATTTGTCACGTAGGTTGAGTTAGTCAAATTTCTGTTTTTTATTTTACTAACATTAGTTATAAGGATAATAATTATAATTGTTACTAACAAGATATGGATGATTTTCCGAAATAAATGATTATTATTATTATTATATCGCGTATATTATCTCATTCGGTCAGCTTTCCATGGTCGCAGGTTGTCATCCCGTGACAATGGAAAGCTGGAAAGCTTCCGAAACGTCGGGAACACAAATGAGATAATATACGCGATATAATCCGTTAAATTGTTTTATTTAAATAAATAGTTTCATAGTTTTTCTTACGTTTCTCCTATTTCCTCGCTGCAGTGAGGTAAAAAGTTGATTTCGGACGACTGCAAAATTATTTGTGGAATAAATTGCCGCCTGCAGTATTTCCGGACCGATGCGACCTTCAAACCTTCAAGAAAAGAGCGTACTTTCACCTGAAAGGCCGGCAACGCACATGTGACTCCTCTGGTGATGCAAGTGTCTATGGGCGACGGTAATCGCTTACCATCAGGCGATCCTGTTTGCTCGTTTGCCTCCTGTCATAAAAAAAAATTGGCTTATGCCTTGAAAGCCTCGTTACGCTCAGGAATCAATATTTGAGATTTTAGATTCCTTCGCTTACTCGGCTTTCAATTCAAGCACTCGTGTCAAATAACAACTGCAGCCTTACATAACAAACAACTATTTTACAACGGTCATTTTGATCCCAAAAAAACAGGATCCATTGACATTTTAAAACAATACAATACAATAATTATACTTACAAATATATGACACATGGAGAAAAACCACTAAAACTGTCAACCAGTCCATTTTGACTACCACTCGAAGGCTCATTACTATTTCCAGTTAATCTAGATTTAATTAACATTCATTGCCTTTTTATTGGGCTAATAAAAAAGGTTTAAATGCAAACATGATGTAGGTATAATTAGTCGCTTTTTAAGGGTTCCGTATTATACCTACCTTACGGGTGCCAATGGAACCCTATTACAAAATCACCACACTAAAAGCCCTTCGAACGCGTACGTAACTAACTTTTAACGGGTATGAACTGTGCGCGCGGCGGAGCACGATGACCCTGCCGCGCGCACACTTATTATTTTTGATTAACACTAAGTAAGATAGAAATATTATATACAAATAACATGAAAAAAACAGCTGAAATTTAAATAAAAAAATTTTTTTTTCACTTACCCGCCCCCGCTGTCTTTCCCCCCGTCGCCCGCAGACCATGGGAGTATCACAATAGAACTTGTCAAGCTATATAATTCAATATTTTGTTAAATTCAGATTAAAACAATGACTTTATAAAAAATGTTTATTCAGAAAAGTTAACTGATCACATCACATTTTACATCAGTAGAAATAGATAACTCAGTCAACACATAAATCAGTCTTACTAACATTATTTTGGTAACAACACAACATTATTACAATCTACTTATCCTTAAAATAATCAAAAGTAAACCTACAATTCAAAAAAACGAAAACTGCACTTCATTAAAAGTATAGGAAAACACAAATTCAAGAAACCATAATTATTTCATTATACAGAATAAAGTAAATGTAAATGTAATATTACTCCATTAATGAATATCTGGAATCTGTATAAAATTTATCTCCTACAATTAAATAATGTAACATTTTGTGGTGTAAAATAGTTGTAAAGTCTTGTTTACTGAATTATTTAGGCTATTGAGTTGAAGTATTGAATATGATTATTCCTTGAAATAAATATATTCCTTGATATAATTTATTAGAATAATTCAATTTAATTGTAAATTTCAAATCTTATATAAGTCTGTGATTGGTATATTAATCAACGTATTTAAATTTCTTTTCTAATTGTGACATGGCCTATTAATTTTTATTTAGAATTAGTTACATTGTATTGACATTATATATGTATATATATATATATATATACAGATAGAGCAAGTTTTTAAAAGCCAAACGGTAATTTTTTTATGTGATTTTATCTTTTTAAAGCCCCTTGAAGCTGTGAACATATTGGGTAATTTTATCATTTTTGGCATTTTAATTTTTTTTTATTCCATTCAAAGATCTAACGATAGCAAATGTTACCATACTGAATTGGCCTATCTATCAGCTTAGCACACAAAAAAAATCAAGCATCTACCGCAATAATTCCCGTCACCATAAATAAAATCTCATCGTACTCGGCGATAGGTGAAGAATTAAAAAAAAGTCATAACTCCGAAAATAGGAAAAATCGCGGAACATACATGGGGGTGATTTAGATAGCCCTCTAGGTCCTCTACCTCCCAGCTTCAGTATATCACAACTTCTTGGGACAACCTGTATATATTGTATATTTGCATACCTTAAATAGGTAGAGTGTAATTGGGACTTAGAATCTAAGAACATCTGTGTACATAACCTACATTCTTGCAAATAAAGGATTCATTCATTCATTCATTCAATAGAAAGTTCAACATAATAATTTACTAATTAGCAAATTCAACTATCCATCTTTGACGATAAAAATAATTTCATAATTGAGCCGTTACAAAGAAAAAACTAGTCAAATCAATTTTTATTAAAACCCTTGACATAAATTGAAATGGATATCTGTAAATAACAAAAAATAGTAATTTTAGATAGTCGCACCACAGGTATCGATTTGAGAACATAATTTTAAAACCTAAAATAATTCGTATAGCGCCTAACTAGACAACTATATATTAGCTTAGAAATCTAGCTAAATATCACATGTCTACAAAAAAATGCATTTTTATACACCCAAGAATAGTATAAAAAATATAAAGAATCGTAAATCTCAAAATAACTACTTTCGTCAAAACAAAATGAAACTAAATTAAAAAATTACCAACACAAGGTAATAAATCGTAGTTCTACGCGATTTGTCATGATAACCGGTGACCGGAATAGGTGTGCTAATTTACCTTAAGTTTGCGCAACGACCATTAAAACAAGAGGACAGACCACCTCCATACAAAAAGCCGTTCCCCGATATGTACAACGCCATCTGTGTATAAAAGTTATTATTTACAATTATTCAACTTTGCAATTAGCACGTTATTTAAATGTTAGAATTTATTTATTATTGGCTGTTTACGAACTAATTGTTACTGCACTATGTTTGTTTGTACAATCATAACACCGTTCAATGTTTAATTTTAAAGCGCCATCTAGTTTTTGCCAGAAAATCTCAATGCGATTGGAACACGAACCAAAGAGTGGTTAAATACGCCAATCATATTTTTTATTGTTTTACAACTGTAGTCGATGATGGAATCAATTCATTAAAGTAATTAACAATTTATAAGATAAATTAATTTATTGCTATTATTTTGTTATTTATCAGAGCTAGCGGGCAATTCAGCTAAATAACGTAATACCTATTTTATGTATTACGTTCAATCCAGTGTACATAGAGTGGTTAAATACGCCAATAATATATTTTATTTATTATTATTTTTTTAAATATATATAACTGTAGTGTCGTCGATCATGTAATCGATTTAAAGTAACTAAAAATGTATATGTTAAATGTAATTGATTGCCATATTTTTGTTATTTATTATAGCTAAAGGGCAAATCAGCTAAATAACGTAAAATAGGTACCTATTACAGTTGAATCCAGTAGGCTAATCGCATTGGGAAGCATAGCAATACTGAAATTAATATCCATATATATATTTTTTGCGGTGTTTACCACTCTATGTTATATACTCACGCAAACTTGCATTTCCTACCTACTCCGGTCACAGGTTTGAAAATCGTGTAAGTTCATTTATCTATTTTTTACATTTTAATATCAAAAATCTCTCTCAATACACTTTTGTCTACCTTTCTATCCTCCACCCGCCGTTTCTTAGGAGTAAAATCTAAACTACCCTCTATTTTTTTCTCCGGACTATTGCAAAAATCTCTCGGAAAACCTATTATTTTCTTTGGTGAGAAATAATTGACAAAATACAACAATTCCGACCTACTACAGTGTGTACTGAAACACACATCTATGTCATCTTCTGATATTTTACTGATAGGGTTGTCATCAGTTTGATAATTGGTCCATTTTTGGGCGGAGAGATGTATGTTTAAATAATTAGAATGCGTGGAATCCGGAGTGCATTTGGAGTGGTCTTTCCTGTTCTTTGGCCAGCAGAGATGGATTGGCGAGTTCTCGTTGGTTACCCCGGGCACCAAGTGGGGGAGGTGGCTGGAACAAATTATAAATATATATTACAGGACATTTTTTATACAAACCGAACTATGAATGATACCCTACTTGACCTAGTAGCTAGACTTTAAATTTTTTCACCCGTTGGTTTGTCGTTATTTTTAGAAAATAAAAAATAGTAATTATTGGATAACTATTGCAAAGTTCAAATGGATAACATACGTGGTTTTTGAGATATGGCGCTCTAATAGCAAGACAGACAGACAAAGTCACACCATAAAGGTTCCTTTTTTACATTTTGGTACGGAACCATATCATATCACATCTCTCGAAACATAAAATCATCACTGTAACCATTTTCCAAGTAACCATTTTCGACTTTACAAAAAGATGACGAGTTAGGAATGTGTCAAGTGTGAAAAAGGTCAAGTTTAAGAAAGTCAGACGAGGTCGTCCAAAGGCGAATTTTCATTTGCAATTTTAGTTTTAGAGTCTATAACAATTTTTTTTTGTAGAATTTGACTTTGGTTCATAAACATTTTTTACAACTTTTTTATTTTATTGTATATTCCTCGCGGGCACCGTTTGTAGTTAGTCGATACCTTTCAAGACTTACCTGTAAAGCTCTTTCCATCGAACCTCCTCCACGTAAACTTTCACTCCCAAGTTCTTATATAGCTCATTAAACAAGAACTCGTATCCGAACTTCGCAGAAGTCTTGATGGCCACTCTCCCGCCTTTTTCCAGCCATTTTTCTATCTGTAATTGAAAATGAAGAAGAGTTTTAAAAAGAAGAATGAGTTTTAAATACTCTACATTTCAATCTAATGGGAACCCTGCGCCGGGTTGGATTTGGGCGATTTTATTTGAGTCTGTTTCATTTTTTTGTATACATATTCAATGTTAATTAATTTTTTATTATTTAGTAAACCAGATATGTAAATAATTGTCAATATTTTAAATTTCTAAGTAATATTAAATCGACACCCATTTTGTTCATTAATTATCAAGAAACCCAAATATGTATACATTTTTAACTTTTTTACTGCAAGTAGTTTCGTATAGATTCGGGAAAATGTGTAAGAAACTTATGCTTCTCTAAGTGACGTCATTAGGTAGATAAATAAATAAATATAATAGGACAATTTGTGACTGTCAACTACGCTCTACTTTAGAATGAGGAACTTTTGAAATTGTTTTTTTTGAATAATATGAAGTCGGGAGATATATATATATTTATTTAATCCATACTTCGATACTAATATTACAAATGTGAAAGTGTGTCTCTCTGTCTGTTACCTCTTCACACTTAAACCGCTGAACCGATTTGGATGAAATTTGGGATGGGGATAGTTTGAGTTCCGGGGAAGGATATAGGCTACTTTTTAACCCGGAAAAATACCCTTATCCACGATAAACGAATTGAAGGCGGACGAAGTCGCGGGCAGAAGCTAGTGTGGTTATATTAAATTTTTTATCATCTATTTTATTTCATCAAAAAATGCCTGGTTTAAAATATTTGACGTTGTCAAGTCTGAGCAGCGTAAAGTTAGGTTCGACGACGAGCGAAGCGAGGAGGAGATTGTTATGTTCAATTGCTTACCTTTCGATCCAATGCTATTACAAAAATTCGAAGTTCGTATCCTACCGTCCCTCTTACTCAAATATTTATTAGTAACCGTCCCTCTTACTCAAATATTTATTAGTAACCGTCCCTCTTACTCAAATATTTAAAAGTATTTACTGATTATGTAACCCATGAAAGTACGGAATAAGTAGTACGAATTATAATGAGACCTCAGATAAAGCCGCGTCTACACTGACGCTCCTCTTAGGAAAGGTCGTGTATTTGTCGTCCAGGAAGGTAGTGTCGACGTAGAGCGCGTCGATCTGTATGGGCTCCCCGTTGTCGTGCAGCTGGTTGAATTTGGAGACATCGTTGACGCTTATTCTGAAGTCACCTAAAACAATATTCAACCCTTGAAATAACAATCATATAGCAAAGTTCAACACTTGATTTTTTTATACTACTAAGGTGGCAAACAAGCGTACGGCCTTCCTGATGTTAAGCAGTTACCGTAGCCTAAGGACGCTTGCAACAGCAGGGGCATTACGAGCGTGTTGCAGACCCTTTAAGAACCTATTCAATTCACTCCCTTCTTGATGAACCTCATTATCTTAAACTAGTGGATCTGTGGGCTGACCTCACAAGCTTTTCAACTCTCAATCTCCGTAATTTTGAAAAAAATCCTTTAATTAATAAATATACTTTAATTATTGATATCTATACTATTATAAAGTTGTAAAAATGAAATGTCTGTACATTGAAGATATTAACAGACTATTTGGAGGTCACTGAATCGAAAAATATTTATTTTTTATTTTTTGTAGTATGTCTGGTTGTAGCTTCATCACGCAAAATCAGCTAAACGGATTTCAACTACTTTTGGTACACGGATAGCTGGGTATCTCCAGATGGTTATAGGATATTTTTTATCCGACTACGCTGAAGAAAAAAAAAATTATTTATTTATTCAATAGCTTAAATCTATCATTACAGATTAACCTAATGCGATAGACAAGCGAGTAATAAGAATTAATACTAGGACATTCCAATATTTACACACACATTAATTATACCCCTACTGACTATAACACAGTACTGATATAGCGGTCTTTGTAAAGTCGTTCAGGGAACACGCAAATATGTCCTGCGTAAGCGCAACTTTATTGTTCGAATAGCCCGCATTAGCGGTGCGTCCTTCAGCAACTTTGTGCGAGCGACGGGCTCGGCCAGCGCGGCGGCCGGCGGCGGCGCTACACGAATCGGTCCGGTACGTTTAGTGCCAGGGCACGCGAAACCCCGGGGTTGCACAGCTGCCCCCGTAGTACTTTAAGTACATATGAAGCGATGGCCAGTTCTCGCCTCACCTCTAACTTGTTGTCTCCCACCATACCTAACACGAAGAGAGTCGGATACAACATAGGGTATCCGGGATATACACCATACAGCTTCAAGTAAAGAAACCTTACATACTTGTTTTGGATCCTTTCTAACATGAGTTTGTATTTAGTTTCACGTGGACTCCAGATTGCCGCGTTACCTTGGAAGTGACTTTTACAAGCGCCTCATACACAGCTTTTATCGCCGAGATGTTTGTGAAGTTCTTCGATTGGCGCAACAAGAAACCGAGGTTCCGAAATGCTTTTTTGCAGATAGAAATGATGTGGTCGCGGAATGATAAAGCGGCTGTTAGGCGAACTCCGAGATCCCGCACCTCCGTCACTCGCTGCATTGGCTTTCCGCCGACGTCATAGTGATGGTGCATTGGGCTGCGCGCACGGCTGAGCGAAATTACTGTACATTTGGATTCGTTAAAATGCATGCTTATTACACACGCTGCAGTGTACAACTCTGTCGATGTCCTCCTGTAGCTTACAGCAATCGGAGATATCACTTATTACCCGAACCAGCTTTAAATCGTCAGGGAATAAGAGGCACGTAGAATCCAACACCACATCCGGGAGATCGTTAATCATGAGAATGAATCCTAACGGCCCCAAATTGCTGCCTTGACTCACCCCTGATCTAATATAGTATGGTTGAGATTTGCTGCCCGCAAAATCTACAAACTGCTGCCTATCTCGCATATAGCTAGCAAAAAATTGTAAAGTATGTGGCGCGCATCCGGCCCTCGCAAACTTCGTAAGCAGAATGTCGTTGTCCACCGTGTCGAATGCCTTACGAAAATCAAAGTATGCTATGTCGATCTGTTTGCCAGCATCCAAGGCAGGAACTAGAACCGTCATAAGATGCAAGAGGTTTCCGGTCGTGCTGCGTGCTGGTCGGAATCCATATTGCGCCTCTGAAAGTTGAGCACTCACCTGCGACAGTAACGTCTTATACAAAACCGATTCGAAAACCTTGGCAGGTGCACTTAGTACAGCCACTGGCCTGTAGTCACTAGCATTTGGCCCTCCATTACCCTTCGGCACCGGTACCACTCTTGTCACTTTCCACCTCTCAGGAAATATCCTAAACCTGAGGCAGACATTAAATATATGACACAAGGGTTCAGCTAGTGAGGCACGACAGTCCTTCAAGAGAAAGGGTGGTATTCCATCTGGCCCAGTTGATCGCTTTGTCGGGAGCCGAGCCAAAGCGTGTCGCACTTCACCCAACTCCATACGCTCAATGTGAACTCGCGCGCTGTTCGTTCCTGACGCTGCTTCCGCTGCGACCCAGTCCACTTCCGCCGGCAACTGATTGAAGACAGAATAGAAAAACTTTGCGAACTCGTCGGCGCATTCCTGCTCCGATAGAATCCTACCCTCCTTGACTAATTTCTGAGTGCAATCAGTAGACTTTTTAGATTTTAAAAATCGCCAAAAAGACTTAGGATCCAACGCTAATTGTTTTTGCACTCGAGCCTGGTATTGGTCGTGAGCGTTAGCAATATCTATTTTTACCTGGGCTCGACTCTTAGAAAACGCTTCATAATCCTCCTTCGACTTACTCGATTTATATTTTTTGTGTGGTGCGTATTTTTTTTTAATGTCTCGAATTATTTGCGCTGTGTACCACTCTGGGTAATAATACCAAGAGTTCACCTCTTTCTTTAGGAACACATTCATCAATTATTTGAGTAATTTTGCCATAGAAAAACATTAAAACCTGATCTAAGTCGTTCATACTATAAATATCACTCCAATCTATTGACACTAATTTGCCATAAAGCATGTAATACTAGGCCTTGTAGAAATTCCATTCTCGTACATCAAGAGAGTGCCGGGTGTTATGACTCATCGGGCATACATCACGCGGCTCCCTGTCGCTAACTGACCGGGCGGCCGCGGCGGGGGAAGATATAGTCGCAGACACGCTTACCGCTAACGGGGGATGGTACACATGTATAGGTTGTAGGCTATCGTTATCATAGGCCGCGTACACCAATACCTTACCGCGAACGGGCTCCCCGCTCAACACAAGGTCGAGCTGCCTCCCATCACAATTAGGTATTATATTCCCCTGAACGAAATTGCAATAGGCCATACGAGGGCTGCTATTTATATATCCGGAAACCGGGATTACAGTCTTCTTAAATAGCATATTTGACCGCCATGGTAAAATTTGAACTTTTTTAAGTATATAAGGTATATTTTTTCTTCCTTATTAACGCTCGTGTTTTGTTTTTGACGGGTTTTAAATGTCATCTCGCAGCAAGAATGGAACTCACTCGTGAAAATATTCGTGCTATGATTTATTATGATTTTCGGCGTGGTTTAACGCAACAACAGTGCATAGATCAACTAACTTCAACTTTTGGTGATGAAGCCCCATCTAAAACTACTGTGTATCACTGGTTTAGTGAGTTCAATCGTGGACGTAGTATGCTTACGGACGAAGTTAAGGCAGGTCGCCCGAAATCGGTCGTTGTACAACAAAATATCGAGGCTGTGCGAAAACTTATAATGGACGACCGACATGTTACGTACCGCGAGATAGAGGCGACTCTGGGTATTTCTATGACCAGCATTAATAGCATATTACATAATTATTTGGCTGTAAAAAAAATTTGTTCGCGTTGGATACCCCACAACTTAACAAATGAGCAAAAACATGCTCGCGTCGAATGGTGCAATAAAATGTTAAAAAAATATAACCGTGGTGACTCAAAAGCCGTTTATAACATCTATACAGGTGACGAATCCTGGATCTATGCATACGATCCCGAAACGAAGCAACAATCAACGGTATGGGTGTTTCAAAATGAGCCGAACCCTACGAAAGTTACTCGTGCAAAAAGTACATTGAAACAAATGGTGGCCTGCTTCTTCGGTATTAATGGCCATGTAGCTACAGTGCCACTAGAAAACCGTAGAACGGTTAATTCAGAGTGGTACACGACCATTTGCTTACCGGAAGTATTTGAACAAATTCGTAAAACTAACCAGCGACGAAGAATCATTCTTCATCATGACAATGCCAGCTGTCATACGTCACGCGAAACAACTCTATTTTTGGAGGGTCAAAATGTGGAATTAACGGGTCATCCGCCGTACAGCCCTGACTTGGCACCCAACGATTTTTATTTATTTCCAAATATAAAGAATAAATTACGCGGTCAACGATTTTCGACCGCTGAAGATGCTGTCGACGCATTCAAACAACACGTTATGGAGGTACCTCAGGCGGAGTGGCAGAAGTGCTTTAAAAATTGGTTCACGCGAATGCAAAAGTGCATAGATCATCAAGGGGAATACTTTGAAAAACAATAAAACTATTTTCAGCCGTGTACGTTTGTTTGTTTTTTTGTTTCCGGATATATAAGTAGCAACCCTCGTAAAATAGGCACAGTAGTTATTTATATAAGTATGACAAGAAAACGAATTAAAATCGCCCAGTACAATGAAGTTACCTTTATACTTATCGCCAACACTTTCGAAGGGTTATGACTTTTTCTCCTCCGCGAACAAGCGCCTTCTAGTAATAAATAAAGACGGCCTTGTTGACTTTTACCAGAATTTTCAACTCTAGTGGAGGTTTTATGGGGTACCTGTGTAGAGCACAGTGGTCCTACCACACCGGAACAGGAACATGACGGAGCCGAAGCTGTGGGCCGCAGGGATGGCCGTCACCATCAACGACGTCTCCTTCAGACGGCTCTTCGCGTCCGCTGGTAGCGGCACGGAAATCGATTCTGTAGAAAATTTTTTTGTCAATGTATTTAGGGTAAGGAGTTCAGTATGTTTTTCATATCTTCCAGAGTGATATGCTTCGCATTGAAATGATATTCCATTTGTTAACTTTTGATTATCGACTTCGGGCAAAATTTGTTGAGTTGTAATCAATACTATTATAAAGTTGTAAACATCAAATGGATGTACAATGAAGACAATCTCAATTTAAAAAAAATTGTAACTATTTGGACGTCACGGAATGGAAAAAAATATTTTTTGGATTTTGTATGTTCGCATATGTCGTCGTGGCTTCATCACGCCACATCGGCTAAAGGGATTTAAACTATTTTTGGTACAGTCAGCGTCAAATAGTCTGTAGGATAAAAAGCGCAAAATATATCGTCACATGACTTTATGCCCATAAGAATAAAGATGTGTTGCGATATTTTTGGCACTTTGGATGCTAAACACTATTTGACGCTAACTATACACGGGTAGCTGGGCATTTCCAGATGGTTATACTTTTTTTATATTTTTTTATAATTATAATTTCAAGAATAAATGTTATAACAATGTTAACGATTTCTTTAATGACGAAGGCTGACAAATTTTATTAAGTTTACTAAAATGTGTCTGCAACTTCGTTCGCGGAGGAGAAAAAGTCATAACGCCTTTTTTTTCTTCAGCGTAGTCGGGTAAAAAGTATCGTATAGTAGTAGATTTTCCAGATGAGGTAGTGCGTGCGTGCGTGTAATTCCTTCCATGGGAGAATGCGTAAGGTAATTAAAGCAAATGGAGAGAGATTTGAACTTATGAATTAATTTTATAATTTATGGTCTATGTTTAAACTAAATACATAAATACTTTTTTAATCTGGGGAGTTGTTTTAATTTTATAGATATTTTAAAGTAGGACACTTAATCTGCCCAACCCTGTACATTTAACGTAGCAAAGCGGCTCTCCATAGCCCACTCTTCGCTCTCGATGGGACCGAGACGTGATGGGTTGCGAACCACATCGCCGAGATATTAATACTTACCTATTTTCATGATTCTAATTCGTTTTATAATCACATCCGTGTTATATTCCCGTAATCTACACTGCACCTCATACTTGACAATCGCCGCTGACATTTCCGACATATACAACAGAGCTCCGTTCGTCTCCAATGTTTGTATGAAACGGGGATCATACAAGCCCTGTGTGTGGTCCGTGTGGGTGTGGCTCAGGAAGTAGGCGTGAACATGTTTGTTGGTGAAGTTGTCTACGGATATGTTTGGTATTTCGGATATCCGGCCATGGAAAGCGCAGCATGCCATGGTGGGTCTGTGAAAAATTTAAAAATATATTATTACTAACGACACATTTGGCTCAGTGGGTTGTACAACGGCCTACGAAGCTGTTGGTCCCGGGTTCGAATCCCGGCCAGGGCAAGTGTTTGTGTGATGAGCATGAATGTTTGTTCCTACTTCCTGGGTCTTAGTTGAATTCTATGAATTTAAGTATTATAATTTATCTATATCGCCTAGTACCCATAGTACAAGCTTTGCTTAATTAGGGACTAAGTCGATTTGTGTAAAATTGTTCCTGGTATTTAATTATTTATTTAAGACTCTCACACAGAGACAGTAGGACTTAGCCTTTGCCGAGCCCCAGACAGACCGAGAAGGTTGAAGTTCACAATTTAAAACTGTAAAAAATAACCACAGGCCGTGTGGAAAGTATGAAGCAACATTTGGTTCAGGCGCTACCCGTTCTGTCTTCTGAAATGAGTCCTAATCACATGTATGATTCAATCTTTACAACTTTTATGAAACATTATAATACAATATTTACTTCCAAATCGGTTGTGGCCGGCGGTGCACCAGTATTTAGCGAATGGGCTACTTACTGCGGACTTACACAAACGTAGACAAGCACTGTATGCCATGTATGAGGAACGGCGGTTTAATACGAGTGTCGAATTTAAAGAACGTGTAAAGCAATATTCGGAACAATTCAAAATTGGTTGTCATATTGCCAAACGTAACTATTTATCCCAGAAAATCAACAATAGTTCGAGCATTATCAAAACCACCTGGAAAGTGATTAATGCGGAGACTCGTAGATCGCGGCACGCAATTAGTGGTCTAGAATAAAAAATTGATGGCAAAATTATAGATTCTAGTTTAGATGTAGCAACAGAATTTGAAAATTTCTTCACCGATATACCAGTATCCACAACAAAGTGTTTGATTTAAACCTCGCCTCGCCCCTCACCTTCGTCTGCCGTTATGTTGTTAAAAGAAAACGTCCCAGAATGTAGTAAGGACGTTTATTTTGAACATGTCAGTCCTTCAGATGTAGTAAAGGCATTTAAATCAATTAATGTCAAAAAAAAAAATGACCTATGGGGGTCTCAGTCCATGCTGTCAAATCCCTAATAGAAGTCATAGCGCCTGACTTGGCAGATATATTCAATAACAGTGTTGACTGCGGTGAGTTTCCTGATTTGATGAAACATAGCAAAATAACTCCTTTATTTAAATCAGGTAGTACCTCTGACCCCACTAACTTTAGACCAATATCTGTACTACCCACATTTAGTAAAATTTTTGAAAAGCTAATTTTATATCAATTGTTAAAACATTTTAATTTGAACAATTTGATGTGATTACTGTGCATAGTAAGCAATTCGGTTTTACGCGGGGTCGCTCGACATCCAACGCCGAAGTTGAGCTCGTAAAACACATTTTCGATGCCTAGGAGGAATCGCGAGATGCTTTAGGTATCTTCTGTGATTTATCTAAGGCCTTCGATTGCGTTAATCATGAGACACTGATCAGGAAGCTACACCACTACGGAGTTAAAGGATTAGCACTAAATTTATTAAAGTCTTCTTTAAATGGTAGAATACAAAGGATTGACGTGAATGGAAAGCGATCACCGGGGTCATTAGTCTCTATGGGTGTGCCGCAGGGATCAATATTGGGACCTTTCCTGTGCCTTATCTATATAAACGACTTGCCACACCTCGTAAAGACCCACCATGAGATAGTCTTGTTTGCAGATGATACGTCTCTAATTTTCAAAGTCGTACGAAATCAACGATCCTACAATGACGTAAACAATGCTATCTGTGAAGTTGTAAATCGGTTTAATGTAAATAATTTATTGTGTAATGAGAAAAAGACTAAATGTGTTAAGTTTGTCACGAGTAACGTAAAACATGAGCAAGCAAGCGTTATTGTTAAAGGTGAGGATCTGGAACTAGTTAATAGTACAGTCTTTCTCGGTATAACATTAGATTCTAAGCTCCAATGGGGTCCCCATATTGCTAATCTCTCGAATAGACTGAGTTCTGCAGCTTTTGCAGTAAGTAAGATTCGTCAATTAACAGACGTGATAACGGCTCGATTAGTGTATTTCAGTTATTTCCACAGTATTATGTCGTATGGCATCTTACTATGGGGCAGTGCTTCCGACATTAATACTATATTTGTTCTGCAGAAACGGCCTGTTCGTGCGATATATAAAATGAACCATAGAAACTCGCTTCGAGATAAGTTTAAGGACATTAATATAATGACAGTGCATTGTCAATACATTTATGAGAATATTATGTATGTACATAAAAATACTACCCACTTTAAGAAGAACTGTGATGTACATAATTTTAATACTAGAAATAAGCATAAGCTCGCAGTGCCTGCTACTAGGCTCCATAAAATAAGGAGATCACTCATGGGTAACTGTGTGAGGTTTTATAATAAACTTCCTAGCAGCATAAGTGAGTTGTCCATTGGTAAATTCAAAAATATTATGAAACGAAAATTATTTTCTAAAGCTTATTATAGCACACAAGACTACATGAATGATAAAGCCGCGTGGGATTAATGTAAATTATAGCCTCATGTAGGTATATGTATAATTATTTTAACGAATACCTAAGGTATTATTATTATTATAATCTTAATTGCTTTATATACTCTTGACATTTAGAATTTTATTCTAGACACATTCTAGATTATTATTTTTTTCTTTTTTATTGACAATCCTTTTGGGATTTATCTTATTGATTATTTTAATTTTTAAAATGATGATTTTATCAATAATATTATACTTAAGTTAAATGATCTGATTAGGTTTTTCTGGGTTTCCCTAATCCTTGCAGCGAATTTTGGATCATATTGTATGTCTCCCAGCAAACATTCACTCTCATGTAACTGACATTTCGAAAGTGCTTGTCACTAGGCCTACTTGAATAAGGAATATTTTGATTGATTGATTGATTGATTGATAACATAGAAATCATTGAAATAAAATAAATTAAATAAAAAAAGAACCGACTTCAAAATAAACTAAAAAGCCATAAATAATCTTTTATGTAAGGTACGGATCACATTTGAATCACCTTTTGTAGTCGGTGCCAAACCATTCATTTATTACTATTATGAACCGCGGCGACAAGCCTTTGGTTATTATCTACCTACATATATATTTAGTCATAGTAATTCGTATTTTTGTTGAATAAAGAACTTTATTTACTTCAGGTTTGGCACCGACTTCAAAAGGTGATTCAAGTGTGATCCGTACCGTACATAAAAGATTATTATGGCTTTTTAGTTTATTTAGAAGTCGATACTTTTTTTATTTAAAAATTTTTATGTTCTGCTTTTTAGTGATGGATTTTAGTAGTGATATAAAGTATTTTTTAGAGCCCAGAATGGGAAGATTGAGGAGGCACTTTGCGCGCATCTCGAGTCTTTTGAAGTAAGAAATGTAAAAGTTGGTTAGTTCATTGTACCTTCCATCATCAGCTCAGCATGAAATGATGACAACCAGAAAACAACTGATAACTTTAGAAAAATATATACAAAACATTGTTAGTGCCTATAATATTTGAGGGTTTCTCTCGATTTCCCTGGTATTCCATCATCTAATCCTGACTTGGTGATAAGGAGACTACTTCAGGGACACACTAAAAAGAACATGACTAACAGTCTTAACGTATTTACCTATAATAGATGATTTTTTAAAGAATTATCATCTAACTCGTAACTATTAAGGAGTTGTACCTTCCGTCATCAGCTTAGCATGATGATATGATGACTACTATATGCAAATACTTAAATAGCTTAAGAAAATATATGAAAACGTTATAAGTGCCTATAAAATTTGAGGATTGCCCTCGATTTCCCTGGGATCCCATCATCAGATCCCAACTTGGTGGCAATGGGACCACCTCAGGAGTATTACCTTTCAAATAAAAATATATTTTTTTACAATCGGTCCACAATTGGCGGAGTAATCGGTAAACATACATAAAAATAAAATACAAACTATCAAACATATAACCTCCTCCTTTTTTTGGAAGTCGGTTAAAAAAGGGCTTATATTGTTAAGTTTATGTCGCGCCCACTCGCGGCACAATGGTGTCCCGGACCTTTATGAGGAGTGCGAGGAGCCGAAGCCATTGTACAGGCCCATCGACAATTTAACATTTTGAGCAAATGACGTCATAGATTTCACATTTTTTTAACATACCGTTTAGAAAATAGAGAGGGGGGACTCAATTTTTGCTACTTTCGAAGCGAATATTTCGGAAAATGTTCACTAAATCAAAAACATTTTTTAGAAACCTCAGTGTTTTTAGAAGAACTATTGAAATATGTGCCACACATTGATATTGGCTGAAAAATTGTTTTTCAGTTTCGGTTACATGTATGGAGTGCTCCCCCTAGAAATATATATATTTTTTATTTAACTATCAAACTAAGTAACGGTTTACACACAACACCTATGCTTCAAATTTCATCAATGTACATCTTATCGTTTTTGAGTAAAATGCCTGTGATACGGACGGACAGACAGACAGTATATATTGCGCCTTAAAGATAGGCTGGTCCAAGTACACACATATATATATATATATCAGGGTTATTGTGTTTATTTATTTTGTCCATATTAATTTAACTTCATGTATTTATCTTTATATATATATGCACATTTACACAGGCACGCTCATAAATGAGTAGGTACACAGCGTGCATACACAGCACGCTGTCTAAAACATGTCCTGTTCTGGATCCACGGAAAATCAGCGTCATGGCACTCATAAGTGCTCTGACATATGCTGAGTGGACTCCATTTTTGTAGACACAAATATGATTGATTATAGCTCCTAGGTTTAGCTTTAAGTCTAGGTTTAGTCTATACATGTCACTTTTCCAATGTACTGTAATTTTTGTTGTTTGCAAAATAAATGTATCTTCTTCTTCCTCTTCAGACAGACAGACAGACAGACAGACAGACAGACAGACGGACATGACAAATCTATAAGGGTTCCGTTTCTGCCATTTTGGCTATGGAACCCTAAAAAAGTTGTATTAAAATTTGCTATACAGTGATAAACCTGAAACAGAAAACTGCAGCTCTTTGACCTTTCCAAAAATCGATATTTTACCGGCATCTGGCTCTACGTCTAAATAGTTTGCTAACCCTTGGTCTATTACAATAGTTTTTTTGAAAATATCTTCAATGTACAGACATTTCATTCTTGCATGGGACGAAAGTGTATAGGAATGGGGGCAATGTCCATTGATTACAACCACATTAAACTTAATGAAAATAACACACTGCCAACAAGCGATCTAGTAAAATACCTTGGATCCACCTTGACAAAAAACAGATGTGGAAAGCGCATATAATAAAAAAATGCGATGAGTGGAACTATAAATACAGATTAATGCAATGGCTCATTGGCAGGAGCTCCAGATTATCTGTAAACAACTAGCTCCTAATCTACAGTTTCTCTGAAACCGATCTGAACCTATGGAATCCAGTTATGGGGATCAGCAAAGAGTTTGAACATAGAGATACTGCAGTGAATTCAAAACAATATACTCAAAGACATAGTCGCTGCACCATGGTTTACCAAAACTAGAGATGTACAGTTGAGGAATTTAATTTATATCCCATTTCGTACTTTGTCATAATCAAAATCAATATAAAAGCTGATAGAGATTCCATATCAATGTCACTATGACAAGGTACAAAAGGGTACACAAATTAAATTCCTTGACCATACATGAATACTTAAAAATGCCAACTATAAAAGAGGCAGTTGACTGCATGGCCATATCTTATAGGAAAACAATCCTGCACCATCAAAACGAATTAGCATCGGCATTGGGTGAATCTCTACTACAGAGAATAATTATAATTAAAAAGACTAAAGGTATCTCATCAGTGGATGGGCCTACCTCACATGCAATAAAAATTCGATCATAAAAACTGCTTATGGTCATAAGGAAAGATAGCATGTTTGCTTAAAAAAAAAGTTCCCAGAACAGTGTCTTTCATTATTGTGCTTTCCAAATCTGCCATGTGCACTGTGAAAAACTTGCAAAAACATATCATCATTTGGTTTGTTAGGATATAATTTACTGCATATATCAGATTTGGAAAGCGCAACGACATTTCTATTGGTCTTTATTCTGTCGTCGGTTAAAAATAGGAAAGTAAATTGATGTATATTTTTTATATTGCTAACAGATTTTTTTATTACATAAATGTACTCGTTATCATCATAGAAGGAAGGCGCAACTATAATATGGTCTCGCGACAGTGTGTAAAAATTATGCTGTGCTGAAACATTGTAGACGGCCGGATAACATAAGATAGAAGCTGGCATGACTTTGTGCCTAACTCTGGGTGCGTAGTCGCATATCTTTGCTTTGCTTTTATCGAAGTCGTCAAAGCAAGTACATTCTTTATTAACAAGCAAATGCTTACCGCAAAGTTTCGATTTAAATACACACAACACAACAAAAATTTAATACACAAACTGTGTGCAAAATGCAAATGCTAAATATCGAAAAATTTCGCAACTTCAGAAGTCAAAACATAAACATGTCATGTAACAACATGACATTTAACACTAATGTTGTTAGTGCAAATAATTGATGTTATGATTGTAAGTGAGAACACATATTTCTCAACCGAAAGAGGTAAAAAATTAAAATGAAAAAAAAAAGGCTAAGATTAAAAGTTCGTATCGCGCCATCTCGCTCACACAAACACAATTTAACATAAGAGCGAGAGAGATGGCTCATAACGAACTGCGAATTCCAGTATTCGGAGTAACCCGATTCGGAGGGTTCGGCAGCAGTTACTACAAAAAAATGCAATTACTAAAAAAATATAGATAAAAAACTACGATGTGAGAAATTTAAAAACGGTATTTCTGATGTTGAAAATAGTTTTCGTTGGAAGTATTCACTTTATTAAGCGTTCCCTTTTAAACCTAAGAAATGTGAAACTGTCGTATGATGTGCCACAGTAAAAAAATACACGTGAGGCCTCAGACTCTTTTTTTCTTGGTCTGAGGCCACTACCGTGTAGAAAAATAATGATATGATAACTTTCAAACTAGATTTTATTGAACCCATATTGAGCCATAGCAACGGGTTTAGCCACGTTTTTATCCGTCAAAATTTTATAACATAACCCACGGGAACGGACGGCTGATAAGTGATACTTGAGCCGCACTAAGGGACGAGGACGTTGGAATTATCAATGATATTTATTTATTCTTATTTTATTTATGGTACTTTACTATGTAATACTAGTGTAATACTTTGCTCTGTATACCGGGAAAATTTAAAAAGTCCCCAATATCCGTAATTTTGTGTTGCCAACATAAAAATGTAGTGCAAGTGTGGCGTATCGTAACCGCTTTTTTGTTCTTTGTTGTTATGGTATTTGTTGTTAGTTCTCTGGTTTCTCTCTCAGTTTTCATTTCAGTATTCTGTATCTGCTCTTAGTAGTTTGTGATTCCGTAGCAATTAGTGTTGGACGCCTGACGCCTTATCGTATGCGTAATATTAATATCGTACGTTATCTTTATAATGTCCCATTGTATTTGTGTTTAGTACTAAAGAGCTATTGTACGTCCTTACTTCGTTAACCAACGAATACAGTTCAGTCAGTATTCAGTTCTGCTCCGTGTCATGATATTAAAATGCTTGAAAATATTGCATTTGTTTTGGACGTGATTGTTTTTGCTATATTATCTACAGCGTGGTTTTTTCTTTCAGCCTCTGAGTTTTGTCAACTTGACGCTCATACGTGAGTAAAATTTTAAATATTACATTTCTAGTGTTTGGACGGTGGTGAACATTTATTTTTATTACGCTAGTAGGTAGGTAAGCATGTTCTGGGTGATATTGAAGTTTGTTTGACCGTTGCTATATTAATCATGTCAACGATTATTTACTCTAATTTCGAAACGAATTATTGATAGGTAATTATATTGTATCGTTACCTATTTGTTGATTTGACAATTTTGACATTCGAATCTGTGGTGTTGACGATCACTGACATATAAAATTCTGATAAAGATTTCATTTTAAATATTTTTTGATTTCCGTTTTGATAAGAATAAAGCTGTACTTTACCCGCAGTTTTGTTTGTTCTGTGAAGTTACTGTTACTAATTTAAATCCGGTTTAAATAAGTTTAAAATGGCGTCAAGGTATGTTTTAGTTATCATAAGTTTGAAAGAACTTCACGGTCTGCTACATAAGCAACCTTATTATTCATTGTTTATTAGAGTTTTAATTCTTTATGGTTATTTTTTAGAAGAAAAAACAACCTTGTATAGTTATTTTAGTTTCCGGTCGTCTTCGTAATGGTAAGATGGTATGATTTCTTTCTTAAATAACTTTTTACCCTTGTTGATGTAGCACTTTTGTTGGTCAGCATAATACTCTGACTGTATTCATTACATAGTGAAATCTGACGCCTACTTGTACCCAGTTGCTAGATTGTTGGTAGTCAAGACACAGTCAAGGTGGAGTCACTCCTAGTAATTTTCTTTGTTGTATATTTTTTATGTTAAGGCCTGCAATTCAGGTTATTCTTTTGATTGCCAGTTTAAAGTAGTGTTTTTATTAAAATCTTTGGAGTTGTGTTCTTCCTGTATTATAGAAATTTAAGTTTTATTATAATTTGAATATACAACAGCACTATTTTTCAATAAATTATGTTGTGTGGGTACATCTGGCTGGATATGTAGAATTTTATTGCCAGTGTGGGCAACCGAATTTAACTAATCATTTTCCAAATATTACAATACCACATTTTAAGAAACACTGTTCCTTAATAATCAGATTCCAATTACATCACTGTCGAAGAATAGTTGGCAATAAAACCATCCCAAGAAAAATATAATCTTTGACAGAAACTTGTTAGATTTATCAAGTCTCTATTAGCTCTGGCTGTAGTTATCTAAAACTGTAATGATTCCAAAGGTTGTTTGGAAATAATAGCTCTTTATTGACCAGTTGTTGTTAACCGCTGGTCCAGGCCTGCTGTCTTGTGATTATTATGTTACTTATTCCTGGTATGCATTAATTATTGCCACTTGGTCAGTGGCCTTCAATGAGCATGTATCACTTTTTATAAATATCTTCAATGTATAGACATTTAATTCTTAGATCTGTATTATAATATAGATATACACTAATAGTTCAAGTTTTTTAGGTTGACGCCTGTGCAAACACAGAAAGAAGAACAGAAAGAACTTGATTTCATAGACAATCCATTATTAATAGCAAGAAGCTATACCATAAATGATGATATATTTGGCATTGGATGTATAATAGACGGTATTCTTTTCAAGGAAAGTATAAAAGTTGAAAGTCGATTTAGACAATTTGAGGTGTACTCATTATATTCGAACATGGAAGACTATGTAGATACTTCAGGAGAGTCCATAGATGATGGTAAGTCTGCTAATATTTACCAGCACTCAATCACAACTGTGATTATGCAAATCTTTGTCTGCGCCAAAGATTGTCTGTCTGTTTCCTTTCAATACAATGCAAGAATGATGGGTGATGCTGTCGCGTGGGACAAGCATAGTCGCAGAGCGTGGTGCTAGATCGGCTGAATTGATATGATTTTCACACATCATGTGGTAATCTCCTCATGAGGCTTCTTACGTCTTACTTCTAGAGAAAGTTCAGAAAACATTTCTAAGATTTTTATATAAAAAGATGTTCGGATATTACCCTTTTCTTTATCCTACAAAATTCCTTCTAGGAGTATTGGGGTTCCACTCTCTGGAAGTAAGGCGTAATAATCAGCTTCTGACGATGGCCTGTAGAATTTTACGAGGAGACTGCGACTGCTTGGAATTAGTAAACAGAGTAGTACGCCTGCAAATCCCCTTGCTATCAAGGATCTGTTTCCGCCCACGCCATAGGCATTTACTCGTTGCACCAGAGGCGCGCACCGTCTCTCGCAGAAGCTCACCATTAGTTCGAGCTCTGCACTGTCTCAATGCATGTCTCGCATCAGCACCTGACTGGGATATTTTTGCAAGCTGGAGTGATATATGTCGCGAATGCTTAGAGTTTTGTGAGGCGATGGACGAACGTCGTAGTTCTATTTTATAGATGCATATATTGTTATTTTTTATGATGTATCGATGTTCATTTAAAAATCTCCATTTTATACATATTGTAATTCACAGTGATTTAGTTTTACTGTTAGCTGTGTAATTATTTGTAAATTAATAAATAATTATATAAATAAATAAATAAATGAGTTAGCAAGGGTTGGCCAGTTCAAATACTTAGGTCACATGATTACAAGTGACTTCAAAGACGATTGTGATATAGAGAGGGAACGCAGAGCGTTGGCAGTTTGTGGGAATATGCTGGCCCGCAGGTTCGCGCTTTGTGAAGAGAACATTATTCAAATCCTTTTGTCAATCGTTTTACAAAGGTGGCCTGTGGGTTAGTTACACTCAGTGGACACTCAACGCTCTGCGTGTCCTCTACAATAACATGTTTAGGGTGCTGATGGGACTACCTAGATTCTGCAGTGTGTCAGGTATGTTTGCCGATGCCCGCGTAGATGGTTTTCATGCCATATTGCGCAACAAAATTACATCCATCAGAGGCAGAAGACAGAGTAGTTCCAACATCAGACAGTCCCTTGCAGAGGTACTGGATATCTGCATTAATATACCCTCATTCTGAGCAATATAATATAGTGTAATAATATAATTATGATATTACTAGTGGCCGCCTGCGACTTCCTCCACCTTAGATTCGTTTATCGCGGATAAAAGGTATTTTTCCGTGATAAAAAGTAGCAAGTAGTAGGGAAAGACATATCCCCAAAACTCGATATTTTACTAATTTAAATGTGAAGCATATTACCAAGATTTCAAGTTCCTAGCGTAAAAAAATATTTACTGTCCATACAAATTTTCATCCCCTTTTTTGTCCCTAAAAGGGATGAAATTTGACATACATTATAGCCTATGTCCTATTCTGATATATAAGGTACATAACTGGAAAGTTTAATAAAAAATCGTCCAGTCGTTTTTGAGATTAAGTGGAAGGATACATACTTTCACGTTTATAATATATTAAGGATAAGGATGCTGGTAAAAATGCGTTTAATAGATATATTTACTTGTAGACAGCTTCGCAGGTAACATTACTCTTGCTGAGACAAACTTGTCAAAAATTGAAATTAAGGCACTGTAGAAAATAAATGTTTCTGAATGTGCATCTCATACTTCAACTAGTAGGAAGACTGAATTTTTTGGTTCTTCTTAGTCTTTTAATCTTGACAGAGTGGTTGAAGTCATGGGCTCGTCTGACTTCTTCAGTTGCTGCTTTTGCGATTCTTCTCCACCGGTCTTTGATTATTGCCTAGTGCACTCTGCCACAGGAGTCTTGGTGACAGATTTGATGGTGTATATCCATCGGGTAGGTGATCGAACACATGATCTACTGCTTTCGACTCTGCCCTGAATTACCTATCCTAATGCGTCGTCAAGAATTTTTTATAGATAATATTTAAATATATTTTTCAATTGCAGTACACTTAGGGTGGCTTGCACCATGGCGCTAAATAGTCTTTAAATTACGTTTAACGCCTTGCACCACGTTAAATAGACGTTAAACATGTTTAGGGAGCTGTCAAAATTAAACGCCCATCAAAGACTATTTAACTCGGCTAAATACGTTTAGCACCATATTTAAAATTAATTTGACTTTTATTTTGACAGATTATGTTTGTAACATTTGGCGCCGATTGTTAAAAATTTTGTGCAACTATTAATTAATAACAGATATTTGGAGTTTTTATTCTGACGACGAGGAGGAAATAATAGAGTTCATAGATAGACCAGATATACTACGGGAAATTAATACAAGCAAAAAAAATCATAAGAAGGTTCCGACTACGAAAACATACCTTACAAAAACTCTAATAATAACTAAAGAACACGAACACACACAGAAGCGCACTCAGCAGTACGCTATAGTGATGGCAGCAGGAGTCGGTTTATTTACTTTACTTTAGTTGGTTGTTAAATTTACTACATCTTTCAGACATTTCATTACAACTGTATAATAATCCATACTGAATATTATAAATGCGAAAGTGTCTGTCTGTCTGTCTGTTACCTCTTCACGCTTAAACCGCTGAACCGATTTGGATGAAATTTGGTATGGAGATAGTTTGAGTCCCGGGGAAGGGCATAGGCTACTCTTCATCCGGGAAAAATACCCTTATCCGCGATAAACGAATTTAAGGCGGACGAAGTCGCGGGCTGAAGCCTGTTTAATAATATAGAAAACGCATCAAATACTGAGTGATTCATGAGTCGTGAGCGGGTGCGACAGCTAGGGGTTAGGGCTACATTGAGTAACTTTTACTATGGGACCAAATACTAAATCGCGAAAATAAAACAGCTATTCCATACATTTCGGATTATTAGCCATCGACTCTTAATTAGGTGTTTTTTTCTCGATTCGTGGTTGGTCCCATACTAAAAGTAGCTCAGTGTGACCCTCCGCTCCCCGTCACTCCTGTCACTCCTGCTCCGGACTCATGAATCACCCAGTGTATGGGAAAAATAACAAGTGCCTAAATACTCATCAAGGACCATTAAAACAAGAGGACTGACCATCCATACAAAACGCCGTTTCCCGATATGTACAACGCCCTTCTATGTATAAGAATTATTTTTTACAATTATTCAACTTTGCAAGCGTGACACAGTATTTAAATGTTACGATTTATTTATTAATCAATCAATCAAATAATGCTTTACTCTAGTAGGCCTAGGTACACGCACTTTCGAATTGTCAGGTACAGTACATTAGAGAAGTGTTTGCTGGGCGAGATACAATATGATCCAACATTTACTGCAAGGATTAGGGAAAACCCAGAAAAACCTAATCAATAAATATTATTAGCTATTTACGAACAAATTGTTACTATACTATGTTTCTGTATTCAATTGTAACATCGTTAAATGTTTAGTTATAAAGCACCATCTAGTGTTTGCCAGAATATCTTCTTGCGATCGGAACACGATCTAAAACGGCAACTGTCAGTCCTCTTATTTTAATGGTCCTTGATACTCATGAATCTCGTGTCTACCTAAAGTCCCAAACAAAAGCCGCATCTGGCTGTTAGTCAAATGATCTTATCTACTTCCTGTCATTTAGTGGTTGGTTGTTGTAAGCTGATGTTTATAGTATTATAGTATACTAGCTTCTGCCCGCGACTTCGTCCGCCTTAAATTCGTTTATCGCGGATAATAGTATTTATCCGGGATAAAAAGTAGCCTATGTCCTTCCCCGGAACTCAAAGTATCTCCATACCAAATTTAGTCCGAATCGGTTCAGTGGTTTAAGCGTGAAGAGGTAACAGACAGACAGACACACAGACACACTTTCGCATTTATAATATTAGTATGGATAGACATGACAATAGGGAATATGCATAATTTTTTATTTTTGCCTTATTACAAGCTCATTCATGTAACAAACAGCAGACAAAAAGATTTTTTCGAATAACTATAAAAATAACCAAGATATAAGCCTTCAAACATTTCATTCTATCTCTGCAAAACAAAATTTAATATGGAGTTTATATGGCCGGAGTGCGCACTGTGACGCAACAAGACTTAGACCAACAAGAATTAGACATCAAGAATCAGTGTCTAATTACTAGTTTAAAATGCCTATATCATGCGTATTTGCCCTGAACTGCTCCTACCTGCTCTAAAAAATATTTAAAAAATAATTGAATCACAAAAGGCTTATTACAGCGTTGAGGAATATATAAATGACAAAAACGCTTGGCCGTTCTTGCAGTCATAATAATTACTAAGTGTTTCTTTATCTCTCCTCAATCCTGTTTTTATTTTTATTTAATTACATATAGTTTCAATACCAATTACAGTTTTTTGTTTGAATGTGTGTAAACTTTAAACATTTTTTTTCTATATTACGTGACTATGTTTGTGTTTAATGTATTAATGTATTTTCCTTATCTATTATAACTTGACACAGTTTCTGTAGGAAGACATGATTAGTATCTAATATCGTCTTCCTTACAGAACTACGTTTAAATGTATGATACAAATAATTTTATGTGTGCAATTTTATATAATACTACGTAATACTATGAATGTTATTTTAATATTTTTATTTGTAGTTTTATCTAAAGCTTACGTACTTTAGAGAATACGAAAAATACAGTACTATGTTATCTCTTCTATAATGTTACCTTTTTATAATCAACTTAATAATGTTCAGCTTTGACGATGCAAAAGTGATACATGTTATCCTATTTGAATAAATAATCTTTTATCTTATCTTTATCTTTGTTGGCCGATTTTAATTTTAATTCCACAGTTTGTAATAGTTTTTACGGTATTTTGATATCTAGTTAAGAAAATTCATTTAAAAAAACCATGCATGTACCCTATTGGGTACAAGCATTTATGTTGACTGTACACAAATATAAATAAAATGGCAGTTCCTGTTTTATAGAAACAAAAAAAAATGGAGTTCTATAATTCTTGATTTATGAATCTTTGAAGTTGGGTGGGAAAGTCCATTTTTGAAGTATGAAAATATTAATCCAACCATTATAATATTATAAATGCGAAAGTGTAGGCACACTTTCTGTCCGCCTGTT
Source organism: Hedya salicella (assembly GCA_905404275.2). NCBI lineage: Eukaryota > Metazoa > Arthropoda > Insecta > Lepidoptera > Tortricidae > Hedya > Hedya salicella. The sequence goes on from FR990120.1 coordinate 4,874,518, forward strand.
TGTTACCTCTTCACGCTTAAACTGCTGAACCGCTTTAGATGAAATTTGATATAGAGATAGTTTGAGTCCCGGGGAAGTCCTTATAGGATACTTTTTATCCCGGAAAAATACTTTTATCCGCGATAAAGGAATTTAAGGCGGACGAAGTCGCGGGCTAAGCTAGTATTTTTGTAAAGTTGTAAAAGTGAAATGTTTATATGTGTCGTGACTTCATCACGCTAAATCGGCTAAACGGATTTCAACTGTTTTTGTACACGGGTAGCTGGGTATATCCAGATGGTTATTGAATACTTTTGGCCGACTATGCTAAAGAAAAAATTAGGGGTTATGACTTTCTCCTACGCGAACGAAGTTGCGGGCGCTTTCTAGTAACTAACAATACCGTTGAATAACCCATGAAATTAATGGTAACTTTTGTTATGAAAGTGTTTCTATAAACACAAGTTTAAACATAGCTACAGAACAAAGTTCTTAATTACCCCATACAAAGTAGGAACGTGTTACGTCACCCGTTCCTAGGTTGTTATGGACCGTTTTTTGGGAAGCCCGTAAATGTGATTTTAACTTTGTTGCATCTTGGTCAGTTTTTATGACATTGAAAAACTTACCTTCAATGTTTCTATTATTGAGAGGTGTTTTCTATATCATACCACAGAAAGAATTTGTCGAAAATTGTCTACATACCAATTATCAAAGCTGCTGGGTTATTCCTAATTGTTACCACCAACTTCTGTTAAGAATCCAAGCTTGGATCTTTTCCCGATCTTCTACCAGTGGTAACTGCTGGGGTAGAAATATTCCCAGCTGTTACCAGTGGTTACAAGTTGGTGGTAACAGATTTATATGCCTAGATTATTTGCATTTTTCTAAGTTAGTCTGTTTCTATTTTCTCCTCAGTCACGGAAATAACAACAAAAAAAAATTTGGTTGTACAGTCGGTTTACGGACGATAATTACACGTGATAACGTGGAAGAGAAGCCGAACGCTTAGGCCGATCGTGCCTCTCTATCTCTCTTGCACGCGGAACGTGACAATGAGTCTCGCTTTTTCATGCGAGCAGCCGGCGTTCATTGACTTATAAGACGTTATCACGTCAATAAAAATTGGATGTCTGTAAACTCGGTTTACGGACGACAATTTTACTTGATAACGTGGAAGAGAGAGATGCGTCACAAGCCGAACGCTTAGGTCGATCTCGATCGTGCCTCTCTATCGCTTGTTCCGCGCTCTCGCTAGCACGCGGAACGTGATACCGGAACGTGACACTCGTCCGTGCAGCCGGCGTTAATCGATTTATACCGCTCGTTGCAAATATACCTTATTCACGAAATACCAGATTTTGCAAAATACCGCATTCTTGATTTATCACATTACCAATATACCAAATTGTCAGTAGTGTACATTCTTAAAACGAATTAGTCCCGTGAGCACCTTTCAATTTTATAACCTGGTCAACCTGGTGTAACGGGAATGTGGTAAGCTAAGAGTGTGATTTATTTATTTAAGGCCAACCAACAATTGTTAACACAAATACATTTTTTTTAAAGAAATAACACATGGATGTATAGAGGAGTGTTACAGTCATTTATAGGTTAGCACCACATGCATAATAATCGTAAACATATGTTTGTGACTTAAAATTAATGTGTGAAATAGGAAATACGCATGAATTTTTATTTTTGGTTTTTGAAAGCTACTATACTATAAAAATAGCCAAGATATAAGCCATCAAACATTTCATTCTATCTCTTTCTAGCAAAACAGAATTTAATATGGAGCTTATACGACCGGAGTAGACTATGACGTAACGGTACATGTCGGACCTCTGTCAAATCGCTGTCTATTTAGTAGTTTAAAATGCCTATATCATGCGTATTCCTTGACCGATTTAAATTTAAATTTTACTTTTTAAAATCGGTTTTACGGTATTTTTATATTTTGTTAAGAAAAGCGATAAAAAAATCGTGCATTTTTAAAACTAAATTATTACTATTAAAATTAAATAAGTAAAATACGGGACCGGGTCGAATACTGGAAAGGTGAGGTTTGAGTTTATTGGTTTGATACTCGTATATTGATAAGCCGATATTTTGCTTGATATTTCGGGAATGCGGTATATTAGTAACGATGGATTTATACGACGTTATCGCGTCATCAATTTAACCATCCATTTATTTTTTAATTGTCCAGACACCGATCTTCAGCTGTCTCTGCAACACGTTCCTAATGGAGTCATCATCAACTCCAACGTGTACCTGTCCCATCTCCAGTGGAACACTCTCTGCCCCGTCGGCGAGGGGCGCCGCTGCGCAGTGTGCGACCTGGCCTGTGACGTCACGCAACACATCGCCTCCGCCACGCACAGGGCCAACATGGACAGATTCAGACCTGCCAATAAGTACGACTTGACTGTTACTAGGAAGGTGAGTCAGTTTAAATATTTATACTAGAATAGGACATTGTAACAGACGCTTACAAAGAGCTAAGAACGACACTTGTCGTCCATCTTTGACAAGCGATTTGAATCGGTGTTTATCATTTCATTGTTTAGTCTCGCCTCGGGACTCGTGCAAAATGACATACCTTCCGCACCTAAGTCAAAAACTACTACACTGTTAAAAAAAATGAAATTTTACATGCAAAAAGAACACAAACCTGAAGAATTCCCGAAATTTTAAATTTGTATTTCCAGTTCCAATAATTTTTCGTAAATTTCCTTGCTATTTCGGGAATTTTGCACATTTATGTGTTTTTTGCATGTAAAATTACATAATTTTGAACTGAATGTTTTTTTCCTACTGTACCATTTTCATGCATCTCTGTTTGGCCCTATGGTTAACTGGTAGAGAATACTTTTTGGCATTAAGTTCGCCATTTGTACTTGATTTTTTTTTGTGTAATAAAGTTTATTAAATAAATAATAATTTTTAACAGTGTATTTCTATTCAGTGACGATCAAATAGCTTGAGGAGCTACCCTGAAATTCGAAGTTCGTATCGCGCTATCCCTCTCGCTCTCATGATAAACTTTATTTGAGTGAACGAGATAGTGCGATACGGACTTCGAATATCGAAGTTTAGAGTAGCCCTTCTGTTGCACTTTTTTCACGAAAATCTTTATTTCTACAACTTTGTAATAGCAAAAGATTACAATCCCAAAAAATGCCGCTAATGTGATTAGGACACAGTTTTTTTTTTAATGACAGAAGGTAAACGAGCAGACGGGTCGCCTGATGGTAAGCGATCACCGTCGCCCATAGACATTTGCATCACCAGAGGAGTCATAAGTGCGTTGCCGGCCTTTTAGGTGGAAGTACGCTCTTTTCTTGAAGGCTTGAAGGTCGCATCGGTCCGAAAATACTGCAGGCGGCAATTTATTCCACTCTTGTTTCAGATCAACAATAACTATCATTGCGGAGTTTGTAACATTTTATTCGATCAAACACAAAAAGAACACCACTTTTCCAGCAAAGAGCACGAAGATAAAATGCTCTTTGCCATCAACAAAGTGTCCGACATCATGTACGATTTCAACATACATACAAATAATAATAATTTAGATGATAAGAAAGATTCCTACCATTTCAACGCTAAAGCTATTAACAATAATAATATAGATATAAGTTCAGAAGAAAGTGAAAAGGAGTATGAAGATAATTATGATTATGATAAGTGGAATATGAATAGCCACAGATATGATGATAATGATGATAATGATGAAGATTATTATTATGAGGAACCACCTCAAAATTTAGCTAATTCTTATGCGTCTATGGCGAGGAAACCGAAGACTGACGATTTGCCTGCCGTTTTAGAAATAGATTTAGGTGAGCATCTTTGATGATTTGTTAATTTTGTATAATACAGCTGTGTGAAAATAATTGCAGTATGTATAGTCAATTTTTTTTTTCTAGACCATTTCCACTTAGTTTTGTACCCGATGAACAATACTCATTATCAGATGTTAGTCACTTCAACATCATCCTAACCTAAACTTCACTGCTCTTTCACTTACGAAGTGACCAAGATCTGTGTCTTTTTGTTTAAGATTAAACCTTATTTCGTTAAACTTAAAGACTAATTTAGTGTAAAAGTCATTTGTACTTACAACGCCTTACATTTCTAAGTGGCAGTTGTGGCCACAGTTAACAATGCAGATAATGATTATTGTGCATCTGGTACACAGCTAAGTTGATCCGCTCTAGAAAAATAATTTTGACTATGTGTGGTAAGTTTCTAAAACAAGGCAGAATCAAAAAACTGCCCCTGAAAGAATCTGTATGTATTCTTATAAACGGCTTTGACAGAATAATAGCGTTGCAGTTTGCTTTAGAAGCAAATTGCTACACCATTTTGAGTCAAAGCCTCTTATATCGCACACATTGCTGGACTCTTTGAAGACACCTGCACCTCTACTCTTGTGTAATACGCTCACCGGCAAAAAAATTGGCCCACTCATTATTCCTTCCATATAATTGTATACAAAAAGTACTCAGAGAATTATACTGCTGAGTCGGAGTCACTTGATAGTTTTGCATGCAGCTTACATTTTTATTTAGCTGACGTATCGTGCTTCAAAACGGTCCAGATCCTTGTAAATATTCTATTTGCCAGCAGAAAAGCGTTAAAAAATCTGATTTTTCATTCTTGTCGGAACAGTAAATATTGTTTTTTTTTTTAATCGTTGCGTAAAGAAAACTGGAAATTTTAAAAGAATATCTCCTGTGCCGATTTGAGGCTCAGTATATTACCTAAAAAACGTTACCAACATTCAAAAGAGCCCAGTTGGCTCCGATTGGACTGCATCCTTTTGAAAGAAACGTTTTATACAATTGTATAGAAAAACTAATGAGTTACTAGGTGAGTGTATATAGGTACGATACATACATCACTCTAGTTGCCAGAGAAGTCTTGTTGTGTGTGCTTTATGGAATAAACGAGTTTTCTTTTTCTCTTTCATTGATAAATACAAAGATTCAAATAATGAAAAAAAAATCCTAGACCCCGACTGGATTTGAACCAGTGTCGTGTGCCGTGCCGGGGGGCACTCTGCGAACTAAACTACAGAGTCAACTTGTCTTCAAATTTTGCCACTATTTGTTACAAGATCTTTGCATTTGGCATTTTAAGAGGATTGATACCTGCTTAACTGGCAACGTCGCATATTTCTAGGTTTTTCTTGATTATTTTGAGAAATATGAATGTAACTTGAACATGTTTTCAATACATTCATCACGTTTTCGGTAGTTACGCTGGCACAATGCAAAATTTTATAATACTGCCACAACTAAAGCTCTAAAAATGAATTCATGTCTATATCTTGTTTTGTACCTTTATCGGTATAATATATTGAGCCCACGACAGTTCGGATATCAAAAAAGTAAAGGCACAAACGAAGCAATCACTACTCAGATCGGAGACATTACTCTTCACCTAAATAATAAGAAAAAAGTAGCTGGCTTGTTTCTAGATCTAAGTTCAGCTTTTGATACTGTTAATCATAAAATGTTATTGGCAAAACTGGAGCACTACGGGATTAGAGGCAAAACTTTATCTCTCTTTAGTTCGTATCTAAAAAACAGAAAACAATTTGTTCAAATTAAATGGGTACAAGATAACAACGAAACTATACATAACTCTAAAATGACCAATGTAGAAAAGGGAATCCCACAAGGTTCCATACTAGGGCCCATATTTTTCATAATTTTTATAAATGACCTCATACCGTACATAAAAAATGCAATTTCGGATACCGAACTTATAGTTTTTGCGGATGACACAAACGCCATCATATCAGCAGAAAACTGTGAACTACTAAATGACAAAGCAAATGACGCGATGAAGGCTTTTCACTCTTGGTTCAGTGTAAACGACCTAGAGCTAAACTGCAGTAAAACCAATACTCTGCTTTTCAAAACTACTTCTCGCAACAAGGATGTACTGCAGATTCTCTCAAACGATGTCATAATCCATCAGAAGGAAACAGTAAAATTTCTTGGTATCCATCTTGACTCGAGCCTTAATTGGAAATTTGAACTATCAGTAATAGCAAATTCTATAGGTTCTGCGTGTTATGCCCTTCGAAGTCTTAGGGATGAGGCAAAGTTGTCCCAACTCAAGATGGTATATTACGCATTGGTGGAGTCTAGGTTAAGGTATAGCATAAAGTTCTGGGGAAACAGTTATAAATACAACATCCACACGGCTTTTGTTTCTCAAAAAAGGGCTATCAGAACCATAGCGAGAATTCCCCAAAGAACATCCTGTAAGGACTATTTTTCAAAATATGGGATCCTGACTGTTCCGTGCCTATACATCCATGTAGTACTGACAGACTTAATCAAATACATTACAGACATAGAGACACCTGAGGAAAGGCAAGTGCGTTTAGCTACGAGGAGGAAAGATTTGCCAAACTCTATTACTACTAAACTAAAAGTAGTCAAGCACACGTCAGGCTACCAGTCAGTTGTTCTTTTTAACAAGTTGCCAATCGAGTTAAAGTCATTAGTAAATACACACATGTTTTGTAATAAGTTTAGAGATTTTTTGTTAGAGAAGTGCTTTTACTCAGTTGAAGATTACTGCCAATATAAACTTTTGCCTTGATTGGTGCCATTGTAATTAGTTTGTAGTTAGTTGTACCTTTAATTAATATTTTAGTAGCATTTATTTTATTTTGTATTGCAGATAATGTTTTTGTGAATTTTGTAACTTGATGACATGACCTAAATTATAATAATAATAATATTTGCTAGCACTGAATGTGACATTTGAGTTTGTTTGTTTTTCTATTATCGTGTTTTTTGTGAAGTACCTATTATGTTTTCAAACACAATGTATATTGTTCTTGAAATAAATATATGATGATGATGATGATGTAAGAAAATAAAGCGAAAAGCGATGATTAGGTGAATTAAACGGGACTCCTTCGGAATCCCTAATGTCGTTTGACTTGATGTCGTTTGTCCTAATGTATCGTTTGCCAAATGTATCATTTGCCAAATGTATCATTTGCCAAATGTATCATTTGCCATAACGAATTTTTTTCAGAAGCCGTAAATTTTTCAGGATTTTTTAAAAGATCGTCGTATAGATTAGGTTAGGTTTAATATTTTCTTCTGTTTCCACGATTATTACTCATTGAAATAAAACAATTTAACGGATTATATCGCGTATATTATCTTATTTTAGTTCCCGACGTTTCGGAAGCTTTCCAGCTTTCCATGGTCACGGGTGGAATGATACATTAGGACAAATCACGTTAGGGATTACGATATATATCCGAATTAAACGCATCATAAATCCTAAAGATGCTGGGCATGTATTGAACATACCGTTAAGTTTCATTCAAATACCACCAAATAATGAAGCAAAATTAAAAAAATATGCGACGTTGCCAGTTAAGCAGGTATAAACGCTCTTAACGGGCTTTTCTGCCGTAAGCGCCATGGTGAGCATTTATGAAACTAAATATTTACCCTAACTTGCTGACTGGAAACGAACCAATAAACCAATTGTATGAAACCATATAGCGTCTAATGACGTGGTTGCCTCTGAGGCACAATTTTCCGTTGACGTGATTGGTAGTCTTTGGCGCTCAAAGGTTTAAGAGTCCCCAGTAAGCTCGGCCGAATTTCACCTTCCCATACACACGGAGTTTCGTTCTCTCTTTCGTTCTATTTTAAAACTACGTGTTGGATTGTAACGAAACTTTGCATATACAATGACATGAGGTATATCTAGGCCGGAAACTAATTTATATGCCTGCAGTTTATAAAACAAATGAAATACAGCAAAAACAAGTTTTGTATGAAAAACTTAAATTCGCTGTATTTTTATTAGTATGGTGTCTGAAGCTACGTAAACTAATTACAGGCATATGCAGGCCTGTCATTAGTTTACGTAGCTTAAACTTATTCTAAGTACAAATTTTCAGAGCAAACTAGCTAGTCGTTTGAAAATGAGAGCGTAACTACGTTTGTATGGAGAACCGAGCTTACTGGGGACTCTTAAATCAAAATATACTTGTCTCATAGAAAAAACCTGTTCTTGAAATACTCTGAGAGTGCTTACAGCGACGTAAAGTAGGCGTGCCGATGGGCTTTAACGTCTGGAGCGCCACAGTCGGTAAATCACGTCATCAAAAAATCGTTTCACTGACGCCAGCGTCTGCTTTTGCCGACCAAATTTAATTTATTCAAAGACTGAATATAATATCAACCTATCTGCCTCCTCATACCTTCTGCAACCACTATTTTATTTTTGTAGTGATATTTTGTTTTATTGCTGTATCGTCTTGGTCACGTCGTATTACTTCGCTGCTTGGCGGTCAAAAGGTTAACGCAGCTCTCACCTTGTTTGCTATAAATAAATAATTAAATTCGATTTTATTGTAATTTACTAAACAATAGGGAATATGCATGAATGTAACAAACAGTAGAGAAAAATATTTTTCAAATAACTATAAAAATAACCAAGATGTAAGGCATCGAACATTTCATTCTTGCTCTTTCTAGCAAAACAGAATTTAATATGCAGTTTATATGGTCGGAGTGCACTGTGACGTAACCGTACATGTCGGACCTCTGTCAAATCGCCGTCTAATTAGCAGTTTAAAATGCCTATATCATGCGTATTTTTTGGCCGATTTTAATTTTAGTTTCGCTTTTTGAAATCGTTTTACGGTATTTTGATATTTTGTTAAGAAAAGCAATAAATAACATTGCATTCATATACCCTATTTTCAGGTAACAAGAAAGCTACAGTTAAGTTCGATTCCTGGAACATGGTGAATCGGACCAAACGCCGTAATCTATTCTACTGTATGGCCTGTAAGATGTATGAGCATGTCCGACTGAAGGCCGAGCATTGCAAGGGCGAGGAACACATGGCCAGACTTAGCGCCATGCCAGTCGTGGACACGTATGAGAAATATTTAGTTAGACAGGTGAGCTCTACCGAATATGTATACAGGCTCCATCCCAGTCGTGGACACGTATGAGAAATATTTAGTTAGGTGAGTTCTTCCGAATATGTGTACAGGCTCCATCCCAGTCGTGGACACGTATGAGAAATATTTAGTTAGACAGGTGAGTTCTACCGAATATGTATACAGGCACCATCTCAGTCGTGGACACGTATGAGAAATATTTAGTTAGACAGGTGAGTTCTACCGAATATGTATACAGGCTCCATCCCAGTCGTGGACACGTATTAGAAATATTTAGTTAGACAGGTTAGTTCTACCGAATATGTACAGCTTGTAGGTGTGACTATGAACATACATAACAGAAGAGGTGCACCAGGGCCATATGCAATAAAACTTACAATTTACAATTTGTAAATTGTTATAACAATTCACAACTTTATGTATTTTCTGTTCAATAAACATTAGGAGTTAAATTAGGGTAGTTTCCTGGGTAAAAAAAAATCTAATTAGTCCGTCAGTCTAATTAGTCTTTTCACTTCTCCTGCTCTAAAAGTACGTCATATTAGCTTCGCGAAACGAGACTAAAATAGTACATTTAGCCCCTAGGGTTTTAAAGAAAGCCATATAATCCCATACAAATTTCAATGTATCTGAAAAGAAAACCTTGCGGCCAGCTACATACTCCTTACGAATAATTAAAAACAAACAAACCAACCTGATCAGATTGGCCAAACTTTCTAATAGAATTGCTCAAACTGTACTTTTAGTTTTTCGTGACATATACAATTTTAATGTTAATTCTTTTTTATTTTCTCACAGTCGAAGTGAAAAGCAGAGTGTTTAACACGTGGCTAAAAGCCATTATGACACTCAGACATATTTGTCCTCGCTCACTTCGTGAGCTCGTCCAAATAATCACTTCGTGGCAATGTGGCTTATTTAAGCCCCTTGTCAAACAATCTACTATTTATGCTTAATTGACAAAAGAAAAAAATATGTGTCCAATATTGACTGTTAACACTTTCGCAACCGGGCAAAATTTCGAACAATACCCCAGAAACCGACTGAACTCGCCAGGTGGGCTAAGACGAGCAACGCAACGCCGCACGCCGCGTGCCCGCTAGGCGGGCACTAGGCGGTTGCTCAGGGCTGTGCCAAGTAACTGTTGTATACGTGAATAAAATCAAAGATTTTTTTATTTTTTAATCGCATTAGGTGAAGTAAAAACACACTGCCTGTATATTTAAAATCAACCGTACCTACTTTTCGACCACATAATAATCAGAAGTATTAAAACCTTTCTGTTAGTGTCAGCCCTGTGGTGACGAACGTGCCATGTGTGGCCGCCAGGTGAGTTCTTTGGCGTGGCGTGTAGGCTGCCCGCATGGCGGGCTTAGCCGGCATCTGAGCAAACATTACGAGTGCCTACCAGGCGGGTTTTTGGTTGCGAAAGTGTTAATTAAACCGACGGACTAATTATATCTATTTACTAGAAGGCGCCCACTACTTCGTTCGCGGAGGAGAAAAAGTCATAACCCCTCTTTTTTTCTTCAGCGTAGTCTACTAAAAAGTATCCTATAACCATCTGGAGATACCCAGCTACCTGTGTACCAAAAATTGTTGAAATCCGTTTAGCCGATTTGGCGTGATGAAGCCACAACGACACGTCCATTCACTGACGTCTGAACAAACCGTTACAATCATTTTTTTTTTAATATTTTCAATGTACAGACATTTAATTTTTACAACTTTATAATTGTATAGATGTCATCGAAATCTACAGGCGCTTTTTCAGTTTTATTGAATAAGGTTTAAAAGCGCTACAATATTCTATTATTTAGCAGTGTAAGTGTTAAATAAAGCTACAAATAAAGTAACAATTTGGTATAATCAACAAAAAACAAAAAATCGGGAGAGAAACACTAATCTAAAACTGTTTCCAGGTTAATGATAAACTTTACCACTGCGGGCATTGCAACAACCTCCAACTGATCCACGAAATGGAAGACCACATCGAATCAGAACACCCCAGCACCAACCAGACCCATCTCTTCGACTCCCCAGCCAAAAAGCTATCTACCCCCGTCAAAATACGTAGCACCACCCATTCTGGTCATAATAACGAAGTAACTGCAACGAACGAAGCAAATAATGCAGTAAACAATGATATTGAAGGGATTATTAATGATATTGCAAATATTGATGACGTCCTAAACAATTATGATAGTAATGATATCGTCGGTAATAATGTTAGGATTAACGATAAAGCTGAATCAATTAATAAGTATGTTACACACCTTTATGATGAAGCCGGCATGTACGACGGACTGAGATCAGCTAATAGTAATTTTGATGATATAGTCATTTGTGCGTACGGGAGTAAGATACGGATATCTAAAATAGCTTTTAATTTAGTTTGTCAGGGTGAACATGATTTTTATTGTGGTCTTTGCGAAGTCAATATTAGTATGGATAAGTTAAAGGTGCATTTAAACGATCTACAGCATCTGATACTGTTGCATAGGACGCCTTTTATAGAAGCATTTAATGTACATTTGTTTAGAGAGGTGAGTTTCGTTTTTAATTTTCTTATATTCTATTGATGTTCAATAAAAATACGCGATGCGTAACTCGTTCAGAGTCCTCAGTATAACATGATTATACATCCTCATATGTTCCGCATATTATTATTTTTTTACATGCCCTTAGTTGTGTACCATATATGGGACACGAATTTGTGGAGCTAGTTTGCCGTGCGTTACGTATGGGAAATTGGCCTTTAGAGAATATAACATGATTATATATCCACATTATTCCGCCGCATATTATTATTATGTTATATGCCCTTAGTTGTGTACCATATATGGGACACGAGCTTGTGGAGCTAGTTTGCCGTGCGTTATATATTGGACATTGGCCTTTAAATATGTGTTACTTCTATACTTTGTAAACCAAGCATGTCTTTTTTTATATGAAACATAAATTTTGTGTTACAGTGTTTTTAATATGGTTAAGTTCTAAAATGAATGTAGGTACGGGGGTCAAAGCAGACGGAAATGCGAGGCGTACAGCACAGTGCTCGCTGGTGGAGAGGTTGATACGATGGACGCGTAATCCAAAGGTACCAGGTTCGATTCCTGATGTGACCACGTGCGAGAGCAATCGTGTTTTTCTTTGCGTTTTGACTTGTATCTATATCACAACAAGTGTACCTTATAAATATTTTTTTAAATGATAAAAGCATGAAAAAAAAATCTGCATTATGTCTGAGGGCGGTGTCGATAACAGTAAGTTTTTTGTTTTCAGATTCGTGACGCCCTTCATTGTGCATTATGTAATGAGCTTATACAAATAGTCCCCGATATGATTCTAAAGCATAAAATCCTTGAAAAGCATATAGTAAAACTTGGCAGGGCGGTAAGTACTGAAAACGCTTTAGCTGCAGCCAAGCCTGTTCCAAATAATGCTGTTAATAATAACGGAGCCACAAGTAATGTTAACACTAAACCAATTGCCGTAGAAGCTAAACCAACACTTATTAGTAATGTAAATGGTGCATCATCAAATACTATGAATACTAATAATGAGGCTACTGTTACGAAAACAAATCCACCGATTACAAACAAAAATGTTGCACTTAATAACATATCACCAAAGAAAAATATAGCACCAAATGTTAATAATTCTAACAAAAATGTAAACGCTGAAGAAAATAAAACAAACAAAGAATCTCCTAAAGATGCTGAAGCTAAACGAGAAGCAGATATAATAGCAGCGCAGATACAAGCTAAGCAAGAAGAGTTTGTCGTAGTAAAAAATGGCGTTAAAGAAGAAACAGAAGACGATCTAGACGAATCATTCACTGACGATTTCGATTATGAAGAATATGTTTATGTTAAATTAGGGAATAGTTACATTAAGATTACTAATACGGCGTATAATACTTTGGTTAATATTGGGGATGGTGGTAGATATTGTTTTGTATGTTCGTCCGTAGTTGATGTGGGTACGAAGACGCATATTGAAAATCGTGGGCATATGGAGAATATGAATAAGTTCAAGTTTGTTGATAAGTACAACGAAGATTTGTTAAGACAGGTAAGCAACATACTTAGATGTTTTATAGCAATTCTTATACATACCAATAATCGATTTTCCATATGTCATGTAGCTTTTAACCCCCAACGAAAAACTAGGGACGTTATAACTTAAATTTGTATATCTGTTTGTCTATCTGTGGCATCTCATCTCTCATCTGAGCTAGTGAGGTGAAAAGGTTATTTTAAATCTCAAATTATGATAATTTTTTTCAGTTCTACCTCATGTACCACTGCAGTATTTGCAACGTAATCGTCACCAGAAAGCAACTTAGCCACCACTTAACCTGGCCCACCCACACGATCCAAAGAGAAAACACAAAAATCTCCTCCAAAAAACGAAAGAACGAAATCAAAAATGGCACTAAACAATTTGCAGTTTCAATTGAAAAGGAGAACATATATTTAAACGAAAAAGAGACTGATGTTAAAATATTTCTAAATATTGCTATAGAGAAAGGGACACTACAGATCGAGAAGAAAAATAAGATAGTTATTTTCAATGATAATGTTTTAAAGGTATTGTATTTCCTTTTTTTGTTAAGATACTAGTTCAGTTTTATTTTTAACTAACGGTGCTCGCAACTTCGTTCGCGGAGATAAAGTCATAACCCATCCTTTTTCTTTCCGCGTAGTCGGGTTTAAAAGTATCCTATGATCATCTGTGGATGAAGCCACACATACGAAATACAAAAAATAAAATATATATATTGTTTTGATTCAGTGACTTCCAAATAGTCCATCACAATCATTATTTTGAAGATATCTTCAAAGTACAGACATTTCCTTTTTACAACTCGTCTAGTACTCATAACATAAGCCGTATTGAGCTTACCTTGGGACTAGTTCGATTTGTGTAAAAATTGTCCTTAATTATTTATTTTATTTTATTATTTTTTACTAGTCAAAAGTAGCTTCAACCACGAAAGAGTCTTGACTGTGACATATACAACACCGAAAATTGAAGAGCTACGGATCGAAGCTTATTCAGAGCTGTTAGACCCTTAAGGTACCATTCCGAGATGGGCTGTAGACCCCACCCGCTCGTCCCGCTGCACTCCAAATTGAACCTTAATACAAAGGAGAAAAGTTTAAATTTTCAGTGTGCAGTGGAATTGCAGCGGCTACACGGCGACACTTCTCAGCACACGAAAAATTGAACCTCTTTCTTTAACATTAAGCAAGGACCATTAAAACAAGAGGACTGACAGTTGCCATACTTTGCATCATGTTCCGATCGCAAGGAGATATTCTGGCAAAAGTAGATGTCGATTTAGAACTAAACATTTAACGATCTTATCTATACTATTATAAAATTGTAAAAATGAAATGTCTGTACACTGAAGATATTTTCAAAAAATATATTGTTATGGACTATTTGGAGGTCACTAAAACATTTTTGTTTTTGGATTTTGTGTATGTTTGTATGTGTCTTTGTAGCTTCATCACGCAAAATCGGCTAAACGGATTTCAACAATTTTTGGTACACGGGTAGCTGGTTATCTCCAGATGGTTATAGGATACTTTTTACCCGACGAGGGGTTATGACTTTTTCTCCTCCGCGAACGAACTCGCGGGCATCTTCTAGTAATTGAATAAAGCAACATAGTATAGTAACTATTAGTTCGCAAATAGCTAATAATAAATACATGGTAACATTTAAATAACGGAAAGTAACTTCATAGTTCTGCACTAGGCGGCGCTAACGGCTAAAGAGTCGGATGCACCATACAGAGATCCATAAGCAAGAACAGATGACAAAATTCGTCGACTACTGGTGTGGACGATTAGCTCAGATGGTAGAGCGTGCTGCCCCGGTCTGGCTCAAGGCACTGGTTCAAGTCCAGTATCGTCGAAAAATTTTTTCATTTGTTTCTGATCTTTGTTTATAATAATAACGCTAGTGGAGTGATCCACTAATAAATTGCAAAAATTGTGATTATTATCATGATATTTGTAAAAAAAAACAAAACAAAAAGTACATGGTAACATTTAAATACTGTGTCACGCTTGCAAAGTTGAATAATCGTAATAAATAATTCTTATACATGTTGTACATATCGGGGAACGGCTTTTTGTATGGAGATGGTCAGTCCTCTTGTTTTAATGCCGGTAGCTCGCCTCCGCAGCGAAACCGCGAAACGTCATACAGAGCGCGCGAAACTAAAGCGGAAATTCCTTGGGTTTGACGTTTCGCGGCGGAGGTGTGCTACCGGCATAATGGTCCTTGCCATTAAGGTACAATTTGGAGTGTGCCAAAAAGTGCGGTCGCTGACTGCGGTCGAAATTGGAAGTGTACCTTAATGTTTACCTGTTTGTTTCAGGTTGGTTTCGATTGCTGGCACAGTCTGGGCGAGGCCGGAAATGGCTACAGATGCAAGATGTGCCAGTGTGACTTCGAGGACACTGAGCTAGGAGTGCATGTGACCGGCGAGTGGCATAAAGCCAATTTGGAGAAGATTAAGAAGCAGTATTCCCCGGCTTTGATCAGAAAGGTAACCCTGACAATAGGGTGTATGTATGATTTTTCTTAAAACCATTTGTTATATGAAAAAAAAAATCGGCTATAATTGATGTAATGTGTGTAAGGTAACCCTGACATAGGGTGTATGTATGATTTTTTAATAGTATTTCTTACCATAATATGAAAAAAAAATCTTTCGGAAATAATTGATGTGTGTGTAAGGTAACCCTGACAATAGGGTGTATGTATATGTATGATTTTTTTTTAATGGCATTTCTTACTATATGAAAGAAAAATTGGAATTTATTGATGTAATGTATGTAAGGTAACCCTGACAATAGAGTGTATGTATGATTTTTTTAAAAACCATTTGTTATATGAAAAAAAAATCGGCTTTAATTGATGTAATGTGTGTAAGGTAACCCTGACATAGGGTGTATGTATGATTTTTTAATAGTATTTCTTACCATAATATGAAAAAAAAATCTTTCGGAAATAATTGATGTGTGTGTAAGGTAACCCTGACAATAGGGTGTATGTATATGTATGATTTTTTTAATGGCATTTCTTACTATTTGAAAGAAAAATTGAAATTTATTGATGTAATGTATGTAAGGTAACCCTGACAATAGAGTGTATGTATGATTTTTTTTAGTAGCATTTCTTACCATAATATTAAAAAAAAAATGTTTTCGGAAATAATTGATATAATGTATGTAAGGTAACCCTGACAATATAATATGAAAATATTTTTTTTTCCGGAACTAATTGATGTAACCCTGACAATAAGGTGTGTATGTATGTTGTTTTTAATAGCATTTCTTATCATAATATGAAAAAAATAATATTTTTTTTAGGAAATAATTGATCCAATAGTTGCATACATTATGTCCCATCCGCCCCTCTATCTTCTAAACCGTATATCCAAAAAATATGAAAAAGTATTCAAAGATCAAGGTTAATAAATACTTTTGACGAAAATTATTTTGAATATAATGATCAGATATAGCGTTTTTGAGTTTTTACCAAAAAACTGCGCTTCTCAGCTAAATGCTAAGTGCCACGAAGATACGCTCTTTTGCTCATGCATTTTCTCACATCCTTTTTATTCATCTGTAGTGCATTTCTTTGTAGTAACGACTACGGAACCCTACACTGAGCATGGTCCGACATGCTGTTGGCTGGTTTTTTACTATATGTGTGACGATATATTTGGCGCTTTGGCTGACAGACTATGTGATTGATGCTAACTGTACAAGTGCTAAAACTAATATTTTCTTCTGTTTCCGCGATTATTACTCATTTAAATAAAACAATTTAAGGGATTATATCATTGTAACTTTGACAGAGGAAAATATATCTTTTCTCAGTCCACCCGTGACCATGGAAAGCTGAAAAGCTTCCGAAACGTCGGGAACTCAAATGCGATAATATACGCGATATAATCCGTCAAATTGTTTTATTTAAATGCTAAAACTATTTTCAGCGTTAAATGAATCTTGAATTTTAATGATAACTAATTTTTTTTAATTTATTTTTTTCAGATAAACGACAGTACTCTGAATTGCGTCATATGCAACATGGAGATTTCTAACAATAGAAACATCGTCACAGAGCACATACAAGGGAAAAAGCATGGGAGACACTATGAGACCATGCTCAAGGACAGCTCCGGGGCCAACAGCTACGCAGATTGCGACCAGGACGTTCTTATGCTGTAGAATATGAAACGCATGTACCACATAGGTCCATTATAATAAAGCTCTTTATTTCGGATAATTATCCATAGATGATTAGTAACAAAGTAGCTTAAGTCTAGGTTAGTAACTAACAACTTAAAATATATATATACAAGTACAACAATTACTACACATATTCAGCGACACCCTTGATCTGCCTTACCCAAAACATTAATATTGGGCAGTCAAACCTTGCCGCTATGGCACTCAGGATGCTGTTAGAGCTTTGATTATAGAACATATAGTACATTTTCCCCTAATAGGATCTATAAAAAATTAAATGCACCATATATGATACACGTTTTTTGCTTCTGTGTGTACTGTATATGGGTACACGGAAAAAGCACGTGAGTCACTATGAGGCCATGCTCAAGGAAAGCCCAGGGGCCAATAGCTACGCAGATTGCGAACAGGATTTTTTATGCTGTAGAATATGAAACACATGTACCGCATAGGTCCATTATATGACATATCTATCACATAGGCTCATAAACTCATGTACCAGATATAGTAATGCATAAAAAATGTGTCACATGTACCATATATGGTACACGTTTTTTGCTTCTGAGCATGTACTGTATATGGATGTACACGGAAGAAACACGTGAGTCAATATGATACCATGCTTAAAGACTGCTCCGGTCCCAATTGCTACGATGACTCACGTACTAGATTAGAGACCTTGAAACATTTACTTATGTATCGAGATTTCTGGCCCATATATGGCATACATGTACCATATACAGTACATTTTTCCTTTTAGGGTGTGTATAATATGCGTAAAGTTTGAAAATCGTATTGTTCACATTTACCATATCTAAATCTATCACTCTAATAAACGTATTTAGGCATGTACTGTATGTGGAGCATATACATGGTGGTCTTCAACTAGGAAAAAGCTGTCAAGGTATGTGGTCCATATATGAAACATATGTACCATATGTGTATGTAGTACATTATCTCTATTCTACCGTGCCATTAGTATTGAAGCACGGTGTAGTTCCTAGACGGGTGTCTAAATTAGCAGACCAAGACCAGTTTTTTTAAAGACGCAGTAGTATTAAATCACGCATCACATGAAAAGCTAGTTACGATACTGTTTTTGAAGCTGTATAAAATCGTGTATTGTGCGAATGTATACATGAACCATACGCTTAACCCCTCGTATCAAAATTTGCTCAATTAAATTGAAGCTAAATGAAAATTTAACGGTAGAAATGTTTTGCACGGATCCGTACCTAAGCGTTCGCGGGGTTATATGCTTTTCAGTATGTTCTGTATTTGGACCTTATTTTTTATTATGGAGCAAAGTGTGAGGACAACATTTTTGGCAAGTAGTTAAGAGTCCCCGGCAAGCTCGGCCGAAATTCACCTTCCCATACAAACGTAGATTCGTTCTCATTTTAAAACTACGTGTTCGATTGTAACGAAACTTTGTATATACAATGACATGAGGTACATCTAGGCCTCTAATTAGTTTATATGGCTCCGGCTTATAAATCAACCAAAATACAGCAAAAACAAGTTTTGTATGAAAAACTTTAATTCGATGTATTTTTTTTACTATGGTATATATAAGGTACATAAACTAATTACAGGCTTGCATATACCTTAACTTATTATAAGAACAAAGGTTCAGAGCAAATTAGCCAGTCGTTTTTAAATGAGAGCGTAACTACGTTTGTATGGAGAACCGAACTTACCGGGGTCTCTTAAGACATTTAATTTGCCTAACTTTAATTGATTACGTTGTGCCGAAAATTATTCATAAAATTTATATATGCTAACCTTCGTGTCACAACGGAATCGATTAAAATTTTGAAAACGAAATGCCTTAACTACTTGCCAAAAGTTTGGTCCTCACTTATAAATGAACAAGTGTGCCATATATGTCACATAGCCAAATAAAAATATTTTTCTCTATTATTATGCTGATAAGTTAGATTCATTTATAATCATTTTCTGTTTTCCTACGTACAAATATATGTTTAAGTTTCAATTTTTGTAATATTTTAATTTTAAGAAACTTTCTTACATAACACGCCATTGCCTTTAAGGCCAAACTCACCATGTTCATTAAGTTGTTAAACGGTTGATTAGACTTGTCAATGTCCTATCATGTGACGGGTGTAATGAGCCGTTAATCAGCCGTTTACAATTAAGTGAGAGTGGTGAAATCTGGCTTTACGTGTATGTATAGTGTGGTGTAACAAGGTATCAGGGACTGGTACCAGCACTATTCCTCAGCTATATTAGCACGAACCCAGAGCTTTAAAAAATCTACATTAGTACACTTTTACTTATGGGGCCATCCATATTACGAAACAATGATAGGGAATAGGGGAGGGCTTGGGGGATTACGTCAAAAGTGAGAGTACATATTAAAGAATTCCAAAAAAGCGTGACAAAGGGCGTGACGTAATATGTGGACGTCCCTCACCAGAGTCGCGTTTTATTGGTAATTTCTTCTGTTAATCTGCCATTTTCTGGTCGTTAAAGTGTTAAATTTATTATCTTTAAAGTAATTTATTAATGAAAACATGTCCTTTAATGGTGCCACTACATTCCCATATTATTTTTATAATCTTCTAA
Source organism: Hedya salicella (assembly GCA_905404275.2). Classification (NCBI taxonomy): domain Eukaryota; kingdom Metazoa; phylum Arthropoda; class Insecta; order Lepidoptera; family Tortricidae; genus Hedya; species Hedya salicella. Next base: position 4,894,342 of record FR990120.1, read on the forward strand.
GTCGATTGCATATTTCTCTTTTTGTTTTGAACTATGCAGAAAATGAAGACTAATTAGATATTAATGATTTTGATATAACTCTAAGTTAAAATAAGTCCAGAAGTATTTTTGTATTTTGTTATTAGAATGTAAGAGATTTGTTGACCCGAGATATTTAAATACCTCTAATTATTTTCTCTTTGTTAAGAAGCGACCAGACCGCTGCTCGAAATACGCCGACTCACTTTAAACGCAATGGCGTGACTTTTGCGTCACTATTTTTATATATAATCCACACCGGAGCTTAAGATACGCTGTAAAAAATGAGCATCAGACATGTCAACGTGTTTACGCTGCGTTAAGACGACGAATTGGAAATTTTGGTGTCAGAGATCTTAACATTTCTCAACCATTTCAAAGCATATGAAAGTGATATTTCATAACATGGTTCTTCAGTTCATTTACTTTATTTTGATAGTTGCAGAAACACGATTTGTTAACTTTTATAACAGAGAAAACAATATCAAAACCTCTTTTAAAACAGAGATTCTCATTTTTCAAGCTAACCACACCAATTTAAGCCTCAAAATTTTCTTAGTACATTTGTCTAAACTACGCACATTCGTTTGTTAGTTGGATTTTTTTAAATTATTTGTAGTTTTTAATTGAAACGAAAAAAGCCGTTTTGTCGTTTATGACCTTATGGTATAAGCTAGCGCTGGCTCGTATTTGTATGCAATCAGTCCCCCCCTCAGTCCGCTGCGGACCAATCAGAGAACGGGATGCAAACCATGTTTTTCAATTGATTGTTTAGCGATGCGTCGCCTCAAGCTTCGTCATGGAAGGCGTTTATGGTACGATTTTTACATATGCCATCCACACCGGAGCTCTAGATACTCTGGAAAAAATGAGCATCAGACATGTCAACGTGTTTACGCAGCGTTAAGATTCGACGTGAAAGGTGTTTACGATGCATAAGCGTATTTGAGCAGCGGTATGGTAAATCTTTTACTGCTAGTTTTGATATGGAAGCCCGCCTATATAATAGTTGGATGAATCAACTTTTTAATGTCCTCGATGTTTCTACTATTTGCTCTAAAAGGAAATTACTAGAAAATATGACGTCTGACGTTGTTCATTCTTGTTGTATTACTTACTCAATTCATTATAGCGTGAAACTACATGACGACGGTATTAAAAAATATTCATTTACCTTCAATTTCACCGGTTGCCCAGAGGACGGCAATGTCCCCCGATTTTGTATGAAAATAGTGATTTGTCGCCTGGACAACTCTGTTTTCTGCTAGAATACGTTTTTTTGCGAGATTCAACATATATAAGAACTTATACATTTTATCAAATAGGCGAGAGCGAGGTGACTTGTAACAGAGGATAGTTGTGACGTCGTCGATGTTTAGGAATTTACTAACTGATAGCGAGCTTGCAATAGCGCGCGTTTGTTAGTTCAAGTTTCAGACATATGCGCACTGTTGCGAGCTCGCTGACAGTAAATAGGTTCCAAAATAATTAAAATTAATAGTTATAAAAAACACTAGAAAAACACGCTTTACAAGACTTTTCTAACAAATCCAAACACAGCTATAATACCATGTTCCATCATGAAGTTTCAGTTCATATCTTCCGGCTCCATCATCAGATCAGTTCATATTATTGTATTGTTATCAAAACTACATACAGCTGCCAATTTTCATGACGCTACGATCCTTGGAAGATGGTTAAATCAGTTACCTTAGATTCCATTACATAGTTACATACAGGTCGACCTAATAAAAGCGTGTTAAAATCGATTATGTCAGAACTCTCCACTGTCACAACTCACCTGGTCTCCCCTACACAAGTTGTGAAAACTAATAACTTTTGGTCTAAACTTTAGACTAAAAAGGGTACAAAAGGCCTTAACCTTTAGACTCTACAGGTAAGGCGCTCTGAGATGAGTTTTAGCTAGAACTGTTGAAGCGGCAGGAACAAAAACTGAAACATGAGAAATATTGTCGTTAAAAAAACGACAATATGTATTATTAATAGTTAATATAAATTGTGCCACTCTTACAGTTAAATGATATTTCTAAATGAAAACACTTATTTTTACGCTTTTGGCAAATTTAAAATTTACAAAAACTAAGGGCCATTAAGACAAGAGCTCTGTCAATCTATGCAAAAAGCCATAACGCCATCTGTGTATAAGAATTATTTTTTACAATTATTCAACTTGCAAGCGTGACACGGTATTTAAATGTTACCGTTTATTTATTACTAGCTGTTTACGAACTAATTGTTTATGTACTATGATTCTACAAACAATCGGGTACTTGAATGACAGATCCAATCAGTTCCTTTTTCCGAACAGTCAGAAAGTATGAAGTTGAAAGGAAAAAAGTTTATGACGTCATAATTCTTTACGGTCAAATTGCCTCCTAATTTTTAGTTTTTGATCATTTTAAAATCGCCAAAAGCTTAAAAATAAGTATTCATTAATGTTTTCTACGCATTTTCAGAAGTAACATGTAACTGCAAGCGTGACATCATTTATGTTGACTACATGAAAGTACCCAATTATAACATCGTCAAATGTAATGTAAAGCGCGACATGAATTTCTCCTTGTGGTCGGGGTACGATCCACAGTATAGCAATGTAAGGTAAAAAGGTTCAATTTTCCGTGTGCTGAGTGCAGCCGCTGCGTTTCCACAGCACACTGAAAATTGAACCGTTTACCTTACATTTAAGGTTCAATTTGGAGTGTAGCGGGACGTGCAGTTGCGGTCTACAGCCCATCTCGGAATTCCACCTTAAGAGTCCCCGGCAAGCTCGGCCGAATTTCACCTCCCTATACAAACGGAGTTTCGTTCTCATTTTAAAACTACGTGTTGGATTGTAACGAAACTTTGCATATACAATGACATGAGTTATATTTAGGCCTGTATTATTTTATATGGCTTCAGTTTATAAAACAAACGAAATACAGCAAAAACGAGTTTTGTATGAAAAACTTAAATTCACTGTATTTTTTTTGTGCTATGGTATCTGAAGCTACATAAACTAATTACAGGCCTGCATATACTTTAACTTATTTTAAGAACAAAGTTTCAGACCAAACTAGCTAGACGTTTTAGAATGAGAGCGTAACTACGTTTGTATGGAGAACCGAGCTTACCGGGGACTCTTGAAAGTTAAACGTATTAAAAACGATAGGATTATTCAAGGTAAAATCGAAGACGTGATTAAAAATCTTATTAGACTACTCACAATTAAGATAACATTTTAGTGAGACCAACACATCAAAATCATTGAAGAAAATTTAACCTCCCATACTAAAGTAGTCGGTTGGCTTCTAGTTTTGTATGGAGAAGTCGTTTTATTTAGGATTTTGAAATGGGTCTCATATTTAAAAAGTTGATCGTCATTGTCAGTAGCCTCGGAAAGTAACATTTTGTATCACGTTTTAGATTTTACATTGTATTATGATATTATTTTTCCACTTGCAGAACTGAGTAACACAACAAGTTTATATCATTTGTGTTTTTTGTTGATGTTGTGTACCATGTGCCACTGATAAAGTTTGAATAAAATAAAAACAGTATTTCCAGCTTTCTGTTAATGTATAAGTATATAAATGTATCGTTAAATTAAATCTTATTTTGTATTAGCCATTCAAGATGTGATAATGAGAAGCTCTCTAGAAACGAAGTGTCTCAATGCTTGTATTTTTTTTAAGCCAAATAAATGATTGAATTTAAAACTTGACTTTTTATTTACATTACACTTTTAGAACATTAAACCACTGGACTTTGCCAAGTATACTACAAATGTCTGGTTAGGACAGGACTTCCACTCCTCTTTCCGGGTTTCCATTAAATTGAAACCGCGCTCCGACAACCTTTGGGCGGTCTGGTGTGACGGGTGTCGAGACTTCAAACGGTGCTGAGGAGGGTTCTGGAATTCTTGATGGACTGGCAAGCTCGGGTCATTGCGTATTTTATCAGCTTCCCTTACTAGCGCTGGCTGTCTCCTAAGATGAGGCGGTGGGATGTGGCTGGGGGACGAATGTTACTCGCGTCCGCCGGAGAACCTACCACAACCCTGCATGTCCCCTGGGTGGTGCTAAAGAGTAACAACATTTTGGCTGCTGTACCTGTCCCACAAGGACCTCACAGTACGGAAATAGAGTCGCATCGCAAGTGAAAAAGTATGATTTTGGTGTGCCCCTCACATAAAACTAGAAGGTTAAACTTATTAAACGAATTTTCATTCGCAGGGCAGAAAAGTCAAACCTCTTTTGCTTCTGCGTATTCGGATAATAAAATTATTTATTCTTGTACTGAAAATGTTTGTTTATTTAGGCAATTCAATAGGTACCTACATAAAAAGGAATTCTAAATTAACAATTAAAAGATAATATATAATTACCTACCGTATATTGAATATTGAATTTAACGATCGATTAAATAGTGAAATTGAAACCTAAGTAATTAATAGTTTTGTAGTTAATTAAACCTTCAAACACATTAGAGACTCAATACTCGCGTGTATCAAAATGAAATATATAATATTTACTTTGTTGGGTAAGTATTATCTTGTTGAGAAATTAGGCCTTTTTCAAAGAAATATTTCAGTGACCTCTTATTTCAGACGGACTTTTTGGATAGATATGGAAGATAGTATACGCCCCTGTACCTACATTTGAATCTTATACAAGAAAGAAGTGTCTTAATATTTTGTATGGAAAAATATTTTTGAAATGCGGCACTCATAGAAATGAACCTATTAAGATCTGAAATAGAAAATTTGAGACACATTTTTTCATGTATTAGGTTCGAAAGTACAAACCTTCTGAGTAAAATAGCTCAAATCCATACTTTAATATTATAAATGCGAAAGTGTGTCTGTCTGTCTGTCTGTCTGTTACCTCTTCACGCTTAAACCGCTGTACCGATTTGGTATGGAGATAGTTTGAGTCCCGGGGTAGGATATAGGCTACTTTTTACCCCGGAAAATACCCTTATCCGCGATAAACGAATTTAAGGCGGACGAAGTCGCGGGTAGAAGCTAGTTATCTATATTCTTTAGGTTTTTTTATGTGTGTAAATCTTTATTGTAAATAGTAACCAGTTACAAATGCAATCAACTTAAAAGATATAAGTACAAAAGCGAACTTATCCCTATTAGGGATCTCTTCCAGTTAAGCTTTGAGTAAGTGAGTGAAGATATAAGGAAGATAGACAAACAAAGTTTTGTCGGTTAAAACAAGGTGAAAAAAAATTAAAAATCCGGAGAAAAACCCCGAATGTCATAAAAGAGTTCTGAGATTTTGTCATGAATCATACGTAATCATCACTATGTTTATGTTAATTATAGTTTTTTTTCTAAATCGCACTCACTACCCAAAGGTTGTCTGGAATAGATCACTATTTACCGATAAGCCCCTTCGTTGTTTACCTTTATTAAATGTATTTTTTTGTGAGATGTGTTACTTTCATAACCGTGACAGGTCTGATGGTGCATCTGAACGCCCATGTGCAAGCTGAGAAGCAGGGTAACCACTCTGACGTGGCCGGAGAGTCAAAACTGCCGGACAGCAGAAAACGAGCTTCGTGGGATGACGGGTACATGCACACACACATACATAGACATAAGCACACATAGAATGAGGATAACCACTCGAACGTGGCCGGAGAGTCGAAACTGCCGGACAGCAGAAAACGCGCTTCGTGGGATGACGGGTACATGCACGCACACACCCACAGACATAAAGACACATAGATGTTTCACACATACGCACACACACATACATAGACATAAGCACACATAGAATGAGAGTAACCACTCTAACTTGGACGGAGATATGCCGAAACGTATTAGAAATAATGTAAACAAAAAAATCGGTTAAGAGCATGTCGGGACATGCTCAGTATAGGTTAGGTTAGGCGGTTGCTTCCGCACCGTTACTACAAAAAATGCACTACATATGAAAAGAACATGATATGAAAAAGTGCACCAAGATAGCGTATCTTCATGGCACTTGAGTCTATAACTCAAAAACGATACATCCGATCTTGTTGAATTAATACTAGCTATATATGTAAGGTATACCAAATTTCAGCTTTCCAGGTCTTCAGGAAGTACCCTAAGAATTGTGATGACTAACAAGTTTGATGACCATCAGTGAGTGAGTGACGAAATCGGAGTTTTTTAGATATCAATAAAATCTAAAGTATAAGAGCTATGCAATTGCAACTTTGTTGAATAAGTCCGCCATTGACATCAAATCCCTCGAATTTTGTTTATCTGGTCAATATCTGGTTACCTAATCCAAACCCTAATTAAAATAAACGAGATTTATAAGTCTTTATGTAGTAGGTACATACAATTTTGAAATATCGGTGTGTTCCAGCTTGTCCATTGAAGATTTAGAAGACAGATACGAAGCTAAGCGTGAGCAAGGCGGTGACTTCTTGGAGAAGATCGCGCGAGTGGTTTCTGATACCTTCAACAAGTACATCCAGGAGCCGGATCAGCGCGCGCGCAACAAGAACCGTGAGAATAATTGATAGATTCAGGCGCTACTTTGCGGAATTAAGATAAGATAAGATAAGATAATTCTATATTAGATGAATGGATAATAGTTCCTTTGCTTTCCGCGAAATAGTGTCTTGGTTAGATGTGACAATAAATTGTGCTGTGTGCTATGCAATTTAATGTTGACCGGTTTGGCTCAGCGGGAGTAACGTCGCCTGCGAAGCTGAAGGTCCTGGGTAAGGGCAAATATTTGTGCGATGACCAATTGTTCCTGAGTCTTGGATGTTGTCTATGTATGTAAGTAAATATATCGTCATCTAGTACCCATATCTCAAGCCTTATTGAGCTTACCGTGGGACTAGTTCGATATGTACAAAATTGTCCCGTAATATTTATTATGTAATATTATTTTTCCCTGAGAAGAGGCCCGTGCCCAGCAGTGGAAAGTATAATGATGACTAATCTAATTTTAATGTTAACAGCCGAGAAGAAACCCGCCTCTTTCGAGCTGAGCATAGATACCCTTATGCGCGGAATTGAGAAGTTCCTGTCGTCACACAAAGTGAAGAAGATCGCCCGCGAGCTGGCTCACAAGGCGGCCATCGTCTACAGAGCTGTTGAGAAAGAGTTGTAGGGGCCTTAAGACGACAAATGTATTCGTTTGGGATGGTAATAAAATAGTCGCCCTATTAGATGCGTTTTTATTGACATACTAGGTGTCGCGGCCCTAGCTACTACAGAAGCAGGGTAGCGGGGGTGAGACGGGCCTAACCAGTTTGCCGCCCGGACCGCGGCTCCCGCCGCGACGTCACCGCCGTGCTCCCCGCTCTTACCTTACGACCTCGCACGCGACACCCGCGTCGCACGTTTTATAATTAATTATTTAATCTAAACCATTGTGGAAAGTAGAATTACATAGTAGATAGAACATCACGCCTTCTTTTTAATTTCTTACTAAGACCCCTAAGTCTTAACACTAGGAATTGACAACCTTTAATGGTGTGTGTCTTCTATAGGTGTATACTCGTATGTGCCTACTATGGTAAAGTTATAAAAATGAAATGTCTGTACATTGATGATATTTTCAAAAAAAATATTGTTACGGACTATTTGGACGTCACTGAATGGAAATGTATTTATTTGAATTTTTTATATGTTTGTATGTGTCGTTGCGACTTCATCACGCCAAATCAGCTAAACGCATTTCAACTACATTTGGTATACAGGTAGCTGGGTATCTCCAGATGGTTATAGGATACTTTTTACCAGACTACGCTGAGGAAAAAAGAGGGGTTTTGACTTTTTCTCCTTCGCAAACGAAGTTCTAAAACGGCACCTTCTAGTAAATAAATATAATTAGCCCCGTCGGTTAGATTAACAGACAATATTGGACACATATTTTTTTTTGTCAATGAAACAAAATTCTTTTTTTTTTTTTTTCTTAAATAAAAACTAATTTCTAAAATAGGTATACATATCACTTACAGAGTAATCCAACACGTGATACATTTTTTTTTTTAAGGAATTTTATGGTTTGGTAACACGTGATACATAAAACATAATAACAAAGAACTAGAAACAAAAAGACATGGCATGATTGAAAGACACACATTAATTTAACAAATATAACACATACTCACTTAATTTATATCTGGATAACACAGTAATTCACATGCGACTTTTGTGAATTCAGTCGGAGAACAGTTAAACAGATTTGTTTTATTTGAGATCCGGTTCAGCATGTTAATGGCCCTGACTAGTGGCGCATTTACGCATGAAAATATAGCCCGTTAAAATTTCCCGTGGCGTGACGTCATGCGCCCCCACTCCAAAATTTTGACGCGCTTTATCTCTGTCTTTTTTTGTTCGATTGACAAAAGAAAAAATACGTGTCCAATATTTTTAGATAATCGAACTGACGGGCCAATTAAAACTACACTATCATGATCAGGCTTTTTTTCGATGGAATCAAATAGAGGATGAAAAATTTTATAGCCAATTTCAATAAATCCATTTCAAAAGTTCCTCATTCCAAAAGAGCGTACGGCAGTCACAGCTGGGGCGACAAAAAAACAAACAAATAAGGCTATAAAAAATTATAAATTCGAACTTCTGATAACTTTTCCACGCCAGCGGAAACAACGAACTTTTCACTTCTCCTGCTCAAAAAGTACGTCATATTAGCTTCGCGAAGCGAGACTAAAATAGTACATTTAGCCCCTAGGGTTTAAAAGGAAGCCATATAATCCCATACAAATTTCTATGAAACTGAAAAAAAATACTTGCGGCCAGCTACATACTACTTACGAATAATTAAAAACAAACAAACCAACCTGATGAGATTGGCCAATTTCTGATCGAATTGCTCAATCTGCACTTTTAATTTTTCATGAAATATACAACTTTAATGTTAAGTCTTTTTTATTTTCTCGCAGTCGAAGTGAAAAGCAGTGTTTAACACGTGGCTAAAAGCCATTATGACACTCAGACATATTTGTCAATTATTAATCACTTCGTGTCATAATGGCTTATTTTAGCCCCTTGTCAAACAATCTACTATTTCCACGCAGATTTGGCGTTGTAAACGGAACTTTTCCAAGCTAGTGAGGTGAAAAGTGTGTATAATTTTACAAAGGTTAATAAAATCATAAAATAGTTTTATTCAGAATATTTTTATTAAATATCAGTACAGTTTTCATCTGTTTAGATTTACGATTTAACACAAATTACAAGAACACAATAATTTCTTAGCTAATACATACATGAGATTTATTCACAAAGACATACACAAAACATTTTGGGAAACAATTTTATGTTTCCGACATTAAATATAAAATTCCCAGTGAAGTAAAGACAGACTGTGAAAACTTCCGGTGACTAAATTAGAAAAACAAGCGTTCCTGATTATAAAACTAATATGCAATACAGTAATAGTGTTTATCACTTTGATGACCGAGAGTTTTGTAGCGCTACGCGCGTAGCCGATAACAGGAAAACACTTGCTACGTACATCATCCGATTTTAAAATCGGACAGATCAATAGGGAATATGCATGAATTTTTATTTTTGCTTTTAAAAGCTCATTCATATAACAAACAGTAGACAAAAATATTTTTTCGAATAACTATTAAAATAACCAAGATGTAAGTCATCAAACATTTCATTCTATCTCTTTCTTGCAAAACAGAATTTAATATGGAGTTTATATGGCCGGAGTGCACTGTGACGTAACAGTGCATATCGGACCTCTGTCTAATTAGTAGTTTAAAATGCCTATATTATGCGTATTTCCTGGCCGATTTTAATTTTAACTTCACATTTTGAAATAGTTTTTTGATTAGTTAAGAAAAGCGATAAAAAAAATCATGCATGTACCCTATTATAGCTTGGCAACATAGTTCGTGACACTCCCATGGTCTGCGGGCGACGGGGGGAAAGACAGCGGGGACGGGTATGAAGAGTGCGCGCGGCGGAGCGATGACCCTGCCGCGTGCACAATCCTTACCCGCCCCCGCTGTCTAAAATAAGGCAAATGAAATGCCTTAACTACTTGCCGAAAATGTGGTCGTCACCCACGGACCCTTTTATTTTTATTAGGTATAAATTTACTTAAACGAATTTATCCCCGATGCACCTTACGAAGAGGTCCCACAAACATTAAGGCCTGAGAAAATGTTCAGTGATGTAAATAATACTATTTGAATACAATTTACACTTATCATTTTCGTTAGCGGACTGTAATACAAAATAACTTACATTAGAAATAATATATACACGATTAAAGCGAGTAAAGCACCATTAAAAAAAATAAAAGCATTCTATTTACAAAACAAATAGCGATTGCACTAATCGATAATAAATTAAGTTATGGCATTCAAAAGTGATCTTTAAGTATCGTTCTTATTTTGAAAAAAGTCCGTATGTCTTAGAATTTTATGATAGTTTTTATTAGTTTATCTTCTTAAGTCTATTAAGACAACCTCTGAACTTTTAGGCCGCCAAAAAATAATGAATGAAATAACGAATTATTTCTAAAAGAAATGCCCATTTTTGTCGTCCATCTTGGAATGAGCTCACTGTTTTAATATTTTTTAATAAAAACCTTATTTTAGCTTATAGTAAGAATTCTTTTTTGTTCGAGTCGACTTATCTACAAACAAAGCCATTATCCTTATTGATCGTTCAACCGCAGAAATGTTCCGTAAAGTTAAACAATAAGTGCAGACATCTTATACATGAAATGCGTCTTTAAGTCGAAGAGAATAGGGTACACTTCAAAACACAATGCATATAGATTTAAGACATTTGTATATCAAACAGTAGTGGCACACGCCAGAATATGTACGACGACGAATGTACGATGAGAATTTCTTAACGACGCGATTTTGCAAACTCCATACTAAACACTTAATAAATTTATAAATCCCAATGTGTTTGCATTAATTATAATCGTCATGAAACGCACTTTCTGTAGGTAAAACTTTGATTGTGTTTGTAAGTTTTATAATTTTTGAGAAAATCGGATTAGAGTGCCGAGGTTGCGATAGTGGGTGGCCCGGTTTATTTGCTGTCGAGTGTATTAGGATAATCAAAACATGATTATCCGTCTTTTACATTTTGCATAACACAGTAAGAAACGAACTTTTCTCAGAATAGTGACAGTACGTTTGGGTATTTAAAACATTTTTAAATAACCATTAAAGAACTTAGCGCTAAAATATGTTTAAACTAAAATTCGTAGCATTTTTACGAAGTGACTGGACTTTTTTATAACCATTTAATCAGTCATTATAGCATGACACCGTCCTGTACGCCAGTCATCATTACGACTATTGGGAACATGCATAATTTTTTTATAATGTCAATGTACACAGTTTCTCATAAGGAGAATATGTATATAAATGACCAACAGGTATTGAGCATTAGGAATGTCAGAAATGACAGTTAAAGTCAGGCAATCTGCCGAGCGTCAAAACACCCCATACAAAATGGGCATAAGCTATGACGTCATTCATTAATAGCGGGTAGTAAAGCTGGACCAAAAAAACAAGTCGTTCATTTTTGACCGTGAAAAAGTACGCTTAAGTACATAGTTGTATTACTTCATTCTAGTGAAAAAAATTGAATACTAGCATTTAATTTACTATGAGATGATTAATAAAAAAAGAATTGCGAATGCAATATCTATATGAAAAATGTACATTTATTGTGGATTTTATTTTTATTGTAAAATGGGGGTTTTTCTTTATGCAAGTTTCCCATCTAAAAAATAACCGTAAGACTCAGATATATTTAGATAACATTAGCGGTTACTAACATCGTAAATACCGAGTACTGCTAGACATGTTTCGGTCCATTTTGAGCACCTTAGTTATGAGTACGAGCCGAGTTGACGCTTCTCTTCTAGCGCTGATGCGATGCTGTGAACATGTCGACGAGTACTCGGCTAAAATGATGTGATTAACCGCTAATGTAATGTAAATATAATGATAGCCATAGTTAAATAAATTGACTGAAACTGTCCGGACGTTGAAATGGTTAAATAATTATAAAAATAAAGATACTTAAATTACAATGACCAAATGTCTGCAACAAAACCAATTTAAATTAAAACAAAATATAAACATACAATTTAGTAACATAAAAATCGTTTTGAGCAATCTCGTAAGCTATAGATAAATAAATTTACAAAACAAAACTACGTGTTTCTTTGATCAACAAACATAAATTGTGTTTCTGTGTTTTTAATGTGGCAAGACTAGCAGCACATTACTATCTATTGTGGCATAGATACAAGTCAAAGTGCAAAGAAAAATACGATTGCTCTCGCACGTGGTCACACTAGGACTCGAACCCGGTACCTCTCGATTACGCGTCGAGCGTGTCAACCCCTCCACTAGCGAGCACTGTGCCAATCGCCTTGAATTTATCCATCCGCTTTGACCCATGTACCTAGTTTAGCTGGTGGAGGGGTTGACTCGCTTGACGCGTAATCGAGAGGTACCGGGTTCGAGTCCTGGTGTGACCACGTGTGAGAGCAATCATATTTTTCTTTGCAGTTTGATTTGTATCCATGTCACAAAGAATTGTATTTCCATTTTTTTTTTATAAATTGATACCATACGGACGGGTAACCTTCCATTTCATTGACAAACGTTTACTAGAATGCTATATTTAATAGAATTATCATTTCATCGAAAACTTTTCCACTGAAACAATAAAATTTTCATGATTTTTGAAAAGATAGGTTAGGTTTGTTTTATAACAATCGCAAATCATTAACGGTTTCAGAGAAAAATGCTTTGTATGAAATGATTACGTCAACAGACTTTTATTTGTGATTCTATCACAACCATTTCAACTACAGTTACGTAATATCTATCTTTTTTTGTAAATTAACGCTATGATATAATAACATAATCTGGTATTTAATGATAAGTAAAAAAACTTCGAGCAACAAGGGAACAACGAAGTTCGGAAGCCTGTGTTGCTCGAAGGTAAAAAGTAATAAATAACGCATTTGCAAATCAAAAAGGTAACTTTTGCAATGTGTAAAATGTATAGTACGAAATCTAAGATTACTTAAAAGTTGACACTTAAACTATCTTATTTTATACATTTCATTTGGTCTGTACATACCTACTTAAATTACTTCGGAAAGTATACCTTATATCTGTTTTTTTGACTAATTATGAAAATATAACAAACTATAACTCTGCAAAAGTAATTTCCAATGTAATATGTTTATATATATGGTTTTAATTTTGCATTCTCATGATTTTAAAGTAACGTCACAATTTAGCAATATTGTAATGCTAAAATTTTATTAGAGTACCTAATTGTAACACGATCAACCACATACTGGAAAATCAACCCACTTCAGACTAGCCAATGCATTTTGCAAGAAATAGGAAACTAAAACTGGTTCAACTGAAGTTTAATTTCGACTTCACCACTAATTATTAGGGATGATGACTAAATTTTAATTCTTAGTCCATCATGTAGGTTACTGAAAAATATTGGACACGTATTTTTTCCTTTTTCACATAATCGAAAAATAAAGGCGATACATTGAGTCAAAATGTCGCGTGACGTCACTCCTAAGTACAAATTTTACTTAGGAATGCCGTCACGAGCCCCCATTCCTAAACTTTAATGCGATTTATCCAAGTATTTTTTATTATTTTGAAAAAGCAAAAAATGTGTGTGCATTTTTTTTATTATTTAGCTGGCGGACTAATTCGGATTTTGATTTTTTATAGCCAGTCATCATGCCTATTCTGACATTGACATGTCAAAATATCACATTACTTTTACATTATAGCTCGAAATAAACGTTTAACCCATATTTAACAACGTCACATAGGCGACACAGATAATTGTGCATTTTTTGCAACTTTTAAATTTGAATATCGAATATTCAAATTTCAAATATTGTATTCGAATGTTGCTTTTCTAAGAACGTTTGTTCATAGTTTGAGCAAAAAGGTGGTGGAATATTTCGAAATATTGAACGTTCAGTGTGGATTTCGTATTAACTTACGTTCGCAACTCAAACTTTTTAATTTCACTCTTCCATACGTTGCTTACTATAATCAAAAGAGCCTAGACAAGATGGCCGCCGCAATCAAAATGGCGGCGGGCAGAAGCGCAGGTGCACCGCACGTCAGTACATCGCTCGGGTATAGGTTAGGAGGCATGGCTTCTTCGCCTCCCTTGCAGTATTCACCGCGGGACTGAAACAAAAAATATAAATTAGGAACTAACTTATTTAACTTATTAGGTCTCAATCATGGATTTAATAACTAAATATTAGTTATTAAGTCCATGGTCTTAATAAATAGGCGTTCGTGAAAATCATATCGAAATCTATTAAGGAGTTTTTGTCTTAGTATACCCTGAATGTACCAGTGACAGGAAAAATAAAAAAATAATCTCTTGAAAAATAATATGGAAATACTTAATTAATGTCAGTGACAGGTGACACTCTTGAAAAATAACATGAAAATATTTATTTAATGGATAATGATTTAAACCCAACTGACTATCAAACGATGCAATGTCATTTCATGACATTTATTTATTTATTTATTTATTTATTAGGCTCACACAACAAGTTACAGTCGCATAAAAATCAACATAAAAAGCTTAAAGTTAAGGTCTGGACTATAACTCTAAACAATGTGTGCACAGAAAGACTAATAAGATTTAGTGAAAATTAATCGCTAGAGACAAATTATATAAAATTTCTTAATATTTAGGGATAACAACAATTTAACATTGTGTTTACAGTATTAACAAATTAAACTTTACATATTATACATTTGCTCAAAACTAAATGACCTAAAATATTTTTTTAACAGTGTTTTTAAATGAGAGTAATCTGTTTTTAAAAATGTCCAAAGAAGGATGTTCAGACACCGTTTCATTATACAATCGGCACATTCGTATAATAGGGTTATAGAATGAGGTGTTATTTTTATAAATTTGAAGCAGGAATAATTTATGCGAGGGGTTACGTGATTTATATCGGGTAATGAAGTTCAGAAGAGAAAGAAGGGAAGGACAGTCAATATGTGAGTGTATAATTTTATAAAGTATAATTAAATCATTGCATTTTCTGCGGGATGACAGGGATGATACGTTGAAGTGTGTAAGCCTACTGGCATATGATCTATGCTCTCGGCCGAGCTGGAGCCTATAGCAAAGGATGTTGAGGAACAGCTTTTGAACTTTCTCAATTCTGTCCATATGTAATTTGTAATAAGGTGACCATATCGCACACCCGTATTCTAAGGTACTTCGTACTAGAGAATAATATAAATATTTCAAGGTATTAACGTTTTTGAAGTCTCTGGTGGTACGAAATATAAAACCGATTAGTTTATTACTTTTGGAAATTAGTTTATCATAATGAAAATGGAAGGTTAATTTTTCATCGAAATGAACGCCAAGGTCACGGATAACAGATGTGCGATTTAATGTGTAATTGTTAAGGGAATAATCGAATAAGAATTTGTTGAATTGTTTTCAATACACCATTTCGCTACTGCATTAAGGTTATTCTGTAGAATTGTACAGTCCTCAATATTTTTTATAATTGAAAAGATTTTAAGATCATAATTTATTCAAGAAAAACCGGATAATTTTACCCCATATTGTAATGCCATATCGCAATCACGCGTGAACATGTGCGTAGTTAGCAGAAAAAAATCTGAAATTGTTTACTTTTCATTAGGTTGATTTTGAAGCCCATGTGATTTTAGCTGATTAACTTTTTAACCGATTCCCAAAAAAGGAGGAGGAGGTTCTCAATTCGTCAGAATGACTTTTTTTTACTTTGCTTGATAGATCAACTTTTTTTAGTTGTTATTCTGTCCCGTAACTGACGAGGCAATAATAACAGAAACTTAGAAAAAAACTGGTAATCTAAAAAGAAGGACCCTTTAAAAAACAACTCATATTAGCTAGAAAAAATATACTTTTCACCTCACTAGCTCGGAAAAGTTAGTTTTATCCGCTAGCGTGGAAAAGTGATTTGAAGTTAGAATTTATATTTTTTAGTGTGTTTCGTAGGTTCATTATCACTAGTTTAAAATGAAATAATAATCGGTTTGTTACAAATTCATCGTATTTTAACATCTCACATTTTTCTCGCTGTAGTGAGGTGAAAAGTAATGTGTGTGTGTGTGTGTTTCACACGTCTGCAAAATTATTTGACTTCTCGTGCCTCGAAAGCCTCGTTACGCTTAGAAATCTATATTTGAACCACTCGCACCACTCGTGGTTCAATTTTAGACTCCTTCGCTTGCTTGGCTATCAATTCAAGCACACGCGCCAAATAACAACTTTGCAGCCTTGCATAAGAAATGACTATTGCTGCCTTAAAATCGTTGTTTTAAAAAGTAACGTATCCATGACAACGAGGTACAGATAAAAGTTTATTGACCCTTTTAAGGGGATGCATCGAAAATTTAAGCTATTTTGTAGCGCATTTTTTGTCAAATCTAGTATATAAAACAGGCTGGTTTTCAGATATGTGTTTCTTGACTATATAAACTATTCAGTGATTAACGCGGAAACATGTTTCATGAAAATTTCCTCGATAGAAAATAAATCCGAAAACGCGTCTTCATTTCCCGTTTTTTGTCTAGTTTGTACAAACGACAGATTAATAAACGGCTAAATTATGTTAAAATGTCATTCTTCCCTTAATCTTTTAAGTGATTAACTTAAATGTTAACAAAACATAATAATATCTTCGATTTTGCGCTTACGCCAAAAAACCCCAAGCATGTAGTGTATTAGGTTTCTCTTTCTTTGATGGGCGCGAACAATAAATGCGTCTCTTATTACAAATCACGCTAATTGGCTGGCTCCGCGTTTGGGGCATGATTTACAAATGACGAAGTAGGACCTTAAGGTAAGTAAAGCTCACCGCGAACTCAGCCCCGCAGACCTCCCGGCAGGGCGGGCACACCACCCCGCCCTTGTGCAGCCAGCCGCGCTTGATAATGCGGACCTGCAAGACCTGGCCCGCGTGGAAGCAGCTGTATGAATAGTTGCCCACCTGGAATGAAAGTACCATTATAAACTGAACTCTAATTAAAAATACGAGCCTTACCAACGACTCTTACGGTTCGCGCGACTAGCGGCGTGGCGTACAGAGAATCTATATACCAAAGAACTGTTTGTACTGGCCACTGAATTAATTCATATTTCTAAATTAGTATAATAAATCACAAATTTTGAAACGTACATTCCATATAAATAACAGTGTCTTAAAAGTTTCTTTATATTCGAGCCACCCACCATATAAATAAATTTGGCAGTGAAATTTGAATGAAAAGTGTAGGAGATTCGGTTGTATTGTCTTTGTGTTAAATTCGAACGACTAAAAGCTAATGCAACTCTAATCTGATGAATGAATGAATGAATGTCTTCATTCGTAAACATATGTACATTGTATCGGTCTTAAGGCTGAAGCGTATTGCGAAACACTATGTTTTGACGATAGGCGTACAAAATTGTTTAATATTGTGACGTTATTATAATGCAAAAGATTAAATTATATTCATGCATCAATGCATGCAAACATAAAACAAGATAAAAAAAAATGAAGCTGAATGACAGTTAATTAAATATAAAGATATTGTCAAGATAGAAATATACTATAGCTACTAATAATGTCAATTTAATGTTACAGTTTTATATCGATGTCATACTCAGAAATATTACACTTAATGTCAAATCAAGGTAAGTTCTTCAGTGTTATTCAAAAATTGTTCGATATTATAGTAGCATTTAGCTGATAGAAAATGAATCAAAGTTCATTGATTAGGAGAAAGCCTTTTAATAGCCCTTTGGGCGGCTAAAGGTCTTTAACATTGCTTTCTTCGAACCTGAATTCACTTTATTGTTAACTTATACCACGATTATAGCTAAAATCTTAAGTCACATTTACATCTTGATTATGCAATCCGGCGGCACTGCTATTATTTTGCACACTACTGTATATAATCCATCAGTTAGATTATCAGAAAATATTGGACACGTATTTTTTCTTTGGTCGATTAAGGGGATGCATCGAAAATTTAGGCTATTTTGTAGCGCATTTTTTGTCAAATCTAGTATATCAATCAGGCTGGTTTTCAGATATGTGTTTCTTGACTATATAACCTACTAGCTTCTGCCCGCGACTTCGTCCGCCTTAAATTCGGTTATCGCAAATGAGGGTATAAGGTTCCGGGATAAAAAGTAGCCTATGTCCTTCCCCGGGACTCCAACTATCTCCATACCAAATTTCATCCAAATCGGTTCAGCGGTTTAAGCGTGAAGAGGTTACCGGCTATACAGACAGACAAACAGACAGACTGACAGACAGACAGACAGACAGACAGACAGACAGACAGACGCACTTTCGCATTTATAATATTATAGTATATATATAGTATATAGTATGGATTCAGTGATTAACGCGGAAACATGTTTAATGAAAATTTCCTCGATAGAAAAGTTATCCGAAAACGCGTCTTCATGTCCCGTTTTTTGTCTAGTTTGTACAAACGACAGATTAATAAACGGCTAAATTATGTTAAAATGTCATTCTTCCCTTTATCTTTTAAGTGATTAACTTAAATGTTAACAAAACATAATAATATCTTCGATTTCATGGTACTTTTACATCTGGGGCTTACGCCAAAAAACCCCAAGCATGTAGTGTATTAGCTTTCTCTTTCTTTGATGCGCGCGAGCAATAAATGCGTCCTTTATTACAAATCGCGCTTATTGGCTAGCTCCGCGTTTGGGGCGTGATTTACGAATGACGAAGTAGCCCCTTAAACAAAAAATGATGATGATAGTCCGTTAAAGTTCCCCATGACGTCACGCCGTGCGACTCTTTTTCGCACGGCGTGACGCTATGCGCTCCCACTCCCAAACTTTGGCGCGCTTCATCTTTGTCTTTTTTTCTTTGATTGACAAAAGAAAAAATACGTGTCCAATATGTTTTAATAATTTAACTGACAGACAAATTCGAATAATATATTTTTTACCCCGGAAATTACCCTGTGTGTGTGTGGCCGGGTCTTTAGAGCTAAGTTTGTAGTCTATAGGGCCTACTGAACTGACAAACCCAGAACAGATGGGGACAGAAATAGGGTTTTGCTATAAGCGGATCGTGCTCTTGTTTTTAGTTCCTTATTAAAATGCCCATGGGAAATGGCAGAATTGACAGTTACTATCATCATAATCGTGCAGGAGTGTGTGTAGTGCATCGCTAGATTTCTTTTTATTTAAGTATCAAACTATATTGTATCAATATAGTTTTGCAGTTAAATTCCTGTGACAAACAGATGGACGGACGGACGGACATGACGAACTATAAGGGTTTGTTTTTGCCATTTTGGCTACGGAACCTTAAAAATGAGACTTAACGTACTTTTTAAGGTTCCGTACCAAAAAGGTACAAAAGGAACCCTTATGGTGCGACTCTGTCTGTCTGTCTGTCTGTCTGTCTGTCTGTCCGACTATTAAAGCGCCATATCTCAAAAACTACTTATACTAACTATTCGAAATTTGGAATATTTACAAACATGGTCAGCCCACATGTATTGCACAGGAAATAATATAAAAAATATTTTTATTTTCTAAAAAAACGACGAATATGAGGGGGGTAAAAATTAAAAGTCTAGCTACTGGGTCAAATGGGGTATCATATGAAAGGGGTTAACCTGCAAATTTCAAAAAAATATAAAAAATATTTTTATTTTCTAAAAACCGACGAATATGAGGGGGGTAAAAATTAAAAGTCTAGCTACTGGGTCAAATGGGGTATCATATGAAACGGCTTAGCCTGCAAATTTTCAAACAATTGTTTAATTTCTTTTTATTTTGATTATTTTTGGTTTTATTAAGGAAAATGTGAAAAAAAAACACCATTCTGCCCCCCTTTATCTCCGAAGTTTACCAATCTGAAATTTTGACATTTTCACAATTTGTATTAATAAACATAAATATTACACGAAAATTATAGCCATGACTCTAACTAGCTAATTTTATTTTAATTCGCAAAAACCTATTTGAGCAACCCGGTTGCGTTAAGTTTGCACCTGATTTGTATGCAATACTATAGGTATCAGGTGCAAGCTTAACTCAACCGGTACCGGGTAAAAAGTTAGGGTAAGTAAAAATTTGTACGGAACCCTCGGTGCGCGAGTCCGACTCGTACTTGGCCGGTTTTTTTTTGTTAAGAACTCAGATCATTCCTATTTCTATGGTTAAGGATTTATATTAAGTAAATAGTTACCACAATATGCAGGCGGCCGCTTTCACATTTATATTTGTAGCACCCTGAGCCCCAGTGTTGCCATTCTCGTATCTGAAAAAAAAAGAAAATGATATATCAATTTAATATCGACTTACAAAATTCACTTATATGAGATAAGTTATAGAAAAACAATTTAAAGCTTCACTTAAAGTCTATATTTGAAGGGATAGTTTGTGTGGAATGGTTACGTTACAATGGCGTCTAGTTACACGTCTGAAAGGGCACTATTTCATGTCTGATATTATCATTTACTGAAAAACATTTAAAATTTACAGAAATGGCACGATAGTTAATGACACTATTAATGCGCAAGAAAAAAAACCGGCCAAGTGCAAGTCGGACTCGCGCACCGAGGGTTCCGTACAAAATATACGCTGAAAAGGGCCGTCTCAATGAAAATTCAGTATTAGCAGAGCCCTAATCCTAACTGTAACGGTGTGGGTCGTTTCATGTTAGTTACTGACATAGACAGACATAGAACATAAGATTTTCAGATTTATTTCGTGGGTCTGGGTTGTGCTATAAGAGCTACCTTCATACCAAATTGCAAGGATCTATCAACTGGAAGTACCCTATAGGTTTTCCATGGACGGCAATTTGTATGGTAACACCTTTTTTAATGACTGTATCTTTGGATTGCGCTGACTTAGAAGCTTGATTTTTTTACAGCCTCAAGGGACCGCAAACATGTATATTTGTTGTTAATTTCCACGTGATCCCTCCACGCATTTCTGGGAAAAAGGGTATTGACAGACAGACAGATAGTCAGACAGACGGACAACAAAGTGGGTGTGTCCCATAAGGGCTCTGTTTTTTTTTCGAGGCACGGAACCCTAAAATTGTACACATTACGGGGAAATGGGTTCAGGTCCATTAGATACCTACGTTAAAAGCGAGTTACATTAAGTCTGGTGACAAGCAAAACTCACTAAAATATCTGTCACTGCTCTTCAAAACCTCGTATCTCTGTACGACATCGATACCAAGATACGAGCTTTATTTCAAGTAGGTTTTTGTTAGTTAGTGACTTTTGGTTGTCAACAGGCGATTTGCTACTAAACGCAAATGGGTGTAACAACTTTATATTCTTGTTATCCTGTCACGAACGACAATAGTAACAGAGTTAGATACTTATAAAAATGCTAATAATGTAGGTTGTTAACATACGGACAAGATGGGCCCTTCACAATGAACCTTGTGCTTTTGCTTGTCTCTTATGCTACATATTATTATTATTTCGATTTGACATTGCTTTTTTTTTAATTATTATTCTCTTTAATATTTTCTTCTGTTTCCGCGATTATTACCGGATTATATCGCGTATATCTAAGATAGATATCTCACTTAATAATAATTAAGCCCTTCTGGCACATGTGTAACAGTCTTTATAGATTAGGCCCATCTGGCATGTATTTACACCTTTATTAGTTTTCTCAAAGTGGGTAGTTTGCACAAGTTGTAACTTTAACAGAGAAAATATATCTTTTCTCAGTCAACCCGTGACCATGGAAAGCTGAAAAGCTTCTGAATCGTCTGGAACTCAAATGAGATAATATACGCGATATATTCTGTTAAATTGTTTTATTATATTCTCTTTATTTATTTATTTTGGCTCCTTATTTTGTTGTTATCAATTTTGCATGAATGTTTTGTTGTGATTACACTAAAATTGTATTTGTATGCATTTAAGTATGTTTTATTGCAAATTAATAATTGATTTGATTTAGTGTAAACCGGCTTTGGGTAATGGATACCCGTTTTACTGAGGCGTCACCCGCGGTGGGGAAAAGGCGCGGGGGTAGCGTAGCGTGCAAAAGGCTTCGCGATTTTTCCGCTCCTCTGTCAACACGCCCCGCACCTCACTCAGTTCATGCAGGTCAGTCTATAAAAGAATAATGATCCAAGACGACCGTGTACTCGATTCCGGTTCAACCTACCTCCGCAGTTCTTGTGCCTTGCGCACTGCGTCCCCCCACTCTTAAGTGGCCGCGGATGGCATTCCCGTTTGTGGGTTTGCTCTCCCGCCACTAAATTTGATTACTGGTCAGGAGGTCTAGCCAGAGCTATCCAGATCAAAGTCAGGTTCTAAAAAAAAGACGATTGTGTAAATTGCCGACTGACCTGTCGGCAGGACTTCTGCTCCCACACACGATCGCTGTGATCGAAGCATTTCGAGTGCGCTCCGTAGTTCTCCAACGCGAAGTTCACATCCGTCTCTGTAACAATGACATTATAACATTAATAATCCATATAGTAAATCCTTAATATGTTCAAAACCAGCTTACAATACCGACCAGCTTTTCATTACTAATAGTTCCCATACTTATATGTGCAATGAAATCCGAGATAACGCGGCGTGCAGGCCACACTGCGGTCATTATTACTAGTACAAACAGCAAAACGGCTAAACAGATTTCCAAAACAGATACTTTTTATCCGATTACGCTAGAGCAAAAATGAGGGTTATGATTTTTTCCTACTCCGCGAACGAAGTTGCCGGGGCGCCTTCTAGTGGAAAATAAATTCAAAGTTATTGTTGTTATTTCAAATGAACTATATATAAATTACATTTTTGATCATTTATTTTTAAGTAACAAGGGTTGATTCGTCAGTATTAGGTTACTTGTCGTTAGTAGTGGTCGAGAGGACAGGGGAGGAGGCAGAAGGAGGTTGCCTTTGGGAGTATCTGCATGTGTCAATTGCAGTTAAAATACTAAGTCAACAAATGAAAAATTAATGAGACACGAAAATTTAAAAAAGTCATGGCATTATCATGACATTGACAACTAACTTTTGAATTTTTCTTGCTAATCTGTACAGAGAAAAGTCAAAATCTATACTATACAGTCGATTGTCGTAAACAAATGTCACTTATCTGATTAAAAAAAAAAAAAAAACAATACGACATGCAAATAAAGCATCCATAGATTCTGAGTCCACATAACTCCTACTATCGAGATAAAGTATAATATGAACACGTCTGGGAAACTAAATGTTCCCTATTCAAAAATCGAAAAATAAGGACAACCCTAATCTTTATGGTTGTCAATGACCTTGTTATATATTAGTCTAGTTGTAGACACAATTTTAGGACTGTCAATAGTCTTGTTAGAGCTGTCAAAATTTGTGTTAGGGTTGTCCGAAGTCTCGTTAGGGTTGTCGATAGGCTTGTTAGTGTTGTCAACAGACATGTTAGGGCTGTCAATATTTGTTATAGTAAGCAATCGTTATGTAATATATGCTTTTTCAGCCGAGTGCCACGATTTCCACGAAGCTTGCTAAGTGGCCGAATTAAGGTACGAGACTTAAAAGATAATTATATAACTATTGTATACAATACTTTTTCTACGAGTAACCCATAAACTACAGTAAATGAAACATAGCTAAAAAAGTAATTGCAAAATCACTGCGTTCTTTTTTTAAAATTCATTATCGTTTTGTGCGGAGTTGTATAATATATAGGTGATAGTTCAGTGACATATAATACACACCATAGAGTATAGAGTGATGGTCCAATCTAAAGAGTATGCCTCTTTAGTATGATTCGCGTAGTTTCACAAATTATAGGTCACGATCACGAGTAGAAAAACACAATTTAAGAGTTGTCAACAATTTTGTTAAGACCGCAATAATGTTAGGGTTGTCAGAACTCCTGTTAGGGTTGTCAAACGAACACCTAAGTATAAGTATGGACGTACTGGGGGTGTTCTCCTCATACTCGCAGCGGCTGCCACGTATGAGCACACTTTTGTGCCGCCAAGTGAACTCCTGCAGGTACGGGCAGTAGTCTGCCAGGGAAACCGAACCGCCGTAGTGAGCCTCTTCGCCTGGTGCCACGTTGGGTAGCGTGTCGAAGTGCTGTGACAAATAAAAGAAAATTTTATACAAGTTTATGTCAAAAAAAATATGTGACAAGCTTTTATTGTCGACTGTACTTTTCTTTAAATATTGAGACATCGATTCTAAGAGCCCAAACATGATAGGATTGCGCTATGTTATTACTTACTTCCTGAGACCTTCGGGCTCCATCATCAGATCAGCTCGATTATATCATAATATTACTTGTCACCAAAGTTACATAACACATTTTACTTAGTACGCAGTATGTTGTCGTGTCTGACCAGGTTGTAGAGCATACGTCGGGTCTCCCCTGTTGTCGTGACTATGTGATAGAACAGTGGCCATATTTCATGGCCATCTGTCTGACAGTCTTCACCTGGTCCACTCTTGGCAGTATATTGACCAGGTTGCAGAGCACACAGCGGGTCTCCCCCTTATGTCGTGGCTATGTGATAGAAGAGTGGCCATATTTCCTGGCCATCTGACAGTCTTCACCTGGTCCGCTCTTGGCGGTATGTTGTCATGTCTGACCAGGTTGTAGAGCATACGGCGGGTCTCCCCTATTGTAGTAAGTATGTGATTAAAAGAGTGGCCATATTTCGTGGCCATCTGACAGTCTTCACCTGGTCCGCTCTTGGCGGTATGTTGTCATGTCTGACCAGGTTGTAGAGCATACGGCGAGTCTCCGCTGTTGTCGTAACTATGTATGTGATAAAAGCGTGGCCATATTTCCTGGCCATCTGACAGTTGTCACCTGCTCCCCTATTGCCTAACGCGTTTGACGCTCGGAATCAGAATCAAGTGTCATGATTTTGTATGGGCTATGACAGTTGATTCGGATACCAAGCGTCAAAAATTCGTTAGGCAATAACCCCCCTGGTCCGCTCTTGGTAGTCTGCTGTCGTTTCTAACCAGGTTGTCAGCACATAGTGGGTCTCCCCTGTTGTCGTGTGTGTCTTTATGCGTTCGCAACAGTTCAGTGGCGGCATGTTGTGACTATGTGATAATGTAGTGTTTATTCTGACAATCGTTACCTGATATGCTCTCGGCAGGATGTTATCGTGTCTAACCAGGTTGCACAGCACGACGGCGGAGCGACGCGGGGAGCACTCCGTTCTCAACGGGTCTCCCTTGATGCGTTCGCAAAATGGCGCCGGGTTCTTCCGTCTGAAAAAAAAGTTTATTAATACTCGAATTCAAATTAAAAGGAATTTTATCAAGGACTGTTTTAGAGCACGTTTTTAGTAGGTGTTGTGTCGTCATCCGCCATTCCATTGAGCATTTTTGATGACCGATTCAGATCAGCGGTAGTGACCCTGCCCGCGAATCTGACGGTCCTGGGCTCTTGGAGGCCAAATATTTGTCCCTTATCTTACTCCTGTTCTTAAAATGTCACGTTTATCGCGCGATAAATGATAAAGTATCACTCTCGCACTTGTTGGAAAATGACAGATGCAGTACTGTCTTTACCATAAGGACACACTTGGCCCGTGCCCAAAGCCGCCCCTTACAGGGGCCCCGAAAGATCTTTTTTGATAAATCGAGGTCTCTAATTACTTAGTGCCAGTTAGTGCCCTAGAGCCCGTCCATTCTTGAATGCTCGAGGGTCCCCTAGCCTTGAATGAGGCCCGCGCGTGAGATCTTAGACGCCATCGACATTTTCAATCGCGGAAAATCTTAGCAATAACAAACGCGTTAACAGTTTACGGATACTACGGACTGGCACGATGCGTCTACACGGGTCATCACGCTGGCACGGGCTTGAAAAACAGCCCGGCTCTCTAATCCCGTCAGTGCTGGCAGCCAGCGCTGACTTGTCTAGAAAAACTGTTTATACAAGGCAATAACAAGCCAGTGTTGGCTGCCGTTTCACTTCCAGCCACTGGCTGCTAATACTGGCTTAGTCTAATAATAATAATAATAATTCATTTATTCATAAGACAACACAGGTCCACAATAACGTTAAAAGTAAATTTCATTAAACTAAACCTAGCTTGACTGCCGGCCACGAAATATGGCCCACCCTTGTATAACATATAGCTTGACAAGTTTTTTTGTGACACTACCGTAGTCTGCGGGCGACGGGGGGAAAGACAGCGGGGGCGAGTAAGAAGTGTGCGCACGGCAGGGTTATCCTGCTCCGACGCGCGCACAGTTCATGCCCACCCCCGTCGCCCGTAGACCATGGGAGTGTCAGGAAAGAAGTTGTCAAGCTATAGTCACGATAATAGGGAAGACCCGCTGTATCTTCTGCCATCTGGTCAGACACGACAACATAATGCCAACATACTGCCAAGAGCAGACCAGGTGAAGACTGTCAGACAGAAATATGGACAGATGCTTTGTTGTTCACGTTCGCACGATACACGTGACCACCATGGATCCTCTGGGGCGTCTAATAATATTTATAAATATAATATTTTCATCAATCAATGTGTTTGTTTAAACATATAAAACAACTTACTCTTCAAGTTCCCTCTCATCGAAGCTTGTAAATATAAACACGGAATTAAAATATATGACATAATATGATATCAAGAAAGTGATACGTAGACGTACAAATTATGTGAAAGTGTATGTACACTTAGCTTATATTGGTGATTTGAAAGTGTCATATCATAATGCATAGAAGAGATTTCATTTAGACAGTATAGATCGATTGTGATACTGCCCTTATTTCAAATCGTCATAAACAGTAATCTTAATATACTTAAAGTTCGCCAAAGATCATTATATAGTGTTTACAACCGGGTAAACCGGATTTACGATATTATTCTGGTACTATTCGTAATTGATTTAAATTTAAGCGATCCTATCTCGTTATCACAACACCGTTTCGTTGTGTTACCCTAGTCCTAATGTTAACGTGCATTTTTTTTTTGAGAAAAGTAGCAAAAACTGTTTTTTTGTCGTAAAAATAACAAAGTTTGACGGTGTATATCTTGGTTCAATTGACTCGTGAAGATAAACTAAAAGAGTATATTGGTAAATACGATCGTTGTGAACACGATGAGACATATACAATACGAAAAAGTGAAGAGCTACCGATCGAAGGTCATTCGGAGCTGTAAGCCCCTTAACCCTAAGGGCTAAAACTACCACAAAGCTAATGCCCCACTTGACAAGATGTAAATTAAAAAATAATGTAGGTAGTATTTGAGCATGAAAAGTGAAAACATAGGTTAAATTGCATTTAAGAAACCATAAAAAAAACGAAGTCTAGCTAGAATACCTAACTGTAAAATGCAATAGTTCACATGCCTAGTACATGCATACAAATTTACTGACTTACTCTTTTGTTCGATTATCCGTTGTGTCGCTTGAAAATGAAAAAAAAATCAATTTAAGTCGTTCACTTTGAGAACCTGATGTAATCATATGCCAACATCTTAAGTTTTTCTTAAAATCATTTTGTCAAAATAAACGTCTTTAGGTGTGTCAAATCACAATAATGTCAAAGAATCAATAAGGTACATGAATGATTTTCTTATCGCTTTTCTTAACAAAATATGAAAAAACCGTAAAAATCGGCCAATATATTCGGATTATATAGTAATTCTAAACTACTAAAGTAGACAGCGATTTGACAAAGAGGTCCGACATGTACTGTAACGCCATATTTAAATCTGTTTTGCTAGAAAAAGATAGAATCAAATGTTTAATGGCTTAAATCTTGGTTATATTTATATATATATGAACTTTTATTAAAGCAAACATAAAAATTGATGCATATTGTCTATTATGACAAATAAAATGATAAATTACATAACGATATAATTTGTGGTTTTAAGTCGTGCGATTTCATTACGACTTTTGTTTTCTTTTTAAACCGTCAAATTGAATTCCATCAAGTAAAGTTAGGTTATAACAAGTCTTGCTAAAGTAGTAAGAATTCTGTAGGTTACTGAAAGCCGAAAATCCGTTTAAATCTGTTAAAAATCTATTTCGGGTTGTCTAAAGTCAGCTTACTACAGTTGTCAAATGTCCGTTTGGCTAGGTTAGAGTCCGTTTTCCTTGGATTATCAAAAACATAAATAACTACGGTTGTCTTTTATCTAGTATAAATTTTGGGGTTGTCACAAAAACAGGGGTTGTTAACGTACGGGTTTCCTAAACTTTGTCAAGTCAATAGTGACCTAAATAGGGGTTGTCAAGAATCTGTTTTATTAAGATTTTCGGTTTAATTTGTCTTTAAGTCTGTTTTGCAAGACTGGCAGTCTGGCACAAAATCTCTTTTGAGCGGTTTGTTTAAAGTCAAATCAGGGCTGTCAAAAGTCAAATTAGGGCTGTCATAAGTCAAATTAGGGTTGTCAAAAGTCGAATCAGGGTTGTCAAAAGTCTAATCAGGGTTGTCAAAAGTCAAATTAGGGTTGTCAAAAGTCAAATCAGGGTTTTCAAAGTCAGTTTTAGTATGTTTGGATTATACCTCAACCTTTGTGTGTTGAGCCACTGCTTGCACGACGTGGTCGCGAACCCGCAGCCCAGTCCGCGGCCCCAGTCCAGCGGCGCGGCGCGAGAGTACTCCGCGCGGTACCAGCCCGTGTCCTCCATGAGTGCGAAGGTTATCCGGCTGAAGACTGAGTTTTGTGTATGCGTGCCTGTCATGGCTTCGTTCTGAAAAAAAAATACACCATATTACACAATTCAAACAGGTTCAAAGGATTCTGTACCATATATTGAACTAAACACAAACAAATATTTAGTACAGATAAACAACGTTAGAAGAGTTTGTTTAAATTACAAAAAGAAAGAAAAATATACGTACGTATATAAAATACACAACAACAGTATGTTGTTTTACTATAGGCTAAAACAATAGATAGAGCACTAGTTCTAAATAACTAGAAGGTGCCCGCCACTTCGTTCGCTGAGGAAAAAAAGACATTACTCCTATTTTTTTCTTCAGTTTAGTCGGGTAAGAAGTATCCAATAACCATCCGTGGATGACCCCGTATACCAAAAATAGTTGAAATCCGTTTAGCCGATTTGGCGTGATGAACCCACAACAACACATCCACATACAAAAAATATATATTTAGGGACCTCCAAATAGTCCGATACAGTTGTTTGAAAATATCTGAATGTACAGACATTACATTTTTACAAGTTTATAATAGTACAGATATATCTTATACATAGATGGCGTTGTATACATATCGGGGAACGGCTGCTTGTATGGTGATTGTCAGTCCTCTTGTTTTATTAGTCCTTGATAAGTAGGTAAGTCAGTCAATCAGCTCATCCCATCCCATGTTTATATCTCATTTCTATCTATCTATCGGACACGGACGTCCAGTGCTGAACATAGGCCTCCCCTATAGCTCGCCACACGGTGCGATCCTGCTCAGACCGCATCCACCGACGCTCGGCAACCGTTACGAGGTCGTCCGTCCACCTACGCCGCGCTTTCTTATGCGTGGTCGCCACTCAGAACTTTACTGCCCCAACGGCCCTCCATTCTCATTTACTTACTTCAAATAGTCGCTTCTCCCAATGCGTTAGTGCGGTTCCGTCTCCACCCTGGTCTTCTAACTCCGCCCCTTCCAAAGTCGAGCAATTGAAGTGCTCTCGAACCTGGATACAGTAATAAACCATTAATTTATTAGTCCATAACATTAGGTTACTATGACCACAGTTTAGAAATCAATACAGTAATCCGACGAAGCCGTCTAGACAGAGCAATCGTGCGGGGTGCGAGGGGCGAGACGCGGGTGGGGCGAGCCCGAGCTGCATAGTCCGTATTAGTTTAGTAGCTCGGGACATGTCATTGTCATTTACGCAAACATCAAAGGCGTCGGCCTACTGTATATTGTTTACACTGTGCCATGGACCATGACGTTCGCAAAATAGATTTTCATTACATAAATAATAATAACAATAATCAGGGACAATCTTACACAAATCGACCTAGTCCCAAACTAAGCAAAGCTTGTACTATGGGTACTAGGCGACGATATACATAATATACAACGTGCTCGTGAGATGAATTATTACTTTTTTCTGTGCCAAGATTGGGTACTGTTTATATGTTTGTATACTTGATTGATTGGCGTAAGATTGTCTCTTAATGTGAATATACGAACCTCTTTCACGACTCGTGGCGTGACGATCATATGGAAGGTCCTCTCGATGTATCCGCCTCGTATCATCCACTTTTTCCTGGTGACATTGCGCACAACGCGGTCCGACCATTTGTGAATCTGCAACCTGGAAATAAGGGCGTGGGTACAATAAATATGAGGGACAATCTTACACAAATCGACCTAGTCCGAAACTAAGCAAAGCTTGTACATACTATGGGTACTAGGCGACGATATACATAATATATAGATAAATTATAATACTTAAATACATAGAAAACATCCAAGACACAGGAACAAACATTCGTGCTCATCACACAAACACTTGCCCTGGCCGGAATTCGAACCTGGGACCGCCAGCTTCGTAGGCCGTTGTACAACCCACTGAGCCAAACGTGTCGTCCAACAGCAAAAAGAACATAAAACAGAATTTAAATCGCTACCTCCAGATTCTAATAAATCACCAACTTTTTTGTCCAACTTTAATTGTCGGTACTTGTCATCAATTGTCTATATAATAAGAACTGTAAATCTTTAAACAGTGTTTTTAATTGACTTGACAGTTCAACCAAGAAGGACTCAATAACGCTCGAGAAACGTTTGTATTGTATTTTTCAATTCTCCTGCTCAAAAAGTAACTCATATGAGCTTCGCGAAGCGAGACTAAAATAGTACATTTAGCCCCTAGGGTTTAAAAGAAAGCCATATAATCCCATACAAATATCTATGCAACTGAAAAAAAAACTTGCGGCCAGCTACATGCTACTTACGAATAATTAAAAACAAACAAACCAACCTCATCAGATTGGCCAAAATTTCTGATCGTATTGCAGCCCTTTACATTAAAAAGTAAAAATTGTCTATGGCCATTATTAGTTTAAAAAAATATATAAGCTGTCAATTTAGCTATAAAGAATTGCTCAAACTGCACTTTTTATTTTTCATGAAATATAAAATTATAATGTTAAGTCTTTTTTATTTTCTCGCAGTCGAAGTGAAACGCTCACTTCGTGAGTTCGTCCAAATAATCACTTCGTGTCATAATGGCTTATTTTAGCACCTTGTCAAACAATCTACTATTGTAGGGTGCTGTCTCTTGCTAGGCGAGTTATTTCCCTGCTAACGTTAACACCTATGTACATCTCCTTGAGTGGCAAAAAAATTACGACAGATCTACCGAAAAGGAGAGCAAGTTAATAGCGCCATGAACATTTCAGAAACATCCGTATAAACGATGTGTACAGTTGCATAATCCGATTGGAATATTATATTTAATTTATTAACAAGTGGCAAAAGATAATCTAGTGCATAGAAATAGGGTATGGTCACAATGTCTTTAAATTATTCATATAAAAATTTAGAAATGTTTTTGTCAATCTAATATTGGCCTTGGAAATAAGTTCTTAACGCATCCAATTGCTCAAGAATCCTATTCTCACACTAGTATAATGACAACCAACGAATGTCATAGTGTTGCAATATTTAATGTTTTATTTTCCATACCCCATTACTGCCAAAACCTGCCAGATTTTGGCAGTAATGGGGTATGGAAACTAAAACATAAAATAAGTTAACCGATCATGCAATAGGCTAAATATGCCAATCCTGCCAAAATGGCAGAAACCTGCAACATATGGTCACACTGATCATGTGTTGTACGAACTTCACCGAATTAACATACCGGTTGGGTTGCCATATGTAAAAAAAGTATGCATCTGGAAATTAGAATTTTATTTAAACATAAAAAAAACGATATAAATAATGAAGAAAACTAAAAAACTTATACAAAAACATTACGATACAAAATTATGATGTAGTAGGCTGATGAAAACTTCTGTAAATTATATGTGGCAACCCTTCTAATAAAATGTCAGAGCCGTGGTGTATATGGTCTCACCGGAAGATCAGCGCTGGCTTTGAAGCCTGCATTATGCTGAGGTGGGACCATTTCGGGGCAAAAACTTAGTTTAGTAATTTATTTTTGTATTGCTGTATAAATATGCCCTCGAATAAATGTATTTTATTTCTTTCTTTAATTGTATTTTCCCAAAACATGTTTAATAGTATGTATGTGTTCGATTGGGCTGTAGTTTTTTCTGAAACCTGCCTGCTCCATCGGTTGATTTTCGTATAATGTTTTTGTAATTCTTTCCAGTATAACTTTTGCAAAGACCTTGTAGACATTTGATATGAGACTTATCGGCCAGTAGTTGCCAATGTCCTTTTTAGCTCTGTTTTTATGCAGAAGGATGATGTCGGATTCTCCCCACTGGCTTGGAATTATGCCTGTGCTGAGTATGTCGGTAAATAGTTTCGTCAAAATTGGACATAATCCTTCAACTGTACCTCGTATCAATCAACTCATTTGGTATGTTGTCTGGGCCTGGAGATCTTTCTCTCGGCTCCCTGGACCAGGGCTCTGCGCACGTTTAACCAGATAGCCATAAGAGTTGATGTGTTCCATTGTCCTCTTAATGAATTCACGAAGTTGACTCTCTACGTGTTGTGCTACTATACTACGCTGTAATTATGTCTTGCTACACTATCGCATCGGGCAACTGTAAGGATAGTGTAATATTTGTAATAAAAAATAAAAAAAGATTTTTCACTTCTCCTGCTCAAAAAGTACGTCAGATTAGCTTCGCGAAGCGAGCCTAAAATAGTACATTTAGCCCCTAGGGTTTAAAAGAAAGCCATATAATCCCATACAAATTTCTATGACACGGAAAAAAAAACTTGCGGGCAGCTACACTCGTTACGAATAATTAAAAAAAAAAAAACAAACCAACCTGATCAGAATGGCCAAACTTTCTGATAGAATTGCTCAAACTGTACTTTTAGTTTTTCATGAAATATACAATTTTAATGTTAAGTATTTTTTATTTTCTCGCAGTCGAAGTAAAAAGCAGAGTGTTTAACACATGGCTAAAAGCCATATTAACACTCAGACATATTTGTCCTCGCTCACTTCGTGAGCTCGTCCAAATAATCACTTCGTGTCATAATGGCTTATTTTAGCCCCTCGTCAAACAATCTACTATTTGTAATAGTCTGAAGCTAATCTTAGAATTTCCTTCCGTTTTTGTTAGGAAGGAAATTATATGTTTATGTTTTTATTTATTCTTGTATTATTTATAATCTTATCTCACCACCTTTTCATTCCTAGTTATTCTGTGTCATTTCCGCTACCCAAAGGTTGTCTGGAAGAGATCGCTCTTTAGCGATAAGGCCGCCTATTGTCTACCGTATTTTATGTTAAGAGTCCCCAGCAAGCTCGGCCGAATTTCATCTTCCCATACAAACGGAGTTACGTTCTCATTTTAAAACTACGTGTTGGATTGTAGCGAAACTTTGCATATAGAACGACATGAAGTGTCTCTAGGCTAGAAATTAGTTTATATGGCTCCAGTTTATAAACCAAACGGAATACAGCAAAAACAAGTTTTGTATAAAAAACTTCATTTCGCTGAATTTCTTTTACTATGGTATCTGAAGCTACATAAACTAAATATAGGCCTGCATATACCTTAGCTTATTCTAAGTACAAAGTTTCAGAGCAAACTAGCTAGTCGTTTTAAAATGAGAGCGTAACTACGTTTGTATGGAGAACCGAGCTTACTGGGGCCTCTTAAGGCTCTATTGTACTGTTTCTGTTGTTGGTGTGCAATAAAGAATTGTTGTATTGTATTGTATAATTATACCGGTTTTGGCGACCGCTTTAGCTCAGCGGGAGTAACGTTGCCTTCGAAGCTGAAGGTCCTGGGTTCAAATCCCGGTAAGTATTTGTGTGATGAGCATAAATATTTGTTCCTGAGTCTTGGATGTTTTATATAAGTAATATATCTATTAAATATTGTCGTCTAGTGCTCATAACACAAGCCTTATTGAGCTTACCATGAGACTAGTTCGATTTGTGTAAAAATTATTCCGTAATATTTATTTATTTATTTATGTAACGGTATGAACAAATTAATTTATAATTGGTGGCATTAGTGTTTATGCTTATACAAGGTGTCTCGAAAGATTTCCGCAAGATTTTAAGGGGCTACCATACGCGAATGACCTTCGATCCGTAGTCTTCACTTTTCTGTGTTGTATATGTCTCATCGTGTTGACAACCACCGTTGTTACCAATATACTGTTGCAGTTTATCTTCACGAGTCACCGAAACCAAGATAAACATCATCAAAATGTTATTTAACGTCAAAAAACCAGTTCTAGTTACTTTCCTTATAAACTATAGAACCTATTGAAAAACCAGTTGATAATTTTAAAGTGAACATTATTACGCTTACTTATTGGTTTAAGTCCCATGTCTAAGCGTCACTTGACGATGGAGCCTATACCTATAATTTAAGATAGAAAAAGAACTTAACGAATCTTTTTTTTCTCTTTATTTATTAAGTATTATAACATTCCAGTTGACAAAAATATAGGCAAAATACCAAGCTAGAATATATATAATTTTAATTTAGTTTGCAGCAAGAGGAATAATTTTATATCACTTTAAAAACAGTGAAATTTACCCAATTTTTGCGGGTAGCCCCTTAACCACACATTCCTGAGGTCATTTGGACTAAAAAAATGTAAAAAATCTTGTATAATTATTGCGGGTTCCTCACGAGGTCGTTATATTTTAATGCGGTTTTTAAAATAATGCCATACCTAGTACATTACATTTGCATTAGTTGTAATTGGCTTAACAATATGCCCAATTTTCATTAAATTATACTCTTAGATTGAAATCATTATAGCGATTCCGCTTCACCATACATAAACTGAGAAGGTCTGTTGTTTTGTTTTTCAAACTTTTTTTTCTTTTTTTAGACCCTGTTTCTATGGAGCTGGATACAGGGCCGGATCTTGAATTTGTGTGGGAGAGGGGGGGGGGGGGGGGGGGGGGGGCGCGCTAATACTGTTCGGTAAGTAAGTGGGCCCCGCTTAATTGATTGAACTACTTGATTCTTTTTTTTTAGTTCAATAGGGGACAATGCATGAAATTATTTTTTTCGCTTTTCTTAACTAAATATCAAAATACCGTAAAAACGAATTCAGGCATTTTAAACTACTAATTAGACAGAGAGGTCGGTGCACTGTTACGTCATAGTGCATTCATGCCATATAAACTCCATATTCAATTCTGTTTTGCTAGAAAGAGATAGAATGAAATGTTTGATGGCTTATATCTTGGGTATTTTTTTAGTTATTCGTTTTTTTTTGTCTAATGTTCGTTACATGAAGGAGCTTTTAATAAAGCAAAAATTAAAAATCATGAATATTCCCTATTGTCTTCAATGGGAGCTGGGGCCCTTTGTATCCTGGGGCCCTGGGCTGCAGCCCAAATAGCCTTTAAGAAGATCCGCCTCTGGCTGGATAGACAGCTTTATTTGCAAGCATGCAAAGCGAAGCTGTCAGCACCACAAGTAAGAAATGTGTAAACTGTTAATGTCATGTGTTATCTGCTGGGACTGAATATGAGGAGCCTGAATGGATTCTGAATATTCATTCATTCATAATGTTTTTTACTGTTATAGGGTTTTTGTTCTGTACAACGGTTTTTAAACGGTCAAGGCCAATAGGGTACATGCATGATATTTTTTATCGCTTTTCTTAACTAAATATCAAAGTACCGTCAAAACTATTTCAAAATGTTAAATTAAAATCGGCCAAGAAATACGCATGATATAGGCATTAGAGGTCCGATATGCACTGTTACGTCATAGTGCACTCCGGCCATATAATCTCTATATTAAATTCTGCTTTGCAAGAAAGATGTAGAATGAAATGTTTGATGGCTTATATCTTGGTTATTTTTATAGTTATTTGAAAAAATATTTTTGTCTACTCTTTGTTGCATGAGCTTTTTTTAATAAGCAAAAATAAAAATTAATGCATATTCCCTATTAGCCCACCCTCCTTACTTTTAATACTTCATAACTTGAGTACTGTATTGGCAGTGTTATCCTATGGCTTTGTATATTGAAAAGTTAGGGGGGGGGGGGGGGACATGGGATGATGGTAGCATGACGAAGGAGGGGAGGGGGGTCATTCCCAAGATGACATCATCTTTCGCATCTTTAAAAAGTGCTTCAATGAGTAAAATAAGGGGTTCAAAACTTCCGTCTAATAGACAAGTTCTAGCAGTTTTATTTTACAATATCCGTGAAATGAATTTACCTGTCAATGTAAGCGCGAATCTCTCTCTATTCGCGAGTGTATTATCTATTGTGATAATGCGCGTATTCCAACTAAATCTTTGCCTAATTGTGTGAAGAAACTTGTTAATTTATATCAAGTTTGGAGGGACTTGCAAAAAAATGCACAAAAGCCACAAGACATATTTAGGCAGCGCCGTCAAGACTTTGCCAACAATTTAGATAATTTGTTTGATACTGCACACGCCGATGCTCTTTAATTAATAAAAATGAATGAGGATAGAATATTTTTACAACAGTGTCAAAGAGAGCCAGGCCGACCTGGTCACTTAGCAGGAGTGGATAAAAAATAGACTGATAGAGAGAAAAGAGCGCGCCTCAGAACTATTGAAGAAGAAAAACGACGTGCTGAATATTTGTCTGAGGGTCTCTTCAAAAAGTTCCGAGAAAACTGGAATAGTATTAATGCTGATAAAATACAGAACTATAGAGAGAAACTTACACAGCACCTAACTGACTCCGAAGTTGACAACTTGCTAGAGTTTTACCGAACTGAGCTAACAAAAGAAATAGTCAGAGATGATTGTCGAGAGTTAATAGAACTTTCTGTGATATTTTTAGGTGGAGATATCGAGAAAAAAATTAAAATCTGACCTCCATGCGCCAACCTCGATGGATGGCGAGAACACTTAGTGCGCAATTCAAGATCACAAGCAAAGACAAGGCAGCATTGATTGCAGTTTGTTTGTTTATTGTAACATCCTACATTAAACCATGGCTCCAATGCACTTCAGCAATACAAGCACATTACCAAGATTTGTGCTTTTTAAATTCAATAAAATCTTACGAAAAAACCGATAAAAAGATCTCAAAAGCAGCCTTGCAGAAGATAACTCAGCATTTGTTGTATTTAACTGACGAAGTTTCTATATTATCACTGTTTGACGATGATGTGGACCAAGAAACTAAAGTTAAAATGGTTGTAATTTAACCAAAGAGGAAATAACTCATGGAAAACGATACATCCCACCGAAAGAAGAACTTCGTGGTTCATGGTATGAAACAAACATCTCTGACTTCATTTCAGTAAAAAGCAAGTCCTTGTTCAATCGCCTTAAAATTGAAGACATTTATCTATATAACTTTGTGGTCAAATAATACTCCATTTCAAGAGGCTAGAAATAAAGTTTCGGCACTGAGGGTAAACGATGTAGCCGAAAGAGCGGTTAAGTTGATGCAAGACTTTCATGGATTAATCACAGTTGAGGGGGAACAAAAACAATTTTTATTTCGTTCCGTACAAGGACAGCAGAAAATGACTGTAAAACCAAATGTTTAAAAGAAAATTTGAACAACAATATTATTTTTTAATGTATATGAGGAAATAATATACTATTCGGGTGTATTGGAGTTTTAATTAAGTAATGAAAATTTAATTCTTAATTCCTCCTATACTAAGTCAGTACAAATTTTCATGTCAAAAGCTTGGCATCAAATCGGCACGGGATATCATTGTCCAATCGCAATAATATTTAAAATTTGAGTCAATGAGGTCAAACAAAATAAAAATAGAGGGTATGCGTATTTTATTT
This sequence comes from Hedya salicella, assembly GCA_905404275.2. Taxonomy (NCBI): domain Eukaryota; kingdom Metazoa; phylum Arthropoda; class Insecta; order Lepidoptera; family Tortricidae; genus Hedya; species Hedya salicella. The sequence continues at coordinate 4,932,351 of FR990120.1, forward strand.
CGTGAAAAAAAATGTTTTCCTTATGTCTTGGGATACCCTAGTAGGCGGGGGTCAAAAATCGTCAAAAATAGACGACGTAATTTATGAACAGCCCCTTAGTTGCCATAGGCGTGTGTGCGACAAAGTTGTTATACTCACTCTTCATCTAGAGGCGGATTGCCGGTGTCCGGTCGTCTTTCCATCAGAGGCTCACCGTTGTCGTCTCTGAAACAATATGTTAATTATAATATAACTAGAAGGCGCCCGTAACTTCGTTTACGAAGGAGAAAAAGTCAAAACCCCTCTTTTTTTCTTTAGCATAGTTAGGTAAAAATTATCCTATAACCATCTGGAGATACCCAGCTGCCCGTGTACCAAAAATAGTTGAAATCCGTTTAGCCGATTTAGCGTCATGAAGCCACAACGACACATGCAAGCATTTTATTTTTACAACTTTAGAGTAAAGGTTGAACACGCCAAAACTTGGGCACACAAAGATTGATACCAAATCATTTTAACAATAAATAACTACATTATGTTTTCGGCATTTTGTGACAAATTTAATTATTGTGGACACAGTAAGCCATAGTCCTAACTTTCCTACGCACAGGGCTCAATAGACTTGGCACCATCTCATTAGGACACCGTTACGACGCCCATGTCCATATTTTTTGTAGCTCAGAGATTGATTTTATTTCTCCGCCTTTCTTTTTTAAAATTCCCTTCATAATACTCCAGTACTCTTCACCAGGCCGCAGTTCTAGACTATTTGGTGGGTTGCATATTTTGGGTACCACGACGACCTCTTTTGCTTGGTACAATTTCAACACTGGGTTTACGTAATGACAACTAGTTAAATCTGGCCAAAACAGCGGTGGTGAGTTGTGTTTTGTTATGAAAGGCAGTAAACGTTTCTGTAAACACTCTTTTTGATAAATATGATTGTTTATTGTCCCGGTCAGAGGCGGATCGTGATTTTGTGAGGCCCTGGGCTAATACTGCTTAGTAAGTAAGTGGGCCCCACTTAATTTTTGGAACTACTTGATTGTTTTTTTTAGTTCCATTGTCTTCAATCGGGGCTGCGGGTCCTTTTGTATCCTGGGGCCCTGGGCTGTAGCCCAAGTAGCCTTTAAGTAGATCCGCCTCTGGTCCCGGTGGTAAAACAGGAGTGACTTCTTATTCCGCGGCTGCATATTGCCTGCCAAAGAAGGTATATTCTTGGGAATTTAGACCGTTTTTTTAATTTACATTCTTCAGGAGCGTCTATTCGACCTACGCTGGTATAGAACTCTTGGCCAGGAATTTGTTTAAAGTCTGCTTTTATACATGTTCTGTCGTCCATGACGACGCATGCAAACTTTCATAAAGATATAAATTTAATATAAATTTTCATAAAGTTTTCGTGACCGTTTCTTTTCGGATAAGTTCTGTTTCGAGTCTCGATCTGGTACGGCCTGGGCTTTATAATGCCTTAGCCCTGCCCTTCGTTTTACTTTTTTAACATAAGACTGAGACATTTTCACTTTTTTGGCAACATCACGAGATGAGATCTTAGGATTTGAGGCAAAAATCCTTACAACACTCTCGTATTTTTTTTTATTCTTCACTTCCCGCAATCACCACTTCCTGGCTTTCTATCTATTGTTAAGCTTCTACGAAACCTTTTTAATACGCGACAAACCATAGATGGAGGATATTTCAGTGTTTTCGCGATATATCTGTAGCTTAAATAGCACTAGACGGCGCCCGCAACTTCGTTCACGGAGGAGAAAGAGTCATAACCCCTCTTATTTTTTAGCATAGTCGGGTAAAAGGTCTCCTATAAAACCATCTGGAAATACCCAGCTACCCGTATACCAAAAATAGTCTGGAAATACCCAGCTACCCGTATACCAAAAATAGTTGAAATACGTTTAGCCGATTTAGTGTGATGAAGCCACAACGACACATACAAACATTTCATTTTTACGACTTTATAATAGTATAGATATCACAGTTCAAGCCCATACAGCCTCCTTCCAACGAACGTCTCTTTCCTATAATGTCTGATGCTAATTGTTTCCCATGATGGCACTTTACTAAAATGCTTGCTTCCTATTATGTCTTATGTCCACTTTCAAAAATGGCCTGCTTCCCATCCCATCAGAACTGAATTCATTAGAACTGAACCAAATGAAATGGACCAATAGGTACTAATTTCCTTTACAATAAAATCGGTTCACCCTTACTATTTATTTATTTTCGGTGAAAATTTAACTACATACAAAAAAGATCCCGCCGAATTCAGAAACAGACACTTTAGGAATCATTATACATCAAATCATCTGATCTCATAATCGCCTTCTTTCCACATAGTCAGTTTCTACAATGAGGAAAGAAGGCCATTTTGAGAAGCAGACAATTATGGAAACAGACTGTGATAAAACTACTTCAATCTGATAAAAACTCTCCGAGATACGACAATGTTAAAATCTCATTTTTGGGATTTCCCAAAAAACGCTTGTTACTAAAGCCTACTTACCTTAGTGACGTCACACGGCTAGTACCGTGTCTGAGTAAGTTAAGAACTTGGGTCTGCAGCCATGTTAAAACTTGCGTTTATAGAAACGGTTTCATAACATAAGTTACCATACATTTTATGGTTTATTCAATGGTATTATTACTTATTAATATTTTCATACTTTAAAAATGGAGTTTCCTACCCAAATTCAAGGCTCATAAAACAAGCCACATGTCATATAACGTACTTACAATTTTAACGTAGTTCCTTCTGTTGCTTATTTTATCAGTATCTTAAATATTTTTTACAACATTTGAGATCAGGAAACGCCCTATTATGAAAACTGACAAAAAACCTGCAACCTTTGAGGGGTTCAGAATCCCTTATGTCGTTTGTCCTAATGTATCATTTTTCCTAATGTATCATTTGTCCTAATGTATCATTTGCCATAACGCATTTTTTTCAGAAACCGTAAAATTTTCAGGATTTTTTAAAAGATCGTCGTATAGAGTAGGTTAAGTTAGGTTTGTTTTATAAAAATCCTGAAAAGTTTAGTTTCCTAAAAAAATGCGTTATGGCAAACGATACATTAGGACAAACGATTTATTAGGATAAATGACGCTTGGGATTCCGATATAGATCCACCTTTGAGATATATGAACAGTAGTTAAGAGTCCGCAGCAAGCTCGGTTCTCCATACAAACGTAGTTACGCTCTCATTTTAAAACGCCTGGCTAGTTTACTCTGCAACTTTGTACTTAGAATAAATTGAGGTGTATGCATGCCTGTAATTAGTTTATGTAGCTTCAGATACCATAGTAAAAAAAATACAGCGAATCTGAGTTTTGCATACAAAACTTGTTTTTGCTGTATTTCATTTGTTTTATAAACTGGAGCCATATAAACTAATTTCAGGCCTAGGTATACCTCATGTCATTGTAAATGCAAAGTTTCGTTACAATCCAACACGTAGTTTTAAAATGAGAACGAAACTCCGTTTGTATGGGAAGGTGAAATTAGGCCGAGCTTGCTGGGGATTCTTAAGATCCATCGGTGTACGACCCTAAAAAAATGTTTACCTGTAGAACGCGAAGAGAGAGACACTGAACCCCAGGGCATGGAGCATCTCATGCTGCACAGTGGACAGCAAACTGGGCAGATCACGGTACTTCGTGGACAACTCGCCGGGACAGAAGTTCGCGTGTCCCGCCACTGGCCTGGAAAATAATGGAACAGAATAGAACAAGATATTTTCTTCTGTTTCCGCGATTATTACTCATTGAAATAAAACAATTTAACGGATTATATCGCGTATATTATCTCATTTTAGTTCCCGACGTTTCGGAAGCTTGAGAGAAGCTTGAAAAGATGTATTTTCCTCTGTCAAAGTTACAATTTGTGCAAACTACCCATTTTTTGAAAAAACACAAATAAAGGTGTACATACATGCCAGATGGGCCTAAGCTGTAAAGACAGTTACACATGTGCCAGAAGGGCTTAATTATTTTATTCTAATAATTTACCAAGCAGCATTTCACAACTGAGGCGTACTGAGGAGAAAAGAAACGCTGCAAAGAAAAACTCCCAGGCTACCTCATTACTAATTATAATATTTTAAAAACAGAGACTATTAAACTACTTTAAAGAAATCGGAAATTAAGGTTTTGCAGTCCTGTGTCTCGCTTGTTCCTTGATGAGATAGATGTATTACAGGATCCCAAGCTGGTGGTAGTGACAATCCATCTTCTCTATTGAAATTAGGATGCTTTTTAATCTCAATAGCCTCGCGTAGCATCCTGGGAAATAGAACAAGCTTTATTCTGATACGCCAAACTGTGTTCGGAATGAGAGACCTAGGCAACTGATATTTGGTGACAGTTCCACTGGATTGTGTAATACCTACCTTTCCTTCCCATTGTGCGACGAAGTTGGAAAGATTTTAGCCCTCGTTAAGTGTGGTCTTGAAATCAGATAACTATATATAATTACACTTACATGCTGCAAAGATGAAACACGCCAAATATTCTGCATTGGAGTCAGCATACGATTTCGTGCCGGTCGCCGTTAACACAGCGGGACCCTGGGGTTGCGAAGCTCGCGGGCTTCTTAAAGAACTCGGCCGGCGAATACGAAACAGGTGTGGCGATCCCCGCTCTGGGTCATATCTGGCTCAACAGGTCTCCATAGCCATTCAGCGAGGAAACGCTGCTGGCATTATGGGCACCTTTGAGCCAGGTACAATACAGGGTGGGGTCTTTTAAGTAAGATTAGGTTAACTTTTGGAGGATAAACATACATAAATACTTATATATAATAAATATAACATATGCAAAGTAAATAAATAAATAACCAAAAGAGTGTCAGCCGCAAAGTTGAGAAAGTGATTTCAATAGCAGTGTGTTAAGGGAGAGAGAGGTAATGTTTTTTAAGGTGTGACTTAAATGTTGCAAGGGACTGGGCACGCTTCAAGTCATGGGGTAGAGAGTTCCACAGTAGAGTTACCTGGAATGTGAAAGAACTATTGAAAAATTTGGAGGATGAAGAGGGGACAGCAAGAAGGAAATTTTGAGCGGACCTAACAGATCGCAAATAACTGAAACGCTCTTTAAGGTAGCGGGGAGTTGCGGGATTAAAAAGTATCGCTATACAGAAGAGACAGGATATGAGAGTTACGACGAGAGCGGATTGGAAGCCAATTAAGCTGAGACCTGAAGATGGAAACATGGTCATACTTGCGTAGTTACGCTCTCATTTTAAAACAACTAGCTAGTTTGCTCTGAAACTTTGTACTTAAAATAAGTTAAGGTATATGCAGGCCTGTAATTAGTTTATATAGCTTCAGATAACATAGTAAAAAAACAGTGAATTTAAGTTTTTCATACAAAACTTGTTTTTGCTGTATTTCGTTTGTTTTATAAACTGGAGCCATATAAACTAATTACAGGCCTAGATATACATCATGTCATTGTATATGCAAAGTTTCGTTACAATCCAAAACGTAGTTTTAAAATGAGAACGAAACTCCGTTTGTATGGGAAGGTGAAATTCGGCCGAGCTTGCGGGGGACTCTTAGTATGCTGCTCTATGGAATGAAAAACGCGCTGTATATGCGCGTTCCTAAAACGCGCTTAGCGAAGGCCCTAATTTGCGAACTTACGCAAGATTGGTGTCGGTTACTATGCGAACACGACACCGGCCGGTTAAGTGCTCTTTAATTCCGGAAGACGATACCATTCGTTGAAGTGCCCCTTTAAATCTCCTACATACTTTGCCACTTCATGGACTTACTTGTCGGGTTGTTGAATAGTCTCTGTTGCCTATCAAACTTTTCGAGGACATTTTAAAGTTATTATTAGTGGTCGGAAATTTGGATAGATACTCGTACTTATTACCTAAACTTTATCGGCAGTGCGTTGTTGTTGAAAGAGCTCCAAACGAAAATGCACGGTGAAAATAACTTTTCAAACACAGCATATATGATAGTTCAGTTTATATTTAACACTTTCTCGCATTCGGATATTTGAATATATTGTTATGTATTCCATTATTGTTTTTTACAGAGGTTTATGTAAATAAACATTTAATAGACTCAAAACCTATGCCTTATTGTTCATTAAGAAAACACCTAAAACCTCTAAGCAATTTTATTAAAAAACGTGTAATTTTTTGAGAAAGTAGCATATACTGGTTTTTCGGCGTGAAAATAACAAAGTTTGATGGCGTTTATCTTTGTTCAAGTCACTCGTAAAGATAAACTGAAAGAGTATATTTCTAAAGACGGTCGTTGTCAAAACCATGAGACATATACCACACGGAATAGGGAATAGCTACGGATCGAAGGCCATTCAAAGCTGTAAGTCCCTTAAGATGCTGAACGATCCGAGTCAAGTGATTTTTTTTTACACACACGGCCATACATAATGATACTCTGTTCTTCGATCCCTTCGAAATCATGGCACGTCCAAAACATCGAACTAAATTAATAAATCATATTTAAACCATATATATTTATACATTTCGAGGTGTATCCGTACCTATTTCCGATCATCTGGAACTTCTTGGTATGGTAAAGCTGCAAAGCCTCGAACACCGTAGGATGGCCGCCTGCCTTGCGGTATTTTACAGGATACATTACGGGGAGTGTGCGGCGGGGCTGCATGTACTAATTACACCTTCTCTATTTCTCCAGGCGGACTTACCGATCCAGAGCGCTCTCCTGCTGGCAATGCGAGGCGTACGCCACCGTCAGACCGCGGCGACACCTCTCCGTTTCGACCGCGCTCACATACAGCACAAAGTCCGTGTCCTCTACGCCTATTGGCTCGTCCTCTTCTAATTCTGAAATATAAAATAACATATAGTCAATACTAGAAGGTTCGCGGAGCAGAAAAAGTCATAACCCCTCTTTTTTTCTTCAGCTTAGTCGGGTAAAAAGTATCCTATAATCATCTAGAGAAACACAAGTACCTGTGCACCAAAAAAGTTGAAATCGGTTTAGCCGATTTGGCGCGATGAAGCCACGACGACACATACAAAAAATACAATACATAAAATAGTCCGTTACAATAATTTCTTTGAAAATATCTTCAACTAGCTTCTGCCCGCGACTTCGTCCGCCTTAAATTTGTTTATCGCGGATAAGGGTATTTTTCCGGGATAAAAAGTAGCCTATGTCCTTCCCCGGGACTCAAAATATCTCCATACCAAATTTCATCCAAATCGGTTCAGCCGTTTATGCGTCAAGAGGTAACAGACAGACAGACAGACAGACAGACAGACAGACAGACAAACAGATAGACAGACAGACTGACACACTTTCGCATTTATAATATTATTAGAATGGAAATATGGATGTACAGACATTTCATTTTTGCAACTTTATAATAGTATAGATTAATTTGACGTCACGTTTAGCTAAATTGGTTGCGCAACGGTTTACGAAGCTGGGGGTCCCTGGCTCGAATCCCAGGTAGGGCAAGCTTCATCAATATAGGAATTTTGCCTTTAAATAAATTGATACTAGATTCAGACATCTGTTTGCGGAATTTCACATTTCATATTTTTTCTTTTGTGGACGCCTTCGGGACGTATCTCCAAATGATGCCTCGTAGAGAGGCGGAACACGTGTCGAAGATTATACTGTTTGGTGGTGGTGTGTTGTATTTGCATGTTTTTTTTTTGTGGCAACTCCATGAAAATGTGCGCAGGCAAGCACAATTTATTGGCACATCTAACCAAGACACTATTTCGTGAAATAGCAAAGGAACTATAATCCTTTAATCGGATTTGCCGTTGAGCTGCGAATTCTTCTAGAAGACCCAGTAAACACCTAGTTGCGTGATGGGTTAGGTGATGGCAGACAGCTAGTGTAGATCTGTATAGGTCAGTCTCTGCCAACATTCATAGGCCATTTGGATTCTCGTCTTTTCTTTTTGTTTTTTGATAATGTGCTGGCAGTAGCCAACTGTACTGTGATAGGAAATACTGGTCTGTTGGTATGTAAAGCTGATGCTTCTATACATGCTGCAGCAGCTAGGCCTCACCTGGTGCCTCGGAACCCTCGGTGAGCGCGTTCCCGGTCAGTTCGGTGGTGTCGTCATCCTCAATGGTGACCCGCCGTCGCGGCAAAGCGCGACAGTTCTGCCCAGTGCTGTTACAGACGTAGCATGGCTGAAAAGACAAAATTCATCAAAATGCTTCTATTTTTTTTAAGAATCTCCACGAGGAATAGTAAACGTCTATGATTCGATTTGATTTGATTTATTTATTACATGAGAAAATAACAGTATTTTAGTCAAAGTTATAAGTATTTACATCATGATCGTCGAATACACTATAAAGTAAAATTGAATTAAATGTTATAATGTCAAACACAGAAGTAAATAATAAACGTAATAATCAATCATCTCCCAATAAGGATCGTCATCACAACATCAGAAAAAGAATATAATAAAATTAAAACGCTTATATGAAACAGTATCTAACATCAGTTAAGAGATTTATTGTTAATATTTTTCAGGATTCCTAGCTATTTCGATTCTAAGTTAGAATCCTGAGCGTAGCAAGTGATTTAACGGCACGAGATACAATTAACTTTGGTTTGGTGTGACACATACAACTTTTCACCTCAGAAGTGAGAATTGTTTTTTTCAACCACGGCACTGCCCCCGCCAAGACGAACATCCTTTCATGCTAAATATACATGCATACATGTGAAATCTGGTCGAAGCGGCATACAGAAGGCCCACAAATCAACAATAGTAATAAATACATGTGAATGGTATATACTGTGAAACGTGTCAATGTGGTTCAGTGAAGAAAGGGACAGACTGAAAACCAGCGATTTGCATAGGGTTGTCAACTGTTTCTAGAAACAATAGAGTATATTTGATTACAAAAAAGGTAAAATGAGAGTACCAACAAAAAAAATGCTGTGACATTGACATTGTTTGACCAATTCATATTAGCGTGCGCATAAACAAGCGTTTAGAAACGTCTAAACGTTCGAGTTAAGCCCGTCACACACGGAGCGATAATATATATTAAGATATCTTATAGCAAGGTATCTTACGATATATTTTGCCTACTATTTGACAGAGTCCCCACACGCAGCCTGTATATCGTAAAAACGTTCTCTTGCTTCCCCGGCTATGAGCATAATGGCGGCCGAAATATATATTTTGGTATCTTTGTCGTGTGAGGGGCTTAGCTATACTGTAAGATGTCTTTCGGTATATTAATATATTCGCTCCGTGTGTGACGGGCTTGAGCTAACTTTATTGGCTTACTAGCCAAATCGGCTAAACAAATTTCAACTATTTTTATAACACGGATAGCTGGATATCCACAGATGGTTATAGGATACATTTACCCGACTACGCTGAAAAAAAAGGGTTTATGACTTTTTCTCTTCGCGAACGAAGTACAACTGCTCCGTGACTAATTTTCTCGAATCGGCAGCAGTATGAAAGAGCTCTTAACCTTTTTCTTTCCCAATTGCTGCCCATAAAAACGACTTTCAATATTTATAAAGCCGTCGTAAAATGCCACAAGGACATTCCAGAAAGAAACTATGTTATCGCGAGCACCGCTCTGTATCGGTAAGAATAACAAATAATAGAAAACATTCCGTCGAATTGAGAACCTCCTCCTTTTTTGGAAGTCGGTTAAAAATAAGCTAAACGAAACGTTCCAATACTTAAACCCTTAATACCAAAAGATGGACAACATAAAAACATTACCCTCTAATTATGTCCAATTATTAATTAACTAGAAGGTGCCCGGAACTTCATTCGCGGTGGAGAAAAAGTCATAACCTTTCTTTTTTTCGACAGCGTAGTCGGGTAAATAGTATCCTATAACCAGCTACCCGTGTACCAAAACTAGTTGCAATCAGTTTAGCCGATTTGACGTGATGAAGCCACAATAACACATACAAACATTTAAAAAGTCCGAAAAATATATTTTTTGATTCAGTGACCTCCAAATTGTCCGTTATAATCTACACTACGCCTTTACAAAAGTATTTTAAAAGTATAAAATATACTGCACCTGTGGGCTCTTTGTGATAAATGTGACGTAACTAGAGGGGGAAAAGCTATACATTTCATCACCGTGACTCCCCCGTACCAGTTCTAAAACCTCTGTAACTTTATCACGCTTGTTAGTACCTTACATAGGCCACGTCAAACCATTCCGTCGTATTTGCTAATAATATCATTTTTTTTATAATTATTAATTCAAAAGCTCCAAAAATAATGGTAAATGTGAGAGCCCAAATCTAACTTTGACGTTTCAAGGTGTGCATTTTATATATTTTCCCTGTAGTATACATTGTGTGAACTGAATCTACAAATATCTTATTTTTAATAAAAAATAATTTGGTTTTTTTATATAAATTTTGAAACACCCAACGTGACATATATGAATACATTTCTACTTTGGTCTACATAGTAAGAAAAAAAAAAAAAAAAAACATGACATTGACAGCGAACTTTTTCTGCGGGTAACACCGAGTGCATAATATTATATACTATTTTTGGTACGCGGGTAGCTGGTCATCCACAGATGGTTATATGATTGTACGTCAAAACAAAAGAGGTCATTTTTTTCCCCCTCCTCTGAAGAGAACGAAGTCTCTATTATTATTCAAAAGCCTTTATAAATACCGCGTTCCGTTGAAATAACGAGCTATTTTTGAACATTTCAAACTAACTAGTATTACTCAGTCCATAGTAGAACAATAGGTATTTCCAGCGACAGTTTCAGGAATCAAAGCAATTAGTGGAGCACAGATGCATAAAGCGTACGTTCTGTGCATTTAAGGGGAAGGTAGGGTTGCATTTTGCATCCTATCTATATTATAAACGTGAAAGTATGTATGTACGTTCCACCTAATCTCAAAAACTACTGGACGAATTTTTATGAAACTTTATATATATACCTCATATATCAGAATAGGACATAGGCTATAATTTATGTCAAATTTCATGCGGGCATTTTCTAGTTATCAATAAAACTTACCCTAATATTACTGGTTGCACGATTTCTCATTCATATTTTTATGAAATAAATTTTATTTGATGAAATAATCAGGATGAGAACTGTCAGATTTTGGTCTTGAATTAAAAATCAGAGTTTAGCAGGTTCTATAACGTACCACAGAAAAAAGTTTGTCAACATCCATATTCTCCGTGGAAGAAGCTGTAGGTACCATCTTGTATAGTTTACCCTTAAGCTAGCTAGCTTACCCGCCGCTCCGCCCACGCGGCACGTCACACTCGCTAGCGCGAACTACTCGTAACTACTTGTTGTATAATGTATGTACTTAGGACGTTGAGCTTTGTCATATATCTATACTATTATGAAGTTGTAAAAATGAAATGTATGTACATTGAAGATATTAAAAAAAAGTGATAGGGACCATTTGAAGGTCGCTGAATCGACTTTTTTTGGATTTTTGTCATCTAGCCAAAACGGATACACGGTTTAAAAAAAGGTAACTTCGTTCGCGGAAGAGAAAACAGTCATAATTCTCTCTTTTTTCAGCGTAGTCGGGTAAAAAGTATCCTCTAACAATCTGTGGATGCCTGGCTACCCGTATACCAAAAATAGTTGAAATCCGTTTACCCGTTTTGTCGTGATGAAGTCACAACGACACATAAATAGAGAGTCAGACTTGTAAAAGTGCCCTTGCGGCCTACTTACAGAATAAAGATCATTATTTCATTATTACCGGTTGAATTCAGTTTGCACCTAATATCCATAGCATTGCATACAAATGAGGTGTAATCTTTACGCAACCGGACTGTTCAAATAGGTTTTTTGGAAATTGTAAAAAAAAATAGAGACAGCTATAATTTTCGTGTAATATTTGTGTTTATTTATACAAATTGTGAAAATTTTACGGAGATAAAGGGGGGAATGGTCTTTTTCTTCACATTTTCCTTAATAAAACAAAATCTAATCATAATATAAAAACGATCAAAAATGTGCAAATCAAGCCCTTTCATATGATACCCTACTCGACCAGTATCTAGACTTTTAATTTTTGCCCCACCTCATATCCACCCCTTTTTAGAAATAAAAGAAATATTTTAAAATGTTTCCTTTGCAGTACATCTGGGCTGACCATGTTTATAAAAATTCCAAATTTAAAATAGATAGCATAAGTAGTTTTTGAGATATGGCGCTCTAATAGCCGGACAGACAGACATGGTCGCACCATAAAAAAATCTTTTTTACTTTTTTGGTACGGAACCCTAAAATCGATTCAGTGACCTTTCAATAGTCCATTGCACTTTTTTTGACGTGATAACGTCTTATAAATCGATGGACGCCGGCTGCACGCACGAAAAAGCATGACTCATTGTCACGCTCCGCCTGAACCGAGCGTGCAAGCGAGAGCGCGGAACAAGCGATAGAGAGGCACGATCGGCCTAAGCGTTCGGTTTGTGAATTCATAAAAGTATGCAATTTTTCATCAATGTTTTCTTATGACGTTATCACGTAAAATTAACGACCGTAAACCGACTTTCATCATCTGAAGCATTACAGCCGCGGGTGGGCCTTAGCCTGGTCAAGCCAATCTTTCCAGTCCGTTCGTGTCCTGTTCCACGCCGTCCAACTATCTGAGCTTGGGCCTGCCGCTACTCCTGCGGCCCTCCGGCCGGCCTTCCAGAAGGCGTTTGGGTACTCTGGCCTCGTCTATTCGTAGCACATGACCTGCCCATCGCAGGCGTTCGATCTTTATGACTCTTATAACGGTTGGCTCATCGTCCATTTGGTATAGCTCGTGGTTATAACGCGTACGCCATCTCTCATCACCTTACTAAGGCCCACACTCACCTATGGTTCTGAATGTTGGGTGAAAAGTAAAAAAGACGAGAATTCCTTGTTAGTGTTTGGGCGAAAAATCCTATGACGCATTTTCGGAGCTGTGATGGAGCTCGAACGGAACGAGTAAGGTTTTGTATAGAAGAAGTTTTATGCTTCTTGAAAGAAGCCGTAACCGTAAACCGACTTTACAGACAACCAATTTTTTTTATCTCTTCAATGTACAGACATTTCATTATTACAACTTTATTATAGTATAGATGTAACGAGGGATTCGCGCAATCTTGTTTTTGTCACGTTCCCTATAACTCTCCATTCTCCACGGCCTCTGAAGGCGACGAGAATATTTAATGAACTAAAGTATTGACGAAGCCTCGGTTCATTTAAGTACGTTCTCGGTAATAGTGATTTTGTTTTACATTATAAACAAAGATCAGAAACAAATGAAAAAAAAAAATCGACGATACTGGACTTGAACCAGTGCCTTGAGCCAGACCGGGGCAGCACGCTCTACCATCTGAGCTAATCGTCCATACCGCCGCTCTCGCTTGCACGCTCGGCTCAGGCGGAACGACAATGAGTCATGCTTTTTCGTGCGTGCAGCCGGCGTTCATCAATCTATAAGACGTTATTACGTCAAAATCATTGCGACTTACTAAATTGCAAGCAGAATCCGAACCTGCGACCCCTTAGTTTACGTAGAAGTGCTCTCCCAACTGAGATGCCGCAATTTTACGTACATCGCATGAAGTTTTCGACCACATTCGAACTATCACCATCGGCGTCCCTTTAGTATCTTTCTCTCATTGAACGCTAAGCGCATTGAGGTTCGTCCACATTTGTATCATTTGCCCGATCAGATCTTCGTCCCGTGGCTTGATCGCGTGTCACAATCACGCGTTTGGACGTTGCGCCGATCCGATCGCTCGAAATCCATGTTGCTACGCGTATCACACACTTAGATCAACCGGGGATCGCCGCGCCGACATTGAGCGTCCAAGCAGCGCGATACGCAGTCATGCCATGCCACGGTGATCGGATACGAGCAAATGATACAAGTGTGGACGCACCTTTAGCCACACTCCAAGACTTGCGTATCACGCTACGTCTCTATTGCTTCTTTAGCAAGTATTAGGAGAGTGCGAACTTATTATCTAGTATTCTGTTTGCGGGTACGGAATCGTCTGTAATGATGTTTATCTCATTTGGTTCGAGATAAGCTGAAGTATTGATAACGACTAGGTGCTTTGCAATGTCTTCTATACTATTATGAAGTTGTCAAAACGAATGGCCTATGTCTATACATTGAATATTTTTTCATCGGTACTATTTCAAAGTTGTAAAAATGAAATGTCTGTACATTAAAGATATATTCAAAAAAATCATTGAAGAGGGCTCACTGGATCGAAATATTTTTTTTCTGGATTTTTGTATGTTTGGCGTTTAAAAGTACAGTCAGCAATAAAAGCTTGTGAAGAAAGGGTTTTTTGACTGTAATTTATTATCTTGTTTTCTGTTTGTCGGTACAGAATCGGTAATTAAAATTATAATGATTATTATAATTTTATTTATCTATTTATAAGATTAAAAAATCGTAAAAATTAAATTACTTGTGACGTAAGCGATTTAGACCAATGAAAAAAGGGATGTTACAAGTTGTCGTGGGTAGGTATCTATGTGTCTGTCTGTGGCGTCGTAGTTCCTAAAGGGATGGGCCGATTTTTTGTTTTTAGGGTTCCTTACCCAAAGGGTAAAACGGGACACTATTACTAAGACTCCGCTGTCCGTTTGTCTGTCTGTCTGTCCGTCTGTCCCAGGCTGTATCTCATGAACCGTGATAGCTAGATGAAATGAAAATGAAATGAAATGAAATTTTCACAGATAAGATAATGTATTTCTGTTGCCGCTATAAAAACAAATACTAAAAACAGATAAATTTTATGTCTGTCTTCTATATCAGTAACCATAATAAATAATAGAACACCGCGTACATTTTGCTTGGGAGTAGGGTCCTACAAACACTGGATTTTTATGGATACGGCCGTTTGTAGCGTATATTTAGTACGGAACCCTCGGTGCGCGAGTCCAACTCGCACTTGGCCGGTTTTTTTGTCTGAAAGGTGACTTTAGAGGCCGTTTCTTAAAATATAAGACACATAACTAATCAGAAATTTTATTATCTTGTCGGTTTCCTAGGAGAACAACGTCAAAAATCCGTTCTTGACGCTTTTTTTACCAAAAATACGAAAGGGTTCTTAAGAATTATCAGCTTTTTTCTAGGCGTGTAGGGCGTTTTCATATAAGTTTCATCGATTACTTATTACAAGAAGACATAACAAATTCTAATTTTGTGAAACACGTCTAGAAAAAATGATAATTCTCAAACGGGCAAACCAATTTTCTTGAACCATAACTAAAAACACACTCGTTCAAACCCAAGAAACTAAATCAAAATCGGTCCATTCGTTCTTGAGCTACGATGCTACAGAAAGACACACAGATATTCACGTTAAACTTAGAACCATCTTTTGTAGTCGGGGTTAAATAGAACATACTGAATCTACCAGCGTTAAGGATAGTATTTTATCTAGAGAAAACACACATAACTCTCCAGTCTGTCCGTCAACTGAAATGAACTCCGAGATTTTAACCTCATGAACCAATTTTGTTGCAGGTTTCTTCCTATCCCTCACCCACATCGCGGAGTCCTACATTCTCTTCTCAGCTAACCTAGAAGACATCAAGAAGGTAGCTAGGAACCTCTTACCTGAAAGCGTTGTTGAACAACTAGCAGACCTTATAAATACATTCAACATAAACACAAATGGCAACATATCTGAAGACAATGAAGTTAATGAGCTAACTGTGAACACGATATCGGATGATGAAATCGAGAAGAGAGACGTTAAGATTAAAATAAAGCCAAAGGATAATAAACACCCTAAATTAACTATAGTGCCTGATATTAAAAAAGGGCATGATATTAAGAAATACCCTGATTTTAATAGAGACACTAAGAATAAAAGAGAACCTGAAATTGAGAACTTTGGCTATAAACGTGAGTCTAAAATTAAGAAAGACCACGAAAGTGAAAAAATACCTGGTATTAATAAAGACTCTAAGATTAAAAGAGGACCAGGTATTAAGAGAGATTATGACTATAAACGAGAGCCCAAAATTAAAATAGACTATGCTATTCAAAATGAGGCTGATATTAAGAAAGACTACGTAAGTAAAAGAAAGCCTGAAATTAAAAGACCTCATGGTATTAAAAGAAACCCTGACATGAAGAAAGTCTATGAAAGTAAAAAACCTCAAATTAATACCGACTATAATATTGAAAGAGAGTTGAAGATTAAAAATGACTATGAACTTAAAAGAAAGCCAGAGGTTAATAGAGACTATGACATTACGAAAGAGTTAGAAATTAAAGGTGACTATGGATTTAAAAGAAAACCTGAAGTTATGAGAGATTATGTCATCACAAAAGCGTTAAAAATTAAAAGTGACTATGAATTTAAAAGAAAGCCTGAAGTTGAGACAGACTACGACGTCACGAATGAGTTTGAAATTCAAAGCGACTATGGATTTAAAAGAAAGCCTGAAATTAAGAGGGAAAAAATGAAAGAGATTAATAGTGACTATGACAG
Source organism: Hedya salicella (assembly GCA_905404275.2). Taxonomy (NCBI): domain Eukaryota; kingdom Metazoa; phylum Arthropoda; class Insecta; order Lepidoptera; family Tortricidae; genus Hedya; species Hedya salicella. The sequence goes on from FR990120.1 coordinate 4,948,815, forward strand.
TAAAAAACTTCAAATTAAAAAAGACTATAATATCAAGAGAGAGTTTGAGATGAATAGTGATTATGAATTCGAAAGAAAGCCTGAAATTAAGGTAGACTATGGGATCAAACGAGAACTTGAGACTAATAGAGAGCCCAAGAGATTAAGAGAGTCTAATAATAAGGAATTTACTCCAACATCTGGATTTAGAACTAGAGGAATTAAAAAGAAAGAAACAACACAGTTTGGTGGATTTAAAGTGGAAAATGTAGCTATAGCAAGAGATCTAGATTTTGATGATAGTTATCAAAGAGATTATGATAGTGAACCAGTTGTGGCCACTAGTGGTCGTATAAAATTGCCTAAGAGGTTGCCTCAGAGGCATGTAGGCTATGGTTGGGATCCAATTAAATATTAATAACTATTTTTTATGATTAATAACACGATACAAGAGCCCTATCACGGAAGACGCTCGTACGGTACACGGTCTTTCCGACGCGTGCAGCCGAATATTTATTTATACAACTTTTTCTTCTCTCCTGTGCGGAAAGTTAAATTTTCATGGGTATTTAGTCGGTTGGAAAGCATTTTATTGTTACGATTAGCCACAGAGTCGAAGATAATTGAGATACATCATATTATTAAAATCAAAGCTTTTCATATCGCGATTGTGATTGTCATGATGATGATGATGGTGATGATGTTGATGGTGGTGATGATGATGGTGATGATGTTGATGGTGGTGACGATGATGAAAATGATGATGATGATGATGATGATGATGATGATGAAGATGATGATGATGGTGATGGTCACGATGATGGTGATGGTCACGATGATGATGATGGTGGTGATGATGATGACAATGATGATGATGACGATGATAATGGTGATGAAGATGATTATTTTTTATTTTGCTCACCGTCGAAATGAAAAGTAGAGTGTTTAACTCGGGTGAAATTACCCATTTCACCCTCGAACTATTAACGCTCTCACTTCATTCGAGCGCCAGAAATATCTCAGGTGAAATGGGTGTCTTTCAACCCTTGGTTAACAATCTACTATTTATGATTAATACATGACACAAGAGCCCTATCACGAAAAATGCTCGTGCGGTAGACGGTCTTTCCGACGCGTGCAGACGAATTTTAATACAACTTTATTTATTCATGTCTTTATTCAACATTACAGGGTACGTTTATCACAGGAGATGTTAATGGGGAATGGATGAAAATTTTCAAAAATCTTGAAATTTTGTTTATAGGTAGGAATAAGCCTTCTTATCGTCAGAAAAAAATTACAAATTTTTCTGTGGCTTAGAAAAAAATAAAAAGATGAAAAGGTGTTGGTGGGCCTATATGACAGCTTATACGGTACGGCAAGAGTACCATTGAATTTTTTGATTAAAATGGTTTCAAATGTACTGTTATTCTTGCCTATAAACTACCTATAAACAAAAGTTCAAGATTTTTGAAAATTTTCATCCATTTCCCATTGTAGGTAGTAGATACATGACACCCTGATAGGGCGTATAATGTTAGTTCTTAGGTACTAAACACTTGTCTTATTCTAAGACGAGGCCGTTCATGCATATCGTGATTGAATAATTAGTACCAAGATAATATACGTCATAACGATGCTATTTAAATTAAACGAACTATTGCAAATATTGAAACGATGTCATTAGACTTAAATTAACTATGTTATATGTTTGTCAATAATATGTCATTCAAATTAAATTAACCCACTACAATGCATGCCAGAGACAATGTCATTGAAAATTAAAATAATAATTACAATGTGCGTCAATATGAACTAAGATAACAAATTTACTCAACTTTAGAATAGGTAATAGAAAAAAAATCTTTTATTCAATAAGTCCTGATTTTATTACGAAATCGTATTGCTACAAATACGTCCGTCATTATGATATTAATAATTCTACAATGATATATATCATCTTGACAGACGGATCTTGGGTGTCATTGTAAAATTTCTCACTCACCGCCTTCAGTATGTTCCTAATATAACTAGAACACCAGAAGCTGTGGTACATGTTCCAGATAACAGGTCAAAATATATTGGTGCGTCAAGCAGGTTGTCAAAACTGACATAGAAAATGAAGCCAAAGGCGAACCCTATGAAATCGAATAGTTTATACGTGTCTAGAGGTTGTGTTATACTAGCGACGAGTCAGCGCAGCGTTCGACGCTGAGGGGCCACTCTGAAATTCGAAGTTCGTATCGCCCTATCTCGCTCACTCAAATACAATTTAGCATGAGAGCGAGAGGGATGCCACGTTACTAACTTCGTATTTCGAGATTCATAGTAACCCCTCTGGTGCACGTTTTATGCGGTTACCCTCACCTGGTATAAGCTTTTATGTCATAATTATCATTTGGCCTAACTAATGCATTTTTTCTGAAACTGTAGAATTTTCAGGACTTTTTAAGGCATCATCTTGTTAAGTACATTAGGTGAGGTTAGGTTTGTTTCTAGTATCAGACATAACAGTCCTGAAAAGTTTATGTTTTTAGACATAAATGCATTATGTTAAATTATGATTATGACAACAAAGTTTATGCCTGATAAGGGTAAACCTGTTTTATAAATGATGAGACCCTACTACCAAAGGAATCTGTTCCGTGTAAGCACCTTCTTCCTGTTCGGCGAATATTCTTCGCACGTGAAGTTGAAGAATTCACCGCAGGCAAGGCGTGCCCTACCGTCGCATAACTTGTCACGCGATAATGACAGGAACGGCCCCCGCTAAAGATTTTGGGGGGTCTTAGAAGTAAAATTTGAATGGACGTGTATTGGGGGAGGGAAGGAGGGCGGAGTTATGATCTCTACGACCTCCCCTCGGGTAGCGGGACTGGAATTTGTCCAAGAAAACCTTAAAAAGAAAATACTCACATTCAAGTGGTTTTCCGGAACTCTGACCTCGCCGCACATGGTTTCCGCGTTACAGGAGTCTATGCAGTGCGACCGGCCTCCACGGACGAAGACCTGCCGTGTGGGGCATTTCCTGCAACAACAAATTAATAAAACATCATATTTTGTATGAAAGACCCGGGATCTAGATCGCTGGATGAACGACCTATCGATAATATAAATATTGGTGAAAAAACTACTTGAATCTCATACAAACTCCCCCAGATACAGGCAATCTTAAAGTCACATTTTTGGACTTTCCCAAAAAACGCTCCACACATATACCTAGAAACGTATGACGTCATACAACAACCGCTCACGTAAAAGTTTCTATCAAACAATATTTTTTTTAATTTGTTGGTCCGGTTATTCTTTTATTTCACAAATATCCACATCGGTAAAAAATGTTTCTATAGTTATATTGCGATTGTCTTATGTTTCACTCTCAAAAATTCGGACCTGTTCATTTTACCTATTATTCTGACGCTCGCTTTGAAAACGTGCTTGTGTATTGATTATCTCTCGTTCCAATTAGGTAGCTGTATTTAGAACTCTAAAATTACATTCAAAGGATATTGTGAAACATTTCAGAGATTTTTACTGAAAAGGAAGATATTAAGAGGCTTCTTACTCCTAATGGATTTCCATTCTACAGCTTTTATGTGTACTGTTTTTTTCTTTCGTGTATGTTCGAGTTTGTACACTTTTTTTGTTGAATATAATTAATAAACTGGAAGGAGTCTTCATTCGCGGAAGAAAAAAAAAACCGTCTTTTTTGCTTTAGTGTAGTCAGTTTAAAAAGTATTCTATAACCATCCTGGGATGTCCAGCCATTTTGACGTGATATGAGACAAAAAAAATCGATGTAGTGTGCCTTTCAAATAGTCCGTTTCACTTATTTTTTTGAAAATCTTTAATGTACCTACAGATATTTCATTTTTACAACTTTATAATAGTATAGAACATATTGTGTGAGTCCCTCTAATGTTATGTTTTTATACGAACGAACCTAAGAAGTCTGAAATAAAATTACTTTACCTTCACAACCATTCTGCGAAAAACCCCTTAAATTACGCGAAATCGTGGCTACTTAACTTGGTAAAAGGTAAACTTCATAAAAGTTCAATAAATTCACCAGCTCATTAGCTAATTGGAGTTTAATTAAAAACATACCTTTCTACATTTTACTTCATAGCTACTAAAGTGGGTGTTTCTTCTGATTAACATTTTGACCTTTGAGATTCAATTTTTAGGTATGGCGAATGGCGACGACTTCGAAGTAATTTATATTTGTATCAATAAACTTTTTCTGTATCTCTCTGGAAGAAACTAAATTATGCAGTTATTTTTAGGGTTCCGTACTCAAAGTGTAAAACGGGACCCTATTACTAAGACTCCGCTGTCCGTCTGTCTGTCTGTCTATCCGTCTGTCACCACTGTCACCAGGCTGTATCTCAAGAACCGTGATAGTTAGACAGTTGAAATTTTCACAGATGATGTATTTCTGTGTTATGTTCTATTTACTCGTATGTGTATATAAATAAAACGGTTAGATGGTTCTGAGCAAATACCACTTTTTTAAATTCCTCTTTCCCTTTTACAAGATAACAAATATATAAGTTAACAAACCTATCCGTCCTCAGGACTGTGTAACAAACTAAAGCTCCAGCTTCATGAGATTACCCGTATAATCCCATTTGTATTGAAAGCTCTTAAAGGAAAGTCTAGATGTTCGCTTTTGTGTTGAAAATAACTATGTACTGGATAACGAAGATAATCCAACGCGATAAAGTGAATTATTCTCCGAAAACGCTATAAAATATTTCTTTTGGTATCCGCAGAGCGCGCAGAGGTCACAAATAAGTACGTAAAATTCTTCTTACGAAGATACGTTTTCAAAACACGAATATTACTTCAGCGAATTATGTTTAATACTAAATTAAATAGCTGCCTTCTCGAAAAATGTTTCTATAGCGTACAGAGGCGTGGAGTAAGGGAAATTAGAAAAGAAGCCGAAGCGTATTCATTGACTCATATTTAAAGCAAAAGGTGGTTATTAAGCCTTTCCTTGGGCAACCCGGTGGAAATCGGCTTATATAGACGCCACGCCACTGATAGCGTAAGATTTTAACTTATATTATGAATGGCAAACGCGCAGATGAGCCACCTGATGGAAAGTAGTCATCGTCGCACATAGATATGTGCAACACCGGAGGAATCGCCCATATTTTGCCAACCTTTGAGAGCCCTGTTAACTCGCTTCTTGAATAATCCCATGTTATAGCGCTCTGGAAACACCTCAGGGGGAAGGTTATTCCACAACTTGCAAGTACGTGGTAAAAATAAGCGTGATGCCCGTTTATTTTTAGGATGCCGAGCATCCAGATAGTGGGATGTGCTTTGTTTCTGAGGCGAGAGGTGCGAAGATAGAAACGTGACGGTGGCACCAACTCAAAAAGTTATTCAGAACATACCCCATTGTACAAACGGTAGAACTAACATAGAGAGCCAACATCTCTCCGGAAGCTAAGTGGTTCCAGTGTTTATTTTCTCGAGTCATGTGGGATTACGAATGTTGGTCCGCAAAGATGACGGATGAAAGGCGATTGCTTATTACGGACATAAGAATGTTGAGATGGATGAGTGGAGTGACGAGTATCGGCTCCATAAAATAAAAATGTCATTCATGGGTTATTGGTATGAGGTTTTATAATAAACTTCCTAGCAGCATGACTGACTTGAGTCGGTTAACTTCAAACTCGGATAAATCCATTTCTGTCATTTTTTAAGATTTTTGTATATAATAAAAGGTTAAGAAATTGGTTTAGTTTTTATTTCATGGGTTAAGTATAATTTCGTGTAGTTTTTGAGAAAAATAAAGTTAAGATCACAATATTTTATCAAAATCAAATCCATATGACAGTTTATTTCAAATGAAGGCAAGTCCATCAAAGCCAATCAGCGAAAGAAGTTTGTTCAATATGGCTGTCAGTTGACGTCAACTCTGCGTCAATAAATCTAGATAAATCCAGGTCTGTTAAATCAAAATTATACAAATCCACACTGAGTTTTTCCAAAGATAGATAAATTACAAACGATTATATCAAATGAAGGTAAATCCAATCAAATTTTTTTTTTTAAGGAATACACTAATTTAGATGGTTTTTAAGCTGAGTTTGTCAATAATACAAATAATCTGCCTTTCAAATCACTGAATTATCACTTTTTTTCAATAATCTCCCAAGTGGTTAGAGTGGATTTATCTGAGTTTGAAGTTAACCGATTCACTTGTCGACTGGTAAATTTGCCGCGCGTACACTTCTTACTCGCCCCCGCTGTCTTTCCCCCCGTCGCCCGCAGACCGTGGGGGTGTCACGTCACGAAAGAACTTGTCAAGCTATACAAGAAAGTGTCCGCAACTTCGTCGGTGAAGGAGAAAAAAACCTTTTTTTTCCGCGTTGTGGAGTAAAAAATATCCTAAAACCATTTGTGGATGTCCAGCTACCCGTGTACCAAAAATAGTAGAAATCCCTTTACCCGATTTGGCGCGATGAAACCACAACGACACAAAACCAAACCACAAAACCAAAACATACAAAAAAAACAAAAAGAATGTTTTTCGTTTCAGTAACCTCCAAATAGTACGTATAACTTATTGTTTTGAAACTATCTTCAATGCACAGACATTTAATTTTCACAACTTCATGATAAAATAGATTGGAACATAGATGTATTTTAAGTATTCAAAACTGGACTGATAGTAATTAGTGCAAAGGTACATAGGCTTCAGAAATCTTAGTAACGTCACCAATCTGAGTTCGCTAGGTCGTCAAAGAAGCTTAATTAAATAACGCTAAAGTCTATACATAGGAATTTTCAATAAATAAGTTTTCTTTTCATTAGTAAGAGATTTTGATATTTAATAGTAACCTGATCTAGCATTTCACACTTTTTTATTGAGATATTGATAAGAAATTATCATTTTATAAACCGTATAGTCTATCATTTTGATATTTCTAAATAATCTACAATTCTACATAATCAAACGTATCTATGATATCTAGCCATACTAATATTATAAATGCAAAAGTGTGTCTGTCTGTCTGTTACCTCTTCACGCTTAAACCGCTGAACCGATTTGGATGAAATTTGGTATGGAGATAGTTTGAGTCCCGGGGAAGGACATAGGCTACTTTTTATCCCGGAAAAATACTCTTATCCGCGATAAGCGAATTTAAGGCGGACGAAGTCGCGGGCAGAAGCAAGTAAAATTATAAATGCGAAAATGTGTCTGTCTGTTACCTCTTCACACTTAAACCGCTGAACCGATTTAGATGAAATTTGATGCGGAGATAGGTTAAGTCCCGGGGAAGGACATAAGCGGAAAAATACTTTTATCCGCGATAAAGGAATTTAAGGCGGACGAAGTCGCGGGCAGAAGCAAAAATGAAATGTCTGTACATTGAAGATATTCTCAAAAAAATGATTGTAACTTTATTCTTGGATATTTTGCATGTTGGTATGTGTCGCTGTGGCTTTATCCCGCCAAAACGTCTAAACGAATTTCAACTACTTTTGGTACACAGGAAGCTGGGTATGGATAGATGGTTAGATGATATCTTCTACCCGACCACGCTGAAGCGAATATTAGGGTTATGACTTTTTCCTGCGTTAACAACGTTGCGCGGTAAGTACGCCTTTGTCAAATATTCACAAACGAATCATTTTTCTGTACCGTATGGTAATAAAATTCACAGATATCTGGGTTTATCATTTCTTATCACACGATGCGATAAAGCGCCCTAACGCAGTGCTCTTTGAAAACGTGAATGTGGTGGTGTAAAGTGATTTTTGCAATACAGTGTTTTCAAAAAGGATTTATTAATGTAAACAGATTTTAAGGTATGTAAATCATTGATATATTCAGGCGTTACTTAGCGTAATTCTATATGCAACGCAACTTCTTTCGCGGAACAGAAAAAAGTCATAACCCTCCGTTTTAATTCAGCGTAGTCGGGTAAAAAGTATCCTATAGCCATCTGTAAATGTGCAGCTACTCGTGTACCAAAAATAGTCGAAATCCGTTAAGCCGATTTGGCCTGATGAAGCCACAACAACACATAAGAACATACAAAAAATATATTTTTTTTGATTCTGTGACCTCCAAATAGTCCATTACAATCATTTTTTTGAAAATATCTTTGATGAACAGACATTTAATCTTTACAACTTTATAATAAATAGTTTAGATTAATAATTTAATAACAACTAATTAAACTATGATTATTAAAAATTACTTAAAATATTTGGTCCCTTCGGTAGGGTGCCCATGACACAGGCAGCATTCCCTCGCTGTATGGCTATTGAGAGCCTTTGTGCGAGAAAGCTGCCTGCGCGTGGGTCCCCTGTTGCCTCCCTCAGACGCTTACTCAATTCCTTGTGGAGCCCGCGTGCACCCTGACCCCACGGGCCAAGTGTCTCGACGCCAAAGGGTATAAAGTCGTAAATTAATGGATTGTTGATTAATGGATTATTGATCCTTTCCTATGCCGCGAAATAGTGTCTTAGTTAGACGTGACCATAACTTGTGCTTACATGCGTATATTTTCATGGAGTTTCCACAAAAAAATACGCATGTACGCATAGAGTCAAAGACATTTTACGGCATGTTATAAAGCGCTACAGTCGGCATGGATAGTGACATCAAACGACAGTGATATAACTTATCTCATATAAGTGAATTTTGTAAATTCTTTATGAGTAATAAATTCTTAAAGAGTCCCCGGTAAGCTCGGTTCTCCATACAAACGTAGTTACGCTCTCATTTTGAAACGACGAGCTAGTTTGCTCTGAAACTTTGTACTTAGAATAACTTAAGGTATATGCAGGCCTGTAATTAGTTTATATAGCTTCAGATACCATGGTAAAAATATACAGTGAATTTAAGTTTTTCATACATAACTTGTTTTTGCCGTATTTCGTTTGTTTTATAAACTGGAGTCATATAAACTAATTACAGGCCTTGATATACCTCATGCCATTGTATATGCAAAGTTTCGTTACAATACAACACGTAGTTTTAAAATGAGAACGAAACTCCGTATGTTTGGGAACGTGAAATTCGGCCGAGCTTGCCGGGGACTCTTAAACCACAATGGCTTCACTAATAGAGATCCTGAAAAAGAAATGAGTTCAATTCTTTGTGTGCAGCTCGGTTTTATGAGCCTTTAAAATTGGTTGGGTACGTCGATTTTTAAAGTATAAAAATATTAATAACTAATAATACCCTTGAATAACCCTTGCATGTATGGTAACTAAAGCCTTAAAGCGATTTAATTTGTTCCTATTTTTCTTAAAGATAAGAACTAAAGAATGAAAACCGAATACTTTATTTGAAAAAGAAAAAAAAAGGGTTTTAGCAAATATCAATGTGTGGCATAAAGACATACAAAATAAGTAAACCATAGATATTGACGGATTTATTTGTATTTTTATGTCCCGCCTACTTTTTTTTGACGTAAACGTCATTACTTACCGGCCATCTTGGACGGGCGTCAATCGGTGTGGATCAACTCATGATTTTATTATTTTTAATATAAAACCAGGCGCTGGCTTTTAAACCTTGACGCTGGCATAATTGTCCTAATGGGCAGAAGCCATTAAGCTAAAAAGCTGAACAGGAATGAACTGACGTAAACGTCAAATCCGAAATCGGATTTCCGTTACTTTTTGTGTATCATTGAAAAGTGCATAGTCGTAGAAAAAGTATTGTACCTATGCAACCATTTATATCTAAGTCAAAAAACGCTCGTGGCTTTTTATTCCCACACTGCTGACCTTTTTTGACCTCTCTTTTACAAATGTTGCATATAATACTATTATCATACTAAGGAATGCTGTAAAATTCAACAATGCGGCGTCATCCCTATTTCAGCTAAGTGTGATTGTGATATACACGATATTGATAAAGATAATGGTAATGACAATCAGATAACGATTTCATGTGTTCATTACTTTGTTTTTATTTATAACGGACTGAGAATAATGCACTGAGGCGGGGTCTCCTTCGGAATCCCTAATGTCGTATGTCCTAATGTATCGTTTGTTCTAATGCATCATTTGCCATAACGGATTTTTTAAAAGATCGTCGTATAGATTAGGTTAAGTTAGGTTTGTTTTATAACAATCCTGAAAAGTTTACAGTTTCCTAAAAATATGCGTTATGGCAAACGATAAATTAGGACAAACGATAAACGATCCCTGAGGCGGCAGTCACCCACATATAAACAATCTAACTACTAATGCATTTTCTCCTCTCTTGACTACGCACCCACACTGACACAATACCATATCACTAAGTTAAATTATCAACATAATGCAGTTAACACTATATGCGGACACAATTTTAAACTATCGGTGTAGGCGTAATCGAACCGATTAATTGCGCTTTCAGTGTATGGAGAATATCGTATCGATATATTTTTCTAGACGTCATAGATAGCGCAACTTGGTACTCGTGGAATACTTTCACAAAAATATTAAAATATCCTACTGGATTACAACGACGAATAAATTATTTGTTACTGCTGCTACTACGAGTATATAAATTTTACATAGAATATCTCTGACTAACTTTATATTTATATGAGGATGGTTCCTAGAAAAGAGGAGACAACAGATTTCACCTTTTAACATGTACATGTAATATTGTCTTCGGTTATCGCGATAGTTAGGTACTCACAAAATAAAACAAATAAGAATTACATTTTCATAAAGGACATTTTTTTTTGCTTCGTCACTCGTTGACCACTGTTGTAAAATATTTATTAATTTTAAGCTTATATAGAGATTCGTAATAGGAATAAATAACACAAAAACTATTAAATTTGTCATCGATATTGTATCGTAAAGAATAACATTCACATCACTATTTAAGTTTGCCGCACACTGCAGTATGTAAATAGGAGCAATAAATATTCAACCTTATGCACTTAAAAATAAATTTAATTATTAGGCAAAGATAGACCCTTCTCCCATACTTAATTCGCTAAAGCTGATATTTGATTTCTAAGTTCATACAAAATTTAAAGGCCAGTAAACCTTATTAACCTTAAAAACGGGGAGTTTCAAACGTCAAACTTTCTCGATTCTGTCATAATGAAATATGAATTGTATGCGATATTTTTCAATCTGATTTTGTAATCGATTCCAAGATGCCTGATTTTCTGGAAAACGTTTTATGCATAAACAAGTGAAATGATATTCCATCCTTTTCTATGCTATACAGAGTACATGCAGGCATTTTGACGGAGCTTGTCACGCGTAAATAAAGATTCCAAGACTGTCAATAATCGATGAATGAAGTAGTTATTATAAAACGGTTGGAACATTGTACCAACGTCTTTGGCAGAGGGGAAGCGACGTGAAGGCGTCTCCATTTACTAAAGACTCCAAGGGTGCACCAGAAATGCTACCAAATTTACGATCACTGGTTATGATTATGATTACTAGATAATGTGATATATACAGGGTGGCACATTTAGATCGGTCAGTATGGGAAAGTCTGAAACTATAAGGCCTACGAAAATTTCTTCTTAGGAACCACGTCATCGATTTTAGTAATAAGACAAACTGCATTCGTACATTTAAATAAAACAATTGTAACGGATTATAAGTATCGCGTACATTGTCTCATTTGAGCTCCCGATGTTTCGGAAGCTTTTCAGCATTGATGATGACGATGATGATGATGATGATGATGATGATGATGATTTCATATGTATTATAGTTTCAGATTTTCCCATACTGACCGATCTAAATGTGCCACCCTGTATAGAGCCCTATTATGAAACACGCATGCGCGGTATATATTGAGGGCTAATCCCGCGTGTGCCGCCGAATATTTATACAACTTTAGATGTTTTTTGGTTCAATAAGTATCGATTTTTTTACTGAATTGTGTTGCCGGAAATATGTACCTACTTTAATGTAATGTACCATGCATAATATGGTATAAAAAACACATATGTATATGCATATGTACAAAATAACAAAAACAGAGGCCACAGTGTAAAATAAGTAAATATTACGATTGTGGAAAAACATTTAAACAGCTAGATTTTCATATGACATCATAAAGTTTCAAGAGCTCAAACTTATGACTCCGCGCGCTCTCCAAATGACTACTGTTAATCGGGTAAAATTTAAAATATAAAGTGCTACTCAAATTTGGGGGCACTAAAAAAAAAAGTTAGGGTACCTACAATATTACAGGACAATTTTTACGCAAATCGAACTACATAGTCCCATGGTAAGCTCAATAAGGCTTGTGTTATGAGTTCTAGATGATGATATATTTAGTGGATAAATATATTTACTTACCATTAAAACACGAGGACTGACAGTTGCCATAGGTACTTTAAATCGTGTTCCGATCGCAAGGAGATATTCTGGCAAAAACTAGATGGCGCTTTAAAACTAAACATTTAACGATGTTATAATTGAATAAAGACACATAGTAACAATTAGTTCGCAAATAGCTAATAATAAATAAATCGTAACACTTAAATACTGTGTCACGCTTGCAAAGTTGAATAATTGTAAAAAAACAGTCTTATACATAGATGGCGTTGTACATATCGGGGAACGGGTTTTTGTATGGCGTTGGTCAGTCCTCTTGTTTTAATGATCCTTGCTTATATACACAGAAAACATCCAAGTCTCAGGAACAAATATTTATGCTTATCACACAAATATTTACCCTTACCTTAGATTTAAACCAAGGACCGTCAGCTCCGCGGGCAACGTTACTCCCGCTGGGCTATATCGGTCGTGAAACACATTTGTTTTGTTAATTTAGTAATAATATTAATTCCAGCAACCGAAAGGCACCATGGCAACCAGGCCGTACCAAGGTTTCCCCTGCACGCAACCGCACGTGACAGATGTGTCATCTATCGACGCGGTGACCGCCAGCCGGTGGAACAACCTGTCCCGGCGGCCCATCCGGCCTGATCTACCCACAAATATCGTTTATGTAGACATACCAGATGAGGGGGGGAGTCAAGTCTCTGTAAGTCACTTTACTATATTAAATCTGTCGGAACAACCTGCCCCATCTAACGACGCGGCGACGCTAGTCGAGGGAACAACCTGCCCCAGCAGCCCATCCGGCCTGAATATCGTTTACCTATGTGGACATACCAGATGATGGGGGAGTCAAGTCTCTGTAAGTCACTTTATTATATTAAATCTGTCAGAACAACCTGCCCCATCTAACGACGCGCCAACGCTAGTTGAGGGAACAACCTGCCCCGGCAGCCCATCCATCCTCAAATATCATCTATTCTATATGGACGTACTAGATGAGGGGAGGAGTCAAGTCTTTGTAAGTCACTCTACTATATTAAATCTGTCGGAACAACCTGCCCCATGTAACGACACGGCGACTTTCATCGAGGGAACAACCTGCCCCGGCAGCCCATTCAGTCTGATCTGTTCACAAATTTCGTCTATGTGGGCCTACCAGATGAGGGAGAGAGACAAGTCTCTATAAGTCACTTCACTATATTAAATTCGTTGGAAAAACCTGCCTCGTCAACCCATTCAACCAGGTCTTCCAACAAATTTGGTCCACATGGATCTACCAGACTAGGGCGGTTATCAGGTCGAGGAGAGTAACTTTACTAGTTTAGTAGTCAGAAATGCTTTTTCATTCAATATGGCAATTAAAAACCGTTGGAACAACCTGCCCCATATATGGACGCGGCGACGCTAGTCGAGGGATCAACCTGCCCCGTCGAACCATCCGACTACACCTACCCCAAATATCGTATCGGACAAATGAAGTAGTCAAATCTCGGTGAGTCATCATCATCATAAGACACTCAGAGCGACATTTTGACGACCTGTTTGGCTCAGTGGGAGTAACGTTGCCTGCGAAACTGGGGTCCTGGGTTCAAATCCCGGTAAGGGCAAATATTTGTGTGATGAGCATAAACATGTTCCTGAGTCTTGGATGTTTTCTATGTATAAAAGTAATATATGCATTAAATATATCGTCGTCTAGTACCCATAACACAAGCCATATTGAGCTTACCATGGGACTAAAGCGATTTGTGTAAAATTGACCCGTAATATTTATTTATTTATATATAAGGTAGAAGACCACTGCTTAATATTACTGTTAGCAGAGCAAACTTCTAAAGGAAAATGTACGCGGTGTGGGGTCATATTATATTGGTTGACATAGACAGCACCACATAAAAAAAAAACAGATTTATTTAGTGGGTTATAGAGCTAGCTTCATACCAAATTTCAAGTTTCCAGGACAACTGGAAGTTCCCTTTAGGGTTTTCTATGGAGGGCAATTTATATGGAAACACCTTTATTAATGGCCGTATATTTTGATTGCGTTGACCTCGAAGCCTGATTTTTTTACAACTACGAGTAGGGCCCACAGACATATGCATTTGATGTTAATTTCAACTTGATACCTCTACGCGTTCCTGAGAAAAAGGGTCTTGACCTTGATCTGATAAGGGGTTCCGTATTTTCCTTTTGAGGTACGGAACCCTAAAAACGATTTGGCAGTAGCCATAATATGATTGTTGTTAATTTGATTTCCAATACATTCTAGAGGGCTACCAAACCTACTGATGTACAAATTGCGGAAACTTTCCAAAATGCTTAAATAGGTTTATAATTCCTTCTATAACCATTTTGTTACTATATAAAAGGTGTTAAATTACCTGTTTAAAAGACCTTTATTAAGCATCAGTAAGCTAACCTAACCTACAAAAATACTGGACAGTCCGTGGGCAGCACGGTAATTTTGCTTTATAGAAATAATTAAAATGCACTGTACTTTATTATTTGTCATTCTAGAGGCCTAACGACACACCGGCGCCTGCCAACAAGAAGGTCCCGGAAGACCTGGACACTCCAATTATCTACATAGACGTGCCTGAAAGCAGCTGCAGCGACGTAGCTGCTCCAGCTACCCCAGAACCTGAGCCAGAATACGTGCAAGTAAGCAAATAGGTGATCCAACTTTATAGGGTTCCGTAGCCAAAATGGCAAAACCGGAACCGTATCGTTGTCATGTCCGTCCGTCCGTATGTCACAGGCACTTTTCTCAAAAACTACTAGTATTAGGGGCGCCTTCTAGTATAAAATAAAAATAATCTCGGTACGGCGGGCAAAGCTAGTAAAAAAATATGTTATGGAAAGTTATAAAAACTTTTTTACTGTACTCTGCAGCAGTGCCGTAACCAGCCTTTTATGCGCCCTGTGCAGGCTTCTATAAATGCGTCCGTGAAAAACATTCTGTTTGTGGTCCTGGTAATTTCTGCGACCCTTCAGGTTCTGCGCCCTGAGCCTGGGCACCGCTGTCACCGCCCTATTTACGGCACTGCTCTGCAGTGCTGTTTTACTGTACTTTCCTTTAGTAAAAGTATCCTATAACCTTCCTAGCGAGTTCGACGATCCCAGCACCAAAAATTTCCAGCCGTTTTGACGCGTGGTAGTTACAAAGACATGTTTGGCTCAGTTGGTTGCGCAAGGCCTACGAAGCTGGCGGTCCACAGTGGTTCGGGTTGTATGGGAGCGCGGAATTAATTGTTTTTATGACAGGCGGGCATTTTAAAAGTTATGAAATGTGATTTTATCAATATAAATAGATAAAATAAATAAAATAAATATAATAATAATAATAAGTCTTTATTTTCAGATAACTATGATCCATACATTATTTTTTTAGTAAAATACTTATACCTATGTTAGTTTAAAAATAATAATAAATACGTTAATACATTAAAAACAAATTTCCAATAAAATTCCATCAAAATCCCAATTAAAATAAAATGTCTGATTACAAAAAAAAAACAACGACAAGATAAGTAATAAATTTTAAAACCTAATAAAATGAAATAAAGAAATTAATATAAAATTGACAAACTAAAATTGTGTAAAAAGATTAAAATTGTAAAATTAAAATTCTATAACTAAATAAATTGAGAATTAATAAAATAAGTTAATACATTAATAAGTTAATACATAACAAACATTAAAAAATGTGTATAGTTTGTATTAAAATCATCTAAAATGTACCATCAAATACAAAATAATTATTAAATAAATTAAATACCTCTTATAGGATTATCAAAGTAGATGTATAATATAAAATTACATTAAATAATGGTACTTATATACTTCAAGAAAATAAAAAAATATATAAAAAACACATTTACTTAATTATAATAAATCCTTTATTTCTTCATGCTCTCTTTCTGTTCTTTTATAGTTATGTTTAGCCCTTAAGCTATTAATAAAAGGGTCTGAAGATGTCAATAGCATGTTTATGATGTCTTCATTCGCAGATTCCCGTGAGCATTTCCTGGAATGGTACAATCTGTACCGACGATAATCCTTATTCCGAGCTTCTTGGGCTTCTTCACTTAGCATTCCAATTGGCAGAGCAGCAGCTGATATTATTCTACTTCCATGCATCAGTATTTTATGAACAGTGTTTGGCATGTAATACCACTTGTATAAGCGAACATATATTTTTGCTGTTTCATTGCAGTAATCTCCGAATTTTTCAGCATCTATTGTGGCACCCGAATTAATTGCATGTAAGATGACTGAAAACCGGCGAATTAATTCTTCATCTACACCGGTAACCTCCGCAACTACACTTGGGCTACTAAAAAATCTCCTGGAAGTATTGCCATCATTAGATGACCCCATACCTTGTTTCACGAAGTCAACTTTTAAACCCAATCTGTCAAACAGCTCTTTTTGTATTCTCTTTTTCTCTGCTTCTTTCTGTGGCCGTGTGTTTGCGTTTGTACTCCATTTACCAAAAGACTTTCTATAGGCGATGTGTAAAATACATTCCATAAATTTAATTCGGGCATGTAACGGCGATAAGCCCACTTTCAATGCATCAGGATTCTCTACTTTGTTTCGCACGAGATCTAATAAGTTCATTTCTGTAGGCCTTGCCTTGCATATAAAGCAAACAGCATTAGACTGTGTATCGGTAACCGTTTGTGCTATCTTGCCATCGATCATCGTGAATAACAACTCATGCTTTATTTTAAAGGTTTTGCCACTAATGCAGACAGAAGTCTCATGTAAATTGGATATTTCAGATTCCATTCTTGACCTTTCGTTATAGGTCAATTCAGTTGTTTCTTTACTAAATTGAAACTGTACCGGTCTACAAAATCTCGTAGAAGATGGGCTTTCATTTTTCCAATACACAGATGTATCGTCATCTTTGTTATGGGCAAGGCGAAGAGGGACTAAAGAAGTCAAGAACATGTTCGCATCTGTGACGTCTTCTTCTTTAAATTT
Source organism: Hedya salicella (assembly GCA_905404275.2). NCBI lineage: Eukaryota > Metazoa > Arthropoda > Insecta > Lepidoptera > Tortricidae > Hedya > Hedya salicella. Next base: position 4,966,089 of record FR990120.1, read on the forward strand.
CTGCTTGTATTCATTATGACCAGATGAACCATCACAGCCCCATTTGGAAATAAGAGTCATATCTTCATTCATGCTTGAAAGTTCATCTGCTGTTTTTGTTTGTAAAATCCTGGTTACAGTGTGGTCCAGTAATGGTTGCAAGCTAACACAGGCATAATATTCGGTTACATCTATATATTCAAATTTAGGGCAGCACTGTTTTTTTGAGTCAAGGACTCTGATAGTTAGGAAAAATGTCGCAACCTATTTCTTTCGTCGCGTTTCTAAGCACTTCATACTGATGTTTTGTTAGAGCCGCATCTAACATCAAAGCCAAAGCCTTTTCTGGACTGAAGGCAGGATATTTTACGGGGTTTTGTCGAATTTTATCGGCAGCAGACAAAATCGCCTCTTCGGGATAGTTCTCACATAAACTTCTCACTTTTTTTCGTTTTGTACGGCTACAACACTCTTCAAAAGGTTTTTCTGGACGACCATTTCGAAGTCGTTTTGAAGGTCCTGGTTCGGCGTCTACGGCAGCATCAGCATTCGAAACTGAAGGCACCGTATGTATTGAAAACATACCACTCAGCCAATCCTTGTTTTTTTCAAAAAAATATTTTCGCGTCCTTGATGCAGCTTTCCACTTTTTCGTGAAAGTAGGTAAAAAGTGTTTAGTCAACTCAATACAGATTTGGTCTAGTATTGCTTCTGAAAGATTTGGATTTTTAATTTTCAGGTTTTCAATACACTTATGCACTTCCCGGTCACATGAAATAGCAATTTCGACTAAATCTGCATACGAAATGCTGAAACTTGCCATGACTATAAATAATAACAGTATAACTTCCTCGAGTTGATAATAGTAAATGAAGGAAAAGACAATAATGTACGCATTTTATATCCAAATCAAGCCATTTGTTAATTAACTACCCTCATAAATGTGTTTATCTATGTCATTATTTTTCCTACCTCCAAATACGCTGTTTAGTTAAATGGTCATTATTCAAAAGATTGCAGGCACCGGCAGCTGGAATCAATTAGGTCATTATTTTGGATAATTAAGGTATCATTTGTGCTATTTTTTGGTGAAAGGCTAGGTGAGGCTGGAAAGTAATACCCAATTGAATATTAAAAATTGCCAAAATAACGACCATTTTGTTTTAATCCAAGCCATACCCAAACCTATAGCCGAAATTACTGATATTATAAAACATAAAAATACCTTATTATATGGTTTATCAAATAAAAATAGCATTTTGTATACTTTAGCGCCGGTTTTAGAAATATATTACCAGAAAGAAACAACTTTTTTGACGGAAAATTTGTTAGTGTTCAGCATCATGTGTTTTTTATTATTTATTTACAAATAAATAATACACCAAAATTAAAATTCTTTCAGTATAGGGTTGTAAAAGTATTCTACTGTTAGATTTAAGTCAAATAAATAACTTTAGTTGATTTGTAATTTTCGGACTTTATTCCGCCCTTGAACCAATGTGCGGTCTCCGGTTCGAGCCCCGACCAGAGCAAGTGTATGTGCGATGAGCACGAATATTTGTTCCTGTGTCTTGGATGTTTTCTGTGTACAATACAATACAATACAACAATTCTTTATTGCACACCAACAACAGAAACAGTACAATAGAGCCTTAACATAAAATACGGTAGACAATAGGCGGTCTTATCGCTAAAGAGCGATCTCTTCCAGACAACCTATGTATTTAAGTATTATAATTTATCTGTATATTATGTACTAGAAGATGCCCGGAAACTTCGTTCGCGGAGGAGAAAAAGTCATAACCCCTCTTTTTTTCTTTAGCATAGTCGGGTAAAAAGTATCCTATAACTATCTGGAGATACCCAGCTACCCATGTACCAAAAATTGTGGAAATCTGTTTAGCCGATTTTGCGTGATGAAGCCACAACGACACATACAAACATACATAAAATCCAAAAATATATTTTTCGTTTTAGTGACCTCCAAATAGTCCGTAACAATAAATTTTTTGAAAATATCTTCAATGTACATTTCATTTTTACAACTTTATAATAGTAGAGACTAGCGTCTGCCCGCGACTTCGTCCGCCTTAAATTCGTTTATCGCGGATAAGGGTTTTTGTCCAGGATAAAAAGTAGCCTATGTCCTTCCCCGGGACTCAAACTATCTCCATACCAAATTTCATCCAAATCGGTTCAGCGGTTTAAGCGTGAAGAGGTAACAGACAGACAGACAGACAGACACACTTTCACATTTATAATATTAGTATGGATAGTATGGATAGATAGATTAAGTTACCTTTTCTCAGCCAGCTGACAAATAGTCTTTACACAGGAGACGATATTCTACGACCAATTCGAGAACCGGCGGATAGACCAGCGGAAGGAAGTAGAAGCCCCACAATCGGACTCGGGCGCGACCTGCTCGCGTGTGAGGCCGACGAGGCCTGCGCCCGCGAGGCCTCCGCCGCCCAACACTTTGAATTTGAGTCATGGGGCCTCGGGATCGTCAGGTAATTTAAATTAATTATTTATCTGTGTGTATAGCACCAATAACAGATAAGTTGCGAGCTGGTACGCAATTCTATTATGTTGTGACATCAAAATGAAAAAAAAAAATACGTTTATAACTGTACAAATATCATGATAATAATCACGATTTTTTTTGCAATTAATAGTGGATCACTCCACTAGCGTTATTATTACAAACAAAGATCAGAGTCGGATGCACCATACAGAGATCCATAAGCAAGAACAGATGACGAAATTCGTCGACTACTGGTATGGACGATTAGCTCAGTTGGTAGAGCGTGCTGCCCCGGTCTGGCTCAAGGCACTGGTTCAAGTCCAGTATCGTCGAACAAAATTTTCAATTGTTTCTGATATTTGTTTATAATAAAAAATACGTTTATTTCAGAATCATCAGATCCATATTAAGTTAGTTACAAATACGTCCATGCTATGTTAGTATGGTCCTTAAATATTAAATTTTACTAGGATAGGAATAGGGATGACATGTCTATTTGCCCCTTCCAAGCGCGACCTCTATGTCCTCTATCCAATATTTAAAAGGCGGGCAATCGAGGCGGGCAGCCAACACTCTCAGTAGGCCGTTGCTGCTACGACGCACACGGTTTAATAAAGAGGATTTCTTTTTCGCCTGATGGCCATAAAGTCGTCCGTTCGCGCCTCAGCAAACATGCCGGACGTACTACAGTGCCTTGGTAGCTTCAACAGCACCCTGTTATTGCATTATAGGCCCTTTGCGTAAATCTCACCCACAGACTGCACGTGTAAAATGTCTGACAATATGACTTAAAAAGACTCTCTGACGAGCAAGTCTGCGGGCGAGCATGTTGCCCCGTATTGCCATCGCTCTTCTTTCCCTATCCATGTATAGATCGTCACTTAGGTCATCAGTGAGTATGTATCCCAGATACCTAAACCTATCAACGGTCTGGAGGGATACGCCCCCCAGCATGATTTCTATTCTTAAAACACGTTTGACCTATATGACAACCAACACGCGCTCTGCTGAGTTCCTCAATCAACTCGGTTAAATATAGGTTGAAAAGGACAGGGGATGACGATTCCCCTGTCTGACCCCGCACTGAAGCGTATAAGCCACCGAGTTCACTCCAGCCCATCTTACCAAATTAACCTTAGTGGGTTTGTATACCAATACTTTAACAGTGCAATGTACTCACTTGGCATACCTGTCTTTGCCAGCTTGTCCCACAATATGTCGTATACCACCAGGTCGAACGCCTTTGACAAGTCCAGAAAACACGCATAAATGGGCGTGCTTCTGTCCTTGTCTAAAACGCCGTCAAAGCACGAGTCACTTGATGAAGAAGAATTGCGTCTACAAACGCGAACAAATAATGTCCATCGAAGCTTTTTCCTGAAACTCAAAGTCGCTCAGCACTCTGCTAAATATCAAGCTGTAAATTTATTTAACAAACTTCCCACCGAATTAAAAGTTATTACTAGTCATAAGTTGTTTAGTAGAAAATTAAAGATATTTTTATTGAGAGGGTGCTTCTACAGTATTGAAGAAATCTTCATCAAAAATAACTAGTATTATTAAGTTTGTAATGTGTAGTTGAGTACTAATTAAATAGTCGATATATAGCGATTAAGTTAACTTTGTCACATTTTATTTATTGTAAGTTCATTTTATTGTATTTCAAACACAATCTCTGTAGTGTTTCTGAATAAAAATCATATCATATCATATCATATCAATGTTATACCTTACAGCTTGCTTAAAGCACACAATTGCGGATTCAGTCGACAGCCGTTGTGCTATTAGAACTACCTTCATACCAAACCCTATAGGTTTTCAATGGACGGCAATTTGTATGAATAAACCTTTTTTAATGGCTGTATCTTTGGATTGCGTTGACTTAGAACCTTAGAAGCGTCAAGGGACCGCAGACTTGATGTTAATTGATGTTGATACTCTAAGTGTTCCTGAGAAAAACGGTCTTGACAGTTAGACGAACGACAGACTGACAGCCGGAGGAAAAAGTGATCCTATAAGAGTTTCAATTTTTACGCCACGTAGGGTACGTACGGAACCCTAAAAATGACGCTAATATGCACTTACCAGTAGTACCACAAATATAAGTTACAACGATGTACCTGCGTAGAAATCATTTTTTGAAAACATATCACCAATTATAAGGCAGCGCGTTTGCGCGGGTAAAATCTTCAACGCCCATTGGCCAAAATTATGCGCGCGACGCCGGCGCCCGCCATTTTGTTTGGCGCCACGTCAGTCGCCATGAGCGAGAGCACGAGTTCACCTGTCATTGCATATGTACCGTACGTATAGTGCAACAAGGTCTTATTTAATAATAATAATAATCTGTTTATTTCTTAGAACATGGTACAAAAGATGGTACAATTACAATTAGTGCGTCATATCCTGCCTCTATCGGCGTAGAAATATTAGAATAAAGTACGTGTTATTCTTAAAATTATTGATATTATTCACATAATGTTTCTATTATAAATCTTATAATTTCCTACGCATTGGCGCAATAGTAGCTAATGTTAATTTACAATTACAGTACAATACTTATACATTTTTTTTATTACATTAAAATAATAATTAGTTTATTGGTAATTCAGGAGCTCATTAATTGAATAGAAACACATGTCAAGCAACGAATCATACAATTTTTTCTGAAATTTACTTACATCTAGTGATTTTATGTCGTTTGGAATCTTATTGTACAATTTAATAGCCATGATATATACATTTTTACTAAATATTTTTACTTTTTGTCTAGGAACGTACAGTTTGTTCGGATACCTCCCATTTGTTTTATTATGAACGGCATCATGTAGAGGAAACAGATCCGGGTGTTTCCTGACAAATTTAGCTACCTCATATATGTACAAGCAGGATAAGGGAAGAATTTTTAGCTCCTTGAATATTGGTTTACAGTGGGCTAAATATTGAGCGCCATAGACAGCTCGAACGCACTTTCTTTGCATATCAATAATACAAAAAGATATCAACTGAGTTGCCCCAAATGATCAGTCTGTAGCGTAATACAGACGATACATATCCATGATACGCAGAGAGGGCGGCATCTCAAGATGTTAGAATTCTAAGCCTTCGTAGAGCAAAAACAAATCTGTCTAATCTGCTGCATACGTTATCGATGTGTAGTTTCCAGTTCAGATGCTTGTCTATTGTCAAGCCAAGGCAGGAGGCAGAGTCAAAGGTATTTATCGAATTAAAGTTAAGATTAATTTTTAGATCTAGATTAAGAGAATTATAGTTCTGAAAATGTATTAATTTAGTTTTATCTGCGTTCAATTTGTGTTTATTATCCTCTAGCCATTTAAAAGCCTTATGTATTTCACTATTTGCTTCGGTTTCTAGGTCAGTCTTATCCTTACTTTTAATAATTAAGGTGATGTCATCGGCCAAAAGTATACAGTTGTGACTTAGGGATTTAGGTAAATCATTAATATACAGCAGGAATAGGGGGGGACCTAGAACGCTACCCTGTGGGACGCCATTATCGATTGTTTTTGGTTTAGATTTGTGAATGCATTTCTTATTTTTTGTAATATTTGTAATTTCAACGTATTGTTTACGTCTGCATAAGTAATTTTGTAGCCAGTAGTAAGCATTACCCCTAATGCCATATTTCTCAATTTCATTTAGTAGTTTTATGACAAACCAGGTCGAAAGCCTTACTCATGTCAAGAAAAATTGCCAACACTGATTGTCTATCGTTGAGGCACTTACTAATAATAATAATATTCTCGACTAGGGTAAAGCACGCAAGCGATGTGGAGCTATTTTGTCTAAACCCAAACTGGTTCGTGTTTAAAACATTGGTCTGTTTTAGAAAATCCATTAGTTTAACATACATTGCCTTTTCGAACACTTTTGATAATACAGGTATTAAAGCTATGGGTCTATAGTTATTCATTCAATGTTCACACGTTAGGTTTCATTCGGTACTTGTTAGCAGTCGTCGGCGTGGCCGAAGATCGCCGATGTAACTTATATTCGTGGTACTACTGTACTGCTTTTCTCGAGTTGGTTTCAAATACAAGCTCTCCAAAGTAGTGAAGATATTTATGCTTTTGAACTAACACCTACTCGTATTTCCCCACATTTCCAGTTTGCTGCTCGACATGCAGCTCGCCCGCCGGCGTCCCGGCCTCGCTATCAAACGCCGCGATGTACGGGTGCCGCACCCCTAACGACTTCCCCCTCTCGCCGATACCCGTGTCAGAGTTCCCTGAGCCCCCTCCAGCGTACAGCGAGGCCGTAAGGAGGGAGAATACGCACCATGGGGCCCAGACGACGCAAACTACAACGCCAGAGAGGCCTACAATGGCGCCAACGGAGCCACCAAGGACCATAGTGATTACTCAAGGTATCATCATCAAAGGCATTTCGATAAAAAGTGTTCACGAATGGAGGCGTCCATGAATTACGTGAGTGGTTTAGGGGTAAGGGGGTCAAGCTGTCTCATCTACTCTTATTACTTTGGGAAGAGAGGGGTCTCGGCGAATATTACGTGTTTTTTTCGGCAAAGAACAGTGTAAAAAGAAACAAGGAAGAAAGATGACTAAGTATGCTCCGAAATGGTCACACCTCAGCATGATGCCGGCTCGAAAGCCAGCGCTGATCTTCCGGTGAGACCATAGGTGGCGCCACGGAGAACTGTACGCACGAAACCATTTTTATTTTGATCGCAACGTTAAGCAATTGCAAGAACTTTTTCTTGCAGAAACATGTTTCGTCATTAAAATATGGCTAAATCCTACACAACATTTACCGTGGCTTAAAACAAAAAAAAAAGCAAATTATGTTTCTTTAGAATTAATCCAACGCATTTTAAGTAGCAGCTCACATTTTGAAAAATTTCACGCGAGATTGGTTGGGGGGGTAGGGGTCGAGCCAAATCTCACGAAATCTCACTAAGGGCGGTGGGGGTCGCAAAATCGCCAAAAACACGTTGCATTTAAATGGATTCAAGGAATGTAAAACGTTATAGTGTTTTTTTTTTGTTTTTAAATGGGGGTTTTATAAGGGGAATTGTCATAAGTTTGACCGCTATGTGTGTGTCTGTGGCACCGTAGCTCTTAAACGGGTGAACCGATTTGGATGTGGTTTTCTTGTAAAAAATATTTTTATTTTTTGTATGTTTGTCGCTGTGGCTTCATCACGCCAAAACGGCTAAAAGGATTTCAACTATTTTTGGTACACGAGTAGCTGGGTATCCACAATCGGTTATAAGATACTTTTTATCGGACTATGCTGAAGAAAAAAAGGGGGATAATGACTTTTTCTCCTCCGCTACCGAAGTTGCAGGCACCTTCTCGTAACCTGTATTTGTTTAGTTAGGGTTGGTTAGGGTCATCGTCATTGTAATCGATACGCCCTAACGAAAGTGATTTGAGTAAAGCTTGAACCTTAATTTAAACTTTAGATTATTTTAAAGTTAAAAACTACACGCAAAACTACATAGTATTTAGTTTTGTTTTCACAAACTTTACGATAGCCAACCTTAGTTTGGATCAAAGGCATGTCTCTGGTAATCGGAGCGTTGATCGATGGCGATAATTCAAAAAGTTGTTGGTGTAAAGTTATCAACCCGTCCCTGAAGACTAAACAATTAGTTACAAACTTCAGTAACTTAGGCGCAGGCCACAGAAGAGACTTAGGACGAGGAGGTGTCTTGTACGGGGCACTGACGGGGAGAAGGCGCGACTTTTTAACACGCTTTTATTAGGTCGACTTGTATGTAACGAACTATGTAATGGAATCTAAGGTAACTAATTTAACCATCTTCCAAGGATCGTAGCGTCATGAAAATTGGCAGCTGTATGTAGTTCTGATGATAATACAATAATATGGTACTATCGAACTGATCTGATGATGGAGCCGGAAGATATGAACTGGGACTTTATGATGGAACATCGTATCATACCTGTGTTTGGATTTGCTAGAAAAGTCTTGTAAAGCGTGTTTTCCTAGTGTTTTTTAAACTATAAATTTATTAAAATGTATTTATTTATTTAATCTTTATGGCACACAACAAAAGTAAGTACAAATGGCGAATTTAATGCCACAAGGCATTCTCTACCAGTCAACCATAGGGCGAAACGTATATACATGAAAATGGTGCAGTGGGAAAACCATTCAGTACTGAGAGCGTTAGGTACGACACAAGCAAATACGAACCCAGGACCGCCGGCTTTGTAGGCCGCTGTGCAAAGCACTGTGCCAAACGTGCCGTCGAAATATATTTGTATTGTATATTCAATGTACATGTATATTTCATTTTTACAACAACAATGGTACTCGTATAGTAGATTTACAGTAGAACCCGCACAGACGATTCTGAGGGGACCTACCAAAAAACGTCTTAAATGGGAAATCGTATTAAACGTGAAAGTGATTAGTATCGCGTCGTGAACATTCAGTAGTCGTTTGCTGTCAGGGTCGTCCATTTTCATTAAATAGCGATGTATCAGTCGAGCTCTATACCCTGTTTAAGGACCTTTATATTGCCCTGATCCATTGGTTGCAACTTGCTCGTCGCATTTGGAGGTAAGACAACGAGATTGATATATGGTTATTGTTTCTTGCAGTGATAATGCTTTTCTTTTAATTTTTGACATGAGTCAAGGAATGAAGATAATAATGTAATAACTCACAACAATTGAAACTTAAAACACATCAAAATACCGCAGCGGTGATAATGAGCTAATGAAATCTAAGTGTAGGTAGGTACGAACCAAGCCGATCGTTTAGTCAGGGCTACAAACTGCAATGCTAAGTGGATAATTTAGATGGCGTATTAAGCGGGACGCGAGTCGTATTAACCGTGATTTTTTTTTATGAAAACAGCCTAAAGTTGCAAGGACCGGCGTAAAATGGCGTGCTATGCGGAAAATTGTATTAAACGTGATCGTATTCAGCGGGTTCTACTGTATTTATTTCAATATGAATTCCAGGAGCAGACCCGACTCGCCTAGGAGGGGAATTACCATCCCCTATAGGACTCCCGAACCCCACGCGGAAGGTGGTGAATTGCCATCATTGCGGACAGCGAGTCCACACCCTGGTCATTTGGGAGAATGGGCCCTTCACCCACGTCATAGCGCTGATATTGATGTGTGTCATGTAAGTATAACTTTTCAGCAAATATCAATGTGTGGCACATATTTCGACAGTTCTTTAAAACTTTGAGGTTTCAAAATTTTTCTTTTTATTTATTGAACTACTAGCTTCTGCTCGCGACTTCGTCCGCTTTAAATTCGTTTATCGCGGATAAGGGTATTTTTCTGGCATAAAAAGTAGCCAAATTTCATCCAAATCGGTTCAGCGGTTTAAGCGTGAAGAGGTAGCAGAGAGACAGACAGACAGACACACTCTCGCATTTATAATATTAAGTATGGATTTTCGGAAACAATCGCTCCGAAAGTAGCATTCATTGTGTGTGTGTGTGTCCCCCCCTATTTTCTAAACGGTGGGTCCAAAAAAACTGTTAAAAATTGCAAAGATAAAATTGTTTTCAACATGATCGGATATACGGTTTGTGAGTTATTAGAATCTGTAGTGCATTTTCTTGCATGTACGGCTGCGGAACCCTACATGCTCTTGGCCCGTTTTTTTAACTGTTGATTCTCCGAATAAGTAAAATAAATAAATAACGGCCATATCAAACTCAACTAACAATAAATATTTGCTTAAATAAAATAAGGACTTATCTTTTTATCATAATAGCTTATTACTTTGTGTCCCCAAGGATAGACACGCTAAAATAACGTCATCGTTTCCATGGCAACGTCTCGTTACGGTAAATAGGACAAGAGCTATTGTTATGGAAAGCGTAGGATTTACTTTGTAAGACAAGACTTTTTCAGCGTTCATGCAAAAAGTATCCTTTCAAGAAAGGACCATTCACCCAAGAGGACTTTCAATCGCCATAATTTGGATCGGCAACATTTGAAGGTGTTATGAATATAATAAACAAAGCCTTACTAATTGTTAATGTACTTATGTTAAGTACAGTAACAATTAGTAAGGTCAGGTCGTGTACGAGTAAAGGGGCTACCGGGGGAAGGTAAACAGTGGTTTATAAATCTAGAACAATAGACTGTAGCTCTAATATAATATTAATATAATATCGTAATTAATTACTGCTTTATCGACTGACAAATCACAGAACTACATCGTGTATAGAATAATTGTAAATAATAATTCCTATACATAGATGGCGTTGTACACAATCGGGTAACAAATTCAAATTCAAAATTTATTTATTTGCTGGAATACGGTTACAATAACAGGATCTTAAATCTAGAACAGTTTATGCGTATTCAACTTGCATGCAGGTGTGCAAATATCCATCAATCACTATTTTTCTTTTTTAAATCTGTTCTGAATATGTATTCCTAAATTAATGGAAGCCAGTATTTACAACAGGTTCTATAACTGACTGAATATGGGTTGCCCGCCTTAGACCTATCCGTCTATGTCTTCGGCCGGCAACCCCTTTCGTCCCGGCCTCTGTAGTAATGTACTATAAATAATATTTTGGGCCATACGATTAAATAAACTAACCAATTTAATGTGTTTCTTCCAGGTTAATCCCGTTAATAATCCTAGTGTACTGGACTAAGTACTGCAAGTATCAGAATCACTACTGCCCGAACTGTAACAAGAAGATTGGCTACGAACTCCCACTTCTGTGTGTCACCATGACGTATACCAACGACAACTAAGCAGTGTTTTTTTTCACATGTATCGATGAACACTACTAATATTTTGCATTAGTACTTTATGCAATTGTTATATAATGTATACTTTTTCAGTCGAGTACCGTAGGCCACGAATCTTGCTGAATAGCCTAATTAAGCTACGAGAAAAGCTAATTATATAACTTTTTCTACGAGTAACCCATAAACTACAGTTAATGAAACATAGCAAAAAAAATAATTGACAAAACACTGCGTTCTTATTTTGAAATTCATTATAGTTCTGTGGCATATAATTTAAACCATAGAGGTAGAGTGATGGTCCAATCTAAAAAGTACGTATGCCTTTTAGTATGATTCGCGGAGTTCTTATTCACAGAAGATAGTGAACGAGTAGAAAAAGTAATATTAAGATCCTAATCTAGGATACATAAATGATGTGTAATATTTAAAGTACTTTCCTTCTGTGATTAAGACATGTTATATTGTAATGTAAAATATAGTTATATAAACCGTCTTTGTTATATTGTATTGATAACATATATTGTAAATCTACGTAATATGTATTCGTGTTTTTATTTTGTATAGGTTTTTTTATTGTATTTTTTAATTTAAAATATTAAATAATAATAAAAAATATACTACAAAACATACTACTACTGAACTAGGAAAGAAATATCAGATTAAATGTAAATAAAATGGAAATGTACATTAAAATATTTATTGAATTATAAAAAAATGGTTTCTTTAAAATACATAAATAATAACCTATAGCTTGACCAATACCGCTGTACAGCGCCTTAGGTATTTATATTTATCGTCGGATTACGGACGATAATTTTACGTGATAATGTCATTAGAAAACATTGATGAAAAATTGCATACTTTTATGAATTCACAAGCCGAACGCTTAGGCCGATCGTGCCTCTCTATCGCTTGTTCCGCGCTCTCGCTTGCACGCTCGGCTCAGGCGGAACGTGACAATGAGTCATGCTTTTTCGTGCGAGCAGCCAGCGTTCATCGATTTATAAGACGTTATCACGTTAAAAAGTAAAGATAGAATATTTGTGTGAAGGTTACAAGTAACTAACCTGTTTAGTTTAATCGGGCCCCCAGTTTTTCGGACTTTGAGGGCTTGCTCCCAAAACTTCACCGCCTCTGGTAGGATCGTGTTCTGGAATAAAACGTCACTTTTAGTTGTCACCCATCTCTGTCACACTACGGAATGAAAAGAAACAGGTAATGTAAATCGCATGACAAACAGACTTCGCTTATCACAGGACATGTTACGTCTTTCTCAAGCTATACGGAATGGACAAGTAATGTGTCAAGGGACAGAGGAAAGAGAGATAGGGAGAGAGAGGGGGAGTCTAAAGGGGAGAGAGAAAGACTGAAATGGAGAGAGAGATATATACATAGGGAGAAAGATAGGGAGATTGAGAGAGAGGGAGATGGAGAGAGATAGGGAGAGAGATGGAGATGGAGGGAGGGAGAGACAGAGAGAAGTAAGGAAAATATAAGTAGGCGAAAAAACCCCAGACACGTACCTATAGGTACAATAGTACTATTATAAAGTTGTAAAAATTAAATGTCTGTACATAACGGATTAAAAAAATATATAATGTAACGATAATTTAGACCATTCGGGACTAAATCGCAAATATTTTCTTTGTGTTTTTTTGTATGTTTATACGTGTTCTTATCCGCTGCAAAAAGCTAAAACCGACCCCAAAAAAAAATCACTAAAAGTAAAACTTTTATTTATATTCAGAGCAATGACGCGTAGTTGCAGTATCCTACGGGCCCACGGTCCGTGGCATCTTTTTAGGGTTCCGTATTTTGGATTAGATTAGATTAGATTACTTTATTTCATAATATAATTTACAATATAAATTGCATTTTAGTCAATTTACACGAATTTAAATTATGATCGTCAAATACAAAGAACCAATTAAATCATAATAGAATACAGTATATTTACTTACATATGGAAATGATAGGTCACAGGTGAAAAGGGTATTACGTCATTATCTATTAATTATTTATGATATGCTGATTAAAAAATATACTTAACTACATAAAAATGACATTATAACCTATATGGGGTCGTCAGACGAATACTAAAACTAAATAAAACAATGCTTAATATACACAATTTATATATCCATTTATTCCTTAAAAAAAGTTATGACTTTTAGAGTTTACACCCCTGATATTAGATAATACATATTAATATTAAATATTTTATTATTGTTGACGGTCCGGCCGAGAAAATTTCTCGGGTGGACGCACAATTTATTGTCACATCTAACCAAGACACAAGTTCGCGGAACAGCAAAGGCACTATAATCCATTGATCTAGTATGGAATTCCGCTCTAGTATGTTTTTATTCGTTTATTTGTATGTTAGGTTTACATTATTTTCTGTACTTGTTCTGCTGTTGTCCTGTGTTGTTCTGTGTATGTACAATAAAATTGCATGCACAGACATAATATTATAAAATTACTATCAAATTAGAGTCAGTGCAAAAAAATTGGCAATATGGAATACGCATGAGTTTTAATTTTTACTTTATTAAAAGCTCATTCATGTAACAAACAGTAGACAAAAATAATTTTTCGAATAGCTATAAAAATAACCAAGATATAAGCCATCTAACATTTCATTCTATCTCTTTCTAGCAAAACGTATTTAAATATGGAGTTTATATGGCCGGCGTAGACTATGACGTAACAGTACATGTCGAACCTCTCTGTTAAATTGCAGTCTAATTAGCGGTTTAAAATGCCAATATATCTTGCGTGTTTCTTGGCCGATTTAAATTTTAATTTCACATTTTGAAATCGTTTTTACGGTATTTTGATATTTAGTTAAAAAGCGATACAGAAAATTCGTACATGCATGAATTCCTATTATTGAAAATGGACGGTTTTAGTTAATTCAAATGATACACCTAACCATGGCACACTTAAATCTCCTGAGTTTATAATCACATAATTTAGGCAATTCCACTGATGATAATATTCATACGTATGACAACATACATACAGTCATACAGCTGTATACAAACTATATATATAGATAATAAAAATAATACTCACATTAATCATATCGAATTTCTCTGGTTCTAATCTGCAAACAAACAAAAATATAATCATTATCGATAGATTCAGGGGTTACTTTGCGGAATTCCAAATTAGATTAATGGATTATAGTTAGCGGAATAACAAAGGAGCTTAGCTAATCATCTTCTTCTATGCTACGAGTATAAAATTATACACGGTGGGAATGAGTAAGACAACACACTTTAAATAATTGATAGATTCAGGCGTTACTTTGCGGAATTCCATACTAGATCAATGGATTATAGTGCCTTTGCTGTTCTGCGAACTTGTGTCTTGGTTAGATGTCACAATAAATTGTGCGTCCACCCGAGAAATTTTCTCGGGTCAACATCTCCTGCATCTCCTGATGATGCCTCGTAGAGAGGCGAAACACGTGTCGAGGATTATACTGTTTGGTGTTGGTTTGTTGTATTTGCATGCGTATTTTTTTTTGTTTTTATGGAAACTGCATGAAAATATGCGCATGTGAGCACAATTTATTGTCACATCTAACCAAGACACAAGTTCGCGGAACAGCAAAGGAACTATAATCCATTGATCCAACACACTTTAATAATCGATTTTAGTGCCTCATTGGAGTAGGTATAGCGTTCAATTTAAAAAAAATCCCGAAAAATATTGCAACTGTACATCCTATATCGATACTGAATCGCGACTATGTCGATACTGTATCGTGACTGTATCGATACTGGATCGCGACTGTATCGATACTGAATTCGGACTTTATCGATACTGAATTGCGACTGTATTTACAGTGGATCGCGACTGTATTGATACTGAATTGGGACTATATCGATGCTGTATCGATACTGAATCGCGACTGTATCGACACTGTATCGCGACTGTATTGATACTGTATCGCGACTGTTCCGATACTGAATCGCGACTGTTCCGATACTGAATCGCGACTGAATCGATATTCAATCCGGAATGTAGCGATGCAGAATCGTGTTTAAGTGTGCGAGGGTATATGACCAGCAAGCAACAGGCGACTTTTTGCGACTGCATCGGTACTGAATCGCTGCAAAGAGTAAGACTGACCTTACCCCAGCCTTTATTTAAATATATATTATTTTAATAAAGTCCCCTTATATTTAATATTGATAAGGATGTTATAATATTGTTAAGGATTAGCGCAATGTGCGCTGAAATCGAACACTATAATAATTATGTTGTTTACGTTGCTAAGGCTTCTTAAGCTTCGATTGAGCGACGGTGTTGTAAGACTTGTAAGTCTGCGATGAAGGTACAATAGTCGATTAGTTCACAAGGGAGCAAAATTATATTATGGTACGAACTTTAAAGGTGCGTCCACATTTGTATCATTTGTCGCGTGGCATGATCGCGTGTCACGATCACGCGTTTGGACGTTGCGCCGATCAGATCGCTCGAAATCCATGTTGCTACGCGTATCAAACACTCCGATCGGACGAGCGCAGCATGATCGCGACGGTGCGACGTCCACACTAGCGATCATGACACGCGATCATGCTACGCGGTTATGATACGCCCCGATCCATCTCGAGTCGGTTTTTGCCCGATCATCTTCTGTCTCGTCCATTGCAGCTACGCGTGAAAGAGATGGCCGAGAGGCGTGGCTTGAGTCGCTGGCGCAGGTGTGTTACGGCGAATTTCCAAAGTAGTGTCATTTTTAGTTGCTACGCGCGCGGTGCCGCCGACGCATGGGCGCTGCTGTCCACGCTGGTGCTCGGCGCTCGCGGCTTTTCAGCTGTCTTGATAATGATCTTCAAGTTTCTGCACGGGTGTTAACCAATTTGATGTGCGATCGCAGAGTGCAACAGTTTTACACGGAACACAACGCTACTACAGAAGAACGATCACGCGAAAAATTATGATCGACGAAATGCCAAAATGATCGGAGCGGTGAAACGATACGGCTAGCGTCCAAACTGCAGCATGCAAAATGATCGGCGTGGTGATCGGATACGGTGATACGCTACGGCTTAGTGTGGACGCGTTTCTTAACGCGGCGGCGCAAATGATACGGAATGCCGACAGTGAGCGTCCAGTGAATGAATGAATGAATGAATGAATGAATGAATGAATGAATGAATTATTTGAATGATTTATTCGATGTATGTGGGAGATGGGTTACATTTGCAGGTTGAGTTACATAACACAGAATCACCAGACCCTACCTTTACAGGCGTACATACATGTTAGCACATAATTTAATTACATAATTTACTATCTTCTACCTTAAAAAAAAAAAAAGCGAAGCGCCAAGCAGCGCGATACGCAGTCATGCCACGGTACGATGATCGGATACGAGCAAATGATACAAGTGTGGACGCACCTTAATATGTATCTTAGCGAGGTAAGTTAATAGTTTAAATACGAATTTTCATGATTTTATTAACATACACATACTTTAATAGGAGGCCGCGTATCTAACAAGCTAAAGAAAATTATTACCAATACTTTTTTGTAGGGTTCCGTAGCCAAAATGGCAAAAACCGTATGTCACAGGTATTTTACTTAAAAAACTACAATGTGTTATTGATGAAATTCTTAGTCTTGCAGCTATTTAGTTTGGAAGTTAAAAATATACGGTAAAATCGTCCGTAATTCCGTATCTAAAAATACAGTGTTAGCAGAGCCTTTTCTCTACTGACATAGACAGACAGACATAAAAAATGAAGATTTTTAGATTGATTTCGTGGGTTGTGCTATAAGAGCTAACTTTATACCAAATTTCAAGTCTCTAAAGGTGCGTCCACACTTGTATCATTTGCTCGTATCATCACCGTGGCGTGGCATGGCTGCGTATCGCGCTGCTTGGACGCCCACTGTTGGCGCGGCGATCACGCCGCGCTAGTCCGATCTAAGTGTGTGATACACGTAGCAACATGGATTTCGAGCGATCGTATCGGCGCAACGTCCAAACGCGTGATCGTGACACGCGATCATGCCACGGGACGAAGATCTGATCGTGCAAATGATACAAATGTGGACACATATTAAGACTACTACGAGTATTTCGGGTTATTTAACGCTAGGCTAAAAGCGATTATGAATCCCATAATGGTCTTTTTAGACCATCGTAAACAGGTTACCATTTTTCTAATAAATATGTCTTACCTGTAGACGGAATGGTCATAAACTATGCTAATCCTGAGCGGCTGGTCGATACTGCGTTTCTTTACAATGTGTGCCGGCTCTATGTGCACCCCTCTGATTACCTGCGGAAGAGAGAGACAGAAGATGAGTACAATTCCACTTATTACTGGCGTTCACATTATTCCACTTTTTTGGAAACAGAGCGCCATTTCGATCTTTGCGCGCGATTCCCTCCCAGCAGTAATATTTTTCGTACCTTGTAATCGCATCTTCAAGGCAAAGTTTGGCCTTGCAAGCCATATTCGAGCCTTTCATAACCCGGATAAGAACAATTGACGGAGTCGCTGTCGACGAACACGGCGGGGAGAACTATACAGAGTGTTTGGTAACAGGATGCAAAGCCTAAAGTAGATGATAGTTTAGGCCATTTAAAACATTTGAGTTTTCTGAGAAAAGTCCTACTATTGCCGAAAAAAATTAATAACACTTGGCTTAAAATGTTCTAAATGGCCTAAACTATCACCTTCCTTCAGTTTCGCATCCTGTTACCAACCACTGATTTCTGTAGTAATCAGTATACAGGGTCAGTCATATAGGTCTCTATTTATTTTCTTTTAGTTTAGTTAAGTAAACCGTATCCAATAACCATCTGTGGCTGCCCAGATACCCGTTTACCAAAAATAGTCGGTCCAGCCATTTTGACGTGACAAGAGCATAAACACACATTTATACATACATGAATACTATTATAAAGTTGTAAAAGTGGAATGTCTGTACATTGAATATATAAAAAAAAAAACATTTTAACGGACGATTTGGAACCTGACTACGCTGTCCAGAAAAGTGGGATTATGTATGACTTCTTCTGCGCAAACGAAGTTGCGGGCAGTGACCTCCAAATAGTCCGTTATAATTATTATTTTGAATATATCTTCAATGTATAGTTGACGAAATATAATTTGAGCCGATTCGGCTTAACGCTTTATCTTTCGATTAGAATTGGACAAAAGAGCCACCCATCTCGGTAAAGCACGTGCCATCCGTATAGTGCGAACAACCCGTTATGATACTTTGTGTTCCTGGCATACCATAAAACGTTGAGAAAATAAAAACAATACAATTTGGATATTTTTACAATTGAAATAAAACAATTTAACGGATTATATCGCGTATATTATCTCATTTTAGTTCCCGACGTTTCGGAAGCTTTCCAGCTTTCCATGGTCACGGGAGGACTGAGAAAAGATGTATTTTCCTCTGTCAAAGTTACAATAAAATGAGATAATATACGCGATATAATCCGTTAAATTGTTTTATTTCAATGAGTAATAATCGCGGAAACAGAAGAAAATATTATTTTTACAATGTTATAAAACTGTAGGCGTGAGAAACTGAGATTTGCCTACCTACGTAACGAGACTAACCGTTAATCCTATCCTAATTGTACAAGTTCGGAATTTTACAAAATACTTTTACCTAGCGTGAAAACCGCAGGCGACTATATGCGAAACTGACTTATTGGGAAAAATATCGGTAGTCGGTATATTATACATCATCATCATCAAGTACCCACAATGTGTTTATTTAAAAACAATAATTAACAGACTATAAATAATTCAAAATATGAATTTAAAAGAATAATTTGGCATACCTGCACTTGTCAACCGTAAGTCTGATCTAGATCGTTTAATCCACGTACGCTTTTAGTAAAACTAGTGTTATTGGTTTTATTACCCTCTTGAAATACAAAATTCATCATCATCGGCTCAAATTATATTTCGTCAACTATACAGATATTTCATTTATATAACTTTATAATAGTACTAGCTTCTGCCCGCGACTTCGTCCGCCTTAAATTCCTTTATCGCGGATAAAAATATTTTGCCGGGATAAAAAGTAGCCTCTGTCCTTCCCCGGGACTCAAACTGTCTCCGTATCAAATTTCATCTTAATCGGTTCAGCGGTTTAGGCGTGAAGAGGTAACAGACAGACAGACAGAGACACTTTCGCATTTATAATATTAGTATGGATAGATAAAGATGTGCTACGACGTCTTTCGCACTTTGAACGCTACAGGCTATTTAATGTTGTTTATACTTCCAGAGACAGTGGAAGTCCATATCAATTGCAGCAATTAATTGACTAGTTTTCCAAGAAGGTTAAATAATGATGGAGGTCAATGGTGCAATGATAAAGATAACAGTCGTCGTAATGGAAGGGTTAAGTGTCAAATCGATTAGTTTATAGGCAACTTTGATTGAGGAAAAAGTCATAACATTATTCCTTGATCAAGCGTAGTCGGGTAAGAGTAACACAGGCTTCATGATTCGCACGAGCGCTCTTTCAAAGTATGTTAAAAATACCGACCAAGAGCATGTCGGGCCATGCTCTGTGTAGGGTTCCGCAGCCGTTACTACAAAAAATGCTCTATGTAGATAAAAAAATACGATGTGAAAAATTGCACTAGCATGAAGAGGATTTTCGCGGCACTTATACGTTCTTTTGCTGAGAAGCGTAGATTTCGGTAATGAATTGAAAAAGGTATATACGATCATGTTGAAAATCATTTTCGTTAAAGTATTTATTAAGCTTTATCTCTGTATATTCTTTATATTTTTTTGGACTTACGATTTAGATTAGAGCATAGAGTGGGGGAGGGCACAACTTTTGCAACTTTTGTATTGATTATTTCCGAAAATTATCAAAAATCTTTTTTTTTTTAGAAACTTCTAAGTGTTTTAGAAGAACTGCCGAAATATGTGCTAACGTTGATCTTTGCAGTTTTTTTTAGGTCACAAAAAAAGACAGTCTTTGTTTGTACGCGTTATAATTATAATCATCATCAGGTTAATTAGAATCATCATCAATAGAGAAGTTTTTAAGTAAAATTTTGTCGTCAATGTTGACATTTCTAACGATGCGTTTTGTTATTGCATCGACTCAACTTATGCGTTCAGAATTATATTCAACATCATAAAAAAAAAACAAATGTTTCTGATGAAATTTGAGGGTCCGAGGGTTAAATTACTTTCCCCACTAGTGGATAAAATTTTTACCCACTTGCCTTAAAGGATAAAAGACGGCTTTCCGAGCTAGTGGGGGGAAAAATATTTTGCCAATCGCCAGCCAGTTTAGCCAAAACACTAGTTTTATTTTACGACCAAGTTTCTATTAAAATAACAATATACCGTCGTGTCGAGTCGCAAGTTTTACAACTTAATTCAGAATGGTCTGCATTCCCGTGGCTCTTATTTTGTGTATAAGTTGTAAGTGCAATGATTTAAAATAATTGATAAATTCAGGTGTTCCTTTGTGGGATTCCATATTAGATTAATGGATTAAAGTTCCTTTACCGCTTTACCGCGAAAGCATGATCAAGAGATGCAGGAGATTTTGACGGTCCGGCTTCTATCCGAGAAGCGACCGTCAACATCTGCATCTCCTGATGATACCTCGTAGAGAGGCGAAACACGTGTCGATGATTATACTGTCTTGTTGTGGTTTGTTGTATTTCCACGCGCATTTTTTTGTGAAAACAACATGAAAATATGCGCATGTGAGCACAATTCATTGCCACATCTAACCAAGACACCATTCATTTTTTTTTTACTCTTCTCGATGCAGTTCCCTCCAGCCGTTTCTTCTTAATGCAAGTTCCTTAACTTCTTGATACGTCAGGACGCCTACCGTTCCCTTTATCTGGTCTATATAGCTGATTCTTGGCCTTCCTCTTCCCTCTCCTTCCCTCAATTTTCTCCTGTTATATCTTTTGTATTAGATCGTCGTGTCGTAATAAATGTCCTACCATTTTACCTCTTCAAGTTTTCATAGTATGGAGTATATTTTTTCCTTTACCCTATCTAAAACCTCCTCATTGATGACTCGTACCATCCAACTTATTCCCTCCATATTAATAATTTTAATAAACATAGTACCGAGTTTCGGTAAACGGGGTTATAGGGAAGAGTCTCAACCAACATCTAAAGAGACTGTCGATAGATGACAGGATCAAGAGTCAGATACAGAAGGCAATAATCCTGGACATAAAGACACCCTGATCGAACATGGCTCCATGCAGGTACTGAGAAACTGCCTACCCTGAATCCTTGTACGACCATGGCTCTATATAGACACAGAAAAACTTCCTACTTTGGCCATAAACCCTGCGCACGCTACTGTTAATAGGGTAAGTAAGGTAAGTGGGGGTAAGACGGTATAGGAAAGACAATAAACTTACCCCAACGAACTTGACTTTACCCTTTTCCAAGTCTTTTTTTAAAATTAACTATAATTAAATTCAGGGATCGGAAATCCGGTTTGATTTTCATATTAATTTTGACGGCGGCGTTGTTGCTCAGTTATATGGAGGCGGACTCAATTTTATAAATTAAGTTCCTATGATATCTAAATAAAAAAAATATACCAATATAAATATTTAAGTGTTTACATTAACTGTTTGAAGTTATTTATAAATTAACTAAATTAAATAAACAAATTGACGTAAAATGTTATCCTAAATGCAAAATAATACGTTTAAATTGGCTACTATTTGTGTTTAGATTAGAGACTTAGAAAAAGATATGGTAATTCAACCGTGAATAGGTGATTACAGGAAAGAGTGACCTAGGAATATTGCAGACAGCTGGTTTTTAGATGCATGCTTTATTCGCTGCTGTCCTTTACGTGCATCTATGTGTCAAAAGTAATCACGTCCCAGAACTTATATAATAAAAATAAAAATACTTGTAATAATGTTTTTAAGAAACCGACTTTTTGCTTTATTTTTCTGGTGTTATACCAACTTTACGTAAATATCTCTCCGAATTTATGATCTCGCTATGTCTTACTGCCGAGTTAAGGCCTCTCCCTAGATTTCTAGTGGAAGAGATCAAAAGTGACATCTGACCAGTCGTTGATAAGTCCATGTTTTCCTGCCAAATCCTTACAATCCTATTTTTTTTTCATCCATCCATACTAATATTATAAATACGAAAGTGTGTCTGTCTGTCTGTCTTTCTGTCTGTCTGTCTGTCTGTCTGTCTGTCTGTCTGTTACCTCTTCACGCTTAAACCGCTGAACCGATTTGGATGAAATTTGGTATGGAGATAGTTTGAGTCCCGGGGAAGGACATAGGCTACTTTTAATCCCGGAAAAATACCCTTATCCGCGATAAACGAATTTAAGGCGGACGAAGTCGCGGGCAGAAGCTAGTTTATTTATAAGGCACACCAACAGCACATAAACAATATCAGTACAAATATCAACCCAAAGTCGAAGTCTGTTTATACACCAATGAAAGTCGTGCATCAGCATTCATGTGCCCGACTTAAGGGTACATTATTGTTATTTAACTAATGCTATTTCATCAGTCGTACAAAATCAATACACAAAAAAAGGATATGACACTAACCAGCTGATTTCAGCACTTTACGCCTAAAATGATCAATTAGGATTTTAAATTTCCAGTACGCTTCGGAAGTACCCATCTAGGGGCTCAAGAAATAATCGGCAGCCAGTCTTACGATAGCCAAAAGCAATTATTTAAGGAAAAACTTCAAAGAATGGACCACCAACATTTAAGAAAGGCAAAACTCGACGAGTTCGTTATAAAAAAGAGAAAAACTTTTGTAGTTACTCCTGCTTTTGATATGGATATAAAAACAAACAAAATAACTACACCCATAGAACCAGTAATTAGGTTTACCGAAGTACTAGATGACGGAGTTGTTAGAAAAGAACTTGGTACTGTAAAACCTGAGAATAACATTTTAATCAGTAAAGTAAATAGCGCAACAATAGCCGGGGTGTTTGATGTTAAAAACGGCCATCGACCTACTCTACTTCCACTTGGTAACAAGAATATTCAAACTTTGCAAAGCCCACAACCTATGATTATCGTTTTAGAGAAACAGAATGAAATGATTGAAAAATTAGTGGAACTTTATCAAGAAGAACTAAGACGCAATCGCAATAATGGCAAAACATTACGAAATACAAATTCCCTCAGAGAGAAACCTGATACATCTTTACAAAGTACAGAAACAGATGCCGCAATCAATAATAAAAAAAATATTACTGAAACTGTAGACAACGGATTACAAAATAGTGATGAAACAATAAAAAAAATGAACAAAACATTAATAAAAAAAAGGACTAAATTACAAGATGTCACAGAAGCCGATACTGAAGAAAATAAACCAACCGATGAAACGCCACGCAAAAAAGAGGCATATCAAGACCAAGAACACGACGGAGATAATCACGAAAATGGAGGAGAAAATGATGAAACGCCACACAAAGAAGAGGAAGATCAAGACAAAGAACATGAAGGAGATAATCATGAAAGTGGAGAAAAAAATGATGAAACACCACACAACGAAGGGGAAGATCAAGACAAAGAACATGACGGAGATAATCATGAAAATGGAGAAAATAATGATGAAACTCCACACAAAGAAGGGGAAGATCAAGACAAAGAACATGACGGAGATAATCATGAAAATGGAGAAGATAATGATGATGCCAAGGGAAACGATACAACTACAACAGAAACTCTTAGTACTACAACTAGTGCAACAACTACCAAAACTAGAAAACGATTAATATACACGTTCGACAGAATAGAAATAATAAAGGCACTAAGAGAAAACCCGTGGCTCTCTGATATTGTTCGCAAAGCAAATGAAGATAAATTAGAATATTTCAGGAAATTAGAGATAGACCAAAACATTAAGCGAATGAGTTGGTGAGACTAAATATACGCGTAGGTAAGGGTTATTCCTACCTGTTACCACCAACTTCTTACCACTGGCAAGGACCATTAAAACAAGGAGATATTCTAGCAAAAACTAGATGGCGCTTTAAAATTAAACATGTAACCGTGTTATAATTGTACAGAAAAACATAGTTCAGTATAAATTCGTTCGTAAACAGCCAATAATAAATAAATCGTAACATTTAAATATTGTGACACGCTTGCAAAGTTGAATAATTGTAAATAATAATTCTTATATATAGATGGCGTTGTACATATAGGGGAACGGCTTTTTCTATGGAGATAGTCAATCTTCTTGTTTTAATGATCCCTGCCACTGATAACAGCTGGTTTTTTTTCTACTAACAATTCGCTGCGTTTAACATTTAACAAATCAGTCGTGTATGCACAGCTCTTTGTGACGTCACCTAAGGTGTCACCGGAAGATCTGGCTGGCTTTTGAGCTAGCATGCTTTGCCAACGAATAAAAATGTTTTCATTCTTTTCTTTTCTTTCTTCCAACAGATAATACTGGAAAAAGCCAGTATAGTTACCACCAACACCAATGGCACCGATCACTTTAGTGGTAACAGCTGGGAACTTTACCAATAGTTACCACATGGGATTCAAGCAAAAGTTGTCGAAAGAGATACTACAGCTCAAAAGACCAAAAACCTGCGCAATAACAAGAATCCTGATAGGTCACTGCAAACTAAACAAGCACCTGTTTCAAATGGGTATGGAACACGCAGACGCAGTATGTAGATTCTGCCAAGAGACAAAGAAGATTGCAAACTGCAATGCATATCCTCTGCTTCTGTGGACCACTCATGAGGAAAAGAAGTATCTACCTAGGGCAACACGTCGTGGCCCCGGAAGAGATACAACATTTCACTGCCCAAAGAATTTGGGAATTCCTAGACTCGGGCCTCAATAGTGAACTCTAATAAAAGGTTGCCACAATAAATCAAATCTGGTCGAGGCGGCATACAGAAGGCCCACAAATCAACAATAATATTAAAAAATACCACCTGGTAACAAATGGGGAATAAATCCCAGCTGTTACCAGTGGTAGTGGCTTGGACAGGGTTTTTGGCCAAAGTAGGCAGTTTCTCTGTGTCTATAAGGAGCCATGGTCGTTCAGGGCTTCAGGGTAGGCAGTTACTCTTTGCCTATATGGAGCCATGGTCGTTCAGGGCTTTAGAGTAGGCAGTTACTCTCTGCCTATATGGAGCCATGGTCGTTCAGGGCTTCAGGGTACGCAGTGACTCTCTGCCTATATGGAGACTTGGTCGTTCAGGGCTTCAGAGTAGGCAGTTACTCTCTGCCTATATGGAGCCATGGTCGTTCAGGGCTTCAGGGTAGGCAGTGACTCTCTGCCTATATGGAGCCATGGTCGGTCAGGGCTTTAGAGTAGGCAGTTACTCTCTGCCTATATAGAGTCATGGTCGTTCAGGGCTTCAGAGTAGGCAGTTACTCTCTGCCTATATGGAGCCATGGTCGTTCAGGGCTTCAGGGTAGGCAGTTACTCTCCGCCTATATGGAGCCATGGTCGTTCAGGGCTTCAGGGTAGGCAGTTACGCTCTGCCTATATGGAGTCATGGTCGTTCAGGGCTTCAGGGTAGGCAGTTACTCTCTGCCTATATGGAGTCATGGTCGTTCAGGGCTTCAGGGTACGCAGTTATTCTCTGCCTAAATGGTGCTATGGTCGTTCAGGGCTTCAGAGTAGGCAGTTACTCTCTGCCTATATGGAGCAATGGTCGTTCAGGGCTTCAGAGTAGGCAGTTACTCTCTGCCTATATGGAGCCATGGTCGTTCAGGCCTATATGGACCGTACGCCACCGACCAGTGGTAACAAGTTGGTGGTAAGAGGTGGAAAAAACCCTACATAATAAAATTAAATAGACTAATTTCCTGATAAGTCTAAACAACTTTTTGTGGATTACACTTTTTCACGAAAAATTTTCTCTTTTATTTTTTGTTCAATAGACAAATATAAATGTAATAACCTGATTATTTCGTGTATATTTTGTATGGCCGCATTTAACTTACACAAAAACCTTTAATTATGATATTGTATTGATAAATTTTCATATTTATGATTTATCGAGTATAAAATTTTATTTTTTTCTTGAGTTTTGCCAGCAAAAACTTTTCTCAACTATACAATCAATCAAGATTCAATAAGTTATCATTAAAAATATTAGTTACAAAAAACCGGCCAAGAGCATGACGGACCATGCTCAGGGTAGGGTTCCGCAGCCATTCATACAAAAAAATGCACTACAGATGATAAAAATCCTATATGAAAAAGAGCACTAGCAAAAGAGCGTATCTCCACGGCACTTATGCCCTTTTGCTGACAAGCGCAGTTTTTCGAAAATAACTCAAAAACGGTACATGCGATGTTGAAAACAATTTTCGTTGCAAGTATTTATTAGGCTTTATCTTAGTGATTTTTGAAATAGTTTTGACTTACGGTTTAGAAAATATAGGGGGGGGGGGGGTGCACAATGCAACATCCGAGGCGATTATTTCCGAAATCATTCACTATATAAAAAAAATGAGTTTTGAAACATAAAAGTCTTTTTAAAGGATCTGTTGAAATATGTGGGCCACACATTTACATTTGATGAGACATGTTTTTTTTCTCTTTCGGTTATTTTTTCCAAATTTCATCAATCTCAAAATCATGCAGTTTTTGAGTAAAATCCCGGTGACATACATACGGACGGACATGACGAAAGTATAAGGGTTCCGTTTCTTCCATTTTGGCTACGGATACCCTAAAAATTAAGAACGATAAAGGTCCGTTAATTCACGTAGAAACGGAGGGCCTGGAGATCAATTACAGGTCTAGTCTATCTTTACCTAGCTCGGACTCTAGTCTCTCACGAAGACTACAAATAAATTTATTTCAATGAGTAATAATCGCGGAAACAGAAAAAAATATTAAGTACAAATAAATGTTAATTTTTTCGTATGTTCTCATCTTCATCATCTCATCTCGTATGCTTCATAAATAACTGATAATGCTTATCTTACTCTGCATTGTTTAATAATTTTCCTGTATCCTTTGTGATGTGAAAATGAAGATTATTTTATTTATTTAATTAGAATTTATTTTTATAATTTGACTCACACTTGGCCCGTTTTTTCGTACGATGACCGGCCCCCCAATTGCGTAACGCGTTTGACGCTAGCAATCAGAATGTGAAAAGTGTCATGATTTTGTATGGGCTATGACAGTTTATTCGGATACCAATTGGGTGCTTTCCTGTAGTCAACATAAATGATGTCACGCTTGCAGTTAAATGTTATTTATGAAAATACGTAGAAAACATTCATGAATACTTATATTTAAGCTTTTGGCGATATTAAATTGATCAAAAACTAAAAATACGGAGGCAATTTGACCGTATAGAATTATGACGTCATAAACCTTTTTTTCTTTCAAACTTCATACTTACTGACCGTTTTGACAGTTCATAAAAAGGAACTGATTTGATATGTCAGTCAAGTACCCTATTATGAAAATTCCGTTTGGCAATAACCCCCGGGATCG
The DNA here is from genome assembly GCA_905404275.2 of Hedya salicella. NCBI lineage: Eukaryota > Metazoa > Arthropoda > Insecta > Lepidoptera > Tortricidae > Hedya > Hedya salicella. The sequence goes on from FR990120.1 coordinate 4,993,844, forward strand.
ATTGATATGGTATCATTGAAAAGAAAAAAAACTTGTCGATTTATATTGACCACAGTTTTATCCTTCCCTTTTAACGACTAACGTCATAGACAACTTTTTCCGCTGATACCATAAAATTTTCATGATTTTTGAAAACGTCAACATGCAGAAGCTGTTAGTTTAGGTTTGTTCAAACAATCCCACATTATGAACGGTTTCAGAGAAAAAATCTTTTTATGAAATGATATGTATGTATTTATGTTTTATCTTTGTAAGTATATATTACGTATTATGTATAGTACATATATAATTTGGGTGTCTCACCCTTGTAAATATTAATTTGTACAAGTTTGATACCGATATCCCGCACCAATAATTACTCTGTTTGGCCTAATGCTTAACTGGTAGAGAATGCCTTTATGGTATTAAGTCTGCCATTTGTAATTTCTTGTAATGAAGTATTCGAAACGTTTTCGATAAAACAAGATACAATCTGACTACAACCTATCTGCCTATGGTGGTCGCGTTTATCACGCGATAAATGATATTTTAACGCGCCGGTCACTCTCGCACTCACATACATACGTGTCAGAAGTGGACGGCAGCTATGTCACTTATTTATCGCGTGACAAACGCAACCATCATAGGCCCGCAGGACACTAGTATTTTTTTAATGTGCCTATGTTTCGGTGATTTGACAATGGATGTGTACTATTTATTATACTGCCCGACTAATCGGCGCTGAGGTAACCGACTAATCGGCCGACTAGGCGGCAACGCTGATCATTGGCTTCGGCTAAGTTCGGGTGCAATCGGGAACGTTCGTTTCAGTTCGCTAGTCGCGCCTCACGTCACTCGTCATGTGTTCATGTTTTGATAAGTTTATTTTGTTTAAGTTTTAGTGATTAACTTGCTACACCAGCCGTGTTTCTTAAAGTAAAAAAATCAAGATAAACATTGAAATTATCAAATTGCTGTGATAGACAAACAAAAAAACTCGAAGCAAATATTGGTGGTTTACGTGTTTTTCCAGTAAGTCATAAAGTGCCGAATATTCGGTATCTTTCGCCGACTAGTCGCAGAATATACGCCCACTATAAACGTGGCCGGATAGTCGGCTGTCCCGACTAGTCGGCGACTGGTCGGTGCATCTCTAGTATAAACTTCAATTTTCAATAAAACAATGTTTTATGAATACAATAAAGTATAAAAAATGTGAAATATATAATGTATGAGTTTACAAGCAATCTTGTAACTTTACTATCGTTGGAACTGTTCACATACGAACATTTTGTAACTTTTATAACTAATAAAAATATGGTGTTTGCCGTATTAATAACCATGTTGTGGTCACCGGGTAAGCTATGTTTACTTTTATTACGTTTATAGAAGGGGGGGGGGGGGTGCCGGCTAATATCACGTAATCTATACTATTCTAGTTGTAAAAAGGATACTTTAAAAACTATTGTAACGGACAAAACGGACAATTTGGAGGTCACTGACTAAGGCGTTTTTTTTAAATGTTTTGTATGTTTGCTGCTTGTATGTATGGGTAGCTGGGTATCCACGAATGGTTATAGCATACGTTTACCCGACTACGCTGAAGAAAAATCAGAGGTTAAGATTTTTTCTCCTCAACTTCTAATTTAAAAAAAAAACAGTGTAAATTAGCAAAAAATGGGGTGCGGTCGTTTTTAGCGTATATCTTATAGTAAGCCCTCGGTGCGCGAGCCCGACTCACACTAGGCCGGTTTTTCATTAAATGGACACAGAAACGTGGTTATAAAAATGTGTAAAATATTAATTGCTTTCAGTGATGTTTGGCACATACTTAAGAGAAAACAGTGGAATCGCCAACAAACTGTTCTGGGAAAGTAATTTGTGGCATCAAGACTCGAAAGAGAAGTTACAAAGGATAAAGAATGAGAATGAGAGGAAAGAAACTTTCGACAAATTTACGATGAATAGAAGGAAGACCTTTGCTGTAACACCAGCATTTGAAATGAATTCACAAAATAAAAATATTAAGCCCATAATATCCGTAACTGAAATTCTAGATGAAGGTGTCGAAAAACGTGAAATCGTTACTGTGAGAGACGATAGTGATGTTTCTGTTGTTAATTTAACTGGTACAATAGCAACAGATCCATCTTATCTCAAAAACGTTCAAGAGTATTATACACATGGAAAAGAAACTACGAAGATACAGAATGTTGAGCCAATGCTTGATGTTTTGTCTAAACAACATAAATTAATGGAAAAACTGAAGTTCCTTTATAATGGAGTTAAAAATAAAGAATATAATGAATTGGGACTAGAAAACGATTATGCTATTGATAACGGAGAAGGTAATAAGGGAAGGTAATAATTAAGTGTCTAGAAATAATACTGAAGAGGGTGCGGTAGAAGCTGTTTATGAGGAAATAGAAGATAAGAAATGTGAAGAAGAAAAGTATCTTGAAAATGAAATACTTTAACTACACAGGATTAAAACTGAATAGAGGTGCGTTTCTACTTAAAATGTTATTGTGTTATGTTTGAAAATTTGTATACGGAAGTAAATAAAATATATTTATGCTTGATTAACTGTGTCTTATTGTATCAGAGAGAGCTAAACTTCTCATAATATTGTCGATTTAGTTTAATGCTTATTTGGTCTATCTTCAAAGTGTCTATCTTTTCAGCCGGCTTCTTTATTACGCTAAGATCCTGTGATAGCCTCAGGCTCTACTTTGGGTGAGATATCATGTGCCTTCAGCGGTCTACTCCCAGCACCCGCATTTTCAGTGATATTAGCACCTTCTCTGTGACTTGCTTGACTTTACATAATTCTTTATAGCTACTATTTTATTTATACTAACACTTTTAATGTTGACAAGTATGGTAAAAATTACGTATACCTGTTTTGATTCAAAAATTACTTAATAACAGATCTCTTGTTGAACAACAGTAATACACATTCTGTGAAATTTCAAGTGTATAAAAATAAATAAATATTAGGGGACCATTTTTACACAAATCGAATTAGTCCCATGGTGAGCTCAATAAGGCTTGTGTTATAAGTATTAGACGACGATATATTGTATAAATATATTTACTTATATACATAGAATAATATTCAAACTAGGATGCAAATATTTTTGCTCATCAGGCCCAGGAACGTCAGCTTTGCAGGAAACATTACTCCCAGAGCTAAACTGGTCATCACTTATTTGCAGCTTGTTCTACATTCTGCTTTATCCGTAACCACTTTGTGTGATGAAGCATTTATTTTTATTTCATTCACTCTACATGTATATTCTTCTAGGCATTCCCTTTTCCTTGTCTCTTCTACACTATTAAATTTTTCATCGACTTAAGTACATAGATATAAGATGAGATGGCCTAAGTTTCCTCGCCTATTTCCAATAATATTTGTCAGTTTTTTTTTACAATTTATAAAGCTTCCTTGTTGCGATTATTTTCTGTTCAACAGATTATTCTCATCCTTCTTCAACACACCTTTCCATTGCAGCTGCTTGGAACTGGACTGAACATAAACATAAAAAATAAACACTAAAATAAATTTTGTTTTACGACATCAATTTTATTAATATATGAAGAAAACAATGAACAATGTTTATAAGTTTAAAAGCAGCAGTGCTAAATTGGTTTCTGGGTTTTATTTTGTAATGTCGTTTACTTTGACAATATCTCTTATTATATGTTTGACGTGTAAGTTATTTCAAGTTACTTCATAATTTGTAATCTATTTTTTTATCATTTTAACTCATGTTATTTGGAGAAAAATATTTTAATCCGGTAATTTTATTAACTTTGGACTGTTTCTCAAATTTCGGAAAATTGTTGAATAATTTGAATACACAATTCACTTCATCTAAGTTAAAACATTAAAAGAACAGATATTATATTTGAAATAGCTTAAAGGTATTAAAATATTAAACGTGTTTTTTCTAGTAAGTCTCGGAAATACTTATTTAGAAGATAACCACATATATCAACAAACATCAATAGAGAGATCACGAAGAATGAACCACGAGCGCAATATAAAAGAAGGATTTGATAAATTCAAAATGAGAAGAAGAGAGACTTTTGTAGTGACTCCGGCATTTGAAATGAAAGTGTTAGAATCCAGCAACAAAAACTTTGAACCAATTCAGCATACCGAAGTTCAAGCCAATGGGGATAATGTAAGGTACGAGATCGATAATGGTGGATACAGAAATGATATTCAAGATGAAAATGATACAATTTCTGCTACAATAGAGACCCGAGATGATGATAACAAAAGCATAGATCGCAAGAGATTCGATATAGATGACGTTCACGCACCTTTAAATAGCAGGGAAGCTATGGTAAAGGTTGTCTCGAAACAAAATGCTTTGATTGCAGAACTAGTATCACTATATCAAGAAGAAATCAACAGGAGAGAATTTCAAGAAATAGTTGATTCAGTCAAACAGAAAAATTACGACAAATGCTTAGCAGAACGTCAAGCTAATGATGAACCTTCAGCTGATAAAAAAGACGGAGAAAAGAAAGATAAGGACGATCAAACAAAAAAGGTTGAATATGACAATAAAGTCAAAGATCCACATGTAAAATCGTAATAGTTAAAAATTAAAAGGATTTTTAAGATAGAGAAAAGGATGAAGCAAGATACAGACAAATTAGTATCCGAAAAAAAGATATTAACCTAAGAACATCATGTAATCGATAGATTTAAATAAATAAATAAATATTACGGGACAATTTTACACAAATCGAACTAGTCCCATGGTAAGCTCAATAAGGCTTCTGTTATAAGTACTAAACGACGATATAATTAATAGATATATTACTTATATACATAGAAAACATCCAAGACTTAGGAATAAATATTTATGCTCGTCACACAAATATTTGCCCTTACCGGGATTTGATCCCAGGACCTCAGTTTCGCAGGCAACGTTACTCCCACTGAGCTAAACCGGTCGTCAAAAAAGATTTACTGTAAAGCAGGACTGTTTTTATTTTTATCTTTATAATTTGACAGTAGTATATATCTAATCCTTGAACTATGACTGAAAATAAAACCATACGAAAATAATAATAAAGAAAACTGCATAAAAAAGTGAAAATTTTGGGTTTGAAACTCTCCATATAAGAAGTGAGTCGAGTGTGTGAAACAAAAGATATAAGGGAGATCTTAAAAAAACATTGTGTTAGGTTTTCCATACAGTCAACTTCAGTAAAGGGAAGTTATGGTCTCGTCTGCTTCCTTAGTACACGCGTGCGAAGCCGAAGCGGGCAGCTAGTATTTCAAAAAATGTGAATCGGTTTATTTTAGATCACTGAATTGAAAAATATTTTATTTTCAGTTTTTGATGTGTATTAGGGACCGAAATAATGCTTAGCTTGCGTAATGTGAACGCGGTTACTTTCATCATCATCATCATCATATCAGTCTTTTCTCGCCCACTGTTGAGCATAGGCCTCTCTTCGAGGACGCCACTTATCCCGGTCCTGAGCTAATTTCATCCAGATGTGACCCGCAAATCTGAATTTCGAAACGCAAATCTGAAAACGAGCCAACGGTCACTGTGCATCGAGTTCAGTCTCTGGGTAGCCCCTCGCCCGATATATCGTGTGCAAGTTTGCAATAAACTGTTGTCTAACTTATGGTCTTGTCCTTGGCCTCACGGCTACGTCAACCAGGATCATCCTAAACTTCTGAGTACAGCAGCTTACAAGTAATCTGGAGTCAATTTATGTCTCCTATATAACATACTAGGTCAGATAAACATATTTTTAGACTTATTTCGTGGGTTGTGCTATAAAAGCTACCTTCATACCAATTTTCAAGTTTCTAGGACAACTGGAAGTACCCTATAGGTTTTCCATGGACAGCAATTTGTACGGAAAGAACTTTTTTAATAACTGTATTTTGGATTGCGTTGACTTTGGGAGCTTGAATTTTTCACAACTTCACACACTGCAGACATAAGTATTTGGTATTAATTTTAACTATATACATCCACGCGTACTTGAGAAAGAGGTGATGACAGACAGACGGGCAATAAAGTGATCCTATAAGGATCCTAATAAGCTACTGAACCCAAAAAATGTGCGTTTCTATTTAACATTAAACTTTAACGAACAGTTTTAAAACATAAAGAAGTAACTTCAAACTAGTGGAGTTATTTCCAGTCCTTTCCATCCATTTGTATTGTTGTTCATTTACGTATGAGATGTTTTAATTTTCCTCTACTGTTTTCAGTTTCTCAAATTTTACAATTATTTAAACTTCCGTGTTACTACTTAACTTTTCTTTATTTTCTGCTTAGCTAATTATTTCCATGCTCCTTCAATACAAAATTGCATTGCAGCCGCAGGAAACTGGATTGAATATAAAAATAAGAAATTACCTAAAAGGCATTCAGTTTTACGACTTCAATCCAATAATATATGGAGAAAACAAAACTATTTATAACTTTGAAAGCCACAATGCTAAATCGATTTCTGGCGTTGATTTTATAATGTATTTTACTGTGATCGTTTTTGTTATATGTTTATCGTGTAAGTTATTTCAATTTACTGCATAAATTGTAAAACCTAATATTGTATCATTTTATCTCATGTGCTCATATCACTTGAAGATTTTTGATTAACTTTAAGGTTTTTGGCCAATTTTGCAAAATTGTGATTTATATTAGAGAACACACTATATTTTATCTATGTAAGGACATCAAAATAACATATATAATATTTGAATTATTTTGTGAAGTAACTGAGGTAACAGATATTTTTCCAGTTAACCTCGGAAATTCATATCTTAAACAAAACTACATACAGCACCAAAAATCAATAGAGAGAGCACAGAGAATAAACCACGAGCGCAGTAGAAAAGAAGGGTTTGATAAATTCAAAATGAGAAGAAGAGAGACTATTGTAGCAACTCCGGCATTTGAAATGAATGTTTTAGAATCTAGTAACAGAATCTTACAGCCAGTTGAGCAAACCAAAGTTCAAGCAGATGGCGATAATTTAAGATACGATATCGATAATGATGATGACAAGAAAGATATTCAAGATGAAAATAATTCAACTTCTGCTACAATGAAGACACATGATGAATACAAAGGGATAGCTCGAAGAGGAAAAAGATACAATACAGATGGCGAACTCGTAGCTTACAATAGTAAGGAAGCTGTAATGAAGGTTGTCTTGAAACAAAACGATTTGATTGCAGAACTGGTGGCACTATATCAAGAAGAAATCAATAGAAAAGAGTTTAGAGAAATACTGGATTCGGTAAAAAAGCGAAATTACGACAAATGTTTAGCAGAACGTCAAGTTAATGACAAACGTTCGGCAGATAAAAAAGACAAAGATGGGAAAGATAAAGATGATCATGCAAACAAACAAAAGATACATACAAGTAAAGTCAATAATAAGGATGTAAAAAACATAACAGGTAAAATTACAAGGGAAAATAAAGATATAGAAAAGAATAAGACAAAAGATAAAGATACATCTGCAGATGAAGATATAAATAAAAAGCAAAATGAAGATTCAAAAAAGGATGAAGCAAGAGATAAAGGCAAGCCTTTAAACAAAGAAAAAGATGATGACGCTAAGAAACTGTCCTATATTGCTCTCGACGAAGAAGAAGTGAAAAAGAAGTTAGTCGAAAGCCCTTTTGTGAGGCGCATACTTTCCAGGGTTGAAAAGAAGAAGCAGCAGTATATAAGCAGAAGAAAGCAAGAAAAAGAGCTTCAGAAGAAGGGATGGCAATGAAGATTGAAGAATATAATTGTTTTTTTAGGTTGTAGAGACAGGGCGAGGTTGTCGTTGTTACAAGACGGCCATAACCGAAAAGTGAACGAACTAATAAATTTATCGACCGGTGTCGAAAGATCACGAGACTTTTAGCTAGGAGGGGGATATAGCTCTCGCGATCTTTCAAAATCGCTTCATAGTATATGGTATTGTATATGGTATAGTATAGTATATGGTAATATGGCCGTTTTACCCGCCACCCTATTGCCTAACGCGTTTGATGCTCGCAATCAAAATCAAGTGTCATGGTTTTGTATGGGCTATGACAGTTGATTCCGATAGCAAGTGTCAAAATTTCGTTAGGCAATAACGCCCCTGCTGGTCTCCCCTATCTGTTCCTAATATTTTCACAGGAGTGTATATAGCCGCTAAAACAAGAAATAATAAAAAATAGTTCAAGATGTGTTCTGTCTAGGTTTTTTCGTGATATTTGAATCAAAATCTAAAGTAAAAATGTATACAGTCAGTTAAAAAAAATATATCTAAAAAACAACAGAACTTAAAAAAGACCATTTGTACATTCCATACACGTACATTATCCAGAAACAATACAGCATAAATATCTCTGGGAAACTTAATATTCCCAATTGGCAGCAAAATTTAAATTACTCTCACATGTCATTTTTTTTACTGTGAATTATTAATCATTGTTTTAATTTGTAGCGTTAATTAAATTTATCATGGTCAAGTATTTGCACGCCTGCGCAGGCAGAGTACACGGAATAATTGTTATACCCATATAAGACCTTATTACGTACTGTACAGAAGCAAATTAGTTTTTTATACAATCGTTATAATGTATGCTTTTTCAGTCGAGTGCCGCGTTTAGTCCACTTCTGAGTGGCCTTATTAAGGTACGAGACTTAAAAAGCTAATTATATAACTATTGTATACAATACTTTTTCTACGAGTAACTCATAAACTACATAGAAATAAAACAATTTAACGGATTATATCGCGTATATTATCTCATTTTAGTTCCCGACGTTTCGGAAGCTTTCCAGCTTTCCATGGTCACGGGAGGACTGAGAAAAGATGTATTTTCCTCTGTCAAAGTTACAATTTGTGCAAACTACCCATTTTTTAAAAAAACACAAATAAAGGTGTACATACATGCCAGATGGGCCTAAGCTGTAAAGACAGTTACACATGTGCCAGAAGGGCTTAATTATTTTATTCTAATAATTTACCAAGCAGCATTTCACAAATGAGGCGTACTGAGGAGAAAAGAAACGCTGCAAAGAAAAACCCCAGGCTCATTACTAATTATAATATTTAAAAACAGAGACTATTAAACTACTTTTAAACAGATAAGATATTTTACACCGTTCGGAAATTAAGGTAATATGCTGAGTTATTGCAACACTGCCTTACATCTGGCTATATGCTATGGAATGGTGAATTCTACGGGCAAGTTGATGGTGTGGCAATGGGGTCTCCGGTGTCTCCTGTCGTCGCCGATATTTTCATGGAAGACTTCGAGGAGAGAGCGCTTTCATTGGCACCTGTCAAGCCGAGGATCTTTAAAAGAAACGTAGATGATACCTTTACTATTTTACCTAGATCTAGTGTTTCAGCTTTCTTAGACCATCTGAACTCCATGCATAGTAAAATTAAATTCACTATGGAGTTGGATGTATTTTCCCATCTTTTCTCAGTGACCATGGAAAGCTGGAAAGCTTCCGAAACGTCGGGAACTAAAATGAGATAATATACGCGATATAATCCGTTAAATTGTTTTATTTCAATGAGTAATAATCGCGGAAACAGAAGAAAATATCATAAACTACAGTAAATTAAACATAGCTAAAAAAATAATTGCAAATACGCTGCGTTCTTTTTTTTAAATTCATAATAGTTCTGTGCGGAGTTGTATAATATAGGTATTATAGTTCAGTGGCATCCATACTAATATTATAAATGCGAAAGTGTGTCTGTTTGTCTGTCTGTTACCTCTTCACGCTTAAACCGCTGAACCGATTTGGATGAAATTTGGTATGGAGATAGTTTGAGTTCCGGGGAAGGACATAGGCTACTTTGTATCCCGGACAAATACCCTTATCCGCGATAAACGAATTTAAGGCGGACGAAGTCGCGGGCAGAAGCTAGTATAAACCATAGAGTATAGACCGAAGGTCCTATCTAAAAAGTATGCCTTTTTAGTATGATTCGCGGAGTTCTCATTCACAGATATAGTACACGAGTAGAAAATAACATTTTTGATTTGATTATTGGTCAGCAAAAATCTACGGGCAGATTTTTGACCAATCATAATTAATAATACCATGGAGTAGCTCATGAAATGTATGGTAACTTTTGTTATAAAACACACGTTCACGCTTTAGTATGGACCGTTTTTTGGGAAAGTCCAAAAATACGATTTTAACATTGTTGTTTTTCGGAGTTTTTTTTTTTTATGAGATTGAAGTAGTTTTCTCACATTATTGAGAGGTCGTTTTTAATCCAATTTAGATTCTCGTACACCAGAATACTTCGCAAACTCATCTACAATAACATACTTGTCCTTATAAACCTTATACAACCATTATATGTATAATAAAACAGGTGAAAGCATTCGTTAATAAACCGAAACTTGACCTTTGGCATAAAGTTCAGTGCGGGCAACCATATCGAATTGAATGACCAACATTAGTTATGTAATGCGTTACGTTTGATTGGCAATAATTAAATTTATACACGTGTTAGGCAACTTTGTGTCATCGTCATTTTGATCTAAGTTTAAGGTTTTAATATAAACTCTATGCTATCAGGTCACGAATCGTCCTATTCAAGAAAGTAGATTTAACGGCAAATAAAAAATCGAAATACTAAATAGGGTAAACTCTGATTTTTAAGTCAAGACCAAAATTTGACAGTTCCAATCTTGATAATTTCAGCAAATAAACATTATTTCATAAAAACATGAATGAGAAATCGTGCAACCAGTAATATTAGGGTAAGTTTTATTGATAAACATACTGATACTTCCACCAGTATGCAGTGATTACAATGAAAGTGCGCCGGTTGACGTAACATTTTGTTCTTGAATTAGAAATCAGAGTAGATGCATGCATGAAGTTTTTTTATCAAAATACCGGAAAAACTATTTCAAAAAGTGAAAGTAAATTTAAAATCGGTCAAGAAATGCGCAAGATATAGGCATTTTAAACTACTAATTAGACAGCGATTTGACAGAGGTCCGACGTGTACTGTTACCTCATAGAGCACTCCGGCCTTATAAACTCCATTATTAAATTCTGTTCTGCAAGAAAGAGATAGAATAAAATGTTTGATGGCTTATATCTTGGTTATTTTTATAGTTATTCGAAAAAATATTTTTGTCTACTGTTTGTTCCATGAATGAGCTTATACTAAAGCAAGAATGAAAAATCATGCACATTCCCTATTGATGAGTCTTTTTAACGTATAAGGCGTTGAAAAAAACTTAATATTCTAGTACAATCGAAATGAGGACCTCAGTTAAATAAGGATTTATTCAAATCCAAAGTAACAATGAGCATTGCCGAAGGCAGGGCCGCACGATACTTCGGCTCAAACTGCGCACGCGCGTGACGTCTCAGCACGATTACCTTTAAGAGTGCCATTAGTATTTCATTCGGTTTGCCGCCAAGTCCTCAAAATCCCTCTGGTTGGAATGCAAAAACTTTAATTTTCTCCTGTTCCGCAGCACATAATTCAATTCAAAGGGAAATTCATAAATTTTTTGATAGAAATAGCGTATTATAATATAAAATAAGTGATTTTTTGGTAGAATTTAAAGCGCAATCTCCCTGCACTTTACTATACATCGAGTGGGTACTCTGAAATGACACAAGTATAAACCAACATCAATCTGAGACTTTGTCAAATCGTCACAGTCTCAAATTGACATGAATCTCTAATTAAGCCATTTCAGAAATCAAACGCATGATATGACATGCATCTAAGGGTTAATAACTCGTGAAATTTGGATGCCTAACGGCCCAGCATATAGTGATCCCGAAAAAAATTGTTAGACCTTTATGTACCTACTAGAAGGACTTCGTTCGCGGAGGATAAAGTCACAACCCTTCCTTTTTCTTCATCGTGGTCGAGTAAATAATATCCTATAACCATCTGTGGATACCCAGTTACCCGTGTACCAAAAATAGTTGAAATCCTTTCAGCCGATTTGGCGTGATGAAACCACAACGACACATACTAACATACAATAAATCGCACTAAAATATTTTTGATTTAGTGACCTCCAAACAGTTTGTTACAGTTATTTTTTGGAAATATGTTCAATGTACAGACATTTCATTTTTACAACTTTACAATAGTATCATAGATGTACAGACATTTCATTAGAATTCTTTTGTAGCAGGGCCCCTTAAAACCGTGACCATTAAATTATTCAAAGTTGTAATAACTTTAATTACTAACCTCTGAATTGCGGTTGTTTGCCGAAAAGAGGACCTTCAAGATGGCGTCATCAGGACATCAGCACAATCATTAGACATAATGTTAGATCCTAGGCAATCTATGAAACATAACAACTTAGTTATTCATGTAAATATTTGTATGCAGACATTGGCAAAATTCGAATACCAAACACAACTTTTTCAAACATATACTGAAAATAATACTTTCTTCTGTATCCGCGATTATTAATCATTGAAATAAAACTATTATAGATTTGGATGAAATTTGATATGGAGATAGTTTGAGTCCCGCGAAGGACATAGGATACTTTTTATCCCGGCAAAATACCCTTATCAGCGATAAAAGAATTTAAGGCGGACGAAGTCGCGGGCATAAGCTAGTAATTAACAAAACACAGGGAATCAATTAATCAAATGTTCGTTTAGGTCTGCATGGCAGGCAGTTTCTCTGTACCTGTATGGAGCCATGGTCGTTCAGGGTTGGCAGTTTCTCTGTGCCTGTATGGAGCCATGGTCGTTCAGGGTAGGCATTGCATTTGTGCCTATATGGACCCCACGCCTATGCCAGGAAGTCCTAATTTTCTTGTCATTAGTGTAATACTAGTGGATCTATGAGCTGTAGCTCTCGCGAGTCTTTAAGAGTCCCCGGTAAGTTCGTTTCTACATACAAACGTAGTTACGCTCTCATTTTAAATCGATTAGCTAGTTTGCTCTGAAACTTTGTACTTACAATAAGTTAAGGTATATGCAGGGCTGTAATTACTTTATGTAGCTTCAGATACCATAGTAAAAAATATACAGCGAATTTTAGCTTTTCATACAATACTTGTTTTTGCTGTATTTAGTTTGTTTTATAAACTGGAGCCATATAAACTAATTACAGTCCTAATTATACCTTATGTCATTGTATATGCAAAGTTTCGTTACAATCCAACACGTAGTTTTCAATTGAGAACGAAACTCCGTTTGTATGGGAAGGTGAAATTCGGCCAAGCTCGCCATATCTCCGTCATAAAAAAAAAAAAACAATAAAAGATTCCATGTAATTATCAAATGCTCACAAAATTTCACGAGAATCGGTTGAGAAATGCGACTTGTAGAGGAGCACAGCCGAACAGACGGACATACGAAAGCATTTTCGCCAAAGTTGAAACGGGGACGCTTCGCTCGCTCGGTCAAAAAAAAGCTAAAGAAAGAAAGAACGCATAAATTTAAGTGACAATGAAAAACCTGCCAAATGCGAGTCGCGCACCGAGGGTTCCGTACAAATTATACGCTACAACGGCCGTAACTATAAAAATCCAGTGCAAAATGTACGCGGTGTTTGATCATTTTATATTGGTTACTGACATAGGCAGACACACGTAAAATTATGTTTTCAGTATTTGCTGCTATAGCGGCAACTGATATACATTATCTGTGAAAATTGCAACTGTCTAGCTATCACGGTTCATGAGATACAGCGTGGTGACAGACGGACAGCGGAGTCTTAGTAACAGGGTCCAGTTTTAACCTTTGGGTATGGAACCCTAAAAAATACCTTTTTCGTTGTCACTTACATCTATAGACGTACCTCAATCGGAAAAAACGGAACCCTTATAGGATCACTTTGTTGTCCATCTGTCCGTCCGTCTGTCTGTCTGTCAAGACCCTTTATCTCGAGAACGCGTGTTTCTTTTACGATGTAACTATGATAGCACGAAAATATTGTCAAATGGCCGACCTCTCGTATTATTTCCTACTTTTATTGCCAACCCACCTTAATTTAAAAAGAAGGCACATTGCTTGTGGCCTTGAGCAGAAATAATCACTTTCCTGGCCTAAAATTGACCACAATCCACCGCAAGATCATTGTTGGATTGTTGGAAAGGTCCCAATCGCTATGAGGCAACGCCCGACTGAATAAGTTCACATTTCTAAGCTCCATTTGAGAAGGTCTTAACCAAGGACCATTAAAACAAGAGGACTGACAATCTCCATACAAAAAGCCGTTCCCCGATATGTACAACGCCATCTATGTACAAGAATTATTATTTTCAATTATTCAACTTTGCAAGCGTGTCACAATATTTAAATGTTGCGATTTATTTATTATTGGCTGTTTACGAACGAATTGTTATTGTTACTGCACTATGTTTTTCTGTACACTTATAACACCGTTAAATGTTTAATTTTAAAGCGCCATCTAGTTTTTGCCAGAATATCTTCTTGCGATCGGAACACGATCCAAAGTATGGAAACTGTCAGTCCTCGTGTTTAAGGGTCCTTGGCCTTAACTTAGCACCAATAATCGACACTTTAAGGACTGATGCTTTGTACAATTTTGAGTATTATCATCATTAAAACAAATTAGAATGTGCCCGCAACATCGTTCGCGGTGGAGAAAATTCTAAAACCTCCGTTTTTCTTCAGCGTAGTCGGGTAAAAAGTATCCTATAACTATCTGTGGATACCCAGCTACCCGTGTACCAAAAAAAGTTGAAATCCGTTCATCCGTATTGACGTGATGAAGCCACAACGACACATAAGAACATACAAAAAATATTTTTTTTTGATTCAATGACGTAAAGTCCGTATCACTTTGTTTTTATGTCTTCAATGTGCAGACATTCCATTTTTACAATTTTCGGGTGCACATCACACGTCTGTATTATATAGTCTGTTTTATCTACGTAAAATTGTGATTTGGTATCCTGAATAAAGTTTATTCTTTTCTATAATATTGACATTGAAAAGAATAATCTAAACATCGAGATCGATTTTATCAACGACATCTATTTCCCCGAATTTCTAGTCGCTATACGTCCATTTCCTGAACGTATAGTAATCCGCAAGTCTATTTCCCCAAATTTCTAGTCGCCATACGTCCATTCCCTGAAGGTCTAGTAATCCGCAAGTCTATTTCCTCGAATGTCTAGTCGCCATTTGTCTCTTACCTGAACGTCTAGTAGCCGAGAGTCTATTTCCTCGAATGTCTAGTCGCCATAACTCCATTCCCTGTACGTCTAGTATCCGAGAGTCTATTTCCTCGAATGTCTAGTCACCATACGTCCATTTTCTGAATGTCTAGTTTCCGCAAGTTTATTTCCCCGCATGTCTAGTTCCATATGTCCATTTTCTGAATGTCTAGTATCCGCTAGTCTATTTCCCAAATGTCTGGTCGCCATAAGTCCATTCCCTGAACGTCTTGTATCCGCAAATCTATTTCCCCGAATGTTTAGTCACCATACGTCCATTCCCTGAATGTCTAGTATCCGCAAGTCTATTTCCCCGAATGTCTAGTCGCCATAAGTCCATTCCCTGAACGTCTAGTATCCGCAAATCTATTTCCCCGAATGTCTATTCACCATACGTCCATTCCCTGAATGTCTAGTAACCGCAAGTCTATTTCCCCGAATGTCTAGTCGCCATACGTCCATTCCCTCAATGTTTAGAAGCCGCAGATAGTCGCAAATTTGACACCGTGTATAGTTTGGTGAAACAGAGGGATGGGGATCTACTTCGGAATCCCTAATGTCGTTGGTCCTAATGTATCGTTTGTCCTAATGAGTCGTTTGTCATAACGCATTTTTTTCAGATACCGTAATTTTTTCAGGATTTTTTAAAAGATCTTCGTATAGAGTAGGTTAGGATTGTTTTATAACAGTCCTGAGAAGTTTAAAGTTTTGTTAAAAATTGCGTTATGACAAACGATAGGTACATTAGGCCAAATGAGGTTAGGGATTCCGATATAGATCCGAGGGATGGAAAAAAAACATGCCCTAAATGGGATAAGGGTATCAGAATTATAAATATTAATTAATGATACTTCAGTCATTTTATAGCAACGTTACATTTGACATTTAACTGGGTACAGCCTACTGTTATTGACTGTGAGCCTGCACTCGTGGGAAAATTCTTACCGGCCTCACTAATATTATAAATACGAAGTTTGTTGGTTTGTCTTTACGCTCGGACGCGGATACAGAATTTAGTGCGGGGGGGATAATTTTATTTAACTAGGCGTATATATATTGGTCAAATCTTGCAAGTTAAATTGGACTCTCTTCCCGGTTTCCGATTTGCTAAAATTTGGCATACTTGAGTAAGTTAGCTGACAATACAATATTATGACACCATCGATCTGATCCGGTGATGAAGCCGGAATGTGGTGTGTACATTAGGTAACGCTAACTTACCGAATTGGGGCTCTTTAGAATCGTCTCAATGAGTAGTTGAGGGATGTTCAAAGAAAACTACAGTCAACACTGAAAACCCCATTAAAATGAAATGTCTGTACATTGAAAATATTTTTAAATAAGAGTCAGTTGACTTTTGTTAAACACCTCGGGGAAGCACTCGCATCTCGCTGGGACAGATCCGTGTCTTGCGTTTTAGGCTGGCCGAGAGCTCGTATAATAACTTCGATATTTAGAGCGACCAGCATGTGCATTCGAGGCACCCGCCACAAATGGAAGCCAGCAGGAAAGTTGATTGGCTTCGACGATGGTGCCGCCCTTCCACACTCCAACTGGCTGACTGATTAAGGAGATTATTACAATATTAGTAGCCTATCTTAAATACATATATGTTTTTCTCATTGTATACTGTAGAGTCTGACGAAAATTTTTGTGACAAGCTTTTATTGTACTTTTCTTTGAACATCCATCAACTACTCACCGTGACGATTCTAAGGAGCCCAAACGTGGCATGATTGCGTTTATTACAGCGTTCCTATGACCACCTTCCGACTCCATCATTAGATCAGCTCAATGCTCAATGCGCGCAAACTCCGAATGTGGAATGACCTCCCTGCCGCGGTTTTCCCTGAAGGTTACAATATGGGGTTCTTCAAGAGGGGAGTGAATAGGTTCTTAAAGGGTCGGTAACACGCTCGTTGCAAGCGCTCATAGGCTGCGGTGACTGCTTCACATCAGGCAGGCCGTACGCTTGTTTGCCACCTTAGTAGTATAAAAAAAATGCTCCTATAGATTGGCACCAAACTTACATTAACTATGCCAAATTTTAGCCCAAACGGAAACCGGAAAGTGGGTCAAACATAACTTGCAAGATTTATATAAATTATTTACGTCCTTCCTTCTTTCCTTAATGGGTATATGCATGATTTTCTTATCGTTTTTTCTTAAAAGATATCAAAACACCGTAAAAATGATTTCAAAAAGTGGAATTAAAATTAAAATCGGCCAAGAAATACGTATGATATAGGCTAAAAACTACAAATTAGACAGCGATTTGACAGAGAGGTCCGACATGTATTGTATTGTATTGTAAACACTTTATTGTACATAAAAACAATAAAACAAAGAAATTAAAGTAACATATTTGTACAAAGGCGAACTTATCCCTTTAAGGGATCTCTTCCAGTTAACCTTAGAGCAAATGAAAGAGAAGAGTAAACATCAACGCAGATAAACAAACCAACAAGTTAATATCACAGCTGGTAATCTTCGCATAACAAAACGTGTACGTTAGCGCCATGTTGTTTTTAATCTTGACTGACGTTTTTCTCTGCTGTGATTAGCTGTTGGGTTGTCAATACACTCGTCTTGTCATCTATATATTATTTGTCGAAATTCATTCTGTCACTGTCACAGTAATGTGTTATCGAGTGATGTCGTTGTGTTTATCCTGTCTTGCTTTTTGCAAAATGTTTTAACAGTGCTGTGTTTGAAGAACTTTGCGAAAGGACGCTATTTTACACCATTTCCCGTGCTCTGAGAAAATATTTAGTGGTTGAAGTGTTTAAATCGTGATGATCTTGCAAAATTATCGCCCGCAGAACTAGCAAACATTATGTGCAAGAATTCATTTTGTTTATTTGACTGCACCGAGGACAAAACTATTCTCAGTCATTTCATTGCTCTGACTGTCCGATTTACAATTATGAATTGGTACAACACAACCAACAAAATATTAAAGGGGACAGACGTATTCATTGCAATACAGAAGATAGCTTACGACAAATTTAAAAATAAATCTTTTAACAAATAATGTGTGTTTTATTTTTTTGCCACTGAGGTATTATTCTCAGCATATAATTTGATCACGTAAATACAATTACTGAAGTTACGTGTTCAAATTTACGTGCCGGGAACTATTCATTCTAAATATTAGACCTCATTCAATGAACCTAGACCACTTTGGCTGAATACGTTACGATCCCTTGCCATATTGCAATGTCGAATAGAAAATAAATGAACGTCAGTCAACACTAATCGTACAGATTAAATATAGTTGCCTAGTGCAAATAATATTTGTTTCTGAGTTGGCAGTCTGATACGTAGTATCTCTTATTAGTCTGTGGTTAATATGCACAATGACATTAAAACTTAAAAGCTAAAGTAGCATACACATACACATAAACCCTAAATAATAAATAGTAATATAATAGCATATATATCATCTAGATAAATAAATATACGTGTGTAAATATATATTTATATACATAATAAATATACACAAACGGATAAATATTAAAAGACGAGGTCAGGGGTCTGAAAGCCATAACTTTTTTAAGTTATCTTTAAATGATGCCACGGATTGTGACTGCTTAACGGACACCGGCAACGCGTTCCATAATTTAACCGAGTGGACTGTGAAAGATCTCCTATATGTGCGCGACTTATTGGGCGGAAAGGCGAGAGAAAGATTGGCACTTGAGCGCAGCCGGTGGCCACTGCCAGCCGCCATATACGTAAATCTTTCAGAGAGATAGGAGGGGGACGCGGGATTGAATAATACATTGTACAGCAATGACAGCACATGCACGTCCCTGCGACGACGAATCGGAAGCCACTCTAGCTGAGAACGGTACTGAGAGACATGATCAAACTTTCTCAGGCCAAAAATGTATCTTATGCAAATATTTTGCAGACGCTCAAGCTTACCCAGTAGCTCTTCCTTGAGGTCCAAAAAAGCAATGTCACCATAATCGAGAAGAGGAAGTAAAAGAGAGCTGGCGAGAGTAATCTTAGTATGCAGTGGAAGGAAATTCTGCAGACGCCTTAAAGAATGCAGTGACGCAAACAGTTTCCTGCTCACCTCAGATAAGTGCGGTGACCAAGAAAGAGTCTGGTCCATGGTAATGCCTAGATTTTTTACAGTAGAGGAGAGCGGGATTGTTGTTCCATCAAAAATAACATCAGGCATCACCATTTCAGCCAGTTTGGAAACAAAGTGAGGACTTCCAATAACAATCGCCTGCGACTTCTTTGCATTAATTTTTAAACCAAAATTAGTAGCCCACCCACGAATGGATTCCAGGTCTCCATTGATTTTACTAACCAGTGATGGGAGGTCATTCATGCTGGCCGCAGCATAGATTTGAAGATCATCTGCGTAAAGATGATAGCTGGACTTTAATGTTCTAGTAATGCCATCAATAAAAATAGAGAACAGAAGTGGCGAGAGTACACCCCCCTGTGGGACACCAGCGGAGAGGTTGCACCACTCTGAAATGTTGTTCTGAACTCTAACACGTTGACGCCTTCCAAAAAGGTACTCCCTGAACCACGATAAAGCAGTAGGGGAAAAATTAAGCGAGCGTAGGATTCCTAAAAGGATATCAAAATCTACAGAATTGAAGGCACTGCTAAAATCTAGAAGTACAAGAAGGGTTAGCTTTTTATTTTCAATATTCAAGCGAATGTCATCGGTGACTTTAACCAAAGCAGTGACGGTACTATGCCCAGGACGGAAACCAGATTGAGACGGATTGAACATATTGTGCCTGTTGAGATGCGATAAGAGGCGACGATTGACAAAATGTTCAATAATTTTTGACATCACGGGGAGAATGGAAATTGGACGATATTGAGACAGATCAATTGGGTTCGAGGTTTTGGGAAGTGGTATAATTTGAGCATATTTCCAGATTGAAGGAAACGTTCCCGAGGTAAAAGAGAAATTAATAATGTCCGAGATTATGGGAACGATATAGTCCGCCACGAGCATGAGCATGTCCAAGCTAAGGTTATCTTCACCAACAGCCTTCGTCTTAATAGTTTTGAGAATGGCAAGAACCTCTTGCGGAGAAATGCTTCCAAGCTCAAATGTACATGAGTCAGGGTGTTGGGTTATGGCAAGGGAGGCTAGAGTATTTTTCTTGATAGAAGTGTTTAGAGTAACTGGGGGGGTACTGAAATGCTGATTGACGGCGTCTAGATCTAGAAGACCGGTAGGACAATGCGAAACTTTGCCCACCCCAAGTGACTTCAAAAATTTCCAGAGCTTGGATGGAGGGCAGTCGTCGATAGACTCATGAATGTACCGGCGTCTAGCATCGCGGCAAGCTCGGTTGCAACGGTTACGCAGCGAAATATAATGAAGATGGTTCTCCTCCGAAGGATGGGATCTAAGTTTGATGCGAGCTTTATTTCGTTTGGCCATGAGAGCCTTTATATCGGATGTGAGCCAGGGCGCAGGAACATGTTTAACTCGCATCGGTTTTAACGGGGCATGCTTATCGAAAATCGCAAGCAATATGGAATTGAAAGTTTCCAGCTTGTGGTCAATGTTATCGAGGAGGTCGATGCTGTGCCAGTCAACATTGCAGATGTCAACGTGGAGCGCCTGCAGATCGATGCCACGAATGTTGCGACGTGATATAATTTTATGTCTCTGCTTAGGGGGACGAATTTTAAATGAGGCAAAAATCAAGTCATGACAGGAGAAGGCAGCAGCATTAAATTGACCGTGAAAGGATACTAAATCAGGAGAAGAGGTCAAGACAAGGTCTAAAAGAGAAGGGGGACCATTGTGTGGAAAATGAGTGGGACCAAACGGCAGAAAGCTAATATTTAGGGAGGTTGCAAGTGACTGAAGTTTACGGGAACGAAGATCTCCTTTAAGGAGGCATGTGTTAAAGTCACCCATGATTATGCGGTGGTCAAACTGCGGGCTAAGGTCCTCCAACGTCTTCTCAAGGGTATCAAAATAATTGATATGACAAGATGGGCTATAGAAAACACCAAGAAGAACCTTAGAGTGATGCAAAGACACATTGAGAAAGAGATACTCAGGGGAGTTCGAAAGGAGATTTGGTGACTGTGCAACTACTTCACAGGCTAGATCACATTTTAAATAAATGGCAACACCTCCTCCACGGATGGTACCAGATCCGCCATCCTTAGAGCCGGCCCTGTCATTGCGTATGAGGCGATAGCCTGGCAGGGGAAAGAGAGTGGAGGGTAAGGATGGCTTGAGCCATGACTCAGAAATTAGGATAGCATCGATGTTACAGGAGCTGAAAGATGCCAGTAGGTCCGGATAGTGCGCTGGCACACTTTGCGCATTTATGTGAACTATATTGAATTGTTTCTGAGATGAGGCGAAAGTAAAATTAAGCCGGTCACACAGGTCTGGCATATCCGGAACATCATTCAAAGAGTCATAGTGGCTGGAAGACGACAAGGAGAAGAATTCGCTCTCCAGACTCGCGTTAAAAACGTCAGACATTATTAATAAGAGTGAATACTGTAATAAATAAAATGAATAAGAATAAATATATATATATATATATATATATTATGTGAATATACGAGTATAATAAGTATGTGTATGCAAAATATACGTTCAAAAGAAAAAAATAAAAATAAAAGTACAAAACTAATTACAACCTGGAGATGTAACCTCGTTTGCTCGCCAGCAGTTAACATAATTAGACAAAACATAAATTAACAAAAGGACACATTAATGAAATGAGAATCACTAAATTACACGCAAAACTCGAAGTAACAAAAATAACAAATATGTTTCACTCAGAAAAATACGGCTGCATCCCAGCAGAAACAAAACGCAAAACGTCAGTCGGTGACACTGACAGCAAATAGGAAATTACCTGCATATCGTTAAACGCATAGGTCACAATTAATTATTATTGCTACTAGGACGAAGGTATTCCAGAGAATAAATGGAGATACTATACAGAACACAACAGAAACAATCGTAAGCACAGAAAAGTCAACAACACACATTTATCGAGATGCAGACGGAACGGGGCTCTTCTTACTATTGCGGGCACGCAGTGCGGGACCGGTCGGCCCCACCTGTGCCGACACAGATCCTCCTTTGGCACCTACAGCGCGGTTTACACCAGAAACTTCAGCGGAGTTCGCAGTAGAAGCGTTCACAGGTGCTTTAGCGGAGTTTGAGGAAGGGATGACAGGGCAAGCCACAGCAGCCGCCGTCGGCGCAGGCAACGAGCGCAGCTCCGCGAGTGTCGTGACTTTGCGGCGCGATCCGTCTTGAAACTGTACCACAACCCGGCCATCACTTGTCCAGCTGCCCTGGATCCCGAAGATACGGCGAGCCTCCACGAAAACCTCATGGCGTGATGCTGTGAGAAATTCTGAAAGTGTTTTGCCAGAGCCCTTGAATTTCTTCTTCGCTGACCATACTGCATCTCGGGTTCTCAAGCATCCAAACTTGATCATAATAGGTCTTGGCTTAGAGTTCTTGACCCTACCAAGGCGGTGGCAGGAGATAAAGGATTGGCCAGTGACAGACTGTACCTGGAGAGTCTGGTTGAAGGAATTTGTCACCTTCTCGGTAACATCTTCATTCTCTGCTTCCGCAACACCATGAAGCAACAAGATGCCTGAGCGAGACCTGGTTTCCAACTCCTCCAAGGACGCCAGCACATAGCCCATCTGCTGCTGCAGGCTCTCCACAGCCTTCCAAATGAGGGTCTTGAATGTCTTGTATTCACTTACCACTGAAGGCGTATCAGAGCCATGGGTTGAGACGGAGCTTTCAAATGAGGCCATTTGAGATGTGAACATCTCCTTAAGCTCTTCCATTTTCTTCTGAAGTTGGTGCAAGTGATCCATCCTGAATATTTCAGTTTTGCACAAAAAAGTGACCTTTGGAACTTACTACTTGTTTTGTTCAATAAGTGGAATTGAGTAGTGAAAATAACTGAGGGCGGCAGTGAGGGCTTAATTACTGCATGTAAGTTAAATTTGGATGTATTATTACTAAAACAAGATTATTTTCGAAAATAAATACTGAGCAGTCAATATCATATGTGTTGTTTGTCTGCCTACCCACCCAAAAAAAAAAAAAGAAAAAAACATGTACTGTTACGTCATAGTCTGCGCCGGCCATAAAAACTCCATATTAAATACTGTTTTAGTAGAAAGAGATAAAATGAAATGTTTGATGGCTTATATCTTGGTTATTTTTATAGTTATCCGAAAAATTATTTTTGTGTGCCGTTTGTCACATTAATGAGCTTTTAATAAAGCAAAAATAAAAATTCATGCATATTCCCTATTACAGCCAGTCTAGCACAACTCTCTGCGACTACGCTTATCGCGCGACATAGCATCACCCGTTTTTCTCGCATTAATTGAATGGAAAAGAGACAGACAATCTTTGTCGCGTGACAAAGAGTCTTTTATCACAGTTGTGCGTTGTGCTAGAGGTGCAGGTGAACCTAATAGAGCGTATATTCTTGAAATACAAACATCCAAATAATGAAAAGATGCTCACCATGTGCGCTGACGGCGAAAAGCCGGTTAAAATGCAAAAGATCTTGTAACAAATAGTGACCAAATTTTAAGACAATCTGACTGGGCTCTGTAGCTCAATTGGCAGAGCGTGCGCCCCGGTTAGGCACAAGGCACTGGTCCAAATCCAGTCGGAATCTTAATTTTTTTAATTATTTGGATCTTTGTATTTCAAGAATATAGAGTGAAGAAATTCAGTTTCAAAATCATAAAGATTGTGATGGTAAAACCGTAAGATTTTCGTAAAAATTAATGTCTAATACAGCTTGTAAAAATACGTGAAATGGACTAATTGACAGTCATTGAATCGAATCAGTGACAGAAATAGTGCGCTTTACTTATTTATTTTTAAATGTCTTTACTATACTTTAAAAGGACGGATCGTGTCCGGAACATCACGCTTCGCTCAAAAACCGCTAAACTCAAGTGGGACTGGGCCTGTGGGCGTACATAGTCACCCAGTGGGTACCACAGGATGGGCGGCGACGACAGGGCAGGCCGAGACGGAGATGGCAGGACGACCTAGATGCGTTCCTAGACGATTGGCCAGAGGCAGCCGGTAATAAGGAGTTGTGGAGATCTGAAGGAGAGGCCTTTGCCCAGCAGTAGGACACTCTCATAGGCTATTAAAGAAAATGAACAGGCATTTAATTTTTTCATCTTTATAATACAATACAATCGAGAGCAAAAGTTTCGGGTCACCCTAATAATATATAAATAACAGCAATCGATTTTTATTATTATTAATAGACAGAGTCTTTAAAATACAAAAAAAGGTCATTAGAAGTTCGTGGTGGAACGAAAGTTGCGTGCCCCTTTTCAAAAAACTTAAAATTCTTCCTTTGCCATGCCTATATATAGAGAAATATGTTATTTTGTGAGATTACATCGCTCATATTTTAAAACACGTGGCTAAGTTCTGGAAAGGCGAACCAGGGCAAAAATAATGAACCTTTAATATCACCCTCGAAGCCACAAGTTGATCTATAAGAAAAACGTAGTCAATATGTGCATTGTTATTTATAATCATCTCCCGGAGGAACTAAAACTGCTGGAGGGAAACGCCTTTAAACGCAGTCTAACAAACTGGCTCTTGGATCGTTGTTTTTACACCGTAAAGGCGTATCTCCACCACCAGAATTAGTATTATTTAGTTATTTGTTATTGGGACGTGCCTATTATGTTAACTTTTTATTATTTTAATTTGACATTTCATATTTATTTGAATTTATTAATGTATTTTTTTGAATATTTTTTTGTCATTTTAATTGTTTACTATATATTTGCACGCTTGCTCGCAAGCTAGATACAGCGAACCATAATGTACTTAAACATCCATATACCTACTGTATCTATGCAAATAAATGATTTCTGATTTCTGATTAAACACTAGTTTTTTGACATAATATACTATTCCTTGCAATACTTAGCAATTTCCGCGATCTTATCATAGAAATAGCAATATCCAAAAATGACGATTTATGCAATATCTCGCTCCGTTAACTTTTTCATAGGTTTTTACGAGTTCAAGTTATGCCTGAAAACATTTTTTTTAACTGTTCATTTTGCAGTTTAGATGTAAGATTTAATAAAGATTATGACAAAATTTAAAAAACTGTACAGTTCTGCACTATTTCAGGAAATATGATGGTATTTTACAGACCATAAATTTTTGCTCTTGAGTGCAGTATAAATAATAAATAAATATTACGGGACAATTTTAAACATATCGAACTAGTCCCATGGTAAGCGCAAGAAGGCTTGTTTTATGGGTACTAGACGACGATATATTTAATAGATATATTACTTATATACAGAAAACATCCAAGACTCAGAAACAAATAATTATGCTCATCACACAAATATTTGCCCTCACCGGGATTTGAACCCAGGACCTCAGCTTCGCAGGGAACGTTACTCCCACTGAGAAAACCGGTCGTCAATAATAAATAGTATGGAAGAAGGAAGTAGATAGGGTCTCTTAGCGAATACCTACGTCATATCTGACTTAGTTAACACATCGACAGAAGTGCAAATTAAAAAGACATCAATTGTGTAGCAACTCATTTCGCAGTACAATTACTCTGTGTAATTGGTCGAGCCGTAGCTTTATTGGATAATGCATTGATGGTTCGCTATGCAAATGATTTGCGCAAAGATAATTGAAGATATAGTACTTGCATCATTGATGAATCAATTGTTAAGGTACCCCCTATTTACCGACACTTACACACGCCTTGTTCTCTTACGTTATACAAGTCAAATTGCAAAGAGAAGCGATTCTTTTAACACGCTTTTATTAGGTCGACCTGTTGACTAATTTAACCATCTTCCAAGGATCGTAGCGTCATGAAAATTGGCAGCTGTATGTAGTTCTGATGACAGTACCATAATATGGCACCGTCGAACTGATCTGATGATGGAGCCGGAAGATATGAACTGGAACTTCATGATGGAACATCGTATCATAGCTGAGTTTGGATTTGTTAGAAAAGTCGTGTTGCGTGTTTTTATAGTGTTTTTTAAACTATTGATTTATTTAATTTATTTATCGTATGGCTTAATACACTGCGTGTTTATAATCTAAATTTACAATTAGTGAAATAGTCAATAGCTTCGCTTGTTAAGGCTTTGAGATCTTCCACTTGACCTGTGAATTTTGTTAGTGGGCATTCCATGGCAATATGGCGCACAGTTTGTTCTGGGCATCCACATTCGCAGCTTTCGTCTACGGCCCAGCCCCATTTTTTTCGTAGTTGGTTGCAGTGACCAACTCCCGTTCTCAGGCGGTTGAGCATGCACCAGACCGGGCGTTTTTCGTTAAAGCCAGGTGGACGAGAGCGCGGGTTCAGTTTGAACAGATCGGGGGGAATACATCTGGCGGACCATTCTTTAGACCAGGCCTCGTTTGTGTTCCAGTAGGAATGTGGTTGGTGCGCCTGTAATGCCGGTGGATTCCGTGACTTCAATCTCGTCGTTTTGAAGTTGGCTAGGTCCTTGTTGATAGGCAGCTCGGGTCGTCTAAGCGCCTTATCTACCTCCGCGTATTTAATAACATAAGTTAATTCAAAACTTGGTCCGTCGGTCGCTTGCCACCGCCTACGTTCCTGCGATCCTGGAACCCTCTGGAACGACTATTTTAAGGTCACTGAAGCAAAAAATATTTTATTTTTTGTATGTTGGTATGTGCCGTTGCGGCTTCATGACGTCATGACGGCTAAACGGATTTCAACTATTTTTGGTACACGGGTAGCTGGGTATTCAGAGATGGTTATAGGATAATTTTTACGCGACTAACGCTGAAGGAATAAAGAGGTGTATAGCTTATTCCCGCTCCGCGAACGAAATCGCGGCCACCTTCTAGTATTTTATTAAAAGGAAAGGGGATCTTATTTAGAACCTATTTGCCCCGGGGCATTTAAACTTTAGGGTTCCGTTTCCGGTATTTCATGAATATTCATAACGTAGTTGCGGTTGGGAAACTTTGGTTCAACAATCGTGGGCATAACTTTTTCAATAACATTATTATGACATGAAATATTTGTTTGTTTAGACCAAATCTAATAATAACTTGCAATTCTAAATTAAAACAGTATTAGCAAGGACCATTAAAACAAGAGGACTGACTATCTCTATACAAAAAGCCGTTCCCCGATATGTACAACGCCATCTAGGAAGGTATAAGAATATTTTTTTACAATAGGTATTTGCCAGTAGAAAAAAAATATATAAGATCCTTATAAAACTGTTGAGTTCGATACCTTACGTGTGTTTTATGAGTCTTTTAAGTTGAGTGGGAAAGTCCATTTTCAAAGCATGAAAATATTAATACTTAACTAATTTATTTATTTATTTATTATTAAAGTACAGCCACATTGTATATATTATAACATTCACATTAATTATATTATTATAGGTATCTACATCTGATATACACAACAATAACGGTGTACATAACGCTTTTTATAACTAATAAAATGTTTTGTAATTTATGTTACAAAATCGTTTCGATAAACGCAAGTGCATAGCTGCAGAACAAAGTTTTCTTTCTCCAAACAAAGTAGGAAGGTGTGACGTCACAGCTTCCTAGGTTTTAGTATGGAGCGTTTTTGGGAAAGTCCAAAAATGTGATTCTAATGTTGTAGTATCTCTTGGAGTTTTTATGACATTGAAGTAGTTTTTTCACCAGTATTTCTATTATTGAAAGGCCATTCTATAGCATACAACGGGTAAAAAATGTCGACATCCCTATTTAGGCAAATAAAAAATATGCGGAACAAAGCTTATGCCATACGTTATTCGGTGAAAAGTAGTTATGCGACAAAACAATAGACCATCAATTCTATGCCACTCGATATAGTCTCTCTACTCGAATCAGTTAAAGCATTCTTGTTTACTTCATCATAATAAAAACTTAATAGGGTACATGCATGAAATTTCTTTATCGCTTTACTTAACTAAATATCAAAATACCGTAAAAACGATTTAAAAATGTGAAATTAAAATTTAAATCGGCCAAGAAACACGCAAGATATAGGCATTTTAAACTGCTAATTAGACGGCGATTTGACAGAGATGTCCGACATGTACTGTTACGTCATAGTCTACGCCGGCCATATAAACTCCATATTAAATTCCGTTTTGCTAGAAAGAGATAGAATGAAATGTTTGATGGTTTATATCTTGGTTATTTGTAGTTATTCGAAAAAAAAAATGTCTACTGTTTGTTACATGAATGAGCTTTTAATAAGGCAAAAATTCAAATTCATGCATATTCCCTATTAAATATTAATCGCAGACTTTCACGATGCGCAATCTAGTGCAATTACGAAGTTTAATTCACTTTCTGACTCAGACGGTAATTTAATTACTGAAAGCATAACCTAAGTCCGTCGTTGGCGTCATTTATCTCGGTTTGATGAAAACTCGAAAGCTGCTAGTTCTCCTCTATAAGCACAGTCAGCATCTAATAAGCCGGAGCATCTAAAATCGTGCTAATATTATAAACACCAAAGATCTTAAAGATGTGTGGATCTTTATTACTAAATAACGTGAAAACCGTCGAACGAATAGACCTTTTGACAATTTTTTTATGGTATGTTACAAAACTACGTCTTAATAATAGAAATATTGGTAAAAACACTACTCCAATATCATAAGCATATTTTTGGACTTTCCCAAAAACGCTTCAAAAGCCTACAAGCATGTGACGTCACACGCCAATATCTTGTATAGGGAAAATAAGAACTTTGTTCTGCAGCTATGTTAAAACTTGTGTTTATCGAAACGGTTTTGTAACAAAAATTACAAAACATTGTATAGGTTACTGAATGGTATTATTAGTTATTAATATTTTCATATTTTAAAAATGGACTTTCCCACCCAACTTTTAAGACTCATAAAACAAGCTACACGTGAGGTATCAAACTTGAAATTTTAAAGTACTTTTTTATTTTGCTTGTTTTATCAGTCTCTTATATAATTTTTTCTACTGTCAAATAGCCTATTAGGATGTTGTTTGTACTCATATAAAAATAAAAAAAATATGCAAAACGGTAGTTGCTATGGTAGAAATTCCAAATAAAAAAATTGAGTTCGACGTGTAGCTTGTTTTATGAGCCTTTAAAGTTGGGTGGGAAAGTCCATTTTTAAAGTATGAAAATATTAATAACTAATAATAGCATTGATAAACAGATTAAATTTATAGTAACGTTATGAAAGCGTTTCGATAAACGCAAGTTTAAACATAGCTGCAGAACAAAGTTCTTAATTTCCGTATTCAAGGTAAATAGGATTACGGAGCGTTTTTTTGGGAAATTCCAAAAATGTGATTTTAACATTATTGTATGTCTGTGAGTCTTTATGTGATTGAGATAGTTTTTTCACAAATGTTTCTATTATTGAGAGGTCGGTCTATAACATACCACAGCACAGCACAGCACAGAACACTTTTTTTTTTAATTTTCAATATCCCAATTCTGTTTTTTGGGTTCCGTACCCAAAGGGTAAAACGGAACCCTATTACTAAGACTCCGCTGTCTGTCTGTCTGCCCGTTTGTCACCAGGCTGTATCTCATGAACCGTGATAGCTAGACAGTTAAAATACTTAAAATTATGTAAACTCCGCTGTCCGTCTGTCTGTCACCACACTGTATCTCATGAATATATAGCTAGGCAGTTGAAAATTTCACAGATAATGTATTTCTGTTGCCGCTATAACAACAAATACTAAAAACAGTATAATTGTATGTCTGTCTATGTCAGTACAGAACACCGCGTACATTTTGCTTAGGAGTAGGGCGCTGCTAACACAGGATTTTCATAGATACGGCCGCTTGTAGCGTATATTTTGCACGGAACCCTCGGTGCGCGAGTCCGACTCGCACTTGGTCGGTTTTCTGCCCAATAACTTTCAATGTCCATTTTGTCACGTCTACAGTATCTACCGATTTGCCCGCATACGTCACGGTTTTCTGACTCAATGTCATTGCTAAGACGTCAAGTTAAATCAGCAGAAAATCAACCGATTTGAGATGGAGGTTTCTATCAATTGAAATTATTAGAAAATGTTGTCAATAATTAAACTCGCTTTTCAACAGCGCGCTTCAACCTCTTGAAAAAGGTTAATAGCAACTCTCGATGCAAATGTTTGTGCACTAGATGCGTTCATTTTTAGCACCTAGATGTCAGTGTTATAAGCAGAGGTCGGAATAGGTTAAGTACTGCCTAGCCTATATATGTACCCAATATTACATTTACAAATACAATAGTAGATATTTTATGCAACTGTTGTATAATAGGGGTCAAAAAAGACGAGTGGCGTGGATTGCGATGCGAGCCTTGGCGAGCATCGCAAGTAAAGACGACACGAGTGTTTTTTGACACAATTATACAGCGTTGCATACAATAGCTTATCTACAACTAAGGGGCCATTCATTAATTACGACTGATTTTTCGACCCCTTCCCCCCAGGGATCCCTACGTAATTAATGAATGACCCCTAAGCACTTTTTAATAAAACACAAAAAGTCTAAATATTTATATTTGCGCCGAAATTTTTCTAGCAGCAAATTGTTTGAAACCTCTTGCGCCACGAAACAAATTTCTTCAGTAGTAAGTACGGCTCATCTTCCTACATTTTCTCACTTTCAACAGTTTATAACAAGACAACAACCAACAACTTCATGATGAATAAAATTTAGCGCAACGAAGAAAATTAAAAAGCGAGCTGTCAATCAATATCTATGGCTCTCTTATTTTTTAAATTCGCGTATACTTGCCAGTGACAGAAACATGTTATGATTTGAAAAAAAATAGGTGATAAAAGATGTGTACATAAATTGTAATTTTTTTTTTAAGTTGGCAGCAATGCATTTACGTACATAATTATTTTTTTAATTTAATACTGTATGAATTCGGCGGTTTGTTAAGTTGGTAATATAAATTATTTCATATAACATTAGTTTAAGACTCACGGAATATAAAATATCAATCAGATTGAAATTCTGTGGCACCAAGGAATACGTTAATAGCGACATTGTGACACGCTTAGCAATACTTTTTGTTTTACAAATATCATGATAATAATCACAATTTTTGCAATTTATTAGTGGATCACTCCACTAGCGTTATTATTATAAACAAAGATCAGAAACAAATGAAAAAAATTTTCGACGATACTGGACTTGAACCAGTGCCTTGAGCCAGACCGGGGCAGCAAGCTCTACCATCTGAGCTAATCGTCCACGTGGACGATTAGCTCAGATGGTAGAGCAATGTTTTTTTGGGAAATAGACTATAGAGTTTTGCATGTCTTAAGTAATGTATGTCTTTATATTATAGTTGGTAACCATTTAAATGACAGAAAGAAGTACAGGAGTAGAAAAAATACTTTTTCTACGAGTAACCCATAAAAATAAGTAATAAATTAATAAAGCATAGCTAAAGCCATAAATGTAAATGAAACATACCTAAAAAAAATTGCAAAAACACTGCGTTCTTTTTTTTATTCATGATAGTTCTGTGCGGAGTTGTATAATATAGGTATTTAGTTCAGTGATATTAAAATATAAACCATAGAGTATAGAGTGATGGTCCAATCTAAAAGTATGCCTTTTTTATGATTTACGGAGTTTTTTTTCACATGTTAGTTCACGGGTGAAAATGACATATTTTCATTATAATATTTATAATATTTATATTAAACTAGGTATTTATCATTACGGAGTATTATAGACAGACACGAAAAACGCTAACGTCAGGTGGTGTTAGTGTTAACATATGTATGTGTGCGTGTGTCTGTAAAGAAGGGGACTTAACGCCTGCAAGAAGCAAAGCCTCTATATTTACTATTGAAACGGTCGGATAATGACCCTTATGCAAGTGTCGCCGCCGAGTGACCGGAACACGAGGCAGGGTCTATTGCAGTTGCCGGAACAGTGTTATTGACCTTTCGCGTTTCCCCACTCTTTCCCTCACGTACTGTCTTCAACACAAGTCTTAGTCAACCGAATGCAATAAAGTGAAGTTTAGTTAAAATATTATTAGTTAGTACCTATATTTTTTGCGCCTCATTTTCAATATCTCAATACGCAATTGGGAACTTTAAGTTTACCAGAAGTACACATTTTACATTTTTAACACGCTTTTACCAGGTCGACCTGTATGCCACTCATGAACTCCTCGACCTCAGCAGCCGCCGGTTCTATTCTATAAAATATCATTTTCGACCTGTATGTAACTATGTAATGGAATCTTAGGTAACTAATTTAACCATCTTCCAAGGATCGTAGCGTCATGAAAATTCGCAGCTGTATGTAATTCTGATGACAATACAATAATATGGTACTGTCGAACTGATCTGATGATGGAGCCGGAAGATATGAACTGGAACTTCATGATGGAACATCGTATCATAATATCTGTGTTTGGATTTGTTAGAAAAGTCTTGTAAAGCGTGTTTTACGAGTGTTTTTTACGCCATAGTACGTACAAGAACACACATTCTGCAAATAGTGAATTTTTATGTCGTATCGTTCTTAGGGTTCCGTAGACAAAATGGCAAAAACCCCTTATAGTTTCGTCATGCCCGTCCAAATGTCACAGACATTTTTCTGAAAAATTACTAGATGTATATTGATGAAATTTGCAGTATAGTATAGGTGTCTTGTTAGGCCGTTACTTAGTTTAATAGTTAAATAATAAAAAATATATATTTCTAGGGGGGGCAGTTCGTACATGTAATCGACTGAAAAGTGTTTTGTTTTTTTCAGCCAAGATCAACATGCGGCACATATTTCGACAGTTCTTTCAAAAACACTCTGTTTCCTAAATGTTTCTTTGATTAAGTAAATATTTTTGGTAATAATCGATCCGAAAGTTGCATGAATTGTGACTTATTATATTAATACAATACTTTAAAAAGCCCTGAGAATACAAAAATGTGTGCACATTATCATATAACATATAATATTTTACACTCTTAAACTCTCACAGATTTCCGTGGCGCCACCTATGGTTTCACCGGAAAATCAGCGCTGGCTCCCGAGCCAGGATTATGCTGAGGTGGAACCATTTCAGGGCAAAGTTTAATTGTTTTTTTTTGCAATTACTTTATGTTTTTTGTCTATGCGTCTGAATACATTTATTTTCTTTCTTTCGTTCTTTCTTTCTTACACTAGAAGACGCCGCAACTTCATTCGCGGACAAGAAAAAGTCATAAGGCTCTTTTTTGCTTGAGCGTTGAAGAAAAATTATATGAGACGGGCCAATTGAGAATCACCGAATCAAAAAAAAATTATGTATGTATTTGTATGTAGCTTTGCAGCTTTATCACGTCACACAGCTAGATGAATCTCAACTATTTTTGATTCACAGGTAGCTGGGCATCTACAGATGGCTATAGGATTCTTTTTACAAAAAAAAATTGGCTGTCTGTAAAGTCGGTTTAAAGTAATTTTACTTGATAACGTGGAAGAGAGATAGATGCCTCACAAGCCAAACGCTTAGGCCGATCGTGACATGCGGAACGTGACACCGGAACTTATAAGACGTTATCACGTCAAAAATAAGATTGTCGTATTTTTTCTTCTCCGCTGACGAAGTTGCTGCGAAGGTATTATACCTAAAAGGTATGTCAGAAAACTAAAACGTCAAAATTATTTACATTTTCTTTGATTTAGAGTGAATTTCGGTACTCGTTTCGGATTTTCGTAAGTAGTATTCTAGAATACAATAAATTTAAATAAATAAAACCGACAGTAAGCGACAGTACAACTCAGGGCAGACCGGTTCAGGGCGCGAACCTTCGCGCTTTACCATCTACGTACAGACATACAGACCATACATAATACATACACTCTTTGTCCCCGCTGCCTGTTTCAATTATAGGTATAAACATCGCTTTATGGTGTAAATGTTGTTTAGAATGACGCATCTAGCTTGGTATTACCGTACCCCGTCATGGAATGTAAAGCTAAAAAAAAAAACCAGCTAA
This sequence comes from Hedya salicella, assembly GCA_905404275.2. Taxonomy (NCBI): domain Eukaryota; kingdom Metazoa; phylum Arthropoda; class Insecta; order Lepidoptera; family Tortricidae; genus Hedya; species Hedya salicella. Next base: position 5,028,073 of record FR990120.1, read on the forward strand.
GCGCGACTCGGACTCGCGCACCGAGGGTTCCGTATAAAATATACGCTAGAAACGGCCGTATCTATGAAAATCCAGTGTTACCAGAGCCCTACTCCTAAGCAAATTCAGATATCTTTGAATAGCCCGTATCATTTATTTAAGAATATCTTCAATGTACAGACATTTCATTTTTACATCTTCATAAATAGTGCTATAGAAGGCGACCGCAACTTCGTTCGCGGGGGAGAAAAAGTCATAACCCCTCGTTTTTTCTTCAGTGTAGTCGGGTAAAAAGTATCCTATAACCATCTGGAGAAACCCAGCTACCCGTGTACCAAAAATAGTTGAAATCCGTTTAGCAGATTTAGCGTGATGAAGCCACAACGACACATACAAACATTTCATTTTTACAATTTTGTAATAGTAATAGTATACAATACAAACGTAAAAATTTGTGTCGATGTGTGAATACGTTCCTCTTAAATAAAAATAAAAAAAGATTCCAAAGAAATTGAGAGCCTCCTCCTTTTTTTGGAGTCAGTTAAAAAACAACTGAACGGATCTCAACGAAACTTTCCAGTTATGATATTTAGACATCAGACTAACAAACAGGCGATTCATTATATCGTCTACGCGGATGTCGCAGGTAACAGGTAGAGTTTGGGCAGAGAAACATGATATTGACCTTGAAAGAGAATTCTTTATATGGCAACAATTTTACGTATTAAAAAAGCTGTCAAATAGAGTAAATGCATGGAATTTTTTATCGCTTTTCATAAATAAATATCAAAATAGCGTAAAAACTATTTCTAAATGTGAAATTAAAATTGAAATCGGCCAAGGAATACGCATAATATAGGCATTTTCAACTAGTAATTAGACAGAGAGGTCCGATGTGCACTGTTACGTCACAGTGCACTCCGGCCATATAAACTCCATATTAAATTCTGTTCTGTAAGAAAGAGATAAAATAAAATGTTTGATGGCTTATATCTTGGTTATTTTTATAGTTATTCGAAAAAATATTTTTGTCTTCTGTTTGTTACATGAATGAGCTTTTAATAAAGTAAAAATTAAAATTCATGCATATTCCCTTATAAAACCTACATCGTTTCTATGCATTCCGTAATGCCAGGTCATGTTTTTTTCAAATTTGCCGCATAATTCTGATGTCATGTTTCCGTTGCCAATCTCTAGTAATAATATAATTCCTTCTTTCTCTCTAACTCTTATATCTCTAATTTCACGGAAAAAACTTTAAAGTTTGCGAATCTTCAAATGATCCAAAAATAGCGCAATTTATGCCGAAACACGTTGCCTGGCTACTGAGCCACTCAAGGCTCCAGATTGCAGATATCATAAATAACAGATTATTATAATAGCTTATTTCTTTATGTCACAAGATTTTTTTTTCTGTTTTGTTTTTATGTATGTTTTTATAGTGTACCTAATTCCATTTATTTTTTCAAACGGATTATAATAAGTATTTTAAACTAGAAGTTTCCTGCAACTTCTTTCGGGAGGAGTTAAATCATAACCCTCTTTTTTCTTCTGCGTAGTGGGGTAAAAAGTACTATATATCCATCCAAGGATGCCTATTTTAACCATTTTTGGTACAACTACTACTAATTTGAATAATAAAGCGTCCGTCATTCGCACGCATAAAAAGAAAAATCTTGTATTGTCTTGTATGTTTGCAAAATTAATATAAATAGGACTTTATTAAAAATGGCATGAAGACGTTCATCTCATCTGTTCTTTACGATATCTGTAAGACTAATGTAATTGAATTTCGAATGCAAACAAGCTTCGTTTGGAGAAATATTTTAACGTCACAGCTCCCAAATATGACATGTAATATTACCACATCTTCCATCCTTATAGATTTATGTCTTTTAATTAATTAATAACTAGACAGGTATTAACCAGTGCGTAACTTTGTCTTTAATTTTCAATGCATGTTTTTAAACGCTCAGAGCAAACAAAATGCGCTATTTGGGCAAATTGTGTGTTCTGTGCGCTGAGCACGAATAGTGTCTACAAGAACTTGGATTTTTCACTTTTATCGCAACTGAATGTACAAACACGACAGACCAGTATAACGTCTTAACATACCTAATTCCATTGACATAACAGCCATTATGTAAATAAGTGTAAATATCCGTAAAACACTTGTAAAATAGTATAAGTACAACAAGCACTATTAGAAAAACAACTGACCGAACACAAATCGTAACTTTAAAGCACTCTAATAAGACATATATTCCAACAGCGAGATTATTCTGAAGCTACGCTTCTAAAAGGTCGTTTGAACAAAATACAAAAGTTCAGTCGACAACAGAAAGAAGTATTCTTGTTTCTCCTTTTGCAGCAAATGGCAAAAAAAATAAAAGATCCTTTGACGTCGACTACAATAAGGACAGCAAAAATGAGTATTAAGCCGGGTCCGCTGCGACGTGTTTTTGTGTTTTTCTAACACCTAACATGTTATTCTAACATAAAAGGGGCGTGGCCTAAATGTTTTGGTTAGCAAAAACACTGAAACATGTTTGCCGCAACAAAACATTCCCCGCGTCCGCCTGCGGAGGGGGGTGCAGCGTTCATTTCGTGTTTGACCGTCGTTGGGATAACACGTCTTCTTTGTCAAAATTCATTTTGACTTTTGTGCGTCAACAATGTTTTGGTTCACAAAAACGTTGTTGCAACAGACGGGAAGTTTTGCTAACATGTTGGACAAACAATGTCTTGTTAGATTTTCGAGGCAGCGGACGCGCCTTTATAGTGTGTGTGTAACATTATAATAATCTTCAAAAGATTAAAAAAAAAATAGAATTAATGAAGACCATCACAGAATGACAGGGTTTATAGGTATACTCAACAACATTTTCGTGGCACACCCACATGTTACAATTTATTACAATACAGAATATTCCGTACCCAAAGAATAAAACGGAACCCTATTACTAAGACTTCGCTGTCTGTCACCCACGAGGCTGTATCTTATGAACCGTGATAGCTAGACAGTTGAAATTTTCAGACGATGTATTTCTGTTGCCGCTTTAACAACAAATACTAAGAACAGTATAATTTCATGTCCGTCTGTCTATATCAGTAACCAATATAAAACAATGGAGCACCGCGTACATTTTGCTTAGGAGTAGGGATCTGTTAACACTAGATTTTCATAGATACGGCCGTTTTTAGCGTATATTTTGTACGGAACCCTCGGTGCGCGAGTCCGACTAGCACTTGGCCTGTTTTTACTTATTTAGCGAGCCCTAATCACATTTCCCTGAAAATATCTTAAATTAATACCGGAAATTCGGGTCATATTGGGCCCAATGGGGAGAAACTGACCCAAATGAAAACCTTATTTAAGGGTCTAATAAAAACACAACAATCTTAATGTAGATGTCCATAATTACAGTGCAATAATATAACCTGGACCAAGTAAATTTCAATGCCTAAAGTTACCCTCCAGGGCTAAATTACTTCCACTTTACGGTTATTTCATTTTTTCAACTTTGTGTATAGATGTTCTTTACATGCGTCTGTTGAGATTTAGAGTGTGCATTCGACACGCCTCGAACGTATGCAAATTCAAACGAGTTAGCGACAGGTTGGACAAGAGATTGGTCATAAGTCATAACTTGTTTCGTATTATGTATAATAAAGTCGCTACTGTTGTACAGTCGGCATGATATAACCCCGAAAAAAAGAGTGCTGTTATTACTCTAAAATGAGAGTCGGAGGGGCTTTGGTACTTATTTTTTCTTTACAGATGGCACAAGACTTTAAAATACAACTATAAACAAACTATAATATAAATCAGCTTTGAGACATGTTCACGGTTTAGCAGCTATTAGCAGAGTAACTTTCTAAACAAAAATAAAGATCTGCTGTCATAAGTTTAAACCAGGTTTGAATCTAGAACTTCAACCAACACCTATTTTTCTGTCTATTGCCAGCCTCATTTCGCAACTGTTTTAAGTTTGATACGTAGGGAAGACTTTAGGGGAAATTTTGACAATTGGTATCCGAATCAACTGTCATACTCGTAGCCCTTACAAAATCATGACACTTGAGATTCTGATTCCGAGCATCAAACGCTAGGCAATAGGGGGCAGCGGCAGGTATGAAATGAAATCGGGGTGAACTTAACAAATGAGATACATAACAAATTATGTGGGCTATACTGATAGCTGCTTTATTGACATGCGCCATTTTGAATGTCCCCTTCCTTCAGTAGCTCCCACGGCACTGTGTCATCAGCTTTTGGACGTAGTGAGTCAGTACTGAAAATCTACCTCGAAAGTAAGTTTAGGCCTCTTTTTATCAACTGTGATTGTTTTTATTATTGTATGCGTATGCTTGTGTGTTGTGTGTCAGTAAAGTAGCATAACTATTGGCCTTTCTATATTGGCGTCCGAAATTGTACTTTTATATCGGTTTATTAAGTTATAAGTACTTAATTATTTGTCGTATTCGGGAAAATTTATAGGTCGGGATGAAAATAACAACTTCTTAATTTTATCCCCATTATAATTGTGGTGACTGTATACTTTATATATATATATATATATACTTTATTGTTTTATGTATATTTTAATGTCATACAGTTTTTTTATTCCAGAACTTTTTAGTCCAATTTTTAGGGTTCCGTATTTAAATAGACCAACACCACTATCGATGTCGCAGGAATATGACCAGTGTCAGTGAGAGTGAAATTATGAAATCAGCCAAAAAAGGCAACTCGTTTTTTTAGTTTCACCAGATTTGTTTAGTGATTTGATAAAATATCTGAAACACGTCAGTGAGTCGTTTTATCATTTCACTAGACACGTTCAGTGATATGATACAATTTCTACTGTAACCTTCGAGATTTGTTAAAATCTCTGTTCTGGCCATTTCCCTGCGACATTGCCACCACCATTGATAGTTTCAACGGCTTCGCTAACTTCACCATTACTATCCAGAACCCTTCCGGAATAACTCTTCCAATAATAACATAAGCAATCACGACTGTTTCGGAAGTACACGTGCCTTAGCCAGCGAGTTTTTCAAGCCGCATATCTCCGCCATTATGAAAACAAAACCAATATGCGACCATTATAGGAAAACAGTCGGACAGACATAGAAAACATTTTTGCCCTGGCTGAAATAAAGGTCTTCGCTGCTCGATCAATTATAGCATAGCATTTTACGATAATATGTATTTTGTACTACCCCAGTATAATATTGGTCTTGGTCTTTAGCATGTTTTCCGTATCCCGTATAGAACTTACGACAGCGAATATACGACTTCTGCAAGTTGATAGTGACATTCTCACGAACTTACCTGTAACAAAACATTAAAGATATTTATCATGGACCCAAGCTTCCCTACCGATAAGGTACGGTGGTTTAGGTACCCGCCAAATTTCCAGTATTGCCCTACCGGCGTTCTTATCTTCAATCTATAGTACTTCCGATCTCGCAGGTAAAATTCTCAAAGTCAATACGACTGCAAACTGCGAGATCGCGTGCTTGGCTGAGGCTAAGGACGCCTGGCTGGCTGGACCGAACCCAATTTTACCGGACTCACCCAAAAACCAAAGGGCCTGGGATACCATAGTATCAGACGCCACCCTAAACACTCTCATTCACAGTTCCTCCGGCAAAGATCAGGCAAGGCTGCTGGCAGTGTCCCGGACAGAATCTGGACACTGGTTGCACGCCTACCCATGTCCCAATACAGGAACATACATCGACCCCAACACACTTCGCATTGCGGCGGGTCTTCGACTTGGTGCTGACGTGTGCGAAGAACATGCCTGCGCCTCCTGTGGAGCCAGTGTGAACCGCCTCGGCCACCACGGGCTTGTTTGCTCCTCGGGTGTCGGCCGCCACTCTCGCCATGCTTCTGTCAATGACATCCTGAGAAGGGCACTTGTCAGCGCCAACGTTCCAGCTGTCCTTGAGCCACAGATCGCGCGGGACGATGGCAAACGCCCTGACGGGATGTCATTGATACCGTGGAGGATGGGCCGCGCGCTGGTGTGGGACGCGACATGCGCCGACACACTAGCAGTGTCCTACCTCTCGGCCACGAGCAGGCGGGCGGGTGCGGCGGCGGACGCCCGGGAGCAAATAAAGATTAGGAAGTACAGTTGTCTCGGCGCCCAATACGACTTTATACCCTTTGGCGTCGAGACACTTGGCCCGTGGGGTCAGGGTGCACGCGGGCTCCACAAGGAATTGAGTAAGCGTCTGAGGGAGGCAACAGGGGACCCACGCGCAGGCAGCTTTCTCGCACAAAGGCTCTCAATAGCCATACAGCGCGGGAATGCTGCCTGTGTCATGGGCACCCTACCGAAGGGACCAAATATTTTAAGTAATTTTTAATAATCATAGTTTAATTAGTTGTTATTAATATATTCGTGAAATAAAAAAAAAAAAAAAAAAAAAAAAAAAAAATTAAAGATATTAAACTATTATGTATTATAATTGTACACCGTCGTAATTCTAAACATACTTAGTATGTCTTATTCGATACCTTAGTATTAATTTGTCTAATGTTACAGCAGAAAATAGAGGTTAATGTTACAAAACAATGTATTTAACTACGAGAGTGATATACCGACATAACTGATTGAAAATGAAATGATTAGCATTGTTATTTAAATTATTGTAAACGTAAATAAGAAAAGTAACGTCGAAAATAAAAACTTGTCACAAAGCCCAAGTGCGAGTCAGACTCGCGCACCGGGGGATCCGCACAAAATATACGCTACAAACGGCCGTATCTATGAAAACCCAATGTTAGCTGAGCCTTACTCTTAAGACGGACAGACATAAAATTATACTGTTTTTAGTATTTGTTGTAATAATGAAATGAAATAATGAAATAATGATCTTTAATCTGTAAGTAGGCCACAAGGGCACTTTTACAAGTCTAACTCTACGGCGTTTCCCAAGAGGAGACCACTGAGGAGAAGAAAGCCGAAACAAACTCAACAGTCAGTCATTTTTTCGAAATAACTCTTATATCTATGACAATATTATTTTGATTTCCGTAAAGCATTCGATAGAATTCATGGCGATATCTTACTGAAAAAACGTTCACTAGCCGGTTTCTCAACTTCCCTACTTGAATTTTTGGCAAACTATCTCTCAGACAGACGTCAATTTGTTCAATATGAAGGCTCGAAGTCTTCTCCGTTCTTAGTAACATCTGGAATCGGACAAGGAAGTAGTCTTGGACCCTTATTATTTCTAATTGTAATTAACGATCTACCGGCAAATCTAAAGTTTTCGTCAGCCTTGCTATTCGCCGATGACCTAAAATTGGCAATGCCAATAGAAAGCCCCTGCGATTCCACCTTATTGCAACTAGATATAGACGCCGTGTATACCTGGGCCCAAAACAATAGCCTTGCTCTGAATGAAGAAAAGTGTTCTATTATGACGTACTCTCGAGCCAAATCTCCTAAAAATCAGACATGCACATTAGAGGGAAAACCACTCAAACGAGTAAATGAAGTCAAAGACCTCGGCATATGGTTGGACCCGCACCTAACATTTAACCAGCATATCACCAAGGTCTGTAGTCAGGCCAGAAGATCCCTAGGATTTGTTATCCGCCAGGCAAAACTTCTCACTGATCGACGTGTCCTTGCACTCTTATACAATGCTTATGTTAGAAGCAAATTAGAGGCGAATGCCGCCATCTGGAACCCCCATGAGGAACAATACACTCTTCTCGTAGAAAGGGTACAAAAACCATTTCTACGATTTCTCTACAAAAAAATAAATGGCCATTACCCCTTTCTTTACCCAACGCTATTTTTACTCGGCATGGTGGACTACATGTCCCTTGAGACTCGGAGGAATATTCATTTAATCAGATATTTCTTCCGACTAATGCGTGGACTCGCGAACAATCCGGAACTGCTAACGCAGATAACCATACGTGTTCCGCATGTTACGCCTGTACTACTCCGCGCTCGTCGCCGCAGCCTTTTCGCCGTCCCGCCGGCGAGGACCCGTGTACTCAAATACTCTCCTCTGCACCAAGCACTAACACTACTGAACGATATCCTGAACAGTGACAGCCAATTAGATATGTTTTTCACCTCAGAGGCGAAATTTCTGACCGCATCAACTCGCTACTTGGAAACGATAGTTACCCCGAGCAGTGTCCAAGAATGAGTACTTACCTACCTACATAATTAACGCTATTCAAAATCTGTGCCATGTTTTATTTTTATTTTTTACTTGTAGAATTATGTGATTATGTGTTATACTGTATATAAAAAAATATTGTATGTTATTAGTTATATAAATTCGTAAAAATGCCGTATTTCAATTAAATTTATTTATATAAGCAATCAAATGCAATAATGTAATAATAAGCAATAATGTAAATTACCTAGTTTAAATTAAGTAATGATGTATTCTTCTAACAACTAACAATTAGCACGTAAGGTTCAGCTGTTAGTGCTAATTCTGTATAATAAATAAATAAATATTTGTACTTAGGCTAAATCCTAAATATATGTTTTGAGTATATAAACTCAATGCGTAGTTCTTCAAGAGAGCATATTAAAACTTATAAAAGTAAAAAAATATATAGAATATAAAAAGCAAAATAGTGATTTTTTATTTCAAACAACTTACATACGTTTGATATGCCACCTTATAAGAACCGTGTCCCGGTAAAAGTAAATTATTTGGTTTCTGTTTTGGGCCATGCATTTTTGTCTGTTAAATAGTCCTCTACCCTATAATAAGCCTTTGCCATTAGGGAATCTTTTAAGTACTTTTTGAGAGCTGGAAACGATAATTTTAAAGCATCATCTGGTAGCTTATTATAAAAATGTATACATTGGCCTACGACTGATTTGGCTACTTTACGAACGCGGAACTTTCTAATAGCGATTTTGTTTTTATTTCTAGTATTAAAATTGTGGATATCTGAATTCTTAGTAAAAGACTCTAGGTTCTTAAAAACATAAATAATATTCTCATAAATATATTGGAACGCTACGGTTAATATGTTGATGTCTTTAAAAAGTTCTCTTAAGGAGTCACGGGAGTTCAAGTTATATATAGAACGAATCGCTCTTTTTTGTAACACAAATATAGTCTGTATGTCAGCTGCTTTGCCCCAAACCAGAATACCGTATGACATGATACTATGAAAATAACTATGATATACTAAGCGAGCAGTATCAACATTGGTCAATTGTCTAATTTTTCTAATAGCGTAATCTGCTGAACTTAATTTACCTGCAAGTACTGCTAAATGGGGACTCTATTGCAAGTTCTTGTCCAGTGTTATACCTAAGAATAATGCCCTATCCACCATTTCTAAACATTCACCATTGAGCGATATAGTAGAATCCACTGCTGTAACATTCGGTAAAGCAAATCTAACACATTTCGTTTTCTTAGCATTCAATAGCAAATTATTAATATTAAACCAGTCAAGTAATTTAACTAGTACACTATTAATTTCGGCATAGTCTGTTGCTTTCCGGTAAACTTTGAAAATTAATGATGTATCATCAGCAAATAGTACTATATCACAAAGATTTTCTACTATAGATGGTAAGTCATTTATATAAACCAAAAATAGAAATGGCCCTAAGATAGAGCCCTGTGGCACTCCTAGCTTAACTGCAGCTCCACTGGATTGGGTTCCATTTACAACAACTGTTTGTGTTCTATTGCTGAGATATGAAGACATAAGGCTTAAGGCATTTATAGACAGGCCACAATGTTTTAATTTCAAAATGAGTGTTCCATGATCAACAAAATCAAATGCCTTAGAAAGGTCACAAAAAACTACAATTGCATCACAAGATTTCTCCCAGATGTTAAAGCGGCAACGGAAATACATCATCTGCGACAATTTCAACTGTCTAGCTATCACGGTTCATGAGATACAGCTTGGTGACAGACAGACGGACGGACAGCAGAGTCTTAGTAATACGGTCCCGTTTTACCCTTCGGGTACGGAACCCTAAAAATTTTACATTAAAACTTATTTCTCGGTGTGATAGATGTATTTTCAGTACAAAGATTAGATACTTGTTTAAATGTTCATACCTCATTTTAGCATAAGCAATAGCGTACGAAGTAACTAATCAGCTTCAATGATGAACAGATTATTTGTTTCTCGCAAAGCATTTTAATTAGCTTTAAGTGTGTAATTAGAAATCTAATGTTAAGTTAGAGGCGAGTTTCATCTTTTCTGGAGCATAGCTCAGGCGCGGTGGACCGTGAGCAGTTGTTAATTACTCTTGCAAATGAATATAGACGTTTGTTTCGTCTTCGTTCCGTCTTAGAGACCCCCACACTAGAGTTTTTCGAGCGTCAGCGTCCGGGCAGCGTCGGGATAAAATCAACGCAGCGGCGACATTCGTGCGTCGCTATCCGATAAGATACCGTCGTTGGAAAGACGCTCTGCGCAATACAATTGCGTCGATGCTGCGCAGGCGATAACAAGATGGCGACTTTGGTGACACTCGAGGCCGCTGACGTCGCGGCAACGTTGCGTCGCAGCGGACGCCCTTACGACTCGGCCACAACATTGCGCGAATTGCGGCGCGGGAAGCGTTTTATCTGTTCATTGCGCGGTCGAGACGCGCACCGCACTGTGGCTAGTTGGGATCACACGCAATGAATTAGAAAAAACGCTGCCGCTGCCGCTGCCGCTCGAAGTCGTGGGCTGGGTCTGTCAATACTTCACAGTTCGTCACTGTTTTATAGGTACAAATAAAATAAAATAAATAATAACACAGGGACAATCTTACACACATCCACACAGTCCCAAACTAAGCAAAGCTTGTAGGTAGTATGGGTTAGTACCCCACGAACATAATATATAGATAAATTATAATAATTAAATACATGGAAAACATCTAAGACCCAGGAACAAATATTCGTGCTCATCACACAAATACCTGCCGGCCGGAATTCGAACCCGCAGATACAGATTATAAAAAAGTTAATACAATAATACGAGGCTAAATCGCGTATAAATGTTTTATTTACTAACTAGAAGGCGCCCGCAACTTCTTTCGCGGAGGCGAAAAAATCATAACCCCTCATTTTTTCTTCAGCGTAGTCGGGTAAAAAGTATCCTATAGCCATCTGGAGATACCCGTGTACCAAAAATAGTTGAAATCCGTTAAGCCGATTTTGCGTGATGAAGCCACAACGACACATACAAACATACATTAGCCATAGCGGAGACGGCGATGACTAAACAGTGCTGTCTCCGTCCCCGCGGTCGCCTCGCTGCCGTCGGGGCGGGTGCCAGCCAGCCGGCCCGGACGCACAAATGCGTGCACTGATAACGCTTTGTAAGCGAGAGATCTCTTGGTGGCAGATAAACCGCGCGCGGATTTCGTTCACCAAACAATTGTTATGGCTATAAGTTTCTTTTAATGTTAAATAAATGAAAAAAAAAACATAATATCCAAAAAACAATTTTTTCGTTTTAATGACCTCCAAATAGTCCATAACAATCGTTTTTTTGAAAATATCTTCAATGTACAGACATTTCATTTTTACAACTTTATAATAGTACTAGGTGTGCCCGCGGCTCCGCCCGCGTGGAATTCGGTATGTGTCAGTAAGCGGCTACTTCACCCCTCTCCCCTGGTAGCTTAACTTGAAGTAAAGTCCAGATAAAATATTATACAATTACCACTAAATAAAACTACACCAAAATCAATAGTTTTTCGCCCTTATTCAAATTTGTGACGTGATTTAAAAGACATAGAGTGTATATCGGACGACACAGCACCACTTTTCTATTTTTACGTCCTTATCCAAATCAAGTCCATGACAAATATCATCCAAAACGGTTCTCCAGTCAAATCAGTCTAAGCATGAAAAGGTCACATAGAAATCCATACTTCCTAACAAACTTTCGAATTTAGGTCTAATATTATTTAGAAGTAAGATTAGAGGAAAGGTGAATATAGATATCAAAAACGTGAGGCCAAGTATTTACATTTTATTTAAAGTTACGTTTCTGTATGCATAACTAAATATGTACATACATACTCCAAAAGTAGGTATGTAGAGAATATTTACATAACCTTGACATTTTACAATATTTTTTGTACACCCCATTGTGAGTCTTTCCGGTGGGCATCAGCACGAACAGCTCCGTGCAGCTGGTGACGCGCGAGCACGCCCCGTAGAGCTGCCCGTGCGAGAAGCAGCCCGTGCGCAGGTCCACGCCGGCGTCTGCCCCTGCCACTTGTAGATGATCATGGCGAAGCAGACGCTCACGGGGAACTGTAGGCGCTTGAAGCGGAACGGGAAGTTGCTCGGGATGAGGGGGATGCGGGGGATGAACACGGCTTCTCCGCGCCGCACACCATCAAGATTTGCGCCTCGATGAGGTTTCGCTACAGCTGGACTACTTTAAGCTTGTTTCCGTTGCATAACTTTGGAGGTGACAAATTCCGAAGAAGCATGATCGGAACTCCAATTTTCAGGGGAATGGATGAAAATTTTCAATAATCTTGAAATTTTGTTTATAGGTTAGGAATAAGCCTTATTGTCAGAAAAAATACAAATATTTCTGTTGCTTTGAAAAAAAAAATAAGATGAAAGGTGTTGGTGGGCCTATATGCCCGTCTTATACGGTACGGAAAAAATAACAGCACATTTACAGCTATTTTTAACCGACTTCCAAAAAATCCTACGTTCGACAGTTTTTATTATGTATGTTCACCGATTACTCCGCCAATAGTAGGCCGATTTTAAAAAATATTTTTTTATTTGAAAGGATATACGTCTGAGGTGGTCCCATTGCCACCAAGTTGGGATCTGGTGATGGGATCTCAGGGAAATCAAGGGCAATCCTCAAATTTTATAGGCACTTAGAACGTCTTTCATATATTCTTTTAAGCTATTTAAGTATTTGCATATGGTAGTCATCATCTCATTATGCTGAGCTGATGACGGAAGGTACAACTCCTTAATAGTTAAGAGTTAGAGGATAATTCTTAAAAAAATCATCTATTATAGGTACTAGATACGTTAAGACTGTTAGTCATATTCTTTAAAGTGTGTCCCTGAAGTAGTCTCCTTATCACCAAGTCAGGATCAGATGATGGAATACCAGGGAAATCGAGAGAAACCCTCAAATATTATAGGCACTAACAATGTTTTGTATATATTTTTCTAAAGTTATCAGTTATTTTCCTCTGGTAGTCATCATTTCATGCTGAACTGATGATGGAAGGTACAATTAAGTAACCAACTTTTACATTTCTTACTTCCAAAGACTCGAGATGCGTGCAAAGTGCCTCCTCAATCTTCCCATTCTGGGCTCTACAAAATACTTTATATAATAAAAAATAAAATATAATATATCTATCTAATAATATATATAATATAAAAACCAACAAATAAAAAAAGAACCGACTTCAAACTAAACTAAAAAGCCAAAAATAATGTTTTATGTACGGTACGGATCACATTTGAATCACCTTTTGAAGTCGGTGCCAAACCTGATGTAAATACAGTTCTTTATTCATCAAAAATACGAATTACTATGACTAAATATATATGTAGGTAGATAATAACTAAAGGCTCGCCGCCGCGGTTCTTAATAGTAATAAATTAATGGTTTGGCACCGACTAAAAAAGGTGATTCAAATGTGATCCGTACCGTACATAAAAGATTATTTTTAGCTTTTTAATTCATTTTGAAGTCGGTTCTTTTTTTATTTAATTTTTTTTAATCGAAAATATCAATGCTGCAGGTATATAGGCCCACCAACACCTTTTCATCATTTTATTTTTTTCTAAGCCACAGAAAAATCTGTATTTTTTTTCTGACAATAAGGAGGCTTATTACTACCTATAAACAAAATTTCAAGATTTTGAAAATTTTCATCCATTCCCCATTGTGTGTTCTGGGAGTCCTGAAGCGCTCAATGAGTTTAGTTTACTCCATCGGGTATGTTGTGACGTTGCCTTCATCCACGACAGTGTTAATGGAATTATATACTGCCTGTTCACCTTCGATTTCCGCCAATATCCGCGCATTAACAGCTCTCTCACAAACCAAAGAGTTCTCACGTCGCGTCACCTGGCTCAGGTCTCTCTATACGCTCCGAATGTGGTCTGCATCGGACGGAATGATCCTGCATAACGTATCTGGTTAAACCAGGGCGTTGGTTTCCTCCAGAAGTCCTTCTCCCACCTGAAGCAGTACCTGGGCGAATTCCTGCACATGTGAGCCTCCTCCTTGTTTATACCACCGAGCCACTTATCTCGTATTTTGTTGTATTATTAAATCAATTATTCAATTAAATTTGTCGATATCCGTACCCCCTCTTCTAAACTTAGAGTTAATTTGGCAAAATACTTCCTCAGTGGCTTAAGTTATATCATGAGATATTTATGGCGTAGGCTCGAGAAACAGCTAGAGTAGGTTTGAGAAAAGTTTGCACCTCTTTCCTAAGTAGCGCCATAAGATTCAGGTACAAACTTAACTCAATCAAGTGTAGTGGCTACCCCCCCCCCCCCCCCCCCTTTTAGGGGTTGAATTTTTATAGTCTATAACCTGGCCGGGGATTTTCTCGACAGATTCGTAAAGTTTGCGTCAAAATCTGTTCAACCGTTGTCACGTGATGCGCGTACAAATAAACAGACAAACAGATAAACAGACAAAAATGCTAAAAACTGCTGGAACGTGTTCGTTCTGTTATCAATTATTAGTATCCCCAGCCAACTTTTTTCGAATATCTTCCATGTACAGACTTTCGACCCTCTTCAGCATTATTATATGTACTAGCTTCTGCCCGCGACTTCGTCCGCCTTAAATTCGTTTATCGCGGATAAGGGTATTATTCCGGGATAAAAAGTCTATGTCCTTCCCCGGGACTCAAACTATATCCATACCAAATTTCATCCAAATCGGTTCAGCGGTTTAAGCGTGAAGAGGTAACAGACAGACAGACAGACAGACACACTTTCGCATTTATAATATTAGTTTGGATAGATAGATTACCTTGCGGTGTTAATTTTAACGACTCGTTTACATCCATGGTCTCGAAGGGTCAAGTCCCGTTTTTTGTGAAAATCGTGTTAATTTAAATCAATTTAGCTCTTGTTATATGTACGAGTGCGTCTTTTACTGCGTAATCAATATAGATAAACTCAATTCATAAAACATGAATATGTCTATTAAGATCCATTTAGCCCACTATAAAAGAGTCAATAAAAAAATATTAACTTCATTTTTGGCAGTGAACGTGACTCACACTAAAAGCAAGTAATTTGATACAAATAATATCACGCTAGGTTATATAATACGATTTCTAGATAATGGGCTTTTAACTTAGATGCCCTTTTTAGGGTATCGTACTTAAGTTACATAAAAACAGAACCCTTAGTATCACATATTTGTCCATCTGCCTGTAAGAATCTGGCTATAAAATTGCGAATAGGTTATTAAACAACTTTTTTCCAGGGTGTTACAACAATTTTAAAATCACATTTTTGGACTTTCCCGAAATACGCTTCATACTAAAGCCTACTAGCTTAGTGACGTCACACGGTTAGTACCTTGTACGGGAAAATTAAGAACTTTGTTCTGCAGCTATGTTAAAACTTCCGTTTATCGAAACGGTTTCTTAACAAAAGTTACCATACAGTTTATGGGTTGTTCAATGGTATTATTAGGTATTAATATTTTCATATTTTTAAAATAGACTTTCCCACCCAACTTTAAAGGTTCATAAAAAAGCTACACGGAAAATATCGTACTCGAAATTTTAACGATTTTTTGGTTGTTTATTTTGCTTTTGATCGCAAGGAGATATTCTGGCAAAAACTAGATGGCGCTTTAAAACTAACAATAAAGAAATATAGTATAGTAACAATTAGTTCGCAAACAGCTAATAATAAATAAATCGTAACATTTAAATACTGTGTCACGCTTGCAAGTTGAAAAATAATTCTTATACATAGATGTCGTTGTACATATCGGGGAACGGCTTTTCGTATGGAGATGGTCAGTCCTCTTGTTTAATTGTCCTTGGTTATAAATCAACAAACTACGAGTAGTAAGTAAACTAATGATATGGATAAAAAGGTAAACTTGTCCATAAAAGGAATGTTGCCAAGTTAACCTTCGACCCATTGAGTAAAAATTTGAAAAAGACAGACAAACTTACACCATAATAAAAACGAAACATTATAAGATCATATTATGTAAGGGCATAGTTTCTTATATGTGATATCGAGTAATATTCCACTTTTTATATCTTATTTAATTTTTATTATGTACTCACTAGAAAGCGCATGCAACTTCGTTCGCGGAGACGCCTTTAAGTATATAAATAAAAAAGTAAATAAATACTTAGAAGGTATAAAATACATTTTTCACTTCTCCTGCTCAAAAAGTAGGTCATATTAGCTTCGCGAAGCGAGACTAAAATAGTACATTTAGCCCCTAGGGTTTAAAAGAAAGCCATATAATCCCATACAAATTTCTATGAAACTGAAAAAAAAAACTTGCGGCCAGCTACATACTACTTACGAATAATTAAAAACAAACAAACCAACCTCATCAGATTGGCCAAAATTTCTGATCGTATTGCAGCCCTTCACATTAAAAAGTAAAAATTGTCTATGGCCATTATTAGTATAAAAAAATATATAAGCTGTCAATTTAACTATAAAGAATTGCTCAAACTGTACTTTTTATTTTTCATGAAATATACAATTTTAGTGTTAAGCCTTTTTTATTTTCTTGCAGTCGCAGTGAAAAGCAGAGTGTTTAACACGTGGCTAAATGCCATTATGACACTTAGACATATTTGTCCTCGCTCACTTCGTGAGCTCGTCCAAATAATCACTTCGTGTCATAATGGCTTATTTTAGCCCCTTGTCAAACAATCTACTATTATTATGATCCGTACTCAAAGGACTTTTCAAATAACCAACCATTCAAAGCATGATAAGGAATTCTTAGTATTATTTTCTTTGAAATACATTTTCATTCAATTCTACAAAATGGAACTCCAAATTAAATTGCTCTCAATCAAAGTAATATTGCTCAGACATTTGAGAAAATATTTTGAATATATTGCACAATAATAAATGTTGCAAATATTAACAGTGAGTTGTTGAAGAAGCTATGAAGTTAGGGTTGGTTACCACACGTCAGGAATATATAAGCTTGTGTCCTAAAAAAATATAATGAGTCCGTCCGTCAGATTATCAGAAAATATTGGACACGATTTTTTTTTGACGTCAATTAAACAAAAAAACCGACCAAGTGCGAGTCGGACTCCCGCACCGAGGGTTCTGTACAAACTTTCACTTATTTCGACTTAACTTGCCTCATGCGTTAAGTTTGCCTCTGGTATTTATGGCGTCACATACAAATGAGGGGCAAACTTAACCAAACCAGCGGGGTTATTGCCTAATGAAATTTTGACACTTGGCATCGGAATCAACTGTCATAGCCCATACAAAATCACGACACTTGATTCCGATTGCGAACGTCAAACGCGTTAGGCAATACGGGAGCGGGTTATTCAAAAATGATTTTTGGTGATTAAAAAAAAAGTAAGACCGATAGATATATGATTATAATTTTCGTGTACATATTAAATTATATTCTTCTATATTTTTAGTTTTGTTTCACTTTTTCATTAATAAAACGCACAATAAAAAAATTCAAAAAAATTGTTCAAAAATGTACAGATCAAGCCTTTTCATATGATACTGATACCCTACTTGACCTATAGTAACTAGACTTATAATTTTTGCTCCCCTCATGGGGGCCATTTTTTTAGAAATTAAAAATATATTTTATACAATACATGTGGGCTGACCATGTTTATAAATATTCCAAGTTTCAAATAGATAGCTTGAATCGTTTTTGAGATATGGCGCTCTTAGTCTGGCAAAAAAGTCTTGAAATTAAAATGTAGCAACACTGTAGGGTCGTCCCTTTTTTCTTAGATTGATTTGTAAGGGATGAAGTGTTGCCACTTTTTAATTTCAAGACTTTTTTGCCAGACTATAATAGTCGGACAGGCAGACAGACAGACAGACAGACAGACAGCGTCGCAACATAAGGGTTCCTTTTTTACCTTTTTGGTACGGAACCCTAAAAACAGCGACCCAATTGGGATGTTGACAATTTTTAACAACCTTTTTCCGTGATATGTTACAGAGGGACCTCTTAATAATAGAAACATTAGTGAAAAAAACTACTTCAATCACTTAAAAAGTCACCGCGATACATCAATGTTAAAATCCAAACCCATATTTGGGCGTGTTCAAGACAAGAGTGAATAGGCTGTTTATAGACGGGCATGATACATCCTTGACCGCATCGTCACTTAACAACAGGTGAGATTGCGGTCAAATGCCCATCTATTTTACAATAAAAAAAAAAAAACACATTTTTGCATTTTCCCAAAAAACGCTCCATACTAAAGCCTAGGAGTGTGTGACGTCACACGTTCCTACCTTGCATGGGGTAATTAAGAACTGTTCTGTAGCTATGTTTAAACTTGCGTTAATCGAAACAGTTTCATAACAAAAGTTACGACAAAATGGGTTATTCAATGGTATTACTAGTTCTTAATATTTTCATCCTTTAAAAATGGACTGTCCCACCCAACTTTTGACGACCGGTTTGGCTCAGTGGGAGTAACGTTGCCTGCGAAGCTGAGGTCCTGGGTTCAAATCCTGATAAGGGCAAACATTTGTGTGATGAGCATAAATATTTGTTTCCGAGTCTTGGATGTTTTCTATGTATATAAGTAATATATCTATTAAATATATCGCCGTCTAGTACCCATAACACAAGCCTTGAGCTTACTATGGGGCTAGTTCGATTTGTGGAAAATTGTCGGTAATATTTATTTATTTAGTTAAAAAAAAGAGGCTTATAAAACAAGCTACACGCAAGGTGTCGAACTATTTTTTTATTTACGACCTATTTCATAGAAACTGCCAGTTCGCATCAGAATATTATTTTTATTTGAATGCTGTCGATATCCCAATTACATACATTAGGTACATATACTGTAATCATATGTGTGTCTGCGAATCTGCGTACAATGCCGGATGACGTACAGTGACGCATACAACACAACGGATCAGCCATCTGGTTCACTTTAAATTGTACAAGCTAAACTGTGGAACACAGAATGTTCTAGCTAGTCTGCCAAATGCGATGGCCACGGAAAACGATCTATTCATGACAAGACAGCTCTTTATTTAATACTGTATTTCGGTTCCACATAGGCACTGCATGAAATGCATTTATTTCGGTTAACTAGTAATCCATATTTGATTAGATAGCAATATAAAAAACACTTGATTTTTTTAAGATTCCGTAGCCAAAATGGCAAAAACGGAAGCCTTATAGTTTCGTCATGTCCGTCCGTCCGTATGCCACAGACATTTTACTCAAAAACTACAAGATGAACGTTGATGAAATTTGGAGTATAGAAGTCTTGTGTAAGCCGCTACTTAATTTGAGAGTTAAATAATAAAATAAAAAAGATCTAGGGGGCACCACATACATGTAATAGGAACTGATTTTTTTTCCAGCATATATCAATGTGTGGCACATATTTCGACAGATTTTAAAATCATGTTGAGGTTCCCAAAGTAGCATAAAATGTGCCCCCCCCCCCCCTCCCCCTCTATTTTCTAAACGAAAAAAATTACAAAGATTAAGTTTAATAAATACTTAAAACGAAAATTGTTTTCAAGATGATGGGATGTTTGGGTTATTGCTGAAAAACGGCGCTTCTCAACAAAAGGACGTAAGTGCCGTGGAGATACCCTCTGTTGCTAGTGCACTTTTTCATATAGCATGTTTTTCATCTGTAGTTTGCATTTTTCCGTATGAACGGCTGCAGAACAATACACTGAGCATGGTCCGACATGCTCTTGGCCGGGTTTTTTTGTCTCGTGACCTAAAGCAGAATAATAACAAGGAATAGTTGATCCACTCAACTACAACAGCAGTTCTTAGCCAATATTAGTCAAATCAGTTCATTTGATTAGAGCAGAGCGAAGGTTACTTTACAACAGGCGTTCCGAAATATCAATCTGTAATACCTCAAGGTCGTGACGGCATGGGAAAAGTTCTAACAAAGACTTATAGTAACGGTTTGTAGAAATTTAAGATCGTTGTTGGTCAAGGGCATTTTTACAAGCTTTTAATTTGGCAAACGAGCAGACGGATCGCCTGATGGTAAGCGATCACCGTCGCCCATAGACACTTGCATCACCAGAGAAGTCACAAGTTTACTTTATTGACGTGATAACGTCTTATAAATCGATGAACGCCGGCTGCACGCACGGAAAAGCATGACTCATTGTCACGTTCCGCCTGAGCCGAGCGTGCAAGCGAGAGCGCGGAATAAGCGATAGAGAGGCACGATCGGCCTAAGCGTTAGGCTTCGACGCATCTGAGACAGCAGCAGCATACAACGACGTTATCACGTAAAATTATCGTCCGTATGTTTACGGACAACCAATTTGTTTTATGTTATAGGACGCAAACGAGCAGGAGCAGACGGGTCGCCTAATGGTAAGCGATCACCGTCGCCCATAGACACCTGCAACACCAGAGGAGTCACAAGTGCGTTGCCGGCCTTTCAGGTGGGAGTACGCTCTTTTCTTGAAGGCTTACTTTGACCCGATTTTCCGGCAGCCTCTTTATTTTATTTAGGCGTCGCTAAACCACTTTGCTATTCTATGAGCAGCTGTCAGAATCAAATGACAACACCAATTTGAATCTGACTTTTCTTTCTTGACGGAATCTTCTGATGATCTTTCCGGTTTTAATTTTGTTTGTCGACTATCGTTGGACGTGAGCGAAGAAACTTGACTATAACAAGAGTATGTGTGTATGTATGTACATATATACATACTATAACAACACAGCAAAACGGGGCTTAATCGCGTATAAATATGATTTATTTAATTACCTTTCTTTGCTAATTCTTCGATGTTTCGGACGTCGCGTTACGTCAATTTATATTGTGTGGGAAAGTCTGTTAAATGCAGTTTTTCTTATTACTAAAGTCGATGACATTGTTCCTAAGAAGAGATTTTCGTATGTCTTATAGTTTCAGACTTTCCCATATTGACCCCGATCTAAATGTGCTACCCTGTATAGGCCTGTACCACGAAATTTCATATCACGGCAGGTGCGAAATAGACTTACTTAAGTAATATCGAACAATCATCATTTCGTTTGAAAAGCAACCCCTGTTTTAAGCGCCATACAATCTACATTTCTATCCAACCACGCAATCAGATACGAGCTTGTTGAAGTTAAGATAAATTATGGTTGGAACGATATGAGTCAGTGAAGTATGAAAGTGAAAATTGCGCAGATGATATGGATAACATAAATAAGGCCGTTGGGTTGAGTTGAGAGCTTAGATCGATTGCCCAAGAAATCCACAAGTATAACGAGCTTATGATTATGATATGTACCTACGTAAATGCTAATCTACAAAAAATCCAAGAAACATATTTTTCGATTCAATGTCCTTTAAATAGTCCGTATTTTGAACATTTTATCTTCAATGTACAGACATTTAATTGTTACAACTTTATCATACGTAGTATAGACTATAGCTTGGCAAGTTCTTTCGTGACACTTAGGGCGTGCAGTACCGGGTCCGGTTCCAAGAATTTAATTTCCCGGTTCTAGGGAAGCCCGGAACCGGGATTCCCGGTTCTTGCCGGTTCCTCAATACCACGTATGTTTTTTTTTTTAATTGCTCATTACATAATGAAATTCAAATAAACCATGATGCAGTACCTACATAACAAAAAATATGCAATGTTTGTTATATGTTTATTCAAAATATTAATTAAAAATCACTTTAGTGGCCGTTTCTTATAACTGGGATCTTCTTAGTCGCTACACTCTTGCCAGAGTGGTCGTGGTTATCATGTAACACCCTCGGCAGCTGACAGGACTCGTCGCAACACTTCCCGCCACCTCTGCCTGCTTGCAGTCAACCGGGTGCTCATGTAGCGGCCCACCAACGGCAGCCTTTATGTGGTCTGTCCATCGCGTTGGCGATCTGCCCCTCGACCTTTTTCCCTCCACCTTCCACTTGCACGACGTGGCGTTCTATGGACTCATTTCCGCACCAATTCACGTGACCGTAATATTTGAGGATTTGCCTTTGCACCATACTAGACAGGCGTCCTTTGATGCCCAGTTCTTCAAGGATGAAGGCGATTGTGCGGAACCCCAAGCATTTTCTTCCAGCACCACATATCTAGGGCGTCTACCTTTTTGGTTTCGGTCTGCCTCAGAGTCCATGTGTCAGCAGCGTACAAGAATGGCAAGAAAACTAATGTGCTTGTGACCCTGATCTTTGTTGCCTTCGTTATGTGTCGGTTTCTCCATATTTTTTTAAGCTTCTCCATTGCAGTCCGACCCATAACCATACGTCGTTTGACTGACTTCTTCGATGCAGCCTCCCTGATTCGAGATTAGAGCCCCAAGGTACACATGGATTGCATGACGTCGCAGTTAGCTATTTATGTTATGTTTTGTAAGTTTTTGTTTGCTCTGTCGATAATCATCATCTTGATTTTGCTGCGGTTAATCTTCAAACCAAACTTCAAACTGACACTTTAAATTTGTAAGAGAAGTTCTTCCATGCTTGCTCCGTCTGTGAAAAATGGTAACACCAGTTTCTCCAAAAGTATGGTTTCGATCGGAATTTTATCATTTCCAGTAGCTTTTCAATTTCAACAAGGTCTGGCAATAGGTTTTCCAAACGTTAGATATGCTGTCTAACTCACAGTGTACTTTGCCTTACCTATCTTCAATGGCCCAGGAGTTGGGAGATAAAGTTTTGGTCACAGAGGGGATTTTCTTGTGCAGGTCTCTGGCCTCATTCCATATAATAAAACAAATAGTTTCGGTCTCGTAGTTTCTGTAATCAGTCTCACTGTAACTAGATTCTGAAGTTATTATTTGCTATTCGTCTCACTTTAAATTCACAATCACAAGTCCACAATCCTCAACATATAATAAATCTCGAGTCCACGCGTTAGACAAGGAAGATGTAATTACGCTCTCGCTAAATGGCTCGCAGGTACAAAGTTGCCAATTCCTTACAATTACAACACCTCAATCATTAAAATTTAAAATCCGTAATTATTATTAAGCTATAAAGTACCACTAAGATACATAGATATGTGTCAAAAATATAGCCCGCTCAGCTTGCTGTCCACGCAGCTGGGCAAAACAACGCACATTGGTTATTAAAAAAAAGAACCGGGAGAACCGGGATGGAACCTTGATACCGGTTCTTGTGCACCATAAAATTCCTGGGAATTCCCGGGAATTTGAGAACCGGTATTTCCCGGGAGGACGCTCTAGTGAAACTCCTATGGTCTGCGGGTGACGGGGGGAAAGACAGCGGGGGCGAGTAAGAAGTGTGCGAGCGGCAGGGTCATGGTTCTCCGCCGCGCGCACACTTCATACCCACCCCCGCTATCTTTCCCCCCGTCGCTCGCAAAACATGGGAGTGTCACGAAAGAACTTACCAAGCTATAGAAGCTGCCCTCAATTTCGCCAGCGGAGGAAAAAAAATCATATACTTTTATAAGTTCTGATATGTTTTCTTGGAGGACTGGTGTTAAGAAGGGAAAAGCTGTTTGAGCCAAAGTTTTTACTACCTACTTTAAACATGCGAAGAGTTGCCTGGGAGATTAAAGGACTACATGGTTAATTATATCTGAAGAATGAAGCTATGAAATATAATTACAAAGATATATTTAAGATAGGTTAAGTACTAATATTGTAATAGTTAAGAATTATTTAGAAAAAATAACTGACTGTTGAGTTTTGTTCTGGCTTTCTTCTCCACAATGGTCTCCTCTTGGGAAATGCCGTAGAGTCAGACTTGTAAAAGAGCCCTTGCGGCCGACTTACAGTATAAAGATCATTATTTCATTTCATAACCCCCCTTTTTTTCTTCAGCGTAGTCGAATAAAAATTATCCTAATATAACCACCAGTGGATACCCAGCTACATTGATCTTATTTCTTGATTGTTAAAGTCACAGATTTTTTTCTGAGGCAGTTGGAGAGATTATGTACATTTTTTTGTACAGTCAGTGTCAAATAGTCTGTAGCATCCAAAGTGCCAAAAGTATCTTCTTTTGACATTTACCCGATGATTTAAGGAACGAGCCGTTTGACGAAACATTTGAGCGTCGACTGAACATGTTTCCTTTGCAGAGTGCAGGCATTTATAAGCTAGACTGCGAGTGTGGTCTTTCGTACACCTTTATTTGTGTTTTTTCAAAAAATGGGTAGTTTGCACAAATTGTAACTTTGACAGAGGAAAATACATCTTTTCTCAGTCCTCCCGTGACCATGGAAAGCTGGAAAGCTTCCGAAACGTCGGGAACTAAAATGAGATAATATACGCGATATAATCCGTTAAATTGTTTTATTTCAATGAGTAATAATCGCGGAAACAGAAGAAAATATTATTGTTAATATTTTCTTTTTTATTATTATCTAACTTATGTTGACGATCATGAATTTAAATACGTGTAACTTGGACACTAAGCAAATTTATAGTGCTATTGTATCATGAAATAAACAAATCTAATCTATCTCAACACATCTTTATTGTTACGGCTCATCCAGAAATCACGCAAGGTTTTTTGGGCCATATTTAGCCCCCCCCCCTCATCCTTGGTTATTTTTGATGTTCTAGGCGATACCCCCCCGCCCCACGTTGCATTTAGTTGACCTTGGGTTTATTTTCGTTTTATAAATACATTATGCAAACATACCTCTGAAAAAGACAGTAAAAAAAATACACCAGAGGTCATCTGTACCGTAACGTTTTCGTAAGCCTTCGGTGGTTTCTGGATGAGCCCTTATGGATGGCCACAAAGTTGTGTGACGATATATTTGGTGCTTTGGATGCTATAGACCATTTGACGCTGACAGTACCAATACGAGTATGGGCATCCACAGATAGTTATAGGACACTTTTTACCCGACTGTGCGGAAGCAAAAAGAGGGTTATGACTTGTTCTCCTCCACGAACGGCACAGTCTAGTTGGTAATAATAGCGTGTAAGAAACACACTGATTAATTATAGTTTTCTGTCTTGGCCGCTTCTTTACACGTAGTATCGCGTGTTATGTATTTCGTGTTTTGTTAGTGTTCGATCTACAATGACATGTAAGTAGGTGGGCAGATATATAAAAAGTTTTTTTATTCAACTTCCGTCTAAACTTCGTGACCAACTCATAGTATAACAATAATCATTCATTGAGACTACTTACATACAAAACAACTACTTAAACCTGATATCATAACAAGAGACATTATCTTAATAAGTTTCTGTCAAAAATTTAATTTTTGTGACAAGTTCTTATTGCTAACTGTACTTTTCTTAGATCATCCATCAACTACTCACCGAGACGATTCTAAAGAGCCCAAACTCGGTAGGATTGCATTTTTTTATTACAGAGTTCCTATGACCACCTTCCTGCTCCATCATCAGATCAGCTCGATGGTATGATACTATTGCAATGTCACCGAACGTTATGTAAGTTCGGTGACATTGCAATAGTATGATATATGCCAAATTTTAGCTCAATTGGAAACCGGGAAGTAGGTCAAATTTAACTTGCAAGATTCCACCGGAACTTACATAGTTACATTGCAAGTTAAATAAAAGCTTGTAAAAAGCACGTTAAATTGAGTAAGGTGCAATGGGGTAGTTTTGAATTTGGGTAATTATTAACTAGTCATAATTCCATCATATCGTACCCCTATTAACGGTCACCATTGTTATATCTGCAATACACGTGACATCGATTAAGTAGCTAGTAGTATGCATTAAAAAACCAACGTAAAAAAAAAACATTCATTTAAAATAATGTGCGTTTTAAAACCTTTTTAGAACGCACGTAATTGTTGCCGCTAAAAGCTCCAAACGTTTTGGCTTTAACTTTGTTTTACCTACTCATCCGTCGACACACTTTTTATAATTTCTTTGCACGACTGGTGATCAATATGTGTTAAATATTACTTAGTAAAACATATATCACCACTGCCGTTCTACCACGGAAAGCTAATTAATGAAGCTTATACAGTGAAAGCAAAAAGTCGCAAAAACGGATTACCATAATCAAATTATGTACAGACATAATAGTCTATGATTAATATTAAAAACCGATTTCCGAACGACCTCGTGTCACCGTTCGCGCCATATTGCGCAATACCAACGTAACGAACTTTATGTTATCTCATTCGAGTGAAAGTTGGCTGCTCGTACGATTTATAAATTCTACAATAGCGGGCCGAGAAAGATGCGAATTAAGATAATCGATTTATATAAAGGCCCAATATGGATGTCGATTTGATTTGACTATTGTTGTCCTAACCTTTTTGATGGCGGGAAATTTGACATGTAAAGAGCGCGTTCAAGTAGACCGTTATTTAAATGTGTCGGATTTATTGTTTGTAGTTAAAGTACATAGTTCAATTAGGAACATTAAGACTCCTAGAGGTGTACATATTATATTTTTCGTCGGTACGCGTAATGTGGACTCAAAATCAACGGTGGTTTATTTTTATGTAGGGATGTCACGAATATTCGCATTCGCATTCGCATATGCGAATGATTCGTATCATTTGAAACATTCGCATCGACATTCGCATTCGCATCAAACGATGCGAATTACTGGCGAATGCGAATGTGTGCAGGTCATGACAAGTTTCGCCCGCCCTGGCTGCCCGCTGCAGATTCGCGCATGCGCAGAGCGCGCTAGCCGCATGACGTGATTCATTTTGACCAATAGGAAGGGAGCATTTTTAGTTTTTACTAAGTTTATTTATTTATTTATTTATTTTATTGAGATAAAATCCACAGCACAAATTACAGAATTATTACTATCGGATACATATGTGTTTAACATTGGCCAATTACGGATTTACATTTTATAGGCTTATCACGTACAAACTAACATTACGGTAACAGACGCATTGAGATAGGGTGCTTAACTACATCAACAAAATAAAAAAGTTAAGTTAAGTCATAATAACAAAAGGAAGTACAAAGTTACAACAGATAGATGAGCAATACGTTATATATTAAAGAAATTAAGAAGTTTGGAATGGCAGGTGTTGTGTTGATGTTTTGTGTGTGTGTGTATGAAGGTCTGTGCGTGTGTGAATGATATCAAACTCGGCAACTCAAGTGGGCGGCAGATGCTCAGTAATCATCCTTCTGAATGAGGCTCTGCTCAGAAAAAACGGGTCAAATGACTCGAATAAAGAATTATACGTATGTGGAAGACGACTTGCGAGGCAGTTGGAACCATACTTCGTACGATTGAAGGGCACAGCAAATAAAGTAGTATGCCTGGTTCGGTGGGTAGTAGCTTTTATTCTAAGAAGTGCTGACAACAAGTCGCAGCAATCCAGAGACCCTGAGCACGCATCGTGGAGCAGCAACATGTCCCGTACCAAACGCCTGTTTGAAAGTTGGGTAAAATTGTGTAGGCTACAAGAGTCGGCGTAGTGTGCTACTACACTGCGCGTGCGAAAATTTAAATGTTTTAAGAACTTCTTCTGCACTCTCTCAATGGCAGAACTATAAGTTACATACTGGGGATACCATATTGTGCTACAGTATTCAAGGACGCTACGTACATACGCATAGTACAGTATTTTGATGCAGTGAATATCATGGAAGGGCTGCGTGACTCTGAGGATGAATCCAAGATTACGATAGGCTTTATTAACGATATAATCAACATGGCTGGAAAAGGTAAGTTTGGTATCCAGGAGTACACCAAGGTCCCTGACTTTATCTACCGTCTCAATTCCTGCATTATTGATCTTATATTGATAGTATATTGGATTATTACGGCGCGTGAAGCTGATATGGTTGCATTTGTTCACGTTAACACTAATGCGATTGTCTTTGTAATATTCCGAAAGCCGCTCCAGATCCTGCTGCAGCAATACACAGTCATATTCAGATTTGATATGCCGGTAAACTTTTTGGTCGTCAGCGAAAAGTAAAAATCGCGAGTTCTTGAGGCAATAACCAATATCGTGTATGAAAGCAACGTACAACAAAGGCCCGAGTAAAGATCCTTGAGGGACTCCGGATGGAATTGCTACAAATAAAAGTTGGTTTACTGTAATTGTTGTGTTGCGTAATGACATTATATGGTACAGTACAGTTACAGACTGTAACCTATGAT
Source organism: Hedya salicella (assembly GCA_905404275.2). NCBI lineage: Eukaryota > Metazoa > Arthropoda > Insecta > Lepidoptera > Tortricidae > Hedya > Hedya salicella. The sequence continues at coordinate 5,056,338 of FR990120.1, forward strand.
GTCTATTTTTTCTTTCTACTGCCATATTATGTTAAATAGGTAATTAGAAAAACAAAAAACTGACCGATTTACTGAGTTTTTTTAATGGGTTTCAAAAACATTCGCAATCGCATTCGTACATTCGCATCCTTAATATTCGCATTCGCGAATGTGACGAAAACGTCATTCGTGGCATCCCTATTTTTATGTCTAGTTGTTTTTAGATATCATTTTTAGGGTTCCATAGCCATAATGGCAAAAACGGAACCCTTATAGTTCCGTCTGTCCGTCTGTCCATCAGTATGTCACAGGCATTTTACTCAAAAACAACAAGACGTACATTGATGAAATTTGGAGTATAGGAGTCTTGTGTGCTCACCGGCAGTTTGAACAGACAACGATCTACTGTTAACATAGATAGTATGTAGTACCTCTTTTATTGACACGGGATCTGTGTCTATTGTTCATTTCTTGAGCGAGAAATTAGTCGATAGCTAATTGCTTACTTTTTTCTTTTTGTCTTTTCGGACAGGCTAAGACCATGGGCCATACTGCCACGTTTTCTAGTGATTATTATTATTATTAAGTGTTAAATCCCATTAATAGCAGACATTATTAATTCATTCCTCGTCGACGGTGAGACAAGTGCCAAAACGTCAAAATTGCGAGGAAATTCTAGTTTTTTTTATGTTATAGGGGGAAACGGACAGACGGATCGCCTGATGGTATGCGATCACCGTCGCCTATAGACACCTGCAACACCAGAGGAGTCACAAGTGGGTTGCCGGCCTTTCAGGTGGGAGTACGCTCTTTTCTTGAAGGTTTGAAGGTCGTCGGTCCGGAAATACTGCCGGCGACAATTTATTCCACAGTTCAGTCGTGCGAGGCAGGAAATTTCCAGCAAAACGCACAGATGCAGTTATGGACTGTCCATCTATGTGGTGGGGATGTAAGTACTGTCATAAGTTATAATAGTTTGAGAGAAACAAGCATAGCAGGGCCGTATTATCCATAAGGCGATGTAGGCAATTGCCTATGGGCCCAATGCTTCTAAAGGGCCCCGTCCCACCTAAGAGTCCTACCTACCTATAACCTATAGGTAAAAAGGGGCTCAATATAAAAATAAATTAAGCTCAAAATAAACTTCATCAATCATTTTTCGTTTCTTTAAATGTACATTCATTCTGGTTTGCTCCAAGTTCTGGTAACCCAGATCCAACCTATGGTCATCGGTGTCTCGCTCTCGAGACACCAATTCACAATTGTGAGTAGTATATTCTTTGAATTCACACCTCGAAAGTGGTAGGCTAGCGACCAAACCAAGACATGGACAATTAAAAAAACCAGAGCCGTATTAACACTCACATTGCCTAGAGGCCTCTGTATGGCTTAATCCGGCCCTGCAAGCAAGGAGAGCTAAGACTTGAAGTAAAGATAATAGCAATGATTGCACTAGCGTAACATTGCACTTTCTACCGCACTTCCTGCGTGCACGCACAGTTATCTATGGCTATGACTTTTATAATTTTCGAACATAATCGCTCGGAAGCGGCGTAACTTCTACTAATCACGACAGCCGTTGGTTTTTAATAGCACGATGTTCATTACAACATAAATTGATAATTAAATGTCATCTACCTTTCCTATTACAAAGTTGTAAAACTGAAATGTCTATAAGTACATTGAAGACATAAAAAAGGAGAAAGGGACTATATTTAAAAGTCATTGAACCAAAAATACGTTTATTTTTTACTTTTTGCATGTATGTATGTGACTTTGTGGCTTCACCAAATCATCACGCCAAAACATCTAAAGAGATTTCAACAATTTTTGGTGCACGGGTAGGATACTTTTTACCCGCGCCTTCTACATCACAACCGAAAATGGCGCCACTCCACATATGGAATTCGTCAATTATTGGGGACGCCCTTTTATGAGATTGCAGTAGTTTTTTCATCAATATAATACAAAATATTAAAAGGTGGTTTTAGTCGTATAACATACCACAGACAGACAAAAGTTGTCATCATCCCTATTATGACGATTCGAAGGAATGTGACAGGAAAAAAAACACGGTTTTTGTAGTTCACGCAGTCGGGTAAAAAATAAGGCCATACAAGGAACGTGTTATTTACAAGTTTTTAAATATTATTTTGGTTCGTAATATCTTAACCCGTAACCAGTACAAATACGTGTTTGAAATTTTCACAAAGTGTTATAATACCATATTGACTATAATAATAAAAATAAAATAAAATTAGTAATTTACTGAGTAAGGAAACGTGTTATTCTCCTTTTTTTCGTAAGTTGATAAGTGGAACCTGTTTTTATGTTAGAATCCTTTCTTCATTTTATTATTATAAATCAATTTTGAACCAATGTCACCGACATAGCTAACAGGGTAAGCAAACTGCAGTGGCAATGGGCAGGACACACAGTTCGAAGAATCGATTGCCGTTCTCTAGTGGAGACCGCGTACCCGCAAGCTCAGCGCGGCAAGGCCACCCGCAAGGTGGTCGGACGACCTGCTTAGGGCTGCGGGGATTCACTGGATGCGGGTCGCCTCTATCCGGCCCATGAAGAAACATAATTAGGAGTGCCTGTGAGCAGTGGACGTCCTATGGCTGAAATGATGAATCCATTTTGTGACTGGTACGAGTATACCTATGTGGTTTACCGGCGTGGGTGTCACAGTTATCGCCAGTCCGTCTGGCAATTTTGGTTTCTCATTGCCATTTCGTCGCTCAACAATGGCTGTCGCAAGATTTCGTGGCGATATCGACACAATGTGGTTCGCGAAGTATAAGCTGAGTAGGGTGTGTATGTCGAAAAACATTTAGTGGTATGAAATTGAAGATATAGATGTGTAGGCAGCGAGAGATATTCAAATTAGCTATATATTTTCGTTTGTATCAGTCGCTTAGTCGCTAACTGGAGAATAAAAGTAAGTATATTAGGTGACGATTTGATTTTACATACAATTGTTTATCTCTAAAACAACTTATGCTATCTATTTGAAATATTTATATTATAGACATAAACTAACATGGTTAGCCCACATGTAGGTATTGCAATCCGGTCCGGCGGATCCGGTAATCCGGCCGGATCCGGTACTTTTTGGCGTTTACCGGATCCGGTAGACCCGGAGAGACTGAATAGACGCCACAATATACATAAATACGGACTACCCAACCCAAGAAAGCTGATCTAATTTGGTGAAAATTTGAGCTAGGAAAAAATGCCTAGAGTCAACATGATCTAGATCTAGTTAAACTTTAAAGACTTTGTCTTTCTTAATTATTCATTCAGACGTTAATTTTGTTTAATTGTTTCTGTAGCCAAATTAGAAAAACATATTTATTTATTTATTCAATTAACGTTATTGCAATTATAACATGTATCTTACCTATTATTTAAAGTGCAATGTGATGTGATATGTGATTACTGATCAGCTTTTTTTATGTATGTTTAATACATATTACGGGTATTATTCAGGAAGTATAGTACTCGTATTTTAATATTATTGATATATATGTACCTCTTATAGTATTAATAAAGTTACATAGTAGAGAAGAAAAGTGGGGTCAAAGTTAAAAGATCGATCATGAATCATGATCCAATACACCAAATTACGAGTAGTGATAAATTCTTAGATTTGGCAATTAAAACTATAAAATGTTCTTTTAAGTAAGACCGTTTATACCCGCTTAGGTGGCAACTTCGCATATTTTTTCTTCTTGCTTCATTATTTTATGGTATTTGATTGAAACTTAAAGATATGTTCAATACATACCCTACAGTTTTAGCATTTATATTGCGTTTAATTCATGTACTCATCGCTTTTGCCTTTATTTTCTTACAAAACAAGATATATACATAAATTCATTTTTAGAGCTTTGGTTGTGGCAATATCATGAAATTTTGCATTGTGCCAGCTTAATTACCGAAAACGTAATGAATGAATTGAAAACATGTTCAAGTACATTCACATTTCTTAAAATAATCAAAAACCTTGCGATGTTGCCAGTTAAGCAGGTAAACACCCTCTTAAAGTGTTATTTTTATTCTTTATTTAGAAGATTAGATTTTCTTATATTGACTATGAGACAAGGTTGCCATGTAATCATGTGTGGCTGTAAATATGGTCATAATGTTATTAAGTTAAGGCAATATTATTGAAGCAGATGCTTATATTTTCATATAACTGTGAAATAAGTGGCGAGTGAGACTGATTTTTGACTTAATAAGGGTGATTTTTAGCGCTAAACCAAAGTTTCATTCGATAATTTGCATAAAAAGCTGCGCATGTCTACTTTACGGCCCATAAACTGGGCAAAAAGCATAATGTTAGATAGACGCAATAGCAAAACTTCAATCCGGCCGGATCCGACCGGATTGGGCTTAATCCGGCCGGATCCGGCCGGATTGAGAATTGGACCGGATTGCAATCCCTACCCACATGTATGGCAAAGGGAACTATATTTAAATTTTCTAAAAAAACGACCAATATAGGGTGGGTGGCAAAAATTTAAAGTCCAGCCACTGGGTCAAGTATTATATGAAAGGAAATCTGCACATTTTCGTGTTTTTTAATTTTTTTATTCTGATTTATTTAATATGAATATAACACGAAAATTATAACCATTTTTTTTCTCACCAATAATAATTTTTGAATAACCCGGTTTGGTTAGGTTTTCCCCCATTTGTACGTGACGCCATCGATACCAGAGGCAAACTAATTCAACCGGCAATTTAAGTCGGAATAAGTGAAAGTTTGCACGGAACCATCGGTGCGCGAGCCAGACTCGCACTTGACCGGTTTTTTTATTCGTAAGATCGTTAGTGCTCTTGATTCTGAGTAAAATGAGCCCAAAATTTTCACAATCTGAGACGTTTGCCTATTGGTTCTGGCATCACTAACAGAGGCGTTTGTGAACCCGAAATTCGGAGACGAATTGGTATGGCGAAAACAACTATGACGCAGCTGAGAAAAGTCTGGAAGCACCGTAACATCTCCAATAGAACCAAAATACACGTAGTTCGCTCACTGGTTTTTCCAATCGCTCTTTAAAGCAGAGACATGGACGCTGAACGTAGCTGATCGAAACAGACTCGATGCCTTTGAAATGTGGTGCTTGCGGCACCTGTTAAGGGTTCCATGGACGGCACACCGGACTAACATCTCAGTCCTAGAAGAGCTGAAAATGGAGAGCGCTCAACGTATGTCCACCACCTGTCTGCAGCGCATAATGCGTTACTTTGGCCACATCGCTCGCCGAGGTGCGGATAACTTGGAACGTCTGTTGGTCACAGGAAAGGTTGAAAGGAAACGAACTAGAGGCCGGAGCCCAAAACGTTGAACTGACCAGATCTCAGAGCAGACCAACAAACCAATCAGTGCCGCACTACACCAGGCAGCTGACCGTAACCCATGGAGAGAAGCAGTTGACAAGTTTAAGTGGAGTTACGATCCTCAGCAATGAGGGAACGATTTGAGAAGAAGACATATCACCACGGCCTGCGAAGCTGGCCGTCCCGGATTCGAATCCCGGCCAGGGCAAGTGATTGTGTGATGAGCACGAATGTTTATTCCTGGGTCTTACACGTTTTTTATGTATTTTAAATATTATGATTTACCTATGTTATGAATCCATAGCACAAGCTTTGCTCAGTTTGGGACTAGGTCGATCTGTGTAACATTGTCTTAGATATTTATTTTGTAAACACCTCACAAAGAAAAACATCCGACGATCGGAATCTTTTTTTAAGTCAGTTAAGTTTAATTTTATAGAAATACCCTTCACAGATGTCCTTAAGATAATTACTTACTTGCTAAGGCACCTCACGTATTGTATAAAATATTCATATACTGGTCTGTCGTAGACGAATAAATTACGTACGAGTACATAGCTACACTTGATGAATACGGAGACACGAACGAAGTAAACAAATAATAATTTTATCCATACAAATACCTGTCGACCGGTTTAACTCAGTGGGAGAAACGTTGCCTGCGAAGCTGAAGGTCCTGTGTTCGAATTTCGAATCCCGGTAAAGGCAAATCTTTGTGTGATAAACATAAATATACTTTACAAGTTCAAGTGACCTGTGGTCTTCTTCACCTTCTTTCAAACAAAAAAAAAAATGATTTCGGTTTATAAGTGACGGAGTTCTAAAATTCATAAAAAAAACACACAACCAAATTGAGAACTACCTCATTATTTGGGAGCCGGTAAAAAAATTCATAACTATAGAAAATTAAAAATTTTAAAAATCCCCCGACTTGTTCCACTAAAAGCTGAATATCTTGGAGACGACTGCTCCGATTTTCATCAAAAAAACCGCACTCAAATCGGTCCATCCGTATGGGCGCTACGATGCCACAGACAGATACACAGAGTCACAGACACGTTAAACTTATAACACCCCTCTTTTTTGTCGGGGGTTAATTAAAGGGGCGCCGCGTCTGCTACGCCTTCACGTCCTACCTCTCTTCTGTGTAGCTCGGGGTTTCTCTTCATAATTGAATCAGAAATGAGGATATCTGCAGAAGAACCAAAGTATTGAACGCTATCATAAATAAAACTAGAAAAACTTGATAAAACATCCTCCATTAACCAAAACAATTCAACGCAACATCCTTTTCAAGATATTAATTTAAAACGATAATATTTCCGTTAGAAGCATATTTACAGGCAATTCAAATCTTCTCTTAACATCTATACTATTATAAAGTTGTATAAATGAAATTTCTGTACATTGAAGATATCCATACTAATATTATATACGAAAGTGTGTCTGTATGTCTGTCTGTTACCTTTTCACGCTTAAACCGCTGAACCGATTTGGATGAGCGGGCAGAAGCTAGTTTTCAAATAAATGATTGTAACGGACTATTTAGACGTCAATAAATCGAAATATATTTTTTTGGATCTTTTGTATGATTGTATGTGTCGTTGCGGCTTCATCACATCAAATCGGCTAAACGGATTTCAACTATTTTTGGTACACGGGTAGCTGGGTATCTCCAGATGGTTATAGGATACTTTTTACCCGACTACGCTGAAGGAAAAAAGATGGTTATGACTTTTTGACCTCCGCGAACGAAGTTGCGGGCGCCTTCTAGTCTTTATATAAAGTTAATTTATCAGACGCCGAAAAAGGTACAGCTTTTTGAAATAAGTGTCAAATGCAATATCAGTTTTTTTCATACGTGAAATTCAACTTCATTTGAATATTTTGAATCCAATAAGGTAAAAATCACTTTGATGTTATGCACAAGAGATAAAACGAAGCATTTTATTTTCTGTGTTTTCCTTATTGGTTTTTCTAGCGTTCCGTGACCAGAATTGATTATTATAATACTTTGCAAACGTAAGTTTTTAAAATTAGACATATCTTGTCAAGACGGGGGGAAAGATAGCGGGGGTGGGTATGAAGTGTGGGCGTGGCGGAGTACAATGGCCCTGCCGCGCGCACACTTCTTACTCGCCCCCGCTGTCTTTCCCCCCGTCGCCCGCAGACCATAGGTGTGTTATGAAAGAACTTGTCAAGCTATACATTGTAGCGTCGCAGGAATATTTGTTTTTGGATGTCAAAGGGGGGCGGGCGCAACAGGAGGGTGTTAAGCAGGGCCTCGTGACCGAAGGGTGCAAGTATCATTATAAGATCACTCCGGTGACAAATAATACAAACATAATAAGAAGCCACACTGACGCATGTGTGCAGTAAAAGAAACTCGCGGCTATGTGTGGGTTTCCTGACGCGAGCGAACGGAGGCAAGCACGTGGCGCGCGATGTCTGGAAAACCACGGTTTGCCGAGTCAAAGGAGCTAAGCTCGAATCGACTCGTGTCGGCGCGCTATTTACACCGATAGGACGGTGGCACGCCCGCGTTGGGAATGAACGTGCGTTTTGATTATTGAATGTTTTAGTATAAGTTTTTTGGCTCTTTTATCACATTCGAAGTGAAAATTTTCACCAGTGATTAAACTAATTGGGAAGAATGATACTTTCGGACCAATAAAACTTTTTCGAATTGTTTAGTGTAAGGAACATGGAATATGGAATAAAGGTAATGAGGCCACTATCATATATGAAAACAGATGAATAAGCGTCCAGCGGAACGCAGTAAAATAATAGTTCAAAATCCGTCCAGAATGGCGCTAGTACTGATGTGCAAATTGCCGAAAACAATGATGAAACAGTACAGAAAAAGTTTACGGCGCGTTACATTGGGGGAGGGAGGGTCAAAAACTCCCAAAATTGCGTTACGTAATACTTGAACGCCCCCTTTTACCATTTTAGAACACCCTCATTACAAAACATTATTACCGAAATGCTGCTTAACCCCCCTTCGTTCTTCGGATGTAAATATTCGATCGTGTTCAAAAGCGTCTTTCTAGCATAATTGTGTTTGTTTTGCCATTATTATAGTAATTTATTCTACGCACTTGCTATATGGCGCCACCAATTGAACGCATTTTGAGGGACACTTTGGATATATAGATTGTTCTACTTAATTTTCTATACTCCATAGTAAGGAACCCCTTATATGAGTCCAATTCGCTTTTGACCGATTCTTCATTTTCCATTATGATTTCGCGAACCTCGACCTTTTTATGCCCGATGAGTAGAGTATTATGAAACTATATCCAGGAGAGAATAAGATACATTTTATATTGTAGCCATAACAGGGTTGAACTTGTTACAAAGTGATTCCAATACATGAGAAAAATAGATTATTAAAATGTATTCTCTGCTCTGAATACGTGACTATGAATATTAATAGTGCTGTGAAATAACACACGTAATAACCACTTATGGCACTTATTTTTTTAGTTTTACAGTGGCATGCAGGGTTTTTGGCCCAGGTAGGCAGTTTTTCTGTGCCTGTATGGAGGTATTGTCGTTCAGGGCTTCAGGGTAGGCAGTTTTTCTGTACCTGTATGGAGGTATTGTCGTTCAGGACTTCAGGGTAGGCAGTTTTTCTGTACCTGTATGGAGGTATTGTCGTTCAGGACTTCAGGGTAGGCAGTTTTTCTGTACCTGTATGGAGGTATTGTCGTTCAGGACTTCAGGGTAGGCAGTTTTTTGTGTCTATATGGAGCCACGGTCGTACAGGGTTTCAGGGAAAAATCCTTTCTATGGAATGTTATGTCTGCGAAATGAAGTATTCGATGATACGGATTTCGATGAAACAAGGTATCTACAGCCATTGAGTAAAGATCAGTGATCGGCAGTATCGATTCGAAACTTCAACAACAATACTTGCCATGCGAACATAAAAGAGTGCTTACAGCCATGAAAATATTAGTGTCCTTATATAGTTGCCGGCAAACTTCTTGAGCATAACCTTGACTGCGCAGTAACCGATTTAGGTCATACACGCGCAGATCCGCCATTTGTGTTCAAGAAGTTTGCCGGGATCTGTACCCTAGCAAGTTTTGGAAATCCGAGATTCCAATATTGGAGTTAAATTGAACACTTAATCTGCTAATAACATACTTATTTTCCTTGGTTGTTAGTTCTCCTTTATGTCAGCTTTACAAGTTTTGTTAAAGTTTTGCAGCCGATCACAGGCAATGATGTTAATATAAATAATTCATGATTGCTTTATAATAAGCGAAAGTGAAAGAATAGGTGTTAGAAAAAAAGTTAGTAATCATGATTAACGATGTAATCAGCCGTGTTGTGAGGTGCTAATCATAATATGATCGGCTTACGTAAACGTATTATTAGAGTCTTTGCGAATATTAGAATAGGTGTTGTATAAGTTCGCGTATTCATTCGCGGAGGTGGAAAGTCATAACCCTCCGTTTTGTTTCAGCAGAGTCGGGTAGAAAGCATCCATTAACCATGCATGGATGTCTAACTACACGTGTAATTGTAATTTAGTTGTGTTATGCGATAAAGCATTTTGTTTTATCATTGGGTGCTATAAAAACAAATAATAAAACCGTCCAAGTGCTTGGGACTCGCGCACCGAGGGTTCTTTACAAATTACACGCAGCAAAATGTGGGGGGTCATTTTCTATTGGTTACTGACATAGACTGACAGACATAAAAAAAAAGATTTTAAGATTTATTGCGTGGGTTGTGCTATAGAGCTACCTTTTTTTCAAATTACAATTTTTCCTGGACAACTGGCCTATAGGTTTTCCATGGGCGGCAATCTGTATTTAAGCACCTTTTTTATTTATTGTATCTTTGGATTGCATTGACTAAGAAGCGTGATTTTACAGCTTCAAGGGACCGCAGATGTATGTATTTGATGTTCATTTAAATTTGATACCTCCGCTCATTTCTGAGAAAAAGGGTCTTGACAGACAGACGGAAGACAGACTTTTTCCTTTTGAGGTACGGAACACTAAAAATAAAATAAAAACTTAAAAAATTTACATTTCAGTTAAAGGCGGTTCATACTTTGTATATTTTTTGAGATGTGCAATAAAATAAAGAACTTAAAAAGTATTAGCATTGTATTGTTTAAACACAGAAAAAAATGATCTTTTAGAGTTTATTGCCAAATCTTTTAAACGGTATCAGATATACCTTTAAATTTTTCAGAAACACTAATTTATTAAGATAGATATTAGAGGATATGAATTATCTGCATTCATTGTTTACTTATGATACGGAACCCTTCATGCGCGAATCCAGGCCATTTTTTACTATGAAACATAAATTAAACTCAAAAAAAAATCATTGATTGATATCGATAAGTCTCGATAAATATTCTTTAGCGATAAACAGTCATTATAACCTTTTAAGTAACTTAATAAGTATAAATACTCGTGACTTGTGAGTTTTTATGTTTACTTATACAACTTCTTTGTTCCATTTCCTCTTTACCAATAAGGCAATCAAATGCTTAGTAATCAAACCATCTACATACCAATACTACACATTGGCGCGATTTAAGGCGAAGGCGAGATACATTAACGGTATTCTAAAAGTATTACAGTCCAGCTCGTAGTTAAAAACGGCAATGTAACTCACCCTCGCCTCGAAACACGCTGATGTGTGAATTGACTAAACGTTATTTGAAGAACAGTTTTCCCGTGCCAGCCGCTGGCTGTTTAAATTAATTCCATGGTGCAAGTTTAAAAAAGTTCGGTTCATAGAGTTCAAGTAGACTCGTTATTGTTACTTCCGCTACAGCGAAGGTTACCGTTACGCATAAAAACTTTTCTTAGCGAGTTTCCCGCTTTACCAAGTAATCTTGAGCACTTTGATGGTGGATAATTCTTTGCAAACATTGAACTTTGTGAAATCGTTTGAAGAAATGATTTTTCATTAGCCATGGGTCCAAAAGCTTTTAATATTAACGCAAAATTTACTGTTGTCAAAGTTCAAGTAAATAATGAAAACTTTGAGATACGATTAATTTATTATGTCTATTTTGCCTTCAAACTTCTTCACTACGCGTCTTCACACGTCTCTCATTCTTCACTTGATATTCTTGATATCGATGGTAACTGTTTCTCTTGTTGGTGTGTAATAAATAATTGCTATATTATATTTTATTGTGTCCTTTAGATTTCAATGATTAATTATACACTACTTTACTTACCTATAATACAAAGCCGACCAAGACGACACAATCTATGCTACTTTCGGATCGATCCCAATAAATTCACTTAGTCAAAAAAAATATTAGGAACCTTAGAAACCTAAAGTGTTTTTATAAGAACTATCAAATATGTGCCACACGTTGATATTTGCTAAAGATATATATATTTGTTATTTAACTACCAAACTAAGTAGCGGCTTATACAAGACACCTATACTCCAAATTTCATTGTCAGCATGTCATGCCTGTGACACACGGACTGACGGACGTGATGAAAGTATAAGGGTTCCGTTTTTGCCTTTTGGGTACGGAACCCTTAAAACACGTTTATCCGTGACCCCTTGCTTAAATAAAGAAAGTTAAATCAACAAACTAATTATGGGCATGCTTTCTGTATCTCAATCTACGTAGGTTGTCAAACAAAATAATCCTACAAAACAGTCATACAAGTTGAATTCTAAACTATAATCATTACTTATGAAAATGGAACCGTATTCAATATAAGTTGACAAAGAAACAATTTCAAAGCTTCAAACATAACTTGTTTCTGTGGTTTATAGAATCTACATACATATTGACACTATTCCACATCAAACGAATAAATAGCATTCTAGTTTGTTTGAACTAGCAATGCGAGTCAAGATCACAAGAGTTTGCAAATTGTCAACCGTTTGACGACAGTAAGATCTTTGGATAACGTTCAAATAGTATTGCTTACTTCGTGGTGTTAGAAAAACATGTATTTTGTATTAGAAAGTGCGCAATTTCATTCGTGTAAAAGAGTTTTCTCTTTTATAACCCTCTGTTTTACTTCTGCGTAGTCAGGGTAAAAGTATCTTTCAACTATCTGTGGATAACTAAGCTACCCGTGTACGTACCAAAAATAGTTGAAATCCGTTTAATCGTTTTGGTGTGATGACACCACAACGACACATACAAACATACAAAAAATCCAATTTTTTGTTTTTGCATTTTAGTGACTTAAATAGACCGTATCACATTTTTTTTTTAATATTCTCAATGTACAGACATTTCATTTTTATAATTTCTCATAGTATAGGAGTTTCTAGGTAATGTAAACTGGACAATGAACTTGTCGTGGACCTATTCGTATCCCAGAATGTAGCCCCTCCAGCTCAGTGGCATCCATGGCAAGTATATCTTAATTAATTTTTGCTTTATTGCACCATACAAGTTGGTACAAATGGCGGAATGGAGTATCATGGTAACCATGCTCTCGCCCACACTTACGCTTTCCATAAAATATAGAAAACAATTTATGAGAGTTAACTATTGATATGAACCGTCGCTCAGTCTTTGGCTGTGACCGCATTTGCTCCAGCTTCTTAGTGTCAAATAATCTATACTATTATAAAGTTGTAAAAATGAAATGTCTGTACATTGATGATATTTTCAAAAAATATATTGTTACGGACTATTTGTGAGGGAGTTTAGTAAAACGTCCCACTTTGTTGATTCTAGTTTCGGAGTTACGGGCAGTTTAGTGAAATATGGCAAAACCTACCGAAAATCGACTTTCAATGAAAACTGATAGAACATACTGTAATAAACCTATGATTTTGATGTCGATCCATAAATGACCAATTTAAGCACCTTTTTAAGGCCTCAAAGTTTAGTGCCCAGCGTCCTACTTTGTCGAATACCGAAAAAAATCGTCGATGTCATATTTGTGCCTGTTATAGGGAAACATTTCTACTTTGTCGATATGGAGTTATGAGTAGTTTGTAATATAAGAAAGCATAAGCTATCTTTCGGTGCAAAAAATATGTCTCTAATTGCTATAGTTATTTTTTTAAATTCTTCAAACTTGCAAAGGTGAAAAAGCGACAATTGAGATAACGGTAGTTAAAGTTTGGGACCGCAAAAAACACACTTGTACTTTGAAGTTATGGAGTGGTTAGTATCAAATGAATTGGCATTCTTTAAGGATTTCAAATTAGTCAAAATCATGTATGTAACCTTAGTAGTTTAAATGTTACGGAGGCTTGAACATAAAAACAGAACAAAAATATGTCAATCCTGAATATGGGTTTATTTTCTATATTTATAAAACGACCTGCAGATTCATCATCAAAATTGTATTATTAATGTATGCTCATGCTAAAAAAAACAGAAATAATTCTATGGATTCCTTTAGTTAGATATTATGTCAAAAAGTTAATAAAAAATGAATTGAAAAGTACAGTAAAAAAAAATACGAATAAAAAATAGAAGATTGTTTGACAAGGGGTTAAAATAAGCCATTATTATGACACAAAGTGATTATTTGGATGAGCTCACGAGGTGAGCGAGGACAAATATATCTGAGTGTCATATAATGACTTTTAGCCACGTGTTAAACACTCTGCTTGTCACTTCGACTGCGAGATAATAAAAAAGACTTTAAAATTGTATATTTCATGAAAAACTAAAAGTACAGTTTGAGCAATTCCATCAGAAAGTTTGGCCAATCTGATCAGGTTGGTTTGTTTGTTTTTAATTATTTGTAAGGAGTATGTAGCTGACCGCAAGTTTTTTTTTTTCAGTGTCATTGACATTTGTATGGGATTATATGGCTTTCTTTTAAACCCTAGGAGCTAAATGTACTATTTTAGTCTCGCTTCACGAAGCTACTATGACGTACATTTTGAGCAGGAGAAAAGAAAAATACGAAATATGAATAGTAGGGTTGGGTAACCATCGATAATGGACTTTTTTATCGATGATTCCGCTAAATAAAAAACAGTATTATTTTAAAATATATAATTAACCGATAGATATAAAATAACATTTATATAAATACTAACTCGAAAAACATTACGCCGATGTTTTAAAAGCTGATTTTATACTTATAGTATTTTTTTAGCGTATGTCCATACGAACGAAACCAAACCGTCAAAGTGGGACACTAAACTTGAGTCGGAAATAAATTCCGTTCACATTCCGTAAAAAAAGATCAAACAAACGACATTAGTATCAATGACTATTAGACTAACAATAACAAACCTTTATCTCATACATAAAATGGGATCAATATACCAAACACATACTTTTCACTGAACAAGCACTAAAGTTTAGTAAATCGACAAAGTGGGACGCTACACAGTGATTCCGCCGTAGGCCATAAATCGAAAAAAGTCATGAGCGTATCCTGGACTAAAAAGTAAGTAAAATGATTCACCGATAGACAATCTTCTAAATACTATATATAGCACAGCAATAAAGTACTATTATCATTTACTTTTGTGCAACGAAAGTGAACGCATCTCGACCCTAATTAGTAGTGTGTTTTTGTCGCCGCAACTTAATCACTTTGTTATTGTGTACTATTATTATTATTTGCGTGTGTCCACGTGGTATTATTATGGAAATCCAAGAAGAGGGTATGTACTTTATTTTTCAATTATGTTTTATATATAAATATGCGTGCTTATATTTTAAAATAATTTTCTAGTAGAGGTCTGTCGTTTACGATTAATTTTTAAGAAGTATGATTTCATTGAGAGTTATACTCTGATGCCGAGGTTTGCCGCACTTGACACATATATTATGTTATAGATGGAAGTGTCCTTAATAAGGGCTGTAACTTTCATCGACCTTTTTTGACCTCTTCTTAGGTAAAAGGGGTTTCAAAGAACAAGAGTAGGGTAGCCGAAAAAAATCCGATTTTTAAAAAATGTTTTTATCTTTGTTTTAGGTACATTTTTAAGGTGTTCTATTTCGAAACGTAGTGTTTTTGATATTTGGCACTCTGGACAAGGAACTGATACAGAAAAATTTCAACATGTTTTTACTACACTGACGGAAACATCAATTATTTCGGATAACATCGAAAATATTGGCATAGAGAATTTAAGGGTTAAAATAAGGAATTTATGTAAACGAATTGCATGTTATTGAAAAAAAACAAGATGTACAAATATTTTCTTCTGTTTCCGCGATTATTACTCATTGAAATAAAACAATTTAACGGATTATATCGCGTATATTATCTCATTTTAGTTCCCGACGTTTCGGAAGCTTTCCAGCTTTCCATGGTCACGGGAGGACCATGGAAAGCTGGAAAGCTTCCGAAACGTCGGGAACTAAAATGAGAATTATCTCATTTTAGTTCCCGCGATATAATCCGTTAAATTGTTTTATTTCAAGATGTACAAAGTCTACATTTCTACATAAATATGCAGAGTGGCTTAATGATGTAGAATACATTGATGTGATCCAAAGTATCGAGCAGCGTATTTCTCAGCAGAATGATAACGTCGACCCCTCCCCTTCCACTTCTCGTGGCCGTCCGAGGAAAAACTTTAATGAAAGTAGTAAACGCACTAAAAGAAGGAGACTGGCGGAACTATCTAATTTTGACGAGTCTGCTGTAAATACACTGCTCAATGCTTCTGCTGATTCCAGCTTAACTTCTACAAAAGTCAACGAAAACAAAGTTTTGTCACTTATTGCAGAAGGTAAGATTTCTAGAAAGCAATATCTATTAATTAAGAATTTTATACATAATAATATACTGAAAGATTGTATGCCTTCCTATCAACGCATTGTAAAGGCTAAAAAGAGATGTTACCCTACAACTGTAGCCGTTACTGAATCATCAGCCGAAGTCGAACTTCAGAGTTTGTTAGATCACACTGCCACTCGGATTCTTGAGTCTCAAAAAGATATTTTAGATAAAATACCTGACCAGTCTTTAAATAAAATATCTTTGGTTGGGAAATGGGGATTTGATGGTAGTACAGGACATAGCGAATACAAACAAACTTTCTCAGATTCTTCTCTTGTGGATAGTAGCTTGTTTGTTACTTCATATGTACCGCTTCAACTTATTTTAAACCCGGATAATAAGGAAAACTCAATCATTTTGTGGAAAAATCCTCGTCCTTCTTCAACTCGATACTGCAGACCTATTCGCTTTCAGTTTTTTAAGGAAACAACTGCAGTATCAGTTGAAGAGGAGACTTATTTCAAACAGAAAATAAGTAACTTGCAACCGACTATCTTCAAGACAAATGCATGCGAATACACAATTAATCATAGCTTACAACTTACTATGGTCGATGGTAAGGTGTGTAATGCACTTAGTGATGTTTCTTCAACTAGATGTTATATATGTAAAGCTTTACCAAGTGAGATGAATCAAATTGATGTATGTTTGTGCAAAGCAACTGACGAAAGTAAATATGAATATGGCATGTCTCCACTTCACGCATTGATCCGATTTTTTGAATATTTCATTCATCTCGCTTACAAGTTAGAGGTTAAGAAATGGCAAGCTAGGTCTGATAGCGATAAACGACTTGTAGCTGAAAAAAAAAAACTTATACAATCGCAATTTAGGGAAAAGTTAGGTCTTATTATCGATAAACCCAAAAGTGGCGGAAGCGGGACATCGAACGATGGCAACACTGCTAGGCGGTTCTTCTCAAGCTCAGATATTTCAGCTGAAATTACGGGTATTAAGAAGGATCTCCTAGATCGTTGTTGGACTGTACTTCAGTGTATCAATTCGGGATATAACATTGATGCGACAAAATTCAGAGATTTCGCTTTAGAAACTGCACGGCAATTAGTTGCCGAATATCCATGGTACTATTTGCCTGCTTCTGTCCACAAAATTTTGATTCATGGTGCTGACATTATCAATCACGGCCTACTGTCTATAGGAGAACTGTCTGAAGAAGCAGCTGAAGCGAGTAACAAATACTATAAAGCATTTCGACTAGATCACACACGAAAAATGAACCGCGTTTTGACTAATACTGATTTGATTAATCGACTTCTTCTTCACTCAGATCCCCTAATATCAAGTTTGAGAAGGTTACCTGTTAAAAAAAAAATTCTCTCTCTCTCTCTCTTCTTTGTCTAAATCTGTATTGGACTTGTTGTGTGTAAATAGTAAGTAGGTAATATTGAATGTATAAATAGTAAGTAATCGCTTTGTTTTAATATAACCTTATTTGTATATATGTAAATAGTCTTGAAATAAATATTTTTATTATTTATGTAGTATGCTGTTTCATTTATGTTTTCATTAATTACAATTTTTTTTTATCTAATGGCTTTATGTTTAAAATAATAACGTTTTATAAAATGGTTTTGACTACAGATATTTTTTTAATAAAAATAGTCCCACAAGTTTATTATAAATGTCTAAAAATGTTATTAATGATATATTTCATGCTTGTATAATAACCCTTTATAGTTTAAAATCGAAAAAATGGCTTTTTTTGGAGTTGAGGTATTTATGGCCGCCCTTGTACGGGAGCGGAATCACCGTGCGCTACCTATAGAAAATCACTAAACTTTATAATGCATAAAAAAGTACTTAGAATTTGATATTAATACTTTTTATGCTTGATAAGTGTGTTTTTTAAGTAATCTTATGTTATATATTAAAATACATTTGTCATTTGTATTTTTTTATGCTGAACAATTCTGTTTTTCGTAACTTTTTGAAATAATAACTAACTAAAGGGATCCATAGAATTATTTCTGTCTTTTTTAGCATGAGAATACATTTATAAATACAACTTTAATGATAAATCTGCATGTCATGTTATAAATATAGAAAATAAACCCATATTCAGGATTGACATATTTTCGTTGTTTTTTTATGTTCAAGCCTCCGTAACATACAAACTACTAAGGTTACATACATGATTTTGAACAACAAAGTACAAGTGTGTTTTTTGCCGTCCCAAACTTTAACCAACGTTTTCTCAATCGCTTTTTCACTTTTGCAAATTTAAAGAATTAAAAAAAAAATAACTATAGCACCTAGAGACATATATCTTTCACCAAAAGATAGCGTATGATCTGTAGTATTAGGAACTACTCATAACTCCATATCGACAAAGTGGGACCTTTTCCCAAAAACTGTCACATTTGGAGGTCACTAAATCGAAAAATATATTATTTTTATTTTTTGCATGTTCGCATGTGCCGTTGTGGCTTCATCACGCCAAATCGGCTAAACAGATTTCAACTAGTTTTGGTACACTGGTAGTTAGCTGGGTATCTCCAGATGGTTATACGATACTTTTTACCCGACTACGCTGAAGAAAAAAGATTGCTATGATTCTTTTTTCCTTGGCGGACGAAGTTTTACTAGAAGCTGCCCTTCTAGTAATAAATAAAACCGTCTACTCAAACACACGCCACTCTAAACTTCATAAATAGTTTCCTAAAAAAAAAAAAAACATAAATAGTGCTGCACACAAAGTATCGGTTTTTATCTGTCACTAATAAAAAAACTTTGTATTTTTCCATCAATATTTCATCACTTTCTGGAGTTATATAATGATTTTTCTAAAGCAATTACAGATTGGACTCGACGGTAAAGGTTTTTCACTTAACACAATATGTAACCGATGGCTTCCCGAACAATCGGTGAGAAGTGTTCGTGGGAAACTTCAAACGTTTATAAACGATTGTGATGTATTACGGATTGACCGTTGACGGTGACGCATTGTGAGAAAACATCAGTTTCTATTGAAATGTGGTATGATTCTCGAAATAATACAGTTATGGAGTAGAAAAAGTAAGAAGGTAAATCCCATATAGGAAAACAGTAAATAATAGTTCCATTACCGTCCAGATTGGCGCTAGAATAGCAAGATAGTTTTTTTTATGTTATAGGGGGCAAAGGAGCAGATGGATCGCCTGATGGTAAGCGATCACCGTCGCCCATAGAAAGATATAAAAAAATAATGAATCAGCAAGTTGACAGTATTTCTATAAAATGGACAGCAGGCGCCATTTAAATCACAGCACATACAATTCCTTGAACGGTTTCTTTCCATCATAGTAGTTTCACCAGCCTGGCTTCTATTTAAGTGTAGAATGACTTGAAATAATAGTCTTAGCGGTAATAACCAAGTAGTGCCTTTTACATTCCGGTGTCAGTATGGAAAGTGAGTGGCAGTAATATATCCTTCCCTATAATCATTCATTACAAGCTAGAAGGTGCAACTTAGTTCATGAAGGAGGTGAAAGGCATAAAGTTTTTTTACCTACTATTCATATTTCGTATTTTTCTTTTCTCCTGCTTAAAATGTACGTCGTAATAGCTTCGTGAAGCGAGACTAAAATAGTACATTTAGCCCCTAGGGTTTAAAAGAAAGCCATATAATCCCTTACAAATTTCCCTTATTACAAAAATCCCTTATAAAATATTGTGATCTTAACTTTATTTTTCTCAAAAACTACACGAAATTATACTTAACCCATGAAATAGAAACAAAACCAATTTCTTAACCTTTTATTATATACAAAAATCTTAAAAAATGACAGAAATGGATTTATCCGAGTTTGAAGTTAACCGACTCAATTGTCCTCGCTCACTTCGTGCCATAAAAGGCTTGTTTTAGCCCCCTGTCAAACAATCTACTATTTGACATTTTTAACGACCGGTGTAGCTCAGCAGGAGTAACGTTGGCTGCGAAGCTGAAGATCCTGGGTTTAAATGCCGGTAAGGGAAATATTCGTTTGATGAGCATAAATATATTTGTTCCTGAGTCTTGGATGTTTTCTATGTATATAAGTGACTAAATTTATTGAATATATCATACTCATAACGCAAGCCTTATTGAGCTTACCATGGGAAAATTGACTGATTGAGCGAGATGAAAAGTATTTTTAATATTGCAAAAACTGAAAAGGGGAAGCAGTTTGACTGTGACGTCACACGTCTGTATTTTTCGACAAACTACATACATACTAGCGGAGCTATTTTATTTTTCGAAAAAAGAAGCTGATTTGTACTTTCATCAAATTTATTGCGATAATATTCGCGTGGAAATGAGATTCCGGAAATTGGGTCAAAGCTACATCCTAATATATACTGTTGTATAATTTCCCGAACGGTACATACGATAGGAAAATCATTTATCGAGTCTTTCCTGATTAGGTTACCAAATCACATGATAATAGATGCATTCCACCAGAATGTCGGGTACGTGACACCATTCTTTTCATACTTCAAAGAAAGTAAGGAAGTAAATTTTTGGTATGTCAATATTTTATAAGTGGGCTTTTGTATTGGCAGTGAATTCGTGGACTTTTTATATATGTTTTTAAGGTAGCTGTCATAGCCGTCACTTACCCGACAAAGCAGACGTTCTGATGGAATTCACCAATAACTGCCAGATCTAACCAATTTATTCTATAAAAAAAATGGAAACTAACGGCGAAAATCATCATAATTTGCTAAAAGCATCCAGTACTGGACAAAGGCCTTTCTCAAAGAACGCCAATACAACCAATCCTGTGCCTCCCGCATCCAGCAGTGAAACCACCAAACTGCAGTCCAAAATTACCAATCTTTGGTCCAAATTAAAACAAACTGTACCCGGTGCGTTATTATTAGAGATGTACCGACTAATCGGAAAAGCCGACCAGTATTTGCTTCAAGGTTTTTGTTTGTCTAACACAACTCTTAGATATAGTTTCCATCGAGACCATGGACGTAACGCGACGTCCGAAACGTCAAAGAATTATCAACGAAAGGTAATTAAATAATGAGTGAAGATCGTGTTAGTTTAAATCAACTCTTAGATAATTTCACT
Source organism: Hedya salicella (assembly GCA_905404275.2). Taxonomy (NCBI): domain Eukaryota; kingdom Metazoa; phylum Arthropoda; class Insecta; order Lepidoptera; family Tortricidae; genus Hedya; species Hedya salicella. Next base: position 5,077,464 of record FR990120.1, read on the forward strand.
GTTTATCTTGAAACCAATGATCGGCTTTACTGACTAGTCGGCCAATTCAGCGCCGATTAGTCAGCTAGTCGGCAAAATCCACAGTCGACCCATCTCTAATCATTATGCGCACGAGTTCGTACTCAAATCGCTAAAGTACTTTTGTCAAAACCCTCAATAATTATTAATTAATAATATTTTCTTTCGTAAGCATAGTTACTTATTCATTTTATATATATTAGTTTATAGTTATTTATTTATTAATTTATGTTATATCTCTACTGGACTATAATTTTAACGGTACGGCAAAAATATACTCAAAAGTATGAAATATTTGTTAATTTAACATTATTCTGAAGATCATATCTATAACATTTTATTAATTCTTTTATAACTGTAATTTATTTCACAAAAAACTCCCCAGAAGATTGTCATGCGCACGCCTCAACTCATAATTATTTGCAGTGAAAGCTGTAATTAGCAATGTATGCATTTTTGTGTAATTAAATTTATATTCTAAAGACAACGCGTTGGATTCGCTTTCAAACGCTTGTTAATTTATAACAACAATAATAGGTAAAATTAAAGAAAAAAATTGCGCTCACATTTGTTTACACCAGGAATCGAACCCGGTACCTTTGCATTATCACACCAAATGTTATATTTAATAAGTTCATACCGATACAAAATGTAAGTAGTTATAACCTTTTACGATACTCAATAAAGTTATTATTATTATTATTATTATTTTATCAGTCCAACGTAGCAGCCATTCCACCAGTGAGCACTGTTCTGTAAATCCTTAATTTTTTTTCATTCGCTTTGACTCTTGTACCTACTTTAATTTTGAAGTGTTAACCTTAGCGCTATTTATGAGAACATAAATCAAAGTGATCTAAGATTCTCACAATAGTAATAAATGTGGTGTTAAATAACATACATTAAAAACATGGAAACAAATTAGTGTTTCATATCAAACTAGTGTGAACATACATACAAATTTTCATGTTAAATAATAAAGCTTGTAAAAAATATCTTACACGTTGGTGGGCTTGATTCTCGGAACCAGCCACCTGCGCGTGGGCACGTTGTCACAACATCATTAACACCCTGTAAGTAACTTTAGTCATAATAACATTTGACGCTAGACGGCACTAAGCGCTCAGAGGCAAATCCTGAATCACGCTAACAAAATGTTTTCGTAGTTTGCCTAAAGGAACTGTTGTTTTATAGGGTTCCGTACCCAAAGGGTAAAACGGGACCCTATTACTAAGACTCTGCTGTCCGTCGGTCCGTCTGTCTCTCTGTCCGTCTGTCACAAGGCTGTATCTCATGAACCGTGATAGTTGAAATTTTCACAGATGATGTTTTTCTGTTGCCGCTATAACAGCAAATACTAAAATCAGTATAATTTTATGACTGTCTGTCTGTCAGTATCCAATATAAAAAATGTACGAACACGGCGCATTATTGCTTAGGAGTAGCGTTCTACTAACACTGGATTTTCTTGGATACGGCCGTTAGTAGCGTATATTTTGTACGGAACCCACGGTGCGCGAGTCCGACTCAAACTTGGCCGGTTTTTTGTATGTTAGCCGAACTCCAAGTGGCCGCGGATGGCATTCCCGTTTGTGGGTTGGCGCTCCCCCCACTGAATCCGATGACTCGGAAGGAGGCCTAGCCAGAACTATCCAGTTTAAAGTTATGTGCAAATCAAAAAAAAAAAAACATGACACAATGAAGATTGAAACGGGCAGTCGAAACGCTCGGATTTGCCTCTACAGTGCTCATAAACTGAGGCCTAACTCTTATGCCGGTAGCACACCTCCGCCGCGAAACGCCATACAGGGCGCGCGAAACTAAAGCGGATTATCCTTGGGTTTGACGTTTCGCGGCGGTGGTGTGCTACCGACATCAACTAAACACTTTCTCAGGCGAAACCGCGCGAAAGTAGATTTAATATGTAATTAACGTTCACGGTACGTCTGCGGATTTTGATAACGTATCTGAATACGCTAATTATACGCTTTCGTGTCCTCGTGTCGCGAAATTGTTGACGCAACGCCGACCACTACTTACTTTACTCCTCTGGCGCAGCTTGTCTTGAGGTCCAATACAGCGCACGCCACTAATCAGGGTGATTTATCTTTTTTTTTTTGTAAAAAAAAAAGTACATAACTGCATGCACCTTTAATAATGTCACCAAACTGCTAAGACACTTAAATTAATAATAAACTAATATAAAGTTGTAAAAATGAAATTTCTGTACATTGAAGATATTTAAAAAAAAACTATTGAAAGGGACTATTTGGAGGTCACTGAAGCGAAAAATATATTTCTTTTGGATTTTTTGTATGTTTGCGTGTGCCTTCATCACGCAAAATCGGCTAAACGGATTTCAATTATTTTTGGTACACGGGTAGCTGGGTATCTCCAGATGATTATAGGATGCTTGTTACCCGACTACACTGAAGAAAACAAGAAGGGACTTTTTCTCCTCCGCGAACGAAGTTGCGGGCGCTTTCTAGTATCCATTATTTTTAGAAAGAAAGAAAACATATTTATGCAACGCCAACATAAACTAAAATTACAAATAACAAAAACAAATGACGACAATCGAGTTTTAGCACTATTTACCTTACATTTATATCAACAAGTTACATTAATACTAACATATGAAAAATAAATGTACCTTTATTACCCATGTTGGTAATAAAGATACATTTATTTTTCATATTTTAACCACTCAATTTCCTTTCCTTACACATCTTCGGAACCAAGTACTTATTCATTCTCCTACCATAATAGTTTCGTGTTTTTGATTTTTTTCATTTATTCTCCATTCATTTCTAATAATAATAGTTTTTTGTGATTTTTTGAAAATTATTATTATTTTTATAGGTACCGAATATTCCCAACAGACCTGAATCAAGAGGTAACCTTACCTCAATTACCGATTTTCTAACGGTTACGATTTTATAAAGGTAACCTTTAATAATTGTACACACGGGGGTGGGTATGAAGTGTGCGCGCGGTGGAGCACGATGTCCCTGCCGCGCACACACTTCTTACTAGTCCCCGTTGTCTTTCCCCCCGTCGCTCGCATACCATGGGAGTCTCACAAAAGAACTTGTCAAGGTGTAGTAATTCATAAAACTTTATCGAAACGTGAACCAACAAGTTTCATCATAATATAAGCTTATAGACTACGCGACAACTGTGACAACACCTAAGGCCAAGGTTTGATGCTTTTTTATATCAACATCCGTACCGTATGCAGAAATATCAGTTCCCAGAAATATAGGCAGATTCATAAAAACTGGCACAAAATTTGACACAATTGAATTGAACGATACTTAATGTCTAAATCTATAACATTGTATACTTGCCGACCATATACGGATCATATCCTCTAAAAATATCTAGTCTTACGAAATAAAGTATCTACGGCAGCCACTCAAGTATTTTTTTTTTCATTTTGTTCACTAATAAAGTACATTATTTAAAGATAATATATTTATTTTAGATATATAATTATTTATTCCTTATAAAATAAATTATTATAGGTTGAATTTCTTAAACCAGAGATAAGTACCATCGCTTTATAAAAGTTACAATTTACCATTAACCTTTCTTTTTTCATTTCAAATTAATTTAAAAAGTCCTACAAGTAGCAATAATATAGCATTACAAATTTAATCACAAATTTAATTATTAAATGACTCAAATTTTTCCGAAATAGACATTTGATTTATTCATTCAACTGATTCGTGCCAAGTCTGGTCTATTAATATATACAGTTCATTCACCGTGACAATGTTAAAGTTAGGTACTTCCCACTGGAGCGTTTCTCAATCGGTAACTAAGGAAGGAAAACCGGTATTTGCATAACAAAAAGATTTATCGGTTCTCATGCTCGAAAAACATTTCATTACATACTATGTGGAGCAGAGCTAAAATTTTTTTTCTAGCTGGAACAATAACGGTTGCAACGAGATTAATTAAAATCATGTTTGGTATACAAAAAATCGAAACAGGATTGTTCGATTTCTCGTTGTAGTATTTTGTGTATATAAATAAATAAATATTAAATAAATAAATATTACAGGACAATTTTAACACAAATCGAACTAGTCCCATGGTAAGCTCAATAAGGCTTGTGTTATGAGTACTAGACGACGATATATTTAATATATATATTTACTTAAATACATGGATAACATCCAAGGCTCACGAACAAATATTTATGCCCATCACACAAATATTTGCCCTTACCGGGATTTGAACCCAGAACCTTCAACTTCGTAGGCATCGTTACTCCCGCTGAGCCAAACCGTTCGTCAAATATATATATAGGTCGATCAATCCAAATGGGCCTGTATGGAGAAATCAGAAACTATGAGAGATAGCTAAATCTGTTCTTAGGAACCATGGAGTCGATTTTAAATTTAATTATAATGGCATAATTTTTTTTTTAACTCGTGCATAACCGGGAATCGAACTTGATCAAAATCTCTGTAAACAATGTTATGAATTCTGCAAGTTTTTTCGTTGTTATTGTTGATGGTGCGAATCACAAGTCACAAGGAACATATTTATAATGGAATCTTGTTTAAACAATTGAAAGAAAAACTCAATAATAAGATAATTATTGCGTTTCAGTGAATGTTCAAAATGTAGTTATTTTCCTGGATGCTAAGATTAATTACCTAGAGTTAAAAAAAACTTGAATGCCATTATTATTAAATTTAAAATCGACGCCATGGTTCCTAAGAACAGATTTCGCTATCTCTCATAGTTTCTGAGTTCTCTCTACCGATCCATTTGGAATAATCATCCTGTATATATATATATAGCTTCTGCCCGCGACTTCGTCCGCCTTAAATTCGGTTATCGCGAATGACGGTATTTTTCCGGGATAAAAAGTAGCCTATGTCCTACCCCGGGACTCAAACTATCTCCATACCAAATTTCATCCAAATCGGTTCAGCGGTTTAAGCGTGAAGAGGTAACAGACAGTCAGACAGACAGACAGACAGACACACTTTCGCATTTATAATATTAAGTATGGATAGTAAGTATGGATATATATCATCACCTGTATATATATATACATATATATATATATATATATATATATATATATATATATATATATATATGTAAATATATATATATATATATATATATATATATATATATATATATATATATATATATATATATATATATATGTAAATATATATACCAATTCAAATGGCAATTATTACAGTTACATACTCCACTTGTTTCGCTTCCATTCTCACACTCAAGGCTTGTTCTATTACAGGCGTTACTTTGCTGAATTCCAAATGAGTATAATGGACTATCGCTCCTTTTCCATTCCACGAAATAATGTCTTGGTTAGATGTGAGAATAAAATATGCGCGCTTGCGCATATTGGAAAAAAGCTGTCAAAATGTACGAAAATCCGTTACCCCGTTATCGCGTTGAACAAACCAGCAAAGCTCCAAACACGTTCATTTATAATGAACTGGCTTCTGCCCGCGACTTCGTCCGCCTTAAATTCGTTTATCGCGGATGAGGGTATTTTTCTGGGATAAATAGTAGCCTATGTCCTTCCTCGGAACTCAAACTATCTCCATACCAAATTTCATCCAAATCGGTTCAGCGGTTTAAGCGTGAAGAGGTAACAGACAGACAGACAGACAGACACACTTTCGCATTTATAATATTAGTATGGATAAATCAGGGACAATCATATTACACAAATCGACCTAGATCCAAACTAAGCAAAGATTTTACTATGGTATGGGTACCAGGCAACGATATACATAAATTAGTAAAGATTTAAAACCAGACACTATAAAACGAATTATAACTCGAAATCCAATGCCATCAAGAATTTTATTTTCTAGCTCAAAACATGTTTGGAATGTTATAAATAAACGTTACCTCACATAACAGTTTTGGGTTGAGGTTGCTATTGGGAGAGCTAAGTAGCCGCGATACCTACTCTTCGCACTCTCAATAGCTACTTATTTTATACTTATTTTTTATTTTAAATGTTTATGTCTACTAACCTAGTAAATAAGATTTCGCTAACTAACACAAATATGGATCTCTGTGGTCTGAAATAAACGATTTTTTTTATTTTTTTATTTTATAACGCACCTCTTCCAGTTAACGCTAGAAATACGTGAACGTTACCATAGTAACTACAGACACGAGTACAGATAAAAACTTTAAAGCGCAAAGAAAAACACAATTGCTCTCGTGGTCACGCCAGGAATCGAACCCGGTATTTGGATTACACGTCCAACACGTCCGCCTTTCCACCAGCGAGCACTGTATTAAAAACACAGAAACTTATGTTTCAATAAAAAACTTGTACATAATTTGACAGTAATAGGGTACATGCATGAATTTTTTTTATCGCTTTTCTCAACTAAATATCAAAATACCGTAAAAACTATTTTAAAATCTGAAATTAAAATTAAAATTAAAATCGGCCAAGAAATCAATCAAATCAAAATCAAATCAAAATATCCTTTATTCAAGTAGGCTTAGATACAAGCACTTTCGAATTGTCAGTTACAATGAGAGAAGTCTTTGCTGGGAAACATACAATATGATCCAACATTTGTACACACATGATATAGGCATTTTAAACTGATAATTACACAGAGAGGTCCGATATGCACTGTTACGTCATCGTGCACTCCGGCCATATAAACTCCATATTAAATTCCGTTTTGCAAGAAAAAGATAGAATGAAATCCTTGATGGCTTATATCTTGGTTATTTTTATAGTTATTCGAAAAATTATTTTTCCTATTGTTTGTAACATGAATGAGCTTTTAATAAAGCAAAAATTAAATTTCATGAATATTCCCTATTGGAACATTAATTTAATCTTTATTCCACATTAACTTTTTAACAACAAATAAAACCGACTCCAAAGAGAAAAAACTAAAAAGTAAAAAAAAAACTTATTTTGTCGTCATCTAAAGAATGTGTAAAATGTTGAAAATTTACGATTTTAGTAAGTTGTGATGTGACACGATGGCACGGACTCCAAAATAATATTAATTATATAGACTGTATAGATTAAGTAGAAAAACGGTTTTATGTAAGTAAATTGAAGATACTGAATTATGCAGTTAATTTTTTAATTTTTTGTTTAAGCGTTTATTTATTTCACACATTTTATTTAATCGTTACTTAAAAGCAAATCTCGTGACGATTCTAACAAACCCAAACACGGCTAGGAGACTTTATCTTATTAAAGAGATGCGGTGGCTACCTTTCGGCTCCATCATCAAATCAATTCGATGGTACCATTCTCATCAGGACCATCTCAATTTGGGATTATGAACCAGCTTAGGTATTTTAATCGACATATATTTCGTCGCCACCCGTAAATCACTTATAGTTGAGGAGTTGAGGACCTGTGGTCTTCAACATCAGTTCCACCAATGTACACTTTCTGAATGCAACAACAACAACAACAATTCTTTATTGCACACCAACAACAGAAACAGTACAATAGAGCCTTAACATAAAATAGGAAAACAATAGGCGGTCTTATCGCTAAAGAGCGATCTCTTCCAGACAACCTTTGGGTAGCGGAAATGACATAAAATAGCTAGAAATGAGTAGGTAGAGTATGCAAATGCTTATTTTGTTTCTTAAAATACCAAAGTCGCCATATGTATGCCTACAATATTTGAGAAGTTCCTGCAATTCCTCATGGATTCCATCATTAGATCTTCGCTAAAATTAAATGGGACCGATCTGGATGTACCTCCTTTCAGACAAAAAACATAATTTCTAAATCTGTTTATAAATGACGGAGTTCTGAGGTAACAAACATAAAAAAAACCGAAGTGAGAACTACCTTCTTTTTTGGGACACACATTTAAAAAAAACTTATCGTACAAAAGTTTACTTTTTGTGTTTGAAACCTGACGTCATCAAAAGTGTTCTTAGCTTTCGGTTCAGTCGTTTGAAAATTATCAGTATTTAAATTCAAGTTTTCTATGTTCGACGGATAACTTTGGTATCTTATCCAGCTGAGTCCAGTTTTCTCTGTCTAGCTTCAAACCTGTATGAAAGCGAAACTCCAAGGAAACATTTTAGGGTTAACAAACTCACATTCTTTGTATTTCTCTGCAACTTATGATGTCTTTTATTTATACCAACTTGTTCGTCTAATTCTAATAATAACTTTTGTTAGCAACTTCAACCGCGTACAATATTGGGTAACGTCAAAAGTGACAGTTGATATCGCCTTTCTTTTTAAATTTAGTCACTAATTTCATCAGCCATTAAATCACATAACTGTCAAATAGATCACTTAGAAAAACATTTCTAATTAATTATTATTGGAACTTAAAATGAAAAAGCTGCAGTCTCTCGATAATTACGACGAGGACTGTCGAGAAAATATATAATTTGCGCCTCTTCAAGCGGTTTACTTAGCCAATTCGAATTTCAATAAATATGTGGATCAAATTTTCTTGATATTATTCTGTAACCGTAACTCGGGAGAGAATAGTGACAAAGTTACTGAGGAAAATGCTAAAAATCTAGGCTATTAACATACTGACAATATGGGCCTTTGAAAAATTTACATATATGAGGTAGAAAAAAAATTAGTTACCTTTGTATCGCTTAAAATCGTAGTTTTAAAAAGTAACTCAAGTGACGTAACGACGGCGACGAGCTACCTACAGAAAAAAGTTATTGGACCCCTATGATAAATGTCAGGTCAATTAATACGATAAATTGTCAGTGTGTGAGTGAGTGATCTTTGTTTTTTTTTATTGTGTGACTCAGGAGACATAAATGGCAACGATATATACAATAAGGTTGATTGATCCAAATAATAAATAAATAAATATCAAGGACCATCTTAACACAAAACAACCTAGTCCTAAACTAAGCAAAGCTTGTACTATCGGTACTAGGCGACGATATACATGATATATATAGATAAATTATAATACTTAAATACATAGAAAACATCCAGGAACAAACATTCGCGCTCATCAAACAAAAACTAGCCCTGGCCGGGATTCGAACCCGGGCCCCCGCCAGCTTCGTAAGCCGTTGTGCCGCCGACTGAGTCAAACGTGTCGTTAAAAAATCCTTCGTTAAGAGTCCCCGGCAAGCTCGACCGAATTTCACCTTCCCATACAAACGGAGTTTCGTTCTCATTTTAAATCTACGAGTTGGATTGTAACGAAACTTTGCATGACATGAGGTATCTTAAAAAAGTAAGCCTGTAATTAGTTTATATAGCTCCAGTTTATAAAACAAACGAAATTCAGCAAAAACAAGTATTGTATGAAATTGTATCTTTTTTACTATAGAATCTTAAGCTACTTAAACTAATTACAGGACTGCTTATACCTCAACTTATTCTAAGTACAAAAGTTTCAGAGCAAACTAGCTCATCGTTTTAAAATGAGAGCGTAACTACGTTTGCATGGAGAATCGAGCTTACTGGGGATTCTTAATGCGCCCGCTACATTCCACTAACATAAATATCTACTAACTAACATGGCAAATGAAATAAAAGTTGTAATATGGAAGTTTCGATCTTGTAATGCTAATACTTATCACCTTGACAAGCATACTCATCATATTTATAATACGAATGTATCTCCGAAACGAATCGCCTGTCGATTTCACGTCGCGAGTCGTCTCGCGACGAATTAGTTCGACGCGGACAAAATTAAAATGTATTAAATAAATACCAGTACGTAGGTATGACTGAACCGCGATTAGTTTGGGATTAAGATAGCTGTCAGTTCATAAACGTTGACGTAAGTATATAGGGAAACTGTCATGTTCAATCCCATTCTCATCACGGGACAGTAATAAGTCGATGATTTTGCGCTTCCGTTGATGATGAAATGTTACAATTTAGCAAAACCCTTTGACGTTGCATAAAATAGTAGTTCAAGTATTACGTAAGGAATGGGGGGGGGGGGGGGGGGTGTCTTGCAAAACGTTACGATGCGTTACAGGTGCGGAGGGAGGGTTTGAACTACGCGTTATACGCAACATTGTTTTTTTAGCGTAGAGATTCTCTCATGCATTTTTTAAAACCTTTTTTTTTCAAAATTTCAAATGTCTTGACCATTTGAAAATTTTACGTAAAAATGGTCACTCGGTGGTTACGTAAAGTTTTACTAGGGGGAGGGGGGTACAGAAAAACGTTACGGCGCGTTACATGGGGGGAATTGTTCATTGGCTCGATTCCTTGAATTGAAACCGAAGGAATCTAATTTCAAATATAGATTCCTGAGAGTAACGAGGTTTTCAAGGCACGAGAAGCCAAATAATTTTGCAGCCGTGCGAAACCCATAACTTTTCATTTCACTACAACGAGGAAAATGTAAAACTATGAAATTATAACAAACCAATATTTATTTCATTTTAAATCATAACAAAACAAACAAATAAGCATTGAAAAAAATAATTTGAACTTCAAATGTTTTTTCCACGCTAGCGGATAAAACGAACTTCTCCACGCAGAAATAGCGCTGTACATAAATCTTTTCTTGAAGTGAAAAAAAAAAAACAGTAGAACAGTTACAGATTTAATTATTTACAAAAACTGTAGCATTATAGTAAGACTATACAATAGGATATCAATGTCGTGTCTGTGCGTCTGTGTATCGCACATACATTTCTAAGAACCATGGAACTGGTATCTTCATTTGCCTTGTATCGAATGAGCTACCTTATATGATTCTGAGTTGCTGCCGCTCTCAATAAAACTCTTCTCAATAAAAAGACGCAAGTTCTGATGATACGAACGTATTTTATATAAACAAAGATCAGAAACAAATGAAAAAAAAAATCGAAGTTACTGGACTTGAACCAGTGCCTTGAGCCAGACCGGGGTAGCACGCTCTACCAACTGAGCTAATCGTCCATACCAGTAGTCCAGTAGTATCGTATTTTTTTCATGCTGAAATCCGGTCCTCGGACGGCCTAAACCAGGGCTGGGAACCGGTATTTAAAAAAAAATAGCTGAAATATCGATTAGTTTTTTTCGTAAAGTTACGAGATTTTCGTAAATTTTATTAAAATTCTAGAACTCGATCACGTGTTTTGTGATTAATTTCTCTTCTCCTAAATACAGTTTTAAAACATTCTAGAAATAGCGTGCATTTTAGAGATTTAAAAATACCGTTTCCGAGCCCTACTATAAACTAGGACAAATCCGGGGTAACCAGGACGGGTGGCCCTAACCGAGGCAATGTTTACGAATTGATATGCTAGTGAAGCTGGACTGGCTCTGATGTTGGCATGCTATTGTGTATTGTGTGCTTTAGTACTGTCAACAATGTAAGGACTAACTAATACTGGTCGACAATGTCGTATTGTTCGTACTTAATGAAAATGTCATGTGATATGAATTATCTATCCATACTAATATTATAAATACGAAAGTGTGTGTCTGTCTGTCTATCTGTCTGTTACCTCTTCACGCTTAAACCGCTGAACCGATTTGGATGAAATTTGGTATGGAGATAGTTTGAGTCCCGAGGAAGGACATAGGCTACTTATCCGCGATTAACGAATTTAAGGCGGACAAAGTCGCGGGCAGAAGCTAGTACTATTATAAAGTTGTAAAACTGAACTGTCTGTACGTTGAAGATATGTAAAAACCGGCCAAGTGCGAGTCGGACTCGCGCACCGAGGGTTCCGTACAAAATATATGCTACAAATGGCCGTATCTATGAAAATCCAGTGTTAGCAGAGCCCCACTCCTAAGCAAAATGTATGTAATTGTATACGGTGCTCGATCATTTTATATTGGTTATTGATATATATGTAGACAGAAAGATATAAAATTATAGTGTTTTTAGTATTTGTTGTTTTGTAGCAACAAATACTAAGCCTAACTCAAAAACGACAAGATGGAGTATAGGTTTCTTGTGTGAGTCGCTGCTTAGTTTAATAGTTAGATTACTAAAAAAAAAAATCAGCAAGTATCAATGCGTGGCACATATTTCGACAGTTGTCTTGAAAACATTTTGAGGTTTTTTTCGATCCAGTCAATATTTTCGGAAATAATCCCCATTTTCTAAACCGTATGTCCAAAAAAATATGAAAAACATTACAAAGATTAAGCTTAATATACTTTCATCGAAAATTAGTTTCAACATGATCGGATATACAGTTTTTGAGTTATTGCTGAAAAACTACGCTTCTCAGCAAAAGGACGTAAGTGTCGTAGAGATACGTTCTTTTGCTAGTGCCCTTTTTCATATCGCATTTTTTTCACGGTATGAACGGCTGCGGAACCCTACACTGAGCATGGTCCGACATGCTCTTGGTCGGTTTTTACAATTTTATAATAGTATAGAGATATCTTCAATGTACAGATATTTCATTTTTACAACTTTACGATGGTATACATTAGTATTTCATTATTGCGGGAACCAAATACAGTCTCATATTAATTAATTAATTAAAAACTTACGTCGTCAATTGCCAATTGGCAAGCGTTTTTGCTTATCGCCCGGAAAACGTGCATTGTTTCGATATAAAATAGACCATGATTCATACTTACTACAGAGGAAACAATTGAAATCTTTTTATTTATTTATTAAGAAAGCACAGTCAATAGACTACATTACTTAAATAATAGACCTATAGCTTCCTACATTAAATTTTAAAGCGAAAAAATTTGCACTACCATAACTAAATTGTACCTACTTTATAATTGACATTTTAGTTTAAGTTTTAAAACAGTTTCAAATCTGAAGTAATTCGAGAAATTAACTAAATAGCAACACTATACTAATTGAAATAAAACAATTTAACGGATTATATCGCGTATATTATCTCATTTTAGTTCCCGACGTTTCGGAAGCTTTCCAGCTCTCCATGGTCATGGGTGGACTGAGAAAAATAATATAAAATGAGATAATATACGCGATATAATCCGTTAAATTGTTTTATTTCAATGAGTAATAATCGCGGAAACAGAAGAAAATATTAAACACTACTAACTACACATACAACTCTTATAAGTAAACATATGTATATAAAACAAATCGCAAACCGCTGTCTGTCTCTATGTATGCTTAAGATCTTTAAAACTGATTTTAATGAGTTTTTTTTAATAGATAGAGTAAGTCAAGAGGAAGGTAATATGTATAATACATGCAGAATATAGCAGAGAAACACTGATAATTTTAGAGAGTTTTAATGTGATGTCTGTCGTAAATATACACAGTTTTTTGCGCTTACATTGCAAACTCTGGCTGAACACTACGAGATCATCAAAATAATGTACCACATTATAGTGCACCTTAAAAAGTTTCACAAAAACATCCGCGATGATATATGTCTATCTCTTAGAGATAACCCAAAATATATATATGATATATATATATATATATATCATTGCCTTTTTACGAGAAATAATGGCTTAAATATTTACGAAGCGATTTAAAGCTATATCCAATTAAGTACGTCAAATACATTATGCATTTAATATAGATCAATATGGCAATATACAGCATGTACTTTAAATGAGCATTTTCGAAGATATTACAGATTTAAACTGCACCTGAGCGAAGCCGGGGCAGGTACGCTAGTTTATTATATTATTATACCATATTTAGGTAAACATCTTGATGTGGCAAAGGCGGGAAACGTACATAAAAGACAGAATCCAATTAAACTACAGTTCAATGCTTCCTTTGTTACATCCCGACTTCGACTGTAGAAATCTTTAGTATCCGCTGCGTGACGTAATACACGTCACATACTTATAGGTCTAACGCTTAACTGAGTCCGCTCCTGAGGTATGGGGGGGGGGGGGGTTACGGAACGTATAGCGAGACAGGATACGTCATGTCACTTCACTCACCAACAATAGAATAAAGTATTCAAATGCCTTAAAGTAGGCCTGCCGACGAAAATCGGGTTCTATTGACCCCACCTATCTTAAATATATATTTTTAAGTGTATACTCTCTGCGTAGTTCTAGATTTCGTACGTTTGATATGCGTTTATAAGAACCGAGGCCCGGTAAAAGCACTGAAAAGTAACTATTGTGGTTTCTGATTTGGACCATGCATTTTTGTCTCCTAAATAGTCCTATACCCTATTATATGCTTTTGATTAATATGCAGAAATATCCTTGCTTACGCGAGCTTTATAAAAACAGACAGATAGACGGACAGAGTCGCAGCGTAAGGGTTCCTTTTTTACCATTTTTGGTACGGACCCCTCAAAAAAGGAAACATGTCCTCTTGCGAATTAAAAAGTCCAGTAACAGTGTAAATTCAAATCGATTTATTTTTCATGTATTTTTTATCGAAATTGATAAAATATACATTATTGTGCTGGCAACTAATCCTCCTAATTTGCAGAAAAATAACCTTTATGGCTTGGATCAAAATAAAGCTAGGTGAAACCGCGGGCAGAAGCTTGTATATAGTGACATAAAAGCGGACATAGATTATCAAGAATCCGTTTAGGTCAAATCGGCTTTCTGAGAATTACAAATTCTACACGTCATTGCGAGCAAGGAGAAAACGATAATTCAAACATAAGTTAAATTGTATAAAATGGTACTTACATTAACAGCATTAAGAACACCATTTAAAGTGTCAAAACTATACCAACTAGTGCTTGCAAATTAAAAAATCTGCCAGTACCGGTTTTTGTGCATTGTACCGGTTTTTTAAGCAATCGCAAATATTGAGCACTTATCTTTAAAAGACTTGGTTCGCACGCGGTTGCAGCAGCCAGAACAAACTAGTAGGTATCTTGTAACTAGAAATAATTGATTAGCTTTTAGTGTATGTCCTCATTCTTTAATTCGCTAATTTTTATATTCACATACACCTTGGCCTAAGTTTACGTACTAACAAATTGTATGTATCATTGTTATCTGATAAATAAATGAATTTTATTAACATTCATACAACTTGGTCAGCGGAGGAGAAAAAAATAACCATTTTTTTCATCGGCGTAGTCGAGTAAAAAGTATGACACTCAAGGACACATATAAACATACAAAAAATAAAATAATTCCAATTCAGTGACCTCCAAATAGTCTGTTACAATCATACTTTTGAAAATATCGTCAATGTACAGACATTTTATTATAAAACTTTATAATAGTACCTAAAGATATAGCTTTAAGTTATGCTTTAAGGAAACAGGACCTCATCTTTACTTGGGTTAATAGTTATCTAACCTTTTTAGATCTCATTCAGCATCATTCGTGACAAAAACGCAATAGCTACTTTCTTCAGACGGTTATCGCACATAACATTTTTTTCACATCTGAACTATTCTCAAATCACGACTTCCATTGTATGCTAAAAGGCAAAGCTTATGTCTATTACTTAAAACGTCAAAATAACCATTAGCAGCCATGAAGCATTCTACGCAATTTCTCTAAGTAATTAACCCCAGTTTCTAATTGAATATAAATGTTAAATTATACTAAGTATATTTAGTCTAATTGCAAAATAGGATGAGGAAGACTTATTTATTATTATATAAGTAATTGACCTTTTCAGGAAAATGGCAGAATTAAATATCTTACCTGGAAAGGTAAACAGCAAAGCCGATATTATTGGAATTAAGCTTAGAGTGGAATTTTATGATAGATATGGAATGATATAATTAAATTAATATTATGGGACAATTTTACACAATTCAAATTACTGCTTAGCTTGTGTAATGGGTAGTAAACAACGATATATTTACTTATAAACGTAGAAAACATCCAAGACTCAGGGTCAAATATTTATGCTCATCACACAGATATATGCCTTTACCGGGATTTGAAACCAAGACCTTCAGCTTCGCAGGCAACGTTACTCCCGCTGAGTCAAACCAGTATGTAGTCCGTTTCAATTTGTTTTATATATCCTTAATGTACAGACATTTCATTAATAGTATAAAAGTACCGACGATCGACTGTATCAGGTCCAGTGTAAGCACTGACCCGAAAAATGGATTGGCATAATACTGAAAAGTGAGAGTTTTCACTTTTGGTTGTGATTATCAATCATCGACAATGTTGTGTAACGGATTTGGCAAATGACAAAAAATGTATTTCCCAAGTTTCGAACTTTCTAAGATCTGTTTGTGAATAATGTGTAATCGTTACTTTTGATTCCATTAACTACGTGCCTGACTTTCTTTTGTAGGTAAATTATTTTACGATTAATCTTTTCCATCTGGTTTGTTTTAATGCTGTAACAACTTAGTGAAGTTGTTACAGCAAATAGCATTAAAACAGCTTTAGCATAGTGACTTAGAAGTTGTCTTAAAGACAGTGGCGTGCGGTCTATATAAGCACAAAGGCATGGACCATGGTCGTTCAGGATAGGCAGCAGTCTACACTGAACGACCATGGCTCCATACAGGCACAGAGAAACTGTCTACCCTGAAGACTTGAACGACCATGGCTCCATATAGGCACAGAGAAACTGCCTACCCTTAGATTTGAACGACCATGGCTCTATATAGGAATGGAGAAACTGCCTACCCTGAGGACTTGAACGACCATGGCTCCATATGGGCTCATAGAAACTGCCTACCCTGAAGCCCTGAACGATCATGGCTCCATATAGGCACAGAAAAACTGACAACCCTGAAGCCCTGAACGACCATGGCTCCTTACGGGCACGGAGAAACTGCCTACCCTAAAGCCCTGAACGACCATGGCTCCATACAGGTACAGAGAAACTGCCTACCCTGAAGACCTGAACGACCATTGTACTGACCGTGTACCATTATAGGCACAGAAAAACTGCCTACTGTGGCAATAAACCCTCTGCACGCCTCTGCTTAAAAAAATCTCTAGCGATAAGACCGTCTCTTGTCTATCGTTTTTCAAATTCTTTATACATATTTGGGTGCTGCTGTTCATTTACTTTAAACACTAGAGGGCGCCCGCAACTTCGTTCGCGGAGGAGAAAAAGTCATAACGCCTCTTTTTCTCTTCAGGGTAGTTGGGCAAAAAGTAACCTATAACCATCGGGAGATGACCAGCTACCCGTGTACCAAAAATAGTTAAAATACGTTGAGCCGATGAAGCCAGAACGCCATATACGAAAATACAAACATACAAAAAATAAAAAAAATCGATTTAGTGACCTCCAAATAGTCTGTTACATAATCATTTTTTTGAAAATATCTTCAATGCACAGACATTTCATTTTTACAACTATATAATAGTATAGATTAAAGCATGTTAGTATCGTACTGTACTGTATTAACCATGTGTCAAGATTCAATCTAATACTATTATAAAGTTGTAAAAATGAAATGTGTGTACATTAAAGATATTTTAATAGTAGATTGTTTGACAAGGGGCTAAAATAAGCCATTATGACACGAAGTGATTATTTGGACGAGCTCACGAAAAAAAAGACTTAACACTAAAATTGTATATTTCATGAAAAATAAAAAGTACAGTTTGAGCAATTCTTTATAGTTAAATTAACAGCTTATATATTTTTTTAAACTAATAATGGCCATAGACAATTTTTACTTTTTAATGTGAAGGGCTGCAATACGATCAGAAATTTTGGCCAATCTGATGAGGTTGGTTTGTTTGTTTTTAATTATTCGTAAGTAGTATGTAGCTGGCCGCAAGTTTATTTTTTCAGTTTCATAGAAATTTGTATGGGATTATATGGCTTTCTTTTAAACCCTAGGGGCTAAATGTACTATTTTAGTCTCGCTTCGCGAAGCTAATATGACCTACTTTTTGAGCAGGAGAAGTGAATAACTTTAATATATCGCTGTTTAAAACACCATGCGTATTATTATGACAAGACCATAACTGTAAATTTCAAATATTAGCTGTCATATTTGATCATCACACGCACGCAAATCCGGATTTCGCTTATGATAAAACCGGTATTTCTTAAGCAGCACGCATCACTAGTCACATCAGCGAGTTTAATCGAAAAATGCATCGATTATTTTGCATATCGCATTCCTATTGGTCTACGTTGCGTGCTGTATGCATTTTAATCGGTTGCAGACCGTAATTGACCGGCCAAGTCAGGTTGAAACCACTTTCAGTTTTACTGAAGAAAAATTCCACAGTAATTTTCTTTAGTTATGCTTTAATTACTCGTTCAATCGGAAAAGGCATATACTTTTCTGTATTTAATACAAATGATATCATGCTTACACTTAAATTATATTTCTAAAAAAAAGCAGAAAGCAATCTAGATGAACATTTATTTGTACGCTTTTGGCGATTTTAAATTTATCAAAAACTAAAAATAAGTTGACATTTTGTCCATATAGAATTATGACGTCGCAAAACTGAGCGTTTTGACAATTCAAAAAAGGAACTGATCTGATCTGTCAATCTATTTTACGAGACGCGGGGACGATCTTTTAATTGATATTTCATACCAGTAGGTGCCCGCAACTTCGTCAGCGGAAGAGAAAATAATTATATTACAACCCTCTTTTTATCTTCAGTGTAAACGAGTAAAGAGTATATAACCATCTTTGGATGCCCGGCGTCCAGCTATCTGTGTAGGTACGAAAAATAGTGGTAACATATTTAAGGGCCTACTTCGTCATTTGTCGTGATTTACAAAACGCGGAGCCAGCCAATAAGCGTGATTTGTAATAAGGGACGCATTTATTGCTCGCGCGCATCAAACAAAGAGAAAGCTAATACACTACATGCTTGGGATTTTTTGGCGTAAGCGCCAGATGTAAAAGTACCATGAAATCGAAAATATTATTATGTTTTGTGAACATTTAAGTTAATCACTTAAAAGATAATTTTAACATAATTTAGCCGTTTATTAATCTGTCGTTTGTACAAACTAGGCAAAAGACGGGAAATGAAGATGCGTTTTCGGATAACTTTTCTATCGAGGAAATTTTCGTTAAACATGTTTCCGCGTTAATCACTAAATAGGTTATATAGTCAAGAAACACATATCGGAAAACCAAAACCAAATGGCCGCTTCCTCAAAATGATACATAGGTAGGTACCTATATCAGGAATCTACAAATAATAAACGATTGCATTCTCGTAATGAGGATTGACACCGAGATCAATAAATATGAGCATTGTGTTTGATTTATTGCCCAATAAAATTTCAGTTATTTGACTACATCATAAAATTTTAACACGTAATCATTCATTCATTCGTAAGCATTATTTATTTCTTACATTATATGAAAAAAAAACTACACTTTTTAGTAAGTTAATATTTTTTATCTATAATTATTAGACTGTAGGGAACGGCTTTCTTTCCGTAATGCTTCCCTACTACACTAACCGATTGTTTTTTTTTTAACCTACATTCGTAAATACAGATGTAGTGTAATGTAAGGAAATTTCAAGTTTATTCTGATGATTCTTCAACAAGGTATTTTCTAACACTTTCTTCTTCTGTTCAGAAATTAATCCATTTTTTCATGTCGGTTTCATTCTTATGTGCTGTAAACATGCAAAAATAATTTATTACAGAGGATAGAAAGCGTGAACCACTCACATTCTAGTCTATTTATAAACTAATCTAATTTAATAACAAGTTGAACAAAAGAAATTCCGACAACTTAGCACTTGCAGCTCTGCAGTCAATCGAACATAACCTAACCTCAACTTAGTTTTTAAAAAAGGAAAAAGTATAAGATTGACTAAGATCCTTACTTCATCAGCTTTTGGGTGTTCGTGGTTGCAGTGAACATGATGATGTTCCACCTTCGTAGACAATTCTTGTACAAATGTAGTGCAGAAAACATGATCCAAATTCACAAACAGTAGCACTGACAAAACAAACACTCTCACAGAATTATCTGTTGTAATTCCCATGATTTTGTTTGGAAATAATGACGTGTTTCACTCAATACATAAACAATGTTTTTGTTTACATGTTACACTTGCTAAAACATAACTAGACATGCGCTCGACGCAAAGCACGCGACGTAACTGCTTGATAATTTTATTTCATTGACTTCTATCAAATCACGACGCCGATTTTACACTTTTCTATTATTATGAATCAAAACGGTATTAAAAATTCAACTTTAAAAGCTGTAGAATAAAGCTTGGAATAGTTTTGTACAAAACTCAGTGTTACTAGCGTCTACTCGAATGTGTATGGCAGCTGTTGACCTGACAACCATTTTTTAAATTTCGACCGGTTCGCTATCCCTTTTCATCGCGTAACTTTAGAGAGGGATGAGTATATAACGTAGGAGTACAAGTTAAATTTTGTTTGCAGTTGTTTTTAAGATAGTTTTCAATAATTTAGTACGCCTACGCTAGATTTTGTACCAATCTTAAAATGGACAAGCCGAGTAAACACTGCAAGTTATCTATAACAGAGATTGTAGTACTTCTGGCTGCTTCGTAGATTTGCTTGAACATTTTATAAATTAGTCGAAATAGCGAAAATGCTTGAGATATTTAACGATATGAAAGTAAAATGCATGAACATAACGAGTAAATTACATTAAATTCAAATATAATAAAAGGGGGTCTAAGTTTTCAAAATATGCCTGCTTACTAAAAACCGTTTGCTATGTGCATGCCAAATAAGTAAGAGAACAATCAGGAAAATGATGACGAATGATAAGCATGAAGCCCGTTTTTGCAGCGCATCAGGTGTGTTTGCAGAGGCTCGCGTTGATAGTTTTCAGGCAATAATGCGCAAACGAGTTGCCTCCCTGATGCGACGCGTGCGAGACAGCACCAACACACTCCTGAATACCATTATTGTCATGACGGCATGTCCTATAATGAGGAGATGGAATACCATACATATAGACCCCAGAAATTCCATCGTTTTATTTTAATTTTTTATGTTATCTTTTAATGTGTTAATTTTTTTTTGTTAGGTACTAATACCTAATCTTATTATTATTATTAACATTGTTACTAACACATTATGGGTTGAAACCTGAAATAAATGAATAAATAAATAAATAAAATTAATAGCTGCTACAACAAACGAGCTTAAATATCTGACACAAATCTATTTTTAGGGCCGTTAGGCCGTGTCAGATATTTTCGCTCGTTTTGTTATGGCAGATATTGATGCTGGCGATTGTACTTTCATCGCGTTTACGTCCTTTTGATGAGGAGCGCAGTTTTTCGGCAATAACTCAAAACCTATATATCCGATCATCATTCGCTTGTCCTTATCTCATTTACTTGGGGCCGGCGCAGCATGTTTTTTTCTTCAATACCTCTCTATCACCCGTCATCTCGTCACTCACATCCTTCCTGTTCATGTCATGTCTTGCGCATCATGTTGAAAAAAAACTCGCTGAAAATATTTATTAAGCGTTAAATTTGTATTTTTTTTTCCATATTTTTGGATTCATGGTTTAAAAGTCAAAAGGGGGGGACATTCGGAGCGGTTATTTCCGAAACTATGCACTTAATAAGAAAAAATGTAAAAACTTTAGTGTTCTTAGCTGAAAAAAAAAATCAGCTTACGCTACTACTTGTATGGAGTGCCCCTCTAAATCTTTATACCAAACTAAGTAGCGGCAAATCTTGTAGTTTTTATGTAAAATGCCTGTGACATACTTACGGACGGACATGACGAAACTAAAATGGTTTCGTTTTTGCCAAGCTACGGAATCCTAATAAAAACATCACACATTTTCTTTGAAAACTGGAGCAGTTTTCTACTAGACAGGTACCTACAATAAAAAAACATAGCACGTTAAAAACTAGGTCATAGTACTCATCTGACCATAAAAGAAAGAGTTATCACCTATGAACAGTACGGCTGTCGGAGTGTCGTAACACGTAACGTATTCATTCACGCTATTATTTATTTAGGCCGCGTACGCAGACACACTGACCGTTGAGCTACACTAACTGAATCCTGTGACTCGGCTTTTTGTAGTTTATATAATTATCTATACTTTTATAAAGTTGTAAAAATGAAATGTCTGTACATTGAAGATATTTAAAAAAACTACTGTAAGGGACTATTTGGAGGTCACTGAAGCGAACATTTTTTTTTTGGATTTGTGTATGTATGTGTCATTGTGGGTTCATCACGCCAAATCGGCTTAACGGATGTCAACAATTTAAAAACGGATGTCAAAAACCAAAAAGCTCTGGGTACCTCCAGATGGTTATAGGACACTTTTTACCCGACTACGCTGAAGAAAAAGGAGGATTTGACTTTTTCTCCTCCGCGAACGAAGTTGAGGACACCACGAAATCGCGAAAAGAAACAGCTAGATAATTAAGAGAAATTTCTGAAACAGCTGATTTTTTTTTCGCGATTTAGTGGTTGGCCCTATAATAAAAGTGGCGGGGAGGGCCCGTTACCCCTGTCACTCTTGCTCATGACTCATGACTCACCCGGTAGGTACAGTCAGCGTCAAATATTCTGTAGCATCCAAAGCGCCAAATATATCGTCACACAACTTTATCCCCATAATAATAAAGATGTGTTGCGATAGTTTTGGCACTTTGGCTACAGACTATTTGACGCTGACTGTACACATACAAAGACGTTTGTAACTTACTGTTTTAGTAGACTTAGTGAGGTTTCTAACGCTGCGTGCGTTGATTATATTAAGGTGAGAAAGCCTTGTGACTATTATGTTCATTGCGTAACTGCTCTTTAAATATAACGGTCGGTGCGTATACACATCTCGCTTAGATAAGTGGCAGAGAAATTTCGTCGCCTACTACTTTTTAACCGACGACAAAAACAGAGGTTCTATGTATATCGACAAATATTTGTGTGATGAGCATAAATATTTGTTCCTGAGTCTTGGATGTTTTCTATGTATATAACTTATATATCTATCAAGAGTGAATAGGCTGTTTCTAGACGGGCATGAAATATATCATCGTCTAGTATCCATAACACAAGCCTTATTGAGCTTACCATGGGGCTAGTTCGATCTGTGTAAAATTATCCCTTAATATTTATTTATTTAGGGGTCCTTAGCTCAAAAGGAAAAAACGGAACCCTTATAGGATCACTTTGTTGCCCGTCTGTCTGTCAAGGCCCTTTTTCCCAGGAACGCATGGATGTATCAAGGTGAACATAACATAAAATACTTATGTCTGCGGTCATGGCCGGCTTTAGCACCTCTTGAGTCCAGACGGATTTCAGTTTTGCCGATAAAGCAACACGCAAATCAAATCCAGCATCATAATCTTTCTCTGACGAACTATATGCAACAAGTCTAACGCTATGATAGTCGTTAGATCGATGTTTCCCAAACACCCTGTATATTGCAAAAACGTCCTCTTACTTCGCCGGCTACGAGCATAATGGCGGCAGAAATATATATTTTGGTATCTTTGTCGTGTTAGGGGCTTTTACCTATACCGTAAGATATCTTTCGGTATATTAATATATATTATCGCTCCGTGTGTGACAGGCTTAAGGCCAGCCTTGTGTGTGGTTCTAAAGCTGTAAATATCAAGCTCCTAAGTCAACGCAATCCAAAGATACATTTATGCAACCAATGCGCTGCTCTAGAAGAGAGCGTGAAAAAAGCGAACGCGATTTGAACCCAGGACCTTCAGCTTCACAGGCAACGTTACTCCCGTTGACCCAAACGGGTCGCTAAAATAAGATTAATTGTATGTACTGTATAGATCGAGTAGACAAAAAGTTACTTGTGTACTCTATTTCTATTAACACAAATGTCAGTTTTCAGTATCACATTTACAACGTTTCTCTTACCCCAGTGTTTCCCTTACCCCTACGACCTTCAGTACATTTTAGGTGTTTGTGTTTTGGAGTCGGTTTTATTTTTTATTACATCGTATAGATCTTGAGTAGTAGAGACTTACAGTCGACCAAGAAATGGTGTACCAGTTTTCGATTCTATTTCATGTGTATTAAGGTTCAAAAGTGGTAGACCAATTTCTTGGCCGAACGTACATGCCTATAGGGTCCTGCAAAACTATAATATTAACCCTTAAGTTTGGGATATCGATTGTCCAATGGTAACTATGGTGTAAAAAAAACAATTAATGTGCGAATGAAAGACATTGTTTAAAATAACAATTTATTTTATCATATAACTATTTAACCAAAAAACACCATTATTTACACCTAAAAACACGAAATAAATGCCTCCGACCAACGACCTTTATAAAAACATTTCGACATACTTAAATCAAATAGTAGTGTTTGCAAATGCATAATATATAGATATTTTAAGTATGTATAACTTTTGGATTGATTTGAAATTTTGACATACCAATTCGATTGTTTTTTTCCTTATCCGATTAAATTTCATCACTTGATCAAAGTTCTTTAGTGTCAAACAGTTTACACTTATGCCATTATCGAATAAGATACTTTCCGGTAGTCGATATAAATTATGTCTAATGTCACGCTTACAGTTAAATGCTATTCCCGAAAATACGCGGATTTGAGGTATTTGACAGTAATAAAAATACATTATTTTTTACTAAACACAAAAGGAATTATTTGAAATTACAGATAATAAAAGAAACTATCACGAATTATTGCTTCTATCTCTTTCTAGCAAAACAGAATTTAATATGGAGTTTATATGGCCGGAGTGAACTATGACGTAAATGTACAAGTAGGAATCTCTCTGTCAAGTCGCTGTCTAATTAGTCGTTGAAAATGCTATCTTGTTTGGCCAATTTTAATTTCACTTTTGGCAATCGTTTTTACGGTATTTTGATATTTTCTTAAGAAATGTCATTTTTCCTCAAATGGCTGCTTTTCATAATGTCAGCACGTCTTTGGTATTATATCTACTTGACATTGTGAGAATGCAGACATTCTGGGAAAAGAACATTTTACGATAACGGTAATTGCAGGCCAGAGTCATAAAAGCATTTTCTTTGAAATTTCAGTCTTTAAGCGTTTCGACGATTCTTTAAAAGCATTTGACTTGATCTATCAGTTTTAAATTAAACATTGACCGCTATTACAATTAAAATGACGATACTTTGACAGACAAATAAAAAAGTTCTGTGAGGGATTTCGACATTTCTTGTCAAATGACATTGTCAAAGTGGAGTAAAGAGTGGCGTTACACCGATACGAGTTGGGAATTATCTATTCGCACGTGTATCGTACAACGTTCTACAATGCATATGGTCAGAAAGTGCCTCATTGTACGTGTACTGTAAGTGGCACGTAAAGTGCCACTTACAGTACACGTACGGTAAAGTCATTTTCTATGCATGTATGGGCCAACATAGGCACGTAAAGTGTTAGTTCCGAGCATACGCATTGTAATAGTACATTACTGCAGACGCCGGGAAAGAAGGGCTTGCCGGGTGAGTAGGTATAGACGGCCGACCGTAGGGAGTGATACGAAGCCGGCAAGCACTTTTTACGGCCAGAGGCATATATAGTGCTTTTCTCAAACATATGCAAAGAAATAAAAAAATACACCACTCAAAAAATTACACGACAAAAGTTTTTGAAATTTTCTCTTCAATCCCTCCATAATGTTTTTTTTTTACGGAAGTCGTCCGTATTTCGTGTGTGTAGTGTTCGAGTAGACTCTATTAGGCCCGTTATACACAACCTTCATAATAAGAATCTTAATTTCTGTAATAAATAAAATAAATGCAGAGGATTTTAAATATTGTCTATGGTCTCTGGTGACTTACGTATAGTCAATATTTTAAATTTATTCATCAATATATGAACCATACACATTTGTGTTCTTAATAGCAGGTCGTGTGTAATAGGCATTAACGCGGAAATTTTCGATCTGACAACCATTCAGCTACTAGAAAAAATTTAAAAATATAATTCAGCTATTTAGCCTGTGCATGACACGG
Organism: Hedya salicella; assembly: GCA_905404275.2. NCBI lineage: Eukaryota > Metazoa > Arthropoda > Insecta > Lepidoptera > Tortricidae > Hedya > Hedya salicella. The sequence continues at coordinate 5,103,262 of FR990120.1, forward strand.
ACGCCATGATAACATTAAAATAAAAAAAAATTACTTCCCGGGCTAGGCCTTCAATTTTGTATGAAATTCCTTTACAGTTCTCTCAGGTAGTTCCGCCCGAAACTGGATACTTTGAAGCTTGTTTTAACCCACGTAATGACGACATTTCATTGCATGTTTGAGAAAAAGAACCTTTGCGCCCTGCACGCAGAGAACTGGAAGCAGAGGGGTTAGTCTGAATCTCAAAATTCCTAACGTGCCATCCCTCTCGCTCTCACGTTAAAGAATTTTTGTTATACAGAAAACCTTAATTGGACTGGTGCCGAAACCAGGATGGGTTGAGGCGAAATGTATTATGTCAGCGTCGAACGCTGACGAACTAGTTGCTTCTATAATATGACCCCTAGGCACGTATCAACTACACTCGGCAGCAAATATACCGGGCCACCCACTATCGCTACCTTGGCAGTCTAAACCGATTTTTTCAAAAATTATAAAACTTACAACTATCAAAGTTTTACCTACAGCAAGTGGGTTTCATAACGATTACAATAAATGAAAACACATTAATGAGTTTACAAAATCGCGTAGTTCCGAGGTGGCCCGGTTTATTTGCGGTCGAGTGTATTTATAATCACAGGTCACGCTTTTGGCTTCGTTTTCTGAGGTCAGTTTTGACAAGCTGCTCGAAGGAACAATATATTTTGACCTGTGATCTGGAACATGTGCAGTCAAGGGCCATGTTTATAATTGTTTCTCGCTCAGATTTACTTCAATAAAATAAATAACTACAAAATGTCATAAATACTGGAAACCTTATTACTATGGGTACTTTTTCTGTGCCTGTATGAAGCCTTGGCCGTTTAGGGTAGGCAGTGCCTTTGTGCCTATATGGTCCGCACGCCACTGCTATGACAGTAGAGTTGGTGTTTACATATTTTTGAAACGTGTGTATTTATCTTTATCATTGACCGTACCACCACTTCACGTTTCTATATATTATCAAAGACCTGTATGAAAATATGACAACCATGCTTTCTGCTAAAATACGTTTCTTTGCGCGATGCAACATACATGTTCAAATATACTGTTTATCTGGCTATAAGAACTTATATAGGTTACTCAATTATTTACTACAGGGTGAACGACATGAAGTGTTACCAAATTCACACTGGCCGTATCTGACAAAATTCTCAGTAAAGAAATTTCGCATCAAAGCTGCATTGGGCACGCAAACATTTCAATAGTAGACCGTGGCAATTTCAAAGACTGTGCTCATAAAGTTCTTGTCAACCAAGAATGGCAGAAAAACCGCGTTCCAAATTTCATTTCGTCCAAACAATGGCTTTCGAATTCCCCAGACGTGAATCTGATGGAATTTTCTATCTGGTCCATTTTGGAGAGCAAGGTGAGGACAGAAAAACATGCCAGTATGGATGCACTGAAGAAAGCGATCGTATGCAATTGGGACAACATACCGCAGGACCACATTCGTGCAGCGTGCAACTCATTTTTCGACCGTCTAAAAGCCATAGTAAAGGCAAAAGGTGGTCACATCGAGTTCAAGTGAGTTAATTTTAAAATGCTGATATTTTTCCTATTTTTTTTTTTAATAATAACAATTTGTTACAGCAGAAAAAAAATCGCAGCCCTTTGAACTAGGTAACACTTCATAACTTTCGCCCTGTATAGATATTTATGCAAACAAAGGCTTAGATATATCAGAGCCAACCAACTCTTTAAAGAAATTCTTCGACATCTCGCATCTCTTGCTGACGCAGTGAGGACATCTGTAAAAGAAATATGACTGATACAACAGGGTAGTTTCCTGGGTACAAAAAATATTATTTTAATTAATCCGTCAGTTAAATTATCAAAAATATTGGACTCGTATTTTTTTTTATAATCAAACAAAAAAAACCGGTCAAGTGCGAGTCTGACTCGCGCACCGAGGGTTCCGTAGAAACTTTCACTTATTCCGAGTTAACTTGCCATTTGAGTTAAGTTTGCCTCTGGCGTTATCTATGGCGTTACATACAAATGAGGGCCAAACTTAACCAAACCGGGTTATTGAAAAATGTTTTTTGTTGATTAAAAAAAAAGTTAGACAGATAGATATATGGTTATAATTTTCGTGTAATATTTATATTAAATTACATAATTCCAGATTTTTAGTTCGGTAAATTTCGGAGATAAAGGGGGGGGACGGGGGGGGGGGGGGGTATGGAATTTGTTCCACATTTTCCTTAATAAAACGAAATTTAAGCACAATAAAAAAAAATAAAAAAACTTCGAAAATTTACAGATCAAGCCCTTTCATATGATACCCTAATTGACGTAGTGACTAGGGTTTAGTTTAGTTTCACCCCCCCCCCCCCCCACATATAGGTCCTTTTTTTAGAAAATAAAAATATATCTTATCTATACTATTATAAAGTTGTAAAAATGAAATGTCTGTATATTGAAGATATTTTCAAAAAAATTATAGTTGCGGACTATTTGGAGGTCACTAAAACGAAAAATATTTTTTTTGGATTTTATTTATGTTTGTATGTCTCGTTGTGGCTTCATCACAACACATTCATCACAAAATCGGCTAAACAGATTGCCACAATTTTTGGTACACGGGTAGCTGGGTATCTCCAGATGGTTATAGGATACTTTTTGCCCGACTACTCTAAAGAAAAAACGACGGGTTATGACTTCTTCTCCTCCGCGAACGAAGTTGCGGGCATCTTCTAGTATTATAATGTTTCCTTTGCAATACATGTGGGCTAACCATGTTTATATATATTCAAAATTTCAAATAGATAGGATAAGGTTTTTGAGATATGGCGCTTTAATAGTCGGACAGACAGAGTCGCATCATAAGGGTTCCTTTTTTACAATTTTTGGTACGAAACCCTAAAGACAAACATAAAGCGCGTCAAAGTTTGGGAGTTTAGAACGCATGACGTCACGCCGTGGAAATACCGTCCCACGGCGTGACGTCTTGGGGTACTTTATCTTCATAATTTTTTGTTTATTTGACAAAAGAAAGAATTCGTGTCCAATGTTTTCTGATAATCTAAGTATCGGACTATAGTAGATTGCTTGACAAGGGGCTAAAATAAGCCATTATGACACGAAGTGATTATTTATACGTCTGAGTGTCATAATGGCTTTTAGCCATGTGTTAAACACTGCTTTTCACTTCGACTGCGAGAAAATAAAAAAGACTTATTAACATCTAGGATCACATGGATTTGCCATACGCGGACACCCGTAAGGGACAGAAACAAAATACTTGTTAGAGACAGTGTTACCAGGTAAACCAATGTTTTCCCCATTTTTTCCAGTACTAGCTGTTGGCCGGGTAATATATATAAAACTATAATATATGAGTGGGTATATACACACACTTACGCATCCATACTAATATTATAAATGCGAAAGTGGGTCTGTCTGTTCCCTCTTCACGCTTTAAGCGCTTAACCGATTTGGACGAAATGTGGTATGCAGATAGTTTGAATTCCAGGGGAGGCAATCGACTACTTTTTATCCCGAAAAAATACCCTTATTCGTGATTAACGAATTTAATGCGGACGAAGTCGCGGGCAGAAGATAGTTTACTATAAAAATCCTGTTACTTTAAACGAGCAATTCTTGTATATATATATATATATATATATATAATAGTTCGCGGAGGAGAAAAACTCACAACCCCTCTATTTATCTTTAGCATAGTCGGGTAAAAAGTATCCTATAACCACCTGGAGCTACAACGACACATACAAACATACATAAAATCCAAAAAAAATATTTTTCGTTTTAGTGACCTCCAAATAGTCCGTAACAATATTTTTTTTGAAAATATCTTCAATGTACAGACATTTCATTTTTACAACTTTATAATAGTATAGATATTCAGCAAAATATCTTATGCACAATATTTAAGGTACCTTCCCGTAGGACACCTGTACAGGCAATATGTGGGCAATATAGTAATTTTCTAGCTTACCTATTGAGGAACTGTTTGGAGACCCTAGGCCCGTTCTTCATATGAGACGTGACTACGTCAGCCAGCGCCGATATGAATATGGGATGGTCGTTCGGAGCGCTCGCTCGCTCTATCTGTACCACACCCGCCTGAGAAAAAAAGCAAATATCACATCAAAAATCACCATTTATCTATGACCTCGTAACGAGGTGCAATGGAACTATGTATGTATGTAATCACTAATCACTGATTACAAAACACGGATTTGTACAAAGGCTAACTTATCCCTGTGAGGGATCTCCTCCAGTTAATCTTTACGCAAATGAGAGAAAAAAATTATACATTAAAGAAGATAGACAAACCAACTAATTAGGTAATATGCACAAAAAACTAAACCGAAATTTTAATACACATAAATTATATTAATTACTTACCTATAATATATATATATATCTATCTATCTATATATATATATGTATATATATAATATATATATATATATATACTAGCTTCTGCCCGCGACTTCGTCCGCCTTAAATTCGTTTATCGCGGATAAGGGTATTTTTTCCGTGATGAAAAGTAGCCTATGCCCTTCCCTGGGGCTCAAACTATCTCCATATCAAATTTCATACAAATCGGTTCAGCGGTTTAAGCGTGACGAGGTAACAGACAGACAGACAGACAGACATACAGACACACTTTCGCATTTATAATATTAGTATGGATATATCTATAACCTTAATTAATTAATAAATAAATATTTAAGTCAAAAATGTCAATAAATTCCTAGGCTTTACGAAACGGTACCATAACATAAGTTACCATACATTTTAATTTAATAGGTTATTCAATGGTATTTATCAGTTATTAATATTTTATTTTCATACTTTGAAAACGGACTTTCCCATCCAACTTTAAAGACTCATAAACAAGCTACACCGCAACGTATCGAACTTTTTTTTGTCAAGATGTCTATCATAGAAACTGCCATTTTGCATCAAAATTTAATTTTTATTTGAGTACAATAAATTAAGGCTTATTTTGCATCTTTTAAATAGTACAGTACAGTCAGCGTCATATAGTCTGTATCACATATCTATTCTATACTATTATAAATTTGTAAAAATGTCTGTACATAGAAGGTATTAAAAAAAAAGTATTGTACGGACTATTAGGGAACATGCATTAAATTTTTCATCTCTTTTTTAACGAAATATCAAAATACCGTAAAAACTATTCCAAAAAGTGAAATTAAAATTAAAATCGGCCAAGAAATACGTATGATATAAGCATTTTAAACTACTAATTAGACAGCGATTTGACAGAGAGGTCCGACATAGACTGTTACGTCACAGTCTACTACGGTCATATAAACTCCATATTAATTCTGTTTTGCTAGAAAGAGATAGAATGAAATGTTTGATGGCTTATATCTTGGGTATTTTTAAAGTTATTTGAAAAATTCTTTTTGTCTACTGTTTGTTACATGAATAAGCTTTTAATAAAGCAAAAATTAAAATTCATGCATATTCCCTTTTGGAGGTCAGTAAAAAGAAAAATATTTTTATTGGATTTTTTTGTATGTTTGTATGTGTCGTTGTGGCTTCATCACGCAAAATCGGCTAAACAGATTCCAACAATTTTTGGTACACGGGTAGCTGGGAATCTCCAGATGGTTATAGGATACTTTTTACTCGACTACGCTGAAGAAAAAACGACGGGTTATGACTTTTTCTCCTCCGCGAAAGAAGTTGCGGGCATCTCCTAGTTTGTTACTATAGACATATTTGGGCGCTTTGGCTTACATTCGTGTGCCGCGGCAATAACCGAAAAGTTGACTAAATCTCACCTCTTTAGCCAGTTCGTCGCAATACTCAATGTCCAACTCGTGCAAGGTTTCTATGTGTTCGTTAACAAAAGCTATCGGCACCAGGATCAAATGCTTCTTGCCTTGTTTGGAGTATGCCTGTAACAATATGGGTCAATATTAATATAGTGTAAATGTGCATCTTTATTATTATAAAGTTATAAGTATGAATCCCACTAAAAACATTCCGTAAAAAACTAGCGAAGTCTCGATGGAGCTGCTTGTTTATTTCTAAATGAAATCTAGACAAAGTCGTGCCAAGTCTAAGGTTCCTTACTGCGATTTCTTTATTATTATAGTTAATGTGTGACTTGGCCGTTGAACATTCTTTATACGTTAGTGGGTACAAGGGCCTAAAATGAGACACTAGCGTCCAATTACCAATACCAGTATGGGCTATTATCTCGCTTAACAAACATAGGTAGTTACAACAGATGTTATGACATTACGTGTAAACAAATTGACTTGTACCCACTAACGTATAAAGAATGTTCAACGGCCAAGTCACACAACATTAACTATAATAATAAAGAAATCGCAGTAAGGAACCTTAGTCTTGGCACAACTTTGTCTAGATTTCATTACTTTTTAGAAATAAACAAGCAGCTCCATCGAGACTTGGCTAGTTCTTTACAGTGTTTTTGGTGGGATTTCACTTATTTTTGTAGGCCGGCCCACCAAATTGAATATTTTTTGTAAAGGCAGTATGTCGATCTCTAATAGTTTGGTTGGGCTCTTGTGTTTTCTAATCAGGGTCACCAGGTACTCCAGATCTTCGATTATCCTACTTTTATAGTTTGCCCTTTATGTGGCCATTAAACCCTAACTCTGTACCAAATTTCAGCTCTCTGAGTTTATGGGAAGTACTAGTTCTATTCTGATGATCATGAGTGAGTGAGTGAGTCATAAATGCGAAACTTTGCTTTCGCTTATCTTCGGAACTAAATGACCTACAGACTTGAAATTTTGGATTTTAAGTAGGTATGTGATTATAGCTTTCTGGATGACGAAAATTTCTGCGTTCTGGTCTTATCTAGAGGTTCTGTAATAGGGACCTGAAAATGCGGCGAAATGGTTCCAGTAAAGGATGGTACGGCAGTGTTTGCATCGCGCTCGACTTGGCGGGGGCACTCCCGTGCCCCCCGATGTCTGTACAAAGTGAGAAGGACTATTTGAAGGTCACTAAATAGTGTTTTTTTTTTAATGTTTGTATGTGTCGCTGTGGCTTCATCACGCCAAAACGGCTAAGAGATTTCAACTATTTATTGTACACGGGTAGCTGGGCATCCCCAGATTGTTATAGGATACTTTTTACACGATTATGCTGAAGAAAAAGAGGGTTATGAATTGTTTCTCCTCCGCTGACGAAGTTGTGGGCACCAGTCTATATACGATTATCGTCTCATCTTTTTCGTTACGTCTCAAATGACAATATTGATACTGACATTTTATAATGCAGTCGTATTGAATTGGTCAGTTTGTTTGGGTTTAAGCTTTCTTTTCTCTTATTTAAAGTATTACTTACTTCAGCAAAAAAACTATATAAAACTAATGTGTTGCCACCGTCATTTCCGCCATAAAAAAATGTCCTAACAAATAATTTCTTAAATAAAAACGACTTTTATAAATCTGCAAGTATGCTGTGCGAAAATAAGTACAGTCAAGGGCAAATATAAATATCCACGCAAAGTTCCAAAATATTTATACATAAACCTTACTGCTATAGTAATAAGACTTGTATACATATTTTTGAAACTTTGTGGTGTATACATATTGGTGCCCTTGACAGTACCAAGTCTCAAAACCCTGCTTACAGTGTTGAACTATATGGACCGCACGGCACTGCCGTCACCACAAATATAAGTTCAAACGATGTACCTGCCCAGAAAGCATTTTTTGAAAACAGATTAACCAATTGTAAGGCAGCGTGTTTGCGCGGGTAAAATCTTCAACGCCCATTGGCCAAAATTTTTCGCGTGACGCCGGCGCCCGCCATTTTGTCTGGCGCCGCGTCAGTCGCCATGAGCGAGAGCACGAGTTCACCTGTCATTGCATGTGTACCGTACGCATAGTGCAACAAGGTCTTTATTGAAATGGTCACACGTTCGGTTTCATTCGGTACTTGTTAGCGCACTCGTCGGCGCGGCCGAAGATTGCCGATGTTACTTATATTCGTGGTACTACTGTACCCTAATCTGTTCCGGCGTTGCGGGAAGTGCATCCCCTCCGATCTGAGATAAGATTTTCAATGGCAAAAACGGAACGTTTCGTCATGTCTGTCCGTATGTCACTAGCATTTTACTCAAAAACTACTTGATGTATATTGATGAAATTTGGAATATAGGTGTCTCGTATAAGCCGCTAGTTAGGTTAGTAGTTAAATAAAAAAACATGTATTTCTAGGGAGTACACTCCATACGTGTAATCGAAACTGATTTTTTTTTTAGCAAATATATCATGGAAAGCTGAAAAGCTTCCGAAACGTCGGGAACTCAAATGAGATAATATACGCGATATAATCCGTTGAAATTGTTTTATTTAAATGAGTAATAAGCGCGGAAACCGACAGTTGAGACTTTAAGGTTTCTAGATTTTTTTTATTGAGCGAATATTTCCGGAAATAAACGCTCCGAAAGTAGCATAAATTGTGTCTCCCCTCCCTCTTTTTTTATTTATTTAGGCCACAAACAGTCACAATTAATAACTTACATGGCTATTATTATTACGGTAAATGACATGGAGTGCCATAACTTGAGGTGATATAAAACTATTTAGGGACGGTAGGAGGCGAAACAGCAACAATACATACATACATACATAAAATCACGCCATTTTCCCATTACGGGGTAGGCAGAGACTACCTCCTTCCACTTGCTACGGTCCTGGCATACAACTACCGCTTCATCAACATTCATTAATCTCTCTATTTTTCGCATCCATCATCTGACATACTTCATCTATTTTATCATTCATTCCTCCCCTTACATTTAACGTAGCAAAGCGGCTCTCCATAGCCCACTCTTCGCTCTCACTGGGACCGAGACGTGATAGGTTGCGAACCACATCGCCGCCATTATGGTTTTTGAAAATTTTAAAACTCATTGCGTTCCTACGAGCTGCTAGGGATAAAATATTCGAACCCAGCAGAGCCCCGCATACCAGATAAGGGTTTAGCCTTATTTTGAGGTCACCAATGCAAATCCAGGGCAATTCGGCTCGCTAACGACTAGACTCGCCTCTAGCCACGCATCCATCGGCACGGCATACCTTGGATTGACGGAATATGAGGAAGGATAACAGGGTAAAGAAAGAAAGGGTTTAACGATACTACTGTCCCGGAAGACTATGTATCAGCCAGTAGCAGCTCGGGGAGCCAGGGTCGCATGCCAGTGTACCATAACAAAAAAATGCCGGAAAGGCAACTTCGTATGAGTAATCCCCGACAACAATGCAATGGTGTTAATTACTTATAACTAGTTGTAAAAACACATTGAGTACACACTTCATTTCTTATTTGAGTTCAAAAAAGAATATTGTTTAAAATGTTACAACTGTATATTTTAAAACTTAGATTTTAAATGAAAGACAATTTGAATTTTGAAACTTTGATATTTTCTAAACGGTATTTCTTAAAAATATGAAAAGCTTAATAAATACTTGCAATGGAAATTATTTTCGAAATGATCGGATATACCATTTTTGAGTTATTGCCTAAAAACTGCGCATCTCAGCAAAAGGACATAAGTGGCGTGGAGATACGCTTTTTTGTTAGTGCACTTTTTCATATCGTATTTCTTTCATCAGTAGTGCATTTTGTGGCGTGAACGGCTGCGGAACTCTAGACTGAGCATGGTCCGACATGCTCTTGGCCGGTTTTACCTTGATAGCGTCGTCTGTGTAGGGCTGCAGCCAGGGCAGCGGGCCCACCTTGGACTGCCACACGAGCCTGTGCGGGTTGGGCACTTGCAGCTTGGACATCGTCAGCGCCACGGTCGCCGCCACTTCGTGAGGGTACGTGTCACCGCGTGACACTGCCTGTCAAATAAGTGTCATAAATTTATGTCAATAATAGGACGACCGGTTTGGCTCAGCGGGAGTAACGTTGCCTGCGAAGGTGAAGGTCCAGGGATCAAATCCCGTTAAGGGCAAATTTGTGACATGAGCGTAAATATTTGTTCCTGAATCTTGGATGTTTTCTATTTATTTATTATTCAAAAAGTTACACAGCATTGCAGTACAAACCAAGGCACTGTGAACAACAAAAAACAAAAACATACAGAAAAACTACTTCGATTCTGGGGGGGGGAGACCATGACCCTGCCGCGCGCACACTACACACCCGCCCCCTCTATTGAAACTCCTGCGGCCCTTAGCCTAATATGATATAATAATAGTATTTTTCACTTCTCCTGCTCAAAAAGTAGGTCATATTAGCTTCGCGAAGCGAGCCTAAAATAGTACATTTAGCCCCTAGGGTTTAAAAGAAAGCCATACAATCCCATACAAATATGACACTGAAAAAAAAACATACGGCCAGCTACATACTCCTTACGAATAATTAATAACAAATAGAACAACCTGATCAGATTGGCCAAACTTTCTGATAGAATTGCTCAAACTTTTTAATGTTGTCTTTTTTATTTTCTCGCAGTCGAAGTGAAAAGTAGAGTGTTTAACACGTGGCTAAAAGCCATTATGACACTCAGCCATATTTGTCCTCGCTCACTTCGTGAGCTCGTCCAAATAATCACTTCGAGTCATGATGGCTTATTTTAGCCCCTTGTCAAACAATCTACTATTATTTTCTTCTGTTTCCGCGATTATTACTAATTGAAATAACACAATTTAACGGATTATATCGCGTATATTATCTCATTTTAGTTCCCGACGTTTCGGAAGCTTTCCAGCTTTCCATGGTCACGGGTGGACTGAAAAAAGATGTATTTTCCTCTGTCAAAGTTACAATTTGTGCAAACTACCCATTAAAAAAAAAACACTAATAAAGGTGTACATACATGCCAGATGGGCCTAAGCTGTAAAGACAGTTACACATGTGCCAGAAGGGCTTAATTATTTTATTCTCATAATTTACCAAGCAGCATTTCACAAATGAGGCGTACTGAGGAGAAAAGAAACGCTGCCAGAAAAACTCCCAGGCTACCTCACTACTAATTATAATATTTAAAAAACAGAGACTATTAAACTACATTTAAACAGATAAGATATTTTACACCGTTCGGAAATTAAGGTTTTGCAGTCCTGTGTCTCGCTTGTTCCTTGATGAGATGTATTACAGGATCCCAAGCTGGTGGTAGTGACAATCCATTTTCTCTATTGAAATTAGGATGCTTTTTGATCAATAGCCTCGCGTAGCATCCTGGGAAAATATCTTTTTTCTTTGGCAAGGATAGAAGGTTTATCAAACTTTATTGAGTGGTTTGGTTTGTCAATGACATGTTCACAGACTGCAGACCTATTACACCGACGGTGCTTGACATCTGCTATGTGCTCCTTCACCCGGGTTGATACACTGCGTTTCGTTTGACCAATGTATGAAAGACCACACTCGCAGTCCAGCTTATAAATGCCTGCACTCTGCAAAGGGGTGCTACTCTTCACGGGTCTAAGGTATTGAGACACCTTCTTCAACGGCTTGAAATATGTTTTTATAGAAGCACGCTTCAAGATGTTTCCGATCTTGTCTGTGACCCCTTTCACATATGGTAATACGGCAGGTTTACGCTCGACTGTTGGTTTCTTCATACTGGGATTCTGCTTGGAACGTGGTATCTGGAGCTCGTTGGCTCGAAGCGCACGTTTGACATTCTGTAACTCAGCAGTCAGATGTTGAAGTTGAAAGTAGTTTAATAGTGTCTGTTTTTTAAATATTATAATTAGTAATGAGGTAGCCTGGGAGTTTTTCTTTGCAGCGTTTCTTTTCTCCTCAGTACGCCTCATTTGTGAAATGCTGCTTGGTAAATTATTAGAATAAAATAATTGAGCCCTTCTGGCACATGTGTAACTGTCTTTACAGCTTAGGCCCATCTGGCATGTATGTACACCTTTATTTGTGTTTTTTCAAAAAATGGGTAGTTTGCACAAATTGTAACTTTGAAAGAGGAAAATACATCTTTTCTCAGTCCACCCGTGACCATGGAAAGCTGGAAAGCTTCCGAAACGTCGGGAACTAAAATGAGATAATATACGCGATATAATCCGTTAAATTGTTTTATTTCAAATCTACTATTATCCGATCGTTATACAATGTGTGGAGTAGTATAATATAGGTATTATAGTACAGTGACATATAATATAAACCATAGAGTATAAAGCGGTCCAATCAAAAAAATATGCCTTATTAGTATAATTTGCGAAATTCTTATTCACAGATTAAGGTTCACGAGTAGAAAAAATACTATTAATTTGTCTTACCAATATAGCGGTATTGGTAAAGATATTTACCTTCAACGGTAGACTGTGTGCTGTGAACAAGATAAGCACATCGTCTCGCACTTTCTGTTCAAACTTGGCAAGTTTCTCTTTTATCCTCTCGGCGAATACTTCGGCTAGCAGTGGATGTGTGGCCCACCGCTCGATCATGCTGAATTGTATATTTTTGGGGACTGATCTGAAAACATGGAATCCATACTAATATTATAAATGCAAGTGTGTCTGCCTGTCTGTCTGTCTGTCTGTTACCTCTTCACGCTTAAACCGCTGAACCGATTTGGATGAATATTTGGTATGGAGACAGCGTAGTCGGTTAAAAATATCCTATAACCCTATGGATGACCAGTATACTAAAAATAGTTGAAATCCGTTAAGCGGTTATGACGTCATGAGGCCACAACGACACAAAAAACATACAAAACTATTTTTGACCCCCCCCCCCCCCACCAAATAAAATGTCACTCCCAAATAATGCGTTTTTAGCAACAGTTTATACAAACACGAATTTCATTCCTTTTTTTACTCATTAAAGCAATTCTTAAAGATGCGAAAGATGATGTCATCTTGGAAATGACCCCCCTCCCCTCCTTCGTCAAGCTACCTTCATCCGATGTCCAGACCCCCCCCCCCCCCCCCCCCCAATTTGAAAAAAGACGTAATTTATGAATAGCCCCCTATCTATACATATCTCCCATGTCGATGACACGTTTAGCTCAGTGGGTAGCACAACGGCCTCCGAAGCTGGCAGTGCCAGGTTCGATTCCCCGTCAGGTCAAATGTTTGTGTGATGAGCAAATATTTTCTATGTATAGAGTGGGCCAAAAAATTTTGCACTTTTGAAATATCGATAAAAGTTAAACTATACATGTTTTTAAAATATTTTATTTATTTAACCTAGTAACTGATAATTGAAATTTATTTTGCAAAAAGTACATCATCCATATGTCCTCCGTCTTGTCGTTGGTACTCCTGCAATCGACTAAGGAAACATTGGAGGACTCGCTGACACATTAAACAAAACAACAGAGGTAAAAGACTTAGGAGTAAAGTTCACATCGGACCTAAGATTAGGATTACTGACGGACTTAGGATTGGTGCTTCGTCGTTCCCATGATTTTACAAATATTGGAGCGATTATCGCCTTATACAATGCGTTGGTACGAAGTGGTCTGGAATGCAACGCTGCTATATGGGCTCTACATGAAACGAAATATCGGTTAATGTTGGAGCGTATCCAAAATAAATTTGTCAGATTTTTGTATTTGAGAAGATATGGGGTGTATCCTTTCTACCCTCTAATGTACCCAACTTTATTTATTTTGGGTATGGTTGGATACAACGAGCTGCGAGTGCGCAGAGAGTTAGGTATAGTGACATACATATTTAAATTAATTAGGGGTAATATCTTTAACGGTCAGGTTTTGAGTTGTGTGAGTCTGTGTGTACCTGACAGGTACGTGTGGCGCCGCCGCCGGCCACGGCTGCTGGTCGAGTCGGTGCGCCCCGCTGACGCGCGCAATACGCACCCTAAACCTAATAGCAGAAGATTTGGATTTGTTTTCGTGTTCCCTGAATGGATTCACAAAGTCAGCTTTATTCATAGTTAGTTATAAACTCAGTACTTAGTATAGATAAATAGATTTAAAGGTTAATAATGTAAAATTATATAAATAGTTACGCTATTCTCTTAGGTATAAGTCCTGTAAAAATAGCTGTAAGTGTGGACAAATAAATAAATAAATGTTGCGAGGGATCGCGGCTAACTCATCATCTATACTATTATAAAGTTGTAAAATGAAATGTTTGTATGTGTCGTTGTGGCTTCATCACACTAAATCGGCTAAGCGGATTTCAACTATTTTTGGTACACGGGTAGCTGGGTATCTCCAGATGGTTATAGGATACCTTTTAACCCACTATGCTAAAGAAAAAAAAGGGGTCATGACTTTTTCTCCTCCGCGAACTAAGTTGCGGGCGCCTTCTAGTCTTTTTATAAAACTGTTTAACACATAAAGCGCGTTGTTCTCCTGTGAAACGCTCCATTATTAATAAAATTGTATGAAGTGAGGTATAGTTTCCCGCCGCTCAATCTGACAGTTTCCGAAATATTCAGTGTTGCTATTTGCAAAAAAATATGGCCCACCCTACATTTAAGTTTCATAATTCATCTATATATTATCTTATTGTCACCTAGTATCTATAGTACAAACTTTGCCTAGTTTCAGAAATAATATCCCTTGCGCTCGGCAGATATTACCTAACTTTGACTGTCATTTCTGACGTGCCTAATGCTCAATCACTGTTGGTCATTTATATACATAATAGCTTCTGCCCGCGACTTCGTCCGCCTTAAATTCGTTTATAGCGGATAAGGGTATTTTTCCTGGATGAAAAGTAGCCTAAGTCCTTCCCCGGGACTCAAACTATCTCCATACCAAATTTCATCCAAATCGGTTCAGCGGTTTAAGCGTGAAGAGGTAACAGACAGACAGACAGACGAACACACTTTCGCATTTATAATATTAGTATGAATTCTCCTTATGAGGAACTGTATTCATAGACATTATTAAAAATATGGACGCAAGTTCCCAATGAGTTCTCAGCATATATTACCTATCTTTGTAGAAGTCGGCTATGGCATTTAAGCTTGATCCAGTAGTGGCGCAGCTGTACTGAGGATACTGGGAGAATATTATAGCACGTTCTACACCGTCTCTGAAATAAAAAAGTTTTAGTCAATTTTTATTTTTGTGACAAACTTTTATTGCTGACTATACTTTACTTTGAACACCCATCAAGTGCTTACCAAGACCATTTTAAAGAGCCCAAACTCGGTAGGATTGCGATAATTGATTAGAGTTCCTTTGACCACCTTCCGGCTCCAACATCAAATCAGCTCAATGGTACCATAATATTTACTTACTTCTTGACCTGACTGTAGGTATCCACCGCACAATATGGGTGACAAACAAGCATGCAGTCCAGATACTTACGTCTCTAGTTGGCTGAATGTATCCGCTGTGAAGGGCGGTACGTATCTGAACGCCACGTAGTGTTTGTGGGGACCGGTCTCTGGGGATAACTTGTCCAGCGTCTTTGTTAGGAGTTCGC
Organism: Hedya salicella; assembly: GCA_905404275.2. Taxonomy (NCBI): domain Eukaryota; kingdom Metazoa; phylum Arthropoda; class Insecta; order Lepidoptera; family Tortricidae; genus Hedya; species Hedya salicella. The sequence goes on from FR990120.1 coordinate 5,118,648, forward strand.
CTGAAAACAAGCAAACATTTCCATAAGATAAGTAAGTATGCCATGTGTATGCTAGAAGTTGCCAACAGTCCATAGATTAAATATAGTATGTGGGGTATTTAAACAAGATGCAATGCATTTATTTGACGCATTTGGACGCTCCACTCTCTTCGCTCGCTCCGCTATATATGGTCACAATATAAACCTAATCTAACCTACAGTTTTCGGTTTTTGACCGATTTTGACGCTCCGCTCGCTCCGCTATACATAATGGTCACAATACAAACCTAACCTAACGTATAGTTTTCGGTTTTTGACCCATTTTGACGCACCCGGTGCTCGCAACTTCGCCAGCAGAGGAGAAAAAATGCATAACCTTTTTTCTTCAGTGTAGTTGGTTAAAAAGTATCCTATAACCTATATAGTCCCTCACTACCCAAAGGTTGTCTGGAAGAGATCGCTGTTTAGCGATAAGACCGCCAGTTGTTCACCTCTCCTTGAAGGTATTGTTTTCTGAACTCTGTTTTGTGAGGTGTGCAATAAAGAGTTATTTTATTGTATTGTATAGTTCAAAACCGTTTAGCCATTTTGGCGCAATGAAGCCACAACGACAACATATTAAATTTAACCAAAATAGCAGCTGTTATGCCTAACTTTGAATCTCGATTTTAAAGTTTCTAGTGTTTAAGTGTTATTGTTTCTAATATTTAACTGTTATAAGAAACTGGATCGATTGGTATCATTAGAAAATCTTCTATATTGGTGACAAACCTTGTTTGTTTGTCCATTTGAGTATAGGCGAGCCACCCCCAATCTCACTATATTTCTTCTGGACTTCTTCTGTCCGTCGGCTGGCGATCCAAGGTCCCAGCCTACTCTGTACTGGCAGCTGGATCATGTCACGATCTGTCATGATACGGAGCAGGTAGCCACCAACCTGTAGGGTTTCAGTACAAATCATTGGCAGCCATGGTCCGAGGGTTAAAAATCACAGTATAACCATATATGGATGCCCAGCTACCCATGTACCAAAAATGGTTGAAATCTGTTTAGCCATTTTAACATAACGAAGCCATACATTACATATAAAAAATCCTAAATATTTGTTTTAAATTCTGTGACCTTCATATAGTCAAGGGGTCGGCAAACAGCGGCTTTTTAAAGGGTCACTTGCGGCTCTTCAAGTTCCCCTTAAAAAAGTCCTATTAAAATTTGTTATACAGTGATAAACCTGAAACAGAAAACTGCGGCTCTTTGAGCTTCTGAAAAATCTATATTTTTCCGGCATCTGGCTCTACATCTAAAAAGTTTGCCGACCTCTGATAAAGTCTGTTTCACTTATTTTTTTGAAAATAAGTTCAATTCTACAGACATTTCATTTTTACAGCTTTATAATAGTATAGATAGAGCATTAAATTAATTAAACTTTCCGGAACTGTTTTCACTGCTGTTTTGCTACCTCCGCCTGCGTCTTAACGCGTTAATAAAGGCGTTAAACATGACATTACACAGATGTGGCCAACAGTTTAGTGCCCTAAAAGGGATGTAGCATTGTTAGTAACGTTAGACGTTAAGCGGATAGCTCGGGTGGCGGTGTTTTCGTGGTTAAATAGCTTTTAACGGTGCAGTTCCGCTAATGTGGCCACAGGTTTTACTGTCCGCTAATCAACATGAAGTTTTCCACAATTACATTAACGTTAACGCAGGTGGAGCAGTAGTATTAGAAGGGTAGAGCAATATTCTGCTCATTGAAATAAAACAATTTAACGGATTATATCGCGTATATTATCTCATTTTAGTTCCCGACGTTTCGTAAATTAAGTTTGATAAACCTTCTATCCTTGCCAAAGAAAAAAGATATTTTCCCAGGATGCTACGCGAGGCTATTGAGATTAAAAAGCATCCTAATTTCAATAGAGAAGATGGATTGTCACTACCACCAGCTTGGGATCCTGTAATACATCTCATCAAGGAACAAGCGAGACACAGGACTGCAAAACCTTAATTTCCGAACGGTGTAAAATATCTTATCTGTTTAAAGTAGTTTAATAGTCTCTGTTTTTAAAATATTATAATTAGTAATGAGGTAGCCTGGGAGTTTTTCTTTGCAGCGTTTCTTTTCTCCTCAGTACGCCTCATTTGTGAAATGCTGCTTGGTAAATTATTAGAATAAAATAATTAAGCCCTTCTGGCACATGTGTAACTGTCTTTACAGCTTAGGCCCATCTGGCATGTATGTACACCTTTATTTCTGTTTTTAAAAAAAAAAAAAAAAAAAAATGGGTAGTTTGCACAAATTGTAACTTTGACAGAGGAAAATACATCTTTTCTCAGTCCTCCCGTGACCATGGAAAGCTGGAAAGCTTCCGAAACGTCGGGAACTAAAATGAGATAATATACGCGATATAATCCGTTAAATTGTTTTATTTCAATGAGTAATAATCGCGGAAACAGAAGAAAATATTCTGCTGTTATATTAATAAATAAATAAATATTACGAGACAATTTTATACAAATTGAACTAGTCCCATGGTAAGCTCAATAAGGCTTGTGTTATGGGTACTAGACCACGATATATTTAATAGATACATTATTTACTAGCTTCTGCACGCGACTTCGTCCGCCTTAAATTCGTTTATCGCGGATAAGGGCATTTCTTTCCTTCCTTCCTTCCCCGGGACTCAAACTATCTCTATACCAAATTTTATCCAAATTGGTTCAGCAGTTTAAGTGTGAAGAGGTAACAGACAGACAGACAGACACACTTTCGCAAATATAATATTAGTATGGATATACATAGAAAACGTCCAAGACTCGGATACAAATATTTATGCTCATCACACAAATATTTGCCCTTCCCGGGATCTAAACCCAGGACCTCAGCTTCGCAGGCAACATTACTCCCACTGAGCCATACCAATCCTCTGTAATATTATTCCTACATATTTATTATCAGGCAGGCAGTTGCAATAACTGAAAATGCCTATATCAATTTATCTATAGACTAAATTCTCTGTTTAGTTGCATGCCTGTAAAATTAGTTTTTGAAGATATTGCCATTAGGTGACGAGATTACATTCTCTGGGAAATTGTTCCATGCGGTCAAAACTTTAGCTTAAAGTCACGGTTGGATACATTTTTTCCTTTTTTAAAAACAATAACTGAGAAAACCCGATTCGCAAATCTTTCAATTACGTTTGCGTCACGTCTTTTTCATACATTTGACGTGCGTCACCGTTTTAAGAGCGGTGGTGTGGAGAGCTTGCGGTAAAAACGGTACGACGCGTCACTGCGATTCCGTACCGTCACCGTAAGTGGTGGTGTGTTCGCACCTTTACTTTACTATTTTTAAGATATTAGCTTTAAGTGATGGCTCTTCAGACAGCTGTTGGTGTGGTGTTACATGCAAAGATTTAAGTACTTTTCAGTCATAATGCACGTCCAGCTTAAGATGTAGGCTACGCACGCACTGTCAGACATGTAAACGTGACCTTGAGGCCTACTTGCAGAATAAAAATTTGAATTTGAATATAAAGCAATTTGTGTTAAGGGTTTAAAAGGTGGTTATTGCATACCTGGTCTGTGGTCTCCGGACCCCCCATGTTCAACATTACTATGGCAGTCTTTGGCTTCACGCTGGTGGACATTCTCCGAGCTAGCATTGTGCTTTTGCCTGTAATAGATAAAAACAGAATTTGCCTTGGACGGATTACGGCACTTGTCTCACCGCTGACGAGAAGCAATTAGCTGTCATATATTTGCTCGCTTAACACATTCACTGCCAGGAACCTGCCTAGCATGTGCTCTGCTCGTAGACATGAAGCCGATATCATACATTTCCTTGCATGGAGAGGAAATTGCATAGCGCTATAAAAAGCTTGGCAGTGAAAGTGTTAAGAAATATGCAAAAGATATAGATCCTGTGACAATAAGAGATACAATATTCATATCTGATCGCTGGTAATGTCAGCTATCGACTATTAATATGTGCATCTCTATTACTCATACAAAATCAACATCTACTCTACATTTCTTGAGCAAGAAAATTGTTGTCAGTTACTTCTTTTCTCAGGTAGTAGAACAAGTGTCTACTAGTCTAAAACCTACTCAGATTAAAACATAGCAATTCAATTTATAATATAATATATAGATAACACCAGGGACAAGCAATGTGTCATGGTTTTATGAATTCCCTAAGTGTTTATACAAATAAAGGCAACTACATAATGCATTTTCATTTTAGCCACATAAAGCTCTTTTGAGATAGATAATCACGGAGATACAAATAGAATGGGTTATACACAGACCTCCTTTTGCATATTAAGTTAGAAAGAATTTTTTTCAGGCGTAAAAAGTTTATATCGTATAATAACACCGTTATATAAATGATCAAAACCGGCATTTTCAACGAAATTTATTAGATTTCGGTAATTTCTTCGTCACGTTTGAGCTGTTTAGTTTTGGCATATTATACATGTTAACCTTACGCAAACGTGGAAATTAAATACAAATTACAATACGACTTGATTAAGTACTTATTTTACTTACAAATTGACGAAATCATCCTGTGATCTTTTGGCCGCTGACTTAAATAAATATCGATATTTTACACTATTAAACCATCAGACATTAAAGGTAACTAGTAACCTATTGAAAACTAATTAAAATATACAGTTGACTATTGATTTTCATTAATAATCTACTAAATAAATAGTAACAATAATTTCACTGCATTACGATTTCACGATGGAAAAATCAAAATTGAATGATGGATTGGAACGAATGATGAAAACTACATTGCCACAGTGACATTTATTTTTTTAGCAACGAATATTTTATCTGTTACAATAGTAACGAATAACGTAAATAAAGTAAATATTGATAAATAAATAACAGTACGTTTCTATGATCTATCACTAGTTTTATTTTATTTTTTAAATTACTTATGTAGTCACTTTGTTATATAAGGCATATGGCAATAATTATAACAACGGGCCTCAATTTACAACATTACATTACACCATTCTTCCATTCACTCACAATATTTATGACAGTCAACGTCAAAGTATTATTTTTGTGATTGTGAAGTGAAAGCTAATAAAAGTGTTAATTAGTTTTTGATTTCTGTTAATAATATTCATTTACATCGAGTTGAAATGACCTGCCGCAACGCTTCTCACGCTGGAAGTTGGTATACGGAGAATGGTACGATAAACTTCAGTATTGAATGTATTGAGATATAGTGTTCATAAGCAAAGATTCGCTGAATAACAATGAATACGTAAATCTTCAATCGATTTTCCCATTGATTGCGTTTTATTTAGCTGACTGTACAATGTTGGTCGTGTTTTGATTCCTTGTAAAATGTTGTATAGGTCTTTTTTGTGAATTACTACGTAAGTCAAAGGTTCGTTGACCTTTTGTGGTTATCGTCACTTTGTCTCTTTGTTCTGTAATTCGGGAAAAACTATTCAATTTTGATAAAAATATTTCAAATATTTACTGCTGTAACAAATAAAAGATACACCCAAAAAACGTGATTGTCGCTATAAATAAAAGTTTTATTGTTGTTAGCTTGATTTTCGTTCAGAAATCTTAGTTGAGGCAATAATTGTGTCATGTATTACGATTAATTTATTTGAGTAGTGCGTTGAAATCTGCAAATTAAAACAAATATTGAAATAAATGATAATTGTTAAATTGTTCTGGATTTCTCATAAAAGGAATGTAATTTCGATCTGAATCAAACACGATCACATATTTCCGAACGAACCGGACACGCCGGTTGCCATGACAGTATTCAAACGAACGTCAATTTCTCGTAAACAAACGACAAATTACACTCCCTTTTATAATTGTGCTGTGAAATGTCGGATAAATCGAAAATGGTGCCACTAACGACTTCTAAAGCTTTCAAAAGCCGTCCGTCGACCGGAGGGCCGCCGTCAACTGCGCGGCGCGTGCCTTCTACCATAGCCAAAGATCGTAACACTCGGCCAACGAAAATTAACAAAAACTCTACCGTGGCCAGTGAAGCCGATTTAACATTCAGATCAGAGATTGCGCTACCTGATTTTGAAACGGAAAATAAGCAGGTAGCATATGGAAAGTTCCTTAGATCAATGCTGGAAGACTGCTTGCTTGATGAAAAAATCGAAAGGGAAGAAACTGAGATTGACAAGGATATGGCGTTATTGGCGGACAGGTTTCAAAAAACTATGTCGCAGTTAGATAAAACTAATCGGCGGATGAAGGATATATCCTTTATTGTGGAACAGGAGAGGTAAGCTTCTTTATTTGATTTCTTGATCATTTTGATATTCATCTATTGGTAAACAAAATTTCTTTACAAAGATATGGTTGATTATTACTCATTAATTACTCATGACAAAAAGAGACAGCATGAAATAAACACACATCTGGCATGATGCTCGTAATTTCTAAAACAATACATGCACACCTAATACAAAATGATTACACTAGCAATATTCACAGACGCGAGTCAATGGTGAGATGCATTTTATTATAGAACAATGTCAATGTCCTTACAATACAATACAATACAACAATTATTTATTGCACACCAACAACAGAAACACTACAATAGAGCCTTAACATAAAGTATGGTAGACAATAGGAGGTCTTACTTTCATTTGTGCCAACATATAGATTCAGTATGATGATTTTCTATGTTTAAGTGATTGATACTGTTATGAACAAAAGCAACAATTATCTATGAGCCTAAGGTAAAAAATACGGCTCTGGTTTACCGCGCACAGGCCATTCTTACATCTGTCAAGCCTGTGGTTGCGTGTGCCGTTCCCATATTGGCTTACATTGCCACGAAAAACGTTGTTTTCCGACATGACACTGTTTCAATAGTCTGTAAAAGACGAGAGACAAGAAAGAAAGAGAGAAAAGAGGTCTTTGATTGAAAGTAAATAGTTATTGTTTTCATGTTCCAAAGTGTTTTAAGATTTATCAACACAAAACTAATGATTCTATCAGCATATTACTAGTAGCAAATTTTTTGGACTAACATGTTCCATTTTATTTTCAGGTTACTTGATCTAAGACGTCAAGACAACACTAAAATATTTGAAGCCACTGCTAATAGCAATGCGACAAATATCCTAAGTGATCTATCCACCACTGGGCAGGCCCATCTAGACAAACTCACCACTAAAAACGTTGATTTTGGCTACGATAAGAACAGCGGTTATAAACAAATGTTAGATGCCGTCAATGATGCTATTGGAGGTCTTGAAGAGATTAAAAGGCATTCGAACTTAGATATGAACAAGTTTAAAGAGTATGAAACATCCAAGAGCATGATGGATCAAATGGAATTGAGTAAGATGGACTTGGAGACTTTGAAGTCAGAGTTTGAGGTTAAGTTTCCGAAGTTTAGCGAGAAGTTGCTTAAGGAAGCATCGGAGAAGTTTGCCAAGATGGTTGAAGAAGAAGAGGATTGAGGATGATTTTATGACTTGGGGACAGTGAACATCACACTTCTTTTGTTGAACAGCTGTGTAAAAAGGATCTTGGCACTGCTTTTATAGGCTATTTATTCATCTTTACTTATTTTATTTTGTAAAGAGCATACTAATCTTGAAAAAATCCCTTTTTAGTCAAAAAATTCAATTTTCTTGAAAGTAAAGCAATCTGAGCTAACAATTTAGACTGCTTTACAATTTTTTTTTTAAATATGTAGTTGTTGGTGAATATTTTACGATCAGAATTTTCTTTTGCATTAAAATAGAAAAGATGCTGGATAGTGGTACTTTAGAAAAAGCATTTCAAATACAACATATTTTTGAGATGTGTCTCCAATCCATCTCATATTTTAATGTTCTAGAACAGACGTACTAAGTAAGTTTTTTGGCGGTGGAACCCTTGTAGAAGGGGAAATATTTGACGGAGCCCTAAAATAATCACAAAGTAGTTTATAGATATTATTTATTAATATCGGAGGCAGTATTGTTTAATCTACGTAATCTCCGCATTATGTAAATTCAATAAAACAGTAATATTCAGGTCAATTTCAGTGTTTCAACCTCACTCATTAGTGTCACCACATTAATGGTGTCTTCTATTACAGATTCGAATGGCATTTTGAGATATTGTACAGTCTACACGGGAGGTATAGCATCTCATTCGAATCTGTAATAGAAGGCACCATTAATGTGGTGACACTAATGAGTGCGGTTGAAACGCTCTGAAATTGACCCATCTAGAAATAATTCACTTAGGAAAGATTGTAGACAAACTCGGCGACCTATTTTTTTCCCTTATAACCTGTAGTGTAGACCTAGGGCTCCGCAGACCACATTTTGAGTATTGATGTTCTATAATATGTAATTCATATATTTTACAAGCCAATTTTCATAACACATTTTCGGCACGGTCCCACCGCCGGCGATAAGCGATGAGCTATCGATGATTTTCTCCCCCAAGAAACGAACGAACAGTACCGTAAATAGAACGGTGCTCAGGCACAGGGCGCAGAAATTATAAGGACCACAAACAGAATGTTTGTCACACACGCATTTATAGAAGCCTGCACCGGGCGTATAAAAGGCTGCTTACGGCACTACGAAAAAAAGATAATCGCTCCCTTGTAAATAAAAGAGAGAGATATCTATTTGTCCTCGCCGGCAGTGTGAACAGTCAGCGATGAACTATAAATATATATTCTTATTATCTTTTGTTCGTTTCTTGGGCGAGAAAATCGCCGATAGCTCACCGCTTACTCGCTAGCGGTGGGACCAGTTCCTTAGTAGGTTATAATTACGGAAAATTGACCATTTTTGCCTCGAACATAATATAATACTTCCAGAACTAAGGGTCTATTCACACGGACCTCAACCACACCACAACGCAGCGGCAAAAAGTGGTGAATCTGTGGTTACGTGTGAATATTTGCGCTGCAGCTTCTTGCAGTTGCTTTGATGTGGTCGGACCGAACGGTTGCGTGTGACGGCGAAATGTAGTCCGTATGAATAAAACTATTTTCATGTAGTATAGACTATCGTCTGACCATGTGGTTTATTTATTTATTCACTACAAGGCAAGGAACTTCGTTCGCGGAGGAGAAACAGTCATAACCCCTCTTTTTTCCTTTAGCTTAGTTGGGTAAAAAGTATCCTATAACCATCTGGAGATTATGAGACAACCCGACTATGCTAAAGGAAAAAAGAGGGATTATGACTTTTTCTCCTCCGCGAACGAAGTTGCGGGCGCCTTCTAGTATAAAAAAATATGGTAAAGTGAATAAAGTGTTATCATAATAATTTATTTGTCAATCTGATTTTAATTCTTTGTGAAATCTATAGCAAACAATATGAAACAAAAGTGCAAAATAATGGCCTTACCGAAATGTAATCTTGTAAGTCTGTATTTTTATAAAATGTAAATTATATGAACTTTATGAATTTTTCGAAGTTGTTTCATTGATTGCCTTCAAATATACAGAGTGAAATCGGAGACCTAATAAGAAACCAATTTCCACTCGGTAATTGACAGTAATTTCCATGCAATGCGACCTTCAAACCTTTAAGAAAAGGGCGTACTCCAACCTGAAAGGTCAGCAACGCACGTGTGACTCCTCTGGTGTTGCTGGTGTCTATGGACGACAGTGATCGCTTACCATCAGGCGATCCGTCTGCTCGTTTGCCTCCTATAACATAAAAAAAGCAAAAGTACGAGAGACAAGTCAATTTTTTTTTGTTAATCTTAATACAGTTATTAATGCCGTTAATAAGCATTTCTTTAAAAAATTGCCACTTTTTTCTTGTGACATTTTCTCTAACTTTTATGTTATTCCTACTTATAACGACGAGTTTTTTCCATCGCAATTGGAGAAAAAAGTGTCCGAAATTCCGAATTATGCTTACATTTTTGAAACTATCCTTTGTGGTTTTTTTAAGAATCAAACTCATCCCGCCATCTTCGTCGAGGCCCTCCTTTGTGTTACCGCCATACAAATATATGGAAAATGGTAACTCAGTAGGAAACAAACTGGATTTTTTTTGGTCCAATTAGGATGGAAAAAACTCGTGATTCTGATTGGAAATAACATAAAATTCACAGAAAATTTTACAATGAAATAGTGGCTTTTTAAACCCCGACAAAAAAGAGGGGTGTTATAAGTTTAACGTGTCTGTGACTCTGTGTATCTGTCTGTGGCATCGTAGCGCCCATACGGATGGACCGATTTGAGTGCGGTTTTTTTTTGTGTCATAGATAACTTTCTCCCGAGTGTTCTTAGCTTTGTTTGATGAAAATCAGCGCACTCGTCTCCAAGATATTCAGCTTTTAGTGGAACAAGTCGGGTGGTATTTTTTTTTGGATTTTTACTTGTTTATTGCAATTTATATTAACTTTTTTGACGCCTTTGGTTTCTTTATCAGTTCAGACTATAATAATATGAGGGTGTTCGCCGCAGTGGGTTCGCTGAGAAGGCTTCGTAATTTTCTTCCTATCGCCACTAAAATTGCGCTTGCTCAAACACTACTCCTTCCTATTTTTGACTACGCTGATGCTGCCTATCTAGATCTTTCAGAGGAGCAACTAAGGTTTATATTTGGGTTACGCAAGTATGATCATGTGTCTAGTTTCCGTTCACAACTCAAGTGGCTCCCTATCCGTCTTCGTCGTAACACTCACGTATTTTCTCTTCTCTATAATACACTCTTTCATCGTGCGACTCACCGCTATCTCAAAGAACGTTTTAGTTATCTTCTATCAGCAAGGTCCGCTCAAAACTATCTTCTAGCTGTTCCATCATCAAAGTCAAAGTTTTATACAAATTCTTTTACATTCCGGGCTACTGTGTTGTGGACCTCTCTTCCACTCGATTTAAGGCAAGCGAAGTCATTGCCTATTTTTAAAACTAAGTTAAAGGATCATTATTTATCACTCCCATAATTTATATTTTTAATTCTGCTTCTGTTTTTCTAATCACTTTGATGTCAACTGTATCATAGTGTTCTTTCTTGTTTTGTATATATGTATATATATATATATATATATATAGTATGTATGTTTAGTATATATGTATAATATGTATGTTTGTTTATTTATTTATTTTTGTATTATTTGTAATCTTATCTCACCACCTACTCATTCCTAGCTACTTCGTGTCATTTCCGCTACCTAAAGGTTGTCTCGAAGAGATCGCTCTTTAGCGATAAGACCGCCTATTGTCTACCGTATTTTATGTTAAGGCTCTATTGTACTGTTTTTGTTGTTGGTGTGCGATAAAGAATTCTTGTATTGTATTGTTGTATAATATGGCATTTACGAGAAAAAAATAATCATAATCATTTATATTCCAGGCAGCGAGCTGTCACGTCAGCTGGACCTGTGGCTATCCAAGGCAGACCTCACCCACGGGCCTGCGAGGGCCATCATTGCCCCGTAAGTACAATCAAGGAATTTAATTTGTGTACCCTTTCGTACCTTGTCATACAAAGACATTCAATATTAACTAACGATAGATAGGACATCGCGAACCAAAGCGTAATCCATGACTTGTTACCTCGAGGTAACAAGTCGTTTAGTCTAGTATGAAACGTCGCTCTGACATGACGCATTTAAATTGCAACAAACCATTAGAAATAAAAATAATTTAACGGGAAATATGCCTAGTTGTGTCTTGAAATCCTGCAAGTTACGTTACGGCAAAAGCACTGGGCGTAAATTCAGCTTATTTTCGTAGGTATTATGTATATTTATTTAATAATTTGAATAAAACAAAATCGTCAATAGATGATTCTAGAAAATGTCCCTAAACTTATGGTACCTAATAAAAACGCCCTCCGGTGTTCAGTAGCAGTACTAAATGTACTAGGTATGTAGTGTAATATTATGTTGATATGTGTTATGAAGTAAATAATAATTTATGTATAAAATTATAAAAGTAGACTAATAAGTAATAATAATAAACCGTTAAGGCGTGGTAGCCGGATGCGGTAGCAGTGTGATAACCATTCAAGATTTATTTTTTGTGTTACTATTATATGTTCAAAACGAATGTAAATAAAGAACTCATATATATTGAAACAACTTCAATTATTTGAATACCTCCTATATTCATCACTTGTTTGTTAGAAATAATTCAAACATGTTTTTTTTTTATTTCTATGAAACACACATTTTTTTCGGTTTCTGTGTTTTTAATGTGGGGTAAACATAACACCACATAACTATCTACTGAGTCATAGAAACAAGTCAAAGCGCAAAGAAAAATACGATTGCTTTCGCACGTGGTCACACCAGGACTCGATTACGCGTCGAGCGTGTCAACCCCTCCACCAGCGAGCACTGTGCCTCGAATTTATCCACCCGCTTTGACCCATGTACTCGTACACCTATTTTATTTTTTGAAAGGTATTATAACCTTAGCGCCATCTATGAGAACATGTATTACACCTGATTCACATTCTCACTCGTGACACACACACGTGGTCACACCAGGAATCGAACCCGGTACTTCTCGCTCTGTTCTGCGCTTCTGCGCGACGAGTAATCGAGAGGTACCGGATTCGAGTCCTGGTGTGTCCACGTGTGTGTCACGAGTGCGAGAGCAATCGTATTTTTCTTTGCGCTTTGACTTGTATCTATGTCACAATGAAATATTTTATCATGTACATATCCAAAAAATCGATACTTTGATATCGGCATGTCACCACCCCTATCACGCGTAAGCGTAAGTTACTAACATCACCTAGTGGCTAATAGCTGCAATACATTTTTATTTCGTTTAGTTAGTGGTTTCGCTATTCAACGCTAGATGATGCCACTGATGCTTGGGATGAACGTCTTTGTATGAGACCCTGACCAATGTCCTCTCTTTAAGTATTATGTTAAATCTATACGTACCTATATAAATGAAATAGGGAACATGCATGAAAAATGTTCATCGCTTTTCTTAACAAAATATCAAAATACCGTAAAAACTATTTCAAAAAGTGAAATTATAATCGGTCAAGAAATACGCATGATATAGGCATTTTAAACTACTAATTAAAGCCTGACCAGAAATATATATGACCATGCGCCATGTTGCGGAATTTCATCTAAACTAATTTCTTACACTGGCAATAATTTTAATGAAAAGTTGTCAGTGTCACTGTGGCGGTTTATTCAAATAAGAGTGAAGTGTTTTATTAAATGATAAATGACTAAAAATGCCCAAAACAATTCACAGTCAAGAGCGGAACATTATTACTAATATGTATATAATCAATTGCTGAAAAAATAACGTACAGGAAATGAAACTATTTCGCTAGAAAACATTTCTTAATTACGAGTAACATCTGAGCTGACAGGTAAACAACTCAAGATGTCACTGTCAACTGTTGCCATGTAAATCAGAATAATAGCGCCCTCTTAACAATGGTCACATATTTCTGCTTTACCTTTAGACAGCGATTTGACAGAGAGGTCCGACATGTACTGTTACCTCACAGTCTACTACGGTCATATAAACTCCATATTAAATTCTGTTTTGCTAGAAAGAGATAGAATGAAATGTTTGATAGCTTATATCTTGGTTATTTTTATAGTTATTCAAAAAAAATTTTGGCTCCACTGTTTGCTACATGAATTAGTTTTTAATAAAGCAAAAAGAAAAAATATGCCTATTCCCTATTCCTTGACTGTACATCCCTACCTTGTGCTTCTTAAGGGGATGCATCAAAAATTTTAGGTTTTTTTTTTGTGAGATTTTTATCAAATCTAGTATACGAAACAGTCTGGTTTTTAGATATGTGTTTTTTTGACTATATAACCTATTCAGTGATTAACGCGGAAACAAGTTTGTTGGATATGAATAAACGGCGTAATCATGTAAAAATGGAATTCTTCCCTTTATCTTTTACGTGATTAACTTAAATGGTAACAAAAGTGCATTGCCAATACATTTATGAGAATATTATGTATGTACATAAAAATATTACCGACTTTAAGAAGAACTGTGATATACATAATATTAATACTAGAAATAAGCATAAGCTCGCAGTGCCTGCTACTAGGTTCCATAAAATAAGGAGATCATTCATGGGTAACTGTGTGAGATTTTATAATAAACTTCCTAGCAGCATAACTGAGTTGTCTATTGGTAAATTCAAAAATATTGTGAAACGAAAATTATTTTCTAAAGCTTATTATAGCACACAAGACTACATGAATGATGAAGCCGCGTGGGATTAATGTAAATTAGAGCGTCATGTAGGTATATGAATAATTATTTTAACGAATACCTAAGGTATTATTATTATTTTAATCTTAATTGTTTTATATACTCTGACATTTAGAATTTTATTCTAGACACATTCTAGATTATTTATTTTTTATTGACAATCCTTTTGGGATTTATCTTATTGATTATTTTAATTTTAAAAATGATGATTTTATCAATAATTTTACACTTAAGTTAAATGATCTGATTAGGTTTTTCTGGGTTTCCCTAATCCTTGCAGCAAATGTTGGATCATATTGTATTTCTCCCAGCAAACATTCACTCTCATGTAACTGACATTTCGAAAGTGCTTGTAACTAGGCCTACTTGAATAAAGAATATTTTGATTTGATTTGATTTGATTTGATTTGAAAACATAATAATATCTTCGATTTCATGGTACTTTTACATCTGGGGCTTACGCCAGAAAACCCCAAGCATGTAGTGTATTAGCTTTCTCTTTCTTCGATGCGCGCGAGCAATAAATGCGTCCCTTAAATTATTGGCAATCAAATTGTACAATAATTTACCAATTGAAATAAGACGGCTTCCCTTAAAACAATTCACATCTGCATTACACAAATGGCTAGTTGACACATGTTTTTACACGATACAAGAATTTTTAATGAATAATAACAGAATAAATGAATGAAATTTAAATTAGATAGCAATTGTAAATAAATAAGTAATAACAATAATTAGTCATAAGTTTGTAAAGTTTGCATGTCCAAATGTTGGCGAGATGTGCTGATCATAACAAAATGTTGTTCCACCTTATTGTTAACCATATCTCAGGCAAATAAATTTCATTTCATTTCATTTCCTTATTACAAGTTCCCCTCATTGGCCGGCTCGGCGTTTGGGGGCGTGGTTTACGAATAGGCATTCCTTGACGATGCAGGCCCTTAAGGGTCTATTCACACGGACCACAACCACACTACAACCCAGCGGTAAAAAGTGGTGAAGCAGTGGTTGTGGTTACGTGTGAATAGTTGCACTGCAGCATCTTGCAGTTGCTTTTGATGTAGTCGGGCACCTTCTATATTTATATTTAACTTCGTTAGAGGAGAAAACAATCATTACCCTCTTTTTTTTCAGCATAGTTGGGTAAAAAGTATCCTATAACCATCTGGGCTCCAGATTCTGGAGATACCCAGCTACCCGTGTACCACAAATAGTTGAAATCCGTCTAGTCGATTTGGCGTGATGAAGCCACAACGACACATACAAACATACAAAAAATCCAAAAAACATTTTTTTTCGTCTCAGTGATCTGCAAATAGTCCGTAACAATAGTTTTTTTGAAAATATCTTCAATCTACAGACATTTTATTTTTACAACTTTATGATTTATAATAGTATAGAATTTTATTTTCTCTCTGAAACATGGTTAGGAAAGTTTAATGTCGGTTTGTGTATTAAATATACACAAACCGACATTAAACTTTCCTTTCCTTCTTCCGTGATATTGTTTAAGATTTTTTTACTTATAATTGCAGACATGCGGGCTACTCGTATTGCGGCGCGTGCGCCGCGTTCGCCTACAGACAGGTCAGCCCTGTGGTCGTGTGAGTAAGCTATAACCTAAACTATACTGTTATAGTGCGGCTATACGATTGACCCTTTTTTATTGAACAATAGTTAAGAACACTGTCGATGAAGTCACATTTCAAACGAAATTAACGGGATCAAAATCGGTTTATCCGTTTAGGAGCTACACAGAAATTTTTTATTATTCTCAAACATTCAAGGAAATTTCGTTCTTATCTTCGTGATAATAGAACGCGAATTACGTCTTTGTAGAGCACTTGTTAAGCATTCGTTCTACTTTCAAATTAGAGGACATTATAGGAAATGGCCATGGCCATCAAGAAGATTGTCTTTTGTTTTAGTGGGTTTTATTTATTTTATTGACTACCTATTCCATCTTATTGACTCCCAATAAAAAAAACGTAGTTTGTGAATGTGTTTTTAATTTTTATTTTTTTATTTAACAAGATTAAATCAGGTATTCAGTAAAATAAACAAGGAATGACGTTTTAAGGTAATAATTTACTAAAATAACATATTAATAAGGTATTGTCATTTTTTAATAAACAAAGTCTTTAGATTTGGATAAACATTAACCGAGATTACAAAAAAATCGTTGACAAAATATATGAATAAATAAGTTGAACATTGGTATTATTTTCTTGGATTTATTTGAGGAAAGCACTATACAAGTTTTGGTGCAAATAGGGATTGTATGTATTACTACTCGGCCAGCAATCCCCTATGTCGCAGCCTCTGCAGAATTGTGAAATGAAACTGCTACACAATGACAGACATTAAAACACGAGTGAAGATTTATTTGACGGGGTTTTTATTAATTTCTATTCTTTTGCAGCAAACGTATCTTCATCTTAGGCCCGTCCCACCACGTGCGGCTAGGAGGCTGCGCGCTGTCGTCTCTCGACAAGTACCAGACTCCCCTCTACGATCTCACCATAGACAAACAAAGTGAGTAACGAAATTATTTTTTTATTCATTACCCGCCCGCGACTTCGTCCCCCTTAAATTTGTGTATCGCGGATAAGGGTATTTTTCCGGGATAAAAGGTAGCCTATGTCCTTCCCCGGGACTCAAACTATCTCCATACCAAATTTCATCCAAATCGGTTCAGCGGTTTAAGCGTGACAGACAGACAGACACACTTTCGCATTTATAATATTAGTATGGATTAGTATGGATTCAAGCATTTATCTGTAATTTCATTATACAAGCTATGTGTCTTATTTATTTATTCAAATTAATTGCACAGCATAACGCTCAACCAAAGCACTGTGAAATTATAAAAATATGAAAAGTTAAACAATGTGAAATTAAAATCGGCCATGAAATACGCGTGATATAAGCATTTAAAACTACTAATTGGACAGAGAGACATAGTGCACTCCGGCCATATAAACTCCATATTAAATTCTGTTTTGCATGAAAGAGAATGAAATGTTTGATGTCTTATATCTTGGTTATTTTTATAGTTATTTGAAAAAAAAAAATGTCTACTGTTTTTTACCTGAATGAGCTTTTAAATAAAGCAAAAATAAAAATTCATGCATATTCCCTATTGCAGTTTACGCGGAGCTGGAAGCGACCCGACAGTTCGAGTGGATGGACGTACAGACAGACGAGGACGAGCATTCTATAGAGATGCATCTGCCCTACATAGCCAAAGTTATGGAAGAGTACGTTTGTTTATTGTAACATTTAACCTTTTGATCGTCCCAGTCGGCAAATCACGTCATGGAATTACCGCGCTTCGGCTGATAATGTACAATACGCAAAATGTACACTACACGCATAATGTGCAAACAGCTAAAATGTACATACGCAAAATCTACATCATGATAAACGTACAGTTCACGAAATGTACAGTACGCAAAATGTACTTACGCTGAAAGCACATAACGCAAAATGTGCAAAAAAATACACATATCGCAAATCGTTCAATGCAGAAAGCACAATCCGCAAAATTAAAAAAAAGCAAAATGCTCAATCGCCGGACTTTTACTAGATTTCTCGTTTCTTTCCACATTTTGCCACTATCACATGGAGTACATTTCGCATGTTGTACAATTATCATATGAACAACATTTTTAATTTATTTGATTTGGTCACATCCGTTTATATTGTTTTAGTATGTGAAATCATCACATATTTATTATACAATATTGATGCAAAGATCTAAGTAGAAAAGAAAAATTAATTGCGATCCACTTAGATCTTTGTATCAATATTGTATAAAGTCTCATCCGATTCTGTCACTTGATACGTCAATAACTGTTTACATGTTGCAAAAAGTGTATGTTTTATTATGATTTCAGGTACAAAACCGGTTTCACGATTATACCAATACTCGTAGGATCGCTGACACCTGAAAAGGAAGCCAAGTGAGTTATTTTTCATTTAGAAACAGAAAGTTGAATTCCTAAAATGTTGAAATTCAATCAAAATGTTATATTTCCCAGAATGTTTAATCTAAAAATGTTGAATTTGAATATAGTTAGTTGAATTCGTAAAATGTTCAAATTTCAAAATGTTTAATTTTTAGGAATGTTGGTGAATCTTTATTTTCGCTAAATGTTTAATTCTTTAATCCATTAATGTAATATGGAATTCCGCAAAGTAAGTAAATAAATAAATATTAGGGACAATCTTACACAAATCGACCTAGTCCCAAACTAAGCAAAGCTTGTACTCTGGGTACTAGGCGACGATATACATAATTTATACATAAATACATTATAATGCTTAAATACATAGGTAATATCCAAGACCCAGGAACAAACATGAGTGGAACTTGTTGCCTGCGAGTGTGTTCCTCGACCATTATAATTTGGGCGTGTTCAAGACAAGAGTGAATAGGCTGTTTCTAGACGGGCATGATACATCCTCGGCCGCATCGTCACTTAACAACAGGTGAGATTGCGGTCAAATGCCCGTGTATCGTCAAAAAAAATAATTGTGCTCATCACACAAACACTTGCCCTGTCCGGGATTCGAACCCAGGACCGCCAGCTTCGTAGGCCGTTGTGTAACCCACTGAGCCAAACGTGTAGCGCAAAAGTAACGCCTCAATCTATCAATGACTTTTTTCAGATACGGCGCCATCCTAGCACCTTACCTCGCGGACCCTCAGAACCTCTTCGTGATATCCTCAGACTTCTGTCACTGGGGAAGCAGGTTCCGCTACACGTGGAGAGACTCGTCTCGAGGGCAATTGTACCAGAGCATCGAGTGGCTAGACAAACAGGTATATATTAGACTAGAAAAGTCGTCATGGGTGTAGTTTTCCGGCTTTATAGGGACGCAAATTTAGTATATCTGACTAGAAAAGTCGTCATATGTGTTATTTTCCGGCTTTATAGGGATGCAAATTTAGGAAATCGTCTTGAGTATAGTATGTTATATTTTTGGGAGTATTCTTCAAAATAACTGATATAATTTTTATTAATTTTCAATGGGAAGACTAAGAATAAGAAAAAGAATAAGAATACATTTATTTGTCAATGGGAGTCGTTTTCTAGGTTTTTGCTTTTGAATCCGTTAGATGACAATATATCTATCTAATCAGCAAACCCCGGATGACGGGAGAAATTATGATTTGACAGCTTAATAGAGCGAGGACACACATTTTATAAGTCGATGTCGATAATACAATCAGTATTTTTACCATTAGCAAGCTTACGTACCTGATGTAATATTGTGTAACAACCTGACATGTAAGTTAAGTTTTATCAATAAATTTCTGATTCAAAAGTTGTTCGTATGGATGTCGATAGTCGATATTTAAAGCAGAAGTATTTTTGCTCCCATCATCCGGGGTTTGCTAATCAGAGCATCGAGTAGCTAGACAAACAGATAGTCTTAGTCCCTACCCTTACCCGATCTTCCTAATCCTATTCTAGACTTAAACAAATCGTGTGTATAGTTTTCCATGTTTTAGGAGTACACATTTCAAAAATAGCAGCTTTAAATTGTCATGGGTATCGTTTCTATATTTTTAGAGGTGTAGATATTACCAATTAATTTTTGTACAGACTTATAATGTGAGTTTTTTTTTCCCGACACATGTAGTATTGAACTACATAATAAACAATTAAAGTGCCTTAAAATAAATCGAACATTAAAAATAAACTAAAATTAGAAATTAAAAACTAGACGTAAAAATAATCTACCTATATTACATATTTTGGATTTAAAGATGACGGAAATGACCTTTTTTAATAAGTCATGGGTGTCGTTTACTTAGAGTATGGGGTTTAGATTTTAAAATTAGCATCCATTTAGGATTTCAATATGTCTGAAGTCACCTTTTTTTGAAGAAATCATGGGTGTCGTTTTCTAGGTTTTCGGGGTGTCCATTAGGCTATTATTATCGTTAGGCTATAGTAATTACCATACCAATAAAAAATTACCATTGCGCGACGGTCTTTGCTATCCTAGACCCTCAGAACTTGTTCGTGATATCCTCAGACTTCTGCTGTTGGCGCGGCAGCAATATGTGGAGACTCGTCCCGGGGGCATTTGTACATTTAAAAGAAGTTTTCAGGCGACTCCCGTTGTCTATGTTTTTTCGAATGAATATTACAAAAGAGGCGCCCATTTTGCATTTCAAAATGGCGGATTACATTTTAAAATAGTCGTCGTGGTAGTTACATTTTAGGCTTCTGTGACATTCTGTGACATTCTGTGACTGTAGGGTGATATGTAAATAATTTTTCCCTTAACAATAATTATTAATAATAAAAATATATTTTTCTAGGGCATGGATATCATAGAGACGATGGATCCTCGCTCATTCACGGAGTACCTCAACAAGTATGGCAACACTATATGCGGCCGTCACCCTATTGGAGTGTTGCTACAGGTAAAATTATATTTTTTATTAATTATTGCATTCATTCATACAACCTGAGGCTGAGACAAATGTTAGCCTATATTCATGGTAAAATTAACTCCGTTGGGTGCTATTTCACCATGCTATATCAGTTATCTCATGGGGACTTCTGAGAATAAGTCACAATTTTCTTACGAACCTAGGAGGTTATTGCCTACCGAAATTTTGACAATTGGTATCAGAATCAACTGTCAATAGCTAGGCATCGGAAATTCGGTTGCTTTTATACCTAAAGTTCGGCCTCAGTACCTACACCGCGTAGATGTTGACTAGCATGGAGGCGGACTCTATTTAATTTTACTAACAAAATTCCCGAGATTTACCGGCATACTGGAAATGAGTATAACATCAATAGGTACATACGTATCAAGGTATTAAAAAACAATTTTTTGGAGTTCCCGTTTACAAAGTTGTATTTAATTCACATGTGTTTCATTTAACTAATAGACGTTATATATAAAGAATTTAAAAAAACCTTTTCATGATGTTTTTTGTAATCCTGGGATCCCGGGATGTGAAAAATTAAAATATTATTTGTAAGAAGCCGAAAAAAAATCAGGGGGGGGGGGGTGTAGCCTAATAATGAAATAGTTACTCTAATGTGTACTTCTATCAACAGGCGATATCAAAGCTGTCAAGCTCCTCGAACGCTCCGAGGATGTCGATGAAGTTCCTCAAATATGCACAATCCTCGCAATGCATGACTCCTCAGGACTCCTCCGTATCCTACGCCAGCGCGTCGCTGGTCTTCGAGTAGACACAGGTATGGGTACACGGGTTATGTATGGGTACAGCGTTATTAGAATTATTAACGATACACGTCTATAAACAATGTACCCGTATACACGATAATACGCGTGTACCCGAGTGCATTATTAAGATCTAAATAATAATAAATGGTCAAGCTCTTTAAAAAATTAAGTCTAGTTCTATAATAGTACATTACTTACCAAGGGCTGTAAAAGAAAGAAAGCCTTGAACAACCATATAAACTGTCCGCAACTTTTACGCAATATTCGTTTTAGAGTTCCATTTAGATACCCTCGCAAAATAATAGACCCCCTTGCCCATGTATTCCGGAGAACCGTTCTTGGCGCCAATTCCCCCATTCCTCGGCTATGTAGACTTCTGAATAAGCACAGTCACTCCTGTGATATTCATTTTGATTCGCTGCCTAGGTTTCGTAAATCAATAGATATTAGTAATTAATACAATTATCTTCCAATTATTAGCATAGTACTTGTATGCCTGTGTTTCTAGTTTTAAGCACTAAGTAAGCACTTCGATTAATACTCGTTATGTAACATGTTGTGTTTACCTGTAATTAGTTAAGCATCACCTTATGTAACTCTTGTATATATTTTGTACATTCAATAGATGTATTAACTGTTGGTAGACCTTAATAAATAAAAATAAAATAAAAGCCCGAAGTCGCAGGTATTTGTGATCCGAGCCGCAGGCGAGGGTTGTACATATGCGATAGACGCCTTTATTTTTTACTGCCCGTGGTGAGTACACAATATTACGTCTTCATCTGGCCATAATGCGCGTACCATGTGTGACGAAAATGTAATAATAGTACATAGAATCAACTTTATAGTATCGTCCATGTTTCTCTTATTTGCTGTCTGAAAGGAAATTACAAGAAAATACGATGTCTGAGGTCATAACTACATGTAGTTATAACCGCAGCGCGGCTTGTACGCCGCGTTACCTCGGATATAATTGCAATTATGAGAATGTGAACGTTTATTATTCAAAAGATACAAGTTACTAGTTAGTTTGATTTATGATTTGTCTCATCTTCTTGTGCACCACTTACTTACGCATTGGTTGGTTAGTTTGCGCCATCTCTACTAACTTAAGGTTGTCTGGAAGAGATGCTTAGCGATAAGACCGCCGGTTATTTACGATATTTGCAATAAAGAGTGTTACCGTCGGGGTTTTAACACATTAAAGAGGGTGTAGATAAACATAATACTTTGTCGCATCGCTCTGCTGCCACGTCTGGTGCGGTCTTACTTTTTATGCCTTTTTCAACACACTTGCTCGTTAAGTGGCACTTATTGCACTGTTTTTATGCCTGTAATACACTGCTTTAAACACGCGTGTTATTTACATTACATAATCGCACTAGTACCTATTCATTATAGTTGTTTTCAAACGTGAGTAAAGAGTTTTTATGTATAGAGACCGCCTGTTGTTTACGTCTGGTTATTCGAGTGTTACTGTCATGTTCTGTATGTCTGTGTATCTGAGGTGTGCAATAAAGAGTATTTGTATTATATCGTACTGTAGGATTTTTAGCTTTTTCCTCGCAAGTTTGTTGAAAAACGTCGCTTGAAACTCGTGTGCATTGGTCATTACACTCGCTTTTATACAGCAAGATAGCCTCGAATGTAACTGCCGACGTAGTACATTATTTTCCCGAGGTTGTTCTCATATGTTTTTTTAACACTTTCACTGCCAAGCTTTTCGTAGCGCCACGCACTTTCCTCTACATACGGGAAAACGCAAGGTATCTGCCACGCGTTTTTTGGCAGCGAATGTGTTAAAAGTAGTGACTATATGTACGATACTATTTGACAGACTTATAATCAGCCTTTAATCGGCCATCTTTTGGACTTTGATAAAAATGTTGCTTTTTTTTAGTGCTTGACCATTTATTATATATAATGTATTAAATAAGAGCGATGAATTTAGTTATATATAAGATAGCATATGTAGCGTTAGTGTTATGCATATCTCTGTTATTTTTTTTATAAAATATAAAGGCTGGCATTTCTAAGAACCTTTAATAAATATAAATTAATACTTTAAAAAACACTAAAAAAACACGCTTTACAAGAGTTTTCTAACAAATCCAAACACAGCTATGATACGATGTTCCATCATGAAGTTCCAGTTCATATCTTCCGGCTCCATCATCAGATCAGTTCGACAGTACCATATTATTGTATTGTCATCAGAACTACATACAGCTGCCAATTTTCAGGACGCTACGATCCTTGGAAGATGGTTAAATTAGTTACCTTAGATTCCATTACATAGTTACATGCAGGTCGACCTAATAAAAGCGTGTTAAAAAAAATACAGCCTTTATAACATCCACCTAAATGTCACAATATTGTTCTTAAAAATAAATAACACACGGACAAGCTTACACAAATCGACCTAGTCCCGAACTGATCAAAGCTTAAAATGTCTATTGGGAGGTATTTTATATTAAGAGTCCCCAGTAAGCTCGTTTCTCCATACAAACGTAGTAACGCTCTCATTTTAAAACGACTTGGTAGTTTGCTCCGCAACTTTGTACTTACAATAAGTTAAGGTATATGCAGGCCTGTAATTAGTTTATGTAGCTTCAGATACCATAGTAAAAAAATACAGCGAATTTAAGTTTTTCATACAAAACTTGTTTTTTGCTGTATTTCGTTTGTTTTATAAACTGGAGCCATATAAACGAATTACAGGCCTAGATATACCTCATGTCATTGTATATGCAAAGTTTTGTTACAATCCAACACTTAGTTAAAATGAGAACGAAACTCCGTTTGTATGGGAAGGTGAAATTCGGCCGAGCTTGCTGGGGACTCTTAAAGCCATTAAAGTCCGAAACACACCGGATGCGTGCGCAGCACATGCACGTGCGCGTGTGCGTGGCGTGTGCGTTGTATCGTATGAAATGTCATAGTAGATTGCACACCGCTTGCGTGGCGTGCACGTGCGCAGCGGTGTGTCATCTCTTATGGGTATTCGTACTTTATAACGCGCACGCCACTCGCTCGTCTTCGTGCACGCCACGCACACGCACACGCAACCGGTGAGGCTTGGCCTTAAAGGTCTAACGCTTAATTGAGTCTGCTCCTGAGGTATGGGAGCGGTACGGGAGGGGTGACAAGTGACGTCACATGACGTGTCCTAACTGTCTCGCTATACAAACCGGACGCCCGTAAGAAGCGAACGTTCTCTTGAGAATACGCTACCGATGGCTTAGTGAGGAGTAAAAACTAACAGAGCATCGTGAAATTGAGTATTTGTGAATGTATTTGTATAAATGAAAAATGAATGTGTTTGCTTTTAGTTTGTATAATTAAATATGTGTCATGGCAGCTATTATACTTATTTAGCAGGCGTTTCAAATATATCACAGTAAAAAACTAAAAAAACACTCTTTATACCCACCTTTACCATTGTGCATATAATTTTGATTACAAAATAAAATACCTACACGCTACACCTACAAGCTAACGCTTGCAGATAACGTTTTTAAATGTAAGCTTTATTTAAACTGCGAAAACTGGTATAAAGTGAATAAATTAAGCAATAAAACATTACATGTCGCAGGGAAATAGCCAAAACAGAGATTTGATCAAATTTCTAAGGGATATGACCAAATTACGCAGGATGTTAAAATGGCGAATCAATTTCATCATTTGTCTAGAAAAAGTCAGTCATTTGATTAAATCCCTGAATCAGTTTAGTGAAATGACGAAATCAGCCAAAAAAGGCAACTCGTTTTGTCATTTCACCAGATTTGTTTAGTGATTTAATAAATAAAAATAAAACAAGATACGCATTGAAATTATCTAATTGTCGTGGTAGACAAACAAAAAACTTGCAGCAAATATCGGTACTTTATTTTTTCTAGTAAGTCATAATGTTCCGAATATTCGTTACTATAAATTTGACCGACTAGTCGGTACATTTCTAATTTACTCCTCTCTAGCTTAACTCGCTTAAGGGTACAATTTAAAGCAATAAACAGAAATAAGAATGTAAATATTTTAATAATGAAAATAGAAGCAAATATCACTTTTCGTCATAAAGTGTGACAACTGTGATAGCAATAGCTGCAAGATAACCAAATAATTGCATTTTTTTAGCCAGTAACAATATTTGTAGACCAGAAATTTACAAAAAGCTCTTTTCTCCCATTGTCCGTGTAGAATATGATCAGTATCACAACACAACAAGCGGGACTTAATCGAGTATAATATGATTTATTTAATTACCAAATAACGGATAAGTGTTCCTGGAACTCACTGTTCCTTCGACACCGTGGACGTAACGCGACGTCCGAAACGTCGACGAATTACCAATGAAAGGTAATTAAATAAATCATATTTATACGCGATTAAGGCTCCTTTTTTTGTGTTGTGATAATGAGTGAAGATCGTGTTAGTTAAATCTATATCGTGTAAAAATATGTTTCTCATTGTACGGTCAGGGAATTTAAAGGTTTGTCACTTTTCGACTGTATGTAATGGTATTAAGGTTCAAAAGTGACATACCTTTAAATTCCCTGACTGTACCTACCTTAAATATAGTGATAATCACAAACAGCATTGATTTTCTTTTGCATTTCTAAAAAATATTGTATATCAATTAACCATTACACGCATGTCATGGCGTGTTTTATTTCTTGTTGACAGTGAATTTCGAGCTCTAATTGACGATTGATGTTTTATCGGTTCTTTTTCATAATTAAGAAAATCGGATCCCTCTTTTTGAAAGTCGTAGTGTAATGTACAAGTCAAAAAATAATTTGTAGTAATTCTGAAACCGTAAAGTTTTCAGTACCCATTAGGTTAGGTTAGGTTTGTAACAATCCTGAAAATTAACAGTTTTGTAGAAAAATGCGATTAGACTAACGATTTCTATCCGAACAAGCATTACAATATGCTTATGACTTTCAATTTTATGGCAGTCAATAGAGATCCTAAGAAAATATATACTCGATTCAATGTTAATTATGAAGAATAATCAATAATAGCAAGGACCATTAAAACAAGAGGACTGACACTTGCCATACTTTGCATCGTGTTCCGATCGCAAGAAGATATTCTGGCAAAAACAAGATGGCGCCATAAAAATAAACATTTAACTATGTTATAATTGAATAAAGAAACATAGTCTAGAAATAATTAGTTCGCAAAAAACTAATAATAAATAAATCGTAACATTTAATAACTGTGTCACGCTTGCAAAGTTGAATAATTGTAAAAAATAATTCTTGTACATACATGGCGTTGTACATATCGGGGAACGGCTTTTTGTATGGAGATGGTCAGTCCTCTTGTTTTAATGGTCCTTGATAAGAGTATAATTTTTCGTTGTGAAAGTTAATGAGTCTATCAGAGGCGTGGCGTCAGGAAAATTACAAGGGAAGACGAAGCATATTCATTTACTCATACTTAAAGAAAAAGGTTGTTATAAGCCTTTCCTTGGGCTACCCGGTGGGAATCGCGCTTATATGGACGATATGGACGCCACGCCACTGGTGTCTATACTTTATATCCAAACTTTTTTAGAAATTTTCTTTTAGCTATACATATATATATATATACTATGGAATATACTAAAAACGCACACAGTAGACTTAATTAAAATTGTATGAACGTGCAACCTAATGAAATACTGCATTAGTTTTGTTATGTTAATAAAACAAGAGGACCGTCAATCGCCTTACTTTGGATCGTGCACCGATCCCAAGGGGATATCCAGTATTAAAGAAGATGGAGCTTTAAAACTAAACATTAACGATGTTATTATTGAACAAAGTAACATATTACGGTAGCAATTACAATAAACGCTGTTATACTACAATAGTTAAGGACTGTCACACAAACAATGTCATCCTGTTAAATAAAAGTAAAAATTTGTTTATTCTCAAAACCTCGACTCATGTTAGACAATAACTTACAATTAAATATCTTAATATATAATGGAAGTCGCGCACGGGTGCTACGAACAGCTGTGTACATACACACCTAGTCAAAACACTATGTTTTATTTATTTATTTATTTATATCAGTCTGTATGTCGGTAAAGTGTCCTTGGAACTTGCTAACTATGTAAACAAACCGCCATATTGAAATTGTCTCTGAATGATGAATTTACTCCTTTACTTATGTCAAACCATATCGAATAATAAAATACCGAAAGCGTTTGAATAGTGAAAGTTTTTTATGTTGGTGGACCTATGTTTGATTCTATCGGATTTTAAATTAGAATGGCTGCAAATTAATATCTGGGAACGGTTTTTTGTATGGGTCATTGATCGTCTTCATGTTTTATTTGACCGTAGTTATGTTTTGTAACTTGTGTTATTAACCTAAATTGTGATGAAATATGTTTCAGCTGATATAAATAGTACATTTCAATTGTATTTTTGTAGGTTATGTGGAATGGGTACAAATGCCTTTTATTTGGGAGTTTTACAAAAAAGTGTATACCTACTACTTTTTCAGAATATTGACTTATTCGGTTTAATTCATTCGGATTTTTTATATACGAACCTTAAACAGTGAAGAGAGTCTTTAAATTTTGTATAGATGATTTCCTCAAGAAACCAATTGTGACCATTTGGAAAGGAAATTTTGGGTTACATTTTTTGGGCACTAAAAAGTTATAAAAATACCTACGTAATTAGGTACGTAAGGTACACTTTTTTGGAAAACGGATGGATAATTTAATGCCCACAAACGCAAATTGAGTTGTATTTATGTATGTGAATTAGAATTTAGTCAAAATTGTCTGTCAGATGTATTTTTTGTCTCGAAAGCATTTATTTATCATCTGAAAAAAGTGTCCCAATTATATTTAGTTTGCAAATTTTCTTGTGTTTTATTGAATTCGCTAACAGCAAAATGTAAAGTATACTGGCAATGGCGTAGCTAGGCGTAAGCGAAGCGGGCCTTCGCCCACGGCCTAGCACTTAATGGGGCCTCGCGCGAGGCCCCTTTGTGGATGATGAACATTCTCTTAAAAAAACCGGGCAAGAGCATGTCGGATCATGCTCAGTGTAGGGTTCCGCTGCCGTTCATTACAAAAAAATGCACTACTTAAGAGATGAAAAATCATTAAATGAAAAAGTGTACTAGTAAAAGAGCGGAGATACGCACGGCACTTACGTTTTTTTTGGAAAAGCGCAGTTTTTTTGGAAATAACTCAAAAACGGTACATTCGATCATGTTGAAAACAATTTTCGTTGAAAGTATTTATTGAGTTTTATCTTTTTTAATTTTTTTCCTATTTTTAGGACATACCGTTTAGAAAATGGGGGGTGGGGGAAGGCACAATTTATGCAACTTTCGGAGCGATCATTTCCAAAAATATTTACTAATTTTTTTTTTTAAACCTCATATTCTTTTTAAAAGACCTCTCGAATTATGTGCCACACATTGATATTCGCTGAATTTTTTTTTTAGTTTCAGTTACATGTATGGAGTACCAACTTAATAATATAAATATATAATTTTTATTATTTAACTACGAAACTAAAAACCCGCTACCTAAGGCTTATAAAAGACACTTACACTCCAAATTTCATCAATAGACATCATGTAGTTTAAGAGTAAAATGCCTGTGACATACGGACGGACGAACATGACGAAACTATAAGGGTTCCGTTTTCGCCATTTTGGCTAATGAACCCTAAAAATGAGCCCACGTCAAGATTAGTCCACGCTACGCCAGTGTCAACTAGGGTAATGCGTCTATACGGATGAATGCGACTTGGGATGTTATCATAGAAAAACGATCACTTTTTTACAGCGAAAGCGTTATTTATTTATTTATTTAAACTTTATTGGCAAAGTGCAAAGCGGGTGGAGGGGGTAGCCTAAACGATCACAGCGCTCGCTACGGCTAAAATTGTCTTTTTTGTCGCTGACTTGAGCTGTCAAATCCATATTGCAGTAAACATTTTGTAATCGTTTTTGAGATAAAAATATGGTCCTGGTAAGATGTGTTGTTGTGAATTGTAATAACACCAAAAATAACACAAGATTTCATTAATATTTTTCACTATATTTACTTACTTCTTGTTTGACAGCGGTGACAATATTGTCCATAATGGCCGCCTGTCACGTGGCGCTGTCGTCGCGCTCGGTCCCAATTGCACAATTGAAAAATGTACTAATGGCGGACTTAATGCCAAAGCCGTTATGAGACTTTTGAGCATGTAAGTCTTGGCCGCCAATTTTACAAGATATGATTTTGGTGGGATCTCCTTTCTTTTTGTAAGGTGCCCTAGTTTTTTGGGCTGTAGCGTTTCTTGAGCGTCAGCTACTTCTTTTTTCATCGTCATATCTATCTTTGCCTCTTTTTCTTGTTGGCTTATTATTTGCGATATATGATAAATCAGGGCGTTATTTAGTCACTTAGCGATCATATTCTAATATATCCCCTATTAAGAGAAACCTATACAAACTTTCATCCCCTATTTTAAAGGTTGGGGGGGTGATTGACTAAAAATCCTAAAATACGTATTTTATTATTTATAACAAGCAGTCCCTATATACCTACATATTCAGGCCTTTAGCATCAAAATTTGCGGAAGTCTCATACAAACTTCCATCCCCTAGTTTAAGGGGTTGGGGGGTAATAGTTCCAAGTTTAAGAATTATTTTGTTGTTTGTGTACTAATTCTAGCTTACATAACATATTTCAGCTTTCTAGGTCATCGGGAAGTACCCCAGAGGTTTTGATACGTGAGTGTATGAGTGAGTGACAAAATCGGCGTATTTTAGGTACCAATATAACCTAAAAGTATGAAAAGTAGATCAATTAAATTTAGTGCTTTTCATATGTTCTCTAACAGCATCATAACCTGTAAATTTGGGCGCTCTGGTGTGTTGTTAACTGAGACGAAGCTATGAGGGTTTGAGACGTAACGGTTCAAGAAAAGGTAGGTAGTGCCCCGCTTCTTTTTTGTTCGTCTTGGTGGGGCACTACCGTGCCCCCAGATAGTGTACATACAAATGACCAAATGGAAAATCACACATCTTTATGGCACGTCTATGTTATCAATGTCATAAGTATCATAATTTATTTTAATTTACCTTTAAATCAATGAATATTAAATATTTTTTTTTTAACCATAAACGTGCAAATAGGATTGTGTCCTATATGAAAATATAATAAGTCCGTCAGTTAGATTATCAGAAAATATTAGACACGTATTTTTTCTTTTGTCAATTAAAAAAAATATGAAGATATAGCCCGTTAAAGTTCCCCGTGACGACTCCCAAACTTTGACGCGCTTTATCTTTGTTTTTTTTGTTTGATTGTCAAAAGAAAAAATACCTGTCCATTATTTTTTTATAATTTAACTGACATACAAATAAGAATAATATTTTCTTTACCAGGGAAACTACCCCATAAGGCGTAAAAAACAAGAAATCGATATTTTAAGACAAGACAGCATTTATTTTACAGATGCAAAAACACGTTTCGACGTCTTCACAAGTATTAATTATCCCAGCAGTTCATCCACCCATATCTGCAATCAGCATGCCCCCGGGAATACCCATGGGCGCGGCAGCACTCGTCTTTTTCGGCGAAACTCCGGTTACAGACCTCGTTACACGGGTCGACCCGGATCGCGACCACCACGGCGGCCATTACGGCGACCACGAGGAGAAACAAAATGGCCGACTTTGCTGACATGTTGTACGTAAGTAGCAGGTGAAAACTGAATGAAGTTCTGTTGTTGCGTCTGTATTTATACTGGTCGGCTAACAGGTTGTTTTGCAGCGAAACCTTCAGATTTACAAAGAAAAAAGTAGGTAAAATGGACTTTGTTGAAGGATTGTTAAGAGTGATTATAGCACATTGATATGATATCGGTATTTGCTTCGAAGGAAAACCAGGTAAATAAGAGAAGTGTTTTCCTTAAATGTCTTCGTTTGCGAAGGAGAAAAAGTCATAACCCCTCTTTTTCTCTTTATCATAGTCGGGTAAAAAGTATCATATAACCATCTGGAGATACCCAGCTACCTGTATACCAAAAATAGTCGAAATGCGTTTTGCCGATTTAGCGTGATGAAGCCACAACGACACATACAAACATAGAAACATTTTATTTTTACAACTTTATAATAGTTCTAGCTGTTGCCCACGACTTCGTCCGCGTAGAGATGGAATTTATAGCCTACAAAGTTTCATCCCCTTTTTCATCCCTAAAAAGGTTGAAATTTGACATAAATTCTAGCCTATGTCCTATTCTCATGTATAAGGTACATAACTGGAAAGTTTCATAAGAATTCGTCCTGTAGTTTTTGAGATTAAGTGGAACGTACATACATACTTTCACGTTTATAATATAGTAAAGATAGATTCTAAAATTGTTTGTTACTTTCAAGTATACCTAAGTAATTAAAAAGAAATATGTATAATGGACTTTGTTAAAGGATTATTAAGAGTGATATCTCATTGATATTGGTATATTTGCGTCGAGGAAAAACCAGGTACAATAAAAGAAGAGGTTGATTTTGAACTTATTTGATACTTTCTAGTGTTAAAAAATGAAGATGAAATAATAATGAAGTAATGATCTTTATTCTGTAAGTAGGCCGCAAGGGCTTTATCTTTATCTTATCCGTATCCAAAGGGTAAATCGGGACCCAATTACTAATATTCCGCTCTCCGTGCGACTGTCACCAAGCTGTATCTCATGTACCTACGGTGATGTTAGACAGTTGAAATTTTCACAGATGATGTATTTCTGGTGCCGCTATAACAACAAATAATAAAATCAGAATATTTTTTTATGTCCGCTGTCTATGTCAGTAACCAAATATAAAATGATCGAGCACCGCGTACATTTTGCTAAAGAGTAGGGCTCTGCCAACACTGGATTTTCATGGATACAGGCGTTTGCAGCGTATATTTTGTACGGAACCCATGGTGCGCGAGTCCGACTCGCCCTTGGCCGGTTTTGATTGATCTCTACTTACACTGTTTTCTAGGGTTCCGTAGCCAAAATGGCAAAAACGGAACCCTTATAATTTCGTCACATCCGTCCGTCCATCTGTCCGTCTGTACGTCCGTATGTCACAGGCATGTTACTCAAAAACTACAATATGTACATCGATGAAATTTGGAGTATAGCTGTCTTGTGTGAGCCGCTACTTAGTTTTATAGTTAAATAATAAAATAAAAAATCTAGGGAGGGCACTCCATACATGTATCCGAAACTAAAAAAAAAATCAGCAAATATGATTGTGTGGCTCATATGACGACAGATCTCATTTGAGGTTTTTAAAAAAATATATATTGAGTGGACATTTTCGGAAATAATCGCTCCTAAAGTAGCATAAATTGTGTCCAATTCTCCGTCTATTTTCTAAACCTTATGTCCAAAAAATACGAAAGATATGATGAGATATAGGTACCGTTTTTGAGTTATTGCCGAAAACGGCACCGCTCAACAAAAGTGCCGTGGATATACTGCATTGCAGTGTGCATTTTTTCGTACGAACTGCTGCGGAACTTAGCATGGTCCAACAAGCTCTTGGCCGGTTTTTTTAAGCAGGTTTCACCCTAAAGTACATAAAATATATAAATTATTGTGTAGAAAAACAATAAGAGTCCCTTTTTAGGGTTCTGTACCAAAAAAGTAAAAAAGGAACCCTTATGGTGCGACTCTGTCTGTCCGACTATTAGAGCGCCATATCTTTTTTTTTTCAATTTATTATTAATACAAAATATACACAGCGTTTACACATAAAACAATTTCGCCAAACTGCAAGGCAGTTTGTAGGCGATCTCAAAAACTACTTATGCTATCTATTTGAAATTTGGAATATTTATAAACGTGGTCAGCCCACATGGTTATGGGAATTGTGTGTGAATTCCATAAATGAGTTTTTAATTGTGAAATCTAGTTATAAGTAAACCATTATTTAGTCTAAGGTTGTATTTAGTTTAAGGCATCTGGATTTTGTTTGACTGTTTCAGTAACAAAATTAAGTTTGTATATTTGCATGCTTATCTAAGTAGAGTAATGGTGGTCCATATAATTAAATTTGTACCAACTGAATGTAACCCATATACCGCAAATAAATATTCATTCATTCATTCATGTATTGCGAAGGAAACATTATAAAATATATTTTATTTTCTAAAAAAACGACTTCTATGAGGGGGGCAAAAATCAAATGTCTAGTCACTAGGTCAATTAGGGTATCATATGAAAGGGCTTGATTTGATTTTGTACATTTTCGAACAATGAGATAATATGCGAGATATAATCCGTTAAATTGCTATTTAATTTTCGAACAGTATTTTTTTATTTTTTTATTATGCTGAAATTTCGTTTTATCAAGGAAAATGTGGAAAAAAATAACGTGAACTAGGTGTAAAAATATAAAATCTATTAATATATATATATATATATATATATATATATATATATATATATATATATATATATATATATATATTTAATAACTTCGTTGCGGATAAAACTAGAAGCCTGTATTTTTGTAACCAAGCAGGCATTGTGTAAACACGGTATATTTCAAATTTGATTCGATTCGAAGCAGTAGTTTAAGAATTATAACTAGTCAGTTTCTTAATATTGTCACTCACTGACTGACCAATCATAAAAAGTCCAAGGCAGTTCTAGCAGACATAGAAGCTTGAAATTTAGAATACAATTAGCGCTTCGTGTATAAATCAACAAAATACTTAAATATTATGCAATGTCGGCTACATACACCAACTGCATAAATAACTTTGTTATCCCATATAAATATATAGGATTCCAAAGTTATGCCAAGTCAATCTATTTAATTAAACCATAAAAGATTTGTAATATTGATATGGTCACTATAAGATGTTGTTAGGTTAACTAATTACGTAATATTCTAAGACAGAAGGACCCTTAAGTAGGGACTGAATAAATTAACCGACTTGGTATCACATGGATCTCACAATTTTTTACGGTTTTTTTTTACAAATATTGTTTTTGATGGGATTCTCTTTTTCTTCCACTGAAATAAAGTCACACAAAGGTACAGTCACCATCGAATAATGTAGTAACATACTATTGACCAAATATAAAATCACACATCTTTATGGCACATCTATGTTATCATATTATTATAATTTAACTTTTAATCAATTATTTAAAAAATAACACTGTATAACCAACAAGGGGTAAAAAAACAAGAAATCGACATTTTAAGACAAGACAGCATTTATTTTACAAATGCAAAAATACATTTCAATACCATATCGGCGTCTTCACACATTTGGCCAGCAGTTCATCCACCCGTATCTGCAATCGGCAAACCCTCGGGTATACCCATGGGCTTTGCAGCATGAGTGTTTTTCGGGAATACTCCGGTTACAGACCTCGTTACACGCGTCAACCCGCACCGCGACCACCACGGCGGCCATTACGGCGACCACGAGGAGAAACAAAATGGCCGTCTTTGCTGACATGTTGTAGGTAAGTAGCAGTTGAAAACTGAATGAAATTCTGTTGTTGCGTCTGTATTTATACTGGTCGGCTAACAGGTTGTTTTGCAGCGAAACTTTTATATAAATAAGTGAAATGGACTTTGTTAAAGGATTGTTAAGAGTGATTATAGCCCATTAATGTGATATCGGTATTTGCTTTGAGGACAAACTAGGTAAATAAAAGAAGTGTTTTCCTTAAAGGTTCATTCTAAAAAAATTGTTACTTTCTAGTAAACAAGTTTAAAAAATGAGGATGTTCTCGTTAGGTACCTATACGGTATATTTGATTTCATGGAGGTCAAAATCAGTTCGTTTTTAGGGTTCCGAACCCAAAGGGTAAAACGGGACCCTATTACTAAGACTCCGCTGTCCGTCCGTCTGTCGCCAGGCTGTATCTCATGAACCGTGATAGCTAGACAGTTGCAATTTTCACAGATGATGTATTTCTGTTGCCGCTATAATAACAAATATAATTTTATGTCTGTCTACCTATATCATTAACCAATATAAAATGATCGAACACCGCGTACATATTTTGCTTAGGAGTAGGGCTCTGCTAACACTGGATTTTTATGGATACAGCCGTTTGTAACGTACCTATATTTAGTTTTTTTTACGAAAATCTTGATGCTTTACCACCACGATCGTCATGATTTTTAATGTGAATTACTTGGGATCCTGCCGTTTTGCCAAAATTATTTTGGTCAAATTTCATTACCCAAACAAATTTTAGCAAATGTCTTTTTTGCCTATGCAATCTTTGGCATGATTACAATACGCAAATTTTCATTTGGTCACATTTTCATTCAGCAGAATATTACTACGGAAAATGACTTTTAGGCATTTGATCTTTTAGCAAATGCTTTATTCAGGCAAAAAAACATAAGGCAATAAACATTTAGTCAAATGATTTGTTATGACAAAACATAAAACGACAAAAATCGTATTTGTTTGGTAATAGAATTAGACCAAAATATTATTGTTAAAAACGGCACGATCCCACGGGTGCGCCAAACTTCATATAGAATTGCAAATTCGATCATTGGAAGTCCGAAAATGTATGAGTTGTTGAGCACTTTCAAATCTTCAGGCCTAGTGAATTTGTTTTGGGAGCCTACCCGAATCACAGCCACCAGTTCAACATGTATTGATAACATATTTAGTAACACGAATGCGTTGGATAAATCTATCATAAATAAACTAAGCTCTGACCACTGTGGACAACATGCATCCTTCAGTTTCAGTAGAAAACATGAAGAGAAACCACAAGACACTATGTGCAGACCTATTTCTGAGTATCGCTTAGATTTATGCAATCGGAAAATTCAGCAGAAACTGTGTTATCTTTGTTTTACTCAAAAGGATGCCGACGGCATGTGCTCGGTCTTATTTGATTGCATAAAAAAAGAATTTGATTCTTGTCTCAATCTGAAGAAAGTACAAGGCAAGGTTAAAACTACATTTAGCGACTGGGCTACGCCTGATATTCATGAAAAAAGACTTCGTCTTTACGATCTATATGATCAAAGGTCAATCGATAAGAGACCGAAATTTCTAGAATACGTGAAGAATTTTTCCAAGTCCTTCAAACAATTGTGCGCCGCTGCTAAATCGGAATATTTGTCTAAAAAAATTATTAATTCTAGTGACAAGGTGAAGGCCGTCTGGAAGGTCATAAATGACGAAACTGGGAAAACTAAAGTTAAAAATCCTCATTTTAGCCTAAAAATCAACGATGAAACAGTAAATGCGGACATTGAAGTTGCGCATCATTCAGATATTGCTGAATCAATATTAAAAATGTATGTACCGGAATGTAAAGACTTCTTCAAATTTACTTATGTTACTCCAAATACTATTATCAAAACCTTTAGATCGTTAAATTTGAAGAAGACTGAAGACCTGTGGGGCCTTTCCGTTAAAGTGTTACATTCAATAATAGAGGCGATTGCACCATATTTCGCTGATATATTGAACAAATGTATTGACACTGGAGTATTTATTTAAATCAGGAACGAAAACAGGCCCCACAAATTATAGACCAATATCAATACTACCCACATTGAGTAAAGTTTTTGAGAAACTTATTCTTAATCAACTTACATCTCATTTTAATGGATATAACCTACGTCATAGCAGTCAATTTGGATTTACCAAAGGTCGCTCCACTGCTGATGCTGGGGGAGTGCTAATTAAACACATCTTTGATGCCTGGGAAAACGCTCAAGATGCTATTGGGATTTTTTGTGACCTATCAAAGGCATTTGATTGCGTTGATCATAATAATTTAAGTAAGTTGGAACACTACGGAATAAAGAACGGTGCACTTGACCGTCTCATCATATCTTTCAGACAGAACGCAACGCGTAGTCATCAACGGGATGCAATCAACTGGGTCATCTGTTGCTATGGGGGTACCCTTCTGTTTCTAGTGTATATCAATGATCTACCAAACCTTGTGCAAGATAAACATGATATCGTGTTATTCGCAGATGATACTTCTCTTCTTTTTAAAGTGAAAAGAAGAGAGAATAACTTCGTTACTATAAACGATGCGCTGTCTACTATTGTACATTGGTTTACTGCAAATAACTTACTTTTAAATGCCAAGAAAACCAAGTGCATCAAATTCACGAATGTGAAACAAGTAGATTGTGCCAAGGTGACATTGAAAGGCGATGTGCTAGAATTTGAAGACAAAACAGTATTCCTGGGTGTTACTTTGGACTCTAAACTGCAATGGAATGCGCATATAGCCACTCCTGCAGGTAAACTAAGCTCCGCAGCCTATGCAGTGAGGCGAATCAGACAGTTAACAAATGTCGAGACGGCAAAGCTCGTGTACTTCAGTTATTTTCATAGTGTAATGTCATATGTAATTCTGTTGTGGGGCAAGGCGTCGGACATACAAACCATCTTCGTACTACAAAAACGGGCAGTACGCTCAATCTATGCACTGGGAGCTCGTGCATCACTGAGAGAAAAATTCAGGGAAACCAATATTCTCACCGTAGCATCTCAGTACATTCTCGAGAATATTATGTATATTCGGAAAAATCATCATGATTTCAAACACAACAGTGACATTCACCACTACAATACAAGAAATAAGAACAAGCTTGCCATGCCTGCTCATCGTCTCCGCAAGGTCGGAACTTCGTTCGTGGGGAACTGTGTACGCTTCTATAACAAAATACCTACCGATGTAGTGAATTTACCTTGCAGCAAATTTAAGTCCCACATAAAACGTCACCTACTTAACAAGGCGTATAAATGACTTTTTAGACGATAAAGATGTCTTTAAGCCAGTAGTTTAGTCTTGTGTATGTAAAGTAAGCATTATTTTAAGAGGTAATAATAGTTCGCATTTAATGTAACATTAGAGCACATTTGTTGTTTCTCACCGGGCAATACTATTAGTGTTTAATGCCCGGCAGTGTGAGCATGTCATGCTCGCTTAAAGGTCTTTGCTTACGGTGGCGTCATTGATCGGGTCGCAACCTTCCCTAAAATATGGTTGAGGGAGGCGATGGCTGAGATATGCGTCATGCTCGTGAACGGGTGCCGTTTGTGGGGTCCGGTCTGTTCATGCTAGCAAGGGCCAAATTAATTGTATACCTAGTAACTGCCTACCAGTGTTTAATGAACTGATGACGTGAGAGACTTCATCCTGTACTCGATTGAAGTTATTCATTTTTTATTTGATTTAGAGACTGTATACATCTCTAAGAGTTTTGTTTTATTTATAGAGGTATATCCTTAAACATTTCTGAGGATTTTAATTCACTAATTTTATCTTTTTGCATGTTATGACGCCTAGAGACCATATACATCTCTAAGAAATTTAGATTTAATAATAATTATGTTTAATGTATTATTCACTTTGACCCCTAAGAGACCTTAAACATCTCAGTAGAATTCAGTCAAATTATTGTATTTAATGTTATCGCATGTCGTGACGCCTAGAGACCTTATACATCTCTGAAAAAAAAATAGTTTATATTTTATATTAACATTGATCTCGAGAATTTGTACATCTCCTCTGCGTGTATCAATTATAAATTAGTTATAACACAATTGTAAAAGTTTTAAGTATAATTAAGACAATATTGTAATAGTTAATTGGTACACGCATATTAATTGTTTTATATACTCTGACATTTAGAATTTTATTCTAGACACATTCTCGATTTTTATTTTCTTTTTTTACTGACAATCCTTTTGGGATTTATCTTATTAATTATTTTAATTTTTAAAATGATGATTTTATCAATAATAAGTAAGTATTATACTTAAGTTAAATGATCTGATTAGGTTTTTCTGGGTTTCCCTAATCCTTGCAACAAATGTTGGATCATATTGTATGTTTCCCAGCAAAGACTTCTCTCATTGTAACTGACAATTCGAAAGTGCTTGTATCTAAGCCTACTTGAATAAAGGATTTGATATCTTCTACAATTTTTCGTCATAATGAAAACCATTCATGATTATTTAGGTTAATAACGATCGTAATTCCGAATAACTCTAATTCATAATGCCATGTGCAAATCAATTTTACCCAAAATCGTCTTATGACTTTTGATCGTAATAAAGTATTGTACATTTTCCATACGCGGAGTAGATAAGTTCGGTTGTTCGCATATTATTGTTTAGGCTAATCATTATTTGATATTTCTTTCATTAACCTCAATCTCAGCTTATCTATTTCACCTTAAGGCAGGTCCGACTTGGGTTAGGTTAGGTACGACGACGAGCGAAGCGAGGAGGAATGTTAGGTTAAACTGCGACCCTAACGAGTATATATGCCCACGTTTCTACAAAAAGAAGTGAAATCCCACTAAAAACATTCTGCAAATTACTGCGATTTTTTTAAATAAAATAAAATAAGTCGTAGTAAAGAACCTTAGACTTGGCACGACTTTGTCTAGATTTCATTACTTTTTAGAGATAAACAAGCAGCTCCATCGAGACTTGGCTAGTTTTTTACAGAATGTTTTTAGTGGGATTTCACTTCTTTTTGTAGAAACGTGGGCATAGACCTTCGATTTTTGACATCAAAAGAAGCGGCCCACCAAGTTGAATATTTTTTGTAAAGGCGGTATGTCGATCTCTAATAGTTTGGTTGTGCTCTTGTGTTTTCTAATCAGGGTCACCAGGTACTCCAGATCTTCGATTATCCTAGTTTTATAGTTTTCCCTTTATGTGGCCATTGAACACTAACTCTGTACCAAATTTCAGCTCTCTGAGTTTATGGGAAGTACTAGTTCTATTCTGATGATCATGAGTGAGTGAGTGCAAAACTTTGCTTTCGCTTAACTTCGGAACTAAATGACCTACAGACTTGAAATTTTGGATTTTAAGTATGTGATTATAGCTTACTGGATGACGAAAATTTCTGCGTTCTGGTCTTATCCAGAGATTTTCAAATAGGGGCCTGAAAATGCGGCGAAATGGTTCCAGTAAAGGATGGTACGGCAGTGTTTGCTTCGCGCTCGACTTGGCGGGGGCACTGCTGTGCCCCCTGATTATGCCAACCATTTGGTAAGCAAGTCATTGCCTCAACATTCATGTGCTAAACTTAAGGTTTGCGTAACAATTATTTGTGAAAAGTTATTTTGCCAAACGTTTATTCGGCAAATGAAAGTGATAATTTGGCAATTTTTTTTGATAAAACATAGGTGATCCATGTATTGATGAAATTTGGAGCACAAGTAAAAAAATGCAAAGATCTTGTAACAAGTAGTGGCAAAATTTGAAGACAAGCTGACTGGGCTCTGTAGCTTAATTGGCAGAGCGTGCGCCCCGGCAAGGCACAAGGCACTGGTTCAAATCCGGTTGGAGTCTTGAAATTTTTTCATAAATAGATTCTTAGTGAAGAAATTTGGTTCACCTATGTTTTATAAAAAAAAAAATGCCAAATATTCACTTCCCGAAACATTTTTCG
The DNA here is from genome assembly GCA_905404275.2 of Hedya salicella. Taxonomy (NCBI): domain Eukaryota; kingdom Metazoa; phylum Arthropoda; class Insecta; order Lepidoptera; family Tortricidae; genus Hedya; species Hedya salicella. The sequence goes on from FR990120.1 coordinate 5,159,511, forward strand.
AATAATTTCTTTTTCCAAATAAACGTTTGCCAAACTAACTTTTCACAAATAAATGTTACGCAAACCTAATGTTCATCTTATAGTTTTTGAATAAAATGCCTGTGACATACGGACGGACATGACGACACTATAAGGGTTCCGTTGTTGCCATTTTGACCACGGAGCCCTAAAAAAATAATCTTAGATTTTCACAGCCGCATCGTCACTTAACAACAGATGAGATTACTGCCAAATGCCCGGCTATCATCAATAAAAAAAACATAAAAAAATAAAATGAAAAAATTGCAGCCTTGGGCATATCCACTAATGCCCAGGTGTAAATCCTGGGCCGCCATTAGATCTCATTAGCTCGTATCCACTTATTAAAAAAAGTAGAATAACCCTGAAGTGAATGCAAATGTTTCAAACACGTTATACCTACCTACCTACTCCAGTCATTTTACGAACCGCTAGTGAAATGGAAATAATTGATAATTATAATAGCTGGCTTTTCCAGAGTAAGGGTCGTTTTCACCAACGTAGTATAAGTCTTGTTCCAAAAATAAATCATTAATTACTCGCGAGAAAACTCGTTTTACGTTTCACCAATATTTAACCTAAGGATAAAATTTCTATATTAGATTAGACTGGATTTCAGCAAACTTTTATTCAGAGAATAACGCTGATTCTTGCATAGTAATGTCAAAACTCCATATTAATTTAACATAACTATTTGAGAATAAGCGTAATTCTTGGAATAAAAGATTGGTGAAATCCAGCCTTAGACTAAGATCTATACGGCTGATTGTTACTTGTAGATTAGTATTGTCACTGTCGTTGACTGTATTGTCATTGACGATCCCATGCTCACAAATCTTTAAGTGTAAGGAGAGACTTCGCCTCTTTATGTGTGTTCTACCGCCTGTATAATGGGCTGTGTTGAGGAATTGTTCGACATGATGCCTACAGCGACCTTCTACCATCGCACCGCTCGCCATCGGCAGGATATTCATCCACACACCTTGGAACCAAAATGGTCGCGCACCGTGCGGTATCAAAGGAATTTTCTACCGCGCACACTCCGAATGTGGAATGACCTCCCTGCCACGGTTTTCCCTGGAGTTTACAGTATGAGGTTCTTCAAGAGGGGAGTGAATAGGTTCTTAAAGGGTCGGCAACATGCACGTAATGCCCCTGGCGTTGCAAGCGCTCATAGGCTGCGGTGACTGCTTAACATCAGGCAGGCCGTACGCTTGTTTGCCACCTTAGTAATATAAAAGAAAAAACTGTTACTGTCAAGTGAATTCCATATTATTTCCTAATTGCTGTATCACCCGAACATACAAAAAAAATACGCAGCACCATTGCTTAAGAGTCCCCAGTAAGCTCGGCCAAATTTCACCTTCCCATACAAACGGAGTTTCGTTCTTAATTTAAAACTACGTGTTGGATTGTAACGAAACTTTGCATATTGAAATAAAACAATTTAACGGATTATATCGCGTATATTATCTCATTTTAGTTCTCATTTTAGTAGGGAACTAAAATGAGATAATATACGCGATATAATCCGTTAAATTGTTTTATTTTAATGAGTAATAATCGCGGAAACAGAAGAAAATATTATGAAACTTTGCATACACAATAACATGAGGTATATCTAGGCCTGAATCTAGTTTATATGGCTGCAGTTTATAAAACAAACGAAATACAGCAAAAACGAGTTTTGTATGAAAAACTTAAATTCGCTGTATTTTTTTACCATGGTATCTGAAGCTACATAAACTAATTACAGGCATGCATACACCTTAATTTATTCTAAGTACAAAGTTTCAGAGCAAACTAGCTAGTCGTTTGAAAATGAAAGCGTAACTACGTTTGTATGGAGAACCGAGATTACTGGGGACTCTTAAGCGTCGGACAAACTGTCTATCTTACTTGGGTTGGGTGCTTAACGATGTCATTATACTGAGGTAGCCACTCTTGTGTAAATTGAATGTTGGTGAAATCATCTTGATTCTAGTAATTACGTTTATACATAATCCAACAAAATATGAGTCAATTAAGTGCTTAAATAAAAATTAGTAGTATTTTTGTTCTTCATACTGATAAATTAATTTTTGCTCTATAAGTTAGAAGTAGTTAGAAAATGAATCAAACGAATAATAAATATAAATGCTTGTTTAATATTTTACCTACTTATTACTAACAGGCTTAAGTCATTAAAAAATATAATTTTCACTTCTGCTCAAAAAGTAGGTCATATTAGTTTCGCGAAGCGAGACTAAAATAGTACATTTAGCCCCTAGGGTTTAAAAGAAAGCCATATAATCCCATACAAATTTCTATGTAACAGAAAAAAAAACTTGCGGCCAGCTACATACTACTTACGAATAATTGAAAACAAACAAACCAACCTCATCAGATTGGCCAAAATTTCTGATCGTATTGCAGCCCTTCACATTAAAAAGTAAAAATTATCTATGGCCATTATTAGTTTAAAAAAATATATAAGCTGTCAATTTAACTATAAATAATTGCTCAAACTGTACTTTTTATTTTTCATGAAATATACAATTTTAGTGTTAAGTCTTTTTTATTTTCCCGCAGTCGAAGTGAAAAGCAGAGTGTTTATCACATGGCTAAAAGCCATTATGACACTCAGACATATTTGTCCTCGCTTACTTCGTGAGCTCGTCCAAATAATCACTTCGTGTCATAATGGCTTATTTTAGCCCCTTGTCAAACAATCTACTATAGTCCGTCAGTAAGACTATCGGAAAATATGAGACTCGTATTTTTTCTTTTGTCAATTAAACATAAAATTATGAAGATTTAGCCCGTTAAAGTTCGTGACGTCACGCCGTGCGACCGTTTTTCGCAAGGCGTGATATCATGCGCCCCCACTCCCAAACTTTGCGCGCTTTAACTATATCTATTTTGTTTGATTGTAAAAAAAAAATACGTGTCCAATAATTTTTACCCAGGAAACTACGCTATTGTTTCAGTCAACTCAAGACACAGCAGCAAAGTCATACAGTAGAATAGACGCTTTTCATGTAAATATTTTGTGAGATTTCACTATTAACAGATAATAGATAAAAATATGTTTATGCTTACAAATAAAAACACTATATGCCATTTTTAGGGTTCCGTATTAGCCAAAATGGCAAAAAAGGAACTTTTATAGCTTCGTCATGTCCGTCCGTCGTTCCGTATGTCACAGGCATTTCACTCAAAAACTATAAAATATACGTTTATTGATGAAATTTGGAGCATGTGTCTGGTATAAGCTGCTCATACCTACTTAAGTTGGTAGTTAAATAATATTTCTAGGGGGGCACTTCATTCATGTAACAGAATCTGAAATTTTTTTTTTTCAGCAAACGCCAACGTGCGCCACATACTTATTTCGACAGTTCTTCTAGTTAGTAAATATCAATGTGTCAGCAAAAATCAAAAGTTGTGAAACCTTTTATTGGAAAATGCACTCTAACTACTCGGTTAAAGATTTTTTTTTCACATAACTACATGATTTTTAGGGTACCGTACCCAAAGGGTAAAACGGGACCCTATTACTAAGACTTCATTTGATGTCAGTCTATATGAATGGCACCAGGCTGTATCTCATGAACCGTTATAGCTAGACAGTTGAAATTTTCACAGATGATGTATTTCTGTAGCCGCTATAACAGCAAGTACTAAAAACAGTATAATTTTATATCTGTCTATCTATATACTTAGTATCTACGCGTACCTAGAGCCTAGTACTATCAGTAGTAAAGTTACTGTCTATCTATATCAGTAACCAATATAAAATGATCGAGCACCGCGTACATTTTGCTTAGGAGTAGGGCTCTGCTAGCACTGGAAATTCATAGATAGGGCCATTTGTAGCGTATATTTGGTACGGAACCCTCGGTGCGCGAGTCCGACTTGCACTTGTTAAAGTATGAAAATATTAGTAACTAGCTGTGCCCGCGGCTCCGCCCGCGTGGAATTCTGTCTCTATCAGTAATCGGCTATTCATCATTCTTTCCCTGGAGGCGAAACTTGCGAAACAATTTGAGAAAAGTTTGCACCTCCTTCCTTAGTAGCGCCATAAGATTTGGGTGCAAACTTAACTCAATTATGTGTAGTGGCTATCCCCACTTTTACGGGTTGAATTTTTATAGCCTACTAGCTTCTGCCCGCGACTTCGTCCGCCTTAAATTCGTTTATCGCGGATAAGGGTATTTTTCCGGGATAAAAGTAGCCTATGTCCTTCCCCTGGACTCAAACTATCTCCATACCAAATTTCATCCAAATCGGTTCAGCGGTGTAAGCGTGAAGAGGTAACAGACAGACACACTTTCGCATTTATAATATTAGTATGGATAACCTGGCCGTGGATTTTCTTGACAGATTAGTAAAGTTTGCATCAAAGTCTGTTCAGCCGTTTTCACGTGATGCGCGTACAAATAAACAGACAAACAGATAACAGACAAACAGACAAAAATTGTAAAACTGTTGGAACGTGGAACTTTTTTTCGAATATTTTCCATGTACAGACTTTGGGCCCTCTTCAGCTTTATTATATGTATAGATAGATAGACTAATATTACCATTAAATAAATAACCCATGTAATTTATGCTAACTTTTGTTATGAAACTGTTTCGATAAACGCAAGTTTAAACATAGCTACAGAACAGTTCTTAATTTCCCCAGTCAAGGTAGGAACGTGTGACGTCACACACTCCTAGGCTTTAGTATGGAGCGTTTTGTGGAAAAGTTCAAAAAATGAGATTTTACATTGTTGTTACTTATCTCGGTGTATTTTTATCAGATTGAAGTAGTTTTTTCAAGAATGTTTCTATTCTACCACCAAAGAAAAAAATCTTAAAAATTGACAACATCCCAATATGCTAGCCCGACTACGACCACCATTTAGCGAATGGAAAAAAACATATTTGTTTAGTTTAAAACAAAGAGTCCGGTTTCCTCAAGTAATGAAACCATATAGATAATAACAAACACTTGTATCAAAACAAAAAAAGAGTAGGTAAATATTATTCCGTTTTGTTTTGTGTATTGTACCTGCCTACAAAGGAAAGTAATGATCTCTATATATATATATATATATATATATATATATATATTATCATCATTTTCCAGTTTATTCTACGTTCCGCTTTTTCTTTTACTCTCTTTTTTATATGATGAAACATTTATTTTCTCTTTTATTTGCTCCGTGTATTGGTTTTTCTGGATTTTCCCTAATCCTTGCAACAAATGTTGGATCATTATTGTATGTCTCTGTACCGGATGCCCCCACAATTACAAATATAATATTATATAGACTTAACATAAGACCTGAAATACCTACAAAATTTATAAGTTAATAAAAAGTACGATTTGTTCAATAAATTAATTTCATATCTTTCTATCTAACCCCGATAGAAAGATATGAAATCATTGCTTTAACTTAACAGTTAAAGGAATAATATTCATATGTTCAATTTAAACATCAGTTGTATGAAGCCCATAAGGCGATAAAATACATAGTGGAATAATGTATGTAAACTTTCCACAGGTATTGTACAACATTTGCAACTATACCATAACATTGGTAATTTTCCATAAAAACCCAATATGTTGCACAATAATTGTTAATTAAAAGTCTAAGAAATAATAAAATTACCCCCTCCCCAACCAATATACGGCTCGACTATAAAAGCCAAAGCTAATTCAATTGACAATAACCCCACTATATGTGGCATACGAATGAACACATAAATATACAAATAGTCCCCATACTATTCATGTCGTTACTACAAGTTATCGGTACTACTTACTAGCCTTTGGAAATACTTACAAGAAATAATCGTCAAGTGAATTAGCTTCAGTCAGATAGATATCATAGCTAAAATAGGAAGCCTAAGTATTGGTTTAGGAACGGGATTTCGATATAAACTGTGACTTTTTATTCTCTACTTCACCTACACTGCTCTTAAAGCTATCGAAAGGGGTTCAGACTGCCTTTACAGTCCTCAGTCTGCACATTGGTCACTTCGAGCCGGATTGATCCTAAGCTCAATAGAATAAAATGTCACAAAGAAACGAAAGTCCGTCTCCGTCGTCAGTAAGGACGACCGACACCCCCGGCGGTATTACCGATACCTCGGAGCAGAGCTCCGAAACGACCACGACCCAGACCTCCGAGTCGTCGAGGGTCACCAGAAGTGCTGCTAGAAGCGGCGCTACTGCGCCGTCATTGGCACCTCCGCAAGCGCCTCCTGGTGCTGGGCGGAAGCGGCTGGTGGCGGCGCAGCCCCCTGGAGCCCTGCCCGCGCCTACTGGTGCACAGCAGGCTCCAGCTCCGGAGCTCCACCACAACGTGCAACAGGCGGGCCCTAGTCCCGGCCCGGCTTCCGCGCTTCTCGCGGGCGCCGCCGGCGAGACCCAGGACCCCAACCAAGCACGAGCCCCCGCCGATGTCGTAGCGTCGTCAGAGTACGACGCACAACGGTCGGTGATGGCACCGAGTACCGTGGTCGAAAAACCCATTGCGCCCAGAAAGACGCAATCAAAGGCCTCATCGCGGAAGTCGACAAAGGAGAGGCGAATCCAATTGGCAAAAGCGCGGGAAGTGCTAGCTGCAGCCAAACTAGTAACGCTTGAAGCGGAGCTAGAAACTAGTGAAGAAGAGGACAACGCAAGTGCCACGACGGATGTGGATACAAGCCGGCAGGTCGAGACCTGGTTGGACCGGCACCACCTCCCAGCCCTTGATTTGAATCCCCATAATTTTTCTTCTCAGTTACAGTATACGACGGGAGCGCCCGCTTTTACGCAGGCGCCCGGCGCGCATGCGCCGCCCGTCCCTGCGGCCACGATGCCCCCCGCGCCCCCTGCGCCCCCTGCGCCGATGTACGCCGTGCCACTACAAGCGCATGCGCCGCCCGCGCCTGCGCCTACGGCCACGCAGTACCCAGCGCTCCCGTCCGCCGTGCTTCACGGCTCTGCGGGACCCGCTGCGATGGATGGATTGGCGGTACAACCGTACGCGCCGAACAACGACATCATGACCATCACAGAAGCAATCCGGAATGCCATACTGGCCAGCAAGCAAGATCCCCATTCAAGAAAAACGGCGGATCTACCAGTCTTCACAGGTTCCCGACGGCAATGGCTGTCATTCAAGCAGGTATATACGGACACTGCCCCGTACTACACGCCGGGCGAAAATACGGCGCGACTGCAGACAGCTACCCGAAACCTGAAAAATACGGCGATAAGTGATTTCGTCATATCCGGTGCCAAGCCGGAACTCATTATGGAGAAGTTGGAAGAGTGCTACGGCAACACGGCGACTCTTGCGGCACTGGAATATAGAAATCTCCGTGAGCTGCCCAAGCTCACCGACAGCGCGCAAGACATCTGCTCGTTCTCGCTCAAGCTCGGAACGATAATGGCTACGTTACAACTCGTCGACGCCCATGAAAGCAGATATAGCTCTGAAGTCCTGCGATCGCTCCATGATAAGCTCACAGTGAACTTACAATCAAAGTGGTATACCTACTCAGCTGACAAACCGAGGCGCGAAAGCGATGTCATGCTGATGGTAAATTTTATGCGAGAAGAAGCCAGATTACGAGAACCGTACACCGTAATCAGCGATGCAACCCAGGTGCCGCCGCGCCATCAGCCCTTCCAGCAACGAAGCCACTACAACGCGCCCTACGCACCGCGCCCGCCCGGCCAATTTACACGGTACAGTGCGCCACATACATATCCGCAGCCCGCCGCCGTCGCGCAGCCGCGACCCGAGAGGACCCATACCGCCACGGAGAAGAAATGTCCGGTATGTGAGAGTACACAACATAGTGGCGGCAGAGAGTGCGCGACGTTTTTAGATATGTGTGTAGATAAACGGCGGGAGATTGCGAAAACGGCACAGATGTGTTTCAAGTGTCTACATCTCTGGGAAAAGCGTCATTTTTGCAAGAAAATGATTTGTTCAGTGCCTAACTGCGGGAAAAATCATCATGTGCTAGTGCATAAAGACAATATTAAATCAATTACAGATACGGTTGCGAGTGAAACAGTGTTGTGTGCATGGACCCACAATGACTCTCCCTCCGTCGACCCCGTCCACGGTGCCGCCGGGCCTGCTAAGAAGCCCACCTACACGGCAAGCGCGCCGGACGGAGTCTACGCTGCGCTGCCACTGCCAACCAGCCCGCCCGCACCTACTGGTGCCGCTCGGAAACAGCTGGCAACCGCGCAGCTCCCGGAAGCCCTGCACGCGCCTAGTGGCGCACAGCGGGCTCCCATGCCGGCCCCGCGACTTATCGCGCCGGCGCCCGAGCCGCCACTCGTCCTACACACGAGTGACGTCGGCCGGGCCAACATCACCGATCGGCGCCCCCGATGCAGCGCTCGCAGAGCGCGACGCCGTCGGTCGCGCCGCCCAACACAACACTCAGAAGCCCTGCGCCCGCCTGGTGGCGCACAGCGGGCTCCCATGCCGGCCCCGCGACTTATCGCGCCGGCGCCCGAGCCGCCACTCGTCCTACACACGAGTGACGTCGGCCGGGCCAACAGCACCGATCGGCGCCCCCGACGCCGCACTCGCCGAGCGCGACGCCGTCGGTCGCGCCGCCCAACCGCGCAGCTCCCAGAAGCCCTACACGCACCTGGTCGAGCACAGCGGGCTCCCATGCCGGCCCCGCGACTTATCGCGCCGGCGCCCGAGCCGCCACTCGTACTCCACACGAGTGACGTCGGCCGGGCCAACAACACCAATCGGCGCCCCCGACGCCGCACTCACCGAGCGCGACGCCGTCGGTCGCGCCGCCCAGCCGCGCAGCTCCCAGAAGCCCTACACGCACCTGGTCGAGCACAGCGGGCTCCCATGCCGGCCCCGCGACTTATCGCGCCGGCGCCCGAGCCGCCACTCGCAATCCAGACGAGTGACGTCGGCCGGGCCAACAATACCAATCGGCGCCCCCGACGCAGCGCTCGCCGAGCGCGACGCCGTCAATCGCGCCGCCCAACCACGCAGCTCTCAGAAGCCCTGCGCGCGCCTAGTGGCGCACAGCGGGCTCCTACGCCGGCCCCGCGACTTATCGCGCCGGCGCCCGAGAGGAAAGCGCGCCGCCCACGGCGCCCGAGAAATCGCACCGACGCGCCTTACACACCGCGTCCGCGCCGCCCACGGCGACAGTGCGTCGCCTGCGGCGCCCAAGACAGCGCGCCGCCCACGGCGCCCGTGTCATCACAGCAGACCTGAGCATCGAGCCACAACAGCCGACGTCTGCGAGCATCAGGCAACATCAACGTGTCACCGGCACCGGCGAAGTTTCCTATGACTAAGGTCATAGTGGCGGGAGAATGTACCGGATGCCCCCACAATTACAAATATAATATTATATAGACTTAACATAAGACCTGAAATACCTACAAAATTTATAAGTTAATAAAAAGTACGATTTGTTCAATAAATTAATTTCATATCTTTCTATCTAACCCCGATAGAAAGATATGAAATCATTGCTTTAACTTAACAGTTAAAGGAATAATATTCATATGTTCAATTTAAACATCAGTTGTATGAAGCCCATAAGGCGATAAAATACATAGTGGAATAATGTATGTAAACTTTCCACAGGTATTGTACAACATTTGCAACTATACCATAACATTGGTAATTTTCCATAAAAACCCAATATGTTGCACAATAATTGTTAATTAAAAGTCTAAGAAATAATAAAATTACCCCCTCCCCAACCAATATACGGCTCGACTATAAAAGCCAAAGCTAATTCAATTGACAATAACCCCACTATATGTGGCATACGAATGAACACATAAATATACAAATAGTCCCCATACTATTCATGTCGTTACTACAAGTTATCGGTACTACTTACTAGCCTTTGGAAATACTTACAAGAAATAATCGTCAAGTGAATTAGCTTCAGTCAGATAGATATCATAGCTAAAATAGGAAGCCTAAGTATTGGTTTAGGAACGGGATTTCGATATAAACTGTGACTTTTTATTCTCTACTTCACCTACACTGCTCTTAAAGCTATCGAAAGGGGTTCAGACTGCCTTTACAGTCCTCAGTCTGCACAGTCTCCAAGCAAACACTTCCCTCAATGTAACTGACATTTCGAAAGTGCTTGTACCTAGGCCTACTTGAATAAAGAATATTTTGATTTGATTTATATGTTCTTCTTAGTCTTCCCCTTTATATATATATATATATTTATATATATTTGCTACAAGTGGCTACCAGACTGTTTGTGTACCCTGGATATCTGTACTATTATAAAGTGTTTAAAATTAAATGTCTGTACATTGAAGGTATTGCGAGCATCTCCTAATCTAGAGAATAAACATAAAAAAACCGGCCAAGTGCGAGTTGGACTCGCGCACTGAGGGTTCCGTACAAAATATACGTTACAAACGGCTGTATTTATGAAAATCCAGTGTTAGCAGAGTCCTACTCCTAAGCAAAATGTATGCGGTGTTTGGTTATTTTATATTCGTTATCTACTGACATAGACAGATAGACATAAAATTGTATTTGTTGTTATAGCGACACTGAAATACATCACCTGTGAAAACTTCAACTGTCTAACTACCACGGTTCATGGGATATAGCCTGGTGACAGACGGACGGACAGCTTAGTGGAGTCTTAGTAATAAAGGGTACCTTTTTACCCTTTGGGTACGGAACCCTAAAAACTAACATGACTTTTATCACAGACAAATCTTTGTAACAAAATAAATAAACGTATCGTTAAAGTCGCGTGTCAGGTATTTAACGTGAAAATCAGAGGGGCTACTCTGAAATTTGATATTTGAAGTTCGCATCGCGCCATCTCGCTTACTCAAATACAGTTTAACATGAGAGCAAGAGGGATGGTGCGATACGAACTTCGAATATCGAATTTCAGAGTAGCCCCTCAGTATTCGAATTTCGAACGATTTTTTTTATTACATAAATAAGCTCACGCCAGTTCATTCTGCCACCGGCACACGATTGAGAACCCTTAGGAATTAGGATATCCATGTCCTATACAGCACGTGTCCTTATCAGGGCGGGCCGCAAGGCTACATGCCACGTCGCAGTCTTTCACATAAACACCCCCGGTAACCAAAATGGCAGCAAAATCAAAAAGAGCGCCATTTTCAAAGCGGCCATCTTGAAAAGATTTTTGATTCCGTAAAAATTTATATCATTTTGGAAGGAAAAGTTTTTGGGAAAATCTAAGCTAGTGTTTTCCGTTAATGATGAAACAAGTTATTATGAATTATTCATACATTTGATAGGTTTGAAGGCTTAAGTACCTAAGTATTGAAAGGAGTCACTGTCGTGTATTGTACCTGGTCACGTAGTCTTATTCATAATTATATTTTTTCTCGATAGTACGCGTTATGTGGACTCAGAATCTACGGATGGTTTATTTTTGACGTGATAACGTCATATAAATCGATGAACGACGGCTGCACGCACGCACGAAAAAGTGTAAAGCTTCACACGTTTATGTGCTCCTGGTCCTAAGTTACAGGTTGCACAGAAGAAAAGAGTGCGTTTCCTAGGCGGCTTCGACTTGCTTCTCACATGTATGAAACAGTGAGTGTCTTTACGCCTAATTTCACCATACTACGATAGTTGTTAATGGCAGATTAACGACAGGTGACACCTTTCCGTAATCAGTCATTAATAAAACTCACATCACGTTGAAATGAGACAGACATCAGTGCGAGTATCTTTAGCAAGCTTCTTCCTTTTATGAGTTCCCTTGTCGGATGCTTTCTTTTCGCAAACTATTCTTCCCAAACTGCCTCAATTCCCAAATGTTTCATTTCCCAAACTCGCGCTTTTCTCCGAAACCAAAGAAAATCTAGATTTTTTTTTAATAAGCCATTGTGTAGAGCCCAATAGGTTAGGTTAGGTTTGTTTTATAGAAATTCTGAAAATTTTACTGTTTTCGAAAAAAGTAAGTTTGGAAAATGAAATATTTGGGAAGTGAAACAGTTCGGGAAACATAATTTGCCAAACATTAGTAAACCGTTCGTTATACCTATGACAGTGACTTCCTCTATGCCCGGCACGCCCATTTTAAGGGGTATGTGTGATGCAAGGCGGGCGACGGGCGGCGCTGCAAGCCGCTGCACCTGGCTTGCTACTACTTATTCTGTGTCCTAGCGGCCGGGTACAACCGTGCACGCGACGTGCTGCTGCTGCTGCAGCGCGGCGCCGACACCCAAGCCGAGAGCAAGGGGTGAGTGGCTCCTGACTGTCATGTGCTCCTGGTGCTGTAGGAGGTGGTCAGATGACTTCCACTTCCAGGGACGGAAAGAGTTGTTCTAATTCTAGCGTAGCTAGAGTAGCTAGCTTCGCGCTGTAATGTACTCCTGGTACCACAAACACAGAATCGGTGGAGTCAGCCTTCGCCGGTAAGCTTCCATTTTAATGGGCTCCTGCACACCCCTAATGCCTAACGCGTTTGACGCTCGGAATCAGAATCAAATGTCATGATTTTGTATGGGCTATGATGGTATATATGTATTGTGGACTGCCTGCGGACCTCGGCCCTGGCCCTTGTTTTCTCTACTGCCCAATACTGCGCACCGGTTTGGCTGGAAAGTGCCCACATGGACCGATGCCCGCACGGTCGACGTGGAACTCAACAAGACAATGAGATGCATTTCTGGCACTATACTCTCCACACCAACTCACTGGCTCCCAGTCCTGAGCAACATCGCACCTCCTGGACTCAGAAGAGAAGAGGCTTTATTAAGAGAGACCAATAAGCTTTAAAGTGGAATGGACCTTCCCGGACGTCAAGAGTTTCTCAACCCCGGCAATTAACAACTGAAATCACGGCATCCACCTTGCAAACCGGCATTGGCTCTAACAGAATCCGGACTCAGTCTGAAAGAAAAATGGACTTCCGATTGGCAGTCAAAGACACATGGACCTATTAGTAGCCTTATCTCGCCCGGTGTACCAATGAAGGGGTTCGACCTCCCGCGGCACGAATAGTGCAAACTCAACCGACTGCGCACTGGGTGCGGCCGCAGAGCACATTTCAAACATCTTTGCGGCTGGATCGATTCGCCTAGCTGCGACTGTGGCGCCGTATCTCAAACTGTCCATCACATAATACAGGAATGCCCCCTCAGAGCCTACCGTGGAAACCCCGAAGACCTGGTATCCTTCACAACAGACGCGGCGAACATATGCCGGAGTGCACTGTTACGTAACAGTGCACTCTGGCCATATATAAACTCCATAGTAAATTCTGTTTTGCAAGAAAGAGATAGAATGAGATGTTTGATGGCTTATATCTTGGTTATTTTTATAACTATTCGAATAATTATTTTTGTCTACTGTTTGTTACATGAATGAGCTTTTAACAAAGCAAAAATAAAAATTCATGCATATACCCTATTGTCAAAATTTGATTAGGCAATAACCCCCCTGGTTCTAAGCTAATGGTTACACAAAATAAATGAGTGTGCTTTTTGGGCGCCGTCACGCACGTCAGTGAGTGGCTCCTGGCTGTTATGTGCTCCTGGTGCTGTAAGCGTTACACGAAGAAGATAAGTAGCTTCATGCCATATGCTGCTCTTTCTCTCTCTCTTTCTTTCTTTCTCTCTATCTATCTCTCTTTCTCTTTCGCTCTTTCCTTCGTTCTCTTTTTTGCTTTCTCTCTTTCTTTCTTTCTCTCTTTATATATATTTCTCTTTCTCTCTCTCTCATTTTCTTTCTTTCTTTCTTTCAATAAATTCTTATGACGTTGCTACGTAAAATTATCGTCCTTAAACCAACTTTACAGATAACCAATTTTTATGTCATATTGATTGTAGGTGTATTTTTTTCGACTGTAAGTATACATTTTTACTTTAGTCTGTACAGATTAGCAAGAAAAATTAAAAAGTTAGCTTTTAATGTCAGACTTTATTTTATTTTCTTACTAAACCATATAGGCCAGAGTAAAAATCTCATACAATCGAGGGTAGGGAAACAAATTGCTGGCCCCATATTACAGGGTTCTATGTTTTCCTTTTAGAGAATTGAATTTTGAACATTGTAATAGTGACATATAGTCTATTTTTAACTGCCCCGAAAATGTAACATAGAACCCTGTAATATTGTGGCAGCGAAATGTCACATCGAGGTTTTAAATAAATATATCTAAAAAATGATACGACATAAAAATAAACTATTTGTACTCGTAGATTATGTAAAGTATGTAAGTCTACTCTATGTAAAGTATACTAGACGTAAAAATATAAAATCTATACCTCTGGAAAACTAAATGTTCCCAATTGTCCCGGTCGAAATCCCTATATTTCTGGTAACCGTACTTTAGACGAAATTATCCTTGCTGACCTTGAAGTTTTTTATTCCATATTGTAATACGGGGTACGAACTAGGCCCCCTTCCTCCATGTTATAGATGAAAACATGATTTGAGTTGAGTAGGCTCTCAAAAGAGGGTCACTAAATACCTATAGAAGAACCGGAGTCTGTATTTTAGTACCTAGTTCACTTTTGAGAACCCAATCATATAGATTCTTTTTTTCCACAGAAATAAAGTGACACAAAGGTACAGTCACCATCGAATAGTCTAGTAACATACAATTGGCCGAATATAATATAAAATCACACATCTTGAGGGCACATCTATCAATCAATAAATAAAAAAAGATTTTTTTTTTTACCATTAACATGCAAATTATAAGGGGTAAAAAACAAAAAAATCGACATTTTAAGACAAGACAGCATTTATTTTACAGATACAAAAACACATTTCAATACGATATCGCCGTCTTCACAAACATTAATTATCCCAGCAGTTCATCCACCCATATCTGCAATCGGCGCGCCCTCGCCAATACCCATGGGCGCGGCAGCACTCATCTTGTTCGGGAACACTCCGGTTACAGACCTCGTTACACGGGTCGACCCGGATCGCGACCACCACGGCGGCCATTACGGCGACAACGAGGAGAAACAAAATGGCCGTCTTTGCTGACATATTGTACTAAGTAGGTAGTAGCAGTCGAAAACTGAATGAAGTTCTGTTGTTGCGTCTGTATTTATACTGGTCGGATAACAGGTTGTTTTGCAGCGAAACCTTTGTAATTAAATATAAATAAGTAAAATGGACTTTGTTTAAGTATTGTTAGGAGTGACTATAGCACATTGATGTAATATCGGTATTTGCTTTGATGACAAACCAGGTAAATAAAAGAAGTATTTTCCTTAAAGGTTGATTCTGAAATGGTTTGGCTTTGCATATACAATGACCTGAAGTATATCTAGGCCTATAATTAGTTTATATGGCTTCAGTTTATAAAACAAACAAAATACGGCAAAAACAAGTTTTGTATGAAAAACTTCAATTCATTGTATTTTTTTTAGTATGGAATCTGAAACTATATAAACTAATTACAGGCCTGCATATACCTTAAGTTATTTTAAGTACAGTTTCTAAGTACAGTTTCAGAGCAAACTAGCTAGTCGTTTTAAAATGAGAGCGTAACTATGTTTACATGGAGAACCGAGCTTGCTGGGGACTCTTAAGTATACTTCTCAAAACAATATAGGGGCCACTGTTGCGCGGAGAATTTCTGTTCAGTTTTTGTGGTTATAATAAACGAATCTTATCTCAATTAAAACGAATAAAAGAATTGACTATTTAATTAATCGATTATTAGCTAAACAAAAACAAAAGCACTTTTAGCTGCAGAGTATGTAAAATAAATTTTACCAACTAAGTAATATATATTTTCACGTTACGATAAAAAATTATAGTGGTCCTTATATTGTTTTGAGCAGTATACTTTACACAGTATTTGATTTGATTTTTTGATTTGATCCGTTTTCATGAAGTTTGTAGGAAAATACAGAGGTCTGACATCGAAGTATTTCTCTTTTTTAGTTTCTATTAAATTAATAGTTAGGAATATTTTTCGGTGGGTTTAACCTTTCCATGTTACATTACATTCTGAAAATGTCAACTGTAGGTAAATTAGCACTAACTATTCCGATGACTGTTCACTAACTTTGTTCGCGGAGGAGAAAAAGTCATAACCCCTCTTTTTTCTTCAGCGTAGTGCAGGTAAAAAGTATTCTATAACCATCTATGGATAGCCATCTACCCGTGTACCAAAAATAGTTGAAATCTGTTTAGGCGTTTTGGCGTGAAGAAGCCACACATACAAACATACAAAAAATATAAATAAAATATCTTTCGATTCAATGACTTCCAAATAATCCATTTCAATCATCTTTTTAAGGTTCCGTAGCCAAAATGGCTAAAACCGTCCGTCTGTATGTCACAGGCATTTTACTCAACAAGTACCTACATGATGTAAGTTGATAAAATTCAGAGTATAGGTGCCTTGTATAAGCCGCTACTTAGTTTGATAGTTAAATAACACATAATATTTCTAGGAGGGGCACTCCATACATGTCACCGTTTTTAGTTCATTGTAATATATTTTGATTTCTTTCACGATAAAGTCCTAAAATTAAAATAATTATGAAGAAATAAGAAATTTTCGATCATATAATTAAATTTACAGTGTGGCTCATATATTTCGACAGCTCTTCTAAAAACACTTATTAAATAATTATTTTTTGACTTAGTGCTTATTTTCGGAAATAATTGCTCCGAAAGTAGCATAAATTGTGTCTCCCCCCTCTGTTTTCTATTTATTATTATTATTGTTGATTTGTGGGCCTTCTGTATGCCGCTTCGACCAGATTTGATCTATTGTGGCAGCCCTTTATTAGAGTTCACTACTGAGGCCCGTTGAGTCTAGGAATTGCCAAATTCTTTGGGCAGTGAAATGTTATATCTCTTCCGGGGACACGACATGTTGCCCTAGGTGGATACTTCTTTTCCTCATGAGTGGTCCACAGAAGCAGAGGACGTGCATTGCAGTCGCCTCTGCATCTTGGCAGAATCTGCATACTGCGTCCTGTTTCATACCCATTTATAACAGGTGTTTGTTTAGTTTGCAGTGGCCTGTCAGGATTCTTCTTATTGCGCAGGTTTTTGGTCTTTTGAGCTGTAGTATCTCTTTTGACAACTTTGGCTTGAATCCCTTAATTAAGGTTTTCGAGTGGTTTTGTCCTTTTACGAGCCTCCATTCCTCGATTGCCTTAGATCTATATAAGTCATTGAGCAGAACGTATGCCTTTCGTTTTGTGATCCCACAAAAGGGTTCTGGGCCGACTTGGGGCGTGTCCGCGCCCTTATTGGCGAGTTTGTCTGCTCGTTCGTTTCCGTCAATGTCGGAGTCTCCTGGTACCCATCTAAGTATAACTTTATTGGAATTAGCCAGGGCATTTAGGTTATTTTTGCAGGTTTGCACTAGCCTCGAGTTGGTCTCTAGGGATTCCAGTGCAAACACGGCAGCTTGACTGTCCGAGTTGATGTAAATGTGATGGTGTCTTAGGTTCTTGTCAAGGTTTATCTCGGCGCATTTATTTATGGCGAAGACTTCCGCTTGAAAGATTGAGGCCTCTGTACCCATGCTGACGCTGACATTGAGTTTTGGTCTCTGTCCATAGACACCACATCCCACATCTCTTCCTTTCTTGGATCCATCCGTATACGAGATGTGACTCCCCTCTTTGAAAGACATTTGATTGTTTAGCCATTTGTTTCTAGGGGGTATTTCCACTGAGTAGAGTTGTGTGAAATTATTTTCAATGGGCATGCCATCTGTAGGCATGCATAAAGTTTTGATTTCAAACACTGCATCCTTAATCTTAAGCAGTGCCTGAGAGCGCCATTTCGTCATTGAAAGGGTGCAGATTCTATAGATGCACTGCTGAGCCTCTTTCCTCACTTGCAAGTGTAGAGGTGTTAGGTCGAGCAGTGCATCCAACGCCGCCCCCGTTGTTGATGACTCTATTTTCTAAACGGTGCATCCAAAAAAAAAAAAAAAAAATTACAAAGATAAAGCTTGCTAAATATGGTTGAGGGAGGCGATGGCTGAGATATGCGTCATGTCCGTGAACGGGTGCCGTTTGTGTAGTCCGGTCTGTTCATGCTAGCAAGGGCCAAATTAATTGTATACCTAGTAACTGCCTACCAGTGTTTAATGGGTTCCGTTTTTGCCATTTTGACCACAGAATCTTAAAAAATTGCCGTCCCTAATCTTGGATTTCCTTGGCCGCATCGTTACTTAACAACAGGTGAGATTGCAGCCAAATGTCCGGCTATCATAAATAAAAACAGAAAAAAAAAATGCCGGCCTGGAGTCTGGAGACATATCCACAAATGCCCTGCGGGCCTATGATGGTTGCGTTTGTCACACTATAAATTAGTGACATAGCTGCCGTCACCTTCTGACACGTATGTGAGTGCGAGAGTGACAGGCGCGTTATCATATCATTTATCGCGTTATAACGCTACCATCATAGGCCCGCTGGTGTAAATCCTGGGTCGCCATGAGATCTCATTACCTCGTATCCACTTAATATTTTCTTTTATTTCCACGATTATTACTCATGTAAATAAAACAATTTAACTAACGGATTACATCGCGTTTATTATCGTATTAAAAAAAAAAACAGAATAACCCTGAAGTGAATGCAAATGTTTCAGACACGATATACCTACATACTCCAGACAATTTAATAACCGCTAGCATGGTGAAGTGGAAATAATTGATAATAGCTGAGTTTTCCAGTGTAAACGGCCGTCTTAATTATTGTAGTAATTACGTAGTTGTAATTACCAGTATCCTGAATGCTTCTGTTTCATCTAGTGTCTTTCCTGCTATCTGGAAGGATGCTGAAGGATATAATTCCCTTACCGAAAAAATCCAATCCTGCCACCTTCTCAGATTACCGACCTATTTCCATTCTTCCTTTCTTATCCAAAGTCCTTGAACGTTTAGTATTTCAGCAACTTACTTCTTTTCTAAATCAGAATGATCTTCTAAATCCATATCAGTCCGGTTTCTGATCCGGTCATAGTACGACTACTGCTCTCGTAAAAATTACGGATGATCGGGTATGAATGACCGGAAATTGACGGTGCTTACGCTTCTGGATTTTAGTAAGGCGTTCAACACTGTTGATTTTGAAATTTTGTTGGCTATATTACGTTCTCTTAACATATCTCCTGCGGTTATTAAATGGTTTCATAGTTACCTAACTAATCGTCGGCAGCGTATAAAGGTGAATAATTCCCGATCTCCTTGGTGCAGCATACTTTCTGGCGTTCCGCAAGGCGGTGTGCTGTCTCCACTGCTATTTTCAATTTTTATTAATTCCATTACTCATAATCTATCTTCTTTTTATCACCTTTATGCTGACGATCTCCAAATATATTCTCAGGGTGTACTCGGCGATCTCCCGTCGGTTATAGACATGGCAAATTGTGACTTGGAGCTAATTTCGGAGTGGACTAGTAACTATGGCCTGAAAGTTAATCCTACGAAGACGCAAGTTATCATCATTGGCAGCTCAAAGATGATTTCTAAAGTTGACTTTGCTGGCCTCCCAAGAATTGTATTTAATGGTGTTCAAATTCCTTTTTCTCACTCTGTAAAGAATTTAGGTATAATCTTGGATCGCACTCTTTCCTGGGTGCCGCAGCTGAATGAGGTTAGCAGGAGGGTGTTCGCCGCAGTGGGTTCACTGAGAAGGCTTCGTAATTTTCTTCCTATCGCCACTAAAATTGCGCTTGCTCAAACACTACTCCTTCTCATTTTTGACTACGCTGATGCTGCCTATCTAGATCTTTCGCTATCTCAAAGAACGTTTTAGTTATCTTCTATCAGCAAGGTCCGCTCAAAACTATCTTCTAGCTGTTCCATCATCAAAGTCAAAGTTTTATACAAATTCTTGTACATTCCGGGCTACTGTGTTGTGGAACTCTCTTCCACTCGATTTAAGGCAAGCGAAGTCATTGCCTATTTTTAAAACTAAGTTAAAGGATTATTATTTATCTCTCCCATAATTTATATTTTTAATTCTGCTTCTGTTTTTCTAATCACTTTGATGTCAACTGTATCATACTTTTCTTTCTTCCTTTGTATATATATATATATATATATATATATATATATATATATATATATATTTATAGTAGTATGTATGTTTAGTATATGTATATGTATAATATGTATGTTTGTTTTTATTTATTTTTGTATTATATGTAATCTTATCTCACCACCTACTCATTTCTAGCTATTTTATGTCATTTCCGTTACCCAAAGGTTGTCTGGAAGAGATCGCTCTTTAGCGATAAGACCGCCTATTGTTTACCTATTTTATGTTACGGCTCTATTGTACTGTTACTGTTGTTGGTGTGCAATAAAGAATTGTTGTTGTTGTTGTTGTTGTAGTTATATACATAATCCAACAAAATATGACTCAGTTAAGTGTTTAAATAAAATGTTGTTCTTCATATAAGACGACCGGCGTAGCTCAGTGGGAGTAACGTTGCCTGCGAAGCTGAAGGTCCTGGGTTCAAATCCCGGTAAGGGCCAATATTTGAGTGATGAGCATCAATATTTGTTCTTGAGTCTTGGATGTTTTCTATGTATATACTTAAGTATATTTATCTATTAAATATATTGTCGTCTAGTAGGCTCATAACACAAGCCTTATTGAGCTTACCATGGGACATTACGATTTGCGTAAAAAATTGTCCTGTAATATTTATTATGATTATTTATTTATTATATTGATAAACTAATATTCTCTATAACATAGAAGATGAGTCGCACGAATAATAATTAAGTATAAATGCTTCATTAACATTTTACCTACTTATTACTATTGTTTCTATCAACTTAAGACATATCAGCAGTCATACATTTTTTTGATTTTTTGGGACTAGTTCGATTTGTATAAAAAATTGTCCTGTACTATTTATTATTATTATTTATTTATTATATTGATAAACTACTATTTGCTCTATAACATAGAAAATGCACGAATAAGAATTAAGTATAAATGCTTCATTAATATTTTACCTACTTATTACTATTGTTTCTAGCAACTTAACACACCTCAGCAAAGTCATAATCGTACATTTTGTTGATTTAAGGTCAGGTGGGGTAAGCGGAACATAATTTATTTCGTGAGGAAAGAGAATCCATGCAATGGGGAATGGATGAAAATTTCCACATTCTTGAAATTTTGTTTATAGTTAGGAATAAGCCTCCTTATTATCAGACAAAAATTATAGTTTTTTCTGTGGCTTAAAAAATAAAAAGATGAAAAGGTGTTGGTGGGCCTATATGCCCGCCTTATACGGTACGGCAAGAGCAGCATTGATATTTTCGATTAAAATGGCTGTAAATGTACTGTTATTTAATTATGGGACTTTTTTTGGAAAGTCCAAAAATGAAAATTGGATATTGTTGTATTTATCTCGGGGAGTTTTAATGAGATTCAAGTAGTTTTTTCACCAATGTTTCTACCACCAAAGAAAAAATAAGTTATTGGGATGTTGACAATTTTTGAAAACTGAATTATTATGCTAGCCCGACTACGACGACCATTTAGCGAATGGAAAAAACATATGTGTTAACTTTAAAACAAAGAGCCCGGTTTCCTCAAATAATGAAACAATATAGATAATAACAAACACTTTTATCGAAACAAAAAACGAGTAGGTAAATATTATTCCGTTTTGTTTTGGACCTTGTATGTGCCTACAAATGGAAAGTAATGACCTCTATCCTCTGTTATCCTTACCATATTATAAACGGGAAAGTATATGAAGGTATGTACGTTCCACTTACTCTCAAAAACTTCTGCACGAATTTTTATGAAAGTTTCCAGTTATATACATTATATATCAGAATAGGACATAGGCTGTAATGTATGCCAAATTCCATCTCTTTTAGGGACGACGGAAAAGGCAATGAAAATTTGTATGTACAGTAAATATTTTTTTACGCTAGGAACTTGAAATCTTGGTAATATGCTTCACATTTAAAACTAAAATTACGATTTTTTTTATCACGTAACTCTAAGCTAAGGCCAGTCCATTCTGCCAACGGCACACGATTGAGATCCCTTAATAATTAGGATAACCATGTCCTATACAGCACGTGTCCTTATCAGGGCGGGCCGCGGGGCTACATGCCACGTCGCAGTCTTTCACATGAACACCTCCGGTAACCAAAATGGCAGCAAAAAACAAAAAGAGCGCCATTTTGAAGAGATTTTTGTAAATGCGTATTGTATATTGTGATTCCGTGAAAATTTATATCATTTTGGAAGGAAAAGTTTTTGGGAAAATATTAGCCAGTGTTTTCCGTTAATGATGAAACAAGTTATTATGAATTATTCATACATTTGATAGGTTTAAGGCTTAAGTACCTAAGTATTGAAACAAGTCACTGTCGTGTCCTTTTCACGTAGTCATAAATATTCATAATTATATTTTTTTTCGATCGTACAGATTAGCAAGAAAAAATAAAAAGTTAGCTTTTAATGACAGACTTTTTTTATTTTCTTACTAAACCTTATAGGCCAGAGTAAAAATGTCATACAGTCGTGTGTAGGGAACAAATTGCAGGCCCCATATTAGGTACAGGGTTCTATGTTCCCTTTTAGAGAATTGAAGTTTGAACATTGTAATAGTGATATATAGTCTAATTTTAACTGCCCCGAAAATGTAACATAGAACCCTGTAATATTGTGGCAGCGAAATGTCTCATCGAGGTTTTAAAAAAAATATGTAAAAAACGATACAAAATAATAATAAAAAAATAATAAATAAAAAAAATAAAATAAAAAAGAACCGACTTCAAAATAAACTAAAGGCCATAAATAATCTTTTATGTACGGTACGTCGGTGCCAAACCATTCATTTATAACTATTAAGAACCGCGGAGGCGAGCCTTTAGTTATTATCTACCTACATATATATTTAGTGATAGTAATTCGCATTTTTGTTGAATAAAGAACTTTCTTTACTTCAGGTTTGGCACCGACTTCAAAAGGTGATTCAAATGTGATCCGTACCGTACATAAAAGATTATTTATGGCTTTTAGTTTATTTTGAAGTCGGTTCATTTTTTATTTACAAATTTTTATTTTTTGCTTTTTAGTGATGGATTTTAGTATTTTTAGTAGTGATATAAAGTATTTTTTAGAGCCTAGACTAGGAAGATTGAGGAGGTACTTTGCACGCATCTCGAGTCTTTGGAAGTAAGAAATGTAAAAGTTGGTTAGTTCATTGTACCTTCCATCATCAGCTCAGCATGAAATGATGACAACCAGACGAAAACAACTGATAACTAGAAAAATATATACAAAACATTGTTAGTGCCAATAATATTTGAGAGAGTTCTCTCAATTTCCCTGGTATTCCATCATCTAATACTGTTTTGGTGATAAGGAGACTGTGCAAACTGAGGACTGTAAAAGCAGTCTGAATCCCTTTCGATAGCTTTAAGAGCAGTATAGGTGAAGTGGAGAATAAGAAGTCACAGTTTATATCGAAATCCCGTTCCTAAACCAATACTTTGGCTTTCTATTTTAACTATGATATCTATCTGACTGAAGCTAATTCACTTGACGATTGTTTCTGAATGATAACTTTCCCTTGACTTGTAAGTAGTACCGATAACAACTGAATAGTACGGGGACTATTTCTATATTTGTGTGTTCATTCGTATGTCATACATAGTGGGGTTATTGTCAATGGAATTAGCTTCGGCTTTTATACTCGAGCCGTATATTGGTTAGGGAGGGGGTAATTTTATTATTAATTTATCAATTGTTGTGCAACATTTTCGATTTCCATGGAAAATTATGAGTCTTTATGCGACATTAGGGAATAGTTGTGAAATGTTGCGTAGTTCGTATGGAAAGTTTACATACATCAGTTTTCTATGCAATTTATCGCCTTATGGGCTTTATACAATTGATATTTGATTAGAAAAGAGTTTAATTCCTTTGACTGTTTAGTCAAAGTAATGATTTCATATCTTTCTATCGGGGTTAGATAGAAAGGTATGAAATGAAGTTATTGAACAAATTATATTTTTTTATTAGCTTATAAGCTATGTAGGTATTTCAGGTCTTATTCTAAGTCTATATAATACTATAATTGTGGGGTCATCCGGTACAGAGACTACTTCAGGGACACACTATAAAGAATATGACTAACAGTCTTAACGTATCTACCTATAATAGATGATTTTTTTAAGAATTATCCTCTAACTCTTAACTATTAAGGAGTTGTACCTTCCGTCATCAGCTCAGCATGAAGAGATGATGACTACCATATGCAAATACTTAAGAAAATATATGAAAAACGTTATAAGTGTCTATAATATTTGAGGATTGCCCTCGATTTCCCTGGGATCCCATCATCAGATCCCAACTTGGTGGCAATGGGACCATCTCGGGAGTCTATCTTTTCAAATAAAAGAATAATTTTTAAAATCGGTCCACAATTGGCAGAGTAACCGGTGAACATACATAAAAAAAATACAAACTATCGAACTTATAACCTCCTCCTTACGTATAGTCGATTGTTTGACAAGGGGCTAAAATAAGCCATCGTGATACGAAGTGATTATCTGGACGAGCTCACGAAGTGAGCGAGGACAAATATGTCTGAGTGTCATAATGGCTTTTAGCCACGTGTTAAACACTCTGCTTTTCACTTCGACTGCGAGAAAATAAAAAAGACTTAACATTAAAAATTTATATTTCATGAAAAACGAATAGTACAGTTTGAGCAATATTATCAGAAAGTTTGGCCAATCTGATCAGGTTGTTTTGTTTGTTTTTAATTATTAGTAAGGAGTATGTAGCTGGCCGGAAGTTTTATTTTTCAGTGTCAAAGAAATTTATATGGGATTATATGGCTTTCTTTTAAACCCTAGGGGCTAAATGTACTATTTTAGGCCCGCTTCGCGAAGCTAATATGACGTACTTTTTGAGCAGGAGAAGTGAAAAATATAAAATGTACCTATACCTCTGGAAAACTAAATGTTTCCAATTGTCCCGGTCGAAATCCTCATATTTCTGTTAACCCTACTTTAGACGAAATTATCCTGGCTGACTTTCTTTTTTTTTAATAGCCTAACTAGTATCCCACTGCAGGGCAAAGGCCTCTTCCCTAGACTTCCAGTCGTCCCGATCCAAAGCAAAGCAATCTGGCCAGTCGCTGAGATATGCATCCAAGTCATCCCGCCAACTCCTCTTAGGACGATCGCGACGCCGGTGCCGGTGATTCAGAGCTAGGGGAAGGTCCCTCTTCAATAATTCTCCCATGGACCAATAGCTTCATTCATTTTAAGGTTCATTTTAAGACCAACTTGAAGACTTGCCGAACAGAGATCTTGTAGCATTCATTGCCTCTAATTGCGATGCTGATAAGGCGAAAAGAACAATATCCTCGGCAAAGCAGAGGTTTGTTAGCCTCCTGCCATCAACAACAATGCCCTTGGATTCCCACAAGAGCGCCAGGCCTTGAAAAACTTGTTCTAGGTTACTGGTGAATAGCTTAGCAGATTACGGATCTCCCTGTATAACGCCCCGTTCAATTTTGAACGACTGACCATAAGTTTGGATTTTGATATCTGCTGTACTATTTTCGTAACTTTTATTGATAAGCCTCATGTATGTGGGTTCTATATTTTGCTGGTGAAGGGCAGTGATTATTGATGTATGCAAAATTCTATCAAAAGCCTTTGTGTAATCAACAAAACTCAGATATAGGGGTTTGTTAAATTCTTAATGTTTCTTTACTCTTTATTATCTGGTTTATTGTTCGGAGATGATCGTTAGTGGAAAAACCGGGCCGGAATCCCGCCTGTTCTGGGGGTTGGTGTTTATCTAATTGGCCGGCAATGCGATACTCTAAAACTTTAATAAATGTTTTAAGTAAGAGATCAAACTTATCGGGCGGTAATTGCCGACATCATTCTTGTCTCCCTTTTTGTGAAGCTGTATTATATTAGAATGGAGCATTTCCTTCGGAATTTGGCCCGTTTGTAAGATACTATGAAATTATTTTGTTAAATGTGGAACTAGAGTACCTACGCTTTCCAAGGATCAAACTTTCCGTACCGATTCCATCCGCTTCTGGACTTTTTCCAAACTTCATGCTGCTCAAAGCCTTTTCCACCTCGTTGTCTGTGAATGGGCTGGCTGACCTTAAACGTTTTTATTCCATAGTGTAATAGGGGGTACGATCTAGGCCCCCTTCCTCCATCTTCTAGACGAAAACATGATGTGAGTTGAGTAGGCTCTCAAAAGTGGGTCACTAAATACCTATAGAAGAACCGGATTTTGTATTTTAGTACCTAGTTCACTTTTGAGCACCTAATCATATATATTCTTTTTTTTTCACACAAATAGTGACACAAAGGTACAGTCACCATCGAATAGTCTAGAAACATACAATTGACCAAATATAAAATCACACATCTTGAGGGTACATCTATCATCAATATCATGTATCAATCAATGAATAAAAAAAGAACATTTATTTTACTATTAACATGCAAATTATAAGGGGTAAAAAACAAAAAATCGACATTTTAAGACAAGACAGCATTTATTTTACAGATGCAGTAACACATTTCAATACGATATCGCCGTCCTCACAAAGATTAATTATCCCAGCAGTTCATCCACCCATATCTGCAATCGGCGCGCCCTCGCGAATACCCATGGGCGCGGCAGCACTCGTCTTGTTCGGGAACACTCCGGTTACAGACCTCGTTACACGGGTCGACCCGGATCGCGACCACCACGGCGGCCATTACGGCGACCACGAGGAGAAACAAAATGGCCGTCTTTGCTGACATGTTGTACGTAAGTAGCAGTTGAAAACTGAATGAAGTTCTGTTGTTGCGTCTGTATTTATACTGGTCGGATAACAGGTAGTTTTGCAACGAAACCTTTGTAATTAAAAATAAATAAGTAAAATGGACTTTGTTTAAGTAATGTTAGGAGTGACTTTTGCACATTGTTGTAACATTGGTATTTGCATTGGGGACAAACCAGGTAAATAAAAGAAGTGTTTTCCTTAAAGGTTGATTCTGAAATTGTTTATTATTTTCTAGTACTAGTAGTAAGTACTTTACACGTTATTTGATTTGATGGAGGTCAAATCGGTTCGTTTTTTCGTAATAAGAAAACGATCCATTTTCATGAAGATTGTAGGAAAATACAGAGATCTGACATCGAACTACTTCTCTTTTTTAGTTTCTTTAAAATTAATACAAATATCGTTCGGTGGGTTTAACCACTCCATGTTACATTCTGAAAATTTTAACTGTGGGTAAATTAGCACTAACTATTCCGGTGATTGTTAACTAAGTTTGTTCGCAGAGGAGAAAAAGTCATAACCCCTCTTGTTTTCTTCAGCGTAGTCCAGGTAAAAAGTATTCTGTAACCATCTGTGGATACCCAGCTACCCGTGTACCAAAAATAGTTGAAATCTGTTTAGGCGTTTTGGCGTGAAGAAGCCACACATACAAACATACAAAAAATATAAATAAAATATCTTTCGATTCAATGACTTCCAAATAATCCATTTCAATCATCTTTTTAAGGTTCCGTAGCCAAAATGGCAAAAACGGAACCCTTACAGGTGCGTCATGTCCGTCCGTCCGTCCGTCCGTATGTCACAGGCATTTTACTTAACAAGTACCTACATGATGTAAGTTGATAAAATTCAGAGTATAGGTGCCTTGTATAAGCCGCTACTTAGTTTGATAGTTAAATAACAAATAATATTTCTAGGAGGGGCACTCCATACATGTCACCGTTTTTAGTTCATTGTAATATATTTTGATTATTTCACGATAAAGTCCTAAAATTAAAATAACTATGAAGAAATAAGAAATTTTCGATCATATAATTAAATTTACAGTGTGGCACATATATTTCGACAGCTCTTCTAAAAACACTTATTAAATAATTATTTTTTGACTTAGTGCTTATTTTCGGAAATAATTGCTCCGAAAGTAGCATAAATTGTGTCTCCCCCCTCTGTTTTCTAAACGGTGCATCCAAAAAAAATAAAAATAAATTAAAATCCAAGCCGAAGTGGGCCGGGCAAATATTGATAAATGAATTCAAACTCAAGGTTATTTAAGGAGGTTGAATCGAATAACTACATTATGATCAAATACAAAATTCACTTAAAGGTAATTGAAAACATGTTACAATATACAGTATAGATTTTGCTAGCCGAAACGAGGTGGTTAGCTCAAACTAATGCTTAATATCTCAATTGAAATGTAATATTTAAGGACCACACTAACATAGCATGTGAGTATTTGTAACTAACTCAATATAGATCTGTGATCTGAAATAAACGATTTTAGTGACAATCAATTTCAAACTAGCCAGTTATAAGAAGAACCACTCTCGCGACTTAGAACAGAACAAACCTAATTATCTCTATTCTCAGTGATAACAAAAAAGCTACTTGAGATTGAAGTGTGTAAGATATTATAATTATTCAGATTTATTAATCACTACACTATATTTTAGTTGCATGTTATATCCTTTTATCTCGTGATGAAAATATTTTCGGTAGTAAAAACTTTTTGTAGATAGATACCAAACTTCTTTATGAAACTGGCTAATAACCATACAGTTAGTGCATCTACGTGTAAAAGAAGTAGGTGGCTACGTCATGCTCACGCCCTTAAGGTGTGTTACACTGGAGATTTTTTTAACTTTTGATTTGTTGTAAATAATTAATATCTCCTTAATTATGAGTTTTTGGACTATATGTTACATAACTTTATATACTCTAATTAGACTCTAGTATCGTTAGCTTAAATCTTTCGGGTTATTAACGGTCACGGTGTATATATATTAGTATGGATAGACAACGTGCTCGTAAGGAAGCCGAATAATTTTACCAGCGAATACCTGAGGTCATTAGGACCAATAAATGTTACATGAACCCTAGGCATATCTAGCTTAGTTTTGAAGATATTACTTATTAATTTTCATGTAAGTAAACTATTTATTGTGATTACTAAAGTGTATCGAGCTGTTTCGATCGCGACGTGGCCGCGTATGTTTCTAAGTGTCATGTCGCTATTGACAGACATCAAAGTGGCAGTTACCCTCACTTAAGTCATCCTTTTTAGAGTTCCGTACCAAAAAGGAACAAAAGGAAGCCTTATGATGCGACTCTGTCTGTCTGTCTGTCCACCTATTAGACCGCCATATCTCAAAAACTACTTACGCTATCTATTTGAAATTTGGAATATTTTTAAACATGGTCAGTCCACATGTATTGCACAGGAAATATTTAAAAATATATTTTTATTTTCTAAAAAAACGACGATTATGAGGCCCCCCCTCGTCGTCGTCGGGGGGGTTAAAAAATAAAAGTCTAGCTACTGTGTCAAATGGGGTGTCATATGAAAGGGCTTGACCTGCACATTTCCGAACAATTTTTTTATTGTGATTAGTTTTAGTTTTATTAAGGAAAATGTGATAAAGCACCATTCCCCTCCCTTTATCTCCAAAGTTCACCAAACGAAAATTTTGAAATTTTCACAATTTGTTTTTATTAATAAAAATAAATATTACACGAAAATTATAGCCATATCTCTAACTAGCTATTTTTTTTTTATTTGCAAAAAATCTATTTGAACAACCCGGTTGCGTTAAGTTTGCACCTGATTTGTATGCAATGCTATAGATATCAGGTCCAAACTTAATTCGACCGGTACCGGGTAATAAAGTTAGGGTTAGTAAACATTTTTACCGAACCCTCGGTGCGCGAGTCCAACTCGCACTTGGCCGGTTTTTTGGAACTATATTCGTTACCATTTTATTAAAAGGGACAATTTTCATAGAGAAGCCAAGTTATTTAAGTTTTATTTATATACAAAAATCAACAAAACAAGATATTTTTTTTCTTATTTTTATGCCAGTAACCAATATAAAATGATCGAGCACCGCGTACATTTTACTTAGGAGTAGGGCTCTGCTAACACTGGATTTTCAAGGAGAGCAAGTGAGATTGAGTTAACTGAACAGCTCGCGCAAAAATATTAGGCTGCGAAAGTCCGAATATAGGGCTCTCGCTGGTTAGGACGCGTGCCGATACAGAGCACCCTAGAGTGTTTTTGGAGCGGAGTATGGGCGACCGTGCTTTGTCACGAGGTGGTTGGGCTGCACTGCCCGTAGCGCCGGAGCCGTTGCATAAACAAAAAGCTATTGAAAAAAAAAAACACTTTTTTGGAAGTGAGTTAGGGTGGGGTGGGGTGGGTGGTTACCTGTACCATGCAATATTTTGGGATTGGCATTTTATGCCAAACGATACAATTGCCAAAAAATTTTTTGAGATAATAGAACTTGACCATGTAATTATTTGCTAAACAATCATTTGCCAAAAAAGAGGTTTCCCGACTGTACAATTTGCGATAAGTAGTTTTGACAGTTGAGTTTTTGCCAAATGAAAATTTGGGAAACAAAGTTTGCGATGTGATACTTTGGGGAACGTTTTTTGCCAAAAATTAGTAATCCATTATTTACCTAATAAACATCAAAGTGATGTTTTGATGTGCATTTATTATTTTATTTTGCTGATCTCATTATGTTTCAATGAATAAAAAATATGATTATATGTCAAATAAAATGCGGTTTCATTCTGGTAAACTACTGTACGTTATATAAAAATAAAAGCTGTATTTAGAATAAAAAGATATAATACACATAATGTGCGGTAGTCATTAGTAGCTACGCATTACTTAAATATGCTTTACTTTTAAATAAATAGATGCACGCCACAAATATAAATTGTAGTATATTTAGTAACATTTTGAGTGCAATATTTGCTGTGCAATCATTATTTTGATATAAATTTGGATTATTTTTGCATAGAAAAGGTTTTGATGTGCGTTTAAATACCACCCTTTTATTTATTTAAAGATTTTTGTTAAGTGCACCTATATATGGTGATCCCGTGAGAATTTATATTCTTTTGAAAGGAAAATACGATATTGTTGGGAAAATCTAAGCTGGTGTTTTCCGTAATGATACAACAAGTTGTTATGAATTATTCATGCATTTGATAGGTTTAAGGCTAAGTACTGAAGTAACGAGTCACCGTCATATATTGTACCTGGTCACGTAGTCTTATTCATAACTAAGCAAGAATGAGTAAACAACTTCTTGACTAAGCCCTGGAAATAAAATCTATGTTACTAGACTTCATCAGTTAGGGAACTATTCGATTACTAGCTTATTCCTGCGCCTTCGTCCGCCTTAAATTCGTTTATCGCGGATAAGGGTATTTTTCCGGGATAAAAAGTAGCCTCATCCGCGAGAAACGAATTCAAGATTTTATTTACAAAAATAAATATTTCTAGGGAGGCACTCCATACATGAAACCTGCATTTTTTTTCAGCAAAGATCTACGTGTGGCACATATTTTGACAGATCATCTAAAAACTTTTGTAGTGATATATTCGGAAATAAGCGATCCAAAGTTGCACAAATAGTTTCCCCTACCCTCTATCTTCTAACTTATCCAAAAATGTGAAAAATAATAACATAAAGCTTTATAAATACTTTCAAAGAAAATAATTTTCAACATGATCGGATATACCGTTTTCGAGTTATTGGTGGAAAACTGCACTTCTCAACAAAAGGACGTAAGTGCCAAAAAGATAAATTTTTTTGCTACTGCAGTTTTTTTCATCTGTAGTGCATTTCTTTTTAGTAATGGCTATGAAACCCGACTGAGCATGGCCCGACATGCTCTTGGCCGGTTTTGTTTTGCTACTTTCTTATCGACATTGAGCTTATTTCCGCCAACGATGCTATCGAACTGGTTATACTTGCTGGTTCGTCGGAAACAATTAGCGAAACTATATCTAAATATGTTATCGTTGTTGCTCTCAGGGTTCCTTATTCATCAAAGTAACAGAACCTTAATTCTAAGGCTCCGCAGTCCGTCCTTCTGTGTGTCCGTCTGTCATAACCCTCGACGAAACAAAAGAGTTAATATATTATAAACTAGAAGGTCGTCCGCAACTTCGTCAACGGAGGAGAGAAAAATCATAACCTCCTTTTTTTATCCTATAAGATAGTTATTTATCTATACTATTATAAAGTTGTAAAATGTGTCGTTGTGGTTCTGGCTTCATCACGCCAAATCGGCTAAACGGATTTCAACTATTTTTGGTACACGTGTATCTCCAGATGGTTATACGATACTTTTTACCCGACTATGCTAAAGAAAAAAGAGGAGTTATGACTTTTTCTCAACGAAGTTGCGGGTGCCTTCTAGTAGGTACTTCTATACTATTATAAAGTTGTAAAAATGAAATGTCTGTACATTGAAGATATTGAAATAAAACAATTTAACGGATTATATCGCGTATATTATCTCATTTTAGTTCCCGACGTTTCGAAAGCTTTCCAGCTAATAATCGCGGAAACAGAAGACAATATTATTGAAGATATTTTCAAATAAATTATTGTAATGGATTATTTGGAGGTATGTATGTATGTATGTATGTAAACACTTTATTGTACATAGTAACCGTTACAAATGCAATCAACTTAAAAGATACAAGTACAAAGGCGAACTTATCCCTATTAGGGATCTCTTCCAGTTAACCTTTGAGCGAGTGAGTGAATATATATGGAAGATAGACAAACTAACACCATATACAAATTATATAAAATACTAAACTAAACACAAGTATATCAATAAAATATAAATAAATACATGTATATCTACATAATATATAACTAAATAAAATATAACTAATATAAATCGTAAATAATAAATATAAATCGTATTCTACCATTTTACAAATCATTGGAAAGCCACAACTTATTCAATTTACTCTTGAGTGATGCTAAAGACTGCGACTATCTGAAAGATAACGGCAGCTCGTTCCAAAACTTAACCGCTTGTACCGTAAAAGACCAGCGGGGTTATTGCCTAACGAAATTTTGACACTTGGTATCGCAATCAACTGTCATAGCCCATACAAAATCATGACACTTGATTCTGATTGCGAGCGTCAAATGCGTTAGGCAATAGGGGGGCTGGAATAACTAGTATAAGGTCACTGACTTTTGAATTTATTGTATGTTTGTATTGTGTAGTTGTGGCTTCATCACGCCAAATGGTAACACGAATTTCAACAATTTTTTATACACGGGTAGCTGGGTATCTTCAGATGGTTATAGAATACTTTTTATCCGACTACGCTGAAGAAAAAAGAGAAGGGTTATGACTTTCTCTCCTCCGCGAACGAAGTCGCGGGCGCCTTCTAGTAGTATCATAAAGTTCTAAAATGAAATGTTTGTATGTGTCGTTGTGGCTTCATCGCCAAATCGGCTAAAAGGATTTCAACTATTTGTGGTACACGGGTAGCTGGGTATCTCCAGATGGTTATAGGATATACCCGACTATGCTTAAGAAAAAGAGGGGTTTAGACTTTCTCCACCGCGAACGAAGAAGAAGGCACCCTTCTAGTATAATATATTATAGGATGCCCGCCCAGCTACCCGTGTAACCAAAAATTGTTGACATTCGTTTAACTGTTTTGGCGTCCTCCGTTCGCTACCAGGGCCGCAGTAAAAGTGAGTTCCCCGCCCCTGCTACACGGCGAGTGCTACCCGACATTCCTTTTATTATGAGCTCATGACGTCACAGTACCTACATATAGTCGTACATACAGGCAGGGGACGAGTATACCTATCTAGCGCGACTTTAACCATCGAGTTTAGTGCCTCATTGGAGTACATTGATATAAACGTTCAATTAAAAAAACTTACTCTTTTATTTTTTATAAATTCGCGTTAAATGAAGATATGACTAAAGGGAAGATATCACTAATGAGTTGCACAACATTTATTGGCATATTTTCGTTTCGCATAGCAACCATTGGCACAATCATCAATCAATCAATCAATCAATCAATCAATATTTATCATCATTTCGCACAATTGCTTTTTGCCTAAATTTCTTGGCATACTATCACTTCGCACATGTTTCTTTGGCAGAATAGTACATTGGCATAATGTCGATTAGAACAATACTCCTATGGTCGAATAATTGTGTCGCCGAAATTTATATGGCATAATATTCCGTTTGCATCCTTGAGTGTAATTATGTTATAGTAATGATGTAGAAAGCATTAATTGCTCATATATTTTTAGTAGGAGCTAACCTAACCTAGTTTTTTGGCAGCGATTCGTTTCTGTGAGGCACGCAGTCAAGTTCGTAAGCCAAGTCGGACCTGCGCGGCTCGCTCGCTTCGCTCGCTCGTTAGGGTCGCAGTTCAACCTAACACTCCTCCTCGCTTCGCTCGTCGTCGTACCTAACCTAAGCCAAGTCGGACCTGCCTTACTTACCTGCCTTACCTTCGTTTCTGTGAGGGACGCAGTTTCAACCTAACCTAACCTAATATTTTCTTCTGTTTCCGCGATTATTACTCATTGAAATAAAACAATTTAACGGATTATATCGCGTATATTATCTCATTTTAGTTCCCGACGTTTCGGAAGCTTTCCAGCTTTCCATGGTCACGGGTGGACTGAGAAAAGATGTATTTTCCTCTGTCAAAGTTACAATTTGTGCAAACTACCCTTTTTTTTTTAAAAAACACAAATAAAGGTGTGTATAGCAGATGTCAAGCACCGTCGGTGTAATAGGTCTGCAGTCTGTGAACATGTCATTGACAAACCAAACCACTCAATTAAGTTTGATAAACCTTCTATCCTTGCCAAAGAAAAAAGATATTTTCCCAGGATGCTACGCGAGGCTATTGAGATTAAAAAGCATCCTAATTTCAATAGAGAAGATGGATTGTCACTACCACCAGCTTGGGATCCTGTAATACATCTCATCAAGGAACAAGCGAGACACAGGACTGCAAAACCTGAATTTCCGAACGGTGTAAAATATCTTATCTGTTTAAAAGTAGTTTAATAGTCTCTGTTTTTTAAATATTATAATTAGTACTGAGGTAGCCTGGGAGTTTTTCTTTGCAGCGTTTCTTTTCTCCTCAGTGCGCCTCATTTGTGAAATGCTGCTTGGTAAATTATTAGAATAAAATAATTAAGCCCTTCTGGCACATGTGTAACTGTCTTTACAGCTTAGGCCCATCTGGCATGTATGTACACCTTTATTTGTGTTTTTTCAAAAAATGGGTAGTTGGCACAAATTGTAACTGACAGAGGAAAATACATCTTTTCTCAGTCCACCCGTGACCATGGAAAGCTGGAAAGCTTCCGAAACGTCGGGAACTAAAATGAGATAATATACGCGATATAATCCGTTAAATTGTTTTATTTCTAACCTAACCTAATTTTCTGGCAGCGATTCGGTTCTGTGGGTATGCTATGGTACAATTATGCCGAAATAAATTCGGCGGAACTTATATTGTGCTACATAAAATTCTGTGAAATAAAAGTTGGCGATATTAGTATTCTGCTATTCAAAATTGTGCCAAATTAATACTATGCGACATAACATTTGTTGTAAGTATATATTTATGCGATAGTATCATTCGGCTAAAAAATATTGTGCGAAAACGGTTATGCGAAATGTATGTTGGACAATAGAGATTGTGCAAGATAAGGCGTACCCGTGACTAAAGGCGAGGGATACCACAGCTATCCGATATGAAATTACCGTCAATAAAGAAAAAAAAATGTAATTGGATACCCAACGTTTTGTTAAACTTGATAGTTACAAACTAGCCAATAGTAAATTGTTTGACAAGGGAAGGGGCTAAAATAAGCAATTATGACACGAAGTCTGAGTGTCATAATAGCTTTTAGCCACGTGTAAAACTCTCTGCTTTTCATTTCACTTCGACTACGAGAAAATAAAAAGAACTTAACATTAATAATAATTATATAACAATATGCAAATACTCACACAAAATTTTGTACATTTGGTGCTTTATATATATTTTTTCAACTAATAATGGGCATAGACAATTTTACTTTTTTATGCAAAGGGTACGTTCAGAAATTTTGGCCAATCTGATCAGGTTGGTTTATTTGTTTTTAATTATTCGTAAGTAGCATGAAGCTGGCCGCAAGTTTTTTATTTAGTTAGATAGAAATTTGTATGGGATTATATGGCTCTCTTTTAGCCCTAGGGCTAGATGTACTATTTTAGTCTTGCTTCGCGAAGCTAATATGACGTGATAGTCATGAGATTTTGAGATTTGCATTTATAAAAATAATTAAAAACTCAAAAATTACGCGTTGTCGGACTGAACATTTTATACCAATTCATAATGCTTCAATTGGGCTCTACATTCGATGGTCAAAGTCTACCTGGTTACTCGTTCCCACACTGTATAGACCTAACGCTCCAATATATGTGACTCTTTAAATAGTTTTGAGTTTTTAAGAAGGTAAGAAAAAAAACACATTACACTGAAAAAGGTTAGCACCATTGCAAGGAGAAAGCTGGCAGAAAAAATAAATTATCAATAGGCTATCAGTTGTAGACAAAACCGGCCAAGTGCAAGTCCGACTCGCGCACCGAGGATTCCGTACAAACTTTCACTTACCCTAACATTATTATATTATACCCGGTTCCGGTAGAGTTAAATTTGCACTGGATATCTATAGCATTGCATACAAATGAGGTACAAACTTAACGCAACCGGGCTGTCGGGTGTGATGCGTTTGCCAATTTTATTCACCAGTATTTTGTTACATAAAAGTATCGGCGGTTGAAACGCTCCGCGGCCCGACCCACATGGTGTTACTTTCAACTCGATACCTTTACGCGTTCTCTAGATAAATAAGGGTCTTGACAGACAGACGGACGGACAGACGGACAACAAAGTGATCCTATAAAGGTTCCGTTTTTTTTCCGATTGAGGTACCTACTGAACCCTAAAAATTGAAGATACATTAAAAAAAAATTAAGCGGACAATTTGAAGATCGCGAGATCGAAAAATATTGTATTGTGACATGCAAATAGTCCGTTACAATATATTAAGTAATAGTAGGTACAGTCAAGGAATTTAATTTACATACCAATTTGCACCTTGTCACAGTCAAAATCAATATGAAAGCCGATAGAAATACCATATCCAATGTCCCTATGACAAGGTACGAAATGGTACACAAATTAAATTCCTTGACCGTACTTACCAATAGATATGCAAAATCACGTCAATTCATTATCTAGACTTTTCTCCATTATTAAGACTGGAAACGTCGGTAAATTAAATGATAAGTATAATTGGAAAACGAAAAGAATATTAGAGCAATATCAGAATCAGCCATAAGGGAAACCTACATCAATATATACCATCTGATTTTCCTTTTCAACCAGTGTTGTCAATTTAGCATAAGTTATGCTAAATTTGTTATATTTTAATTTTGGCTAGCATTTTTTTTCTCGATTAGCATAATATGTAACAAAATATTAAATAAAAGTAAAAAAAAAATATATTTGAAAAAAACACTAATTTGAAACGTATCCGGGACCAGACATAAATAATTGACGAAAAACGATAAGAGCGCTCATGCAAATTTGATTAACCGTTTTGATAATTCTTTCGTTTTTGATGCCGCTAAGTTTTTCATTTTATGATATCCGGTCTACATGTAAACGGGTGATGTGAATATAGACATTTTATTTGAAAATAGAGTTAAATAAAACGATTTAAATATAAATTTGCTTGACTAAAATAAATTATAAAATCAAGTGACGTTTAATTTCACATAGAGAACTGTTAGCATTATTTCCGACATTAATAAATAGCGTTTAGCATAATTTCAGCATAATGAGGGTTTTTCTAAAATGGAAATAACACCAGAGGGGCTACTCCGAATTCCGTAAACCGAACTTCGTATGGCGCCATCCCGCTCACTCAAATACAGCATAACATGAGAGCGACAGGGACAGCACGTTACGAACTTCGATATTTGAGTTTCGGAGTAACCCCTCAGTTGGCGCCACCGTGACGTAACAATAAGATCTAACTGACAAGAAGTGCCAGAAGTGTCAACATCCACCAATCTCATCACAAGATTTTGACATTTCTTGTCAATTAGACCTTACATCCCGGTGGCGCCGACGGGTGATATCACCATTTTAGAAAACCCTCATTCGAGTTGTAGTTTAGCCGAATTTATATAAGCCTTGTTGACAACACTGTGTTCAACCTGAATAAATACAAACTCGACCACAAACGTAAAACATTGACCCCGATGACGCCATCACGGTAAAGCTTGAAGCTGAAGAGGACGCCGGCCTCCTGACGCGTCTAAGGTCAGAAAGGGCCACTATTAGATACAGACCTAATTTAAGGTTCCCTCGCCACTTCCAAGTAAATATAATAAGACAGGCTGATAGGGACGTCCGCTTTGGCGATGGCCGCTTCAATCCACTTCTAAGGACCAGAGCATCTCAGCAGGCTGGTTCATGTCTACAAGCTGCAAATTATTTGCTATCTCCTCTCCTGAATGCACTCAAAAGTTCTGTCTCTAGCAGGCACTGCATCCACCCTCTTGTCCGTATGGATCTCTGGAAGACCCGGACAAATATACTTACTTATATACGATGTGTGTGTTAAGCTGGCCCCTCTGCAAAGGCTTAATTAAAAAAAAAAACGTAAAACAACCAATCAGCCACTCAGCAAAGATAGCCGTTTAGAAAACCACTCTCATCCTCCTAGTGCACGCGGCGGCCATTTTGAAAAATTGACGAAGGGCCGATATTCGTCGATGCTTGCAACGAAGTTTGTAGTCGACCGCAGCAGATAATGTTTTCATGACCATGGGAACGCAGCCAGAACAAGACGAGTGTTGCCGCGCTCATATGGCCATTCCAGATACGCCGACTGTTGCTACGGCAGAATGTATTGCTATCCTTAGTCCCGGGCTGAAAAAAACCCGGGTGGGTACATTATGTCTCACTTTTCGCACGATGTAAGTAAGTTATTAGAGGACATGCGTGTCTCAGTAAGTGTGTACATCTGAGTATATTTATAAATAAAAACAGGGGATTAAAAAAAAACACAATACAAAATTTTGCATCAATGTACGTTTTCTTTATTTGTTTCCCATATCTTTAAAAAAAACCTTTTTTTGATAGCGAATACTGCAAATTTGCATTTGCAACAAAACTTTAGGTTCTTCATTTCACAAAACGTGGTAACAGGTGGATAAAACTTTTTTAAATAAAACACTATACCTACGTCACATTTTTCCAAGTGCTAAGAGTAACAACTGTAACTAAGTAGTTACATTCCTAATTATAGTCTGTATCAACTTATGAATGATTTACCAAGCACAGCAAAAAGTGTTAGCCAAATACATTTTAAGGGTTTTCCAAGCGGGACTTCAAGTAACGTCTTAAAATGCTCTATAGGCAATACATCTGGCCGTTTTCACACGTGGCATACGTACGATAACCTTGTAGTCGGCAGCAGACGATTTTTTCTTCTTTAGGTCTCTGACAGAACTCGTCGCACGTTCGCTCCCTTGTATATCGCGCTTCGGCGATGGTAATAAAGGCAAACAGTGCTACACCAACCAGAAGAATCAGGAAAGTTTTACTGATCATTTTAAAAACGTTTTTGAATATTTCCAGATAATCTTTAAACGTTTGTATCTATTCGTGGATTTGCAATATATTTATTTAGTTTCAGTCACATTTATAGTGGTATTACAATCCTTAATTTTTAAAAGATTAATTGACTATTCACCACTATTCACTCGTTGATTTTTACTGCTGAAAATTCTTGACGTTTCCAAATAGGTAGACAGTGACGGCCAATGTGTTGACAGCTAGATTAAAACATACTAATCTTGCATATTCCAGTTCTATAAACAATACATTTTCCCATTATCACAAGTGGCGTACAGGACATATCCTCGCAGACGACAGCAAAACATTTTTACCGTTTGGGTTCGATTACGGTAACAGAACGCATCGCAAGGACGTTCCCGCGTCCATATCGCTTTGGTTGTGGTAGTCGCAACTAACATGACAATCAACAGGATTACGAAAGTTTTGCTGAGCATTTTAGAAATTAAATTTGCCTTAATTTAATTAGTGAAGGTTACTTTTCGCTTTTTTAATGGGATTTATAAATAAAATAAACAACGATGCAAAAATTGATTACTGGTTTTCATACATTACAAGGTTGACAGTGGTGAAGCTATGATAATGATGACATATTTTCTTGACCTATCAATCAGACACAGGCATCAACATTGCATTGCAATTGCATTTCAAAAGTTAACAGCAATGGAAGACAGGAGTTTTTAATTACGCTTATTAATGACGATTTCTATTTCATTCTTTGGGATTTAGAAAGAGATAAAAGATGCCTTTTATCCCTGACGACTTTCAAGTTGATGTCAAAATAGTCATTCGTAACCTTTTCGTAACGTTGAATGATTTCGTATTCCGCGCCTATTTCAGAACTTTTAGTGCACAAAATTTAAACTATTAATAAATAGTTTCTGAACGCAATTAAAAAAAAATGACACGCCACGCCGCCATCTATCGAGAAAAAGTTGTAACACGACGCGCCACAGTGTATGAAATGAATACAATCACAATATGTATGACAGTATTCATTTTAGTTTTCTCGTAGATTCATAATTTAATAAGTTCTGAAAATGGGAAAATTCGGCGATGCCAACTCTAATAAATACTGCTCCGTGCCGCAGTGCAAATCGCGGTGCACAAACGAAATTTCTCTCTTCCGTTTTCCCAAAGAGTTCTCGCTGAGAAAGCGATGGGCCGACGCTATCAAAACTGAGAAAGGAATTACTCAACACACGCAAGTCTGTAGCCGGCATTTCGTTAAAACTGATTTTATTATATCAGGTAAGTAAATCAAACGATACTTTTTCAATACAATGACTATTCTAACCGTAGCTGGTGATATGTGGCACCGTACTTTTGCGAACTTAATTTTAATCCAATTTTTGACGAATTAAACTTCGTCCTTATGCTTTGCATATTTGACTCACTCCTACTGATCTTCCTCTACGTGGACTACAAAATTTTATTTAGTACTACTGCCCCATTATTAAACTTGCAAGCCAACCATTGACCGACTTCGAGAGCTAAGATTGTAGATTATAGAACTGAAGATTTGATGACAATGCAATAATATAGTACCAATTTGTGTTAAAAATTAAAAAGTATATTTGCTCCAATGTCTATTTGAATTGCAATAAATTTGGGTTGAAGGAGACAACATAGTTTTATCATATAAAAATATCAACCCGATTTAGTTCACTTGAATATATATACAAACCTATTTGTTAATTGAGTAATTTAATTGTTTTCAACTATTTAAATAAAACCGAGTCAACCCACTGAACATGAAAGCATCTAAAAGTCGGGAACTCAAATTAGATAATATGTCGATATTATGTTTTAAACTATTTTTGACTTACAAAGTCTTATTGTGTTTGCCAATCTCTTCTGTGTCAATCAATAATTTTATCCCAGGCCATAAAATTATTGATTGAGACAGAAGAGATTGGCAAACACACTAAGACTTTGTAACCAAACAATTACCGCCCTTGCTCAATCAAACCTGATTTTTTTCAAGGCAGTCAGATTTTTTGGCAATTTTATTAGTTTTTATAAACAAAGATCAGAAACAAATGAAAAAAATTTTCGACGATACTGGACTTGAACCAGTGCCTT
This sequence comes from Hedya salicella, assembly GCA_905404275.2. Lineage (NCBI taxonomy): Eukaryota > Metazoa > Arthropoda > Insecta > Lepidoptera > Tortricidae > Hedya > Hedya salicella. The sequence continues at coordinate 5,201,169 of FR990120.1, forward strand.
GAGCCAGACCGGGGCAGCACGCTCTACCATCTGAGCTAATCGTCCACACCAGCAGTCGACGAATTTTGTCATCTGTTCTTGCTTATGGATCTCTGTATGGTGCATCCGACTCTTAAGCCTCTTTTAAAAAAAAATTATTAGTTGTTGAATTAGTTTGAATCACTTCAGGCCTTTCTTAGTTTGAACCAACTTGCAAATTTGAGTTGTAACATCACTAGTTTTACCATCTTTTCCTGCTACATTTGATTAATGAAAATGTGTCATGTTCAGGAGCAAAGAGATTTTAAACAACATTTTTTTTACAGTCTTACCATGTCTGTAATTTTATTATTGAGTACCCTATTTTTGAGTGCTCAAGGACCTCCTATTCCTGAGTGCCAAAGCCCACCTGCCGGTATCCTCGGTCTTGGCTATAATATGTATTATAGCTGGGTGTGTGGGTTCTGTAAAGTTGAATAGACAAATATATCTTAAGATATGTTGCAATATGTTTTGGTATATTAATATATGTACTATCTCCATCTGGCTTAATAAGAATATTCATTTAGATAACTTAAAAAAGTTATGGCTTTCAGACCCCTGACCTTGTCTTTTAATATTTATCCGTTTGTGTATATTTATTATGTATATAAATATATATTTACACACATATATTTATTTATTTAGATGATATATATGCTATTATATTACTATTTATTATTTAGGGTTTATGTGTATGTGTATGCTACTTTAGCTTTTAAGTTTTAATGTCATTGTGCATATTAACTTGTTGGTTTGTCTATCTGTGTTGATGTTTACTCTTCTCTTTCATTTGCTCTAAGGTTAACTGGAAGAGATCCCTTAAAGGGATAAGTTCGCCTTTGTACAAATATGTTACTTTAATTTTTTTGTTTTATTGTTTTTATGTACAATAAAGTGTTTACAATACAATACAATACAATATTGATGGTAAAAATTGCTGCAAACCCATAAGGACTCCATTAATTAGGATGGGAACTATCTGTAGTAAAAAATCCATATAATTATCGAACCTGCTCACAAAATTTCATGAGAATTGGTTGAAAAATGCGGCCTGACACACAAAAGCATTTTTGCCCAAGGTGAAACGGAGACGCTTCGCTCGCTACGCTCGCTCGGTCAATTATAAAGTTGTAAAAATATAATGTCTGTACCACCTACATTAAAGATATTAAAAAAAAAAAGTGATGCAGACTATTTGAGAGTCACGGAATAGATTTTTTTTTTGTATGTTGTTGCGGCTTTATCACTTCATAACGGTTAAATGGCTTTCAACTATTTTTGGTGGGTAGCTGGGCTGAAGCTAACTATGCTGAAGTAAAAAAATGGTTGTCTGTAAAGTCTACAGACGTTAATTTACGTGATAACATGGAAGAGAAGTCGAACGCTTAGGCCGATCGTGCCTCTCTATCGCTTGTTCCGCGCTCTCGCTTGCACGCTCGGCTCAGGCGGATCGTGACAATGAGTCATTCTTTTTCGTACGTGCAGCCGGCGTTCATCGATTTATAAGACGTTATCACTTCAAAAGAGGGTTATGCTTTTTTTCTCTTTAGCAAACAAACTATTAGAAATAATAGAGGTTACTACTGTTTCATCCTCACAGATTACCCAGGCGAGGGCAAAGAAAGGCGATTGAAGAAAAATGCTGTACCATCGCAGAATTTGCCATGGCAGTTCCCAAACAAGCGAGTCAGCCCCACGCTGGCAAAGGCTAGGATGGAGAGGCTGAAGAATCGGAGTCAGCAGAAGTAAGTATGATCTAGGAAATACAATTGGGTACTTTATTGTAATCAACATAAATTATGTCACGCTTGCAGAAAATTTTATTCCTGAAAATACATAGAAAACATTCATGAATACTTATTTTTAAGCTTTTGGTGATTTTAAAATGATCAAAAGCTAAAAATAAGTTCCATATTGTTCAGTTTTTTCATGCAAACCGATAGTATTCCTTAGTACTATAATTAACAGCCTAAATAATAATCTATACTTTATAAATAAATATTACAGGACAATTTTACACAAGTCACTTCAAAGTTGTATGTTTGAAAATAAAAATTCTTATTCATATATGGCGTTGTACATATGAGGGGAATGAATGGTCCTCTCGTTTTAAAGACCCTTGGATTCAAGAAAATCGATTTAGTTAGAAAATTAACAACTTTTTTCTAACTGTTATGGGGTTTTTTATTGGTTGACCGATTACTTGTTTTACTACAGTCAGCAACAGAGAAAATTAACCCCTGCCATACTAACATTGTATAGCAGAGGGGTCACGTTTCTCTGCTAAAAAGACTCCACGACTCCAAAAAAGGGGGTGGTTCTCAATTTGAATGTATACCTATTTTTTAAAATGTTTTGACTTGTCCTGATATAAGAAAAACTAGATGCAATGTACTTTTTGTTTTACAAATATCATGATAATAATCACAATTTTTGCAATTTATTAGTGGATCACTCCACTAGCGTTATTATTATAAACAAAGATCAGAACGGCTAAAGAGTCGGATGCACCATACAGAGATCCATAAGCAAGAACAGATGACAAAATTCGTCGACTGCTGGTGTGGACGATTAGCTCAGATGGTAGAGCGTGCTGCCCCGGTCTGGCTCAAGGCACTGGTTCAAGTCCAGTATCGTCGGAAAATTTTTTCATTTGTTTCTGATCTTTGTTTATAATAGATGCAATGTGTTTGACTAAAATTGTTGCTGCTTACTACCACAATCAGCATGGTGAAAAAATGTTACTCTTTTTTTAGCCTTGGTAACAAAGTACTTATTTAACCTTATAAATCGCCGTATACTTATATATGTACAAATTAATGATAGAAGTTACAATTAACCTCATATTTTAACCGCATAGCAGGAGTCCGAATGTACTTATCTGATAAAAATGTTTCATCTATGTTTATCTGTAGTTTCTAAAACGGGGGACTTACGTGGTTAAACTTAAGGATTTCCAATATTGCAGAACCGATTCCCCAGTAAAAACGGAGACTGATACAGTTCACAAAAAGAGTGAAGTTGCTGATAAAAACAAAACACCACCAAAACCAAGAGTGTCTCTGAAAGAGACTGAAATAAGTGATACAGATGAAGTTGATAATGTAACATTAGTTGAAAACATATCAGTGGATTTCCAATTAGAGAGAGAAAATGACATTTATGTGAAAGAAGAAAAGGAATATGGCGATAAAGCAAAGAGTCAAGATACTCCACAGGTTAAGAAGGTGGACAAGACTGTGAGTACTATGATTTATTTTTTGCTAGCAGGACTACTCCTTGACACCCCCTCATTTAAAAACTGTTTTTCTAAATATTAAGTATTGCACAGTAAATTCTTCGCATTTTAAATTCTTCTGAGTAGCCCTCTTGCATTTTAATTTTTATATTGTATAAAGGTTGTATATATTCCACGAAGTTCACCTTGGCTGTATGCCAGCAGTCATTGCATTAACACTATCTGTGCTACGAAAAAAAAAACAAACGTCAATCTCGCCAAAGTCAAACTGTCAAAGTGCGTGCCCCACGGCAATATCGAGTATTTTTAGCATTTCACATTGAATTTCGTGATAATTGTTTTATTAAACATTTATTACCAAGACAAATGTTTACTTCTAGATGCCTTCTAGCGCTCCAACGAGGCTCCGAATCCGGAAAGGAGTCTTGAAATGCGAGTTATGCGGTAGAAAGTGCCTTACTCCACAAGCGCTACAAACACATCAGCAAATTGCACACAAAAATGCTAGAAACAACCAATTTAACACCAAAAAGGAGTCTCCAGTTGTTAATAAAAACAAATCATCGCCCAGACCCGTTCCCGTAGCGTTGATTTCTGTGACAAAAGCAGAAAATTATTCGCCTAAAGTTGTACCAAAACCAATCGTGAATAAGAATAAGCCTGCTGAAAAATCGCTTAATGAGAGTGATCTGGTCGAGAAAGTGCTTCAGGAAGATAGTGATTGTCTCGGCATAGTCTCTGACTCCTCGGACACAAGTCTGAAGGAAGATGTAGTGAAAGTGGGGAAGCAGGAGCAGAGAAAAACTGAGTTTGAGTGTCCAAAGTGCAGCCGACGCTTTGCCGTGTACTTCATGGCAAATAAGCACATTCAGAAACATCATCCGGGAGCAAACGGCAGTAAAATGTAAGTAATATTGGCTAATTTTTTAAAATCGATTGTTATGCAGCCGCTGCATTGGCAAGGGCTTATTTTGAAATTTGGTGCCCTGGGCCAGTAAATTTCGCCGCCCTAGAAGTTAAGGAAAAAACTGGCCAAGTGCGCACACTGAGAGCCGCCCCAGGCTGTATGCTGCCCTAAATATGTCCCTGTGCATTAAACAGGAGCATGGCTCGGGCACCCGTGACTGGCTATTTGTCTGTGAAGGTGCACAGTGCAACCATTCATACTGTTGCTCTCAAATCAAATCAAAATATTCTTTATTCAAGTAGGCCTAGGTATAAGCACTTTCGAATTTTCAGTTTTATTGAGAGAAGTGTTTGCTGGAAGACATACAAGATGATTCAACATTTGTTGCAAGGATTAGGGAAAACCCAGAAAAACCTAATCAGGCCCCTATTTCATAAACGTGACAGGTGACAATTGACAACGACAATTCGACGTACATTGCGGGGTCGCCGAGTATATGTCTGGTATCATGATGGAGAAGCAATCTATGCCGAATTCACCGGATCATTAAACTTAAAAAGAATAACATTATGAATAAAATCATCATTTTAAAAATTCAAATAATTAGTAAGATTAATCGCAAAAAGATTGTTAATAAAAAAGAAAAAAATAATGTAGAATGTGTCTAGAATGAAATTCTAAATGTCAGAAAGCTCTTAAGTTGTTTTCCAATATGATTATATTTGCCAAAGCTGAGCTGTGATTCCCTGTGGATTGAATCTAAACCAGTGTTTGCTGTTTTTATTGAAATTATTGATTATTTACTACGAGAAGGTGTTCTTCCTTCGCGGAGAAAAAGTCATAACCCCACTTTTTTACTTCAGCATAGTCGGATAAAAAGTATTCTATAACCATCTGGAGATACCCAGCTACCCGTGTACCACAAATAGTTGAGGTCCGTTTAGCGGATTTAGCATGATGAAGGCACTATGACACATACAAACTTTTTTCTAATAGTTTCCTTAAGATTAAACTTTATTGTACATACAAAAGATTAAAGTTGTAATCATTTTATTTTTAATGTTTGTGTATATTAAAAAAAAAAAAAACAGAAGTATTAAATATATATGTATATATATATCAAAGATCATTAATTATATTGTTTTTGGATTTGTATGTTTGTGGCTACATCACACCAAAAACGGCTAACTGAATTTTAATTATTTTTCGTACACTGGTAGCTGAGCACACACAGATCGTTATAGTATACTTTTTAACCAACTTCACTGAAGTAAAAAAGATGTTTATGACTTTTTGCGGGCCTACTAGTTTAAATATATTTTTTCCAGGTCAACCCAAACACTGAAACCTAACCGCATAGAAATCTGCACAATATGCAACACTACGCTAGACTGCAATGTTCACCTGTGCGGGGGGCCTCTGAAGCTGGCTCTGGGCTTCATCTGCACCGGCTGCGAGCAGGAATACAAGACACTTACACTGTTTGACATGCATAAGTCCAGTATGCACAGCGATGGAGTTGAGAGCATGTTTTTTTCTACTTTAGATGGTGAGTGTTATTTCTCTAGCCGAGCGGTTCTCTAACTTTTTTGACGATGGAGCACTACTATATTTATACAAAGTAATAGTTCGTCGCACAACGGAAACTTTCATAGAAAATTTTATTAATTCAATTCAATTCAAACTATTTATTTCAGACAGTGTCCATAGAGTGTTAGTCACAAAGGTCTTATAAACTATGTTAGTATGAAAATAAATAACAGCACAAAAGAAAATAAAATTATAAATTATTAAGTGAGTGTCCAACTTTTTTGGGCCTCACGTATGTACCAATTATTTTTGAAAGGCTTAGTACCTTACAGCACCACTCTTTCTTATAGTAATGTATCCAAAGGTAGAGGATCCTGTTCCGTTATAACAGAGACGCTGCTTCGGTTCTGGCTTAGACTGCAATGGATCGCAATACATCTTTCTTTCTACTTATATCTTTGTATCAATATAGTAATTTAACAGATTGCGTGATTCACATTAAAACTCACAAGCAATAAAAGACTTTGACTTGAAAAAACATCAACAAAAAACATGATGGAGCAGTTTTTAAAAACGACATAATGAAATATTGATCTTTATTCTGTAAGTAGGCCGCAAGGGCACTTTCACAAGTCTGACTACGGCATTTCCCAAGAGGAGACCACTGTTGAGAAGAAAGCCATAACAAACTGAACAGTCTATGTGGAACACCGGAGGAATCGCCCATGGAATCAGGCGACGATGACCACTTTCCATCAGGTGGTTCGTTTGCCCGTTGCCACACAAAATAATAACAATACTAAGGGATGCTAAACACCGTGCGAAGTGGAGGAGAAAAAGCCAGAAAGCGGAACCCGGGCTCCCAAGCAGTAGCTGATGACGCAACTGGGAAAACGCCCAGATGAAACAGCCAGTTAAGCATGTATAAATCCTTATAACCAAACATTAATTCATTACAGAATTCGAGACTTGGAAGCATAAGATGGAGACGCAGACCAAAGTGAAGTTCAGCATTCTGGACCAGAACGATACGAAGAAGATCCACCGCTGCACGCACCGGACTGTGCTGGGCGCGAGCGCGACCAGTCGCCAGCGCGTCTGTCCCTCCTCCGTGGTCGTGCAGGAGTTTACCAAGGGCTTCCAGGTACCGCCGCTTTTTTTTAAATAGTATTTATAGCCTTGTAAGTCCCCGCGTACTTATTATAAGTAAAAATTTGTAAATTTTTCATATATATAACATACCGTTTAGAAAATTTTTGCTACTTTCGGAGCGAATATTTCCGAAAATATTCACTAATTCAAAAATATTTTTTAGAAACCTGAAAGTGTTTTTAGAAGAACTGTTGAATGATGGGCCACACATTGATATTTGCTGAAAAATTATTTATTTCGTTTCTGTTACATGTATGGCGTGCCCCCCCTAGAAATATACTTTTATTTATTTAACTATCAAACTAAGTAGCGGCTTACACAAGACACCTATGTTCCAAATTTCATCAATATACATCTTATAGTTTTTGAGTAAAATGCCCGTGACATACGGCCGGACGGACATGACGAAACTATAAGGGTTCCATTTTTGCCATTTTGGCTACGGAACCCTAATTAATAGAGCACGGAAATCTCGTAGCACTTTCACTTGTCATTTCGTTACAGTTGAATTTCAGGCAACTGTCATACAAGTACATTTACGCCTTCACGCCATTGCGATTTTAATGGGAGGGCGGCTGTCAAAAAGTAGTTGCTACAAAAATTCAACTGTAGTAAGTTCTCACTTATCGGCTTTCAATGTACAAACAGCAACACTTAAGTGACATCTGTTGGCCTTATGGCACGTAAGTGTGTGGCTGAGGGTACATATCGATATGTTAAACTTCAAATTAGATTATTTGTAACCTCCCTTTAAGGTGTAAGGGAAGTACCCTAAAAAAGTTTATTTTTCTCAAGATTTTAATTCCTCTCCTTTGTCAGAGCGATTAATTGTGTACACACGTTATCTATAATATTATAAAGTTGTAAAAATTAAATGTCTGTACATTGAAGATATTTAAAGGAAATATATTGTAACGGACTATTTGGAGGTCACTAAATCGTAAAATATTTTTATTTTTTGTATGTTCGTATGTGTCGTTGTGGCTTCATCATGCCAAATCGGCTAAACCGATATAAATACTATTTTTGCTACACGGGTAGCTGGGTACCCACAGATGGTTATAGGATACTTTTTATCCGACTACACTGTCGCAAAAAAAGAGGTTTTATGACATTATCACCTCCGCGAACGAAGTTGCGGGCACTTTCTAGTATTAAAATAAGTTGTACAAAATTATAATCAAAATTTCAACCCAAAATCAATGACTGAACTTTAGAGTGAGTGTAGACTTTACTTAGTACTTTATCTTTTTAGCATAAGGACTCAGAAAGACATACATTTTGTATGAATCTCTAGAAGTACTCTAACCGTATCAATATTAACTCCAGCTTGCGACTGTGGGGCCCAGGACCAAACCCTACTCCATAATGTCGAAGATACTCCACTATTTCCCTGGCGGTCTACCAGAACTACATAAGTTTTCCACCGCTGCAAAGGATTGGCTACAAAACTTAAAAATAGACACACTATACAAAACTCAAAGCCACAACATGATGATGAACAATATTTGTCTATTTCAGGTCCACTACTACCCGAACCATTACGGCCATAACTTCCAACCTTACACACTCAGCGAAGCCTTCAAGAAATACTCCATATCGTCCCTTATGAACCTCACAGCGAACCAGCTACCGGACAGCGATGAAGAAGTCCAACTTGACAAGGATCTCTACCTGCAGTTCAAGAAAATCATCGATGAACTTGTGAACGAAGCAGCTAGAATAAATGTTAACGGTCTGAAGAAACTCATGAGAAAAGCTCTCGAAATGATAGCAATAGTCAACAGCTATGTCGAAGATGATGACGATGATATAACAACATCTAGATCAATCATAAAACTAGACTCCGAGGACGATCTACAGGATCAAGTCAAGAAGGCACTGAAAAGCTTGAAAAGAAAACCAAATGATAAAATAGAAGAGACACCAGCGAAAAAGAAAAAGTCTGTGTTTCAGAGTACGGAAAACACTTTGAAAACTCCTAAAGGTATGGAAGCTGTCAGGATATCTAACTCCTTCACGCTTCCCAAAAAGGAGGAGATAGAAAACGTGAAACGTAATAAAAGTAAACCGGAAACTCCTAAACAGTCTCCGCAGAAAATTCAACAATCAGCATCTTTCTTAGGCAGTTTCCAAGATTTCGTCGGGACTCTAGAGAAGTCGACAAACAATAAGAAGAAACCGATTGAAAAGAAGAAGAAGGTTGTCAAAACGAAGATTGGTCAGTTTAAGCCGAGTCCACCCAAAAAAGAGAATCCACCCAAAAAAGAACACGTTGATTCTCCCCCTCCAAAGAAAACATCCATATCACCTAGATCGAGTATCGGCAATGTTAAAGAAATCCAATATGAAGTGAAGGAACAAGAAAATGATTGTAACATTTTAATTTTGAAAATATAGTGCTGTTTTAAGTGGTTTTGTGGACACTCGAGTGTAAAAAGGCTATGATGTGAAGACTTTCCAAAACTGTGGTGTAGAAAATGTGTGGTGATTGACGAAAAATTGCAAGAAGGTTAGTCATTTCTATGAAATTTACAGCCAATTAATTAAAGGAATGTTTACAAAAACAACATAATGCAATAGGGAATATGTATGAATTTTAATTTTTGCTTTATTAAAAGCTCATTCATGTAACAAACAGTAGACAAAAATATTTTGCCGAATGACTATAAAAATAACCAAGATATAAGCCATCAAACATTTCATTCTATCTCTTTCTAGCAAAACAGAATTTAATATGGAGTTTATATGGCCAGCGTGCACGATGACGTAACAGTACATGTCGGACCTCTGTCAAATGGTGAATGCAATCGGTGAACCGATTTATATTAAAAAAAAAACCATCTGTTTCGGTTAAAACTCGGTAAAAGTCACCGATTGCATTCCCTACTGTCAAACCTATATATCAGGGTATTTCTTGGCCGCTTTTAATATCGCTTTTGAAATCGTTTTTACGGTATTTTGTTAATAAAAGCGTTAAAAAAAATTAATGCATTTACCCTATTCCGATCAACTTATAAAAAGAAATAGTACAGTTATTAATTAGTTTTCAGTTACTTACAATTATTGAGAGGATTGCTCAAAGACATAACATGTTTATAAATGTTTGATTGTCAAATCTGCATAGATATATATAATATATAAGTGTCCTTCCATGTACCTACATTTATTTTTGTAGCCTTGAAAATGTTCATATATTTTATGAACAAAACTGTACGTTGCATTATGCCTATTATCAACTGAAAATATAGAGTCAATAATCTATTTAATTTTCACGGTCGCTGTAACGATTTTTAGGGTTCCGTACCCAAAGGGTAACACGGGACCCTATTACTAAGACTCCGCTGTCCGTCTGTCTGTCACCAGGCTGTATCTCATGAACCGTGATAGCTAGACACTTGAAATTTCCAAACACATCGATGTATTACTGTAACGAAAAATACTGAAAACAAAATAAAATAAATATTTCAGGGGTGCTCCCATACAAAAAAACGTGTTTTTATTGCCGTTTTTGGTGGTTCCCAGGTCTCATGAACCGTGATAGTTGGACAGTTGAAATTTTCACAGATGATGTATTTCTGTATCCGCTATAACTAAAAACAGAATAACTTTATGTTCGTCTGTCTATGTCAGTCTCCAATATAAAATGACCGAACCCCACGTACATTTTGCTTAGGAGTAGGGCTCTGCTAACACTGGATTTTCATAGATACGGCCGTTTGTAGCGTATATTATGTACGGAACCCTCGGTGCGCGAGTCCAATTCGCACTTGGCTGGTTTTTTGCAAAATTGACATTTCGGTGTTTGGACATTTTGGTGTCTTGCGGGGTTAATTTTTTTTTTGGCAGAACTAAAACCGAACTTCTATAAGCGATCGGCTTATACATGGATTTAAGACAAATTTACTCCTAAGTGTATGTCTATTGAATGTAGAAAACACTGTATTGTAAGACAATCTCGAACCTATTTATGGAAGTTTTTTTTTATTATGAAATGAAATGTAACCTATAATGCTTCTGCCCCATCTGTAATGTTTGCAGATATCTATACTATCGTAAAGTTGTAAAAAAAAATTTTGTACATTGAAAATATATTTTAAAAAAATGACGGATTATTTAGAGGTCACTGATTCTTTTTTTTTTTTTTTTTTTCGTATTTGTATGTGTCGTTGTGGCTTCAGCGCACCCAATCGGCTAAACAGCTTTCAAAATTTTTTGGTATACGGGAAGCTGGGTATCCTCAGATGATTATAGGATACATCTTACCCAACCACAGGCTGTCGAAAAAAGAGGGGTTATGGCTTTTTCTCCTTCGTGAATGAAGTTGCGGGCACCTTCTAGTATGTATACTAGATAAAACTATATATATATATATAGTGTTATCTATGTATATATACATATATATAGTTTTATGCACTCTACTTGTCTTATTGACCTAACGAATGTGTTAATATGTATTATGTATGTGGGACTTGGTTACAAGCACTGAACTAATGAATTTCAAAAAAATAACGCAGTGTTTTTGCAATTATTTTTTTAGCTGTGTTTCATTTGTTTTAGTTTATGGGTTACTCGTAAGAAAAGTATTTTTTCTACTCGTGATCTATAATCTGTGAATAAGAACTCTGCGAATCATACTAAAAAGGCATATTTTTTAGATTGGACCATCACTCTATACTCTACGGTTTATATTATATGTCACTGAACTATAATACCTATATTATACAACTCCGCACAGAACTATAATGAATTTGAAAAAAATAACGCAGTGTTTATGCAATTATTTTTTAACTACGTTTCATTTACTGTAGTTTAACGGTTGGTTACTCGTAGAAAAAGTATTGTATACAATTCATACTAATAATATTATAAATGCGAAAGTGTGTCTGTCTGTCTGTCTGTTACCTCTTCACGCTTAAACCGCTGAACCGATTTAGATGAAATTTGTTATGGAGATAGTTTGAGTCCCGGGGAAAGACATAGGCTACCTTTTATCCCGGAAAAATACTCTTGTAAATAAATAAATATTACGGGACAATTTTTACACAAATCGCTCTAGTCCCATGGTAAGCTCAATAAGCCTTGTGTTATGGGTACTAGACGACGATATATTGAATAGATATATTACTTATATACATAGAAAACATCCAAGACTCAGGAACAAATATTTATGCTCATCACACAAATATTTGCCCTTACCGGGATTTGAAGCTTATCCGCGATAAACGAATTTAAGGCGGACGAAGTCGCGGGCAGAAGCTAGTAGTTTATATAATTAGCTTTTTATGTTTCGTACCTTAATTGGGCCATTCAGCAAAGTTTTTGGCCTAAACGCAGTACTCGACCAAAATAGCATACATATAAAATACTATTTATTCTTCATCTAGAGTAGTGGAATCTTAATAGTAACATAGATGGAGCAGCGGCAGTACAGGAAACTGGAAATGTTGCATGGAACTGAGTTAATCTATTGATTTAGTGTTAAGTGTGTACATATAATGAATAAAATAAGATTGCTTTTAAGAAGTATTTTTAATTTCTCTTCACTTAGTCCCAAGTCTCTCCAAAGTATACGTCGGTTTACTAATGTTTGGCAAATTATGTTTCCCAAACTGTTTCACTTCCCAAATATTTCATTTCCCAAACTTAGGTTTTTTCAAAAACAGTAAAATTTTCAGAATTTCTATAAAACAAACCTAACCTAAGCTATTGGGCTCTACATAATGGCTTAAAAAAATATCTGGATTTTCTTCGGTTTCGGAGAAAAGCGCGAGTTTGGGAAATTAAACATTTGGGAATTGAGGCAGTTTGGGAAGAATAGTTTGCTAAAAGAAAGCATCCGCTATACGTCATTCTTCTATATATGCTGCTTAAAACAATATAGGGGCCACTAAGAATTTTGATCGTAATGTGAAAATATACATTAGTTAGTTAGTAAAATTTATTTTAGAAAGTCTCTAGCTAGATACCTTTTGTTTATGTTTATGCTAACAATCGATTAATTAAATAGTCGATTGCTTTAATCGTTTTCATTGAGATAAAATTAGCTTATTGTAACCACTAAAATTGAGCAGAAATGCTGCGCGCAAAAGAGGCCCATATTTTGTTTTAAGTAGTATATATGCTATCCAAAAAGTTATAAAAATTAGATGTCTGTACATTGAAGTTAATTTCATAAAAATAAGCGCAAAAGAAAAAGAAAAAGTATTGAACCGAAAAATACTTTTACTTAGGTATAACATTACCACTATCGCTGCCAAGCTTTTCTTAGCGCTACGCAATTTCCCCTACATGCGGGGAAACGCATGATATCTGCTACGCGTCTACGAGCAGAGCGCCCGCTAGGCGGGTTCCTGGCAGAATCTGTTAATACTTTCGCTGCCAAGCTTTTCGTAGTGCTACGCACTTTCCTCTTCGTAAGGCGAAACGCAAGATATCGGCTATGCGTCTACGAGCAGAGCGCCCGCTAGGCGGGTTCCTGGCAGAATCTGTTAACACTTTCGCTGCCAAGCTTTTCGTAGTGCTACGCACTTTCCTCTTCGTAAGGCGAAACGCAAGATATCGGCTATGCGTCTACGAGCAGAGCGCCCGCTAGGCGGATTCCTGGCAGAATCTGTTAACACTTTCGCAGCCAAGCTTTTCGTAGCGCTACGCACTTTCCTCAACATGCGGGGCAACGCATGATATCGGCTACGCGTCTACGAGCAGAGCGCCCGCTAGGCGGGTTCCTGGCAGAATTTGTTAACGGATTTTTACCTATCATTGGTGCACTGGTAGTTATAATGATACTTTGTACCCAACTACGCTGAAGCAAAAAGAGGGTTATGACTTCTTCCTTGCCGAACGAAGTTGCGCGCATCCTCTAGCCTAAACTATTATGAAGTTGTAAAAATAGAACGTACATTGTAATATTTTCGAAAAAATAAGCGTAACGGACTATTTGAAGGTTACTGAAGTGTTTTTTTTTTAATGTTTGTATGAGTTTTGGCTGCTTCATCGCGCCAAAACTGGCAAACAGATGCCGATGGCTATAGGATACTTTTTACCCGGCTATCCTGAAGAAAAGGAGAGGGTTACGAGTTTTCGTCGCTGACGATGTTGCCTTTTTGACGTGATGAACCCAGAAATAAACGCATAAAAACATTTATTTTCAGCCTGAATTGTCCCACTGCTGGCAAAGGCCTCCCTGTTTTTCTTCCTTTCGTTCCTATTTAAGGCAGCAACGGACCAATCCCTTCAAAACGTGTCTAGGTCATCCCATCTCCGTCGTAAAAAACATACAACAAAATATTTTTTAATTTAGTGACCTAATTAATAGCTAGCTCGTATAGTGATTTTTTGAAAATATCTTCAATGTACAGTTATTTAATTTTTACAACTTAATAAATTGTACAAGGTCCTTGTTTGAATAATAAACAATTGGTACAAGGTCCAAGAAAAAATATAAATTTAAAGCTCCTAACTGATACATGGACCATTAAAATAAGAGGACTGACACTTGCCATACTTTGCATCGTGTTACGATCGCAAGAAGATATTCTGGCAAAAACTAGATGGCGCCATAATAATAAACATTTAACTATGGTATAATTGAATAAAGATACATAGTATAGTAACAATTAGTTCGCAAAAAGCTAATAATAATTAAATCGTAACATTTAATAACTGTGTCACGCTTGCAAAGTTGAATAATTGTAAAAAATAATTATTTTACATAGATGGCGTTGTACACATCGGGGAACGGCTTTTTGTATGGAGATGGTCAGTCCTCTTGTTTTAATGGTCCTTGCTTTGAGATGTCCACTGGAAAGACGAATAACGCTAACTTATACAAAAAAAATCGACAGATTTTCTTCAATAAAACACAAATGAAATCAACACTGTTTATTACACAAATAATTATACACCACTTACGTTTTTTTTCTGATTATGTGCATTGAGTAACTAAATATCAAATTCTTTCAAATGCGTTAAGGGGCTACCAGACGGTCGGAAACTTTGTCCGATCTCATCGGGTCGGCCATGATTCCTGACCTGATTCACATGGTTCAAAATCACTTGTTCAGGCGTTAATGGGTTTATATCCCAAGCTCGTTCCCAAAATGTCACATACTCTAAATTCTCGAATTTTGATGACTCATTATTCTACCATATTAACAAAGAATTGGCGTGTTCGAAAAAATTGCGAATGTGACATAATGGGAATCCGATATTTTATCTACGTGGTATTTTGGGAACGAGCGAAACTTGTTTTCCTATATCTCAAAAATCCTCTCTTAAACACTCAATGCACGCAATAAAAAATGCTAAAATACTAACAAATGTGCTTATAAAATTAATACTATATCTAAAAGTATACACTTACATACAAAACTTAAGTAAACAGTCATAGCTAATATTTCGTATGTTACTTTAGCACGCTCACAGAAAACCACTGATATCTACATAAATATCTATATTGACATTAGAAAAACTTGACATTGTTGTACAGATGATATCGATAATTTATTATAAATACATAAATTAACTTCGACCGACCAGTATCTATCTCATCCTCACTTTTCGCAATTTGGACTTCTCCATTTTAATTTCCACACAAACTCTTCTACAAAAAGGAATTTAGTGTGGTATACCTTCTCGTAGCAAGTCAATAAAAATGTCCGTGTTGTTTTTTATCATCAATCACTGACTCTACGGCCAGACTTGAAGGCGAAGATTCTTCGCGTTGTCACAATAAAAGTTCGTGTTCGATCCATGACGAAGTGCTTGGCCACATGAAAAAAAACTTCACTATGTCGCAATAATATGGGACGTGAAGAGCGCGAAGTGTAGCCCACCGCACGAACTTTGTCGCGACAAAACCCTTTGATGTGCGGCAATTTACCGACAGCGGCGCGAAGGGCATGCGTATTCGCGATAAAACGAATTCTTTGGCCACATGTGTCGCGACAACGCAAATCTTCGTGATATCGGATAGGATAATGTGAAAGGTTTTTAAGTGATACGTCATTCTTGTCTCGCTACAAATATTGTGTCTGTGGTGTATCGCGCGAAGTTGCGTTAGTCCGGCTGGTCATTCGGTGCATAGTGTTTAGGGAAATCGAAATCATAAACATCCCTTCCCTGGGCATATTTAAAAGCCTCACACGGCTTCCCACGGCACTTTCCTTTCACCCTCTTATAATAGTTTTTCAGACACCTGTCTACACTTTTCAATCCTTTTCTGAGCTTAGCTGCCTCAGTCGGTTCAACTCGGAAATAGTTTTCTATGTCGTTAGTATGAGAGTGTACGTATTTGACTATATCGTTAATACGTGCGATAACTTTCTCCATGACTGCGTGGCTGGCGGCACAAACTTTGCACATCGGTTCATTTGCTTTACACTTGCAATGGCATGTTCTTTCATCGTGGAAGTGTTTTTTTATTGACTTCCAGTTTATTTTTCGTTTCCGATTCTCATTTCCTTGTTTCTGCAGTTTGTGTTGAATCTATTGATTACAATGAAAATGTATTAGTGACATATTCAAATAAGTCTTTCTTACCCTATCGTATGTAGTGTAGAAAACAAATTAGGACCATGTATATATCCGTCGCAGGGAAATGGCCAAAACACAGATCTGAACAAATCTCTAAGGGCTATGATGACCAAATCACGCAGGATGTTAAATTGGTGAATCCATTTTATCATTTGCCTAGAACAAATCAGTTATTGATCAAATCCCTGAATCTGTTAAGTGAAATGACGAAATCAACCAAAAAAGGATTTGGATTGATCTTGGAATCTGCGTTAAGGTTTACTTCGTCTATATTCCCATTTTGCTGATTTCCTAACTCATCAACTTTCCGATTTCATCTAATATCCTATTTTAACCACATTCCCAATTCGTTCACATACCTAATTTGACCACACTCCCGACTCGATCTCGTCCTGATTCGTAGACTGATTCACATTGTAATTGTAAACGTTGTACAAGATGTCTGGTGAGGAATCCGCAAGATTTTAACCACACATTCCTGAGGTCTTTTGGAGTCAAAAATGTCATATGAACCTAAGTTAAATTTTAACAAAAATTTTCTTTTTTTGAAATCTTGCTGTGTTGATTACATAATACTTGAACAACTTTCGCTTCTCTATGAAAATTATCCCTTTTAATAAAATGGTAACGATTATTTTTCCAAAAAAGGATGACTTTAGTGACTGGTAGCTGTCACTTTGAAGTCAATAGCGACACGACACTTGGAAACATACCCGGCAACGTCGCGATCTAAAGAGCTTATGCACTTTAGTAATCACAATAAATTGTTTACATGAAAATTAATAAGTAATATCTTCAAAACTAAGCTAGATTTGAACATTTTGTGGTCCTAATGACCTCAGGTATACGCTGGTAAAATTATGCGGATTCCTCACGAGCACGTTGTATAGTTATCTCTTGGCAAACAAATTAATTGGTATATATATAAAGCTATATAATAGATTAATTCAACCCACGTTTGATATCCCTACGGTCAACGTGTGTGGATGTGACCGAGTTGGGAATGTGGACGAGATTGGAAGCTAAAAATTAGAGAATGGCACTGAACTTGACAAAATGGGAATATATATGGATCAAACGCGAATCTGGCACCTAAGTTGCGAAACTGATTAAACGGGAATGTGGTGTTTTAGGATTGAGTTACAAATAGCAGAGAAAATATTTATATAATACAAACCTATTTTCTATACTTGCCTGCTTGTTTCAGTCAATATCAGCGTCTAGGAAATATTCAGAACCATTACAGTCGAATGCATTGTCTTACATATCAATAAATTCTTTAATATCTTAAGCTTCTTCGTTCACATCAGCCTCTGCAAAATTCTTATCGTTATCTATCCTTTTAGTTTCATATCGTAAAAGAGATAGTAACAAACTTTTGATTTTATCAAATTCTACTTTAGCAACGTTGTCGCCTTCCAAGGTATTATGTGTTGTAGCATAGTTCAAAATTGATTCGTTTGATCTTTTAAAATTGCTTTCTTTTGTATATGGAGTTATTATAGTAGTATTTAAAAGACTTGATATATCTGAAATTGTACTGTTCGTTTCCTTGGCTTTTGTAGTCCTTTCCATATTGAAATCCTTGATTGTACTTGATAATGTTGAATTATTATCATAAGACACAGCACTTTCTTTAGTGCCTGCTATGAAAGTCTCGTGTGTATTTGAGTCGTTCATATGGGTGGTTGCTTGTTTAAAATCATTTCTATTAGAAACCATATCTGATCTAGCAGAATCATCAGGTCGTCGATACGTTTCGTTGTAATCGACGGCAGACATATTGTAATCAGTTATAAAACGTGTTAAAATATCTTTTAAATTGAATTTAGGTTTTTTCTTCACGCTCGTATTATTGTTAACTTGCTTCAAGGTATTATGATTAACTTCGGGTAAACTTGGTTTTATTGGAATATATGGTGTAGGTGGCAAATATTCATTTCCGGTAGTTGTAGTCCATTTGTAAAAATTATCATTAGCATTTTCAGTAATAATTGTATTTACTACATTATTAGCACACTTTGCTTTTGATTTAGAATCTTTACTCATTTTGCCAAATTGCTTATGATTGACTTTATGTTTCATGTATTTACCACCTTTTGTTTGAGAATTCTTACCCATTTTGCAAAATTGCTTATGATCGCCTTCATCTTTAGGCTTGTATTTACAATTTTTCGTTTCATTTAAATTAACAGTATTAGCTTGAGTAGAAATACTTTCAAACTTAGTATCAAGAGTCGTTTCAGTGGGTGCAATAGCAATTGTCCTGAAGGTTTCAGTCGTTGATAGTGTGTAAGGTTTATCTTTATTAGTACTTAACAATTCGTTTTTTTCTGCTAGATTTTTATTTAAATTTATATTGGTTTTATTACCAGTTGCAACTGTTGTACATTCCTGTGTCGTTAGGTTTAAATGGTTAGCTTCTGTGTGCTCTGTTGCGTCCATTTCTGGTGAATTATTTGTTTTGCTAAATTCAGATCCTCTATTGGTTTTGTAAATATATTTACTCCAGAATGAACCACCTGCGTCAGCGTTTAAGGGACTATCTACACTGCCTAGTTCTCTTTTTCTAGAACTTCTCATAATTTTTTTACTCTTTAGTATCGTCGTAGGTGAAGGCTCCGAGATACAAATTATATTAACGTTAACTTTTTCAAGTGGATACGCGTTATTGAGTAAGTTATCTTTTGTTTTCACTGACTTAGGAATTTCGTCCTTCGTGTCACGTAATACATACTTATCTACTACACCAACTGAGTTATTATCTGCATCGTGTAATTTATAAGTGACACGTATCCCTAATTTAGCGCTGTTGTTGATATCAGAAACATGGTGCTCTAAATCATCAATAAGATTTCTTGTGGCATAGTCTTTAGGGATTTTGATAAACCTTGACATATCTCTTTTATCAATAGCTTTTTGAGCATAAACATTTGGCTTACTGTTCAACTTGTCCCTTTTAGCTTTATAAAAATATTTATCTAGTAGCTTGTCGATCCTTCTCACTGTATCTCTGAGTTTTCTCCCGCCAGAGGGATTCATATAGAAAAACGTCTGTATTTCAGTACAGTGGTCGTTCATGTATTTGACTAGATTGTTCATTTCTGCTATAAGTTCTGCCACGGCTGCATCGCTGAAATCATGAGTGGGACTCTGTCTCTTACGTCTATTGTTAAATTCTTTATCTTTACCGTCACTGAAATATTTCTTTACAGTATTCCAGCTCAGTGCAGCTTTTTTTCTCTTCACATTTGTCTTTGTTTTGTTCAATTCAAGCCCAAAATCTTTCACATCTGATGAATTTTGATTACTTTCATTTATGAGAACTGAAGCTAGGGTTACTTCGCTGAATTGATTGCTCTGTGTAGATTCATTTATTTTCGCGTCTACCTCGGCAAATGCTTCGTATAATTGTACAAGATCTTGATTTACAGCAGAGACGAAATCTCTACTTAAAGTCACTTTACTCAATTTATCCTTTTGTGTAGTTTTATAAATATCCTTATCATTCGATTCTACACTGATATTCCGGACGTCCCGTTGGACAATATTGGATAAATTTATGTTATTTGGAAGACGTTTTACCATTAAACTGCCTTCTGGAATAGTTGCGTTGCAGTTCTCAACTAGTAAGTACATTCCTGGGGGTAGAATGTGCGGAGAACGTGTGGTCGTCGTTTCAACGGATTCATCGTTCGAGAAAATCTGATATACCAAGTCCACCGGACTAACCATTCTTGCTGTAAATATTTTCTTGATTCTTCCTAAAGATCTTTTCATATCCTCATTCTTCGGAAATGCTATATGCACTTGAAGAGCATTTGCATTTTCCTGTATAGCGCTTTCCAAAGAAGTTTCGTATCCTTCATCACTTTTCTTCGTATCGATTACTACTTCTATAGCGGCTACATTTTTAACCATATGCATTTCGTCTGTCTCTCTCTTTTCAATTTGTGCTTTCTTATCGGCCACGTCTGGATTCCAGGTGACACTGGGGCTCACCTGTTCAATAAAGTACATCGTTACAAAAGTCAAATTTATTTTGATTAAGTTAGTTTTCAATTATTTAAGTCGATATAAATATAAAGAGATAATAGAACACAGCACTTTGCCAATACCATCCTTAATATTAAAGCGGACAGACTAGACTGTCCCTATATGAACCATTGTAAATACTAATACGTAGGATGAGGAATATCGTAGTACTAACAAACTGAGTCACAGTTACTTGAAATAAATAATTGTAAATTATTATTTATTAATTTACTCGGAGCGCGAGTCCTACTCGCACTTGGCATGTTCTTTTCCTTAACTTCTGGGGCGGCTAAAGTTATTGGCCCAGGGCGCCAAATTCCAAAATACACCCACATCAACATATACTTTCACGTTTATTAATATTATTACAACAGACGATTAAATAAACAATATTTTTTTATTTATTACGTGGGATAACCGCAAATATCTAATATTGTTGTAGATGTGAAAAATATTTAACTAAAGATGGGTGTAAGCAACTTTGGTGGCCACAATTTGTAAAATCATAATAACCCTAAAACTACTACATTTTATGAAAGGCCGATTTTAGTGACGGATTATCTTTGTGAAATTATGAATCAAACGATTAAAATCTCCACCAAAATTCGGTTCATTTTCAGCTTATTGCCGATCACCCAAAACTTAGATTATGATCGGAGTCAATAACAATACAAAACAAAACAACATATAAAATAAAGAGCACCGACAGGATTTTTAATTAGAAACCTGCCAATTACCAGTTCTTAGAAGTTATATGTCTACCGTTTAACTGAGCCTGCCACCGACGCCACGTGCGATGCTGGCCCCTATTTCATAATCGTGACAATTGTCAGGTGACAACGATAATTTTATGTTCACGGCGATCCCCGCTAGCTCGATACATCTTTTTACTTTATATGCAATGTACTTGAAATTGTCATTGTCAACCGTCAATTGTCACGATTGTGAAATAGGGGCCTGAGGGGCTACTCCGAAATTCGAAAAACGAAGTTCGTATGGCGCCATCCCGCTCAGTCAAATACAGTATAACATGAGAGCGAGAGGGACAGCGCGTTACGAACTTCGTTTTCGGGTTTCGTAGTAGGCCCTCTGGTATACGAGGCGCGGGGCTTGGGGTAAATAATAATATAGCTTGTGGCGAGCTGCCAGTCTAACACAAAGCACAACTCTCTTGTCGCGCGACATAGCATCACCTTTCTCGCATTGTATGGAAAGGAAAGAGACAGACAATCTTTGTCGCGCGACAAAGAGTCAATTAACACAGTTATTGTGCTAGAAGTGCTGTTGGAGAGTAGCGACCCCACGTACCTGAGTGCTCGCCTGTTTCCTTACAAGAATTTTTCAAAAACAAGAATTCCTACGCTAGCAATAGTTTACCGGTAATAATAATAATAATACCAAATATTAAGAGTCATAATTCATAATTCATTTATTGCTTTTTCATGTTGTACAAAGGTGTTATGTAACATTCAAGTCCAAAACATGAACCCTGGTAGGGCACAGCAAGAATCCCCCGGCAAGCTCGGCCGAATTTCACCTTCCCATACAAACGGAGTTTCGTTCTCATTTTAAAACTACGTGTTGTATTGTAACGAAACTATGCATACATGAGGTATATTTAGGCCTGTAATTAGTTTATATGGCTCCAATTTATAAAACAAACGAAATACAGCAAAAACAAGTTTTGCATGAAAAACTTAAATTCGCTGTATTTTTTACTATGGTATCTGAAGCTACAAACTAATTACAGCCCTGCATATACCTTCATTTATTCTAAGTACAAAGTTTCAAAATGAGAGCGTAACTATGTTTCTATGGAGAATCGAGCTTACTCTTGATAGCACTTTGTTCCAATCGAGCGAAAATAAACGCTTATTTTCATTACTTTCTTGCCAATAGATTGATGGGTGCGCTAGGGTAGTGACAAATAACAGTAACAGCCATGGTTTCCAAGTATCTCTACATTATAATGTAATCTTAGGCAATTTAAAAAACGTCAACGTTTCATCCGTTTCTTTTACAACTACAGACAAGGCGAAACTACTGCCTTTAATGTTTGAAGTTCAAGACTCGTAATCATAGCGACGGTGGCGTATGACGGCCCTCTGGCGTTGGAGCTCCCGGGCGGCCCACTTGGCTACGCCCAAGACGCGGGCGGCCTAAGACGAGTGACATCCGCCTGGCCATACCCCACGCCTCTAACCACGGGCGATGTCTCCATTAAACGGTAGGAATGTAGCTAAACTAATTATGACTAAAAGCTATTAACAGTTCCCCGTTCTTAAAACGCCACATTCCGTATATCTCAATATTAACTAGAAGGCACCCGCAACTTCATTAACGGAGGATATAAAATGTCAATACCAGCGTAGTCGGATAAAAATATCCTATTACCATCTGTGGACACTCAGCCACCCGTGTACCAAAAATAGTTGAAATCCGTTTAACCAATTTTGCGTGATGAAGCCACAACGACACACATACAAATAGACACAAAAATATATAATTTTCATGTTAGTGAACTCGAAATAGTACGGTACAATATTTTTTTTTGGAAAAAAATCTTCAATGTACAGACATTTCATTTTTACAACTTTATAACAAGTAGTATTGATGACTCACCTGTTTGACGCCAGTTCTTTGTTCAATGCCTGTAGACCCGGTGTCTCTACGAGCTAATCTGCTGGATTTAACTTTCTCCGAAGGTGTAACTGTTTTAAAAATACGTATATAAATATATAGACCGTAACTGACCGCGGTACTCCAAGTAGATTTGGAATTGGCATTCGTTGGTGTTTTTAGTCGGTTTAGACGGTAGTCCGACGCATCAGGCGTGGTTAGTCCGTGCATAAAATATAAAATATATATAATTCACAAAGTAAAAAAAAATGCCTGGTTTCTTCTGCGGATTTAGCACAATAAATGTATGAGGATGAAAACGTTTTACTCAGTACTATGACATTCCCCAAATTATTATTATTTTTTGGCTGTATTGTATGGCTGTCCCCTCTGCCGGGCTAGCGCACCTCTCCGTGGCTTCGTATATCGCGCGCCAGCATCACTCATCGTTCTCACATTGTATTAAAAGAAAGAGACAAACAATCTTTGTCGCATATCATAACAACATCCACTTGGTTTTCGCGCATAATTTTGTTTGCGAGAACGCGATCTCTCGTAATTTTATAAAACTCATATTTTCAAATTATCAAATGCCCATTATTATTTTTGGAACAGATAGTCGGACAACAAGGACTTTTACCCGACTATTCTAGAGCAAAATTGAGTAAAATAATAAAAGGCCATACATTTATTAACAGTCATAAGAAAAATGGAGTGGAGAGTAGTTTAAACAAAATTGAACAACAACAATAAGACGATGCTGCTGCAGGTTGGGTAGGGCTGCACCGTCCTTGAAACCGAAAAAAAGCAAAATAGAGTTGTGCCTATTTCCTCCCAAGCAAACGAGATAGTGGCGATAGCGGGCACAAACCAGTTAAATCAATTTTTTACAGAAAAAATAACTTGGAATATAAGTATGTTTGTTTGGGTCGAATCTTGCAAGTTAATTTTGCCACACTTTCCGATTTCCAATAGGGAACATGCATGAATTTTTTATCGCTTTTTTTAACTAAATATCAAAATACCGTAAAAACTATTTCAAAATGTGAAATTAAAATTAAAATCGGCCAAGAAATACGCATAATGTAGGCATTTTAAACTAGTAATTAGACAGAGAGGTCCGATATGCACTGTTACGTCACAGTGCACTCCGGCCATATAAACTCCATATTAAATTCTGTTTTGCTAGAAAGAGATAGCATGAAATGTTTGATGGCTTATATCTTGGTTATTTTTGTAGCTATTCGAAAAATTATTTTTGTCTACTGTTTGATACATGAATGATGCTGTTTGATACAGTAGCACTCGGGATGGAGCCCATTACTCAAGTAGATAATGCAAAAAATCTCGGTATTATCATAGACGGGCAACTACGGTACATTGAACATGTAAATTCCAAGATTAGAAATGCTTTCTACCGACTTAAAGTATTATATAGGATTCGTAAATATCTCTCGGTAAAGGTTAGGGAAATCCTCGTAGAATCTCTAATCCTTTCACAATTTAACTACGCCGATATAGTCTATGGACCAAGAATCTTAGCGGAAACCAAAAAAAGCATACAACGGGTACAAAATGCTTGCGTTCGTTTTAGCTACGAAATTCCCAGACGAGCGCGCATTACGCCCTTTTTAAATGAGAAGTCAGTTTTAAACATGGATAATAGGAGAAGACTGCACCTGGCCTGCGCAGTACGGAAAATAATTGAATTTGAGAAGCCCCGGTACCTATTTGAAAAACTAAAATGGGTCAAGGACACTCGCTTAAAGCCATTAAGAAGATGCACCAAATTAGCGATACCCCAGCACAAGACTGCGCTCTTCAGAGGGAGTTTCAAATTTGCTGCCGCAAAGATTTGGAATGATCTGCCCCCACCCCTCCGAGAACCCATGCCACTGGTAAAGTACAAAAGGTTACTTCAAAACTATTTGCTGGACATGCAGAGCAAAATTTGATCTCACTCAAAACAACACTCTCTCTCACTCTCAAATAAAATAAATATGCACACAGTCATATACACACTCAGATACACACACATACTAAAATGGCGCTTTACTGGGTTTTGAAAAATAAAAATTGATATTTACGTAGTCAATTCATTCTCGTTTCTTACCTATTATATTGTTTAAGTGACACATTAGAATAAGCACAGTTTTGTAAAATATATTTTAAGTTTGCGACCGACAGAACCCTAGGGCTCGGTCTGAAAACCAGCGCTGTGGCTTTATGCCCAGCATATGCTGAGACTGAGACCCATTGCCTCACAACTGTTATTAGTTTTAATTTTAATTACTAGATCTTAAGTTTCTTTATATATATTTTTTTGTATATTGTCTATTCAGTGTAAGTTTGTGGCAATAATTTTTTTTTCTGATTCTGATTCTGATTCTGAATGAGCTTTAAATAAAGCGAAAATTAAAATTCATGAATATTCCCTATTGAGCTAAAACTGAGCATACTTAACTTTGTAAGCTAGGTGACCCATAAAATGATAATGATGGAGCCGGAAGGTGTTCAACTGGTCATAGGAACTCTAATAAAATAATGCAATCCTACGAAGTTTCAGCTCTATAGAATCGTCTCGATGAGTTGTTAAAGGATTTCCAATGAAAAGTAGAGAACAAAAACTTTTAAAAATAACTTACTCACTATTAAATCTCCGTAAGTTTCTTTTTTCTGTCGGTGAAATCACTTTTAATATTCTATGAGCTTGATCCGGGACTGAAAATTAAGGAATCAGTTTTAGGGAATGTATAGGAAACGAAATAAAAGATTGACTGATTCACCACCGGTCTTTTGCGTCGATTAAAAACAAAGTGAAAATTAAATATCTAAATAAAATATTTCATTTTCATTTCCTTCTGCGTTTAATTGTACGATAAGTTTTTTTTGTGTAATAAAGATTAAATAAATAAATAAAATAAACGTAACGTCACATGATAGAATCCGAAAATATTTAATACGTTCCCAAAATAACACATTCGTTGCCACTTTCCCCATCGTTCATTCACGTCATTTTGGGAACGCGTCCCTAAGTAGTAATCCACAGACAACATAATCATGCAAAAATAGCATATGTACATGAACTCATGTAAAGCATTCAAGACCTTGTCGCAATTACACGTTTCTGGCGGTAAGAGTTGGACGCCCTGCGCCTCCTTCTTACGGTTTATTATTTAACCGTTTTACAGGCCGCAATTAACTTATTTATATATAAATAGATACATGTCCAAAAACAAACCGTACATGCAGAATAGTTAAGGATTGGAAATAAATTTCAAGGGAAGTAACTTTCCGAGAAAGTTCAATCTGGTTTCAAAATTTAGACCATGGACCATTAAAACAAGAGGACTGACAGTTGCCATACTTCGGATCGTGTTCTGATCGCAAGGAGTTATTCTGGCAAAAACTAGATGGCGCTTCCAAATTGGACATTTAACGATGTAATAATTCAATAAAGAAACATAGTATAGTAACAATTAGTTCGCAAATAGCTGATAATAAATTAATTGTAACATTTAAATACTGTGTTACGCTTGCCAAGATGAATAATTGTAAAAAAATATTCTTACACATAGATGGTGTTGTACACATCGGGGAACGGCTTTTTGTATGGAGATGGTCAGTCCTCTTGTTTTAATGGTCCTTGGTTTCAACCATAAACCAGCGTGTTAAGAAATTTTAATTGCACCTATTTGGTCGATGAATCTCACTATAGTGTGGCCAATACCGCTGTACCTCGCCTTAGGTATGCGAGCGGTGAGACGGGGGGCAAAGTAGCCGCGGTTTGTCATTCCACCGTCGTCTGACGAATCAGCGGTTGCTCTCAAACGACGGCGGAATGACGAATAAGCAGCGGCTGCTCTCAGACGACGGCGGAATGACGAATCAGCGGCTGCTCTCAGACGACGGCGGAATGACGAATAAGCGGCTGCACTCAGACGACGGCGGAATGACGAATCAGCGGCTGCTTTCAGACGACGGCGGAATGACGAATCAGCGGCTGCTTTCAGACCACGGCGGAATGACGAATCAGCGGCTGCTCTCAGACGACGGCGGAATGACGAATCAGCGGCTGCTCTGCCCCCCGTCTCACCGCTCGCATACCTAAGGCACGGTACAGCGGTATTGGCCACACTATAGTACGCTTGGAAAAGGGTTAAACGTGCAGCCTATATTATAATCTATCCTTACTTCTACTAGAGGGTGTCTTGCCGTCGGGTTCTCTTGCAGTATCATAAACAGTATGGAACATAACATGTTTCAAAATATGTACTCTTCTCGGTTGGAATCGCGTGGTTGATGACTTTTTCAAAGGTGGCAGAATAATATTTCCTTCACTCGTCTTAGTGGTATTGCCAGTTTCGCCGGAAACGTTGGTATACAACAATTTGTTATGAATAGGAGTGTTTTTCGATTTATGTTTAAATTCATAAATTTTATTATTCGCTGTCTGTCGTCTGAATCCACAGGTAGTGCTAGTGGATTTGGTACCTGAAATTACAGCTTTAGATATACAAGGTGCGCGTGAGGAACCCGAGAGATTTTAACCACGCATTCCTTAGGTCATTAGGATAAAAAAAAATATAGGCATAGTTTTGAAGATAAGTATTACCAATTATCATGAGTCATGAAAACTATTTATTGTGATTACTAAAGTACATTAAGGTCTTTTGATCACGATCTTGCCGCATTTGCAGGCGCTATTGACCCTTGACAGACAGCCAAAGAGTAAAGTACTTATAAGGAGCAGACAGCATAGTGACAGCTACCTCTATCTAAAGTCATCCTTTTATGGAAAAATAATTATCACCATTTTAGTGTTTGTCTTTATTTTTAATGTGAAAACATCTCAAGCGGTCTGATGGTCTAACGGATAGGACGCTGTTCCGGTATAACAGAGACGCTGGTTCGATTCCGGCTTAGACTGTGGATCGCAATTAATTTTTCTTTTCTACTTAGATCTTTGTATCAATATTGTATCACCATTTTATTTTTATTGAGAAGCGAAAGTTATTCAAGTTTTATGTACAAAAATCAACAAAACTACTTTTTTTGCTGAATTTGACTTGGGTCATATAACATTTTTTATTCCTAATGGCCTCAGAAATGCGTGGTTAGAATCTTTCTGTTTCTTGCGGGCACCCTGTATCTTGGGGTAGATCTGGTGCTTTTATAAAATTGGGAACGTTGCATTTTGGGAACGAGCGAGCGATGACTCTAAATTCTTAAATTATATTTTGCCTAAGACTTTAAAAATGTTTATTGAACCGGATATTATCCGGATGTTATCTAAGAAATATAAGTATTTCACCTTCTGGATCCTTATATGTGATTGTTAGAAGCTGGCCAGTATCCGACATTTTTTCATGTATTATATCAGTTTCATTCGGTATCGGTTTTTTTAAGGTTTTTTCCCAATCATCTGTAAGTTACGTATATAAATGTGAAGGATAAGTGTTATAGCTTGACCAATGCCGCTGTATCGCGCCTTAGGTATGCGAGCGGGGCTGACGGGGGGCAGACGACGGCGAAATAACGAATCAGCGGCTGCTCCCCCCCCCCCCCCCCCCCCGTCTCGCCGCTCGCATACCTACGGCGCGGTGTTGGTCAAGCTATAAATTACTCTACTGTTTGTTTACAGATTTAGAAAACTAACTAGATGACTCAGGTCATTCAGCCAGACCATACACGGTGGGAACGTGTAACCCGACATACTTTAACCATCGAGTTTAGTTCCTCATTGGAGTACATTTGGTACCTATAACGTTCAGTAAACCATACAATTTTACATGATTTTTGAAAACATCATCATGTAGAAGCCGTTATGTTATGTTAGTCTAGTTTTATAAGAATCTCGAATTATTACCGGTTTGAATGGCTACGAAATGAAGTATTCGATAAAACAGGTACATTTATATGCTCCAATTGGACTCTCAACTCAACTCGATGGTTAAAATCTGTCAGGTTTTGGCTGGCCGAGGTAGACCCAAATTACGAGTTTTCTTTTTACAACTTAACTTGCCGCCGGCTTGCTGTTAAGTAGGTAGTCGCTGTAGCCTATGACGCTAGCAATGCTAGGAGGTTTACTCCGAAATTCAAGAATCGAAGTTCGTTACGTGCTGTCCCTCTCGCTCTCAAGTTATTATGTATTTGAGTGAGCGGGATGGCGCCATACGAACTTAGTTTTTCGAATTCCGGAGTAGCCCCTCTGGGGCATTACGTGCGTGTTGCCGACCCGTTTCACTCCCCTCTTGAAGAATGGTCGACATTAATCGATGTAATCGGCCGAGGACGAGATGTCAACCAGGTATTTACATATAATATACAACTGAGTGTTGGAGTGTTTTAAATGCCATTTGCGTGGACACATTAAAGACCGAGCCACACCAGATGCGTGTGCGTGACGTGCGCGTTGTAATGTATGAATCTTCATAAGAGATGACACACCACTGCGTACGCACACGTCACGCAAGCGGTGTGTACTCTCTTATGAGGATTCGTACTTTACAACGCGTACGTCTACAATAGGGTACATGCATGATTTTTTTTAATCGCTTTTCGCAAAAAAATATCATAATACCGCAAAAACGATTTCAAAAAGTGAAATTAAAATTAAAATCCGCCGAGAAATACGCAATGGTATAGGCATTTTAAACTACTAATTCGACAGCGATATGAAAGAGATGTCCGACATGTACTGTTACGTCATAGTCCACTACGGCCATATAAACTCCATATTAAATTCTGTTTTGCTAGAAAGAGATAGAATGAAATTTTTGATGGCTTATATCTTGGTTATTTTTATAGCTATTCAAAACAAGTTACATTCAAATTACATGAATGAGCTTTTAATAAAAACAAAAAATAATGCATATTCCCTACTCTACATGTACGTTACGCACACACATTCGGTGTGGCTCAGCCTTAAACAGTTTTTTTTCTTGGATTGACTTTTGTATCAATATTTATCCTTACCTAATGTATACTCTTTCATAACTGGTATACTCGCTTGCGTATTTTTCCTTTCAACCGTATATTTGGTGTTCTCTTTATATTTAAACGTATCATAGTTTTTGGATGCGGCATAAGCATGAACTTGCTGTAGTTTTTTCAATTCGCTTTGAAGTTTAAACTTTTTTTTTAACGTGTTGAACATTGGCGTTGTTTCATGAAGGTTGAAAGCGTCTGCAATAAGTTGTTAATATGTTATAGGTGGATGTCCAGAAAGATCAGAGGGAATCGATCGATAACTGGCGAAAACAGAGGGCATACTCCAAATCTCGAAGATCGTGTCGTGCTATCCCTCTGGCTCTCACGTTATGCTGTATTTGAGTGTATGGGACAGCGCCATACTACCTCGTGTGTTCATAAGTTTTGAGACAAAATGAATACTCGAATTATAATTAGTTAAGATAATTTATTTTTATGACACAGTTATAGGGTTAATAAAAGACAATGTCTTAGTAAAATAAAAATATAATTTACTCGAAATGTCCACCCTTATTTTTTATACAGGCTCTTAAACGTGGTTTCCACTCATCAATAGCTTCACGTACTTTTTCAATAGGAATACGCTTCGCTTCTCTCACTAAGGCTCGTTTCAGGGCCTGAAGGTTTGGATGCGGCTTTCGGCATGCCCTTAGCTCTAATTCCGTCCACAAAGAGTAATCTAAAGGATTTAAGTCTGGGCTTGAAGAAGGCCATTCCTCAGTACTAATAAACCCAGGCAAATTTTCTTTTAGCCACTTTTGTGTAGATTTCGCTTTATGCGATGGTGCTGAATCTTGTTGGAAAATCCAGTCCTTTCCAGCGAATAGAGTGGTAGATAGGGGTTTTACAACGTTCTTGAGAATGTCACTCTGATAATTTTGTGCTTTAACTTTGACCCCATGTTGGCAAAAATGCAATTTCGTAACGCCTTCATATGAAACTCCCCACCATACCATGACGCTAGCCGGATGATGTGTGCGTTGGACATGTCGCACGTTAGACGGAATCTCCTTTGAGCTTTTGGCGTAGATTTTATCATTCTGCCTGTTAAATTTTTCTTCGACAGTAAATATCTTCTCATCCGTGAACAATATTTTTGTAGGGTCGTGTCGCCTAAGTAGGGTCCGACAACGTTTGAGTCGCATTTTCCGTAGACGATCATTTAGATAATGCACTTTTCTCTTACTATACGCTTTTAATTTAAGATCATATTTAAGTATTCTATTTACCGATATACGTGAAATACCCGTCTGTAGAGCCATTTTCTTCTGGGTGCGGCACGGATTTCGACGAATTCGTTCTTTGATAATCTTTATGTTCGCAGGGGTCCTTACAGAACGCGGGCGGCCAGTTCTTGGACGATCATCAATCTTTTGGGTCTCCTTATACCGCTTTATAGTATAGTATACAAAATTGCGGCTAGCTCCAATATTTTTTAATTCGTTAAAAATTTCCATTGGTTTTTTTCCCGCCTCATACAACGAAACTACAGTACACCGAAGTTGTTTCTTAGCCGCCATTTTGACAAACAATGACAATAAAAAGAAAAAAATTATATATTCTTAATTAAAACGTTCCAATTTCAAATTCTGAAACAGCCACGACAAGCTGCCAGCACGTTTTTATTTTAAATTTGAGGTTTGAAATTCGTCTCAAAACTTATGAACACACGAGGTAATATTAACTTCGAATTTTGAGCTTCAGAGTAGCCCCTCTGAATCAAAAGGCTCAGGATCGAGAGGCGCGTAATAGTGTATTCGTATAGCGGCGTCCCTTTTCCTCTCATGTTAATCCATATTTGAGTGAGCGGGACGGTAGAATAACAATTTCGACCTAACAACAGCACAATCACCACTCACGTCCTAACGGCTCTATAAAAAGAGTCGTGTTAGATATTTATGCGCGCTTTGTTGTGGTAGATATTAATACTGTTGACTGTTTGCCCTCTGGGGATCTATAATGGTGGCGTTTGTCGAACGATAGATAATGATAAAAAATCCGTCGGAGCTGACTGTCACTCCCGTCCACAGCCGAAGAAATCTCATAGATTTTATATGAGGGCAAGTATCTTGCGCCGCTTCACTCATATCACCGAGGTCTCAAGCCCAGAGCAAGAGCTTCAGGGTAACCTCGACTTTACGCACTGCCCACTTCACAGGCACGTTAAGGCTATGCCGTATTGCCGAGGGTTTTAAATAAATAAATATCACAGGACCATTTTACTCAAATCGAAGTAGTCCCATGGTAAGGTAAGTAAGAGACGACGATATATTTAATCTATCTATCTATCCTTTTCCTTATACTTACTAGGTATATTATAAACGTGAAAGTATGCATGTACGTTCCATTTAATCTCAAAAACTAAGTACTGGACTAATTTATATGAAACTTTCCAGTTATGTACCTTATATATCAGAATAGGACATGTATGTCAAATTTCATCCCTTTTAGGGACCAAAAAGGGGATGAAAATTTGTACGGACACTAAATATTTTTTACGCTAGGAACTTGAAATCTTGGTAATATGCTTCACATTTAAATTAGTGAAATATCGAGTTTTAGGGAAAGACATAAGCTACTTTTCACCCCGGAAAAATACCTTTTATCCGCCATAAACGTATCTAAGGCGGAGGAAGTCGCGGGCGGCCGCTAGTACTATTATAAAGTTGTAAAAATGAAAAGTTTGTATGTTTCGTTGTCGCTTCATCACGCTAAATCAGCTGAACAGATTTCAACTATTTTTGATACACGGGTAGCTGGATATCTCCAGATAGTTATATGATACTTTTTACCCGCCTATGCTAAAGAAAAAAGTGGGGTTATGACTTTGCATATTCGCTGGGTCGCGAGCGCCTTTTAGTATCCACATATATATTTACTTATATAGACAGAAAACATCCAAGACTCAGGTTCAAATATGTACGCTCATCACACAAATATTTGCCCTTACCGGGATTTGAACCCAGGACCTTCAGCTTCGCAGGCAACGTTACTCCCACTGAGCTAAACCAGTCGTTTTGGTTGTATAAAATTACATAAATTCTGTAACAGAACAATGTTCAATAACAAATACCTGCGCCTCGCTCTCCTGAACCACTTCATCACCTCTATGTTGGTCGTTCCTCGACCAGAAGAGAATAAAAAAAAAACAACAAGTAAATCTGACTCTAGAGTGTGGGCGTAGAACTTTTATGAATGAGTTTTATGTGCCATTTTCGAAATGGTCCTGTGCCCGTGAGTATTAAAAACCCAGAAACACAAAACTTGACTTTTAGAAGACACGTCTGGCTCAGTGGGTTGCACAACGGCCTACGAAGCTGGCGGTCCCGGGCTCGAATCCCGGCCGGGGCAAGTGTTTGTGTGATGAGTACGAATGTTTGTTCCTGGGTCTTGGATGTTTTATATGTACTTAAGTACTAGCCGTTGCCCGCGACTTCGTCCGCGTAGAGATACAATTTATAGCTTACAAAGTATCACCCCCTTTTAAGTCCCTAAAAGGGATGAAAATTGACATAACTGGGAAGTTTCATAAAAATTCGTCCAGTAGTTTTTGAGATTAAGTGGAACGTACATACATACTTTCACGTTTATAATATAGTAACGATAAGGATAAGGATTATAAGGTATCTATATATATATATATATACATTATGTATATCGTCGCCTAGTACCCATAGCACAAGCTTTGCTTACGTCTCGTTACTATATGAACTACAAGTTTATTGGGATTCTGTGTTTTAAATGAGGGAAAATTAACACCATATTACTATCTATTGTGATATAGATACAAATCAGCTTTGCTTAGTTTGGGACTAGATCGATTTGTGTAAGATTGTTCCTATTTTTTTTTAATATGTAAAAAATCAACTGAAACTTACTAGAAAACAACGGTTTGACATTCCGTTCCATTTCGGATACGACGTTCGATGTTGTAGTGTGTGTGAATTTCTCATCCAAGTCTAGACCCAATAAGTCGTTGGCTAGATAATCAGGGGCCTTGATCGTAGGGTAGTGCACTTTCATGACGTCATATTGGTTTGTTTGGTAATAATAACCGATCGTGCTTGCGTTTTCGGCAGATGTGTTTGTATTTACGAAAAACTCTTTAATTTTCTTTAAAAGTTTACATCTTGCTGACCTTGTGTCGCGATTTTTACGACGGCTCCTGAATGCCCCATACCAACGTTTGTGGTTTTTCTTGGGTGCTTGTACCAAAGTGACTTTAGCGAAACCCACGTTTTTACTATCCTCTTGTACTTTATCGTTTTTGGTTGGATGTGGCCGAATACCATAGTCGTTTGGAGGCTGCACAGTACCCGAATCTCTTCTAACTCGAGACGGTTGAGTCTTTGAATCTAGAGGAGTTTGACTTAGACGCGCCGGAGCATACCTCAACTTTTTACCATCAGGGGATACCGAGTCCTTGTCTAAGGTCTTTTTTATGTCAAGGTAATTCTCCATATTATCTGTAGTACCTGGAATGAGACGACAATGATTTCATATAATATTGGGATTCCATAAACCCAATACACATAAACAAAATACCAATACCTGTGTAGGTATAAATATATGTAACGTTCGTTATTTCGTTAATTCCCGAGGGTATGAAGTGTGCGCGCGGCGGAGTACGACGACCCTGCTGCGCGCACACTTCTTTCCCCCGCTGTCTTTCCCCCCGTCGCCCGCAGACCACGGGAGTGTCACGAAAGAACTTCTCAAGCTATGGAATAAAGGCTACTTAGTATTTTATTTTTATTTAAGGTAGACACATACCTGGCGTGGGTTCAGAAATATTTGTCATCTTCAGCTGTTCAGTCAATTTGTCCAAGTCTATATCAATAGCCTGGTCTTTCTCTTCAGACATAACCGGGTCCCTGGCCATTCTATACGACTGTGTA
Organism: Hedya salicella; assembly: GCA_905404275.2. Taxonomy (NCBI): domain Eukaryota; kingdom Metazoa; phylum Arthropoda; class Insecta; order Lepidoptera; family Tortricidae; genus Hedya; species Hedya salicella. The sequence goes on from FR990120.1 coordinate 5,236,099, forward strand.
AATTGATTCTTCTGATGACCAGATCGTTTTGTTGAACCTTTGACTTTTTTAGGGTCGCGGCAAAAGTATTTCTTCCACCAACATTCCTTTGTAGTAGGCGACTGACGTAATGATCGGTCTTCGATAGCATTGCCGTTGGGGTTTGTTCTATAATGATTACCTACCGGTACGTGGGGGATTTTCTCTAGTATAAATTTGCCAATATCATCGACATTGTGATGCTTGTGCGCTTGATAACGCACTATGTCTGAAAAGTTGGATTTGGCCATGTCTTTCTCGAAATTCAAGTAATATTTGAACCCGTCTACAAAGTCTTTGTATGATAGTTTATCACTGAGTGCTTCATAGCGTGTGGCAACAGTGTTTTTTGCATCTAGTTCTCGCTTTGTAGACCATTCTTTGTTGTTGTCTGAAGATTTTTTGTCATAATTGCGGACTGCTCTCTCACGTCGGGCGGCTTTAAGGTGATCAATAGAGGTATTACGATGTATGTTTGTTGTTCTTTCATTTTTTGATACGAGTTCTTTCATTTTGTGATGTACTCCGTTAACTTGTGTATTGGTCTTATTCCTTTTGGCCTTCACACTTTTCAACACTTTACCCGCGTCCGCTGTTTTTCCAGGTTTTCCTTGCTTTATCGTGCATACTTGTTTAGATACTTTTGAGATTTCATTCTCTAACTCTTGTTTTTTCTGTTTAAGTATATTACACTTGTTCTTCATTAACTTCTTACAATCCGCTTTAGACGTGATTATAGTCCCTTTACATTTCTCGCAGTTTTTACCTTTTTTAATCTTAAATTTCCTTTTATCGTTAAGTGGGGCACCAGGGCAAGAGAATTTCTCTTTAACACACTTGAATATCTTTCTGACTTCTGCTTGTACTTGACTGCTGACTTGTTTAGTTCGCTCCAAGACTTCTTTGGTAGTATGACGCCTATCCTTTCCTGGTTCATCTATTCCGGTATCTGCTAAGAAACTTAACTCATCCAGTTCATTGGTTGCTGTCGTCTTTGTATTGCGATTAGTAAATTCGTTTGCTCTGTTAGTGATGTCTCTAGGTCTTACAGTAGTCAAATCATTCCGTGCAAGCTTTACATTAGGCTGGGTTACTAGGTTGAACATGGAATTTGTCACCGGAGAAACAGCCAATTGTGCCGCCGCCTTAAACTTTACGTTTTCAAGTATTGACTCGAGGGCAGGTGTACTGAGGTAATCATTTAAAGGAACAGTATAAACCCAGGGTCTGGTATAATGGCTCTTAAAATTCATCGCTTTTCTTATACTTCGTGAATCTGGTTTTGGATCGTAGAATCGATTAACTTTCCATCTAGGTAATTTTACATACTTATGACGCCTCTTTTTGTTTTTTGCTGTGCTAGTGACGCTTAATTGTTTTGTTGGAACGTTTCTGACATTCTTTACTTGTTTTATTGTTGACGTATCGTCATCCTTTAGATAGTTTGGTCTGCTGGATACCAAATGCTCTGTAAAAATGAATGACGGATGTCGTACTTATCTATACATTGCATGTGCATTATGCAAAGAAGCATTTTTGTTATACGATACCTGGGGCATATGGTCCTGTGTGTTGCAAGTTAAATTCGTGGAATACTCCATCTAAAGGTATCTTAGTAACACTTTTAGATATAGTACGGCATGTTACAAGCACCAACAAATAAAATATACTGTAAAAGAAAATAGAATGTAAAGTATAACTGTAACCTATTTATAGATAGGTACATACAAGGAGAATTTTGAAGTCCGCAAAAACTTGACTATGAGTAATGAGCAGTTATAAAAAAATAGTTAAAAAAACTTTTATTTTATTTTATGGTCGCCGTTAGTTCGCGCAAACCCCTTTGGAGGAGGCGGGGTAGTGGGAGGAGCAAACAGCCGGCCGGCGCCAGCGGCGTTGTCATTGGCGCAAGCGCGATGAGAGTGCGATAGTAAGGAGTAACCAAATAGTACATTACTTACCAAGGGCTATAAAAGAAAGAAAGTCCGAAATCGCAGATATTTGTGACCCGAGCCGCAGACGAGGGTTGTAAATATGCGATAGAGGGCTCTCTTTTATACTGCCCGTGGTGAGTACACCCTTTTACGTCATCACCTGGCCATAATGTGAGTTTTACCGCACGCTTGGGATGAAAAAAGGTTTCTTGAAAGTAAATTCAAGCAACCATATTATCACACAGTTCTTTTTTACTTTTTTTGGAGTATTTTTATTAATTTAGGTACGCTTTGCCTTTTCAGTCATGTCGTCAGGCCCATCCGGAATGTATGTATATTATTTGTTTTCTCAAAGTGGGTTGTTTGCACAAATTGTAACTTTGACAGACAAAAATATATCTTTTCTCAGTCAACCCATGAACACGGAAAGCTGAAAAGCTTCCGAAGCCCCGGGAAGTCAAATAAGATAATATAGGTACGCGATATAATCCGTTAAAATTATTATATTTAAATGAGTAATAATCGCGGAAACAGAAGAAAATATTATGAGAATGCTTACCTTGTTTTTTATAAAATTCGATTCAGTGATCTTTAAAAAGTCATCACTTACCTAAACACTAAATCGTATCACTTAGTTTATGACAATATCTTCTATGTACAGACATTCCATTTTTAACAACTTTATAAATAGATAGCATATTCAACAAAATGCAAATGTACAACATTTAGTAATTACATTACGGTATATCAGGTCAGACCTTTTACAGGACCCATAGTCGCGGGTCGCGAGTATCCCGTACACCCAAATGAAAGAATTTTACACTCATTAAACACAGTGTAGTTAGTTTAAAAATTAACAAAAAACCGTTTTAAATGCACGACAGTAAAAAGTATACTTTCAAGCAATGGTACAGGTATAAATAGCGAGACATTTCAGGGATAAAAAAATAAATGGTTGTACAGACTTCTCTACTTTTTTGATATTGTTGTGGAGCACAAGCACTCTTACGATTACAGCGTAACTTGGACAACGAGAAACTTACGTCAATAAAGAAACACTCACCATATAAAATTAATTAATAACATTGGGGATCTTATACAAATTAAGTAAAATATTCATGAAGGATTTCTATATGTCATTATTGTTTTGAATTTTACATCATTCAGAAGAAGAAATATGATTGTTTATGGTTCAATTATTCTGTATTATCCTCTTCCTCTCTACTCTAAAGAGTTTGAGTGAAAGTGCGACCATAACTATTACGTGCGTGGCCCGTAGCTTCAATCGAAAATATTGTACAACTGAACCATCAGGAGTTAATTCTACACAGGGTCCAATAACGTTTTCATGATTTTTTACCGTCTAAGAATATACATTCAGCTCGGTAAACAAATGTCATTAATAAAACATATTGGACGAACAACCAGACGAGCGCCAAAGACATGGCGCAGCTTTGAATTTACCGCCATTGGATTCATGAGACCAAGATGGCGTACGCTGCAGCCTAATCGCATAACAGTGCTACATTCGGCAAAATCCTACCTGCATGTTGTTTGAGTAAACAAGCATGAGGAAAAGCATTTTAAACGAGCTTTTATTTATTCTGTTAGTCTGATTAAAACACGAAATGGCATTACGGTGCCTCGTTATTGTCAAATGTTGCCAGTGCTTAATTAAGGAAATGCCTACATAGTCTATGGAAAAAAATGATGTTTCATTAAAAATTATGAGCAATTAACGTCAAGCAACACTAAATTTTAAACGTCAAAAAATCAAAAAAGCCGCAAAGGCGATCGTAGTTTATTTAGTTTTTAGTGTTATTTGTTTAATTATTATCAACATAAACTCCTGAAGAGTGCAACAACCATAATTTTATCTAGTCCTAGTTTTATGTACGGTGTTTTAGCGCGCAATTCCAAAGCAATGACCATGTTATCGTGCCATAAAACTGTTGATTGACGATCCTTTGTTTCCAACTCGCCTATTTCTCCGGCCGTGGACCAATCATTAAGTGTTTTATCGACTAGAATACCATTATTGCGTCCCGTTTTTACTTATACAGCTCCGAAAGCAGGTATTTCGAGATTTTCCGCGTTAAAATCGACGACCATAGATTGGTATTCGATGCAATATTTCGTAATAGTCTGAGTTGTGTTTTCTACCAGAAATATGGCTGTGTTGCTCAATTTCTGCCGCGGAAGCGTCTGGGACAGCCTGAAACAGGGTTTTGGTGGTAAACACATAAGATTCCAATAAGAAAATCAAGGATGTCAGCAATAGAGACCAACCAGGTTTGGCCCAACATATCAAGGGATAACCTTGACGAGAAATATGAGAAGTGTCGAAATATTACGGAAGAAATTTACAAGAGGATTAATATTACGTTTCAAATCAAAAAGCTGGAGACGGGGACAAAAAGTGATGATTCGGACCAAAGGTATTTATTAATATTATCCTTTCCTCATTCACTATCAATTCATTTTGTGTTGTTCATTGCTAACAGCTGGCTTTTTATATTTAAATATCGCATTTTACACATATGTTTTGAACATTCCTATTGAAGTTGGTATTTCTAGATTTTATATTTATTTATTTTTACTATTAACATATCGGACAATCTTTCACAAATGAACTTAGTCCCAACTAAAGCTCTATAGTATTCAAGACGGAAAACATTTAGGGTTCCCAACCACAAACATCCTGTTAAAAACAGGATTATACTTTTTTGCCCATTGATACTTTCTACTGTTCTGTATATATAAAAAAGTATACAAAATACTGTTTTTGTGACCACTGACATTGGAGCCATAAAACTTAAACACTAAATATCCAAACTACAGAATGATGCTAAATTGTGCAAGGAGCTGGAATAACTATGTTTTTAAAACATCGAAAACATTAAACACTATTTACTTTTAAAAATACCGTTCATATTAGTTGTCTGTCATTAATATGCTTTATCTCTCATATAAGAAAGTTGGAAACCCTAGCACCATCTGTCTGAGTGTGCGTGGAAATATTGTTATCTTCACACCAAAACGGTGGTGTTACCCATAAAAATTGAATAAAATAGAGTTACTCTCTTTAAAACTTGCAGCTTAGTATGAAAACACTTGAAAAATCTCACAATAGGGATCCACGGTCTAGTGCAGTATAAGTACCCTGCACAGTGCACACTGGTGTTCAGTCCATTCCTAATGAAATGACTTCTGGAACGTTACTAGTTCTTGGGTATTATATTTAAAATTACTAAATACACCTAATATTACTTATCAACATCACCATCATCACCATGTCAACCTAGACAAAGGCCTTCTTCAAGGATCCTCACAAAGACCAGTTGTGCGCTGCCCTCATCGAACTGTTTCCTGTGATCTTGACCAGATTGTCGGTCCATCTTATTGGGTGCCTTCCCACACTGCATCATCCTCAATGCGGTGACTGCTCTACAATTTTTCTGCTCCAGTGGCCATTTGTTTTACGCACAACATGCAATGCGGCTAATATTTAGTCTCTGATATTTAACCTTACAATGTAAAGCAGAAATGGAGTAAGGGAAAGCTTGGTGACATTTAATAATATACCTAACAAACTCATTTTATAAGGTGTATAATTTAAGTATTTCTATGAAACACAAACTTTTGTGTTTCTGTGTTTTTAATGTGGGAAAACGAACACCACATTACCATCTATTGTGACATACATACAAGTCAAAGCGCAAAGAACAATACGATTGCTTTCGCACGTGGTCACACCAGGACTCGAACCCAGTACCTCTCGATTACGCGTCGAGCGTGTCACCCCTCCACCAGCAAGCACTGTGCCAATCGCCTCCAGTTTATCCATCCGCGTATGTTTGTTTGCGCTTTGGCTTGTTATCTATGTCACAATGTATAATTGAATGTCTCGAAAATGTTCTTTTATCCCATTTCACCTTTCCTTGTCATATCCATTTTGTATTATTATTTACCAGAATTGGCACCTTTTGAGATATAGACTTTTGGTGAAACATGAGAACTTAGCAAATTTTTCACATTTATGGTTTTATGGGATACATTTTACTCGACTATGCTGAAGATGAAAGAGGGTTATGTTTTTTTTTCTTCTGCTGACGAAGTTGCGGGCGCCTTCCAGTTGTACAATAAATATTAAAATTCAAGGTCCTTTTCATCACCACCCTCAAGGCTGTCTCTGCATTAATGAGAAACAACTGTGAATATAAAGATGTTTTCATAATTACCTATGTTAAGTTTGTTTAGCCGCGTCTATACGGCGCACTTTATCCTCGTAAGGCCTAAGCTACTTTTAGGACATTTGTACTTACTAATAACGACCCAAGGTGTTAAGGGCCTGCAGCGTCACAGAATGCCTATTCGTAAACCACGCCCCAAACGCCAAGCCCGCGAATGAGCGGAATTTGTAAGGGACGCATTTATTGCTCGCGCGCATCAAAGAAAAAGAAAGCTAATACACTACATGCTTGGGGTTTTTGGCGTAAGCGCCAGATGTAAAAGTACATTGAAATCGAAGATATTATTAACTAGCTTCTGCCCGCGACTTCGTCCGCCTTAAATTCGGTTAACGCGAATTAGGGTATTCTTCCGGGAATTTCATCGAAATCGGTTCAGCGGTTTAAGCGTGAAGAGGTAACAGACAGACAGACAGACGGACACACTTTTGCATTTATAATATTAGTATGGATTTAGCCGTTTATTAATCTGTCGTTTGTGCAAACTAGACAAAAAACGGAAAATGAAGACTCGTTTTCGGATTTCTTTTCTGTCGAGGAAATTTTAAACAAACATGTTTCCGCGCTGAATAGGTTATATAGTAAAAAAACACATATTTTAAAACCAGCCTGTTTCCTATACTAGATTTGACAAAAATCTCACAAAAAATTGCTTAAATTTTCGATGCACCCCCTTAATCCACATTATTAAAGATATTTTCGAAAAAATAAGTAATGTGTCGTTGCGGTTTCATAACGTCAAAACGGCTGAATAGATTTCAACTATTTTTGGTACACGTGTAGCTGGGTATCCAAAGATGGGTATAGGATACTTTTACTCGACTACGCCGAAGTTAAATAAGCGGGTTATGACATTTTTCTCCCGCGAACCTTCTAGTACATACTATTAAAATTCAAGGTCCTTTTCATCATCAGCCTCAAGGCTGTTTGATTTAATGAGTTGTAATGATGAATAGAATATAAAGATATTGACCTTGCACCTTGCTTACGGCTAGATAAAAACCGGCCAAGTGCGAGTCGGACTCGCGGACCGACGGTTCCGTACAAAATATACGCTAAAATCGACCGAAAATGAAAATCCAGTGTTAGCAGAGCCCTACTCGCAAGCAACATGTACACGGTGTGGGGTAATTTTACATTGGTTAATGATAGACAGACAGTTCAGTCACTGTCCATACAAACTTACTCTAAAACTGTACCCATATCAAAGGCAACATTTTCACAGTTGACCAGTGTTTTGAAGGAAATTTCGAAAATGTATTTTTTTAATTGTTTTTGACTCTGCATTGCCACTCAGTGTCGTGTTTTTTGGGTTCCGTACCTCAAAACTGGTACCCTTATAGGATCACTTTATTGTCCGTCAGCCCGTCAGTCTGTCCGTCAAGACCCTTTTTCTAAGGAACGTGTGGAGGTATCAAGTTGAAATTAACATCAAATACTTATTGCGGTCCCTTGAAGTTTTAAAAAAATCAAGCTTCTAAGTCAACGCAATCCAAAGATACAGTCATTAAGAAAGGTGTTTCCATACAAATTGCCGTCCATGGAAAACCTATAAGGAGACTTCCGGTTGTCTTAGAAATAAATATTACGGGACAATTTATACACAAATCGAACTAGTCCCATAGTAATCTCAATAAGGCTCGTGTGAGTACTAGACGACGATATATTTAAGAGATATATTTACTTATATACATATAAGCTCATCACACAAATATTCCATCATAACCCAGGACCTTCAGCTTGCAGGCAAACTTTCTCCCGCTGAGCTAAATCGACGGAAGAATGAAATTCTCGCATCTATGACATCGCAATGTCATAAATTTGGTATTTAAATTGATACTGTTTGAAATTTTCAAATAGGGTTTAAGATGTGGTTAGGAGCCTTATCAGACACAGACGAAGGGTTAAGGGGCTTACAGCTCTGAATGACCTTCGATCGGTAGCTCTTCGCTTTTCCATCTTGTTTATGTCTCACTGTGTTGACAGCGACCGTCTTTACCAATATACTGTTTCAGTTTATCTTCAAGATAAATGCCATCAAACTTTGTTATTTTTACGACGAAAAACCAGTTTTTGCCACTTTTCTCCAAAAATAACAAGCTTTTTAAAAAAAAATGCTTGCGTAGCAAGTTAGGTTTTTTCATAATGAACAAGTAGGCATAAGTTTTGAGTCTATCAAAGGTTTATGGAGAAACTAGATACGCAATCTTTATTTTTATACACAGAGAAAATCCATAATTAATTAAATAGAAATATTTTCTAAGTTTCGATTGCAAGGAAGTGTTAAAGTGAAACTGAACTATCATATAAACCATATTTCGAAAGTTAGTTTTGCCATTCCAGAGACTAGATACAAAACAAAAACCATGAAAAGTCGTACATTTACGCTTGGAGCCCCTTAATTTTTCATGTTTGTCAGTAACGAATATAAAATAACCCCACACCGCCTACATTTTGCTTAGGAGTAGGTCTCTGCTATCACTGGATTTTCATAGCAACGACCGTTTTTAGCGTATATTTTGTACAGAATCTTCGTTGCGCGAGTCCCACTCGCACTTGGCTGGATTTTTTTTTTTGAAAGGCGACTTCGTCGGGAGTGCTCTTAGCTATGGTTCATAAATATCGGTTAAACTGTTTGAGAATTATCAGCTTTTTTATAGACGTGTGAGGGGTAATTTATTTTATCATTACTTGTACAATTATATAACAATTATAGACATATGACTATAATAATACCTTCCAAATGACCGGGCCCCATGGTCCGTGACTAGGGTTTCCATACGTCAGGATTTGTCCGGATATGTCAGGATTTTTGACTCTGCCAGGATTGCGGCCGGACTTGGCGAGTTTTAGGGTTTTTAAAAATTACCTCATTCAAAGAAATGGTATTGGGTCGGGCGAAAAAAAAGGTAAAGGTAGATCCACGGTTACTCCGAAATTCGAAAAATGGAGTTCGTATAGCGCCGTCCCTCTTGCTCTCGTGTTATAGTGTGTTTGAGTAAGTGTATAGTGTGTTGTATTTGCATGCGTATTTTTTTGTGGAAACTGCTTGAACATATGCGCATGTGAGTACAATTTATTGACACATCTAACCAAGACACTATTTCGCAAGCAAAGGAACTATAAATCCATTAGGGGCCTGCATCGTCATTCGTAAACCACTCCTCAAACGCCGAGCGGCCAATGAGCAGAATTTGTAATAAGGGACGCATTTATTGCTCGCGCGCATCAAAGAAAGAGAAAGCTAATACACTAAATGCTTGGGGTTTTTGGCGTAAGCGCCAGATGTAAAAATACAATGAAATCGAAGATATTATTATGTGTTGTTAACATTTAAGTTAATCACGTAAAGGATAAAGGGAATAATGACATTTTTACATAATTTAGCCGTTTATTAATCTATCGTTTGCACAATTTATCTGCTTTGCCTCAAGGTTGACTGGTAGAGAATGCCCTATTGCATTAAGTCCGCCTTTTGTCCGATAACTGTTTTTCTTTTGTGCAATAAAGATTAAAAAAATAAATAAATAAACTAGACAAAAAACGGAAAATGAATACGCGTTTTCGGATAACATTTCTATCGAGGAAATTTTCATCAAACATGCTTCAACAATCATTCATGTTCAATGAATAGATTATATAGTCAAAAAACACATATCTGAAAACCAGCCTGTTTTATATACTAGATTTGACAAAAATACGCTAAATATATATTTTTTTTTATAAAAAAGAGCCGACTTCAAAATAAACTAAAAAGCCATAAATAATCTTTTATGTACGGTACGGATTACAATTAAATCACCTTTTGTGCTTTTTAAGGTGCGTCCACATTTGTATCATTTGCCCGTATCAGATCATCGTCGCGTGGCATGATCGCGTGTCACGATCACGCGTTTGGACGTTGCGCCCTTCCGATCGCTCGAAATCCATTTGCTACGCGTATCACACCATACACTTATATCGGAAGAGTGCGGCATGATCGGCGCGCCGACAGTGAGCGTCCAAGCAGCGCGATACGCAGTCATGCCACGGCACGGTCATCGGATACGAGAAAATGATACAAGTGTGGACGCACCTTTAGTGATGGATTTTAGTATCGATATAAAGTATTTTTAGAGCCCAGAATGGGAAGATTGAGGAGGCACTTTGCACGCATCTCGAGTAAGAAATGTAGAAGTCGGTTAGTTCATTTATACCTTCCATCATCAGCTCAGTTTGTTTGTCTGATGATGACAACCAGACGAAAACAACTGAATAACTTTAGAAAAATATATACAAAATATTGTTAGTCCTATAATATTTGAGGGTATCTCTCGATTTTCCTGGTATTCCATCATCAGGTCCTGACTTGGTGATAAGGAGACTACATCAGGGACACACTATAAAGAATATGACTAACAGTCTTAACGTACCTACCTATAATAGACAATTTTTTAAATAATTATCCTCTAACTCTTAACCATTAAGGAGTTGTACCTTCCGTTATCAGCTCAGCATGATGAGATGATGACTACCATATGCAAATACTTAAATAGCTTAAGAAAATATATGAAAAACGTTATAAGTGCCTATAAAATTTGAGGATTGCCCTCGATTTCCCTGGGATCCCATCATCAGATCCCAACTTGGTGGCAATGGGACCACCTCAGGAGTATATCCTTTCAAATAAAAAAAGAATTTTTAAAATCGGTCCACAATTGTCGAAGTAATCGGTGAACATACATAAAAAAAGTACAAACTTTTCAACATATAACCTCCTCCTTGTTTGGAAGTCGGTTAAAAATAGCTTAAATTTTCTAAGCATCCTCTTAAGCTAATATGGAATTTCGCAAAGTAACAGAGAATGAATAACAATGTTTGGTGAAACCACACCAAAAACAGGTTTAAGGTTAAAAATAACCATATTAAAATGCACGAGACCATCAAACGGAATAATATGAGATCTATCCTGTTTGATGTAAAAATAGAAAACATCGTAAAGTAGAGAACTTAGTAAAGTAAAGTATCAACTCAAAATTTCTACATTCCATATCCTACCTTATATCTGTTAGTTGAGGATTTTATTTAAAAATGCAGTTTTTTTGTTTATGCGTGCCATTGCTGCATACATTAATATATTACAATAGCAATTGTGCTAATAAAGCGGAGGAGAAAAAAATCATGACCATATTCTGTGGATGCCCAGCTACCCGTGTACCAGAAATAGTTGAAATCCGTCAAGCCGTTTTGGCGTGATGAAATCACAACGACACATACAAACATACAAAAAATCCATTTTTTTTTTCGATTCATTGACCTCCAACTAGTTCTTATAATTTTTTTAATTCCTTCATTGTATGGATATTTCATTTTTACAACTTTATAATAGTATAGATTACTTGATGATTTGTTTCTCTTTTCTGCGCTTATTTATTTGTAATCTCGACATTAATGATCCTGCACTGACTGCTAGTTTCTGTTTGTCCCTATGGTTGACTGGTAGGGAATGCCTTAAGGCATTAAGTTCGCCATTGGTAGCAGTTTGTATTGTGCAATAAAGTTAAAATATTTGTTATTTATTTTTATTGACGACTAGCTTCTGCCCGCGACTTCGTCCGCCTTAAATTCGTTTATCGCGAATAAGGGTATTTTTCCGGGATAAAAAGTAGCCTATGTCCTTCCCCGGGACTCAAACTATCTCCATACCAAATTTCATCCAAATCGGCTCAGCCAAATAAGCGTGAAGAGGTAACAGACAGACAGTCAGACAGACACACTTTCGCATTTATAATATTAGTATGGATTAGTATGGATACACGGGCATTGGACCGCAATCTCACCTGTTGTTAAGTGACGATGCGGTCAAGGATGTATCATGCCCGTCTAGAAACAGCCTATTCACTCTTGTCTTGAACACGCCCAAATTATAAAGCTCGGGGAACACACTCGCAGGCAACGAGTTCCACTCCTTTGCGGTACGAATGATAAAAGTGGCACCGAAGCGCTTCGTGCGGATACGCGGAATATCGACCACGTGTGGATGGAACGAACGCACGCGTCGTGTGTCCCGATGGTGGAAAGGGGCTGGTGGAATAGGGATGTACACAACTTTTATCTGTGGTATGCTATAGAACGACTATTCAATAATAGAAATACTGGTGAAAAACCTACTTCAATGTCATAAAAACTCCACGAGACACAACAACGTTAGAATCACATTTTTGGACTTTCCCAAAAACGCTCCATACTAAAACCTAGGAAGCTGTGACGTCACACCTTCCTACATTATATATTCTTCCTAAATTTGTTCTGCAGCTATGTTAAAACTTGCGTTTATCGAAACGGTTTCATAACAAAAGTTACCATACATTTCATGGGTTATTCAATGGTATTTTTAGTTATTAATATTTTCATTCTTTAAAGGGATGGACTTTCCCACCTAACCTTAAAGACTCATAAAACAAGTTAAACGTAAGGTATAGACCTCAATTTCTTTTTTTAGGATTTGCATCATAAAAACTAACAAAGTTAAGTAATTATTTGAGTACAGTCAACATCCTTATTAAATCATCTAATTCCCCCGCAAATTCTCCGAAATGTAACCTGTAAAAGAACGACAGACGAGATAAATAAATATTGTTGTTTTAGTGATGTAATCGACAGCAACGAACTCAGCAACGAGACGGACTTATTCGCGTGCGACAAGAGCAGCATATCGAGCTCTTCCGAGCCCGAGCCCCTGGCGAGGCCTGTGCTCATCAACATCAACAATAATGAAGAGAAGAAGAAAGCTGCGGTGGCCAGGCGGCCACGTAAGAGGTGAATAATGCTTTTACATTATTTATTTATTTATTGTAGGAGAACCAACAGCTAATACAGTACAAATAGAAACTTGAATAGAAGTATAGAGCCAATTACAGGAAATCATGAATAGATATTGCACATGAGACAGTTAAGTGACAACGCGCGTAACGACGCACACACACAGTAAGTATATATAAAAAGTATGAACATTTAAAAACCTAATACACAATAACAATATGGCACAAACATGGTAATAAGAATCGCTCATTCTAAATACGCACTAATTAAATTTCGCTTCACAGAAGTATGACACTAATATATCAATATCAAGCTCACTCTTCACATTATTTAAATTTCGACTGGCACGGTTAAGGAAACTGTTCCGTCTGTATTTGGATGATGTAGGCATTAGATGGATAGGGGGAAGTGCCTTTTAGGCCAAGAAGGAGCAACAAATGACAGTTCCTTTAGGAGTTCAGGACAGTCCATGCCTCCCGTTGTGATATTAAGCAAGTAAGCAATAGTTATATCACCCATTATTATAATTAAGCTAGGAGACGATGGGTGATAGGAAAGTAAGGAAGAAAAAACGGAAGAAGTCAACAAGGTTTGACTTCTCGTGTGGACCGTCAACATCTCCTGCATCTCCTGATGATGCCTCGTAGAGAGGCGAAACACGTGTCGAGGATTACACTGTTTGGTGGTGGTTTGTTGTATTTGCATGCGTATTTTTTTGTGGAAACTGCATGAAAATATGCGCATGTGAGCACAATTTATTGTCACATCTAACCTAGACAATGTTTCGCGGAAAAGCACAGGATCTATAATCCATTAACGAATATTTTTAATCATCGCTAAAAATGCCTAACAACTTTGTCAACTGTCCCTGGATAAAAATCGGAATCAGAATTGGTTCATAGATTTCGGTGTTATTTATAGTCCTCGTCGCCGTGTTCGGCGACAGCGACTCCGTCAATTATTCTTATCCGGGTTATGAAAGGCTCGAATATGGCTTGCAAAGCCAAACTTCGCCTTGAAGATGCGATTACAAGGTACGCAATGAAGTTGTCCAGCAGCGTTATATGTGTGCGTGTAGGAGGGTTTCGGTTGAATCTTGCGGATATGTCGCTTGGCATCTAGGTCTTCCAAATCTATCTCGATAATAAAGCTCTGGAAGAAGTACCTCACTTCCGGTAACTAGGAAGTCAGCTCCGAAATGACAATAGTTTGGCTTCTGAAATGCCATCCCGAATAGCCAATGCAGCTGCAGCCTTTGGCAGACTCAACAACCGTGTTTGGAGGTCACATGATCTAAAACTTTCGACTAAGATTATGGTCTATAAAGCCATTGTCATACCAACTCTTCTTTATGCCGCAGAAACGTGATGCTGTTACAGAACAGATATCAAGAAACTAGACACCTTTCGGTGTTACGATACCAGTGACAGACATACAGACTTAAATACCCTTCTTTTTTCGTCAGGGGTTGAACACTCCAGCCTTTAAGTAAAGTGGCACATATATCGACAGATCTTTTTAAAACATTATGAGGCTTCTTAATTTTTTTTTTGATTTTGTGTTTGTGGACATTTTCGGGAATAATCGCTCCTAAAGTAGCATAAATTGTGCCCCCCCTCTATATTCTAAGCCTCATGTCCAAAAAATATGAAAAAAATTACGAAGATTATACAACTTGATGAATACTTTCAAGGAAAATTGTTTTCGACATGAGCGGATATACCGTTTTTGAGTTATTGCCGAAAAACGGCACTTCTCAACAAAAGGACTTAAGTGCCGTGGAGACACGTTCTTTTGCTAGAGCACTTTTATATATTATATATATACTCTTGGCCGGTTTTTTTAAATAATAACTACTTGTTATTTAATTAATACCCCTGGAGTATTTTACAATTCGCGTAGTAAACGGCGACGAAACCCTAACGTAAGTAAAATAATTAATTAATCTGACCAGTTATTGGTAATATACCTGAGAAAATAAGTACTTGATAACAGTAACACTAGTCTGTACTTGCTTACCATTTCGTAACCTGAAAGAGTCATGACATAATCATCATCTGTAACCACTTAACAATTTTTTTTTTGCTCATTCTGAATTATTGATCCATTCATGTATTTTTTATACCAGGTTTCGCAAACGCGTGAAAAAACGCCCTGTGGCGGAGCGCTCGGACTCGGACGCGTCCAGCGACTCGGCGGCGCCGCTCAGCCGCATGCTGGCCGACCGGCCCGTGGTGCCCAACATCGTCATCATCACTAAAGGTGAGCCACGATACAGCGCCCTGTGGCGGAGCGCTCGGACTCGGACGCGTCCAGCGACTCGGCGGCGCCGCTCAGCCGCATGCTGGCCGACCGGCCCGTGGTGCCCAACATCGTCATCATCACTAAAGGTGAGCCACGATACAGCGCCCTGTGGCGGAGCGCTCGGACTCGGACGCGTCCAGCGACTCGGCGGCGCCGCTCAGCCGCATGCTGGCCGACCGGCCCGTGGTGCCCAACATCGTCATCATCACTAAAGGTGAGCCACGATACAGCGCCCTGTGGCGGAGCGCTCGGACTCGGACGCGTCCAGCGACTCGGCGGCGCCGCTCAGCCGCATGCTGGCCGACCGGCCCGTGGTGCCCAACATCGTCATCATCACTAAAGGTGAGCCACGATACAGCGCCCTGTGGCGGAGCGCTCGGACTCGGACGCGTCCAGCGACTCGGCGGCGCCGCTCAGCCGCATGCTGGCCGACCGGCCCGTGGTGCCCAACATCGTCATCTATACTATTATAAAGTCGTAGGAACATATAATAGTTAAGCACAAACATTATTTCTGCCCCACCCTGCCTCCAAGAATAAACAAATACCAACACTACATAACCTAACCGCACAAATACAGATCAGCGCTGGACGTAAGGTAAGGCCATATGCTGAGGTTGGTACCCATGGCCAACATGTTTTAAATTGTTATTATGTTTATTGTACTTTATACACTTAGGATGTTTGAAGAATATAAGTATTTTGTAAAAAAACGATATCATTCTAATGTATATTTGATAAATGTGTCATGTTGTGTTAATAAAGCGAATTTGAATTTGTAAAATAAAATATTTGTATGCGTGGTTGTGGCCTCATCACGCTAAATCAGCTAAACGGATTTCAACTACTTTTGGTACACGGGTAGCTGGGTATCTACAGATGGTTATAGGATACTTTTTACCCGACTATGCTAAAGAAAAGAAGAAGGGTTATGACTTTCTTCTCCGCGAACGAAGTTGCGGGCGCCTTCTAGTCATCACTAAAGGTGAGCCACGATACAGCGCCCTGTAGCGGAGGCCTTGAAGAAAATATATACAAAACATTCAACTGATACGAAGTTTTACCCATTTGAATATTTTGAAATGAGCAAAAACCAAGTCTTAAAAATATTTTTATGACAAATATATTTTACTACAAGATGCCCGCAACTTCGTCCGCGGAAGAGAAAATGTCATAACCCGTCGTTTTTTCTTCAGTGTAGTCGGGTAAAAAGTCTCCTATAACCATCTGGAGATACCCAGCTACCCGTGTACCAAAAATTGTGGAAATCTGTTTAGCCGATTTTGCGTGATGAAGCCGCAACGACACATACAAACATACATAAAATCCAATAAAAATATTTTTCGTTTTAGTGACCTCCAAATAGTCCGTGACGATAAATTTTTTGAAAATATCATTAATGTACAGACATTTCATTTTTACAACTTTATAATATTATAGATGTTACCGTCCTAATGTAATGAAGTAAGTCACAAACAAAAATTAAATCAAAATCTCTACAACTGTGTTATTTTCAGACCACAAGCCAAGAATCAAGACCCCGGAACGGCAGCTGAGGACCACCAAAGACAAGGCCGAGCGCGACAGGACCACAGACAAGATAGACAAGGACATTGACAAGGAAAAAAGCGGCAATTTGGACTTGAAGACGTGCACGATGTGTAGTCTGTGCTTCAGAGGCGAACGTGGTTTGAGGTAATTATTTTATTACAAGCTTTAATTTCACTTGAAGCGTTCGTAGTAACTATACTCTGCTATAATCAAAATCTGACAGTCCCATCTTGATTATTAAGCAATCAAATTGAAGCTAAATGACATTTTAACATAGAGTTTAAATGCTCTGTAAGGATCAGTGTCTAAGCATACGAGGGGTTAAACAATTAAACATCTATCCATACTAATATTATAAATGCGATAGTGTGTCTGTCTATCTGTCTGTCTGTTACCTTTTCACGCTTAAACCGCTGAACCGATTGAGATGAAATTTGATACGGAGATAGTTTGAGTCCCAGGGAAGGACATAGGCTACTTTTTATCCCGGAAAAATACTTCTATCCGCGATACAAGAATTTAAGGCGGACGAAGTCGCGGGCAGAAGCTAGTACTATTAGCTTCCGCCCGCGACTAAAAAGCTGTAAAAATGAAATGTCTATGCATGTACATTGAAGATATTTAAAAAATATATATTGCCACGGACTATTTGGAGGTCACTGAATGAAAAGTGTTATTTTTAGATTTTTTGTATTTTTGTATGTGTCGTTGTGGCTTCATCACGCCAAATCGGCTTAACGGATTTCAAAAATTTTTGGTACACGGGTAGCTGGGCATCCACAAATGGTTATACTCGACTACGCCGAATAAAAAAGAGGGTTATAACTTTTCTCTGTTCCGCGAACGGAGTGCGGCAGTCATGACCCTCGACGAAGACGTAAAATTGTGTACTCACCACGGGCACTAAAAAAGACAGCCCTCTATCGCATGCTTACAACCCTTGCCTTCGGCTCGGGTCACAAATATCTACGATTTAAGGCTTTCTTTCTTTTACAGCCCTTGGTAAGTAATGTACTATTAATAACATTAAAATGCCAAGAGTTTTATCGGTCTATCGATTACTTGTTTTCGTTGGTTGCTTACTCAACGTGGTTTTATGTTTGAAGAAAATCAAACCTGCCATTTTTTTTACTTTTTTTTTAGGCGCCATATGAACATGACTCACATCACATCAGTCGATTCCCGCAAGCAACGAGACCACAGCCCCTCCTAAACAAGTACAGATAAAACAATTATTCAACGACATACAGAATACATAAAAGACATGCCTAAATAAAAAAACAAAAAACATTTAAATCGACTTTTAAAAAATATGATTTTTATTGTAGGATGCTTATTGGAAAGGTCCTTTCCATTTCGGTGACATCATCATTTTTAGAGTCGAGTAAAATGAGAGTAACTGAGTAAAAAGGAGCCAATTTATAGAAAAACTTTGTTTAAAAACTTTTTATTGTTGCTTTTTTACTGGATCCTTTTCGCTTAACTACGTCCTAGTTAAAGTCAAATTATATAGAATAAAAATAGTTGCAAAACTGGCCGCGTCAGTAAAAGTTGTGCCGCCTCTTTTTACCATATCAGGAGGCCGTGTGTCGAAGAGAGACGGATTTAGTCCGCGAGCTACGTAGCGATTCCTTTTTCGGCGGGAAATATTTGAATTTGGAACGAAAATTGAATCGCCAGGCGATAACAAATTTAAATGTGCGGTCGGCAACGACATTGCTCGCTCAGCTGTCGTATACATTTAGTACGCGCTGGCGTTAGTGATATTTTCCGCCGGCCGAACATTTAAGTTTGTTTTAGTAGTAAGAACGTTTTGTTTCTTAGTGTTAAGGATTTCGGTGTGATTTTTGGAAGTTTTAAAAATGAATGAAGTGATTGATATGTTTGCGGGTGTTGAAGTGTGCGGGTTATTCTGTGCTGTCTCATTGCCAAGTAACATGTATTTCTCCATATCGAATTATAACGATAAATCGGAAGCGATAGTTACGCTTACATGGCAGTTTGGAAAATAGTAAAACAATATATTTGGTGGTAAGACAGCGCGAATCTAACCCCGAGGCAGGGTCAAATATCTGTGATTGAAGGCATAATGTGATTGTAGTTTAGCGCGCTGAACACAGGCTTGCCATAGACAGTAGTTTTTTTTTAATCGGAACTTTGAGTTCCCATTATTTGGCCTAAGCCACAAGCATATTTCCGATCATAGACAGATTATTAGAAGGCACAAAACGGATGTCGCTATTGGGGTATACCCCATCCACAAGACCAATATGATTGACTGATTTTTTGGCTTTGAAACCATTCCAACCAATGAAAGCGCCCGCCATATTGACCTTGGATTTTGTCGAACCTCCACACAGCCTGAAATGATAGTTGACTCGATCAGATCGGGCAAAACTTCTTAGAGGTCGCGCCTCGCCTGTATAGATGCAGTCTGTTGTATCTCCGTCACTAGTATGATTACAAATATGAAATGCTATGCCAAGTGCCTATGGCACTTCGGTTGGCGTCGCCCTGGTGGCAAAAAAAACTGTTAGCCCTGATTCTACCAAACGCATGGGATTTATGACGGGTAAAAATATGCTCGCGTTTGGCATTTGAGAATTAGAAATGTGATGAAATTTAAAAAAGTTAGGTATTATCATTAAAATGTGATATGACTGCTTGTTGAAATTATCAGTGAAAAAAATATATGCGTAAGTCTATAATGACAACCTTCTGTCTTCGTTTTTTTTTACTTACGACTTATACATATATATACTTTTAAATTATTTATTTATTTTATACGTAGGTAATCTATTAAGGCATTGTTTTACGGGCGTATTTTACGTCATGGTTTGAAGTGGACCAATAGGTTGCGGAACTTTTGCGTAGAAAGAAATCCGTACGAACGGAAATCAAAATTTCACGTGCGAATATTCAAAATTTTAGAATGTTTAAAAAGTAAATATTTCATGTAAGAGTCAGACTCGCACTTAACCGCCTTTTAAAAAGGCTATAAATGAAAAACGTTGTCTATGGTAAGCCCGTCGTGGAGTATAGAATTGGCCGTTTTTCAGTACAAAAAATCTATTAAAAAATTAGTGTTTTTAAAATTCGCCAGAAAAATGTCTATCTCTTTCTAGTTAGGATAATAAGGTGAGTTGAGGTAAACATTGATTTTTTTGGACTGGCAACACATATCTAGTACTTTTAAAGCAACTATGTATAAGTAACGCAAGGCTATACTGTTTTTAAAGTACCTTTAAAATTATTAGCTTCATATATTGGTACCATACATTTTTTCCAGCTACATTATTAGAAGTCATTAATACATTTTCTTCTGATAAATTCACATTTATATATAATACTTTTTCCAAAAAAATCACATTGAGTCAAGAGATATGATTTTTGGGATCTTAGATGAAAAATTAGGCGACCGAGTTAGTTTCACAAAATAAATATTTCTTAATTTAACTTTCGTAATTATCATATAATGTCAAACAATAGTGGTTGTAATATTAGAACAAGCATAAAATGACGAAATATGCTGCATTTTAAGATATATATGTCATTACTCATTAGGGATAGCTTCTAGAAATGAGGTAAAAAAAACAAGAGGTTGCTCAATGATTGCTAGTGATAAGTATGATACGTACCAAACTCGAATGTCTATAAATATCGTGTGGTTTCTTTCACTCGATTGATGTGCGATAAAGAGGAAGAAAAAATCAATCCTGGTCACGGCACCAGTCCAGATAAATCAATGTTGTAGGTAGAATTTTTGGTACGGCGGTGTTTTTTGAATGTTAAAAATGTTGCGGTTTAAAAGTGGTTTTTGTTGTCTATGCTAAGGTGTTGCTAGTAAGAAAAATAATAAGTTTCGATTAAGTTTCCCATACTTTATGTATGTTCTTTTTTAATTATTGGTGCTAAGTAAATATTAATTTTATTGAGAAAATATTGTATTATTATTTTTGCTCTGCTTATCAGTACAGTAAGTTTCGATTCAGAGGTTTAATATAAGCCAGATAGGACATTTTTGTCCCTATTGTTCCTCAATGGAAGTGTTGACAAATAAGGTTTGACATTCCTCTGACTCGCGCTGTATTTTTTTATTTTATTTTAGCTAGTCAAAAGATTTATTGTGAAAATGGAACGGTTAAAATAGATATAACGTAGATGTTTAAAAATATTCGCTCTGCATTATTTAAATAAACATTTGTCAACTGCTGCAGAAATGGGTGCAAGTTTTACAAACTAGAAGTTCATTGCAGATGGCGTCACGATCGCGTTATCCTTGTCATATGTAATCAAGTCATAATTACTAATTTAATTTGTTTGAAAACTTAAGAAAGAGAAGGAAAATAAAGATTAACCTTTTCAGCACTATGTCACACAAAAAGTTGACAGACGTCATCGGGTCGGAAATTATTCTTTTTTGAAAAAAAACAAATACTGTTGCTAATTTACGTAGACTTATTAGAGTATATTTATTTAAACTTGACATTGGCGTAATCGACAATATTGATGCCATACAATCAAAAATGGAATTGACTTTGGCGTATGTAGGTCTATATCGCTCTGCGCTCTGTGATGGATAAAACCGTCGTTGCCGTTGAACGTGCGGCGCGGATTTATCCGTCATTGCCATCATATAGCTTAAGGATCACACAATGATGAGTGGTTTGTCGTGACCAGTTTTTAACCACGTCATTTTTGGTGTCTAATTTTACACTTTTATGAGAAAATTGTGACGTCACGAGAGACTTGCACCCTTTTGCATTTAACTTTTTCACCGCCTAATAGTACATGTACTATTGCCATGTACATATATATATATATCTGCTGTCCTGAGAACCAATGGCAATATAAATAAGAATGTTAATTATATGTTATAATTTCATTATAAGAAATATCTGTCCTTCAAAATAGCACAACTAGTTGGCGTGATTGATTCCTTTTTCGTCGTATCACTGTTTGCGTGTATTCCGTTCTCGGCATATTCTGGTTTCGACACATTTAAGTAAATAAATTATGCTATGAAATACTTGTGACTTTGCTAGCGTAATATTTGTAGCGTAAAAAATAACGATACCTAGGATTAATTTCATTTGTTGTATATAATGATTTATTTTACCGGAATGTGCGGAAATACGAATATGCCGAAATCGGAATACGTCCAAACAGGAATGTGCCGACACAAGAATATGTCCAATCAGGAATAGGACGAAAAAGGAATCAAAAGGAATCGTTAGCCTTAGTATCTGTCATTATCCATACATTTGTTTGAATGAAGCAGTTGTTTTGGAGGTATTCATATTTCTTAGAAATGACACAGAACAACATAGCCATATGGGTAGGGGAAAGATGCATTGTGTAATGATTGAGATCAAGAAATTATTATTTGTTTTAAAAACTAGAGCAGTAAAATAAAGGATACTGTATACGTCATTAAACTATTTATTTAAAAATTTAAACTAAGAATTGTACTATTTTTTTTTATAAATATCTTGTCATCTCTTTTACTCAAATGTTGTGTACGATGAGAGTAAGAAGGATAGGACGATTTAGTCAGGGCGGTGTAATAGTTAAATGTATATTGTCTATGGTATTCTTTGCTTTTTAATTGATCTCTATCCGTGTCATCAGATCTTTGGGTGCAATCGTTGTGTTGCCATATTATTGTAAAATGCTATTTTTAATTTGCTTAAGAAAAAGAATCTATTTTTATTTGTCATAAAATTATATACTCGTGCTAAGTATATTATATTAGTAAATGTTCCTTTGATGTTTGATTTGTGTTTCACTTTTATTTCCACAATCCCACCAACCGAACCATTAGTTAGAATAGAAAATACGACCCGATGTCTTACAAGCTTTTTATTAGGATCATCTGTAACTGAGCGTTTCTAAAAAAAAATGCCTCCTTATTCGTTGTAATTTTTTCTGTGAATTTATGTTATGTCCAATCAGAATATCGAGCTTTTTCGATCCTAATTGGACAAAAAGATGTCCCAAAGTTTGTTTCCTATTGAGTTTTCCACTTTCCATATGTTTTGTGTTGCGGTAACGCAAAGGAAAGTTTCGGACACTTTTTTCTCCTATTGGAATGGAAAAAACTCGTGGTGCTAAGTATAAATAACATAAAAGTTTGAGAAAATGTCACAAGAAAAGCACTGGCAATTTTTTAAAGAAATGCTCAACCAAGTATGTATGTAACTATGTAAACAAATGTTGCAAGTTAAATTTGACCCACTTCTCAGTTTCCGATTTAAATAAAAATACGCATACTTATGTAAATTAGGTGACAATACAATATAATGACACCATCGAGCTGATCTGATGATGGAGCGGGATGCTGGCCATGGGAACTCTGTAATAAATTAACGCAATCCTACCGACTTTGGGTTATTTAGAATCATCTCGATGAGTTCAAGGAAAAGCACAGGCGTCAATGAAAGTTTGTCACGAACATCTAATTTTGACAAACTTTTCACTTTGTAGTCTCATACAACAAATAAGTGATGAGTGAGGTACCTCCGAAGCTTGAAGTTCGTATGGTGCCATACCACTCACCCAAATACAGTAGGGAGGGAGAGTTACACTAACTTTGAACTATACGCCTCTGAGCTCTGATTAACAACCCAAATGCAATCCTTGCTACGAGTAATATTATAAATGCAAAAGTGTGTCTGTTTGTCTGTTACCTCTTCACGCTTAAACCGCTGAACCGATTTGGATGAAATTTGGAATGGAGATAGTTTGAGTCGAGGCGAAAAAAGGGGAAAAATACCTTATCCGCGATAAACGAATTTAAGGCGGACGAAGTCGCGGGCAGAAGCTAGTATATCATATATTCACTCCGCAGGCTGGAGAGTCTGAACAATTCGTCCTTCCGGTCCTTACATATATTTTCTTGGCTAGATTGTTTTTTAAATATATTTTTTAAACACTCTTCGTGAAATTTGTGCAGTTGCTTCGTATGAATACATTTTTACTTTGGTCTACATACATTAGTAAGAAAAATAAAACATGACAGGGACGGTTAACATGGAGTATAGAGGCAATAGGGCACATGCATGAATTTTTTATCGCTTTTCTTAACTAACTATCAAAATACCGTAAAACCGATTTCAAAATGTGAAATTAAAATTGAAATCGGCCAAGAAATACGCAAGACATAGGCATTTTAAACTACTAATTAGACAGAGAGGTCCGACGTGCACTGTTACGTCATAGTGCACTCCGGCCATATAAACTCCATATTAAATACTGTTTTGCTAGAAAGAGATAGAATGAAATGTTTGATGGCTTATATCTTGGTTATTTTTATAGTAATTCGAAAAAATATTTTTGTCTGCTGTTTGTTAC
Source organism: Hedya salicella (assembly GCA_905404275.2). Taxonomy (NCBI): domain Eukaryota; kingdom Metazoa; phylum Arthropoda; class Insecta; order Lepidoptera; family Tortricidae; genus Hedya; species Hedya salicella. Next base: position 5,260,309 of record FR990120.1, read on the forward strand.
ATGAATGAGCTTATAATAAAGCAAAAATTAAAATTCATGCATATTCCATATTGTGTTAAAATGAAACAGATTGTGCAATTTCATATTTTATTGTAAACTTTGTCATTATAACTAGGTACTTAATTAATCGTCAATATTACAACAATAATGTATTATTTGGGTACTTACGTCAGTAACTAATACAAAATGACCATACACCGCGTACATTTTGCTTAGGAGCTCCGCTAACAATGGATTTTCAGAGAAAGGATCCTTTTTAGCGTCAATTTTGCACGGAACCGGTGCGCGAATCCGACACCCACTTGGCCGGGTTTCGGACTTCGTCAGGGGTTTAAATCATTAAAATTCTGTGTTCGGTAATGATACAACTTGTCAGGGAGCGTTCAAAAATTACGCAAGGAATTTGGGGGGAGGAGGGAGTCTTGTAAAACGTTACGATGCGTTACAGGGGCATTGTTTTTTTTTAACCCTTCAGAACGGTCGCGTACAGAAATTCTCACGCATTTTTTACCTTTTTTTTCTTCTCAAAATTACAAATGGAATAACCATTTTAGGTAAAAATATTCATTTGGTGGTTACGTAACGTTTTACTATGGGGGTGGGGTTACAGAATAACGTTACGGCGCGTTACATGGGGGGGATGGAGGGTCAAAAATCTCCGAAAATTGCGTTATGTAATACTTGAACGCTCCCTCATCTCAGTAGTAAGTGTTTCAAGTTATATTCAGTCTCGCGATTTAGTCTTCGGGCTGGTAGGAGATGCTGTTGCTCTGCATCTGGTGGAATATCGTCACGAGCGGGGAATTCGGGGAGAGGGCTCCCTTCTTGACCCACTCTTTGAGTGTCTCGGCGACGTTTTCACTCTTCAGTTCTATGGTCAGGTTTATGATCTTGTTTAATCTAGAACAGAGGTTAGATATGTCACTTCCTAATTGCGTGATGAAGCCACAATCCATTTTGTTAAACATGACATGTTTTTTAAATGTACAACGCGTTAGGAAATATACTATTTTTATACATTTATTAGACTAGCATATTTGAAAATTAAAAATGCAAGAACATTTTCTTGTTTTCTAAATTGGAGTAAAGTAGCAGCATTTTACGGTACTGTATATTGATTGTTGTAATGTATTGTGATTAAAATTACCTCGGTTCGAAAAAGGGCCTCGAACTCTGTATCTTGAGGTCTGTCAGCAGCGGCGGCTGAGGCCCCATGACCTTCTCGATGTATTCCTCATTATAGCCTCTGTAACAAAACAACACATTTACGAACAAATATAACTTTAATAACATTTATTGTTTCGCTTATGACATCGTCCTGTTCTCATTATCGGCTACGGAACTTGGCATCACGCTACAAGACCTAAGTAGGGCAAGCCTTGAGGTTGGATTAATGATGAACATGTCAAAGACTAAGCTCATGACCAACAGCTCGAAAAAGAGAGTAGAAGTGGACAGAAGAAGAATGGAATATGTCCATGAGTATTTGTATCGGGACCAAATAGTTTCCTTCCAGGCTCGACAAGAAAAGGAGGTGGCGAGACGCACCGAGAATGCCTGGAGGAGCTATTGGTCCATGAAGGAACATATGAAGGGAAACCTTCCCATTTCATTAAAACGGAAACTCATGGACATGTGCATTCTTCCAATCTTGACCTATGGAGCACAGACTTGGTCTTTGATACAAGTTCAGAAATCTACCCTCAAGGTTTGCCATAGAGCCGTGGAGCGTAGTATTTTGGGCGTGAAACGAGCTGACCGGATCAAGAATACAGTACTACGTTTCAAAACTCGGATAGCCGACGTAGCCCAAACAGCTGCAAAGCTGAAGTGGGACTGGGCCGGACATGTCGGTCGCATGCCGGGCGACTTGTGGGCTAAAGTGGCCACCGAGTGAGTCCACCAAAATAGAGTCCGGCGTCGCGGTAGGCCTCGACGAAGATGGCGGGACGAGCTTGTCTCTTTCCAGAACAACTGGTGAGAGATTGCCCAAGATCGGAACACGTGGAAGAACGATAGGGGGGGCTTTGCCCAGCAGTGGGACACTAGGCTCTTAACCCGTCACGCGTCCCATAGCCTAATAAGTCTATAAGCGTTTTGTGCCGGTAGCGTCCCGTAGACTAATAAGTCCATAAGTAGCTCACTTGTCTTTGGCTATTTTTCGAGGGCGATTCCTATCATCTCGTGCGGCTGTTTGTCCCGGATGTCCCAAGGATAGCCCTGAGACCACGACGACGCGACCTGTTGGCCGTGCCGCCGGCGCGCACCGTGTCGTGCAGGAACTCGCCACTGCCCCGCGCCCTATCGCTGCTCAATGCGCTCCTGGCATCGACACCTGAATGCGACTTGTTTGCGTGGCGATGGGCGGCTGTGTGTAGTGAATGCTTGAGATTCTGTGAGGTGATGGACGCTAGGTGCTCAACTGTTCCAATATGATTTGTTTCTTTCATCTTATTTTGATATATAATTTTAATTGTTAAGTAGTCTAAGTTTCGTGACGCATTGGTCATACTGTAATGTCATGTAAACGTTTTTATCAATAAAATAAAAAAAAAAAAACATCATTCCAAGCAAAATAACGAAAAATGTTATCGACAACCCACTTGCTCCGGTAGGAAGACATATTGATTTTTGACAAGTGAAATATTTATTGTGAAGTTATTAAAAGTGCTATCGTGGTTAAATTATGTTAAATCAACGCCTAAACTAACTAAGTTTTTGTTAATGAATGTGTAATGTGACATGTCATAGTCAATTCAGTGATATTTGCGAGTGATTTGTGACCGTTCGGAAAGAAGTCCAAAATATTTGAAGGATAAAAATCTACGTGTCATTTCAAGTAAGACACATTATTGAGATATATGTAAAATTTATCCAGCTTTCTAACAGTATATAACATAATGCCTATTATTATTGGCGACACTACTGGCTTTTTCATCTTGGAAGGCTGGACGCGTGACGTCTTAAATAAATAAAATAAATAACATTATTGAAAAAATATCTACTTTTAGGCTAAGATAGTACAGAATTTAATTACTAGAAAGCGCCCGAAACTTCGTTCGCGGAGGAAAAAATTCATGTCATAACCCCTCTTAGCATAGTCGGGTAAAAAGTATCCGATAACCATCTGGAGATACCCAGCTGCCCGTGTACCAAAAACAGTTGAAATCCGTTTTAGCCGATTTAGCGTGATGAAGCCACAACGACACATACAAACATTTTATTTTTACAACTTTATAATAGTATAGATGATACATTGTGTATGATTTGATAGTCCTTCATCTTAGTTTTTTTTCGTGCTATTGCTATGCCCAACAAGGCTCATGTTTGAACTTTACCTAGTCATTAAGACCATACTGTACGACATTTGAATTGAATACGTCTTCACCATATTTTTAGGGTTTCGTAGCCAAAAACGGAACCTAACCCGGAAAATCGTGATGTTGCAATGAACAGGACGAACTTAAGGGCCTGCATTGACATTTGGAAACCACGCCCCAAACGCGGAGCTGGCCAATGAGCGTAAATTGTAATAAGGGACGCATTTATTGCTCGCGCGCATCACAGAAAGAGAAAGCTAATTCACTACATGCTTGGGTTTTTTTGGCGTAAGCGCCAGATGTAAAAGTACAATGAAATCGAAGATATTATTATGTTTTGATAACATTAAGTTAGTGATGTAAAAGATAAAGGGAAGAATGACATTTTTACATAATTCTGCCGTTTTTTAATCTGTCGTTTGTACAAACTAGACAAAAAACGGAAAATGAAGACGCGTTTTCGGATAACTTTTCTATCGAGGAAATTTTAAGCAAACATGTATCCGCGTTAGGCGCTCGATAGGTTATATAGTCACAAAACACATATCTGAAAACCAGCCTGTTCCATATATTAGATTTGACAAAAATCTCACTAAAATATGGCTTAAATTTTCTGAAGGCGTCGTTTTGTCCGCCGCTTGTAACGTTCTAGAACGACCAAACACCCGCTATCCGCGGCATTCAGCATATATCACCAGCCACTACCCGTCGCGGGAGGCGCGTGTGGTCTTACCCATACCCGTTTGTTGGGCATGTAGGGTGCCATTTCAGGGCTTGGCCCTCTTTGGCAGATTCTGCTCCGCCCGCTATGACGGGTGGGTCTACTCTATTTGCCTCTTTGACAGGCGTCTGGTAAAGCTGCTATGGACGAACGCACAAATTTTTTGCCATCAGGCGAAATAGAATTGCCTCCTTATTAAACCGTGTGCGTGGTAGCAGCAACGGCCTACTGAGAGTGTTGGCAGCCCGCCTCGATTGCCCGCTTATTAAATACTGGATCGAGGTCACGATTGGAAGGGACAAATAGATATGTCATCCCTTTTAATATCTCAAGTGAAATGTAATACTAACATAGCATATAAGTATTTGTAACTAAGTCAATATGGATCTATGATCTGAAATAAACGTTTTTTTTATTTTTTTATAGGCAGGCTGCAGCTCTGGTCTTGCGACTGGGAACTGGGGGCCTCTCTGCGGCTTTATCTTTGTGTTGATATTGCATTATGTTGTTGTTGCCGCTGCAGTTCTCGTCGCGGGAGGCGGATGAGAACGACCGTGGCCTAAAGCTGTATGTCCTACGTACTTGTTGGTGAAGTCAATCCCGTTGGGGGTGAGCATGGGTTCGGGGCGGTACTCGGGCACGTCGGGCAACACGTGCTCCTCGTTCCAGCGACGGTCGTGGATGCGCAGTAGGGAGGGGATGTCGCGACCGTGGAGGTTCTCGTCCTCATACGATTTGTACCCCAGACCTGAAGTCAATAAATTCGTAATTAAATTCATTTTGTCAAACATGTGATGTATGATATCTTCATGAAAAATCCATGTAGTTGAATATAGTATATTGTTATACCATCAAGTATGAGATAAAGTATATGATAAAAGACCATTAAAATAACGTTACATAGAGTTTTATATTATCTATTTGCAACCTCAAGCAATATATGTTTTTATGTTGCTATAAACAGCGAAGTTACGGTGAAACTAAAACTGAGGCATATACACATGCAATGAAATATTGATGTTAAGTTCCTTATAGTAGGCTGCGAAGTATGACGTTTCAGGTGCGGCTAGGACAAGAGGTCGTTAATGGAATTTCATACGAATCATGCAGACCTAGGCCGGCAAAGTCCTCTTTTTTAATTTCCATTCCACATAAATTTGTGGCACAGGCATCATGACATTCTGCCACTATGCGTATTAAAAAATAAAACTTAGTTTTTTTTTGTTTTTTTCATTGCATGTTTGAAAAAAGCAATATACATACCTCGGCGGGAAATATGGGGTTGCCCGCCTCAGACCTATCCGGCACCTTTCGTCCCGACCTCTATAGTAATGTACTATTACATTAGCACCACGAATATAAGTTACATCGGCAATCTTCGGCCACGCCGACGAGTGCGCTAACAAGTACCGAATGAAACAGAATGTGTGAACATTTCAATAAAGACCTTGTTGCACTACACGTACGGTACATATGCAATGACAGGTGAACTCGTGCTCTCGCTCATGGCGACTGACGCGGCGCCAGACAAGATAGCGGGCGTCGCGCGCTTAATTTTGGGCAATAGGCGTTGAAGATTTTACCCGCGCGTGCATTATAATTGGTTAATCTGTTTTCAAAAAATGCTTTCTGTGCAGGTACATCGTTGTAACTTATATTTGTGTTACTACCGTATTTCAGATATATTAATCCACTAGGAGGCGCCCGCAACTCCGTTCGCGGAAGAGAAAAAGTCATAACCCCTTTTTTTATAAACAGCGTATTCGGGTGAAAAGTATCCTATAACCAGCTGTGGATACCCAGCTACCCGTGTACCAAAAATAGTTGAACATACAAAAAATCCAACATTTTTTTTTTGATTTGGTGTCCTCGAAATAGTCCGGTATAATTGTTTTTTTTTATATCTTCAATGTACAGACATTTCAATTGCCCAACTTTATAATATTAGGTATAGATATTTTGTTAGGATTACAGGTCTTAAATACATACTAATATTATAAATGCTAAAGTGTGTCTGTCTGTCTGTCTGCCTGTTACCTCTTCACGCTTAAACCGCTGAACCGATTTGGATGAAATTTGGTATGGAGATAGTTTGGGTCCCGGGGAAGGACATAGGCTACTTTTCGTCGCGGAAAAATACCCTTATCCGCGATAAACGAATTTAAGGCGGACGAAGTCGCGGGCGCCTTCTAGTACATAATATATAGATAAATTATAATACTTAAATACATATAAAACATCCAAGACCCAGGAACAAGCGTTCGTGCTCATCACACTAACAATTGCAATGGCCGGGATTCGAACCCGGGACCGCCCAGCTTCTTAGGCCGTTGTGCAACCCACTGACCCAAACGTGTTGTCAAATAATTATGTTAGTACCTAAATTTAGATTATTAGGCCACTGTCCCATCTCTCTGCTAAAACCCTCAGGAGTTTGTGGCAGCCACCACGCACCGTAAAGTATCGCGTGGATTCCACGTACACATGCGCGTCCGCTGGCGTCAGAACAATGATATAACATAAAAAGAGGTAGATAGGTTATACGGACTCCGAAAATGGCACACCAAAACTACGCCAATTGGCAAACCTTAACTCGGTCTTGCGCACAGAGTACTTTGTTATATATTGGATTATGCGTCAAATAAACAAAAATGCCGTCATTCATAATGAGATTTTGCACTAATTACTCAATAAAACCGTCAAGAAGCATTTACGATTAGTGTCTTATTGCAATATTATCAGATTTGCGAAAGCCTGGCCATTTTTATACGTGAATTATCGTGTAGGTCCTATGTACCTCTTTTTATATTATATCATTGCGTCAGAAGCACAAATTTTCGAACACGTGATTTGCCGACTGTGGCGGTCAAAAGGTTCAATTTGACATTTTGGCTACGGAAGCAAAGGACTGCATACCATCAACAATAGCCTTGAGAAGATTCTTGGCACCGAGCGAGCTGAGCAGCGCCACGGGGCGACCTGGCGGCACAGCACAGAACAGCACAGCGCCAGAGCGGGTAGCAGACACTAGCTGTACGCTGAAGTACACCAGGTCTCCGATGTTCACCGATTCCACCTGTAACAAATATCGACAGATAGTATTATCAATTAGTAATAATAAATTCATCTTCATCTTTAAGGAGCTATCCGGAAAGTTTCGATAAATTTCACTGTTTTTAAAGTGATATAACATTATTCCTCTTGCAGCAAACCTTGTAAAAATATATATATTGGGGCTTGGTATTTGGCCTATATTTTTGTCAATTGGAACGTTATAATACTAATTAAATCATGAGAAAAAAAAGATTCGTAAAGTCCTTTTTCAATCTTAAATTGGTATATGCTCCCTCTTACCTACTAGCTTACCGGGGACTCTTAAGCAGTGACCATAGCGTATGAACACTTGCAACGCCAGTGGCATTACGTACATTTGAATCAATGGGGAAAATTGGGTCGACGTTGAAGGGCCGTCATGAAAATGGTCGAAAACACTGCTCCAGGGTTAAAAAGTTCGTCATACCACAGCAGTCATGTCCTTGGGTTTTTTGGCGCTCCGGAGCGCCAGCCGCACTCGGGCCGCCAGCGCTCGCACCGCCGTGCTCGTGGGCTCGTCAGCCACCGGCTCTGACAGGGATATGAGGTGCCATGTTCTATGTTGCGTAGCCACCACTAGAAAGCAATAGGGAACATGCATGAAATTTTATTATCGCTTTTCTCAACTAAATATCAAAATACCGTAATATGTCAAAATATCAATATGTGAAATTAAAATCGGCCAAGAAATACGCATTTTAAACTGCTAATTAGACAGAGAGGTCCGATATGCACTGTTACGTCATCGTGCACTCCGGCCATATAAACTCCATATTAAATTCCGTTTTGCAAGAAAGAGGTAGAATGAAATCTTTGATGGCTTATATCTTGGTTATTTTTATAGTTATTCGAAAAAAGATTTTTGTCTATTGTTTGTAACATGAATGAGCTTTTAATAAAGCCAAAATTTAAATTCATGCATATTCCTAATTGTACAATAGTAGATTTTTAACTAAGGGTTGAAAGTAGGGTTGCCAACCATATTATAATATACAGTATTCTACTATATTTTGACTCTGTGTACTATATACTGCTGAAGAAATATATAGTACGCAAAAATACTATATTTCGGTCAGTCCTTACGCATATCAACTAGATTTTATGCAGCAATCAATGTTGTTGGAGTGGAGATATGGGCTGTTTATCAACTCAGATAGAAAGAAAATAAATTTATTCGGTAGCAATAGCATAAATAATCATAATAAAACAAATTACATACAAACAAAAGTGTAATTATTGTGACACTGTTCTCGGCCCTTGTCTTTACCAAAAGACCCGAAATTTAATTCAAAAGGTGCAAAACGCTTGTGCCCGCTTTTGTTTCTCCATCCCTCCGCGTACATCAGTATCACCATACCTAACCAACGCCAAGCTACAGAAGCTGAAACAATGACAGCAACTTCATTTTGCCAGTCTTCTATTTGGTGTCATTAAGTCAGATAAACCATGCTACTTATTATCCAAGCTTATTTGGCGACAGCAGCGGAGAGCCGAGCGTCAAGGACAAGGATCTAACCATAAGCCGCTCATCATCCCTCAGTACAAATGTGCAGCATTTCGGGACAGTTTCCGGTTCCAGGCCACCAAATGCTGGAATGACTTCCACCTCCGCTTAGAAATTGTGGCTCTAAATTTATTTTCCAGCGAAAATTGCGACTTTTGTTGTTGGCTAGCCAGGCACTGGAATCGGGAACAAAGGGACCTATACCTTCTTCATATTCTTAATATTTTTAATCCTTTTTATTTATTTACCTATTAATTTTCATGAGCAGTTGAAGCACCGAGTACTCTTTGCTCTCTCCATCTTCACACATCCCTACTATCATTACATATTTATTTTCATGACACTGATAAATAACTATTTACTTGTATTTGTTTTCTATGGTATCGTTGATTTTTTATATATTACCTAGCGTTGTCATGTTTAAATCAAGCTCCCTGTGGGCTTTGACAGAATAACAGCGTTGCAGTTCTGCCGCTCGCGAACTGCAACACCATGCTGAGTCGGAGCCTTTTCCTTAACGCACACATTGCATAATTAACCTAAAAAAACAATATTAATTTTATGCAAATGATGTCCTGTCTGTGGGTGCTTTCTATGGAATAAATATATTTTTCTTTCTTTCTTCTTTCAAACAAAAACAAAAAAACCTTAAACTATGGCCCGAAATGGTCCCACCTCAGCAAAATGCCGGCTCGGGAGCCAGCACTGATCTTCCGGTGAGACCATATGTGGCGCCACGGAGAGCTGCATGCTCGAAAATTATGGATGATACAGATAGTTGCCCCACCCAATTACAATAACAGAGGGGTTACCCCGAAACTCAAAAATCGAAGTTCGTAACGTGCAATCCCTCTCGCTCTTATGTTATGCTGTATTTGAGTGAGCGGGATGGCGTCGTACGAAATTAGTTTTTCGGATTTCGTAGTAACCCCTCAGGCTGAATGTTAGTAAGTAGTAAATATTATGCATAATGTTTAATGAATCAATTTTCACTCTTAAGTATTTTGTACTATTTCTTTTCAGAGCATTTTTTTCTTGGACCTAGGCCTGGGAAAGTACTATATTTGCTTAAGAAATAGTTGGCAACCTTAATTGAAAGTGACCCATGTCACAATAGTTCGAGGGTGAAATGGGTAATTTCAACCGAGTTAAACACTCTACTTTTTATTTAGACAGTGAGGATAATGAAAAAAAATATCATCATTAAAATCATCATCATCATCATCATCATCATCATCATCATCATCATCGTCATCATCGTCATAGTCATAGTCATCTTCATCGTCATCGTCATCGTCATCGCCATTGCCATCGTCATCGACATCGTCATCGCCATCGTCATCGTCATCGCCATCGCCATCGCCATGGCAATCGCGATATGATAACTTTTATTTTAATAATATGACGTAACTCAATTATCTCCCGACTCTGTAGCTAATCATAACAATAAAATACATTCCACCCTAGGGATGGAAAAGCTATTTTCCACCCGGCTAACTACCCATGAAAATTTAACTTTCCGAACAGGAGAGGTGAAAAATATTTTTCGCTTCAGTGACCTTCAAATTGTCGCTTACATTTTTTTTAATACTTCAATGTTTCGACTTTTCGTTTTTACAACTTTATAATTATATAGATGTTTCAGCAGCCCTTACAGGTCAATCCCATTTCCTATGCCTCTGTGCCCAGGTCACACAATTGTACTAACTTACTTAATTACATGCATTACAGTAAACATACAAGCAAACTACAAATTCAGACATTGAACAATGAAACAGGTCCATCACGTCATTCAGCAACTACATTTAGAGTGCGGACAGTATGTCTGAGAGGTGCTGAGAGGTTTATTTATTTCTTTTTTTTAACACATTTACAGCCGGCAACGCACATATGCATTTAATTTATTACGAGGGGATGTGGATCGACAGTGAATGCCTTTTATCAAGATAGAAAATGGGCAAGACTGGAATGCTACTTTGTAGAAAAAATGCTCACAGTAAAATAATTATATATATTAGACTAGAAGACACCCGCAGCTTCGTTCGCGGAGGAGAAAAAGTCATAACCCCTCTTTTTTTCTTCAGCGTAGTCGGGTAAAAAGTATCCTATAACTATCTGGAGATACCCAGCTACCCATGTACCAAAAATAGTTGAAATCCGTTTAGCCGATTTTGCGTGATGAAGCCACAATGACACATACAAACATACATAAAATCCAAAAAAAACATTTTTCATTTTAGTGACCTCCAAAATAGTCCATAACAATCATTTTTTTTTAAATATCTTCAATGTACAGACATTTCATTTTTACAACTTTATAATAGTATAGATAAGCAAATACCAGACAGAGCCACAGGAAACTTTACTAGAATATTGACACTGATACTAATTCACTTCATATACAGTCGGCCAAGAAATTGGTCTACCACTTTTTGACTTTACTTCATGTGTAATAAGGTTCAAAAGTAGTTGACCTATTTTTGGCCGACCCTACATATCTAAACTATTATAAAGTTGCAAAATGAAATGTCTGTATATTGAAGATATTTAAAGAAAAAAAGTAATATGTACTATTTGAAGGTCACTGAATTGTTTTTTATTGGATTTGTTGTCTTCTTGTGGCTTGACGCAAACAAATTCTAAATTGATTCATTTGCGTATAAAAAAAGTTTGTCATACAACATATACATATGTATCGGTATTTTTATTGTTACACAAAGCAATTATATACATTTTGTTTTAATTAAAGCTCTTGACTATTTATTTATTTATTTATTTAATCTTTATTGCAAAAAAGAAAAACTTATCGTACAAAAGGCGTAATGCCATAGGGCATTCTCTACCAGTCAACCTTGAGGCTAAGCAGATAAATTAACTATGTGCAATTTATTTTAAAACAATCAAATGTGTAATCATGTTTATAAAAGTTAAACACAGTTTTTTCTTTAAAGGTATGAACACAATACACAAGCCTATATCATTGCAAGACAGGTGTAGCTATAGAAGGGCTAGACGAGGCCGTGCCTCCAAGCTCAGAGGGCCCTCGGACTCTGACCAGCAAACCTTGTATTAAACTAGCTAAAAGTTCTCCCACCTTCTAGGAGGGTCCCATTATTTTTTGCTCCAGCACCTTTGGTTACTTAGCTGCAGCTCAGAAGAATAAATAAGGCATGTAAATGCAAAATAATACATACATAGAATCACTCTTCTTTCCTACACTGGTATAACAACCACTGGTATACGAATCTCATAAGTGAAAATAATAGCCTACTTTATAATCATCCCTTCATATAAATTAGATGCCGATGCCGTAACACTCACTGCCAGATATACTCACATTTAAGCCTTAATCGAGTCAATAAGTCATCATATTCTTCAGCGGGCAGTGACCTTGCTATATGCCTGCACAGCACTCTCGCGGCGCTGGCCGGAGTCATAGGGAGACTGGAGTTGCGGATGGCACGGGACACGTCTTCCCAGCGAAGCCCTAGCTCCGGCAGGACCGCCACACAACACGCTTCTAGCGTCATTTTGGATATCGTGGCTTGTAGCTCAGAAAGCTCTGAAAAGGTATTGGACATACATTTTGTTAGGAAAAGAAGGGAAAGGATGTGAAGATGAGGTAAGTTACATGAAATAACAAATAAAACTAGTTTTAATGATCAAAAATAACATCTATACAGTGACCATGGAAAGCTGGAAAGCTTCCGAAACGTCGGGAACTAAAATGAGATAATATACGCGATATAATCCGTTAAATTGTTTTATTTCAATGAGTAATAATCGCGGAAACAGAAGAAAATATTATCTATACAGTGTTAGTATAAAGTATAGGTATAATAATGTAAAACGCAAAATTGTATGCATTATTTGGGCTGAAACCGTCTCATACGTACTAAATTTAGATACAGCTGGCATTTTGACCACTTTATGTCCACTATCCTTTAATGAATTTAAGAAAATAGTACAGCGATTTGAAATATTCAAGTGCTTCATAAGTTAACGGTAACAGACTGTCAAGTCATTTTTTTTTTTTCATTCGTCCTTCTGGACAGGCTAAGACCATAGGCCATACTGCCTCGTCTTCAGTATTTTTTCCCCATGTGTAAATCCGGTAAAACTGTCAAGTCAAGTCAAAACAAACAAAATAGCTAAACTTTTTTTTTCATAGCCAAGACTTAAGGTTCGCTTTCATAATACTTGGCAATGTGGCATGCGGCAATCTTGGCAAGTCACTATATAATTCGAAAATGCAAGCTATTAAGGTCGTAACTAAGTTTTATTTTCTCATTTTTTCTACGAATTCTTTTAAATTTAAGTACTTTGTATTTTTAAATTTTTCTTTATCTTTTTTCAGATAAAAGTACATTCCGAACTATGGAGCACAGAGTACCTTTTTATAACTGAGAACTTGAAAGGCTACCCCGAAATCCGAAAAACGAAGTTCCTATGGCGCCATCCCGCTCACTCAAACACAGCACAACATGAGAGTGAGCGGGATGGCGCTATACGAACTTCGTTTTTCGCATTTCGTAGTAGCCCCTCTGCTATGGAGAAAAAAAAACTCCCGCCAAATTTCGTGGCCATGTTTTGTTTGGAAATGACAGTTTGATAATGGAGATGAGCGATAAATGGTGGACAAATGAAAGCTTTCTACTTTACAAGGCAGAATAATGTGTGATTTTAATAGGAAAAACGATCAGTTCAACTGGTTTTGAGACACTTAAAGTGCAATTTAATAAATAAGGTCTCCAAAATGGCTCCTATGGGTGGTAAATACCCGAAGAACAGGGCAGTGGCGAAGCTCGTTACTGAAAACAGGCAGCCGTGTATTTTCTGCCAGCAGGATGTGGATGATGAAGTTGTTTACGGCAAATTATACTCCCTCGGTGACATACAATGTCATTACTTCTGTGTGGTAAGTGATATTTTAACAAAATATCATGTGCTAACTCGCCTCTACCCTGTAGCAAAATTTTACTCCTAGATGCCTGCCTGAACCTTGTTTGTGCATAACGCAAGTGGACGTTACGCAACGTCCGAAACGTCAAAGAATTACCAACGAAAGGTAATTAAATAAGATCATATTTACGCGATTAAGCGCCGTTTGTTGTGTTGTGATAATTCAGCATCAGTTGCACTTGCTTGAAAAAATTTCACTAAAAGACACCTGAATACAAACAAATTCATCAGCCAATAGATATCCATTGCTGGCTAGGCCATCTTCAAAGAACTCCTGCTGGTCCAAAATAAATACAGGTAGGATATCCATGGGATTGTCTGTGCACTAAAATGAGCATATTATTAGTTGACTGTCCTTATCCCATTTACTTGGGGTTGGTACAGCATGTTTTTTCTTCCATACCTCTGTATCACCCATCATGTCGTCACTCACTTCCTTCCTGTTCATGTTGTCTCTCACACAATCCATCCACCTTTTCCTTGGTTTACTGATCCTCTTACGTCGCTCCACATGCATACATGCACAAAAGTGAGCATAGCCTAGGACAGGGGATAGAATCATTTTGAGTCGGAAGAGGTAAAAATTACAATTTACAAAATTTCAAAAGTTTTTAAACAGCCACAAAAAAACTTCTTGCTTACAATAAATAGTATTTTTTGATAATAAACTAATCTATAGAGCAGCAGCTTCACATGCAAAGAAGCCGCAGGTTGTTGACCCCTTGCCTAGGACTATTATTTTAATGATTAGACCTGGCAATAACAATACCTTAAGATTCAAAGGGCATATCCACCATTGATTTGTGTGGCATTTACGCCATTTGAGTCTCAAGGTATCGATATTATGATTTTGTTGCAGTTGTTATCCTGCTGTCTGGTGCAGAAAGGCAAGGATTCCGAAGGTCTGTTTGGATTTCTTTACAAGGACATACTAGCTGAAGTGGAGAGAAGCAAGAAGCATGTAAGTTTTTTTTAGATAAAGACTTATAAAACTCAAACCTCCTTGTTGTTGGGTAGTAAGATGTGTATCAAATCCGTACCTATTTGAGAACCTCTAAAATGGTCTCATAGCCCAAGAGTCATTGAAAACAAACAAAACAATATATATCAAATAAATTCTGTTGACTTTTTTGAGAAAAAAAAGTGTTGGATTTTACCATGTCTTGGAATCATCTGGCTAGAGCATGGGGAAACTACAAGTGCTTAATTAGCTAATTGATAATTCAGGCATTACTTTGCGGAATTCCAAATTAGTAATGGATTATAGTTTCTTTGCTATTCCGCGTTATTGTATCTTGGTTAGATGTAACAATAAATTGTGTTCACATGTGCATAATTTTCATGCAGTATACACAGAAAAAATGCATTCAATAAAAAAATATAGTGTACCAGCAGACCATAGTATGGAGTCCCCTGTAATGGTTAGATCTTAAGAGTTTTATTTCTTATCAATCCTGTGAATTTGTCTAGAAATGCTCGTACTGTGGCCGTGGTGGTGCGAACATTGGGTGCTCCGTGTCTTCGTGCCGCAAGCAGTTCCACCTGCCGTGTGGACGGCGGAAGAATGCCGTCTCCCTCTTCTATGGAAACTACAAGTGAGTCACCTCATGAATGTACAGCCACAGTGTAAAAAACATACAGTGGGCGGACGCCTTTGATGTTTGCGTAAATGACAATAACATGTCCCGAGCTACTTACTAATACGGACTATGCAGCTCGGGCTCGCCGCACCCGCGTCTCGTCTTTGATGTTTGCATAAATGACAATAACATGTCCCGAGCTACTTACTAATACGGACTATGCAGCTCGGGCTCGCCGCGCCCGCGTCTCGCCCCTCGCACCCCGCATTGCTCTGTCTAGATGGCTTCATCGGATGAATGTATCGATTTCTAGACTGTGGTACAGCTGTGTGTGTGCAAAATAATAGCAGTATGTATGTGTCATGGTAAGTAGTTTTTAAATTAAGGCAGATGAAAAAAACTGCCCCTAAAAAGGACTTGCAGAGTTAATAAGGAGTGTGTACTGGCCAACTTATCAATTCATATTTCTAAATTAGTATAAAACATCACAAATATCAAGAAAACCTACATTCCATATAAGTAACAATGTCTTTATTTTCTAGTCACCCACCATGTAAAGACATTCCATCGAATGATGGAATGTTTTTATATGGCTGGTTAAAATAATGAAGCATTGTCGTCTTAGCTCCCTTTGCACGAAACCCTACCTCACTAGGTGGCAGATCAGAAATGTCATATAGTGATAGATACTACTTATGAATGAAATGAAATGAAAAACATTTATTACGAGTAACAAGGACTCATATAGTTTGTTAGTAAAATGAAATATCTACAGCTATAATGTTAGTAAATACACACATTCACAAAACTCACACAAAATACTTCTTGACTTAGGAACACTGGATTTTAGTTAGTTGCCATAGCATATCCTGGAAGAACGCTTTTTTTCGTCTTACACATTACAGCATAAGGTGGCAGATTGAAATGTTTACTCATCGAATGAGACACATTTGTCGGTAACAACCCGCATTGGTTGCCAGCCCAAACCCTGGCAGGTTTCAAGGTCAGCCATGTAATTATGACCGCTTGTTTGGGGCTCATATGACATTTCTGATCTGCCACCTTGTGAGGTAGGGTTTCGTGCAACGGGAAATTAGACTATTGTCAATTCCAGATCATTCTGTGCGCTCCATGCTCCAAAGCAGAAGATATCAGATTCTGTGATGGTAAATGCTAGGGCGCGCATGAAGAGAGAAAAGCAGATCAAAGCTGGGAAGATACCCATCAGTAACAGTGAAGAAGGCAAACAGACGGGTGAGTTGTATTAGAATCAATAAATACATTACCCAACTGTTTCATACATTCATCTATTCTCAATTGGGCTGTTGACTGTACTCAAACCATAGTGGATTGTTTGACAAGGGGCTAAAATAAGCCATTATGACACGAATATGTCTGTGTCATAATGGCTTTTAGCCACGTGTTAAACACTCTGCTTTTCACTTCGACTGTGAGAAAATAAAAATAAAAAAACAACATTAAAATTGTACAATTTGAGCAATTCTATCAGAAAGTTGGGCCAATCTGATCAGGTTGGTTTGTTCGTTTTTAATTATTCGTAAGGAGTATGTAGCTGGCCGCAAGTTTTTTTTTTCAGTGTCATAGAAATTAGTATGGGATTATATGGCTTTCTTTTAAACCCTAGGGGCTAAATGTACTATTTTAGTCGGGCTTCGCGAAGCTAATATGACGTACTTTTTGAGCAGAAGAAGTGAAAAAATAAAATTGTGATGTGAAATGGCAGTAAGTAGTGAATGTATGAAAACATAGCATTATGAAATAATGATCTTTATTCTGTAAGTAGGCTGTAAGGGCACTTTTACAAGTCTGACTACGGCGTTTCCCAAGAGGAGACCACTGAGGAGAAGAAAGCCGAAACAAACTCAACAGTATTTTTTTCTAAATAAGTCTTATATCTATTACAATACTTGTACTTAGCCTATCCTAAATATATGTTTTAAGTATAAACATAATGAGTAGTTATCCAAGAAAACATACCAAAACTTTTAAAAGTGAAAAAATAATAGAAGATAAAAAAGCAAACAATGTTTTTTTATTTAAAACAACTTATACGTACGTTTCATATGCCACCTTATAAGAACCGTGTCCCGGTAAAAGTAAATTATTTGGTATCTGCTTTGGGCCATGCATTTTTGTCTGTTAAATAGTCCTCTACCCTATAATTGCCTTTGCCATTAGAGACTTTTTTAAGTACTTTTTGAGAGCTGGAAAAGGTAATTTTAAAGCATCATCCGGTAACTTCTTATAAAAATGTATACATTGGCCTACAAAAGATTTGGGTACTTTGCAAACGCGGAACTTTCTAATGGCTATTTTGTTTTTATTTCTAGTATTTAAATTGTGGATATCTGAATTCTTAGTAAAAGAGTTTGGGTTCTTAATAACATAAATAATACTCCCATAAATATATTTGGAATGATAATAATAATAATCAGAGTGGAGTCGCTAGAGCTGCGGCTCGAGGGTGGATGTGTGTAGAAAGTCCAGTGACACCTCTCCACTCTTAGCCCTCCGCACCGATGTTGCCTTCAGGCCACTATATGTGTCGCTATATACGGGGGCCCATCTAGCGGTGGGCAAGTCCTCGTCTACCAGTGCCTTTAGCCATGGGACACTTTTTCCTGGTAGATGTCCGTTTGTCTCAAGCAATAGCCCAGCATTTTTAGTCCATCATTTCAGTTCCATAACCCAGAATATTTAGATTTCATCACTCTCCAACAATTCTTGCATCTAGCGAGTGCTGTCTCTGTGCGCGTCCCATGATGCGGGCAGGAACAGCACCCGCGCGGTGTACACCTTACATTTCATTAAATTGTCGAAAAGGCCTCTACGCGTTGGCTTCGGCTCCGCACACGCCTCCCAAAGATCCGGGACACCATTGTCCCGTGAGCGGGTGCGACATTCAGATAATAATAATGATGTTTTGTTGCAGAGGAAGACTCGGCGATGCTGTGTGTGATCTGCTACGAGGAAGTCGAGGGGTACCCGACCACGCAAACGTTTTGGCCTCCCTGTTGCGGCCGCGACGCTTGGCTGCACCGCTCCTGTCTCCAGGTGACGCCATTTTGTTTTCTAATAGTAACAAAAACTTAGTCCCTTTCCATAAACCATATTTGATCCTACAGCACCTCTAAAGATGCTGGACCCAATAAATGTCTTGGAATCCTTTTTCGAGACCGAAAGCGATTACTATTGTATCTACATTTGTGCTACAAAAAAGAGCGATTCGTATTCATAATTTGTTTTTTTTTTTTTTCGCTGTATTTGACTTTGTTCATATTACATTTTATTACTCCTAATGGCCTCAGGAATGCGTGGTGAAAGTCTTTATCATTATTCGCGGGCTATATAATATATAGTATAACCTCGTGTGCCGTGTATATTTTATTCCAATAGTTTCCTCGTACTCTCGGACCCACGTTTTGGCATACTTAATTAAAAGCTGAAGAGACAAATAGGTTACTTTATATCCCGAATATATGCACGGCTCCCGAAGGATATATAAATAACAAAGAGACAATCTTACACAAATCGACCTAGTCCCAAACTAAGCAAAGCTTGTACTATGGGTACTAGGCGACGATATCTATATTATTATGAAGTTGTAAGAATGAAATGTCTGTACATTGAAGATATTTAAAAAAATAAATTGTTACAGACTATTTGGAGGTCACTGAAACGAATTTGTTTTTTTTTCTACGATGTATGTGTTGTTGTGGCTATATCACGCCAAATCGGCTAAACGGATTTTAACTATTTTTGGTACACGGGTAGCTGGGTATCTCAATATGGTTATAGGATACTTTTTACCCGACTACACTGTCGAAAAGGAGAGGATTATGACTTTTTCTCCTCCGCGAAGGAAGTCGCGGGCGCCTTCTAGTACATAATAATACAGATAAATTATAATACTTAAATACATAGAAAACATCCAAAACCCAGGAACAAAAATTCGTGCTTATCACACACATGCCCTGGCCGGGATTCGAACCCGGGACCGCCAGCTTCGTAGGCCGTTGTGCAACCCACTGAGCCAAACGTGTCGATGAACAAAATATTAAGCCGCGAGAGTCGAAAAATCTTAATTAAATATAATTTTAAACACGCTTTTATTAGGTCGACCTGTATGTAACTATGTAATGGAATCTACGGTAACTAATTTAACCATCTTCCAAGGATCGTAGCGTCATGAAAATTGGCAGCTGTATGTAGTTCTGATGACAATACAATTGTCGAACTGATCTGATGATGGAGCCGGAAGATATGAACTGGAACTTCATGATGGAACATCGTATCATAGCTGTGTTTGGATTTGTTAGAAAAGTCTTGTAAAGCGTGTTTTTCTAGTGTTTTTTAAACTATTAATTTACTTATTCTGTTACAGAGGATGGCTCTTAGCGCTGGCATGCACTACCTGAAGTGTCCACTCTGCAATGATAAGGACAATTTCTATGAAGCTGTCTGTGACCAGGGCTACTATCTACCTGACCGGTAAAATTTTAATTTATCCATATTTATGTGGGGGATGAGTTTAGATGGTGGGATAAAATATAATGGGAATTTGTAGTTTTATCAGAACTTGTCTGGCATTGAGTCCCCCATTTGTACGTTTTTCGTTTGTGCAATGAAGTTTAAATCCATACTAATCCATACTAATATTATAAATGTGAAAGTGTGTCTGTCTGTTACCTCTTCACGCTTAAACCGCTGAACCGATTTGGATGAAATTTTGTATGGATATAGTTTGAACCTCGGACATAGGCTACTTTTTATCCCGGAAAAATACCCTTATCCGCGATAAACGAATTTAAGGCGGACGAAGTCGCAGGCAGAAGCTAGTACCATTATAAAGCTGTAAAAATGAAATTTCTGTACATTGAATTTATGTATAACTTGTTATGATGCATTATAGGACAACATTGATTTTTTTTACCCCTAATTTTATCAAACTATCTTTATAATATTTGCAAAATTACGAGAAAAATATTTTGTATTTTAAATAATTTTTCATTTAACCACTGATTTTAATAAAACAAAACTACCTCATTCTTTAAGGGCCTAAGCGCAATTCGAGGAAATCACTGTGATTTTGTTACCCACGACTAGGGCTGCCATCTTGACTATACCGGAACCCAGACGCAAACTTCAAAAACCCTGAATATTTGGAGGAAATTACATTTTTCCCCGGACATGTTACATTTTATTCAGTTCAATAAGGTTTTCCCTGTTACAAAAAGAGTCCGGGTTTTACCCGTACACACTTTAAAAACCCGCCCGGACGGCCCCCGGACAGCCTCCAAACTAGGATAAATCCGGGGAAACCCGGACGGATGGCAGCCCTACCCACGACTAACCCTGACTTGCCACGTTAAAGTTACTTACTGTAATGTATTCAGATCATTATAACAATTTTACCGTGAGTTTATCACACTTGTTGCTCACACTTATACTTTTCTAGACCGCCCGATCACTGTGATTTTTTTTATCGTGTCGTTATTATTACCCGCCACTAGTTATGACACTAATGTAAACTGCCAATATGACACGTTAACACTTTTTTCACCGACTTCATTATAATTGCCAAAAAAAAAGAAAAGGAAAGTAAGTCACTTTGTACCGCCTACAGATCACCATTTGCTCATATTATCCATTTTTTTTTAAATTAGTGATCCGAAACATTCCAATTAATGTGTTCTCAAAGCCCAAATATATCTGTGATATTTCAATTGTAATCACTTTCAAAAAATGAAATGTTGTCCTTTATTATTCGTTTAATAAATAAATTACAGAGACGCAGCATGGGAGTTGGAGCAAAACGCTTTTGCGGAAATGTATTCTCGGGATACGAGATGCGCAGCCGCAGACTGCAAGTGTCCTTTCGGCCGCACACACGACGAGCTCGGGTGAGTCATGGTTTAAAGTCTGGTCCGTGCGCTGTGGGCTTCTCGCTCTCCCTTGGACCACCCGCTTTGAGTTATGTGCCACAACTGGATGTGCCCTATAGCGGCCGTTCGCGGAGATGTATTCTAGTAACACGACCGGACGGTTTGACGACCGGTTTGGCTCAGTGGGAGTAACGTTGCCTGCGAAGCTGAGGTCCTGGGTTCAAATCCCGGTAAGGGCAAATATTTGTGTGATGAGCACAAATATTTGTTCCTGAGTCTTGGATGTTTTCTATGTATATAAGTAATATATCTATTAAATATATCGTCGTCTAGTACCCATAACACAAGCCTTATTGAGCTTATCATGGGGCTAGTTCGATTTGTTTATTTATTAACACGGCCTGCGCAGCCGTCGACTGCAAGTGTCCCTTTGTCCGCACAGACGACGTCACAGTCATGGTTAGAAGTCTGGTCCGTGGGCTTCTTACTCTCCCTTGGAACACCCGCTTTAATTTATATGAAACAACTGCATGTGTTTTAAAATTCTGAAAAATTTAATAGAAAAATATACAAAAAAATATACCCTCAAGTAAATCACAATAAAGTAATAAATTAAGTAATTTAGTTTTTTTTACATCTCAATAATGTTATCTTCGAGTCAGTCTCAGTCAAAGAAGTTACCAATTTTTTCAAAATTTACGATTTTAGCAAGTTAATTGTTACATCGGGATCCTATCATCAGGTCCTGTCTTGGTGACAATGAGACCACTTCAGGAGTAATGTATACTCTTGAATAAAAACATTTTTATTTTAATCGCTCCATACTTGATAGACAAATCGGTGAACATACATAAAAGAAAAACATACAGAGGTACGTAGAACTTCCTCATAACAACACAACCAAACGGGGCTTAATCGCGTATAAATATGATTTATTTAATTACCTTTCGTTGTCGAAATGTCGTTTTGGACGTCGCGTTACGTCCATAGTCTCGAAGGAACACGAAAAAAAAAGGAATGTTTTGTGATAATGAGTCAAAAACGTGTTAGTTTAATTCAGAACCTTTCGTTTCCTTAGAACCTAAAGACGTAACGTGACGCCCGATTACCAACGAAAAGTAATTAAATAAATCATATTTATACGCGATTACGCCCCGTTTTGTTGTGTTGTGATAATTAGTGAAGATCGTGTAAGTTTAAATATATTTTTTTAATGTAATGAGTGGCAAACGGGCAGACGAGCCACCTGATGGAAAGTAGTCATCGTCGCCCATGGATATGTGCAACACCGGAGGAATCGCCCATACTTTGCCAACCTTTGAGAGCCCTGGTAACTTGCTTCTTGAAGAATCCCATGTTATAGCGCTCTGGAAATATTTTTGGGATAGATAGTGGGAATGTATTTTGCTTCTGAGGCGGGAGGTGCGATGATATACTGCTCAGAACAATATAGGTGCCACTAAACCTTTTGATCGTAACGTGAAAATGTATATTAGTTGGTAAATTTATTTTACATACTCTGCAGTTAGAAAGGCTTTTGTTTTTGTTTGGCTATTAATCGGTTAATTAGATCGACAATTGTTTTATTCGTTTTAATTGAGATAAGATTAGTTTATTGTAACCTCAAAACAGAAATTCTCCGCGCAACAGTGGCCCCTATATTGTTTTGAGTAGTATAGAAACGTGATGGTGGCACCAACTCAAAAAGTTCTTCAGAACATTCCCCATTATACAAACGGCAAGCTAAGTGGTTCTAGGCCGTCTGTATATTACTATATTTTCCAGGATCTGGGACATCAAACTCTGCCTCCTCTGCGGAAGCTGGGGCATGCACGCGCACTGCTTAGGCGGCGAGCGGCCAGTGTGTGCCTCGTGCCGGCCCGCCGCCGAGGACATCGAGCAGCTGGAGACCAGGCTCACTGCAGGTGTGCATATACAGGGTGGGGCATGACGCGCAATGCTCCGGCGGCGAGCGGCCAGTGTGTGCCTCGTGCCGGCCCGCCGCCGAGGACATCGAGCAGCTGGAGACCAGGCTCACTGCAGGTGTGCATATACAGGGTGGGGCATGACGCGCAATGCTCCGGCGGCGAGCGGCCAGTGTGTGCCTCGTGCCGGCCCGCCGCCGAGGACATCGAGCAGCTGGAGACCAGGCTCACTGCAGGTGTGCATATACAGGGTGGGGCATGACGCGCAATGCTCCGGCGGCGAGCGGCCAGTGTGTGCCTCGTGCCGGCCCGCCGCCGAGGACATCGAGCAGCTGGAGACCAGGCTCACTGCAGGTGTGCATATACAGGGTGGGGCATGACGCGCAATGCTCCGGCGGCGAGCGGCCAGTGTGTGCCTCGTGCCGGCCCGCCGCCGAGGACATCGAGCAGCTGGAGACCAGGCTCACTGCAGGTGTGCATATACAGGGTGGGGCATGACGCGCAATGCTCCGGCGGCGAGCGGCCAGTGTGTGCCTCGTGCCGGCCCGCCGCCGAGGACATCGAGCAGCTGGAGACCAGGCTCACTGCAGGTGTGCATATACAGGGTGGGGCATGACGCGCAATGCTCCGGCGGCGAGCGGCCAGTGTGTGCCTCGTGCCGGCCCGCCGCCGAGGACATCGAGCAGCTGGAGACCAGGCTCACTGCAGGTGTGCATATACAGGGTGGGGCATGACGCGCAATGCTCCGGCGGCGAGCGGCCAGTGTGTGCCTCGTGCCGGCCCGCCGCCGAGGACATCGAGCAGCTGGAGACCAGGCTCACTGCAGGTGTGCATATACAGGGTGGGGCATGACGCGCAATGCTCCGGCGGCGAGCGGCCAGTGTGTGCCTCGTGCCGGCCCGCCGCCGAGGACATCGAGCAGCTGGAGACCAGGCTCACTGCAGGTGTGCATATACAGGGTGGGGCATGACGCGCAATGCTCCGGCGGCGAGCGGCCAGTGTGTGCCTCGTGCCGGCCCGCCGCCGAGGACATCGAGCAGCTGGAGACCAGGCTCACTGCAGGTGTGCATATACAGGGTGGGGCATGACGCGCAATGCTCCGGCGGCGAGCGGCCAGTGTGTGCCTCGTGCCGGCCCGCCGCCGAGGACATCGAGCAGCTGGAGACCAGGCTCACTGCAGGTGTGCATATACAGGGTGGGGCATGACGCGCAATGCTCCGGCGGCGAGCGGCCAGTGTGTGCCTCGTGCCGGCCCGCCGCCGAGGACATCGAGCAGCTGGAGACCAGGCTCACTGCAGGTGTGCATATACAGGGTGGGGCATGACGCGCAATGCTCCGGCGGCGAGCGGCCAGTGTGTGCCTCGTGCCGGCCCGCCGCCGAGGACATCGAGCAGCTGGAGACCAGGCTCACTGCAGGTGTGCATATACAGGGTGGGGCATGACGCGCAATGCTCCGGCGGCGAGCGGCCAGTGTGTGCCTCGTGCCGGCCCGCCGCCGAGGACATCGAGCAGCTGGAGACCAGGCTCACTGCAGGTGTGCATATACAGGGTGGGGCATGACGCGCAATGCTCCGGCGGCGAGCGGCCAGTGTGTGCCTCGTGCCGGCCCGCCGCCGAGGACATCGAGCAGCTGGAGACCAGGCTCACTGCAGGTGTGCATATACAGGGTGGGGCATGACGCGCAATGCTCCGGCGGCGAGCGGCCAGTGTGTGCCTCGTGCCGGCCCACCGCCGAGGACATCGAGCAGCTGGAGACCAGGCTCACTGCAGGTGTGCATATACAGGGTGGGGCATGACGCGCAATGCTCCGGCGGCGAGCGGCCAGTGTGTGCCTCGTGCCGGCCCGCCGCCGAGGACATCGAGCAGCTGGAGACCAGGCTCACTGCAGGTGTGCATATACAGGGTGGGGCATGACGCGCAATGCTCCGGCGGCGAGCGGCCAGTGTGTGCCTCGTGCCGGCCCGCCGCCGAGGACATCGAGCAGCTGGAGACCAGGCTCACTGCAGGTGTGCATATACAGGGTGGGGCATGACGCGCAATGCTCCGGCGGCGAGCGGCCAGTGTGTGCCTCGTGCCGGCCCGCCGCCGAGGACATCGAGCAGCTGGAGACCAGGCTCACTGCAGGTGTGCATATACAGGGTGGGGCATGACGCGCAATGCTCCGGCGGCGAGCGGCCAGTGTGTGCCTCGTGCCGGCCCGCCGCCGAGGACATCGAGCAGCTGGAGACCAGGCTCACTGCAGGTGTGCATATACAGGGTGGGGCATGACGCGCAATGCTCCGGCGGCGAGCGGCCAGTGTGTGCCTCGTGCCGGCCCGCCGCCGAGGACATCGAGCAGCTGGAGACCAGGCTCACTGCAGGTGTGCATATACAGGGTGGGGCATGACGCGCAATGCTCCGGCGGCGAGCGGCCAGTGTGTGCCTCGTGCCGGCCCGCCGCCGAGGACATCGAGCAGCTGGAGACCAGGCTCACTGCAGGTGTGCATATACAGGGTGGGGCATGACGCGCAATGCTCCGGCGGCGAGCGGCCAGTGTGTGCCTCGTGCCGGCCCGCCGCCGAGGACATCGAGCAGCTGGAGACCAGGCTCACTGCAGGTGTGCATATACAGGGTGGGGCATGACGCGCAATGCTCCGGCGGCGAGCGGCCAGTGTGTGCCTCGTGCCGGCCCGCCGCCGAGGACATCGAGCAGCTGGAGACCAGGCTCACTGCAGGTGTGCATATACAGGGTGGGGCATGACGCGCAATGCTCCGGCGGCGAGCGGCCAGTGTGTGCCTCGTGCCGGCCCGCCGCCGAGGACATCGAGCAGCTGGAGACCAGGCTCACTGCAGGTGTGCATATACAGGGTGGGGCATGACGCGCACTGCTCCGGCGGCGAGCGGCCAGTGTGTGCCTCGTGCCGGCCCGCCGCCGAGGACATCGAGCAGCTGGAGACCAGGCTCACTGCAGGTGTGCATATACAGGGTGGGGCATGACGCGCACTGCTCCGGCCAATTTGTTAGCAAAATTATATTTTGTCCATATGGCGCAGCGGACTCGGCTTTACAATTTAATTTCAACAGTACTCTCTCGTGGGACATTATTTATTTTATTTATTTATATTGTGATGTACATAAAAGATGTTACAATTTAAAAGTATTGCTTCATGACACCGTGCAAGGGCACACAATATTAATCTTGTAAAAGTCTGGCGGAGTTGCGGCCTACTTCCATACTATTATAAAGTTGTAAAAATAAAATGTAAATGCATTGAAGAAAATGATTCAAACTATTTGAAACTCACAGAATCGAAAAAAAAAATTTTTTTTCTATGCGCCAAAACCGCTCGACGGATTTCAACTATATTTGGTACACGGGTAGCTGAGTATCCACGAAGGATTATCCTATCTTATAATCATCCGTGCATACCTATTATTTATCCGACTACGCTGAAGAAAAAGAGGGTTATCATTTTCTTCTCTTCCGCTCACAAAGGTTCGGCACCTTTGCATACTAGTGCATAGCGCCTCCGTACAGAATAAATTTCTGTTAAATTTCGGTAAAATATAAAATGTACCATCTTCCAATGTACCTATGAAAGCAATAAATAGACTGATACAAAAGAGTTTCTATTACAAACAAACGACGTTTAGACAGTGTGTAAGTAATATAAACTCTTTTACATTTGTGTTAAAATCGAATATCCAATGGAATAAAAGCATATGTCAGTGGTAAACTCAAAGTAATCGTACTGTAACTGAGTAATGTTCATTATTTCATAGACGATCGTGTGTTTACAGTGATATTGGCGGAGCAGGCGCGAGAACAGAGCAACACACGCAGCGGCCCGGTCATGCCGAGCCGCATGTCCTTGCGTCGCACCAAGGGCCGGTTACAAGCACAGAGGTACACACACACAGACAATATTGAATAGAGTGTCTATCAGGGTTCAGATAAAATAAAAAACAAAATTAAAATCGATCCATAATTGGCGGAGTAATCGGTGAACATACATTAAAAATAAATTAATAGTTAAAAAAACACTAGAAAAACCCGCTTTACAAGACTCATCTAACAAACCCTAACACAGCTATGATACGATGTTCCATCATGAAGTTCCAGTTCATATCTTCCGGCTCCATCATCAGATCAGTTCGACAGTACCATATTATTGTATTGTCATCAGAACTACATACAGCTGCCAATTTTCATGACGCTACGATCCGTGGAAGATGGTTAAATTAGTTACCTAAGATTCCATTACATAGTTAGTTACATACAGGTCGACCTAATAAAAGCGTGTTAAAACTACAAACAGTTGAACATAGAACCTCCTCCTTTTTGGAAGTCGGTTAATACATATTACTGGGCAATTTTACACAAATCGACGTAGTCCCATGGTTAGCTTAATAAGGCTTGTGTTATGGGTATTAGGCGACGATATATTTAATAGATATATTGACTTATGTAAATAGAAAACACCCAAGACTCAGGAACAAATATTTATACTCATCACACAAATATTTGCCCTTACCGGGATTTGAACCCAGGACCTCAGCTTCGCAGGCAACGTTACTCCCACTGAGCCAAACCGGTCTTCAAGTTATTTACCTAAAGTTGTCAAAAACCCGACGAAAAGTTTGGAAAATATGGAGTCGGCTTCTTAATTACATTATTTTAATAATAATAAGTTCACGGACTTGCATAAAACGACACGAGGTGGTACATACATACATACAATCACGCCTTTTTCCCATTACGGGGTAGGCAGAGACTACCGCCTTCCACTTGGTACGATCCTGACATACAACTGCCGCTTCATCAACATTCATTAATCTCTTCATTTTGTGCTGTCACAACCCTTTCACTTCGTCTCATTCACACAGCATATCAATATTTCTCGCATCCATCATACCTCATCCATTCCATCATTCATTCCTCCCCTTACATTTAACGTAGCAAAGCGGCTCTCCATAGCCCACTCTTCGCTCTCGCTGGGACCGAGACGTGATGGGTTGCGAACCACATCGCCGCCATTTGCGTTCCCACGAGCAGCTAGGGATAAAATATACGAACCCATCAGAGCCCCGCATGCCAAGTAAGGGTTTAGCCTTATTCTGGGGTCAGTAGTCACAGGGCAACTCGCTAATGACTAGACTCGTCTCTAGCCACGCATCCATCGGCACGGCATACCTTGGATTAGCGGAATAGGAGGGAGGATAACTGGGTATAGAAAGGAATTGTACGGATTTAGATAGGAGAAAGGGTTAAAGGATACTACTGTCCCGGAAGACTATGTATGAGCCAGTAGCAGCTCGGGGAGCCGGGGTCGCATACCTGTATACCGTATCACGGCTGTACGAAGTGGTAAATAGGTAATATAGGTTTTTTTCGCGGTTTACTGGTTGGCCCAGTATTAAAAGTTGCTCAGTGTAAGTAATCATCCCCACCACCACTTTTTTGTGTGTCAATTTGTCTCGTTTGGTCGAGATTCGACCATTTTCGATTTGTTTATGTGGCGCCTCGCCCCTTTGGACTCGCCCCATAACTCCTGTCTGCTCATGACTCATGAATCACCCAGTATAGACCTATCTAGAACAATGTATGAGCACCACTCTAATAGGCATGACGACGGGGTACGAAAATCCAAATTCTATTAGGGTATTTGACAATAGATTTTTATTTTATTATATAAGAATACTAGAAGATGCCCGCAACTTCGTTCGCGGAGGAGAAAAAGTCGTAACCCGTCGTTTTTTGTTCAGTGTAGTCGGGTGAAAAGTATCCTATAACCATCTAGAGATACCGAGCTACCCGTGTACCAAAAATTGTGGAAATCTGTTTAGCCGATTTTGCGTGATGAAGTCACAACGACACATACAAACATAAAAATATTTTCGTTTTAGTGACCTCCAAATAGTCCGTAACAATCTTTTTTTTTTTAATAGCTGCAATGTACAGACATTTCCTTTTTACACCTATAATAGTATAGAAGAATAATTTATTTTGTAAAACATAGGTAGGTACATGGTCGTTTCATAAATTGCTTAGGAACACTATGTTATGCGGAAAGGCATACAAAATTAGAGAGCGTCGCATGCATAATACAAAAAAAATAGTCGAAATTCATTAATATTCATTATTATCACCGTTAACATTATTATCCATTAAATATTCTTGAGTAGAATAGTACGCCTTTCTAACTGAGATCCTAATAAAACAAGAAAAATAAATAACTAAACAATTTTGACTGCGATACCTCACGTGTAGATTGTTTTATGAGTCTTTAAAGTTGGGTGGGAAAGTACATTTTTAAAGTATGGAAATATGAATAACTAATAATACCATTCAATAACCCATAAAATGTTTTATAATTTTTGTTATGAAACCGTTTCGATA
Organism: Hedya salicella; assembly: GCA_905404275.2. Classification (NCBI taxonomy): domain Eukaryota; kingdom Metazoa; phylum Arthropoda; class Insecta; order Lepidoptera; family Tortricidae; genus Hedya; species Hedya salicella. Next base: position 5,289,699 of record FR990120.1, read on the forward strand.
AACACAAGTTTTAACATAGCTGCAAAACAAAGTTCTTATTTTCCCTATACAAGATACTAGCGTGTGACGTCACATGCTTGTAGGCTTTATTTAGTACTAGCTTCTGCCCGCGACTTCGTCCGCCACAAATTCGTTTATCGCGGATAAAAAGTAGCCCATGTCCTTCCCCAGGACTCAAACTATCTCCATACCAAATTTCATCCAAATCGGTTCAGCGGTTTAAGCGTGAAGAGGTAACAGACAGACAGACAGACGGACAGACAGACACACTTTCGCATTTATAATATTAGTATGGATGAAGCGTTTTTTGGGAAAGTCCAAAAATGCCCTTTTTACGTCGTTGTATCTCGGGGAGTTTTTATGATAATGGAGTAGTTTTTTCACCAATATTTCTATTATTAAGACATCGTTTTATAACATACCATAAAAAATTGTCAAATAGTCTATTAGTCCGTATTACATATAATAAAAAAGTTAAAGTTTAGGAGTGGAGGCTCGTGACGTCACTACTAAGTACTGTACCATACGGTGACGTCACGCGACAATATTTCCATCGCCACTTAGATGGTTGGCAGTCCATATCTGTGCGTTTTCTAGAAATTTCCTGCCTCGCACGACTGAACTGTGGAATAAATTGCCGAATGCAGTATTTCCGGACCGATGCGATCTTACCTTTAAGAAAAGAGCGTACTCCCACCTGAAAGGCCGGCAACGCACTTGTGACTCCTCTGGTGATGCAAGTGTCTATAGGCGACGGTGATCGCTTACCATCAGGCGACCCGTCTGCTCGTTTGCCCCCTATGCCATAAAAAAAGTATCTCCGTTATTTTATGAAGACGTAAAAAAAAAATACGTGTCCAATATTTTTTAATTATCTACAATACGGACTAATTATTTAAATTTAATCCTCCCTATTATGCAAGTTAAAAAGTTTATTTTTATTTCAGTTCATCAAGTTCGTCACAAAACTTGCTGATTCACGACAGTGTTCAAATAAAACTTGAACGTAAGTTATCAATTTAATTATTATTAATTCGACATTATTTTTATTTTCCTTCTTTGTTTAACATTAAATTATTATTGCATACTAGACATGTAAGCTTTTATATTTAGACGTCACGTTAGCGGCCAAATATGAGATACTATTAGCAATATTTAAGACCATTTATCGTGTACCATATTTTAAGTAAACAAACACATTCATTCAAGTTACTATTCTTAATAGGAATGTAATTAACCTACCGATTGCTTTCGTATGTCTGTCCGGAAGTCCAGCCGGGACATCCGCCAGTGAGATATACAAAAGCATTTTTGCACGAGCTGAAATAGAGATAGCTCCTTGTTCAAAAATACAATAAGATTTTCTATTCCAGCACAATTACCCACCAAGGACACCGAAGATTTCAGTCTCAAGACACCCAGACGCCCGAACCTCTTCGCACCCAACCTCAAAGACCTGGAGACGAAGCTCCTCTCCCCCATCAAGATGCTGGAGCAGAGCTACATGGAGAAGGGGGGAGGGGGGGACGTGGTGGTGACCAATGAGATTATTGAGAAGATCAAATTGAAGTTCAGCAAGCCGAAGCCGCTTAGTGTTAAGAAGAAGATTTTCAAGTGAGTCAAGTTTGGTATTTAATAATAATAATAATCTATACTATTATAAAGTTGTAAAAATGAAATGTTTGTATGTGCCTTTGTGGCTTCATCACGCTAAATCGGCTAAACGGATTTCAGTTGCCCGGACATAACGCGTACCAACAAAATTAAATATCTCGGAATTATAATCGACGAAACCCTCTCGTTTAAATTCCATGTCGAAGCTCTCTGTAATAGAGTCCGTAAGTTAATTTTGTTTTTAAAAAAGTGCGTTCTATTGCGGATGCGCAACTACTCAAGACAGTTTATTTTGCTCTCTGCCAATTACTAATAACATACTGCATAACCTCATGGGGGGGAGGTTTGGCTAAAAATACATCACTAAAATTAGAAAGAGCCCAAAGAGCAATCCTGAAGACCTATAACTATCGTCCTTTTCTCTACCCTACTAACCTCATATACAGTGAATGTAAAGTACTAACAGTTCGGCAATTATTTATTCTCGGCACAGTTTTAAGACAGCAATGCGCATCTCCTTACACCTCCGAATATAAAAACAAAAGGCGTAAAGGTATTGTTTGCTGTTATAACATGCAAACAAAACACGCATTCTCTTCAAGATTTTTCATATTTCTAGGACCGCTTATTTACAATAGATTAAATGCGAAATTAGACCTATATCCACTTAGCTACGCTCAATGTAAGACGTTACCTACGTGATTCACTACAAAACATGACATACGAAGATACAGGGAATTTACTCATTGTCGTGAGATAAATGTTTATTTTAGATTTTTTTATTATTAGTTTTGTGTAAATTTTAGTACTTAAGTTACCATACGTTCTATTATAATATAGATGAATATTTATTTTATATAAAATAATGTTATATTAGGCTTTCCTATTGCCTGAAACACAGGGGGAACCCTAGTTCAGGATCTATAAAAATCTGAATTTAATTGTGTATTATAGAATTTAGCCGTAACTATCTGTATATTATGTTGGTTCAATAAATGTATTTGTATAACTATTTCATACTACATGGGTAGCTGGGTATCTCCAGACGGTTATAGGATACTTTTTACCCTACAATGCCAAAGAAAAAAAGAGGGGTTATGACTCTCCTCCGCGAACGAAGTTGCGGGCGCCTACTAGTAATAATAGTACATTACTACAGAGGCCGGGACGAAAGGGGTTGCCGGCCGAAGACATAGACGGCCGAGCAAAGCGAGGATGAAATAAACAACAAAAAAATCAGTTTTATTTTTTAATATATCGCATAGTGGCAGAATGTCATGATGCCTGTGCCACATATTTATGTGGAATGGAAATTAAAAAAGAGGACTTTGACGGCCTAGGCCTGCATGATTTGTATGAAATTCCATTAACGACCAGTCCTAGCCACACCTGAAACATACTTCGCAGCCTATTATAAGGAACATAACATAAATATAACATTGCATATTTGAGAAAATGAATTAATTGTCAAACCTGCTCACAAAATTTCAGGCAAATCGGTTAAGAATATAAAATATAACGAAATAAAGAGCCATTTTCATGCCATTACACTCATATTTTGTTAGTATAATTCAAATTCAAATTGATAGTATAGGATGCTGTTTACCCGATTACGCTGAAGAAAAACAGATATTATTAAAATTTCAAAAGTTATACAATATTCGGCTGCACCCAAAGCCCTCCAGTACTGCGCATGCGTGTTTCGTGATAAGGGTCTTAGTTTATTTAGGAATGCTAAAAAGGTATTTGTACTATGTTTTTTGTTCCAGTGAAATTTTGGATGACCTGTTCAAGAACGCATTTAAGGAGGTTGTGAAGAGCAAAGACCCCGTCAAAGAATGGAATTCGCCCAAGAAATGTCTTGAAATCACTCATGACGTTTGTGAAGTAAGTATTGCCAATCATCCAAGCAAAAGTGATGCGTTATATGTTATAGCGTGATCAATACCGTTGTATTGCGCCTTAGGGCAAAGGCGAGGTACAGTAGTGCTACAAATATACGTTACAACGATGTACCTGCGCAGAAAGCATTTTTTGAAAACAGATTAACCAATCATAAGGCAGCGCGTTTGCGCGGGTAAAATCTTCAACGCCCATTGGCCAAGTTTTGCGCGCGACGCCGGCGGCTGCCATTTTGTCTGGCGCCGCGTCAGTCGCCATGAGCGAGAGCACGAGTTCACCTGTCATTGCATATGTACCGTTCGTATAGTGCAACAAGGTCTTTATTGAAATGGTCACACGTTTTGTTTCATTCGGTTCTTGTACAAATATTTGTGTGATGAGCATAAATATTTGTTCTTGAGTCTTGGATGTTTTTTGTGTATACATATATAAATATATCTATTATTAAGTATATCGTTGTCTAGTACTCATAACAGAAGCCTTATTTACCTTACCATGGGTCTAGTTCGATATGTGCAAAATTGTCATGTAATACTTATTATTCTTATTTATGTTCTGTAAATTTTAGGGTTCCGTAGCCAAAATGGCAAAAACGGAACCCTTATAGTTTCGTCATGTCCGCCCGTCCGTCCGTCCATCCGTATGTCACAGGCGTTTTACTCAAAAACTATAAGATGTATATTGATGAAATTTGGAACATAGGTGTATTGTGTAAGCCGCTACTTAGAGGGGCACTCCATACATGTAACCGAAACGGATAAAAAAAAACAGCATATATCAATGTGTGGCACATCGTTCGACAGTCCTTCTAAAAACACTTTGCGGTTTGTATAAAACAAATTGATGTAGTGAATATTTTCGGAAATATTCGCTCCAAAAGTAGCAAAAAGTTTGCCCCCCCCCCCCCTATTTTCTAAACGGGATGTCCAAACACTTGGAAAAATTTACAAATATAAAGTTTAATAAAAACTTCCAACGAAAATTGTTTTCAACATGATCGGACATACCGTTTTGAAGTTATTGCCAAAAAACTGCGCTTCTCAGCAAAAAGACGTAAGTGCCGGGAAGATATGCTCTTTTGTTAGTGTTTTCTTTTTTTTTCATCTGTAGTGCATTTTTTTGTATAAATGGCTGCGGAACCCTACATTGAACATGGTCCGACATGCTCTCGGCCGGTTTTTATTTATTATTATTATTATGGTAATTGTAGGCCAAGATAATAGATAATGGAAAAAAAACAATAGAAGTATATTTTTCTTGAGAACCTTTGATGGTGATATTTTTCAGTTTTAGTTTTTGTTTATTATAGTTTTAGTTTTTGTTTACTATAATCCGTTAAAACAATTTAACGGATTATATCGCGTATATTATCTCATTTGAGTTCCCGACGTTTCGGAAGCTTTTCAGCTTTCCATGGTCACGGGTGGATAATCAGTTAAATTGTTTTATTAAAATGAGTAATAATCGCGAAAACAGAATAAAATATTACGTAAAACTGTGTTATTGTAATGTTCATATTTTTCTCTACAGGAACCGAAGAAAATCCTACCACTTATATTAAATACAGATGCTACCCAAACTGGAGCATCTATGAACGTTTACGAGAATCCTGAAACAAGCCTCGGAAACGACGCTACAATAGAACACAAACTCGACGAAGAGAAATGTGAAAAAGGGAATCATGAAGATATTAATACAAATAACGCTTCTACTGATGAATCCAAAGTACTTGATGAAGGAACCGACGAGAAGGAAAACGATCCAAATTACTTGAACGATAGCAACGCCAATGGAAATGATATAGCAGCAGCAGGTAATATGAATACTTGCATAGATGATGATGAATCAACAAATAGCCAGTTGCCTGCAGAGTTCGTTGCTGAGAGAGACGACAGTTTGCCAATTACCGATACACCGAAAAAATTGAAAACTGTTGATATTAAACAAGATTCTAGCATGGAAATATCAGAATACGACGAAGTAGTTATCATAGATGTAACACAAATAGGTAATGGTTTCGAAAATGAGTTGATAAAGAGCTTGTCAATTGAAAGTCCCGTTAAGAATACAATGTTATCTTTTAAATTCAGTCCTGCTAATAAAGATAAATTGGAACATTGCGGTATAGATATGGATGTTGAGAGTTTTAAAGAGCAGTATCTTAAAGAAGTTGATAAGTCCAAATCTAACGTTAATGACGTTAAAATAAATGCTGCTCACGAAGCTAAAGATGGGAATGCTACTAAAAGAAAAAGAAAATTGGATATGAAAGATGTAGTCAGCAAGAAACGCATGAAAGCCAAATTGAAGATAAAGATCAAAAGGAGGGGTCCAGAGAAAGCAAGAGCCAGAAAGAGAGCAAAGAAAATGAAGAAAATCAAAGAGCTAAAAAAGAAGAAAGCAAGAGATAAACATGTAGGGATCAAAATAAAACTTAAGAATGCATCAAAGAGTAAAAATAAGAAATCTAAGAAGAAACAGAAAGTTAAAACATTCAAGCAGTATGTATTGAAATATTCACCAGTACAGACTGATAAAGTTATTGCTAAACCAGAGACAGATATAAGCCCTATAAAAAGGAAATATATAAAAGTGGAAAAGTCTAGTGATAATCTAGTACAGACATCTATACAGAGTTTCTTTAAGGCTAAATAATTTGTTAATGGTTAGGATAGGTAACGGAAGTCTTCTAGTAAGATTTTTATGTAGTAGAAAATTAGCACGCAGGCTATTTGGTAAAGGCTCAAACACGCTGAGCTCTGTGAAAAATGGCGTCCATTTTTAATAACGAAATAAAAATGGCCGCTGCTAAAAAATGCCCAGTGCCTCTAGTGCAGGTGTCGGCAACTTGGACCCAAAAGCGCTTTTGGTGTAAAGTTGCGGCTCTATAGCTCCTTACCAAGGACCGTTAAACAAGAGGATTGTCAATCGCCTTACAAAAAGCCTTTCCCCGATATGTACAACGCCATCTATGCATAGGAATTATTATTTAAAATTATTCAACTTTGCAAGCGTGAGTATTACAATACAATATAATAACTTTTTATTGCACACCTCACAAAACAGATTACAGAAAATAATATATTCAAGGAGAGGTAAACAACAGGCGGTCTTATCGCTAAACAGCGATCTCTTCCAGACTATCTTTGGGTAGTGAGAGAGGTTGAGAACCACCTGTACGGTCAAGGAATTTAATTTGTGTACTCTTTCGTACCTTGTCATAGTGACATTTATATGGAATCTATATCGACTTTCATATTGATTTTGACTGTGACACGGTACGAAATGGGATATAAATTAAATTCCTCAACTGTACGTATACGTAGGAGGTGCAAAGCAGTTTGGAATTGAAGCATTGTACATCTATATTAAACAAACACAATAAGTAATGTATACACACATACTACATACATATATAAACATATAACTATATAATACGTTGAATAACTGTACTAATATTACTCAGCCATACAATCCATATGACCAGTAAAACAAGTCGAGATGCTATGCAAGAGACAGATAATTCCTTGAGATCATTACATATCGAGAAGGATTTAGCTCGTCTTAATTCTACAGGCAGAGTTCCACAACCTAACAGACTTAAAAGTGAACGAATCGTTATAAAACAGTAATTACACGTTACGATATATTTATTATTAGCTGTTTACGAACAATTGTTACTGTGTGTTTATTTGTTCAATCATAACATCGTTAAAAGTTATACGCCATCTAGTTTTTATACCGGATATCCCCTTACGGTCGGGACGCGTTCCAAAGTATGGCGATTGGCCGTCCACTTGTTTCAATCGTCCATGCTAATATTATAAACGAGAAAAAGTGTTTCTTAGTTTGTTTGTGTTTCTGTATGGGACATAACAAAAATCTTAAAAACTCGTCAAAGTAAAAACATCTTTCTGCCAATTTCACTCGCGTCTGACCTGAACAACTCTGGCGACTTTTTTTTTTTTAACACATTCACTGCCAAGAACTCGCCTAGCGAGCGCTCTGCTCGTAGACGCTTAGCCGATACCATGGGTTTCTCCGTCTGTAGAGGACAGTGCGTAGCGCTACGAAAAGCTTGGCAGCTTTTGGTTCTTTGGTCTAAAAAGTTTGATGACCCTTGCCCTGGTGTAAATCAGGGGCTGTATGGACTCTACTAACTAGGATATACAATCTATGCTAGTAATTTTATCGTTTGTGTTGAACCTGCAATGAAATACAACAGCGCGTAGGGCCTTTCCATAACACTTCTAGATTTTAGAAATGTAATTTCTACTCACAATCACAATTTCTATCGACACACTTCCGGATTACGGTTCCGTTAATACTATAATAATTATATTTACTATGGAAACGGTAACCGAATGCAATAAATACTATATTCAACGCAAAACGAACTGGCCACCGAAATCCTAATACTATCTCGTTCACACTTGCGTGGTCTAAATAGGTGTGAAAAAGATAGCAGTATCATTTCGGTCGCCAGGTCATTTTGCGTTCAGTGTAGCCGTAAACGCTACGTGCAATAAAGCACTTTAAAACTTTATAATATGTAAGAATATAAAGTTAATTATATTTATCAATTGCATTAAAATAAAATAAAATATAACAATCTAAATAAAATGACAAATATATGATGCAATTAACATTTAGTAAATTTACACGAATTTAAATTATGATTGTCAATTACAAACAATATTAAAATCATAAATGTATAGATAAAATTAGATACGAACTAATGTAATTGAAATGTCACAGAGGAAAAAGTTTCATGACATATTTATGAATTATTTATGATAGGGCTGGTCAAAATATAATTATAAGTAACTAAATAAATAATATCGTAAATTTCAAACTCATAACTAAGCGTGTCGATAGGAATATTTTTTAAGAAGTACTTAATTATTTAGAAGACCTCCGACCTCTGAATGCCAAGATAAATTATTACTTCTATACAATTAGAGGAAAAGAAATACATACGTAATCATATTCTTAATGAGTTCACATTAGTGACCTCAGTAGCAAAAAATATATATACTTAATATAAATAAATATTGTTAACTAGCTTCTGCCCGCGACTTCGTCCGCCTTAAATTCGTTTATCGCGGATAAGGGTATTTTTCCGGGATAAAAAGTAGCCTATGTCCTTCCCCGGGACTCAAACTATCTCCATTCCAAATTTCATCCAAATCGGTTCAGCGGTTTAAGCGTGAAGAGGTAACAGACAGACAGACAGACACACTTTCGCATTTATAATATTAGTATGGATGAGTACACATTAGTAACTTCATTAGCACGCGTTGCATTTATTACAAGACATGTAATAACAATCCCACCGAAAACATTTCATATAAAATTGGCAGCCAAGACTCACAAGCTCATAACGCTTTCGCTGTAAAAAAGTTATCAGATCCCAGGAAAAGCCAAGCCCTCAAGCTCTGACTTTACTGACCCTACACCTTATCTTAAAAAGTATGGCTTCAACTGGCTTGAAGCCCCTAAGCCCTGATTTTAGTAACCCTACACCTTGGTTTCAAAAGTATAGCCTGTCCGTTAATATAACACAAAGAAAACCCGGCCAAGTGCGAGTCGGACTCGCGCACCGAGGGTTCCGTACAAATTTTTACTTACACTAACTTTATTACCCGGTACCGGTTAATTTTGCACCTGATATCTATAGCATTTTAGATTGTTAAACTTCGGAGATAACGGGGGGGGGGGGGGGGATGTGTTTTTTTTTTACATTTTCCTTAATAAAACAAAAACTGATTATAATAAAAAAAATGTTCGAAAATGTGCAGGTCAAGCCCTTTCATATGATACCCCATTTGACCCTTTAGCTAGACTTTTAATTTTTACCCCCCTCATATTCGTCGTTTTTTATAAAATAAAAATATATTTTTAAATATTTCCTGTGCAATACATGTGGGCTGACCATGTTTATAAATATTCCAATTTTCAAATAGTTAGCATAATTAGTTTTTGAGATATGGCGCTTTAATAGTCGGACAGACAGACAGGCAGACTCGCACCTTAAGGTTTCCTTTTGTACCTTTTTGGTACGGAACCCTAAAAATGTACAGTTGCCACACGTTAGCTAGAGATGTCGCTGTAATGTAATTTTTTTACGAGAATCTGATTTAAACCAGTGCCTTGTGTGTTTTATTTAGATCTTTGTATTTTAGGAAAATATTTTCTTGGTGACGAAATTCACTTTAAAAATCACGAAGATCGTGATGGTAAAACATCAAGATTTTCGTAATTAAATCAACTTTTTATTAGTATAGATTAGAATCGGAAGACCTGAAAAACTCCAAAAAGTAAGGGGTAAGGATTTTTTTTAAATGCATTCAAAACAAGTTTGCCACACTCTAAGTACGATGCCACAGATCGACATAAAGTGCCTTTATGATATAGTATTTATTGACATGATACAAATTTTTTTACATGCTAAGTAATGCTTCGAAAATTATTATTTATGTTTTCTTTACGCTAATATACATAAAGATAGACTTTTTTAAAACGCACTTAAATATTTTACTAATAAACAAATCGGAGGCTGCGAAATTTGAAATTTGCGCCGTCATACTCACTAAAATACAGTTGAACACGGGAAGTCGTGTTTGTGTGAAGCGAAAAGGTTTATAATAATGAAAATGGTGCAAAATGTTTTATTTAAACGTGCAATAGGGTAGAGTTTGGCCAGCGAAACATGATACTCAAAAAATGCGGCAAATTTGAAAACATCATGACCTGGCAATACGGAATGCATAGAAACGAAGTAGGTTTTATAATTGACAGCTTTTTTAATATTTAAAATTGTTGCCATATAAAGAATTCTTTTTCAAGGTCAATATCATGTTTCTCTGGCCAAACTCTAGTTTCCTGGGTAAAAAAAAAATATTATTTTTGAAAAAATATTGGACATGTATTATTTCATCTGTCAATCAAACAATTAAATACAAAGACAAAGCTCGTCAAAGTTTGTAGGGGGGTGGGGGCGCATGACGACACACCGGGCGAGAAAAATTACAATATGTGAAGTATCAATCTGTAAAAAGTGAAATCCCACAAAACATACACGAAAAGCCACTAAATCAACAAAATGTATGGCTTTGCTGATATATATCCAGAAATCACGCGAGGTTCCAAGGGGGGGGCTTACAAAAACCTCACGACTGATCGGAGGGGGTACAAGGTGACCTATGTACCTTAAAATAAGAGTAATTCTAGAAAGCTGAAAAGCTTCCGAAACTAAAAATGACTTAATATACGCGATATAATCCGTTTTATTTCAAAGAGTCTAATTATTCAGAGGGTACGTTTGTGTAACGCATTTATGTAGGAAAAACGAAAATAAACCCAAGGTCAACTTAATACAACATCATTTACTTGAAAAATTAAGTACTGGAAAAAATACAAGTGAAGTTAAGAAGTTGGGGGGGGGGGGAGGTTCGCCTAAAAGCTCACCAGGGGGAGTCTAAATATGGCCCAAAAAACCTCGCGTGATTTGAAAAAATATTAATGAAGCATTCATAATTATTATCCGTGCGATTGATCGTCCATGTTATAGAGCGAATATTAGTATCAATATGAAAACTTTTTTCAAAATTATCACTTTTTAACCTTTTCGACGCCAACGACGGATATATCCGACATAGAGCGCAGAGCTATATAGACCTACATGCACAAATATAATTTCGGTTATGACACTATTATGACATGGCATCAGATTTGCAACTTTTATATTACATGTAACGCCAAAAGGTTAAAATTTTAATTTAAATACTTAATTGACTCATATTTTATTGGATTATGTATACGTAATTACTAGAGTTAAGATTTGGAAGTGAGGCACCACCATTGCCAACTTAACAATTACTACAACCCTTTACACTGAAAAACTCAGGTATTATAAATTATTTCTATTACACAATACTAGAGGTCGGTAAAATGACTTAGACAACATGACGATAGGATATTTATAATTCAGTATTCCGTCCCCATTTAAGGCGGAGCCACACCGGATACGCTCACGTCACGCAATCGGTGCGTCATTTCTAATACGGATTCGTACTTTACAACGCGCACGTCTATGTGTACGCCACGCACACGCATTCAGTGTGGCTCGACCTTATGTTTGGAAGTCTGTCACTATGATTGAATTTATCAGTGAAATAATGTCTCCAAATTCTTATACAACGAAGTTTAGATTATAAGGAAAGTTAATTTAAGGTATACTATTATTCTTGAATATCCCTGCCATTTATAGAGCACATTTTAATGGAGTCATCCAATTTCCTTGATATAATTGATTTAGGTCATATATATTTGATTAATGACTTGCTCTTATATAAATATAGCGGGAGGCTCATAGAAACAGTTCCAGCTATATAGAAATATATTTTTGCGAAGGAGTGTAAAAACTATTGAAGTTTGAATTTAGAACTTCACAGTAACACATCTGACACCTCGTATACTATTCGCATTCAAATTCGGAACATCTGTCATTCATCATCAGCCCCAGTCCTATATAAAATAAATATAATGATGGTAACATTTTTAACTTAATCATGGAAGAAAATAACAACTTTTTATACCTTAATATGTTTTTGTTACAAGAAATACCATTGGTTTGGATGTATTTTTATTGTTCTACACTGTTTTTGGATATTTTTGTCAGATAATATAATGGTGCATAATGCATACATGTGGATGCAATAAAAACAATGTTGTAAAAAATATTTCCTGCATGAAAACAGCTATCTATACTTTTTTTTTTTAAATTAATATTTTAAATATGTCCGTTAAAATTCTACTTTGAAAAAAAAAGTATTTTCGTAGGTATAACGTATGAGATGTATGTAAAGGTGGTTTTATAAATGTAATAATTGAAGACGTTCTTTCTTACTTTTTATTGTATTACATGTATGTAATTCATAATTAAATACCTTTTGTTTTAATCACAAAACTTTTTGTTCATTATAAAATAAATTGAAGGATTTTATTATTAACAATAAAAGGTACTTGTTTTGTTTGGTATTTTCAGTAGCCAATGTTGCTAGGTGTAAGAGAAAAACTACTATTTAGAATAATTTGTAAACATTTCTGTTTACGTTCACCTTGTTTCAATAAATTTACATCTTTTTATACCGTTTGTTTTCCTATATGTATATCGCATGACTACTAACAATTACTTGTGGCAGGCCAAACGTGCGTTTTATTTGTTATTGGATAAGTCGTATTCTGCTGAAGTTTGGTTAAAACGCTAAATAAAATAATCAGCAGATACTTAGTGTGACAATTAAACTATGTACTTTTGAGCTTTAATGACTAATACAACGTCACATCGCAAGCATCGAATGCCATTTACGATGATTACCTATGTTATGCACAGGCCTAAATGTTAAATTATAAAAAAACTTATACATAAATTTATGGCTTGAAAATAATGGTTTAATAGAAAACATGTGGCCGAAATGAAATGATGGAAAAGTCACTGATGATGACACTTCGGAGGCGGATAGTTCATCCAGTGACAGTGGAAGTATTTGAAAATAAATATCTCTTCGATAATTTCAAATAGAATGTATTTTATTCAAATAATATTTTAAAAAATCGCGCATTGACTTTTATTCTCTATTATCTACTACTTTTGGGAAGCCTATTTAGCACAGACTTTCTATAGCTAAATAAACCTCAAATTACTTGAACAAAATGTTGTCTATGATTGGGTAAAAATTGATAGAAGACTTAATAATACCTACATATTTATTTAGTTTTCCTTCCAGTTGGTAAGTATTTCGCGAAGGATATTTTTAGTCGATGAATGTTAATCTATGTTAATACTATTCTCATCACTATTTTCATAGACAATAAATGCAATTGATAGACAGCCACATTTGTTTACATTTTTTTCCTTTTGAACTGGCACTCCTTTTACGTAGTATATTTTTAGAACCGGCTCGTGAAGACCTTTCAAATAATACCACACATGATTAGTTACTGAGAAAAAAATTGGTTGGCTGTAAGGTCAGTTTACGGACGATAATTTTACGTGATAACGTGGAAGGAAAGCCGAATGCTTAGGCCGATCGTGCCTCTAACGCTTGTTCCGCGCTCTCGCTTTAATGAGTCATTCTTTTTCGTGCGTGCAGCCAGCGTTCATCACGTTATAACGTCAAAACAGAATAATTTTATGTCCGTCTGTCTATGTCAATAACCAATATAAAATGACCGAAGACCGCGTACGTTTTGCTTAGGAATAGGGCTCTGCTAACACTGGATTTTCATAGATACAGCCGTTTGTAACGTATGTCTTGTACTGGACTCGCACTTGGCCGGTTTTTTCACTTTTCTGTGTGCCATAGGGCTATTCCGTTGTCATTGCGATTTGCTAACTCCTGCTTCCTATTTCTTGCCGTGGATGTTTTTGAAAGAAAGAGAGAAAACTAGTTTACTCGTACTTGACCGGTATTCTGATTCTGGATCAGCAGGTGTGTCCATTATACGAAGTGTCTAATTTCACCCGACCCCGAAAAGTTTTCTCAAAGCTACCTAATTACCTTCCAATCGCCATTCCTAAAAGAATCAATTAATTGAGAAAGGGGGAATAAAAGAAGAGAGAAGGAAGCGTTTGGCTCATTGTAGGTATTGTAAGGTAACGAGCAGCTCGTGACAGACATGCATGCAGCCGGTGTTCATCATTCTACAAGACGTTATCACGTCAAAAAAATCAAATGCGATACAAAAAAAATGATGACGTCATAAGCGCCCCCCTCCCGGGTATATTTTTATGAACTGCCGCTCATAATAAATGTTTTAACGTGAAGTATCTGTACACCAAATGGCTATCCGGCACATCGATTACGTTTTTTATTTCTCGTAGACCGACCACTACTAGAGTATGGTATGGTACACGGATAGATTTTTAACGTCCATTTTGGACGGGCGACATGAATCGGTGTTGATCAATCAGATAAATAATTATTTTATTTTAATATAAAATCGTACCCTGGTTTAAAACCTTGACACTGGCAAAGTTGTCTTTTGGACTGTAGTCAAATTAATTTAAAAATGAAGTTAACTGCCATATGGATACCTTTGCCAAAGTATTCCTGGAATCGCGGGTCGCTTTATGAAGTTAATTGTCAGTGTGTTTTTGTATGTAGGTATTTTTTTATTGCGTTTGAAATGCTTAACGCTAATAAAAAAATCTAGTTGAATGGTAGTTTTAGTAGCTTCCTCAATTTATAGATGGCAACACAACGTCTTTGTTTGTTTACTCCTTCCTAAACGAAAACAAGCTCGCTTCGGATTCAGTTATTTTTACACTTTCTACCGTTAACTGTCTGATCAAACAAAAGAAGTTATTTTTTAAACTCGACTTAAGTAGTTATAACAATTAAAATAAAAGAGAATTATTAATTAACATCAAATCGGAATTTAAAATTCAGTTCTTCTTTGTTCAAATAAATATAAAGTGCTACAAGCTGAGCGACGTTGCCGTTCCGCCATACAAGTTTGGAACAATAAATAGTAATATTTCGTCGATACTTTGGATATTTTTTTGTTTTGAATAGATACTTCAACTTAATTTCTGTGGAAAAAACAATAAGTTATGCTGAAGTGTTTTGAAATGTGTAAATCTGAACGTTCTCAAATTTCTGATGCAATAACCATTTGGCAACAGCGCACGGAATCGGATTGATACCAAACTCCTAGATGTATTAGCAAAGCTCACGGAATTGTGATCTTTTCACATAAATCTTTAGTACATGAGGTAAGTTTATATTTTAAGCGTATTTTAAATGTTGTTTTTGAGTTAAATTCGTAGTATTTTTATTAAAAGTAAGTGTAATGGCAATTTTTTATTTTTCCCGCCGTATGACGTAATTTAGGCAGCCATACTCCATCTTTTTTTGGACAGTCAGTCATCTGTCAAGCGTTCAGTCTTATTCATCCGAGGTGGAAACAGAAAAATTATCCTCTCATAGGGTGTTTTAAACGCGAAAATACATCACGGAGGCATCCGGGTAAGTCTAAAATTGCCATTTCACGTTGTTTTTATATCATTTACATTGTGTTATGTGCGAAAATGTGTCTTTGTTCGGAACCTAACCTAGATGAGATTTTACCGTAGTAAGGACTCGTTTTTTGGGTCAACCAGTGTCGTCTTCGTTATTAATTCAGTGTTTGCTTGGATATATTTGCATTATCGTCACAGCGAATGCCTTTTACGTAGGTGAAATCTGTTAACCTTACTTGCGCCCACCTTCTTATTCCGTAGAAAGTTGCACCTAGCAACAAACTGGCCAAAGCTCTGGCCTGAGATGAGCTCCAGAAATTTCTATGAGAACTATTTATCGAAACCGTTACTATGTTTAGGAACTTTTTAATGCAATTTTCTAGAATGATTCAATCCAAAATTAGAAGTAAACTTGTTGAAGCCTGTTTGAAACTTACTCAACATTTTATCACTTTATTGAATTTTATTTTTAAGTCTTATGCAAGTTACACTAGTATGTTAGAAGTCTGTAACATTCTAGTGTAACTTGCATAAGACCTCTGTAATCGTATTAAGAAATCTGTATCTAACAAGATTTTTAGTGATTGAAACATCAATTATTTATATTAAATAAAAATAAAATTATGATAATCAAATGAACAAATTTAGATATCATTAAGTCTGAACTAGGGTTCCATGTGTTTCAGCAAAAAGTTACTAACATAAATTACCTTAAATACTCATTAAGATGATAGCGACTAAACCATAGTCTTAGGAAGCCATTTGTGGTTCAAATTACTATCGGTCTGGGCCGGACATATGGTTGGTTTAAACTATTTCCCCATGCACTCCAAGCTCAAAGACTTCAAATATGCACATCATATATTACATTTAAGGATTATTCTTACTTAAATGGTTATGAAAAAATCAGTGATACATATTTTATTTTTTGGTTTCATTACATTTTTGTAATTTCATAATTTGGGTTATTGACTAGTTCTTTGTATCCTCAACTATTTATTAACTTTAATTTTTTATTATTATATTTATTATTCACTATAATTGACAGATGCCTAATCGGGCATGTTATAAATGAAATTTTACACACACATTTTTCAAAATTGTCTACGGAGCCTGGCTATGAAAGGACAACAGAGAAATTTAATATTCACGAAATTCCCTCCCATTGGGAGACTGCAGATCAGAACTTGGTAAGGATTCCTGCAATTTCCTTCCTCAAAAGGGTTAAAAATAGCGGTAAAAGTTTCTCAGAAAATTCAAATGGGGCACAATAAGATTTCTTTCCTATTTTTGATTTTTTGGTACACTTGTGAAGTGTTCTATAAAGAGTTATTGTACTATTTAGATTATAGTAGTGGTTATTCACATCGTAAAATGCAAGCACTGCTCAACATGTTGCTGTCTATTCTCAGGACCATAGTCTTAGATATTTAACACTTTGGACGCCTAAAGCATTTATCCTCCAGACGCTGGGAGTGATTTATGCATTTTTGAATTTCGAACCTTCTTGTATTTGATGAGAGTTCAAAACTCGATTTTATTTTGCTCTTTTAAAAGGACACTGGGACTCGGGAGGTTAAAGCTCGAAAAAAAATTATAAGGTATAAATGTATCCGTACCGAGGCGTCGGAGGGATAAAAAATGTCAGTCTCATGGCAGCTTTCTAGTTATTGTATTTTATTTAAAAACTGAACAATGAATTTGTGTTATCAATACCTGTAGCTATGAATACAATGAATTTAAACGTAAACCCGAGCACATGGTCTTCAGTACAAAGTCCAATATTGGCTATCTTAAACAATTAATAATACTGTTTCAACATGTGCAAATGTAGGACAGGCAGCTACTAGCCATATGGAAGCAATAAACTTGATTATTTATACTATTCCTTAAAGTACTGTAATATTCGTTGTTTGTCTTTTCAATTTTGGTATTATGACCATCTAATTGAGTTGATAAATTACACATTACAACATGTTTGATTTTTTTCTTGTTTAAACAAAAATCAAATTCTGTTGCTAATTTACATGGACATTTGGAGTTTGATATCTATAACTAGTACTTACACATAAAAAATATGATAGTTCCATATATTTGGATACTAGCTTCATCAAACCTTTTTACCTTCAATTTGGACTGCAGCGGGACGTGAGGTTGCGGTCTGCAGCCTATCTCGGAATACCACCTTTATGTGCGGTTAGGAGGCAGAGACTATGAAGCACATACTGTGTGGATGTCATTCCCTCGCCAGGCAGAATGAAGGAATTTGGTGATGGTTACCCAGAGCCAAAGGAGTTCCTGACACTATCATTGGGATCTATCATCCGCTTTATGGTGGTGGTAGAACGAGCCATTGAGTAGCAAGAAGGGGTAATTACACAAAAGATCCTGATGGGTCGAAGTGTGTATCTGTCAAAAACCCTAGTAATAGGATTAGTCATGTTAATGTTCTATAAGTATCATATCAACAAATACTCGTAGTAAAATACCTGCTCAAGTTTCTTAACAAATTCAACTCCTTCAATCTATCATTCAGTGATAGGTAATTTATTGGGCACGGTTTTCTATTAAAACATCTGCTATCAGACTTATGTACATTTTTACAACCTACATACAATCAAGTACAAGTACTAAATAAAAACCATCAAGTGGCCAGTATTTGAACAGTTTTCAATAATCCGGCTGAAACATTGATAAGGCATTTGGGACGGCGATAATAGTGAACAGAAGAAAAACGTCATAACATAGTATGTGTCCCATACATACATGTAACTGTTAAGACTGAACATCCAGTGAAGTAGGGTACTTTATCTGCCCCCATTTCGTATGATAATGTACACATTGTATTTTGAGGCATTTTTATATTTCTCATTGAACTCAAATATATATTTGGTCGTGTCGCTTGCGCCGCTCCGCTGCCCGCTGGCGTCCAGTCCGTTGCCTTAAGGGGCTGCATCGAAAATGTAAGCTATTTTGTAGTGAGATTTCATTCAAATCTAGTATATGAAACAAGCTGGTTTTCAGATATGTGTTTTTTGACTATATAACCTATTAAGGGCCTAACGCGGAAACATGTATAATGAAAATTTCGGAGTAATCCCTCTGATACATTGCGTGTGATGCCCAACTAAGTGCTGTGCGGTGAGCGTCTCGACCGCGCAGTGAAGAGAGAATTCGCTTGCCGCGTCGCTAGGCGGGCGCGCTTTGTCGTTGTCGAACCGTAACAATAGTAGTGAAGCGCCACGGTCCCACGGCGTCTGCGCAAAAGGCTCACAATGCGTGTTTGTTCAGGTGGCGTTAGTACGCAGTTACGCACATGTCTGATAGCTTTCAGCTATTTGCTGAAGGCAAACACGTTCCGAAATTTGAATTTGTTCCGTGTTTGGAAACGACACGCTATGCCCGTATGTTTTTCAGCCAGAACTAACAGGCCACTGCTGGAAATACGTACAGAATAGACAATAAGTAAAATAATACATATGAGGGACAATCTTACACAAATCGGCCTAGTCCCGAGCTGAGCAAAGCTTGTACTATTGGTACCAGGCGACGATATCTATACTATTATAAAGTTGTAAAAATTAAATGGCTGTACATTGAAGATATTCAAAAAATATATTGTAACGGACTATTTGGAGGTCACTGAAACGATTTTTTGCATGTTTGTATGTGTCGTTGATGCTTCATCACGCCAAATCGGCTAAACAGATTTGAACTATTTTTGCCACATACATAGTATCTGGGTATCCACAGATGGTTATAGGATACTTTTTGCCCGACTACGCTGAAGTAAAAGAGAGGTTTATGACTTTCTTTCTCTTCCGCGAACGAAATTACGGGCTAGACTAGTACATAATATATAAATAAATTGCAATACTTAAATCGAAGACCCACGAGCAAACATTAATAACACAAACACTTGCCCGGGCCGGGATTCGACCCCGGGACCGCCAGCTTTGTAAGCCGTTGTGCAACCCACCTAGCTTAACGTGTTGCCGATCTCTCCCGAGGCTCCCTCAGATGTTTCTGAACTTCGTCACTCCAGCAACACCTACGGTGCCCGACCGGTTTGCGACGCACCCGTCCCAGATACGCTCTTTTCGCTTTCAATACACAGGCTCCCACGCAAAATAATGTCTTACCACTAAACCAAGGCTTAACCATTAATAAATTAGTAGTTTAAAAAACACTAGAAAAACACGCTTTACAAGACTTTTCTAACATATCCATACACAACTATGATACGATGTTCCACCATGAAGTTCCAGTTCATATCTTCCGGCTCCATCATCAGATCAGTTCGACAGTACCATATTATTGTATTGTCATCAGAAATACATACAGCTGCCAATTTTCATGACGCTACGATCCTTGGAAGATGGTTAAATTAGTTACCTTAGATTCCATTACATAGTTATATACAGGCCGACCTAATAAAAGCGTGTTAAAAAAACCGGCGAAGTGCGAGTTGGACTCGCGCGCCGAGGGTTCCTTACAGTTTGTTTAATCCTTTAGAGCTTTTTCAACAAGGCAGTTACATACGCTGGGCCCTTGGACACTCAATTATAAAATTAGAACCTCGTTGAACTAAAAAAAAGCGTTTTAGTAAGATCTTTCCCGTGCGATTGGGTGCCCTGTGTGCCTACCATGAGCTGAGTTTACGATCGGCGCTAGCGAGTATCTCGTATCGAGAGTCAGTGCACCTCTCTCGCACACGCTAATAGTGCGAATGAGATAGACCGTCATCGAGCGCTTGATACTCGCTCGTGCCGAACTCATGGTATGCGCCCAGAGTGCCCAGTGGGGAAGACTGGCCTGATTTTCAATTTTGTATCGACCACTGACGTCATTTCAATGACACCTACAAACCCCCAAGCGTCACACATCGATAGATTCATTTCATGACAAATCCAGTATTATTCTACACTAGTCATCATTCGATACTGGCCTTACGTAGAGGTTAGGGATATACAAGGTCAACACCCTATGACGTATGCACAGCTGTTGCATCTCCTTCTCATTGTAAACCTTGTCCCTTACAATATAAAGAGCAACGACATTGACTGCACTGCAAAGCTACACGATTTAGATCTTTACTGCACAAGTGCAGTAACATTGGAGTTATTTTCATTCCCCCTAGTTATTAAAATTGGTTACGAACTAAAACGAATTAACTACAAAAGGATTCACTCAAGACAAGACCTCATAGGGGTGTTTTTAGGTTCATTTTTCATAGCTTTCTTATTACATTTATGTGACGTTATTATAAAGTTAGTTATAAGTATTCCCACGGTATTGTTAGACTAGAAATCTTGCAAATCTATGTGTGAATAGGTTTTGTCGTGAGTACGAACGCTTTTTTGCGCATATCTGTTTCGTTGTGACGATCTTGTTGCTATCTTACGACGTAAAACTGTTTAAATAACAATTTTCCTACACAACGACGATTCGTCATACAATCTTTGGAATAGTTTGTCTCTAGTTTTGTTATTGGGTACAAATGCTTTGTCTTTATTATGTATCAGCTATCAAGTCACAAGAGGAATCATCCTTACTAAAGTCAACCGTATGTTCATTGAGTCCCTTTTATCTTTATTCCTAATTGATTTAGTCCTTTCCGAAAAGCCCGGCACCTATTCTGTAAATCCAGTGCCAAAGTGAACCTTTTTCCACTAATCTGGAGCTCTTTCGTTTCTGGAGAAAAATCAAAATCTTTTACCTCAAAAGGTAAAAGTTGAACCCTTAGAGGATCACTTTGTTGTCCGTCTGTCTGTCAAAACCCTTTTTCTCAGGAACGCAGGTATCAAGCAGAAATTAACATCAAATACTTATGTCTGCGGTCCCTTGTAGCTGTAAAAAAAATCATGCTTCTAAGTCAAAGCAATCCAAAGATCAGTCATTAAAAAAGGTGTTTCCATACAAATTGCCGGCCATAGAAACCCTATAGGGTACGAGGGCTGCTATTTATATATCCGGAAACCGGGATTACAATCTTCTTAAATAGCATATTTGACCGCCATGGTAAAATTTGAACTTTTTTAAGTATATAAGGTATATTTTTTCTTCCTTATTAACGCTCGTGTTTTGTTTTTGACGGGTTTTAAATGTCATCTCGCAGCAAGAATGGAACTCACTCGTGAAAATATTCGTGCTATGATTTATTATGATTTTCGGCGTGGTTTAACGCAACAACAGTGCATAGATCAACTAACTTCAACTTTTGGTGATGAAGCCCCATCTAAAACTACTGTGTATCACTGGTTTAGTGAGTTCAATCGTGGACGTAGTATGCTTACGGACGAAGTTAAGGCAGGTCGCCCGAAATCGGTCGTTGTACAACAAAATATCGAGGCTGTGCGAAAACTTATAATGGACGACCGACATGTTACGTACCGCGAGATAGAGGCGACTCTGGGTATTTCTATGACCAGCATTAATAGCATATTACATAATTATTTGGCTGTAAAAAAAATTTGTTCGCGTTGGATACCCCACAACTTAACAAATGAGCAAAAACATGCTCGCGTCGAATGGTGCAATAAAATGTTAAAAAAATATAACCGTGGTGACTCAAAAGCCGTTTATAACATCTATACAGGTGACGAATCCTGGATCTATGCATACGATCCCGAAACGAAGCAACAATCAACGGTATGGGTGTTTCAAAATGAGCCGAACCCTACGAAAGTTACTCGTGCAAAAAGTACATTGAAACAAATGGTGGCCTGCTTCTTCGGTATTAATGGCCATGTAGCTACAGTGCCACTAGAAAACCGTAGAACGGTTAATTCAGAGTGGTACACGACCATTTGCTTACCGGAAGTATTTGAACAAATTCGTAAAACTAACCAGCGACGAAGAATCATTCTTCATCATGACAATGCCAGCTGTCATACGTCACGCGAAACAACTCTATTTTTGGAGGGTCAAAATGTGGAATTAACGGGTCATCCGCCGTACAGCCCTGACTTGGCACCCAACGATTTTTATTTATTTCCAAATATAAAGAATAAATTACGCGGTCAACGATTTTCGACCGCTGAAGATGCTGTCGACGCATTCAAACAACACGTTATGGAGGTACCTCAGGCGGAGTGGCAGAAGTGCTTTAAAAATTGGTTCACGCGAATGCAAAAGTGCATAGATCATCAAGGGGAATACTTTGAAAAACAATAAAACTATTTTCAGCCGTGTACGTTTGTTTGTTTTTTTGTTTCCGGATATATAAGTAGCAACCCTCGTACTTCCAGTTGTCCTTATAACTTGACATTTGGTATAAAGGTAGCTCGTATAGCACAACCCACGAAATAAATCTGAAAATGTATTTTTTTTGTCAGTTTGTCTGATGTCAATAACCAATATGACCCTACACCGCATACGTTTTGCTTAGGAGTAGGGTTCTCCTAACACTGGATCTTCATAGATACATTAGTTTTTAGCGTAAATTTGCTACGGAACCCTCAGTGTGCGAGTCTGACTCGCACTTGACCAGTTTTTTTAATTCCATACCATAAGAGGCCCCCAGTAACAGCGAATCTACTGTTTTGGGTAGGATATTTGTGAAGGTTCGAACGCGCCGCCCTCTTTGTCCTTAGCGTGACTCATGCCCCAAATTGCGATAACCCGTTTGAGGCATCGATTATGGAAACCTTTCTCCGGAGCATCTGCCTTCAGCTGCCGCCGCTTCCGGGCAGCCGGCTCGAATAACTTGCACATTATAAAGACAAGACTAGTAATTCGTGAACAAATAAAAAACACCCGATGATCCGACGCATCGACAAAAGTCTTGATCATTTTGAAACGGCTGAACCAAATTTCTAGAACCATAGCTATGAACTCGATGACGACACCTTTCAAACAAAAAACTAAATCAAAATCGGTCTATCCGTTCAAGCAATACGATTCCAAGCCAAAGATAGACACGTGAAACTCTTGAAGTAGCTAAGTTTAGATGTACATGAGTATAGTCTGTAACAAAGCTCTTGAAAGATTAACACTAGCTAGTACATTTTGACATAGAATTTCGTCGGTAATTTCCGGAAGAAACCGTATTACATTGGTCGAATTTTATGTAAGTTCAAAAACATGGTGGAGGCAGATCTGCGTCAGCTTCAAGTTAATAATTGGCAGTAAGCTACACAGGATCAGGATAGGTGGCAAGCTCTCGTAGGCCAAGACCCCGCTTGGATCGCCATGCCAAAATAATTTTAAAACTAGATACATGTACTCGCGAATATTTACCTATACTTTAATCCCACATCTGCTTACACATACTAAGTCACGCTGTCAAGGATAACGCGCAAAAACTGTATCGGAATACCTACTTGCCCATATATAGACGGACACATGCGCAATACGCATGAGGTAAACATGATATTTTAACAAAATTTCTCAATAACCTAAAATGTAGTTACGTAATTAATGGGCACAATCGGTAAGTTGAAGAATACTCAAATAAAAATACAATTTTGATGAGAAATGGTAGTTTTTAAATCCTAAAAGACAATTTTGAGTTCGATACCATACGTGTAGCTTGTTTTATGAGCCTTCAAAGTTGGGTGGGAAAGTCCATTTAAAGCATGAAAATATTAATAACAAACAAAACCATTGAATAACCTATGAAATGTATGGTAACTTTTATTATTAAACCGTTTCGATAAACCGAGTTCTAACATAGCTGCAGAACAAAGTTCTTAATTTCCCCATACAAGGTTGGAACGTGTGACGTCACACGTTCATAGGCTTTACTTATAGCATAGAACGTTTTTTGGGAAAATGTGATTTTAACATTGTTGAATCTAGGTGAGTTTTTATGAGGTTCAAGTAGTTTTTACATCAATATGTATACTATTGAAAGAAAGAAATGCTGTTGTATGTTATAGATAGTTATATAATACACCATAGAAAAAAATAACAATAATTGTCACCATCCCTATTGAACGGCTCGGGCTGAAACAACCGTTTTCTTAAAAGTTGTGTTCCTAAAATTTCTGCTTTTTCCATAATGTCAGCTCGTTCGCGGTATCGTCTCTGCTTGAGATTGTGCGAATGCACACATTTTGAGAAAATAACATTTTAGGAAAACTGTCATTTCAAGTCTGAGCCAATTGAAACTTATAACATTGGAATTGATTCCATTTGAATTGTATACATAATATAAGTGAAATCGAAATCAATACGTTAAGTACGTCAGAAACGTATGGTATTTTATTGAAATTTTTACCAACGCCTAAGTGAGTGATTTGTCTATTATCTCTGAAGACAATCTACTCAACCGTTTGAAGGTCGTCAGCTTTTTTAGGCTTTTTTATTATAGATCCAATTTTTAATTGCTATAGGAAATGTTTTCATCGAGAACATTCTGTAAACTTGTGTGTCTGACACCAAGCTCTATAAACTTGGCTCCTGAACTATCTTTACACGTAAGTATTGGTATTTATGACAGAAACAGCCGCAAATATACCAATTTACGTAGGACTTGCTTAAAATAAGGCGACTGTTATTGTCATTTGTTAATTACAGAAACAAAGTGGCATTCCATAATAAGATAGTAATTGAAAATGTATAATCCTAGTCATAATCACATTTTATTAAACGAAAATAATAATGAGGCGTTACGTTCCGTACGGCACTAACAATCCCACCGGGCCCCAACTTGTTTTACTCTGCTTTTTGCGCGCAAATTAATAATCAAACTCAAGGTGACTGATAATCTGCAAAAACGAGTCTAGTTGATTTTGTATCTGAAGCGTAATCTATTACCGAGCCCAAAATATTTTCTTTATAGACAAACTAAAAGCCTACCCGCAACTTCGTTTTAGAAAAAGTCATAACTATCTCTTGCTTCACGAGTCGGGTGAGGTGTCTTATAACCATCTCTTCTTATCATGTTTGGCTCAGTGGGTTGTACAACGGCCTACGAAGCTGGCGGTCCTGGGTTCGAATTCCGGCCAGGGCAAGTGTTTGGATGATGAGCACGAATGTTTGTTCCCGGGTTTTGGATGTTTCCTATGTATTTAAGCATTATAATTTATCTATATATTATGTATATCGTCGCCTAGTACCCATAGTACAAGCTTTGCTTAGTTTGTGCCTAGGTCGATTTGTGTAAGATCCCTGTGTTATATATTTATTTATTATTTATCTATGAATGTCCCTGCTGCAGCTATTCTTGCACCAAAATTGACAAAATCTGTTAAGCAGTTATATATATATATATAGTGTGTGTTTGTATGTGGCTACTACAACGACACATACTCACATACATACAAACATATAACAAACTAGAAGGCGCCCACAACTTCGTTCGCGGAGGAGAAAAAGTCATAACCCTTCTTTTTTTCGACAGCGCAGTTGGGTGAAAAGTGTCCTATAACCATTTGTGGATACCCAGCTACCCGTATACCAAAAATAGTTGAAATCCGTTTAGCCGATTTTGCGTGATAAGGCCACAACGACACATACGAACATACAAAAAATAAAAAATAAATGACTCGTTTCAGTGTCCTCTAAATAGTTGCAATCATTATTTTGAAAATATCTTCAATGTACAGACATTTCATTTTTACAACTTTATATATTCTATTATAAAGTTGTAAAAATGAAATGTTTGTAAGTAACGTTGTGGCTTCATCACGCTAAATCGGCTAAACGGATTTCAGCTATTTTTGGTACACGGGTAGCTGGGTATCTCCAGATGGTAATAGGATACTTTTTACCCGAATATGCTAAAGAAAAAAAAGAGGGGTTATGACTTTCTGCTCCGCGAACGAAGTTGCGGGCGCCTTGTAATATTATAGATATGCATTTCTATTCATCCAAATAGCCTATGTCACTTATTTTCAGTAAATGTCGTCAATGTACAGACATTTCATTTTTACATTTTTGTAATAGTATAAAAGTGAGACATGACGTTGCGGGCTCTTACGTCTTTCCATCACGCAACCCACGCGTGCTTGTTTTTCGTACGCTGTAAACATATCTGGAAATATGTAGATAGCATACGTAGCGAGTAGTTAAGAAGAGCTCTTAGTTTTATATCTTCATCATATAAGAAATTAAAGTATTTTGTATCAGAAATCAAATGATGTTTATTTACAAATCGAGATGAGACTTCAAGGATTTGGGCAGATCTTCAGCCAAACTAATTGTTGTTATTGTGATTGGAGGAAGCATAATGTAATCGTAATCTTTAATTTTCTGCGTCATTTCTTTATCAGTCATTCTTCCTGCGATCTTGAAGGAAATTTGTGAAAATCATGTTGATTCAGTTGTAATTCGCGTTACGTAATGTTTACTGATCGATAATTCACGAAATCGTATCAGTTCCGTCCAGCCCTCGATTAAATTACGTATACTTGAATGCGTCGAAACACATTAACTCTTGAATCGTATCTAGAAATGGTTATTAATACTACATTTAAACCAATAATAACTACAGCACAATATATAGACACCGATACAACGATAATCTTAAAATGGTCCTTTGAACCGGATTAGCACCCAAAAATGGTCCTTCTAGCCGGATTAATTATTCTCGTCGCCAAAATAAAACAATGGAGGCTCGGGTCAGGTCGCTCGTTTCACAACGCATCGCGACCCAATTCATTGTCCTTGCCTGTTGCGCACGTACGCAGCAACCTTGTGTGGAGGCTGCGCATCTCGCGGCACGTTCGCCGATCGCATCGAGAAAGTTCGATTGACACTGTTTTAAAGGAAGACTTTAATACATTGTGGATCGCTGAATAAATAAACAGTTTTTCAACACGCACTTAATATTTTATTCATACGTTTTCGTACTTAAAAAATGTTAAGTTAAACCATCATTATTCATCGAATTCATGTTACCTTAAGATTCAATACATTTATTAAAAGGAAAATTAAATACGAGGATACAATACGAA
Organism: Hedya salicella; assembly: GCA_905404275.2. NCBI lineage: Eukaryota > Metazoa > Arthropoda > Insecta > Lepidoptera > Tortricidae > Hedya > Hedya salicella. Next base: position 5,317,146 of record FR990120.1, read on the forward strand.
AATTTACGTATAACCTTGTGTCACTTAGCATGTCAGTAACGAAAAGAAGTGACATATTGTACTCTATAAAACAAACGTATGAAGCTAAAACTGTATGCAAACATTGCAAAAGCGATATCGAAAACATGCAAATAAGCGCAATAGAAGATACTGGTTACGTAAACATCTAATTAGCAAAGCTCGTCGCCAACTTTATTCACGTGAGACGTCATAATTCTCATTGGGTTGCGTTCTTATATAAATGTTCATTGTTTGACTAGAAACGCCTCTACTCTAGTTATAAATGGTCTAATTCAGAGAATCCGCATCTAGTTCGTCTCTTATATAATTAGGCACGTGAAGTAGTGGTACAGTCAGCTGTAAAAAGATATACACGATTAGTTCGTTCAAAAATATCTTCGCTAGAGGCCAGCGAAACATGAATAACATGAAATGCATGAATATGAGACACCTGGCAATACGAAATGCAGTTTTTTAGACATCGTGACGCAAAATTACAGTTTCTTTTTATAATCAAACGTTACCTTGTGATTTTTTACGCTTTTATGAAGAGAAAAAAATATAAAAACTATACACTTAAATACTATTTGACGGCTAAAATATGCTCGTTTCTGCATACTTGTATGTGTCGTGTGACGTCATGTGACATGCTCGATTTTTATAGGGCGTTTTAACGCCCAGCCGTTATGCATTACTTCTGCCACAATAGATCATATCTGGTCGAGGCGGCATATATACAAATCAACAATAATAATATGCATTACTTTGAATCTCTATTTCAAGGTTCAGTGTTTAGTTTTCAATAATAAATATCAGGGACAATCTTACACATATCGACCTAGTCCCAAACTAAGCCAAATTTTCACTATGGGTACTAGGCGACCATATACGTAATATATAGATAATTACACTTAAATACATAGAAAACATCCAAGACCCAGGAACAAACACATTCGTGCTCATCACACAAACACCAGCCCTGTACTCAACCGTGTACACTATACATTTCTTATTATAAGAAACAGAATCGATGGTATCATTTAAAAAAATAATGTATCTTCCGTATTATCTATCTGCTTACGTATTTTAGCACGAGACAATATTTGTTTTTACAACATAACGTAACAATTCGTAATAGAGAGTCAAAGCCATGGACTCGTGCCCAAACATTTTTATTTTCACATCTGGTCAAGGCGCGGTGTCGAGGACCGAAGAATGTTCAAGAACGAATGCTGCGGGCGAGACTTACAGCATTGTTTACGCCAAAGATACTGTAATATTACATAAAGTATCAGAAGTAAAACAAAAATTGGCAGCACTGGTTAACCACAAAGACATCTGCTAATATTCATATTGAACTGTAAACAACTCGAAGCTACTTCATAACAGTTAAGTATTTTCTTTTATTAAGAATGTGTACTGTCGCTGTGAAAGTGTAGTGTAGGTAAACTTATGTAAGATAGTTTCATACATTTTTACAACGCTTTTATGTAGCTTGCCCTGTTAGTGGGACCAAATTTTGCAAGTTAAATTTGACCCACTTTCCGGTTTCCAATTGAGCCCAAATTTGGCATACTTGTGTAAGTTAGGCGATAATTAATTATAATGAGACCATTCGAGCTGATCTGATGAAGCTGGAAGGCGGTCTTAGGAACTTTGTAACAAAGTAACTCAATCCCTCGCTCTTTGAAAAGGTCTCAATGAGTAGTCAAAGGGTGTTCAAAGAAAAGTACAGTCGCCAGTAAAATCTTGCCTCAGAAATACATTTAAGACAGAAACTTATCACTTATCAGTTCTAAAGTAGAACTGCAAAAAATCTGAAGAAGTCCCTTTTTTCCCGCTAAAGACTGTAAACGACTTACTTTTAAAATTAGAACAATACATATACCTACCTAACTTCACTTTTAAAACAGTTTTACTCAATGCGTATTGAGTGCTAAAACTCAATTTGTTCTAAACGTTCGTACAGACTTAACATTCAAAATAAACGCATAGTAATTAGTGTCAAGTTTGTTTTTATGTGTAGAAACGATTTAACCTAAATAGAGTTGTCAACAAGTATTTAGCGTAATGAACTTGGCCATTTAAATAGGTTGCCGACCAATATGTTCGTTTGAAGTTTGTTTTGTTCTCAAATATAGGCGTGTTACTTCTTATTAGGAGCCATCCACATATTACGTCACAGCGATATGTGATCGTGAACGTGTGATGTCACACGTTCCATACCTTGTATGAGGGAAAGTAAGAACTTTGTTTTGCAGTGTTAAAATCATATTTTTGGACTTTCCCTAAACACGCTCTATACTATAAAGAAAATTCTTTTGCAGCTATGTTAAAACTTGCTTTTATCGAAACGGTTTCATAACAAAACTTAGCATACATTACATGGGATTAGTAGTTATTAATATTTTCATACTTTAAAAATAGACTTTCCCATCTAACTCTTCTCACTCGAACTACTTTGAATTTATATCACAGAAACTACCATTTGGCATCAAAATTTCATTTTTATTTGCGTACAGTCATCATACCTATTTATAAAAACTTGCATTTACCCGCGTTGTCTACGTTCCAACCAAAAATTCCATCGACAGTTAGTATGTTTCGGAGTTTTTCCTATTGCAAATGTTTACGCACTATATCTACGATTGTACCTTGTTTTATCGAAAAACGTTTTATCGAATACTTCATTTCGTCGATGTATCATTTCATTTAAAGTGTTTTTCTTTGAAACCGTTCATAATTTGGGATTGTTATAAAACAAACCTAACCTAACGGCTTCTACGTGATGATCTTTGGAAAAGTTATCGATGAAATGACATTTGTGTAACCGGAGTTTTTCGAGCCATCGTACTAATTTTTATAATCATGTGCGGAATTATAATGTCAGTCCGACTTTTCAAAATTGCCATTTACATTCGCACCGCCATAGCGTATGTTCGTTACATTTTTTATCATCTAAAAATTTAATCATTACATCACAAGACACTAGACCTTGTAAATCGAGGCCCGTCAAGTTCAATTGGGTTGGCTCGGGTTAAATATAACCCGCCTCCTAACTGGCCGGACGAACCGATTGTTAAGAGGACGGGTGTTGTGATAGTACCATTTTACGACCTTCGTGTTCGCGAATTAGTTACAAATTATCTCATTTTACTAGGTCAATGTAAATATATATTTATTGTAAATCGAATTTGATAGAATATTTAAGGCACGCAGGCGAAGCCACGGGAAAATGATAGTACTAAATATAATTTTCTGTGAAAAAGATATATTTTTGTGCGGATTGCCGACTGTACTTTTCTTTGAATATTCTTAAACTACTCACCTAGCCAGACGATTATAAAGAGCCCAAATATTGAGTTTGGGATTGCATTATTTTATTATAGAGTTGCTATGACCACCTTCTCCATCATCAGATCAGCTCTATGGTATCATACTATTGCTTTGTCACCGAACTTACACAAGTATGCCAAATTTTAGCTCAATCGGAAACTGGGAAGTAGGTCAAATTTTACTTGCAAGATTCCACCCGAACAAACATACCTACATTGCAAGTTATATAAAAACTTGTAATTATGAAATCCAATTAGGGGCTGTAACGGTTGCTATAACGCCATCTTTTGGTCGTAATTGTATTGTGTTCTTATCATGCACAGGCACACATTGATACAGGAGACTGTTAAGATACCTAAGGTTGATCAAAGGATACTTTCTACCCTACTACGATTAAACATTCTCAAAGGTCGGCAACACACTTGACTCCTCTGGTGTTGCAAGTGTCTATGGGCGACGGTGACCGCTTACCATCGGGCGATCCGTCGCCTCGTTTGGGCACTAGTCCCACCAAGGGCCAGGAAGCGATTAGCTATCGGCGATTTTCTCGCCCAAGAAACGAACAAAAAATATAGATCAGAATCTATATCTTTTGTTAGTAAAAGAGACACATATATTAATAGTTCATCGCTGGCTGTTCACACTGCCGGCCAGAACTCTCTCATATATGTATCTCTTTTATTGACACGGAGTCTACATTTATTGTGCGTTTCTTGAGCGAGTTGGGCGAGAAATTGGTCGATAGTTGCTAGCTTTCTCGCCGGCGCAGCGGTGGAACTAGTGCCTTGACTCCTATTACATTTTTCTGAAACAAAAGATAGATCGTCCATATATATGTGATTACTAGAAGGCCACTTCGTTCGCGGAGGAGAAAAAGTCATAACCCCTCTTTTTTTCGACAGCGTAGTCGGGTAAAAAGTATCCTGTAACCATCTGGAGATACCCAGCTACCCGTGTACCAAAAATTATGGAAATCTGTTTAGCCGATTTTGCGTGATGAAGCCACAACGACACATACAAACATACATAAAATCCAAAAAAAAAAAATTTCATTTTAGTGACCTCCAAATAGCCCGTAACAATCAATTTTTTGAAAATATCTTCAATTTACAGACGTTTCATTTTTACAACTTTATAATGGTATAGATGTTTGAAATTCTCTGACACGTTATTTTCAAAGAAATATTTTATTTTATTTAAGCCAATGTGTTAAGCCAATGTGTTTAGCCAATGAATAGTTTTCCTCATAATAATACAGTTAAATTGTAATTGCCAATGATGAAAATACTTTTAAACTCTTTGAATAAATGCCAGAAAAATCTCCGATACTCTGACATCATAATTTTGTAATGACTCAAGTGTCCTTTGTCACATCATGACGCACAAGTTTCCTTTTAAAACTATATTGTATGAAACACTAATTCAAATGTGCCAAATTGAATCTTAACTTGACCCAGTTATGTTTGTTGAATTGACATTTGTATTGTGATATGTTACCGATTTGTTTTCAAAAGACCATTTAAAACGTGGTAATTCTATGACGCGTTAATAATATACATTTCAAACAGAAATAATTATTAATAGTAATAAATATTCAGCAGTGCGTGGTTGATCAACTTAGGACTTATGATGCGCTCTAGATATTTATTTTCCATATAAAAACATATTTTATGCGCATCTTACGAGTGAAATATATGTTATAGCATAATACTGTCAGTGATAATTTTATATTTATTTATAAATAAAATGCTTTAAAGGTATAAATCGGTTTACGTTATAAGATAATAATATATATTACAATTCCCGCCAATATTGTTAAGGTTAGTACCTATTTGTAATTTATTTTGCTTATCGCAACACTTCATTGACTTTACTAGGTTATCAATAGTTTTTTTACCGTTATTACTAAGTATAAAGTGTAACGGTTTTTTGTTACCCGGAATTCGTTTTTGTGATAATAAGCATCTAGTAATAACGTCTTGCAATGGAAAAAGTATGTCAAGTGGCTTATACCTACCATCATAAGAGAAAAGCCTTGCTAGTATTTTGAGGGAGATCCCGATTTGATTTTTATATATACAAGACATCTCCCTGTTCTTAGGAATTTTAGAAATGTCAATATGTGACAAATTTCATAATAGAAAATGTATGTCAGCTGACACAGATTATCAATAAGAGAGAAATCGCATTCTTTGGTTTAGGAACCAAATTTTATTTGTTTATTCCAAGAACCAGTAATACAAGAGAACTGACAATCTCCACACAAAAATATGTACAACGCCATTTATGTATATGAATTATAATTTTCAATAAGTCAACTTTGCAAGCGTGACCACAGTACAGTATTTAAATGTAACTTTTATTATTAACTATTTGCGAACTAATTGTTACTGTAGGTATGTTGATTTGTTCAATTATACCAAAGTTCAATGTATAGTTTTAGAGCGCCATCTAGTTTCTACCAGAATATCTCCGTGCAATCGTAGCACGATCCAAAGTGTGATCACTGACAGTCCTCTTGTTTCAATGGTCCTTGGTTTTTTAAATAAACCTCTCCCATTTGAATTGTCCTTTCACATGGCAACGAATTTTGCATAAAGTGGAACGCAGTCAATACACTCAAAAATAAAAAAATAATTATTAAGGCGCAGAGCAGCAAAAAACATTCATTTAAAAAATAAAGTAAATATTCTAACCACATACTATTTTTTTGCTATCTACTATAAATTTTAGAGGTAATAGCTTAGAAAATACTATATTTCATAGATGAAAAGTTGGCAACCCTAATCACAGACGGCAACGTTATCAACACTTAGTTAAAAAAATGCGACGCGAATAACGAAGCATGACTGGAAGAGAAACTTGTGCGGATAATATCTACGCAGTTTGAGAATAATTTCACCTTTTCTCTCGTACATACAGTGGCTGGAACAATACATGGCATGTATTTGTCTATACTATTATAAAATTCTAAAAAAAAGAAGTGTGTGTGTCTGTTCATTGAAGACATCTATCTATACTATTATAAAGTTGTAAAAATAAAATGTTTGTATGTGTCGTTGTGGCTTCATCACGCTAAATCGGCTAAACGGATTTCAACTATTTTTGGTACACGGGTAGCTGGGTATCTCCAGATGGTTATAGGATACTTTTTACCTATACTGAATAAAAAAGAGGAGTTATGATTTTTTATTCTCCGCGAACGATGTTGCGGGCGCCCTCTAGTTTTCGATAGAATAAAGTGTTATGGACTATTTGAAGATCGCTGAATCGAAAAAAAAATGTTTTTTTTTTTTTGTTGTGTCGCTGAGGTTTCATCACGTAAAAACGGCTAAACAAAATTCATCTATAGCAGAACATTGACTGCGCTCCAACCGATTTACGTACAAATTTTCATGCTCCATTTTTTCTTAAAGAAGTTTGCCGGGACCTGTACACGGGTAGCTAGGCATTCACAGATGGTTATAGTATACGTTTGCAAAAAAGAGGGTTATATGATTTTGCTCCCTGCGCGAACGAAGTTGCGGGCATCTTTTATATGGAAACTACATGATAATATGCGCATGTGAGCACAATTTATTGTCACATCTAACCAAGACAATATTTAGCGTAAAAGCAAAGGAACAACACATTGATCTAATATGGAATTCCGCAAAGTAACGCTTCAATGTATCAGTAATTTAAATTAGCGTAAACCATAGTTAAAAGTTGATTTGACTTGAGGCTATTTGTTATTGATGTTTAAAACGAGGACATACACTTGCTTAAGGTTACAACCTCGACTGGTGGGCTTTATCTTGCCTTACATGGGTGTAACTTGTAGCCATGCGAACTATTGTCTAACTAAACATCACACACGGGAGCGTTCAAGTATGATTCAAAAAATTATTTAGAAACCTCAAATTTCGAAATATGTGTCACACATTGATATTTGCTGATTTTTTTTTCAGTTTCGGTTAAATGTATGGAATGCCCCCCCCCCCCCCCCCCCCCCCCTAGAAATATAAGTTTGTGTTATTTAACTATCAAACTAAGTAGCGGCTTATACAAGACATCTATACTTCAATGTATTTAAAATGTAATTTTAGGGTAAAATGCCTGTGACATACGGACGGACGGACATGACGAAACTATAAGGGTTCCGTTTTTGCCATTTTGGCTACGCAACTCTAAAAAACATTTAAAAAAATGCGTGATAGGATCCCTATACGCGAATTTTCATGAAGGGTTAAAAAAACAATGTTACGTAACGCGTAGTGCAAACCTACTGAAACGCATCATAACTACTTACAAGACCATTTTTCTTACATAAATCCATTGCAAAACTATTTAGAAACCTGTTCTATTTGTTTATATCTTATCTTTATCACACGAGAGATTACCATTCGGCGCACATATTGTATACCTCGCTTTAAAGACTACACGTGGAATGTATTACTGCAAGCGGACACTACACATGTAATCTATTGAAATGTAAGCTATGACCAAGGTCCAAGGTGTTTCGTTTTTTCTTATAAATATATTTCTGCTGGATTGGCATTTAATGTAAATAATGTAATGATAAATAGCAATATTTAGATTGCAGACATATATGTGGGTTTCAGAGTTCATTTAGGTAGGTACGTAACTAGAATAGGTATTCTAAAATCGAAAGATTAAAACTTAAGTTAATCGGAGAATTAAGACTTAAGTAAATGATATTGTATGTGACCTTGGGTTTATTTTCGTTTTTTCGTAGATAAATGCGAACGTATCTCTGAAAAATACTCTTATTTTGAGTATGGTTGTTCTCGATTTTCAGGTTCAGTAACCCCCCCCCCCCCCCCCCACCCACGTGATCAGTCATGAGGTTTTCTTACCCCCCCCATTAACAGCCCGATATTTATTACTCAATAACTTGTAAACCCTCGAATGGATTTAAATAAAACAATTTAAATGGATTATATTACCGACGCTTCGGTAGCTTTTCATTCAGCTAACCGTGTTCACGGGTTGACTCCTTGAATGGATGTTTAGACAAAACTTGGCACACGGAAAAATCAGGGCAAGGATTATAATTATTACAAACCATAGGATACTTAACATTAGGTAACGCGTGCAAAGCCGCGGTAAATGTATGTATGTATGTAAACACTTTATTGTACAAATGCAATCAACTTAAATATGTAAGTCCACAGGCGAACGTGGGGCCCCCTATCGGGGATCTCTTCCAGTTAACCTTTGAGCAAATTATATAAAATACTAAACTAAATAAATGCTAATTCCATTAAACTTCGTATCTACTTTCAATATGCAGTTCCCCACCGGATGTTCGGTTCAAAAACTTTGTTTAATCTGCCTTCTCGTCCCACTTCGCGGCCAATAAAGGCCAGAAATAGAAGCATTCGAAATTAGAACGGCGATCCGTCGCCATTTTGTTTTTGTAACGGTCTTTTTGTCATAATTCTCGTGTCGTATGGTAATTTGGGATAACGGTGGATTCTGGGTTCGCTGTTTGTCACCGTTTGCGGTTCGAATCTAGATTCTAATTTGCATATTTTTCACTATTTTCATTTGTCTGAGTTCTGTAAGCGTGAAAACTTTTAAAAAGGTGTAAAATCGATTAACAGCCAAGTTACACTAACATTACTCGTAGATTATGAAAATTAGAATTTATCTAATTTGGTATATATACGTAAAGATATGATGAATAAAGAACTAATTTTGATTTACATAAGAACTAGTAACGAGGTAGTAGGGAGTAACTGGTTCAAAGTCCTGGGTTCAAATCCCAGTAAGGGCAAATATTTGTGTGATGAGCATAAATATTTGTTCCATAAGTCTTGGATGTTTTCTATGTAAGTATATCATTACTATTATTAAGTTGTAAAAATGAAATGTCTGTACGTTGAAGATATTTTCAAAAATATAATTGTAACGAACCATTTAGAGGTGACTGAATTGTTTTTTTTTTTTTTTTTTTTTTTTTTTTTGTATGTTCGTATGTGTCGTTGTGGCTTCATCACGCCTAATCGGCTAAACGAATTTCAACTTTTTTTGATACACGGGTAGCTAGGTATCTCCAAATGGTTATAGGATACTTTTTATCCGAGAGGAGTTATGACTTTTCCTCCTCTGCCAACGAAGTTGCGGGACACCTTCTAGATTATTGCCCCATAACCCGACAGTTTGTTATATGAATATTAATATATTTGCGTTACCATGCCCGCATTTAAAAGTGAAAAGAAAGTTTACTGTAGTTATGTAAAGAAACCCATGCCTTCGCTAGAGTACACACAAATTACAGTCATACAAACCGTTTCTATGGGCGATTAAAAGTGTAAATTGCCTATAAAAATGGTATCTAAAGTACTTCCAATAAATCGTTTTAATTTTAGCTCGTGTGTATGTAATACGTATCTTTGTTACCTCTGAAGTTACTCTATCCATTTCGACAATTCTTTGAAATATAAACCTTGGATTAAAAACCTTGTGACCCATACAAATATCTTAACTGTAGATTCGTTTTTGACCACACAACTCATTCTTGAATGTTCTTAGATAATACTAGGAGTTTGTTCGCGGAGGAGAAAAAGTCGTAATCTCTCTTTTTTTCTTCAGCATAGTCGGGTAAAAAGTACCTTAAAGTACCCTTATACCTAAAATAGTTGAAATCTGTTTAACCGTGATGAAGCCACAACTAAACATACGAAACAAACATACAAAAAAGTATTTTTCGATTTAGTGACCTCCAAATACATAGTCCGTTATTTTTTTTTTATATCTTATGTACGACAGTCGAGTCGGTTAACTTCAAACTCAGATAAATCCACTCTAACCACTTGAGAGATTATTGAAAAAAAGTGATAATTCAGTGATTTGAAAGACAGATTATTTGTATTATGGCTAAAGCATTAAAAAATCGATCCTGTTTGACAAACTCAGCTCAAAAACCATCTAAACTAGTGTATTATTAAAAAAAAAAAGATTGGATTTACCTTCATTTGGTATAATCGTTTGCAATTATACCAAAAAATAATTATTAAAATTATTTAATTATCTTTGAAAAAACTCAGCGTGGATTTGTATAATTTTGATTTAACAGACCTGGATTAATCTAGATTTATTGACGCAGAGTTGACATCAACTGACAGCCATATTGAACAAACTTATTTCGCTGATTGGCTTTGATGGACTTGCCTTCATTTGAAATAAACTGTCATATGGATTTACCAGATTTTGATAAAATATTGTGATCTTAACTTTATTTTTCTCAAAAACTACACGAAATTATACTTAACCCATGAAATAGAAACTAAACCAATTTCTTAACCTTTTATTATATACAAAAATCTTAAAAAATGTCAGAAATGGATTTACCCGAGTTTAAAATTAACCTACTCAGTTCATTTTAACAATTTTATAATAGTATAGATGTAGGTTAGTATTTGACTCCACAACTCATTCTTGAATGTTCTTGGGATAACATAATCATTACAGGATGAAAATATTAACACCAGGCGGTCTTATCGTTATTAATCTCCCCCAGACAATCTTTATGAAGTGTGCTTGGAATTTGGTAAAAAACACTGCCTTGAAATTAATATGTAAATGTATGAATTGTGCCAAATTGGAGATTTTATTTACATTGGCATACGTCCGAGGAAAATTATAACCGAGAGTTGTGAAAATTATCTTACGTAAGTTCTGTCTGTATGTGTGACGATTTATATTATATGACATCGTTAAGGTGCAAGTTCGTAGTAGACAGAGTGTTTTCGACACGTTCGCTTGTCATAGAAATCGGAGGTTTCGCGACGACAATTCGCCTGCCGATGCTACATGTAGGCTACGAACTTGTACCTTAACGTAAAATTCTATATTGTACGAGAAGGTGAGGTGCCCGCAACTTCGTTCGCGGAGGAGAAAAAGTCATAACCCCTCTTTTGATTCAGCGTAGACGGGTTAAAAGGATCCTATAACCATCTGTGAATACCCAGCTACCCGTTTATCAAAAATAGTTGAAATCTGTTCAGCCGATTTGGCGTGATGAAGCCACAACGACACATCGAACATACAAAAAAATTAAAAAGAATATTTTGTAATAAGAGACCTTCAAATATTCAGTTACAATTATTTTTTTTAAATTTCTTCAATGTATAGACATTAAATTTTTACAAATTTTATAATAGTGTAGACGATGGGGTGTGGGTCGAAAAGTGGTAGGACTATTTCTTGGGCGACTGTACCATAAAGGCCAGTATCGCGGCAACAAACGTTCAAGCGTCATTAAGCACTCCCGCGCATCCAAATGACAGCCTGAGTTATGATTTACGGACATACTTGGAATTTTCGCAGCCGCTATAGTGAAAGTACGCTTAAGTTACGAAAATGATTTTCTAATCAAATAAAAGTAGAAATTCTTTTGTACTTTTTAAAAGCCATTTCTTCGAGCCAGTTAGATCACTTTACGGGACAGTAAAATGAGGTTATTCTTCCAGGCGACGAATCAAGATTACGTCACAAACATTAATGCGTACGCAGAGCTTTGAGAACAGGACGACTAATGACGTCATCAGGCTCTGATGTCGTAGTTTAATAGTCACGCGATGGAAGAAAATACAGATTGCCTTAAATCCTAGCGAACTAAAATCGTCTTTCAAACAATACACTTAATCAAAACCGTTGTGTCCGTTTAAGAGCCACACCAAAAACAGACAGAGGTCACATGTAAATCTAACAACACTCCTATTTTTATGGTCCGGGCTTATAATCGGGTGGGCTTTGACAACACGACCGCTAATGTCGTCATCATGCTCTGATAACGTAGTTTAGCTGTCACGGGTAGAACATACAGATTGTCTCAAATCCTAGCTAACTAAAGTCTCCTTTCAAACTAAAATACTTAATCATAATCGTTATAGCCATACCAAAATAATCGGGTGGATTTTAGGGTATACTTCAGCAAAAAGTCAACTAAGAATGAATATACGAAATCGTAGTTTTTTATTTACTGTTAGATGACGACACCTAACCGTGTGAAGTGAGGAAATAATTGAGATTCTCAACACGTAACTGCGTAACTAAGCGCAGATTTGGCAACCATTCGATATGGTTTGTTTAGGTGCGTTTCTACATAGATCAAAGTGAATGATCAAATTCGCCCACGGTATATAATAATCTCGTAAATCCCCGTACATATTATATTGTTATGTACGATTCGCGCAGGCGCAAGTGGTGCAAAGGGGGCAATCCCCTCCCCACTGACTGTAAAAACACTGCTTTGGCTTATTAAAATATGTTTGATTCATTAAAAAACGATAATTGCACGAGCTGTGGGAAGAGATATTAATATCTGAGATTAAGATCTCTCTCTGGGCGGGGTGTTGTACGATATACGAATCGAAATTAATATCGTGCCATCCCTATCGTTCACGTCTTATCCTGTATTTGAGCGAGTGAGACGGTGCCTTATGAACTCTTTCGAATTTTGGTGGTGGTGTGTGGTGGCCAACCCCTCTGAAGACCGAAGTTCAATGAGAGTTGAATTTTGGAAGTTGTATTATACAACCGACTTAGAAAACTCTGTAAGCACCGATGTAGAATTTCAGAATTAACAGATGACAAATGGTACAGAGCTCTATAGCATCACCTATATTTAGTACTAGAAGATGCCCGCAACTTCGTTCGCTGAGGATAAAAAGTCATAACCCGTCGTTTTTTCTTCAGTGTAGTCGGGTAAAAAGTATCCTATAACCATCTGGAGATACCCAGCTACCCGTGTGCCAAAAGTAGTTGAAATCCGTTTAGCCGATTTAGCGTGATGAAGCGACAACGACACTTCCCTTCCCGACGTTTCGGAAGCTTTTCAGCTTTCCATGGTCACGGGTTGCCAACCCGAAAAGCTTCCGAAACGTCGGGAACTCAAATGAGATAATATACGCGATAGAATCCGTTAAATTGTTTTATTTAAATGAGTAATAATCGTCGAAACAGAAGAAAATATTAACTTGATGATAAGATAAAGATTATGAATTACCATAAGAATTAGAGCGTTCATATCAAACACCTCGGTCGGTAACCTCGTTGCGTAAATCCGTGATAATCACAAGCTGTTGCGTAGTTATTGTTACAACTGATAAATGCACTGACGGAACAATGATAATGGGGTCGTTTTGCACGAGGTAGTCATCAGTTCATCAGCAATCTGGCAGAACGTGCGGTCTTATCCTTTACAAGGTGCAACTTCCTTCGTGGATGAGAGAAAAAGGCATATACTTCAACGTATTCTGGTGAAATCCTTTCACTTTAAGCTATGCCAGTATTAAAAATGTTCAGCCGTTTTGACGTAATCCTCCCCCAAACACACTGCACATAAAAAAAGTGTTCAAATGAATGAATTCCTTTGCTACTCGAATTCAAATTGTTTATTCTGTAAGTAGGTCAAAAGGGCACTTACAAGTTTAGTCTGACTCTACGGCGTTTCCCAAGTGAGACCACTATTGAGAAGAAAGCCGAAACAAATTGAACAGTCAGTCATTTTTTCAAAATAGTTCTTAACTATTACAATATTATCTTAATTATCAAAGCAACATGTTTAATGTAGTCTTTTACTTAGTTTGTTGACAGCCGTACAGTGAAAAGTCATCGACATCATATCAAAACAACAGGTCATCGCTAGTCGTTGGCATCGATAGACTTTGCTCATAATAATTCTGCTTTACGTCATTGTAACGAGACACCTATGACGACAAATTTACCCTCGAGTAAGCCGGCACAAATATGGTTTACTTATTCGGGTGGGTTTCAAAAAGTTGGACTCGTTAACTCACTATTAAGTAAACATACAACTGTATTCGGATTTGCGCGTCGGAATATTACCCTTTCGTTGGGTATGTTACGGTTAACGATAGTTAAATTTTAAAGGGTTTTCTACTTCACTTATTCTTAAAATATTTGCTATTAGAAAGTGCCCGCAACTTCGATGCGGCGGAGAAAAGTCATTACCCCTTTTTTTTCTTCGGCGTAGTCGGGTAAGAAATATCCTATAACCATCTGTGGATACCCAGCTACCCGTGTACAAATAGTTGAAATCCGTATAGATATCCAAACATGCAAAAAATAAAATATTTTGTTTCAGTGACCTTTAAATAGTCCGTTACAATCTTTTTTTTAATACCTCCAATGTATAGACATTTCATTTTTACAACTTCATATTAAATATTATACATTAGGTCGTCCTACTAGAAAGGCACGTGTTTATATCAATTTGCACTGAAATCTGCTTTAGTGCAGAATGAAGTAGGTTTCAGTGCAAATTGAGATAAAGCTATCAACTGTATATATCAACGTCGCATATCGTAACATCGGACCATTATTTGAAAACAATAATATGATTAACAATCTCATATTTATATATTTTTTTGCTTTTGCCAATATTTACTTTATATTGTAATGGCTGATATTTTCTGATTTCTAGGTAGTGTCGCAAAACAAACCCATCTTTGTGAAATCATTACAATACAATAACTCTTTATTGCACACCTCACAACACAGAGTAGAGAAACAATACATTCAAGGAGAGGTAAACAATAGCTAAATAGCGATCTCTTCTAAACAACCTTTGGGATGTGGGAGACGTTGAGAAAACTGTTTGTATAAGTAGAGGAAGGTAGTAGTAGGTTTTATAATAAACTCATTTCCATTTAGTCCTGATATTCTAAGAACTCGTGTGTTATGTAAAATACTGACTACAAGTCATTGTTCATTATACAACTCTACATTGAGTTCATTAACACGCGCGAAATGACCAGGTTTTCGCATGTTTGAGAAATGATTTTTACTTTCGCCATCGCGACTGCATCTAAAAAGTGATTTAAAGAACAAACATCTATACTCCGACTGCAAAATATTATAGCCTATGCCACTTTCACGACCTGGACGAATCTAAAGACGATCCTACGTTTTCTACCAAGCCATTTAAGCTACATATATTGACATACGTATGTTTATACAATCGAAACCAACCCTATTTCTGACGCACTTAGGTGAAACAATATACTTTTATGATGACGATATAGTTTTGTGTCATACCAAATTGCGTTCTCTTATGTATACAACACGGCATGTTACGCATTACTCGTGATACCGTAAATAACAAATATAATGATTATTCCATGTTTTTACGAGATTGTTTTTAACATTACAATCTGAACGACCTTTATGCCTTCAATGTCAGGCAGATTGGTTATAACTGATTATTAGAGTCAAAGGCAGCTTAAATATAATTCTAGAAATATAGCATAAATAATTGCTAAAATTGTGTGACGTAAGCACTATCGAATTGGGATTGGGCCTCTAAAGATGCTGAAACATGATAAATAAGTAAAATATGATAAAATTTTGTATATGCTTCGTCGTAATTTAATGTCCTAAGTATTATTTTTCCTTTGTCTTTTTTCTGCTAGAGGCGCTGTTTTATCCGTTGGATTTTTACACATTTAGCTATACACTTCTCAAAAATTTGTTGATTTACGTCTTTTGTTAGATTTAACAGTTACGATATCTGAACTAAAATAAATGATTGTCAAGTGTTTATCACACATAACGTACATAAATATCATAATATATGTGTGTAGTTGTAACTATATAATTATAGTATGAATAGGTATAACATAAGGTTACCGGCATTTCTATTGTCAAAGGTCATTGCCTTTGTGCCTTGCGTTGCACTCGAGTATAATCAAGTTGGTAATTATAAACACGAGCCAGGCAAAAATACCTTCAACAAGTTAAAGTCTAATTATAAAAAAAAATAACGAAGACACTGGTTGACAGACATTCCATGTATCGCACATGCCATATTCATGTTTTAAATATTTACAGATATTCATACAAAGTTACAAACGATTGTACATTTAATCCCTGTCAAGCGACCCGTTACGAACAACGTTCGTTTAAAAATAGTATTAAGGGTTACCTGTAACCCAGTGTATACTAGTGGGTCAAGGGATTGACCGGGCCTTAAGTTTACAGCTTATACTCGTAAGAGTTGCACTGTGTCTCGTTAGAGTTCAGTGCCCGCCCTACACCAGCGCTCAACCGCTGTTGTACCGTATCTGACATTTTGAGAGCTAAGGCAGCTAAGCAATTGTCTTTCAACAAGACATTGACTTAGTAACCTGACTGAGCAAATCCTAAACTCCTATATTTCCAAACGACACCTTATCGTTCGCTAGATATCCAAAGCTCCTTTTACGTAGCGCCCACTGAAAAGCTAACGGCGCTTTATACATCCCGAACAACATAGCTTTGTACTTAAAAAGATCCTACAAAGTTCCTCCAATCAATTACGCTCACTCCTGCAACCTGCAACCCTCCTTGTCTTCGCTCAGTGGCCACCGCCGCTCTGTGTTGACCGCTCTCTCCCGTCAGGTACTAGGGCCGCCGCGCCCGGTCGCGCAACTCGGGACGGACGAAGGGGGAATCGGTGCAGGCACATACAACGACTTCACGCCGCTGCTGCCAACTGCACAAAGTTTAGGTGAGTTCTACGTCATTCTGATGGCCTGGTTCTACTGCCCCTCTCTTTACATAATTATATGGTCTCGTAATAAGGGTATTTCAATTATTATTATTATTGTGTATGATTTATCATGAAATCTCAACTATATAAGTCATGAAAAGTGGCCATTGTTTCAAATTTGAGCCAGCAAACAAATCCTACTCGATCAGTAACTTAATTCAAAGCAAACACATTTAACTAATGGAGTATTAGCTCAAAATATTCCCTTGAGCTTATACTACGATGCGTCATCTTATGTTGATTCTATCAACATGGTCAAGGTATAATGTGAATGAATGATATAATGGCGCCTAGATATTTGTTAAGACGCCAAACGCGCGTCTAAATATAAATTCAATAACTATAATTGTCATTGGAATTTATTATTTTTATCCTTGCCAAATCATAGGTTGATCAACTTCGTACAATACCTTTTCTAGTGTGATTTAGCTCAAGTGAAAACCCAAAATCATCACGTACTGCATGTCTAAATGCAAGCAACGACAGCAAGATTTAGGTGCTTATCAAAATCACGTCTGTCACGTATTCTTTAACTTTCTAGTATCTGTGTCCCAATTTCCAAATAATAGGTCAGTAGGAGAACATTTCACCACTAAATACAATTGAATAACTACTAAAACTCCAGTCGTCTTTAATGTTTCATGGAGCGTGTATT
The DNA here is from genome assembly GCA_905404275.2 of Hedya salicella. Classification (NCBI taxonomy): domain Eukaryota; kingdom Metazoa; phylum Arthropoda; class Insecta; order Lepidoptera; family Tortricidae; genus Hedya; species Hedya salicella. The sequence continues at coordinate 5,334,701 of FR990120.1, forward strand.
CCGCCCGAAGAACCCGTTTCGTTAAGAAATTGACTATAGTAACTTTTTTAAACAGCAAAACGCGTTAAAAAAGGGATACACGAGCGGTAATCCAATGGATTCCTTTCTTAATCTTTCGGTATTCTCAACCAAAATGTTAACCCATCAGGTGCCGATTCACCCTCCGCTCGCTAAAAGCCCGATGATGCAGAGAGCGGGCGCGAGGCACCCGGATGCTAGCCCCTCCAGCAGCCACCCCGCCGCGATGGAACTGGAACAGATGTACGCTACGCTCAACGAGTACCTGCAAATGGAATACAAGTTCCAGCCCAAACTGTGTCTGCCTAATGAATCAGAGGTAACTGTTCCCACAATAAGTCAAGCTTCACTTATTTAAGATATTTATTGCAATCAAGTAACAGACTTAAGTCTAGTTATAAGGACCCTTGTCGGGTGTAGCAAACCTTTTTTTATTATGTACACTAATTTACTTAAATCTACACATTCTATGTCCTAGGTAACTTTAAGTAAAGCGTCTTAGATATATTAATCACCCATGAAATCCGTGAAGCAACCGTCCGTATTTAGCAGTGGCGTGACATCCATATAAGCCGATTCCCACCGGGTTGCCCAAGGAAAGGCTCATAACCACCTTTTTCTTTAAATATGAGTAAAATGAATACGCTTCGGCTTCTCGTGTAATTTTCCTGACGCTACGCCTCTAGTATTTTAGATTACATTAGCGGGTTACTCACGTTGTAAAACCGAGTTTTGCTTGACATGTTTCGGTTCATTACGAGGACCTTAGTCATGAGCGACGAGTGGACACCGACGCTGCCCGCCTCGCACTACGCGCCAAGGTTCTGACAGCCCGCTGACAGTGTTTAACCGCTAATGTAACCTATATAATATGTCTAATTCTCACTGTAGTTTACTACTCAGAATAAGCTAAGTAACTTGAGTCTACTAACAAAAGTCCCACGATACTTTTCCCCGCTGACAAAACCGAATAATTTATTTTATACATAAAGCTTGCGTATAAAAATACACAATAGACATATAAACGACAGAACTTTCTTTATTTTTTATAAGACAGGTGTCTTAGGTTGGGTTGCCATGTAAAATTCATAATGCTAGTTTCCGTTTCTGCCACGACTCTAGAAACTAAGTTTGACCTCCAGAATTTTTGATTACCTTTTTGACTTTACTGCCAGCGGGTTATGGTCTCGCATCACGTTGTATAAATATTACATGGTATCCATCTCTCTCGCACTCGCATACTTGACAGAAAGAGACGCGTGTTTTGTCATTTACCAATAGTGTGATGAACGCCACCATCATAGCCCGCCGACCTTACTAAAACGGACACGCATTGCCCAAAAAAGACCTCGAAAGTTCGCAATCAAAGCTCAAATCTAATCCTACACAACGTATCCGCAATTTCGACATAGGAAGCGCAGAATCCCAAACACTTCCATATAAAATACTAATCGAAAAGCCACCTCGTCTCTGAATTACTGAGTTCAAAATCAAGCGACAAGAACTCGCCATGAAGGGCAAATCGGATCGGCCTTAAACATTCACCGCTTTGCATTTAATCGAGGTCTTTCGATGACGCCATTTTCTTTCAAATCGAAATAAAGCTACGGCCCTGTTGATATACTTGGTTTGTAACACGTTTTAGAACTGAGACACTAATGTTTACGTGTTTGTGCGTAGACAGCAAACCTGTTGTGTGCATTTCGAAGACATAATAATTCAGGAATGTTCGCGAAAACTTATTCTATTATTTGAAGTCACGCAGGTACTAAAAAGGCCTTTAGGGGCATTTTCACAAAAACGTTTACCCCCATGTGTCTCAATTATGAATTTTTTGGGATCCGTTTGGTCAGAAAAGAACGATTTTAATAATTTAATAATATGTATACGAGCGTTCCCCTTAAGTGTTTCCGGAGCGCTATAACATGGGATTCTTGAAGAAGCGAGTTAACAGGACACTCAAAAGGTTGACAAAGTATGGGCGACTCCTCCAATGTTGCACATATCCATGAGCGACGATAACCACTTTTGCTGTGGTTCTTCAACCCGTTTGTCACTTATACAATTATCATATTGTATCGGTATTTTTTTTTTTTAATAAATTCGATTAGTGCTCTTGTTTCTGAGTAAAACGAGCCATTGAACTAAAACCTCAAGTGGTACACTTTTTTAAATGCCTTTAGATGCTCGTCGATTTAGATTATTTACACTTTCGAATTTATTTCTACTATAATGTTACCTGCTTTACCCGCGTTAGAATTATTAAGTATGTATCCTTTATATTAATGTAGGACTTTATTCATATGTTTATGTGTGGCAAAATTCACCTCAACGATTTCCAGTGTAACAAAAAATAATATATCTTCACAAGCTAGTCTCTAATGGCAATAAGATAAGTCCAGCCCTGGTGAAGCCATAGAATGATAGCTTGACTTCTAAGACAGACGCATGCCTTGAGAATAGCTGCATAAATAAATGGCTACGGCAAGGCACTCTTTTATACATTCTTTGTATTAAGAATGGCCGACGATAGTGCGATTGTGATGCCAACTACGATAGGCTTTGCGTTTTCTGTCTTATGTCTGTTATTTTGTCACTTAATCATCATCTATTTAAGAGCCAGGCTCTTGTCGGTGAATTTCCACCGGATTCTACATTACGCTTTGTCCTTTACTTTTTGATATGATGAAGCATTTATTTTTTCTTATTTGCTCCATGTATGTCCTTCTTGGTCTTCCCCTTTTGCCACTTAATCTCCAAATAATTCTTAATCCAGTTTGATTAAATGTAGCCTTAGACATTATGACTTACTTTACTACTTCCATGCTTTCTGGAGTCTGGTTGGTATTGCTCATCCCTTGTAACATTTGGTCCTTCGAGCCCGGATTTCAACGTTTACCCTCTTGCAGAACGGGGAGGTGACAACAGGCGCGCGCGATGGAGCTGCCCACGTTATGCGCTGCCTTAAAGTGTGGTACGACCTGCCCGCGGGCGTGCTAATCGATGCCGTCAGCCTCTTCGACAGGTAAGACCACCAAAATTAACATGAACCTTAACACGTCCACAGTCCCCATACAAAAAGTCTCGATTTCCTCGTACGTCCATGCTCCACGTATGGGTCACGGTCTATAGTGACCAATGAGTGGGGCACGGACTTGTGAAGATATTTCGTCGTGACCCATGCATGGGGCACTGAACTGTGAACGTGCTAAACCAATGTTTTCAATCATTTTCATGACACCGACTCTCTTTATCACAACTCAACAAATGGGGCTCAATCGAGAGGGAGTTTTCTTTCGCGACCATGGACGTAACGCGAAACGTCGAAGAATTACCAAGGATAGGTAATTAAATAAATCATATTTATACGAGATTAAGCCCCGTTTGTTTTGTTGTGACAATGAGTGAAAATTGTGTTAGTTTAAACCAATGAGACCGCATTTAATGCAAAACTTATTTCGCAACGATTCACTAATTCAACAATGTGTTTGAAATTGTTACAAATATTGAGCCCGAATTAATGTTACCGGACCCCGTAAGGGGTCGTGACCCACAGGTTGTAAGCCACTGCTTTAAACTATTGAAAATATCTTAGCAGTGTCTTACTAGACGAAGCGAAGCTCTGGAAGTTTTGGAACGAAATCGCGTGAAGCTCAAGACTTGGAATGGAGACTGTGATACCCTTCGTCCCGATACAAGAAATTGCAAATGGCGGATTTAATGGCAAAAGGCATTGCTATTAGTCAACCCTTCCCATTAGACTGAAGAGACTTTCTTAACTATTTTCGCTCAGTACAACACTACACACGCATCCCATATTTATAGAATGTGCACTTGTTAGTATTGATATATCGGCGTCGGACCCATACACACATTTAGCACTTTCTATGTTCTTTGCGTCTCTTTCTGGCTACAAACTTTCACCGAAACTATCAATGTTTCGATCGGTCTCAGTGTAAGTGTACAACCGACATAAGTAGGTTCGTAGTACATTCGCTTATTATCCGTCTTCCCCAGGTTCCTGACGAAGATGAAGGTGCGTCCTTGTCACGTGCCATGCATCACGGTGGCCTGCATGAACATCGCCATTGAACAACACGCTGCGCAATCCAAGGAGGCCCGCAAGGTCTCCGTCGAGGAACTGGGTAAGTCGAAAGATTTTACATAAAATATTATCGCTTGGACAAGTTCTTTAGTGACAATGCCATGGTCCCACATTTCATACCCGACCCCGCTGTCTTCCCCCCCCCCCCCCCCGTCCCCCCCGTCCCCCGTCCCCGTCCGATGGGAGTGTCACGAAAGAACTTGCCAAGCTATCCACAGGTGGACAAAGGCCTCCTAAGGCTAAATTTTTATAGCGGCCTCCGCTCCCATCCAACGATCTCCTGTGATCTTCACCATATCATTGGTTCATCTTGTTTGGGGGCCTTCCTACCTTACGTCTTTTGCGCGGTCGCTCTTAAGGTGAAAAACTTAAGTAAGTTACCTGTTATATGTAGTAGTGTACAAAATTGATATGGAACTTATGTCATTTTTCTAATATGGAACTTGAAATTGCCTACGGATACGCTACTACTACATATAACAGGTGACTTACTTAAGTTAACTTCTGCTCTAGCGGTCATCGGTTCTCCGAGCGATGTGCCTTGCCCACTGCCACTTAATCTACCAACTCTTTGAGCTACGTGAACGACCTTGGTTCGTCTGTGGATGTCCTCATTTCTGATTCGCTCACGCAACAAGGATATTTTGATCATAGCTCGCTCCATTACCCTTTTCCGTATTGTGATCCGAAATCGGCAGTTGTATGACCGTGTAGCTATCGTTCCAGTGTCCATCTCCCAGTCGGCGTGCACGGCGGGCGACGTGGCGCGCATGTCGCGCGTCGTCGTGGACAAGCTGGCCCTGGCGCCCGGCACGCGGCCCGTCACCGCCGGCGACTGGCTGCGGCTGCTCACCGACCTGCTGCGTCCGCACTGCCCTGCGCCCGTCGAGGTAGGGCTCCACCGTCACACAGGCCGGGCTTCGTCCCCCACTCATGTCGGCGTGGTCGTGGACAAGCTCTTGTGCCGACAAAATATTTCCAAAATTACGAAAGCTTCCCCATGAAGAAATTGATTATAATGACGATCGGTTTTAACTCGGAAGGAGTGACCCTGCCAGCGAAACTGACGGTGTTGGGTACAAATCCCGGTAAGGGCAAATACTTGCGTGATCCATCTGTCTGTCTGTTACCTCTTCACACTTACACCGCTAAACCGATTTGGATAAAAGTTGGTATGGAGATAGTTTGAGTCCCGGGAAGGACATAGGTTACTTTTATCCTGGAAAAATACCCTTATCCGCGAGAAACGAATTTAAGGCGAACGAAGTCGCGGACAGAAGCTAGTAACCAATAAATATAATATTTGTTCTTGAGTTTATAACACTTATTCTTCGAATCTTTAGGGCATACTCAACAACATAGACCGAAATGTATAATATGAAAAAGTTCAGAATATTTTAGCACACCTGGAAACTGAAACCAAAATTGACATATAAAATTTCTTCCTTGCAGGATAGCGAGCTGGTGAAACTGCTGGAAATCGTCATCTGCGACGCCGCCTGCGTGAACGCGCGCACCAGCGAACTAGCGCTGGTGTTGCTGTACCATCATCTTGAGACCCAGCTGGTGGACATGTCGCGCCGCTCCGGGGAACACCTGCCGGAGGCCGCGTTCCAGCTGTTCGAGGTCGGCGCGCAGCTCCAGCACTACTGCCACGTGAGTGCACACCCAGTCAAGTGGTCCTAGGGGGCTGTTCATAAATTACGTAATCTAATTTTGACGACGCGTATTTTTGGCTTTTTGAAAATAATGAAAAAATCTGATAAATCGCATTAAAGTTTAGGAGTGGGGGCTCGTAACGTCACTCCTAAGTAAAATTTGTACTTAGAAGTGACGTCACGCGACATTTTGACTCGATCGCCTTTATTTTTCGATTATGTGAAAACATAAAAAATACGTGTCCAATATTTTTTTATTCATCTACATGACCGACTAATTATTAAAATTTAGTCATCATCCCTATTGGTCCCAGTTACCATACCACCACCTGCGGGCCTATGATGGTCGCGTCTATCACGCGATAAATGATATGATAACGCGCCTGTCACGCTCGCACTCACATACGTGTCGGAAGGCGACGGCAGCTATGTAATTTATTTATCGCTTGACAAACGTAACCATCATAGGCCCGCTGGAGAAGCAGCCAGGGACCCTGTCTAATCAACACCTCTAACACAACTGTGATACGCGAGACAAAGATTGTCTGTCTCTTTCCTTTTAATACAATGCTAGAAAGACAGATGATGCTATGTCGCGCAAAAAACATAATCGCGGAGAGTTTTGCTAGACCGTCAGGTGTACTAGTTGGGCCTGTTGAATTCTATGATCTAGTCAAGATCGTAGAAAACTGTCAGACAATGGCACGGACCTGTCGTTGCAGAGATCTTCTCGAAAATCTTGAAATTTTGTTTATAGGAAAAAATTACAGATTTTTCTGTGGCTTAGAAAAAAATAAAAAGATGAAAAGGTGTTGATGGGCCTATAAACCTGCCTTATACAGTACGGCAAAGGCAGCATTGATATTTTCATTGATAAATGGCAGCAAATGTACTCTTGCCGTACCGTATAAGGCGGGCATATCTCGGTATGGGTATGACCCCGTATTATCATCATCATGTTTGATGATGGGTCATATGATGTCCCTATTCATTAATAAAATAAGCAAATAAAAAAAGGATATCATTAATTGGTCTTTATGTAATAGCCAATCAAAGAAAACAGTATGAAATGTCTAACGACGTCAGTAAAACTGGAGCCTGTTTTGATTATTGTTTAGGATGAAGTGAACAAAATTTTGGTACAGTAATTGAGAAAATTGATTCTGAAAATGCAAGATTGACTTATTGTGGTGCCTCAAAAAAAAATCAAGACTTATGGAAATACATTTTCAAAGAACTGGTAACTTGTCAAAATTCTAAGTAGTATTTCTGGCCGTCAAAATAAAATTATATAAAAAAAAATTGCGAGCATAAACTAAAAATATACGCATATATAAATAATAGCTTCTGCCCGCGACTTCGTCCGCCTTAAATTCGTTTATCGCAGATACAGGTATTTTTCCGGGATAAAAAGTAGCCTATGTCCTTCCCCAGGATAAAACTATCTCCATACCAAATTTCATCCAAATCGGTTCAGCGGTTTAAGCGTGAAGAGGTAACTGACAGACACACTTTCGCATTTATAATATTAGTATGGATTAAGGAAGAGTGATACGACATTATCCTAGTGCAACTAAAAAAGCTGGTCAATGAAAATACGAAGAAGACAAATACATAAATTTTATGACCTTTTCTTTAGACAGTACTTCAGATTACCATGTCTGCTGCTCAGGGCCGCCACTTCTAATCAATAAGTCAACTTATGTGCAACATAGCCCAAATGCTTGACTAATATTTCCTTTTTTCTAAAACTGAAAAGTCCCCAACAAAATCGGTGCACCACCGATGAAGCAAAAGATATAGCAAATTTCGCCCATAAAAACTTTTTTTTATGTTGAGAATGTAAATAAAAATATTTTAATATATTACGTACGCATACGAAATACGAAAGAGCCAAATTATTACAAAAAAAAATTATTTCATACGAATAACTTCACATTTTTACACTGATACCGAGAACTGAACGCCCCTCGTAGGCCCACCAACACCTTTTCATCTTTTTTTTTTCTGACAATAAAATTTCTTGATTTTTGAAAATTTTTATCCATTCCTCATTGGCTTTCGAGTCGGGGAGAGGACGGTCACAGAAGTCTACTGTTGGCTGAGATGACGATGAGCATACAGTAATGGAAATTGAAACACGTACATTTTTCGCTCTTGTTACAATGACAATAAGAATTAAAACCTACTTAAGTACCAACGTCTAAGTTTATTTTTTTATGTATCTGAATGCAAAATATTCCAAATATGTCATGTGGTCTGTTTGTGGCAGATGTCGGACGCGGAGCTGGTGGCGACGCGGCTGCGCGTGCGCACGGTGCTGGCGCGCTACGAGGCGCGCGCGGCGGCGCCGCAGCGCCAGCGACTGGTGTGGAGACTCTCGGAGCGCACACTCAAGGTACGCTAACACTTTGCTAAGCTTTTCGTAACGCCACACACTATCCTCTACATACAGAGAAACGCATGGTATCGCGCTACGCGTCTACGAGCAAACGCCCGCTTGGCGGGTTCCTGGCAGTGAATGTGTTAGCAAATGCCCTATCTTTACAGGGTAAATAATATCTATGGGAAACTAGTGTCCAACAAAATATGCTTTTTATTAACTATAATAGATGCGTTGAAATCGTTGAATATTATGAATAAAAATTATCAGTGTACCGTTATTCCTAGACATACATATGAACAACAGCTTCTGATTGCGAGAATATCTAACTGTGGTGATCTAAATATATGGTCATCTATACTATTATAAAATTATAAAAATGAAATGTCTGTACATTGAAGATATTTTCGAAAAGATGATTGTTTTGGAGGTCACTAAAACGAAAAATATTTTTTTTTTGGATATTTTGTATGTTTGTATGTGTCGTTGTGGCTTCATCACGCAAAATCGGCTAAACAGATTTCCACAATTTTTGGTGCACGGGTAACTGGAAATCTCCACATGGTTATGAGTTTTTCTCCTCCGTTTTACATAAATTAAAATGTTATAATTAGGGAAATTATATGAGTTGTTACATAAATTTATCTGTGCCGGGAATCAAACTGACTATTATCTGTAAGACATGGGCATATACAGACATCTCGAAGCGTATTTTTAACAACCAAATATTCTCAGGTATTGCGACCCACCGACCGGCTAACGTCCCTATTACCAACCATCGAGGAGCAGCACTTCGCTGTCGAAGCCACGCCCAACAGGAATAGGTACGTCTACTAATATCTACACTATTTATATAGTATTCCTTACCGAGGTCAGCGCTATGCACGAGATGTGGACGCATACATAACACAATCCATACTAATATTATAAATGCGAAAGTGTGTCTGTCTATCTGTCTGTCTGTTACCTCTTCACGCTTAAACCGCTGAACCGATTTGGATGAAATTTGGTATAGAGATAGTTTGAGTCCCGGGGAAAGACAGGCTACTTTTAGTCCTGGAAAAATACCCTTATCCGCAATAACCGAATTTAAGGCGGACGAAGTCGCGGGCAGAGGCTAGTTAAATGCGAAAGTGTGTCTGTCTGTCTTTCCAACCGAACCTTTCCACGCTTAAACCGCTGAACCGATTAGGATGAAACTTGGTATGGAGATATTTTTTTCTACTATAGAAGTATTATTATTAAATATTTGGTATTCAACAGGTCTGGCAGTGAAAGCAGCGAGAACGAAGAGACCTCAGACTGGCCGCGCAGCCCCGTGCTGCCCGTGTTCTGCGACCACTGAGGGCGCCGCGGCCGTCGCGGCCCGAGACCTTCATGACACCTACATAGCATTTAAACCATGTCTTCACGAGCTACCCTTAATCTAACAATATTCTAAAGACAACAGTGCTTACTTACATACGTAAAAGCGGACAGGTCGATGTGTTTCAGTCCATTCCGTGGACCTTAACTATCAGTTATGAGCGCGTTCGGTCGCTGCCGTTCTGGCACTTTCCTGCTAAACTTCAATGTAAAACTTAATGTACCACATGATTTTATTCATTCATACAATTATGTTATATAGTACACATATTTATAAATCAGTATGAATAACTAGCAGTACTCTGCTTTAACTGTGTGAGTAACTGCTATTGTAATCTAAATGTGTGAATGACGGCAGTTTTCTAGTTTAAATTTGACTATTTAATTTAAATACCATAAAAGCTTAGTGAACTCGAACAGTTTCAATGAAACTTGTATTTGTCGACTATTGCCAAGTTAAGGGTAACTTGGGTGGTACGTAAGAACGAATCTAGCAAATAAAAATAAAAAAACATAAATCAGGTTCATATTTTCTGCAAATCAAAATAGTAAACTCGTTTGAGAGCCATTTATAACACCGAGGTTAGATTTAAAGATCTGAGTTTTTGAACATTGTTTTCTGTTCATTTACGTTGTTTGATTCATTCTTACATAACACAGTTCATTTAGAATCTATTAGGTGTGAAGGTTCTTGCCTAAGACGATTGGCTTCATGGCAGGCGCTTTAGCCCTGAAAGTTGGCTTCGTGCCTTAGTCTTTGGTCGTGTACTAGAAGCTCATATAGCACATTACGAGCGAATTGTATCGACCATATCGAACCAGTTAGCGTAAAAATGGGGCTGACGACAGTGAAATTATCCACAAAGCCCATTTAAAACCGGTCCTAAGTATTATCTTGGAACACCGAGCTGAGATCATTTGATTTCAGATGCTTTCCTCCAGTGTCCTATATAAGCTTCTCGTAGCTGGAGGTTGCACTGTTTTTACTATTATTTAAAAACTTAGGAACTTGTGTAGACAATATTTCTGTAAATCCATCTCTGTCTGAATCTATTACGTTATGAAAGTTGATCAGTGCAATGTCCAGTATTATTTCCTTGGTAATTTAGGCAGCTTAGTTGGTAACAGGATAGAAGAATGTGGTCCCATTTTTGAAAAGTCAAAAGTCCGTGATCCCGTATGGTTATGAGTGTTTTCGGTATGAGTATTTTATTTGATCGCTGTCTTTTACAATACGTAGTATAATTTATTTTAGCTCGCAGAATTAGATGCTGAGAGGGTACGTGTGATGAGTTCTGTACGGTGAGGTATTGTAAAAGGCGGCAGTATTAGTTTGTAAAACATGGTCGCGTGCCAGTTCAAGCGTATTTTAACGTTTTATAACGAAAATAGGTAATTTTTCTACAAATATACAGTTTTAAGAGTAAATAGTGCAATTCAAGTCGAAGTTTGTCTCGACATTTTTGGAGTATTATTGAATTTGGTTTATTGCATGTCGCCCGGGCGTCGCTCATTCTGTAGACTCGGTCGTGCAATCGCGGCGTTATACTTAAATCTAAGTTAATACATTTATTCTTTAATTATTTTCGGGAACCGCGTCTGTACGACTAAGTCGTTCTATTGAAACTAATATCAGTCTTTTTAAGCTTTATTAAATTTAATTATAATTAATAGTTTTTTATTTTGGGTAAGCGGCGGTCGGGCTGCCCATAGCTTTCTTACTGTGATGATTTTTATAAGAAAATGTTGAAAAAAATTCCATATTGCGTAGTTGTAAGGATACCCGTGTATGAGAGGACCAGCGCATGTATGAAGTAACGATATCCACCGAAATGAAGTGTACATACATGTGTGCAGTAAATTATTTACTATTATATAATAATTAATATATTTTTAAAACTACTGACTAACTCTAATTGAGAGTTTCTAAATTTCATAACATTTAAATCTAAACGTTGGCATTATTATTTTCATTTATTTACTTTAATTTATAGCTTAATAATAATTTTTATAAATATTTCGATTATTTCATAATTATGCATAGCTATAAACTAATAAATGACAAAAAAAATTACAAATCTTTGAAAAAATAAAAAAAATGATCTCAGGTAATGTTTTCATAGTCGGTCACGAAATATCACTAAAATAAAAAAATAATTAAAAAAAAACAAATGTAAAAGCGCGAGCGGGGTGTCTATGGTTTGCATTTTCCCGCTTTTTTAAACGCACTCCGCTCGCGTTTAAAATAAATCTTTTAAGATTTTGTAAAGTTAGCCTTAAACAGAGTCATGTATTGTGTGTAGGAGTGAGGTGAACATGTGTCTTAAAAAAATGTAAAAAAATGTCCAAAAAATCATTAGTAGCTAGTAAACTCTATTATTAAGTCTTATCAATAATGTTTCACTTTTGAGCATTTTTTACCGATGCAGAAAGCTGCGGAATACATATTAATAAGAATTAATGAGAGACTAAAATGTATCTTCTTTCTTGTAATAATTTGTAAAAACATGTCTTATAAATCGCAATCCTTCTTACTGAAAAATACAAAATTTAGGTAGAATTAACGTTATGATAATAATTTTAAACATGTTTTTACATCTTGTTAAATATATTCTGTCTGTCATTTTTCTGAATGTGATAGTTAATGTGTAATTTGGCATTTTGTGTGAATGTGGCGGATGCAGTCTGTCCACCACTCTACCACTTGGACTCTCTCCAACAGACTATGCTTCGCAACAGCTGCTTTAAAAACTATTGTCAATAGGTATATCTAAAACTAAACAAAATCATTCAGCCAACAGTCTTCTTTTGTATCTGTGGTACAACCACTGGCTGATTGGCCAAATACATAGTTTTAATTTACTTTTTAATATCTGAAGTGACAATTAAAATGGAGTTGCTTTGGAGTGTTGGGTTCAAGGCGGGGCGAGGTAACATCTGTGTAAGCTTGAGTGTCAGTTTTATGGTACAATTGTGAAACGAAAAAATATCTGAAATCTCGAATCAATGAGAGAATAAAAGTTGAGACTCTTACTTTTGTGTTTTATTTTATAACATTCCACTCAGAGCTTAAAACCTTCGACTACACGTTTGGCTCAGTGGGTTGCACAACGGCCTACGAAGCTGGAGGTCCCGGATTCGAATCCCGGCTAGGGCAAGTGTTTGTGTGATGAGCGTGAATGTTTGTTCCTGGGTCTTGGATGTTTTCTATGTATTTAAGTATAATAATTTATCTATATATTATGTATATCGCCACCTAGTACCCATAGTACAAGCTTTGCTTAGTTTGGGACTGGGATTTGTGTAAGATTGTCCCTCGTTATTTATTTTCACCGTCGCAGCTTCTGTGCGCGCTGACTATAGCGCACACCAATGACATGTCCGCAAATTATACCCCAAAGAATATTTTTTTTCATTGTACCTCCTTATCAGATTATAATCCTTCCAAGAGTATCGGAGTTCAATTCTCTGGAAGTAAGGCTTAATAATCAGCTTCTGACGGTTGCCTTTAGAATTTAACGAGGAGACTCCGACTGCTTGTAATTAGTAAATGTAGGTAGTCCGGCTGCAAATCCCCTTGTTATCAAGAATCTATTTCCGCCCACTCCATAGGCATTTACTCGCTGTGCCAGAGCTGCCCACCGTCTCTCGCAGAAGCCCCCTTTAGTTCGACAGCACCGGACTGGGATATTTTGTAAGCAGCAAATTTTGGATTAGTATATGGCGTGAATGCTTAGGGCTTTGTGAGTAGGCGATTGGACGTACTTCGTAGTTCTATTTCATAGATGCATATATTGTTATTAATTATCAATAGAATGTATTTTAGATAGATGATCAGTTTTATACATATTGTAATTCACAGCGATTTAGTTTTAACTGTTAGCTGTGTAATTATTTGTAAATAAAAAAATCAGATTATATTTATAACTCAAATGTACACGTAAAAAAAGTACTCTGTGTACACGTATGTACGCGACTTCATCTGTGAGGAGAAAACGCTTTTTTTGCGCCGCAATCGGGTAAAACTCACAAGGTATAAAGGAAAAAGTATGTAAAGCCACAGACTACTATACTAGAACAGACACACACTGTCGAACAACAAAATTGAACGTCACTAACTCTGGCTATACAACTGGCTATATTGTTTTCCCTGGTTGTCCGCCAGATGGCAATAACGAGATCGTGCGCACATTATAGCCATCTAGTGAAGAATTGGGGATACGATAACTAGGACATCACAGGGTCGGCAGATGGCGCTTAATCCCAACTTATCAATGGTTCGATGCGAACGAAGCTTTGGAAATGGCTACCTATTTTTATTATTCGTAAGTCTCGCAGAAAAGTGATGCGCTTCATACGTCGCTTTCGAGCCCAGTCCACGTACATGAAAGAAAAGTGTGTTTTGGTTTGACTTGTTGCTTAGGGGGAGTCGGACATACTTACTTCAGTATTATTTTACTATCCTTGGATGGACAAATTCTTAAGTATCGATATCGCCAGTAATAAAACTGGTGATGGCTGATGCGACTATAAACACACAATAGGTACATACAGAGCCATATCAAATGAAATCAAATCAACTACTTAAGAACATAGAATATCAATATATTTCGATTCGTGGGTTTTCAAGTATAGCCTGTTTAATTGGGATGTTGGCTGTAGGTATTGTGTCTGGCTAAACTAAAAATAAAAGTTGCGCAATGGTAGTTACCATGACAGAAATTGTAAACAATTTTTAGTTCTTTTTTGTTTCTAGTTTGGTCTTATATGGTCTTATCAATTTACTCAACTACCACACACAGGAAACAGGATGATTTATACTATGCAATTTATTTAAACTACAAAGAGATAGTTTCGCAGATTTCAAAATTCGCGCTCCGCGCCGTACCGCGCTGGTCGCTTACCGATCGAGTACAAATTAAAACCTATTCATGTTAAGTACTCTCTCACCGCTGAGTTCCAAATTTAGATTTGAAACTACGAAAGATGAACTAAAATGATATCAAGTTTATAAATAATCATCATTTATATTTATTTTAAGTTACAGCTAGTAAGTTATTAGTTTGTTACGAACTTAGGTACTATTTGAGTTTATAAATTAATTTGTTCTATTATTTTGGAACAAAAGAATAGTATAAATTATATAATCGTAGTCAAAAATTACAATTTAAGAATGAAAGTGACTTAGAAAAATTTAGAACAAGCAAGATTTCGGGTCGTCGGTATCCAATTCACGTATTCACGACAATAGGGAATATGCATGAATTTATATTTTTGCTTTATTAAAAGCTCATTCATGTAACAAACAGTAGACAAAAATAATATTTCGAATAGCTATAAAAATAACCAACATATATCTTTCTTGCAAAACAGAATTTAATATGGAGTTTATTTATATGGCCGGAGTGCACTGTGACGTACTGTGCATATCGAACCTCTGTGTCTAATTACTAGTTTAAAATGCCTATATTATGCGTATTTCTTGGACGATTTCAATTTTAAGTTCACATATTGAAATCGTTTTTACGGTATTTTGATAATGTAGTTAAGAAAAGCGATTAAAAAATTCATGCATGTACCCTATTGTAAATACGATTAGACCGTGACGTTTGTGATTTTACCTTATTTATATTAAACTAATAAGAATATAACAAAGTACTGCTACTAGTAAACTAAAAGTAGGTATCGTAAACGGGGGTCAATAGACAAGAACAGATTTCTATAAAAACGCATATTTTCATAAAGTGCTTCTTTTCTGCATACCTGCGAAGAAATTCACGGGTGAAGTGATGTCTCCAATCCACATTGGGCCAGCGCGGAGACTAAATTCCATTCCCTCTCATCCAAGAGAGGAGGCCTATGCCCTGCAGTGGGACGTATATACACGGTGCCCGCGAGGAATGGGAAAGACTTTAACCACGCATTCCTTAGGTCATTAGAAGCAAAAACTGTTATATGATGAATCTCGGGCAATTCCGGCTTAGCTTTAAAGATATTATCAATTTTCATGTTAACAATTTATTGTGATTACTGTACTGTGAGTACATTAAACTTTTTTTATCGCGATGTTGCCACATATGTTACCTAGTTTCGCGTCGTTATTGACAGACTTCAAAGTGACAGCTACTACTCTATAAACTCATCCTTTTTTTTGGAAAAACAAATCGTTACCATTTTATTGAAAGGGATAATTTTCATAGAGAAGCGAAAGCAGAAATAAAATATTCAATTTTCATGTACAAAAATCGACTTAAAAAGAGCAAAAAAAGAAACATAATCTAGATCACGTTTCTTTTTTTGCTGAATTTGACCGAATTTTATAGTAATTTTTTTACTCGTAATGGCCTCAGGAATGCGTGGTTATAAAATCTTTGCCATTCCCCGCGGGCACCGTGTATAGGCTGATGATGATGATGTGCTTCTTTTCGTTGGCAAAGTATAGAAAAAACCTACTAAACCTACTTTTACTACTTTTTATTTTCTTATAATATAAAATAAGTGCAGATTAATGCGCCGAAAAGCCAATCAAAAACGATGTGTACTGCTTGAGTGAGACGAGTACTACAGACTGCGATGGGACAGCGATGTGTTACTATTTCGACCAATCACGTAAATGTAAGTATGAAATCGGCCAGCCCGCCGCTGCGTGGCTTTGAACGATGCTGCCTCGAGGGGCTACTCTGAAATTCGATATTCAAAGTTCGTATCGCGCCAACTCGCTCATTCAAATACAGTTCAACATGAGAGCGAGAGAGATGGCGCGATACGAACTTCGAATATCGAATTTTAGAATAGCCCCTCTGCCCCCAGTTGATGCGATTTGTATTTTCTTACAAACTTTTTGCCATCGTCATCTATACTATTCTGTACATCTATACTATTATAAATGCTAAAGTGTGTTTGTCTGTCGGTCTGTCTGTCTGTCTGTCTGTTACCTCTTCACGCTTAAACCGCTGAACCGATTTGGATGAAATTTGGTATGGAGATAGTTTGAGTCCCGGGGAAGGACATAGGCTACTTTTTATCCCGGAAAAATACCCTTATTTGCGATAAACGAATTTAAGGCGGACGAAGTCGCGGACAGTAGCTAGTTGAAGATATTTTCGTAACGGACTATTTGGAGGTCACTAAAAATAAAAATATATTTTTTAGATTTTTTGTATGTTTGTATGTGTTGTTGTGGCTTCATCACGCAAAATCGGCTAAACGGATTTCAACTATTTTTGGTACACGAGTAGCTGAGTATCTAGACTAGGTTAACTACTCGTAAACTCGTTATGTATCTACTTGTGATATACTTACCTACTCGTATTTTTACTATCAAAATAATAATAAGCATTTTATCATTCAAAACAAATATTAATTACAATGTCATTTTAAACTCCGGCGCGCGCCACGTCGCCGCTTGCTGCGACGCGCGAAATTTGAAATTAGCCAATTTTTAAATAAATTGCCCAATAAAAGTCTTATTAAAAGTAACTTAAAATAAATAAAACTTTTTAAAGTGTATGACGATTAGATCAATTGATTAGATTATTTAATAGCGAAGTTAAGGATTTTCATGCAATACTAGTAAAGCTGTGAAGAAAAAACAGTTCTTATTTTAATTTTTTTTATACAGATTCAACTAGTTACGACAAACTCATAGAAAATCATTTTACCCACGTTCAAATTGTATCATTCAATTTATAACGACTTTGCGTTTTATCTCGTGGTTCCATAAAAGTACTTTTATTACATTTTCTCTAACAGTATTATTAAATAGTTATCAGCACACAGTAATTAACATTTCGGACATCCATTCTATATTTAATGCATATTTAAAATATAAATACGACATATCATTCTGAAATTTGTTATTTATAAATAGTTAAATAGACATTATTTATTCACTAAACAAAAGCCAAGCACTTTTGAATTATCAAAACTTGTCAATGTAATACACGGTCCACTACTGGCCTATTTATGTATTGTATTGTTACGAAACGCGTGCTGTTTACCGTACTTGTACCTCGAAGTACACCATCATGGAGACGGGGTGAGATATTATGTATGCCGTCCTTTTCTTATGTACATCGTTCGAAGATAATGGCATGCGTGTCTCGACCAGTTTCGGCTAATGTCTACAATCTTAAGCTTAGTTTTTAGATCAAGCGCCATCTAGTGTCGCTACTGTAAACAAATATGGGAGGTCCAAAGCTCAAGCGGAGCTTGAATTGGCATGTTGAAAATGTTTTTAATGGTTTTTTGTTTTAATCAGAATTATGCATATAATTAGTGTTAATGTGGATGTTTATTCGTAAAATATACAAATTTTAATTTTAAGCCCCATATTTCTCTTAAATTCGATATATTTATATTTGTTAATTTGAAATTGTTACTTATGGCGCTATCTATTGGTGATTGTTAGCACTAAAAATATCAATTAGAGAATGGGAGCCCCTGGTAAAGCTAAACTGTTAAGTGACTGTACGTAAATGTTTATGGTAGCAATCTGAAAACGACGGCATGCGATTTGATAGTTATTTATGGATGAAAACCTACCTCAAACAGTTTGTGGCATATCGCATGTCAAACTTACTTCTTATCACTAGTATCACTACATTCTAATATTGCTAAATATGACAGTCGAGGACAGAACAAAATTGACGGATCACAATGACAATGCTTATGTTTACCGCATTTATCTAATGTAAACGATCTTTTTACCTATGCTTTTTACATTTATGTCCTCATCATGACTGAACTGAAACCATTAGTCACCTTAAAATGCAAGCAACAAGTAATACGCGCGGTGCGCTTCAACGTTGACGGTACTTACTGTCTCACTTGCGGCGCTGACAAGAAGATCAAACTTTGGAACCCCCATCGCCAACTCCTACTCAAAACTTACGGTGGTCACGCGAACGAAGTTCTAGATGCCGCTGGAAGCTGCGATAGCAGCCAGATTATATCGTGCAGTTCTGATAAGTCCGTTATTCTCTGGGATGTGACGACAGGGCAACCGCTGCGAAGATACCGCGGCCACGCTAGCTCTGTTACCCGCGTCAAGTACAATGAAGAATCCACTATGGCTATATCAGGCTCCGTTGATAACACAGTCGCCTTCTGGGACATTCTCAGCCGACGCCAGGAACCAGTGCAAGTTTTAAAAGATGCTAAAGACACTATAACTTCAATACAAATTACTGATTACGAAGTTGTGACTTGTTCTGTGGACTGCCATGTTAGGCGATACGATTTAAGGATAGGGAAGATGATTTCAGACTACATTGGTCATATAATTACTTACGGAAGCCTCACTCACGATGGACAGTGCTATATTCTAAGTTGTGCAGACAGTACCATTAAGCTATTTGATAAAGACTCTGGTGAGTTGCTTAATACATTTACTGGACATGAAAGTAAAGACTATTTGCTAGAAAATGCTGTAAATGCAAAGGACAGTCACATTGTCTCTGGTTCTGCCACTGGGGAGATTTTGTTCTGGGATTTAATTAGTAGTAATATCACTTGTAAGTTAGTTCATAGTAAAAATAAGCCTGTTGTATCCTTGAGTCACCACCCAACACAGGATTACTTGTTATCAGCTTGTGAAGATGAAATTATCTTGTGGGGTGATGTATTGCTTCCATAAAATGTGTAAGAGACATTAAATAGTTTTATATCACATTTTAATTTTATTTATCATTACCTATAATGCCTTTTAGACATTGAAATATTTTTAAATAAATACCACTATTATTTAAATTTTATGTAATAAAATCAACATTAAAAATAATTAACAATCATAATCAACACATGCTCTCTCTAACATAGTAAGCCACTTTTAATTTATGTCTCATTATAACATATTCTATAACATCATACTAGCTGATCATACAATAATTATTTATATAAAAAAACTTTATCATACATAATAAGGGCAGAGTTCATAAAGTTGGACACATTTACTCACATAATAAATTTTTCTATGAAAGTTTATGTTGTGTGATGTGTGATAAACAATTAACCATACAACTGTTTTGAATATTTTTGTTGCACAATGGCACATTTCTCTTTCATCAGGTTTGTGTGGTCAACTTTAGCTAATGGTCCAACTTTTTGGGTCTCACCCATAATTGCTTTCTTTTTCAAAGAAACTTAGTTTATGTCTGTATACTAAGCAATATATGGAAGTAGACAGCAATAAGACCGTAAAGCTGGAGAAAGGGCACCATTCCCGTCATCCAGACAAGAACCGCAGCCTCCCTCTGCAGCCTTACCCGACACCTGCCTAACATAGGCATTTGAGAAGACCCACCCATAGTAGCGGGTGGAGATTATTCTGCCATAAAGGACACTGCTCTGATATGGCACCCACCACATCAACCAATGTGAAGAAAACTAACGGAGGTGATGTAAAAGTAAACATAAATCAACAAAATAAAATATCACATAGACTTGGTACAGAGTGTGTGGGTTTAGTCAGCTTCATGCAATTTAGTATGCCTTGTTAATGAATGTCTTCGAGTAAACCTTTTGTTGCATGTCATGCATGTGAAACGTTTTTCTCCACTGTGAACTAATGTATGCATTTTTAAACCATAGCCACTTTTACCTCTGTACCCACAAATTGTGCATGGATAAAGTCTATCTGGTTCGTGAATCATAGAATGAATTGTCAATTTTAGTTTGTTGTTAAACTTTAAACCGCAATTTGGGCATGAGTATATTTTTCCTTGCATATGTATTTTTGCATGTTGTTTTAACAGGCTGTGAGTAAACGCTGTATACGTGCATATGTCGCATTTATATCCACGAATACCGCTGTGTCTCTCCATATGCTGTTTAAAATGGTAGCTGCGGCTAGTTTTGTAATCACAATAACTGCAAGCTTTAACATTTATTTTAGAATTGTGTGTTTTAATGTCATGGTTGATGAGGTCAGATTTTGTTGCAAAATTAGAGTTACAAGTTGAGCATGAATATTTTAAAACTTTGCCTTTGTTAAGAGTTATATTATCAGCATTTTTAACAGCGTGTGTTGCTATATGGCCAATTATAGCAGCTTTTTCATTAAAAGATTGACCACAATTGTTACAAATATAAGTATCATGCTGTTCTTTATTATTATCTTCAATTTTATCAACATGTTCTTCCCTCACGTCTTTCATATTGACGACAGTATTCTGTGACGATTGTACATTAGTCTCACAATTAGATTCATGTGTAACATTTTGTAAATTATCTTCTTCATCAGCTTTGTTAACTTTGTGTGATTTGCTCTTCTGCGCGCCGTTTTCTGCCTTTACTGTTGGAAGACATAACTATTCAGTTAATTTTTATAACATACCTACAGTTAGGAAGATTCAATCGCGTACCCGTAGAACCCTGTCACAATAGCAGGTCTCACTCGATTTTGAGTGACGGTGGCGCTTTTTGGACAAGTTTCTAGTGGTACACGAATTATTTTTTCTTGCTGTAGGTATACATTTTTCATATTCTTATGACTTATGACGAAAAATACGGCGAAAAAACATTTTTACTGTTCCGTACCTCAAAAGGAAAAAAGGGAACCCTTAACTATAGATATAGAGGATCACTCGTGTGTCTGTCCGTCCATCTGTCACAGCCAGTTTGCTCCGAAACTACTGGACCGATTGAGTTGAAATTTGGCACACATATGTAAGTCGGTGACGGTGTAACGTAAATAAATGAATTTTAAACATAGGGACCACTTTTGGGGGTATATTAGAAAATATTGTAAAAAGTTTTGCAAACTATATCGTGTGATATAGATCAAATGAAAGGGCTCATTGTGAGAATTTCAAATATACATATATTTTTAAAATAAATAGTTTTGAAAGTTACTTAAGAAAATAATAAAAGCTTGTCACAAAAAATAAATTTTTGACAGAAACTTTTTTGATCAACAAGACGGTGGTAAATTGATTGATGAAATTTAGGAATTATCCCTAATGACCCAGTTTATCTGATCGTTACCGAGACTATCCGCGTAAGCCGGCGAGTGGTACCGGCCAACATCAATGTCCAGTTGGCTGGCGAACTCGCTGCCGTAAAACACCAGCAGCTCTGTGAAGCGGGGGATGATTCTTATCGTCCTGAGAACACAGATGAAGTTTTTACAAGATTTTATTTAACTTGCAACGTTCGTATGTATTTCATGAACCTGAACTAGAACAACTGTACTTACTATAGGTGAGTACCTATAGTAAGTACCTACAGTTGGACTTGTATCGCAACTCAACTATAGTATTGGACTTGTACTGGAACTGACCTATAGTATTGGACTTGTACTGGAACTGACCTATAGTACAGTTGGACTTGTACTGGAACTGACCTATAGTACAGTTGGACTTGTACTGGAACTCACCTATAGTGCAGTTGGACTTGTATTAGAACTCACTTATAGTGCAGTTGGACTTGTATTAGAACTCACCTATAGTACAGTTAGACTTGTATTAGAACTCACCTATAGTGCAGTTGGACTTGTATTAGAACTCACCTATAGTGCAGTTGGACTTGTATTAGAACTCACTTATAGTGCAGTTGGACTTGTATTAGAACTCACCTATAGTACAGTTAGACTTGTATTAGAACTCACCTATAGTGCAGTTAGACTTGTATTAGAACTCACCTATAGTGCAGTTGGACTTGTACTGGAACTCACCTATAGTACAGTTGGACTTGTACTGGAACTCACCTATAGTACAGTTGGCCTTGTACTGGAACTCACCTATAGTACAGTTGGACTTGTACTGGAACTCACCTATAGTACAGTTGGACTTGTACTGGAACTCACCTATAGTGCAGTTGGACTTGTACTGGAACTCACCTATAGTACAGTTGGACTTGTACTGGAACTCACCTATAGTGCAGTTGGACTTGTACTGGAACTCACCTATAGTGCAGTTGGACTTGTACTGGAACTCACCTATAGTACAGTTGGACTTGTACTGGAACTCACCTATAGTGCAGTTGGACTTGTACTGGAACTCACCTATAGTACAGTTGGACTTGTACTGGAACTCACCTATAGTACACCTGGCCCTGGTATTGGTAAGCTACGATGTTCTGCTCGCTGTGGTGGCGCGAGCAGTTGATGTACCGCATCCAGTTGGACTTGTTTGGGTCGCGTGCGTCCAATATGTGCGCAGGTTTATGATCGCGGTCGAAGATCTAAGCACAGACACGGAATAGATATCTATACTTATAAAGTTGTAAAAATTGAATGTCTGTAGTAGCTACATTGAAGATATTTTCAGAAAAATGATAAGTTGTTTCGTAAAATAAAAAATAAAACAGACTCGAAAAAGAAAACACTAGAAAGTAAAAAAAATAACTGCACGCTTAATTTAGATTCTTCAATTTACTTACAAGTAGGTAACTGTTTTTCTACTAAATCTATACGGTATATACAATTAATTTTATTTTGGCGTCGGTGCCATCTAAAGAATGTGTAATAGTTTGATAATTTAAGATTTTAGTAAGTCGTTATGCGATTGCACCGTTTGCCTACAATATTCCAATCTGGCTGCATTACAAACAAAAAAATATTTTTCTCTATCTGTTTATAAATGACGGCGTTCTGAGGTAACAAACATTAAAAAAACCTAATTGAGAACCACCTCCTTTTTGGAAGTCAGGTAAAAAAACTAATCTCGAAACACAGTCATGTTAAGGCAAAAGCAGTTATGTAATATGGTGATCAATCCAAATGGGTCAGTATGGAAAAGTCAGAAATTATGATAGATAGCGCAATCTGTTGTTAGGAACCATGGCGTCGATTTTAGATTTAATAATAATGGCATTAAATTTTATTTTTATCTCATACATAACCGGTAATCGAACCTGGTCAAAATCTCTGTAAACAATTTTATAAGTTCAGCATGCTTTTTCGTTGTTATTGTTGATGGTGCGAATTATAAAATTGATAAATCACAAGAAACACATAATGTTTAATGGAATCTTGTTTAAACAATCGAAAGAAAATCTCAAAAATAAGATAATTATTTTATTTATGTAAATGCAAAGATTAATTTCTCTCTAGAGTTTAAAAAATCCGGTTCGAAGGACCAAAGAATGTGACCTAAGGGCAGTCACAAGCGACGATGGGTAGGTATTGGGCGAAAATTAGGGAGTTGAGATGAGTAAGTGGCGAACTGACCTGGTTTCTTTTCGGGCTAAGTCCCGGGCTGATGAGCTGAATACAAGCACGTACACACAAACACTGAGCTGAGATGTCACCTTTTAGCAAATTTAGTAAATTTCTTATTCCCCGGCCGGCTTTCGCGTCCGCGATTAACTAGCAACAACCTGACGTCACCGCGGTGCGTTTGCGACTCGACTGACTTGCGTGCGACAGGCATGTCGCGAACTTACGCGATTCATCCTCGAAGGTGAGTAACAACGTTTAGTTTGAGATTTCTATTTTGGCAACATTACAGTGAGAATTTTGGCGGGGAGAATAAAGATCTGACATTATGATTTGACAGCCTGGAGGAGCTGGGAGAAGATTTTTATAAGGCGTTGGTACAAGAAGGACAATGACGCTGTTAGGGCGGTGATTATACTATACTAATTTATTTATTTATTTATTTATTATTTACAAATGTTTACATGACTTAACAGAATCATCCAAAGCGCCATGAAACTTAAACTTAGAAAATTACATGTAATACTAATAATAAGATAAATACGTTGAGAGGTTAAGTAAGAGTAAAAATAGTTTATGGTGGTTCGGGAAGGCCAATGGGGAAGGAGGTAGGGCCCTCTAGGGACCTGCGGGTCCCGCAGATTAAGGTGAGAGATGAGATTCCGTGATGGTAATGAGTCTGATCGCATTAGAGAGAATCCTACCGCAATGACTGGCTTTCGATCAGATTCATGTTGCCATACACGGCTCTCACTGATTGTATGGAGTAAAGCTGATGTAAGCTGAACATAAACCTGAATTAAGGTTATATTACAAAGGAACATTTTAGGTGTTCTGTTGTATCCACATTCTAATATTAACAACAAGTTCGTGACAAGGCACGCGCGCTTATTTGGTCGTTTGAGTAAGCAGATGAACGAATGTTACGTCACGCGTTCCAGCGGGAACAATAGAATGCCATTATTATTAAATTTAAAATTGACGCCATGGTTCCTAAGAACAGATTTCGCTATCTCTCATAGTTTCTGAGTTCTCCCTACTGACCCATTTGGTTTGATCAGCCTGTAGAAGTGTGGGTACCTGCCAACAGTACGTAGAAGATGCTTCATCGGTCTTAAGCCCGCGATACGGCCCGAAGCGGACTCCAACGGGTAAAGTTAAAGTGCTGAACACGCCTATACCTGCATCTGTATATCCAGAGGGTTTTAATTTCGAATCTTGACATTCGTATTCATATTCAAAACTTTATTCTGCACGAAGGCCCCAAGGGCACTTTTACATGTCTGATATTACAACATACAGAAAAAAAAATCAAATTGGCATTATAGTTAAGGGGCTCCAAGCGTAAATTTCATGTTTTTTTTTGTTTTCTATCTAGTCCCTGGAATGGCCAAACTAACTTTCGAAATATGGTTTATAGGATAGTTCAGTTCTATTTAACACTTTCTTGCATTCGAAAATTAGAATTTATTTCTATGTAATTAATTATGGATTTTTACAGAGAGGTCTGTAAAAATAAAGATAGTAGTAGTCTCTTAATAAACCTTTGGTAGACTCAAAACGTATGCCTAATTGTTAATTATCAAAAGACCTAACTTGCTACGCAATCTTTTTTTTTTTAAAGCGTGTATTTTTTCAGAAAATTGGCGAAAACTTGTTTTTCGGCGTAAGAATAACAAAGTTTAAATAAAACAATTTAACGGATTATATCGTTTATATATCTCATTTGAGTTCCCGACGTCGGGAACCAAATTTTCTGACCGTCTGGTAATTCCCGAAATGCCAGGGTCGTATCGTACCTGGTATGGTGGACGGAGCGAGGTGCAGGAAAACTCTTGGAATGGTGAGAGCGGCGCGTGGAACAATAGCAGGGAACCCCGTTGGCGTAGCCACCTATATAGTTATTCAAATATATACACAGGCAGGAATCTATGTAGGTATTTTCTAACCGTTGTAAAGCGTGTCGCGCCTTTACCGCCACGGCCAGAAACTATCTGTGGCCATAATCGGCTAAAGACCCGGCCACGACATTGCGCGAATTGCGGCGCGAGAAGCGTTTTATCTGTTTATTGCGCGGTCGAGACGCGCAACGCACTGTGGCTAGTTGGGATCACACACAATGAATTAGAAAAAACCGCTGCCGCTGCCGCCGCCGCTCGAAGTCGTGGCCAGGCCGAAAGGAGTTTCAACACACTTTCTAACAATGACAATACATTCTTATAATAATAATAATTCATTTATTCATAAGACAACACAGGTCTACAATAACATGAAGAAGTGAATTTCATTCAATTAAATTGAAATGAAATAATGATCTTTATTCTGTAAGTAGGCCGCAAGGGCACTTTTACAAGTCAGACTCTACGGCGTTTCCCAAGAGGAGACCTCTGAGTAGAAGAAAGCCGAAACAAACTCAACAGTCAGTATTTTTTTCGAAATAACTCGTATATACAATAACTCGAATATACAATATTTGTACTTAGCCTATCCTAAATATATGTTTTGAGTATAAACTCAATGCGTAGTTCTTCAAGAAAACATATCAAAACTTATAAAAGTAAAAAAAATATAGAATATAAAAAAGCAAATAATGATTTTTTATTTAAAACAACTTACATACGTTTGATATGCCACCTTATAAGAACCGTGTCCCGGTAAAAGTAAATTATTTGGTTTCTGTTTTTGGCCATGCATTTTTGTCTGTTAATTAAACTAGATTAGTACAATGCATTACTTTGTACATGAATCTGAATGCAGTGACTTATATATGGGCAGTCAAATCTGCCCGCGATCGAGGACAAGATGCTGTTGGGACTGGGACGCACTCTGCAGAGCAAGGACGCGCACCGCCTGCGCAGAGTGGCAAAGAAGCAGGCGGTGCGCGCCTCCGCGAACATGCCTGATGCACTGCAGCGGCGCGGCAGCCGCAACATCACCCTAAACGCATCATTGTACTGGACGCGTAGGGTACTGAGCGACCTACGAGTGTAGTTGGCCCACAGACTGCACGTGTACAACGAGGTACAGTAGGCCCGAAACAACGTGACTTTTACCTCCCTCGGTCTAGCTCCTTAAAAAACATTCAAACCACTCTTCAAAAAACTTAATATATTACCTCTACCTTGCTTATATATTTTAGAAATATGCATGTTTGTAAAGAGGCATATGTATTTATTTAAAACAGCTGAAAGCGTTTCTACTAGAAACCTACGGAATCTTGGACGTTTGGTTCAGAACTATATTCCTAGAACTGCATTATACTGGAATCACTGCTTTGTCATGTGCATGAATTTTTTTAAGAAGTTACCAAAATGTTTACAAGATCTATCTCTAAATAGATTTAAAGATGAATTAATCAAGCTACTCAATGAAAAATACTATTACAGTGTGAAGGATTTCCTCTCTCATGATATGTTACAATAATATCTGACATATTTGCATGCTAGTGTGTAAGTACAAATAGCAGAATAAGCTATCTATTGTCACATAACATATAATGACACGAATGTACCTACTTATTCTTTGCAAATAAATATCTATCTATCTATCTATCGTGCACCGCGATAATCTGCGAGCTAACATATTCGCTCTAACCGCCAGCGCCCATTATAAATACAAAGATCTAAATTTTTGAAAAATTTCAAGATTCCGACTGATGGATATCGTAGTGTAATGTAAAGTGGAATGTTGTAGTTAAGTATGTAATTAAGTCGTAATGAACTGTCGACGACCAGTTTAGTTTAGCTCAGCGGGTGTAACGTTGCCTGCGAAGCTGAAGGTCCTGGGTAAAAATCCCGGTAAGGACAGATATTTGTGTGATGAGCATACATATTTGTTCCTGAGTGTCGGATGTTTTCTATATATATAAGTAAATATCTATCCATACTAATATTATAAATGCGAAAGTGTGTCTGTCTGTCTGTTACCTCTTCACGCTTAAACCGCTGAACCGATATGGATGAAATTTAGTATGGAGATAGTTTGAGTTCCGGGGAAGGACATAGGCTACTTTTTATCTTGGAAAAATACCATACGAATTTAAGGCGGACGAAGTCGCGGGCAGAAGCTAGTACAATTATAAAGTTTTCTTCTGTTTCCGCGATTATTACTCATTGAAATAAAACAATTTAACGGATTATATCGCGTATATTATCTCATTTTAGTTCCCGACGTTTCGGAAGCTTTCCAGCTTTCCATCCACCCGTCCACCCGTGACCATGGAAAGCTGGAAAGCTTCCGAAACGTCGGGAACTAAAATGAGATAATATACGCGATATAATCCGTTAAATTGTTTTATTTCAATTGTAAAGTTGTAATAATGAAATGTCTGTACATTGACGATATTTTCAAAAAAAATATTGTAACGGACTATTTGGGGGTCACTAAATCGAAAAATATTTTGTATGTGTAATGTAACAATTTGTATGTTTGTATGTGTCGTTGTGACTTCATCACGCTTAATCGGCTTAACGAATTTGAACTATTATTGGTTCCTACACAGGTAACTGGGTATCTCTTGGTTATAGGATACTTTTTACCCGACTACGCCGTAATAAAAGAGCGATTACGACTTTTTCTCCTCCGCGAACGAAGCTCTCTTCTATTATCTATTAAATATATCGTCGTTTAGTACTCATATTTAACACAAGCCTTATTGAGCTTACCATGGGACTAGTTCGATTTGTGGATAAATTGTCTCGTAATATTTATTTATTACTTATAACTAGCTTCTGCCCACGACTTCGTCCGCCTTAAATTCGTTTATCGCGTATAAGGGTATTTTTCCGGGATTAAAAGTAGCCTATGTCCTTCCCTGGGACTCAAACTATCTCCATACCGAATTTCAGCCAAATCGGTTCAGCGGTTTAAGCTTGAAGAGGTAACAGACAGACAGACACACTTTCGCATTTATAATATTAGTATGGACTAGTATGGATGAGTGGTAATAAGGGGAATATACTTGAAAGCGAACATAACCTCTGCCTGTAAGAAGCGTTTTACGAGATAAAAATCTAGGTGGCCTTACCTCTTCGTCGGGTACGACGAGGAGCGGTCCGTGGATAGAGCAGTATTCGTATACGTAGCCGCCACAGCTTGAACAAACTAGAGAAATTGATAAAATAACTATTTGTATTAAGAGTCCCCAGCAAGCTCGATTCTTCATACAAACGTAGTTACGCTCTCATTTTTAAACGACTTGCTAGTTTGCTCTGAAACTTTGTACTTAGAATAACTTAAGGTAGGTATATGCAGGTCTGTAATTAGTTTATATTGATAGCTTCAGATACCATAATAAAAAAAATACAGTGAATTTAAGTTTTTCATACAAAACTTGTTTTTGCCGTATTTCGTTTGTTTTATAAACTGGAGCCATATAAACTAATTATAGGCCTAGATATACCTCATGTCATTGTCTATGCAAAGTTTCGTTACAATCCAACACGTAGATTTAAAATGAGAACGAAACTCCGTTTGTATGGGAAGGTGAAATTCGGCCGTCGACTCCCTGATTGTTTAACTATTCATTTGGGTAATTTCGAAAAAGTTGGGTGGGAAAGTTCATTTTTAAAGTATGCAAATATTAATAACTAGCTGTGGTAAGAAGGTGCCCGCAACTTCGTTCGCGGGGTATAAAATTAACAACCCCCCCTTTTTTTCAGCGCAGTCTGATAAAAATATCGTATTACCTCCTACGCTGAAGTAAAAATGAGGGTTATAACTTTTTCTCTTCTGCGGACGAAGTTGCGGTCACCTCTATTCATGAATGAACTTTGTATCTATCTATAGTTATATACTGTTATATAAGAAAAATAACTAAATCCTACTTGCAATAACATATTAATCGATTTAATGCTATCCAATTCATTTAGCACAACTATGTTTCCCAAATTGTCTCAGGAAATTAAAATATTTTATTAAAAAAAACAGCTAGTTTACTCATTTAAGCTTAGCTTTATAGTAGAGCAATTAATAATCGCGGAAACAGAAGAAAATATTAGTTGATTATCATGTTTCTAACTAGCTATGTTTCAATTCAGACATTGGTCTACCTCTGTGCCACATAATATTGCTATACGTGCAGCGATAGATCCAAACATCCTATTAAGTATTAGTTTATTTATTTATTAGGTTTGCCAACAGGTACAATACTATACACTAGGTATACATTTATACAATAAGTGCTTAACATTTTAGAGTATTTACCCAATTACAGGCAAACACAACATGCTTTATAAAGTTCGCTTACGTTAACATTAGTTTTTCATTAGATAAAGTTATACTTACAAATGTATTCATCAAAGCTGGGCTCCTCAAGTTCGTAATAAGACACACGGGCACGATTACGCGTCACACGTTTCATTTTTATTCGATCGATTTAATAATTTTTAAGAGCAGTAAAACTTTTCTCTGATTTCGAGAGGGCAAACATTCTTTCCCGCCAAATTAACTTTTTAAACTTTTTCGGTGCGTAGATATTTATTTTTTTAGCTGCCACTTTTTATTACTTTTAAAGGTACGTTCAAAAACGAGTAAAGCGTTAGAAATTTGTTTTGCGATAAACACAACCAACTGGAAACGTACATTATTATTGCAGCGACACTATCTCAGGATTAAATAAACTGTTGTCAGGCTTTATTATTTGGTATTGAAGTTGACACATTAAGATTGTTTCACTCATGGACTTGTTTCACTTCTTTGTCCATAGTGTACTTAATCAGTGTATTTTCTTAATTCTAAATCACCGTTTAGTATAGCCAAATTTAAAACCACAATCCACCAAATTAAATCTTTAAAAAAATACATTATAGCGGCGTAAAACATTTAATTGTAATGTTCAACGCATAATATTAATAATTCAACGATGATATGAAAATCCGTGTTTACAGTGAATTTTGTTGAAAAATATGTTACAATAAAAACTATAAATGTACAAAATAATGAAAATTCGTAGTGTAAATAAGGAGGCATTTTAATTTTGAATAAACATTTAAATAACTGAGTTTTCATAATAATAATAATAATATAATAATAATAAAGCTTTATTTATCCATGCAAAATGTACAATATTAAATTTCTTATTAAGTAACAATTGATTTGATATAATTTAAATAATTTTAACTGTATAATGAGTATATTATGTCACTTGAATTAATTAAATAAAAAAGACATTTTTGTATGGACCCCCTTTGGGTAAAAAGCCTCCTCCAAGGTATACCACTCACTTCTATCGTTGGCTGTGTTTAGCCAATCCTGGCCTGCTATTGCCGCTATTTCGTCCGCCCATCGGGCGTGCGAGCGGGCTCTCGCTCTTTTTCCTGGCGGTCCAGATCATTCTAACGATCTCCGAGTCCATCGGTTATCTGCGTACCTAGTGACGTGACCTGCCCACTTCCATTTACTCTTTAACACGAAAGTTAAGGCGTCAGTAACTTTAGTTTTCTTGCGGATGTTAGACAGGGATCAAAGACGAATGGAAAGAAGCAGCATGGGTCTAAAAAAACTTAAAGATAAGGCGAGAGGTTTTCATATGACTTCATAAGTTTCAAGGGTTGAAAATTAGGACTTCGCGCGCTTCAGAATACTACTGTCGGTAATCGGGTAAATATTATTAAAATATTCAGTATTTCTAAAACTTGAGGCCGCTACTTAATAAATAAGAACTGACTTATGCAAATAACTTTTTTTTTTTTTTTTGCAAATAACTCATTAGAATTTTTCACTTCTCCTGAGGGGTTACTCCGAAACTCGAAGTTCGTAACGGGCCGTCCCTCTCGCTCTTATGTAAAGCTGTATTTGAGTGAGCGGAATAGCACCACACGAACTTCGGTTTTCGGAGTAGCCCCTCTGCTCAAAAAGTACGTCATATTAGCTTCGTGAAGCGAGACTAAAATAGTACATTTAGCCCCTGGGGTTTAAAAAGAAAGCCATATAATCCCTGACAAATTTCTATGACACTGAAAAAAAAAAACCTTGCGGCCAGCTACATACACCATATGAATAAAATAAAAACAAACAAACCAACCTGATCAGTTTGGCCTAACTTTCTGATAGAATTGCCGAAACTGTACTTTTAGTTTTTCATGAAATATCCAATTTTAATGTTAGGTATTGTTTATTTTCTTTTTTCTCGAAGTGAAAAGCAGAGTGTTTAACACGTGGCTAAAAGCCATTATGACACTCAGACATATTTGTCCTCGCTCACTTCGTGAGCTCGTCCAAATAATCACTTCGTGTCATGATGGCTTATTTTAGCCCCTTGTCAAACAATCTACTGTTAAATATATTTTCTGTGAATCCGTTTCTGAGGCTTTGTTTAACTTAAGGCCTAAGGAACTTCAAGGAAATTAATTTTGCTTGTCTTTGTCAATTTTATAACCCTCGTATCTGCACCCAATTTTTTTTTCTGCAGTGATCATTCATAACCTTTCAAAAGCCAATTAATAAAACAGTTGATAGTTAAAACTATTTATTTTTTCTTGTAAAGCTTGGTTCGCTCTTTCGCTTTCTGCCGTTTCTGCATGTGAATCTCGATGTGGCGGATCAGATGGCCCCGACTCTGTAAAAATAATATAATAAGGTGTATTAATACTTTTAATAATATGCAAGAAGATACATACGATTGCTCTCGCACGTGGTCATACCAGGACTCGAACCAGGTACCTCTCGATTATGCGTCGACCGTGTCTACCCCTCGACCAGCGAGCACTGTGCCAATCGCCTCGAATTTATTAATCCGCTTTGACCCATGTACCTATTTTATTTTTTGAAAGGTATTGTGAAGGTGTTAATCCTTCACCATGAATACGAGACAGTCAGGCCGTATGTAAAAGTAGTATATATTTAAATTAGGAACGTCAGCTGTCTCGTACCAGCTTTATGTCATTAAGCCTTAGTCTTAAGACAGACGTTGAATACAAAGCATCAAACCCGTACCAGCTACTTTTTATTTTAACCCACCATCCGAGCATACCCCTCAGTATTATAACCTTAGCGCCATCTATGAGAACACGTATTACACCTGGACACATGGAGTGTCCTTCCTTTACAGCTGTGTCAAATCGAACAAAGAGACGGGCGCTGTTATAAGTATTTATATGAAACACATTTTTTTTTTGTTTCTATCACCATATTACTATATTAACACCATATTACTATCTATTGTGATATAGATACAAGTCAGAGAGCAAAGAAAAATCTCGCACGTGGTTACACCAGGACTAGAGAGGTCGAAAGGTAGAGATAGAGTAATTTAAGAGGAAGGTTTATATGTATAATACATGCAGAATATAGTAGAGAAACACTGATAATTTTAGAAGGTTCTATGTGATGTCGTAAACAAACTTTTTTTTCGCTTACATTGCAAATTGCAAACGCTGGCTAAACCTACGAGATAAATCAAAATAATGTACTACAGTATTGTACACCTTAAAAATGTCTACAAAAAAGTCTGCGATAGTATATGTCTATCTCTTAGGGATAGCCCACAATAACCATTTATTCCCCTTTACTTTTTACGAGGAATAATGGTTTATTTTCGAAGCGATTTTAAGCAATACAGCATTAATCCTTATTCAAGTAAGTAGTAAGTTCAGTACCTTATATACATTGTGTATTTAATATAGATCAATATGCCCCTTTACAGCATGTAATTTAAATTAATATTTCCGAAGATATTACAGATTTAAATTGCGAAGCCAAGCCAGGTCGCTAGTTCATTCATATCCATACTAATATTATAAATGCGAAAGTGTGTCTATCTGTCTGTCTCTTCACGCTTAAACCGCTGAACCGATTTGGATAAAATTTCGTATGGAGATAGTTTGAGTCCCGGGGAAGGACATACTACTTAAGGACATACTACTTTCTATTTCGGAAAAATGCCCTTATTATAAACGAATTTAAGGCGGACGAACTCGCGGGCAGAAGCTAGTAATGATATATTATGACTCACAGTATAGACGCGGCCGCAGTAGTCGCATATCCTATCAGTGGACTTCAGCCGCTGTTTCTTGTGGATGTTGCGGTGCTGCTTCATTTCTGCCTCTACTGCGAACTGCTGCAATGTTGTGAAAAGAAATATAAAATGAGTATTTCGTCCGCGGAAACTGGAAACCCTCTTTTTTGCTTCAGCGTAGTCGGTTAAAAAGTACCCTATAACCATATGTGGATGCTTAGTTACCCGTGTACCAAAATAGTAATATCTTCAATGTACATTTCATTTTTACAACTTTATAATAGTACTAGTAGGCACCCGCAATTTCGTTCGCGGAGGAGAAAAAAACATAACCTCTTTTCTTTCAGTGTAGACGGGTATAAAGTATCCTATTACCATCTGGAGATACCCAGCTACCCGTGTACCAAAAATAGTTGAAACCCGTTTAGCCGAATTGGCGTGATGACAACGACACAAACACACATACAATAAAACCAAAAATAAATATTTTTCAGTTCAGTGACCTCCAAATAGTCCGTTACGATATATATATTTTTAAATATCTTCAATGTACAGACATTTCATTTTTACAACTTTATAATAGATAATAGGCGTCCAGATTTTTCATTGGACACTGGTAGGCTTTCAGGGGGCGTAGCTGACCCCTCCCCCGGGCCGCCGAAGTTACCTTAGGACAGTCGGGGCACGGGAAGCTCTGCTTGGGGTGGTCGCTGAACTGCACGTGCATGCGCAGGTGCGTCGGCGTCGCGAATTTCATGCCGCAATGGTTGCACGCTATCCTGCAAATATCGATTGTGGGTTGGATCCTTTTGCCTTATTACGTCAATTTGTACTGAATTGTCTGCCATTCCGTATGATGCCTTAGGAGGCATCATACGGAATGGCAGTCGTTTTAGCAACTTCGACTGATAATGTACAATACGCAAAAGGCTAACAGCAAGCATAATGTACATTCGCAAAGTCTACATATATCTACAGTAACTTTAGCTCTAGGGGTTAAAACAATGACTTTTAGTCCTAAGCGCTGATACAGGCATTTAAGCACCATATGCTAACACAAGGGCATGTCCATGCCATCCATGTTGCAGAGATGAAGATGCTAAGGTGGATATGCGGCGTTACCAGGCTGGATAAGATCCGCAATGAATATGTGCGAGGTAGCCTGGGAGTCCGTGACATCGCCGATAAGCTGCAGGAAAGCAGGATGAGGTGGTATGGACATGTCAAGAGGAGGCCACTCGATTACATCAGCAACGTTGTGCTCGATTTGTCTGTCACCGGAAAAAATCCTAGAGGGAGAACTAAGACCACCTGGACAAATGTGTTGCTGACAAACATGAGGGAATGCGGTGTTTCCGAAGACGACGTCAGGGATAGGGATAGTGGAGGAGGAAGATAAGGAAGGCTGGCCCCACCACCGTGTGGGATACATTGTCGGGAAGAGAGAGATGGTTGCTAAAACAGTTTATTTCTGCCCAGTCGACAGCTCCGGGACTGACCTGCGCGGGCGCTGGTGCGCGGTGCTGTACAGCACGTGCGCGTTGTAGGCGTGCCAGGCCTTGAACTGCACGCCGCACTGCGCGCAGGCTCGTCGTGCAGCACGCTGCGGAGGGACCGACCTGCGCGGGCGCTGGTGCGCGGTGCTGTACAGCACGTGCGCGTTGTAGGCGTGCCAGGCCTTGAACTGCACGCCGCACTGCGCGCAGGCTCGTCGTGCAGCACGCTGCGGAGGGACCGACCTGCGCGGGCGCTGGTGCGCGGTGCTGTACAGCACGTGCGCGTTGTAGGCGTGCCAGGCCTTGAACTGCACGCCGCACTGCGCGCAGGCTCGTCGTGCAGCACGCTGCGGAGGGACCGACCTGCGCGGGCGCTGGTGCGCGGTGCTGTACAGCACGTGCGCGTTGTAGGCGTGCCAGGCCTTGAACTGCACGCCGCACTGCGCGCAGGCTCGTCGTGCAGCACGCTGCGGAGGGACCGACCTGCGCGGGCGCTGGTGCGCGGTGCTGTACAGCACGTGCGCGTTGTAGGCGTGCCAGGCCTTGAACTGCACGCCGCACTGCGCGCAGGCTCGTCGTGCAGCACGCTGCGGAGGGACCGACCTGCGCGGGCGCTGGTGCGCGGTGCTGTACAGCACGTGCGCGTTGTAGGCGTGCCAGGCCTTGAACTGCACGCCGCACTGCGCGCAGGCTCGTCGTGCAGCACGCTGCGGAGGGACCGACCTGCGCGGGCGCTGGTGCGCGGTGCTGTACAGCACGTGCGCGTTGTAGGCGTGCCAGGCCTTGAACTGCACGCCGCACTGCGCGCAGGCTCGTCGTGCAGCACGCTGCGGAGGGACCGACCTGCGCGGGCGCTGGTGCGCGGTGCTGTACAGCACGTGCGCGTTGTAGGCGTGCCAGGCCTTGAACTGCACGCCGCACTGCGCGCAGGCTCGTCGTGCAGCACGCTGCGGAGGGACCGACCTGCGCGGGCGCTGGTGCGCGGTGCTGTACAGCACGTGCGCGTTGTAGGCGTGCCAGGCCTTGAACTGCACGCCGCACTGCGCGCAGGCTCGTCGTGCAGCACGCTGCGGAGGGACCGACCTGCGCGGGCGCTGGTGCGCGGTGCTGTACAGCACGTGCGCGTTGTAGGCGTGCCAGGCCTTGAACTGCACGCCGCACTGCGCGCAGGCTCGTCGTGCAGCACGCTGCGGAGGGACCGACCTGCGCGGGCGCTGGTGCGCGGTGCTGTACAGCACGTGCGCGTTGTAGGCGTGCCAGGCCTTGAACTGCACGCCGCACTGCGCGCAGGCTCGTCGTGCAGCACGCTGCGGAGGGACCGACCTGCGCGGGCGCTGGTGCGCGGTGCTGTACAGCACGTGCGCGTTGTAGGCGTGCCAGGCCTTGAACTGCACGCCGCACTGCGCGCAGGCTCGTCGTGCAGCACGCTGCGGAGGGACCGACCTGCGCGGGCGCTGGTGCGCGGTGCTGTACAGCACGTGCGCGTTGTAGGCGTGCCAGGCCTTGAACTGCACGCCGCACTGCGCGCAGGCTCGTCGTGCAGCACGCTGCGGAGGGACCGACCTGCGCGGGCGCTGGTGCGCGGTGCTGTACAGCACGTGCGCGTTGTAGGCGTGCCAGGCCTTGAACTGCACGCCGCACTGCGCGCAGGCTCGTCGTGCAGCACGCTGCGGAGGGACCGACCTGCGCGGGCGCTGGTGCGCGGTGCTGTACAGCACGTGCGCGTTGTAGGCGTGCCAGGCCTTGAACTGCACGCCGCACTGCGCGCAGGCTCGTCGTGCAGCACGCTGCGGAGGGACCGACCTGCGCGGGCGCTGGTGCGCGGTGCTGTACAGCACGTGCGCGTTGTAGGCGTGCCAGGCCTTGAACTGCACGCCGCACTGCGCGCAGGCTCGTCGTGCAGCACGCTGCGGAGGGACCGACCTGCGCGGGCGCTGGTGCGCGGTGCTGTACAGCACGTGCGCGTTGTAGGCGTGCCAGGCCTTGAACTGCACGCCGCACTGCGCGCAGGCTCGTCGTGCAGCACGCTGCGGAGGGACCGACCTGCGCGGGCGCTGGTGCGCGGTGCTGTACAGCACGTGCGCGTTGTAGGCGTGCCAGGCCTTGAACTGCACGCCGCACTGCGCGCAGGCTCGTCGTGCAGCACGCTGCGGAGGGACCGACCTGCGCGGGCGCTGGTGCGCGGTGCTGTACAGCACGTGCGCGTTGTAGGCGTGCCAGGCCTTGAACTGCACGCCGCACTGCGCGCAGGCTCGTCGTGCAGCACGCTGCGGAGGGACCGACCTGCGCGGGCGCTGGTGCGCGGTGCTGTACAGCACGTGCGCGTTGTAGGCGTGCCAGGCCTTGAACTGCACGCCGCACTGCGCGCAGGCTCGTCGTGCAGCACGCTGCGGAGGGACCGACCTGCGCGGGCGCTGGTGCGCGGTGCTGTACAGCACGTGCGCGTTGTAGGCGTGCCAGGCCTTGAACTGCACGCCGCACTGCGCGCAGGCGGCCCGCGCGGCGGCGGCGCCGTGCGCGCGCATGTGCGCCGCGAAGTCGCCGCCGTCCGAGAACCAGCGCGAGCAGTGCACGCAGCGGTGCAGCCGCTTGTTGTG
The DNA here is from genome assembly GCA_905404275.2 of Hedya salicella. Classification (NCBI taxonomy): domain Eukaryota; kingdom Metazoa; phylum Arthropoda; class Insecta; order Lepidoptera; family Tortricidae; genus Hedya; species Hedya salicella. The sequence continues at coordinate 5,372,436 of FR990120.1, forward strand.
CAGCACGCTGCGGATATAAACACCCGTGCTGTCAACTTCTGTAGCCGAAATCGCAAAGACGCGACCCATAGTTTCGTCAAGTCCGTCCGTCCGCATGTCACGATCATGTTACACGAAAACGATAAGATTTATATTAATGAATATTCATCATCTATTCGTTATGTTATAGGCGATAAACGAGCAGACGGATAGCCTGTGGAACATCAGAGGAGTCACAAGTGCGTTGCCGGCCTTTCAGGTGGGAGTACGCTCTTTTCTTGAAGGTTTGAAGTTCGCATCGATCCAAATCTGAAGTCGAAATTCCAAAACTAAACAAATATGTTTTTTAGAACAGCATACTAACGCCATATGTCTGGTGAGGCTGGGTCTGGTAGCGAGCACCACGCCGCAGTCCTTGCACGTGAAGCGCTTGTGATGTAGCCGTTTGTGCTTCCGGAACTTTTGGGGGGAACTGCAACAAAATAAACACTAAGTGTCCCGATTTCGGTTCTCCGTACAAACGTAGTTACGCTCTCATTTTAAAACAAATAGCTATTTACTTAAATAAAACAATTTAACGGATTATATCGCGTATATTATCTCATTAGAGTTCCCAATGTTTCGGAAGCTTTTCAGCTTTCCATGGTCACGGTCAATATACGCGATATAATCCGTTAAATTGTTTTATTTAAATGAGTAATAGTCGCGGAAACAGAAGAAAATATTAACTAGCTATTTAGCTATGAAACTTAGCACTTAAATATAAATAAAATAAATAAATTTTACAGGACAATTTTACACAAATCGAACTAGTCCCATGGTAAGCTCAATAAGGCTTGTGTTATGGGTACTAGACGACGATATATTTAATAGATATATGACTTATATACATAGAAAACATCCAAGACTCAGGAACAAATATTTATGCTCATCACACAAATATTTGCCCTTACCGGGATTTGAACCCACTGAGCCAAACTGGTCGTCAAACTTTTCTTAAACGACTAAGTAGTTGGCTCTGAAACTTTGTACTTAGAATAAGTTAAGGTATATGAAGGCCTGTAGTTAGTTTATGTAACTTCAGATACCAAAGTAAAAAAATACAGCGAATTTGAGTTTTTCATACAAAACTTGTTTTTGCCGTATTCATTAAACAGGCCTAGATATACCTCATGTCATTGTATATGCAAAGTTTCGTTATAATCCAACACATAGTTTTAAAATGAGAACGAAACTCCGTTTGTATGGGAAGGTGAAATTCGGCCGAGCTTGCTGCGGACTCTTAAGGGGCTTACAGCCTTGAATAACCTTCGATCGATAGCTCTTCGGTTTTCGGTGTTTTATATGTCTCATCATGTTGAGGTATTTTTATAATGAACAATTAGGCATAAGTTTTGAGTCTATCAAAAGTTTATTAAGAGACTAGATACGCTATCTTTATTTATATAGACCTCTCTGTCAAAATCAATAATTAATTAAATAGAAATATATTCTAATTTTCGAATGGAAGAAAGTGTTAAATAGAAAATGAATTATCATATAAACCATATTTCGAAAGTTAGTTTGGCTATTCCAGGGCCTAGATAAAAAACAAAAACTATGAAAAGTCATACATTTACGCTTGGAGCCCCTTAACTAAAAGGTGCCGAAATGAAGGACACAATTGGCTCAGTGGGTTACACAACGGCCTACGAAGCTGGCGTTTCCGGTTTCGAATCCCTGCTAGGGCAAGTGTTTGTGTGATGAGCACGAATGTTTGTTCCTGGGTCTTGGATGTTTTCTATGTATCTTCGATCAAGAAATCAAAAGTCACGAGTTTTTAGTCTACGTAGTGTCATATTAGAAGGGTTTTCATTTACGTCTCGATGTATTGTCCGTGAACGTGTCAGAACGTTCGCGACGGTAAAATGATGTCTAAAAAACAATTTTACATAAAAATAAACCATACATACATTCTCGGTCCACGTAACGTGTAAGTACACGTGGAGAAAAAAAAAATGATATGAACAAAGTAACAATAGTATTTAATACAATCGTTGTATAATGTATGCTTTTTCAGTCGAGTACCGCGTATATTAAGGTACGAGACTCAAAAAGCTAAATATAGAACTATTGCATACAATACTTTTTCAACAAGTAACCCATAAACTACAGTAAATGAAACATAGCTAAATAATTATTACGAAAACACTGCATTCTTTTTGTGAAATTCATTATAGTTCTGTGCGGAGTTGTATAATATAGGTATTATAGTTCAGTCACATATAGTATAAACCATAGAGTATAGAGTGATGGTCCAATCTAAAAAATATGCCTTTTTAGTATGATTTGCGGAGTTCTTGTTCACGAGTAGAAATAGTACATTACTTACCAAGGGCTGTAAAAGAAAGAAAGCCCGAAATCGCAGGTATTTGTGACCCGAGCCGCAGGCGAGGGTTGTAAATATGCGATAGAGGGCTTTATTTTTTACTGCCCGTGATGCGTACACAATTTTACGTCTTCATCTGGCCATAATGCAAGTTTTACCATACGCGTAGCGTGCGGTAAAACTTACATTATGGCCAGGTGTGACGTAAAAGATTTTATCAGACAGCTTACTCAGCGGTGTAATGACACTCTCCACAGCGTAGGGCGCTCTCGCCATGCTCCTTCTTGTAGTGGAGCAGTGTGTCGTCGTAGTTTGGGTACCGCTTGTCACACTTCACACATTCGTATCTGCAACACGAGAAACAAAACGTAAAACTCAACTGATTAATAGATTGGTTATATATGACAATAAATTGTGCTCGTATGCGTTTATATTCATGCAGTTTCCACAAAAAAATACGGATGCAAATACAACAATCCACCACAAGACAGTATAATTCTCAAATGAGGATTAATTTATTGTCACATCTAACCAAGACACTGTTTCGCGGTATCAAAGGAACTATAATCCATTGATCTAGTATAGAATTCCGCAAAGTGTCGCCTGAATATATCAATAGGGAATATGCACGAATTTTTATTTTTGCTTTATTAAAAGCTCATTCAAATAACAAACAGTAGACAAAAATAATTTTTCGAATAACTATATAAATAACCAAGATATAAGCCATCAAACATTTTATTCTATCTCTTTCTTGCAAAACAGAATTTAATATGAAGTTTATATGGCCGGAGTGCACTGTGACGTAACAGTGCATATCGGACCTCTCTTGTCTAATTAGTAGTTTAAAATGCCTATATTATGCGTATTTCTTGGTCGATTTTAATTTTAATTTCACATTTTGAAATAGTTTTTACGGTATTTTGGTATTTAGTTAAGAAAAGCGATAAAAAAAATCATGCTTGTACCCTATTTTAATAATCATCTTTTTAGTTCAAGACACGTTTGGCTCAGTTAGGTTCACAACGGCCAACGAGGCTGGCGGTCCCGGGTTCGAATCCTGGCCAGGGAAAGTGTTTATGTGATGAGCACGAATGTTTGTCCCTGGGTCTTGGATGTTATCTATGTAATTGAAGTATTATAATTTATCTATATATTACATATATCGTCGCCTGGTACCCAAAGTACGAGCGTTGCTTAGTTTGGGGCTAGGTAGATTTGTGTAAGATTATCCCTGATAGTTATTTTCATTATTAAATTTTTATTTAAGGTTTATTTTTACACACAGTTGCTCAAAATACTCTGACTGACGCACCGTAAATGCAATGACGTTACTTATGCGTCACGATCTTGTAAGAAATTGACAAAAATATTGTTACCTTGTTAGATGTCTGAACATGTGCGCATTAAGACTGCCGGGAGGGTGCAATACGGCCAGACATATGTCGCACGTCACACTGCCTACCTTCTGTAAATAAAATAAATACAATATTGATCAAAATCCCACCTTGCTGTATTTATTTCGTGAAGAAACCTGTTCTATTAGTAGAACTCGTGGCTGGTTTTCATAAAAGTGACGTTGTTTGAGTGAATCAATGAAGTTTGTGTGTCAACCAGATGCTCGTGTAAAATAACACCGTTCTTGAAGATACTCTGAGTACTGCGTCTACTTTCGATGCTCCGACACTAGCTCTTCCTTGGTAAGTAGCGAGACTTACTACTACGTTGGCTCCTATAAAATTTCTCCCGTTGTCTGAGTTTACCTGTAAATGCAGTACCTGGGCCATTCTACTATTATAGCTTTAAATATGCTGGGGATTCCGTTGACAATCTTTAATACCAGTTCTTACTTGGTATTAAGACTCGCCATTGGCTCCCACAAAACTGGTGCCATTGTCCAAGCATAGTAATAGACCAATGTTGTATTTGTTAGAGCAAAACCCGTATTTGTAGCTAAAGCTGTTTATACAAAACCGGGCAAGTGCGAGTTGGGTTCACACACCGAGAATCCCGTACAAAATATACGCTACAAACGGCCGTATCTATGAAAATCCAGTGTTAGCAGAGCCCTATTCCTAAGCAAAATGTACGCGGTGTTCGATCATTTTATATTGGTTACTAACATAGACAAGACAGACAGACATAAAATTATACTAACAGTACGCAGTTTGTTTATTCGGCAGATTACATTAAAGAAACACAAAACTCTGACATTTGACGTGGATTATGTAAAAAACAGGCGTCGAATTGACCATGTCTGTGTTGTTAATAATTTTCGTCTGGCCATTTCTCGCCGTCATTTCGACTATCTTAGCCCAAAGGTGTATAATAAAATAAATAGATTAATTAGCATATATGCACTAACCCATAGAGAATGTAAACACAAAATTACAACTTGGCTACCTTCGCTTACCTATAATGAGATAGAAGATTTGTTAGATTTCAAATAAAGATGACACACTTACTTACTTAACATACTACACACTTACACACACTAATGAGTTTACAAATACATTCAGTACTTAAAACATTTATGTTCTTAGTTATAAAAATTCTATTGCATGTTAGAATTTTTGTTTTTTTGTTTTTACTTCAGTAATTATAGTTTACTTAAGAAGGATATGTTGTAACTTGTCTTCATTTAATTGTTTTGTAAATGTATATTGCCATGTTTTCCCGGGGTGAGAGCCTGGTGATCTGTAATACAGGCTCACGCCTAGTTCAGACACCAGTCTCTCACAAAGGACTACACAATTATTAAACGCAATACTGTATCTGTGAAATTGTAACACTGTATATCCTTTGTGAGCAGATAAATAAAAATTTTATTATTATTATTATTATACTGTTTTTAGTATTTGCTGTTATAGCGGCAAAAGAAATACATCATCTGTGAAAATTTCAACTGTCTAGCTTTCACGGTTCATGGGATACAGCCTGGTGACAGACGGACAGTGGAGTCTTAGTAATTCAATTCAATTCAAATATTATATTTCGGACTTGAGATCCACAGGGTTAGGTAATACAATCACTTATATATCTAGTGTTAGTAATACAATTTAGACAAAAAAAAGGTACAGCGACAGGTGCGTGAAACAGCACGTATTGCTCGACCAGTGGCGAGTCCCAACGCTGGGCCAGCGTACTTAGGATGCTGTTTGTGCTGCCTCGACTTCGGGTGAGGAGTGATGATGGTAATAGGGTCCCGTTTTACGCTTTGGGTACGGAACTCTAATAAAAGGCACTCACCATGATCAGGATGCGCTTATGAAAGAGTTTCGCAAAGTCAGGGAAAAACCGAGCCTGCCAATGCACAGTAAGTTTATAAACCCTGTAAAAATCCGCTTGAAGTCCAGAAACCTACCATACAGTATTGCGTCGGCGCTTTCCCAGGAGGATTTCAACACATACCAAGAGTGGATGCAAACATGGACGACTGCGATCGATGACAAATTTGGATCGGAGATCGTCCCGGGTACTATTGTAGGGGGTTTGAACTGACGAGACGAACTTGGTGCAACCTAAATAGACTGCGCACCGGTCGTGGTCGCTGTGCCTTATATAAATATCGTTGCGACTGGCTGGACTCCCCTGCCTGTCATTGTGGTGCAGAATAACAGAGTACCCACCACATCTTCCAAGTGTGCCCATCTACTTGATACACCGGAGGGCCTCCGGAGGACCTGATCAATTTAAATGACGAAGCTCTCAAGTGGATTAATCTCTGGAGTTAGATTCATGATCTACTTCTACTTTTTAAGTATGCCATACGTTTAAATAAAATAATCGATGATCGTGTTTCTCCTTGATGACATTCTCCTCGATGATGACTGTGGGGTAGGCAAGTGTAGTCTATGCACGAACAGTGTAACGCGGCAAACCTCCTTGGCACTATACTGGCCGGTAATAAACTGCATCAGAAAAAAATCGTGTTCCAAGATTGTGTTTTGTTTATGGGCGACAGGTCCCGACTCGTTTGGCTTGAACTTGTGATGCGCGAATAATGAAAGATCTGAGATTTAAAACATATTATTAATTAAGGTGCTGCAATACTCTGAAACTGTAAAAACTGTACAGTATTTTGCAATACTGTGTTGTATTAAATATCTACAAGGGCTGCCACTTTCGCAGATACATTTTGTATTTAGTTATTTTTCTTTATTTTCCTGTAGTGTCCTGTTCAACTCATTTCAAGTCTTATTTCGTTTTCACTGGTCTTAACCATGAAGAAATAAGGCTTGGGTTGATTTGAAGCAACCATTAAGTGGAGCATTTTTACAGCCCTTTCTTCTTCGCTAAAGTTTTCCACTGAAAACATATCTGCAGTCTACAGTCGCACCTCGGCCGATGGTTCCATCCAATGCCTTCTTGGAAAGCTGGATATGAAAAATTGGAAAGAAAACTGAATCTCCACAACCGTCCTACGTCCCTGCTCAGATAAGGCCAGTGGTTTCCATATATTGCCGCGTACTGACTGAATCCCGTTTAGTTTATGTTTTTTATTTGTATATAGTCAATTTATATAATATTTTATACACTACCACGTCCTATCTTTTATTCCCGATGACTAGAGTTTGGCAAACGAAACATGACATTAAAAATATGCGGCAAATTTGAAAAAGTCATGACCTGGCAATACGGAATGCATAGAAACGAAGTAGGTTTTATAATTTGACAGCTTTTTTAATATTTGAAATTGTTGCCATATAAAGAATTCTCTTTCAAGGTCAATATCATGTTTCTCTGGCCAAACTCTAGCTGGGCTACAACAGATGTCTCTGTATAATTAGAGTACTCACCGGCCCGTGTTTTCTTGAAATGTGGTCTCGTATGTTCTCCTCATACATGAAGCCCACAACGCAGCTCTCGCAGCGATACGGCAGTTTTAAATAAGCTGCTGACTGCGCCTGTTTCAGCCGTTCCAATACCAATTCTTCCTTAGTTAGTGTCACCGTTCGGACTGATACGTTCGTGTTCTTCTCTGATGATGAAAGTATATACATACATTTATACTATTATAAAGTTGTAAAAACGGAATGAATATTGAAGATATTTTCAAAAAATTGATTGTTACAGACTATTTGGAGGTCACTAAAAACGATTTTTTTTTTTTTGGATTTTATGTATGTTTGTATGTGTCGTTGTGGCTTCATCACGCAAAATCGGCTAAACAGATTTCCACAATTTTTGGTACACGGGTAGCTGGGTATCTCCAAATGGTTATTGGATACTTTTTACCCGACTACGCTGAAGAAACGACGGGTTATGACTTTTTCTCTTCTTCGAACGAAGTTCCGGGCATCTTCTAGTACATACATATAATCACGCCTTTTTCCCATTACGAGGTAGGCAGAGACTACCTCCTTCCACTTGCTACGGTCCTGGCAAACAACTGCCGCTTCATCAAAATTCATTAATCTCTTCATTTTGTGCTGTCGCAACTCTTTCGTTTTGTCTCATTCACACACAGAATATCAATATTTCTCGCGTTCGTCATCTGACATACTTCATCTATTTTATCATTCATTCCTGCCCTTACATTTAACGTAGCAAAGCGGCTCTCCATAGCCCACTCTTCGCTCTCGCTGGGTCCGAGACGTGATGGGTTGCGAACCACATCGCCGCCATTTGCGTTCCCACGAGCAGCTAGGGATAAAATATACGAACCCATCAGAGCCCCGCATGCCAAGTAAGGGTTTAGCCTTATTCTATGAATAATATGAAAGTATATATTTGTGTAAAATAGCATCACCAGCATCAATGACTGCCATAACAAAGCGGATGAAAATATCTGACACGACCTAACTCCCCTAGATGTAGAGCCGCGTCCAATGTTAATGCGCGCTTTGTTGTGGCATATATTAATGCTGGGGGGTTACTCCAAAACTCTAAATTTGAAGTTCGTAAGGTGTCGTCCCTATCGCTCTCATGTTGAGCTGTATTTGAGTGAGCGGGATAGCGCCATACTAACTTCGTTTTTCGGGTTTCGAAGTAATCCCTCTGGTCACTGTACAGATGGCAAATAATATAATTTAGTCCAACGATTTATTGAAGAATATGAACGAAATAAGATGGATGTTGTAAATTTAACGTGTTATTTGTCTGTTGTAGCTTCTCAAGAGGTAAAATGATTTTCATTAAGTGTATTTTACAAGCTTTTATTTAGTTTCACCTGTCCCGTTGTCTGTCTGTCGGTCTGAGATCAAATCTTGCAAGTTAAATTTGATCCACTTCCCGGTTTCCGATCGCGCTAAAATTTTGCATACTTATGTAAGTTCGGTGACAATGCAATAGTATGATACCATTCAGCTGATCTGATGATGGAGCAGGAAGGTGGCCATAGGAACTCTATAATAAAATAATGCAATCCTACCGAATTTGGGCTCTTTAGAATCGTCTTGCTGAGTCTTGAGCGATAAAAGCTTGTCACAAAACTGAAAATTTTGACAGAAACATATTTCATTGAAAGATGTCTTGATCAAGTTTTCTCAGCTATGATTTGAGATAACGGGACTAGTCAATTTCATTTTATAAATTAATGGTAAACTAGTATTTACTCACGGCTTCGCTCACATTACCGGGATCTGAGTAGCCTATGTCATGATTCCTCATACAAACTTCTACTCCTTTAAGGGATGATTTCCGGAATAAAGACTCAATTCTAAATCATCTAAATCGGTTCAGCGTGAAAAGGTAACAGACACATAGGCAGAGTTACTTTCGTATTAATCATTTTGACGACCGGTTTACCTCAGTGGGAGTAACGTTGCTTACGAAGCTGAAAGCCCCGGGTTCGAATCCAGGTAAGGACAAATATTTGTGTGATGATCATCAATATTTGTTCCTGAGTCCTGGATGTTATTTTATACAAGTAAATATATCTATTAAATATATCGTGCAACACAAGCCTTATTGAGGTTACCATGGGTCCAGTGGCGTGCCGTCCATATAGGCACATAGGCCCTGCCTAACCTGAACTACCATGGCCCTAAATATACAGGCACAGAGAAACTGCCTCCCTTGGCCAAAAACCCACTAGTTTGATTTGTGTAAAAATTGTCCTGTAATATTTATTTTATGTATTAACTAGAAGGCGCTCGCAACTTCATTCGCGGAGGAGAAAAAGTCATAACCCCTCTTTTTTTCTTTAGCATAGTCGGGTAAAAAGTATCCTATAACCATCTGGAGATACCCTGCTACCCGTGTACCAAAAATTGTTGAAATCCGTTTAACTGATTTAGCGTGATGAAACCACAATGACACATACAAACATTTATTTTTACAACTTTATAATAGTATAGATAGATATGGATTTTATCACTACGATATATGTTGTAGCTTTAAGCTGTTAATCGACAAGAAACTGTACCGGATCGGGAAAATTAACGTGCTTAATTTTTTTATATGAAGACCCTTTCGGACCAATGAGCCACATAAGTTATTTAGTTTATTAACAATACAAGTTTACCGTTTGTGCCCTCCCGCGGTTCCCCTTCTACTAGTTTCTTGATAGGCACAATTTCAATCTCCACCTTTTCTTTCTCATTCTCAATCGGCTCTGCCTTAATTTTCACCACTGGCAAAGCTGGCTCCATAGACTCTGCTTCTTTTTTTACAACACCTTTGTTTATCTGTGGCATACCGCCTGGAGGTTGCCACTTTTCTGGTATGTATTTTGCAGGGGGGAGGTAGATGTTCACAGTCTTCTTGTGGGTCAAATTGCACATGTTCTTGTGTTTGTCAGAGTTATTTTGAGCTGGTGTTGTAGTATCCTAGAAACAAACGAACAGGTTACATACAGGAATGCATTGTGTTCGTAATTGGGAGGCCTATTTGAAATTTCAAAACTGGTGTTGTATTATCCTAGAAACGAGATTAAACAGGTTATATACGGGAAGGAATAGTATTCGTAATAGGGAGGCCTATTTGAAAATTGAAAGTTGGTGTTGCAGTATCCTAGAAACAAGATTAAACTAGTTATATACAGGAAGGAATTATGTTCGTAATTAGGAGGCCTATTTGAAATTTGAAAGCTAGTGTTGTAGTATTTTAGAAACAAGATTAAAAAGCTTATATACAGGAAGGAATTGGGTTCGTAATTGGGAGGCCTCTTTAAAATTTGAAAGCCTGTGTTGTAGTATCCTAGAAACAAGATTAAAGTGGTTATATACAGGTAGGAATTCTGTTCGTACTTGGGAGGTCTATTTGAAATTTGATAGCTGTTGTGTAGTATCCTAGAAACAGGATTGAACAGGTTATGTACAGGAAGGAATGGGGTTCGTATTTGGGAGGCCTATTTGAAAACGGAAAGTTGGTGTTGTAGTATCCTAAAAACAAGATTAAAAAGGTTATATACAGGAAGGAATAGTGTTCGTAATTGGGAGGCCTATTTAAAGGTTGAAAGTTGGTGTAGTAGTATTCTAGAAACAGGATTAAAGAATATACAGGAAGGAATGGGGTTCGTAATTGGGAGGCCTTTTGGAAATTGGAATCCTAAAATCAATCAGGCTCCAAATAAGTGTGCATTTAAAGTCTGTCCGCGCTTCGACCAAATGTGCTGGATGCAGCTCAGACATAGAGCAAATAAAAAGGATGGAGATAGTTTTATATGAGTTGTCTATTCAAATATTAGTTAAAGACTAAACTTCTACTGACATAAAAGACCAAGACAGGCGCTACTTCTTAATTTAAACACATACTACTTTTTAAATAAAGCCTATCTGTCTCATATACTAGCATGAAGGATTAATACCTTCACAGAACAAGTTCTTTGCTGGCAGAACTGAAGGCTATTAACCTATCTGCTTAATATGTTTCCGTGTAGCAGAACTTCAGTAGAACAAATGCATTATAATCTTTAACTTTACTATTATTAATAGGTTATAATACATAGTCAGAGAAAACAATTCTCTTTTGGAGTAAAGCTAGATCTTACCTCAGCTTCTAGGCTCTTAAAGCTCCGGAGTACCTGCTGCCGAAATGCTTCTATCCTCTTCAACATATTGTGGCATTCATAGCATACTACCTTCTTACTTGGTTCAGACTATAACAAGACAGGACGAAATTACAGTTATTTAACTAATGAAAATGACAAGCTGTTTCAAGTGTCATTACCGGTTGCCCTTCGGAATCCCTAATGTTGTTTGTCCTAACGTATAATTCGCCTTAACGCATTTTTTTCAGAAACCGTAAATTCATTAGAATTTTTTAAAATATCATCGTAGAGATCAGGTTAGGTAAGGTTTGTATTATAACAATCCTGAAAAGATTACAATTTCATAAAAAAATGTGTTAGGACAAACAATACACTAGGAGAAACAACATTAGGGATTCCGATATAGATCCGTCATTACTAGTGGGTGAGGTACACACATACAGCACACTGTGGAACTACAAACGAACCCAATTAAAAGAAATCACCTACAAACAAAAAAACACCCACACACTGACAATTTACCGTATAAAACTAACCGGAGATTTTGCGATTACTTTAGCAGCGGGGAATGTATTCATATGGCATCTCCAGTGGTTAAATTAATGCTCTAAGGTCTTAAGGCTAATAGAAATTTTGCTTATAATATTTTAGCTTCGAAAATTTACTTAATAATCATCATTTCAAGATGTAAATGACAACATTACAATATCATTTCAATGTGTAAAGATAACCGATAATACATCTTCGGATTTGTAACCACCATTCAAGACACACTCTATTGTCAGTACTGTAAAAGTTTTTTATAGATTGTTACTACCACAATGATCCATGTTGGTCGAAAATTCACTTTTCTATTTTGTTATATTCTGTTAAAATAGGGTTGCCCTCCATTTGGGTTTCCCTGGATTTGTCCTAGTTTGGAGGCCATCCCGGCGGGTTCTGTGTGTCCGGGTAAGACCAGGATACTTTTTGTATCAGAAAAAATGCTTGAATTTTTTTTTTTGTTTGTCTAGTCTAGAAGGATTCTTATCAGTCATACAACAACACCTATAAGAGGATAGACTATAGTAATTAGTAACACATTTTGTGAAAATTACAAGGCACTAACTGTTATGGTATAATGATATTTCAGATCAAAATATTATCCAGAAAGTATATCACATAACCTGGTTTATTTTGAGTAGTCAATCAATTTCTTTGATTAAAAAGAAATGTTACGTTAAGTTTACTAATACTAACAAATTAAATAGTTTCTCATGAAACCGATAGTGAACTTACCACAGATTTGTAGAAAAGTTGTAAATAATATTCGTGTTTACAAGTCGACAAGTTGATAAGAGGTACATTCGAATCCAAACAACATATACAGGCAAGTGATTGAGACTGAATCGTCTGAGTTATATCTTGGTTCAGACCGAAGTCTTTAAAATTTAATAGTAAAAAGCGCGACATTATATTTAAATATTCCAAAATTTCTAATTTTAGAAATCCATATTCAATCGCTCGCTATACACATACAACAAACGTAACTAACGTCAAGCAAGTCAATGTTGCTTTTTTTTTTACTTTTGATTCTCATTTTTTGGCCAATAGGTGAGTGTGGCAGTTGAAAACTTGGCAAGTCATGTTTCGCCAAGTGTGCAAAAGGAACACAGATTATTCAAAAATCACTCGTCTGTAGCGATCTGGAACGCATCCTTAAATAGCTGTCAAAAATTTCACCTACGTCGCTGTATTTTGTAAACTTTATCGTTGTTATTTATCACATTTACTACTAATAGCTGGTCTATTTACACATAATAATATCTTGCTCAATTTATAAGCAATCAACTTCGGTGCTAATGTAATAAAACTCTAATCTAGATAGTTCAAAACTTCATTGCATTGTTTAGTTGTCTGGGCTTTAATAAAATGTGTTCAAATGGTCCATACAAGGTGTGTTAACGGCTCGTCATTGTGTCCTGGCGCCTATTTATAACATAAGCTGCTCCAATTTCTTCTAGAACGTAAGTGCAAACTACCTTAATTAGCTGCCAAGGTTACAACTTTGTTATTCAACATAAGCACACATTAAATGAGGTTTTATGAATTGTACGAATTACGTTTCGCATTTCATGGTCTTTCCTGGTTAATAACTGACATAACTGCTGTAATGATACTAAGAATATGTCTAGTAATCTTTTATGAGCGCAAGTTAAAAACAAGTTATCTATGCAGTTGATTACTCATGTTCATTTCTATTTATCTTTCAATGTCAATGTTATTTTGTATAATCTTGAATTAAATTTACATATTTTTGTTCTTGATTCAAATATTGTAAACCATTTTTTTTAACTCTAAAAGCAAAAATGAAATCAATTCATTAATTCATTTTGACACAATAATACAATACCTTTCAATTCCTATTTGAATAAATACGGTTAAAACTTGCTAACTTTTATATTAGGTGCACCTCTTGTTTACATTGTATTGTCTGTTTTTTCATAATGAATTTGTTATGATGTGTTATTTTTCATCACTTACTTAATAGTAGTCATGCACAGAATGTGTCACTAAAAAGAAAAGAGTGATAAGCATCATTCACTCACCAAGATGCATATCACTCTTTTAGTTTAGTAGTTCACTAGTTCAGTTTAGTTCGCTTATGGTTTTATCACTCATTCACTCACTGAGTTATTGAGAGGAATGCATTTTGCGCTGCTTTGAATATTGAATCACCTGCTGGCATGATGGTTCACTCTACCGGAGTGAGTGAGTGATTGGGTGAACTACTGAACTGCATGAATCTGTACTGAACTAGAGAGTGAAAGAGTGATACTAACTGATATACTTCATTTACATCATTAATTCGCGAACTACACAAGTCTACTTAATAGCCTCTCAGCTGTGGGATTTGAATATGGCAGCTCCCGCGTATTTGTGGGAGCCCACGGGGCCTGCTTAACTGACAGGATTTCCAAGTGCAGGTGCAGGAGGAAGATTACGTATTATTGAGAGTTACAGTATATAATTTGAAATATATCTGCTCTCTATTAAATTATCATTCTGTAACTATATATATATTACCAAAACGACATTGGCATGTGATATCTGTGCAGCTGGGTTCATTATAGCGGTATTGATTTTTTTTCGATTTTAAATAAATATATGCAGTTTAGGATTAGCTACCGTTTTTATTCCGGCCTCGAGGGGCTTTCCCACAGCTGAAGGGATGTGTAAATACATATTTAAAAATAAAAAGTAACTTGTTTTTAAAAAGAAATTATAAAATTATACTAACCAGTTTCAAACACTGAAATCCATATGAAGTGGATCCACTGGACTAAAAGCTGCACAAAAGGGCATTCAAAGTTTGGTTTTAGCCATAGGATGGCGGATTATGGAAAGCATCTTAAATACATTTTACTGTGTGTCTGAAATTACAAGACTTCTTAGAAAGTGTCTTTTATTCATACACTAGCTTCTGCCCGCGACTTCGTCCGCCTTAAATTTGTTTATCGCCGATAAGGGTATTTTTCCGGGATAAAAAGTAGCCTATGTCCTTCCCCGGGACCCAAACTATCTCCATACCAAATTTCATCCAAAACGGTTCAGCGGTTTGAGCGTGAAGAGGTAACAGACAGACACACTTTCGCATTTATAATATTAGTATGGAAGTATGGATAGCATGGAATTAGTATGGAATGGATGGATAGTATGCATTAATTACCTATCCACTAAAGTATTATTAATAATGTTTTAATTATTATTACAACACAACGAACAGGGGTTAATCGCGTATAAATATCGAAGGTATTGTTCCTTCCAGACCATGGACGTAACGCGATGTCCGAAACGTCGAAGATTTACCAACAAAAGGTAGTTAAACAAATCATATTTATACAGCGATTAGATTAAGCCCCATTTGTAGTGTTGTGATAATGAGTAAAAATCGTCTTAGTTTAAATCAATGTTATTTTAATTATGATATAACAAATTGAACCTATAATTTTTTTTTAAGGTCACAATGGAAACACTGCACAAAACTGACATTCTTACAAATGAAACAAGATGTGACAACATGAACAACGAAGTATCCTCCACCTCTAGCGAGGACTGCAGTGCTGTAGCCAATGTAACAAAGCTGACCAAATATTACAAGAAGAATTATAATGAATCAGCGGTTTCTGATAACGAGATGGCAGATCGCAGACCAAACCGCTTACAGTCCCGCGGCCACTTCAAAAGCATGGGCAACATCCACGATAACACATGCAAAGACAGAGACCTGAGTGTGGTACAAAATAGTTTAAGCAATGTAGATCTAAGTTTACATAGAGAGGAAATAAAGAAGTTTGACTCATTACAAATACCAATAGTTGGGTATGAAGTGATGGAGGAACGAGCTAGATTCACTATATACAAATTAAAAGTGGAAGATGATAAAAGAGACCAATCGTGGCTGGTTTTTAGAAGGTACACGGATTTTGTTAGGTTATATTCTAGGATTAAAGCGGAGCAACCGAATATTATGCTACCGTTGCCTGGGAAACGATGGTTTAGGGACAACTTCGACTCTGCCTTTTTGGAAGAAAGGGTGAGAGGTTTGCAAATATTTGTCAATGCTATATTGAAAAAATTACCAAACCATCCGGTTATAAGGGAGTTTTTCTGCCTGGATGAGCCGCCGCAAGTCTTCAGTTACCAGCCTGAAGTCCAAGCGGTGTATGGAGCCCTGGAAGATTCCATAATGATGTTGAAGATGCAGCTAAAGCAGAAGGATGCGACGATAATGCATTTGCAGAAGCGGGTCGCGCAATTGGATGCTCAGGTAAAGAGTTGTTCAAGTTGTAGTACAAATATCAATAATAATTCCATGTAGTTAAGTTAATATTTGATAAATATTAATAGCGAAATATTAATACCGGTATGCTCTCTTTCGCCGCTCCTAAAAAAAGCAACTTTAAATACCATTTTGTTAATGTTACAAACTATTTAATGTAACAATAACAACTGATGTACGTTTCTTGTTGGGCGTTGCTAATTCCGGTATCAAAAATACCGATAATAAAATTGAGCCAATCTTTTCAGCTACATTTTTATTTACAGGTTGCTATTGCTTTGTTCTATTTACCATCCTAATTGTAGCAAAACCTAGGTATTAATTACGAAAAGCAATATTCAATTCGGTGGTACAAACACTTTTTAATCGTAACTATTTGGGATAACTTTATAATTTGCTTTAAGCCAGTGGCCTAGCGTGCCTAAATGAAGTGTAAAGATTTTCGGGCCCTCTGTAGCCCGTGGGTCCCGTATCATTGATGCGGCTGATACGGCGGTAGCTACGCCCCTTTTAAGCATTAAGCGACTATGCAAATTATTTATATTTAACATCACTTGTCTTTTGAGTAACATAATCAGACATTGCCAATTCGCCCATTTCCATCTGTTACTACCATTTCGTTACCAATGGTAACAACTGGGATCTTTTCGCATCTGTTACCAGTGGGGATCAATGGGAAAAAAGATCCCAGAAGTCACCAACAACTTAATTATAGCTATCACTAAAATACATTTGTGGTAGCAACTGGGAATTTTCAGTCCCGTTTGTACCCAGTTTTACAGTGTCTTTACGAGCTAGCGTACATCGTATAGTCTTGTTGAATGGTATGCATAAGGTGGTAGGGTACGCAGACGACCTAGCTTTACTAGGGGAAAGCCGTGGACAGGTGGCGGAAGCAGTTAGTACCTTGGACCGAGAAGCCTCGTTGATAGGTCTCAGGATTAACCAGTCGAAAACGGAATACCTCCACATGAGACGATATAAAAACACACGTGTCAAGCGTGAAGATCTCCATGTTGGCGGTACCGTATACCACGGAGTTGACAAGTTTCGGTACCTCGGATGCACGGTTACCGACACGAACATTAGAGAGGAGGAAATCCACATACGCGTCCAAAATGCCCTGCGTTGCAGTGCTGCCCTCCATAAGGTTAGTTGGTATCCAAGCTTCTCAGCAAAAGTACGAAGTTACGGATTTATAAAACGGTAATTAGACCAATCCTTATGTACGGCTGCGAAGCTTGGACACTAACACTAAAAGAAGAAAGTCAGCTCCTGGTAGCGGAGAGAAAAGTTTTGCGGAAGATCCTGGGGCCTATCAAAAGTGATGACGGCACTTGGAGGATTCGGAAGAACGCCGAGATCGAGGAGTTAGTGGCCGAACCAAATATCATCGGCGAGACCAAATCCCACAGACTTCGCTGGTTTGGTCACGTTCTGAGGATGGATGAGGATCGGGCGGTGAAGAGGGCATATTTGGGACGACCGACTGGTCATCGTCCAGTGGGCCGTCCCAGATATCGCTGGGGTGACAGTGTGGAGGCGGATCTGTGTCAGCTTCAAGCCGATGACTGGCAAGAAGTGGCACAGGATCGGGACCGGTGGCGTTCTCTTGTTTCGGAGGCCAAGATCCTCTTTGGTTCACTGCGCCACAATAGTTAGTTAGTTAGTTATAATATGTTGACAGTGTTGACACGCGTAACCTAGATTACTGATTAATTACATACTTATAACTATGAATTGCAATAAAGACAAGATTCTCGTTAACACCCAACGCGTGGTAGTTAATACTGACAGCAATCCTGACCTCACGCAACCTATCTTGCATCAGACATACATTTTGACAGTACGGGTGCGCGACCCGTGCGAACAGATAGGGGAAAACTCCCAGTTGTTACCAGTGGTAACAAGTTGGTGGTAACGGATGTGGATATCCCGGTAATTCGGTAACTATCAGGCAATTCTCAGTAATTAAAGGTATATAATTCCACATAAATCGGGATTCGTTGTAGATAAAAAAAATACTACCTACCGCTTAACTGAGTCGTGTCCTGCGGTAACCAGAGTTTGAATTTGCCACGAATTGTGCGGTAGTTTACCGATGTATGTACATAATATTGTTTTGTATTTATTAATTTAGTTAAAGATCTGCTTGTAAAAAAATGTACACAGGGTTTAGATAACTATAGATAAAAAAGGAGCAGCACTAATACATCATTATAATATTAAGTTGCACAATTATCCACTAATGGTAATATAACCTTAAGAAAATATCTATAAATTCGATCCATACTAGTTTTTCCGTGAAATTTTCACATACTATACTGAGTAGTTTTGGGGCCAAGAGCGGGAGCGGCAGGGGTAATGGGCAGGGTAACACTAAGCCACTTTTACTACGTGGCCAACCATGAAATAGGAACAAAAAAATGCTTTACATTTCCGAAAATTAGCTATCAATAAATTCTTAATTAGAAGAATTTACTTTAAAACAAAAACCATAATGGTACATTGGAAAAGTGACATGTATAGACTTAACCTTGACTTAAAGCTAAACCTAGGAGCTATAATCAATTAGCTCATTTTTCACGTGACAACGTCTTATAAATCGATGAACGCCGACTGCACAAGCGAAAAAGAATGACTCATTGTCACGTTCCGCCTGAGCCGAGCGTGCAAGCGAGAGCGCGGAGCAAGCGATAGAGAAGCACGATCATTGTGAATTCATAAAAGAATGCAATTTTTCATCAATGTTTTCTTATGACGTTATCACGTAAAATTATCGGCCGCAAACCAACTATACAGACAACCAATTTTTTGTTAACGATTTTGTGGTTGGCCGCATAGTCAAAAGTTGCTCAGTGTGACTCTCCCCGTCACACATCACACGTATAAAGTTAGTAGAAACCACGTATTGTTCAATTCTTCAAGATGAACATGACTTTATCAGTGTAACGGGGCGAATTTTTTGATGAAATCAAAATTTAATACGTATACTACGAAGACTGAGACGAAGGCGAGAGACATTTCCGTTTTTAAATCTATGAAGGCTTATAACACTTAAAATAACGCCAATGTATTTCGGCCTCGCTTTGACTTCCGCTAATGTGTACTAAACGCAAAAGTATCTATCAATCATAACACTATTTCGTTCAGACTTGCGTGGTCTTAACTGTTGTAAAAGAGATAGCAGTATAATCTCGGTAACTTGACACACCAGATGCCTGGCCCCTATTTCACAATCGTGTCAATTGTCAGGTGACAACGAAAATTTTATCTTCACGGAGATCCCCGCCAGCTCGATACATCTCCGTACTTTATACTGGGCACGCAATGTACGTGACATTGTCGATGTCACCTGACATTTGTCACGATTGTGAACTAGGGGCCTGGTGGAACCGTGCCTTTAGAATCATAAGTTACTGGTTATATTAAAAAAATAAAGGGACTGAATACCGGTAATGTTTTGATAAAAATAACCGGTATTTATATATTATTTCGGTGACTCGCTTATAATCGCATGTTTTTGTATTTTAATGAGCTAATCCCAAAATTGAATATAATTTCCTAAATATCATTGGATCAAATTTTAAATATATCACGTACTTAGAAAAATATTTTAATTTTATTTTTATCGGTAATAGTCTCTGCAATAAATATTTTGCCTATTGTAACGACAGTAAATAGCGGCTGGCCTGCCTACTTATAGTACAAAATAAAACAACGATGGCATTTTGTAATTTTGTAATATTAATGAAGTTTGTATGTATTAAGTTGGCTTTAAATGTGGCCCAAAAAACCTGGCTTGATTTCTGGATGAAGCCAAAAGGGAATGTCGACAAGCCAGGAATTTGACAAAATGGGAATGTGGACGATGTAAACCTAAACAGCGGTATTCACATCGACCTTGTTGATCATGAGCCCGTTTCACAAACGCTTGTCACTTGTTTTGCAAGCGGATATCTCTTTCCAACAATATGTATTAGAAAGAGACTTCCGCTTACAAGTTAGAAGCTTTAGTGAAACGGGTCTCTGCTCGCTTGATTGCAATATACGGTAATATGTAGATAACGATAATGGAATAACCTATTCGTTTCGTAACCTCGGCAGCCGTTTCACCATAGTTGTTACTAATATTGGTTGGATTAAACGTAGTTTGAAGTGTAAATCAGCGGTTGGCAACCGTTTAACAGGGCCACATATTAGCTAAAGGTGCATCCACATTTGTATCTTTTGCTCGATCAGATCTTCGTCCCGTGGCACGATCGCGTGTCACGATCACGCGTTTGGACGCTGCGCCGATCCGATCGCTCGAAATCCATGTTGCTACGCGTATCACACACTTAGATCGGACAAGCGCGGCGTGATCGCCGCGCCGACAGTGAGCGTCCAAGCAGCGCGATACGCAGTCATGCCACGCCACGGAGATCGGATACGAGCAAATGATAAGTGTGGACGCACCTTAAAGCAATTCACGCAGGCCGCATTTGTTGATAATTTGTGACATCTGGAAAAAAGTACCACATAGTCAGCCACAACCAAAGGCGTTACTCCGAATCTCGCAATTCGTAAGATGCCATCACTCACGCTCTCATGTTAAACCGTATTTGAGGGAGCGAGATGGTGCGATACGAACTTCAAAATTCAGACTAGCCCCTCAGGGAGGCTCGCGGGCCGCAAGTGAGCGCTTTGCTGGCCGCCCGTTGCCGACCGCTGGTCTAAATCAACTAGCCAATCAGGGCCGGATTTAGAGGTTTCAACGAATGAGCCGAGGCCCCCATTGTCGGGATCACTAGTCTCTGCTCGCTCGCACTCGCTATTTCTTCTAAAGTGCGAGCGAGAAGACCGACTTAATGTTTACGGCTAACGCTCTGGTGATTTTAGCCCTGTGGCTACCATGAGTTCGGCATGAGCGAGTATCGAGCGCTCGATGACGGTCTATCTCTTTCGCACTATCAGCGCGTGCGAGAGAGGCGCACTGACTCTCGATACGAGATACTCGCTAGCGCCGATCGTAAACTCAGCTTATAGTAGGCACACTGGTATAGTAATTTTACAAATACACTTCGCAACCATATGTAGGAATAGTTTTAATTTATTATACAAATTTCATTTGTTGGGTACATTTTCTTTTGTGGAGGCCCAAGTAGCCCTTCCCTAAATCTGGTCTTGCCAATCAATGATATTGTTAGGCGCACGTTTGATATATATAGGCCGACAGTTTCGTAGAGACTGCGGTAAGAGTCACGGGGCGTGGCAATAAAGGGGTTAGGCACGTATTACAGATCCCTAATTTAGTCACTGACGACAGGTACTCTGCAATATGTTAGAGCGAGATGCACTGCATTCCTCTCTTACCAACATTGCTGCGTCGCCTTCCGCCACCCGTCAGACCTCTCAACGAAACGGTCGGTCTATAACATAATAGGCCCCGACTATAAATATATGAATATATTTAAATAAAACTATTTGAACGGATTAATCGCGTATATTCAATTTTGAGTCCCCTCATTTGAGTTGCCGACGTGTCACGGCTTCCGTGTTCACGGGGTAGACTGGAAAAAATATATTTTTCTCTGTCAAAATTACAATTTAAGCAAACTACCCACTTAGATATAATCCGTTTAAACCGTTTTAATTAATTGAGTGATAATGATAATCGCGGAAACAGAAGAGAAATATTACATGAACTAATTGTTATTATTGAATTATAAATTTGATACTGGTGCGAATATTATAAACAATGTATTATATTACCAAAAATACTGAAAACTTAGTGTTATATTGTAAATATGTCTTATTATACGTTTGATATATTTTGATAGGTGCTACATGTCACTGTTAGATATAGTAAGCATTTAAAATGTTGCATTTTCATTTAGTTTAGTTTATAGGTAGCTAACATCGGTAACTTGGGATATGTTCCCTATCGCGGTTTTCCCTGGAGGTTACAGTATGAGGATTCCATACAATAGATACGCTACAAATGGCCGTATATATGAAAATGAAAATTCCAGTGTTAGCAGAGCCCTACTAAGCAAAATGTAGATACGCGGTGTTCGATCATTTTATATCATCGCTATTGGTTAACTGACATAGACAGACAGCGGTAACAGAAATACATCATCTGTGAAAATTTCAACAGTCTAGCTATCACGGTTCATGAGATACAGCCTGGTGACGGACAGACGGACGGACAGCGGAGTCATAGTAATAGGGTCCCGTGATACCCTTTCGGTACGGCACCCTAAAAAAGAAATAACTTCAAACATTATGACAACAAAGGCAGCCCCTTCTAGACCATAGGCGTATTGACACGTCCGTAACGTCGAGGCAATTGCTTAAGTTATTCTTTAATTTTGACCTTTATTTGTTCTTACCATAATCTAGTACAGACGTCAGTCAGTAGTGACGACTCTCAAATTATCTCCTAGGCTAAAAAAAAATTAATGCATCCATATGTTAAACGTATGAAATTAGTTTGTTAAATCCATACTATCCATACTAATATAATGCCATAGTGTCTCTGCCTGTCTGTCTGTTACCTCTTCACCCTTAAAACGCTGAACCGATTTAGATGAAATTTGATACGGAGATAGTTTGAGTCCTGGGGAAGGACATAGGCTACTTTATCCCGGAAAAATACCCTTATCCGCGATAAACGAATTTAAGGCAGACGAAGTCGCGGCCAGATGCTAGTTGTCTATAACAACGAAAAAAAAACAGGAGATTTTTGGGACTCCCCAATTAGGCAAACTCTAGGAATCAATTTGTATTCTAGAGTTGGCCGCGAATCGAACAATATAAAGTTACCGATGTTTAGTATTAGGTATTTGACAGGTGAGCCTCAATTGATAATGGAGGTTTACCTAGGATTTTACAAATGACATGCTTTTTTTATTTACAAATGTATTGTGATGTCTCATGTAGATATGTTGTTAGAAATAAAATAAAAAATATTATCAAAAAATCCAGGAGGAAACGATGACGTTTTACCTTATCAGAAATGTAATACCTTTCAAAAAATAAAATAGGTACATGGGTCAAAGCGGATGGATAAATTCGAGGCGATTGGTACTGTGCTCTCTGGTGGAGGGGTTGACACGCTCGACGCGTAATCGAGAGGTACCGGGTTCGAGTCCTAGTGTGACCACGTGCGAGAGCAATCGTATTTTTCTTTGCGCTTTGACTTGTATCTATGTCACAATACATATTCAGAAAGTTGACGCACTGTAAAATGTATCAGTCAGTGTATAGGTATAATCTTTTTTTTAATTAAAAATGGGGAAGTAGTGAATATAAGAGTTTACCGAATAGAAGGTGTCATATGTTACTTTATAAAAAAAAAAAAAAAAGAGACAAAAAAAGTACTGTCAACGTTTTTCCCCCGGATTTTTCCTTAAGTAAGCAATACTATTAGCGGTACTAAAATACCTATTTCAAACCGGTAGACAATATTTAATGTAGATGAAATTTACCAAATAAGTGAAGGGGAGTGAATACGAAATTGGGTATTTACCCCATACTATTTATACTTGATTAAAAAAATTATTACAACTACAAAGATTTTACACAGAGTAAGAGCTCAAAAAGCTACGCATCCGAGATTCGGAATTACAACGATAAATGTCAAGATTCTTTAGTCTTTTAAAAGTAATAAACCACTAGATAATCAATAGATACTGCGTTCTATTTCCGAAGTGTCAAAGTCCTGTGCTGTGATTGATGGAGTTTTTGACTTTTCGTGAGGATTCTTGCCGTCCATCTTGGATGGGCGACATGTTTTAATATTTTTAACACGACCCTGTCCCGACACAAAACGATCTCACAATGTCACAAGTCCCAGCTGGCACATTTAGTATGGGGACGTGACCCCACTGTGCCCCCATGGACTCCTGAAAAAAGCTTCATGAGACATTGGGGGCACCCGGACAGAACGTGTTAATATAAAAACCTTGACGCTGGCAAAATTGTCTTAATGGACAGACGCCATTTAACATAAAATCTGAACTGACGTCTTGTGACATCTTATTTTATGCAGATCAAAGTATAATATAAGTTATCCTTTAATGCTATTATTTTATACAGTTCAGATCCTCAACGCAGGCATCGTCAGGTGGGTACGAACCAATGATGTAATCCGCAACAGGATACGTCATTTTCGTTAAAAAGGCCCGCCCCGAATCGTAGCCAGCCCAAACGTTCCCAACACATACAGGCAGCGTTGCCACGCTCAATGGCGAATAAAATTTGTTGCACTAGGTATGATCCGGTGTGTAGATCAGAGCCCCTATCCCTTTTTCTCCTGTGAAATATACTTGACGTTCTGACAGAAATCCTTCAAGTACTACACACTCCAATTTATCTCACTAAACTAAAGATGAATGGTTGCGTATCAATTGTCTATATATGTTTGAGCTTTTCGGCCGTGTAGATATCTGCAGCTCACTGTTATTTATAGATAGTTTAGTCATAAATGTATAAACGAAATGTACAAGCAATATTTATCATAAAAAGTGCCTTAGAGAGGGCGTTTGGAGTTATAAAACGTTTTGTATCAATAAATAAGGTTTGATTTGAAATCCGTTTTTAATTTACTGCTTTAAATATGAAGCCAATCCATGCTAAATATGCAAGAAAATAAAACAAAAAGTATCATCAAAGTTATATATTTGTAAATATAATGTATAATAATACAACATACATCTATCATTACACAACTTCATTTCATAGATTACATCTGTTACAATCGAAACTTAACCTAACATATGAGCGTTTAGACATTGTAACAAATATTAATAATTATTCCATAAATTAAAATCAATGAAATGTAAGGTATAATAACTCGACGATTAGGGATGGGCAAACTTGTAATTTTCCAAAGTGAAAGTTTCATTGTTTCCCTTAAACATAACTTCCTATAAATTTCTTATATGTTTCTAAGCTGTCCGTTACCATAGATATTCTTATTAATACTTTTTTTGTAATTAGCTTAATGGCTTGAAACTCTTTCATTTAGACAGCTAATTACTTGTCTTGTCATTTGACCAATCAAAGTTGACAATTAAGACAAAAAGGTTGAAAATTATGATGGAAATTTAGGTTAAATTTAACATAAACCGTTTCCTTACATTACGAATGTGTCTACAGCTGACAAGTTTCACAACTTTCACACAGTTTAAGGAGAGTTATGAAATGTTTCATAAATTGCCCATCACTGCTCACGATCTATGGCATGTTTTTCATGATTAAAAAATCCTCTGTATAGTCAGTACAAATTATCTATCATCCGAAGTTCCAAATATATTGCAATGCATTTTAATTCCTATAGCCATGCATAAAGATGGCGTTATATTTGACACTGCATTTACTACGCGATTTATAAAAATACTCCAGAGCGATTATAACAACATATTACAAGTCTAATTTTAATACATATGCTTCATCTAGACCTTGATTATACATCATATTTTTGCGATTAGGCCAGTCACCGAAGGGTGACTAGCAGTGGCATGGCGTCCATATAAGCCGATTCCCACCGGGTTGGCCAAGGAAAGGCTTATAACCACTTTTTTCTTTAAATATAGCTAAATGAATACGCTTCGGCTTGCCTTATAATTTTTCCAGACACCACGCCTCTGGTTGCTAGTAATAAGCACTTTACCTTATTTGATGCTGAGTATAATATATTAAAATCATTTATATAAATAAAAATAAAATAGTACATTACGGCGGAGGCTGGGAAAATGGGGATTGCCAGCCAAGTAGGCACAGAGGATAGGGATACGAGGCTGGCAATCCATTTTCACGGTTATGGATAGTGCTTTTTTCAAATATGCAGTGAAAAAAAATAATAATAATTTGTCGACACGTTTGGCTCAGCGGGTTGCACAACGGCCTACGAAGCTGACGGTCTCGGGTTCGAATCCTGGGGTCAGGGCAAGTGTTTGTGAGATGAGCACGAATGTTTGTTCCTGGGTCTTGGACGTTTTTTTTTTATGTATTTAAGTATTATAATTTATCTATATATTATGTATATCGTCGCCTAGTACCCATAGTACAAGCTTTGCTTAGTTTGGGACTAGGTCGATTTGTGTAAGCTTGTCCCTGTGTTATTTATTTATTTATAAATAAATAAATAAACCCAATACAATGAAATCTATGAAAATTCGAATGTAGGTCGGTTTGCAGGCCTTCAAATTTGTATGAAATATCATTATGCACCTCATCGCGCCGCCCCCGAAATGTGAGACTTCGGGGCCTATTATAAGAAACACAACGTCAATATTTCATTTTCGAGAACATATATTTTTTTGCATCACTACGGAACGGCCGCACCTATTTGACTAATTCTTTTATTGTTTGTAATTTTCAGGACAAGGTTTGTATGTAAGAAAATTGCATGGAAAAGTCAAAATTTTTGGGTTTGAAAATCTCCATATAAGTGACTGAGTCAGTGAGACAGAGGATATAAGAGAGATCTTCAAAAAAAATTGTTTACAGGGTCCATCCAGTAAAGAGAAGTTAAGGTGTCATCTTCTTACTTAGTACAGCCGTACCAAGTAGTTGTACAATAAATTGTGGTACAGTCGTCTCAGACTAAGAAAAAAAGATAGACATGACATTACGAACAATCTAGTGAGGCCACAAAAAACCATGCCAAAGCCAACTTCACGAGTTACAAATACAAACAAACCATGTGTGTGAAGTTGTCTGATTTGTCAAAACCATGCCGAAAAATCGGCTTTACTAGATTGTTCGTAACGTCATCTTTTTTCCTTGGTCCGAGTTGTTGGCAATTTTTTTTTGTGGCTCTTTAAAAACTTTGAACTTTTGTAAATTGTCATTTTTAACTCTTCCGACTCAAAAGGTTGCCGAACCCTGGTTTATTAGCATGCAAAGCGCCAAATATATCTTCACGCATCTTTATGGGCATAAGAATAAATATTAAGAACAAAGATGTGTTGCAATTTTTGGCACTTTGGATGCTACAGACTTTGACGCTGACTGTACTCTGCGATTACGCCGTGCTGCTCTCAAACTGAATTTTTGTAAATTGTAATTTTTAACTCTTCCGACTCAAAAGGTCACCGACCCCTGGTCTATTAGCATGCAAAGGCCCAAATATATCTTCACACATCTTTTTGCCCTTAAGAATAAATATGTGTTGCAATTTTGGCACTTTGGATACTACAGACGATGACGATGACCGTACTCCGCGATTACACCGTGCTGCAAAAGAGTACCCTCTCTCACTTATCTCTCGCTACTTTCAAAAGATAGATCGATCAAAACCTCACTGATCTTTTGATAACATCGAAAATAATAAATGCGAACTGTTTATTGATTTGTTTGCGTTGGCCTGTCCATCAAAATTCTCTATTTTAAGTCTTCGAGCTCTAAAGGCATATTGGTTTTTCAAATTCAAACTTTTACTGCCTTAGATTCGTTTATCGCGGATAAAGGTATTTTTCCGGGATAAAAAGTAGCTTATGTCTTTCCCCAAAACTCGATTTTTTACAAAGATTTCAAGTTCCTAGCGTAAAAAAATATTTACTGTCCATACAAATTTTCATCCCGTTTTTCGTCCCTAAAAAGGATGAAATTTGACATACATTGTAGCCTATGTCCTATTCTGATATAAAAGGTACATAACTGGAAAGTTTCATAAAAATCGTCCAGTAGTTTTTGAGATTAAGTGGAACGTACATACATACTTTCACGTTTATAATATAGCAAGGGTAAGCATTGATAAATATCAGTGTAATTAACGCGATAATTTCCAAACCTATACACAGGGCGGAGTTACGGTCTTCCAATGTTACGTTCAATGCAATCATTAAATAAAAATATCAGTGTCATTCACAGCCTCTGCTGGTACATTCACCAGCATCAATATCTGCCAGAACAAAGCGGGCGAAAATATCTGACACGTCCTAACTGCTGTAGAAATAGAGTCGTGTCAGATATTAATGCGCGCTTTATTATGGCAGATATTAATGCTGGTGACTGTACATGTGGAAGGTGTGTGCGCCCGAGAGGATCACTTCGTGTTGGTTCATTGCTTTATTATACCGAATATTATGCATGTTTGTCATACAAAGTTAAATATGACCATATTATGGTGGTGGGTTGATAATTCTCAGTATAATTGACTTGATAATTATCAGTATAATTAAATAGATGGACACCCGAAAGTTAAGGGCTTTAAATACTATTTTTTCTTAGTGCCCCCTATTAGGCGATGTACAAATTGATTAATACTCTAGATCTGAGCGATAAAAATATCAGTTATATGTACCCAAGCCCTTAACTATTGCGTTGTCCACAGAAAAGACGGCTAAATTCTAGAACCAGTATGACCCAATTACACGGATTTATAAGTGTGCCTATCTTAATAATTCAACAGAAAATTATCAGTGTAATTATGATGATAATTATCAGTGTAATAGGCAATATGCATGAATTTTAATTTTTGCTTTATTAAAAGTTCATTTATGTAACAAACAGAAGAAAAAATATTTTTTCGAATAACTATAAAAATAACCAAGATATAAGCCATCAAACATTTCATTCTATCTTTTTCTAGCAAAACAGAATTTAATATGGAGTTTATATGGCCGGAGTGCACTGTGACGTAACAGTGCACATCGGACCTCTCTGTCTAATTACTAGTTTAAAATGCCTATATTATGCGCATTTCTTGGCCGATTTTAATTTTAATTTCACGTTTTGAAATAGTTTTTACGGTATTTTGATATTTAGTTAAGAAAAGCGATAAAAAAAATAATGCATGTACCCTATTATGATGATAATTATCTAGTCAATTTCGAACCTTAAATACAGAGTTCGTACGGTTGCGATTCGAATGATACTATGAATTAATACGTGATTGCTGGTCTCGCCTCCACAACGTTTATTGCTTGATGTCCATGAACTCGACGTGCTTCTTGGCGGGGAAGACCTTGTGCACGCGCTTCCGGTGGGTGTACAGCGAGGCCTTCTGTTTGAAGCTCTGCTGGCAGATATCGCAGGTCAGCGGCCGCGCGCCCGAGTGGATCACTTCGTGCTGGTTTAGTGCTTTTTTATCCTGAAATAAATAGTTATTTGTTATGTAAGGCGGCAAAGCTCTAAACCTCACTAGAAATCACCAAGGGGTGTCTAAATGTGGCCCAAAAAACCTCACGTGATTTCTGGATGCACCCTCGGCGTAAGAAACTAAAACTGAATTGGTACTAGAAACCAAAGATTGAAGCGCCATCTACCGACATTTGTATTCTAAAATGGAATATCCATCAGATCTGAAAGTATACGAATGATATTGTCATCACGTCAAAAAAAGATCAGTGTTTTTAGAATGGCTGTAAGAATAGATGGCGTATCGCGATAATAAGGTTTATTCACACGCTTTTATTGTTATACGAGTCAAATCTTGTCTTGTCTTGTTACATTTGACCAACTTCCCGGTTTCCGACTGAGCTAAAATTTGGCATACTTATGTAGGTTCGGTATCAATGCAATAGTATTATACCATCAAGGTGATCCCATGATGGAGCAGAAAGGTGTTCATAAGAGATCTGTGACAAAATTACGCAAAGTTTGGGCTTTTTTAAAAACGTCTCATAGAGTAGTTGATGGGTGTTCAAAGAAAAATACAGTCGGCAATAAAAGCTTGTCACATTTTTTTTATTTTGGCTAAGAAAAATGATTCAAGACATTTTTAATAACTTCAAAAGCCTCCATATTGTTTTTGAGGCAACATAGACGTTTAAGAAATGTTTCATTTGGTGTAACACACGTTAAACTATCCGAAAAAAATAATTACAAACTAACTCTTTTCGGGGCACTATTAAATTCTGGGTATTTAGCCAAATTTTTTAAATTTTCTATATATAGAAATACCTAGTTTCATCTAAAACATATGGCTAAAAATCCAAAAATACCTTAGCTATTGTAGGTAGTTTGTATTTGTGCTTGTATTTGGGTTAGATAATAAATGTAAATTAGGTGCACCGCCCACAATTTATCTGCTTTGCCTCAAGGTTGACTGGTAGAGAATGCCCTATGGCATTAAGTCCGCTTTTTGTTTTTCTTTAGTGCAATAAAGATTAAATAAATGACGAGTCAGTCTTATCCGAACTTAGTGTTCGATTTACATACTCGACATGGCGCAGTCGGTAGGATACGAGCCTACGCTCCCACAGGGAATCAGATTTCCAGCACCCCCTTATAGCTTTTCACCTAGCTACCAAACTACTAGAATAAGGTTACTTACAGTGAATGCTTTCTTGCATAACTGACAGACGTGGTTCCTAGGTTTCTCCTTCTTCTCACCGTGAACTCTCATCATGTGCTTCTCCACGTTAGCGCGTGATGCGATTGGCTAAAAACAAGTTAAAAAAAGACATTATATATATAACCGAGTTTGAAGATAAGCAATATTTTAGCGTTCTAATGTAGTTATCATATTTTGTATCGAAATAAGTATACAATATAATTTGCCGCACGGTGGCAGTACTAACTAGATCGTGTGAACCGGAACAGCCAAAAATGTTTCTGCAAACGATATTTTTGCTGAAGATGGTATATTACGAAATAGATATTATTAGGTTAGGATTGAAAGATATCCCAAAAAAAAATATTAGTTCAGAAATGGGTTTTTGAATTTATGAAAATTCGGAACAATGATGCATTCGGACAAATAAAACTTGGGATTGTTGTAGTGTACGCCGCTCGAACCTGGTTCGGCAAATATAAGTAAACACTACAAAATTTTATAAATTTATATCCAAATTCCAAACCTTAGTACTATGACAGTAAAGTTGGTGTATGCACACTTTTGGTGTAAAGAAAAAAAGTGAGGATCAGGGGTCACCTCATGACGTCACGTAGTCGAAAAATGATTAGCTGTCGACCTAGACCAACCCAGGGGGGTCGTGACCCTCATGACTCCCTGGACCCGCTCCTGACGAAGTACCTTGTCGCACTTGTGCGCGGTCTTGCCGAGATGCTGGTAGTTGAAGTGGTCCTGCATGGCCTCCTTGCTCGGGTAGCCCTTGTTGCACATGGGGCACGGGAGCGTGTGTCACGACCCCCCTGACCCCCTCCTGACGAAGTACCTTTTCGCACTTGTGCGCGGTCTTGCCGAGATGCTGGTAGTTGAAGTGGTCCTGCATGGCCTCCTTGCTCGGGTAGCCCTTGTTGCACATGGGGTATGTGAGCGTGTGTCACGACCCCCCTGACCCCCTCCTGACCAAGTACCTTGTCGCAGACGGGGCACTTGTGCGCGGTCTTGCCGAGATGCTGGTAGTTGAAGTGGTCCTGCATGGCCTCCTTGCTCGGGTAGCCCTTGTTGCACATGGGGTACGTGAGCGTGTGTCACGACCCCCCTGACCCCCTCCTGACCAAGTACCTTGTCGCAGACGGGGCACTTGTGCGCGGTCTTGCCGAGATGCTGGTAGTTGAAGTGGTCCTGCATGGCCTCCTTGCTCGGGTAGCCCTTGTTGCACATGGGGTACGTGAGCGTGTGTCACGACCCCCCTGACCCCCTCCTGACCAAGTACCTTGTCGCAGACGGGGCACTTGTGCGCGGTCTTGCCGAGATGCTGGTAGTTGAAGTGGTCCTGCATGGCCTCCTTGCTCGGGTAGCCCTTGTTGCACATGGGGTACGTGAGCGTGTGTCACGACCCCCCTGACCCCCTCCTGACCAAGTACCTTGTCGCAGACGGGGCACTTGTGCGCGGTCTTGCCGAGATGCTGGTAGTTGAAGTGGTCCTGCATGGCCTCCTTGCTCGGGTAGCCCTTGTTGCACATGGGGTACGTGAGCGTGTGTCACGACCCCCCTGACCCCCTCCTGACCAAGTACCTTGTCGCAGACGGGGCACTTGTGCGCGGTCTTGCCGAGATGCTGGTAGTTGAAGTGGTCCTGCATGGCCTCCTTGCTCGGGTAGCCCTTGTTGCACATGGGGTACGTGAGCGTGTGTCACGACCCCCCTGACCCCCTCCTGACCAAGTACCTTGTCGCAGACGGGGCACTTGTGCGCGGTCTTGCCGAGATGCTGGTAGTTGAAGTGGTCCTGCATGGCCTCCTTGCTCGGGTAGCCCTTGTTGCACATGGGGTACGTGAGCGTGTGTCACGACCCCCCTGACCCCCTCCTGACCAAGTACCTTGTCGCAGACGGGGCACTTGTGCGCGGTCTTGCCGAGATGCTGGTAGTTGAAGTGGTCCTGCATGGCCTCCTTGCTCGGGTAGCCCTTGTTGCACATGGGGTACGTGAGCGTGTGTCACGACCCCCCTGACCCCCTCCTGACCAAGTACCTTGTCGCAGACGGGGCACTTGTGCGCGGTCTTGCCGAGATGCTGGTAGTTGAAGGGGTCCTGCATGGCCTCCTTGCTCGGGTAGCCCTTGTTGCACATGGGGCACGGGAGCGTGTGTCACGACCCCCCTGACCCCCTCCTGACCAAGTACCTTGTCGCAGACGGGGCACTTGTGCGCGGTCTTGCCGAGATGCTGGTAGTTGAAGTGGTCCTGCATGGCCTCCTTGCTCGGGTAGCCCTTGTTGCACATGGGGTACGTGAGCGTGTGTCACGACCCCCCTGACCCCCTCCTGACCAAGTACCTTGTCGCAGACGGGGCACTTGTGCGCGGTCTTGCCGAGATGCTGGTAGTTGAAGTGGTCCTGCATGGCCTCCTTGCTCGGGTAGCCCTTGTTGCACATGGGGCACGGGAGCGTGTGTCACGACCCCCCTGACCCCCTCCTGACCAAGTACCTTGTCGCAGACGGGGCACTTGTGCGCGGTCTTGCCGAGATGCTGGTAGTTGAAGTGGTCCTGCATGGCCTCCTTGCTCGGGTAGCCCTTGTTGCACATGGGGCACGGGAGCGTGTGTCACGACCCCCCTGACCCCCTCCTGACCAAGTACCTTGTCGCAGACGGGGCACTTGTGCGCGGTCTTGCCGAGATGCTGGTAGTTGACGTGGTCCTGCATGGCCTCCTTGCTCGGGTAGCCCTTGTTGCACATGGGGCACGGGAGCGTGTGTCACGACCCCCCTGACCCCCTCCTGACCAAGTACCTTGTCGCAGACGGGGCACTTGTGCGCGGTCTTGCCGAGATGCTGGTAGTTGAAGTGGTCCTGCATGGCCTCCTTGCTCGGGTAGCCCTTGTTGCACATGGGGCACGGGAACCTGTTCACATAATCAAGTTACGTTTTACGATGTTATCATCATCAGCAAGTTTGAAGCTAATAAAAATATCGCCGATCAATTTCCATAATATCTTCGTAGTACGGAAAATTTCTGATATAATGTAACTTTTACTGACTGAGTAGGAGGTGCAACTTCGTCCTCGGCGGTAAAATAACTCATAAACCTCTTTTTTAACGCATATATGCGTAAAAAAGACCATACAATAGCAAATGCGCGAATAGTATGTGTGGTGATTATAGAAAATCATCTGTTAATAAAAAAATTATAAACAGTTCAGGAACCTTAAAATAGCCCCTTTCACATATTATTAGTCAAAATTATTCAATGTGACAGCCATTTCATATTCACAATGTAACAGACAAAGCGATACGTTCCCACTGAACTCGCAACGTTGATTTTATATCATGATTAAACCACAATGTTTTTTTTATGAAAGCTTTATTAATAAAATTGAGCAAGTTTAGATATTGGTCTTCTAATCTTTAGCCTTAATTATGAGCCGTTGATAGATAATGAAAAACCGGCAAAGTGCGAATCGGACTCGCGCACCGAGGGTTCGGTACAAAATACGTGCTAAAAACGACGGTATCTATAAAAATCCAATGTTAGCAGAGCCCTACTCCTAAGCAAAATGTACGCGGTTTGGGGTCATTTATATTGGTTAGTGACAGATTTATGTCGTTGGTTGTGCTATAAGAGTGTTATACCAAATTTCAAGTTTTAGGATAACTGTTTACCCTATAGGTTTTCCATGGACGTTACGAAATTGTACGGAAACACCTTTTTTAATGACTGATGGCGTTGACTGAAAAAGATTGATTTTTTTACAGGTTCAAGGCAGACATAAGTATTTAATGTTAATTTCAAGTAGATCCACGCTTTCCTGAGAAAATTGATCTTGACAGACAGACAGATGGACGGGCGGACAGATGGACAACAATGTGATCCTATAAGGGTTCCGTTTTCCTTTTGAGGCACGGAAATCGGCATTGCGAGCTAAGCGGAAACAAATCATCTTAAGAGCGTTTATACCCGCTTAGCTGGCAACGTCGCATATTTTGTCTTCTCACTTCATTATTTTGTGGTATTTGAATGAAACTTAAAGATATGTTCAATACATACCCTTTTTAGCATTTATATTGCGTTTAATTCATGTACTCATCGATTTTGCTTTAATTTTCTTACAAAACAATATATAGACTTAAATTCATTTTTAGAGCTTTGGTTGTGGCAATATCATGAAATTTTGCACTATGCCAGCTTATCTTCCGAAAACGTAATGAATGAATTGAAAACATGTTCAAGTTACATACAAATTTCTCAAAATAATCAAGAAAAACCAAAAAATATGCGACGTTGCCAGTTAAGCAGGTATAAACCCTCTTAACAATAAAGTAACTTACTTGAAAACTTGGTCCGACGCATGCGCTCTGGAATACTTTAGATGGGCCTGATACGTCGCTAGGTGAGAAAATAGCTGCAAAATATGTTTCATTTTAGGATTTATATACAATAAATAGGTCAAAAAAATTTTGGTAATATAAAAGGGATAGAAAAAGAGGAAGACCAAGAAGGACAGGAATACACGAAGCAAATAAAAAAAAAATCATGTAAATAAGTAAATCACAAAGCGGAATCCATACTAATATTATAAATGCGAAAGTGTGTCTGTCTGTCTGTCTGTTACCTCTTCACGCTTAAACCGCTGAACCGATTTGGATGAAATTTGGTATTGAGATAGTTTGAGTCCCGGGGAAGGACATAGGCTACTTTTTATTCCGGAAAAATACCTTTATCCGCGATAAACCAATTTAAGACGGACGAAGTCGTGGGCAGAAGCTAGTAATTGAATAAAGATACATAGTATAGTAACAAATAGCTCGCAAACAGCTAATAATAAATAAATCGTAACATTTAAATACTGTGTCACGCTTGCAAAGTTGAATAATTGTAAAAAATAATTCTTATACATAGATGGCGTTGTACATATCGGGAAACGGTTTTTTTCTATGGAGATGGTCAGTCCTCTTGTTTTAATGGTCCTTGGTATAGATAAGTTACCTTTTTACAATCGATACACTCATATCTACTCTTATTCTCGTGTCTTTGTATGTGATACTTCAGTTGTATGACACGCACCATCTTGTGGCATATAGGGCATTCATCCTTAGGCAGTGGACCCTCGTGCAACCTGAAACACAGGATTAAATCATATTACATTAATGGATGATCACTCCATTGCTTTCCTGCTAAATATTGTCTTCGTTAGATGTGACAATAAATTGTGGTCACATGCGAATATTTTCATGCAGTTTTTACAAAGAAATACGCGTGCATTTTAAAAGTACGTGTTGGATTGTAACGAAACTTTGCATCTACAATGACATGAGGTATATCTAGGCCTGTAATTAGTTTTTATGGCTCTAGTTTATAAAACATACGAAATACGGCAAAAACAAGTTTTGTACGAAAAACTTAAATTCACTGTATATTTTTACTATGGTATCTGAAGCTATATCACAGACTAATAAGAGATACTACGTATCAGACTGCCAACTCAGAAACAAATATTATTTGCACTAGGCAACTATATTTAATCTGTACGATTAGTATTGACTGACGTTAATTTTTTTTCTATTTGAGATTGCTATATGGCAAGGGATCGTAACGGATTCAGACAAAGCGGTCAAGGTTCATTTAATGAGGTTTAATATTTAGAATGAATAGATCCCGGCACGTAAATTGAACACGTAACTTCAGTAATTGTATATATTGTGATCAAATTCTATGATGAAAATTATACCTCAGTGGCGAAAAAAATAAAAAACACATTATTTGTTAAAAGATTTATTTTTCATATTCTATTTAAATTTGTCGTAAGCTTTCTTCTGCATTGCAAGTAATACGCGGTTTTTTAATCGGACTATATCTGTCCCCTTTAATATTTCTGGTTGTGTTTCACAAATTCATAATTGTAAATCGGACAGTCAGAGCAATGAAATGACTGAGAATAAATTTGTGCTCGGCGCTCGGCGCAGTCAAAGAAACAAAATGAATTCTTGGACGTAATGTTATCTAGTTCTGCGGGCGACAATTTTGTAAGATCATCACGATTTAAACACTTCAACCACTTAATAAGTATTTTCTGCAAGCACGGGAAATGGTGTAAAATTGCGTCCTGTCGCAAAGTTCTACAAACGCAGCACTCATAAAACATTTTGCAAAAAGCAAGACAGGATAAACCCAACGACATCCATCACTCGATAACACTTTACTGGGACAGTGACAGAATGAATTTCGACAAATAATGTATAGATGACAAGACGAGTGTATTGACAAAGCAACAGCCAATCACAGCATAAAAAAACGTCAGTCAACATTAAAAACAACATGGCGCTAACGTACGCGTTTTGTTGTTCGAAGATTACCAGCTGTGAGCTATATAAACTAATTACAGGCCTGCATATACCTTAACTTATTACAAATACAATTATCAGAGCAAACTGGCTAGTCGTCTTAAAATGAGAGCGTAACTACGTTTGTATGGAGAACCGACCTTGAGGGCGACTCTTAACATGCTCCCCATAGAACCAGGCTATGGTTTGTTTATTTTATTTTCTATTGTCCTACACTGTGTGAAAATTGTCCGTGTCTGTATTTACATAATGCAGAGAGGGATAAGTCCCGACTGGTGCTCCATCGCAAATTAAATTAAATGTCTCGACAGAGCCTCCCTACTGTTGGCTTCGGCTCCAGTCATGCCTTCCAAATGACCGGGCCCCATGGCCCGTGACTCACGGAAGTTGAGACAACTTAATCAATATAATTTTCTCAAACATGCAATGAAATATCGACGTTGTTTTCCTTATTTGTCTCCGAAGTCTCACATTTCGGGTGCGGCACAACAAAGGGCACGTAATGATAATTTCATACGAGATTGCGGGCCATGGCCAGCAAAGCGACCTTATTTTGTTTCCATTTCCGAGCGCCGCGCCGGCGATGCGATACAACTTATGTATATTAAAATACCGTTATAGTGGGAACGAATTTGCATGTTTGAGAAAAGCACTATACAAGCCTCGGCGCGCACAGGGATTGTCGGCCTCGTATCTCTCGTTAACACTCGGCCATCTATAACTACTCGCCGGCAATCCCCTACTTCGCAGCCTCTGCAGTAATGTACTCATAATAATACCTTAAATGTGTTGCTAGAGTAGTCCGATTAACGAATCTTTTTTTACAGTGGTCACACTGTAA
Organism: Hedya salicella; assembly: GCA_905404275.2. Classification (NCBI taxonomy): domain Eukaryota; kingdom Metazoa; phylum Arthropoda; class Insecta; order Lepidoptera; family Tortricidae; genus Hedya; species Hedya salicella. The sequence goes on from FR990120.1 coordinate 5,410,000, forward strand.
ACCTTCTCTGTGGTAGCGGGCCACGTGGTTTTTCCGAGCGCGGGAGTTTCTGAAAAAAATTAGCTCTATATAATAATCTATTTTCTAGTATTAGAAGGTGCTCGCTACTTCGCTTGCGGAGGACAAAAGTCATAACCCTTTTCGCTTCATCGTAGTCGGGTAGAAAGTATTGTATAACCATCATCGGATTTCCTGTTATCTTTGTACAGTTGGTATCATATAGTTAGTAGCAACTGTACAAGGACCATTAAAACAAGAGGATTGACAGTTGCCATACGTTGGCTCGTGTTCCGATCGCAAGGAGATATTCTGGCAAAAACTAGATGGCGCTTTAAAACTAAACATTTAACGATGTTATAATTGTTGAAATAAAACAATTTAACGGATTATATCGTGTATATTATCTCATTTTGTGAAATGGTGCTTGGTAAATTATTAAAAAAAAAATATATATTATCTTATTTGAGTTCCCGACGCTTCGGAAGCTTTTCAGCTTTCCATGGTCATGGGTGAAGATATTTTTTCCTCTGTCAAAGTTACAATTTGTGCAAACTATCCATTTTTGAAAAAACAAATAAAGGTGTACATACATGCCAGATGGGCCTAAGCTGTAAAGACAGTTACACATGTGCCAGAAGGGCTTAATTATTTTATTTTAATAATTTACCAAGCACCATTTCACAAAATGAGATAATATACGCGATATAATCCGTTAAATTGTTTTATTTAAATGAGTAATAATCGTGTGCTATCCGTTAAATTGTTTTATTTAAATGAGTAATAATCATACCTCGCAACAGAGGTAGCAAAACCGTAGCATATGACAGTTCCATGTTAGGGATGGCAATTATGATGAATCATTTACTTACTTTATTGTGCGTATGATTAATAAGTATAATTTAATGATAACCTGACTGACCGTCTATAGATATAACCTTGTTTAATTTTCGATCAAAAAAATTGATTAATATGTCAATGTCATCAATGTTACATGCGTTTTAATGTGTCTGTGATGTTGTTTGTGAAATCACTTATTTCTTGTATTTCATTCAAATTTCATTATAAATATGGAATCTTTCCTGCTTGAGAATATTGGCGTACTGGAAAAAAACGAACAATTTTTTTTGTATTGTAAATTGTATGTACAGTGAATATAAAATCAAAGAAACACAACGTGGTCAAACATTTAGCTAGTAGAAACAACCAAGCAAGGAAAGATGGTTTCTCTTCAAATTTAGATTTTCTTTTAAAAGATAAACTTTAAAACCAAAGGTAAAAGATAACAAAATTTACTGTAGGTCCATTACATTTTACAAAAAGAAACACAACATTGTTCTTTATTTGGCTATATACATCGTAATGTTTCAAAACTAAATCAGTTTAACAAGGACCTAACAGCTTTCTTTTCAACCAATTTCAGGTGATTGTCATTATTCAAAATAAGAACGGTGGTTTGAATCAAACTGTAAACATATTTATGTAGCAAGATATGTAAGTAGAAAAATGTACGGTTGGGCGTATATTTTAAAGTGTTGCTTTTATCGTAAATATATCTATGGCACAATGGTAGGAAATATTATTCAGTAAACATGTAATGTGAATATATATTTGTCACAATGATTCAATGAAAGAAAATTTGTAAACATGACTATGGAGTATTGAGTCAAAAGATGTAGCTGACACATGCTTTGTAAGCAAGTATTTGTTATACTGTGTGTAAACATCTTTAAATGTAAAAATATTTTTGGAACTCTCAATTGTACATATATCTTTGAACTCGAATGTACATAGTGACAACCCTGACGTACATTTGCTACGGATTTGCTACTTCGATTGCGGGGTATGGTAATAATCGTGTGCTTTCCGTTAAATTGTTTTATTTAAATGAGTAATAATCGTGTGCTTTCCGTTAAATTGTTTTATTTAAATGAGTAATAATCGTGTGCTTCTCTGCGGCGGCGCCACCATAATGAAAATCAATGAATTATATTGTGGTGCCACAATCAATGCCCATTATTTCGTCTGGTATAGGTACAGCCATAAAGCTCGTATGTACATGGTGTACCTTCAACGTACATCATTTCACCATATAATTCATTGATTCTCATTACGGTGGCGCCGCCACAGAGCAGCACACTAATAATCGCGGAAACAGAAGAAAATATGTTATAATTGAATCAAGAAACATAATGATAAATAAATCATATCATTTAAATACTCTGTCACACTTGCAAAAATGAATAATTGTAAAAAAAAAATATTTTACATTTTGTATGGAGATGGTCAGTCCTCTTGTTTTAATGGTCATTGGTAGCAGTTAAAGTGGCCAAATATATCCTAACACACCCTTACTGCTAAACAAATAAAGATCTGTTCCGATATATTTGGCTACTTTGGTCGCTACGAACTGTTTGATACTAACTGTACCAAAAATGGTTTAAATGCAGCAACGACATGTACATAATAGTACATTACTGGGTGTAAAAGAAAGAAAGCCCGAAAGCGCAGGTATTTGTGACCCGAGCCGCAAGCGAGGGTTGTAAATATGCGATAGATGGCCGTGGTGAGTACACAATTTTACGTCTTCATCTAGCCCTAATGAGAGGAGTACGCGTAGCGTGGGGTAAAAAAGGTAAAACTCACATTATGGCCAGGTGTGGCGTAAAAAATTCTAATTAATGAATTTGGCTATACATAATCATTAATTATGACTCTTACTTGAAGAACATATCGCACTCCAGGCACTGGTACCCCTCTATAGTTGTCTTAGAGAGAAGTTTGCGAAGGTCGCCCGGTTTCGGCGGATTCGAAGGTGGTTCTTTTTTCTTTCGACTCTGTAATAAATAATTTACGTCTGAGACTATTGTAATTCAAAGAATAAAGGATGGTATTAACAGTCATATCAACTTACATTACACGTGCCTTCTTTAACCTTGACATTGGCGGAATCATTGACAGTATCGATGGAGCCAAACAACCAAAAATTGAATTGAATCAACTTGAAAATGAACATGCGTCAAAATGGTCCCATTATAATAAAACTGAAAGTTGGTCAAGTTAAAACAAGGAATCTGTGACACTGAATAAACTAGCGTTTGACAGCCCTAGCTTAAAATTATAGCTATAAAACCGACCTCCGCCACTGAGTGAACCATCCATACCTTCCCCTGCTTGTTGTCTTCGATCTTGCTTGCCTCCAATCTTGATGAACGCTTGGGGTACCAAGACGACTAGTACTCTTGACGCGGTAGCCCCGGCCAAGTTCTAAGTTTTTGTGAAAACTTTCCGTCGGCGTATAACGAACCATTAGCCATTTATTTGACATTAACGATTTTTATAAAAGCTTGCTCGTGCAGCTCTATCCTAAACCTGTAGGTATAAAACCGACCTCCGCCACAGAGTGCAGCTGCTATAACTTCCTCTGCTTGTGGTCCCCGATCTTGATGAGCGCGGTGCTCTTTAGAACTTGACCAACTAGCGCTTGTGACAGCCCTAGCCTAAGCCTGTAGGAATAAAACCGACCTCCAGCACAGAGTGCAGCAGCCCTACCTTCCTCCGCTTGTGGTTCCCGATCTTGACGAGCGCGCGGTGCCCTTTCGCACTTGACCATCTAGCGCTTGTGACAGCCCTTGCCTAAACCTGTAGGTATGAAACCGACCTCCAGCACAGTGTGCAGCAGCCCTACCTTCCTCTGCCTGTGGTCGTCTTTAACACTTGACCAACTAGCGCTTGTGACAGCCCTAGCCTAAACCTGTAGTTATCAAACCGACCTCCAGCACAGTGCAGCATCCATGCCTTCCTCTATAACATTTGACCAACTAGCGCTTGTGACAGCCCTAGCCTAAGCCTGTAGGTATAAAACCGATCTCCAGGACAGAGTGCTGCAGCCCTACCTTCCTCTGAAAGACTTGACCAACTAGCGCTTGTGACAGCCCTAGCCTAAACCTGTAGGTATGAAACCGAGCTCTGCTACAGAGTGCAGCAGCCCTACCTTCCTCTGCTTGTGGTCGCCGATCTTGATGAGCGCGTGCGGCGTGGACTTGGCCATGTGTGCGGCGACGTGCGCGGCGATGGCGGCGGGCAGGCGCTCGGAGTGTCCGCACAGCTTGCACGTGTGGCGCGTGTAGTGCGCCTCTATGTGGGCCTGGAGTTTTGATTCCTCTACGTAGACGTAGCAGACTTTGCAGGGGGAGTAACCGGGTTTCTGTAAAAATCGTGATAAATAGGCTATTTGACAATTTGTTTTTCACTTCTCCTGCTCAAAAAGTACGTCATATTAGCTTCGAGAAGCGAGCCTAAAATAGTACATTTAGAAGGCCATATAATCCCATACAAATTTCTATGACACTGTAAAAAAAAACTTGCGTCCAGCTACATACTCCTTACGAATAATTAAAAACAAACCAAACAACCTGATCAGATTGGCCAAACTTTCTGATAGAATTGCTCAAACTGTACTATTAGTTTTTCATGAAATATACAATTTTATTGTTAAGTCTTTTTTATTTTCTCGCAGTCGAAGTGAAAAGCAGGGTGTTTAACACGTGGCTAAAAGCCATTATGACACTCAGACATATTTGTCCTCGCTCACTTCGTGAGCTCGTCCAAATAATCACTTCGTGTCATAATGGCTTATTTTAGCCCCTTGTCAAACAATCTACTATTATGGTATGTTATAAAACGACGTCTTAATAATAGAAATATTGGTGAAAAAACTACTCCAACATCATAACACTCCCCGAGATAAAACGATGTTAAATGCAAATTTTTGGACTTTCCCAAAAATGCTTCAAAGCCTACAAGCATGAGACGTCACACGCTAGTACCTTGTATAGGAACTTAGTTCTGCAGCTATGTTAACACTTGCGTTTATCGAAACGGTTTTATAACAAAAATTACAAAACATTTAAGGGTTATTGAATGGTATTATTAGTTATTAATATTTTCATACTTTGAAAATGGACTTTCCCACCCAACTTTAAAGACTCGTAAAACAAGCTACACGTAAGGTATCGCAGTCAAATTTTAATAATTTGATTATTTTGCTTGTTTTATCAGGCAGGATCTTATATAATTTTTACATTTTTTTTCTATTGTCTACTACAGTGAATAACTAAAACGAGAAATAATAATTTATACAATATCTTTTCTAGCTATTTTCACTTTTCACGTCAATTTCTCTAGCAGGTGTTACCACCTGCTAGAGAAATAGGTGGCCTATCTTCCAGATCCACTTCATTTATACCTCAAAATATAGATAGAAGATCACCTATACTATTGTAAAAATGAAATGTCTATATATTGATGATATTTAAAAAAAATACCGAAATGGACTACTTAAGGGTGTCACTGGTCCGTTTTTTTATATTAAGTATGTGTGTATGTTTGTTGTGGCTTCATCGCGCCAAATCGACGAAACGGATTTCGACCACTATTGGTACACGTGCAGCTAGGTATCCACAGATGGTTATAGTATATTTTTAACCGACTACGCTGAAGTAAAACAGAGGGTTGTGACCAGAGATCGGACAGGTCATCGCAAAACAATCGCAACACGCCAATAGAACAAGGTTAATAGAGTCGTATTATGTGCAGTATTATTTAATTATATTTTTCTATTACAATATATTTACAACGGTTACAAACCCAAAATTCACCATGTGATTGTGAAGGTATTTCCATTAAAAGTTTTTTAATGCTGATCGTTGTATTGAACATATGCAACCATCAACTCCTGCATTTTCTGAAACAAATCTATATTTTTATTTAGTTGTTTGTGTTAATTAATTTTTACTATTTTTATCATTAAAAAAAAACACATAAGCTATTAAAACTATTACACATACTAGTTTAATCTAACTTGTTTGTTAAGATTATCTTTCTTTAACATTTTAATTCGAATGTCACATGCTGTACACAATATTTCTTTGTGATCTTCATTATAAGAGAGCTCGGGATAGTTCTTAATCCACTTATTAATCGTTTTTATTCTTACCATATTTAAAATATTTCGAAATCACCATAAGAAAATAATTTGACTAATTTAAATGGTCAAAAAACTGTTTCAAGAACGCCACTTTGACAAAACCATGACAGATAGGTACCTATGCAACTAAAAAACGTCAAATGTTAAATTACGATAATATACGCTTTAGATAATCATAAAGTTCTCTAAGTATCGACTCTGTAGAGTCTTGTTCTATTTCCATATCTGTTTTTGCGATGACCTGTCCGATCTCTGGTTATGACTGTGTTCTCCCTGTCCCTGATTCTTTTTTTAAATTGTATATATTATTACAGGACTTTACTGCCCTGGAGTGTCGGCCCCCGACTAGGTGGACGGATTACGTAAGGGTCGCGGGAGTCAGTGGATGCGGTATGCGCAGGATCGCACCCTGGGGCGAGCTATAAGGGAGGCCTATGCTCAGCAGTGGACGCCCGTGGCTGATAGATAGATACTTACAGCTCTGTGCTCGGATACGAAATGGTCTTCCACTTGCTGCTGCGTGTAAAACCCGATGATACATAATTCGCACTTATATACCGAACTGGCGTACTGGACTTTCTCCTTGGCCGCTTCTCTGGAAAAATATTCAAATATTTTTTATTCCTTACCAATACCATACAATACAACCATTCTTTATTGCACACCAACAAAAACAATACAATAGAGCCATAACGTAAACTACGGTAGACAATAGGCGGTCTTATCGCTAAAGTGCTATTTAGTAATAAGCAGAGGTAAGCAACATAACGCCTGTTGTTTACCTCTGCTTATTACTAAATAGCACTTTAGTGATAAGACCGCTGTCCTGTTTTGTATTCTGTGCACAATTTATGAAAATTTCGGAGCGATTATTTCCGTAAATATTTACTTAATCAAAAAATGTTTTGAGAAACCTCAAAGTGGTTTTAAAAGACCTGTCGAAATATGTGCCACACATTGATCTTTGCTGAAAAAAATATTTTTCAGTATCGGTTACATGTATGTCTCCATACAAACCGCCTCGTCTGCAAATATATATTTTTGTTATTTAACTATCAAACCAAGTAGCGGCTTATACAAGACACCTGTACTCCAAATTTCATCAATATACGTTCAGTAGTTTGAGTAAAATGCCTGTGACATACGTACGGACGAACGGACGGACATGACGAAACTATAAGGTTTCCGTTTTTGCCATTTTAGCTACGGAACCGTAAAAATTACTAACGCCGGTTCTATGCATAACTTATTTAAAACCCTCGATTTTTTACAGAATATTTTAAAATAAGTCAGCGCAGAATTTTGACAAAATCTGGTGTTTTCATATGGAATGGACCGAACGCCACTGCCTAAGCTGAAATAGAGACGCTTCGCTCGCGACGCTCGCTCGAACTCACCTGGACGTCATCATCTCAGCTTCTGTCATAAATTCCGTGAAGAACCCTTGCTTCGCCGCTGGATTCTCCTCCTTCGGTTTGACAGGCTGTGCAATGATCACAGTTTCAATCTTCGAAGGCGGCCTCATCGGCCTGAAACGAAGTACTAGTCATGTCTTACTTTATTTACAAAAGGCATAGTTACAAATATTACAATACAATACAACAATTATTTATTGCACACCAACAACAGAAACAGTACAATAGAGCCTTAACATAAGATACGGTAGACAATAGGTGGTTTTATCGCTAAAGAGCGATCTCTTCCAGACAACCTTTGGGTAGCGGAAATTACTCAGAGTAGCTAGGAAGGAATCGGTGGTGAGATAAGATTATAAATAATACAAAAATAAATAAAAACATACATACATATATACGACTACATATATGTATAGTTATTTTACTTTATTTTCCTGTAGTGCCCCGTTCAACTCAATCCAAGTCTTATTTCGTTTTCACTGGTCTTAACCATGAAGAAATGAGGCTTGGGTTGATTTGAAGCAAACATTAAGTGGAGCATTGGTACAGCCCCTTCTTCTCCTCTGAAGTTTTCCACTGAAAACCTATCTCCAGACGTCAGTCACACCTCGACCGACCGTTGCAATAAATGCCTTCTTGGAAAGCTGGATTAGAAAACTGGAAGGGAAACTGAATCTCCACAACCGTCCTACCTCCCTGCTCAGATAAGGCCAGTGATTTCCTATTATTGCCGCGTACTGACTGAATCCAGTTTAGTTTAAGTTTTTATTTGAATACAGTCTATTTTTATTATATTTTATACATTACCACGTCCTATCTTTTATTTCCGACGACTAGCCGGGCTACAATTGGATGAGTAATAAGTTTCTGTCAAGAAACATTTTTGTGACAAACTTTGGTTTTTGATTGTACTTTTCTCTCCGTTTTAGCTTAGCGGAAGTAACGTTGCCTGCGAAGCGGAAGGTCCTGGGTTCAAATCCCGGTAACGGCAAATATTTGTGTAATGAGCATAAATATTTGTTCCTGAGTCTTGGATGTTTTCTATGTATATAAGTAAATATATCTATTAAATTTGACACCCGTACCTACTTTCATTTTTTAAAGTTAAAATGCCATAGGTGAACCTTAAAACACTTGTAATTTCGTGTTTTTCTTTGCGCTTTCATATTTGTATGTATATCACAACTGTTATTTTATATTTTTAGAATATGTAGATAGCGACTTCTTTATTTTGTTGATTTAGAGAAACATCAAAAAAATTTAGATACCAAAGTTTGCTTGCTGAATAAGTAGAATATTGAGAACTGCGCTTATAGTGAACATTGTAACAAATGGCGCCCGTTTCTCAAAAGCTTGTAACTAACATTCAATGCGGAAGTCTCTTTCTAACAATATGAATTAAAAAGGGCCTTCCACTTGTAATACCAGTTACGATAGTACCACAAATATAAGTTACAACGATGTACCTGCGCAGAAAGCATTTTTTGAAAACAGATTAACCAATTATAAGGCAGCGCGTTCGTGCGAGTAAAATTCTCAACGCCCATTGGCCAACATTTTGCCGGCAGCTCCGGCGCCCGCCATTTAGTCTGACGCCGCATCAGTCTAAATGAGCGAGAGAGCGCGAGTTCACCTGTCATTGCATGTGTACCGTACGTATAGTGCAACAAGGTCTTTATTGAAATGTTCAAACGTTCGGTTTCATTCGGTACTTGTTAGCACTCGTCGGCGTGGCCGAAGATTACCGATGTAACTCATATTCGTGGTAGTACTGTACAAGCGTTTATGAAACTGGCACCTGATGTAACCGTTCCGCAAACTAATAAACATTTCATAACATTGATAATTTGATGATACTTACCCGATGCTTAGTTCTGGTAGCTCCCCTTTCATCCTGTACGTCTCGACTCGGGCCAACTCGTCAGCCCCCACGACAATATGCGACATGACACCCGTCACCGGATTCTCTAGCACAATCTCTGGAACTGGAACAGAAAATAGACTATTGAAATTACTTCACACCAAGAGTAAACTAGTGGCTCTGCGAGCTGTAGACCTCGCGCCCCATATCTCCGCCATTTTGAAATAAAAACAAAAAACTGAATCGACAAAAAAAACCGGCCAAGTGCGAGTCCGACTCGCTCACCGAGGGTTCCGTACAAACTTTCACTTATCCTAACATTATTATATTACCTGGTTCCAATTGAGTTAAGTTTGCACCTGATATCTATAGCAATCCTAACGCAACCGGGCTATCCAAATATGTCTTTTGAAAAAGACTATATTTTTTATGATTTAAATACAAATTTATAGTTTTCAGATTGTTGTACGTATTTGTAGTATGTCACGATATTACTTGCCAAATTTCATAGTTCTATTGTCAACGAGTACTCTATCATTTTTTTTACGTTATGTAGAAGTTTGATTTTTTTCACAGCTTCAAGGGACCGTAGACCTGCGTATATGGTGTTAATTTCAACTCGATACCTCCACGCGTTCTCGAGATAAAGGGTCTTGACAGACAGACCGACGGACGGACACACGGACAACAAAGTGATCCTATAAGGGTTCCGTTTTTTCCGATTGAGGTACGGAACCCTAAAAACCATATAATAATCTAACCTATTCGCAAAATTTTACGAGAATCGATTGAGAAATGCGACCTCTAGAGATCAGCCGGAGCGACGGACATACGAAAGCCCAAGCTGAAACTGGGACGCTACGCTCGCTCGGTCCGCTCGCTCGGTCGCTCTTCAATAAATAATAATAAATATTACGGGACAATTTTACACAAATCGCTCTAGTTCCATGGTGAGCTCAATAAGGCTTGTGTTATGGGTACTAGACGACAATATATTTAATAGATATATTACATATATACATAGAAAACATCCAAGACTCAGGAACAAATATTTATGCTCATCACACAAATATTTACCCTTACCGGGATTTGAACCCAGGACCTCAGCTTCGCAGGCAACGTTACTCCCACTGAGCCAAACCGGTCGTCAATAAATAGATGTTTACAAATAATTCAAAATTGTGTAACTTTTTGCGCCAGTTAAATTTAAAAATTGCCAAAGTATAGGTAAATATGTCGCATAATAAAAGACACCAAGACTCCAAATTTCATCAGTATACATCTTGCATCCTGTAGTTTTTCAGTAAAATGCCTGTGCAGACATGACAAACTATAAGGATTTCGTTTTTGCCATTTTGACGACGGAAGCCTATAAACGCGCTGTTTACGTGCGTTCCTAAAATGCGTCGCGACGGTGACGAGAGATGTTTTTCCTTTACCTTCTAGCATATGTCCGTCCATTTCCAAATTGATGTTGTCTCTAACCGCCTGCGCTACATCATACTGCTCATTCTTGACACTCTGTGATGTACTGATGGAGATGTACTGCGGCCACTCATCTCTGGTGGTGTAGTCAAAGAAAATGCTGTCATATTCACTCTTCGTTGACACTTCTAGACTGGAGAGTGATTGGGACATGTAGGTATGGTCCATTGTCTAGAAAAAATATTATCAATTACTTTTTTCTGTTTTAATGATTACACAGCAAACTAAATTACTGGTAACCCTGTGAGCTGCAGACCCCTGAGTCTTTCTACCCTCATATACCTCGCAATTTGAGAAAATTCTAAAAACTGAATCAACAAAAAAACCTAAATATCAATGTACAAACATGTTGAAACAGATATAAAGACTGAAATGTTCAATAATCACAATAATCTCTACTAATATAACATACAAGTTCACCCGTGACCATGGAAAGTTGAAAAGTTTCCGAAACGTCGGGAACTAAAATAAGGTAATATACGCGATATAATCCCTTAAATTGTTTTATTTCAATATTATAAAGTTGTAAAAAAGTATGCATTCAAGATAATTTCAAAAAAATGATTGTAAGGGATTATTTGGAGGTCACTGAATCAAAAAACATTTTTATTGGATGAGGCAGCCGGCAGACTCAAACTATTTCCATACCAAATTTCATCAAAGTTTTCCTTGTGCAATGAACAAATTTCTGAAAACATTTAACTTTGATCAGGTTTGTATAGTTAACTATGGTTAAGGATTATTTTTTGGACTGCACGGCTCTCATATATTTTAAACATGCCTCTTGTGAGCCACTCATCGCAAGGACTCGGATGTGCTCCTGTGCACTGTGCACCTGTCGCTTGAACCGTATAAACTTCTTCATCATCGCCAGGCACTCCCAACAGATAATCTGTTCCATCTCCGACAAGGAGTTTGCAAACTGAAATGAAAAAGGATTATTTTAATTTCATTTACTGCATTAATTTATTTTGGAGACATATAAACAAAAAAGACATATTTGAAAAACATTGATATAATTATCTAATATTTCATCTAATAGAATGTTTTTATTTATTGATTAAATATAACATGGGGAATAATTTACTAATATAAAAAATGTTTAATTCTCATAAGAATCATGCAAACAGCATGAAAAAAGAAATTTTGTCAATTAAAATAAGTTAAGTATTAATTCACAAGACTTGTAAGTAGTTTCGCTAGATTCCATCCCTCGTCTTATACAAAAGTTCAAAGTCAAGGTCAATTTGAGTGTTATCCAATACTATCCAATACTAATATCGAACGTGAATCTTACAACTTCCTGACTTCAACCGTAATTGCATAATTCTTATACATATAAAAGAACATGAGTTACATGCAAATAATTGTATATGATTTTGTAAATCAAAATCTAAGAACTTTTTTTAAACTTTTGAAAACTCACCCTGTTTCCCGCGAAATCGTACATAAGGAGCCGAAATATTTGATACACTGGAGCTAGGCCATTTATGGAAATCAAATTACGATCTGAACTCAGGCAGGTACAACAAACCACTCTGTAGGCACTATCAACCTCTTGTTCCATCACGGACATCGTTACAGTTTGTAAACAAACTTTTTAAATTAAATATACAAGATTAGGTTTCAAATCATAACAAAAAGTAATGCTTCCATGTAAAATAGACGAAAATTAAGAAGACCACGCAACTATACTGGGACACCACAAAATGGCTGCTTTACACGATGTTGCCATACTGATTATTGATTTAATCAGCTGTGAGCTACCGTTTTAAAACTAATTGAATGTTAGAACGATTTGTTCAAAAAATTAAAAAAATATTTATGTTGAATGTAGAATTCAACGGATGTGGAACGTAATTAAAACAAAAAATAAAATCAAATTTATTTTATTATCGAATGTTAACTGTCAATATTATACTGTCAATACCGATCATTAAGCCATGTCTACATTAAAGTTAAATTGCGGCCAGTGTCGCCACACTTTCTGTTATCATGCAGATTGATTAACCGATTTTCTAGTCTAAATGACGTCGTAGTCGTACAGCACTATTTTAATAATGGCGGCGATTTGTTTTGTTGTATGTTTTTGATTGGAAAATGTTTTCGTCAATTAAAATCATAATTTATTGATAAAAACTGTATGGTTGAAACGAAAAGTGTATAAGCGTTTAAGTCTTAGTCATGAAAATCTTCTATTGTCGTCTTAAAATTATATAAAATTCATCAACTTTCTATTCTGAAAATAATTACCCTTTTCTTGTAATATCCAACCTAAACATGGAAAATAAGAACACTATTGTAGATAAATTGCTGTGCATGGGGTGTTTATGTGTGGGCAGGCAGCTGCAGAAAGTTACGAATGAGAAAATGAGACAATATTATTTGAACACTTTAAATGAGATACCAGTAAGTAATAATTACAAGAATAATAAAATCTACTACATACGAATTACATACTGGGACAAATAATCAAGTCTATGTGATTTTTTCTCACAATTTTTAAGTAGTTCTCTCCAAATTGTAACTAAACTACAAAATATAGAGCAACTTTATAAATTTTCTAGGCTTGATTTATACTTTAACCATATTCAATCTAATAACTTGGCTCTTCAAGAGCCTCCACCTATTTCTGTTTTATTGTTTCGTAATTTTTAGCTCTGCAATATGCCAGAAGTATATCCTAGTATCTGCTGGGAGTGCGAGGCTCTGCTGCGGAAGGTTGTAGCCTTCAGGGTGCAAGTGCAGGACTCCTACAGGATCCTGCAGACATATACTAATGAGGTGACATATGATTATATTTACAGACCTTTTACACTCTATGATATTTTTGAAAGCAGACCTATTATGCAAAATATAATAATGAATGTTTTAAATATAATAATGTAAAATTTGTTTTAATTAATGAAATGATGATATGATGTTTGTAATATATTTATAATATTAATAATTAAAATTGAGAATGTTGACATGTTCAGATATAAGTATATATTAATTCAATATTGCACGCCTCTGTGGGGCAGAATATGGAACATACTAATTAAACTATTTTTGTAAGACCTCTGTAAAGACCTCAATAAAAATATTTGAATTTGACTATAGGTATAAGCGGGCTGATTTTCCGCAACTCGACATCTTGATGCGCCTATTTGAAGGGTTGGTGGCACTACACTTGCCAACCCAGCTCTACCAGAAAGCCTAGCAGACCCTTGACATTTCCGACGGCTTCTGGGAGGGATCTGAGAGTCGGAATTTCGAGGTTTTGTGCCCGGTACTTGGCCACCCCTGGGCATTCGAGAATGACGTTGGCAGCTGTCTCTTCTGCTTCCATGCAGGCCCTGCAAAGAGGACTGTTAGTAACACCTAGGGTAAATAAGTGTTTGTTTAATAAGGCATGTCCAGTTATTGCTCCAGTAACGAGTCGGAGCTGAGGCCTCTTTAGCTGTCTCAGCTTACGTGACAACTCGGGGCAGATTGTCGGGATGCCTCCCTGGTTTGCCTGCAGGTGCTTAAGTTGGACCAGTATTGCCGCTGTTCCATCTTCGTGTTATCCCGCAGTGTGCTTCGCAGCCAGGCAAATGGTAGAGGTATAATGGGTTCGGGTCCCTCCACATCCATCTCCGAACCCCTGCTTGCCAATTGGTCTGCAGCGTTGTTCCCACATGAGTTGCTGTGGCCTTTGATCCATTGCAGGGTAACACTGTTATTGGTACATACTTCTGACAGGGGTCGGTGACACTCGTATATTAGTGCTGAGGTAACGGTGTAGCTCTGCAGAGCTTGTAGAACAGATCGGCTGTCGGAGAGTATGCGGATGGGGTAGTCTGTTACCTTCTTTGAGATGATTACATGTGTTAGTTTCGTTCGTGGCCACCATACTACCGCACCGTAGGTTACCATTGGGCGAATCACTGCCTGGTATAGCCATAGAGTGATCTTGGAATTCAACCCCCAAGTTTTACCTACCATTCTACGACATTGCCAGAAAGCGACTGTAGCTTTGTCAATTTTGTTGTTTAAGTGACTGCTCCAATTTAGTTTGCTGTCCAGTATTACCCCTAGATACTTAACCTCTGTAGATAGTTGGAGCTCTGTATTGAACAATTTGGGGAGTCGGTAGTTGCCCAGGTTGCGTTTGTTAGTGAACATTAATTACCAGTTCAGTCTTCCTTGGATTGACTGTCAGTTCGTTGTTATTGCACCAGTGTTCCACGATGGCCAGTGCAGAGCGACTCACGTCACATACCGTACCTGTGTCATTGCCGCTCGTCAGTATCACTATGTCATCAGCATATCCTACTGTGTAGTAGTGATTGTTGTTTAGTGTCGCAATAAGGTCGTTCACCACCAAGTTCCATAGAAGTGGCGAGAGGACACCCCCTTGAGGGGGCAACCCTTTGCCACCAGTACCTGCTGTGCCTCAGCAGTTTCGAGTCTGGTGACCCTCTTGCTCAACATGTTGTTTATCCATTCAACCATAACAGGACTTACACCATGTCTTACCAGTGCGGCCGTTATGCTAGTGAATTTGGTTTTGTCAAATGCTCCCTCGATATCTATAAAAGTGCCTAGACACATAGACTTGTTTTGATCGCTTCCTCTATCTTCCAAACTACTGCGTGGAGTGCTGATTCTGTAGACTTGCCTTGGCTGTAGGCATGTTGGTGTGGGTGTAAAGGTGCCCCTGGTAACACCTTGTCCCTCAATTCCCTGTCACATAACCTTTCGAGGGTTTTTAGCATAAAGAGGTTAGGCTTATGGGGCTAAAAGATTTGGGGTCTGAGTAGTCGCTTTTGCCTGGTTTGGGTATGAAAATGACCTAGACTTCTCTCCATCGCTTGGGCACATACCTGTGTGATAAGCAGGCAGCCAGGACGATCGTCAGTTTCTCGGTGAGTAGCTCACCACCCCATTTAAACAGGGCCGGTAAGATACCGTCGACTCCTGGTGATTTGAAGGAGTCAAAGCTGTTGATAGCCCACTGCACTTTTTGTGGGTTGACTACCTCATATGTTTGTTGCCACTCCTCCACTGACGGAGTGGTCTCCTCATCCGTCCAGCTGACTAGTGGCGATATTTTGCAACCAGGGAAGTGCGTCTGTACCAACGTACGTTCCGCCTCTTCTGGGGAACTGGTGAGGCTGTTGTCTGGCTTACGTAGCGATCCTAGGTTGCGGTCGGTTGGTTGGAGAGGACCTTCCTTACCGTGTTAGCCTGTGTGCAGGTCTCAATGTTGGTGCAGAAATCACGCCATGAGCTCGACTTTCTGTAACTAAGACTTTTTTGTACTTGGACTTAGTAGTCTTATAACTGTCCCAGTCCTGGTCTGCACCCGTGTTCATGGCTCTGTTGAGTTGTTTCCTCATCTTTTTTCTGAGTCCCTCCATCTTAGGTCCCCACCAGCTAGCTTTGTTCCCGCAGCTGCCTGAGGAGGTTGATAGAGGACATGCGTAGTGGTAGCTATCCATGATAGTGTCTGTAAGGATGCCTACCTGTTTTTCAATCCCTTTAGTACTCTTTATTTTATTCGGAACCTCCGCGTGCGACAGAGCTGGACCGAGTTTTTTTGCATACTCGGTACGATTTGTCCTGCGTCGGTTCCTTCTAGGGATGACCTAGAGTGTTTTTACCTGTATATCGTATCGAATCCACCTGTGGTCTGAACAGGATAATTCCTTGGAAATCTGCCAGTTCGAGATGTATTTCGACGCTCCTTCAGTTGCCAGAATCAAATCAATCCTTTGTTGAGTATGTTAAGGTCAGTTGTGAGTAGGTACTCGACAAGTTTCTTACCTCTGTCGTTGCCTGTCTTCATGCCCCATAGGGGGTGGTGCGCGTTCGAGTTGGTGGCTACGATGAGTTCGAGCTCCACGTCTTCCCAGTATTTGACCAGCCTTGTTAGGTCGTGTGGTGGTGGATCATTCGCCTCTGGCATGTATGCCGATGCTATGACCACCTCCTGCAGGCTAGTGTCTTGCGCTCCGTGCGCCTTTATAGCACACAGGTCTCTGGAACAGAAGCTTGTTAAGAGTTGCGCCTGTATGTTTCTGGTGATGTATATGCAGGCCCGGAGGTTGTCCGGTCCCGTGCATACTGTGAGCTTACCGCCTATGTTGCGGAGCCCGCAGACAGTGCCCTTCCTGACCCACGGCTCCTGGATCAGTACTACAGCGGTGTCGTGAACCTCCAACCATTTCCGGACCTGAGCCGTCGCGGTTTCACTGTGGTGGAGGTTGGCTGAATTTAACTATATGGTTATAAGATATTTTTACCCGACTATGCTTAAGAAAAAAAGAGGGTTATGGCTTTTTCTTCACTGCGTACAAAGTTGCAGCCAGCTTCTAGTGCTTTATATTCTTACTAGCTTCTGCCCGCGACTTCGTCCGCCTTAAATTCGTTCATCGTGGAGAAGAGTATTTTTCCGGGATAAAAAGTAACCTATCTCTTTCCCCGGGACTCAAACAATCTCCATACTAAATTTCATCCAAATCGGTTCAGCGGTTTAAGCGTGAAGAGGTAACAGGCAGACAGACACTTATAATATTAGTATGGATTAGTATGGATTGATGTGCCTATATAATTGACATTTTTGTTTTTAGTCTAATGCCTTGTTTTTTATTTATTTTGATTATACAAAAATAGCCTTATCCCTGATGCTGTCTCATGATGACATTACTCGAAATGCTCCATCCACTACTACATACAAGAAAGGCATGTGTTAATTTTTTTAGGTATAAATAACTATAATCAGCTAGCAGGTTCGGACAATTATTTTATGATTTTGACATTTTTTTTTTTTTTTTCTCAATGTACACCCATTACATTTTTATAGCTTTATAATAGTATAGACTGTGTATTCGATTTAATTTGTATGTTTTAGCTCAAACCCATGTTCTTTTTCAGAGTCTCTATGAGTGTCTCCTTACGGATGTGAGCCGGCCTCCAAGGCTAAATGTGCATGTGCTGGACCCAATCAGCATGCCCCAGGATCCCCTGCCGGAGGAGCCTAAAGATTATCAGCTGGTGTGTATCAAGGATGAGGTGAAGGTGGACTGGGACGATGGCAGAGGTACAAACTAGATAAAGATAATATGAATTACAGCAAAACAGAATAACTAATAGTGAGAGAGAGGTATTTGTTGATTATATTATAAAGTTGTTAAATGAAATGTCTACATATAGAAGAAATTTTCAAAAAAATAAGTGATTATTTGAAATTATGGACTATTTGAAAGTCAAAGAATTGAAAAATATTTATTTATCGAATGTTTGTATGATGATATTTTCTTCTGTTTCCGCGATTATCACTCATTTAAATAAAACAATTTTAACGGATTATATTATCTCATTTGTGTTCCCAACGTTTCGGAAACTTTTCAGCTTTCCGTGTTCACGGGTTGACTGAGAAAAGATATATTTTGTTGTCAAAATTTCGATTTTTGCGAACTACCCACTTTGAGAAAACAAATAATAAGGACATACATGCCCGATGGGCCTAAACTATACACTATACAGTAAACTACACTTAGTCCGTTTATTTTTTTTTTAAATATCTTATATCTCATTTAGTGACATTTCATTTTTACAAATAATTGGCGATTGCAAAAACTGTAGTCTAGGCTGTCACTAATATCAATATTCTCTTCTTCCAGATGAGGACCTGGACATAACACCTGCAGAGCTTCAAGACCCAGTGGTGGAAGAACAGGAGATTGACATTAAAATTCTGAAAGTGGAGTCTGAGACCCCGAAGAAGAAGAAGGGAAAGGCAAAGCTGAAGAAAGCTGTCAGTTTGAAGGATAAATCTAAGGTAAGGTCACCGAAAATGTTAGACAGGATTTGTTAATTTACTTTACAAATGGTGGAAGACTTAGATTTATATTAAGACTAGCTTCTGCCCGCAACTTCGTCCGCCTTAAATTCGTTTATCGCGGATAAGGGTATTTTCCGGGATAACAAGTAGCCTATAGTTTACATAGGCTACTCTCCATAAAAAATTTCATCTAAATCGGTTCAGCGGTTTAAGCGTGAAGAACAGACAGACAGACACACTTTCGCATTTATAATATTAGTATGGATTCTAAAAGTTGAGTATGAGATCCTGAGAAAAAGGGAATTTTTAAGAAAGCTGTCAATTTTGGAGGATATATCTAAATTCTAAGGTAAGGTTGTCGGTGTTACTACAATATTATACAGAGTTTTTTTACTGAGTTCACTGGTGAAAATCTGATGTCCATAAGAATAGGAAGATTGAACAGGGCAAGGTGCAGAAGGCTGTCAGTATGAAGGATACAACTGAGGTAAGGTCGTCAAAGCAAAATGCTATACATACTTCTTTGAAAATTGTTTTCAACATGATCAGATATACCGTTTTTTAGTTATTGCCAAATAACTGCACTTCACAGCAAAAAGACGTAAGTGCCGTGGAGATACGCTCTTTTGCTAGTGCACTTTTTCATTTCGTATTTTAACTACTACAGATCAAAGTAGTGCATTTTTTTGTATGAACGGCTGCGGAACCCTACACTGAGCATGGTCCGACATGCTCTTGGCCGGTTTTTGTATATTTGTTATGTCGTAACAAGTGTTAAACAACAATTGTGGAAAAAACAATTCAACCACAAGGAAGTAATTTAGGGAGTGACAATTTTGAGCATAGATATGTTTTGTTTGTTGTCATACATTTTATATCTATACTATTATAAAGTTGTAAAAACGAAATGCCTGTACATTGCAGATAAAAAAAAAAAGATTGTAACGAAATTTGGAGGTCACTGAATGGAAATATATATTTTGTGGATTTTTTGTATGTTTGTATGTGTCGTTGCGGCTTTGAATTATGAAACTTACTAAACTAACTTATGAAAGAGGGTTATGATTTTATTCTCCTCCGCGGACGAAGTTTGCGGGCATCTTCTAGTTCAATAGATGGTTAACATTTTACAGAATCTGAAGAAATCGCAATCAGACGGAAAGATAATTACCATAGAGCTGTCCTACGAGGATATGTTAGCGGAGCGAGAGAAGGACGCCGCCAGAGAGAGCTACCTGAAGGCGCAGTACAAGTGCGCCTCCTGCCTCATACCCTTCAACTACGTCAAGTCGTACGAAGCGCATATGACGAACAAACACTCTTCTGTAAGTATAAAAAAGTTATCCTCCACCAAGGCCACCGCTATGATCATAAGTGAAATGACATTAGGGTCGATGGTAGCTCTCTGGTTCAGCAACGGTTTCTTCATTGTCACTTACGACAGTTTGCGTGAGCCCCCTGTGGCGGGAGGGGGGGGGGGGGGGGGGGGGTGTTAGGTGGATCTGCTAACTCTTACAAAGAGGTATACCCGAAGGCCTAGTACAAGTGCGCCTCCTGTCTCATACCCATCAACTACATCAAGTCGTACAAGGCGTATATGACGAACAAACACTCTTCTGCAAGTATAAAAAATGTTATCCAGCACCTCCACCATGGCCACCGCTATGATCATGGTTCAGTAAAGGTCTCTTCATTGCCACTTACGACAATGTTCGCGACCCTCCTGAGGCGGGGAAGGCTTGGGTGGTTCCGCTAATTCATACTCATGGTTTTATGTACCAAATGATGTAGTTGTGTATTTAACTTGAAAAACTGCCTCACATCATACCTGAATATTTTTTAGATCCTTACACAAAGGGACTCCGCTGTCCGTCCGTCTGTCACCAAGCTGTATCTCATGAACCGTGATAGCCAGACAGTTACAATTGTCACAGATGATGTATTTCTGGTGCCGCTGTAACAGAAAATAATAAAAACAGTATAATTTTATGTCTGTCTATCTATGTCAGTAACCAATATAAAATGATCGAACACTGCGTATATTTTGCTTAGGATTAGGGCTCTGCTAACACTGGATTGTCATAGATGCGACCGTTTGTAGCGTATATTTTGTATGGAACCCTCGGTGCAAAAGTCCGACTCGCGCTTGGCCGATTTTTAAAAACAATTATACATAATATGATGAAATTAAATGTAACAAAACTGTAAAAAATTGCAAATGACGTCTCTGGTTTTTTTTTAAATTGTGGTTTCGGATTCTTTCCAACCAGCCCTCATATGTAATTATTAAAATAGCCTCAATGTACAGACATTTCATTTAGTTTTTTTTTTATTTTCAGTATTTGGGCGAATACAGCTGTCCTATATGCAAGACCGTCATCTCTTCAGTGGATTCCTTCACCGCACACTACAAGAGACACATGCGGAGGTAAATATTTGATTAACTGTACCCTAAAAAGCTTATAGTTCACTAGACGGTGCACCCAATTTCACGCATTTCACTACCAAAAATATTTGAAATCCGTTTAGCCGATTTTGCGTGATGAAGCCACAACGACACATGCAAACATGAGAAATATCAAAAAAAAAAAAAAAAATCTTTGACCTTTAAATAATCATCATCGCTTTTTTTTATATCTTCAATGTAATGAATATACGTTACATCAGCAATCTTCGGCCACGGCGACAAGCGCTAACAAGTACCGAATGAAACCGAACGTGTGAACATTTCAATAAAGACCTTGTTGCACTACACGTACGGTACATATGCAATGACAGGTGAACTCGTGCTCTCGCTCATGGCGACTGACGTGGCGTCAGACAAAATGGCAGCCGCTGGCGTCACGGGCAAAATTTTGGCCAATGAGCGTTAAAGATTTTACCCGCGCTCACGCGCTGCCTTATAATTGGTTAATCTGTTTTCAAAAAATGCTTTCTGCGCAGGTACATCGTTGTAACTTATATTTGTGGTACTACTGTACAAACATTTCATTTTTACAACTTTAAATCAATAATTCTAAAGACCTTAAACTCGGTAGGGTTACGTTATTTTATAACAGAGTTCCAATGACAACCTTCCGTTTAAAACAATAGCTGGACACCCACAGATGGTTATAGAATACGTTTTACTCGATTACGCTGATGAAAAAAGAGGGTTATGATTTTTTCTCCTCTGCTGACGAAGTTGCCTCACCTTCTAGTATCATATAAGTCTAGCTATATCTTTTTCTTGCAGGTACGAATGCAGCATATGCCACAAACGCACTTTGGACATGAAAGTGATGCAACAGCATTACTATTCCACGCACGAGATCTCGCTCAGACAGTACAAATGTAACGTTTGCGGCAAAATCTCTAAGTAAGTTTTTTTACCACCTACTTATACGTAGTTTATTTTTATCAAAGCCTCCCACTACCCAAAGGTTGTCTGGAAGTGATCGCTGTTTAGCGATAAGACTGCCTGTTGTTTACCTCTCCTTGAATTTATTGTTTTCTGTATTCTGTTTTGTGAGGTGTGCAATAAAGAGTTATTTATTGTATTGTAAGTGTTTTTTTATAGGGTGGCAAACAAGCAGCCTATGAAAGCTTACAACTTTAAAAGCATATTCACTTCCCTCTTGAAGGACCCCATACTGTAACCTCCAGGGTAATCCGTGGCAGGGAGCTCAACTCCACATTCGGAGTGTCTTGTATAAGCCGCTACTTAGTTTAGTACTTAAATAACAAAAATAAATATTTCTTGGGCGGCCCAATACCAATACACATACATGTAACAGAAGCTGTATTTTTTTCTACAAATTTCAACGAGTAGCGCATATTTGGACAGTTCTGAAAACACATTTAAGGTTTCTAAAAATCTTTTTTGATTAAGTATATTCGGAAATAAACGCTCCGGAGGTTGCATAAATTGTGTGTGGAGAAAGAAATACATTTATTCGAGGGCATATTTATACAGCAATACAAAAATAAATTACTAAACTAAGTATGACCTGAAATGGTCCCACCTCAGCATAATGCTGGCTCGAAAGCCAGCGCTGATCTTCCGGTGAGACCATAGGAAGCGCCACGGAGAACTGTACGCACGAAAACATTTTATTTGTGAACGCAGCGTTAAGCAAGCGTCAGGAGTTTCGATTGTCAAAAGCTGTCAAGTGGAAGTGTTTTTGATTCCCGTTTTTTTATTTCAGTTCCATAGACTCGCATCGGTACCACAAAGACACGCATAAGGCACGCGTGCAGTGCCCAGAATGTGACAAGAACTTCAGCCATCGCGCCGGCCTCATGAACCATAGACTGTGAGTCGATCTGTAATTGCGATGATTTATATTTTATTGGCAGAGTGCAAAGCGGGTGGAGGGGATAGCCTAAACGATCACAGCGCTCGCTACGGCTAAAATTGTCATTTTTGTAGCTGACTTGAGCTGTCAAATCCATATTGCAGTAAATATTTTTTAATCGTTTTTGAGATAAAAATATGGTCCTGGTAAGATGTGTTGTTGTGAATTGTAATAACACCAAAAATAACACAAGATTTCATTAATATTTTTCACAATATTTACTTACTTCTTGTTTGACAGCGGTGACAATATTGTCCATAATGGCCGCCTGTCACGTGGCGCTGTCGTCGCGCTCGGTCCCAATACATAGATTTACTTAACTTGACTTGTTAGTAAGTACGAGAAGAGTTTTTTTTTAATGAGTGGCCAGTGTTAGTTATAAACATGCACGTTTCTCTAAAGAGTTTCTAATCGATTAGTTTTAACGAGCGTTTCGACCGCACCTATTTTAATTTAACGAATTACTGGTGAATAAAATGACAAATGCCACTGAGTTTTACGCATATGTTAGATTACATGGCACATTTTCCTATTTTCATTCGAACTACGAATTTTGTTACGAATTATGTAAAATAAATTATGTTACACAAAAAGTGCAGCGGTTGAAACGCTCCGCAGCCCGACCCAAAACACACCGCGACGGCGCGTTTAAAAAATGCGGTGTGGATATGGCCCATAGTGCTCAAGAGCACTTTCGGCTGTGACGAGCCTAGCCCAAAAAGTCTATAATCTGGCACAACAAGTGGGGGTAGGAACACGTGTTTTGAAAATGAGCGGTTTTTCTTCAGTGGTATTATATTATATAAATATATAAAATATTATAAAAATTCTATACTATTATGAAGTTGTAAAAATGAAATGTCTGTACATCGAAGATATTAAAAAAAATAGGGATCTATATCGGAATCCCTAACATCATTTGTCCTAATGTATCGTTTGTCCTAATGTATCGTTTTCTATAACGCATTTTTTTTTAGGAAACTGTAAACTTTTCAGGATTGTTATAAAACAAACCTAATCTAAGCTAATCTATACGACGATCTTTTAAAAACGCCTGAAAAATTTACGGTTTCTGAAAAAAATGCGTTATGGCAAGGAGACTGACTATGATGAAGATAATAGAATCGTTTTATTTTATTTTTTTCATGTCTGTGTGTTTGTATGTAACGTTGTGGCTTCATCACGCCAAATCGGCTAAACGGATTTCACACACAGTACACGGGTACTTGTGTATCCACAGATGGTTATAGGAAACTTTTTATCCGACTACGCTGAAGTAAAGAAGTCTTTCTCACCCGCTGACGCCGTTGCGGATCTTTCACAAAAAAAGTTTCCGTTTTTTTTTTCAGTGCAGTACACGAACTCCAAAATGCGTTCCCTTGCACCGTTTGTGAAAAAGTGTTCAGATGGAAGGCGAGTCTGAAAAGACATATGGAAAAACACCACGCAAAGGTAATTTTAATTTTAAATACCTACTAGAAGGTGAAGATATCCATATAAGGGAACTGCCATTTGTTGCTCCTTCTCGGCCTAAAAGGCACTTCCCTCTTATCTGTCGAAGGCCTAGATCATCCAAATACAGACGGAACGGTTTCCTTAAGGGCCTGTGTCGTCATTCGTAAACCACGCCCCAAACGCCGAGCGGGCCAATGAACGGAATTTGTACTAAGGGACGCCTTTATTGCTCGTACGCATCAAAGAAAGAGAAAGCTACATGAATACACTACATGCTTGGGTCTTTTTTGCGTAAGCGCCAAATGTAAAAGTAAAATGAAATATGCGATATTATTATGTTTTGTTAATATTTAAGTTAGTGACGTAAGATAAAGAGAAGAATGTAATTTTTACATAATTTAGCCGTTTATTAATCTGTCGTTTGTACAAACTAGACGAAAATCGGAAAATTAAGACGCGTTTTCGGATAACATTTCTATCGAGGAAATTTTCAACAAACATGCTTCCGTTAATTGAATAAATTATATAGTCAAAAAACACATATCTAAAAACCAGCCTGTTTGATATACTAGATTTGACAAAAATCTCACTAAAAATAGCTTAAATTTTCGATGGGGATGCCTTCAACCGTGCTAGTCGAAATTTGAATAATGCGACGAGAGAGCTTGATATTGATATATTTAATTGGGTAATTCCTTCTGTGGGGCAAAATTTTATTAGTACGTATTTAGAATGTGCGATTCTCATTACCACGTTTGTGTTATATTGTTATTGCCATGTTTATGCTATATTGTTATTGTGTATTAGATATTGAGGTTGTCTGTCTAGTAAGGCTCTTAAAGCTTAGCGTGAATGTTCATAGTTTTTATATATACTTACTGTGTGCGCGTCGTTATGCGCGTCGTCAATTAACTGTTTCATGTGCAATATCTATTCGTGAGTTCCTGTACTTGGCTCTATTCTTCGATTTAAGTTTCTATTGTACTGTATTAGCTGTTGGATCTCCTACAATAAATAACTAAGTTATGAAATCCTAATAAGAGCAAATAATATTCAGGACAAAATGGCGTCAGCAGCGTATTGCGCGGCGTGTGGAGTCAGCTTTTCGTCGGCATGCTCATACCAACGGCACATGAAGAACAGTTTGAAGCACGTCACTCAAGAACAACTCAGGTGAGTGAAATACGCGTACGTCTACATTCCCACCCAGAGTTAGCAGAGCCCTGCTCCTACGGAAAATGTACGCAGTGGAGGGTTATTTAAATTGATTACTGACGTATACTTCGTTTTTTTTAACATTAGAAAAATGATGTAACAATCTTTCGTGTCTTTTTATTGAAAAACACTTTCGAAAATTATTTTTATAGCAAGGATATTTTACATTATTTTGGTTTTATAAGTAACTAGCTTCTACCCGCTACTTCGTCCGCCTTAAATTCGTTTATCGTGGATAAGGGTATTTCTCCGGGATAAAAAGTAGCCTATGCCCTCTCCGGTACTCAAAACTATCTCCATACCAAATTTCATTCAAATCGGTTCAGCGGTTTAAGCGTGAAGAGGTAACTGACAGACAGACAGACACACTTTCGCATTTATAATATTAGTATGGATAGTTACTATTTTTTAAGAGATTTTCGATAAAAAGACAAGTCAAGATTGTTTACCGTTTTTGTAATGCAAAAAAACGAGCTACCGACAGATATTGAGAAATTACCTATGTGACTTTAAATATCATAGATCTTCCTGTAATCTATAAGGAAGCAGCGTAGCGTGGGAAGGCCAAGCAAGGTGGTCGGATGACCTGGTTGGGGTTGCGGGGACTCGCTGGATGCGGGTCGCCTCTATTCGCCTATACGGAAATTTATTGAGAAAGCCTGTGTCCAGCAGTAGCGTCCTATGGCTGAAATGATGATGATGATAACGAAAGAACTATTTTCTGCATTCAAAAAATTAGGCGCAGTAGTTTCAGAGATAAGGAGGAATGGACAGTTCTTCCGCAGTCTCATCATTTTTAACTTCACGGCAGCGCGACGCGTACCTCCTCAGTTGGCGTGGTTTAGATTGTATTTGTGTGTGTGAGCCGTGTAAGTACTAACTAAGCGTGGTTTTAAACGGCCTCATTAGATTGTTCGTGCTGTCATGTCTATCTTTTTTTCTTGGTCTGAGTTTCATAAGTATTCCTTGTGTATGTAGTATACAATAGGGTACATGCATGATTTTTTTATCGCTTTTCTTAACTTAATATCAAAATACCGTAAAAACTATTTTAAAATGTGAAATTAAAATTAAAATCGGCCAAGAAATACGCATAATATAGGCCTTTTGAACTAGTAATTAGACAGAGAGGTCCGATATGCACTGTTACGTCACAGTGCACTCCGGCCATATAAACTCCATATTAAATTCTGTTTTGCTAGAAAGAGATAGAATGAAATGTTTGATGGCTTATATCTTGGGTATTTTTATAGCTATTCGAAAAATTCTTGTTGTCTACTGTTTGTTACATGAATGAGCTTTGAATAAAGCAAAAATGAAAATTCATGCATATTCCCTATTGTATCTTAGTTTCACAGTGCTTTGGTGTAACTGAGATACTGTGAAATTTAATGAATTAAATAAATAAACAAATGTTTGTCACAGGTTCATATGCGACCACTGCAACCGCCGGTTCGCGGACAAAACGAAGCTTCGCGACCACATCGAGGAGAAACACCTGCTTATTACTTACGAGTGTCACATCTGTCACAAGGTAATATGACGACACGTTTGGCTCAGTGGGTTGTACAACGGCCTACGAAGCTGGTGGTCCCGGGTTCGAATCCCGGCCAGGGCAAGTGCTTGTGTGAGCACGAATGTTTGTTCCTGGGTCTTGGATGTTTGCTATGTATTTTAGTAGTATAATTTATCTATATATTATGTATATCGTCGCCTAGTACCCATTGTGCAAGCTTTGCTTAGTTTGGGAGGCTCAAGATGACTTTCATCCATTTTTTGTGCAAAAAAATGAGTTAAATTAAGTAAAACATGTTGTATCACTAAAATATGGCTAAATCTTACACAATCATATCTATCGTGATTTTGTCAAGTTCTAAATAAAAATATTAAGCAAATTACGGGGAGGAGAGAGTCGGAAAATCGTTAATCGTAAAATTGTGAATATCTCGGATACTCCGAAACATCGCAGAACACACATGGGGTTCAAATTGATATGATTTGAGCTGGTCTATCAGCCCTAAGATTATCGTCGGTTTATAGGATGTAGATCTGCAAGGAATAAAGTTCTAAATGAACAATAACATCTATTTCCTATTCAAGTTTCTATTTGTATTAGCTGTTGGTTCTCCTACAATAAATAAATAACATTTCAGCCGTCGAAGAACCGCGTAGGGCTCGACCAGCACATTCGCAACGTGCACCGTGGGCGGCCCAACAACAAGATGTGCCACCACTGCGGGAAAGGATTCCCGGTCAGTACTTCTCGTAACTCACCCGGGTCATACTGGTTCTAGAATTTAGCCGTCTTTCCTGTGGACAACGCAATAGTTAAGGGCTTGGGTACATGTAACTGATATTTTTATCGCTTAGATCTAGAGTATTAATCAATTTGTACATCGCCTATAGGGCACTAAGAAAAATTAGTATTTAAAGCCCTTAACTTTCTGGTGTCCACAGGAAGGACGCGTAACGATAACTCATGTTAAAAATCAGTATGACCCACCCGCAGGTGCGGCCCGAGACAAACATATGCGGAGGTGGAGAGGCATGGGAGTAAAATCTTCGCAAATTATCCATTTGTATGAGGTTTTTCATTAGACATACGGTTTGGGGGAGGTGGGGGGGATGTCATGACCCCTACTATACCTTAAGTATAAAGCTGCCTGCTTGACAAAAGTGTTTGCAGTCACATTGAAAATCTTGACATTTCACTGCTGACGACCGGTTTGGCTCAGCGGGTGTAACGTTGCTTGCGAAGCTGAAGGTCCTGGGTTCAAATCCCGGTAAGGGCAAATATTTGTGTGAGGAGCTGTGGATGTTTTCTATGTATATCTATACTACTAGTAGGCGCCCGCAACATCGTTCGTCATAACCCCCTCTTTTTTTCAGCCTAGTCGGGTAAAAAGTATCCTATAACCATCTGAAGATACAAATATATATAGCGTACCACAAATAGTTGAAATCCGTTTAGCCGTTTTGGCGTGATGAAGCCACAATGACACATGATAATGAAATAATGATCTTTATTCTGTAAGTAGGCCACAAGGGCACTTTTACTAGTCAGACTCTACGGCGTTTCCCAAGAGGAGACCACTGAAGAGAAGAAAGCCGAAACAAACTTAACATAGAAACATACAAAAGATAAAACGATTTTTTTTATTCAGTTACCTCCAAATAGTCCGCCACTATGATTTTTTTTTAAATATCTTCAATGTACAGACATTTCATTTTTACAACTTTATAATAGTATAGATATGCAATGTTTGACCTTGAAGCGATACCTCGTCCGTATTATGACCATAAACTTATTTGACAGACTAAGGTCCAGTTGGAGTCCCACATCAGGACCCACACAGGCGAGCGACCTTTCATATGCGAGTTCTGTCCCACCACCTTCTCACAGCAGTCCAATTTGTACAAACACAACCGACAGGTGAGTTTATAAAATGTTCGCTGATAGGTGACCGGCTATATTTTTATTTTTTTATTTATCTTTATTTCGTGTGACCATGGACACATATTGTATTAGTAGAACTTACAAACTAAGGAGTTAGTAGGTCAAAAACTTTTAAAACCTGACAACACTGACTGGGGAGTGCAATCCCTTACAGTGTAACATGTAGGGACAGTCAAACCTGTCCACTATCGCGTAGAATATAGCTCGGCTTATTCATTCGTGAGCTTGTGAGGTGAAAATAAGTATTTGTTGCCTTTATATCTTTGCCTTTATCTTTATCTAGAAGTAAACATATCAACGAGGTAATTAACAAAAGTGTTTGACCCCGTTGACAGAGAATACCCTAGACAAGCTGTTGGCGTATACCTTGTGAGATAGCAGTATTCAATAGGTACATATCCTGGGTTGCCAGGCTTGCAACGATTATCGGCAATGCGCGTTTTTTTAGATTCTTATATAAATAGTAATAAATATTTTTAATAACTCTGACCCATATAAATTATCACTATAGCTTGGCAAATTCGTTCGTGACACTAACATGGTCTGCAGGCGACGGGGGGAAAGACAGCGGCGGCGGGTATGAAGAGCGCGCGGGGGAGCACGATGACCTTGGCGGCGAAACTTATTGGCCCAGGGCGCCAAACTTTAAAATACGCGCCTGAGTTTATGAGTGCATGTTCAGATATTTTTGACAACCCTGATATGTACAGATATATCTGATGGCGACTGTACAGTCAAAGGCAAAGTTAAGTAAACATCACAAAATGTCATAAATGGGCCAATTTTTATTTTGTTGTAGTTTCTTTGTTATTTAATCCGATTTGGGTGAAAATTGGTACTTACATAGAGTCCATCAAATCAAATTATGTTTTATTCAAGTAGACCTAGGTACAAGCACTTTCAAATTGTCAGTTAGAAAGAAAACTTACATTGAGAGAAGTGTTTGCTGGGAGACATACAATATGATCCAACATTTGTTGCAAGGATTACGGAAAACCCAGAAAAACCTAATCAGATCATTTAACTTAATCATCATTCTGTATACGAAAAACATAATTACCCGATGTGTCCTACAAAAGTTGTTTAAACTTCCATTAGGTTACGAAATCCACATACTTTTTTTGTAACTCAATGGGGAATGGATGTAAATTGTCAATAATCTTGAAATTTTGTTTATAGGTAGAAATAAACCTCCTTATTGTCAGAAAAAAAACAGATTTTTCTGTGGCTTAAAAAATAAAAATATGAAAAGGTGTTGGTGGGCCTATATACCCGCCTTATACGGTACGGCAAGAGCAGCATTGATATTTTCGATTAAAATGGCTGTAAATGTATTGTTATTCTTCCAGTTTTCGTATTTTATTAGGCCTGGTGGCTATTTCATTTGAAAACTTGAAGTATAACAGTACATTTACAACCATTTTAATAGAAAATATTAATGTTGCATTTGCCGTAGGTACCGTATAAGTCAGGTATATAGGCCCACCAACACCTTTTCATCTTTTTATTTTTTTCTAAACCACAAAAAAATCTGTAATTTTTTCAAAATTACAGACACTTATTCCTGACTACAAACAAAATTTCAAGATTTTTGAAAATTTTCATCCATTCCCCACTGAGGTTTTCATGATATGAAGTTAGCGCGCGGTGGAGCAGGATGACTCCGCCGCGCGCATACCCGCCCCCGCTGTCTTTCCCCCCGTCGCCCGCAGACCATGGTAGTGTCACGAACTAATTTACCAAGCTATAGTGATAATTTATATGGGTCAGAGTTATTAAAAAATATTTATTACTATTTACGGATAAATATCTAAAAAAACGCGCATTGCCGATAATCGTTGCAAGCCTGGCAATCCAGGATACGAGTATGTGCCTATTGAATACTGCTATCTCACAAGGTATACGCCAGCAGCTTGTCTAGGGTATTCTCTGTCTACAGGGTCAAACACTTTTTCACTTCTCCTGCTCAAAAAGTACGTCATATTAGCTTCGCGAAGCGAGACTAAAATAGTACATTTAGCCCCTAGGATTAAAAAAAAAGCCATATAATTGTATACAAATTACTATGAAACTGAAAAAAAAACTTCCGGCCAGCTACATGCTACTTACGAATAATTAAAAACAAACAAACCAACCTGATCAGATTGGCCAAAATTTCTGATCGAATTGCTCAAACTGTACTTTAAATTTTTCATGATATATACAATTTTAATGTTAAGTCTTTGTTATTTTCTCGCACTCGAAGTGAAAAGCAGAGTATTTAACACGTGGCTAATAACCATTATGACACTCAGACTTCGTGTTATAATGGCTTATTTTAGCCCCTTGTCAAAAAATCTACTATTGTTCATTACCTCGTTGACATGTTTACTTCTCGATAAAGTTAAAGGCAAAGATATAAAGGCAGCAAAAAGTTATTTTTTACCTCAGTAGCTCGAAAAAGTACCGTTTACAGCGCGAAATCTGCGTGGAAAAGTCCCTCCGTCCCCTAAAATCTATTTGGTAGCATCCATTATGGATCCGAGTGGACCTTTTGTGCGTTCAGATCTATCAATGGATTTGAACGGATTTATTGAACACTAGGAATCCACAACGTGCTGAAGTGGATTTTTTGTATGTACATTTGGATCCATCAATGGAAGTTGAAGTTCGATATTTTTTTTGTATCTTCATTTGTTTTGTTATGAGACCTAGGAGTGTGTTTCGCAGTTTGATAACAACTGGTTTTAAATGAAAAAAAGTAATGGGTTTGTTATAATTTCATAGTGTTTCTTACTTAGCTAAATCGAATATTAATTTTCTGTGGTTTTTATTGCGAAATCAACATTTTAAAGTACTTTACAATGCATATGCTCGGGACGTGCTTCTTTGTATGGGCTAACAACACGTAAAGTGCTACTTACCGCACAGAAACGAACGAAAAGGCAATTCTCATAACAAAACCTACTTACCCCACTTGTATCGTAAATAACTATTTTCAAACAGTAGAATTATTAGGGCCGGGCCGCGGAGCGTTTCAACCGCTGCACTTTTATGTAACGAATTTTTTACATCATACGTGACGAAATTCGATAAATTTTTTGAATAGAAATAGAAAATGATGCCTTGCCTGCCTTATGCCGAAAACTCCGATGCGTTTGTCAATTTTATTCACCAGTAATTTGTTACATAAAAGTATCGGCGGTCGAAACGCTCCGCGGCCCGACCCATTATCAAATCAAGTTAGTT
Organism: Hedya salicella; assembly: GCA_905404275.2. Classification (NCBI taxonomy): domain Eukaryota; kingdom Metazoa; phylum Arthropoda; class Insecta; order Lepidoptera; family Tortricidae; genus Hedya; species Hedya salicella. The sequence goes on from FR990120.1 coordinate 5,442,252, forward strand.
GACTCTAAGTACATTTGTTACAGGTCCATTTAAACATCAAGTCGAAACGCTACCCGCTCTGCAAGAAACGCAAAGAGGAGCCGGAAGAGACGCAAAAACCCATGATGGAGGACTTCCGGCCCGTTGCGGTGCTGAATTTCGAGCCCGAGCGAGGGTTTCTATGACCCGCCACTTCATAGACATTTATATAATTCATACTAATTTTTTGCGGATATACGAATGTCAAACGTATGGTGTGTCCAAAATGGGTTAAAACCTCAGGTCATAACCTTGTTTTTTACTTCGGCGTAATCGGGTAAAAAGTATCCTATAACCATCCCTGAATACCCAGCTACCCGTATCGGATCAGTGACTTCCAAATAGTCCGTTACAATCTTTTTTTTTAAATGTCTTAAATGTTCAGACATTTCATTTTTAGTACTCTATAGTAGTATAGATGAATTTCTATTACGAACAGGTTATCAGATAATAAAAATTTAGTTATTGCTTTTGCAATAGTGGCAAATGTATCCAATTTTAAGAATAAGTGTGCTCGCCAGCTTTGCAGGTATATTTATATATTATTATTTGTTTTGCTACGAACTATTGTAAGAGACGTACAGTCGCCATTAGATATATCGCAGCAAACAAGTTGCTTACATATACCTTTGACTGTACAGTCGCCATCAGATATATCTGTACATTTATTTATTTATTTAATTATACAAAACATTTGTGCCTTAACAGCTATTGCCAAAACAACACAAATATAAAGTTATATGTAAATATAAATTTCGTCCCTTCACACTATCGAGCTCGCAGACATCTCTCGTTCAGCCACTCTCTTACATTCTGACATTAGTCGCCCAATAGTGTGGCGATATTTCATATATAATATTTTTTTCTCGGTAGTAATTTCTCCATTCGCACAATTCATCATTTTTAATTTTTACTTTCGCTTACTTTGCCAAAGATTATTTTGCCAATATAGAATATTCGTTCAAGCTATTAGTCCATTCGCATATTTTACAAATATTTTAATTTGACTATAGCTTAGTTTTCTTTCGATATTTTTTCTATTTCCGTTCTCAAATATATTATGATTTTCTTTGTCGCACATTTAAATCATCTTTGAACGAGAATGTCGTTATGCCTTACCTCTCTGCGGTACGACAAATCAAAATTAAAACAACAAAATGGCTTCGCATGTGTATTATGGAAGAATTAGAAATAATCTGCTCTTAAATAAATTACACGCTTTCCGACATAAATGATCCGACTTTCAAAAACATAAAAGAGCAACAGTTTTCTTGATGTCGTATAAAACTTGTAAATAATTTAGTATTTATTTTATTTTATTATCCCTTACAATATATTTTTATTATTTCTTTGACGAAATACGTCAGGGCGAACTTGATTTTACAGCACGGTGAAATTTACTACTTCTGCTTCAGCCTTTAGTCCCGAAATATGTAACAAAAAGTTACTCTTCTTTTTTAAGATATTATTAATCTTCTTGTGCCAGCTTTCGGTAACGCTGTTAGTGCGGTGTCTAGCGTCAAAACAAGATAAAATGTGTATCATTTCCACTTTGATCCACTGTGAGTGCATTATATTTGTTAAATTGGTAAATTCGCGCAATGTTTGTTGACTCCGACAAAATAGTAAGCCAATTAGTTTACATTTTACTCAGTAGTAAAACGAACAAAAACAGTAGTCTTGGCGAAAAAACATCAGAAAAATATGCAAACAGGAACAGGGCGCAAGCAATAAAACAGAATAGTTATATTAACTATGCAGATAAATACAGATTCGAAAATTCTGAGAATGTAATTACTACGAATAAAAATAAAAATATATCGGAAAATATGCTACAAAAAGTGAAGAATGGTAAATTTTGCGAATGGAAAGATTACTACCAGGAAAACATTTTTTGGGAAAAATATCGCCACACTCGCCCAAGTCGCACTCGCAAACAGATCACAGTGCGGGGCTGCCTCGAGCACAGAGTGGAGCAGCGCGAGCGCGCGTGCGCACAAGTGCGCGCTGCCGGCGACGCCAACAGTGAGTGCCGCCGCGCGACCATGTACTGATCGGGGACAAACAGATCACAGTGCGGGGCTGCCTCGAGCACAGAGTGGAGCAGCGCGAGCGCGCGTGCGCACAAGTGCGCGCTGCCGGCGACGCCAACAGTGAGTGCCGCCGCGCGACCATGTACTGATCGGGGACAAACAGATCACAGTGCGGGGCTGCCTCGAGCACAGAGTGGAGCAGCGCGAGCGCGCGTGCGCACAAGTGCGCGCTGCCGGCGACGCCAACAGTGAGTGCCGCCGCGCGACCATGTACTGATCGGGGACAAACAGATCACAGTGCGGGGCTGCCTCGAGCACAGAGTGGAGCAGCGCGAGCGCGCGTGCGCACAAGTGCGCGCTGCCGGCGACGCCAACAGTGAGTGCCGCCGCGCGACCATGTACTGATCGGGGACAAACAGATCACAGTGCGGGGCTGCCTCGAGCACAGAGTGGAGCAGCGCGAGCGCGCGTGCGCACAAGTGCGCGCTGCCGGCGACGCCAACAGTGAGTGCCGCCGCGCGACCATGTACTGATCGGGGACAAACAGATCACAGTGCGGGGCTGCCTCGAGCACAGAGTGGAGCAGCGCGAGCGCGCGTGCGCACAAGTGCGCGCTGCCGGCGACGCCAACAGTGAGTGCCGCCGCGCGACCATGTACTGATCGGGGACGAAAAGGCGTACGAATACATCATGACTGTATTGTCTAAGCGTTATGAGTGCATGTTCAGATATTTTTGACCAACCTGATATGTACAGATATATCTGATGGCGACTGTACATTCATAGCCAAAATGAAGTAAACATCACAAAATGTCATAGACCCTAATTACTGTGACAGTAGTGTGTATATATTTTTGAATATTGGTGTGTATTTATGTTTACCCTTGACTGTGATGAAATGTGAATTTATAATTATCAATGTATCATATATCTCAAAAATGGCGTACCGAGCGGGAATTTCAGTAATAATCTATATTATTACAAAGTTGTAAAAATTAAATGTGTGTTGTTTGTTCATTGAAGGTATTTTCAAAAAAATAAGAGATACAGACTATTTAATATTATACATTTTACATCTATACTATTATAAAGTTGTTAAAATGAAATGTATATTTTTTTTTTCTATATTTGTATATGTCGTTGTGTCTTCATCACGCCAAAACTGCTAATCGAACTTCAACCATTTTTGGTACACGAGTAAGCTTGGTACCAGATGGTTATAGAATACTTTTTACCCGATTACGCTCAAGTAATAAAGAGGGTTATGACTGTTTTCTTCCGCGAACGAAGTTGCGGGCGCCTTCTACATAAGTTTACGCTACACGTACTTGTATAATTTACAATTAACAACATTTAATTTTTTGAAAGTCGACTACAATTGAAATGTCACGGATAGATTTGGACTCTCTGAACACATTAACATTATTTTTGGAATTTTCGAATCACTAATTTTTCAAAAAATGGTTAGTCGTGGGTAACAAAATCATAGTATTTTTTTAACAACTCACACTCACTCGTAGTTTGGCAAATATTATTAGATAGTTCGATAAAATTAGGGGGTAAAAAAAATTAAATGTTGTCCATCCGGTCTTGTACTTCTTAAGTTTGTACACATAATATATGTGTCGAAACACTTTCGTTTAAAGAGTTGTGTAAATCATTATTTATAATTTTTTCTTGTGCAATGTGTAGATATAGCCATATTATAAAGACTGGTATGATCAGCTGTTAAATATTATTTTCTATACTTTATAAGGTTTTAACAATGAAATGACAGTATAAGAAATATTTTCAATAAATAAGTGAAACGAATTTTTGGAAGGGTTCTAAATCGAAATATTTTCTTTTGTACATATGTCTTTGCGACCTCATACGCCAAAATGTCTGAAAGGATTTAAATTATTTTCTTAGTATAGGTTATAGGATACTTTTTACCCGACTACTCTGATGCAAAAAAGAGAGTTACGAAATAGTGTCTAGGATCTATATCGGAATCCCTAACGTCATTTGTCCTAATGTATCATTTGCCATAACGCATTTTTTTCAGAAACCGTAAACTTTTCAGGATTAATAATCCGAATAAATAAAATAAAATAAAAAAATAAAAAATCCTGAAAAGTTTACGGTTTCTGAAAAAAATGCGTTATGGCAAATGATACATTAGGACAAATGACGTTAGGGATTCCGAATGAGACCCAGTGTCTATGGGCGACGGTGATCGCTTACTATCAGGCGAACCGTCTGCTCGTTTGCCTCCTATATGTCATAAAATGATAGTAATTGGGGGCACTTATTTTTTTAGAAATTTTATTTTTATTTATACATTTTATTTTGACAACTTGATAATATTATAGAAGTGATAATCGCGGAACAAAATTAAAATATATTTAATTATTTTTGTTATCATCATTTTAAATATTCCGTACTGTTCGTAACTCTCTGTGCACTTTGCCGGAGGGTTTAACATTAATCCACAATTTCAGTGCTTTTTAAATCTCTGAAATCAATGTAAGATGATAATTTGGTAAAATGAATTAAAAATAAAGTTTTTGAAATCCAGACGTACCTAACTATTATTTTAACATAATAGCCATAGCAGCTATTTTTTACTTATACAAAACACTTTATTAAATAATAACATCTATACTATTGTAAGGTAGTAAAAATTAAATGTTTGTATGTGTCGTTGTGGGTCATACTGATTTTTAGTATGAGTTAGCGTTATGCGTCTTTCCTGTGGACACCCGAAAGTTAAGGGCTTTAAATACTAATTTTTCTCAGTGCCCTATTAGGCGATGTACAAATTGATTAATACTCTAGATCTTAGCGATAAAAATATCAGTTAAATGTACCCAAGCCCTTGACTATTGCGTTGTCCACAGGAAAGACGGCTAAATTCTAGAATCAGTATGACCCTAGTGGCTTCATCATGCCAAATCGGATATACAGATTACAACTATTGTTGGTACACGGGTAGCTTGGTATTCACAGATGGTTATAGGATACTTTTTACCAGAATACGCTGTCGAAAAAAGAGGGGTTATGACTTTTTCTCCTCCGCGAACGAAGTTGCGGGCATCCTCTAGTATATTATATATTTCATGAAGTCCAAGCACCGCCTACAGTTATTCTGCTTTGCCTAAAGGTTGACTGGTAGATAATGCCCTGTGGAATTAAATCCGTCTTTTGTATTATAAGTTCTTTTGTGCAATAAACATATAGTAAATAAATAAATTCGTGAAAACGTCGTATCTATACTAAATCGGCTTTTTTTGTTTGGTGTAATTTTTAGGAATGTACTTTCCTATAAAATGTTTTCTCAAACATGCAATGAAATATTGACTTTGTGTTCTTTATAATTGGCCCCGAAGCAAGGCCGTCTTTGTACTTTCAGGGGCCCTCGGGCAAAAAAAACATCGTTTAAGATCTTTCGAGGCCCCCGTGTGGTTGGGGCCCTAGGAACGGGCCCTGTGTGCCCTTATAGTCAAGACGGAACTGCCCCGAAGTCTTACGTTGCGGGTGCGAACGCGACGAGAGGTGCATAATGATATTTCATACAAAATTGAAGGCCTAGGCCTGGAATACCACGTTTTGTTTCAATTCGCGCTGATCGCCACAGCGCCTTGCGAGGCGACGAAAAGAACGAATAACGTATAATAGAAAAAGAGTTTTCGTTACAATTTTGATAGATTTCAGTGTTCTTTGTTTTTTTTTATTATTTCACTGCCCGTTTGAAAAGACCACTATACATACCTCTGCGTGAAAATGGATTGCCAGCTCCTATCTGTACCCTCTATACGTACTTGGCTGGCAATACCTATTTTCCCAACCTCTGCTGTAATGTACTTATTATATGCATTGGCGTGCATAGGGTCTTTGGACAAGGTAGGTAAATTTTCTGTGCCTATATGGAGCCATGGTCGTTCAAGGCTTCAGGGTGGGTAGGTTCTCTGTGCCTGTATAGAGCCATGGTCGCTCAGGGTAGGCAGTGCCTTTGTGCCTATATAGAGCGCACGCCACTGATACAGTGAGTGGTCAATGTTACCGAATAGTGCTGAAATAACCCGGAATTTACAAGAAAAAAATCGATAACATAAGGAAATGTCAATAACTAACAATATTCAATTTATAATTTCAGCATTTACCCTAGCTATTTCACCTAACAGCGTCAACATACTCCTGGACACGTACATACATTTCGGGGCTGAAGAAGTAAACGACACACACAAACTTATCAATGAAATCACGAAGTATCTAGATGAGATAAAAAATAGCTTAAAAGAACACAGTGATAAATCACACATAAGAAACGACAAAGGTATAAGACTTGAAGTCAATGGTTTAAGTCAGCTAGATGTTTTAAGGCTAAAACACAATAAACTAAAGGTCAATGACTTGTTACCAAAATACAATGACGTAAGACGTCACAGTGGTTTAACAGAAACAAACATTGGCTTGACACCAATAGAAAAGCCTAAGAAAAAGTATTTAACAATTTTTCTGAATAATATGGCTCAAATAATTTTGAACCTTGATCTGAGAAAGATAAGGTGGTTCTTCGACGCACTGTATGAGGAGATGAAATACTATTTTCTTTACAAAGGATCTGCTTTCTCTGATATTGTACGAAACAACAAAGTACAAGCGTATTTAAATGAAAAGTTGTTAGAATGGTCCGAAACTGATAGTTTACTAATGAAAAGGCGAATATATGAATACGTAAAATATGGTAAAAATGAAAACAATACTCTCAATGGACTGATCGAATTTCTAAACGATTTTTATGAAGAACAAGATGAAGAGAAAATGAATAAATATGTAAACAAATTAAGTAAATGTAAAAATGTTCGCGAGTTTTCCAAAGTTATTAAAGCCATATTAAAGTCACTGGTGTTTCAGCATTATGATAAAATGAATTACACACTTAGAGAAAAAATATCTGAAGAAATTAGCAAACTAGATGAATTTGCAATCAAAAGGCGATATAAAGGAGACGAAGATGAGTCAAAAGTCACTTCCAAAAGTGGAAATTTCTATGATTTGATTAATGTTTCCATGCCGGATGTTTCTAAAATTCCTGCTAATTACAAAAACGATACAATTATTAAAAACGATACATTAGAAAGCAAAAGAGCACTGGCAATATTTAAAGACTATGAACATAAAAGCTCGACCGTGAAAAATATGGACACTGAAACTTTACTTGACAAAATTAAAGCTATTTCATTACTTGTTAACGCCACACGTTATAATAATGAAACAATCATTTCAGAAGATAATATCAAAAAATATAAAGATGAACAATATAGTTCACACGTGGCTACTAATAAGACAAATTCTGATAATCACAACGTATTTGATGATATAGAGAAGATTAAAAAAATACATAGCAACATGTCTGAAAGCAGACGCGGTGTGGCATCAGGTGCTACATTAAAACCTTTTCAAAACATAAATCTAATCCCACAATATATCCTTCTTCGAAAAACAAATGACAATGCGAAAGGCGATTTTGAATTTAAAACATCTAAAAATGACAATCAAGTAGCACATGATATAGAAAGAATAAAAAATAAATATGGCAAAAGTTCTTATGCCGGCTATAGCGATAGACCGCAAAATAATTTCCCAGATAAAAATAAAATAAAAGAATCTAAAAACAAATTTGATGAAAAATATATTCCATTAAAAATGCCTAAAACCCACAATGATCTTCTACGTGACATTAAATTAAGAGCTTCCGAGACCAATAATCGAGTTTCACAAGATATTCAAATGCTGAAAAATAAGTATAAAAAATCTTCTTACGATAATTATCTACTACCAAAAGACAATAAATACAAACCTGTTCAAGAAGATATTAAATTGAAAATATCTGAAACCAAAAATGATGTTTCTCGTGATATTCGATTTAAATCTTCTGAAATTAAAAATAAAATTTCACAAGACATTGAAAGTTTAAAAAGGAAATATCAAAAGCTCTTTGATTTGGACGTAAAATTAAAACCCTCAAAAGACCATGACAGTAAATTTAATGATGTTATAAATTATATTAATAAAGATATTGACTACACAATACCTACGTCCAAAAAAAGATTTAAACTCAAAACACGTGCTACGCCTATACAAAATATTGGCACCCAATCTCATGTTCCAGATATTAATAACCAAAGTTCAACAAATAAAACAAATCTTAGAACAAATATTGGCAATGAAACACGTGATCTGCAAGATAGTAAAAATATTGCAGTTGTGCCACGGGCCAAAAACACATATTTACCGTTGGAAGTGGATAAGGAACTACCTAAAGAGAATGTGACTGCCGTGTTACATTATAATGTGACTAACAAACTTCCTAAAATTAAGACTCCTCTTGGAAGTACAATGAAAAACGAAAGATTTAAAAATAAAACTCAAAGCAAACATGCCAACAAAATTAAAAACAATATTGCAATGATTCCCAAACGGGTCGCCAAAAGAGTTAAATATTTTCTTTCTAGTGAATCCGTAGAAGACGAATTTTCAGATATTGCTAGCAAAGTAGATAATATGAATATTGATGGGAAATGATTCCTCCATCTTATACAGAGCCCCCATCACTAGTTGTACAATCTATTACAAAATGGGATCGGAACTGGCATTTAAATCTTCTAAAATACACGCTATTTCTGGAATGTTTTAAAACTTTAGGAGAAGAAAAATTAATTACGAAACACCCGTACTATACGAAAATCTCGTGATTGAACGAATGGGATAGAAATTCATGCATATACATGCATGAATTTTTTATCGTTTTCTTAACAAAATATCAAAACACCGTAAAAAAATATTTCAAAAAGTCGAATTAATATTTGAAAAAAAAAAAAAAAAAAAAAACGTTTATTTCAGACCACAGAGATCCATATTTGTGTTATTTAGCGTAATCTTATTTAATATGTTAGTTGATATAATATTAAAATCGGCCAAGACATACGTATGATATAGGCATTTTAAACTACTAAGTAGACAGCGATTTGACAGAGAGGTCCGACATGTACTGTTACGTCATAGTCCACGCCGGCCATATAATCTCCATATTAAATACTGTTTTGCTAGAAAGAGATTAAATGAAATGTTTGATGGCTTATAGATATAATTTTATGTTTATTTTTATAGTTATTCGAAAAAATATTTTCGCTACCGTTTGTCACATGAATGAGCTTTTTAATAAAGCAAAAATGAAAATTCATGCATATTCCGTTGTTATTTCGTATGAAAAAATTACCGGTTTCGATCCCTAATTACAAATATGTAGGCTGTTCCGAAAGTTTCTAGCTACTCTCACTATTCATGCGACATAATTATGTTTTACTGATACATCTATGCAGGTAATTTCAATACATGTGTTGGGGTGAAATTGTTGAGGAAAGACGCTTGTGTTTTTCAATTGCTTTTTAGTCCGTCCGTGAAGATTAATAAAAAAAATTGAGTCGTTCTATTATGTAATCATAAAATGAAGGCAATACATTGAGTCAAAATATCGCGTGACGTCTCTCCTAGGTACATATTTTACCTAGGAGTGATGTCACGAGGACCCACTGCTAAACTTTAATGCGATTTATCTGAGTATTTATTTATTATTTAGAAAAAGCAAAAAATACGTATCCTATATTTTTTTTTGTATCTATCTGACGAGCTAATTAGAATTAAGATTGTCACCATGCCTATTGCGATGAATGGGTCGCAATACAAATTTAACGCGACGGTAGATTAATAATAGATGTCACCAGAGGTTTACTATTGTTTGGCAAATTGTGTTTCCCTAACTGTTTCACTTCCCAAATATTTCATTTCCCAAACTAGGGTTTTTTCGAAAACAGTAAACTTTCAGAATTTCTATAAAACAAACCTAACCTATTGGGCTCTACACAATGGCTTAAAAAAATATCTGGATTTTCTTCGGTTTCGGAGAAAAGCGCGAGTTTAGGAAATGAAACATTTGGGAATTGAGGCAGTTTGGGAAGGATAGTTTGCTAAAAGAAAGTATCCGGTCACCACAACTAAACGATATTTTATACCCTGCAAACTATGAATCTCTACCCACATAATTTGTTTCGATTGCATGAATATAAGTGAGAATGGAATGATGAGGCTCCCCTGATGACAGCAGAACATCACAAAAAAGTTACAAGTCGATGAAATTATTTAGTGATTTTTTACGTGAAAAAACAGCAAAACTAAGTTAAGAATTTATCACGGGCATTGTCCACTAAATTTTTTGGGAATTTGATTGCGAAAATAATTTTTAGGTATCAGAAATAGTTCTTTTCTCGTAAAATTCTGAAATCGTTAACGTTATTTTATGTATAGCCAAATGTAATAAATGAAACAAAATATCACTCACACATTGTTTTATTTTAGCATTGTATCAAAATATTGTAACTTATACACCAAATTCACAGATCATTCACTTAAAATTAAATACGTTCGATTCTGCACTAATAGCAAACCAGTAAGATCATTGAAATCAACAAAACATGGAAGTTTTTGAGTCAAATATATACAGCGACGAGTACAATTAACTTATTAGATACATCAAAACAATTTGATTATTTACAGTCTGGTCTCCTGTGCGTGTTTTTTTTTAAACTATACACAGAATCATTGTGTTTACATACACAAAAGGAATGTAGGTATATATTTATGCCTGTTTGTTTCGGTGTTTTTGTGTACTACCTCTTTAATGTGTTTTGAAATATTACACAAAAACAATATATTTTTACTCACCAATGAGTATTTCCACGCCTCTTTGTTTCGATGTTTTTGCGTAATGTTTCGAAAAAAAACACGCAGTTCAAAACACAAAACCCGATTTACCGATAATGCTAAAAACTACACCAGCAATCTTAGAAAATACATTACATTTTAAATAATACTGATAATAAATTAAATATAAAGAATTAGGGAATTTTGAATTGGGGAGTTCATGTTCATATCGATATATCGTTTTTTTTCGTCATACCAAATATTGTTAAAATGGGTGCCATTTTTGGACTCTACACCTTCATATACCTAGATAATTACACCCCAATGACTTTTGCAATAAAGTGATGTCCTCTCCCTTAACCCCTCGTAAGCTTATACACAGGTCAGTGCAGAGCTTTTAAACTCTTATGTTAAAATTTTATATAGCTTCAATTGGATTGCCAATTTTTTGACATCGCACTCGAGGGTTTAAACCCAAAAAAGGAATGCCATTTCTAAAATCTACATCAATAAAACGGCACCCATGATGATTGACGGTTTTTTAAATGCGTCATGTCTGTTGGCCATTTTGACATCACTTCCGCTCGTACTCTCACGAGCTGCTCTCCACCAGTATTACAGGGTTCTATAACATACTACGGAAAAAGTTGTTAACATCCCAATTCTGCATCCCCGATAACCTAAAAAACGACACCCAAGAATTGATTGCGTGCAGTGACGTCACTTCCGCTTGTGCACCCGGCGCACGTGGCGCGACAGGCACGAGTGCCAGCTGAAGCGCGCGGCGCACGAGCTGCACTTGTACGGCGACTCCGACGTGTGCAAGGCTATGATATGACTACGCAGCTTCGCGTGGTTCTGAAAAAAAACCAAACTAATAAATATTTAACGCCCAAGGACGTTATACGCTATGGGCTCCGCTAAAGCATGCGCGGGTGCACGCTTGCGTGTCTATATTGACATAGTATTTTTTAACACAGTTGCTCGTAAAGTGGCTCTTATTACACCTGTTACAGTGGCTCTTATTGGCTGAAGTCCAGTCCATTACACACGCGTGCTTTTTACATTACATAATCGCACTAGTGCCTTTTCATTACAGTTTTTTTAAACTTCAGCAAATAGGTTTTAGGTACAAGAAACATTTTAGGTTTATTTAAAAAAATCTTAACTGGTAGGTACTTGTAACAAGCAATTAATTTCAATAAATTATAAAGTTTTCTTAAAAAAATAACATTTTAATTTGTTTTAAATTGATATAATTATTCAGTTTATTACATTATTAATGTTTGGCTGATTGGCCAGTTAGCCTTTGCCTCAACGCTCGTGCGCGCGTAGTTTCAAGCAATAATATTTAAAATATAATCATTATAAATATAATCATTGTAAATTTGAGGTATCTACTGCGGGCCTATGATGGTTGCGTTTGTCACGCGATAAATAAGTGACATGGCTGCCGTCACCTTCGGACAAGTATGTGAGTGCGAGAGTGACAGGCGCGTTATCATATCATTTATCGCGTGATAAACGCGACCATCATAGGCCCGCTGATGACGGACTAATGTAAAACTAACGATTACAGGATTTGTTACGCACGTATAACCTAGACGAAAGTTTTTTTGCTTTTTTCCTCGCAAGTGTGTTGAAAAACGTCGTATGAAACTCGTGTGCATTGGTCACCAACGTACCACACTCGTATCATAATGTACTATTATGCAATTATTATATAATGTATGCTTTTTCAGTCGAGTACCGCGTTTAGGCCACGAAGCTTGCTGAGTGGCTTAATTAGGGTAAGAGGCTTAAAAAGCTAATTATATAACTGTTGTATACAATACTTTTTCTACGAGTAACCCATAAACTACAATACATGAAACATAGCTAAAAAAATAACTGCAAAAATACTGCGTTCTTTTTTTGAAATTTATTGTAGTTCTGCGCGGAGTCGTATATTTCACTAGAAGGCTCGACTAGGCCTCGTTCGCGGGGGAGAAAATATCATAACCCCTTATTTTTTTTCTTCAGCGTAGTCGGGTAAAAAGTACCATCAGGAGATACCCAGCTACCCGTGTACCAAAAATAGTTGAAATCCGTTTAGCCGATTTGGCGTGATGAAGCCGCAACAACAGATAAAAATACAAAAAATATTTAAAAAAATCGTTTTAGTGACCTCTAAAAATAGTCCCTAACAATAGTTTTTTTTACAAATATCTTTAATGTCAGACATTTAATTTTTACAACTTTATAATAGTTATAGATTATTCCAGCCCGTTGTGTCCCACTGCTGAGCAAAGGCTCCCCTTCTTCCAATGTTCTCTGTCCAGGGCGGTTTCTGGCTATTCCTTAAGAAAGGAGTCTAGTTCATCCCGCCATCGCCGATGAGGTCTGCCGCGTCTCCGTTTAGAGCCATCGGTCTCCACTCTGTGGCGATCTTTGCCCACGGCTCACTCGGCATGCGGTACACATGACCAGCCCAGTCCCACTTTAACCTGGCCACCTACGCTACGTCGATTATTTGAGTTTTGGGGCGAAGCGTGGTGTTCCGGACACGATCCCTTAATTTTACACTTAGTATATAAACCCCGAGTTTGAACCTCTGAGCTTCTGTCAAAGACCAAGTCTGAGCACCGTATATGAGAATTGGAAGTATGCACATGTCCATGACCCTCTCGTAAACAGAGAAATATATTACATTTTTTTTAATGTCACATCGGCAAGCATTTGACTTCAATCTCCCCTGTTGGTAAGCGACGATGAAGTCGACGAGGGAGCATGCTTACCTAAATAGTGTCTCTTCACTCTCGTCTTGAAGAGATCCAAGTTATATTGTTCCAGGAAAAGATATTCTGGAAGAGAGTTCCAGAGTTCCATTTTTTAGCCGTCCTAACGAGGAATGTGGAAGCAAATCCCTTTGTTCGAGTCGTTGTCATATCAACAACATAAGGGTGGAATCAGAATCTGTCATTTAATTGGAGAAAGTGGGATTAGTTCAAGGTTCTTGACGACCGATTTGGCTCAGCGGGAGTAACGTTGCCTGCAAAGCTGGAGGTCCTGGGTTCAAATCCCGGTAAGGGCAATGGACAAATTTGTAAGATGAGCATAAATATTTCTTCCTGAGTCATGGATCTTTGCTATATAATAAGTAAATAATATCTATTAAATATATCGTCGTCTAGTACCCATAACACAAGCCTTATTGAGCTTACCATGGGACTAGAGCGATTTGTGTAATATTGTCCTGTAATATTTATTCAAAGAGCCCCGCCGCACACTCCCCGAAATGTATCCTGTAAAATACCGCAAGGCAGGCGACCATCCTACGGTGTTCGAGGCTTTGCCTCCACAAGATCTGGGTCACCAATGAGCTTCTTAGCATGTCCGTTGATTGAATCCAGGGCCACCAGCTGCTGCAGGTGCTTTTTTAGCCGACTTCACAAACCTTTGGTGCGGATGTATCTGTCATTGGCATCTTAATAGTTAAATAATAATAAATAAAATAAGTTTCTGTCAAAAAAATCATTTTTGTGACAAGCTTTTATTGCCGACTGTACTTCTCTTTGAACATCCATCAACTACTCACCGAGACGATTCTAAAGAGCCGAAACTCGGTAGGATTGACTTATTTTAATACAGAGTTCCTATGACCGCCTTCCTGCTCCATCATCAGATCATCTCGATGGTATCATATTATTGCATTGTCACCAAACTTACATACGTATGTCAAATTTTAGCTCAATTGGAATCCGGGAAGTAGGTCAAATTTAACTTGCAAGATTCCACCCGAACAAAAATATTACATACATATATTGCAAATTAAATAAAAGCTTGTAAAAAATCAAATTCCATCTCTTGGTTTTTCCTCAGTCTCCAACTTCCATCCTCTCTTTGGATCGGTCACAGACCCGCAGGACGGCCTAGATATCGCTGGAGTGATGAAGTCCATAAAGACCTCAGGGACCTAGACATCCGTAACTGGCGCGAGCTGGCTCAGAATCGCGAAGCTTGGCGTAAAATAAAAAAACATGGTAAATAAAAAAAACAGCTCTTACTGCCTACCACGGTTACGTAGCCTCAATCCTAAGATATGGTCTGTTACTTTGGGGTAACTCATGCGACATAAATAGAATGTTCGTCAGTCGAAACATATGCGTCCGTGCTATCTGCAGGTTACCACCACGAACCTCATGCAGACCTGTATTCAAAGATCTTGGAATACTGACACTACCTTCGCTCTATATTTTTGAGGCCTGCAAATTTACTAGATTACATCATAAACTATTTATTAAACTAAGTAATGTTTGTAAGTTTAATGTCAGAGACTCTGAAAAACTTGTATTGCGAGTCACTTATAAAACTAAGCTCTGCAGTAAAAATAGTTACGCCATGGCAATCAAACTGTACAATAATTTACCAATTGAAATAATACGGCTTCCCTTAAAACAATTCACATCTGCATTACACAAATGGCTAGTCGACAAATGTTTAATTAATATAATAAATCAATGAAATTTAAATTAGTTAGCAATTGTAATTAAATAAGTAATAATAATTAGTCATAAGTTTGTAAAGTTTGCATGTCCAAATGTTGGCGAGATGTGCTGATCATAACAAAGTTGTTCCACCTTATTGTTAACCATATCTCAGGCAAATAAATTTCATTTCATTTAAACTGGTGTCGGAAGCCAAGATCCACTCGCTGCGCTCAGCTAGTTAGTTAAAAAATCAAATTCATATGTTACCGGGAAGGATTTCCCGCAATGGTCGCACAGGTGCTCAGCGTGCTCCTTCTTGTGGACCACCTGCTTGTGTAGGTACAGGGACGTGTGGCTCTTGAACACCTGCCGACAACACACAGAATCAGACAACCACAAATAAAATAAATTAATAGTTTAAAAAACACTAGAAAAACACGCTTTACAAGACTTTTCTAACAAACCCAATCACAGCTATGATAGGATGTTCCATCATGATGTTCCAGTTCATATCTTCCGGTTCCATCATCAGATCAGTTCGATAGTACCATATTATTGTATTGTCATCAAAACTACATACAGCTGCCAATTTTCATGACGCTACGATCCTTGGAAGATGGTTAAATTAGCTACCTTAGATTCCATTACATAGTTAGTTACATACAGGTCGACCTAATAAAAGCGTGTTAAAAACCGGCCAACAGCATGACGCACAATGCTCAGTGTAGGGTTCCGCAGCCGTTCATACAAAGAAATGGTCTACAGATGAAAAAAAAAACGATATGAACAGGGCACTAGCAAAAGAGCGTATCTCCATGGCACTTACGTCCTGTTGCTGATAAAGGGGTCAATTTTTGCTACTTTTGAAACGATAACTTCCGAAAATTCAGTCAAATCATTATATTTAATTTTACCGCATGTCGTGACATCTAGAGACCTTATACATCTCTAAAAAAAAAAATATATATATTTTATATTAACATTGATCTGGAGAATTTGTACATCTCCTCTGCGTGTATCAATTATAAATTAGTTATAACACAATTGTAAAAGTTTTAAGTATAATTAAGACAATATTGTAATAGTTAATTGGTACACGCATATTAATTGTTTTATATACTCTGACATTTAGAATTTTATTCTAGACACATTCTAGATTTACTAATTATTTTAATTTTTAAAATGATGATTTTATCAAAAATAAGTAAGTATTATACTTAAGTTAAATGATCTGATTAGGTTTTTCTGGGTTTCCCTAATCCTTGCAACAAATGTTGGATCATATTGTATGTTTCCTAGCAAAGACTTCTCTCATTGTAACTGACAATTCGAAAGTGCTTGTATCTAAGCCTACTTGAATAAAGGATATTTTGATTGATTGATTAATTGAAAATATTCACTAAATAAACCTTTTTTCCGAAACCTTATATGGATATTTGACAAAAAAAAAACATTTTCGGTTACATGTATGGAGCGCCCCCCAATATTATTTTTTTGTTATTTAGCTATCAAACTCAGTAGAGGCTTATACAAGACACCTATACTCCAAATTTCATCATCAATATACATCTTGTAGTTTTTGAGCAAAATGCCCGTGACATACGAACGGACATGACTAAACTATAAGGGTTTCATTTTTGCCATTTTGGATACGGAACTATAATATAAAGTACTAGCTTCTGCCCGCGACTTCGTCCGCCTTAAATTCGTTTATCGCGGATTAGGGTATTTTTCCAGGATAAAAAGTAGCCTATGTCCTTCCCCAGCGGTTTAAGCGTGAAGAGGTAACAGACAGACAGACAGACAGACAGACAGACACACTTTCGCATTTATAATATTATAGTATATGTATAAGTATATAGTATGGATTGAACATGGACGCAAAGTATATTAAACTAGAGGAAGGTTTCTCACTTTTACTCAATAATGGGCCAGTAAATTGGCTAATGAAAAAACTAACTTATCTTCTGACATTGCCTGCAATGGCATTATTTGTGACCACGTCATGGTATGTGAAAATGTGACGTCACGTTATGTGATATTATGTCATGAGTCAAAATGCCACCTACAAATTATAATAATCCAGCCAGAAGCTACTATGTACCTTCTGGCACTGCGTGCAATGGTGCGCGAAGTCCCAGCTGTCGTCCCAGTCGACGTGGTCATTGATGAGTAATTTTAAGTGTGAATGATATCGCCATTGTGCATATCGATGTCTCGTCATATTTTGACTTAGTAGTCAAAATGTCGTCATCATTTGTGATATAATGACGTTATTTACGAGACACAATGACGATGGATGTCACGTGATGTTGTGTTAAGGCCACGTCACGTTAATTGACAATGTGTTGCCGTCGCCGGAAGGGGCGGTTGACGCGACAGCCTTTAATGTTTATGGCACTTAGCTAAGAAACAATTTGTCAATACTACTTTCATTATATTCTGTGACAAAATGGAGTCATTCTTTGAGAGAATCAAACTCTGCATCATAAGACAAACTGGCTCGTCAGTACAAGGATTTAATATCATATTTAGCGACGAAAGGAAATTATTTTAACTGTGAATCTTATCGCTATTGTATTTGTCAACATGACGTCATATTTTGACGAAGTATTATGTGACAGAAGGACGTGATTTATTGGATTAACGTGACGTCATGACGAGTGTCATGTCACGTTATGTGAGAATATGACGTCATGTTATAATATGACGTTTTGCTATGTTAGAATATAACGTCATGTTATGTGAGAATATGACGTCTTGTTATGTGAGAATATGACGTCATGTTATGTGAGAATATGACGTCATATTATGTGACAACGCGACATCATCCCGTGTGTCAAAATGTCGTTGTATGTGTCAAAATGCCACGTAATAATTGTAATAATCCGGGTACAAGCCATGTACCTTCTGGCACAGCGTGCAATGGTGCGTGAAGTGGCGCCGGTGGTCCCAGTCGACGTGGTCGCGCAGGCGCGTCTTGTTGGCGAAGCGGCGGCCGCAGTCGGCGCACTGGTGCGGGAACTCGTGCTCCGACACGTGCGCGCGCGACAGCCGCATGTGCTGCTTGTACGTCGCCAGCGAGGAGAAGGTGCGGTTGCATGGGGCGCAGACGAGTTCTCCGTTTGCTCTGAACACGTCATACGTCAATCATTTTTTTTATTATTATTTATTTAAAGGGCTTTGTCGCTGAGCGACCATATCGCCCTGTTAGAACAACAAACAAAATAAAACACTTCCAATATACAATATACTTAAAAGCTAATCTATGTCCTAATTGCTAATCCTACATCGGCTATACGTCAATCATATGTCACAAATCCTACTAATATACAGGGTGGAAGGACACGACGATCCTTTCCGCAGAGTGGGGTTAGTTTAAGTGATTGTGAAGTGATTTATATTTTTGTTACGTACAGTTAGTAAAATTATTAAATTTTGTCACTACTTGTTACAAGATCTTTGCATTTTTTTAACCGGCTTTTCGTATTTCAAGTTTTTTTTTTATGGCATAGGGGGGCAAACGAGCAGACGGGTCGCCAGCGATCACCGTCGCCCATAGACACTTGCATCACCAGAGGAGTCACAAGTGCGTTGCCGGCCTTTCAGGTGGGAGTATGCTCTTTTCTTGAAGGTTTGAAGATCGCATCGGTCCGGAAATACTTACAAAACTAAAAAATCACGAAGATCGTGGTGGTAAAATATCAAGATTTTCGTAAAAAATCAATGATTACACTACAGCGACATCTCTAGCTAACATTTAGTTTCATAGATGCTCACCAGGTGCGCTGACGGCGAAAAACCGGTTAAAAAAATGCAAAAATTATTAAAATTAATTAATGTTCTTCTTAGCGACAACCCTACTATTACTACGTACTATCTAGCTACATGTAAGAGTACACACACAATTGTAAACACTTTATTGTACATAGAAACCACTTACAAATGTAATAAACTTAAAAGATATAAGTACATAGGCCAACTTATCCCTATTAGGGATCTCTTCCAGTTAACCTTTGAGCAAGTGAGTGAATATATAAGGAAGATAGACAAACTAACACCATGTACAAATTATATGTATATCAATAAATAAATGAATAAATAATTGTAATATTGATTGGGAAATACTATGGGTAGAAATGTTATTTTGATAAAGGTCACTGACCCTTGTGTTATTATTAATTGATACTAAACCTAATGAGGTTTGTCACATGCAGTATTTTGCATTAAAACTTAACTGCCTATAACTTCAAAACGCTTACGAATATGAGCCTAGTTTCTTTAGAGGAAATACAGTAGTAAATCTAAACAATCCCCCTTTTGTGGAAAGGATCGTCGTGCCTTTCCACCCTGTATAATTGGGAATATTAAGTTTACCTGTGGTGAACTCGGAATCGGAATGTAAAAATAGTTTATTTTTGAGTTGTGTTGTTTTTTAGATCTCTCTTTCCCTGTCACTGGAACCTCCCAAACGGACAATTTGTCTCCATCAAGGGATGCTACGGTGGTTTGGGTATGTAGAGAGGATGCATGAAAGAAGATTGACTAAAAAAATCTACAAGGCGAATGTAAGTGGAAATGTTGGAAGAGGAAGGCCTAGACGAATGTTTCGCGATCAGATTGGAGATATTCTGAAAAAAGGGCAAGTAAGAAGTATTAAACCGACGGGCATGCATGAAGAGATAAATTTATGTTGATGAAGCGGCAGTTGTATGCCAGGACCGTAGCAAGTGGGAGGAGGTAGTCTCTGCCTACCTCGTAATGGGAAAAAGGCGTGATTGTATGTATATATGTTATTTAATTACTTTTCGTTGGTAATTCTTCGACGTTTCGGACGTCGCGTTACGTCCATGGTCTCGAAGGAATATAGTTATTTTTATTTCAATACCAACGAAAGGGAATTAAATAAATCATATAATGTCGATAGGAGCATCGCGCATCGGGGCTCCGTCGAACATCTTATTGAGAAATGTAAGGTATAGTCGTGTTTTTGTGGCGTCTTGCAACAGCCACTTGTCTCGTAGACTCAGACTGGTAGCTGCTTGTGGACTACTGTCTTAAGGTTTCCATCTCACCTCGCGGTGTGGCTGTGCAGATGGCGCAGCAGGTTTCCCCTCCACTGGAACCGCTTCCCGCAGTGCGCGCACGGGTACTGTTGCCGTGCACTGTTCACTGAACATTTTATCTCCTCTATGTGAGCTTGCTGCTTCTCTGGGGTCGTGGAGTCTTCGGGTAGCGTGTCTTTTAGCTTCCTGTGGGAGAAAATTAGTTACTAAATTCTATAATTATTTCAGATACACCGAATACGAATGTAAATGAAGTAAAGTGTGTTAACTTCATTAATATTCAGCTTGGAACTATCTGTGGCAGTCATTGACAAATGACAGCTGACACAAGTAAAGAAGTGCAATGTAATGAGATGAGAATACTCAGATATAATTAAACTTATTATTATTTAAGGTGAAAGTACATTACATAATTAGTGGAATAATAGCTTTAATGTTGTTTCTCTTTTCAGAGCAACTTAGTCTAGTTTAGTTATTTCGCCACTCGGGTCGACCTACAAAAATTGTGTAATCACATTATACGAATATTTGGCCAACCATTCAACTCTTAAGCCGGGTCCGCTGCGACGTGTTTTTGTGTTTTTCTAACACCTAACATGTTATTCTAACATAAAAGGGGCGTGGCCTAAATGTTTTGGTTGTGTCGGCATGTTTGCCGCGACGAATGGAAAACATTCCCCGCGTTCGCCTGCGGAGGGGGGGTGCAGCGTTCATTTCGTGTTTGACCGTCGTTGCGATAACACGTCTTCTTTGTCAGATTTCATTTTGACTTTTGTGCGTCAACAATGTTTTGGCTCACAAAAACATTATTGCAACAGACGGGAAGTTAACATGTTAGACAAACAATGTTTTGTTAGATTTTCGAGGCAGCGGACGCGCCTTTACTGAATCGAATGAACATGTTCATCGTCTACTACCCAAAGTACAAGCTTTGCTTATTTTGGGACTAGATCAATTTGTGTAAGATAATACAATGTTTATAACACTTTTATAACTGTCTCATGTTATTTTCTTTTGGTGTGCAATAAAGTGTATTGTATTATGCAAGATATTTATTAATATCTAAAAATGTATACATATATCTTTTATACTTACCTAAGCTTCAACTGGATCTGATGCTTGGAGCTCGTTTTAACGTGCTTCTGAAGATTAGACGTTGTGGTGAACGAAAGTCTGGAACAAGGATGATTTTTTCTTATAATAGTTTCTCTTATAAATAAAACAATTGAACGGATTATATCGCGTATATTATCTCATTTGAGTTCCCGACGTTTCGGAAGCTTTTGTGTAGTGACGACACTAGCCCTCTTAAATACGATTTATCTGAGTATTTTTTTATTATTTTGAAAAAGCAAAAAATAAGTGGCCAATATTTTTGTATTATTTAACTGACGGAATTATTAGAATTTTGCACAAGCCGCAACGACACATACAAACATACAAAAAATATATTCTCGCTTCAGTTACCTCCAAATAGTCCTTTACAATCGTTCGTACAATCTTCAACGTACAGACATTTCATTTTTACAACTTTATAATAGCATAAATATCCCTATATTGGCTTGTTGATTTGTCTTTTTTCTTGGATTTTTTTTATAATCTCGACATTAATGATCCTGCACTAACTACTACTTTTTGTTTGGCCCTATGGTTGACTGGTAGAGAATGTCTTTAGGCATTGCGTCCGCCATTTGTACCAGTTTGTATTGTGAAATAAAGTTTAAATAAATAAATATACCGCGTGAATTTATGATTTATTATTTATTATTTATAAATGATTTATGAATGTTTGTTATAGAAGACATTGGTGGGGACCTATGTTTAGCAGTATCCTCTGTCACTCTGGGGCAAAATGAAGATGATGGTTACTTAATTGTTAATAAGTTCTGTTACAAGGTTTTTGCAAATAAAATAAAACTACGGCATTTTTTGTATTTTAACTATACATACATTCATGCCTTAGTTTTTTCTAATATTAACATTTAAATTTTATTCCCTGCCTAGGCTATCTGTATTCGTATTATTATATACCATAAATCATTTCATTAGTTTTTGCTCCATAGCTCCATAGAACACCGTTCTCAGTACATTCAGTGTGGAAGATTTTGGAGGAGGCCTATGTTTAGCAATAGTTTCCGGGGTAAAATGATGATAGCTAAGTTTTCGAATCGCGGCCGGGGCAAGTGTTTGTGTGATGAGCACGAATGTTTGTTCCTGGGTCTTGGATGTTTTCTATGTATTTAAGTATTATAATTTATCTATATATTATGTATATCGTCGCCTAGTACCCATAGTACAAGCTTTGCTTAGTTTAGGACTAGGTCGATTTGTGTAAGATTGTCCCTGATATTTATTAATTTATTTCTGTGGAAACCTTTGGTGGAATTCAAACTATGTCCAGTTAGTAGTCTCTGGGTCAATTTGGGGTAGAACGGAGTTAAGGGTGAACGACAGACATACTTGCAGGGCTCGCAGTAGGGCCTCCGTTTCTGCCCCGCATCTATGCGGTGCTTCTCCAGGTGCTTCCGCAGAGATGTCTTCCATCTAAATGTCTTGGCGCACTGCTCACATGGAAACGTACCTTCTGACTTCACTCTAAAATAAATTAACAAAAACAATTTAATTGATTATATCGCGTATATTATCTCATTAGAGTTCCCGACGTTTCGGAAGCTTTTCAGCTCTCCATGGTCACGGGTTGAGTCAAGCTAAAAAGCACGTCGGGAACTCAAATGAGATAAAATACGCGATATAATCAGATCGATATATTTAAATGAGTAATAATCGCGGAAACAGAAAAAATATTAAATACAATACAACAATAGGCTATTGTTTTTTTTTACGACAATCTTGATGTTTTACCATCGCGATTTTCGTGATTTTTAAAGTGAATTTCTTCACTAAGAATCTTTATTCTTATAAAACAAAGATTGAAATAATGAAAAAATTTCAAGACTTCTAATTCAAGACTCCGACCGGATTTAAACTAAAGTTAAAGTCTTCAACCATGCTTGTGTTGGCAGAGCGTGCGCTCGGCAAGGCCCAAGGCACTGGTTTAAATCCGGTCGGTATATTGTTTTTTTTTTTTCATTATACATATAGATATTTGTATTTAGAGTAGTAACAAGAATAGGCTATTTCACTACTTTTTTTCCGTGGTATGTCATAGAACGACCTCTCAATAGTAAAAATATTGGTGAAAAATTACTTCAATCTCATAAAAACTCCCCGAGATACAACATTGTTAAAATCACTCTTTTGGACTTTCCCAAAAAACGCTTCATACTAAAGCCTGCTAGCTTAGTGACGTCACACGGTTAGTACCTTGTACGGGAAAATTAAGAACTTTGTTCTGCAGCTACGTTACAACTTGCGTTTATCGAAACGGTTTCTTAACAAAAGTTTCCATACATTTTATGGGTCATTCAATGGTATTATTAGTTGTTAATATTTACATACTCAAAAAATTTACTTTCCCACCCCTTTCAGGGCTCATGAAACAAGCTACACGTAAGATATCGTTCTCAAAATTTTAACGTTTTTCCTTGTTTTATCCGGATCTTATAAAATTTTTGCATATTTTGAGACCAGGCAACATTCCTATTTTTTATTGCACACCAACAAAAGAAACAGTACAGTAGAGCTTAAAATAATGATCTTTATTCTGTAAGTATAAATAAGTAGTACGTAAATGTATCAATATTAAGCAAGAAATGTAAGTAATAAGTTATTCTTGTAAAATAAATTGCAGTGCCCTTACAGGGTGTATGTTGGAGCTTGTAATACCAAATAACATCTGTAAATACCACATAATGCAATAAATGATATGACTATGACTAAGTAGGCCGCAAGGGCACTTTTACAAGTCTGACTCTCCGGCGTTTCCCAAGAGGAGACCACTGAAGAGAAGAAAGCCGAAACAAACTCAACAGTCAATCATTTTTTCCAAATGACCCTTATCTATTACAATATTTGTACTTAGCCTATTCTAAATATATGTTTTAGTTTTAACTTTTCTATACTACATGCTTTCCATATTTTCTGACCATACTTACTCATTTGTAATGGTAGCATCTTCGATCTGACTATTCTCTTGAGTGTCTTGGCTTTCATAGTTCGGGTCTATTCTGTAAATAAAAAATACTATTCGGGTTAATCAAGTCGGGCTTTAACAGAGTTAGCAAAGCGTTTCCCTCTGTTGCACTTTTGTATGCAAATGAAAGGGACAAGGAACTGTCAGTAGGCGTCAACAATCGCACGTCGATGGCGGGCTCGGCTTACATGCCGTTTGTTGGAATATACGTAATATTTCTCGTGATTTTTGTTTGTATTTAGAGGCACCTCAAATAATTAACTTATTGATAACATGACATTGTAATATCATATTTATTCAACTATTAATCATAATTATGTAATTTAAAGTAGTAGATAATTATATTTAAATATGTGCCCTGCAGTGGGATGTCCGGTACGTGACAGATGTTGACTAAATTTTGACAGGCATGTAACCCATCTTGTGCCTGTGCATCGTCCTTATCGCTGACCAATTACGTGCATTCTCTGTTTTCTAGTACTAACTCTGTTAAATACACAGAGTATAGTTCGATTTGTGTAAAAAAACAAATAAATTGCCCTGTATTTGTTTTTCTTTCCTTGCCATAGTTACGTGGCGACGACGTCTCGCCGCCCGCATACCTAAGGCGGGGTACAGCGGTGTTGGTCACACTATAGTACACATGTAACAGCACCATCTATACTAAAATTTCAAAATTTTAAGAGTTATCTATGTTTATGGCTTGTAACCGGTTACAAATAAACCGGTATTTATTTAGGTTATACCGGTTACATATTTAGGTTACGTTCGGACGAATTGATGTGGATATTTTATTTGGAAGCGCTCTCTAACCGGTTACTCCGTGTTCGGATACGGGGTCAATGACCGCTGTCGCGCCGATAGTGGCGCAACGACAGTCAACTACATGAAAAATTGAATCTAATACCATAGCAAGCAAACCAATCCTGCCTAAGCGAGCGGTTATTCACCCTAAACTCCGCTCACACGGAGGAACCGCTCTCTAACCGGTGATTAGATTTCGCTCCCTGTTTTGCGCTCGGAGATATTAACCGGTTAGAGCGATGTTCTTGCGAGCGTAACCTTTATTATGGGTTAGGCTCTCAGAGTGTGGCTCTAACCGGTACTGAAAATGAACCGGGTTAAAAGCGCTGACTATGTTACCCATGTGTGATCTCGTAGTGCTTCTTCGCGGCCCGCTGACTCATCGTCCGAGCGTTGCAGACGCAGCAGTCGTACCGCTTTCTGTGCTTGTTCTTGTGGTAGTTGTACGAGAGCTCGGAAACAAACGAACAGGTGCAGATAGGACATTTGTGGTGGGCGGCGTTCTGTGAACCGAAAACAAATGATGACTGTACAAATGAATAATTTGAATGAATGATTTATTGCGTGTATGGAAATTCAGGTTTACAAATTGCAGATGTCATTACCTAAAACAGTTTCCCCGAACCCTACCTTTTCAGGTGTGCATGCTTAAATCCATAGTAATATTATAAATGCGAAAGTGTGTTTGTCTGTTTGTCTGTCTGTTACCTCTTCACGCTTAAACCGCTGAACCGATTTGGATGAAATTTGTTATGGAGATAGTTTGAGTCCTGGGGAAGGGCATAGGCTACTTTTTAACCCGGAAAAATACCCTTATCCGCGATAAACGAAATTTAAGGCGGACAAAGTCGTGGGCAGAAACTAGTTATAAATAAAGCAATAACAATATCTATAATTACAGAATCTTCAACAATTGATAAAACATGTCAACAATTTAAAATATAAATAAAATACATTTCAAATGTCAATAGATTCATGAAAATTATTGAAGCTGCATGTATTCCTTTAAGTTATAGAAACACTTGTCCAAGATCAAAGACTTAACTACTTGCTTAAATCTATTATCAGTAATTTGTTTGAAACAGTCTGGTAATTTATTAAAAACTAGCTTCTGCTCGCGACTTCGTCCGCCTTAAATTCGTTTATCGCGGGTAAGGGTATTTTTCCGGGATAAAAAGTAGCCTATGTCCTTCCCCGAGACCCAAACTATCTCCATACCAAATTTTATCCTAATCGGTTCAGCGGTTTAAGCGTGAAGAGGTACTTTCGCATTTATAATATTAGTATGGATGTCAATACACATTGCGTAACAGTTTTTAGAGGTAAGTTTCAGTCTGGTGCGAGGCTCGTAAAGTTTATGGGCATATTGTTGTCATACTGTTCTGGAGGACATGGCCTGAAAATCTTCAAACAAATGTTCGTGTTTATGAACAAATAAACAAACCTCCAAAATGTTAAGGCTTTATACAGTTAGAATGTGATGTTTAAACGGTTTGTGGCGTAGCTAGCTAAGGGCCAGAGTGCCGGGCCCCCAAGATCAGGGAGCCCTCGGACTCTCACCAGTGGCGTAGCTACCGAAGGCTAGCGTGCTAGGCACCAGGGCCCCAAGCTCATTAGATCAACTAACACTATGATCCGAGTTAGTCGAAATAAATAATTATTATTAAGATTAAGGAGTGTGATACAGACAGACAGCAGATGCTTAGTAACAGGGTTGCTTTGGTAACCATTGAGTATAAAATCCTCAAAAGAATGTATAGTAAAAACCTCCTTCTATAATATTTTAAAGTAAAACTTACCAGTTCATGTTTAACAGCCACATGATCCTTCAAATCATCGGCATTAGGAAAAGACATTATACATTTCTCGCACCGAAACATAGCATTTACATACTCATCCCTCAACCCCATCTCCCATCTCTCTTTTTCTATCTCACTCTCCGTCAGCTCTATCTCTTTATACAACTTTACTGCGTCCTTCTCCGTCAACTCTATTTCTTTAGATACTTCTATCGGCTTCTGCTTTTTCTTCTTTTTAGCTGTCTTTTTCTTTTTTGTCACATAGCTTATAAGTAAATCATCATCATCATTGTTATGGTCAGAGAGTGATTCTATTTCAAATTTTACTTGGTTTTTTGGAGTTTCTAGTTTAATTTCTATAGTGAGCAGTCCTGAGGGCTGTTGGTCAGTATTAGGCTCTGGTTCGTCAATGTCAGGATAGTTGATGTTGTTTAGCTTTCGGATGGAAAGTTTTGGTGTTCTGTTAAGCTTGATGTCTGGTTTCTGAAAGTTAAATTTGAACAACAATAATTAATGCAGTATGGTGGATACTCAGATCCTACAAGGTTACGTTTTATTATGATTTAGGCTCTCAAAGTATGGCTTTGACTGATATGGAAAATAAACCGGTTTTCAAGCCGAGCTCATGGGGTCAAAGTAGCTATAGAAGAAAACTGGTGAAAGCTTTATATTTGAGGTTGAAGTGGAAGTGGCATAGGCTATTTCAAGTTGAGTTTTTTAATGTACTGATGATATTTATTTTGTTTTATGATTAAATTCGTTTACACAGCATTACAGAAAGCCAAATAATTAATTAACAACAATTATAGTACATAGTAACATTGAGTATTCACAAGCTAACAACACTTGACAATATTAAGTACACCAATTCTATGCATGTATGTATGGTGGCTGCCTATTGTCCATCATCTCGCAAAACCTCCACGCAAAACAGGTCACAGTTGGGCTCCGATACCAAGAGTGCATTGAGTATAGTAAGGGTGCAGGGTAGTGGCATGGTATGGTTAAATTATTTTTTTTTAATTTAATATTGTTGTGATGACCATAGCATCACCTATTGTCAAGTAGTGTGCTCATTCAAACCAGTTGCTATTTGTATCAGTTTTTCGCAGATTAATTTAAGAACCAAATGGCCCTGTCTTAGGGTCACAGGTTCTAATCTCGGCATGGGCGAGCTTTTGCAAGAGCTTTACTTTGGACGTTTAGATTTTAGTAAGTGAGAATAAAGTTTCTAGAAAGTTTGGAGAAAAGAATATTCTGTGCCATAAAAGTTTAGAGCAAATGTATGGAATTTGAATATGCTAGAACAATCGACACAGCCCAATTTACTAGAAAGGTGATGCTACTCAAAACAACAGAATAACAAATGTATGACGATAAAAAGTGATAAAAGCTGGAGCAGGCAGCAGTCTTAAGGTGGCAAGTTAAGGAGAGCAAGTGAAAAGAAGAGGAAGTTAAAAGTTAAGTGATAAAAGTGAAGAAGTTGTGGAAGTGAACTAAAGAGTGTTCAGTGTCAGTAACACAGTGTGTGCTATACACAGTGCAAAGTCTAGTGTGGCAGCGCCGGGACGCGTTTAACAGTGAATCCCTGCTACTGTAAAGTTATTTATATAAACAAACATGGAACTGTTAAGGTGTTGAACTCTATCCTATACCCCATGCTCCTAACAATATACAAAGTTACTACATACACTATCTTACTCAAATCAGTACCCAAAGGTTGTTTGGAAGATAATTGTTTACTGCATCGCAAGCCTAGCATATGGGCCGATCGTGAATTTGTGAGGCCCTAGGCTAATACTGCTAGTCGGCCACACTTTATTGATTGAACTATTGGATTGTTTTTCTAGTTCACAATACCATCTATTGTTTTCAATGGGGGCTGGGGGGCCTTTGTATCCATGGGGCCCTGGGCTGCAGCCCAAATAGCCCTGAAGTAGGTCCGCCCCTCTGCCGATTGTCATAGATAAAGAGATGTGCTTACATAGTCGCCATATTCTTGTAAAGTAATGTAGGAATATTTGACTTGTTGCTTGAACTCGGTGAAGCGCCGCACCAGCGCCTCGCATTCCCAGCAGAGCCACACCGGAACATTTTCAGGCTGACACAGCTGCAAACAAAAACAAAATGATCATCTACCGGGTAGATTCTACCCTAAACTTTGCTGGGTATTCTATGACATTATGTGACAGGAAACGGTTAAAAATGGTAATGTACGGCATATATATAGGCTTCAGTATGTTATCAAATTAAATACAATAAAATCTTACAGGAATCTCGTTTATAATTTGCAAAAAACACTGCTTTAACCAGAACTCGTCAACTGGTATCATTTTTCGACCTTCGAGGAGGCAGCCGCAGCAAAATTTGGGCTCTAGAGCTGCCATTGTGTTATTTACTTATTGTTATAGCACTTAGATATCATTTTTGTCTTAGAAATATATAAATAGAGGAGTAAACGCTACATTTTGCAGCAGCAAATGCTAAATGCAATGAAATGCAATGCAAGCATACTGAATACACACAAATATCAAAGCGTTTAGTTAATGTCATAAACACAATTTATCGTTCTGGCATATCTAAGCGGTATATAGACCATCTAGTGCGACAGTTATTCATAAGATGTCTTTAATTTTAGTTTTTAGTATGTTTTTGTTTTTTAGATGTATAAATTAGGATATATATCATTTATTTTTGTATAAAGCATTGTAATTATAATGTAAATACAAAACGTTTTACGTTTTGCACTTCGTTACACGCAAAAAACGTCACACATTATCACAGTTTCTTTTACAAAAATGACATTTCTGGAATACTACGAAAACTTTTCACGCATAATGGAATACATAGTAAGATCGTTGACATTTTAGATGCAGACAAAAATATTGTGAAAATTGATAATATTTTGCAATTGGATATGGCTGGATTCATTGCGGCACAAGATGGTGCCATCGTGAGAACCGATTTAAATCTTTGCGTGTGCTGCTTATCCGGAAACGTTCCGTTTGTGAAACTTACAAATTGTAAACACGTCGAGTTTTTCGAGTGTAATTTTAAGTTTAAGGTAAATATAAACTACAAGAAGCCTTCGTTTAGTTATTAAACAAATAAATCAGTATCACTTTATAATTCCCTCTCTGATACTTATCGAGTTTGTGTTATTATATTATAATAGTGTTATTGTAAATTGGCATCTTGCGAATTCAAGATGGCTGCCAATACTACTAGCCATTGCTTTTGATGCATTATTTTGTGGAAAATATTAATTAAGCACGTATGTCCGAATACTACGAAATCATTTAAGTAACTGAAAATGAGTTAAAAATAAATATAATGTAATCTTATTATTTCAGTTTGAGTATCCAGAAACATTAGTCTGCTATGCGTGTCATGGCATGCTCAAGGACATATATCTGTTCAAGAAGCAAGTGGAAATAAGTGTAAACAATCTGAATAACCAGGTAATAAGATAGACAATTTTGTACTAAAACAACTTTTATATTTTTTTAGTATCTCAGATTTTTTTTGCGAGAAATACCTTAAATGCTTATTCCTGTTTGGCAAATAAGTCCTGCGTAATCCTCGCATTTCTTTTAAAAAGCAATTTTGTACACCCATAAGATAAGTAATTTTTCA
This sequence comes from Hedya salicella, assembly GCA_905404275.2. Lineage (NCBI taxonomy): Eukaryota > Metazoa > Arthropoda > Insecta > Lepidoptera > Tortricidae > Hedya > Hedya salicella. The sequence continues at coordinate 5,472,915 of FR990120.1, forward strand.
AAACTATTCCGTTACACATGGGAATATTAATCTTTTAATTTTTTTTTCTACAGCTTAAACATCTTCCACCGATCAACACAAAGCTTTTAAAATTAGAACAATCCAACATAGAAATATTCCACACACAAAACTCAAACCCCATAGAAAAAGAAATTATCAAAGCCAAAAAAAAGTTCGATATAAAGACAGAAATCAAAATAGAACATGAATACTCTGATCCCGAAAACGATGTTCCATTGTCAGAGATAAAAGGAAAAAAAGTAAATATTAAAAACAACACACCTTCGCTTATGAAGAAATATGAGGGAAAAATTAAAATTATTTTATTAAGTGAACCCGAAATGTGGGAGGACAGAAAAATTGAAGCAGCAAAGGATAAATATTTGAAGTTACTATACAAATGTGAACATTGTATTATTGGGTATGATCATGAATTGACCTTGAAGGAACATATGGAGAAGAGGCATGGTGAGGTAAGAGAACTTTTGAAACATGATTTTATTTCTAGTTTCGTAACTGAGAATGTAGTTTCTTAAAACAAGTGAGATATTTAAGTTAAACTGATACATAAAAGTAATTTATATGTTACATACATAACTTTTTCCACTCGCTTAATAACGCCTAAATTGTCTAATAGATTTAAGTTATTCTTAGATAGATCACATCATGGATTAAAATAAAGTGTAGCTAATTCCCCAAGCCGCAGGTAAATTATATATTTCTTTCGCGTAAACTAAAATTTATTATTGTTTGATTCAACATTTACCAAATATAATGATCACATGTTATGATATAAGTATTACCAAAAATGTTTTATATTTTTTGTAGGTTAGCCTGTGCTTGTTTGTGTATTCATGAATATATTAAAGTTTAATAAATAAAAATTGCAGGGCAATGAAGGATTCACATGCGCAATATGTAAGTCTGTGCTGACCTCCATAGGTTCGTTCAGGGAACATATGCGACGACACTATCGACGGTAAGTCAGTACTTCAGTACATACAGCAGTTTTATACAAAACACTTAGACTTTGTCTGTAGAGAAGAAAAAAGTCTATTTTTTTCTTTACCAACACCTTCTCACTATGTATGTATATTGTATTTTAAGAAAAAAAAATGTTTCAAAACCCGCGGAGGAAATAATACACCTGTTTGTAAGAAAAATTATTAAGATAACGTCATAAGAAAACATTGATGAAAAATTAATTCACAAGCCAAACGCTGCTCTCTATCGCTTGTTCCGCCCTCTCGCTTGCACGCTCAGCTCGTGCGGAACGTGACAATGAGTCATGTTTTTTCGTGCGTGCAGCCGGCGTTCATCGATTTATAAGACGTTATTTCGTCAAAAAAAGCGTCACCAATCAAGTACTTAAGTTGTTCTTTTTGCAGGGTTGAATGCGTCGCGTGCGGCGCTCGGTACAGCACTGTAGTTTCTGCGTTGACGCACTACAGTAAAATGCACGCCGCCATCCCTACGACGTACAAGTGCACCGAGTGTGAGTTCACTACACCGTAAGTATGCGTTCGTGAAACAGTAATATAAAGAGAAGGACCGCACATACATAAATTATCTATACTATATGAAGTTGTAAAAATGAAATGTCTACATCGATGCTATTTTCAAGAAAAATATTAAAAGGGACTATTGGTCATTAAAATATATATTTTTTTGATTTTTTTGTATGTGTCGTTGTGGCTTCATCACGCCAAATCGGCTATTTTTTTGGTACAAGGGTAGCTGGGTATCTCCAGATGGTTACAGGATACTTTTTATCCGACTACGCTGTCGAAAAAAAGAGGGTTTATGACTTTTTCTCCTCTGCGAACCAAGTTGCGGGCGCCTTGTAGTTGAAATATATGTATATTTTTTTGATTTTTTTGTATGTGTCGTTGTGGCTTCATCACGCCAAATCGGCTGAATGGATTTCAACAATTTTTGGTACACGGGTAGCTGGGTATCTTCAGATTGTTGTAGGATACTTTTTATCCGACTACGCTGAAGAAAAAATAATAGTTATGACTTTTTCTCCTCCGCGAACGAAGTTGCGGGCATTTTCTAGTTATATATAAGAGTTACTAATGACCTAAAAGCAGAGTACTTGTTATGTTTCGGTCCATTGTAAGTATGATTAAGACTTACGGTAGTTTTGTAGGTAAAATAGAGGGTTACCACATTTATTTACTAAATAACTTCGTTCGCCAAATCGAAAAAAAGGTCAAATATCTCTATTATTCTTTACCGTAATCGAGAAAAAAACTGTAAACATTCTTAATTATCCAGCTATTCCTATACCAAAAATGAATAAAAACGGTTCTGTCGTTTTGACGTAAATAATATAAGTCAAAATGAATTACATCCAAACAATCTTAGCTAAATATCCCCATATTCACGTATTTTGTTAGATTCCCCTTGTTTACGCATACATTTTTGTCGAAATCATCATTTGGCCGAATTCATAATTTAGCATATGTATCTTTTTCTGAACACGTAAACTTTTCAAGATTTTTTAAAACAATCCTCACCTAATGTATTCAACTGGATAATGACTTAAAAAGTCCTGAAAATTGTACAGTTTTTGAAAAAAATGCATTATGCCAAATTATGAATGCGGCCAAATGATGATTCGGATAATCGAGAATATGCCAGATAAAGAGAATCCATTTTGTTATTGCCCTATTTTTCACACCTGACGAAAAGACTTATTGTTTCTACGGTCATCAGGTCGTACCGCCGCTTTCGTTATCACCGTGACTCTCACAAGCAGAAAGTTTGCTGCGGCCTATGCGGGAACAGCTTTGTCAACAACTCCGGCCTCAAAGTGCACATGTAGTGAGTAGTCTCCAGTAATAAACTAAGTCATTCATTATTAACAAACCAATGGGGTAAAGAAAGATTTATTAAATGTCGAGCACAAAAATAATTCCTGCAGCTTAAGCAGGATTTGAACCTACGTCCTCGTTTTACCAGAACAATCCTCGACCAGTCCGCTATATAGAAGAGAAGAAAACTCCACAGAGTTTATTCGACAAAATAAAACGGTACGAGTAACCTACAATGGCATGATGGCACTATGTCAATGTGACAATATAAATTAAAACAAGCATGTTCTATACTTTTAAAGTCAATTTGACGGTTCCATGACAGATCAGGATCAGGATTCCATTTTGTCTAATATATTATGCGTCATGTAGTCGTAGGCCTCCGCCAGAATAATATCAAGCTGACAACGCAAAATACGCGCGTGATACATTCGCGTTGCAAGTGTCAATAGGTGTACAATGCAAGCATCACACATTTCACGAGTATTAAATTTGATGACTTTATAATAATAGCTGTATCCGCGATTACGCTACTTATGAAATTATGAATTAGTCTACGTTTATACGTGCTCCTAGCTAGTACTCATACAAAATACCTTGGTTATTAATTAAATTATAAATTAACATCGGTGTTTCTATCAAGACTACTATCAACTATCGGATCAGTTCAGGTGTGCGAACCGTACAATAGGTTCCGGTAGCTGCCTTACCATTAGGCAGGTCGTACCCTTCATTATTGATGGTTTGAAACTATTGACCCTTAGTAACCCCACATATGTTCTCCCAGTACCGTCCACAAAGTGTCGTCCCGCGTATACTCGTGCGCAGAATGCTCCAAGACGTACCGCGCCCGCTCGGGCCTGCTCGCGCACACGGCGTCCGCGCATGCGCCCGGCGCGCGCGGAGCCTACTGCGTACCGTGCCGCGCGCACTTCCGCACCGAGTACAACCTCAAGCATCACTTGAACACGCACAGTAAACATACCAGTGCCACCAACAAGAAGTGAGTACACGTGGCGTCCGCGCACGCGCCCGGCGCCTACTGCGTACCGTGCCGCGCGCACTTCCGCACCGAGTACAACCTCAAGCATCACTTGAACACGCACAGTAAACATACCAGTGCCACCAACAAGAAGTGAGTACACGTGGCGTCCGCGCACGCGCCCGGCGCCTACTGCGTGCCGTGCCGCGCGCACTTCCGCACCGAGTACAACCTCAAGCATCACTTGAACACGCACAGTAAACATACCAGTGCCACCAACAAGAAGTGAGTACACGTGGCGTCCGCGCACGCGCCCGGCGCCTACTGCGTGCCGTGCCGCGCGCACTTCCGCACCGAGTACAACCTCAAGCATCACTTGAACACGCACAGTAAACATACCAGTGCCACCAACAAGAAGTGAGTACACGTGGCGTCCGCGCACGCGCCCGGCGCCTACTGCGTGCCGTGCCGCGCGCACTTCCGCACCGAGTACAACCTCAAGCATCACTTGAACACGCACAGTAAACATACCAGTGCCACCAACAAGAAGTGAGTACACGTGGCGTCCGCGCACGCGCCCGGCGCCTACTGCGTACCGTGCCGCGCGCACTTCCGCACCGAGTACAACCTCAAGCATCACTTGAACACGCACAGTAAACATACCAGTGCCACCAACAAGAAGTGAGTACACGTGGCGTCCGCGCACGCGCCCGGCGCCTACTGCGTGCCGTGCCGCGCGCACTTCCGCACCGAGTACAACCTCAAGCATCACTTGAACACGCACAGTAAACATACCAGTGCCACCAACAAGAAGTGAGTACACGTGGCGTCCGCGCACGCGCCCGGCGCCTACTGCGTGCCGTGCCGCGCGCACTTCCGCACCGAGTACAACCTCAAGCATCACTTGAACACGCACAGTAAACATACCAGTGCCACCAACAAGAAGTGAGTACACGTGGCGTCCGCGCACGCGCCCGGCGCCTACTGCGTGCCGTGCCGCGCGCACTTCCGCACCGAGTACAACCTCAAGCATCACTTGAACACGCACAGTAAACATACCAGTGCCACCAACAAGAAGTGAGTACACGTGGCGTCCGCGCACGCGCCCGGCGCCTACTGCGTGCCGTGCCGCGCGCACTTCCGCACCGAGTACAACCTCAAGCATCACTTGAACACGCACAGTAAACATACCAGTGCCACCAACAAGAAGTGAGTACACGTGGCGTCCGCGCACGCGCCCGGCGCCTACTGCGTGCCGTGCCGCGCGCACTTCCGCACCGAGTACAACCTCAAGCATCACTTGAACACGCACAGTAAACATACCAGTGCCACCAACAAGAAGTGAGTACACGTGGCGTCCGCGCACGCGCCCGGCGCCTACTGCGTGCCGTGCCGCGCGCACTTCCGCACCGAGTACAACCTCAAGCATCACTTGAACACGCACAGTAAACATACCAGTGCCACCAACAAGAAGTGAGTACACGTGGCGTCCGCGCACGCGCCCGGCGCCTACTGCGTGCCGTGCCGCGCGCACTTCCGCACCGAGTACAACCTCAAGCATCACTTGAACACGCACAGTAAACATACCAGTGCCACCAACAAGAAGTGAGTACACGTGGCGTCCGCGCACGCGCCCGGCGCCTACTGCGTGCCGTGCCGCGCGCACTTCCGCGCCGAGTACAACCTCAAGCATCACTTGAACACGCACAGTAAACATACCAGTACCACCAACAAGAAGTGAGAACACAGTTATTTTTTTTATTGGAAAGGTGGTTAGACCTGACCAGTAATCGCAAAATTCAGTGGGGGGAGCGCAAACCCACAAACGGAAGTTCCTGCCGAGGCCACTTCGAGTTGGAGTGGCACGCAGCACGCAAGGCACAAGAACTTTGGAGGTGAACTGAAACCTGTAGTCAAACGCAGCTTGCTAGATGAACACTGTTTATTCGCAGAACTGTAGTGTACATGTGTCATTAGAAATCTTCCCTAACTTAAATATACAACATCTCTTGAACCCCAGTTGGGATGGGATAGAGAGAGACAAGAGAAATTGGGCGTGGGAGAGATTGCGCTACTACGGGCTGACTCTTAGATAATACACAGACTATTTCTACATTTGCACCTGCAGTTGCGTCCACGCGCACAATGCGCGCACTTTCACACTGAATACAACTTAAAACATCATCTGAACTACAATGAATATACTGTTTTTAATAGACAAGAAGTTTACTAAATTTCGTCTGAATTTATTTATATATATAGGAACATATTATATATATTATATGAATATGTATGTATCTAAGTATTAACTTTCTAAATTATGTCTGTAAATTAGTTGCACCGCCCACAATTTATCTGCTTTGCCTCAAGGTTGACTGGTAGAGAATGGCATATGGCATTAAGTCCGCCTTTTGTACGATAAGTTTTTTCTTTTGTGCAATAAAGATGAAATAAATAAATAAATACCGAAACGTACTAACATTCGCAGGCCGCTTTAACGCGCTTGTTACGCGCCGTGCAGTGCAACACGCACTTCCGTACCAACTTGAAGCACCATACATAGTATCAGTGTGACGGGCAAGAAGTGAACATACATATTTGTGACGGACAAGACAGACTTTATCGATACTCGAAAGAATTGATTACGCTATCCCTACATTTATATCTATATTTAAATGACTAGTCTTTATAAAAAATACAGAATCATTTAAAACAGGGTTTCTTAAAGTGGGGTCCATGAACCCCTTAGGGGTCCGTAGCATGTGTATTAGGGGTCCACAGTCTTAGTCTGTCTGTAAACATATTTATTAGGAATTTGTGCAGTAAACTTGACGAGACGCATTGTCGTTTTCATTAACTTAGTTGTCTTAGTAGTAGGTAAGTGTAATGAAAATACCAATAAAAGTAATTTTACTAAATATAAATAAGGCTCATTTCCAAAAAATAATAATTGAAGGATCCGTGGATTTTTTTAAATTGTGAAAGTGGTCCGTGACTGCAAAAAGTTAAAGAAACCCTGAATTAAATTATTGCACACATGTGCCGTTCGTAACGAACGTAAACAGTATCGTATATCTATCATTACAGGTCCAACAGTGTTATATAATACACGCTTACAAACTTTAAAAAATAATCCTTCGATTCAAGGACCTTGAAACTTTTTTCTCAAACATGCAATGAAATATTGACGTTGTGTACCTTGTAATAGATCCCGAAGTCTCACATTTCGGGCGCGGCGCAATGAGGGGCACATAATAATAATTTCATACGAAATTGCCGGCCAAGGCCAGCAAAGCGACCTTCTTCTGATTGTCGGCCTCGTATCTCTATATGGCCTCGTTAACACTCGGCCATCTATAACTACTCGGCCGGCAATCCTCTACTTCGCAGCCTCTGCAGTAATGTACTATTAATAAAATGTCTATAACGTGCAGATAACTTTGTAATCTTATTAAGAGTATACATATTGTGTGCAGATTCGTGTGCAATATGTGCGACGCTAGGTATCTGACGAAGGCCCAACTGCGTGACCACATCGACTGGGAACACCTCAAGAACACCAAAAACAATTGCGATGAGTGCAATAAGGTACTTCGTCCGCTGAAGTCTGTTCTGCTATTTTGGTGCTGTGGTAAATGCCTCCCATTTCCGATAAGGACAAAAATGGCCACCCCTAAGCACGAGATCACTCTTAGAAATTTACTGTCGGTTTTGGGCACTTACGAGTACATTACCCTTAACTAAATTCAGGACTGACATTGATGCTTGAATTTAAATGAGCATATTCAGTAATTTTATACGACAGAATTTAATACGACAACTATACATAGAGACATCAAATGTTTCAGATTTCCCGACGATATATTCTTGAAACCCATATCTGTACCAGAATGAATTAGCGCTTTGGTATACTGTAATAGTTAATTAAATGTAGCTTATCAATTCGTGATTTATTAAAATTTAAAGGTCGAAATCTGTCAACATTGTCATGTTTGGTTGTTTTTCTATGTAGAAACTCAAATAGATTGTAATTCTAGGCCTTCAAAAGCAACGCGGCTCTGAAGAGGCACATCAGCTACGTGCACGAAAAAAAGAGGCCGCCCAGGAATAAAATGTGCGACCACTGTGGACGTGGGTTTACGGTGAGTCTCACCTACTACTTAAATTACTACAAAACTACTGTGAGAGTAAAACATATTGGACCGAACGATTACTGATAATACGTTTTATTGGTACACTACTATACATTTTACACGTAATACATTCATACATTCTTAGTTATTAATTTTAATTCTAATTTAACAAATTTATTATTGTTATTACGCCTTTATTAGTTCATATTTATAATTTAAATGTCAATGTGATGGGTCAGTGGTCTGTCGTTATGAACTCATCAATACTGTAATAGGCTCGGTCCAAAAGCAGTTATTTTTGATTGTTTTTAAATAGGATGTCATTTTTAGCGTTTCTTTTTTATGTCAGTTTATTTATTGCTTTCATAGGTCCATGGAAGATGGTACATTTTATATTTTACCGCTATGAAACCCTGTAGGGCACTGCAACACGTAACAGGATGCTATATGCTTATAGCCAAGTAAATACTAAATATTATATATAATCTTACTGTCTAAATTAAAAAGTATGTTAGGTGGTACGGCGTTGTAAATTGTGGGTCCGAGTACGCACATAAACTTAAGCGATTTTTAATATTCTGGTAGCGCTTATTTTAGGCTATTTGTCCTTGTATCACTGCGACCGTAATTTATCAATTATTTTTTATCATGCCACGATTAAAGTCGGATACTCGCGTTGTTTAAGAAGACTTCTACTTGACGTGTTGTAGTTGACTTTAAAGACGGCAATAATCGTTCTGTATGTATGTTTGAATAAATCTTAATAATTTTTTGGCCATTATATTTGTATTGTTTACTTCAGTATTTGAACCAAGCATAGGTTTGAAGTTTACATGAATTACCATTTTTTCGGTTACGGTTCTTGTTTGATAGTGAATCTTGCTTTCTCACATAAATTAAAATCGTGATTGTACAAGAATTGCGATTAACGGAATAATCTTTCCGTTTTCGTAACTTTCATTTCAGCAACAATTATGAGGGTACATACATGTATAATATGTATGTGTGTTTATATATTATCAATATAGGGATGTAACTTATTGATTTATGTTTCATTTCTTTGTTTTCTTTTTCTTTCCGAGTTTAATGACAGCAACTGCTAGTTTCTGTTTGACTTTATGGTTGAATAGTAGAGAATGTCTTAAGGCATTAAGTCCGCCTCATCTTGATTGTGCAATAAAGTTTAAATAAATAAATATTGTCCAAGTGAAAGCGTGTGGTAATTTATCGTTTTTAACTTTTGTTAAGTTAATAATATGACTGATAATGTATTGACTTGCTATTGCTAACAAGAACGGTTATGCAGAAAATACTGTATATAACTCCCACAATTTTTGTTTCTAAAACGATCAACACAATATGGGCAATATTCCAGACGATGTCGATCCTGCGCGCGCACATCCGCACGCACACGGGCGAGCGGCCGCACGCGTGCGCGCGCTGCTCCGCCACCTTCGCGCACTCCGCCGCGCTCTACACGCACAACAAGCTGTTGCACCAGAACAAACAATAACACCACATACAGAACAGACCCGCCGGCGGAGGTGACCAAGTCTATACTGCGATTATTCTGCTCTATCTTCCACGCCTTAATTCGGGTAAACCGGTCCCGCCCAGATGATGTGCCTTGCGCACCGCATCCCCACCTTACTCCAAGTGGCCGCGGATAGCATTTCCGTTTCTGGTTTTGCGCTAACCTACCCAATACAAATTCAGCTTCTAAAAAAACATACAGATCCAATAAGTGACATTACTGCCACGCTTCACCGCTGAGGTGCCATTACCGCAATAAGTAAATAAATGAATATTCATGGGTTTGTTGGAGAATTAATCCCTTGTATGCGATGTCAAAAATTTGCCAATCAAGTTGAAGCTTTAACATAGAGTTTAAACTCTGCACTGATCAGTGTTTAAGCATGCGAGGGATTAAGCATTTTCTGTATTTTACTTTCCATTCGACGACATAGTTCATCAAGTTTTACTTTTTTTTTATTGTGACTCAATCCCGGAATACTAAATTATGTTTAACTGATTTTTAGGTTTCAACGTTGATAACAGAGTGTAATAGTGGGGCTATCTACTCTTTTTACGTTATGTAACATTATTTAACATGAAATGGGAATTGGATTGCCTTTGATTCCGATCATGTCTGTTGGTCAGCTTGAGTTAAGAGCACACCCAGGAAAAGCTTTGTACTGGACTGCAGTCGTAAAAGTATCAATATTATTGCAAGCCTAGAGGTCACCTCCGCATGTCAAGCACCACAACGGACTTCCTCGTCGTACCTGCTTCATATACCTTTTACTATTGTATATACCTCAAGCTCATTAAAACAAGTTTGAAATACAAAAGGAGTTTACTTGAACCTTGAAAATATTGATCTGTCATGTGAATGGTTAGCACGACTGGTGACACTTGTTTAACATACCCACGGGACAAGCTTACGCATACTTCGGACTCTTGCACTATGCTGAATGGAAATAGAAAAATCGTAACTGACACGTGATGAGATCACGCGTGGGCTACTTGGCTAGTTGTGCTCGTCATTCAAACCTAGTCACAGCTTTAAAACTGTTAATTTACGGCTGACCAGTACATTAGCGATTGTAAGATCACTGTTTCAATTTCGTAACTTAGCTGATAATGGAACAGTTAAAAGATTTAATACAGGTCTCAGAGACATTAAAAAAATACGAACTATTTGAAGGTTACAGAATCGAAAAATATTTATTTTTTGCGTTTGTGTGCAAAGCGGCTTAATAGCTTTCAACCGTTTTTGGTACACAGCTCATGGGCTGAAGAAAAACAAAAAGGTGTTGATTTTATTCTCCTTCGCTGACGAAGTTGTGGGGCACCTTCTAGTAATGAATAAGTATTCATTTTTCACTTTCGTAACTAGTTACGAGATTGGACAGTTAAACTAATATGTATGTCAAAATAATTGTAACCATATCAAAAACCTATTTTTGAATTCATGCCCACACTTTGAATTCCATTTTCTAATCAAGAAAAATCGTAGAGCCATTCTGGTGGTGACAAGAAAATAATGCTTAATTCGGTACAATGTTGCTCACGACTCAAAAGTTATGAGTCTCCCGTATCAGTAGTCTCGCTACTCCCCACTAGATGGCAATGTAAAAGGGAATTATATATGATAACAACCAAAGTTTAGCTACCTTTGCAATAAGTACCAATCAGTACATATAGGTCCACGCATCATAAATGTTAATTACTACCTTATTATAAACAAAAGGGATTGCTGCGTAACTTAACAAAACATCCATCTTATAATTTATCAGCAATAACCAAACGCAACACCAACTCTACACTTAAGTTTTGTTTGACAGGAGCTGTCAAAACAATAATCAATTTTCGTTTTGTTATCACACAAATGTTGAAAAACAGTAACATTTATACACAATATAATTATTCAAATTATTGTATCACTTGAAATCGCTTCAAACAGGTCGCAACTATCTTATGAATGAGTGTACAATGGAGGACACCGCAGAACTGGCTTTAAAAACCTTGTGTTGTACATGTTTGAGTAGAGACAGGAAGTTATTTCAGCTTTGTCGAGTAACGGATGGAGTAAATAACCTTTATTCCCTTCTATCTTACGATTCAGAAGCTTACAGGGTAAGAGATAATATAAGACTATACTTTTTATTTATAGTTTTAGTATAAGTAATGAGGTAAAAAAACGTATACAGGCTGTCCCACGGCTATGCAACATGAAGGGTAAGTACCTTAAATATTGTAGATAGGATATTTCGCTGAAGAGAGACATTATTTTATTTTTAAAAGTTATTAATACTACATTGAAATAAAACAATTTAACGGATTATATCGCGTATATTATCTCATTTTAGTTCCCGACGTTTCGGAAGCTTTCCAGCTCTCCATGGTCACGGGTGGACTGAGAAAAGATGTATTTTCCTCTGTCAAAGTTACAATTTGTGCAAACTACCCATTTTTGAAAAAACACAAATAAAGGTGTACATACATGCCAGATGGGCCTAAGCTGTAAAGACAGTTACACATGTGCCAGAAGGGCTTAATTATTTTATTTTAATAATTTACCAAGCAGCATTTCACAAATGAGGCGTACTGAGGAGAAAAGAAACGCTGCAAAGAAAAACTCCCAGGCTACCTCATTACTAATTATAATATTTAAAAACAGAGACTATTAAACTACTATTAAACAGATAAGATATTTTACACCGTTCGGAAATTAAGGTTTTGCAGTCCTGTGTCTTGCTTGTCCTTGTCCTTGATGAGATGTATTACAGGATCCCAAGCTGGTGGTAGTGACAATCCATCTTCTCTATTGAAATTAGGATGCTTTTTAATCTCAATAGCCTCGCGTAGCATTCTGGGAAAATATCTTTTTTCTTTGGCAAGGATAGAAGATTTATCAAACTTAATTGAGTGGTTTGGTTTGTCAATGACATGTTCACAGACTGCAGACCTATTACAACGACGGTGCTTGACATCTGCTATGTGCTCCTTCACCCGGGTTGATACACTTCGTTTCGTTTGACCAATGTATGAAAGACCACACTCACAGTCCAGCTTATAAATGCCTGCACTCTGCAAAGGGGTGCTACTCTTCACGGGTCTAAGGTATTGAGACACCTTCTTCAATGGCTTGAAATATGTTTTTATAGAAGCACCCTTCAAGATGTTTTCGATCTTGTCTGTGACCCCTTTCACATATGGTAATACGGCAGGTTTACGCTCGACTGTTGGTTTCTTCATACTGGGATTCTGCTTGGAACGTGGTATCTGGAGCTTGTTGGCTCGAAGTGCATGTTTGACATTCTGCAACTCAGCAGTCAGATGTTGATCGTCGCAGATACCCCTGGCTCTCTGAAACAAAGATTTACCCACTGTAGCAAGTTGACAGGGATGGTGGTGAAATTTGCCATTCAAATACCTATCTGTATGCGTAGGTTTCCTATATACAGTATGACCTATGTCATTGTTAGGACCTCTAATTACTAGCACATCTAAGAATGCAAGTGAATTTTGATTTTCCAACTCCATAGTGAATTTAATTTTACTATGCATGGAGTTCAGATGGTCTAAGAAAGCTGAAACACTAGATCTAGGTAAAATAGTAAAGGTATCATCTACATATCTTTTAAAGATCCTCGGCTTGACAGGTGACAATGAAAGCGCTCTCTCCTCGAAATCTTCCATGAAAATATCGGCGACGACAGGAGACACCGGAGACCCCATTGCCACACCATCAACTTGCCCGTAGAATTAACCATTCCATAGCATATAGCCAGATGTAAGGCAGTGTTGTAATAACTCAGCATATTCTATTGCCATCTGTTGTTCACTCAATCTTCTTTTCACAATTTCGATACATTTTTGAACTGGTAGGCATGTGAAGAGAGACTGGACATCAAAACTGACCATAACTTCATCATCAGTTAGTCTCAAATCCTTAATCTCACTGTCAAAATGGTACGAGTCCCTTGTGTATGCTTCCGTCTTCCCTCGCAGTAAAGAAAGCACACCTGCTAAGTGCCGAGCTAATCGATAGGTAGGAGCATCGATTTGACTCACTATAGGGCGTAACGGAGCACCAGGTTTATGTATCTTTGGTAACCCATACAACTTTGGTGGCACCGGGCAAGAAGGCACTAAACTTTTCACATCCAGATTAAGATTTTCAGAGTGCTTACTTATCAGCTCGGCTGTCGTTTTTACTACTTTCGCCGTTGGATCTCGCTTAACAAGCTTGTATGTTGTAGCGTCTGACAAAAGCAGTGTATCAACCCTGGTGAAGGAGCACATAGCAGATGTCAAGCACCATCGGTGTAATAGGTCTGCAGTCTGTGAACATGTCATTGACAAACCAAACCACTCAATTAAGTTTGATAAACCTTCTATCCTTGCCAAAGAAAAAAGATATTTTCCCATAATGCTACGCGAGGCTATTGAGATTAAAAAGCATCCTAAGTTCAATAGAGAAGATGGATTGTCACTACCACCAGCTTGGGATCCTGTAATACATCTCATCAAGGAACAAGCGAGACACAGGACTGCAAAACCTTAATTTCCGAACGGTGTAAAATATCTTATCTGTTTAAAAGTAGTTTAATAGTCTCTGTTTTTAAATATTATAATTAGTAATGAGGTAGCCTGGGAGTTTTTCTTTGCAGCGTTTCTTTTCTCCTCAGTACGCCTCATTTGTGAAATGCTGCTTGGTAAATTATTAAAATAAAATAATGAAGCCATTCTGGCACATGTGTAACTGTCTTTACAGCTTAGGCCCATCTGGCATGTATGTACACCTTTATTAGTGTTTTTTCAAAAATGGGTAGTTTGCACAAATTGTAACTTTGACAGAGGAAAATACATCTTTTCTCAGTCCACCCGTGACCATGGAGAGCTGGAAAGCTTCCGAAACGTCGGGAACTAAAATGAGATAATATACGCGATATAATCCGTTAAATTGTTTTATTTCAATGAGTAACAATCGCGGAAACAAAAGAAAATATTTATAATACTACATTCAAAGATTTTCTAAAAACTCCTTGCCAGCGGTACTTAATTTATTTTCTTAGAATTTTAACCAAACATTTCACATTGTTCCTTTGTTTAGAAATACTCTGCTACTTAAAAGGACATATTTTTTATTATTTATCCTTTTAATTGGCATCATAAAAACATAGGATGGTTTTTCTCACATTTACTAGGTTTGATTCCCAGATGAAGGAAGCATATTTTCGGCCCCTCAACAAATTTTGATACGGGGTCGTTCTAATGCAGGCTACGCCACTGGTTAGAAGTAACAAAAGTAAAAGTCAAAAATCGGGTCAAATGATAACCATGACCAAACCCTTTCAATTTTAATGAAATGAATAAATATCTAAAGTACATTTTTTTATTCAAGAGACTAGTTTGACAGTTGACAGGCTTGTGAAAGACTTAATATGAGCTAAACTGATATAATATATGGATGCATATTTACTTGAAATACATTTAACAAGTTACTACTAATCATATACATGAAATACACATAGATGAAATGTCAATTTAGTTTATTGAATTAAAATACGAACTTTTTTTAAGTCAAAAATCTTTATTCTTCAATTTAGGCATATCCCAAGAACAACCAGTTTAAGAAACTCTGCTTAAAGAATTATGTTAAGTAAGCATAATTCTGCTAGAATGCCCCTTCTTATAAACTGTGCAACTTGCCTTCTATTCTGACTTTCCTCTTATCTAATATTGCAGGAAGGTTTTTACAAGGAAGCAGCGAGCCTGTTCATCTGCTGGGAGTGTGGGGCAATCATGCGCAGAATTGCAAGGTTTAGGCGACAGGCCTGCGTTGCGCAGAAGCAGCTGTCTGTCATAGTAGAGGGCCGAACTGATGTTAGTATTTTTTTTTATCAATACTAATGAAATAATGATCTTTATTCTGTAAATAGGCCGCAAGGGCAGTTTTACAAGTCTGACTCTACGGCATTTCCCAAGAAGAGACCACTGTTGAAAAGAAAAAAAAAACTGGGTCAATAAACTTGTTTCTGTACGATTACTTCTCCTGAGGCACTCTTTAAAACTACGATTTTAAACGATATAAAGGCAAAAGAATTATTTTTCTGGCCAATATAGTATAGACCAATTTTACAAAGGCCCATGAAATGACGAGTCAGTATGTTAATAGCCTAGATTATTAGCATTTTTCTTAGTAACTCTTGTCACTATTGTCTCATGGGTTACCGTTACCGGACAGAATATTAAGAAAAAGTTTATTACACCCAACTGTCAAGATCGGCCTTACCCTCAGTGCCAGCCTGGGGCACCATGAAAAATTATATTACCCCAATGTTCGAAATTTAAAGTTTGTTTCCTACCATCCAGCTCACTCAAATATAGACATTGCTAAACGAATTTCGAACTTCGGAGTCCCTCCCTCTGCCCATTGAAATTAATTAAATATTTGTTCTTATTATGACCCCTTCAAAATCTTTGGCTAGGAGCCTCTGATGAGTTTATAATAGGTGCATTTCACCAGAATGTCGGGTACTGAAGCCATTCTTTTCATACTTCTAAGAAAGTTAGGAAGTAAATTTTTTCAATGTCAATATTTTATATACATACAATCACGCCTTTTTCCCATTACGGGGTAGGCAGAGACTACCTCCTTCCACTTGCTACGGTCCTGGCATACAACTGCCGCTTCATCAACATTCATAAATCTCTTCATTTTGTGCTGTCACAACCCTTTCGTTTTGTCTCATTCACACACAGAATATCAATATTTCTCGCGTCCATCATCTGACATACTTCATCTATTTTATCATTAATTCCTCCCCTTACATTTAACGTAGCAAAGCGGCTCTCCATAGCCCACTCTTCGATCTCGCTGGGACCGAGACGTGCGAACCGAACCACATCGCCGCCATTTGCGTTCCCACGAGCAGCTAGGGATAAAATATTTGAACCCAGCAGAGCCCCGCATACCAGGTAAGGGTTTAGCCTTATTCTGGGGTCACCAGTCCCAGGAATATTCGGCACGCTAACTGCTAGACTCGCCTCTAGCCACGCATCCATCGGCACGGCATACCTTGGATTGGCGGAATAGGAGGAAAGATAACAGAGTAAAGAAAGGAATTGTACGAATTTAGACAGGAGAAAGGGTTAAAGGATACTACTGTCCCGGAAGACTATGTATGACCCAGTAGCAGCTCGGGGAGCCGCAGCAAGGGAACTTTGTACGAGTAATCCCTGACTAATATTTTATAACTTGGCTTTTGTATTGGTAGTGTATTCTTGGACTTTTTATATGTTTTTAAGGTAGCTGTCATAGCCGTCTCGTACCCGACAAAGGAGACGTTCTGGTGGAATGCACCAGTGGATACCCTCAAAACGTTCCAGTATTCCTCTATTTAATGTAAGCCATGAATTTTACAGATCACCCACAAAACCTGCCTTTCCAATCTTCTCCGATGCCACAAAGCAACCTACGACACAACCATTGTCTCCGATATACAGGAAACTGACAACTTCATAGACTGCGGACCCGAAATAAAGACTGAAACCGACTTAGATGATATACCGCTATCCGAGTTACATGATAATTATATCTCGGACAACGAAAATTGTGAAGTTGGGGAAAAAAAGGAAATTATTACTGAAACTGAGGAAAATAAAAATAAAAAACCGAAGAGATTAAAGAAAGCTAGTGATAAGTATAAGGATTATTTTGTAACAACAGAATTGAGAGAGGAAGAGATGGTGGAGTGTAGAGAGCGAAAGAGAACGGAGGAAGAGTTTGTTGGTGCTGAGTTTAAGTGTGGGTCGTGTCTGGAGGTTTTTAAGAGTCATGATGAATTGGAGAGGCATAATGAAGAGTATCACGTAATGGTAAGTTATATTGACGACACGTTTGGTTCAGTGGGTTGTCCAACGGCCTACGAAGCTGGCGGTTCCATTTCGAGTGAACTGCAACTGCTTTTGGCACTGAACAATTAACTGTTGAGTTTCGTTGAATGGCGTGTAGTTACCAAGTATGTAAAAGTAGACGATAAAATTACATTTTGTATGCATGTGTTTGGTATCATCACACGCCAAGACACCTAAACGGAATAAATCATTTTTTGATACATAGCTGTGTATTCACAGATGGTTATACGATACTTTTTACCCAGTTGGCTAAAAAGTATCGCATATGTTGAAGTCAAAAAGAGGGTTATGACTTTTCCCTTCCGCGAACGAAGTTCCGGGCACTTCTAGTATAATAATAAAGTTCTATCAATAAAAGAATATTTTTTTACAGAAAATCTTTTATTCATAGAAGTCTTTACCATTCTCAGATTATTATATACGAGTATAGCCTGTGCTACATAAAAAAAGTCTGAGTTTAATTAAAAAAATTGGTGTAATTTATTTCACAGAAAAACGACCACACTCAGTGCCTCATCTGCCTGTGTTACGTGAAAAGCGACAGTCTGCCTGCCCACAAGTCAGAGCACTATAATAGCCACTCCTGCCTGCTCTGTGACCAAGTCTGCTACAGTATGTCTGTGATGATGAAGCATTTGAAGGCGCATAAGCACGTTAAAAGGAAAAAGGTATAAAGGCTTAGTATGACTTCTACTACATTCCTAATTTATTATGTTTTCTATTTCGTCCATATTACAATATTGTCCACATCCCTGACTCATCCATATAGCTATATACAAATTTAACAGATAGTTATAATGGGTAATGGATGAAAATTTTAAAAGCAGTGGTCAAATTGAAAGAAAGCCCCATTAAATTACGAAAACTTTAAGAGTAACGGCGCGTTTATGACGAGTTGACAAGGTTAATCTGATATTTACTAGCATAGATTATTTTTTTCTATTTTTTATGTAGTCAATGAGGGACTAAGGAAAGCGTCCAGCTGTCCGTCCCAGGCTCCAACAAGTAAAAATAATTATATTTTTTATAATTATTTAAAGCTACAGAAAAAACTGTAACTTTTTCCAGAAATGAGGAAGGTTATTCGTATTCATAAAAAAAAATCAAGTCATTTTAAATTTTCATCAATTCCCCATTCCGCATTTATAATATTAGTATGGATGTTTTTTGTATTGTTTAAGAAGTGTTATTGTGGCGCCATCTACGCTTAACTTTATTTTTAACTCCCGAAAAAGGAGGTAGTTCTCAATTCGGTTGTAATTTATGAACCGATTTTAATAAATCATTTTTCGTTTGAAAAGCAGGTGCATCCAAGTTGGGCCCATATAATTTTTCTGGCCTATTGTTGCAGAATGAAAAACCGATTAAAGAGTCTACCCGAACACGCCAAATGACACACGACGAGCACACTCCTTATGGGTACCCCTGTGCGGAGTGCAATAAGTATTTCGAGTGAGTACAGAACATTTTTATAATCTCTTAAAATTCGAAAATCAAAATTTTGTACTCAAGAGAACATGTTACAGAACATTTTTTTAAAATGTTATAAGGGGCAAATGAGCCGTCTCCCATAGACACCTGCAACACTAGAGGAGTCACAACTGCGTTGCCAGCGTTTCAGGTGGGAGTACGCTCCTTTCTTACATTCATGAAAACTGGTCCGTAAAGTGTGCTCAGGTCACCTAAATCATTTCCTTGGAACAATCTCTCTCGAATGATGCGCTGCCATCTGTTCCTATAGCTATAGTCGAGAGTAGAAAGTTAAAATTATTTGATGTCACAGTATTACACTTTCTGTAAAAAACTGTTCTGTTATACGGTGAGTTAGAGCCCTATGACAGACAGCGTAGGCTAGTTAATAGGGTTCCGCTGGTACCCTCTGGATAAGGAACCGTACAACTAAGCCTTTTAGAACTACAAAATCTATTATGGGTTTAGGGGACTTATTACAAAATGAATAAGAGATCCTACCGACTACGCCAGTTATCAGTCTTTTTTTTTTCAGGAACAAAAACCAGCGGTGGAAACACGTCCAAAGACACCATAGAGAAGGCTACAAATGCTCGACTTGCGGGAAGCGATTCGCCTTCAAAAACAATCTCAGTAGGCACGAGCAGTAAGTATTTTTTTTGCCTATTTACAACACTATTTTAAGTTTACGACACTATTAGCTAAGTTGGTTACACAACGGCGCGTTTTAAACTGGCCGACCAAATATATCAATTTTGTTTGTAAAATTAAAAATCAAAACTTTTTATTATACAAATTTATGTACCGCTACTACATACTTGGCTGGCCGGGGCTCAAAAAATAACACTGTTTACTTAAAAAAAAAAAAACAAATTTTTGATGTTTTTCAACCCCAGGGTCCACCTGGCACCACCTCCTCGTGAGCAATGCCCGACCTGCCACAAGCTGGTTCGAGTGGACCTCCTCAAGATACACTCCAGGATACACTCCCAGAGGGAGAAGTTTACGTGCGTAGAGTGTGCGAAGAGTTTCGTCAGCAGAGCCTCCTATGAACATCATTTGAAGTACACACAGGCTCACGCCAGCAAGGATATACTCAAGTGAGTGATACAGTTTAGTAGACATAAGTATATTTAATGTATAGACACTAGGATACCTTCATGGAGCAAGAATACAGTCAAATGAGTGATACCAATAAGTAGACATTAAGGATACATTATAAGATACAGTCGTTGAGGCAGCATTATCTCTGAAGCATACTCAGACTCACGCCAGCATTGATATACAAATAAGTAAACACTGCGAATACTATCCAGGATACACTCCTAGAGGAAGAAGTTTGCTTGCGTAGAGTGCGCAAAGAGTTTCGTCCGCAGAGTTCATCGTTTGAAGTACACCCAAACTCGTTCTAGTAAGGATATACTCAAGTGAGAGATATAGTTTAGTAGACATTTGTAAACTCAATGTATAGAGATCAGGTATACAGTCACTAAGCAAGGATACATCCAAGTGACTGATACAGATAAGTTGACAATATACACTTAAGGATACATTCCAGTACATGACAACCGGTTTAGCTCAGCGGGAGTAACGTTGCATGCGAAACTGAAGGTCCTGGGGTTAATATTTGTGTGATGAGCATAATTATTTGTTCCTGAGTCTTGGATGTTCTGTATGTAAATAAGGGAGCGTTCAAGTACGTAACGAATTTGGGGGGGGGGGCTTGTAAAACGTTACGATGCATTACAGGGGCGAGAGGCGGGGTAGAGAGAATCTCTTACGCATTTATTAAAACGTTTATTTTCTCAAAATTTCAAATGGAATGACCACTACAAAATTTTCGCTAAAAATGGCCCCTTGGTGGTTTCGTAACGCTATACTAGGGGGGAGGTGGTATACAGAAAAACGTTACGGCGCGTTGCATGGGGGGAAGGGTTAAATTGTGTTACGTAATACTTGAACGCTCCCTAACTATAAAAATGGGTTCCTTGAGAATGAATTAACAGAATGTGGGTATAGATTTAATATAACTTGAAAATTTGAAATTTTGTCAATTGAAAGTTTAATAGGTTTCTTGTTTCAGGTACAAGTGTAACGTGTGCGATAAGGGCTACCGCTCCCGCGGCGAGCTACGCGACCACGTAAACTACCAGCACATTGGGCAGACGCAGCACAAGTGTCCCGTATGTGGGAAGGTAACTACTCTAAGCTGGCTCTAGGGTTCAAAGAGCAAACCTTGGTCCCTGCCTGGGCGCCAGCCCCCCCAACAAAATGCGCCTGCTAGTACAGGGGTTGGCAACCTTTTGAAAAAAGAGCAAAAAGTTAAAATTTACAGTTTTTTTTATTTCATATTTTTATTATACGAGGCTAACGTATTAGTGATGAATACTGATGGAAGAGGTTGAAGGATATGATGAGTCTTTATTTTTACTCTAATAAGGCCGTAGGTTGCCGGCCCTTGCTTAGTAGAAGATAGCGCCACATCAAGCTTCTGTCCCACAAATATACTAAAATACGTGGGCAACGATAAGAGATGCCATCATAACGCCATCTCATGGACGTGTGGCGGAATATGCTGCCCTCCATCACGAACCAACGGACGGATTTATGATACTTTGTACTTGTGCTTTTATCTATTCTGTGTAACCTCGTAGTGTAGCGCCATAGGTATGCGAGCGGCACGAAGGGGGGGGGGTACGGAATGACGAATCAGCGGCTGCTATGCCCCCCCGTCTCGCCGCTCGCATAACAGGCGTGGTACAGCGGTATTGGTCACACTATAGTCTGACTATAGAATTGCTTTGTTTTTGTGAAGGCGTTGGCGACTCGGCGCTGTATCACGCGGCACGTGCGGCGCGCGCACCAGGGCGTGAAAGAAGGACCCCGCGACAAAATCTGCCAGCAGTGCGGGAAGGCTTTCCGGGTGAGTATAGCTCTATACAAGATGGAACATTCAACATTACCGTAGGTTTACTTATGGGTTGCAGATTTTTTACAAATTTTCGTAATGTATGATGTTCCCTGGCAGACTTACGTTGTTGCAGAATTATCTTTCGCAGATTTACCTTCGGCATTGATTTCGCAGTTTTTTCTTATTCAGGATCGAACTTGGCATACCAATAAGAATAATACTATGATAACGAAATATAAATTTTAATTTCACATTTTGAAATAGTTTTTACGGTATTTTGATATTTAGATAGAAGAGACTTTTTTGTCGCTTTTATCTAAATATCACAATGCCGTAAAAACTATTTCAAAATGTGAAATTTAAATTTAAATCGACCAAGAAATACGATTTTTAAACTACTATTTAGACAGAGAGGTCCGATATGCACTTTTACGTCATCGTGCACTCTGGCCATATAAACTCCATATTAAATTCTGTTTTGCTAGAATGAAATGTTTCATGGCTTATATCTTGGTTATTATAATAGTAATTCGAAAAATTTTTTTTGTCTACTGTTAGTTACATGAATGAGCTTTTAATAAAGCTAACATTAAAATTCATGCATATGCCCTATTAGGAATGGTTTCGGTGGCATAATGTTATCAAGCCGAATCAAAGTTTAACAAAAGAAGCATTGCTTTCCTCGCAGCCGTTCGTTTTTTTGTAGATGATCGCAGTTCTAACCTAACCTACTTTTCTAGCAACCATTTGTTTCTGTATAGGGTTGCAGGTCCCACCTAACCTTACCTACTTTTCTGGCAGCCTTGCGTTTCTTTGTAGGGTGTCGCAGTTCTAACCTAACCTACTTTCCTGGCAGCCGTTCGTTTTTGTATGGGGTCGCAGTTCTAACCTAATCTAACTAAACCTATTTTTCTGCTAGCAGAAAAAATCTTTATGCCGTAATATACCTGTGTTGTAGGATTATTGTGGTACATAAAATGATGTTAAATCAAAGTCGGAAAAAATGCTGCAAAATGATAAATTAGTATAGTGATTGTGATGCCAAGTACATGTTTATGCAAAATTATCACTCCACTGAACTTTTTTTTGCGATACATGTTATGCAAAGTAAATTTCGTAATTTAAGTAATATGCGAGATAAAGGTACCCCGAATCCGTAAGCGCAGCTACTAAACGCCTCGCCGCCACGCTTAAACGATCTTAGGAGACATTCGCTAACTCTTAATTTCCAGTTTGCCCTCAGAAAGAAATAGGCGGCATCATATTATGAGCATTTTCACAATTTTATACAGGTATCACAAAATTGGTGAAGTGCGAGTCGGACACGCGCGCGCGGTTCCGTATGAAGGCTCCCTTTAATGTTTAGGGTTCCGTAACCAAAGATTACCAATGGACCCCTACTACTAAGCCTTCGCTGTGTGTTTGTTTGTCTTGTCACAGGGCTCTAACTCTAACCGAATTAGGTAGACATTTAAAAATTGTACAGTACGTGTATTAACTTACTTAAGTTTTTCAGTTATAGGCGTACGGAATTCGTCGTTCGCGAGTCTGGCTCGCGTTTATTAGTTAGTTTTTTTTACTTCATGTTTTTTTTAATGTTATCCAGGACAAGAAAGGCCTCCGCGAACACGAGTTCATCCACACGGGTGAGCGCCCGCTCTCCTGCGAGGTGTGCGGGTGCAGCTTCCGGCAGTCCGCCTCGCTCTACACGCACCGCAAGCGCGTGCACAACATCTGCGCGCCGAGGAGGACCGTGCAAGTGCTGGAGGCCACTGCTGTTGAACAATCAACAGACATCTGACTCCAACTGTTCCAGCGTATGATGCATGTTACTCCGCGACTCTCCTGCGAAGTACAGCTTCAGGGAGTTGCTACTTCTGTCTGAGCCAGGACATAGACAACTGCTACTGGTGCTGTTGTGGAACAAACAACAGATATGTGGCTCGACCTGTCTCAGCGTATAACGCATGTTACTCCGCGACTCTCCTGCGAGGAACAGCTTCAGGGAGTCGCTACTTCTGTCTGAGCCAGAACATAGACAACTGCTACTGGTGCTGTTGTGGAACAAACAACAGACGCCTGACTCGACTTGTCTCAGCGTATAACGCATGTTACTCCGCGACTCTCCTGCGAGGTACAGCTTCAGGGAGTTGCTACTTCTGTCTGAGCCAGGACATAGACAACTGCTACTGGTGCTGTTGTGGAACAAACAACAGATATGTGGCTCGACCTGTCTCAGCGTATAACGCATGTTACTCCGCGACTCTCCTGCGAGGAACAGCTTCAGGGAGTCGCTACTTCTGTCTGAGCCAGAACATAGACAACTGCTACTGGTGCTGTTGTGGAACAAACAACAGACGCCTGACTCGACTTGTCTCAGCGTATAACGCATGTTACTCCGCGACTCTCCTGCGAGGTACAGCTTCAGGGAGTCGCTACTTCTGTCTGAGCCAGAACATAGACAACTGCTACGGGTGCTGTTGTGGAACAAACAACAGACGCCTGACTCGACTTGTCTCAGCGTATAACGCATGTTACTCCGCGACTCTCCTGCGAGGAACAGCTTCAGGGACTCGCTACTTCTGTCTGAGCCAGGACATAGACATCTGCTACTGGTGCTGTTGTAGAACAAACAACAAGCATATAAGCACTAAGAAAAACCAATCATCATCGTACAGTTGCCGACAAATTTGTTGGAGCATGACCTTGACTGCGCAGTAACCGAATCACGTACAAATGTACATGCGCAGATCCGCTATTTTTGTTTAAGAAGTTTGCCGGGGTCTGTATCAGCCTAGACCTCCAATTCTCGACAGAAGCCTCTCAAGACAATGCTTCACCACGAAAAACCTGACTGTAAAATATTATATCCTGCCATAATTCCACAACTGAGACGAATATATAATGAAACGTTCGCGAATATTCATCAAATATTATTGGATGATGTTGTTCACCGCGCACAGGCTGTTCTTATATCTGCCAAGCCTGTGGTGTGCCGCTCCCGTATTGGCTTACGTAGCCACGAAAAACGTTGTCTTCTTTCATAACACTGTTTTTAAGGTTCTGTAACCAAAGGGTAAAACGGGACCCTGTTATTAAGACTCCGCTGTCCATCTGTCTCTCTCTGTCCGTCTGTCACCAGGCTGTATCTCATGAACCATGATAGCTAGACATTTGAAATTTTCTGTTGCCGCTATAACAACAAATACTAAAAACAGACTATACTATAAAACGACCAAATACCGCGTACATTTTGCTTAGGAGTAGGGCTCTGCTAAGACTGGATTTTCATAGATCTGCCGTTTGTAGCGTATATTTTACGGAACCCTCGGTGCGCGAGTCCGACTCGCGCTTGGCCATATAGTCTGTAATAGACTTAAAGGCCATTGATATTGATGAAGTCAGTATTTTAAGTGTATATTCAATGTATTCCATTAATTAAGCTCTGCATAGTATTTTATAAATATACATCATGTTATTAAAATACTTATTAAAGTACGGTTTGGTTCGTTTTATTTTATACACGGATCCGTTTAAGGCCAAAGCAATTGGTATATCACTTTTGAACCTTAACACTCATGAAATTGAGTTGAAAAGTGGTAGACCAATTTCTTGGTCGACTGTGCCTACAGACAGTTCTTTCTCAGAACTTAATAATGGTATAGATTTCATATGTGATTCTAGCGCACGGAGTAGATTAGGATGGATTACTCTTGTATGGAGACAAATAAAAATCTATTCTATTTATTAATAGGGTCAATCAATTTTTTTTTGTTATTTTCCACGGTTTGGTCACTGTTTAAAACTAGGGTTTTAAACGATTTAAAGACAATTAAAGTATTTTTCTAGCTAAAATAGGTTCATTTTTCAAGGGCCCATCTAGACGGTATATGTCAATAACCTTGATTATAAGTATTTTTGTAAATTTCTAGTTGTTCTAAAAACACTTAGGGTTTCAAAAAAAAAATATTAAGTCTTATTTTGTGAAATACTCGCTGCCAAAGTTGCCTAAATTTTGATTTTCATTTATATGGTTTATTAATAAAAAACAACGATGTCATTATGTATTTATTATTGAGAGAAAATTAACCTATATAAACTACTATCTACAACCACATTGATGAGAAATAAGTTGTAATACACATTTATTAATCCTAAAGTTCCATGACATGAATACATTTACACATTTATTTGGAAAAACACATGAAGTAAAGTCCCAGTGCCCAAGACTGCGCCATCAATTGGCTCTTTAACCTTAATTCGTAGCAATATATATGATAAACAGGATGTCAATTATAGGAACTAAGCTGTCCAGCATTGGGGCTATTTATACCGGCACTACACATTGGCGCTATACATTGATCGAGCCAGAGCGGCTACTCTGAAAATCGATAATCGAGTTCGTATGGCGCCATCTCGCTCACTCAAATACAGTTTAACATGAGAGCGAGAGGGATGGCACGCTACGAACATCGAATTCGGAGTAAACCCTTAGGGAGCATTCAAGTATTACGTAACGAATTTGGGGGGAGGGGGGACTCTTGTAAAACGTTACGATGCGTTACATGGGTGGTAGGGGGGGTTGAACTATGCGTTACGTAAAATTTTTTTTAACCCTTCAGAACGGTCGCGTACAGAGATTCTCCCAAGCATTTTTTAACTCTTTTTTTTCAAAGTTTCAAATAGAATGACCATTTTTGGGTAAAAAAGGTCACTTAGTGGTTACGTAACGTTTTACTCGGGGGGAGGGGGTACAGAAAAACGTTACGGCGCGTTACATGGAGGGGGGAGGGAGGGTCAATAATCTTCAACAATTGCGTTACCTACGTAATACTTGAACGCTCTCTTAGATACATTCACGTTCTTCTATGTGTTGCAAATTGAAAATAGAAAGGTAAGGAGAACAATCTCATCTCATATAGAAAAACAGATAAAAAAGCGTCCAGCTGAAAGCAGTAAATATTAGTTCCTAATCCGTCCAGAATGGCGCTAGTAGCAAGATAATATGACGTCAACAACCAACTACAAAACATTTCTATCGAAATGCTACTCAATGCTTCGTTCTTCTTTTAATGTAAATATTAAATCGTGATCAAAATGGTTTTTCTTGCATCCTTGAGGATTTATTTTGGCATTTTTATAGGTAATCTATTTTACGCACTTGTTGCAGTGGCGCCGCCAATTTAACGCGTTGTGACAGACACTTTGGATCACAGCTGGTAATCTTCGTATAACAAAACGCGTACGTTAACGCCATGTTGTTTTTAATCTTGACTGACGTTTTTCTCTGCTGTGATTAGCTGTTGTGTTGTCAATACACTAGTCTTGTCATCTATATATTATTTATCGAAATTCATACTGTCACAGTAATATGTTATCGAGTGATGTCGTTGTGTTTATCCTGTCTTGCTTTTTGCAAAATGTTTTAACAGTGCTGTGTTTGTAGAACTTTGCGAAAGGACGCTATTTTACACCATTTCCCGTGCTCTGAGAAAATATTTAGTGGTTGAAGTGTTTAAATCGTGATGATCTTGCAAAATTATCGCCCGCAGAACTAGCAAACATTATGTGCAAGAATTCATTTTGTTTATTTGACTGCGCCGAGCACAAAACTATTCTCAGTCATTTCATTGCTCTGACTGTCCGATTTACAATTATGAATTGGTACAACACAACCAACAAAATATTAAAGGGGACAGACATATTCATTGCAATACAGAAGATAGCTTACGACAAATTTAAAAAGAAATTGAAAAATAAATCTTTTAACAAATAATGTGTGTTTATTTTTTTTGCCACTGAGGTATGATTCTCAGCATATAATTTGATCACGTAAATACAATTACTGAAGTTACGTGTTCAAATTTACGTGCCGGGAACTATTCATTCTAAATATTAGATCTCATTCAATGAACCTAGACCACTTTGGCTGAATACGTTACGATCCCTTGCCATATTGCAATCTCGAATAGAAAAAAAATGAACGTCAGTCAACACTAATCGTACAGATTAAATATAGTTGCCTAGCGCAAATAATATTTGTTTCTGAGTTGGCAGTCTGATACGTAGTATCTCTTATTAGTCTGTGCTTTGGATATATAGAGATTGGTCTCCTTAGTTTTCTACACTCCATAGTGTTGCAGATTTTTCGTATTCTCAAACGGCAATGTGTCTAGTCTCGATTTGCGCCAGTAGTGCCGATACGGAAGAAAAAGTTGAATTGCATAGTTACTTACTATATATCATATCGTGCTTCACAGATAACACTTAAATACAAATATTTTGGCTGGAAAAATGTTAGTCTGAGAGCCTACGGCAGTACATCTACTTAAATCGGGAGGACATTTTAATGTTATGTAGCCCAGTTTATAATAACCTCCATATACTATAATGTGACGCTTGGCACTCGTTTCTCAATGTATATTATATATACTGTATGCATAAAAAATAAAGATAACATATGGTACAAAGATAAAGAAATAGCATAGATGGACTGTATTAAGTTGAACAGAGGTATCTATGGTATGCGCTCTTCTACACAACGGTAAATTTAAAAAAACTACTGCTAAAACGAAATGGCAATAGTTTCTTGATCGCGTCTTAAAGCGCTGCGCGCCACTTTAATTTTTTGTTTGGTAGCCAGCTGGATACCAAAACCGGCGCCGTATTTTGTGGAAAAAATTACAATTTCTGAATGAATTGTGATCTTTTAATTTAATGTGCATGTTAAAAATAAACTATTGCGTGTGTAGTGCCCGGGTTTTCACACCGAATGGGTGTTTTCGAAGAAAACAATACAAATATATCTTCTTACCGGTAAGCTGACCTCATGATTATTGTACTTAATTTGTAAATTACAGCGCTGATTCTTATCCAAGGTGTATTAATAAAAATAATGGTATATAAATGACCGTTTAAAATCAACTGACATAGTTCTTAAGGCCATTAATTGTTACTAACACTTATCGATGACATCTGAAATTAACGTTATTAAATTTTTTAATGCATAAGATCGAAATGGTGCCATGTCCAATCTTGAAAAATCACCCGCAAAAAGTTTTCAATTTTTTTTAAGGCGAGTTTTTTGTGAGGTCGTTACGAAATAGTCTTTATAACTTTAAAACGTCTCCCGCATTAGGTAATTTAATGTCATTGGCTCTTATCTGATCTGAAATCAGATGATCATGGAAAATAATTATAAATGACTAGGTATACTATAATGTAGAACAATTTATGATAACGAAATGGAATAACCTCTTTATGATCTGTTTACCCTTTTTCCTGTTGAGACCTAACTCTTTGAATCAATTATCACAGTCTTTTCATTATTTAAATAACTTTTCCTTGTAAAATTTGGCTCCAAGGAGATAAATAAACAGGCTTACGTCCAAAGCTTAAATAAATTAATTGTCCGTGAATACTATGTATCCATATAGGCATTGAAAATTGACTCACCGAACTGTTTGTAAACTACATCTCAAAAAAATAAAGGTGTAACGATTACTTTTATGTTTTTTGAAATCATTTCTCTCGTTTACACAGAAAACCCGTTTTGGTAAAAATAAGATTTTAGTAAAATCTATTTTAATCTTCAATACTATTATAAAGTTGAAATAAAACAATTTAACGGATTATATCGCGTATATTATCTCATTTTAGTTCCCGACGTTTCGGAAGCTTTCCAGCTTTCCATGGTCACGGGAGGACTGAGAAAAGATGTATTTTCCTCTGTCAAAGTTACAATTTGTGCAAACTACCCATTTTTTGAAAAAACACAAATAAAGGTGTACATACATGCCAGATGGGCCTAAGCTGTAAAGACAGTTACACATGTGCCAGTAGGGCTTAATTATTTGATTCTAATAATTTACCAAGCAGCATTTCACAAATGAGGCGTACTGAGGAGAAAAGAAACGCTGCAAAGAAAAACTCCCAGGCTACCTCATTACTAATTATAATATTTAAAAACAGAGACTATTAAACTACTTTTAAACAGATAAGATATTTTACACCGTTCGGAAATTAAGGTTTTGCAGTCCTGTGTCTTGCTTGTTCCTTGATGAGATGTATTACAGGATCCCAAGCTGGTGGTAGTGACAATCCATCTTCTCTATTGAAATTAGGATGCTTTTTAATCTCAATAGCCTCGCGTAGCATCCTGGGAAAATATCTTTTTTTTTTTTAATTAAGCCCTTCTGGCACATGTGTAACTGTCTTTACAGCTTAGGCCCATCTGGCATGTATGTACACCTTTATTTGTGTTTTTTCAAAAAATGGGTAGTTTGCACAAATTGTAACTTTGACAGAGGAAAATACATCTTTGCTCAGTCCTCCCGTGACCATGGAAAGCTGGAAAGCTTCCGAAACGTCGGGAACTAAAATGAGATAATATACGCGATATAATCCGTTAAATTGTTTTATTTCAATGAGTAATAATCGCGGAAACAGAAGAAAATATTATTATAAAGTTGTAAAATAAAATGTCTTTACATTGAATTTATTTTAAAAAAGAACGATTGTATAACTGTACTATTTGAAAGCTAGGACCATTAAAACAAGAGGACTGACAGTTGCCATACTTTGGATCGTGTTCCGATCGCAAGATGATATTCTGGCAAAAGCTAGATGGCGCTTTAAAACTAAACATTTCACGGTGTTATAATTGAATAAAGAAACATAGTATAGTAACAATTAGTTCGCAAAAAATAGCTTATAATAAATAAATAGTAAAATTTAAATACTGTGTCACGCTCGCAAAATTTAATAATTGTAAAAAATAATACTTATACATAGATGACATATCGGGGAACGGCTTTTTGTATGGAGATGGTCAGTCCTCTTATTTTAATGGTCATTGATGCAGGTCACTGAATAGATTTTATTTTTTGTTATGTTTTAATGTGTAGTTCTGGCTTCATCACGTCAAATCGTAGCATAAATAGTTGAAATTCGTTCAGCCGCTTGATGTGATGAAACCTCAACTAACATACAAACATACAAAAAATATTTAATTTTTCGTCTAGTGACCTCAAAATAGCCCGTTTTACTTATTTTGTTTTAAATATGTTCAATGTACAGACATTAAATTTTTACAACTTTATAATAGTAGGTATATAGACGAATGACAATATGCTAATTTGAATAACATCCAATCTGATAAATATATAAAACTTTTGCCAATTTGTCAACTTACTTACTAAACACAAAATAACAATAGATTAGGGTCCCGCTGCAATAAAACGTAACTCACGAGACTTTCGAGACATAAATGAAACTAGCGTAGGTATATACTGAATTGGGGTTACTTTGATCAATGGGGTAACATTGATCATTAATTTTTAAACTAGAAGGAGTGTATTTCTGAACGCGTCAAAAATGTTTTTTTAACGAGGTTGCCATCCTTAACAATAAATTCTCATAAACGCGTTTACAAACAAATTTCTTATGGATTAAAAATGAGTTATCAATGTTACCCCGTTGATCAAAGTAACCCCAATTCACGGTATATAGTGAAAATAAGTGGGTATTTGACAACACTACCTTAGTCTGTACGTAATAGTTGTCAGATTTGTGCATTTCTAAAGAATTTTCTAAACCAACTAACTCATTTCTGCTGTTACCTATAATTATTTTTTATGGTATTTTTGATTGACGTTCTTTTATTTCTACATTATTAAATGTTTTTTTTTAACACACCTTTACTTAACTTTATATTTGTGCGTATACAAATGTTGCAATTAAAATTTGACCCACTTCCTGGTTTTCAATTGAGCTAAAATTTGGCTTAAATACTTTGTTAAATAGTTAAGTGACAATGCAATATTACGACACTATCGAGCTGATCTGCTGATGGAGCCGGATGGTGGTCATAGGACGTCTGTAATAAAATAACGTAATCCTACCGAGTTTGGACTCTTTAGAAAACCGTCTTGTTGAGTGGTTGATGGATGTTCAAAGAAAAATACAGTCGGCAGTAAAAGCTTGTTACAAAAATGAAATTATAGTATAGTAATGTTCATTGTTAAAAAAATGATTTTGGCATCAAAATAGGAATGTTAACGGCTTCTATGATAGTTAACGTTTCTATATATCTATAATCTTTTTTTATTGCTCTCTTCGTAACCTGAACTGGCGTAGCGTTTAGTTACGCTAGTCCCATTTATGTATCTTGTGAGGTAAGTTTTCTTGCAGCGGGACCACGAACTACAAGTTATAGGTATAGTGTAAGTTTCCTTAATAATAATATGGCCATGAAAAAAAACCGTAACCCCAATAATTTAAACGGATGTAATCGCGTATATTTTATTTATTATAATTTTCATGTAATTTCTTACAAAATCGCGAGCTATATCCATTGTAATCAAAAACAAATAGAAGAAAACTATTTTTAACTAGAAAACTACCGTCAGATCCGGACTCGGGTATCATGACTAAGGGTCACGACCAAAGACAATATATGTATAGGGTGGAATCTTAGACGTGAAACCGAACGTGATTTTTCAAAGTGTATCTAGTGTAAATGCATTGTATTTATTCTAAAAAAACATATGTTGCTAGCAAACGTAAAAGTTCCTAAACCAAAAACAACGGTACGGTTTTTTTAAAGGCCCATGTACCCTAAACATTATATTGTTACACATATAACATATAGTATCAGGTTTCTAAGAGTTCTCTATATTAGAGAAACCTGACTGTAACATTAAGGTATCTTAGAGGAGGGGACAATTATTCAGGATGCTCTAAAATAGTGTCAACTGTCAAGGAAGTTCATAACGGGTTATTTACCCGAAGTATGTTGCATAGTCTCTTGATATTTTCTTTGTAAAACGGTTTATCAAAATAAGTGTACTTGCACTAAATAAATAAAAAATACTGTATATCATAAAAAAATCTCTTTCAACCACTCTAACTTTGGTGGTCGCATTATTGCCGGGATCCCGTGGGATATGCACGCTTTTAGGGTTCCTCAGCCAAAATGGTAAACACGGAACCCTTATAGTTTCGTCATGTTCGTTCGTCCGTCCGGATGTCACAGGCATTTTACTCAAAAACTACAAGATGTATATTGATAAAATTTGGAGAATAAGTGTCTTGTATAAGCCGCTACTTAATTTGATAGTTAAATAATAAATAAAAAAATATCTAGAGGGGCGGTCCATACATATGTAACCGAAACTGAAAAAAAATCAGCAAACACCAATGTGTATTTCGACAGTTCTTTTAAAAAGACTTTGAAGATTCAAAAAAATAGATTTAGTGAATATTTTCGAAAATAATCGCTCTGGAAGTAGCATACATTGTGTCCCCCACTCCGCCTCTATTTTCTAAACGGTAAGTCCAAAAAATATGAGAAAAATTGTAAACATAAAACTTAATGAAGAATTTCAACGATTTTAACCATTTTTGAGTTATTGCCGAAAAACAGCGCTTCTCAGCAAAAGGACCCAAGTCGCATGAAGATACGCTCTTCTGCTGGTGCACTTTTTCACATCGTATTTTTTTCATGTGTAGGTAGTGCATTTTTTTGTAGTAACGACTGTGGAACCAGACTGAGCATAGTCCGACCTGATCTTGGCCGTTTTTTAGCTATCTAGTAGTACACGGTAGTGATTTTTGCCAAATAACGAAAAAAAATCTGGCTGATCTCACGGGATCCCGATACCAATGCGACCACCGAAGTCAGAACGGTTGATAAGCTCTGAGAAATGCCCAAAAACCTAGTATTCTGGCCTAATGCGTAAAGTAAAAAAAAGTATTTTCTGATAATTAAAAGAAAGACAAAAAAAACGATACAATAATCGCTTCGCGTTACAAATAACCGATAATGTTTTTCAATTTGAAGTTGTCTGGTCTCTAGTCCCACATCCCCTTTCCCCTTGGCAATTTTTTCTCCACCCTGTAGAATATGCTTAAGTAAAATTGTGATTTTATCAATACCGTCTATTCAGTCCAGAACACCCAAAAATTCCGAAGTTTAATTTGTCCCAGACCACCGTTATCCAGAATTTTCATATTTCCGACTGGAATTTCCTAAACGATAATTTTGCGGTAGATAGGTAGGTAGGTGTAATTAGTTATGTTCTTTTTGTAATACATTTAATTTAAAATGAGTTTTCGTTTCAAACTTCTACACTAAGTATTACACTGTTGTAAAAATGAAATTTAGGTGTGTGTTATATGCGTTCAAAACATTTTCTTATCAGAACATGAATTTTAAAAAATAATGTAATTTTTAATACTTACGGAACGGACAAATGATTCTTCGGAATTATGTAGCGTACCCTATTCAGTCTCCCCAGTGTTAATCCATAGATCCTATATGGACCCAGAAACCATTTTCTCGCTTATTCAAAAGTTTAATCTTCTTTTGCCAATTCATATTTTCGTGAAAGCGTGCTGTCGTCCGTAGAATGTAGATCTTCAAATTTTACTCTGAAAACAATAAAATATGACTCGTATCCGTAAATAAGTATTCTAATCTAATGTTAGTCATAGCTTACTCGTTACATTTTCCACCAGAAAGCGTAATTTTTTTGGGATTGCTATAAAACAAACCTAACGTAATTTAATGAGTTCTATATAATAAATGAAATTAATAGGCCTTTCTAAAGTCCTGAATAGCTGACGGTTACAGAATTGTGGGTAACAATATACGGACGAAGTTTCATTATGACATTTGATTATATCAGAGGGAGGGTGAGGGAAATTGGGGCAATCCCCTCCAGACGGCCCCGATTCATGACCAATTAGACATGACCTTGAATAGTAGGTACACTGTGGAGTGTGGGAGCTGGAGCCCTGGGGTAGTGGGTGTCCCGTCTGGGAGCCCTGCGGATACTATACATGACCGTAGGGAAACTTACGGCGGATCCCCTCTAGCAGCGAGGAGTGTGATTGTAGCCCTGGCGTAGTGGGTGTACCATCTGGAAGCCCTGCGGATCCTAAACGTGACCCTCGAGCAGTAGAGCACTTACGATGGATCCCCTAATGCAGTTCCAGCAGCGAGGAGTTGGCGCTGGAGCCCTGGCGCGGCATCGTAGTGCATGTCCCGTCTGGGAGCCCTACGAATACTATACATGACACTGGGGTAGTAGGGACACTTACGGTGGATCCCCTCGAGCTGTTCCAACAGCGAGGAGTTGGCGCTGGAGCCCTGGCGCGGCATCATGTTGGATATCCCATCTGGGAGTCTTGTGGATACTATACATGACCCTCGGGCAGTAGGGACACTTACGTTGGATCCCCTCAAGCAGTTCCAACAGCGAGGAGTTGGCGCTGGAGCCCTGACGCGGTATCGGCGGCGGCAGAGCTGTAGAAGTCCCGTCTGGGTGCACTACGAACAACTTCAACTTGAACCACAGATACACCACAGATAGTAGATCTCTTATAGGCAGACTATCCTTTTATTTCACCACTGTTTTTATATTTAAGATACATTTGTCATACATAATGAAAGTAGTCAAAATTTTAAATAATTTGCTGGAAAAGGAACTGTTTGGGACCACTCTACGCTACAATTACTCTCGTCGGCTACCAATTTATTAAAGCGGGGTAAAATTAACCAATAACATTCCGCAGATTCAAATGTGCTCATGTTGGTTTCAACAGCGACGCACCCTGATTGGTCCATTTCGCACAGTTTCGCTATCATTACATAATCCCAGCGAAATGTCAATAACTAATACATAAGTAGATCGGTGCTTTAATATGAATCTTCAACCATTTCCGCCGCTCGTGTCGTCTTTAGAACTGCAAATAAGACTGTCTCAGGATTGTCTTTACAATACAATACAATACACTTCATTGTACACCAAAAAAAAATAACAACAGAAACTTAAATCTAAAACAGTATCAGAAATGGTAAACAACAGGCGGTATTATCGCTAAAAAGCGATCTCTTCCAGACAACCTTAAGGTAGTAGAGTGTCTTTCCGCTTCATAAAAAAATAATTCTGATTCACAATTAATTCAGAAGTGCTACCCCAAAGTTCACTCACCCTTAAATACAGTATATAACGAAAGCGAAAGGGACGGCATGTTACGAACATCGAACAACAACAACAAAGTACGATAGAATCATGTAGAGGTTACCATATCCCACGACACGCAGCAGGGGCTGCGACGGATCCATGCTGGTCTGCGTGCGATACTCCAAGATGGCCTCCGGGCCTGCGCCCCGCGCGCCCGATTCGCGCGGCACCTGCGGCTGTAACAATAATAGAGCCTTCGTAAGTCTGGCTACGCTTCCTTACCACTAATCGGATTCAGTGGTTGTGGGGGGAGCGCAAACGGGAATGGCGTCCGCGCCCCCTTAGGTTCGGGACACAGTGGTTGGTTTAACCGGTTCAACCCAACTTAACACGTGTGAGTGAGAGCGATATAATCAGACAAAGGAGAGAATAGTCTGGTTGCTCCCGCCGGCGGGGAAATGTGGAGTCATTACTAGTGATCGGCACTATCGTTGCGAAACTTTAATAAAACTTGCCGAGCGGACAAGGAAGACTGCTAACAGCCATGGAAATATTAATATTCTATACCCAAGTATTGGAAATCCGAGATTCCGATCTTGATTGAAGCTCATGATCTTGACTCCCTGGACAAGCTCCATTAGCTAGCTACGAGTACACCTGGAATAGCCGCGTATAATCAGCAGGAGATATTCTGGGCCATGGTCCGACCCTCGACGATGCTCGAGAGAACTTCTGCGCCTGCATTGCAAGCCTAAAGCCTACTACTAGTTTCCTACTTTTGTAAAGACTTACAAACAGCAGGGCGATATTCTGGGCCATGCTGCGGCCCTCGACGATGCTGGAGAGGCGCTTCTGGGCCTTGCAGGCCTGCTGCCTGAAGCGCACAATCTTGGACATGATGGCGTCACACTCCCAGCAGATGATGAGGCGCGTTGGCTCCTTGTTGCCATCCTAGATAAAATACTTTTTTAATCAGGCGATGATAAATGAAGGAACAAGAGGGAGAAGACCACCATTGTAATACAATGGGGAATGGATGAAAATTTCCAAAATTTTGTTTATAGGTAGGAATAAGTCTCCTTATCGTCAGAAAATAATACTGATTTTTCTGTAGGCTGGAAAAAAATAAAAAGATGAAAAGGTGTTGGTGGGCCTATATGACAGCTTATACGGTACGGCAAGAATAACAGTACATTTACAGCCACTTTAATCGAAAACATCAATGGTGCATTTGCCGTACCGTATAAGCTGTGTTGGGGTGGGGCATGTAAAACATATATGTTTCTGCTAGAAAAGGCGCAACGAGCTGTCCTCAAGGTTATTCTTCGGAAACCTATTAGATACCCAACCAAGCTTGTGTACAGCAACATGGAGGTTATCACAGTTCGTGCATTGTTCGTTCTGCGAGTAGTGACCAATATCCACAGGGCAGTCATTAGCTCTTGTAACTTCAATTGCATACTGCAAAAGCGCACCTTCAAAGTTCCTGTTCCTGTTACTAATTCTGCATTTGCCCAACGTTTACCCAATTTCATGCATCGATTCGTTTATAACAAAATTAATACTAAAAATCCCATTAAAAAACTGTCTGTTAAACAAGTTCAGAAAAAAACTTCAGCATGGCTTAACACTTCCTCATATGCGGACATAGAGGACCTAATGAGCACGATTAAGTAAGCACACGGACATATGCACATTCATACGCACATACGTACACACGCCACACCCACACAGACGCAAACATAAACCTATACACAAAATGCACAATACATTATCATTAGTTAATGAGTTGTAGTCGTAATCTCTTCTTCAATTAAATTAATCATTTATTTTTATTTTTTTTCATCAGATGGAAATAGTATCCTATTGACTTTTCGCAATAAATTATGTAAACTCGTATCTGTAGCCTCTAGTGTAGGGGCCAGTGCAACTTCAATTGCATAACGTGTTAAGTACATTTTTGTCATTTAACAGTACTGGAGAAAATAACGTATATCTCTCTTCTATTGTATGTATATGATATTTGTGTACAATAAATAATTTGAATTTGAATTTGTCATATAGGCCTACCAACACCTTTTCATCTTTTTATTTTTTTCTAAGCTACAGAAAAATCTTTAATTTTTTTCTAATGATAAGGAGACTTACAAACAAAATGTCAAGATTTTTGAAAATTTTCATTCATTCCCGATTGAAAATAAAGTTCACATAGTGTCATATCGGGAAAATGTCGACTACTCCATCGACAAGAGCCAAGCCTGCTCGTTTAAATATTATACTGAAGTAATGATATGACCGAAGATAGAGAGAGGGTTAAATTGGCGCATGACTATGCGCCAACCGGGGGTATTAGGGATGGCGTGGTGAATAGGGATGAAAACCGTGAATGACATTTACCTGCTAATATCATAAAAACAACCTATCCCAAATGTTGTTGTGTGTTGTTGCGTTGTTGTGAAAATTTTAGTAGAATAATAGCTTTCCGTAATGACAACACTGGACAGGAATGAAGGTGCTCCTAGATTGTCAAACCAACAATTAGAAGTTGGGCCTTTTTTACGGCCGTTTTTGTTTTCTCAAAACTTTGTCAAAAAGTAATAGTTTAGCTTAAAGGTATGACATTGAATTGTGAAAAATTTGTTTGTTATTTCATTCCAGATCCCCATTTATGCACGATAAGTCACAATTATCTTTGTTTTCTTTGTAAAAAATATTAAATAGTGATGCATACAATTAAAAAAAAACCTGAGGTTTATTGGGACGCTGATGGTATCTATAGTTAATAGGGACGTAATAAGTTGAAATTGGAACGGTAAAAGGTGTACTTGGACAGGGCTGCCAAAATTCTGTTTTTGTAGGAGGTGATATAGATTAGTAAGTAATTTAGCCGACATTTTCAACCGGCTTCAAATAAAGAAAAAATAATTTAGCCGACATTTTCAACCGGCTTCAAAATTTTTTTGAAATCTGATATTCCCATCAAATTATATTTATTACGACTTTTGTTACCTTCTTTGGTGGATAATAAACAGGATGTTACAAACTCCATTTAATTATAAAACAGCTGTAAGGGTTTTAATGGTCCTGAGTATCATGTAAAATATAAAAAGCGTTTCTTTTTCCCTTTTGGCTGTATGACAAAAACTCCTTGTGACGACAACCAACAAAGAAATAAAAGGGCTTGCAACTCAATTTTTATTCTACAATTTTAATAACATTCTGAGTAAATCAATAGATGAGCACCTAAGTACTTACCTGTGACCTTACAATATTTGTGACAACCCTGACCATTTCTCCCTATTCGTATCCTTATTCATTTTTATTGACCCCGTCCGTATACAGTATGAATAGGAACAGCTTGTTTTTTTTAAACAAAGGGGTTATAATATTTTTTTATGAATGAATGAATTAAAATAAATGCATTTATTTCGAGTCACAAGGACTGAGGAGAACGATGACGAAGAACCCTATAGGCCTGTAGTGTAAAAGTATCTCCATATGCTGCACGTCTATAGAGAGTTATGAAATATACAGGATGTCCCAATAAGTAGTGATATACTGAAGCTGGGAGGTAGAGGACCTAGAGGGCTATTTAAATCACCCCCATGTATGTTCCGCGATTTTTCGTATTTTCGGAGTTATGACTTTTTTTTTAATTTTTCACCTATCGCCGAGTACGATGAGATTTTTATTTATGGTGACGTGAATTATTGCGGTAGATGCTTGATTTTTTTTGTGTGCTAAGCTGATAAATAGGCCAATTCAGTATGGTAACATTTACTATCGTTAGATCTTTGAATGGAATACAAAAAAAAAATGCCAAGAATGATAAAATTACCCAATACGTTCACAACTTCAAGGGGCTTTAAAAAGATAAAATCACATAAAAAAAAATACTGTTTGGCTTTTAAAACTTGCTCTATCTATCAAGTAGCTACCCTGAAAATTTCATTTTATTATTCATAAAACTTCAATCAAAAAATTGAAATCTAAATGTGGCAAGTGCAAAATAATTAACTTTCTAAATAAATTTCGTTCTAAATCACGCACTGGCCATCAATAGAAAAATAACAAAATACAAAAGACGGTTGACACATGAGAAAATTTTCACGTTGTTTGGTCATCGTTGGTACTTTTCAATAATTTAATTGAAAAGTATTATTAAGCTAATTGTTCGTTTCTCTAATCATCTTGGCTATTCATATGGACTTTGACTTGCATTACGATTTGGATTAGTGTTATTACCTGGAATCGAGGACTTGGCATTATTTAACTGGACTTGAGTTTGCGTGTAAGTGATCATGTTTACTTCACGTGACTACGCAGAAATGCATTACTATTACGGTTATGCTAGGGGGAATGCGGCGGAAGCTTCAAGGCTGTACCGGGAACATGTGGAACGAAGAGGCGGGCCTCAACCTGAAACGTTTCCTGACTATCGCATGATCTTAAGAGTACATAATGCGTATTTGGAAGGTTACATACCGGGTACCAGATCAGGCCGTATGGCCACTATGCCGGATCGTGATTTAATAGATGCAGTGGTTGAAGAAGTAGAAAGAGACCCGTCGACCAGTGTGAGAGTTATGGAACGTCGTACCGGACTTTCTAAATCTCAGGTACACCGTACACTACAGAGCGTAGGATATCATCCGTTTCACATTAGAAAAGTGCAACAGTTGAAACCGGAAGATTACAATCGGCGAATTGAATTCTGTCAGAAAATGCTGAGGAGAGAAGATGAAAACGAAAACTTTTTTAACCAAATCTTGTGGACAGATGAATCCCACTTTAGACGCAATGGGATTTTTTATTTGCACAATTCTCACTCATGGGCTATTGAAAATCCAAATTTAAAAAGGGAATCGACATTCCACGAACATTTTAGTGTTAACCTTTGGTCTGGCATACTTAACGGTCAGCTAATCGGGCCCTTTCAGCTGCCAGACCGCTTGGGCGGCAATCACTTTTTAAATTTTCTACGCGTCGATCTACCCCTGCTGTTAGAAGATGTGGACTTGGAGACACGCAGAAGCATAGTACTGCAGTGTGATGATGCACCATGCCATTTTGCCTTGGACGTAAGAAACTATTTCAATCAAAGATACCCTGAAAGATGGATCGGTCGTTGCGACCGGGGTGACGCCTGCCTTATAGCCTGGCCTCCACGGTCCCCCGACCTAAACTCCATTGATTTTTTTGTATGGGGATACTACAAAGACCTCGTCTACTCAAGAGAATGCCGCAATTTGGACGAGTTAACCCGGAAATTGAGAGTAGCAGAAAAAACCATTAAAAATAATAGAAGTGCATTCAGACGTTTAAAAGACAACTTTTTTCGGCGATTTCGCACTTGCATTGAGCAACAGGGGAACCATTTTGAAAATTTCTTGTAATTAAACACCTTGTAATTGGTTTTACTTTGTTTGTATTAATCATCATGTAAATTAAAATTTTGCACTTAATACATTTAGATTTCAATTTTTTGATTGAAGCTTTATGAATAATAAAATAAAATTTTCAGGGTAGCTACCTGATAGATAGAGCAAGTTTTTAAAAGCCAAACGCTAATTTTTTTACGTGATTTTATCTTTTTAAAGCCTGTTGAAGTTGTGAACATATTGGGTAATTTTATCATTCTTGGCATTTAATTTTTGTTTGTATTCCATTCAAAGATCTAACGACAGTAAATGTTACCATACTGAATTGGCCTATCTATCAGCTTAGCACACAAAAAAAATCAAGCATCTACCGCAAGAATTCACGTCACCATAAATAAAAATCTCATCGTACTCGGCGATAGGTGAAAAATTAAAAAAAAAGTCATAACTAAAAAAATCGCGGAACATACCTGGGGGTGATTTAGATAGCCCTCTAGGTCCTCTACCTCCCAGCTTCAGTATATCACTACTTCTTGGGACACCCTGTATACTGTTCAAAATTGTCTCTTTCAAAGTTTGAAATCGTGCCTATTCACCCCGGTTGACAATGACAACACCCA
Organism: Hedya salicella; assembly: GCA_905404275.2. Classification (NCBI taxonomy): domain Eukaryota; kingdom Metazoa; phylum Arthropoda; class Insecta; order Lepidoptera; family Tortricidae; genus Hedya; species Hedya salicella. The sequence continues at coordinate 5,514,630 of FR990120.1, forward strand.
TTTCAAAATTTAACTTTCATTACATGACATGAAGTAATGTGCGCGACCTCAACTCTGGTTTGGTGCAAGTACCTATAGTTAAGAAACACCACAACTCGCATTGCATAAAAATCTGGTAGCCAAAAATAATTATAAATTATGAATAAAAAAGCGATTGCACAGGGCATTAAAGTCCAAGATCAAAAAACTTAGCTTACAAAGTACATGTACACCACTACAGAATAATAACTAAAAGAAACATTATTAAATATAAAAACAGATTATCCTGCAAATTTTTCGTAACCTGGATTCCGATACCCTGGAGCTGGACAAAAAAAAATCGTAAGAACATGGTTGCAAAAAATATTGTCCAAGATTAAGCGTTTTTTAAAAGCACCGTCGAAGCGCGTTTGTAATTTTGTATCGATATAAACGCGATATGCACGCGAGTCGGTATGCAGCTCTATGAAATTAAAAACGCGCCACGTTGTGCATAGACCCTGAAATAAGGCATGTTATTTTCGGTTTGACCCAAAATTAAACAATCGCAGATTCAGATGGTTCTCTAAACACTGTGCTCTACATATAGCTGCAACTTAAAACTAATTTCTGGAGCAACCTCAGTTAAGTTAAATTTGCTCCCGGCCCTCGTGAGGTTCCATATTAGCGAGGTCCAACTTAACTCACCTGTTTTTTTTTTTACTCACCGGAGAATCATCCTGGTCATCACACAGCATTGAAAACAAACTGTTGCCTCCCCCATTCACCAGGCAGAGGTGCAACAGTTTCTTGTCCTTCCTCATACAAATACAACATTGCTTGATGATCTCTGGAGTTTGGGTGGGAACCGAATTCGAGGTGGGAGCGGTAGGACCAGCACTAGGTTCAGCAGATTCTCCCATTTCCGACATTCCTGCTAGTTTTTTTTGTAGATTTTCTTTAAATTTTGCTAAATAATACAAACTTTGACTCTAAATTTCAGAAAATTTGAATTATGTACGTCAAAGTATTAAATAGCACTATAAGAGACCTTTGAAATTGTTTCAGGGACTTTTACGCCTTACTACCCACGATGTACTGTTTTCTTTTTTCACCCCTTTCTTTCAGCTGATTGTATGTAATTGAAAATCGATTAGACTGCGTTTAGTTCCTACAAGATAATTTATTATAGTAACTTTTATAATCTTGAAATGAAGATAAACTTATTATTTACTATTTAAAAATACATTCTACATGGAAATAAATATTATGTATTTAACGTTTAAATTTTGTAACAAAGGCTACGCCATCTATCGGTTAATAGCTGAACCATGTCTCAAAATTGTAACTCAGAAACCATGTTGCTGACTATTACTTTGACCGGAACATTGACATATTCCGAAACCCACAAAACGATTACGGACACGGACACGGATACCGGCGGCCCCGCAGGCGGGGTCGTCCACCGCGATCTTAATACACGGGTCCTATTCCCCAAAAGCCCCAAATAAAACCCAATGTCCTTAGCTAAGGCCTTTCACAACAGACATAACATAGTCCGGCTATAAAATAGCTAGGTACACTCCGACTGTCATGCACTCGAGCACGACAGTCACCGACACGTGGTGCCGGGAGCTGCTGCGGCAGCTCCGCCGCCACAACATATAGTTACGGTAACAGCAAAACGGATGGAACATGTGTGTCGAGAAGTGACGACACTATATTTTAGAACTGAAAAACGCCTCAATGTACGACATGACTGACATTTGACACATGACAGATTTTCCGTCATTATGGACTCTTGTTAGTCTTGTCCTGTTGTATTTTCATTTTCGAGTTGTTTATTCGTTGTAAAATAATGATTGTAACACATCAATTACTATATTATTACTCAAGTAGTTTCCTGCAAGTGATCATGTTCACTGCGTTTTCATACCTATAATTGTTTAACTGTTTTTATCAACTGAGTTGTCACGGAGCAAAGTTTTATAGAAATGTACACTATTAAACGAGAAATCGAAGAGGCCCTATGTCGAGGGTGCCTCAGCAAAGACCGCAGACTTACGCCATTAACGAACTATGACCTGTACTTTGTCCTATTAGACAGCAAACAATTGATTGAGGTAAGTTTTTCCTACTAGTTTATTTTATCAATATTTGCTTATTTACGTTATTCCTGTAATAAACATTGTAGAAATTTTAGCAGGGTTTTAATTATAACTAAAACCGCACCATAACGACGAGAAGCGGAGATCATATTACTTAAGTTCATAAACTGAATTCAATATTTAAAAAAAACATAATTCCAATTGAGAGTGTTTTCTTAATCTGCCCCGAAGCCATAAGTTTTGAACAGAGCTCAAAATGTTACAAAAGAGAATAAAAGAACCGTCTTTATTTTACTAGCTGCCCATTCTGGTTTCGCGCGGGTCTACTTAGGTAGAAAATGAGACCTAAACTTCTCATTACTGTATGGATCATGTAATAAAATTATTTTCGAAGATCTCATATCTTTTGCTTCACTCACTCACTTTGTATATGGAGATTTTCAAACACAAAATTTTCAATTTTCCATGCAATTTTTAGTATACTATCTTACATACAAATTTTGTTTAAACAATTACAAACATAACAGAAAAATAATTAGTCAAGCAGCTGTTCTGAAGTGATGCATTTCAATTCATTTATATAGAAGATTATTTTCGTGCGTGGCATGAAGAACTTGATAAGTCAAAATAAAGATTTAAAGAAATTTGAACTTAGGGCATGAGTCTTATGGTCTATTTTTGTTCAGACTTTACTAACGACTTATCAAGTTCTTCACACCATGCACGGATTTAATCATTCAAGACTTTGACTCAGTCAGTACAGTTCCCTAGTCAGTGCAGTCCTGTCAATTAGGTTTTCTTGTCAATTAGACCTTATGTCAACTGGCGATATTTCCATTCTAGAAAACCCTCATTCAATTCAATTGTTTCATTGATAAAATACATATTTTATACTAATGGTACATCTCATATCAGTTCCCTCTAGTCCTTACTTCTTAATGCAAGTTCTTTAACTTTTTGATATGCCACAATGCCTACCTTTCCCGTCATCTGGTCCATATAACTGATTCCTGGCCTCTTTCTCTCCTTCCTTATTTTTCCCTCTATAATCTTTCGTATAAGTTTACAATATCATTCTTGAAACACAAAGAAATCTTAGTGAAGAAATTACTTTATAAATCACGAACATTGTGATGGAAAAACATCAAGATTTTCGTAAAAATCGTTTACAATAGCATATTCCTAGATATTTTTTTACTTAAATGAAAATAGTGGGAACTTCTTCCATTATTTTTGCAGGACTACAAATATATTAACATACTGCTATGTTGGGAGTGCACGGCGCTGCTGCGGCGCACACAGGCCTTCCGGCGGCGGCTCCAGGATGCCCAATACACGCTGACACGCGCTCACGAGGCACAGGTATTTTATTGGGATATAGATTTATTTACATCATGTCAGTACACAGTAGAGTGACAAAGTCCAGAAAGATCTAAGGTACCTCGACATCGATAACGGGCCAGAACTGGCTCAGGATCGAGATTAAGCTAAATAATTTTGCTAACATTCTTAACATTTTAACAACAAAAAAATCTTTTCATCCAATTGGGACTTACAACGCGACGGACAGACACACAGATAGACATGGTAAATTTATAACACCCTACGATTTTCATTGATGGATAAAAAATGAAAACATTATAGAAAGTACCCTTGAGGAATCCGAAAGATTTTAAGCACGCATTCCTGAGGTCATTCACTATGACGATTTTTGTACATAAAAATTTAATAGCTTTAGCTTCTCTATGAAATTATCCTTTTTAATAAAATGTTAACGATCATTTTCTCAAAAAAAATAGTACGTCAATGATTGGCACTTTGTCTGTTAAAAGCGACATGAAACTTGGGAATGCATGTGGCAAAATCGCGATTGAAAGAGCTTAATACACTTTACTAATCACAATTAAAAGTTAACATGGAAATTGATATTATACCATACTAGCGGCCGCCCGCGACTTCGTCCGCCTTAGATTAGTTTATCGCGGATAAAAGGTATTTTTCCGGGATAAAAAGTAGCTTATTTTTTTCCCCAAAACTGGATATGTAAATGTGAAGCAACCAAGATTTCAAGTTTCCAGCGTAAAAAAATATTTACTGTCCATACAAATTTTCATCCCCTTTTTCGTCCTTAAAAGGGATAAAATTTGACATACATTATAGCCTAGGTCCTATTTTGATATATAAGGTACATAACTGGAAAGTTTCATGAAATTCGTCCAGTAGTTTTTGAGATTAAATGGAATGCACATACATACTTTCACGTTTATAATATAGTAAGGATTACTTATTTAGGAGGACTTATTGCTCCTTACAGCTAAGGAATGCGTTTTACTTAAAACAAAGCCATGCCATGTGCATGAAAATCTTTAATAAGTTGCCACAAAAGACACAACAACTATCATTTTCTTTGTTTAGAAGTAGCCTAACAAAATTGCTACAAGAAAAATAATATTATGACGTCAAAAACTTCCTATTATATTCATTTTAAGATTTGCATGCTAAAATAATTTTAAGACTATTTTATTTTATAGCAAATTATTTCAATTCAATTCAACCACTGACATGTTTATTATTTTAATATTTAATGAATTTGTAATGCAGTTTTTCATGTAAATTAATGTTGATAGTATGTAGAAAAATATGTAGGAAAAACGGTTGATTGTGACACACATAAAATAATCATGTATTAACATCTTTAACGAAAGTACAATCCATATCCATACTTAATATTATAAACTTGAAAGTGTGTCTGTCTGTCTGTCTGCTACCTCTTCACGCTTAAACCGCTGAACCGATTGGAATGAAATTTGGTATGGAGAGAGTTTGAGTCCAGGGGAAAGACATAGGCTACTTTTTATCCCGGAAAAATACCCTTATCCGCGATAAACGAATTTAAGGCGGACGAAGTCGCGGGCAGAAGCTATTTTGAAAATAAATATATTCTGATTCTGAAGTCAATCTTTCGCGTTCCTCCCTAGCACTGTGTATTCTGAACTCACATGTATTTATTATTTTACAGATTTCTACAACTTTATCAACACTCAAGCTGAACCATAAACTAGACTATGACCATTGCATAGAAGAAAGCATAGAGTCTAAAGCAGACATAGACCAGTTCGTAGCCAATGAAGAGATAGACATTAAAGAAGAATTTGACGCGGACAATTTTCAAGCAAATGACTACAATGAAAATTATAAAGAACCTCTTCTTAATAAAAAGATAAAGAGAGTAGAAAAAAATCGAAAGACGAGGAAAGAGAGAGAGAAAAGAGATTTGCAGAAAATTGATACTGGTTTAGATTTGACTAATCCGGACAAGTATTTTAGTCAGTTGTGTCTGAGTGAGGTGGAAATAGAGGAGATATTGGAGAGGGAGAGAGATGACAGGGATGCTGTCAGTCGCCCGCACAAGTGTGCGACTTGTGGGTTTAGATTTGCAAGTAAAACAGATCTGTATACGCATAGAAAAAATTATCATAGACGGGTAAGTTATTTTTTTAAATAATACATAATGCCTGCAACTTCATTCACACGGGAGAAAAAAATCCATAACCCTCAGTTTTTAGGGTTCCGTAGCCAAGCCAAAAACACGGAACCCATATAGTTTCGTCATGTCCTGTCCGTATGTCACAGGCATTTCACTCAAAAACTACTGAATGTATATTGATGACATTTGCAGTAAAGTTGTCTTATGTAGGCCGCTACTTAGTTTGATAGTTAAATAATAAAAAATAATATTTCTAGGGAAGAGACTCCTTATACATATGTAACCGAAACTGAAAAAAATAAAATTCAGCAAATATGAATGTGCATAATTCGTAATACCAATATTTCGACAGTACTTTTAAAATCATTTTGACGTTGCTAATTTGTTGTTTTTGATTCAGTGGTTATTTTTGGAAATAATTGCTCCGAAACTTGCATAAATTGTGTCCCTCACCCCTTCTTCTATTTTCTAAACCCCTATGTCAAAAAATATGAAAAAAATTACAAAAAAAATAAAGCTTAATAAATATTTTCAACGAAAATTGTTTTCAACATGATCGGATAACCTTTTTTGAGTTTTGGCGAAAAACGGCGATTCTCAACAAAAGGACGTAAGTGCCGTGGAGATTCGTGACGTTCTTTTGCTAGTGCACTTTTTCAAATCGTATTTTTTTTTCTTTTTTTTGCATGAACGGCTGCATAACCCTACACTGAGCATTGTCCGACATGCTCTTGGCCCATTTTTATTCAGTTTCAGTAGTCTGGTTAAAGATATCCTATAACCATGCTTAGGTGTCTCAATAGGTACGCGTTTTAAAAATTATCAAAAATTTGTGAAATACTTTAGTATCTAATTTACAATAGGGTACTTTAGGTAGTGAATAATAAATTATGGATATATATCTAAAAATAAACATATACACAGTGCCCGCGAGGAATGGGAAACATTTTAACGACGCATGAATCAAGTCAAATTCAGAATAAAAATCCTGTCAAGTCGATTTTTGTACAAAAAAATATCCGTTTTAATACAATTTTAATTAATATTTTTCCAAAAAAGGTTGACATTTAGTGAGTCGTAGCTCTCACTTTGCTGTCTGTCAAAAGCGACGCGAAACTTAGCATGATATGTGGCAGCGTCGCGATCAAACGAGCTTAATGCACTTTAGTAATCACAATAAATAGTTTACATGAAAATTGATAATATCTTCAAAACAAACCCGGATTTGACTGGGGTTCCCATAACATTTTTTGCTCCTAATGACCTTAATTAATTAATTTGCGTCGTCTGATCTGGTGTAGGATTCGGCATATATATAGGTACTAGCTTCTGCCCGCGACTTTGTCCGCCTTAAATTGGTTTATCGCGGATAAGGGTATTGTTCCAGGATAAAAAGTAGCCTATGCCCTTCCCCTGGACTCAAAACTCTCTCCATACCAAATATAATTCCAATCGGTACAGGCGGTTTAATCGTGAAGAGGTAACAAATAGACAGACAGACACACTTTCACATTATAATATTAGTATGGATTGTGATACTCATGTCTTGGAGTACTAATGTCATTAACATTTAATTATAAAAAAGATACAGAGAGCGTTATTACTACTAACTAGATTGTGTTCGAAAATATCAAGCTACGCACGTAAAGTTGCGATAGCTCAGTTGGTCAGAGCACTTCTGCGTTAAAGAAGAGGTCGCAGGTTCAAATCCTGCTTGCAATTTAGTAGGTCCCATTGGGTTCCGTACCCAAAGGATAAAACGGGACCCTATTACTAAGACTCCGCTGACCGTCTGTCTGTCACCAGGCTGTATCTCATGAACCATGATAGCTAGACGGTTGAAATTTTTACAGATGATTTATTTCTGTTGCCGCTATCACAAGAAATACTAAAAACAGCTAACACTAGATTTTCATAGATACGGCCGTTTGTAGCGTATATTTTGTACGGAACTCTTGGTGCACGAGTCCGACTCGCACTTGGCCGGTTTTTTCTTTCACAATCGAAACAGACAGACAATAATGCGTTATCACATCATTTATTGCGTGATATACGCGACCATCATAGGCCCGCTGGTTATAAGAGTTGAAAGGTACTCATGGAACTAAATCGTTTTAAGAATGTCCTATACTGATAATTTGGTATATTGGTAATGTTGATAATCAGTGATCGGCGACCGGTAGCATTTTATGTCACTTTAACGTCAAATGGTAGCAATTTTTCGACGAAAGTATAAAATGGATATGATTCCATTTAAATTTCATGCACAATTTATATATTAACCCTCAAATGCATGATTTTTTGTATAATTTCCTAATAAATTAGAATATATGTTGCATAGATTATGGGAAAAATAAAGATACTTTTTGTTTTACAAATATCATGATAATAATCACAATTTTTGCAATTTATTATTGGATCACTCCACTAACGTTATTATTATAAACAAACATCAGAAACAAATGAAATTTTTTTTCGACGATACTGGACTTGAACCAGTGCCTTGAGCCAGACCGGGGCAGCACGCTCTACCATCTGAGCTAATCGTCCACACCAGTAGTCGACGAATTTTGTCATCTGTTCTTGCTTATGGATCTCTGTATGGTGCATCCGACTCTTTAGCCGTTAGCGCCGCCTAGTGCAGAACTATGAAGTTACTTTCATAAAAAAAAACATAGTTATTATTATTGATATAGAAAGATTATTATCTTTATATAAATGGATCCTCAATGTTAAAAGGAATCGATTGACAGTATCAAACATGGAAATAATTAAGACAATTTACTGTAACAAATTAAATTCAGCGAAATATGATTTAAACTGACACCATTTTCTCTCATTATCACAACACAACAAAACGGGGCTTAATCGCGTATAAATATGATTTATTTAATTACCTTTCCTTGGTAATTCTTCGACGTTTCGGACGTCGCGTTACGTCCATGGTCTCGAAGGACAGGTTCCTTCGAGACTATGGACGTAATTAAATTAAATCATATTTATACGCGATTAAGCCCCATTTGTTATGATAATAAATTCAGTGAGTTTTTAACAATATATGGTTTTATTTCTAACATCACAGACTTATCGATATTCATCATTACGTTAAATTACATTTGACGTTAAAGTGACATAAAATGCTAACGGTTGCCCATCACTGGTTATAATATTACCTTATATATTGCTTAAAGGTGCTATCTATAAAATTATTTCAGCGCAGCACCACAGGAAAATGCGCGCACTGCTCCGTTCCCTACAAAACCCACTGGGAACTGGAGCTGCACTGCTGGCGATCTCACCCAGTCAACCGCTGCGCGCTGTGCGGCTGCGTGGTGGCGCGGGAGAGAGACAGGACGAGGCATTTAGAGCAGCACAGGTTTAGGTACCGGTGTCTTAAGTGCGGGGTGGATTTTGAGTGAGTAATTTTTGACGACCGATTTATCTCAGCGGGAGTAACGTTGCCTGCGTAACTGAAGGTCCTGGGTTCAAATCCCGGTAAGGTCAAATATTTGTGTGATGAGCATCAATATTTGTTCCTGAGTCTTGGATGTTTCCTATGTGTATATATGTAAATATTATAAAGTTGTAAAAATGAAATATCTGTACATTGAAGATATTTTCAAAAAATTGATTGTTACGGACTATTTGGAGGTCACTAAAAGGAAAAATACTTTTTTCGGATTTTATGTATGTTTGTATGTGTCGTTGTGGCTTCATCACGTACCAAAAATTATAATAAAAAATTAAAATTAAGAAAAAACGACGGGTTATGACTTTTTGTCGTCCGCGAACGAAGTAGCGGGCATCTTCTAGTATGTAAATATATCTATTAAATAAACTTCTTCCGCGGAGAAAAAAAAATATTACCCTGTTTATTTCTTCAGTGTAGTCGGGTATAAAGTATCCTATAACCATCTGGAGATACCGAGCTATCCGTGTACCAATAATTATGGAAATCTGTTCAGCCGATTTAGCGTGATGAAGCCACAACGACACATACGAACATACAAAAAATCCAAAAAATCTTTTTTTTCGATTTACTAATCTCCACATAGCCCGTATCAATTTTTTTTTTTTTTTGTAAATATCTTCAATGTTTCATTTCATTTTTACAACTTTTAATAGTATAGATATAATATAGGCCTACTCATCGATTTCGATAACGGCAACCCTACTTACTTCGTCTATTGTGGGCTCTGATATGGCTGGCTAGGCCGAACTTACTTTTAAATACTCTCTTTCACGCGTGCCAGTAGAGTTGCCCATATAGTTTGTATGTGTGTGTATGTGTAGGAGGGCTTAGGTCTTTCTTTACGTAATTGAGTACTTTCCTGTAGTCAACATAAATGATGTCACGCTTGCAGTTAAATGTTATTTCTGAAAATACGTAGAAAATATTCATGAATACTTATTTTTAAGCTTTTGGCGATTTTTAAATGATAAAAAACTAATAATAAGGAGGCTATTTGACCGTATATTATGACGTCATATACCTTTTTTCCTTTCAAACTTCATACTTTCTGACCGTTTTGACAGTTCATAAAAAGGAACTGATTTGATCTGTCTTTTACGGCTTGCCATATCGAGTATTTAAAGCTCAACAAGTTGTAAGCTTGTGCCCCGCCTCTCTTTGACTATCGGCACGCGCGCGACTTTGAATACCTCTAGTCTGAGGTTTTCTTTTTTCACGTTATTTCAGGAACAAGCACCTATTCGCGTACCACGAGAAACAGCTGCACTCCAAGTATCTCTGCGGTCACTGCGGACACACCAACGCCACTAAGAAATCGCTAGAGAAGCATATTGTGTGAGTATGAGTGAATGAATATGGGTAAATGTGATGGACACACAAACGCATTTAAAAAAATACTGTGAAGGTATAAACCTCCACTTATATGCACCTATTCGAGACAGACAGACTGGTATTTAAAGACACGGAACCCTCGGTGCGCGAGTCCGACTCGCACTTGGTCGGTTTTTAGGGTACCGTAGCCAAAATGGCAAAAACGGAACCCTTATAGTTATGTATACAAAGATAAAGCTTAATAAATACTTCCAACGAAAATTGTTTTCAATATGATCCAATATACCGTTTTTGAGTTATTGCCAAAAAATTGTGTTTGTCAGCTAAAGGACGTAAGTGCCGTGGAGATACGCTATTTTGCTAGTGCACTTTTTAAGAAGCTTTTATTAAGTCGACCTGTATGTAACTATGTAATGGAATCTAAGGTAACTAATTTAACCATCTTCCAAGGATCGTAGAGTCATGAAAATTGGCAGCTGTATGTAGTTCTGATGAGAATAGGGTACATGCATGAATTTTCTTTATCGCTTTTCTTAACTAAATATCAAAATACCGTTAAAACGATTTCAAAATGTGAAATTAAAATTTAAATCGGCCAAGTAACACGCAAGATATAGGCATTTTAAACTGCTAATTAGACGGCGATTTGACAGAGAGGTCCGACATGTACTGTTACGTCATAGTCTACGCCGGCCATATAAACTCCATATTAAATTTCGTTTTGCTAGAAAGAGATAGACTGAAATGTTTGATGGCTTATATCTTGGTTATTTTTATAGTTATTCGAAAAAAAAATATTGTCTACTGTTTTTTACATGAATGAGCTTTTAATCAGGCAAAAATTAAAATTCATGCATATTCCCTATACAATAATATGGTACTGTCGAACTGATCTGTTGATGGAGCCGGAAGATATGAACTGGAACTTCATGATGGAACATCGTATCATAGCTGTGTTTGGATTCGTTAGAAAAGTCTTGTAAAGCGTGTTTTTATAGTGTTTTTTAAAGTATTAATTTATTTATATCGTATTTTTATCATCTATAGTACATTTTTTTGTATGAACGGCTGCGGAACCCTACACTGAGCATGGTCCGTCATGCTCCTGGCCGGTTTTATTTGATTTGATTTGTGTTCCAGCCGCCACCACCTACCGAGCAAGTGCCCCGCCTGCCCGCTGACGTTCGTGACGTGGGAGCGCCTGGCGCGGCACGTGCGCGCTGCGCATGCGCGCGCCGACGAGGACGCGTACTGCGTGGAGTGCGACGCCTCCTTCCCCAGCCGCGCCAAGTACCGTCGCCATCTCAGCCAGGCGCAGAGACACCGCCCCAGGAAGAAGATCAGGTCTGTACACTCTACTCGATAAAAATAGGGCAATGTGTGAGTATCATCTACCCCCATTCTTGAAATAGGGTACATGCATTCATTTTTTTAACTAAATACCAAAATACCGTAAAAACTATTTCAAAATGTGAAATTAAAATTAAAATCGGCCATGAAATACGCATAATATAGGCATTTTAAACTACTAAGTAGACAGAGAGGTCCGATATGCACTTGTTACGGCATATATAGTGCACTCCGGCCATATAAACTCCATATTAAATTCTGTTTTGCAAGAAAGAGATAGAATGAAATGTTTGGTGGCTTATATCTTGGTTATTTTTATAGTTATCCGAAAAAATATTTTTGTTTACTGTCTCTTATATTAATAAAGCAAAAATAAAAATCATGCATATTCCCTATTGGGATGTTGACTGCTCTCAAATAAAAATAAAATTTTGATGCGAAATGGTAGTTTCTATGATAGAAAACTTTTCTTAGGTTTTCTTTTGAGTTCAATACTTTGTGTAGCTTGTTTTATGAGCCTTTAAAGTTGGATCGGAAAGTCCATTTTGAAAGTATGGAAATATATATAATAATAATACCATTGAATAACCCATGAAATGTAGAGTAACTTTTGTTATCAAACCGTACCGATAAACGTAAGTTTTAACATAGCTGCAGAACAAAATTATTAATTTCCCTTTACAAGATACAAGCGTGTGACGTCACATGCTTGTAAGCTTTAGTATGAAACGTGTTTTGGGAAAGTCCAAAAGTGTGCATTTAACGTCGTTGTATCTTGGGGAGTTTTTATGATAATGGAGTAGTTTTTTCACCAATATTTCTATTATTAAGAAGTCGTTTTATAATATACAATAAAAAAGATGTCTAACAGCCTATTGTGTGGCCACATCGGCTTGACTGCAAATTCAAATAGTTTATTCTGCAAGTAGGCCACAAGGGCACTTACAAGTCTGACTCTACAGCATTTCCCATCAGGAGACCACTGTTGAGAAGAAGGCCGAAACAAACTCAACAGTCAGTCATTTTTTTCAAATCAACTCTTATCTATTGCAAACCGTGAGTACCAACCCTAGATCCTACCATTTACCTATCTCCGGCACACATTGTCATAGTGCCTTGGTTAGATATGATAATAAATTGTGTTCACATGCGCATATTTTTATGCAGTTTCCACAAAACAATACGCATGCAAATACAAGAAACAATCATATAATAACTCTCTCTAGTCTACCCGAGAAGCCAAACACTACTCGCGTGGACCCCGTCAACATCTCCTGCATCTCCTGATGATGCCTCGTAGAGGCGAAACACGTGTCGAGGATTATTCTGTCTGGTGGTGGTTTGTTGTATTTGCATGCTTTTTTTATGTGGAAACTGCATTAAAATATGCGCATGTGAGCACAGGTGGCATAGGAGGCCCATTAATCTAATATGGAATTCCAGAAAGTAACACCTATGTACATCAATTATTTAAATGACATTATTAGAAAACTATTTCAGTTTTCTAGAAAGTAGAAATAAAAAAAATCGTCATTGTTGTCGTTTTCTCGGTTTTTGGAGTGGTAAATTTCTAAGTTTGCATCAATTTTGATCTTAAGATGCCGGATAGATACATAGATATTAATTTATTTGCAAAGAATAAGTAGGTACATTCGTGTCATTACATCACACACACACACACACCACACATCACACTTCTGCTTATGTACTGTGCAGATACATACACATACAAACTTACACACTACACACATATACAAACATGTCCACATCTTAAAATAGTGAGTGTAATACCTAAGTATTTCTGCCAAATGTTTCTTGCTTAGATTATTACTGTTCTTATATAACAGCTATAAATTGCCGCATTTTTATGGTAACTCCTTTGGAACTGAATTCCACTAAACAGGCCTTGCCTAGTGTGGAAATCACTGTTCTTTCTTTGTGATTTGTAACTTATGGTAAATAAACTATTTCATTTTTTATTATTATATGTTATGTGACAATAGGTAGCTTATTCTGCTATTTGTACTTACATACTTGCATGCAAATATGTCAGATATTATTGTAACATATCATGAGAGAGGAAATCCTTCACACTGTAATAGCATTTTTCATTGAGTAGCTTGATTAATTAATTTTAAAATCTATTTAGAGATAGCTCTTGTAAACATTTTGGTAATTTTGAAAACTGCATGATAATATGAGAATGTGAGCACAATTTGTCACATCTAAATAGGACACTATTTCACGGAGTACCGAAGGAACTATAATCCATTAAAACTTGTGCCAGCGTCCCGTGCCCCGAGTGCGGCAAAATATTCTCCCGCAAGAACTACATGAACAATCACATGAAGTTGTTCCACTCCAACGAGTCCCGACATCACTGCCAGCTCTGCGACAAGGTACGTTTTTGCGTGAGAAAAATCATCTTTTCACATACATCTTTTGTTATGTATACTATGATAAAGTTGTAAAAATGAAATGTCTGTACATTGAAGAAGTTATCAAAAAAATGATTGTTACGGACTATTTGAGAGTTTTTCGATTTTTTGTATGTGTCGTTGTGGCTTCATCACGCAAAATCGGCTAAACCGTTTTCAACTATTATTGGCACACGAGTAGCCGGGTATCTCCAGATGGTTATAGGATACTTTTTACCCGACTACTCTGAAGAAAAAAGAGGGTAATGACTTATTCCCCTCCGCGTACAAAGTTGCGGGCATCTTCTAGTCTATGATAAAGTTGTAAGAATGAAATGTCTGTACATTGAAGATATTGTCAAGAAAATAAGTGGTACGGAATATTTGAAGGTGACTGAATAAATAAATGAATAGTTTAAAAAACACTAGAAAAACACGCTTTACAAGACTTTTGTAACAAATCCAAACACAGCTATGATACGATGTTCCATCATGAAGTTCCAGTTCATCTTCCGGCTCCATCATCAGATCAGTTGGACAGTACCATATTATTGTATTGTCATCAGAACTACATACAGCTGCCAATTTTCATGACGCTACGATCCTTGGAAGTTGGTTAAATTAGTTACCGTAGATTCCATTACATAGTTACATACATACAGGTCGACCTAATAAAAGCGTGTTAAAAAATACCCTTTTCACTTCACCAGCTCGGAAAAGTTCCGTTGACAGCGCCTAATCTGCGTGGAAAAGTTCGTTTTATCCGCTAGCACGCAGCTGCCCCTTCCTGCCCCCCTTGGCGACACCCTTGTTGTGGCCTCATCACGCCAAAACAGATTTCAACTCCTCATTATCGTAGCGTTATCCCGGTTGCGTTCTCAGCTGCTGCTTCGGAGCCCGGGGTCCGCTTTCCGGCATTTACTTCTCCACTTCGAACGGTCTTCTGCATCCTTAGCTGTAAGGCCAGTGGCCCGCATGTCATCCTTGGCGACGTCAAGCCAGCATTTCTTGGGTCTACCCCTTTTACCCGGACTAGATTTCACCTATATTTGGTTAACGTTTAGACGTGATGAAGTCAAGAATATTAACATTTTTCGATTAAGTGACCTTCAACTAGCATACGATATTATTAATGCAGACATTTTACTTTTGCAACTTTATAATACTATAGAAGTAATTTAATCAAGAATATCCTATAGCTTTGATACAGTAAATTTGGTTATGCGTTGGAAAATGATAGCTTTTTTCTTAGTGTGTCATTTTTATACCATACCAACGATTACTCTTTGTCATCGTTTGTCATTATTTTAAAGTTTAATGTTTTATTGTAAATTCCAGTATTTCGTGAACGGGTTCTCGCTGCGCTCCCACAACAAGTACGTGCACGAGAAGATCCCGATGCCCAAAACCAAGATATGCAGCGTCTGCGGCCGCGGCTTCGGGGTAACCACCACTGTTATACTTACACTAGACTTAGTGCTTCGGGGTAACCACCAATATTATACAGATGTAGTGATTAATACTTTGCCATCGTGTTGTGTTGGAAAAGTTAGTATTTATATTGCTGTCTCAATTAGCTTACGGAGGGTACGTTGGTTGAAACAGCTAGACAAATACGAAATTTTCCGACTAAGTACAAGCAATCCTTTCAAAATGGCTTGTTATAGGTTATCATAAAATCTACTATTTCATTTACAGACAAATCGCGTGCTAGAGAACCACATGCGCACGCACACTGGCGAGCGGCCGTTCGCGTGCGAGCACTGCTCGGCTGCGTTCGCGCAGCGCGTCGCTCTCAAAGCTCATTTGGCTGCCATACACAAGGAGAAATGAGATTTGGATTTATTCATCAAACTAGGGGTCCATAGTTAAAAATCAACTTTGGTTGTCAGTTATCGACTTTTGATCAAGGGCCATTAAAACAATAGGACTGTTAATCGCCATACTTTGAGTCGTGCGGAAACTAGATGGCGCTTTAAAACAAAAATATTAACGATGTTATAATTGAACAAAGATAGTCAGTAACAATTAGTTCCTAAACAGCTAATCTATACTATTGGTGCTGTTCATAAATTGCGTCATCTATTTTGCCAATAAATGCGTTTTTAGCAACAGTTATAGAAACACGAATTTCATTCCTTTTTTTACTCATTGAAGCACTTTTTCAAGATGCGAAAGATGATGTCATCTTGGGAAGGACCCCCCTCCTTACTCATGCTACCATCACCAATGTCCAGACCCACCCCCCCACCAAATTTGAAATGACGAACTTATGAATAGCCCCATTAAGAAGTTGTAAAGATAATACGTCTGTACATTAAAGATATTTAAAAAAAAAGTGAATCGAACTATTTGGGCCATGAATCGAACACAAGCAAAGTTAAATATGATATTTTTCGTTTGCTTGTGTCTTTGCGACTTTATGTCGCGAAAACGACTTAACGGATTTGAGACAACTGGACACACCCCCTTTCATTTGCGCTGTTAGCTTCTTAGTTTTTACTGACTGTAAACTATGTATTTTCTTAAGTCTTAAGACTATGAAGTAGGTGACTGATTCATAATTTATTTTTAATCATAAGTATTATGGATTTACGGATATTGTAAATAAAAGTAAATATTTATGTCAACTCTTTAGTTTTATTTATAGTAAAAATAATTATGATACATAATGTAAACTCAGCCTTATAATTATCTTAACCTATCATTAATATAATGAATGTAGGTATTCGAGGGGTTTTCTAGCTCTATTTATTAAAGTGGTTTTGCTACTGAGCGAACACAGGCACAGTACAAATATAAGCAGTATACATACTAAAGCAAATCCATCCCTTCCTAATATTTTATTTGAAATATGTATATACACTCAATATACTGCTTATATTATTCTGAGAGCTTTCAATACATTCCTCTGATTTATAGATTCCTTAATGTCCTTCTCTAAGATATAAAATACAAATTAACTCAAGAAATAATCAATTATACTCAGAAGTAGGTAAATAAGACTGTAAGGTAAATGCCTGTGTTTGACAGTGACCCATTAGTTACCTTCAACCTTTCATAGCAATAAAGGTAAATTAACAGGGTGTTAAATATTGGGACATTTACCTTCTAACCATTTTGTTTAGCTATTTAACTAAAAGATATAAATGACCGAAATTAACGTTCAGCGCCGACATCAACTACTAAGCGCCTATGCTATGCCCCCCGAAATGAAATTTGATCACGAATGTTGTGTCCCTGGCACTCAAGCATGAAATCACGCAAGCATGTCACCAGCATAGGATTTACAATTGATCACAAACTTTGTGTCAACCGAAGTTAGAATTTTTTGATCACAAAAATGTCACAGGGAATGTGTTCGCAGATACTATAGTGGTCAAGAAAGATGATTTTAACTGCAGCTACGGTCTTTCAGCCAATGATCAAAGATAATAGTTTTCTGTTTACATTCAATTAATTTAAATATCTAAGCAAATAGGGTTTGGTACCAGCCTTATTTTTTTTATCTCAGTGTATGATAAAAATACTCAGTCACATTTTTAAATGCAAAAAATATGATCACTATTATATACACATTATGGAATAAGCCTTATTATGGAAGTCTAATGGACTTTATTTCTTATAAAGATAATATTAATTTTGTGCAAGTAAAAATGCAAAGTAAGCATTTTTAACATACAGACAAGTAGCTAGTGACTTTGATTGGATGTCAGACCAATATACCTACCACTTTCGGTAGTTTTGTATTATTTGAAACAATGATATGATTAAAATAACTCAGATTCAAAGTAAATAAATTAAAATATATTCAATATTTTTTTTAAATAATCAATTAAAATTCATACATGTTGCCCGCAAGGAATGGAAAAGATTTTAACCACGCATTTAGAGTAAAAAATGTTATATGAACCATATCAAATTCAGCAAAAAAATCTTGTAATTCAGTTTTTGTACATAAAAATTTAATAATTTGGCTTCTCTGTGAAAATTATCCCTTTTAATAAAATTATAATGATTATTTTTCCAGAAAAGGATGATTTTAGTGAGTAGCTAACCAACTGAATCATGACCCACTTTGCTGATAATTCGTATAAAACTGTCAATCTTGTAAGGTCTATCTAAAATGATAACAAGTTCATTACCAAGGAAATCTTCATGCGAATTTCGGCCTTCTTGGATTTAGATGGTTTGGCAAAATGAGCTTATGGTGGGTCAGGATTCAGTTGGTAGGAAGCTGGATTTGCCTCGGGTTTCATGTACAATTTTTTGCTCCTAATGACCAAAGGAATGCATGGTTAAAATCTTTCCCATTCCTCACGGGCATTGTGTATAGGCTCACGCTCATCCCATTAATAACAGTTGATAATTTTAAAAAAGAAAAGATAGGTAACGTATTGTGCATAAAACTGTTAACATTAAAATAATATGGAACTTCTCAATCATCAACTCGGAGGACGGTCACTCAGGCAACAGCTTGGAGTCATGGAGGTCATACATCAGAAAAATCATCGGTGGTTTACCTGGATCCAGCCCAGGGAGGGACAAACATGACACCCTGTTAGATCCCCTCCATGATTGCAATTGTCAAAACCTGGAGCGATCCTGGCATAAAAGCCATTTTTGATGCAAGTCACATTCCTATCTTTTAATTTTCATCTAAGTTTTTAAAACAGCTAGCTGTACACACTTGCTAACCAAGCAAGATCCATGCCATATTTCATTTCATTTTATTCAAAATAAATAATAATAAATTGTGTTTAAAATCATGGTTTATGTATTTCACTTGTTATTCACACATATCGGTTTTATGTTTTGTTTCTGATATATGTTTTTCCCAGTATTTGAGTGTGTGTACATCTAAAATTAGAGTCAATGAGTCTAAAGTCTAAAAAATATTTTTTTTTCTGTTTGACTGATATTCAAAACATTAAACCGGCCAATATCATTACTTCCATTACTTTGGTATTACTTTTGTTGTAGATAATGTCCACACACTAGGAAATACTATTCAGTTTTTCAAACAAGCATATATGCAAATTCACAACTTTGCTTACAAAAATAAAAACAACAACATGCTGGTTTAATTAATCCCTTGCATGCTCAGGGAGCATTTAAACTCTTATGTTAAAATGTCACTGAGCTTCAATTTGATCGGCAAATTCTTGACACTACATACAAGAGTTTAAAGTTGTAACCAGATTGAATTTTCTTGAAGTTCGCCTTGAAATTAATTCCTAACCGTAAACTATTCTGTGTGTACATTTTGTTATTTGAACATATTTCTAGATAGTTGTGGCCTAGAAAAGGGTTAAAAATAAACTGTCAACATGGTAGTTATCAAATAGGAACAAACTAAAAAAAAAAAAATCCATTTCAATTTCTTTTCAAAGTACTGGTGATGATTATGAACAAAATGTGTTTCAATATGCACGAACTGTTCCTGAGTCTCTCCATTTTGTTTCACACTACCTTCCTTCCATAGAAGCACTATCAGATGGGGTTTTTCTACTAAATGCCCTCTCATGCACTTTATTTTCACTCTAAGTTTAGTATGACACAGGAGGTACTTGCTGCATCATATTTGCGTAGACACACTGGCTCTCAATAGGTTTCATCGCAGGCATTGGAGGTGGAGGCATCATGTGTTGAACTTGTGGCTGTTGCGGTGGCGGCTGAGGTGCCTCCGGTGGCTTTTTATTCTTCTTCTCACACTTCTTAAACTTAATACCAAGCTTATTCAACAATATTAACCTTAACGACTCCTTACCGCCTCTATAGTTTAACTCGTGTTTTGCTGCCGCTAATATCTTTCCTAAGGTTGGAACTTCTTTTCTAACAGAGTAACTGTTAACTATGCCTCGAAGCGCGCATAGCTGGAAGTAATCTAGTTGCACTTTCGTTTTTCTCACGCGTTTTTTCTTGGGGCCCGTCATTCGGGTTTGTGTAGCTTCTGCACGCAGACCGTCCCTTTTGATACGTTTTATAGTGCTTTCGGACAAACCTGTCGCTGCACAGGCTCGTTTAACTACATTTTCAACTGGAAACGCGTAGCCTCTGTTTTGTTTCTCGCTTTCAAAGAATTTAATAACCTTGAAAATGATCTCGCGAGCTTGTCCGTCAATCGCCTCTTTTTTCTTCTTATCCACTTTTATTTTCTTAGGTTCGTCGTTGGAAAGCGATTGTACTTCGACGCTGACAGTTGTGGTCATCTGTTGCTGCATTTGTTGTTGCTGTTCTTGTGGTGTTTGTAACTGAACCAAGGCATTTTGTAATATTGTATGGTCAGGGCGCACTTGAGTTAAAACTGGCACTTCGTGGATCTGTACGTTCATCTTGATGGTTAGGTAAGTTTTAATAGTCGTCAGTTAGCTACGCAAATCAGTAGTTTAAGTGAATTAAGGCATTGGGTAGCTTACTTAATAACAAAATCTATGAACAAATAGTTTAGAGCAGGCGGACGCCAATGACGCCATATTTACAAATTGACAAATGCCATAAATGCCACAGATCACGAAACCCGCGAGACTGTACAATTTTGAGAAAACTAAACGCAATAGACTCCTAGTGTGGTACTCTTTATCCTCGATTTAGATTCTTACATACATAGTATTCCTTCAAAATATAAACATAAAACTATTAAACACATTATGCTTTTTCTACGAAATTAATTGATTTCATATAAAATACCGATATCGGGCTTACAATGTAATCCCTAATTTTAAATTCTTTATAAAGTCTATAGACGACAATTAAGTGAGTACTGTATCTGTCTGTACCATTAGTAGCACAATATTGACATTTCACTTTCAGTGACGAGGTACGTCCACGAAACGATTGACCTCATCGAATAATCAAAATTTTGCAAAATGTCGCTTGTAAATATTTGTCAAGGGTGCCTATCGCCCGACAGAAAACTGATTCCGATCGGAAAACATGAAAAAATTTACCAGCAATTATTATTGGACAATCAAAGCAGTGCAGTAAGTTCTTATCTCTACTACACATTTTGCTTAGTTTTTAGCGATTTACAGGCTTAAGAATTGATAACTAATTCATACATTGGAAGTTATTATTACAAGTTCCTTTTGATAAGATTTCTGCATTTACCCTTTAATTTCTGTACTTTTTTTTCCATATTTGTGTTT
Source organism: Hedya salicella (assembly GCA_905404275.2). Lineage (NCBI taxonomy): Eukaryota > Metazoa > Arthropoda > Insecta > Lepidoptera > Tortricidae > Hedya > Hedya salicella. The sequence goes on from FR990120.1 coordinate 5,535,902, forward strand.
TAGAGCATATTTTATTAAACACGTAATAATACCACCATGCATCCACTAAATAGGACTAAAGTTGAAACGATTGACTTACTTTTTGTATTCAAATTTTAGACCAGGATCCTACTGTTATTTTGCTGGGAGTGCAGAAAAACCATGGATAAAATCCTCGACTTCCGGTTAAAAGTAACTCGTGCGCAGAAGATTTTGGACAGTAAACCTTTGGTAAGTATGCAATATATCAATAAAATAAGCATTTTGGTCCATACTAATCTAATAGTCTAACTAATTAGTAGGTAATTAGGTAATAACCATGGGTAAAGTATAAAGTCTACATTCAACTTGGTAACTAAAGTAGTACCCATAGAAAAACATGGAGTAGATAGGTATAATAAAGTCCTATAGATATAACAATCTCCCCTCTGCTCTGTTGGTTTCTGGTCTATTTGGAGACGATTTAAGGATTCTGTAGGCATAGTATACAAATGGAACCTTTATCTAATCCAATAACATTGTCTAGTCTAGGTATGACAATTTCCAAAATGCAATTTTCACTTTATTGGTGTATACTAAATAATAGATTGGTGAATGGTTTAATTGTAAATTAATACAAATTTTATACCTACTTTAAGTGATGTGTAGGTACATATTATACATCTATACTATTATACATTTTGTAAAAACGAAATGTCACTACATTGAAGATATTTAAAAAAATACTATTTTAACGGACTATTTGGGGATCACTCAATAAAAAAAATGTTGTTGGATTTTTTGTATGTTTGTATTATGGGTTTGGCTCGATCGCGCCAAATCGGCTAAACAGATTTCAACTATTTTTGGTACACGGGTAGCTGGGTGTCCACAGATGGTTATAGGATACTTATTATCCGACTACGCTGAAGCAAAAAAGAGGGTTATGATTTTATTATTTTTTTCCTTCTGCGCGAATGAAGTTGCGCGCGCCTTCTATTTTAATAAATAATTGCACACTACATTTTATTAACACTTATTTTCTTTCGATGCACCACTCATCTATTGAAATATATTAAGCACATGTTATACATAGACAACTAAACTACATCTACAGATACCTACTCCGAAATTCGAAATAATCAAAATCCTTTAATACAAGTTCGTATCGTGCCGTCCTTCTCGCTCACGCATTGAATTCTATTTAAAAGAGCGGGACGTCATCACACGTACAGCCCCTAATTTTCGAATTTCACGTAATGCACAAACATACCAAATTAGCTCTTCAGTACCTTTCATGTATAATAGGCATGATGACGGGATATGAAATCTATATTGTAATTAGTCCGTCTGTTACATAATAAAAAAACAATGGACACGTATTTTTCGCTTTTTCAAAATAATAAAAAAATACTTAGATAAATTGCATTAAATTTTAGGAGTGACGTCACGCGGCATTTTGACTCAATCGCCTTTATTTTTTAATAATGTAAAAAAATATCTCCAATATTTTCTATGTATCTACATGATGTAATAATTATTATATTTTAGTCATCATCCCTATTTAAAATAATCTCAACTATAGTGCATAGACAGTTTAACCAAGGGCCATTAAAACAAGAGAACTGACCATCTCCATACAAAAAGCCGTGCCCCGATATGTACAACGCCATCTATGTATAAGAATTATTTTGTACAATTATTCAACATTGCAAGCGTGACACAGTATTTTAATGTTACGATTTATTTAATACTAGCTTTTGCCCGCGACTTCGTGCGCGTATAGCCTTCTTTAATGCGCCTCTGCATACATCTCTAACGGAAGATATGTGTCAATTCCGGTATAACTTTTTTATATATTTGTAATTAGAAATAAAAACAGATGTAGGAAATTGGACAATTGAGATTTAACTATTGATAGTATTGAACATTAGGTAGTTTTTATAAATAGTGAAAAAATATTTCAGTACTTCTTTATATACCACTATCTAAAAAAATGGCTTGTAACGGATAAATGATAATATCCCACCCCTGCCCCCCCCCCCCCCCCCCCCGCTTCCTATTTAAACCATTTAAGAAACGAAATTTGATGTCTCAGTTTTAAATGTACACTCAAGAATCACACGCTATATAAATAATAGGTCGTCCATACAAACTCTCAACCCCAATTGAACCCCGTTAGGGGATGAATTTCCAAAAATCCTTTCTTACTTCTTGCCTACGTTATAAATAAAGTCTACTATGAAAATTTCAAGTCTCTAAGTTCAGTAGTTTTGGCTCTGCGTTGATATGTCAGTCAGTCAGGACTTTTCCTTTTATATGTATAATATAGAAGATATAATTTTGCAATTATATGCGTGTTGATAGGTGTATTGATTTTACCACTACATAACTATGTAAAGTCATTTTTAGTGTTCCGTACCCAAAGGGTAAAGCGGGACCATATTACTAAGACTTCGCTATCCGTCTGTCTGTCTGTCTGTCTGTCTGTCTGTCCATCCGTCTGCCTGTCTGTCTGTCCACTGCGTGATAACCGTAATAGCTAGACAGTTGAAATTTTCGCAGATGATGTATTTCTGTTGCCACTGTAACAAAAAATAGTAAAAACAGAATAATTTTAAGTCTGTCTGTCTATATCAATATAAAATGATCAAACACCGCGTACATTTTGCTTAGGAGTAGGGATCTGCTAACACTGGATTTGCAAAGATACGACCGTTTGTAGCGTATATTTTGAACGGTGCCCTTAGTGCGCGAGTCCAACTCGCATTTGGCCGGAAGATGGCACTGTGCAATTTGTGGCAATATATTCATTGACGTTTAATTTTGTTGTAATTATTAAATTTAATATGTTTATATCCGTACTCCCTCTTCTAAACTAAGAATTAATTTGGCAAAATCCTTCTTCAGTGGCTTATTTATACGTTTCCACGTTTTCACGTGATGCGTGTACAAATAAACAGACAAACAGATAAACAGACAAAAAATCTTAAAATTGGAATGCAGGTACAGTTACTCCATCTAGCGATGACCATCTGTATTCATGCTTTCTATGATGCGGTTGCAATACTGTTTAAATTTACATGACATTTCAAAAAATGATTAATATTTCTTGAATTCGTTTCATCCCTGAATGATGATGATTTTTATGATGCACAAATTATTAAATATAAAGATAAAAATCGTGTACAACTAACGCCATCCACTTACGCAAACAGGTACTAACATGTCATATGGGTTATTCTTCGGAATAAAAAAATCAGAGTTAACAAAAAGTGATGATTTTCCATTTATAGTTAAAAATAATTTTTGTTTCGTTTTATGTATTTATCTTATTTATAAACCATACTTTTGTAACAAAATGTTTATCATTCAGAGACTTGGAGTATTTAGTAAATGGAGTACGCATCGCTACAAATTTCATAACAAAAAATTCTGCCGTTTTTTGAGGGAGGCGAGGTAGCACACATATAAACAATTTAACTACAAATGCATTTTTTCCTCTCGTTACTACGCACCCACACTAAAACAATACCACAACACTAAGTTAAATTATCACACTAATAAAAACTATATGCAGTAAAAACTATATGCGGACACAATTCGAAACTATCGGTGTAGGCGTAATCGAACCGATTCATTGGGCTTTCAAGTGTCTGGAGAATATCGTATCGATATATTTTTCTAGACGTCATAGATAGCGCAACTTGGTACTCGTTGAATACTTTCACAAATATATCAAAATATCCTACTGGATTACAAAGTTAAGTAAATTATTGCAGTATATATAACGGTACTGCTGCTACTACGAGTATATACATTTTATATAGAATATCTCTAACTAACTTTATATTAGGATGGTTCTTGGAAAGAGGAGACAAAACATTTGTATCTATTCACATGTACATGTAATATTGTCTTTGGCTATCGCTCATAAAATAAAACAAATAAGAATAATATTTTGAAACAGGTATTTCTTTTCTCTGTTACTCGTTGACTACGAACGCTGTAAAATGTTTATAAATTATATGTTTATATAGGCATTCGTAATAGGAATAAATATCTGAAATAATATTTCATTTCACATCGATATTGTATCGTAAAGAATAAATAATAATAAATAAATATTACGGGACAATTGTACACAAATCGAACTAGTCCCATGGTAAGCGCAATAAGGGTTGTGTTATGGGTACTAGACGACGATATATTTTATAGATATATTACTTATATACATAGAAAACATCCAAGACTCAGGAACAAATATTTGTGCTCATCACACAAATATTTGCCCTTACCGGGATTTGAACCCAGGACCTCGGCGTCGCAGGCAACGTTACTCCCACTGAGCCAAACCGGTCGTCAAAAATAAGTAAGTGTAAGCAGTATTACTGTTGCTAGGTTACCAATTGTTGATTCATTATTTAGAAATGAAAATGTCACAATAAACAAAAGGTCATGTTATTCCATTTATTGTTAAAAAATCCCCTTTTAAGAAGTAATACCCTCAAAATTTTTAGCCTATGTCCTATTCTGATATCTAAGCTATATTACTGCAGAATTTTACGCAAATCTGTTATGTAGTTTTTGCGTTTCAGCGTAACGTACATTCTCACAAACATTCACGTTTATAATATAGGATAGGATATAGGATATAGGATTAGCTATTTACGAAGTAATTGTTACTATACTATATTTCTTTGTTCGATAGGTATAACATCGTTAAGTGTTTAGTTTTTAAGCGCCATCTAGTTTTTGCCAGATTACTCCTTGCGATCGGAACACGATCAAAAGTATGGCAACTGTCAGTCCTCTTGTTTTAATGGCCCTTGGTTTAACCCATGGAGCGTTATATCAAAAATAAAATTAATGAAAATTCAATCATAATGAATGGGGAAAGGTTCTAAATTCAAAAATTGTTAGACGCACACGTGTGCGTTGCGTCACCTACTTATACGAACAGTTTATTTTTCTCGACGTCACCCACTACCCAAAGGTTGTCTGGAAGAGATCGCTGTTAACGATAAGACCGCCTGCTTACCTCTCCTGGAATGTATTTCTGTAGGTACTCTGTTTTTGTGAGGTGTGCAATAAAGAGTTATTGTATTTTATTGTGTGCGTCTAGCACTAGCACCCTTCATAGGTTAATATGTGAATCATCATGTATGTAAACACTTTATTGTACATAGTAACCAGTTACAAAAGCAATAAACTTAAAAGATATAAGTACAAAGGCGAACTTATCCCTATTGGGGATCTCTTCCAGTTAACCTTTGAGCAAGTGAGTGAAGATATAAGGAAGATAGACAAACTAACACCATGTACAAATTATATGTATATCAATAAAAAATATAAATAAATAAATAAATAAATTGATATATATCTACATAATATATAACTAAATAAAATATAACAATAATATTTAATAAATATAAATCATTTTACAAATCATTGGAAAGCGACAACTCATCCTCACATCATTATCATCATGAGCCAGAAGAGGTCGACTGCTGGACATAGGCTTCCCCTAAAGCACGCTACCATGACCGGTCCTGCGCCGCACGCCGTCAGCGGACTCCAGGGACCTTTACACACAGGTCATCAGTCCACCTTGTGCGGGGCCTACATGCTGCGTCTATAGGTGCGTGGTCGCCACTCATGAACTCCTCGACCTCAGCAGCCGCCGGTTCTATTCTATAAAATATCATTTTCGACCTGTATGTAACTATGTAATGGAATCTAAGGTAACTAATTTAACCATCTTCCAAGGATCGCAGCGTCATGAAAATTGGCAGCTGTATGTAGTTCTGATGACAATACAATAATATGGTACTGTCGAACTGATCTGATGATGGAGCCGGAAGATATGAACTGGAACTTGATGATGGAACATCATATCATAGCTGTGTTTGGATTTGTAAAGCGTGTTTTTAAAGAAAAGTCTCGTAAAGCGTGTTTTTCTGGTGTTTTTTAAACTATTAATTTATTTCAGGTGCAAGTTAACTCCCTATCAACCCTGACTTCAACTACCAAAGTCAATGATTATACCCTAATAATTCAGGAAGATGTAAAAGAAGATAAGCCAATGGAAATTCAAGTAGAAGTCAAACATGAACAACCTGAATATTGGGAGGATGTAGATAAGTTAGATATAACCGCTGATTCTACTGACAAGAAAGAAATTGAAGAAATTCTAAAAGAAGAAATAGTTAAAAACGAAGATGACACCCATTTTGATGATATCGAAATTGATGAAAAAGATGTAAAACTAGAATGCGATGAAGTTTTAGTTCCATTAGATTTACTTGAAAAGGGAGGTAATATAACAGTGAAACAAGAAAGGAAAAAGCGCGGCGTTTTGAAGAAGAAATATATTACTATTATAATGGAGGATATCCCAGATAAGAGGAAGTTGTATGATAAAGTAAGTTTTTTAGGGTTCCGTGGCTAAAAGCTCCGCTGACCGTTCGTTCTTCTGTCTATCTGTTCGTCTGTCACCAGGCTGTATCTCATGAACCATGATTCATGTTTATACGATACGAAATTCCTGTCATAGGTTAAATTCCTGCTTGTAATTTACTAGGTCGCATGGATTTTTTCCATTACAATCGAACTCTGTGTTATCTATCCACACTTCCATACTAATATTATAAATGTGAAAGTGTGTCTGTCTGTCTGTTACCTCTTCACGTTTAAACCGCTGAAACGATTGGAATGAAATTTGGTATGGATATAGTGTGAGTCCAGGGAAAGGACATGGGCTACTTTTTATCCCGGAAAAATACCCTTATCCGCGATAAACGAATTTAAGGCGGACGAAGTCGCGGGCAGAAGCTAAATACTATTATAAAGCTGTAAAAATGAAATTTCTGTACATTGAAGATATTTTCCAAAAATTGTTTATCACGGACTGTATGTTTGTATGTATTTTTTGTATGTTTGTATGTTCGTATGTGTCGTTGCGGCTTCATCACGCTAAATCGGCTAAACGGATTTCAACTATTTTTGGTACACGGTAGCTGGGTATCTCCAGATGGTTATAGGATACTTTTTACCCGACTACACTGAAGAAATAAAGAGGGGTTATGACTTTTTCTCCTCCGCGAATGAAGTTGCGGGTACCTGCTAGTATTAATTATAAATTAAGGTTACCTACTTTCTTGCGTGAATGTTGATGAGACACATTTTTCAGGTGAAGATTGACCAGAAGGGTCTAGAAGGCTGGCTAGAGAAAAAGAAGAAGCAAACCAGCACCAAGTTATTCCAGTGTTCTAGATGCTACTGTGGCTTTTCACAGCAGAAGTTTTACGAACATCACCTGGAGGTGCGCCATGCTAAGGTAGGTATTTGCTAGGGCTGGAGGGATTTGAAACAGAAGCCGGTGCGCTAGATGCTTCTGCGGATTTTCGCAGCAGAAGTTCTACGAAAATCACCTCGATGTGCGCCATGCTAACGTAGGTACTCGCTAGCGCTGGAGGGATTTGAAACAGAAGCCGGTGCGCTAGATGCTTCTGCGGATTTTCGCAGCAGAAGTTCTACGAAAATCACCTCGATGTGCGCCATGCTAACGTAGGTACTCGCTAGCGCTGGAGGGATTTGAAACAGAAGCCGGTGCGCTAGATGCTTCTGCGGATTTTCGCAGCAGAAATTCGCTAGGGCTGGAGGGATGTGAAGCAGAAGCAATTGCGCTAGATGCTTCTGCGGATTTTCGGAGCAGAAGTTTTAAGACCATCACCTGGACGTGCGCCATGCTAAGGTAGGTATTCGCTTGGGCTGGGGGATGTGAAGCAGAAGCAAGTGCGTGAGATGCTACTGCGGATTTTCGCAGCAGAAGTTCTACGCGGTTTGTGGTTTCTCGGAGTAATATTTCTGTGACCACCTTCTGGAAGTACGCCATGCTAAGTTAGAATCCAATACACTATTATATAATTCAATGATTAGATCCGCAGGAGAATCTAAGACGTCCACTTTGAGTCGATAAAGAGTGGAACTCCATTCTAGCGACCTATTCCGGAAAAGTAATACTCGTCAAGTGGAGAGTGTTTAGTAATTTCCTATAAACGCATGCTTTAGTGATTCTGACTTTTCAATTTTAGCCAGTCGCAAGTACTTTTTGCTGAAAAAAGTAATAAATATTATAATGAACTAGCTTCTGCCCGCGACGTCGTCCGCTTTAAATTTGTTTATTGCGGATAAGGGTCTTTTTCCGGGATAAAAAGTATCTTATGTCCTTCCCCGGGACTCAAACCACCTCCATAAAAAAAAACATCCAAATCGGTTCAGCGGTTTAAGCGTGAAAAGGTAACAGACAGACAGACATACACACTTTCGCATTTATAATATTAGTATGGATTCGAAGCGTCTTTTCTGTAGTGTTTTGTTTTGTAAACTAAATGCTATTATAAAGTGACCGACACCGGCCCAATACTATTAGGTACCTACATAAAAGCGAAACAAGCGCCAGTCAAATTTACTTCAAATCAAAAATACTATCATGTCAATAAAATCTTCTTTAAAAGTGAATTTAATTGACACTTTATTCCTTTCATCATCGTTACTGATACTTCATGCATCCAAGGGTTAGCCTTAGTTAATTGCAATAGAACTGATTAAAGCAGGATTTCCTATTACTAAAATTATGATGTCAAGCAAGACATCTACCTTATTACCCTGTATTTTTTCTAGCGCCTGGGCCGCTACGAGTGCGACATATGCGGCTTCCGCTTTCCAGACAGGCACAAGCTGTCCTACCACGTGCGCGCGCACTTCGTGCAGTTCACGTGCAAGCTGTGCGCGCAGGCGTTCTGCACGCGCGGCGAGATATATCTGCACTTCGCGCACGGCCCGCACGGCCGGCTTAGGGAGTGTAAGGAATGCGGGCTGAGATTTGAGTGAGTACGGTACAATATAGTAACTCTTTATTGCACAACTCACAAAACAGTACAAAAGAAAATAATACACTCAAGGAGAGTAAACAACAGATGGTCTTATCGGTAAACAGCCATCTTTTCCAGACAACCTTAAATTACTACGCTTAGAATCCAAACGTAGAATCACCAATTAATTTCAGAATTCAAACATAGAAAGACGCGCTGCGCTCAGGATTCAAACATGGAATGACACGGTATGCACATGATTCAAACATAGAAATACTCGCTACGCTCATAATTCAAACATAAAATTACTAATATTTTCTTCTGTTTCCGCGATTATTACTCATTGAAATAAAACCCACCTATCCACCCATGACCATGGAAAGCTGGAAAGCTTCCGAAACGTTGGGAACTAAAATGAGATAATATACGCGATATAATCCGTTAAATTGTTTTATTTCAATAAAATTACTAGCTACGCTCATGATTAAAACACAGAATCACTCGTAGGGAGTGTCAGGATTCAAACATAAAAATTATCGCTACACGTAACTTGGGTCACAACATAAAAATAACAAATTATCGTTAAAACGACAAAGTTCCCCGGCGCGTCTAGAAAAAAGGTGCTCATTGTTACCGATCATTACCACCGGGTGCTCCAGCATCCGTTGCAACGTGGTGGCGGCCGATCCGACCGCTCCGTGGGAATCGTAAATAACTACATTAAAGTGCACATTCGTCAAGTATTTAAAAAAAAACATACATTTCCAGTTGTAGAAGACGGCGGGAGTTCTTCGAGCACTACAGGATCATGCACGAGCAATTTATATGCGATCATTGCGGCAAGAAATATCTCAAGAAGAAGACTCTTGTCCAACATATTGGGTATGTTTTGAAATTATACTTGGGTGAGGCCCAAAAAGTTGGACCACCGTTAGCCTTACAAACCGGAATAATATGAAATGTTCCGTTGTGCGACGAAAATATTGAGTTGTATGGTTAATTGGGTCCTTTCCTGTAGTCAACATAAATGATGTCACGCTTGCAGTTATATGTTATTTCTGAAAACACGTAGGAAACATTCATGAATACTTATTTTTAAGCTTTTGGCGATTTTAAATGATCAGAAACTAAAAATGAAGGTTTTCATAGGAACTCTGTAATAAAATAACGCAATCCTACTGATTTTGGGCTCTTAAGAATCGTCTGAATGAGCAGTTGACGGAAGTTCTAAGAAGAAAACAGCTGACATTATTTTATTGATAGAAACTTATTTCAGAGTACTACTGATAGCATTACATATTATTTGTTTTTCATCTGTTGTTCACTGAAAATCAGCGCCACGGCTTGCTGTGGCATCATGCTGAGTGGTGTCCATTTTTAGCGTCATTTGTTATTTAATTTTACATAACTCTACACAAGCGCTAAAATAAAGTTTTTTTCTTTCTTTCTTTCTTCATCAGAAAACGCCACAGCGATCACCGCTGCAAGATCTGCAACACCTCCTACGCCACATTGGACTCGTACCAGCGGCACCACAAGCGTAAGCACGTGGTGGAGGCGCCGGAGCATAATTACTGTGTGGAGTGCAATATGCAGTTCATCAACAGCACGCAGTACGGGGAGCACTTGAAGACTAGCGTGCGCCATCGCGCGAACCCAGAGTAAGTTAGCTGGTGACATATATAATCTATCTATACTAATACTTATCCTTACTATTTAATAAACGTGAAAGTATGTATGTACGTTTCACTTAATCTCAAAAACTACTGGACGAACTTTAATGAAACTTTCCAGTTATGTACCTTATATATCAGAATAGGACATAGGCTATAATTTATGTCAAATTTCATCCCTTTTAGGGACGAAAAAGGGGGTGAAACTTTGTAAGCTATGTTGCATCTCTACGCGGACGAAGTCGCGGGAAAAGCTAGTATTATAAATGCGAAAGTGTGTCTGTCTGTCTGTTACCTCTTCACGCTTAAACCGCTAAACCGATTTAGATGAAATTTGGTATGGAGATAGTTTGAGTCCAGGGGAAGGACATAGGCTACTTTTTATCCCGGAAAAATACCCTTATTCGCGATAAACGAATTTAAGGCGAACGAAGTCGCGGGCAGAAGCAAGTACAATTATAAAGTTGTTAAAATGAAATGTGTGTACATTGAGGATATTTATTATATCGAAATATTTTTTTTGGATTTTTGTATGTTTGTAGATGTTTCGTTGTGGCTTCATAACGCCAAATCGGCTAAATGGATTACAACTGTTTTTGGTGCACGGGTGGGTATCTCCAGACGGTTATAGGATACTTTCTACCCGACTACGCTAAAGAAAAAGCGAGGGGTTATGACTTTTTCTTCTCCGCGAACGAAGTTGCCTTCTAGTACTATTATAAAGTTGTGAAAATTAAATGTCTGTACATTGAAGATATAAAAAAAAATACAATCGATCGAATGAGTTTGAGGATTCGTACTTTTACAACGCGAACGCCACGCGCATGTCTACGTGCACGTCACGCACACGCATCTGTTGTGGCTTGGCCTTTAATCGATATAGATATACAATGATAATACATTATATAATATATATTGCCATCCAGATTAATACTAACTTTTGGAACATTACTTAGTAACTTGCAAGAGCTCTAGACATACTCGTATACATTGTAATAAAAATATTTTCTTCTGTTTCCGCGATTATTACTCATTGAAATAAAACAATTTAACGGATTATATCGCGTATATTATCTCATTTTAGTTCCCGACGTTTCGGAAGCTTTCCAGCTCTCCATGAATGAGTGTCCACCCGTGACCATGGAGAGCTGGAAAGCTTCCGAAACGTCGGGAACTAAAATGAGATAATATACGCGATATAATCCGTTAAATTGTTTTATTTCAATAAAAATATTTTTGAACTCGATGAGATATTTTGCCACGAATATTTTGTACAAGATATTGTGCAAAGCTTTATAATTTAAGACTATTTGTTCGATAGAGACAATTCCAAATAAGATTGAATGAAAGTTTTTTTCAGAATCCCGTGTCCCGAGTGCGGAAAAATTTACACGAAGAGAATCAATATGACGAACCACTACGACTTAGTTCACCTTAAGAAGAGCAAGTACCATTGCGCGCTCTGCGACACGGTATACATGTACTGATTTAATTCAAATTTCATTTTTAGGGTTCCGTACCAAAAAGGTACAAAAGGAACCCTTATGGTGCGACTCTGTCTGTCTGTCCGTCTGTCTGTCTGTCCGAATATTAAAGCGCCATATCTCAAAAACTACTTATGTTAACTATTTGAAATTTGGAATATTTATAAACATGGTCACCCCACATATATTGCAGAGGAAATATTTAAAATTATACTTTTATTTTCTAAAAAACGACGAATACGAGGGGTAAAAAAAAAAAAGTCTAGCTGCTGTGTCAAATGGGGTACCATATGAAAGGGCTTGACCTGCACATTTTCAAACAATTTTTATAATTTTTTTATTGTGATTAGTTTTTGTTTTATTGAGGAAAATGTGAAAAAAAACACCATTCCATCTTTATCTCCGAAGTTTACCAATCGAAAATTTTGAAATTTTCACACTTTGTATTAATAAACATAAATATCACACGAAAATTATAGCCATGTCTCTAACAAGCAAATTTTTTTTTAATCCACAATAAACCTATATGGGAAACCCGGTTGCATTAAGTTTGCACCTGATTTGTATGCAATGCTATAGATATCAGTTGCAAAATTAACTCAATCGGTACCGGGTAATAAAGTTAGGGTAAGTAATAATTTGTACGGAACCCTCGGTGCGCGAGTCCGACTCGCACTTGGCCGGTTTTATTTTATTTTTTAAGACATCAGGGGCCCGTTTCATAAACGCTTGTAACTTATATTAAAAGCGGAAGACTCTTTTTAATACAAATCTTTTGTGAAACGGGCCCCAGGGCTACATCATTTTGTTAATAAATAATTAAGAACTAAGTTAATCATAATAATCTTACCTACTAATTTTAATTTAGTAATTATCATAATGAACCTTATTTAGAACCGTTTTTAGGGTTCCGTAGCCAAAATGGCAAAAACGGAACCCTTATAGATTCGTCATGTCTGTCTGTCTGTCTGTCTGTCTGTCTGTCTGTCCGTCCGTATGTCACAGGCATTTTACTCAAAGACTATAAGATTGATGACATTTGGAACATAGGTGTCGTGTGTAAACCGCTACTTAGTTTGATAGTTAAATAAAAAAAATATATATTTCTAGGGGGGGCTCGATACATGTAACATAAAATTAAAAAAAAAATCAGCAAATATCAATGTGTGGCATATATTTCAACAGTTCTTCTAATAACACTTCGAGGTTTCAAAAAAAAAATTGATTTGGTGAATGTTTTCCGAAATATTCGCTCCGAAAGTAGCAAAAATTGTGTGTCCGACCCTTCATGGGCGAGTCCGACTCGCACTTGGCCGCTTTTTTTTATTAAAACAGAAATAGCGGCGAGCTATATTTAAGACCGCTTTCGTATTTTTGTTAAGAAAGCGTCAGAAACGGATTTCTGAAGTTGTATTTCTCAGAAACATAATATATTTAAAATTCTGATTAGTTCAGTTATTTGCATAAATCAAATCCTTATTTTATAGGTAGCGGCCTCATATTTTATAAGCACTATATATTTTAACTATAGCTTGGCAAGTTCGTTCGTGACACTCCCATGGTCTGCGGGCGACGGGGGGAAAGACAGCGGGGGCGGGTATGAGGTGTGCGTACTTTATACCCACTTACGCACTTTATAACCACGAATATGTATGCCGTGCCTGATCCGTTCATAGAGTACGGTCATGTTATGATACGGTGTAGTGGGCAGAGATCTTTATGTGGTTTTGTTTTATTCGTCTTGATGGTGACAGTAACATAGGCCGACTTAAAAAAATTTGATAACCTTAGTTTACCAAATTTTTCTGAATGTTGCAGTACTACTTGAACGGCTACCGGCTGCGATACCACGTCAAGTTCTTCCACGAGAAGCGGCCGAAACCCAAGAACAAACTCTGCAAGTACTGCGGGAAAGGATTCAACGTACGTATGGGCAGTTTCACAAAAGCGGGACCCTCCCCCTCGCTTGTTGTCTCAGATAATGGACTTTTTGGGTTTATTACTTTTTTATACATCATTAGACTCCGAACTGACGGCTGACGAGTCACAATGGGGTAGTTAGGGGAGTACATGGAATGGTGTTAATTAATACGAAAACCTATAGTCTACGGAATAAAGTTTAATAATTAGGCACGTTCACGATATAAATTACCTGTAAGTCAATTGTCAATTGATCAATTATCTTTCGTTTACTGTCTCTCCGTAACAGATCAACTACGTCTTCTTGCAGAATATATAAAAAAAAAAAATTCTCCACATCGACAGATGTACTATGTTAGTAAATCAATTATCCGTTTGAAAAGTTGATCTACCCGTATAATTTTAAATAAAAAATGTATTGTTTCAGAACAATCGCATTCTGGACAACCACATCCGCACGCACACGGGCGAGCGGCCGTTCGCATGCGCGCACTGCTCGGCCGCGTTCGCGCAGAAGCAGGCGCTGACTGCGCACGTCAAGTCTGCGCACAAGTGACGGTAGAAGCTCGACAGATGGCGCCACCATCCGGTGAGTATCTGAAGGAGAGGAGAAGAGGTCCAGCGGGTCTAGGGCAGCATCACAGACAGTGGCGTGCACAGTTTTTTGCCACGGTTTTTCTGCGCCTATATGGAGCCATGGTCGGTCAGGGCTTCAGGGTAGGCAGTTTCTCTGTGCCTATAAAGGAGTCGTGGACTTTGAGGGTAGACAGTGCCTTTGTGCCTATATGGACTGCACTTCACTGAATCACAGACCTATAATCTTACGAGAAATACATGATGAGCGTGTATACCTAATCTCATCTGTTATTTAATATGGTGGCTATTTCCGTGCACCACAATACTTTATATTATAGAGGCATGTTGCGTTTACGTCACTTAATAACCACGACACAAAACTTAGCGTGGAAAGATAATGTTTTAATCACCAAAAATCACAATTTAAATTGAAATATGTTGTTCAAGTTCAAGGCCTTATAATAGCGGACTCAGCTGACAGGCAGCCGGAAATAGGCATTATGTTAAAAATTATCTGAACATAGAGTTACCAAATGTCATGCCATCTCTTTCACCAAACGCAACTTAAAATTAATATAAATGAGATTAAGTATATTGTCTTGTTTCTATGTAGAGTTTATATATATTTGTACTAGCTTCTGCCCGCAACTCCGTCCGCCTTAAATTCGTTTATCACGAATAAGGGTAATTTTCCGGGATAAAAAGTTGCCTATGTCCTTCCCCGGGACTCAAACTATCTCCATACCAAATTTCATTCAAATCGGTTCAGCGGTTTAAGCGTGAAGAGGTAATAGACAGACAGACAGACAGACAGGCAGACACACTTTCGCATTTATAAAATTAGTATGGATATATAGTAAATATAGTATATATAGTATGGATAACTAAAGTGTCTATAGAAAAACAGAGCCTCGCCATGTAGGTATTTAATTACTCATTGGATAGCATCCGTCACCAGAAAGGGCGAGTCGAGTTGTCTTATTCGAATAACTCGAATGAGAGTCTAAACGAGTTGATTCGAATCAAGCTCTTCGCAACTCGATAAAACTCGCCGACTCCACTTGCCGGTTTGACTCGCACAACTTTGGGATTGATACGGATCGGCTTAGCGTAGACTCCGTAAGTCAAGTTAACTTGAATTAAGAATGCGAATACGCCGTACTCAATATACGAACTGGGCTGCTGCGCGGACGCCATCCGGTTGATCCGAGCTGAGTGAACTCGAGTTTCGATTCGAACCAGCAGGCTAATCAACTCGAGTTATCCGAGTTGGAAAAAAATCGACTAGTAACATCGCTATCCATCGTCGAATCACGTATCTGCCACAAAGTGACAGCTGCTGTCATTTATCTCGTATATATAGCATAGGCCCGCGGACGGTCCGAAAAATTAGCTTCTCAATGGTATTGTATTCTTTGATCTCGCTTGAAAAAGTAGAATATATAACAACGCGGTAACTATTGTTTCAGAACAACCGCAACCTCAACAAGTACGTGCGTACACGAGTGAGCGTCCGATCGCGTGCGCGCACGTACTACTAGTCTGCGCAAAAAAGTTCTGGATAGATTTGTTTGAATCTAAAACTTAACTCACCCTGGTACAGTATCTGACAATTTTACTCCTAGCATATGTCACATAGCTAAGGCTTGTTCACGAAAAAAGTAGGCACTGTTGTATAATTCAGGTCTTCAATATGAAATATCATTTTTTATTATTAATTAAAAAGAAGACTCTTTACCTCTCGTTTTGAGTGCTGTTATGGATATTTATATCAGATGCTATCCATTTTATAGAATTTACTTTCGAAATCTTCTGATTTAAGTCTTAGTTTTTGTATTTTTCACGTTTGGGTCACAGCGGTTCTTCTTCTTTCTGTACTCAAATAGATTATCGACGCTATAATGACCCGCGAATATTATTCCAGACTTAATTACCGTATGCAGGTCATAAATTGGTTTAAATCATGCCAGAAGTACACACATTTATCTGCAATCATTTTAGATCTAAGCCTTAGCTGGCATTATGTAGGAAATTCACAACTTGTAAGGGAAAATATACGGATTTTAGATTCTTACCCAAAAAAATTATACTCTGTTGGCAATCTAATTGCGGTTTGAACTACCTAGAGCTACTGAGAGACAGTGGCGACTTAGTTTTCGATGGCTACTTTTTTTGTGGACAAGCCTTACTAAAATTATCAGTTTTGATGCTGTCTGTACGTACGTGGGTAAGGCTTTACAAGAAGTAATAAATTGATATATCTATTTATTTGCATTTTTTTTTCTACTTAGGTCCAGTAGAGTATGATCTGTGGTAGAGTAACCCTTTTACTGTAAAACTAGGAAAATGTTTTTTTTTACCTGATTTTATTTTAGGTCAACTTTCGGGATGATACATTGACTAGATTTTAGGCAGATGGTATAAAGGAAGGCGATTATATGCGAGTCTTTTCCATGTGTGTGTATATGAGGAATCTGAGTATGCCCTTTTGTTACGCTTACGTAGGAAATTGTGGTTTTTATTAGATATTGTTTTACAGGGAAGTGACCATTATGAGAGCATGCTTGAATGATAATGGTCACTACTATTATGGGAAGTAATTTTAATAACGAAGCGACCATTATGAGAGCATGCTTGAATTATAATGGTCACTATACTATTATAGGAATAATTTTAATAACGAAGTGACCATTATGAGAGCATGCTTGAATGATAATGGTCACTACTATTATGGGAAGTAATTTTAATAACGATGTGACCATTATGAGAGCATGTTTGAATGATAATGGTCGCTACCACTATGGGAAGTAATTTTTATAACTAAGTGACCATTATGAGTGCATGCTTGAATGATAATGGTCACTACTATTATGGGAAGTAATTTTAATAACAAAGTAACCATTATGAGAGCATGCTAGAATGATGATGGTCACTACCACTATGGGAAGTAATTTTTATAACGCAGTGACCATTATGAGAAGTATTATTTTAGATGAAGTCACCATTATGGGAAGACCTCTTATAATGAAATACCTAATCATTATGGGGGATAGTTATACTAAGTCGTCATTATGGAATGATGGCCTATGACAGTATTCAATATCGCTGGACCAATATTACAGGGTTCTATGTTTCACTTTTAGATTTGAAGTTTGAACATAGTCATAGTGATATATAGTCTAATTTTAACTGCCCCGAAAATTTAACATAGAACCCTGTGATATTGGGCCAGTGATATGTCATCTATTTATTTCTTTATTAATTTATTAGGTCTGCCAACAACGGTTTCAATCTTACATTGTTACAGATTCATCTATGTAATGCTTAAAGATTTATTGCATAGTCAATTATAGGCATACACCACATGCACATATAACAAGTTAAGATTATTGGCGAAGTAAAAGTGGCATGGCGTCCATATCAGTCGATTCCTACCGGGTTGCGCTATGAAAGGCTTATAACAACCTTTTTCCTTAAATATGAGTAAATAAATACCCTACGGCTTCCCTTGTATGTTTTCTGACGCCACGCCTCTGCGAAGTAACCATTATGTATCCATACTAATATTATAAACTAGAAGGCGCCCGCAACTTCGTTCGCGGAGGAGAAAAAGTCATAACCCTTCGTTTTTTTCTTCAGCGTAGTCGGGTAAAAAGTATCCTATAACTATCTGGAGATACCCAGCTACCCGTGTACCAAAAATAGTTGAAATCCGTTTAGCCGATTTTGCGTGATGAAGCCACAACTACACATACAAACATACAAAAAGTCCAAAATATTTTTCGTTTTAGTGACCTCCAAGTAGTCCATAACAATCTTTTTGTTTTAGAAAATATCTTCAATGTACAGACATTTCATATTTACAACTTTATAATAGTATAGATGCGACAGTGTGTCTGTCTGTCTGTCACTTCACGCTTAAACCGCTGAACCGATTTAGATGAAATTTGATACGGAGGTAGTTTGAGTCCCGGGGAAGGACGTAGGCTACTTTTAATCCCGGAAAAATACTTTTATCCGCGATAAAGGAATTTAAGACGGACGAAGTCGCGGGCAGAAGCTAGTTTTAAATAAACCAATTTTAACGGATTAAATCGCGTATATTATCTCATTTAAGTTTGGGGAATTCAAATGAGATAACATAGTAGGAGTAACGTTGCCTGCGAAGCTGAGGTCCCGGGTTCAAATCCCGTTAAGGACATATATTTGTTCCTCAGTCTTGGATGTTTTCTATGTATTTAAGTAATATATCTATTAAATATATCGTCGTCTAGTACCCATAACACAAGCCTTAATAGTCATAATAGCGGAAACAGAAGAAAATATCTTTTATTTTTTGTAAATATGAAAAACATTATGATTAGTATACAGTTTATTTGTCCTTCTTGGTGGGGTTGGTGTGCACGGCGACGGGCAGGTGCGGGTGCTGCTTGCGCGCGTGCACGCGCAGCGGGTTGGGCTGCGTGAACGCGGCGGGGCAGTGCGGGCACGCGTACGGCCGCTCGCCCGTGTGCGTGTACGTGTGGAACCGCAGCATGCGTTTTGTCTGACAACAGTCATATTATGTACTAGAAGGCGCCCGCACGCCGCGCTTCGTTTGCGGAGAAAGAGTCTTAAGGGGCTGTTCATAAATTACGTCATTTCAAATTGAGGGGGGGGGGGGTCTGGCCATCGGATGATGGTAGCATGACGAAGGAGGGTAGGGGGGTCATTCCTAAGATGACATCGTCCTTCGCATCTTTAAAAAGTGCTCCAATAAGTAAAAAAGGAATGGAATTCGTGTTACTATAAATTGTTGCTAAAAACGCATTTTTTTGGAAATTACATCATTTTATTTGGTAGGGGGGGGGGGGGGGTCATTCGAATTATGATGGTTGAATGATTTGGGGGGGGGGGTCAAGATTCGTCAAAAATAGATGACGTAATTTATGAACAGCCCCTAACCCCTCTTTTTTTTCTACAGCGAAGTCGGGTAAAAAGTATTAGTAGAAGTAATTTTTCAAATAAATAACCAATATTCAAGAAAAATATATTAAATTAACATGCTAGGCATAAGTTCCGTAACTGAATTATGGAGTTTTACATACGAAAAGTCATACATTGATCATTATAGCCGTAATAAGTTGGCAACGCGGCGGAAAATGCCTTATTTTTATACTGAAGTGGGAACATCGATGATCACTGCGTTACCTGCTTTATAATTATAAACGGTGACCAATAAAAAGAAATATTGATTGAAAAATGACAATTTAACAATGCAATATTTTAGATTAACAGGCCACAAAACAGTCTGAGTATCACTTTAATGCGAAAAAATAGTGGCGTTAAAATAGTAAAATGGCCCCATTAACACTTTCGCAACCGACATTTTCGTAGCGCTACGCTCTAACTTGCTACGAGCAGAGCGCCCGGCGAGCGGGCTTGCGGTCGTGAATGTGTTACTACAATTGTTGGTAACAAAACAAAAATATGGTTACCGAAAAGCCGCGGCCGCAGACAGAACACAGCTTGTCCTTCGGTAGTTTAATGTTGAGGTGGGAGTTCATGTGATGTTGAAGTGAGCATTTCGACGATAAGTACTGAAACAAATAAAAATATTTTTCACTTCTCCTGCTTAAAAATTACGTCATATTAGCATCGCGGAGCGAGACTAAAATAGTACATCTAGCCCCTAGGGTTTAAAAGAAAGCCATCCCATACAAATTTCTATGAAACTGAAAAAATAATTGCGGCCTTTTTAATTATTCGTAAGTAGTATGTAGCTATACTACTTACGAATAATTGAAAAGAAACAAACCAACCTGATCAGATTGGCCAAAATTTCTGATCGAATGCTCAAACTGTACTTAACAATTTTAATGTTAAGTCTTTTTTTATTTTCTCGCACTCAAAGTGAAAAGCAGTGTTTAACACGTGGCTAAAAGCCATTATGACATTCAGACATATTTGTCCTCGCTCACTTTGTGAGCTTGTCCAAATAATCACTTCGTGTCATAGTGGATTATTTTAGCCCCTTGTCAAACAAAGTACTATTATGTCATTTCATTAAACTTTCGTATTGTCGACGATCCCGAACTGACAGAAGGTCTGGACTGGAAGCTTCCGGAGCGTTACGATATATGGCATAAAAAGGTGTCTTATACAAGCCGCTACTTAGTTTGATAGTTAAATAACAAAACTAAATATTTCCAGGGCACTCCATACATGTAACCGAAGCTGGTTTTTTTTTCTTCTTTAAAAACACTTTGATATTTACCAGCATTTTTTTTACTAATTGATTTTTTGCAGAAATGAAGCCTAAAACATTTATTGAAGATATAAAAAAGAGCCGTTCATATAAAAAAATGCACTACAAATGATAACAATACGATATGAAAAAAGCGGCCAAGTGCGAGTCGGACTCGCCCATGAAGGGTTCCGCAGCCGTTTATACAAAAAAATGCACTACAGATGAAAAAAAATACGATATGAAAAAAAACACGCTAACAAAAGAGCGCTTCTCAGCAAAAGGACGTAAGTGCCGGGGGCACGGACGGACGGACGGACGGACGGACGGACGGACGGACGGACGGACAGACGGACAGACAGACAGACAGACAGACAGACAGACAGACAGACAGACAGACAGACAGACAGACAGACAGACAGACAGACAGACAGACAGACAGACAGACAGACAGACAGACAGACAGACAGACATGACGAATCTATAAGGGTTCCGTTTTTGCCATTTTGGCTACGGTATCCTAAAAAGTACACTAGCAAAAGAGCGTATTAGAAAGTTCCGCGTTCGTAAAGTAGCCAAATAATTCGTAGGCCAATGTATACATTTTTATAATAAGCTACCAGATGATGCTTTAAAATTACCGTTTCTAGCTCTCAAAAAGTACTTAAAAGAGTCCCTAATGGCAAAGGCTTATTATAGGGTAGAGGACTATTTAACAGACAAAAATGCATGGCCCATAACCGAAACCAAATAATTTACTTTTACCGGGACACGGTTCTTATAAGGTGGCATATCAAACGTATGTAAGTTGTTTTAAATAAAAAAACATTATTTTGCTTTCTTATATACTATTTTTTTTTTACTTTTACAAGTTTTTACGTTTACGGCGGGACGCTATTTTTTGGAATTTCGGAGGGAATATTTACAAAACTGCTGACTTTATCAAAAAATAATGTTTGGAGACTTTTATTATTTTTAAAAGACCTATATAACGACACCCCGCACACTAGTGTTGGAACGAAAAAAAATTCACCCCCACTTTTTACGTATTTATAAATATTAGGGTACGAGAGGTGGCCGAAAAGTTTTTTTTTAGTTTTAATTTTACCGTTTTGTCGGCTTGATACATACACATACTCATACCAAATTTCAGCTTTATGGTATTAATGATCACGGAGCTAAGCCGCGGACGGACAGACAGACGGACAGACTGACATGGCAAAACTATAAGGGTTCCTAGTTGACTACCGAACCCTAAAAAGATTGTAATGGACTATTTGGAATTCACTAAATAGTCTTTTTTTTTAATTTTTTGTATGTTTGTATTTGTGTCGGTCTAGCTTCATCACGCCAAATCGGCTAACCGGATTTCACCTATTTTTATACACGGGTGTCCACAGATGGTTATTGGATACTTTTTACCCGACTACGCTCAAGAAAAATCGAAGGGTTATGACTCCCTCCTCGAACGAAGGGCGCCTTCTAGTAATAAAATAAAGTAAATCTAGGGGGGCACTCCATACATGTATGGGGGGCACTCCATATATGTAGCCGAAACTGAAAAAAAAACAGCATATATCAATGTGTGGCATATATTTCGACTAATCTTTTAAAATCATTATTTCTAAAAAAAATTTTTGATTCAGTGGATTTTTTCGGAAGTAATCGCTCCGAAAGTACCATAAATTCTGTCCCCCCTATCTAAGCGGTATGTCCAAAAAATATGAAATAAATTACAAAAATAAAACTTAATAAGTACTTTTAACGAAAATTGCTTTCAACATGATCGGATATACCGTTTTTGAGTTTTTGCCAAAAAACGGTGCTTCTCAACAAAAGGACGTAAGTGCCGTGGAGATACAATAAAAAACTCTTTATTGCACACCACACAAAATGAATACAGAAAGCAATACATTCAAGGAGAGGTAAACAACAGGCGGTCTTATAGCTAAACAGCGAGATACGCTCTTTTGCTAGTGCACGTTTTCAAATCGCTGTTGTTTCATCTGTAGTGTGCATTTTTTGGCATGAACGGCTGCGGATCCCTACACTGAGCATGGTCCGACATGCTCTTGGCCGGTTTTTGGTTTTAGGTGATTTCTTTTAATTCTGTACGTTTATAGAAATAGGAATATTTTCGCAGTGTGCTGTACGTGTTTACCTCAGACCCCGCTAAAAACGCATGAAATAATGATCTTTATTCTGTAGGCCGCAAGGGCACTTTTACAAGTCTGACTCTACGGCGGCGGTTCCCAAGAGGAGACCACTGTTGAGAAGAAAGCATAAAGAAAACTCAACAGTCAGTAATTTTTTCAAAATAACTCTTATAACTAATACAATTCGCTTCAAATCACCTTGCCGCAGTGCTGGCACTGGTAGCTCGTTTTGTCGCTGTGAAACAGCGCGTAATGTTTCTTCATGGTGTCCTTGTTGTTCAGAGTCTTATCGCACGCGGGGCATGGCCATCTAAAAACAGATAAATAAAGACTTATTCTCGTAAGGCCCAAGACAGATACTGTAATTTTGAAATTAGAACCCCACTGTCATTTAAATGATGTTTAAACGATTTAGGCAAATAAAATAAATAAATATTACGGGACAATTTTTACACAAATTGAACTAGTCCCATGGTAAGCTCAATAAGGCTTATGTTATGAGCAAGGCTTGTAACCGGTTGCAATTAAACCGGTATTTATTTAGGTTATACAGGTTAATTATTTTGGTTACGTTCGGACGAATTGATTTGGGATCTTTATTTCGAAGCGCTCTCTAACCGGTTACTCCGTGTTCGGATACGGGATCAATGACCGCTGTCGCGCCGATAGTGGCGCAACGACAGTCAACTACATGAAAAATTGAATCTAATGCCACAGCAAGCAAACCAATCCTGTCTAAGCGGACGGTTATTCACCCTAGACTCCGCTCACACGGATGAACCGCTCTCTAACCGGTAAATAGCTTTCACTCCCTGTTTTGCGCTCCGAGATATTAACCGGTTAGAGCGATGTTCTTGCGAGCGTAACCTTTATTATGGCTTAGGCTTTCAGAGTGTGGCTCTAACCGGTACGGAAAATTAACCGGGTTACAAGCCCTGGTTATGAGTACTAAACGACGATATATTTAATAGATAATATTGACTACATCTAAAGTCTACTACATCCAAGACTCAGGAAAAATATTTATGTTCTATGTTATGTATATGGGATTTAAACCCAGGACCATCAGCTTCGCAGGCAACGTTACTCCCGCTGAGCCAAACCGGTCGTCAAATGTTCTAATTTTATGGCCTTACAAGGATATCTGTCACGATATACTTACTACACAAAGCGACCTAGTCCCAAACAATGCTTGTACTATGGGTTCGGCATCTATACTATTATAAACTTTGACAGAGGAAAATACATCTTTTCTCAGTCCACCCGTGACCATGAAAAGCTGAAAAGCTTCCGAACGTCGGGAACTAAAATGAGATAATAGAGTATAGATTAAATTGTTTTATTTCAATATTATAAAGTTGTAAAAATTGAATATCTGTACATTGAAGATATTACAGAAAAAGTGTTTCGGACTATTTGGAGGTCACTGAATCGAGAAATATGTTTTTTGTATGTTTGTACGTATCTTTGTGGCTTCATCACGTCAAAGCAGCTGAATTGATTTCAACTATTTTTGGTACACGGGTAGCTGGGTATCTCCAGATGGTAAGATACTTGCTACCCGAATATACTAAAGAAAAAAAGGGGGGTTATGAATTTTTCTTCTCCGCGAACGAAGTAGCGGGCACCTTCTAGCCTTTAATAAAATTGCAGTGTAAGTTACCTTTTTTTGGGTTTGCTCCGGTGTTGGTTCATTACGTGCATCTTGTAGGCCATGATGGACGGAAACTGCATGTCACACTCGACGCAATACCTGCAATAGGGATGATAAGATAACGCATGTGACAACCTGTCTGATGTTTTTGAAAGAACTGTCGAAATATGTGTAGCTCATTGATATTTGCTGATTTTTTTTTTCAGTGTCGTTTACATATATGAAGTGCCTCCCTAAAAATATCTTTTTCTGTTATTTAACTATGAAACTAAGTAGCGGCTTATACAAGACACGTATATTCCAAATTTCATTAATATGCGTTTTGTAGTTTTTGAGTAAAATGCCTGTGACATAAGGACGGACGGACGGACGGACATGATGAAACTATAAGGGTTCCGTTTTTGCCATTTTGGCTACGGAACTCTGAAAAGGAGTCGTGATGTTCCACAATGGTTTGCTTAGATGTTATATTTAAATTGGTAAAAATATGCGACGCGTGTCGCGTGCGAGGTCGTAAGGTAAGGGCGGGGGTCCGGGCGGCAAACTGTTTAGGCCCGTCTCACCCCCGCTTCCCCTGCCTCTGTAGTTGCTAGGGCCGCGACATATGAACATATACACAATACAACACAACAATTCTTTATTGCACACCAACAGAACAGTACAATAGAGCCTTAACATAAAATACGATGATAAGATAAGATAAGATGGTGAGATAAGATTATAAATAATACAAAAATAAATAAAAACATAAACATACAATATACTCGTATATATACACACCGTATACACGTATACATACAGTTGACATCAAACTGATTACAAAACCAGCAGCATAATTAAAAATTTGAAATTATGGGAGTGATAAATAATGATCTTTTAACTTATATGTCGTTCTAAAGCATACCATTGAAAATCACCTTTCAAAAAGTTCGACTTTGAGTTAATGTTAAAATTAATGGAAGTAAATAAACACACGGTGTATGATCAGAGCTTTGAAAAAAAACCGACTGCAAAATATTTACTCCAACTTATGTATTGGTGATAGGTACAAGTCGATTCATAAAAGCTGGCGCGAATTTAAAATGAAATTTAAAAAACGGGTCGGCTATTTTACGTATATATATTTTTTGTCAATAGGCATAATGATCAAAAAGCATAATTGCTTTACGCCGAATCCTGTTTTCGCCCAATGGTCTTTACGCATAACTTTTTAATGCCGAAAACCTACTTTTCTGGCAGCAGTCATCTTCTGTTCGGGATTGTAGTTCGGGATTGTATTCTTTACTGGCAGCAGTATTTTATTGATAGAGGTTGAATTAGCAGCTAACTAAAATACGGCGATACTAAATTATGCGTATTTAGATTCGAACAAATAATGATTCGGCAAGATGAACATTTCGGCGAAATCAAATTATGCGAAACCTGTTCGGCGAAATCAGTTTCGGACATAAAAAATATGCGAAATAGATAGCGCCCTACAAAGAAAACATGTATATATACTTATAAACAAAGATCAGAAACAAATGAAAAAAATTTTCGACGATACTGGACTTGAACCAGTGCCTTGAGCCAGACCGGGGCGCCACCTCTCGCCGAGCAATGGTACCTGTAAAGGTATCTGCTCGGGGTGAAAGTAACTTCATAGTTCTGCACTAGGCGGCGCTAACGGCTAAAGAGTCGGATGCACCATACAGAGATCCATAAGCAAGAACAGATGACAAAATTCGTCGACTGCTGGTGTGGACGATTAGCTCAGATGGTAGAGCGTGCTGCCCCGGTCTGGCTCAAGGCACTGGTTCAAGTCCAGTATCGTCGAAAAATTTTTTCATTTGTTTCTGATCTTTGTTTATAATAATAACGCTAGTGGAGTGATCCACTAATAAATTGCAAAAATTGTGATTATTATCATGATATTTGTAAAACAAAAAGTATGTATATATACTTGCTTTATATAGGGGTCCTGCTTATGTTTGTACGGTCAAGGAATTTAATTTGTGTACCCTTTCGTACCTTGTCGTAGTGACATTGATATGGAATCTCTATCGGCTTTCATATTGATTTTGACTGTGACAAGGTACGAAATGGTACATAAATTAAGTTTCTTGACTGTACTATACCTCAATTCTGGTGGTTCCTGCGCCAAGACCGGGTGTGCCAATTTCTGGTGCTGTCGATAGTATTTCCACTTGGAGTAGACTCTGGGACACTGTGGGCATTTTATGGGGAGATGGCTGGCTCTGGAAATAATACACACATTTATACTTTCATGTAGCAACAGGGCAACGGGCGGTTCTACATTTTCTACCAAATTCAAATAGTTTATTCTGTAAGTAGGCCGCGAGGGCACTTTTACAAGTCTGACTCTAAGGCGTTTTCCAAGAGGAGACCGTTGTTGAGAAGAAAGCCGAAACAAACTCAACAGTTAAACATTTTTTCAAAATAATTCTTAACTATTACAATATTAGTACTTAGCCTATCTTAATTATACTTAAAACTTTTACAATTGTATTTTCTTCTGTTTCCGCGATTATTATTCATTTAAATAAAACAATTTAACGGATTATATCGCGGGTTGACGGGTTGGTCAACCCGCCACCATGGAGAGCTGAAAAGCTTCCGAAACGTCGGGAACTTAAATGAGATATATACGCAATATAATCCGTTAAATTGTTTCTTTTACAATTGTGTTATAACTAATTGGTACACGTATAGATGTACATTCTCCAAATCAATGTTAGATGCAGTAGTAAAATAAAATATAAGCCAATAATTTTCTCAGAGATGTATAAGGTCTCTAGGCGTCACGACATGCAATAAAATGAAATATAATAACTAACTAACTAAACCCAAAAACTAAACTAACTATTGTGGCGCAGTGAACCAAAGAGGATCTTGGCCTCCGAAACAAGAGAACGCCACCGGTCCCGATCCTGTGCCACTTCTTGCCAGTCATCGGCTTGAAGCTGACACAGATCCGCCTCCACACTGTCACCCCAGCGATATCTGCGACGGCCCACTGGACGACGACCAGTCGGTCGTCCCAAATATGCCCTCTTCACCGCCCGATCCTCATCCATCCTCAGAATGTGGCCAAACCAGCGAAGTCTGTGGGATTTGGTCTCGCCGATGATATTTGGTTCGGCCACTAACGCCTCGATCTCGGGGTTCTTCCGAATCCTCCAAGTGCCGTCATCACTTTTGATAGGCCCCAAGATCTTCCGCAAAACCTTTCTCTCTGCTACCAGGAGCTGACTTTCTTCTTTTAGTGTTAGTGTCCAAGCTTCGCAGCCATACATAAGGATTGGTCTAATTACCGTTTTATAAATCCGTAACTTCGTACTTTTGCTGAGAAGCTTGGACACCAACACCTTATGGAGGGCAGCACTGCACCGCAGGGCATTTTGGACGCGTATGTGGATTTCCTCCTCTCTAGTGTTCGTGTCGGTAACCGTGCATCCAAGGTACCGAAACTTGTCAACTCCGTGGTATACGGTACCGCCAACATGGAGATCAAATAATAATAATAATAATAATTGAATTATACTAAGATGTATAAGGTCTCTTAGGGGTCACAGGTAATAATACATTAAAAATAATAATTACATAATCTAAATTTCTTAGAGATGTATATGGTCCTCGACTTGTGTAGTTCGCGAATGAATGATACAAATGAAGTATATCAGAGTATCACTCTTTCAGTCTCTAGTTTAGTACATATTCATGCAGTTCAGTAGTTCACCCAATCACTCACTCACTCCGATAGAGTAAAATGTCATGCCGGCAGGTGATTCAGTGTAAGGTTATGCAGCCGTTAGTACAAAGAAGTGCACTACAGGTGAAAAAAATGCGATGTGAAAAAGTGCACCGGCAAGAAAGCGTATATTCGTGCGACTTACGTCCATTTGCCGAGAAGAGCAGTTTTTCGCCAATAACTCAAAAACGGTATGTTGAAAATTTTCGTTGAATTTCGTTATTTATTAAGCTTTATTTATGTATTTTTTTTTTCATATTTTTTGGACATAATTTATAACTGTCGGATAGATTATTATTTCCGAAAATATTCTCTAAATCCAAATATTTTTTAACCGACTTCAAAAAAAGGAGGAGGTTCTCAATTCGGTTGTATGTTTTTTTTATGTTTGTTACCTCAGAACTCCGTCATTTACACGACGATTTGGAAAATGATTTTTTTGTTCATGAGTAGGTATATCCAAATTGGTCCCATAAAATTTTGGTGAAGATCTGATACCGGGATCCATGAGGAATCGAAGGAGTTCCTCGATTTTGATGAGCACATCTATAGCAATTTCGGTATTTATTACAGTAGTTTAAGCATTTACATTTGAAAATCACCATTTAGTGGAAAGAAACCAATGATGAAGACACCAGCCATCAGTTACCACTGAGGGCTCTACCACTGCTATTTAATTCGCGGATCGCGAGTCGATTTGGAAAATTATTTTTTCGGTTAAGAGTAGGAATCTCCAAGTTGGTCCCATCAAATTTTGGTGATGATTTGATGATGAGATCGATGAGGAATCGAAGGAATTCCTCAAATATTATGGGCACACCTATGGCGATTTCGGTGTTTATTAAAGAAGAACAAGCATTTTCACTCGAAAATCATCATTTGGTGAATAGAAACTGAAGATGAAGACACAAGCCACCAGTCATTAATAAGGGCTCAACCAGTGTTATTTAATTCACTAATCGCAATATAATTCTTTATCATATTTTGCTTCGAGGCAGAAGTTAGTTAAGACCAGGGTAGCAAAGTGGAGCTGATAGTGGAGAACCAGAGAACTTCTTAACGGTTAAGAGTTACAGGATAATTCTTAAAAAATACATGTATTATAGGTACGTACGTTAAGACTGTTAGTGATATTCTTTATATTGTGTCTCTGAGGTAGTCTCCTTATCACCAAGTCAGGATCTGATGATGGGATCACAGGGAAATCGAGAGAAACCCTCAAATATTATAGACACTAACAATGTTTTGTATATATTCTTCTGAAGTTATTCAGTTATTTTCGTCTGCATGTCATCATTTAATGATGCTGAGCTGATGATGGAAGGTACAAGTCCTTATTAACGGTCAATAGTTGCGATATAATTCTTTAAATATTATGGATAAGTTGAGAGTGTTAGTCGTATTCTTTTTTAACCAGCAAGCTACTGGACTTAACCATTTTGCCCTAGGCAATTCTTATAATTTACGTTTTTATTTACAATCAAATCCTCCTCAATGTTCCTATTCTGAACTCTAAAAAATACTTTTTATCACTAAAATCCAACACTAAAAGATAAAAAAAATAAAAAAAATAAATAAAAAAAGAACCGACTTCAAAATAAACTAAAAAGCCAAAAACGATCTTTTATGTACAGTACGGATCACATGTGAATCACCTTTTGAAGACGGTGCCAAACCTGAAGTAAAGTCCTTTATCCAACAAAAATACGAATTACTATAACTAAATATATAGGTAGGTAATAACTAAAGGCTCGCCGCCGCGGTTCTTGCGTGCCCATCTGTGTTAATAGTAATAAATGAATGGCACCGACTTAAAAAGGTGATTCAAATGTGATCCGTACCGTTACAAACAATATAATTTTTGGGGTTTTTAGTTTATTTTGAAGTCGGTTCTTTTATTATTTAATTTTTTTTAGAAACCTCTAAGTGTTTTTAGAATAAAGTGTCGAAATATGTGCCACACGTTGATCTTTGCTGATTTATTTTTTTCTATTTCGGTTACACGGAGTGCCCATTTAAACCATACTAAACGATGTTTCTTTTCGAATCCATCCTGGCTATGCATTTGCTTAAATATTATCCAACAAATACAAAGGAAGAATTTATGCGTGCATTAGCGTCAAATTTCTATTTGCACTAAGTACGAGTATACGCTTACATATATTTAAACTTATTCCACTTGTGTTGTAATAAATATACGATGATTGATTAAAATTGTTTTAATGTTCGTAAGCTTATTGATGTAGTTGTAGACTATTTACGAGTGTAAATGAAGGCAAGCATGCAAGCAAGCTTACAAGCAAGTAAGCTTGCAAGCACTTTCATGTAATAGTAGCCTATTTACGAGTGTACATGCAAGCAAGCATGCAAGCATTTCGATGTAATAGTAGACTATTTACGAGTGTCCACAAGCAAGCATGCAAGCAAAGCATACAAGCAAGCAAGTATGCAAGCAAGCATGCAAACATTTTGCCGCTCCGCTATACTTGGTCACATATTGTGGCCCACAGTACAAACCTAACCTAACCTACGGTTTTCGGTTTAATTATTAGCAAACATCATACGCTATTGCATACCGCATATGTCGCTCCATGTCGTGTGTGTTTCGTCGCGTCTGCCGACAGATGTCGCACACCAGCTGTGGGTGATATATGATGCCCAATCGCGTATTGCATGTGGCCCGCCGCTGTGGTCTCGACGAGAGTGTACAGCTGGCATTATCATACCCGACTGACAATCTATACGTTACAAACATTTTACCAAGAAACATCATACGCTGCATACCGCATATGTCGTTCCATGTCGTGTGTGTTTCGCCGCGTCTGCCGACAGATGTCGCACACCAACTGCGCGTGCACCGCCTGCCAGTGCGACGAGTGGTCCTCCTTGTTCCTAGAATTTATAACAAGCAAGGACCATTCAAACAAAAGGACTGACACTTGCCATACTTTGGATCGTGTTCCGATCGCAGAGATCAAAAACTAGATGGCGCTTTAAAAGTAAACATTTAACGATGTTATAATAATTAAATAAAGAAATATAGTATAGTAACTACTAATTCGCAAATAGCTAAAAATAAATAAATCGTAACATTTAAATACTGTTTAAATAAAACAATTTAACGGATTATATTGCGTATATTATCTCATTTGAGTTCCCGACGTTTCAGTCCACCCGTGACCATGGAAACCTGAAAAGCTTCCGAAACGTCGGGAACTCAAATGAGATAATATACGCGATATAATCCGTTAAATTGTTTTCTTTAAATGAGTAATAATCGCGGAAACAGAAGAAAATATTATTTAAATACTGTGTCACGTTTGCAAAGTTGAATAATTGTAAAAAATAATTCTCATACATTAGATGGCGTTGTACATATCGGGGAACGGCTTTTTGTATAGAGATGGTCAGTCCTCTTGTTTTAATGGTTCTTGCAACAAGGGTAGAAAAAACAATCACAACGACTAGAGTCTGGCCAGCGTAAGTTGCCGAATAATTTAATTCAAATTCTTTATATGGCAACAATTTTACATATAAAAAAGCTGATACATTATAACAACTGACACGTTTCTATGCATTAATTATTGCCAGCTGTCGATTTTTCTATTTTGCCGCTATTTTCAGTTGCCAACCTACGGTGGCCAGACTCTAGGTATCACACAGATCACACTTCATACTTATATTATTTCGGCAATATTGGGTACTTTTATATGTGTTGGGATTTATAAATGTACTAGAAGAAACTTCGTTCGCGGAGGAGAAAAAGCCTTTTTGGAGATACCCAGCTACCCGTGAACCAAAAATAGTTGAAATCAGTTTAGCCGATTTGGCGTGATGAAGCCGCAACGACACATACAAACATGCAAAAAAAAAACTTTTTTTTCGTTTCAATGACCTCCAAATAGTCCATTACGATAGTTTTTTTTGAAAATATCGGCAATGTACAGACATTTCATTTTTACAACTTTATGATAGTATAGAAGTTCAGACGCGCTTACATAAGACCACACAGTGCCCGCGAGGAATGGTAAAGATTTTAACCACCCATTCCTTAGGTAGGTAGCAAAACTTACCAAAAAAATGCCTTAGACCACGTGCAACTTAAACAATGGTATTTATGCCGGTGATATTCTTGTAAATGTGATTGTGTGTGTTCTCTCCTTAGCATCCTGTCGCACATCGAACATCGATAGAGATAGTGCCTGTCATGCGTAGGCGCATCCGGGTCGGAATCTTCTTTTTTAATATGATCTTTGTGCATGGCCTGAGAAAATTAAAAAGGTAGGTTTATTACGTCACAACGATAAGAGGGGGCGGTGCCGAATAACAATAAGAAATACTAGAAGGCCCCCGCGACTTCGTCGGCGGAGGAGAAAAAATTATAAACCTCTCTTTTCTTGCGTTGTCGAGTAAAACCATCAGTGGAGGTCCTCGTGTACCAAAAATAGTTAAAATCCGTTTAACCGATTTGGCGTGATGAAGCCACAACGACACATACAAACACAAAATGGAATGATGTCAATAGTATATTTTAAATTTAAATAAAACAATTTAACAGTTTATATCGCGTATATTATCTCATTTGAATGGTCAGCCCGTGACCATGGAAAACTGAAAAGCTTCCGAAACCTCGGGAACTCTCCCTCTCTCTAAATTGTTTTATTTAATTGAGTAATAATCGCGGAAACAGAAGAAAATATTAATATATTTTAAATTTATTTAATGAATTATATACATAGTACCTAGATAGTTATTTTAATATTGCACGCCTCTGTGAGGCAGGATATGGAGGACACTAAAATTGTTCTTCTTTGTAAGATATTTGAACACAGATAACCATGCAATAAATCGTTGAATTTGACTTCGAAAATCCAAAAAAAAAGTCAACTCAGTGACCTTTTAATAGTCTGTATCACTTTTTTCCATCTTCATTGTACAGACATTTCATTTAGAACTTTATAAGAGTATAGAAGTTCCTGGGACAATCTTACGCAAATGAATGTAGTCCAAACAACTTAAACTAAGCAAAGCTTGTACTATGGGTACCAGGCTGCGAAACTGACGGTCCTAGGTTCAAATCCCAGTAAGAGCAAATATTTTTACGTCACACCTGGCCATAATGTGGCTAGTGGTAACTCGCATTATGGCCAGATGAAGACGTAAAATTGAGTACTAAGCACGGGCAGTAAAAAGGACAGCCCTCTATGGCATATTTACAACCCTCGCCTGCGGCTGGGGTCACAAATACCTGCGATTTCGGGCTTTCTTTCTTATACAGCCCTTGGTCAGTAATGTACTATTGTGATGAGCGTAAATTTCATTCCTGAGCCTTGGATGTTATCTATGTATATCAGTGGCGTGGCGTCCATATAAGCCGATTCCCACCGGGTTGCCCAAGGAAAGGCTTATAACCACCTTTTCCTTTAAATAAGAGTAAATGATTACGCTTCGGCTTTCCTTGTAATTTTCCTGACGCCACGCCTCTGATGTATATAAGTAAATGTATCTATTGAATATATAGTTGTCTAGTACTCATAACACAAACCTTATTAAGCTTACTATGGGACTAGTTATATGGTAAGCTTAGGTAGT
This sequence comes from Hedya salicella, assembly GCA_905404275.2. NCBI lineage: Eukaryota > Metazoa > Arthropoda > Insecta > Lepidoptera > Tortricidae > Hedya > Hedya salicella. The sequence continues at coordinate 5,569,768 of FR990120.1, forward strand.
AAAGCTAAGTCGATTTGGGTAAAAATTGTTCCTTAATATTTATATATTACTTTACTAAGCGCCCGCAACTTTGTTCGCGGAGGAGAAAGCTATAACCCTCTTTTTGCTTCAACATAGTCGGGTAAAAAGTATCCTATAACTTCCTGGGAATGTCCAGCTTCCTGTGTACCAAAATAGTTGAAATCCGTTAAGCCGTTTAGGCGTGATGAAGCCACAACGATACATACAAACATACAAAAGAACATTTCTCGATTCAGTGAACTTCAAATAGGCCGTACTACTTTTGTTAATATCTTCAATGTACAGACATTTAAATTTACCAACTTTATAATAGTATAGAGTTTTTCATACCTTTCTGTGACTATGATTTACATGTCCATCCAAAGTCTTCCTCTGTTTAAAGCAGACACCGCAAAACTCACATTGATAAGGTTTTGACTTATTAACTAATTCAGGTTGTTTCGCTAAAACCTCCCTCATTTCATCCTCATTCATTTCTATCTCTGTAAAATAACTTAATACATCTGGTGAATATTTTATAATAGTTTTCTTAAATGTGAAGATTCTTTTTTTATCATCCTTCTTCCCTTTATCACCCTTATAACTATATTCAGATCCTGACTTCTTTTTCTTTGTTCTTCTTGGAGGGTCATCAACAAAGGCTGAATCATCCATCCAATCTTCATCTTCGATGTTATCACTTAAATATTCAACTTTAACTTCAATTTTTTCATCAACATTCACTTTACAAATCTCTATGTCTACTCCTGTATGTGTCTCATCTGTTTTACAATCTCTTCTTTCACTTGAACTGTTTTTATTTTTTTCTACCTTCAATTTGCTAATAACTGTATCATCAGAAACTTTTCTTCTTTTATTTTTAGCAGTTCTAGTTTTAGTTTTAGCTTTTCTTTTTTTGGGAGTACTTGACTTCTCCAAGCATCTTACTAGATCACTTAAAGTGGTTTCAACTTTGATTTTATCAGTATCGTCTTCTGTTTCGTTTACTTCTACATTATGTGTTTCGTTTTTAACTACATCTGTAGATGGAAGTCTGGGATTTGTTGCTTGTCGGACGTCCTTGGTGTCTTCGAGGCATGTGTCATACTTGTCTTTAATCCTGACAGTTAAGTGGGACAGGGTGTCTTTTGTAGGCTGAAAGTCAAATAGTATTCCAGTCAATTCCCAACACAAACAAATTAATAAAATGTGTACAGTAGTACCACAACTATAAGTTACAACGATGTACCTGCGCAGAAAGCATTTTTTGAACACAGATTAACCAATTATAAGGCAGCGCGTTAGCGCGGGTAAAATCTTCAACGCCCATTGGCCAAAATTTGCGCGCGACGCCGGCAGCTCCGGCGCCCGCCATTTTGTCTAGCGCCGCGTCAGTCGCCATGAGCGAGAGCACGAGTTCATCGGTCATTGCATATGTACCGTAGGTATAGTGCAACAAGGTTTTTATTGAAATGGTCACACGTTCGGTTTTATTCGGTACTTGTTAGCACTCGTCGGCGTGGCCGAATATTGCCAATGTAACTTATATTCGTGGTACTACTGTATATTATAGGCCTAACACTTAACTGAGTCTGTACCTGAGATATGGGTGCGGTACGGGAGGTGTGACAAGTGACGTATATGTGTATAGCGAGACAGTTAGGACACGTCATGTCATGTCACTTGTCACCCCTCCCGTACCGCTCCGATACCTCAGGAAGAGACTCGGTTAAGCGTTAGACCTGCAGTAAATGATTTAGGTTCATCATCATGATCATCAGCCTATATACCAGAGGCGTGACGTCAGGAAAAATTACAAGTTAAAGGCCAAGCCACACCGGATGCGTGCGCAGCACGAGCACGTGCGCGTGTGCGTGGCGTGCGCGTTGTATCGTATGAAATGTCATAGTGGATGGCACACCGCTTGCGTGGCGTGCACGTGCGCGTGACTTGCACGCAACGCAGCTCCGTCGAGACAAAACGGCTGCGTGCTGCGTGTACGCGCTCCCGCAGCGGAGTGCTGTGATGACGTTGTATTTACCGGCGTTCCCTATGAGACGGCGAACCGAACAGGTCGGGACACGCACAGCTCGGTGCTGCGCAGGTGCTGTACAGCTCTCTTGTGTTTATTTACAACTTGGCCGGGGCGCGTTGAGGTTTTTGTAATGGATTGCCAAATAAAAGGAAAAAATATAGAACCTGTGCGCAAATACGAATGTATTTATAACCAAAAACACAAAATTTATAAAAAATCGTCGTATTAAAGCTTTTTATGGGAACTAGCCTTCCTGTAGTTCGTATCATGTTTCAATATACAAGGCTCCAATAAACCATGGAGTTCTTCAGAAAAAGCTCTGGACATATGAAAATACCAAAAATAAACGATCTTCATACGATTCTAGTTCGCGGCACAGGTTGTGATATTCACTGTATTTTTGTCTGCTTGCATTTATGTCATGAACCCACAGTATTTTTGGCGCTGCACGAGTTTTTTGAGTTGAAAGTAGAAGCAGTAAAGCTTCTCCTTCGTCTGAAGACCTGCTATCGAGCATAATGAAAAGACTACGCAAAACAAAATGGCGGCTAGTCACGCAACGGTGCAGCAGCGTGCGCCACCGTTGCGTGCACAGCTCTGCAGCACGCGTGCGCAGCTCTGCGTGCGCAGTTCTCGGTTTGACAAGGGTGCTGTGCACGTCACGCACACGCGCACGTGCACGTGCTGCGCACGCATCCGGTGTGGCTTCGCCTTAAGCCGAAACGTATTCATTTAGTCATATTTAAAGAAAAAGGTGGTTATAAGCCGTTCCTTCGGCAACCCGGTGGGAATCTACTACTATTTAAAAACTATACATGTAACGGACCAGCCGCGACAACGCGCGACCAGCGGCGCGGCGAGCGAATTCCTAATACATTGCTAGTGACACCAACTAACTGCTGTGAGGTGAGCGTCTCGACCGCGCAATGAAGAGAGAATTCGCTCGCCGCGCGTTAGTCGCGCCACAGTCGCGCTTTGTCGTGGCTGGGTCGTAATTTATTATTATGTCAATAGTTTTAACAATACTTATGTAGTTGAATATGTGCGAATATGCAATTGTGGTTAACTTCAACTTACGTTGGAAAGGGGCTGTTCATAAATTACGTCATAAATTTTTGACGATTTCTGACCCCTCCTCCCTAAAATCATCCAACCTTAGGCCCGCTATTTTTTATATTTTTTCTGAATGATCTAATACCCTATATCTCCAACTCAGTACCAAATACCAACTTAATTGTGTTTGCCGACGATACTAATGCTGATGTTTCAGCAGATAATATGACAGAATTAAATAACAGAGTTAATACTGCTTTATTGCTATGTAACAAATGGTTCACGGTGAATAACTGCAAACTCTTAGCTTCTCTGATTAGCTTGTTTCGTCTGAATTTATTTATACATATAGGTATATATTATATGAATCTGTATGTATCTAAGTATTTATCTTCCTAAATTATGTCTGTAAATTAGTTGCACCACCCACAATTTATTTGCTTTTCCTCAAGGTTGACTGGTAGAGAATGCCCTATGGCATTAAGTCCGCCTTTTGTACGATAAGTTTTTCTTTTGTGCAATAAAGATTAAATAAATAAATAAATAACTTGAAATTGAACCCTAGTAAAACCAGTGTCATGTTATTCAAGGCAACTACCAGAACGACAGATCTATTAGACGTTGAGTTGAATGGGGTACAAATCTCACAAACCGAAGTAGTAAAATTTCTTGGGATCAACATTGATGCGCTCCTGTACTGGAAACATGAAATACAAGCGTTGAACAACTCAATAGGAGCTGCATGCTATGCTCTTCGTAGCATGAGAGACGTGATACAAATTCAACAACTAAAAATTATCTATCATGCTCTTGTAGAATCCAAGCTACGATATAGCATCAAACTTTGGGGCAATAGTTATAAATATAATGCAGATGCTACCTTTAAAATGCAAAAAAGGGCTATTCGCACTATTGTACGCATCCCTCAGGGCGAATCTTACCGAGAACACTTTTTAAATCTTGGAATCTTAACTGTTCCATGCCTCTACATCCTCGTACTGCTCACAGACTTTGTAAAGCACCTTCATAAATGGGAGAGCATAGAAGACAGAGAAAAAACATATTCAACAGGACGAAAGGATATATCGTGCAATATTGTCCCTAGGCTGAACATAATTAAACACGCGGCATATTTCCAATCGGTACACCTCTATATAAATTGCCAACTGACCTCAAAACTGTGGCAAATAGTAAAATTTTCAATGCAAGGCTTAAGAAGTTCCTGTTAGAAAAGTAGTATTACTCAGTAGGTGACTTCATCAAACAATTATAATTAAGTTTAGCACATTGTATTGACATTGTTTTTGAATTAAATTATTACAACTTACCCATAATGCATGTTTATGTTTATGACACTTAAAATCTAAATTTGAATGAATTATTATTATGATTACTATTAATTATTTTTCTTTAATTTAAGACTGTGTGATGGGTGAAATTTTGTTGTTTAAATTAAACTATGTAATTTCTGTATGTTATTTACACATTTCAAACACAATGTAAAATTGTTTATGAATAAATGATGTGATATGAACCATCATATTACAAATGACCCCGCCCCCCCCCACCAAATAAAATGATGTCATTTCCAAATAATGCGTCTTAGCAACAGTTTATACAAACACTAATTTCATTCCTTTTTTTACTCATTGAAGCACTTTAAAGATGCGAAAGATGATGTCATCTTGGGAATGACCCCCCCCCCCCCTTCGTCATGCTAACGTCATCCGATGTCCAGACCCCCCCCCCCCCCAATTTGACACGACGTAATTTATGAATAGCCCCAAAGCGATGATCTTACTTCAATTTAAACACACAGTCCTTAATGCACTTTTAATCAAAGTACATACCTAGAGATGTACCGACCAACCCGCCAAATTTGGCATACTTATGTAAATTAGGTGACCATACAATATAATGCCACCATCAAGCTGATCAGATGATGGAGCCGGAAGAACTTAGTGGAAAGAAAATAAACTACCAATATTTGCTAAGTTTTTTGTTTGTCTAAAGGTGCGTCCACACTTGTATCATTTGCTCGTATCAGATCACCGTGGCGTGGCATGACTGCGTATCGCGTTGCTTGGACGCTTGCTGACGGCGCGGCGATTACGCCGCGATTCTCCGATATAACTGTGTGATACGCGTATCAACATGGATTTCGAGCGATCGGATCGGCGCAACGTCCAAACGCGTGATCGTGACACGTGACGAAGATCTATTCGGGCAAATGATACAAATATGGACGCATCTTAACACAACAATTACTGTTTATCTTGATATTTTTACTATAATAAAAAACACGATGGCTGGTTTTTTACTATAATAAGGATCACTAAAAAACGTAAACAAAAGGAACTTGTCAAGAAATGAACACGAGACGTGTGGCGCGACTAGCGAACTGAAAAGAATTTTCCCGATTACACCCGAACTTAGCTGAAACCAATGATCGGCGTTGCTGTTGGCCGATGAGCCAGTACATCTCTACGTATATGCTTTGAATAAAAATGCACTAAGGATTGTATGTTTTAATTGAAGAAAGATCATTGCTTTCCAATGTAAGTCGAAGTTAACCACAATTGCAAACTTAGCGCTGATTAGTGGGCTAGTCTGCAAAATCCATAGTCAGCCGATCTCTAATATACACGGCATCAAGCAAACAGGATAGATCACAGAAGGAGAAACACAAACAACTACATCGGTGACCTCGACGTGATATTGGTGTGAAGGAAGCCGCACTTACAATTGTCAGAGAATCTTCTAAGATAGTGTGGGCTCTCCGAACCTGTGCCTTGAACAACTGCAGCCTCCTCAGTGTTGCAGCGCATTCCCAACATACAACTATGTATAGTTTTTTTGATGCCTGTAAATAAGGTTCACACTTTACTTTCCTCTTCATCAAGCTTTTTTTTTCTATTCCTTAAATTTGTCTATTCTATAAATTTTTTTGGTATGCATATAAGATTTTCATGAAAATTCAATATTTTGGATACTTTTTATAAACTATGATAATGCACAATATACAAGAGGTTTTACCTTACATAGCGAGGTAAAAGTGAGCTAGTATTTAATTATAATATCTTTATCTATGAGCCATTTTTGCCTTGTAATAAACTAGAAGGTGATCACATCTTCGGCAGAGGAGAAAAATCCAAAACTCTTTCTTCTTTCAGCATAAGCAAGTAAAAAGTATTCTCTAACCATTAAAAGCCATATACAAACATACAGAAAAATAAATATTCAAATAGTCCATATCTATTATTTCTTTGAAAATATCTGCAATGTAACAGACATAACCACTTTAGACCAATTAGATCAGATCTAAGGTATACACTTGCTATACATACACATCATCAGTTAGAAAACCAGTTAAACTTACCTCTATCTTTTGTTTTTCATCCAACAGATTAAAATAAACTTCATAGTTCACCAGCGGCGAGAGCCGCCGGTCCCTGCTGAGACAGCCACGGCACACAGTACCATCAGATTCAGTTTTTATGTTGTTCATTTTTGATTCACTCCCTTTACATTAAAAAACTATATGAATTAGCAGCAAACAAATTTTACGTTGAAAACGAAGAATTTATGGTGGTAAAACCAGCATACTTATTTATCTTTGGCTTAGAAGTAATTAATTTAATTAGAATTTGACACGAAAGTAATTAACTAATATCCAATACAATGAAATATAATACGATACTTATACATAGCGAACGCAGTCGCAAACGCTGAACTGTCAAAACTTTTGTTTGAGGTACTTTTAAATAGTGTCTATCCCGTATAAGAAGTGTAAGTTGCTCGAACCGTTTTCAAAGGTAGCTCAAATAAACTCGTAAGCCTGTGTATCCAACTGTCATTTGTATGTTACAAAAATTGTTTATATTTTGTTTCTTTTTTTGTTAATGTATGAATTTAAATGAAATGGAGACTATTGGTGTTAAAAATGAATTCCTTACAAACTATGGTACTATATCTTTTTGCCACGCGTGTCTCAGCACAAACAGGGTGCTCTCAACTGTGACCGAATATGTCGATATTTATTACAAAATTTGCGATTATCAGAACATGGTAAGCAATGTAACTTTCTTACTGGAAAAACAAATAGTACTGAGTCAATCTGATAAGCCAAATAAATGAATGTTTGAAATTGACTTAATTTTCAATTTTGAAAGATAAATTTAACCTAGTACTTGATTTTTCCAGGGCCCTCCTATTGAAATATACTTGTGTTGGGAGTGCATAGCTTTGCTGAAGAGACTGAAGATGTTCACGAGGAAAGTAGCTGAAGCTCAAAGGATGCTTCAGTTCTATTATACCAATAGACAGGTAAGAAAATTTTATGTGTTTTTATATAAAAACTAACATTTACCCACAGTTGTGACAGCTTTATCGGAAACTGTTATGTTTAAACCATGACGTTGATTAGGTCATAGATCAGTGCAAAATTACATCTTAATCGGTTTAATGATTTTCATGTTATTTAGTACTGAGATCCTCATAATCATTTGCATCTGCCATCACCAAAGCCATCCTGAAAGGGTTCCGGCTGATAGCAACAGTGTCATGATGTCAACACAGCGGTGACCACTGTAAACACACATATTGCTACTATCATACATTGTATGATGTTTAAAGTCATTATTAATTTCAAGTACAAAATTAGCAGGAGTTTCACTTGAACATCAGAAAGTCCTCTTCAGATGTGTTCGTTAATAAATGATCAACACAATAGAAGTGATAAAAGTATTTTTCTTTCTTTGCAGTTTTCCCGGCGAAAAACTTAATACTTAGTTGAAAACCTATCTATGTAAAAATGACACCAATATGTCGCTTCATTTTTGCTTCGTAAAAAGGCTAAGCAATCAAATTTTTCTTTACATCCTAATACCATACTTGTAATCAATCAATCTATTAATATTTCCAGGACTTTCCACACTCTTTATCAAACCTTACTATGTATCATATGTCAGATAATAATGATATAAAAGTCACTCATGAAGAAAAGGAAATAAAACCTGTCAAACAGGAAGGAGAACAATTTGATGACGACTATGACAATTTTGAGTATATGGACAACATCAAAGATGAACCTGAGGACGACGTTACAACAGAACTATCTAAAATTGATATTATAGAAACTAAAGTTGATGTTCTGAATGTCCCAGAAACATCCAAGTCAGATTGGAAAGAATTTAACATGAAAAGAATACTGAATAGGAAAGCAAAGTACAGATTTCTTAATGTCAAGCTAAAGAAGCACAGACAATTGTTAGTAAGGAAGATACCAATTAAACTTAACGAGATATTGACTGGTTTAGAAGAGGAGAGATGCGGTTCATTTGCAAAGGAGGAGTATAAGTGTGTGCGTTGTGTCGCAGTGTGGAGTGATGAAGATGGGCTTGTTAAGCATAATATGAAGTGCCATGACAAGGTGAGTTATGTTCAACTCTATATTAATTTAATACTTTTATTTACTGAAATAACTAATAGCGAAAGGGTTGTAATTAAAGGAGCATTATAAACTAACCTAACCTACAAAACTACTAGGCGACTTAATTAATTACTCAGTGACTGCTCCCTCGGCGATCAGATGTCGAGTTACCGTTTTAGTTGCCAAGGTATTATTTTTGTCGATCGTTTTATTGTTTTTGATAGCGAAATCTATATATTAAAGCTACATAAAACTCCTGTAGTTAATATTTACTATTTCATGCTAACTATATATAAAATCATATATTCAAAAGTGCATGTGAAACGTCAAGCTAACCAAATATACCCAGTCAATTATAGGCTGTCCCTTTTAACTCAGACATCGCTCGTAGGACAGTGGAGATAGTTTGATGGGGAGCAGTGGCTTGTGATCTATATAAACACAAAGGCACTGCCTACCCTGTACGACCATGGCTCCTAATAGGCATAGCGAAACTGCCTACCCGGAAGCCCTGAATGACCATGGCTCCCTATAGGTGCAGAAAAATTGCCTATCTTCAAAAACCCTCTCTATTCTACTGATGGGCAGTAAGTGAAAGGCGTCCTACCGCGCGCTCACCTTTCAACCCCTTATTCGCCACGCCCCGCGCCTCTGTCTTACCGCAGACGATGACTCACTTAAACGGTTGGCCTATACAAACTTGTCTTTTAGGTTACCGGCCCCTACCAGTGCAACATCTGCCAATTCCACTGCCCATCCCAGGACAAGCTGCAAGCCCATCAAGCCAAGCATTACTTTCTGAGGGAGTGCAAGGTGTGTCGGGTTCAGTACTGCTCCCCGAGCATCATGGCCAGACATCTGGGGGAGCACCATCGGATGGTCCAGTGCCTGGCGTGCGAGCTCTGCTTCAAGTGAGTGTGCTGCCAGTGCCGGGCTAAGTACGATTGTGAACGCAGCCAAAAATTTGGGGGGAAATATGCAGAGGTCGTAGAGAATAAGTAGTGCCTATTTACCTAAACTTCGCGGGAGGACGTAATTAAGAGGGGTTATAACCACCAATAATAATGGATTATTTTTATTGAATTCGCCCGCAACTTCGTTCGCGGAGGAGAAACATTCATAACCCCTCTTTTTTCTTCCGCGTGGTTGAGTAAAAATTACCTATAACCATCTGGAGATACCCAGCTACCCGTCTACCAAAAATAGTTGAAATCCGCTTAGCCGATTTAGCGCGATGAAGCCACAACGACACAAACATTTCATTTTTACAACTTAATAATAGTATAGATATGTACGGGTACATGCTTCTAAACTACTATGAAGACTCTTAATCTTTAATATTTTCCATGAGATGCTTGCGTGGTAATGAGTTTATTATAATGATGATTGAATTAGGCCTTTTCTCAAATGGAAATATCACTAGTTAGCGTAAGGTCTAATTGACGAGAAGTGTCAACATCCACAAATCACAGCACAAGATTTTGACACTTGTCAATTAGACCTTACGTCACGGTGGCGTCAACATCCACCAATCACAGCACAAGATTTTGACACTTCTTGTCAATTAGACCTTACGTCACGATGGCGTCAACATCCACCAATCACAGCACAAGATTTTGACACTTCTTGTCAATTAGACCTTACGTCACGATGGCGTCAACATCCACCAATCACAGCACAAGGTTTTGACACTTCTTGTCAATTAGACCTTACGTCACGGTGGCGTCAACATCCACTAATCACAGCACAAGATTTTGACACTTCTTGTCAATTAGACCTTACGTCACAGTGGCGTCAACATCCACCAATCGCTGCACAAGATTTTGACACTTCTCGTCTATTAGAAATTACGTCACGGTGGCGTCAACATCCGCCAATCACAGCACAAGATTTTGACACTTCTTGTCAATTAGAAAGTACTTACGTCACGGTGGCGTCAACATCCGCCAATCACAGCACATGATTTTGACACTTCTTGTCAATTAGACCTTACGTCACGGTGGCGCGAACTAGTGATATTACCATTTGAGAAAACCCTCATTGATATGTTATGACCTGTTTTAGGAATGTGCGACTATTCTACACTCACTACAAAGCGCTCCACAGCAGTTTCGTGTGCGATGTGTGCGGAAAAAGGTGCAAGTCGCGGGCCATCATCGAGAAACACCTCAGGTTAACAGAATAGGCTATGTAACAACTTTTTTGTGGGCCAAGTCCGGCCCGTGAGCCCTTCTAATCCGGCCCGCGGAAAGAAAGCGGGAGAGCCTACTGAAGACCAAAACTACCTATCTTAACTAATGTATTACACCATGACCAGCCATGAAACCAAAGTCAAAAAGTTTGAAGACCCCTGGTCTAGAGATGCAACGGATTGTGGTTTGCCCGGATACCGGATAGTGACCGGATAGGATCCCCTTGTTTACGCATATTTTTTTTGTCATAATTCTATATCGCATAATCACAATAGGCATAATCCATACTAATATTATAAATACGAAAGTGTCTCTGTCTGTCTGTTACCTCTTCACGCTTAAACCGCTGAACTGATTTGGATGAAATTTGGTATGGAGATAGTTTGAGTACCGGGGAAGGACCTAGGCTACTTTTTATCCCGGAAAAATACCCTTATTCGCGATAAACATATTTAAGGCGGACGAAATCGCGGGCAGAAGCTAGTGATCTATAAGCATAATTTCATTACGGCGAAACCTGTTTTCGCCGAATGGGCTTTACGCATAACTTTATAATGCCGAAAACCTATTTTTCTGGCACCAATCATCTTCTGTTTGGGATTGCAGTTCTAACCTAACCTAACCTCCTTTACTGGCAGCAGTTTTTTTATTGTTAGAGGTTAAATTTGCAGCTGACAAAATTCGGCGATACTAAATTATGCGTATTTTGATTCGGACAAATAATGATTCGGCGAAATCAAATTATGCGAAACCGTTTCGGTCATAAAAAAATATGCGATATAGATAGCACCAGACCGGATATCCGTTGCATCTCTAGTTGTGTCTCCCTTGTTTTCTTTCTCTCATACATATGTTTTCACTTCTCCTGCTCAAAAATTACGTCATATTAGCTTCGTGAAGCGAGACTAAAATAGTACACTTAGCCTCTAAGCTTTAAAAGGAAGTCATATAATCCCACACAAATTTCTAATAACTGAAAAAAAAATCTTACGGCCAGCTACATACTACTTACGAATAATTAAAAACAAACAAACCAACCTGATCAGATTGGCCAAATTTTCTGATCGAATTGCTGAAACTGTACTTTAAATTATTCGTGAAATATACAATTTTAATATTACGTCTTTTTTATTTTCTTGCAGTCGAACTGAAAAGCAGAGTGTTTAACACGTGGCTAAAAGCCATTATGACACTCAGATATATTAGTCCTCGCTCACTTCGTGAGCTCGTCCAAATAATAACTTCATGTAATATTAGCTTATTTTATCCCCTTTATGAAACAATCTACTATTATATCGTTTATTTTTATACATACTCATCACAGATACCACTTCGGCTACGAATGTCCATACTGCAAGAAGAAACTAAAGAATTCATCATCATACAAGAATCACGTGGAAACCCAGCACTCATCTTCCGTCTCAGACAACTCCTACTGCGTGCAGTGCGACAGAAGATTCACGAGCGACCGCATGTACAAACGGCACTTGCAGGCCAGCGCGGCGCATGCGCAGGAGAGGGACAACACTAGGTAACTAACTATAACGTCCACTGATTATCTATACTATTATAAAGTTGTAAAAATAAAATGTCTGTATATTGAAAATATTTAAAAAAAAATATTGTAACGGACTATGTGGAGGTCACTAAATCGAAAATATTTTTTTGTTTTTTTTGTAAGTTTGTATGTGTCGTGGCTTCATCACGCAAAATCGGCTAAACAGATTTCAATAATTTTTGGTACACGGGTATCTGGTTATCTCCTAATGGTCATAGGATACTTTTTACCCGACTACGCTGTCGAAAAAGTGGGGTTATGACTTTTTTTCCTCTGCGAACGAAGTTGCGGGCACCTTCTAGTGTATAGGGATGTTGACTGCGCTCAAATAAAAATAAAATTTGGATGCGAAATGGTATTTTTCACTTCTCCTCAGCAAAAAGTACGTCATATTACCTTCGCGAAGCGAGACTAAAATAGTACATTTAACCCCCAGGGTTTAAAATAAAGCTGTATAATCCAATACAAATTTCTATGACACTGAAAAAAAAACTTGCGGCCAGTTACATCCTCCTTACAAATAATTAAAAACAAACATACCAAACTGATCAGATAAGCCAAACTTTCTGATAGAATTGCTCAAACTGTACTTTTAGTTTTTCATGAAATATACAATTTTAATGTTTAGTCTTTTTTTATTTTCTCGCAGTCGAAGTGAAAAGCAGAGTATTTAACATGTGGCTAAAAGCCATTATGACACTCAGACATATTTGTCCTCGCTCACTTCGTGAGCTCGTCCAAATAATCACTTCGTAACATAATGGCTTATTTTAGCCCCTTGTCAAACAATCTACTATTTTACAACGAAAATCCAAAAAAAAACTAGGTGGGATAAGCCATTTTTAAAGTATGAAAATATTCATAAATAATAATACCATTGAATAACTCATTCAATGTATGGTAACTTTTGTTATAAAAGCGTTTTAACATAGCTACAGAACAAAGTCCTTAATTTCCCCATATAAGGTAGGAAGGTGTGACGTCATCATGGAGTCATGTATCTCGTGGAGTTTTTATGACATTCAAGTAGTTTTTTCACCAGTATTTTTATTATAGAAAGGTCGTTCTATACTCCACATAAAAAATTGTCAACATCCCGATTGTATTTGTATACTAAATGGTGACTGCAACTTCGTTCGCGGAGAAAAAACCTTTTTTTTTGCCCCACTGGTGATGCAAGTGTCTATGGGCGACGGTGATCGCTTACCATCAGGCGACCCGCCTGCCCGTTTGCCTCCTATGTCATAAAAAAAAGAGTTTTGCCAACAGGGCTAAACGCAAGTACCCGTGTCCAGACTGCAGTAACGTGTACTCCCGGCGCACGTACATGAACAACCACCACCGCCACGTGCACGCCAAACAGAGCAAGTACTACTGCGAGGACTGCGACCGGGTGAGAGTCTCGAAAACGACGCCTATGACCACTTATGCTTAACACTCCTTCTGGCGCAGTCGGTTAAAAAATACTTTTCTGTGAATTACTCACGACCTTGAAAGCCAAAACCGCTACCATTTTTAAAAACTGCACCCCAAAAACCCCGACGACTTTTTTAAACAAAAGACTACTTTTGACTTTAAAAAAGGTATACCCACCATCTTAAAACACAAAACTGCTCTCATTTTTAAAACCTCAACACCAATATCATAAAATAGGACACCCATGACGATTCGTTTTACTGTGAGGACTGTGACCAGGTGAGAGCATCGAAATCGACGCCCATGAACTACTAATGGATAACATTCCTTATGGTGTAGTCGGTTAAATATTACTTTTCTATGACTTGCTCACGACCTTGAAAGCCAAATCCGCTACCATTTTTAAGAACTGCACCCCAAAAACCCCGAAAAGGACATATGACGACTATTTTAAACAAAAGACTACTTTTGACTTTAAAAAAGGTATAAAACACAAAACTACTATCATTTTAGAAATCTCAACCCCAAAATCATAGAATAGGACACCCATGATAACACTCCTTCTGGCGCAGTCGGTTAAAAAATAATTTTATATGACCTTACACTTAAAAAAATACGATGATCATCATCTTGAAAGCTAAAGCTGCTGTTTGTTTTAAGAACTGCACCCCAAAACCCAGAAAAGGACACCTATGACGACTTTTTCAAACAAAAAAGCAGAGCAAGTATTACTGCGAGGACTGCGACCGGGTGAGAGCCTCGAAAACGACGCCCATGACCTCTGATGAATAACACTCCTTCTGGTGCAGTCGGTTAAAAATACTTTTCTGTGACCTTACACTTAAAAAAATACGATGATCATTATTTTAAAAGCTAAAGCTGCTGCTAGTTTTAAGAATTGCACCCCAAAACCCAGAAAAGGACACCTATGACGACTTTTTCAAACAAAAAAGCAGAGCAAGTATTACTGCGAGGACTGCGACCGGGTGAGAGCCTAGAAAAAGACGCCCATGGCCACAAAAGGATGTTACTAATTTGATTATTTCAGGGTATTCTGCTTGCAAGCAATCATGCAAATATTCCTTGGAGTATGAAATTTTAAATAAATTGTCTATATTAATCAATAAAGAATACAATAATCAGCAAAATAAAATAAACCCAAAGTCATGCTCGCCGTCTTTGACGAGAATGTACATATATCCTATTGTTACAGCACTTCCTGAACCGCACGAGGTTCCTGGACCACCGGCGGTTCCAGCACGAGGGGGCGAAGCGGGACAAGGACAAGCTGTGCAATATTTGTGGAAGAGGGTTTGCGGTAAGGCAATTGGAATTAGTGAATTGTTGCAGCGCTTCCTGAACCTGGAGGCGAAGCGGGAAAAGGACGAGATGTGCAACATCTGTAGCAGGGGCTGTGCGGTAACCAAAATCAATTTCCTTTTTCTAAATCCTACTAAATACTTATTTTTCTAGTAGAAGGCGCCCGCGACTTCGTTCGCGGAAGAGAAAAAAACATAACCCTTCATTTTTTCTTCAGCGTAGTCGGGTAAAAGGTATCCTATAACCATCTGGAGATACCCAGCTACCCGTGTACCAAAAATGGTTGAAATTCGTTCAGCCGATTTTGCGCGATGAAGCCACAACGACACATACAAACATACATAAAATCCAAAAAAATGTTTTTCGTTTTAATGACCTCCAAACAGTCCATACCAACCATTTTTCGAAAATATCTTCAATGTACAGACATTTCCTTTTTACAACTTTATAATAGTATAGATATTAATTGGATACGCCATCGCCAACTCAAGAATGAAATCATAATAGCCTGGCAACTTCGTTCGTGACACTCCAATGGTATGCGGGGGACGGGGGAAAAGCCGTGCATTGGGGTCCGCTGTCTCCCCTCCCCTCCTCCCCCGCAGCAGACCTTGGGAGTGTCACGAACGAAGTTGCCTGGCTATAATGAGTATGGATCGTTTTCAGCGCTCAATAGGAATGCCATAGTAACTATCATTTCTGACGTTTAGCGTAATCTTTTTGTATTTATTCCCATAAATTTGATTCTTACGAAAACATCTTAAGAAAAGTCATCATCCTAATTAGCTATAATAATATTAACTAACAATATGTTTTATTTGTTGGCAGGCGAACAGGACGCTGATCAATCACATACGAACGCATTCCGGAGAGCGCCCATTCGCGTGCGAGTACTGCGGCGCGAAGTTCACACAGAAGCACGCCATGTTGTCCCACGTCAAGTACATACACTTGAAGAGCCGGCGCAAGCCCAACTGGCACGATTAGCTCGCATGGGCGAGTACTGAAGCCAGTTTAAGAGAAACGCGCAATGTGTGGTTCACTTCAAATATCACAGATATACACTAGAAGACCGATCGGAATCCCAACGGATACGAGTAGCTCGCATGGGCGAGTATTGGAACAAGTTTATGAGAAAGGCGCAATATGGTTCACTTCAAATATCATAGGTATACACTAAAAGAGCTATCGAAAGCCCAACTGGTACGAGTAGCCCGCATGGTCGAGCACTGGAACAAGTTTCACTTTAAATACCACAGATATACATTAGAAGAGCAATCGCAAGTCCAACTCGCACGAGTAGCTCGCATGGCAAGTACTGAAATCAGTTTAAGAGAAACACGCAATGTGTGGTTCACTTCAAATTTCACAGATATACACTAGAAGAGCAATCGGAAGCCCAACTGGCACGAGTAGCTCGCATAGGCGAGTATAGGGCAAGTTTCTGAGAAAAGCGCAATATGTGGTTCACTTCAAATATCACGGGTATACCCTAAAAGAGCTATCGGAAGCCCAACTGGTACGCGTAGCCCGCACGGTCGAGTACTGGAACAAGTTTCATTTCAAATATCACAGATATACACTAGAAGAGCGATCGGAAGCCCAACTGGTACGAGTAACTCGCATGGGCGAGTATTGGAGAAACTATATGAGAAACATTCTCTTCAAATTTAAGATATATACTAGAGGAGCGATTGGAAGCCCAACTGGCATGAGTAGCTCGCATGGGCGAGTACTGAAACAAGTTTATGAGAAAGGCGAAATATGTGGTTCACTTAAAATATCACAGATATACCCTACTGAGTCCTGTTAAAAAATCTGTAACACACGTCATCAGGACAGCAAATATATAAATTGAACTGAAATTAATTGAGAAAGCGCGTTCGTACCACAGAAATCATGATGATTATTGTATTTGTTTACTATTTATTTACTCGTGTAGGTATTATTGTTTTAAAATGCAATCACTATACTAATAATGATATACAGAAACATGGTTCGATGGTTTTTATTTGACCATTTATTAACTGGTCACACCAAGTACAGATACCCATACAAGGATAGGAAGTGTTAGGCAGATCGTATTTAAATATGACATACAAAAGATTTTTATTTTTATAGACGTAGAATATTGCCCGCAGAGTAATGCTACTTTTTATCCCGGGAAATGCGTGGTACGACATGGAAATGCCAGATAAATAAATACACACCACTAAATCGCCTCTTTAAAAATATACTCTTTAGTTCCGACACAGTCTGGTAACGAAAACACTTCTCAGAATGTTTAAGACATAGCGAAAAGCTCAGAAAACTTAAACGAAGTCAGATAAGAAAAGTATTGACATTGTTACGATTGACATTTAACGTTGTCAAAACAAGCAGACTTCTGAGCTTTTGTGCTTTCGGTTTCCTTAAAATATTTCCCCATTGAAAACATTATTTTTTTATACAATCTGGAATTGGAAGCATTCATATTGTTAAAACTTAATATTTTTAAAGAAATAAATAATGTAATGAAGGAATCAGCAACAAAATTATTATATTATACTTTTTCTTTAATACAAATTCATTGCATTGCATTAAGTTTTACACAAGCGCGATATCTGAACGCTTCCTAATTATTCTAACGTGTTCTTATAGTGATTATGTTCTCTTTGATTCTAAAATTCTAAACTAAATGTCTTTAAATTGATATTCATTAATGGTCTTGCATATATTTAATAATGAGCGCTTATAAAACGAATGTAGATCCAGATTCCTTTTGTGCGACATGTCTAAGCCAAGATCGGAAAATGTTTCCTGTAAAGTATACCGAACTCGTTTCTGTGACTTTTAAAGATTTAATGGTTAGTTTATGTCTTAATACTTCCGTACCTTTGAGAAATTGTATTATATTATAGCGAAAGAGAGTATGACTTTAATAATAATAGCCTTATGTTTTGAATTGTGACTGTTTGTTGTCGAAACAAGTAAAAAAAAACGCTTGACCAAGACACCATTCATCCTTAACCATATCATAAATAGTAAAATGTACTATTTGCTTTGTGCGTCTTTATCAATTCGATGCTGCACATAGACATTATTTGTGCATAGGGATAGGCTACTTTTTCCCAGAAGAATATGCGGTTTCCAAGGGATGCTCACCATCACCTATTGCAGGTGGCAATAGGTGATGGTGATCGCTTATCATTCGGCATCTGTCTGCTTGTTCGCTCCCTATAAAAAAATGGATATGTCGAAATCCCTAGTTGTACATTGTTTTGATATTGTCACTGACGTTTTTTTTCTTTTTCTTGGAATATATTTTTTAACAAGATCCTGGAAGGAGAGAACATTTACAAATTATATCTTTGGATGAAACTATTCAATAAGATATACTTATTTATACTTACTCTTTAGAGTTCCATGTGGTTTTTTTTGCAGCTTACAGAAAAAGACAGGATATGTTGGGAGTGCAACCATTTTATTTTTAAGATGGCTGCTTTCAGAAGTAAAGTGATAACAGCTCAAGCTTCTCTTACTGCCCTTTTAAAGGTTTGTCTCATCTTCTTGTGCACCACTTACTTACTCATTGGTTGTTTACTTTGCGCCGGATCTATATCGGAATCCCTAACATCATTTGTCCTAATGTATTGTTTGTCCTAATGTATCATTTGCCATAACACACTTTTTTTTTCAGAAACCGTAAACTTTTCAGGATTGTTATAAAACAAACCTAACCTAACCTAACCTAATCTATATGACAATCTTTTAAAAAATCCTGAAAAATTACGGTTTCTGAAAAAAATGCGTTATGGCAAATGATACATTAGGACAAATGACGTTAGGGATTCCGAATGAGACCCCTTTGCGCCATCTCTACTACCTTAAGGTTGTCTGGAAGAGATCGCTTCTTAGCGATAAGTCTGCCTGTAGTTTACCATTCTTCATAATGTTTTAGATTCAAGTGTCTGGTGTTATTTTCTTTTGGTGTGCAATAAAGAGTATTGTATTTTATTGTAAGTAAATATGTCCGCAGCATATTAAGGGTATTGCTTGCTTAGTGTCTACAGGGCCTAGTTTTGTGGCCCTGATATTAAAAAGACCACTAGAAAGAGATGGTGTAGGCGGTTCTGGGTCAGCTTCAAGTTAACAGTAGGGATGACTTTTGATGCAAGATGGTAGATTTTATGATTGAAATCCTAAAAAATATAGAGGTCCAAATATTGTCATGAAAGACATGTGAAGGAAGGCCTCCTGTATTATAGAGAATTATATTATAGTACTAGAAGTTGCAACTTTGTCAGCGGAGGAGAAAAAAATCATAAGCCTCTTTTTTCTTCATCTTAGTCAAATAAAAATAATCCTGTGAATGCCCAGCTACCCATGTACCAAAAATAGTTGAAATCCGTTTATCCGTTTTGGCGTGATGAAGCCACAACAACACACACATACAAAAAACAATATTTTTCGACTTAGTGACTTTCAAATATTCTGTTTCACTTTTTTTTTTATTTCATTGTACAGCCACTTCATTTTTACAATTTTATAATAGTATAGATTATAGTCCCTGATTATTTATCTTTATTTCACAGCCACTTCTACTCCAAAGTCTCTCCAAACTCACGAACTCAACTGGCATGTACTTGGAAATAACTCCTTCTCTAGAGGCTCAAGAAGAACCCATGAAAATTGAACCTGTTTTTGCAAATGAGGTTAAATCAGAGATTGACTTTGACTCTGAAGCTAGGAATATCTGTGACGAAAATTTTGAAGTCTGCCATCATAAAACTAGAGCTTCTGATAAAAAATTTAGTAGAGTTAATGAAAAAGATGAAAGTATAACAAATGCTACTTTGTTGACGCTTTTGACTAGAAAAAGTGAGTATATTTGAAAGTTACTTATTGGTTCTTTTTTTTTTGGTTGTTCATATTCTCTTCCGGTCTATGTAGACCGTTTTAGAGGTACTGAAGTAGGCGCCGGGGCGAAACATAAGGCTTTGCTTGACAGCCAGATGGCAGCCAGGACTTATGACGAGCCGGTGAATGAGTTGGCAATACAGGCCAGGTGTAATGTAGTGCAAATAATTGGTTGATTATCAAATTTAGCGCAGACCCCTCTGTTACTTTCAGTATAGAGGTACAACTCAGCTCTGTTACTATGCATTATTACGAAAATTTCATAGATTAACTATGGTTTATTGCTGACTGTAAATGATCAATTGATATACACAAATAATAATAAACAACAACTTGAAATTTTTGTTTCTTGTGTTGTTTGTGTAATTTGAGCGGTAAACGACTTATTTAGGCCGGGACAAAGAAACCTGCGTAAAAATTATATTTATTTAAATTTATATTATGTTTGCTAATGAACAAACTGATGACTTTGATACCTTTAATTTAATTTATATTGGATTGTTGTGCTTTACTGTACATAATAGATTAATAAATGAGATAGGTCTAGTTGTTTTATTTTGTGAAAACTGAGCTCGTCTCGCCAATAAACGTAACAGTTTGACAAGTAATCTTTTTTGTAAAAAAATAAAAATAATAACAAGCTTTTCGCTAGTACGCTTGAAAATACATATTGCTATTTCAGGCATACAACCATCTTTCCCGGAAACGAAAATTACTATCCAAACCCCACCAAAACTTATGCCAGAAAAACACAATTCGAAATCCGAAGAAATATTAACCCTTGAAAAACCACCAGAAAACGTATTACACAACCCTGAGGGGCCCAAGTTGCAAAACGGTGATGGTTTCACAGAAGAAAGACTGACAGAAGAAGAGATGTTAAGATGGTGGGAGAGCAAGAGAAATGTGGAGTTTTATCTGAAGAACATTCCTGTGTTTAGGTGTGAGAAATGTGTGGAGCCGTTTTGTACGAGAAGGTCGTTGTTGGCGCATGCGGACAGGCATACTGTGGTAAGTGCCTTTAAAAGCCCGGCGAAATAGTACATTATTGCAGAGGCTGCGAAATAGGGTTTTGCCGGCCGAGTAGTTTTAGATCCTGAAATAATTCATTTTATTTTGTGGTTATAACCACCTGATTTTTTTTTATCGCTTATCTTATTAAAATATCAAAATACCGTAAAAACTATTTCAAAAAGCAAATATAAATTAAAATCGGTCAAGAAATACGCATGATATAGGCATTTTAAACTACTAATTAGACAGCGACTTGACAGAGAGGTCCGACATGTACTGCTACGTCATAGTGCACTCCGGCCATATAAACTCCATATTAAATTCTGTTTTGCTAGAAAGAGATAGAATGAAATATTTGATGGCTTATGTCTTGGTTATTTTTTTTTATTTTTTATTTTTTTATGGCATCGCGCTCTTGGCGCATTCAGCCTAACGGGAAACGGAATTAACAAAGGAAAATATAGCGGGTTTCACGGAATTTGGAATTGGAAAAAGGAAAAAAGATCAGGTAGGGGTACATATCAAAAGTATATAAACTATAGTTTAATATCATTATGCACAAGGAAGGAATATAAGGCTTTAAATATATACATTGAGGAGTCATTATTGGTATGAAGGAGTGATGAAATGCATACAGGAAAAGGAACGTTAAGGACTGACTGCTGATTTAATAAGGAGGAGTGATCATAGAGCTGACAGGAAAAAAAAAATGGTTTAGGTCTCCGGGATCTGCTCCACAATTACAAGCAGAACTGTGCACGATTTCCAATCTGGCCAGGTGTTCCGGTGTACAAACATGGCCCAATCTCATATGGATTATCATACTAGTTGCCGGTTTAGATATGTGTATTTTAGAGAACCACGGTTTAGTAGGAATTACAGGCTGTATATCACGATAGCGCAAACCGGTCTTTACATCAGAAGATGCCCAGCGTTGACTCCAGGCATCACGTAGGTAAGATCCTGGCAGAGCTAGCAGATCTTCCGAGATGTTCTTATATGGAAAGATATCTCCACTGTCAATAGCCTCTCGTGCTAGTCGATCAACTCTTTCATTTCCTTTAATGCCTCTATGTCCAGGGATCCAAGCTAAAGAAATCAAATAACCTTTCAGGGAACACTTTAATAAATAAAAGACTACGAATTTTGTAAATTATAGGGTTGTTAGCTTTAGATCTAAATGGGAATTTGGCAATAGCCTGTAATGCACTAAGTGAATCTGAAAATATCATACTTTTTCCAAGCTTCATTAACTCTATGTATTCTTAGCTTTCAGGATACCAAAACACTCACCAGTAAACACTGATGATTCTGGTGGTAATTTTATCTTTTGGACAATATTGAATTGTGAGTGTAATACACCAACGCCTAAACACCCATGGGTTGACACCTTTGAGGCATCTGTATAAATATGATGAGTGTCCTGAGCATCTGTTCCAATGAAACCCAAAAATTGATGGTTGTGTTCAACATCAATCTTGTTAATTCCAATATTGAAGAGAATTGAAGGAACTAGTATCAACGATTGGTACTCATACTGAAAGATAGGAATTGTTGGAGAATTAAAAGTGGGAGCTAAAATGGACTTTAATCGATCAAAGCTTTTGATGAGGCAAGGAGCATTTTTATGTTTCCAGTATTTTGATAAGGAGATTTGTTCCGAAAGGCTTTGCAAGATTGTCCATAGCTGGTGATTAGATAATTGAGAGCAACGGAAAAGGTATCTATCACTAAGAAATTGTCTACGCAAATCAAGAGGAGGTTCAACACATTCAGTCTGAAGTGCATTAATTGGGCTTGATTTCATGGCTCCACAAATAATTCGGAGTGCTTTAGATTGAACACCATTAAATTTCTTGAAACCTGCTGCACTTCCTGGTTGTAATAAAAAAGTACCGTAATCTAAAACACTTCTGATCAAGGCATTATACAGCAATTTTAAAGAAAAAGGATGTGCACCCCACCAAACTCCAGATACACATCTAAGAATATGCATATTCCTCTCACATTTAGATACTAGATAATCACAATGTGGAAGGCCAGACAATTTACTGTCTAAAATGACACCTAAAAATTTACATTGACTTTTTACACGAATGGGATAGCCACCAAATTTAATGATAATTGGAGGAAGAAATTGCTTTTTAGTAAATAAAACTATTACACTTTTGGAAACCGATAGTTCTAATCCATTAGAATCTAACCACAATTTTAATAAATTTAAAGAGGATGAGAGGGATTTACTGGCCTGTTGGATGGAAAGATTTGACGAGTATAATGACAAGTCGTCCGCATACTGTAAGACTCTAACTGTGTCATTTAAAAATGATTCTAGATCAAATGTGTAAATGTTATACAATAAAGGGCTGAGTACAGACCCTTGTGGAAGTCCTCTCCACACTAAACGAGTTATTTTACTATTATCTTCTATAAGAAGACTAATGGTTCTTTCAGACAGAAAGTTGATAATGAAATTTGACAGCATTAATGGTACACCTAGCCTGTTGAGTTTACCTCTTAAGATTGACACTAAAACATTATCATTATCAAGAAATGCCGCCACTACAGACTCATTATGTGAAAATGCCAGACGGATATTTGATGTAAATATGGCCAAACTGTCATATGTAGATCTGCCTTTGCGAAAGCCAAACTGGCTTTCAGCCAGTAACATATTGCTTTCAACAAAAAACTAATCTGTTTTTAATAAAGTGCTCTGTAACTTTAGCAAATATTGTGGAGAGAGCAATAGGGCGGTATGAGGAAACATCTGAAGCCGGTTTATTGGGCTTTAGGATTGGAAGGACTATTTGCGATCTCCATGACTCAGGGACAATGCCAGAATGTATGACATCATTTATAATCTGAAGATAGTAGGATAGAGTGTTGTCACTAACATTGCTCAAGAAAGAATATGGACTTCCATCTTCACCAGGTGCAGTATCTCTCAAATTGTTTAACGCACCCTTTAATTCTTCCATTGGAAATGGACAATTGTATTCAGAAGGAGTCAAAGAATCATAACAAAAGGAAGCAGGCTGAAAGACATATTCTTCTGGAACAGATGCAGGTGCTAATCGATCCATAAATTGTTCAGCAAGGCTAGGAGGGAGTATCTGGCTCGTCTCATTAAATGCATTTTTGAATCATTTCATTTTATTCCATACTATGGAAGGTTTGGGACTGAGAGACATACAGAATTGTTTCCATCCTTCATATTTTTTCTTTCGTAGTAATTTTTTACATTCGCGCACAGCTTGTATGTATATCTCAAAGTTTTCGTTAGTCATGGAATGACGATATCGTCTTTCAGCCTCCTTCCTTCCCTTGATTATCGCAGAACATTCAAAATCCCACCATGGTGGAGAAGGAATTTTACCTGTTGAACCATTTTTAATAGGAAAGATTTCATCAGCTGCTTCAGTCATCACTTTAGCCAAGGTAACTGAGCAACATTCCGTATCATTCTCAGCCACAATAGGCAGATGTGACAGTTTCTTTTTAACGCAACTTTTGAAATCTTCCCAATCTACATTGCTCAAATTATATTTTAATCTTGGACTAGGTGTTGTAAATGCTGGAACTACAGAGGGAAAAGAAATTACATTGGATAATGATCGCTCCCATGTGTTGATTCTAAAGTGAGCCAGGTTAGAGAAGACGCAAGTTGTGGAGAGCAAATTGATAAATCTACAGCACTAACTGATTCCGATGGCCCCGTTAATCGGGTAGGGGAACCAGTACTAATAACACAAAGGTTTTGTTTATCAAGGATTTCTATAATTTGTTCTCCATGATAGCTATTCATTGAGCTCCCCCAAGAGCTATGTTGAGAATTAAAATCGCCTAATATTAACAACGGCCTTGGAAGAGAAGTTATAATTTGTTCTAACTCATAAAAATTATTGCAGATGGATGAGGAATATATACAGATATAATACAAATATTATTTACAATTGCACCAACAATGGATAAATCATCGCTGTGCACTGGGAGATCAAGTGAGGAAAAAGCGATCGAGTTCCTGATGAGTAAGGCGACTACGCCATACCCATCAGGTCGGTCCTCCCTGAGACATGAATACCCACTCTAAGAAGGGCTCTGGGTTTAAGCCATGTCTCAGATAAGGCAAAAACAAAAGGGTTGAATTCATTTAATAAATAAATAAATGTAATAAATAAAATAAATTTAATAAATAAATAAATTCATGTTTTTTACTGACTATGCTTCTGCAATTCCATTGTATTATTTGGTCCATTATTGTTTCAAGATAAGGCAAGAGTCTCAAGCAAAGGGGCAACGTGGGACGGTATAGAAATGTTTGGTCTTGTAAGTAAATTGATTAAGGCCTTAATAGCCTCAGCTACTGATTGTGCATCATTTTTGTCACCTTCTAGCAGAGCACACCCATTTGGAGGAGACGGCATAGAATAGCCGCTTATTAAAGCATTATGTGCTGCTTGGTCATAACGTTTATTAGTTTTTTTAAGTGTGGCTCTGGGTTTAAGGAAGATGGTTTTCCTACTGCTATGGTTAGAAGATGGTTGTATGTTTGTAGTTGGTCTATTGGTACTATGTTGGGCTATGGTAGGCTGAGGCTGAGGCTGAGACACAAGAACATCAGTTTAATTGCTTCTCCATATGAAATGCAGTTATTGGCCATGGTCATCTTAATTTCTCTTTGTCTCTTATATTCTGGGCACGATCTACTTGTAGCAAAGTGGAAACCATTACATATAAACATAGCTTCATCTTCTTCAATTGAACAATTATCTCCAGAATGTATTTGTCCACACTTAAAACACTTTGGTTTTGACCTACAATTTAATTTGGTATGGCCAAATTTACAGCAATTAAAACAGTGTATTGTTGGATAAATATACAGCTCAACAGGCAGAGAATTATAACATGAAAATACTCGTTTTGGTAAAACCTGACCATCGAATGTAAACACTACTGTCTCTGACGGCTGCTATGTCACAGACCTATTTACTGTAACTCTATGATTGAGGCGCCTTACTTTTAAAACTTTACCACACCCCAAGGGTACAGAAATATTTTCAATGATTTCCTCCTCCGGCCATTGTGAAGGTATACCCTGGACCAATCCCATTCGTGTAACTGTAAAAGTTGGAATGTATGCCGTCAAGTGTTCATTTTTGAGGCGAGAATCGGCAATGAAAGAGTTGGAAAGGAGATGCGAGCTCTGCCAATCCTTTTCACGCTACCGTTGATTACATTTTTGATATTATTTTTCATCAGAAATCTTCCAAAAGAGACATGGCGTAGCGACTTTGCGCCATCATTACTTAGTTGAACGAGAAGTGAGTATGGTGCCGCATCTGTATTGGTAAATAGATCCCTGCCAACTTTAGTCGTAGTTTTAACTCAACTGCATGGGAACAGTCGGCTCAGGTGCGTTAACAATATTTTCTGTGTCTAAAGAATTTGGAAGGACCTCACGCACAGTATCGCTCCCCAAGCAATCACAAACGTACTCACTACCAGCTCCATGATTACGCCTCCTTTTTTTGTTACAATGTTTGCATCGTTTATGCGATTTAGTTCGTTTTAAATCGCTTCTATTCGCAGTAGAAGTGTCAGTATCTATACTGGATTCATTCGATTCGATAATGACATTGTACCCGACCTGGAGGTTTGCACCTCCAGGGTCAGGAGGTTTCCGCTCCTCCGGCCTCATACAAAAATAATGGCCTTAAAAACTTACCTACTACGACGTATTTATATACACTATACAATAAAAATGATATTTACAAGTAAAAAAGAAAAATAATATACAAAATTACCACCAATCTGATCTTATAATGTAATAAATTATAAAAATATTTTTGTGTACTGTTTGATACATGAATGAACTTTTAATGAATCAAGATTAAAGTTTAATGCATATTCCCTATTACGTCCTTAGTTTAGGTATATAGGCACCTATTCCGACCGCTGATAATCACCCCCCCACGACTGCCTATGTTGTTTTGATTGGTATTGTAGTACTGCATTTGTGCCACAGACATACGGTGACCTGGCATGCAGCGTATGCGAGCTGAGATTCATGACAGAAGACGCGTTGGCGACCCACAAGGCTTTCCATTACAGGTAAGACAATCACAATCTCGTATAAGTATGATTTTATTTAATTACCTTTCGTTGGTAATTCTTCAACGTTTTGGATGTCGCGTTACGTCCATGATCCTTCGAAACTGGAGCGGCGGTATCAACATCTTCTAGCCGAGTTAGGTTATGTTTTGTTCTCTTAAGTGTTATTTACATACCATCATAACGTCATTGAACAGGGCGGGAAGCGTTTTCGCGGGAATACATTTAAAATTTTAATGTTGCCATAAAATTGTCAGGAAAGCGTATTTATGTTTTTTTTTTTGCAGTTACTTAAAAAAACTATTTAAATTTACAGAATCCTGAAATGCGCACACTGTCCCCATAAGTGGGACAACTGCAACTCGATGCGGCGACACTGCAGCACGGCGCACGGCGTGCCCGTTACCGCGTGGACCTGCGACGCGTGCCCGCGCGAGTTCCCGTCAGTGTGACTTATACTGTACCTTATAGTGTACCTTATATCTGAAGTGCGGGCACTGTCCCCACAAGTGGGACAGCCGCAACTCGATGCACGAGTTCCCGTCAGTGTGCCTTATAGTGTACCTTCTATCTGAAGTGCGGGCACTGTCCCCACAAGTGGGACAGCCGCAACTCGATGCGCCAGTTCCCGTCAGTGTGCCTTATACTGTACCTTATAGTGTACCTTATATCCGAAGTGCGGGCACTGTCCCCACAACGATATATCCATATTAACAGTATAAACATAAATAACAGATAAAACTAACTACTGGCATAGCGATCAGAACCTAGAAAAAAACTTTATAAAAACTGAAATAATGGTATTCCATCAATGCATAAAACATATTTGGAAATAGATTTGCTATAAAAAATATAAAGTTAGAGGAAGTCAAAGAATGTTATTTACTCGTTTTGATCATACTTGGATAACTAAAGACAGTGTCAACTGGAAAACATATTCAAAATACAAAAACAAAACTATCATCATTTGTATATGCAGTTATGCACTCCGCGAAATAGAAAATTCTACTGACTTAAACACTGTATTCGCCACCTATTATGCTTACACTAATGCCTGGTGCAGCTACGGTATAATCCTTTGGGGCAATAGCACAGACGTACCATCTTTATTTACTTTACAGACAAAAAACTTATTCGCATATTAGTAAACATTGACAACACACAAAGTGGCAAACCCCATTTCAAGGCCCAGAAAATACTGTTAAAAGAAATAATGTACATAATGTTATAATTATAACGAATTAAACTAATAAGACAAAATAATAAAGGCATTCGAGCCTGTATACTGTGTCGTCCACAGAAAATACAGCTATATTCTAAACTCTTTATGAGCCACCAGCCTGAAAAATAAGTATTGTATAATTTGTTTCAGATCGCCCTATAAGTTGCTATGTCACGCGCGCATCCACCGCTTCCTTGATTGTAACGAGTGCGGGAAGCGAGTCAGCCTTGGACACATCCGACTACATAAACTGTGAGTCAGATGCCTTTAATTCCTACACACAATACTGTAGTTATTTGTTATGTAAGGCTTGTCACGGGAGCTGGAAGAAAGGAGCACTAAACCAGGGACAGTATTTAATAAAGGCATAAAAAGGCACCTGAGGACAAAACAGACTGTCCTTAGCTACATAATATTAATTACATTTTTAAACAGTTAAGTAATCAATTACATAATATTTATAAACTTACTTTTCCGTGCATAGTATTATAAATAAAGATGTGTTGTCAGCGACAGACCAACAGTATGGTTTTAGATTCATATAAAGTTTATATGTATTCAAATAAGATTCACTCAAAGCACTGGAATTAGGAATAAATGACTAATGCTTGGGCTTAAAGCTTTTTAAATATTGTTTCAGGCACTCAGGTTTCAGAAATAATGCACTTATGTTCTACTTAGGCTTGAGGATTTTAAAAACATTGGTTAAGAGTGAGACTTAGGCCGACATCTGATGAGGTCCGAAGTTCAGAATTGAATGAATCTCGAGCGTGTGTTCGAGTGTGGAATTTAAAATCATTTTGAATTTGCTGTCAGAAGAACAATTTTTAAAAGCTGCATAGCCAGACAGTTTGTAAGCAACGAGTCGTAATGCGCCTCGTTACAGGCTGCAATGTTGTTATTTGGCGCGTGTGCGTGAATGGAGAGCCGAGTAAGCGAAGTAATCAAAAACAAATATAGATTCCTGAACGCTGAGCTCAATTAAAAACTAGTAATAATGAACCTTCGAAACACACTCATAACAAAACAAACAAATGAAAAAAAAACTCATAAAAAAATATAAATTCGAACTTCAAATGACTTTTTCACGCTAGCGGATAAAATTAACTGTTCCACGCAGATTTGGCGCTTTAAACGGAACTTTTCCAAGCTAGTAAGGTGAATAACAACAGTATTACGTATTAGGGGGGTGGATAAGTGATTATAAAAAGAACTTTATAACCGATGAATAAGAGTAGGATTTATGTCCACACAGTCACTTTACGTTAACACACTTGAAACACAATTAAAATACTACACTTATTTCACACTTGAGCTCTTTAGTCACAGTAGCTCCTTTTCGATGTGACCTCTTCCGGTTCCAATTGTAAACTGATACTCGGCGTGGCGCGTCGCGCTTATATATTGGTCATGAGGTCTTCTGGAACGTTTAACGTTCCAGAAGACCTCATGACGTTCACCTGAAAACAACGGCAACTGGGGTAAAATTTGGATAAACTGGCCTCTTTTTAAAAGGCCTGAAACAGTATTTCAGCCTGCTGAAAACGCCTCCAAAGCACGGACAAACACAATCAAAGTTTTGCACTTAAGGTGTAAGACTATTAGTATTTTATGTACTCGTTATATAATGTATGATTTTCCAGTGGAGTACCGTTAGTTACCGTTTAGGCAACGAATCTTGCTTCGTGGCCTAATTAAGTTACGAGATTAAGAGTCCCCAGCAAGCTCGGCCGAATTTCACCTTCCCATAGAAACGGAGTTTCGTTCTCATTTTAAAACTACATGTTGGATTGTAACGAAACTTTGCATATACAATGACATGAGGTAAAGCTATGCCCGTAATTCGTTTATATGGCTCCAGTTTATAAAACAAATGAAATACAGCAAAAACAAGTTTTGCATGAAAAACTTAAATTCGCTGTATTTTTTAGTATGGTTTCTGAAGCTGTATAAACTAATTGGATGAATGAATGAATGAATGATTTATTTGCATATGAAAATTGGGTTACAATTGTAGGCGTTAGGTACGTAGTTTCACTGGGTTTCACCAAAATTCTACCTTTTCAGATGTACATGCATTAAGGTATATTACACAATAATAGTAAAAGTCATTATTCCGAAATTAATTGCAGTGTATACAATAATAAGAGAATAAAGAAGTATGTCACATGGTGTTTACGAAACACAAATAAAAGCAGTGTCTAGGTTGCTTGTCCAAATTAAAACTATTTACAATAATATTTGGTAAATGGTTATGTCAGGCTACATAGCAGATAAGATTAAAGGTATATTGATAAAAAGCGAGATGATGCTCAAGGAAATCAATGATTACATTACAATTACAGGCCTGCACATTCCTTAACATATTCTAAGTATCAACGTTTCAGAGCAAACTAGCAAGTCGTTTTAAAATGAGAGCGTAACTACGTTTGTATGGAGAACCGAGCTTACCGGGGACTCTTAATGGATTATAGTTCCTTTGCTTTGTATTTCGTTGCAAAGCAATGGAAGTATAATCCATTAATCTAATATGGAACTCCGAAAAGTAACGTCTGAATCTATCAATTATTTAAGTTACGAGACTTAAGAAGTTAATGATATAACTATTGTATACAATATTTTTTCTACCAGTAAATTACTTGTAAATATATGTATATCCAAACCTTAATACTATGACAGTAGAGTTGGTGTGTACATATTTTTTAAACTTCATATGTATATTTATCTGCCCTTGACTGTACGAATCGCTTTTGTTTCTTTAATAGATGGTAATGTGTTTTATAGAAACAAAAACTAGTAGTTATATTATTAAAACTTTTCTTATGTTGTCTGTTCTAGTTCACATGAACGCGGCCCCGGAAAACCATATGCGTGTAAAAAATGCGGTCGCAATTTTCCATTCGCGAATTATTTAAAAAAACATATGCAAGTCCACGGCACTGAAGTAAGTCAATTTATCATTTTTAGGGTTCCTTAGCCAAAATGGTAAAAACGGAACTCTTATGGTTTCGTCATGTCCTTATGTCACAGGCATTTTACTCAAAAACTACAAGATGTACATTGATGAAATTTCGAGTATAGGTGTTTCGGGTAAGCCGTTAGTTTGATGGTTAAATAATAAAATAAAATAAAACTCGGGCAGTTTCTTGGGTAAATAATATATTATTTTAATTAGTCCGTCAGATAAATTATGAAAAAATATTGGACACGTATTTTTTCTTTTGTCTATCAAACAAAAAGAGACAAAGATAAAGCACGTCAATGTTTGGGAGTAGGGGCGCATGACGCCACGCCGTGCGAAAAACGGTCGCACGGCGTAACGTCACGAGGAACTTTAACGGGCTATATCTTTATATTTTTTTGTTTAATTGACATAAGAAAAAATACGTATCCAATATTTTCTGATAACCTATCTGACGGCCTAATTTTATTTTTTAGGATACAAGCCTATTAAGTCCTTCCGCGAAGTTAAGGTCAATAGGGTCAATATTATTAATTTGAAGGTGTTTGAAGATGTTCCAAACAGAAGTATTAAAATAAGATAGTTGTTACTGACTTAAATCAGGTGGCCCACCATCTTACCTCTCCTATTTTTTAGGGTTCAATATGGATTTTTTTCGTTCACTATACTCAATACCTCTTCATTGGACTTCCTTTCGGTCCAGCTAATACTTTCCATTTACTTCCAACACCATATCTCAAATGCTTCTAACCTTTCTCTGTCCTTTTGTGTCAGTGTCCACCTCACTTCCGTACAAAGCAATGCTCCAGATGTATACATTAATGAGGCGTTTCTTAGCTCTCTTGGACATCTTTCCTTTAAGTAGATACTTCTTGCCGTTGAATACCCTTTGGGTACGGAACTCTAAAAAGGATTCCCACTATAGTCCCTCTGGTATCACTCGCAGGTAGACGAGAAGGCATACTGCGTGGAATGCAACAAGCAGTTTCGGGATATGAACCAATACAACAGGCACATGAAGTATACTGTCAAACACGCCTCAGCAGAGATCTTAAGGAAAGTACCGTTTGAGGACACGTTTGGCTCAGTGGGGTGTAAAACGGCCTACGAAGCTGACGGACCCGGGTTCGAATCCCGGCCAGGGCAAGTGTTTGTGTGATGAGATGACCTATGTACCTTAAAATGAGAGTAATTTTTCAGAGGTACGTTTGCATATTTAAGTAGTGTAATAAATAAACGGAGGGAAGGGGGGGGGGGGGGGGGGGCTAAATGTGGCCTGTATTTCTGGTCACTTTTGGCTTATCCGTATTCGTTGGGAAATTGTATAGATTCTTCCTCACATACATTATTATTTCAATTTACATAATTTTTTATAGTGAAAGGCTAATGGCTAATACGTAGTGTTGTCTGCAGGTATAAATGCGACGAGTGCGGACAGACCTTCCCACACAAGGTGTACCTGCAGACACACATAGAGTGCAAGCACAGCGACCAGAGAAATTACCAGTGCGAGTCTTGCCCGGCGGTAATATGTCAATTTAATACATTATATGTAGCCTATACGATTCATATCTTTAAATGCTTGCTATGAGCACAGCGGAGTGAGAATCGCAAATAAATAATGACGCTTACAAATTGCTATTAGTAATTTATAATGTCAATTTCGAGTTTTCAGATACGTTTTCTTAACCCCTGGGTGTACGTTAGGAAAGCTATTATGGAAATGTATCTGAAGGCTCGAGATATCTAGCCACAACAGAAAAAATATATGCTATAGCTTGTTAGTGGGTGTACCACTGGTGAAAAAACTGGAACGGTCTCTAACCTAGAAGTAACATAAAAAAGTACTTTTAGCTTTTTTTTCTTTGTATGACAACATGAAAATATAATTTATGTCAAATAATCATCTTAAGTATATTTATAATATTTGTGACGAACGCTAAAATCGGTCGGCTTGAGAAAAAAGTATGGACGTAAATTATTTTTTTGTTTTTTTTTTTTTAATTAAAAAAAACTGTTAAGTTTAGGGGGCTGAAATTTTGCCAATTTATTCGGATTACAAAGCCACACCATCTATAAAAGTTACAAGACAAAAGTCGAAGGGGGCAAAATCACTTAGCTTATCCTGGCACGGTCTTTCATTCAAATCGGTTCAGCGGTTTAAGCGTGAAGAGGTAACAGACAGACAGACAGACACACTTTCGCATTTATAATATTAGTATGGATATGGATAGATGAGGGTAACCGGTGCAATATTGTCCGTAATATTTATTTTTTATTCATTATTTGTATTCAGACGTTCAAGACGCCGAATGGGCGTAAGCGACACCAGCGAGAGAAGCACGAGGGCCGCCTACCGCCCAGAGACAAGATGTGCGATTACTGCGGGAAGGCTTTCCGGGTGAGGTCCTTTACGTTGTTGAGTTTTTTTATTTCGTCATATATCAGCATACAGTAGCAACATCAAAACGCTTACACGTTAGACAGTAGATACCAAGGACCATTAAAAACAAGAGGACTGACCATCTCCATACAAAAAGCCGTTCCCGGATGTGTACAACGCCATCTATGTATATTAATTATTTTTTAAAATTATTCAACTTTGCAAGCGTGACACAGTTATTACATGTTACGATTTATTTATTATAAGCTATTTGCGAACTAATTGTTACAATAGTATGTTTCTTTATTCAATGTTAACATAGTTATATGTTTAATTTATGGCGCCATCTTGTTTTTGCCAGAATATCTCCTTGCGATCGGAACACGATGCAAAGTATGGCAAGTGTGAGTCCTCTTGTTTTAATGGTCCTTGGTAGATCCTAACAGAACACAATAATACAATAATCAACTTAATAATTCAAATGAATAGGAATAAAAGTAATAATGGCAAATTACAATAAATCATAATAATTAATAGTATACCTATCTTAGGTCTTATCTAAGTGGTTATGTGAGTACCTTGGGCGGTTCAGGAAATATAAAGTGGCTTTGATAAACTTGCCCAATGAGCAGGCATCGGATAATCGGATACATATTTACCGAAACATTGGCGGCGGCGTCTATTTTGAACGGTATAGAGACGGACTCAATTTAATTTTCCTAATAAACTTCTAAATTTTTTATGGAAAATAATGTTTGTTTTATTATTCTCTTATGTTACATCTACCTTGACATTAGATCAATTCACACCGCGGTTACAACAAATACTTACATACATTTTTACATTACCTACATATGCATGCGTGATTACCAAAATAGTCATAAATGGGCATAAATTAAACATGTTTGTGTATTTTTACCTCCTCGTGCCGTTTTATGCAATCCCGGAATCTCGGAACTTGTAAAAATAGTTTAATTAAGAAGCCAACTCCATATTTGCCCAACTTTTGCCGGGTTTTTGGCAATTTTAGGTAAATATCTATCCGATTATCCGATCCCTGCCAATGAGTCAGCAAAAAGTTGTTATACGGGTGGATCGAATTTTTCTTGTTATTTTATCGCGTAGCCCAGGTGACAATTGTGACAGAGTTACTTAGAGATAGGGTTTCAAAAGTATGGCTTGGCCGTTTCATACATCAGTATATGTCTTCAATATTGTGATAATATTAATATTTTTATTCCTCTCTATGAAACAGACAGGCTATACTTTTGAAACCAAGGTGTAGGGTTAGTAAAATCAGGGCTTAGGGGCTTCAAGCCAGTTGAAGCCATTCTTTTTAAGATAAGGTGTAGGGTCAGTAAAGTCAGAGCTTGAGGGCTTGGCTTTTCCTGGGATCTGATAACTTTTTTACAGCGAAAGCGTTATGAGCTTGTGGGTCTCGACTGCCAATTTTACATGAAATGTTTTTGGTGGGATTATCTTTTTAGTAACCAAATGATATGGACCCAGATGTCTTAAAAAAACAAATTTTAATTTTATATTTATTTTCCACAGACAAAACAGATGTTATCCCAGCACATAAACACACACACAGGCTCCCGGCCGTACGCGTGTGAGCTGTGTGGAGCGACATTTGGGTTCAAGAGCGCCCTCTATCTCCACAAGCGTTACAAACACAAGGTCCAGAACAAATATACAAAGGATACTAATGTGAAGAAAGATCATTGATAAGTTTGTCTATACATTTACCATTGTACCTTATCAGGTAAACCCGGGTAAGACCTGACTATTTATCGGCGAGTTGGAAGAACGTCACAAAAAAAATTATAACTTAATTCTCACTAACTTTTACCTCCAACTTTTGAATGCGAATGATAAAAAGGAAAACAAGCTTTTATTATTAATTTACTTCATACCCCTTTATAAAATAACTTAGGAGTAATCTACGCTCAAAGTTGTTTTTTTTTTCTTCAAGACATTAAACCGAAAAATCTTCTTGGTGCAAGATCGGACTAATAGCGACATTCAATTCTAAAGCTTGGAGAAGAAGGTGTATACGTTGAAAATGTCCGGTCTTTTATCATAAAAAAGAATATTATGACACTTTTTTTAAACGTTCGTAACATATGACTGATACGACTGAGCGGTTACTACAAACTAGCGAGAGGGGCGGGGTGAAATGGCGTCGCACGTGGTATTGCCAGTGATGTAAAATAACTACTAGTTTGGTAGCAATTGCGTACGGTCCGATCTTAGATCCCATCTGATCTTACCCGAGGTAACCTTATACTACTATAAAGTCGTAAAATTTAATATAAAATCTGTACATCCTAAAATTTCTAATCTATACTATTATAAAATTATAATTGAGACATTTAGGGATTTACTGTCATTAAGTGCAAATGGAAAATCGACAACCCGAAATTATACGTCAAATCAGAAAAATGCCAATTTTAATTATATCAATAAGGAAAATTGTCCATCCAGAATATCGTCGAAAATATAATCATGTCCCATGGTAAAATTGACAAATTTGAAAGAATTAATAACCTATTGTATTAAATTTGGTTATAACCATTTTTCAGTACAATTTACACTTACACTTTTTGCTTTATCAAAAGCTCATTTATGTATCAAACAGTAGACAAGATAATTTTTTCGAATGACTATAAAAATAACCAAGATATAAGTCATCGATAATCTCATTCCATCTATTTCTAGCAAAACAAAATATAGTATGGAGGTTATATGGCCGGAGTGCACTGTGAGGTAATAGTTCATGTCGGACCTCTCTGTCAAATCGCTGTCTAATTAGTAGTTTAAAATGCCTTTATCATGCGTATTTATTGGCCGATTTAAATTTCACTTTTTGAAATAGTTTAAACGGTATTTGATATTTTGTTAAGAAAATCGACAAAAAAATCATGCACTTACACTTTGTCAAATTCATTTTGAACGCTATTATTTTTGGTCAAAATTCAAAATGGCCAAGTCATGATTTTCCATTAGTACTTAATTACACTGAATCCGTAATATAATATCTACAATATATAAAGTTATAAGAATTTAATGTCTGTACATTGAAGATATAAAAAAAAGTGATCCGGACTACTTATATATGGAGGCCATCGAATCAATATTTTTTTTTGGATTTTAGTGGCTTCATCACGCTAAATCAGCTACACCGATTTGAACTATTTTTGGTACACGAGTAGCCACCAAAGGCGTGGATAATTACAAGGGAAGCGTATTCATTCACTCATATTTAAAGAAAAAGGTGGTTATAACCCTTTCCTTGGGCAACCCGGTGGGAATCAGCTTACAGCGGCTTATAGACACCACGCCACTGTATCCAGAGATGGTTATAGGATACTTTTACCCGACTGCGCTGAAGTAAAAAGACGGTTAATTTGTTTTCTCCTACGCTGACGAAGGTGCCTTGTTGCAAACATACAAAATAATTAAAAAAAACGTTCTACCGATTACTTGTTAGAAAGGTGTTAAAAATGGAAACAATTTTATTTACATGTTATACAGATTTAATAAATGTTTCATTCAATTTGAGCTACCTATTGACTTTTATTGTTGTAGTAAAATATAACCTGATTATGTTTTAGTATACAACGTGTCTCTGGCCTCTGGACAAACATGAAAAATATGCGTATTTATAGGGTGTTTCTAACCGATTTACAAAATCTCATACCAAACAGCATAGAGTCTGGCTAATGAAAGATGAGACGGGTATCAACCGCGAAATTTGAAAATGTAGCTTCGGTGTGCCTTTCTGAGCTAGAGTTAAATAAATTCATTGCTCTTGTCACTAATTATTCAGTTATTAGTAATTGACTAAAGCATTTAAATTTGTTTATATGTATCCCATACAGGCACACCGCAGCTACATTTTTTTTTTTCACGGTTGATTCCAGTCTCATCTTTCATTAGCCAGACTCTAGTATTAACGGATAAATGACTGATTTGCGATTGATTCAAATCAAATCAAATCAAAATATCCTTTATTCAAGTAGGCTTAGATACAAGCACTTTCGAATTGTCAGGTACAATGAGAGAAGTCTTTGCTGGGAAACATACAATATGGTCCAACATTTGTTGCAAGGATTAGGGAAAACCCAGAAAAACCTAATCAGATCATTTAACTTAAGTATAATACTTAGTTATTATTGATAAATCATCATTTTAAAAATTAAAATAATTAATAAGATAAATCCCAAAAGGATTGTCCATAAAAAAGAATAAAAAATCTAGAATGTGTCTAGAATAAAATTCTAAATGTCAGAGTTTATAAACAATTAATATGCGTGTACCAATTAACTATTGCAGTATTGTCTTAATTATACTTAAAACTTTTACAATTCTGTTATAACTAATTTATAATTGATACACGCAGAGGAGATGTACAAATTCTCCAGATCAATGTTAATATAAAGTATAAACTTTTTTTTTTCAGAGATGTATAAGGTCTCTAGGCGTCCCGACATGCGATAAAATTAAATATATTAATTTGACTGAATTCTACTGAGATGTATAAGGTCTCTTAGGAGTCAAAGTGAATAATACATTATACATAATTATTATTAAATCTAAATTTCTTAGAAATGTATATGGTCTCTAGGCGTCATAACATGCAAAAAGATAAAATTAGTTGATTAAAATCCTCAGAAATGTTTAACGATATACCTCTATAAATAAAACTATTATTACTTCGGATCGGCCTGTATGTACTTACTCTCATATTATAAAAATATACTCTATGGTACTTACATGTGTGCTGTCATGTCATGTCAGTGTCACTACTGTCATTGTAATCTTAGCCTCATTGTAAACGACTGATAGGTAGTGTAATTTACCAATTGTGTTGTTATTAATATATCTTTAAAACTGATGCTGGCAAAAGTCTCGAACTGCAATTTCTTTCTATATATATATAACGACTGATACAATATGTTACTAGAGTTGTTGATTTGTTTAGATTATTTTTTTTATTTTTTATTTTATCTGATCTAATAATATTAGAGCATTCCTGAGATATATAACTCTACTTGGGATTTCGGTCTTTGTCCAGAAGCCAAGACATTTATGTATATTGTATACTCAGGACAAAATTAAAGGAATGTTTTCAAAGTACGACGCTTTGTGGCCGTTTCTCTGATTTTGTCCTTGAATATTATATGTTTTTAACCTTTTCGACGCCTACGATGGATTAATCCGTCTCAGAGCACAGAGCGATATAGACCTTGCACCAGTATAAAGTTCAATTTCGGTTTTGACACTGTTATGACACCAATGAATTATTTTTATTCATAATTTATTGGACCCTGACAGTAAATTCTCTATTTATTAGTTCTAATTAACTAATCCGGGAAATTCCGCATTCAATAAAAAACAATCATTGTGTTTGGTGGTTACTACTCTTAATTAAGTCCTCCCGTGAAGGTTAGGTAAATAGGCACTACCTATTCCGATCTATAGATATGATACAAGTAAAAAATTAAGAGCTTATCAAAAAAAAATTGTGTTCAAACATCTCTCTCTCGCTTTAACATTTTCACTACTACAAACCCGGTGGAGTGGGCGCTCTGCACGTAGTAAGTTTTCGCTACACACGCATTTCCCCACGTTATCAGCTACGCGCGTAGCGCTACGATAAACCATGGAGTATAGAAAAGGTAAGGAGAACAATCTCATATAGGAAAACAGATTTATTTATTATTCAAAAAGTTACATAGCATTAGAGTAAAGGCACTGTGAACAATAAACAGATACATACAGAAAAACTTAAATTAGTTCGATTTAAGGCGAAGGGGTGTCAAATCACTGAAATCGATCTGTTTTTGTGCAATTTTTTGGATATTATATGTAGCATATAGAGATGTGACAAGTAACTATT
Source organism: Hedya salicella (assembly GCA_905404275.2). Lineage (NCBI taxonomy): Eukaryota > Metazoa > Arthropoda > Insecta > Lepidoptera > Tortricidae > Hedya > Hedya salicella. Next base: position 5,609,272 of record FR990120.1, read on the forward strand.
CAGGACACATATATACTTAATTATGAGTTGATAGGGTAAGTTTGTTACTATCTGATGTAACTAGGCCTACAAACTATTTTTAAGAAGCAGGTTTTTAAAAATATTCTACATCTTTTTTACCGCCTGTGAGCAATTCCACATTACCAAATTTTGCACATGTACTTTAAAAACCTTGGTCTACTAACTGATAGGAAGAAACTTAGTCTAATTTGTGTAATACGGAGTTTAAACCCAAAATCAACTTTCGCCTACGACATTTCTACGAAGTCAACGTACTAAATATTTGATCCGTGTAAATCGTAGGCGCTTTAGCGATGAAAGCGACGTTGCGTGCTCGCGCTACGCCACGGCGGCGCGGCGTGCGCTTACGCCGTTGCCAGCTCGCTTCCATCTATCCATAGCGTAGCGATAATGTTTTTGAATTCATTCCGTCAACTGATTGAGTTTGTTATGTTTTGATGTGTTCTATTTTACGATTTAGTACCAGTATAATAGGGATGATGACTAAATTTTAAAAATTAGTCCGTCTTGTAGATTAATAAAAATACTGGACACGTACTTTTTCTTTTTTTTACTAACCCGAAAAATAAAGGCGTCACTCTTAAGTACAAATTTTATTTAAAGGTGACGTCACGAGCCCCCACTCTTAAAGTTAAACGCGATTTATCCGAGTATTATTTTATAATTATGTAAAAACGAAAAATACGTGTCCAATATTTTTGTATTATATAACTGACGGACTAATTAGAATTTTGATGTTCATACCCCGTCATCAGGCCTTTATATCGAGGTGCTCTGTGTTTATTATTATTACGAACCGGTAGTCTTTGAGGCGTTTTTTATTTCGGAGATTTGTTATGTTGTTTTGTATGTTATTGTTTGTGCTATTAGACATTTTATCTTGGTGTTTTGTGCGGCGTGAGTCGCTCCGTGCGACGTAATTACTTGGAGATTCTTGAGTCCCTAAAACTGGGAGACAAGAACGGTGGCGGTGGTGGTAATGATAGTGATGGTGGTGGTGGTGGTGATGGTGGTGGTGATGGTGGTGATGATGGTAGTGATGGTGGTGGTAGTGGTGGTGTTGATGGTGATGATGGTGGTGATCGTGGTGGTGGTGGTGATGGTGGTGATGATGGTAGTGATGGTGGTGGTATGGTAGTGGTGGTCGTATGATAGTGGTGGTGTTGATGGTGATGATGGTGGTGGTTCTGATGGTGGTGATGGTGATGATGGTGATGGTGGTGGATGGTAGTGGATGATGGTGGTGGTGGGGATGGTGGTGGTGGGGATGGTGGTGGTGGTGGTGGTGATGGTGGTGGTGATGATGGTGGTGACAGTGATGATGGTGGTACTATCACCATCGCCACCATTATCACCATCAACACCACCATCATCATTATCATCATTATCATCATCATCATCATCACCATCATCACCATCACTACCACCACCACCATCATCCACTACCATCCACCACTGTCACCATCATCACCATCACCACCATCATCACCACCACCACCATCATCATTATCACCATCATCACCATCAACGCCACCACCACCATCATCATCATCATCACCGCCGTCACCACCACCATCATCATCATCACCATCCCCACCATCACCATCATCACCACCACCACCATGCACCAATGATCATCCAATCCTGAATACCAGTAGAAACCCCCAGGGTCCAGCAGAATCTGGAAAATGGTTGACAGTCCGGAAGCTCTTTATATCCTTCCAAATCCATAATTTAAAATAGGCACAAACAAAAATCTTTCTATTGACACAACACATAATTTCAGCAAGCAGCAAGGTCAAAAAAACAAACTGGAATAAAGTAGCCTCAAAACAAGCGCCACCATACTGCAAAAGGAGTCGATAGTTCACAACTAGTCAATGCGCGATACGACGAGTCGAGAGAGAGCAACTAATATATACTAGATGGCGCGCGCGCTCGAAGTATTACGTTCGGGCCGAACGAGCAAGGTCATTTCCCCATCTCTTCGCCTTAAGCGACGTAACTCCGCGGCTTCGCAGATGAAAAAGTATCACCCGGCGCTAGGCGTGGCGCGCGCGCACGAGATTGAGCTGGTGGCGCTAGGCGTGGCGCGCGCGCACGAGATTGAGCTGGTGGCGCTAGGCGTGGCGCGCGCGCACGAGATTGAGCTGGTGGCGCTAGGCGTGGCGCGCGCGCACGAGATTGAGCTGGTGGCGCTAGGCGTGGCGCGCGCGCACGAGATTGAGCTGGTGGCGCTAGGCGTGGCGCGCGCGCACGAGATTGAGCTGGTGGCGCTAGGCGTGGCGCGCGCGCACGAGATTGAGCTGGTGGCGCTAGGCGTGGCGCGCGCGCACGAGATTGAGCTGGTGGCGCTAGGCGTGGCGCGCGCGCACGAGATTGAGCTGGTGGCGCTAGGCGTGGCGCGCGCGCACGAGATTGAGCTGGTGGCGCTAGGCGTGGCGCGCGCGCACGAGATTGAGCTGGTGGCGCTAGGCGTGGCGCGCGCGCACGAGATTGAGCTGGTGGCGCTAGGCGTGGCGCGCGCGCACGAGATTGAGCTGGTGGCGCTAGGCGTGGCGCGCGCGCACGAGATTGAGCTGGTGGCGCTAGGCGTGGCGCGCGCGCACGAGATTGAGCTGGTGGCGCTAGGCGTGGCGCGCGCGCACGAGATTGAGCTGGTGGCGCTAGGCGTGGCGCGCGCGCACGAGATTGAGCTGGTGGCGCTAGGCGTGGCGCGCGCGCACGAGATTGAGCTGGTGGCGCTAGGCGTGGCGCGCGCGCACGAGATTGAGCTGGTGGCGCAAGGCGTGGCGCGCGCGCACGAGATTGAGCTGGTGGCGCTAGGCGTGGCGCGCGCGCACGAGATTGAGCTGGTGGCGCTAGGCGTGGCGCGCGCGCACGAGATTGAGCTGGTGGCGCTAGGCGTGGCGCGCGCGCACGAGATTGAGCTGGTGGCGCTAGGCGTGGCGCGCGCGCACGAGATTGAGCTGGTGGCGCTAGGCGTGGCGCGCGCGCACGAGATTGAGCTGGTGGCGCTAGGCGTGGCGCGCGCGCACGAGATTGAGCTGGTGGCGCTAGGCGTGGCGCGCGCGCACGAGATTGAGCTGGTGGCGCTAGGCGTGGCGCGCGCGCACGAGATTGAGCTGGTGGCGCTAGGCGTGGCGCGCGCGCACGAGATTGAGCTGGTGGCGCTAGGCGTGGCGCGCGCGCACGAGATTGAGCTGGTGGCGCTAGGCGTGGCGCGCGCGCACGAGATTGAGCTGGTGGCGCTAGGCGTGGCGCGCGCGCACGAGATTGAGCTGGTGGCGCTAGGCGTGGCGCGCGCGCACGAGATTGAGCTGGTGGCGCTAGGCGTGGCGCGCGCGCACGAGATTGAGCTGGTGGCGCTAGGCGTGGCGCGCGCGCACGAGATTGAGCTGGTGGCGCTAGGCGTGGCGCGCGCGCACGAGATTGAGCTGGTGGCGCTAGGCGTGGCGCGCGCGCACGAGATTGAGCTGGTGGCGCTAGGCGTGGCGCGCGCGCACGAGATTGAGCTGGTGGCGCTAGGCGTGGCGCGCGCGCACGAGATTGAGCTGGTGGCGCTAGGCGTGGCGCGCGCGCACGAGATTGAGCTGGTGGCGCTAGGCGTGGCGCGCGCGCACGAGATTGAGCTGGTGGCGCTAGGCGTGGCGCGCGCGCACGAGATTGAGCTGGTGGCGCTAGGCGTGGCGCGCGCGCACGAGATTGAGCTGGTGGCGCTAGGCGTGGCGCGCGCGCACGAGATTGAGCTGGTGGCGCTAGGCGTGGCGCGCGCGCACGAGATTGAGCTGGTGGCGCTAGGCGTGGCGCGCGCGCACGAGATTGAGCTGGTGGCGCTAGGCGTGGCGCGCGCGCACGAGATTGAGCTGGTGGCGCTAGGCGTGGCGCGCGCGCACGAGATTGAGCTGGTGGCGCTAGGCGTGGCGCGCGCGCACGAGATTGAGCTGGTGGCGCTAGGCGTGGCGCGCGCGCACGAGATTGAGCTGGTGGCGCTAGGCGTGGCGCGCGCGCACGAGATTGAGCTGGTGGCGCTAGGCGTGGCGCGCGCGCACGAGATTGAGCTGGTGGCGCTAGGCGTGGCGCGCGCGCACGAGATTGAGCTGGTGGCGCTAGGCGTGGCGCGCGCGCTTGTGCTGCGCGAGCGCAGCGCGCTGCGCGAAGGCGGCGGGGCAGCGCGCGCACGAGAACGGCCGCTCGCCCGTGTGCGTGCGCACGTGGTTGCTCAGGATCTTGTTCGTCTGGAAACGGGGGCAGTATGTAGGTTGGGATACCAGAAGTTGATGGAAATCCATAAATAAAATATCAGGCAGTACTACGACACTCGTAGCTTTCGTGACGTAATGGCCCCGACGCCGTGGTAAAACTCAGTAGGGTTGTCTCACGCTCCCGGAACGGACGCACCCGCTGAGCGTTCGGAACGAACAGTCGTAAATATTATTCCAGATATACATAAACTCATCCCCTAAGGGAGTTCTCGCTCCACTCGTGATTAAATATTAGATTCCTTCGCTTATTCGGCTTTCAATTCAAGCACTCGCACCAAATAACAACTTTGCAGCCTTGCATAACAATTAACTATTGGTGTCCTTGATAATAAATGAACGAAATGAGAGTCGATTGAAATGTCGAATGACGACCCATTTAACTCAAAGGAAGCTAGTACTAGTACTAGGAAGTCCTGGGTTCCCGGTAAGGGCAAATATTTGTGTGATAAACGTAAATATTGTTTCTGAATCTTGGATGTTTTTTTATGTATCTACGTAACTTAACCGTACTATCCATACTAATATTATAAATGTGAAAGTGTGTCTGTCTGTCTGTCTGACTGTCTGTTACCTCTTCACGCTTAGACCGCTGAACCGATTGAAAAATAATAGTTTGAGTCCAGGGGAAGGACATAGGCTACTTTTTATCCCGGAATAATACCCTTATCCGCGATAAATGAATTTAAGGCGAAGACGAAGTAAATATATCGTCGTCTAGTATTTACTCATAACATAACACAAGCCTTATTGAGCTTACCAAGGGACTAGTTCGATCTGTGTAAAAATTGTCACGTAATATTCACAAAATAATACATTACTCTTCATGTCTGATGTTATTTTCTTTTGGTGTGCAACACCAAAAGAAAATAACATCAGACACTTAAATCTAAAACAGTATTTATAAAAATAATAATTAGCCCTTAAGTTAGTATACTATACGTACAGTGAAGCCCCGGCCGCACATGTAGCAGATCTTGTTCTTGGGTGGCAAGATGCCTTCATGGACTCTCTTTTTGTGCTTAACTAAATCCGCGTTGCGTAGAAAATTCTGAAACAACATTATTATATGCTTTTGAAAGAGAGTCGTTGAAAGAGAGTGCCTGAAACTGCGAGTCTTACGAGTACCAATTAGTCTGTAATTCATGTATTTCATTTAGTAATTGTGTTGTATAATCTATACTATTATAAAGTTGTAAAAATGAAATGTCTGTACATTGAAGATATTTTCAATAATGACACTCAGGTTGATGTAGTATACACTGATTATAGCAAGGCTTTTGACAGAATTGACCATGGTATCTTACTGTCAAAATTATGTGACGTGGGAATCAGTGGTGACTTGGTGAGCTGGTTTTCTTCCTACATTGACCATTGGTCACAAGCTGTTGTAGTCAATAATTATATCTCAGGTTGGGTGACTATTCCAAGTGGCGTCCCCGAAAGTTCTTTGCTCGGGCCATTGCTGTTCAACATATTTATTAACCACATTAGTAAATGCTTTATACACTCTAGAATGCTTTGTTTTGCTGACGATATGAAGGTCTTTAGGAGGGTGAAGTCGAGCAGCGATGCACTATTGATTCAGTCAGACCTTGAGCGACTTGATGAGTATTGTCAGAAGAACAAATTAGATCTAAATCCGTCGAAATGCTTTTCCCTTACATTCTCTAGGAAGCGAATTTTAATTCCAACTACTTACAAACTTAAAGGTAACAAGGTTCAATCTATTAGAGACCTGGGTGTAGAACACGACTCCAAACTTCTATTTGACACCCACATTGAGAATATTGTCGGTAGTGCTATGAAAACATTAGGCTTTATAATGCGTAGTTCTGTTCATTTTACTCAAGCCAAAACACTTAAGATTCTGTTTTGCTCCTTAGTTCGGAGTAAACTTGAATACGCATCCCAAATTTGGAATCCCTGCTACACTATCTATCACTATCTATATCTTCTCGGCCTAAAAGGCACTTCCCCCCTATCCATCTAAGGCCTACATCATCCAAATACAGACAGAACAGTTTCCTTAACCGTGCTAGACGTAATTTGAATAATGTGACGAGAGAGCTTGATATTGATATTATAATAATTGTGTTATTCCTTCTGTGAAGCGAAATTTAATTAGTGCGTTTTTAGAATGAGCGATTCTTATTTGTAGTTAGTTTGTAGCGATTCTTATAGTGTTTGTGTTATATTGTTATTGTGTAATGTATTGAGGTTGTTTGTCTAGTAAAGCTCTTAAAGCTTAGCTTAAATGTTCATAGTTTTTATATATACTTGCTGTGTGTGCGCGTCGTTATGCGCGTTGTCACTTAACTGTCTCATGTGCAATATCTATACGTGTGGTCCTGTAATTGGCTCAATACTTTTATTTAAGTTTCTATTTGTACTGTATTAGCTGTTGGTTCTCCTACAATAAATAAATAAATAAATTTCAAGATACTATTGAAAAACGTCGTATGAAACTCGTGTGCATTGGTCATTACACTCTCGGCTTTATTCGCGGACACTCACGGACGGATTTCACGTGATCATGAAACGAAAAATTGTATCGTTGATGGATCGCGTCAGAAAAAGTCAAAACAGTATTTTGAATATGTTAGCGGATTGGTACAATAGGGAACATGTATGAAATTTTTTCATTGCTTTTCGTAAAGAAATATCAAAATACCGTAAAAACTATACCAAAAAGTGAAATTAAAATTAAAATCGGCCAAGAAATACGTACGATATAAGCTTTTTAAACTACTAATTAGACAGCGATTTGACAGAGAGGTCCGACATAGACTGTTACGTCACAGTCTACTACGGTCATATAAACTCCATATTAAATTCTGTTTTGCTAGAAAGAGATAGAATGAAATGTTTGATGGCTTATATCTTGGGTATTTTTATAGTTATTTGAAAAATTCTTTTTGTCTATTGTTTGTTACATGAATAAGCTTTTAATTAACCAAAAATTAAAATTCATGCATATTCCCTATAGAGTAGTTTCCTGGGTAAAAAAAAAATATTGTAATTAGTCCGACAGTTAAATTATCAAAAAAATTGGACACGCATTTTTTCTTTTGTCAATTAAACAAAAAAAGACAAAGATAAAGCATGTCAAAGTTTGGGCGTGGGGGCGCATGACGTCACGCCGTAAGTAAAACGTTCGCACCTTGTGACGTCACGGGAAACTTTTTATTTTCTGATTATCTAACTGTCGGGGACTAATTTTTTTAGGAGGCCTATTGTGTTGTATAATCATTTTATAATTAAATTTAATGTCATTTGATTCATCTATACTATTAAGCCCGTCCCAGACGGAGCGATAATATATAATAATATACCTAAAAATATCTTACAGTATAGCTAAGCCCCTCACACGGCAAAGATACCAAAATATATATATCTACCGCCATTATGCTCGTAGCCCGCGAAGCAAGAGGCTGTTTTTACAATATACAGGGTGTTTGTGAAACATGAATGTAACCACCATCATAGCATTAGACTTAGTGGATAGTTCGTCAGAGGACGATTATGGTTCCGGATTTGATTTGCGTGTTGCTTTATCAGCAAAACCAAGATCCGTCTGGACTAGAGCACATAAAAAAAGGAGAGAACGCGGAGAATTAAATTTATACAATGACGGTCTATCTCTATCGCACTATTAGCGCGTGCGAGAGAGGTGCACCGACTCTCGATACGAGATACTCGCTAGCGCCGATCGTAAACTCGGCTCGTGGTAGGCACACAGCTCTAAACATGTCAAAACCTGTCGAATGGCGAAGTAGGTACGAACCGCGCACGCGCGGCGCTGCGCGGGAACTAGGCGTGACTTACGCTGCTGCGTGAACTGCTCAATCGGGCCTTTCACGCCCCACGCTTAAAATTAACAAACTGCATAGGTATTAACATAAAAACGAAAGGTAAAAAAAAAACAATCTTTTTTAAATATTTTAAAAAGACGAAAAAAATACAGGTTTGTTTTAATCAAAAGTTTATTTTCTTATTTTGAGAGCATTCGAATTAAAAAAATTTCATCCGATTTTTTTAGTGTAACTTTTAGAGTGTTAGATTACCTACCATGAAAGTGCTCGTCAAGAACAATCAAACGTGTCCAAACTCGATTTGCTTGAATTGTTTTATTACCGAGTTCCATCGACCACCTTTCAACTCCAGACCTTGGATATCATGCAGCATTAGAATGCTTGCCAGAACAAATCAAACGAGCCCAAACTCGATGGCCTTACGTGGTTTTTGAACTGAGTTCCGTTATCCACCTTCCGGCTCCATCTACAGACCCTGGATATCATATAGGACCAGACTAAATAAGCTGAAATATTATTATCGTTTTTTCTTCACTTCACCGTCATCATCAGACCAGCTCCTTGGTACCATATTGTTGCATTGTCATCAAAGATAAACAAATTTGAGCCCAATCATACGTCTAAAAAACAACATCCTGTAGTTGCGCCAAAATATACTCAAATATATCGTAAGGTATCTTACGGAATCTTAAGATACCCAGCTATAATATATATTATCGCTGCGTGTGGGGACTGTCAAATAGTAGGCAAAATATATCGTAAGACACCTTAATAAAAGATATCTTTTTATAAAGTTGTAAAAATGAAATGTCTGCACATTGATATTTAAAAAAAACAATTGTAAGGGATTATTTGGAGGTCACTGAAGCGAGAAATATTTTTTTGGATTTTTTGTATGTTTGTATGTACCGTTGCGGCTTCATCACGCAAAATGGACTAAACGGATTTCAACTATTTTTGGTACACGGGTAGCGGGGTATCTCCAGATGGTAAAAGGATACTTTTTACCCGACTACGTTGACATGCTATGACTTTTTCTCCTCCGCGAACGAAGTTGCTTGCGCCTTCTAATGTGAATAATATAATTTAATCTTTAAAAATTGTGTACTGACTTGGATATAATCCTGTAATGTTACGATTTTCTTGTTCTGTACATAAATAAACAAAATAAATGGAGATTGATGTATATTATGCGGGTGGATCAAATTCTTCATGTGATTCTTTCCGGTAACCCACGACTCCCACGAGACAATTTGTGACAGAGTTACTTAGAAAAAACCGGCCAAGAGCATGTCGGACCATGCTCAGTGTAGGGTTCCGCAGCCGATAGATACTACAAAGAACTACACTACAGATAAAAAATTGCGATGTGAAAAAGTGCAGTAGCAAAAGAGCGTATCTTGGTGGAACGTACGTCCTATTGCTGAGAAGCACAGTTTTTCGTCAATAACTCATTGGGTGTAACTGTGAAGTGTTTCTTAATCTTTGTATTTTATTTCATATAGCTTCTGCCCGCGACTTCGTCCGCCTTAAATTCGTTTATCGCGGAAAAGGGTATTTTTCCGGGATAAAAAGTACCCTATGTCCTTTCCCGGTACTCAAACTATCTCCATACCAAATTTCATCCAAATCGGTTCAGCGGTTTAAGCGTGAAGAGGTAACAGACAGACAGACAGACAGACAGACAGCTAGACAGACAGACAGACGGACACACTTTCGCTAGTATGGATTTGGGACATACGGTATAGAAGATAGAGGGGGATGGGGGACACAATGTATGCAACTTTCGGAGCGATTATTTCCGAAAATATTCACGATATCGAAAAAAACATTGTAACTGGAAGTGTTTTTAAAAGATCTGTCGAAATATGTGCCACACATTGATGTAGTATGCTGAAAAAAAAGTTTTCTTCAGTTACATGCATGGAGCGCCCCCCTCCGCCCCCCCCAGGAATATATATATATATATATATATACTAGCTTCTGCTCGCGACTTCGTCCGCCTTAAATTCATTTATCGCAGATAATGGTATTGTTCCTGGATAAAAAGTAGCCTATGTCCTTCCCCGGGACTCAAGCTATCTCCATATCAAATTTCATCCAAATCGGTTCAGCGGTTTAAGCGTGAAGAGGTAACAGAGAGACAGACAGACAGACAGACACACTTTCGCATTTATAATATTAGTATGGATTTGTTGTTTAAGTACAAAACTAATTAGCGGCTATTACTATTCAATATATATCTTGTAGTTTTTGAGTAAAATTCCTGAGCCATGACGAAACTATAAGTGTTCCGTTCTTGCCATCTTGGCTACGGAACCCTAAAAAGGAAGAAGATTCAGGGTACCTTGTCGCACTGTTCGCAGCGGTATTTATACTTCCTCAGATGCACAAGATCGTAGTGGTTCTTCATATATATGTTCTTCGTGAACACCTTGTCGCAACCAGGGCATGGGATCCTGGGTGAAAGAAATCATAGAATAGGTAATAGTTATTATCATCTCACTCGCTCAGAAAATTTTCATTTACAGCGCAAAATCTGCGTGGAAAAGTTAGTTTTATATGGAAGTAATTTGAAGTCCCATTTTTTTTTGTATTATTTGTTTGTTTTATTATGAGTGTGTTTAGGTTCATCATCTTATCTTATCTTATCTTATTGCTAGGGGTCCTTACGGATACACTTCGACCCAGTGGGATCTTTTGTGTAATTACCCCTTCTTGCTACTCAATGTTTTGTTCTACCAACTCCATAAACCGGATGATAGATGCCAATGGTAGCGTCTGGAATTCCTTTGGCCTTGGGTACCCAACGCCAAATTCCTTCATTCTCTGTCTGGCGAGGGCATGACATTCAGGTTCATCATCACTAGTTTAAATGAAAAAATAATCGTTTTGTTATAATTTCATAGTTTTTCATACATCCTTCATTCTTCTCGCTGTAGTGAGGTGAAAAGTTGTTTTGCACGGCTGCAAAATTATTTGGCTTCTCCTTGAAAGCCTCGTTACGCTCAGGAAACTATATTTGATCCACTCCTGGCGCAACTGGTTAAATTTTAGATTCCTTCGCTTACTCGGCGCGAGTGGTTCAAATATAAATTCCCGATCGTAACGACTTTCAAGGCACGAGAAGCCAAATAATTTTGCAGCCGTGCAAAACAACTTTTCACCTCACTACAGCGAGGAAAATGTGAGATGTAAGAAAAGCAATGAAAATATTACATATCGTTTTTTTTTTCATTTAAATCTAGTATACATAATAAACCTAAACTCTGGTCGCTGGAAGCTAGGTACTCGTTGCAGTGTACAGGTTTAGACTGACCGTAGCTTGGTGCGGTGGTGCGGCACACTGAAGTGCCAGCGGTACCGGTACATGTACCGCCGCCACACCGCACGGTACTTGCTGCTTGGTGTAATGTTCAGACTGACCGTAGCTTCGCGCGGGGCCCGTGGCGCACACTGTTGCTGAGGTGCCAGCGGTACCGGTACACACACCGCTGTTACCGGTACACCGCACGGTACTAGCTGCAACATTCAAGACTGACCGTGGCTTGGCGCGGGGCCCGTGGCGCACACTGTTGCTGAGGTGCCAGCGGTACCGGTACACACACCGCTGTTACCGGTACACCGCACGGTACTAGCTGCAACATTCAAGACTGACCGTAGCTTGGCGCGGGGCCCGTGGCGCACACTGTTGCTGAGGTGCCAGCGGTACCGGTACACACACCGCTGTTACCGGTACACCGCACGGTACTAGCTGCAACATTCAAGACTGACCGTAGCTTGGCGCGGGGCCCGTGGCGCACACTGTTGCTGAGGTGCCAGCGGTACCGGTACACACACCGCTGTTACCGGTACACCGCACGGTACTAGCTGCAACATTCAAGACTGACCGTAGCTTGGCGCGGTGCCCGTGGCGCACACTGTTGCTGAGGTGCCAGCGGTACCGGTACACACACCGCTGTTACCGGTACACCGCACGGTACTAGCTGCAACATTCAAGACTGACCGTAGCTTGGCGCGGGGCCCGTGGCGCACACTGTTGCTGAGGTGCCAGCGGTACCGGTACACACACCGCTGTTACCGGTACACCGCGCTGTACTAGCTACAACATTCAAGACTGACCGTAACTTGGCGCGGGGCCGGTGGCGCACACTGTTGCTGAGATGCCAGCGGTACCGGTACACGTCGGCGTACCGCTTATCACATTCCACGCAATACGCTCCTTGAGAAGACTCGGTGTGGCACACCTGTATTAAGATAAGATAAGATATTTATTGCAAGCCAAGTACAGCCTTGAGTCTAGTTACAAGGGCCCTTGTCGCGTGTACGAGTAGAAAACAAGAACATGTATGAAATTACAGACCATAGTCAATTTATAAGCCCATAACTGAGTCTGTTCCTGAGGTATGGGAGCGGTACGGGAGGGGTGACAAGTGACGTATATGTGTATAGCGAGAGAGTAAGGACACGTCATGTCACGTCACTTGTCACCCCTCCCATACCTCAGGAAAAGACTCAGTTAAGCGTTAGACCTGTAGTTAAGGGGCTCGCAGCTCTGATTGACCTTCGATCATTTCAGCCATAGGATATCCACTGCTGGACACAGGCCTCCTCAATAGATTTCCACATGGGCCGGATAGAGGCGACCCGCATCCAGCGAGTCCCTGCAACCCTAACCAGGTCGTCCGACTACCTTGCGGGTGCCGGTACGCGGTCTCCATTCGAGAACCTTTCTGCCCCAACGGCCATCGGTTCTTCAGACTATGTGCCCTGCCCATTGCCACTTCAGTTTTTTTGCGAGCAAAATAATCTAATTTGATTAATTACCTTATTGTGTAACCATAGTCCGTTGTACCGAGAAAATTGCTTGTTGCAAACTTTGCATTCAAATGGAGAATGTTGCTTCCTGTGGAAAACATTAAGTTTTAATTTCTGCCAAGTTGAACATACCACTTGAGGGGGTGCATCGAAAATGTAAGCTATTATTTAGTGAGATTATTGTCAAATCTAGTACGAGTATATGAAACAGGCTGGTTTTCAGATATGTGTTTTTTGACTATATACCTATTCAGCGCCAAACGCGTGTTTGTTTAAAATTTCCTCGATACAAAAGAAATCCGAAAACGCGTCTTCATTTTCCGTTTTCTGCCTAGTTTGTACAAACGACAGATTAATAAAGGGTTAAATTATGTAAAAATTACATTCTTCCCTTTATCTTTTACGTCACTAACTTAAATGTTAACAAAACATGATAAAATCTTCGATTTCATTGTTCTTTTACATCTGGCGCTTACGCCAAAAAACCCCAAGCATGTAGTGCATTAGCTTTCTCTTTCTTTGATGCGCGCGAGCTATAAATGCGTCCCTTATTACAAATTACGCTTATTGGCCGGCTCGGCGTTTAGGGCGTGGTTTTTCCTTGATGATGCAGGCCCTTAACCCCTCGGATCCGTGCAAATCATTATACCCTCTTTCTACAGGTTTATTTTTAGGTCACCTGTAACTAGAGTTGCCTGCCGCGGTTTTCCCTGGAGGCTACAGTATGAGGTTCTTCAAGAGAAAAGTGAATAGGCTTTTAAAGGATCGGCAGCACGCACGTAATTCCTCTGGCGTTGCAAGCGTTTCGTAACTGCTTAACATTAGGCAGGCCGTACGCTTGTTTGCCACCTTAGTGTTATAAATATATACTGCTCAAAAAAATATAGTAGCACGTGAAAATATATATTGGTTAGTAAAAAATATTTTACAGCTAAAGAGGCTTTTGTTTAGGCTAATAATCGATTAATTAAATAAATAGTGCCGCCCATCATTTATCATATTGTTTTAGGTTAAGTATCCAATGTTGTGGAGTTTATTGATACCTGATGTGGTCCTTGATGCAGTAGCGCATCTTAAAGCTGACGCCGCAGTGGTCGCAGATAAACTTCTCGTGCCATTCTTTGTAATGCTTGAAGAACTCCCTACGCGACCTATGTACAAAGTCAAAACATTTAGCTGGATACATATTAGTATCCGAATTAGGTATTGTGACATATATCTAAATAGTCATGATAAACTAATTAATCATCATTATTATCATACTAATTATCTAAATTACCATGATAATTATCCAAATGGACACGATAGTTATCTTAACTGTCCTAATTCTAATTATCATGATCGTTATATGATTTATCACCGTAATTTTAAACACTGAATTAAGTTACTAAGAATTGATATCCACCCCTATTCACATGGTGATCATTATCCGGATTATCATGATAATTATTTTAATTGTTATGACAGTTATCTGAATTGTTATGATAAATTTCTCAATTATAAATATTATCATAATAATATTAACCAAATTTAAATAAAACAAGTTAAAGGATTATATCTCGTATATTATCTCATTTGGGATGAATATTCGGAAGCTTTTCAGCTCTCCATGGTCACGGGTGGACTGGGAACTCAAATGAAATAATATACGCGATGTAATCTGTTAAATTGTATTATTTAAAAGAGTAATAATCGCGGAACCAGAAGAAAATTATTAACCAAATTTCCATTCGCAATAATATGCCACGGTAATAATCTGAATGATCATGATAATTATCGTAATTAACACGATATTTATCTTAACCGTCCAAATTATCTCGATCGTTATCTGATCTATCAAGATAATTTAGAACACCGAATAAAGGCCAAGCCACACCGGCTGCGTGCGCAGCACGTGAACGTGCGCGTGCGCGTTGTAAAGTACGAATACCCATTAGAGATGACGCACCGCTGCGCACGTGCACGCCACGCAAGCGGTGTGCCATCTACTATGACATTTCTTACGATACAACGCGCGCGCCACGCACACGCGCATCCGGTGTGTTTCGGCCTTCAAGTTACTCAGATAGGAACCCACCCAAACCTCAGCGGGCACTTGAGGCACTGCAGAGCCGCCTTGTGCGCGCCGCAGTGTGCGCGGGGGCGCGCCGCGCGGCTGCGGAACGCGCACAGCGTGCACCGGTGCTCGCGGTAGTGCCGCCCGATGTGCGCCTCCAGCGCACTCTTCGCAGGCTTCCGAGTGTGGCATATATCACACATGTACGGGCCTATCGTCTGGAAATTACTCTTAGACTAGAGCATAGGTTCCCAAACTTTTTTAGCCACGGCCAAATCAAAAAAAAAAAACAGTGCCCGAATCTTTATAGCAAATAAACTAAAATAAATTGCGATACGCGAATATCAATGATAGAGAGGTTTTAGAATATCAATGTAGATTTACTCTGGGTATTTCTATTTAAACGTATTTATGAATTGATTCGTACTACTTAACTAATATTTTTAAGTTTTTCTCACATGTGGGAGTGCCCGTATACGAAAGCGGCTACCACTATACGAAATAGTTAGAATGTGTTTAGCCGATTTGGCGTAATGAACCCACCACGACACGTACAAAAATACAAAAAATAAAAATACATCGGTTCAATCAACTCCGAATAGTCCGTTACAATATTTTTGTTTAAATCTCTCAATGTACAGACATCTCACTTTTACAACATTACAATAGTATAGTATAGATGTGAATACATTCGAAAAGTGATCAGCAATATTTACAAACACAAGGTTGTTGGTTGGTGACTGCTTTGAATTAAACCATGGGTTCATAAAAATTCAATTTGATGTAGTTTTATTAACTGCTTTTTGGACATTTTAAATATACAAATTAGTTACCTCGCTATGACGTTTTTTCTCATGTTTCACTAAAGAATTTTCATCCTTGAAGCCTGTTATACAGCTTACACATTTAAACTTACTCGCTTTAAACCATTCGCTATCTCTTTCCTCTTCTATATATCTACTTAATTCATCAGGGTTTATTTTCACTTTTCTAAATAATTTGTAATCATGTAATATCTTGAATTTAGGCTTTTTATTTAGCAACACTCGTTTTTTTGCCCATTTGTTTTTTTTCACTTTCACAATTTTCATTTCCTGTTTAGTCTCTATGTCTTGTTCAGTTTCCAATTCTGTATTATCTATAGGACTAATGTCTATGAAATCTGACATATGGCCAGTGTCATCTATATCTTCTGTAGTCTCTGGTTTTGGGTCTAGCGTTGGTTCATTAATTTGTGTAACATAGATGGTGTTAGGATGCGTGTCACTGAAAATGACTGTTGTAAGACTTGATAATGTTCCATATAGGTATGCCTGAAAAAGTTTTTTTTTTTATATGGCTGTTAGTTACCAGGGGCAGATCCGGAAAGGGCCGAGGGGTCATGGGTCAGAGTACGGATCATGACCCTTCTGAGAGGCTTCTTCGAAATCCGAAGTTCATATGGCGCCATCCCGCTAACTCAAATACAGCATAACATGAGTGCGAGAGGAACAGCATGTTTCAAACTTTGATTTTTGAGTTTCGGAGAAACCCCTCTGGTTTGGGATAAGTTAACCACTGATTATTTTATATCTGACCCCTACTCTCACTGTCAATCCTGCATATGATACTACTTCACTGTGCCCGCAACTTCGTTAGCGGAGGAGAAAAAATCTTAACCCCTCTTTTTTCAACAGCACAGTTGGGTAAAAAGTAGCCTAAAACCATCTGTGGATACCCAGCTAGTGTACCTAAAATAAACAACAAACAACAAATGCAAAATCAATATTTTTCGATTCAATGACCTCCAAATAGTCAGTTACAATTATATTTTTGAATATATTTAATGTACAGACATTACATTTTTACAACTTTACAATAGTATAGATAATACTTAAATATAATTGAAAACATCCAAGATGCAGGAACATTCATCCTCATCACACAACTACTTGCCCTAGCTGGGATTCGAACCCAGGTGAGCCAGCTTCATTGCCCGATCTACCATGCTAGTTTAAAAGGCCGTCTTTTGATAGGAGTTTCTATATCTTTTACATCTTTTTTCATTAGCACAGCAGCGATGTACTACCAACTTAGTTAAACATGTATAGTAATAATATTGAAAAAAATACAAACCTGACCCATTTCCAATAGTTCTGTGGCTTTGGATACTTGATTTTGGAAGTTTGCTATCTTTTTTAGAGCGCCATTGCATTCCCAACAAATTTTAACTGATTCCATATTGCAGCTAGTCTATAATCATCATAAAAAACATATAAATCATATTCCACCAAAATAAGAACCATGTCAGACAAATGTCGGCTATGGCAGCTACCTACCATATCAATATAATAAAATAAATAAAATTAAATAATACTTTCTACCTTTATACCATAATTTAGTTATTTAGCCTTTATTTCTACCATAATTGAAAGTACTTCAACATTTTTCATGCATTAACTTGATATTCATAATAATATGAATTTCATGAAATTCATTATAATATTAATTAATCTATTCATTAGTTATTACATTTATACCTATTATTCAATTATAATTATTCACTTTACTATTATTATTATTACAATTGTCTGATTGATTAATATCTCAATATTGATTATTATATTACATAATTATGGAAGTTGCCTGTTTGGCATAGGCTTCGCACGGATGCACTAATATATACAACACAACACAAGTTATGAAATATTATCATTGGCGCCTTAGCATAGATGGAAGTGTCAAAAGAATGGCAACACATACAGACATTCTAGAGGAATGCCCACATGATGATACCCAATTATGTACCTATGCAAAAACTGAATAAATTTCTTTTATTTATTTATATATGATACCATAAACCGGGTGTCATGATTCTTTATCGGAAAAAATCTTAATATTACTTTCTAGATTCTGATAGATCTATCTCTATATAAAGAATGAACAGACCTCTGCTTTCATAATATGGTTCAGATGAGGGTTAACTAAATTGTCCTTCACTCTCAGCTTCTAGTGAGAATTATAGTTTTAAAACTTATATAATTATAGTTTTAAAACTTATATAAGACACGATTTCCGTAAGAATGTAAATCATACCCAGTATCCAGTTTGTGGTGCTATTTTTTTAAACGTATCTACATTTCTGCCTAAGGACGACAGCTTACGACCGAAGCTCAGACAAGTATGGCACTGCAACTTGTCCGTTTTAAAGTTTTGCTTGATTTCATCTTCGTGCATCATTTTGTAGGTCTGATGAGGACCATATTATCTTAATATAAACGAAATTAAATAATACATAAAAAATATAAACAAAACTTAGTCACGATTTCACATTGTTTATTTTGTGTGCTTTCAGATACTACCCTATAACCCATGTTAGAGCAATGTTTGCATATATACAAGTGACTTAATTGTATACAGCCCAAAATTTAGGTCCGGGTTATAAAGTTAATTTGAAAAAACTATTTATTTTCATACTGTCTTCATTTCCTTGCCCCAAAAAGTTTCTAACGCCGTAGTGTATGTTGATTCTGCCCAACTCAGGGTTATATCCAAACGTACGCCAGCAAGTTGACATTGACATTTCATTAACGATTAGAAACCTTTATGTGTACTCATAGTGACTATAATAACGTTGGTTTACATGTTTAAGCACGTGTTACACCTTCCTAATTTAGACACTGACAACAGGGACCACAGACTAATAAGAGATACTACGTATCAGACTGCCAACTCAGAAACAAATATTATTTGCACTAGGCAACTATATTTAATCTGTACGATTAGTGTTAACTGACGTTCATTTTTTTTCTATTCGAGATTGCAATATGGCAAGGGATCGTAACGTATTCAGCCAAAGTGGTCTAGGTTCATTGAATGAGGTCTAATATTTAGAATGAATAGTTCCCAGCACGTAAAGTTGAACACGTAACTTCAGTAATTGTATTTACGTGATCAAATTATATGCTGAGAATTATACTTCAGTGGCAAAAAAATAAAACACACATTATTTGTTAAAGATTTATTTTTCAATTTCTTTTTAAATTTGTCATAAGCTATCTTCTGTATTGCAATGAATACGTCTGTCCCCTTTAATATTTTGTTGGTTGTGTTGTACCAATTCATAATTGTAAATCAGACAGTCAGAGCAATGAAATGACTGAGAATGAGAATAGTTTTGTGCTCGGCGCAGTCAAATAAACAAAATGAATTCTTGCACATAATGTTTGCTAGTTCTGCGGGCGATAATTTTGCAAGATCATCACGATTTAAACACTTCAACCACTAAATATTTTCTCAGAGCACGGGAAATGGTGTAAAATAGCGTCCTTTCGCAAAGTTCTACAAACACAGCACTGTTAAAACATTTTGCTAAAAGCAAGACAGGATAAACACAACGACATCACTCGATAACACATTACTGTGACAGTATGAATTTCGATAAATAATATATAGATAACAAGACGAGTGTATTGACAACCCAACAGCTAATCACAGCAGAGAAAAACGTCAGTCAAGATTAAAAACAACATGGCGCTAACGTACGCGTTTTGTTATACGAAGATTACCAGCTGCGACAGGGACACAGCAATATGTTTGAGCGAAATGCACTGCACACCTCTCTTAAACCCGTTCTACACCTTCCGATCCGATCTTAATTATCGGATAAAATCAGATAGTGTATTGTGCTACAGGCCCTAAAAATAAAATTATAATCGGATCGGATAGGATCGAAGGTCTAGAACGGGTTTCACTAACATATTGCTGCGTTCCTGTCGTCAGTGACTAGTGACCAATTTATTTTGCCTTATATACTCCATTGTTTATAAATAATTTGAAGCAATAATTAGTAACTAGGATTATAAAATGTACAATATTTACTTTTTATAATGTGCCGAACAAAATGATAAAAACATTAAATTTGGAAGGTGTAATACATGCTTTAGGTAAGATATATAAAGAAACGTTAAAATCGTCGAATCATAGCGATTTAATTTAACCTGTGGCTCGAAGACGCGAACGTTATTTTCAAACGAAATATTTACAAGTTTTACAACACTGCTGAATGTCAAACTGAATGTTATAATCTTTTCTTACGTTAACTTAGAAGTTTAATTTTTTCACAGCTTCAAGGAAAGTCTATGGTTTTACTTTCAACTCGATACTTCCACGCGTTCTCGAGATAGAGGGTCTTGACGGACAACAATGTGATCATATAAGGGTTCCGTTTTTACCGATTGAGGTACGGAACCCTAAAAATAAGATATCCATAGCTTTCATAATATCTATAAATTAAGAGATGTCACTTCGTTCCATTCTCCATACAAACGTAGTCCCAGTCTCATTTGAAATCTAGGCAACAGAAGTAGATGAAATATTGTAAGTATGGACTAGACGTAATTATCTATGCCTTTGGTTTTTCAGATTTTCATATAAATGTGTAATATCAGAATTACAGGAGCTCAAAAGTCGACAAAAAACGGGGTCAACTTTGCACGAGAATTACAGGCCAATAAAGCATTTTTACAAAAATCGAAAAAACCACAGCCATGGGAAATATAATTAATATCTTGAGTGTAAAATATCATTGATTTCTGTGTTATGCTTTTCGTGTAATATGAGGATTACAAAACACAAAATTCAATCGCCCAAATCTTGGAAAGCCTACTAGCTATCACGATACACATTAGCGGGGAGTGGAGTAGCGGGAGAGTAGGTGCAGCGCTGCCCCGCGCTGTCTTCTCTCTGACATTGACACTGTCGTTGAAAATTGCAATTTTCTTACGCTTGGTGTAAGTGTAAGTGTAACGCTCGAATGGTTTAGAAATGGGTCATGTTTTTAGAGTTTACATAAACATGTTTATTGTATAAATAAGGATGTGACTTTTTCTTCTTAGTTTCGTGAAATGTCTTGATCTAACAAGCTATTTATTGTTAACCACATATGGTCTCATCGGAAGTTCAGCGCTGGCTCGGGAGCCAGCATTATGCTGAGGTAGGACCATTTCGGATCATAGTTTTAGTTTTTATGTATGTCTTTTGTTTATTTTTTTTTGTCTTGGATATGCTAGTATAATAGAATAACTTCTGGTGATCGTGACATTAACTAATGTAACATTTAGACATACATGTTTCTGATAACAGACTATCTCTAGTCTAATATCGAATGTTTTATTATTTTTCTCAAACATGCTAGGAACGGTTGGAATTTCATTTGAAAAAAGAAGACCTACATTAAAAAAAATCGCTACCTAGGAGTTATTAAACGTATGAAATCCCATTATTTTCTGACACTTTATATCCATACTAATATTATAAATGCGAAAGTGTGTCTGTCTGTCTGTCTGTCTGTCTGTCTGTTACCTCTTCATGCTTAAACCACTGAACCGGTTTGGATGAAATTTGGTATGGAGATAGTTGGAGTCCCGGGGAAGGACATAGGCTACTTTTTATCCCGGAAAAATACCCTCATTTGCGATACCCGAATTTAAGGCGGACGAAGTCGCGGGCAGAAGCTAGTTGTTTATAGTGTATAATCCCATTATATTGTATACTTTACTCACTTAGTCAATTCCCGCAAATGTTCCATTTACTTAACCTATTAAAGATAAAGTAAATCAAGATAAACACGGTGTATAAGTATGTATGTATGTCAGAAAAACTGATTATTTATTTTTTGTTAATTTGCTGATTCTTGGAACTTAGTTTACTGAAATGACGAAATAAGACAACACATGCATATTGTAGCTAAGTGTTTTGTGAAAATTATCATGTTTCTTACATGTAATCTTAACAATAAACAGTTTAACTGGTTTTTTTTGGTATGGAGCCATGTAGGTCGATTCATAAAAGCTGGCGCGGATTTTGTATGAAACTGTCATATTTTCTATAGACATTTTGCGCTAGCTCCACAGACTAATAAGAGATACTACGTATCAGACTGCCAACTCAGAAACAAATATTATTTGCACTAAGCAACTATATTTAATCTGTACGATTAGTGTTGACTGACGTTTATTTTTTTTTTTCTATTCGAGATTGCTATATGGCAAGTGATCGTAACATATTCAGCCAAAGCGGTCTAGGTTCATTGAATGAGGTCTAATATTTAGAATGAATAATTCCCGGCACGTAAATTGAACACGTAACTACAGTAATTGTATATATTGTGATCAAATTCTATGCTGAGAATTATACCTCAGTGGCGAAAAAAATAAAAAACACATTATTTGTTAAGATTTATTTTTCATATTCATTTTAAATTTGCACCAATTCATAATTGTAAATCGGACAGTCAGAGCAATGAAATGACTGAGAATAGTTTTGTATTCGGCGCAGTCAAAGAAACACAATGAATTCTTGGACATAATGTTTACTAGTTCTGCGGGCGATAATTTTGCAAGATCATCACGATTTAAACTTTACTTCAACCACTTAATAAGTATTTTCTCAGAGCACGGGAAATGGTGTAAAATTGCGTCCTTCCGCAAAGGTTTACAAGCACAGCACTCATAATACATTTTGCAAAAAGCAAGACAGGATAAACACAAAGACATCACTCGATAACACTTTCACTGTGACAATGACAGAATGAATTTCGACAAATAATATATAGATGACAAGACGAGTGTATTGACAAAGCAACAGCCTATCACAGCAGAGAAAAACGTCAGTAAACATTAAAAACAACATGGCGCTAACGTACGCGTTTTGTTATACGAAGATTACCAGCTGTGGCTAGCTCTTGTCTTACCTATACTTTATTTATCTTTATATACATAACCTTTGTATATAAGCAAATTTAATCCACGAGATCCAGGGGTGGGTTGCTAGTTAAAAACGATTTTTAATCTCATAAATTTCTCTCATAAATTTACCTAAGTAAGTAACTAATAACTCTTTTGACGATATCAAAAGTATAACGTATTTAAAAGAGGTTGCAATCGCTTCACCCAGAATATGGATGCTACGCAGAATACGGACAGGTTGCGGGAGGAGATTGGGGTGACGGCTGCGAGCGCTTACGTCACGAGCGATAAAGACAGCAATATTCCAATTCCAAACTAATACATAACGCGGCCGCGCGGCCGTTAGAGAGACTTCTCTTAAAGTCCTTACAACACTATCATAATTGTAATAGATATTGTATGAAAAAAAAATTGTATACCTATCCATACAAGCATTCCCAATAGAAAACGGACTAATACTTTCCTGATCTATACTTTTATAAAGTTGTAAAAATGAAATGTCTGTCACACGGACCGCGCGAAGCAATTTCCTCGCGAGGCGACTCGCTTTGTGTGGACGCGGCTGATGTTGTTATAACGTTTATCCTTACTAATCCATACTCTTATTATAATTTTGAAAGTAACTTTCTGTCTGTTTGCTTGTTACGCTTTCACGGCTAAACCGCTGACCGGCTGGGAATTTGGTAAGGAGATAGCTTGAATCCCGGGGTAGAACACAGGATACTTTTTTTCCCGGGACACATGATAAAAGAGTTATACGCAGACGAAGTCTATTAAAAACTAGTAGGTTATTATACTTTGATTAGATGACCCAGTGGCGTGCACAGGGCTTTTGGCCAAGATAAGCAGTTTTTCTGTGCCTATATGGAGCCATGGTCGTTCAGGGCTTCAGGGTAGGTAGTTTCTCTATGCCTGTATGTAGCCATGGTCGTTCAGGGTAGGCAGCGCCTTTGTGCTTATATGGATCGCACGCCACTGGATGTCATTTCCAAAAAAATAAATTAATCTTTATTCTGCAAATATGCCCTGCAGGCACTTTTACGTGTCTGACTAATGTTGCTTCCCAATAGCAGATCAATATACTTCTTCAAAAGTACTTTTGTATAAAGAAAACATTCTGAAATAATTATTAAGATTCTCAGTTATTTGTGTTTTAAATGCGATGTGTATTTTTTTGTGCAGATGGTTGTACAAGTACCTCAGTATACGAGCCACCAACCAACCATCTACCATCCTACCACCCTGCTCCACTGCCTCTGAACATTTTGGTAAGGAGTCTGACAAATAACACTTGATAGTTTATTTAAATTTGAACAGTATAGTAAAGTTGCTAAGCCGCGAGCCGATTCATCCACTGTGCGTGAGAAGAGTGGGGTGAATATGACCAACCTACACCTCTTTTCGTTTTTTTTGCTGATCAGTTAAAGCACCGGCCACACGCCGACGTGCCGTAAGCGTCACGATTTTATCGCATGCTTAACGCTCTACACCGCTGATTAACGCTGCGTATACGCGGTCAAGTGGCATTATGCGTCACGATTTCTTTATACATTTAGCCGCGTAAACGCACCGTCAGCGTTTTTTGAGCAGCCGTGTGGAGGGCATGCGATAAAATCGTGACGCTTACGGCATGCCACTGTGATTACGTACAGCCACCGTATTTTAAGCATGAGTGTGGCTAAAGCTTTAACTGATCAGCAAAAAAACAAAAAGAGGTTTAAGTACTTGGTCATATTCGTTCACTGCGATTCCGTACCGTCACCGTATTTTGAGCGGCGGTATGGCCGAAGCTTAAGGCTACTTACCAGGGCTTGTGTGGTATCGTTTTCGTGTAAAACATATATCACGAATTATTTTTTTATGTTAATTAGGTACAAAGTGCTAAAATATACCCCCGAGGAGATCAGCCTTAACTTAACGGGTGGTCCATCCGGGACCATGGAAAGCTGAAAAGCTTCCGAAACGTCGGGAAATCAAATGAGATAGTATACGCGATATAATAGTTAAATTGTTTTATTATAAACAAAGATCAGAAACAAATGAAAAAATTTTTCGACGATACTGGACTTGAACCAGTGCCTTGAGCCAGACCGGGGCAGCACGCTCTACCATCTGAGCTAATCGTCCACACCAGTAGTCGACGAATTTTGTCATCTGTTCTTGCTTATGGATCTCTGTATGGTGCATCCGACTCTTTAGCCGTTAGCGCCCGCCTAGTGAAGAACTATGAAGTTACTTTCACCCCGAGCAGATACCTTTACAGGTACCATTGCTCGGCGAGAGATGGCGCTATTATCAAGACTGTACTTTTTGTTTTACAAATATCATGATAATAATCACAATTTTTGCAATTTATTAGTGGATCACTCCACTAGTGTTATTATTATAAACAAAGATCAGAAACAAATGAAAAAATTTTTCGACGATACTGGACTTGAACCAGTGCCTTGAGCCAGACCGGGGCAGCACGCTCTACCATCTGAGCTAATCGTCCACACCAGTAGTCGACGAATTTTGTCATCTGTTCTTGCTTATGGATCTCTGTATGGTGCATCCGACTCTTTAGCCGTTAGCGCCGCCTAGTGAAGAACTATGAAGTTACTTTCACCATCAAGTCGGAATAGAATTTAGTATATTTTATTATGGGGCAAAAATAATTGCATATAACCTCCTCCATAACCTCTTATCAGGAATCCGAAATTATGTTACCTAACCCTATATTAGGTATAACACCCTCAATCTTAAATAGTACTAGAATGTGCCCGTAATATTGTTCACGAGAAAGAAAAAGGCTATAACCATCTTGTTTGCTTCAGCATAGTCGGGCAAAAGTATCCTATAATCATTTGTGGATGTCTGAAATTCGTTCAGCTGTTTTGTCGCGATGAAGCAACAAAGACATACAAAAAACACAAAAAACATATTTTCTGATTCAGTGACCTTGTAATAGTCCGTATCACATACTTTTTGAAGATATCTTCTATGTAGAGACATTTCATTTTCAACTTTATAATAGATGTGAAAGAATAAAAAAGAAAACAAACTGATTTTTCATTTACTTATGTCCCGTTTGTCCGCAAACATTCAAAGCTATGCATATATTTCTATATTTAACGAAAACTCTGTAATAATCCAAAATTAATCCTTTACAGCGTTTCCGTTTATTATCATCGACTTGCGAGTACGGTGGTGGAGTCTTTAACTGCAAATCTTCAAGACAAAATATCACGCCATATCTGTTCATAACAACAACGTGATATTTGCAAGTACAAGACTTCACCTTAAATCACGGACAGTTTCAAGAAAACGTGTACGCTCCACTTGTTGTCTCAGATGATGGAATTTTTGAGTTCGTTTTAATCAGAATCATGAGCACTGTCGATTCTGAGCAAAACCAAACCAAAAAGTCCACCTGAGTCAACAAGGGGGTACACGTTTTAGTGAGAATGCCGTCTCATACACACTCAACACACGCACACACACTCGTCATGATCATGACGTCACTGAAAGAACTGCACACATACATTACTGTACATATATTATAGCTCAACACATGCTCAGAAATAGTACATAGCTAGCGAATAGATGGCGCCCTTTTGAAGCCTCGTCAAAAGAGCAGAGTTGCCAGTCTATCTCTTGTATGTATATAGTAGTCTTTGGTTGTCACTAGTTTTGAAATCAAAAAGAAGGGACACGTCATCTGTAAACAAGGTGCATTTAATGTCAATTTCCTTTGGAAGGTCATTTATATAAATTAGAAATAAAAGACATCCTAGAACACTACCCTGTGGAATTGATCCTCTTACTTCTATAAGATTGGAACGAATTGTGTCTATTACGTTAGATGAGGGGTTAAGATACTCTACCTGAACTAGTTGCGTTCGATGTTTAAGGTAAGATTGATTAAGATTCATTCAGCTACATACCAATAGATTACCTAGTTGGAGTTGGTAACTGGACTTGATAAGATATAAAAGGAGCCGATATGGAATCGGATCTGCCTATGGATTCAAATCATTTAAATCTTCAACTCCGCATTTACCCATCTCTAATTCAAACTCGAGCATGAAAGGAAAAATTTTTTTTGTTATTTTTCCTAGTAATACTACGAACATGAAAGTTTGTGCTGATGTATGTATGTGAATGTATCTTGTTCCTCTTATCAAAAGCTTCAGAATAAACCTCCACAAAACTTTCCATTAATGTTGTTTAGATATCAGAATAACACATAGGGTATAAATTGCATCTCTATGTGGATTAAGTTGGGGCATTAGTTAGCTAACTTTAACTATAGTTAACTATAAATATGACGGGTCTAATACATATGTTTTATACACCTTTATTATCCAAAGATTAGATGCAGTTGTGCAATAAATTAATGTAGTTATACCCACAATAAGTGATTGTCCACTTCAATTTTAGGGTTTAAAAATTAAGAAAAACATTATTTTATAGCAGATAACAATATTTAATAATTTATTTTACCATTTCTTAAAATTATTATTCATTTGTCAATCCCAAAATTGAAGTGCATTGTCACAGATCATGGGCAATAACAGTATGGTTTACCCTATTTATATTTATTTTTTATGAGACAATGTCAAGTGCTAGAGCTCAGACAACAAAGGCTGAGTTAATACAGTTCTGTTGGTACTTATTTAGTAAGGATCAAGAAAAAGTATAGTTAATAGAAAGTCACGTATAAGTAAATCATAATAAATATTAGCGGACAATTTTTACACAAATCATAACTAGTCCCATGTTAACCCTTTGACCGCCAACGACGACTGTGGCCGACAACTAAAAGTCGTGCCACTGATGCCACGTCGGCTACAGCCGTCCAAATTTCAATGATCAAAAACTTTGGATTACAAGTATTTTTCCATCCCTGTTGATTTTGGAGCTCTTCTTATTTTTTGCTCTGGCGTCAGGGGCACGGTAAATTGCTCCGCCGCTTAGCGTTTACTTATATATTGATGGCAAAAAGCAGAAACATAGTAGTTACCAAGTTTCTGCTGTTTGTCGTTGATATATATCCACAGTTTCACAACTTTAACAGCCTGAAATGGCATGGTTTCAGGATGACAATGGCTACATATTCGATAAGCTTGGATGATGTTGACATTGCATTGTTGCCTCTGCGCATGCATCCCTACAATGATTTCTTGAAGAAGGAATATTTCGAGTTCCAAGTGATGATGAAGGAAGCAGAGGAAGGTATGCAAATATCAGAAACAATATAACCCACTGCTCAGCTTTCTTCATTAGGGGTATTTTTCTTTTAATAAGTGGTGTATACATATAAGCCCCGTTAGCCGAGTGGTTCATATAGGATATTATGAGTGTGTAGATAGATTCCATTTCGGGAATAGTGGGATAGGACTATAAGTAAAAATATGGCTGTTCTGTACAAAATGTAATCGGAGAAGTTTCACCCCTTTTTGACAGAAGGTGATTTTCAATGCAAATATACCCTCTATATACATATACGTATCACAGTTCAAGCATGCATCTTAGAACAGGAGGGAGTTTGGCCTGTATCATTGAGTTTCTCGGAATGTATGTATGGATTGTCATCTGATATTTACCGCTACATTTTTGGCAAAGGAAAACGTCATGAGGAAACCTGGATACATATGCGAAGAATTTCAAGGGTGTAGTCTCCAATCCGCCTGGGCCTGCAAGGAGACCATTGCATCCATGAAAGGAGGCCTGTGCTCACCAATGGGAGGACAGCTACTTGTGTACCAAAAATAGTAGAAATCTGTTTAGCCATTTTGGCATGAAGCCACAGTGACACATACAATCATACAAAAAAAAAATATTTTTCGATTCAGTGATATTCAAATAGTCTACATCACTTTTTTAAATATCTTCAATGGACAGACAATTTTTATAACTTTATTTACAGAACCACCAATGACCTACACATGCCACATATGTGACATAGAAGTGCCGATGGGGTTCGCGAGCGAACACGGCGCGAGCATCAAGCATCGCGCGAACGCGAACATTGCAAGCGTGGCGGGTTTACGCATGCGTGCGCTCGCTGCCGCGCCTCCCACACCCTCTCCTTCCCCCCTCACCCCCGCACGACCGTCGGTACGTTTCTGTGACAATTGCTCGGCAGTAGTCGATGAGGTTCACGAGAAAACGAAGGAACACAGTGTAGCTGTCATGCACGATAGACTTCTGTGGGATCTGATGAAAGCATATATTAAAGATTTTGATGATTCTATAGATCATTCAAGAAAATACAATCAAGGTTTAGATATTAACACGGGTAACAGAAATCCTAAAACAGAGAATCAAAATGATCATGCTTTCGAAGGTCATACTAATATAATAAGCTGCGAAATTCTTGATGATAAAGATGGACATCTAAATGTGAATGATAATTTATCTACCGATTCAGCTTCATACCTGTTTATTGAGTCTACGAGGCAGTACGTCACTGCGTCTTCCACAACTGTAGATTCTAATTTTAACAAACAGAAAGTCCTATCTGGGTCTAATCAGGGATACAGAGCATATAAAAAAGCCATAGAGATACTTCAAGAAGAAACAACAGATCAAAAAACAGGAACAACTAAGGAAGAAATTTCTAGACAACTGCATCACAGACATGCTAACGAACCATATATAGAATTACTATGCAAATTACTCGATATAGATTACTCACGAATAGGCCTTAAGGAATCGGGAGGAAAGATACAAATAAATAAGCAAGATGAGATATTACATGTTCCTGTAAATAAATTTCACAGTTACCAATATTATCAATCTGGTAATGTTAAGTGCATACTTTGTAAGGCAACGTTTGATGCAGATTATGCAGAACCTCACAAGTATGAAATGGGTCATATGAATCAAGTTGCGAAAATCGGTGATAGTAATTGTATAAGGAAGGTAATAAAGTATATTAATGTTATACTCTCGCACTTTGCACCTTTTCTGGTCTAGCGGCTTTAACATACATTTTGCTAGGAAGTTTCCCAAAAATTAGCAGAAGTGATTATTAAAAAACTTAGTCACTTTGTATTCCTATTTAATAAATGCAATATATACAGGATGTTGCAAAGGCACCCCTAAAGCCGAAAGGGGGTTAAAAGGTCTTTTGTAAAGAGTATTGGCAACATTTGAAAACCGTGGTATGGCCGAAAAAAAAAATTGAAATGTAACCATGAAAACATAAAACTAAAGAGTATACTACACTTTTACCCAATATAATATTTTTTCTTTTCAGACAAAAGTTGGAAACAATCACTGCATCATATGTAACCTCAAGCTTAAAAAGAAAGATGTCCGCGCTCATGTGAAATCCGGTAAACACATAGAAATCAAAGGTTTTTACACTGAAAAGAAAGCCGACCCATCAAATGTAGAAAAGCTTAAAAGAGTTGCTGCCAACCAAAAAGATAATGGAGACATAAAGGTTAATGAGATTACAGGTAATGAAAACGAAGTTGAAACACCCAAAGACCATGCCGCATACATTAAATTTAACACAAATACCTTTAAAGATAAAACTGATCAAATAGCTGAAAATAATGAATGCACTGCCAACATGAACAGCAATGAAAATATAGCTGATAAAAAAACAGTTGAAACACCAATTAACAATATTGTTTATATTGATACAAACCCAGATGCAACCAAAAAAATTAAACCTGATGGAATGTCTAGTAACAAAGAAGAATGAATGAATGAATGAATGAATGATCTTTATTTTGCTTAAAATGTGGTACAAGGTTGTATATAATAGTTACATGGAATCACACATTTCACCAGCAGCTGGCATGCAAAAAACAATGAAGTATATCTAGTATACCTCCATAAGCTATGATTTTAATATTAGCAATCTTATTTACAAATATGTTGAGTATGTAAATATCTGGGTTATAAAAATAAATTAAATAAACAATTAATAAAAATAAAAAAATACTATTGCGGTTATGCGTTGTCAATAATGAGAATCTATAATTATTAAAATATTCAAATCAATAGAACATAATTTCAATTTACGAATTAGATATAAAAAAAAAAACTCAAATGGGTAGTGGGTATTTGAGTTTTATTTATATGTCAATGTTTATAATAATCAAAATATTCATCGATAGAGTAGAAACATTCTTCTACTAGCCAATTTTTAAGTTTAATTTTGAACAAGCTAATTGGCATTTGTTTAATGTCATTATGCAACTGATTGTAAATTTTTATACACATACAATAAGTATTTTTTCCATACAATTTTGTCTTTGCAGCAGGAAATACAAGACGATTTGGATATCTTGTATTAAACTTACACGTGTCTTTATAGGTCTTGAACAAATCTGGGTGGTTTTTAACAAATAAACATATTTCGTATATATACATGCATGGCAGTCAAAAGTTTTAAGCTTCTAAATAGTGGTCTACAGGATGTCATGATGCCCGCACTACAAAGAGCCCTGACGCACTGTTTTTGTGCAATAAGTGCACTTCTTGCATAAGATGAGCTTCCCCAGAGTATAATGCCATATCTCAGTAGGGAGGACACATAGCCGTGATAAGCTTGCATTGCAGTCTCTTTGGTGCTAATTTTTGTCAGTCTCCATAAGGCATATGCAAAAGAATTTACTTTGCTACATAATGTATTAATGTGATCACTCCATGAACATTTATCATCCAAGTGTATACCCAGGAATTTAGTCTGACGGGATTCTGACAGAATCTGATCTTCAAACGTTACAGTTAGATCTCGTTTACTAGCATTTTTGTTTACAAACTGTATAAAGGTTGTCTTATTTATGTTAACTTTCAAATTATTTTTGTGTAGCCAAGATATTATATTGGTCACTGTTTCATTTAGGTCATTATTATAAGTATCGACATCACGACACGGTATAACAACAGATAAGTCAACCGCGAAAAGTGTGCAGTTAAACTTTGTAACTTTTGGGAGGTCGTTAATGTACAGTATAAATAGCAGAGGACCTAATATGCTTCCCTGTGGCACACCGACCCCATTTACTTTCGTGACCGACCTATGGGCAGCCTCTGCGTTAGAAGAATCAATTTGAGTTACTTCCACAAACTGAGTCCTCTGACGCAGATAGTCTCTGAGCCAATCATTTACAACTCCTCTCATTCCATAAAGCTCGCACTTAGCTAGAAGTGTTTCGTGACACACAAAATCAAAAGCCCGGCTCATGTCAAAGAAAATTGCGGTAACAGGCAAGCTTGCGTTCATGTACTTCAGAATTTTATTAGTCAACGTGAAAGTGGCTAAGGACGTTGATTTTCCTGGTTGGAAACCAAACTGTTCCGGCTTTATTATTTTAAACTTAGTAAGGAATGACATTATACGTTCACGAAACGCCTTTTCAAATATCTTCGAGATAACGGGAAGAAGAGAAATGGGCCTGTAGTTTTCCACAGATTCTTTGCTACCATTTTTGTAAAGTGGCTTTATTAGAGAGAGCTTTAATGGTTTTGGGAAAACGCCGTTAATAAAAGACATATTCACTAAGTAGCTCAAAACGGGAGCAATTTCTTGTTTGCATTCTTTTATTATTTTAGTTTGGACCTCGTCATAGCCAGCAGAATTAGTAGAATTTAGGGTAGTAATAAGTTTACATATTTCGCTTTGATCTGTAGGGGTCAAAAACAAACTAGATGTGCTTTCGGTTACTAGTGAAATGTCAGGTTTAAGTTTATTAGTGGTATTTGAATTTGTTAGATTTATATAATAATCGTTAAAAGCATTCGCTATTTCAGATGGGATAGATATTATGTCATCATTCATGGTCAATTTTCCAATGTTTGCATCAGGTGAGTTGCTTTTGGTCACATTTTTTATTAGATCCCATGTAGCCTTGCACTTATTTTTAGAATGACTAATGTAATTGGCATTTTCAAGTTTTTGAGCATGATTTATGCATCGTTTGAGAACCTTAGAGTAGTTATTGTACTTTATCTTAGTTTGCAAATAGCTAGCATGGTTCTTTGTTTTTTTGTAATACGAAAAACGCAGACATCTTTTGGTTGTAACAGATTTTTTGATACCTCTGGTGAACCAAACGCCTCTTTTAGCCTTAATTACAATTTTTATTTTATAGACTGGAAAACACAGCTTATAAAAAAGTGTGAATATATCCTAGAAGTGTTTGAATGCCATAGTCGTGTCGCGTTCTTCATATACATCAGACCACGAGAAACTCTTTATGCAGTCATTGAATTAATCCTACGAAGACGCAAGTTATCATCATTGGCAGCTCAAAGATGATTTCTAAAGTTGACTTTGCTGGCCTCCCAAGAATTGTATTTAATGGTGTTCAAATTCCTTTTTCTCAATCTGTAAAGAATTTAGGTATAATCTTGG
Source organism: Hedya salicella (assembly GCA_905404275.2). Taxonomy (NCBI): domain Eukaryota; kingdom Metazoa; phylum Arthropoda; class Insecta; order Lepidoptera; family Tortricidae; genus Hedya; species Hedya salicella. The sequence goes on from FR990120.1 coordinate 5,642,334, forward strand.
ATCGCACTCTTTCCTGGGTGCCGCAGCTGAATGAGGTTAGCAGGAGGGTGTTCGCCGCAGTGGGATCACTGAGAAGGCTTCGTAATTTTCTTCCTATCGCCACTAAAATTGCGCTTGCTCAAACACTACTCCTTCCCATTTTTGACTACGCTGATGCTGCCTATCTAGATCTTTCAGAGGAGCAACTAAACAAACTTGAGCGAATTCAAAACATGTGTATTAGGTTTATATTTGGGTTACGCAAGTATGATCATGTGTCAAGTTTCCGTTCACAACTCAAGTGGCTTCCTATCCGTCTTCGTCGTAACACTCACATTCTTTCTCTTCTCTATAATACACTCTTTCATCGTGCGACTCCCCGCTATCTCAAAGAACGTTTTAGTTATCTTCTATCAGCAAGGTCCGCTCAAAACTGTCTTCTAGCTGTTCCATCATCAAAGTCAAAGTTTTATACAAATTCTTTTACATTCCGGGCTACTGTGTTGTGGAATTCTCTTCCACTCGATTTAAGGCAAGCGAAGTCATTGCCTATTTTTAAAACTAAGTTAAAGGATCATTATTTATCTCTCCCATAATTTATATTTTTAATTCTGCTTCTGTTTTTCTAATCACTTTGATGTCAACTGTATCATAGTTTTCTTTCTTACTTTGTATATATATTTATAGTAGTATGTATGTTTAGTATATGTATATGTTTGTTTGTTTTTATTTATTTTTGTATTATATGTAATCTTATCTCACCACCTACTCATTTCTAGCTATTTTATGTCATTTCCGTTACCCAAAGGTTGTCTGGAAGAGATCGCTCTTTAGCGATAAGACCGCCTATTGTTTACCTATTTTATGTTAAGGCTCTATTGTATTGCTTCTATTGTTGGTGTGCAATAAAGAATTGTTGTTGTTGTTGTTGTTGTTGTTGTTGTTGTTGTTGTTGTTGTTGAATTTAACAATATTCTCTGGACTGTAGTCTCTTTTAAAGCGATAAAAATACAGACGCGGTATCTCAATGTTATTAACAGTAAATGTCAAATATTGTGCAGTTTCATGGTCTGATAAGCCTAGCTTTGAAGTATTACCATGGGCTTCTGGAATATTTGAGAGTATTTGATCTAGACAGGATGCTTTACGTGTTGGACTGAGTATATGTAGCTTAAAGTTATTATTAGCGGCAATTCTCTTAAGTTCACTTGAATTTACTGTAGCTTCAATCAAGTCTATGTTGAAGTCTCCGGCTATTACTACTTTATGTTTTAATTTACACTTTAATTTTATCGCAAGCTGTTCTAGTTTCCGAAGAAATTGTGCTGAAGAAGCTGTTGGTGTCCTACAGATACAAATTACAATGCACTTTATTGACGGTATTTCAACACCACAGCATTCAAATGTGTAATCTTCGGAGAAGTCGTTCAAAAACGATAGCGCCTGTGTTTGAATATGGCTTGCACAAAAAATGCAAACACCGCCTCTTTTTTGGTGTTTTCTAGAGTATGATCCTGCCAAACGATACCCAGATATGCGGAGGTTCCCCTCATTTCCGGTTTTCACAAATAATTCCGAAAAACATAGCACATCGAATTGCCTATCACTTTCCTCTAGTTCGTCTAACGTTAGTTCAATTATTTCTTTTTTGCTTACTAAACCTGCTATATTTTGGTGAAGTATGTTAAACCTTTTAGGGACGAAAAAAATCGATATTTTTCCCATGTGTTACTATTTTGTTGGCTTTTGGAAAATATTCAGTTATCGATTTTTGTTTAAGAAAAAGGCGATATGGACCTAAATGAGAATAAAGCAAATGAATATCCTGATGAAACAACAAAAGACCATGAGGCGTACACTATGACAAATACACATACAACTCAAGATGAAATGACGATAGTTTTGCAGAAAGCTACTAGAGATATTTTTTTAGCAATTGAAAAACTGCACACACCTGAATACTCAATACTCAATACTTTATTGCACATAATGGTTTTACAGGTGTTACATTATTTACATCAATGCGATCACATTATGTACCCAGTTGATTGGGTGCAGCAATTGTAGGTAACTTAAATATTACAATTTAATATAATATAATATAATATTTAGTTAGTGAGTTAAGACTTAAGAAATAAATTACTCTGGTCGCATTCTGTATAACTGTGGTCAAATATCTAACGAAAATGCTGGTTAAAAAGAAGTGGTACACATTAATGAAAATATAGCTAATATAAACATAGTTAAAGATCAATTCGGTGACACTAAAACAAATACACATTCACCTAATGAAATTCCTGGTAACAAACAAAACACTGGAAACTTCACAAGTCCTTCTTAGATACACTGAAACAAACACAGATAAATATTTTCTTCTGTTTCCGCGATTATTACTCATTGAAATAAAACAATTTAACGGATTATATCGCGTGTATTATCTCATTTTAGTTCCCGACGTTTCGGAAGCTTTCCATGGTCATGGGGTCCTCCGCATACGCGATATAATCCGTTAAATTGTTTTATTTCAATGCAACACAGATAAAATCAAAAGATATGCACCTGATGTAGCTGGTGACTATGACGAAAATAGTTATAAGCACGTTAATGAGTATATAGCTGATAGCAATACCATATCCGTACAAAGAAAAAATCATTCAATACATCCAATGTATGATTTGTGGTTGTGTAATATCGAATATCGAATACTACACAAATTATGATATTACATACTAGAGGGCGAAAACACTTGAGAAACAAGTTCAAATTGCAGATGCCAAAAACACGAATGTATTCGTTTTAGTTATAGAATAGTGGATAGCGTACATAAAAAAAAAATAGCCGCCGGTATTAAAAAAGTGCAAATTTTATCATGGAGGTCAGATATGGCCTTTAAAAATGATGAAATCCCGAATTCCGGCTACATACTTGTTAAGTACGAGGGCTGTTCCAAAAATGTTTAGCTCTCACAAAAAAAACTAATTTTTCAACACCAGCTCATTCTCACTTATATTCATACAATCGAAGCAAGTTACGTGAGTAGAGACAGGGAAGATTCATAGTTTGCAGTGTATAAAATATCGTTTAGTTATGGTGACCAATAAATTAAACTTGGACCGTAGCACAAAATTGGTTTGTAATGTAACGCGTTCATCGCATATTCGATAGGGGTGTGGACATGTACTTAAAAAATCAATAAAAAAAACCAAGCGTCTCATCAATCATACACATATGTATTGAAATTACTCGCATAATTGTATCGGTAATGCTACCGCTCCACCTGCGTCGTAACGCGTTAATAAAAGCGTTATTAATTAACGTGTAGTTTTCCACATTTACATTAACGCAGGTGGAGCAGTAGCATAAAACACATGTCGTAGTGAGAGCAGCTAAAAACTTTCGGAACAGCCCTCGTAGAAGTAATTTGTAGTAACGAAATAGCTTTTTCTATGGACAATTTTCTGAAACAAGTTTATGAATGACCCCATTTCTTTTGCATAAGTTGAAGTTTAGCCTTTTCAGCGTCATAGTCGGCCAATCACGTCATCGAAAATTCGTGCTACTGACGCCAGCGTCGGCATATGGAATCCAAATTTCATTGTGAAAGACATATTAATACCTACTATTTCATTTTTGAAGGAGCATTTTATTTTATTGTTATGGCGTCTGGGTCACGTCGTATTACTTCGCTGCTTGGCGGTCAAAAGGTGAAAGAGGCAATGTTTGCAAATTGCCAAACTGAAATTTTATTAACCTACTTAAAAAGAAGGACGTTCGAAGCTTAATTGTTTTTTGTGCGTTGGTACCTTCGCTGGCTGTAACCCCATTTTGATGATTTCTTTTTGTAAAGGCGTGGTCCCACAGAATTTTAAACTGGACCACCATAGATAGTATAGGTACAGATGTAGTGAATAATCCATTCCCATCGTGAAAACTCGGCACATACGACTACTTCCGAATGGCGCCGATGTGTCCATGAATTATTGTATTCTTAAGTGACGTGTTTGTATCAAATAAATTGAGTACTTTATTCATCAATGTCAAATGTAAAATCACCAGTTTGAAGTATATCACACTGAGATGTTAAAACCACCACGATCCAATCATATAAAGAATTCGTTAGGTAAACAAAATACTATCTTAAATAAATCCTGTGGTGTTAACCACTCTATATCGATACTCTCGCAATGCGACCGTCCCCTACGTTGTCTTGATGGGTACTGAGTGTGAATGAAGTAGCAAGACGAATACGAACATTTCCGAGAAAATACGATGGGAAATGATTTTATTCACTACATCTGTAAAGATGTTTAAACAAAGAAGATTAATATTAAGTTTAATTTTGTACAGAATAAGGTGTTACATTTGAAAATGGTTTTTGTTACAAATTACATCTATAGGTCAAATCACGTTACTGGTCATTCGGCCATTGGCGTCGTACCACAGATACAAAATATTACCTTGATTGGCTGAATGACACTATAGTCATGTGGTTTTTTGTTAACATTCTTTTAAATAACTAAAGAAATATAATTATAGCACTTAGGACTAGCAGCAATAAATAGCAGTAAATATATTTTGTTAACAGTTTTTTTGTGTATTTATTTGAACGCCATATACTCAATAACGTGTCAAGCACGCTACACCTACACATAATCGGAAGCATTATAGTTTCGTCATGTCCGGCCTCTTCCGTCCGTATATCACATTTTACTCAAAAACTACGAGATGTATATTGATGAAATTCTTTCTTTTAAACAAATAATATAAATAAATAAATATTAGGGACAATCTTACACAAATTCGACCTAGTCTCAAACTAAGCAAAGCTTGTACTATGGGTACCAGGCGACGATATACATAATATACAGATAAATTATAATACTTAAAATACATAGAAAACATCGAAGACCCAGGAACAAATGTTCGAGCTCATCACACAAACACTTGTTCTGGCCGGGATTCGAACCCGGGACCGCCGCGGTTTTAAACCGTATGTCGAAAACCAAGAAAAAAATTACAAAGGCAAGCAACGCTTAACCTTACTTTTAACCCTTTATAAGGTAGCGGGAATATTTTTCCCACCATACATTTTTGTTATTTCTTGGGAAACGAATGGAGCTTTCGTATTTTTTTCTATGGCAACATTAATTGTCGATTTGTTATTAACATTATTTATATAGGACTTGAGAACGGTAGACATACAATTTTTTTCGGCTGTGTCGGTTACAAGTGCGAAAACAAGTGAATTTCTGCACCTGCTGTTAAATCTTTGTGCATCTTTAAATTTCGCGACTTTCGAATGATACCATGTTATTATTCTTAATTTGTAATGTATGCAGTATTTGTATTCAGTAGAATTTTTACTTTTGGGTTTGAGTATTTTTTTTATACGCTTTTTATGTGGTGGTAAATATATTCCCTCTGCCCGTGTGTATCGGCAATGCCGACATAGTGTAAAGGCTTTACACGTAGTCGCTAAGTAGCTTCTTAATATTAACGTTGAAGAACACATGCCGACAATATTCGCCGACATATAAACGCTGCAGGATGTGTAGCACCAATAAAAAAAGACAAAAGGTCTAAAATAATATGCAAATGATGATGATGATGTGGAGTTCCACTGTGTGCGATAGCATGCGCCCCTGAATTGCATAGGTGATGTACTGAGGCAGAGCAGTTACATGGGCAGAGGGAATATTTTTACCACCATGTTTTTTTCATTTTTTAAAAATATTTTTTTGGTTTTATAAAATACAATAATAAACCCTATCTATAAACATAAATAGTTTTGTTGTATCACCCGTAGCTGGTTATGCCTTATAAAGGGTTAACGAAATTTATTTGGTCGATATACCGTTTTTGAGTCATTGCCGAAATGCAGTTCTGAGTACTGTTGTGCAAATTGCTGAAACTTTCCCATATGTTTAAAAAGGTCTTAAGTCTAGTGTTAACTTAGATGTTTATAAGACCTTTTTAAAGCATTTTTAGTATATAAAAGGTCTTAAGTCTTGTATTAACTTAACTGTTTAAAAAAACCTTTTAATAAAGGTCCCCAAAAAGTTAAAAGAGTCCCCAGTAAGCTCGATTCTCCATACAAACGTAGTTACACTCTCATTTTAAAACGATTTGATAGTTTGCTCTGAAACTTTGTACTTAGAATAAATTAAGGTATATAGATACCATAGTAAATAAAATACGGCGGATTTAAGTTTTTCGTACAAAACTTGTTTTCGCTGTATTTCGTTTGTTTTATAAACTGGAGCCGTATAAACTAATCACAGGCCTAGATATACCTCGTGTCATTGTATATGCAACGTTTTGTTACAATCGAACTCGTAGTTTTAAAATGAGAACGAAACTCCATTTGTATGGGAAGGTGAAATTCGGCCGAGCTTGCGGACGACTCTTAAGAATGTTGGAAAGTTTTGCATATCAGTACTCGTGTCTTGAGTGTAACTTGAATGCAAGGACTATTAAAACAAGAGAACTGACAGTTGCCATACTTTGCATCGTGTTCCGATCGCAAGGAGATATTCTGGCAAAAACTAGATGGCGCTTTAAATCTTAACGTTTAACGATGTTATGATTGTATAAATAAACATAGTAGAGTAACAATTAATTCGCAAATAGTTAATAATATATAAACCGCAACATTTCAATACTGTGTCACGCTTGCAAAGTTGAATAATTGTAAAAAATAATTCTTGTACATAGATGGCGTTGTACATTTCGGGGAACGGCTTTGTATGGAGATGGTCAGTACTCATAGAAAAAGCATTTGAATATTATAATTGGCAAAAACAAAACGCGTACTATGTAAAGAATGTTTTATTTATGCGCAGATCGCATATGCGTTTTGAGTGCGGTGCTCTGCGCGAACGCGGCCGAGCAGTGCTCGCACGCAAACGGCCGTTCGCCAGTGTGCGTGCGCACGTGGTTCTCCAGGATTCGCTTCGTCTGGAATAAAACAAATTCAAATTTAAAAATTCCAAACAAGCGCGAGTCTGATTCGCGCACCGAGGGTTCCGTACAAAATATACGCTACAAACGGCCGTATCGATGTAAATTCAGTGTTAACAGAGCCCTACTCCTAAGCAAAATGTACGTGATGCTCGATCAGATTTAAAAAGAAGAGAAGAAGACTGACATACACAGACAGACATGAAATTATACTGTTTCAGTATTTATTGTTATAGTGGCAACAGAAATACATCATGTGTCAAAATCTTAACTGTCTAGATATCACGGTTTATGAGATACAGCCTGGTGACAGACGGACAGACAGACGGACGGGCAGTGAAGTCTTAGTAATAGGGTTCCGTCTTACCCATTAGGTACGGAACCCTAAAAAAATATATCTGAAAGCAACTTCGAAATAATAAAAAAAAAAACCGGTCAAGAGCATGTCGGACCATGCTCAATGTACGGTTCCGCAGCCGTTTATACAAAAAAAGGCACTACTGATGAAAAAAATACGATATGAAAAAAAAAACACTTATAAAAGCACGTATCTCCCCTCTGAGAAGCACAGTTTTTTGGCAATAACTTAAAAACGGTATGTCCGATCATGTTGAAAACAACTTCGTTGGAAGTATTTATGAAGCTTTATATTGTAATTTTTTTCATATTTTTTGAACATACCGTTTAGAAAATAGAGGGGAGCACAATTTTTGCTACTTTCGGAGTGAATATTTCCAAAAACATTCACAAAATAAATTTTTTTTTTAGAAACTTCATAGTGTTTTTAAAAGATCTGTCGAATGATGACACATTGATATGCGGCAAGAGAGAAAATCTCCAAAACCAGTATTACTTACTTTTAAAAATAAAATAATGTCTTCCTTCAGCAAATTAAATAAAATGTTTATTAGTCTGCGGAATATGGGTTACATAAGCTGTTACAATGTGTACTGAAAAGGCAGTTCTCCATATTCTTATTCAGCATGCAAACTTTGGTATCTACATTTTGTTGATGTTTCTTTAAATCAACAAAATATCGGAGTCTCTATTTACATATTCTAAAAGTATAAAATAAGGATCTATATCGGAATCCCTAACGTCGTTTATTCTAATGTATTGTTTGTCTTAACGCATTTGTTTATGAAACTGTATACTTTTCAGGATTGTTATAAAACAAACATAACCTATACGATGATCTTTTAAAAAATCATTAATAATTTACGGTTTAAAAAAAATGCGTTAGGACAAACGACATTAGGGATTCTCAAGAAGACCCATAAAGTAACAATCTTGGACAAACCGGTATTTATTACTAGATTTCGTATTCAAAAACTGTCTCGTTGAGTAAAAGTTAAATTCGCAAAGCTGTGCATATTTTTTTCTGGAACAGACTCAAGGTAAGGTCTTTTATATCTCTCGGAAGTTTATTGTATATTTTTAACATAAATAGTTCAAAGTACCAGCTATTTGTTTTAGACGCACTTTAGGTACAGTCAAGGATACCAAAATGTATACACCAGCTGGTTTCAAAAATATGTATACAGGTCTTATTATTATGGCAGGAAGGTTTATGTATACAGATTTTGGAACTTTGTGTGGATATTTATCTTTACCCATGACTGTACATTTAGCAAGTTAATATAAAATATCATATTTACAATATAGTAAGGTGATATAAAATATCTATCTACAATATAGTAAGTTAATATAAAATCCTATCTAGATTATATTCTATTAAACACTAGTTTTATTTACATAATATACTATTTTTTATATTACCCAACTGTAATAGCAATTTCCGTGATCTTATCAAAAAATAACATTGACTGTCCAAAAAGTGTACGTACGTTGAATCCTCTGCCGCAGTAATTGCATATGTTGTTCTTCGGCTTGGGGATTTTCTCGTGAGTGAACTTCTGATGGCAGCGGAGTCTGTGGCCCGTGAGAAACCTCTGAAATAAACAGGAATTATCAATCATCATATACACAAACACACGAACATATTTACAAAAGTATTATAACACTAGAAGGTGCCCACTTCGTTCGTGGAAGAGAAAAAAAGTCATAACCCTTTTTTTACTTGAGCCTAGTCGGGTAAAAAGTATGCTATAACCATCTGCGGATGCTCAGCTACCCGAAAATAGTTGAAATCCGTTTAGTCGTTTTGGCGTCTCAACAACACATACAAATATACAAAAATATATTTTTCGCATCAGTGACCTTCAAAAGTTTCCCTTATAATAATATAAGATAGGTATATTATATTTGGAAAATATAATAATAATAAATATTACGGGACAATTTTACACAAATCGAACTAGTCCTATGGTAAGCTCAATAAGGCTTGAATTATGGGTACTAGACGACGATATATTTAATAGATATATTATTTATATACATAGAAAACATCCAAAACTCAGGAACAAATATTTATGTTCATCACACAAATATTTGCCCTAACGGGGATTTGAACCCAGGACCTCAGCTTCGCAGGCAACGTTACTCCCACTGAGCCAAACCGGTCGTCAATATTTTCAATGTACATAGATTTCATTTTTACAACTTCATAATAGTATAGAAGTATTAAGCGTTAGTGTAAGCTGGTTGTAGTCCTATTTTTACTCGTAGATATGTTAAGGCGTTAGACTTCGTAGTTTTCAAATTAAACAAATAAGAATATCGTGCCGTTCGAGGCAATGTACTTTGCTAGTTAGAGCCCTGCCCAAGCCATATATTTAAAAGGGAAGAAAGTCCACAGTAAGCCTCAAATCAGACTACAGAGTTAATAATTTTGGAGTACCTCAAGGCAATATTTTAGGGGCGTTACTTTTTACATTCTACACAAATGATATCGAAGGATAAGCCGTCACTAGCTTCCTTATTTACTTAACTTATTGTTTGTAGATAATAATTACACGGTGATTCTATAGATGTACAAGACCCCAAACGGCATCAACAGAACATAACATATATTAATGTTACTGGATATGAAATGGAATTATGTACCTTGTCGCATACTGTACAAATATGTTTGGGGTCCTTTTTGTGCTCCATGTTGTAATGGTTCATCATGGTGCAACGTTTGCTGTATGTTTTGTCACACTCTGGACATTTGACACTGCAACAAAATAGGCATGTGTCCTAAAAAAAATCAATTAGCCCGTCAGTTTGATTATCAGAAAATATTGGACACGTATTTTTTCTTTTGTCAATTAAACAAAAAATGATGAAGATATAGCTCGTTAAAGTTCCCCGTGACTCCCATAACGTCACGCCGTGCGACCATTTTTCGCACGGCGTGACGTAATGCGCCCGTGCTCCCAAACTTTAACGTGCTTTATATTTTTTAAATATAACAATTTAACGGATTATATCGCGTATATTATCTCTTTGAGTTCCCGACGTTTTGGAAGCTTCTCAGCTTTCCATGGTCACGGGTTGACTGCGAAAAGATATATTTACATTTGTGAAATGCTGCTTGGTAAATTATTAAAATAGAATAATTAAGTCCTTCGGGCACATGTGTTACTGTCTTTACAGATTAGGCCCATCTGGCATGTATGTACACCTTTATTTGTTTTTTCAAAATGGGTACTTTGCACAAATTGTAACTTTGACAGACGAAAATATATCTTTTCTCAGTCAACCCGTGACCATGGAAAGCTGAAAAGCTTCCGAAACGTCGGAACTCAAATGAGATAATATACGCGATATGATCCGTTAAATTGTTTTATTTAAATGAGTAATAAGCGCGGAAATTTATGAAAATATTATGTGCTATATCTTTGTCTTTTTTTGTTTAATTGACAAAAGAAAAAATACGTGTCCAATATTTTTTGACATTCTGATTGACGGACTTATTAGAATAATATTTCTTCTACCCATTAAACTACCCTATTATGTACTTAGTTAAATACGTAAAAGGGTACATTTTTTATTGTCAAAAGGAAACAATTTTTTATTTAACTAGACTAATAGTCTAATAATGTGCATAGACTAGACAGTACAGAAAAAAAACATTACCTAGAGTCTGTCTAATGAAAGATGAGACTGAAATCAACCGCGAAATTTATAGATGTAGCTGCGGTGTGCCTTTATGAGCTAGAGTTAAACAAATTTATTGCTTTTGTCATTAATTATTTATAGTTATTAGTTAATGCGAAAAACAATCAAATTTGTTTATATGTAGCTAATACAGGCACACCGCAGCTACATTTTTAAATGTCGCGGTTGATTCCAGTCTCATCTTTCATTAGCTAGACTCTATACATTATTTGACTATTATTATAGAAAAAAATTAAACTGACCTTTGAGTAAAATTTATTACTTTCAATATTATATACAGTCGCATGCCTCATTGATTTTATCACTGACTCTATTTTAAAATTTGTTGCAGAACTCCGTGTTCCGAAGATTGAACATACAAAATACGTTGCAACCCGCCAAAACATGGAGAATGTCAAGGACATCAAGCACATTTGTACACTGTATCAAGAAAAATAATTAATAGGAGTTTTTTATACTACTAAGGTGGCAAACAAGCGTACAGCCTGCCTAATGTTAAGCAGTCGCCGTAGCCTATGGAAGCTAAGATACGTCTAAGGTACTTTATTGTGGTCAGTATAAATGATTACGCGCTAAATATGAAATATTATTTCTGAAAATACAAGGGAAATGTCAATTTATACTCAGTGTGATGCCTTTTGGCTATTTAATTGACCAATAAATGTTAAGAGGCAATTTGATCATCATTGATAAACGCCAGCCTGTTGTAATCTTATTTCTAGACCCTTCTTCCACATTATAGGAAATAAAATATCCTTAATCCCTTACCTCTTTCTATCTAGGTGCTAGGTGCGTTGTTTCATCTAAATTCACAGGTCGGTTAACGCGTTATTATTAAAAAAAAAAACATCTGCAAATTTTCCCTCTCATAATATTAGTAGGATATATCAAAAGCGTTTGACTCAGTAAACCCATGAAACATTTTGATAATTAAGTGCACTTATGTAGTTCGAGGCAATATAAAGTACAAGGTTAGCTGTTTTAGAGTTCGCCAAATAACAATGCACAAAAATTGTAAGAAAGGAAGAAAAGTTTTAGTATAAACCATTATAGTATGCCTCAAGGTAGTATCTAAGACCGTTACTTTTAACGTTCTAGATTATATGATTTTACTAATAAATAGATTTGTGATAGGCAAATATGGGGCGACCCCCCGCCAGATGGACCGACGACCTGAAGAGACTGGCGGGAAGCGGTTGGATGCGCAGAGCTGAGGACCGGGTATGGTGGCGTGAATTGAGGAAGGCTCAGTAGCGCAGCAGTGGAAGACTCCGGGCTGATGATGATGATGATAGATTTATATAGGCCAATAGTTTGGAAACCTATGATCTATACATCTGTACCTTTAGACTCAAAGGGCATAAGCGCCACAGTCAGAAATAGTGGATACGCCCTTTGAATCTAAAGGTATCGATATAAACGTCATCCGTCGGAATAATCGTAGGGAGTTGCGTCCGACGTTACAGTTTATTTGACGCTGACTCTACCTTGTCGCAGATTGTACAAATGTGCTTGGAGTCCTTAAGGTGTTCCATGTTGTAGTGGTTCATCATGTAGCAGCGTTTGGTGTACGTTCTGTCGCATTCGGGACATGGAACTCTGCAACAAAATCAAGTGCAGTCAGTAACAGACATGTGGGAAATAGAGATGTGTAAGCTCGCGAGTGGGTGATTCAAACGACCCAGGGGAGACCGGGTAAGGTTGTCTAACGGGTCGGCTGTCACAACGGTCATAATGGACTATGAACCGTTGTCAAAAGATCGCGAGAGCTATATCTCCCTCCTAGATACAGGTCTCGCGATCGTTTGACACCGATCCGTGAACTTATTCGTTCGTTCAGTTTTCTGTTATGGCCGTCGGTGACAACCAACCCGTGAAACAACTACCTTTATCATTTGGTTTAGCTCACTAGCTATCATCTCAGTATTAATCGCTCGCTCTCGCTCATGAGAGAGACGATCTCTAGTTCTCTGCTCACTCGTGAACGATATAGTCTAAAGATCTACTGAGCTACATGAGTTATACATATTTCGGTGAGAAAAAAAGAAAGGTCACTCTTTTCACTTTAGTGACACATTCTGTGCATCTCTAGTGGGAAATAATCGAAATTTATGAGGTACAACTTGACCAACACCGCTGTACCGCGCCATATGTATGCGAGCGGAGAGGGGGGGGGGGGGGGGGGGGGCAGCCACTGATTCGTCATTCCGCCGTCGCCTTCCCACGCCGTCACGCCGCTCGCATACCTAATGCCGGAACGACACTTCGCGTTATTTTTTATGCGACTACGCTGTATTCGCTCAAATATTTGTTATGTGAGCGAACAACAAACTCGGCATCCATACTTCGTGCCGGTGTACCAAACTTGGTGTTTGGTATCCTTTGAAGTGTGTTAAAAAACCGACAGGTGGACGGATAGGCGTATTTGCTATTCGCGCTTATGCGTTATGCGGGCAAATATAAACGAGTGAAACCTCCACACTTCGTCGTATGCGGCCGAATAACGCGCATAACAAATAACGCATAGCGAAATGTGGTTCCAGCATGATTGTATGAGCCATCGACGCTTGAAATAAATGAATTTTAATTTTTTTTATATATATATTTTTTTTTTTTAATTTAATTTAATAAGGCGCGGTACAGCGGTGTTGATCAAGCTATAGAAAACGTTAGCGCGAAAAAAACATGCTTTTGCTAAATTAGTCTAGCTATTTTAATTTTGATATTACATTTAAGTATACTTACAGCCTCACACAAAACTGGCGTGAAGCAAAACTTGTGTTTTGCCAAGTGAGTGAGGGTACCGGAGGCCCAACCTCCCCACCCCCCCTAATGATAGCGCAGTTGAAAAATAGAATACCCCAGGAGGGTACCAGCTGTTCATCATCATCTCGAGACAGCAAAGCCGGCCTTGCTCTTTTTGACCGAGACGCAGATATCGTCTCCGGCAGACACCTCCTACCTCTCTGGTCCTGGGTACGGTCTGGAACACTCCTTTGTGCCTAGGGCTGGGGTTTGCGTGTATATGTTAGAGATGATATTAGCTCTCGCGGCCTCAGCAATCTTGAAGGTAGGGACCTCTCCACCTTATGGCTACGTGTCGACAGCGACGACCATCCTCGCGTCTATGCGTGCCTTTATAGGTCCCACAGCGGTGTGCTGAAACTGACCGACTCATTGAGCAGATTCAAACAGCTACAGACATGGTGCAACAGCAGATCCCATCCGAAGAGATTGTGATAGTTGGCGATTTTAACGCCCATCACGCCGAATGGCTCGGCTCTAGCAAGACCGATCATGCGGGGAGATCTGTTTACGGCTTTGCTCTGGCATATGGCTTATCACAATTGGTTACTGCGCCCACGCGAATCCCCGATGTGGAAAGCCAGGAATCTTCCCTGTTGGACCTTCTACTGACTTCTCATCCCGCTGTCTACAAAACATCTGTCGAAGCCCCACTTGGCTCCTCGGATCATTGCCTGGTCCGGATTTCGGTGCCACTAACATGCCCACCGTGTCGGCAAGCAACTTGTAGCCGCCGTGTGTGTCACTACAGGTCGGCAGATTGGGATGGGATGCGGTCTTTCCTTGCATCCTACCCTTGGAGGCAGGTTTGCTTCACGCTGGATGATCCCAACGTTGCTGCTGATTCTATTGCTGACGTGGTGCTTCAGGGTATGGAACTTTTCATTCCATCCTCTGCAGTCCCCGTTGGTGGTAAATCCCAACCTTGGTTTGGTCAATCCTGCAAAAAGGCTTCGCGCCGAAAGCAGGAGTATTACCAAGCCTGGGTAAATGCAGCGACAGTACAGGGGATGAAAAGACCAGCGCGTTAAAAAAGGAGTTTAACTTTGCCTCCAGATCCATCAAAAAGGATATTGCCAGAGCGAAGTCGTTGCACATAGGCAGAATTGGCGAGAAACTAGAGCGCCTCCCTTCGGGAACTCGTGCGTTCTGGTCTCTTGCCAAGGCTGTCCAGGGAAATTTCTGCACGCCGTCTTTTCCACCTTTAGATATGGAAAATGATTCGTTGACCTACGACGCAAAGGAGAAAGCCGATCTCTTGGGCAAACTATTTGCGTCCAGCTCGACTTTGGATGATGGGGGACACGAGCCGCCGACAATACCGGGGCACGATAGGTATATGCTGGATGTCCGGTTCCACCATAGGTCAGTGCGTAAAGCACTTCTTTCCCTCGATGTCCATAAGTCGAGTGGGCCCGATGGAATTTCCCCTATTGTGTTGAAGACGTGCGCTCCAGAGTTGGCACCGGTTTAAACGCGTCTTTTTTGGCTCTCTTACTCTTCTGGCGTAGTTCCGATCTCATGGAAGTCAGCTTTGGTGCACCCGATCCCATCCAACTACAGGCCGATAGCTATAACCTCCCTGTTCTCGAAGATAAGGGAGTCCATTATCAACAGCCAGCTCCTTCGGTACCTGACCTGAGGACCACCAACTGCTTAGTGACCAACAATATGGTTTCCGTAGAGGTCGCTCAGCTGGTGACCTTCTGGTTTACCTGACACATCGTTGGGCTCAGGCGATCGAGACTAAGGGCGAAGCATTGGCGGTTAGCTTGGACATGGCGAAGGCTTTTGATCGGGTTTGTCACAAAGCACTTCTTTCGAAGCTTCCATCTTATGGGCTCCCCGAGAAATTATGCGAATGGGTCAGTAGCTTTCTAGCAGACAGATGAATAAAGGTCGTAGTTGACGGTGCGTGCTCTGAATGCATGTCTGTGAATGCTGGTGTCCCTCAAGACTGTGTGTTATCGCCCACGCTGTTCCTTCTGCATATCAACGATATGCTGCAAATTTGTGGCATTCACTGTTATGCGGATGATAGCACGGGTGATGCCTTCTACATGGCCGCGCCAATATTTCTCGGGATAACGTCATCGAGAGCCGTAACAAACTTGTGTCTGAAGTTGAAACTTCCCTAAAAGAAGTTTCAGAATGGGGTCGACTTAATTTAGTCCGCTTTAACCCTACCAAGACACAGGTTTGCGCTTTCACCGCTAAAAAATCTGCGTTTGTTGCATCACCTCGTTCTGAGAATACTCCCCTAACTGCAACAGCCACTATCGGAATCCTTGGCGTCGATATATCGAGTGAAGTCCAGTTCCGCGGCCATCTAGAGGGTAAGGCCGAATTAGCCTCTAAGAAGCTCGGCGTGCTCAACAGATCGAGACAGTATTTTACTCCGGCCCACCTCCTACAGCTTTACAAGGCACAGGTCCGCCCGCACATGGAATACTGTTCTCATTTGTGGGCTGGGGCTCCACAGTACCAGCTTCTCCCTCTAGACCGCATTCAACGGAGAGCGACTCGTATCGTCGGTTGCCAGCGTATTTCAGATCGGCTTGACTCCTTGGCACTGCGTAAAGATGTAGCCTCGCTCTGCATTTTTTATCGCTTGTATAACGGAGAGTGTTCCGAGGAATTGTTCGGGTTGATCCCAGCTGCATCTTACCGCCATCGTCCAACGCGACAATATTTCCATCCTCACCACATAGATGGTTGGCAGTTCACAACTGTGCGTTTTTCTAGAAATTTCCTGCCTCGCACGACTGAACTGTGGAATAAATTGCCGCATGCAGTATTTCCGGACCGATGCGATCTTCAAACCTTCAAGAAAAGAGCGTACTCCCACCTGAAAGGCCGGCAACGCACTTGTGACTTGTGGTGATGCAAGTGTCTATGGGCGACGGTGATCGCTTACCATCAGGCGACCCGCCTGCTCGTTTGCCCCCCTATGCCATAAAAAAAAATACTTTTAACAATCTTGAGTTGATGACCCAAACGTCAGAATTGCATAATTTTCACATTATCAGCCTAAATTTTAAACAAATTGTCCTGGGTTTTCCACGGCTTTACACGCTCTTTGTGAAGTTGTTAGTCCGTTACAGGAGACTCGCAAGCTGTACATTGCATTCGACGCAGTAGTTCCGTTTGCCTCTCTCTCTCTCTCTCTCTCTTCCTGGCTATGCGCCTCATATGGTGGTGGGGTCAGCTTTCCTTATTTTATCCCTTCACTTCGATCCATCCGTAACGTATTAGAGTCTGACCAGCGAGCGGTACTAAAAGGGTTTTAATAAAATTCTTCATATGGCAACAATTTTACATATTAAAATAGCTGCCAAATTGTAATACCACGTTTCTATGCATTACGTATTGCCAACTGATGATTTTTCAGATTTGTCGCATTTATTTGTGACACGATTCACTCGGCAGAGTCAGTTCGCCCTTCTTTATTCTCTCATAGAATATGAGCACTCGTGTGGGTTTTGAACGGTGTCTGATACCCCTAGGTAATTTCATAGGCTCAACGGAAACCCAGGCGCGATCCGACGGCGAGGGTCACAGGAGACATGGACACCCCCCCCCCCCCCCCCCCCCCCACGTCAAACTAAAAAGCTTCTAAAAATTCACAATCTACAAAAGCATTTTTTTAAATATTTTCTTCTGTTTCCACGATTATCACTCATTTAAATAGAACAATTCAAGCTTTTCAGCTTTCGTGTTCACGGGATTGACGCAATTTTATTTATTTATTGCCAATAAAAATATAAAATTTGTATTTGTTTTATAATGTGTGCAATAAATTGTGTATTGTACAATAAAGTCTGATTTACTTAATATATTTTTTTCAAGGACCTCCTCCAAAATTTCAAACGCAAACCTTACAGTACGACGGCATAAATGCCAGGTGTGAAATTCCTTTTCCCTCCTCTCCTACTCTCTTCTTGAATGAGTTTATTGTATGTACCGACTAGTCGCCGAATAGTACTAGTTACTATTTATTTTACCATTCGAATAACAAAATAGTAGCGTACTAATCACCACAGTCGTATGAATGTTCGACTTTCGACTTCGACTGCTGTACGACGTGACGATTACCGCTAAGTAGCGATGGGTGACTTTGAATGATACTAGTAGAATTACTCGATTTTTAAGTTGTCTAACTGGCGACGGCATGGCGTGTGACTTCGACTTCGACTTGAGTTGTTTCGGGCGAGATCGACAATCTTCGACCGACCGCGGCCGCCATCCGTTGAGCTCTCACTCTCTCTAAATTCTCTGAGTTTCGATTTCATTCGAATGACTCTCGACTATTCGAATAATTCGAATGAACATAAAAGTCGAATGATCGACTAGAATCATTCAAAGACATCTATCGCTAATCCATAGTAGGCCCATCTCTAATGAGGATGTATGCACTAACCTGGGCTTGGTTCTGTGTTTGACGCTCCTCGTGACGTGCTCGTGGTAAAGATGGCTGTTCGCGAACTGCACGTCACATTCGACGCAGTAGTTGCGTTCGCTCGCGTCCACCATGTGTTTGCGATCGTTGTGTTTCTTGAGAGAGTGCATAGATTTAAATTCTATGTTGCATAATTTGCACATGATAGGGGTGTGGCGACATCTGTGGAAAATAAACAATATTTTGTTGGGAAACAATTTTTAACACAGTTTTTTTGTCTAGCCATCACGGTTCATGGGAAACAGGTGTCCGCCATCTTTAAAGTCCACTATGGAAGCAATTTTTAAGAATTTACACCCCTGAAAACTAGAAAACGACAACTATGACAACTTTAAAAAGAGTCGGCTATTTTACGCATATTGTATTTGTCATAATTCTATATCGCATAATCACAATAGGCATACTGATCTATAAGCATAATTTCATTACGCCGAATCCTGTTTTCACCGAATCTATTTTCGCCGAATGGTCTTTACGCATAACTTTTTAATGCCTAAAACCTACTTTTCTGGCTGCCGTTATCTTCTGTTCGGGATTGCAGTTCTAACCTAGCCTAACATACTTTACGGGCAGCAGTTTTTTATTGATAGAGGTTGAATTTGCAGCTAACTAAAATTCGGCGATACGAAACCAGCGTATTTAGATTCGGACAAATAATGATTCGGCAAGATGAATATTCGTCGAAACCAAATTATGCGAAACCTGTTTGGCGAAATCAGTTTCGGACATAAAAAAATATGCAAAATTACACCCCTTTAAAAAAGTTACGACCGCCATCTTCAAATCGAAAATGGACGACATTTGCATAATTTGTATATACTTACTTGATGTGGTGCGCGAGCCTGCTCTTCGTGGTACTGCGCAGGCCGCAGTAGTCACATATCTTGCTGCCGTGCATGGTGCGGTAGTGCGCGAAGAACTGCCGGGCCTTGTTGCAACTGTAACAATGCAATTTTTCATAAATGTTTATCTCACTACCTCGCAACAGGTGCGAGTGACTTTATAAAATTATTTTTCTGACAGAAAATTCAAAATTATTTTAAAATTCCACACTCGAACACACGCTCGAGCTTCATTCAATTCTGTACTTCGGACCTGATCAGATGTTGTTAAAGTCTCACTCTTTAACAATGTTTTTAAAATCCTCAAGCCTAAGCAGAACATAAGTGCATTAGTCCTGAAACCTGAGTGCTTTGAGTGACTATTATTTATTTGAATACATAATATAAACTTCTAAATAATAATCTACAGAATAAAACCATACTGTTGAACCGTCGTTGACAATACGTATTTATAAGACTAGGCACGGAAACGTAAGTTCATATATATTTTGTAATTAATTGCTAACTGTTTTAAAATTGTAAATATACTATGTAGCTAAGGACTGTCTGTTTTGTTCTCAGGTGCCTTTTCTTTTCCTTATTTACTTCAATAAATATCCTGGCCCTGGTCTCCTGTTTTACTTTACTCCAGATCCCGTGACAATCTTCAGTGGATGTACAGCGCTGGTGGGGGACACTGCTCACAGCTTGTGTGCGATATACTCACTCGAACCGCACGCCGCACGCGCCGCACTCCATCTGCCGCGTGTGCGCGTGCGCGAGGTGGATGTACAGCGCTGGTGCGGGACACTGCTCACAGCTTGTGTGCGATATACTCACTCGAACCGCACGCCGCACGCGCCGCACTCCATCTGCCGCGAGTGCGCGTGCGCGAGGTGGATGTACAGCGCTGGTGCGGGACACTGCTCACAGCTTGTGTGCGATATACTCACTCGAACCGCACGCCGCACGCGCCGCACTCCATCTGCCGCGAGTGCGCGTGCGCGAGGTGGATGTACAGCGCTGGTGCGGGACACTGCTCACAGCTTGTGTGCGATATACTCACTCGAACCGCACGCCGCACGCGCCGCACTCCATCTGCCGCGAGTGCGCGTGCGCGAGGTGGATGTACAGCGCTGGTGCGGGACACTGCTCACAGCTTGTGTGCGATATACTCACTCGAACCGCACGCCGCACGCGCCGCACTCCATCTGCCGCGTGTGCGGGCCGTGCGCGAGGTGGATGTACAGCGCTGGTGCGGGACACTGCTCACAGCTTGTGTGCGATATACTCACTCGAACCGCACGCCGCACGCGCCGCACTCCATCTGCCGCGAGTGCGCGTGCGCGAGGTGGATGTACAGCGCTGGTGCGGGACACTGCTCACAGCTTGTGTGCGATATACTCACTCGAACCGCACGCCGCACGCGCCGCACTCCATCTGCCGCGTGTGCGCGTGCGCGAGGTGGATGTACAGCGCTGGTGCGGGACACTGCTCACAGCTTGTGTGCGATATACTCACTCGAACCGCACGCCGCACGCGCCGCACTCCATCTGCCGCGTGTGCGGGCCGTGCGCGAGGTGGATGTACAGCGCTGGTGCGGGACACTGCTCACAGCTTGTGTGCGATATACTCACTCGAACCGCACGCCGCACGCGCCGCACTCCATCTGCCGCGTGTGCGGGCCGTGCGCGAGGTGGATGTACAGCGCTGGTGCGGGACACTGCTCACAGCTTGTGTGCGATATACTCACTCGAACCGCACGCCGCACGCGCCGCACTCCATCTGCCGCGAGTGCGCGTGCGCGAGGTGGATGTACAGCGCTGGTGCGGGACACTGCTCACAGCTTGTGTGCGATATACTCACTCGAACCGCACGCCGCACGCGCCGCACTCCATCTGCCGCGTGTGCGGGCCGTGCGCGAGGTGGATGTACAGCGCTGGTGCGGGACACTGCTCACAGCTTGTGTGCGATATACTCACTCGAACCGCACGCCGCACGCGCCGCACTCCATCTGCCGCGAGTGCGCGTGCGCGAGGTGGATGTACAGCGCTGGTGCGGGACACTGCTCACAGCTTGTGTGCGATATACTCACTCGAACCGCACGCCGCACGCGCCGCACTCCATCTGCCGCGAGTGCGCGTGCGCGAGGTGGATGTACAGCGCTGGTGCGGGACACTGCTCACAGCTTGTGTGCGATATACTCACTCGAACCGCACGCCGCACGCGCCGCACTCCATCTGCCGCGTGTGCGGGCCGTGCGCGAGGTGGATGTACAGCGCTGGTGCGGGACACTGCTCACAGCTTGTGTGCGATATACTCACTCGAACCGCACGCCGCACGCGCCGCACTCCATCTGCCGCGAGTGCGCGTGCGCGAGGTGGATGTACAGCGCTGGTGCGGGACACTGCTCACAGCTTGTGTGCGATATACTCACTCGAACCGCACGCCGCACGCGCCGCACTCCATCTGCCGCGTGTGCGCGTGCGCGAGGTGGATGTACAGCGCTGGTGCGGGACACTGCTCACAGCTTGTGTGCGATATACTCACTCGAACCGCACGCCGCACGCGCCGCACTCCATCTGCCGCGTGTGCGGGCCGTGCGCGAGGTGGATGTACAGCGCTGGTGCGGGACACTGCTCACAGCTTGTGTGCGATATACTCACTCGAACCGCACGCCGCACGCGCCGCACTCCATCTGCCGCGAGTGCGCGTGCGCGAGGTGGATGTACAGCGCTGGTGCGGGACACTGCTCACAGCTTGTGTGCGATATACTCACTCGAACCGCACGCCGCACGCGCCGCACTCCATCTGCCGCGTGTGCGCGTGCGCGAGGTGGATGTACAGCGCTGGTGCGGGACACTGCTCACAGCTTGTGTGCGATATACTCACTCGAACCGCACGCCGCACGCGCCGCACTCCATCTGCCGCGAGTGCGCGTGCGCGAGGTGGATGTACAGCGCTGGTGCGGGACACTGCTCACAGCTTGTGTGCGATATACTCACTCGAACCGCACGCCGCACGCGCCGCACTCCATCTGCCGCGTGTGCGCGTGCGCGAGGTGGATGTACAGCGCTGGTGCGGGACACTGCTCACAGCTTGTGTGCGATATACTCACTCGAACCGCACGCCGCACGCGCCGCACTCCATCTGCCGCGTGTGCGGGCCGTGCGCGAGGTGGATGTACAGCGCTGGTGCGGGACACTGCTCACAGCTTGTGTGCGATATACTCACTCGAACCGCACGCCGCACGCGCCGCACTCCATCTGCCGCGAGTGCGCGTGCGCGAGGTGGATGTACAGCGCTGGTGCGGGACACTGCTCACAGCTTGTGTGCGATATACTCACTCGAACCGCACGCCGCACGCGCCGCACTCCATCTGCCGCGTGTGCGCGTGCGCGAGGTGGATGTACAGCGCTGGTGCGGGACACTGCTCACAGCTTGTGTGCGATATACTCACTCGAACCGCACGCCGCACGCGCCGCACTCCATCTGCCGCGAGTGCGCGTGCGCGAGGTGGATGTACAGCGCTGGTGCGGGACACTGCTCACAGCTTGTGTGCGATATACTCACTCGAACCGCACGCCGCACGCGCCGCACTCCATCTGCCGCGAGTGCGCGTGCGCGAGGTGGATGTACAGCGCTGGTGCGGGACACTGCTCACAGCTTGTGTGCGATATACTCACTCGAACCGCACGCCGCACGCGCCGCACTCCATCTGCCGCGAGTGCGCGTGCGCGAGGTGGATGTACAGCGCTGGTGCGGGACACTGCTCACAGCTTGTGTGCGATATACTCACTCGAACCGCACGCCGCACGCGCCGCACTCCATCTGCCGCGTGTGCGGGCCGTGCGCGAGGTGGATGTACAGCGCGTCGCGCGCGGGGAACGATTGCGTGCACAGTTTGCACGTGAACTGCACGAAATGTCCACCGACGTGTCGGCGGAGCTTCGACAGCAGCGAGAAGCGGCAGCCGCAGATGTCGCACTCGTATTTGTGTCTCTGTAAAATTATACGGCTTCATTTATGGCTTTTTTATTTTGTATATTTTTTTGTTATTTGAAATCGACGAAATATAGGGGATATGGCTTGTATACCTACTCGTAGTCAAACACTTTCGTTAATGGGGAAGAAGGCATAAGTTACGACTTTGCTAAACATCCCTCTTTCCGTTGTGGAAGAAAATCGCGAAAACTTGTGTCCGAAATCGAGGAAGGAATTTTTTACCGCGCACACTCCGAATGTAGAATGACCAACCAATCCCTGCCGCGGTTTGCCCTGGAGGTTACAGTATGGAATTCTTTAAGAGGGGAGTGAATAGGATCTTAAAGGGTCGGCAACACGCACGTAATGCCCCTGGCTTTGCAACCATTCATAGGCTGCGGTGACTGCTTAATATCAGGCAGGCCGTACGCTTGTTTGCCACCTTAGTAGTATATAAAAAAGGGGTTATGACTTTTTCTCCTCCACAAACGAAGTTACGGGCACTTTCTAGTATTTATTAATCTTATTATCTTCTCAGTGTGTCGATTCCCACCGGGTTGCCCAAGGAAGGTTAACCACCTTTTTCTTTTAATATGAGTAAATGGATACGCTTCCGCTTCCTTTGTAATTGTCCTGACACCACGCCTCTGGTGTAGGTACCCACCTTATCGTGTAGTTTAGCAAGATGGCTCTCGTAAAACTGCTGCTGAGAGAAGCCGCAGAAGCAGAGTGAACACTGGAACTTTTTCTTGCTGGTTCTCTTCTTCTTCTTCTCGATCCACTTTTCCACGCTTTTCAAATCGATCTTCTCCTGGAAAAGATTTTTAAATAATTAATAAGGGTCCGTCGCGATACCTAACTCACTTGCCCTAACTGTCTAAGTATGTCTGTAAATATCGTCCATACGAGGGAAACCAAAATTATAGCATACTAGCTTCTGCCCGCGACTTCGTCCGCCTTAAATTCGTTTATCGCGGATAAGGGTATTTTTTAGGGATAAAAAGTAGCCTATGTCCTTTCCCGGGACTCAAACTATCTCCATACCAAATTTCATCCAAATCGGTTCAGCGGTTTAAGCGTGAAGAGGTAACAGACAGACAGACAGACAGACACACTTTCGCATTTATAATATGAACTTCGTTCGCAGAAGAGAAAAAGTGATAACCAATCTTTTTTCTTTAGCATACTCGGGTAAAAAGTATCCTATAACCATCTGGAGATACCCAGCTACCCGTGCACCAAAAGTGCACAAAAAGCAAAAAGTTGAAATCCGTTTAGCCGATTTGGCATGATGAAGCCGCCACATACAAACATACAAAAAAATATATTATTCAAATCAGTGACCTCCATCCAGTACATTACAATTTTTTTTTTGAAAATATCTTCAATGTACAGACATTTCATTTTTACAACTTTAAAATAATATAGATTATGGAACGGATATGAAATCCTAAAGATCTTAGCTTAGCACACTATAACAACTCCACAACAGCAATATTGAAATTAAAGCCTTATGTCCTATTACCTAGATCACAATTTCCAATTAATGTTATGATAGTGTACGACGTGTGGTCCACGTGTCGTTCACGTATTGTAAAATTTTAATCGAGTGGCTGTTAAGTTGCTATAGTGTGCTATGACCATAAAAAGGACTCTGTGGTTGTGACTTGTGAATGATTCTTACAATATCATAAAAGTTCCTTTTATCCTGAATATCCGCCATGATTATAGTTTTATACTTCTTTTTTAACACCCCACGCTTCTTCCTTCCTTGTTCCACCTTTATCGCCGTCTCATTTAGCACAGGAACTACATCTTTATCATCATAATCATCTCTTACATCGAGATGATCAAAAATATCGTCTTCGTCTTTAAATTCAGATTTTATGTTAGGTATTTCTAAATTAGTGTCATGTTCTTTGATTTCCAAAATGTCTTCATCTTCCCGTTTTTCATTTTTAACTTCAATTTCAATATCTATTTCATTTTTCTTTTCATCTTCATATATTATTGTTTGATAGTCGTCTACTTTTATCAATTGAGCCAGGTTTGACAGGGATATGTGTCTCTGTAAATGTAATAAAAATAACATATTTAAATAAATCAGAGCGGGCTCCTATTTCGCCTAAAGATTAAGCCTCGCATTACAAAGGGGTAACGTGGCAAGCGTGCTGGGGACGATGCCGCAGACAGGCTCTATACTGGGAGACTCCTTTTCATTTTTTTTTTTATCTAGTTTTTAAATCACCTATATTTATATGTGTTATTAATATTTTATAATGATAATGTAAATGCATAATAATATCTCACAGAGCCACATATTTAAAAATATATAAAATAAATATATGACAAAAAAAAATGAATTGAGGCAGTTTCTACTTAGTTTATTGGTTTTTGTTTTTTTAGGATTCCATACCCAAAATGGCAATTGTATATTGATGAAATTTGGAGTAGGTATAAGTGTCTTGTATAAGCTGCTATTTAGTTTAGTAGGTAAATAATAAAAATATATATTTCTAGGGAAGGCACTCCATACATTGAAAATAATGAAAAAGTTAAAGTTTAAATACATACTTTTAAAGAAAATTATTTTCAACATGATCGGATGTACCGTTTTCCAGTCATCATCATCATCATCATTTAAGCCATAGGACGTCCACTGCTGGACACAGGCCTCCTCAATAGATTTCCACATGGGCCGGATATAGGCGACCCGCATCCAGCGAGTCCCCGTTAACCAGGTCGTCCGAACACTTTGCGGGTGGCCCTCCCACGCTGCGCTTGCCCGTACGCGGTCTCACTTTTTTTTGGGTTATTGCCGAATACTGCGCTTCTCAGCAAAAAGGCGCCAAAAATACCCTCTTTTGCTGGTGCACTTTTTCACATCGTATTTTTTTTTCATCTATAGTACATTTCTTTGTAATAACGGCTACGGAACCCTACACTGAGCACAGTCCGACGTGCCCTTGGCTGATTTATTTTCTTTCTGTTATTAATAACAGTAAAAAATTATTTATTAGTTAAACAAAAAAACTTTTCTTATTGGTATTTTATTATAACTACCGATTAATATAATTTTCTTATATAAGGCATGTTTAAAAATCCTTAGCGGGCCCTTTTTTATTTTGAGTACTATATATTTTTTTATAAACACTTTTAATTATTTAAGAATTACTTTGAAACGATAGGCAGTTCAAATAATTATTTCATTTCATATAAATTTGTATCTCGGGACTTGGGGTGAGAAATTATGGCCTGAAATTAAGAATAAACAATCAACTCTATGTTGTATTTACAATAATAGAAAAATCTTACCTTCGGTAACTTATTGCTTAAAAGTTTCTGAGCTTGTGTTATTCTCATGCGGAATATATGTATGTTGTTCAGGGTTTTATGGCATTCAAAACACATGAAAAACATCTTGGTCTGAAAAATAAAAACGTTTAACAAGACTTAGGTTCACATCAAAAGCAGGATGGTAACTGAAGTTTTTAAGAATACTGCAGTAGAGGAGCTGGTGGCAGGGTCTAATATTATTAGGGAGACAAAAGATTACAGAGTTCATTATTTTGGCCAATTTGTGAGAATGGCGGAAGATTGAGACGTAAAGAGAGAATATCTAGGTCATCCAGCGGGGCAAGGCATTGCCGGACGTCCCAAGTATCGCTGGATTGATATAAGGAAGCAGAACTGAGTGAACTCCAAATTTAAGAATAATTGGGAATTTCGGAGGCCAAGATTCATCGTAAAATAAGTTATGACGTCTGACGTACGACTCTGGGATTCTAGTCTAAATTATACTGTTTACATACATGTAACAATTCAGTAGAACGATGGAGCGATTAGAATGTATTACTTAGTGTATGGCTTAACATATTATCATAATATTTGGAATAAAAAGGATCATTACTCACTTTATCCTTTGCTTTCTTCAATAACAGTTGATGATATAATTTTGCGTGCTCCTCGATAGGGGTTAGCTTTCTATCAACAGATAAACAGCCGTGACAAACATTTACTAAAGCCATGTTTTAATCTTTTACCAGGTATTGAATACAATAATTATATATTTCACAAGGTGAAAATGTTTTGTGTTGGCTCCGTGTCAGAGCTTGTCCTTGAAACCTTGAAACTAAATGTCGGAATTAATTAAAGAAGTTCCTTACTATCCGATCCCACAAATAGTATCACCATAGACTAAGAAAAATTATATGTATACGTATAACGTAATTTATCATGCAAATACAGTCTCTCTGTTTTTTAATTTTAATAAAATAGGAAATTCTGTTAATTTAAAGGAAATACTATGCTTTTTTCGTGATAAATAAACATCCGACAGACAAACCTTCGTAACCGATGTATCGGATAGTGAGCGCAGCTTTTAGCCATTTTACACATTGTAACCCATGTTTGACACTTTTGACAGTTAAATGAAAATAAATACCTATAATTTATAATGTCAAAGAGAATATAATCACTACGTTTTAAGAGACGGAACTTCATACTATTACTTTTCTGAACGATTTGTATTACCATCGGGTAAATGCTCTACCAATATAAGAAAAATCAAATGTTGCCATGTCATCACAATTTTAAAAGTAGTGTAGTGAAAAACCGATTATGCACAGTAGGGTTTACCATATCCGGTAATTACCGAAGTTACTCACTGTAGCACGACTTTCATAATCAGAATTACTGTTCGAATAAGAATTAAACAAATCATAAATGTGATGAAAACTTTATTAAATCTTAATAAACTGAAATCGACATTGAAATTTTACAAAAATTTAATAGTTAATTAGTTCTTCAATAACAATGTGTGATAAGTACATAATGTACTGAGAGGTTTAATGCTAATAATACCTCCTAAAATAGCTACCGTTTATTCCATAAGAGCACACGGGACCCCATGGTCTATGGAAAATTCTCGTTAGCAACCTTTTTGTAGAAACACTATCTCAAAACACCACGAGTCTATCTCAAAACATAACGAGTCTTTGTCTCTACAATATTTCACGCACACAGTTAATTGAGCGGCGGAGCAAATTTGCTCAACTCAACGCCACAACAAATTTCAAAAACTTCAGAATAATTATCAAAATGAATGAAAACCACCATTAGGTTAACAGACGTCAGGATTCAACACGAATGACATCCCATCAGTGTTGCCATTACTTTATTCACGCATTATGTTGTTGGTGAAGTAACTCGATCGCCATACATCTTATTTTTGTATGAGAGTTTCCGACCACTGGTCAAAAGTAAAGTAGTGTTTGATCTCATAGGGTTTAAGTTTATTTTATTCTAAGTCGCAAAAATACGTTTAATTACGGATAAAAATGATTACTTGTAATTTTAATAGAGAATCAATTTGTGCCACATGTTTAAGTCGAGATCGTAAACTAATCGCTATGAGAGACTCGCGAGCGTGCGTTTTGTCTTACTTCGAATTGTCCGTAAGTATTTTTCATTTTACCTACTAACATGGCGACCCGTTAAGCTCAGTGGGAGTAACGTTGCCTGCGAAGCTGAGGTCCTGGGCTCAAATCCCGGTAAGGGCAAATATTTGTGTGATGAACATAAATATTTGTTCCTGAGTCTTGGATGTTTTCTATGTATATAAGTAATATATCTATTAAATTATCGTCGTCTAGTGCCCATAACACAAGCCTTATTGAGCTTACCATGGGACTAGTTCGATTTGTGTAAAATTGTCCCGTAATATTTATTTATTTAATAGTAGGCCACTATAAGATATCTTCTTAGAAGGTAGGGGAAAGTGTGGAGTAGAGTTGTGCCCGCTCGGTCTTTAAAGGGAGCGCTCTGATCTTGGTTAATTAGCCTAAGGAACTAGTTCGATCTTTTAGTTCCTTTAGTTCAGGAGCAAATTTTAAAATCTGTGAACGAGTATCTATTTCAATCTATAAACGACCCGAAACTAACTGATTTTTATGAATGCTTTAATTTTTTATTCAAAAGGATTTAAATAAAGTGTATTATGCATATTTCTCAATAAAAGTATTTTTCTTACTCATATGTACTTTACGTTTAAATCGTTCCGTTTCTCGCATCCGTTAACTGATTGCTAAGGCTAAGAATTAGTTCCTTTTAGTCCGTGACGGGATTTAATTTCTTTTAGTTCTTAGTTCCTGGCTGACAAGCCTAGTGTGGAGGAGTCATATACTTTTCACCATTATCTGCTCCAGTTAATTTTTGTACAATAGGTACATGGTTGAAGTCTTTTATAATAATATTCTTGGTAAACTTACTAGGTACAGCATAATGTGCTTGGCCCACTACTGTTCCTTATCTACATCAAACACTTGCCAAATGAAGATAGGCATCCTATAATAATTAATCTTTCTGAAATAAATATAATGCATTTTCATCAACAGACATTAAATTTGATAATAATACTATAGACATTGATTATAAAGGCAAAAAAATAGATAATGTGTCTGATACAAGATTTTTAGGATTGTTGATTTACAGTCAGCTGACATGGAAACAACACAGACGAAATTTGTAAGCACCTAAGTAAATCAGCCTAGGCTCTTTACAAATTGATACAAGTAGCCAGCCGTGAAAGAGCTCTTGGAGCTTATCATGGGCTTGTTGCTTCAAAAATCAGATACAGCATTATCTTTTGGGGTAACTCAGTAAACAAAGAGGCAGCTTTCAAAGCTTTAACTTATAAGTGATAATAAAGAACTTTTACAGTGTAAGCAATTATTATTAGAAACCAACACAGTCAAAGAGGAGTCGATATATTACTTTGGCATTACGAAAACACATAAACACTATTTATTGAATCCTAAAAATATTTTTTTTTTTTTCCAGTTAAAACTCAGTGATAGGATTTGCTGGGAGTGCCACAACTTTATGCGGAGAATGGTAGCTTTCAAGAGCAGAGTGCAGAAGGCACAAGCATGGCTCTGGAAAAAGGCAAATGGACAGGTATGTAAAAAATAAAAATATTTAATAAATAAGGAACCTACACAAATTGACTTATTCAAAAACTGACAACAAACGTTGCCCTGAACATAAACTTATACTCCCATAAACTTTTGAAAAAAAAAAAAAATCATTAGCATGGAGGTAAATTATAGAAATTGAGGGACAGCGTACTTTGAAAACCATGAAAACAACAGTTAAGATTTTAAGTGTACCCCGGACCGTCAACATCTCCTGCATCTCTCTGAGGTTGAGGCGAAACACGTGTCGAGCATTATACCGTCTGGTGGCGGTGTGTTGTATTTGCATGCGTGTTTTTTTGTGGAAACTGCATTAAAATATGCGCATGTGAGCACAATTTATTGTCACATCTAACCAAGACACTATTTCGTGGAAAAGCAAGGAACAACCCATTAGTCAGTTACATTATTACATTTCAGCAACCTGAGCTACAGAGCCTGTCTAGACTAACAACATCAACGGGTATATCTCTGGACGTCATTCCACCGCACCTCACAGACGGAGACCCTCACCTCTCATCAGATATAAAACCAGAACCAATAGAGATAACCATCAAAGAGGAGCTCACTGGGGTAGATTTGATAGAGAATGCTGTAGCGTACCCTAGTGAGGTCCTGTATCAAAACATGCCGGGGATCCCTTCTACAAGTTACCAACAAAAAAATCATGTTAAGACGCCTCTAGCTCTGTGGCCCTGTATTACTGTTGCGCCCCTGATTAAACGTGATGAAAATGATGTTAATGATATTAATGGTACAGCTGATGTTGCTCATAATGGTACAACTAAGGATAAAGTTGATGTTGAAATGAGAGTATTTACCCATAATAAAGCACCAGGACCCATTGCTAGTACAAGTAAGTGTATTGCATTTTGTATGTGGAACATGATAATAGGGATGATATAATTAGCCGCTAGCTACCGAGTTAGCACGTGGCACTACAACATTCATATTGAAAAACAAATGCTATCTTCATAAAATTAGGGTCAAATTTAATGTCACTGACATTCTAGATATTACGTTTTTGTAGTGTAGGACGATAGACCTCCCCGAAGCAATATGGCACTCATATTATTTTACCTTTTATACCTTAATACTATGACGATACTGTTTGTTTTTCAATATGAATGTTGTAGTGGCACGTGCTAACTCGGTAGCTAGCGGCTATGCGATAATAGAGACAATGGCCTTTGTTTGAAAGATTAGGGCTCGAAGCGAAAAATTCACCTGGGAAGAGCCGAACAATCAGTGTTGTGGCGTCAAACATGTTGGTAAAGCCAGAGTATATTATCTCTTTTATGTTTTATTTAAAAGCAGTAGAATAAAGTACTCA
Source organism: Hedya salicella (assembly GCA_905404275.2). Taxonomy (NCBI): domain Eukaryota; kingdom Metazoa; phylum Arthropoda; class Insecta; order Lepidoptera; family Tortricidae; genus Hedya; species Hedya salicella. Next base: position 5,673,714 of record FR990120.1, read on the forward strand.
AATGGCTTAAAGTAGGCAAGCCGATGAGAAGCGGGTTCTATTACCGCCAAGCCACTGGTAGTTATATGATTTAAAAGATACTGTGTCATGAAAAAATATATCTAAACGACTTTGAAATATGGAACTTGAAAGGTGTGCAAATTTTTAGATGTTTTCAAATCTATAATCAAATTAAATACTGTATTGAGAGTCCTTTATAATTTACGACTATGCTATAGAAAAAAAGAGGGGTTATGACTTTTTCTCCTCCGCGAACGAAGAAGTATTGTATATTATTACTAGAAGGCGCCCCTTCTAGTAATAATATACAATAATAATCAGTTTAATAACAATATTTACATTTTGATGTCATAACGTACTAAATTTCATATATCATTAAGTGTGTCCTTCATAGTTGACGTTGGTTTCATTGCTGGCCGTGGCGCTAGGTTCACTAGTGTTCGGACACCCTGCGAAAAAAAATGTGATTAAAAGCTAGGTCTTAACTAGAAAACTATATTTTAGGTGAAGATTTCGAAGAGTTGCTGTCTGCAGCCCATAGCTTGGTAACTAAGCTGCCAACTGTTGGTACAAAACGTGGTCCTCATAACACAAGTCACTGGTCCAAATCTAGTCAAGGTGTACATTTTTTTTCATTATTTTGATCATTGGATTTATAACCTAAGTGGAGACATTCACTTTAAAAAATCGAAACGATCGTGGTAGTTATAAATATCATGATTTTCGGTGCTATGTAACATCTCGTATTTCGTAGAAAAACAAATGATAAAACGTTCACAACATCGAACAACATCTATACTATTATAAAGTTGTAAAAATGAAATGTCTGTACATTGAAGATATTTTCAAAAAAAATATTCGAACTATTTGGAGGTCACTTAATTGAAAAATATTTTTTTTGGATTTTTTGTATGTTTGTATGTGTCGTTGTGGCTTCATCACGCTAAATCGGCTAAACAGATCTCAACTATTGGTATACGGGTAGCTGGGTATCCACAGATGGTTATAGGATACTTTTTACCCGACTTCGCTGTCGAAAAAAAGAGGAGTTATAACTTTTCTCCTCCACGAACGAAGTTGCGGGCGCCTTCTAGTAAATTATATGTTTTTGTAGTTACACAAGTCTCAACACCGCCTACAATTTTAAACCCTTTGAGCGCCAATTTGCCGACGAAAAACTGTGCGGCAGACGTCAACTAATAAACCAAATGTATGACACCGTATAGCGGCAAATGCCGTTGTGGCAACCGATGCACAAATTTCTGTTGACGTGATTTGCCGTCTTTAGCGCTCAAAGGGTTAAAGATCCGTAACAACCGCTTCTAAAAAAGAAAGTGACACAAGTTCAAATATAAATTCTTGTTAAACGAGCGTCACTTTTTGAATGATTTTTAGGTTTTGTATAGTGTCACTTTGATTTTCAGTGAGCGATAATGACAAACTTAGTTCGTACAGAGCGTGCGGTGTCTGGTTCAAAATTTGTATTTATAAATACATTTTTAGGTGATAAAGGAACAGCAAACGATTCACAACAACTACTAGTAAGACCGGATTTCATATACACAGAAAAAATATTGTCCGAAGAGGAGTTGATACAATGGAGGCAGGAGAAAGTGAAGACTGATTATTATTCCAGAAGCATCCCTACAGAGCGCTGCGAGACGTGTCTCGAGGTGTTTGACCATGAAAGGATGACACGGGCACATGCCATAAAACATAGTGAAGTAAGTTAATTGAGAAGATGCATTATTTTTTTCAATGATACCAAATCAAATATATTTATTTGCAACAATACAGTCATTCAAAGTGTTTGGTATAGTTAAATTTCCGTGTATTTTGCTTGCAAACAAGTGTGCTAATATTTGTCGGAGTCAAAAAAAAACATGAAATTAATTCATCAACATCATCATCATCATCATGTCATCTCTAGTCGGTGGAGGAATTTCCAGCTTATTCTACATTCCGCTTTTTCTTTTACTTCTTTATATGATGAAACATTTATTTTTTCTTTTATTTTCTCCATATATGTCCTTCTTGGTCGTCCCCTTTTCCTTTTCCCTGAAATTTCCATGAAATTAATTAATAAAGCATACATTTTATTATACTACAATAAGCAATATCAAATAATGTCGGCAATAATAATCATCAAACAATCAGCAATATCTACTATTAATCAAGCAGTCAAATTATATTCGAAATATTTCTTAACACTATTAAAACAATAGGGAATATGCATAAATTTTTATTTTTGCTTTATTAAAAGCTCGTTCATGTAACAAACAGTAGACCAAAAAAAATTTTCGAATAACTATAGTTAACCAAGATATAAGCCATCAAAGATTTCATTCTATCTCTTTCTAGCAAAACTACGTACGTAACACTATGACGTAACAGTCCATATCGGACCTCTCTGTCTAATTAAAAAAAAAAAACATTTCGCTTTTTTATATTCTATATATAGATTTTATTTTACTTTTATAAGTATTGACATGTTTTCTTGAAGAACTATGCATTGAGTTTATACTCAAAACATATATTTAGGATAGGCTAAGCACAAATATTGTAATAGATATAAGAGTTATTTCGAAAAATGACTGACTGTTGAGTTTGTTACGGCTTTCTTCTCCTAAGTGGTCTACTCTTGTAAAAGTGCCCTTGCGGCCTACTTATAGAATAAAGATCATTATTTCATTATTATAAAGATCATTATTTTATTATTTCATTATTTATCAATTTAAAATGCTTATATCATGCGTATTTCTTGGCCGATTTTAATTTCACATTTTGTAATAGTTTTTACGGTATTTTGATATTTGAGAAAAGCGATAAAAAAATTCATGCGCGTACCCTATTGTCAAGAAGCCAACTTGTTAAATTGCGACTAAATTTATTACCCTGAGGCGTTGCTCCCAAACTCGAAATTCGAAGTTCGTAACGTGCCGTCCCGTCCTTCTCGCTCTCATGCTAAGCTGTAGTCGCGTGAGCGGGATGGCGCTATACGAACTTCGTTTTTCGGGTTTCGAAGTAGCCCCTCGGCCCTCTGTAGCATGCTATAGATTGTTATGCACATAATATATATTTTTTTGCCGTATATAATTTTATTACAGACAGGTTTACATATACGATGCATAGCTTTTTGTCTGGTCTGTCTTTGTGTGACATAGTAAAATCTCTGACATAGTAAAATCGACCCGGTTTCTTATGAGGCCATCCACGCAGGACGTGATAGGCCGCCGTTTTAACCTTTTGACCGGCAAGCGCCGAAGTAATACGACGTGACCCAGACACCACAGCACGAAAATAAAAAAATACTTAATAATAAAATACTGATTGCAGAACGAGGTATTCACATTATATTCGGTGTTTTTGAACCATGAAATTTGGTCGGCATATATTTTTGATGACGTGATTTGCCGTCTTTGGCGCTCAAAGGGTTAAACATTTTGGCATTGTTACTTGTGTTCTGATTTATAAATAATATATAGTGATATATACAAGTATGAATCAGATAATAATACGCCAATTTTAATACGGTTTTCTGTAAAATGAATGAAATGAAATGAAATTATTTATTTCGGACATTATCTATCCATATTTAATTAATCCATCCATATGTAAAGACGTGATCTCCCGTCCACAGGTTTACGGTGACTTGGTGTGCTATATATGCCAGCAGCGGGCAGTCGATGCGCAAGCAATGGCGGTGCATAAAAAGTGGCATTACAGGTAATTTCTCTAGCGCCGTGACAGTTCATATTGTATTCTATTGTAAGTCTGGAAGAGATCCCTTCTTTTCACAATTTTCCATTGACGTGATTTGCCGTCTTTGGGGCTCAACGGGTTAACAGGTGGTAGCACCACAATATACGAACAATTATTTGCATTGGGAGGCATTTCGGAAACAAAAAATGTGTCATTTCATTGTGTTAATAGTAACTGGACTAAAATGTAGCGAATGGCAGATTTTATTTTTCGTTCCCGAAGGTATCCCCATAGGATAAGTTATTCGTATTGATGGGTACTACCACCTGTTAACCTTCGCGTGTTGACGAGAAACCGTGCGCCCCACGCTAACCAATAAACCAATTGTATACCATGTAGTGGCAAAGCACAATTTTCCGTTGACGTGATCTGCCGTCTTTGGAGCTCAAAGGGTTAAAATTAATAAAACAGGCCAAGTGCGAGTCGGACTCACGCACCGAGGGTTCTGTACAAAATATACGCTACAAATGGCCGTATTTATAAAAATCCAGTGTTAGCAGAGCCCTACTCCTAAGCAAATTGTACACGGTGCTCGATTATTTTATATTGGTTACTGATATAGACAGACAGACAAAAAAATATACTGTTTCTAGTATTTGTTATTATAGCAGCAACGAAAATACATCATCTGTGAAAATTTCAACTTTCTTATGAACCGCCTGGTGACAGACAGACAGATGGACAGCGAAGTCTTAGTAATAGGGTCGCGTTTTACCCTTTGGGTACGGAACCCTAAAAACGCGTTTAATAAGGAACCCTTTCTATTACAGACTGCTAAAATGCCGCTACTGTCCTTTCACTTGGGACAACGTCAACACCATGCGGCACCACTGCAGGGAAATGCATAACGTACCGCAGATCGAGTGGGACTGCGACCAATGCGAACGGCGGCTACAGTAAGTTTACCTTGTACGATTTATTATTCAAAAAAGTTACACAGCATTACAGTAAAAACCAAAGCACTGTGGACTACAAAAAACACACAGAAAAACTTAAGATTAGTTCGATTTAGGCGACGTAACTCCGTGGCTCCGTTGCGTCGTCTGGTCTGGTGTAGGATTCGGCAGATTGCCCCGGAACTGCCGAAATACTACACCCTTCGGCCAGAAGTCTGCACTTGCGATGGTATCCTGTAGCGGCCGCGGCACGCGCACCACCAACGAGGGATCTATATATCGGAATCCCTAACGTCTTTTGGCCTAATGTATTTTTCGTCCTAACGCATTTTTCATGAAACTGTAAACTTTTCAGGATTGTTATAAAACAAACTGGTCTTTATAATGATGTGATTTTTGATGTAGTTAGTGTTTTTGTTTTTGAAAATACTCCACTAGAAGAAGTTAAAAGTTTTAAACACTTAGGAAGTTTAATCACCAATGACTCCAGATTTACCTCAGATATCGTTTCCAGAATTGCAACGGCAAAAAGAGCCTTTAATAACAAGTAACATCTTTTAAATGCGAATATAGCAAGAAAGGTTCGGAGACGACTAATAAAAGAGTACATTTGGAGTATTGCACTATACAGCAGTGAAACGTGGACATTGAGACAAAAAGATAAAGATAAGCTGGAAGCATTCGAGATGTGGTGCTGGAGGAGTATAGAAAGAATCAGCTGGACAGTGAAAACATCTAATGAAGAAGTATTAAGAATGGTAGAGAAGAAAAGATGCTTGTTAAGAACTATTGAAACCAGAAGAGGGAAGATGATAGGGCACTTGATACGACATGACTGGTTCTTTAAAAACATCATAGAAGGAAAAGTTGAAGGGAAGAGAGGAAGAGGAAGATCCAGGCGCACCTACTTTGCACAAGTAAAGGAAAAGTAAACGTCAGGTCGTACCAAGAAGTCAAGTCTCTGGCTGAAGACAGAGAGAAGTGGCAGTTACTCCACCGACAAGAGCGTAGCTCTTATATGAAATGATGATGATGATGATGATGATGATGATGATGATGATGATGATGATGATGATGATGATGATGATGATGATGATGATGATGATGATGATGATGATGATGATGATGATGGTGATGATGATGATGATGATGATGATGATGATGATGGTGATGATGATGATGATGATGATGATGATGATGATGATGATGATGATGATGATGATGATGATGATGATGATGATGATGATGATGATGATGATGATGATGATGATGATGATGATGATGATGATGATGATGATGATGATGATGATGATGATGATGATGATGATGATGATGATGATGATGATAAAACAAACCTAACCTAATCTATACGATGATCTTTTAAAAAATCCTGAAGAATTTACGGTTTATGAAAAAATGCGTTAGGACAAACGATAATGAAATGAAATAATGACGTACTATACCTTATTATATACCTTATACAGTGACAGCACCAATCATGGACATGTTAAGTACAATAGTACCCAATAGTGGACAGCAAAGATTCCTTGCTTTAACCCTTTAAACGTCAAAGACGGCAAATCACGTCAATAGAAAATTGTGCCTCTGACGCCACATTTACCGCTATACGGCATCATACAATTGATTTATTGGTTGGCGTGTAGCGCACGGTTTCCGGTCAACACGCTTGGCGTTCAAAAGGTTAAGACCCATATTTTTTATCAAGGAGACGGATTGCCTAATGGTCGCCCATAGACACCTGCAACACTAGAGGAGTCACAAGCGCGTTGCCGGCCTATCAGGTGGGAGTACGCTCGTTTCTTGAAGGCTTGAAGGTCGCATCGATCCGAAAATACTGCTGGCGACAATTTATTCCACAGTTCAGTCAAGCGAGGCGGGAAACAGGGCTTGTAACCGGTTACAAATGCGCCGGTATTTATTTCTGTTAAACCGGTTAATTATTTAGGTTACGTTCGAACGAATTGATTTGGGAACGTTATCCACTGAGGGCGCGCTCTCTAACCAGTTAATAGATTTCTTTCCCTGTTTGCGCTCTGAGATATTAACCGGTTAGTCTAAACGCTTTTTTGCGAGCGTAACCTTCATTATGGGTTAGGCTCTCAAAGTGTGGCTCTAACCGGTACGTAAAATAAACCGATTTTCAAGCCCTGGCGGGAAATTTGTAGCGAAGCACAGTTGTGAATCCATCTTGCCCTGGCCGGGATTTGAACCCGGTTCCCCTTGTTTACGCAATTTTTTCCTGTCCGAATCATCATTTGGCCGAATTCATAATTTGGCATAATGCATTTTTTTGTGAACAACTGGATAATGCCTTAAAAAGTCCTGAAAATTGTACAGTTTCTGAAAAAAATGCATTATGCCAAATTATGAATTCGGCCAAATGATGATTCGGACAATCGTGATTATGCCAGATAAGGGGAACCCGTTTGAATGAAGTATAACTTTTAGCACGATCCAGTTGTTGCGGAGACACGAACGCAGACACCGATACGCCAGGTGCCCTGAGTGCGGGCAGCTCTTCGTTGAGGCAAGCATCAAGAATCACATGCTGTAAGTACATTAAACAGTACCACACACACACAGAAACAGAACTCCGCGTCATCGCCCCAACTTATTTCGAAAGCTTATTAAGAAATGAGACAGAGTTTGGTCAGCGAAACATGATATTGACCTAGAAACAGGATTCTTTATATGGCAATTATTTTACATATTAATAAAATTCTTCTTTTGTAATGGACTATTTGGTGGTCACAAAAAGCTAAAAAAAAAAAAAAATTTTTTGGATGTGTCGTTGTCGCTTCATCACGCAAAATCGGCTAAACGGATTTCAACTATTTTTGGTACACGGGTAGCTGGGTATCTGCAGATGGTTATAGGACACTTTTTACCCGACTACGCTGAAGAAAAAAGGAGGGGTTATGACTTTTTCTCCTCCGCGAACGAAGTTGGCGCCTTCTAGTAATATATTGTATGATATAGATTATAGGTATTATTTAACCATTTCGTGGTATACAAATATCCATCGAGTACCTAAGCATGCAGTGTGCATTACTTACACTAGTCACACTACATATAACCGACTGGTTTAGCTCAGTGGGAGTAACGTTGCCTGCGAAGCTGAGGTCCTGGGTTCAAATCCCGGTAAGGGCAAATATTTGTGTGATGAGCATAAATATTTTTTCCTAAGTCTTGAATTTTTTTCTATGTATATTAGTAATATATCTATTAAATATATTGTCTAGTACCCATAACACAAACGTTATTGAGCTTACCATGGGTCTAGTTCGATTTGTGTAAAATTGTACCGTAATATTTATTTATGTAAATACTAAAATATTCGTTTATTAAAATCTGTGTGTTTGTGAAGTGTATCATGTTATTTGGGTCAATTTCAGAGCGTTTCAACCGCACTCATTAGTGTCACCGCATTAATGGTGTCTTCTATTACAGATTCTAATGAGATACTATACCTCCCGTGTAGACTGTACGATATCTCAAAATGCCATTCGAATCTGTAATAGAAGACACCATTAATGCGGTGACACTAATGAGCAGAGCCCGGAAAATCCATAGCAAAACAAAAGACTGTCGTAATCAAACTAGTATTAAAGTGTAATTCTATGGAACTTGCTAACAATGTAAACAAACCGCCATATTGAAATTGTCTCTGAATGATGAATTTAATAGTGATGGGCAAGACTCTGACTTACTCCTTTACTTTTCTTATGTCAAACAATATCGAATAATAAAATACCGAAAGTAAAAAACCTACTTGGTACCTACTTATCTGTTAAATCACGATCAGAAGAAAAGTCGGTACATGAAGATGATGTCTCCAGTATTTATTATAACAGGTGCCTTTATATGATCTGTAGCCCTATCGCTGTCTTTCGTGGCTTCAAGCCCGAAGTTTGAGATGTTCCTGGCTGATCACTCATTTTTTCGTTGATTTCAAGCAATACCAAAATCCGTGTTTGGTAGCAATTCTAATTCAAATTATTTATTTCGAATTATTGCAATCTATATAGTGGTTAGTAAAACACAAACTTATAAATTTATGTTAACGACAATAACAACAATACTTAGACATACTAAAGGCGGCGTGGTGCGGCGACCGGCGGCGCGTGCAGCCGCACCCAGCGCAATAAGTCATCGTTCCAAAGTTAAATAATATAATATTATGCAAATCAAAATTCGTAAATCAGGCCAAGTCGTTAGAAAATTCAATAACAAAGAAGTAAGATACGCGTACATACCAAGAAAAACTATAAACGAGTAAAATAATATTGAAACCGTCAATCATTCAACCGTCATTGTTTTAATTTATATTAAAATGTAGGGTCAAACATATTTCTTTAAAATAGTCCAAAACGACCTGATTACATTTTCCGAAGTTTAAATAATGTTTGAAAAATGGTGCGAAACAATGGAAACAAAATATGAGAAAAACGATTAATGTGATTTAAAATTGTCAAACTACCGCGTAGTGTATACAACCGCCTTGGTAAGTAAAGAGCGTGAGTTGGGTTTAATATATCAGCACCGTAGTCACAACACTACCCATCATAGACAATTGTAGAATTTAAAAGAAACAAAAACGTCATTATATCAGGTCCTAATAACCTGACATATGAAAACATTTTAAACTTTTATTGAAATATCCAAGATACAGTTGTGTCTCTATAGATAATAAATATTTGTATCTTAAAACGGTTTGAAACGGACGTTATTGTTATTAACAATTACGATGAGTTTTATAAATTTGCTCCCTTGACGTCGAGTGAAGTCGAACGTTCATTTAGTATACATAAATGGCTTTATAGTGATAAACGAAACAGTCTTCTCCCAGAGAATATTGAAAAATTAATGATTATCTACTCCTATCACTACAACAAACCCAATAAGATGTCATGTGCTGCTGTGTGTACCGACGTGGATTTCGAGGAAGAAATTGCATCTGTATGTGTATAATTACAAACCTATGTGAAATTTGTATGATTTTTTTTTTCATTTGGTGGGCCGGTTTTTTTTTCATATTACTCAACTATCGATATCGATAAAAAAATGTTTTCACTAGTTTGATTGCGACAGTCTTTTGTTTTGCTATGGATTTTGCGGGCTAATGAGTGCGGTTGAAACGCTCTGAAATTGACCCATTTGCTTTTTCTATGCAATAAAGAGTATTGTTTTGTTTTTGTGTGTGGCAGCCAACACGCGGGCGGGCTGCCCTTCAAGATGTGCCCGGAGTGCGGGGGGCGCTACCGCGGGGAGGGGGGGCTGCGGTTACACATGCTGACTCACCGGACACAGGTAACTTCTATCCATACTAATGTTATAAATGCGAAAGTGTGTCTGTCTGTCTGTTACCTCTTCACGCTTAAACCGCTGAACCGATTTGGAATAAATTTGGTATGGAGATAATTTGAGTCCCGGGGTAGGACATAGGCTACTTTTTATCCCGGAAAAATACCCTTATCCGCGATAAACTAGTTTAAGGCGGACGAAGTCGCGGGCGGAAGCTAGTACTATTATAAAGTAATCACAACACAACGAAACGGGGCTTAATCGCGTATAAATATGATTTATTGAATTACCTTTCCTTGGTAATTCTTCCATGGACGTAACGCGACGTCCAAACATCGACGAATTACCAAGGATAGGTAATTAAATAAATCATATTTATACGCCATTACGCCCCGTTTCGTTGTGTTGTGACAATGAGTGAAGATCGTGTAAGTTAAAATCAATGTTATTTTAAAGTTGTAAAAATGGAATGTAGGTATATTGAAAATATTTTCAATACCTTAAGTGATACGGACTATTTGAAGGTCACTATATAAAAAATAAAAAATTGTACGTTTGTATGTGTCGTTGTGGCTTCATCACGCTAGAACGGCTAAACGGATTTCAACTATTTTTGGTATATGGGCATCTTCTATTATACAAATATACATACACTAGACGGCGCCTGCAACTTCGCGTAGGATAAAAAGTCATAACTCTTCTATTTTCCACTTGCTTAGTCGGGTAAATAATATCCTATAACCATCTGTGGATTCCTACATTAATCAAATCAATCATCAAATCTAGCTACCCGTATGCCGAAAATAGTTGAAATCCGTTTAGCCGTTTTGGCGTAATGAACGTGAATGCAAACATACAAAAAAAATTGATTCAGTGACCTTATACATACATTCCATTTTTAGGGTTCCGTAGCCAAAATGGGAAAAATGGAACCCTTATTGTTTCGTCATGTGGATGTATATTGATGAAATTTGGAGTCTATGTGTCTTTTGTAAGCCGCTACTTAATTTGATAGTTAAACAACAAAAAAAAAAAATAACTTGGGGGGGGGGGGCACTCCATACATGTAACGGAAACTGAAAAAATATCAGCAAATATCAATGTGTGGCACATATTTCGATAGATCTTTTAAAAACATATCGAGGTATCTACATTTTTTTTTGGATTTAGTGAATATTTTCGGAAATAGTCGTTCCGAAAGTAGCATAATTCTTCTATTTTCTAAACAGAGAATATCGAAAAAATATGAAAAAAAAATACAAAAATAAAGCTATATAAATAGTTTCAACGAAAATTGTTTTCAACATAATCGGATATACCTATTTTGAGTTATTGCCAAAAAACAGCACTTCTCAGCAAAAAGACATAATATTAGACTTAATAGTATTTTTATCATCTTTAGTGCATTTTTTTCTTTTAATGGCTGCGGAACCCTTCACTGAGCATGGTCCGACATGCTCTTGGCCGGTTTTTTATCTTAGCGAAGTTTAGTGACCATGTTGCACGTTGGCAGGTAGACGAGATGCCGTACTGCGTAGACTGCAACGCCCAATTTCGGAATCAACTCACATACCGCGCACACTTGAAGTCGAGCAAGCACGCGTCCAAAGAGGAATACCGGTAAGGAATTAATCTCATGAACACACATTTTAGTTTTAACCTTACACAATCTTCACTCATTATCACAACACAACAAAACGGGGCTTAATCGCGTATAAATATGATTTATTTAATTACCTTTTCATTGGTAATTAAATAAATCATATTTATGCAATTTTATTATTTCGAAACGTCGAAGAATATGGAATATGCATGTTTTTTTATTTTTGCTTTATTAAAAGCTCGGTCATGTAACAAACAGTAGACAAAAATGTTTTTTCAAATATATAAATAAATAACCAAGATATAAGCCATCAAATATTTCATTCTATCTCGTTCTAGCAAAACGGAATTCAATATGAAAGAAGAAAGAAAGAAAGAAAAATATATTTATTCCATAGAAAGCACACACAGACAGGACATTTGCATAAAATTAATATTGTTTTTTTTTTAGATTAATTAGGTAAATTGTCTGCAATGGGTCCAGCAATGTGTGCGTTAAAGAAAAGGCTCCGACTCAGTATGGTGTTTACATGGCCGGAGTGGAATATGACGTAACAGTACATGTCGGACCTCGGTCAAATCGCCGTCTAATCTGCGGTTTGAAATGCCTATATCATGCGTATTTCTTGAACGATTTTAATTGTAATTTCACTTTTGAAATCGTTTTTACGGTGTTTTCATATTTTGATAAGCAAAAGCGATAAAAAAAATTCATGCATGTACCGTATTATGATTGATGAAGAAAGAATATATTAATAATGAAAGTTAATTAAATAAATCATATTTATACGCGATTTATCCCCGTTTTGTGGTGTTTTGATAACACATTTTTACTATCTATTGTGATATAGATACAAGTCGAAGTGCAAAAAGAATAACATTGCTCTCGCACGTGGTCACACCATAACTCGAACCCGTACCTCGCATTTACGCGTCGACCGTGTCACCCCTCCACCAGCGAGCACTGTGGTGTGTGGTGGAGGGGTGTCACGCTCGACTGCGCTTTGACTTATATCTATGTCACAAATTTTAATCTCATGTATTTTAAATTGAGAACATTTCATCTATACTATTATAAAGTTGTACAAATGAAATGTCTGTACATTGAAGATATTTTCAAAAAAAATGATTGTAACGGACTATTTGAAGGTCACTAAATTGAAATTATTTATTTTTTGTATTGTTGTATGTGTCGCTGTAGCTTCATCACGCCAAAGCGGCTAAAAGGATTTCAATCATTTTTGGTACACGGGTAGCTGGATATCCACAGATGGTTATAGGATATGTTTTACCCGACTACGCTGTCGAAAGCAAGAGGGTTAATGACTTTCTCCTCCGTGAACGAAGTTGCGGGCGCCTTCTAGTTTATTTATATATTTATAAACTCATCCGGGAAACTTCATTATTATTGTTGGCTATAGTATAACCACTCTTAATCCCGCGAAGTTTAGGTAAATAGCCACTACCTATTTTTATTCTTATTACGGATAAAACAAATTCCAACATTAAAAAAGGGTTTTTTTTTAAACGGCTGAACCAATTTTCTATTTAAAACGCCTTTCCAGGTTCGAATGCAACGAATGCGGCAAAAAGTTCCTGAACATCAGCTTGATTCGGAGTCACATGGACGTACACAGCGACACGCAGTACCCTTGCCAGAGGTGCAAGCGGGTAAGAATTTTTTATACATCTATACTATCATGAAGTTGTAAAAATGAGATGTCTGTACATTGCAGATATATTCAAAAAACTGATTGATTCGAAAAATATTTTGCATGGATCTTTTGTATGTTTGTATGTGTCGTTGTGGCTTCATCACGCTAAACGGATATCAACTGTTTTTGGTACACGAGTAGCCTGGCATCTTGAATGTACAGACATTTCATTTTTACAACTTTATAATTGTATAGATGACATTTAATAAAATTTGTTTATAATATGCTCATTCTCACCTTTTATTGAACGCCCCTCGTAGAAGCAATATTAACGTTACAGGCCTCGCAAACGTTCTTCCCGTCCAGTTTTGAGACCCAAATAAAAATAAATTTACTTTGTAAAACTAACTGTTTTTTGGCCGTATGTATGTAAGTCTGTAAACTATCAATACGGCGAACGGAGTTCGACCATTTTTGATTTTTGGTCCAGGAGTAGAGATGGTATTATAGCAAGGAAATTTCATTTTTAAACTTCGAATTACCATCCTTATTTCTTGTCTATCAGGTGTTCAATACGCGAAAATCTCGCTGGCGCCACGTGAAGTTGGTGCACGAGGGTAAGGCGAGGCGCCAACACATCTGCGACTACTGCGGGAAGATTTTCACGGTAAGTCTAATAAAAAATAAACTCTTATGGTGCGACTCTCCCTGTCAGTCTCTCTCCGACTATTAGAACGCCATATCCCATAAACTTCTTATGCTATTTGAAATTTGTTATAGTCATAAACATGGTCAATCCATATTTTGATTTTCTAAAACTAACGACCAATATGAGAATAGAATGTATGGATCAGAATGTTGGGCAGCGAAAGTGACGGGGGAAAGAAGAGAGCACGCAGCCGAGATGAGAATGTTGAGATGGATGTGTGGAGTGACGAGGAAAGATCGGATTAGAAATGAGTATATAAGGGGAAGTTTGAAAGTAACACACGTGACGGACAAAATGAGGAGCAGTAGGTTAGCGTGGTATGGGCATGTAAATGTGCGTCCACATTTTTATCATTTGCCCGTATCAGATCATCGTCGCGTGGCATGATCGCGTGTCACGATCACGCGTTTGGACGTTGCGCCGATCCGATCGCTCGAAATCCATTTGCTACGCGTATCACACACTTATATCGTAGGAGTGCGCCATGACAGTGAGCGTCCAAGCAGCGCGATACGCATTCATGCCACGGCACGGTGATCGGAAACGAGCAAATGATACAAGTGTGGACGCACCTTTATGAGAAGGGATGAACGTCACATTGGTAAAAGAATGTTGAAGGACGAAGAACAATCGGTACTGAGCATTTCTCAAAAAGTTTGTACATAAATTAACGGATCCTTAATTGTTTCCTATTTTGTTACCAATATTTTTCATGATTATTGTTTCATGATTGATATTTTGTTGATTCATTTGGATAATTAAGAAAATGTTTGCTCGATACAATATTAATTATCAAAAATAATCAATAATATTAAGTAATGTTTATCATTTCAAAAATTTTGTAATAAAAAAGGAAAGTTAACGACTTTAATGACAATTAACGTGTCCCTACAATTTTTTGTACAAACTTTTTTAGAAATGCACTGGTAGGCCAAAAAGCGATGGATTGATAGTGTGAGAGAGGACATGAGAACGAAAGGAGTAAGCGCTGAAATGACGAATAATAGAGATGAATGGAAGAAGACTTGTTGTGCCGACCCTAAATAAGTATGATAGGGAAGGGAGATGATGGGGAGGTGCAAACTTAACTTACCCGGAACCGGGTGATAAATATAATAATGTTAGAGTAAGTTTAACTTTGTACGCCCTCGGTGCGGGACTCATTCTCGCACTTGGCCGATTTTTTTAAGCTTCATGCAGTTAGAGCAGGGAACTTAAATGAGATAATATAAGCGATATAATCCGTTTAAATTGTATTATTTAAACTTGATACAGTTCATAAAAAAACCGGCCAAGAGCATGTCTGACCATGCTCAGTGTAGGGTTTTGCAGCCGTTCATACAAAAAAATGCACTACTGACGTAAAAATACGATATGAAAAAGTGCACTGTAGCAAAAGAGCGTATCTCCACGGCACTTGCGTCCTTTTGCTGAGAAAATACAGTTTTTCGGCAATAACTCAAAAACGGTATATCCGATCATGTTAAAAAAAATTTTCGTTGAAAATATTTATTAAGTTATATCTTTGTGATATTTTTTTATATTTTTGGACATCATTTCGGAGCGATTATTTCGGAAAATAATCTCTGAATCTTGTATGTTCTCATTTTGAAACTACATGTTGGATTGTAACGAAACTTTGCATATACAGTGACATGGGGTATATGTAGGCCTGTAATTAGTTTATAAATGACTGGTGTGACTTAGCCACCGGTGTACCACAAGGAGGAATTCTGTCTCCACTTCTATTTTCTACTTTTGTTAACTTCATCACCCCCGACCTTCGATGTTCCTACCATCTGTATGCTGACGATCTACAGCTTTACGACCAGTGCAAAGTGACTGATATTACTGCTACCATTGACTAGTTAAACCTGGACCTCTTACACATCCAAGAATGGTCTGAAAAATTTGGCCTATTTGTAAACCCGTCAAAGTGTCAGGCTATTGTCATTGGTAGCTCTCGCCAGCTAGCTAAACTCAATCTCAACTCTCTCGCGCCTGTAACTTTTAACGGCACACCAATTTCATTTACTTCTAGTGTTAAGGACTTAGGTGTTTACTTGGATAGCACGCTGAGCTGGAAGGTGCAGGTTGCCGAAATTTGCAGGAAGGTAATTGGATCGCTCCATGCTCTTAACAAATTGAAGCATTTTTTGCCCATTAAAACTAAGGTCTTGTTGGTAAATACCCTAATCCTACCCATAATTGATTATGGTGATGTGTGTTATCCGGACTTAAACGAAGATCTTCTTGATAAGTTGGATCGGCTTCTCAATAATTGTATTCGTTTCATTTTCTGTCTCCGTAAATATGATCATATATCTGCTTTCCGCGCTCAGCTTGGTTGGTTTCCAATTCGTCAGCGACGTAACATTCGAATGCTTTGCTCTCTCTTTTCAATTCTTAACGATCCACAATCTCCAGAATATCTCAAAACTTTCTTCAGTTACATTGAATCCACTCGTAACCGGCATTTTCGCTCTTCCGGCAATCTCGCCCTTTCTATCCCACTCCACCGAACTGGCTTCATATCCAATTCTTTCTCCATTCAGGTTGCCCGCCTCTGGAACGGTCTTCCTCTTAAAATCAAACAGGCCCCGAATAAGTTTGCATTCAAAAAGTCCGTGAGCAACTTCTTTGCTGGCAGAACCGAAGACTCTTAGTTTATCTGCTTAATTCGTTTCATCGCTATTATATATATATATATGTTATATATTTATTAACCTTATATATAATTGTGTATTTATTATATAAATTTTGTTATTAATGTATTTAAAGTATATAAATATGTGTTTTTGTAATTACACAAGCCTCAGCACCGCCTACAATTTTTCTGCTTTGCCCTAAGGTTGACTGGTAGAGAATGCCTTATGGCATTAAGTTCGCCTTTTGTACAATAACTTTTCTTTTGTGCAATAAAGATTAAATAAATAAATAAAATAAAAATTATTTATTATCAGATTCCTGAGATCCATGGATTGTTAGGTACAATAAACACAAAAACTTAAAAACGTACAAAAATCACAAAAAGTTAGTAAACTATATTACCTTATAACTACTAATTTTTTCGTCGTATGACATGAAGGTCGGTGTATCGGCGCAGAATATCCGAATCCCACCTCTCTGTTATCATTTTCAGGATGCTATTTGAACTCCCCCTCATCTGCAACACCACGGATTCCGTCTTCTTTCGCACTATGGCATAAAAGTCCTCTACGCTAGCATCGGCAAACATCCCAGAGGCGCTGCAAAATCTAGGAAGCCCAAACAGCATCCTGAAAATATACTGGATACGCAGGGTATTATAGGGCTTCAACCTGAATCTAGCCCACAGGCCACACGTATAGAAACTTTGACAGTAAGCTCTAAATAAAGTTAGCTTTACTTGGGCACTACAACGTGCGAACCTGTGCGCCAGCATCCCGCCTCGGACAGACAACGCCCTGCGCTCCCTCTCAATATCTAGATCGTCTTTTAGCTCTTCGGTCACAATATGACCCAGGTATTTAAAGTGAGTGACACGATTTAGTGGACTCTCCGCTTAACATTATTTTGGGCGAGTAGGCTGGACACTTAATATTACCCCTGAAAATCATGAACTCGCTTTTGACAGCGTTGTACTTCAAACCGTGTTCTTGCGCATACGTCTCGCATATCTGGATTAACTTTTCTAGCCCTGATACTGATGGGCTCAGCAGCACCATGCCGTCGGCATAACTAATATTGTTTACACAAACATTATCAATTCTACATCCGACACGGATGCTTGAGCTCCTCAAGCAGTTTATTTAAGTACATATTAAACTGTCTCGGCGAGGTTAGCCCCCCTGCCTCACCCCACACTTTAGCACATATGGATTTGAATATTCTTTAGCCCATTTTACCACGTTAATCTGATTGCTGTACCAGTGCGACATGATTCCTGTAACAGCCGGGTTTATGCCTGTCTCCTTCAACTTTGCCCACAGACATCATACGACACGGGATCGAAAGCCTTAGAAAGATCTAAGAAACAGGCATAAATAGGCGTATTTCTCTTAACATAATAGCTTACTGTATGTTTTAAGGCTAGTATTGCACTTTCCGTAGATAGTCCTTCACGAAAACCGAATTGCGCATCACGTAATTTAATATGCATGTTCATAAAAGTGTCAAGTAACCTATCAAGTACCTTTGCGGTGACTGTATATGGCTCCAGTTTATAAAACAAACGAATTACGGCAAAAACAAGTTTTGTATGAAAAACTTAAAATTCACTGGTTTTTTTTTACTATGGTATTTGAAGCTATATAAACTAATTATAGGCCTGCATATAACTTAACATATTCTAAGTACAAAGTTTCAGAGCAAACTAGCTTGTCGTTTTAAAATGAGAGCGTAACTACGTTTGTATGGAGAACCGAGCTTACCGGGGACTCGTAACCATCAAACTAAGTAACTTATAGAAGGCACCTATCCTCCAAATTTTATCATTATACATTCAATAGTTTTTGAGTAAAATGCCTATGACAAACGGACGGACATGACGAAACTATAAGGGTTCCGTCTTTGCTATTTTGGTCACGGAACCCTAAAAAGGAGCTGATTTGATTTATCAGTAAGTAGCCTATTGTATAATATTTTATTCTGTTTCCGCGATTATTACTCATTTAAATAAAACAATTTAACGGATTATATCGCGTATATTATCTGACCCGACTTTCGGAAACTTTTCAGGTTTCCATGGTCACGGGTGGACTGAGAAAGGATATATTTTCCTCTGTTAAAGCTATGTTTTTTGATATCATTTTTGTTTATTTCGCAGACAAGAGTACTTCTTGCTCAGCATATAAACTCCCACACGGGCGCGCGGCCGTTTGCGTGCAAGATTTGCGGAGACACTTTTGGGTACAGGAGCGCCCTGTACCTGCACGGTCGGTACAAGCACAAGATACAGAAGAAAACCAAGAACACGTCAAAAAGCAAAAACGTTGGTCCGGAATAAAAAAACTTAATTCAACAAAGTTGTTTTATTTTCAGTGCTCGAATCTAGGATGCAATTTTCCGGGGTTTAAGTCCGTTATTTTAACATGGATATATATGTGGATATGAACATAACATCAATATTTCATTGCATGTTTGAAAAAAATATTTTTCTCAAACATGCAAAGAAATGTCGTCATTACGTGCGTTATAAAAGGCTTCAAAGTATTACGTTTCGAGGGGAACAACTCGAGAGAACTGGTAAAGGAATTTCATATAAAGTTGAAGGCCTAAGCCGGGAAGTATTTTATTTTAATTTAAACATGGCGTCTGTGCTCATGAACAGGCTAAATAGTCTTTTCTTTTATAGGGGCTGAATGGTTATCGGACCAAAAATATCCGCGTTAATGACTATTTCACACACACTGATATTAAGAATACAAAGCTGTATGATTCAATGTGTTGATGGATAAATTTAAAATATTGTCAATACATAAGTCACTAGAGACCATAGACAATATTTAAAATCCTCTGCATTTATTTTATTTATTATAGAAATTAAGATTCTTATTATCAGGTAGTGTATAATGGCCCTAATAGGGTATATTCGAATTCTAAACACGAAATACGGACGACGCTTCCGTCCCGGCGTCTGCAATAATGTACGGTTAAGGAATTTAATTTGTGTACCCTTTCGTACCTTGTCATAGTGACATTGATATGGAATCTTTATCGGCTTTCATATTAATTTTGAATGTGACTAGGTACGAAATGGCATATAAATTAAATTCTTTGACTGTACTATACCTATATAATAGGCGTTTTATAACCGTGAAGTAAAAGACATTATAATAAGACTATTTTTCAGATATACGTTTGCATAACGCATTTATGTACGAAACCACTAAAATAAACCCAAGGTTAACTAAATACAATATCACTTAGTCCATAATTTTAGTGATTAAAAAAAACACACGTGAGGTTACGCGGGGATAGCCTACAACCTCACCAGATCAAGAAGCGGAGGGGGGTCTAAATGTGGCCCAAAAATTTCGCGTGATTTTTGGATGAGCCTTTTTATGAAGTAGTTGGACAATTTTATGCAACATTTTTAGTAGCCATTTTTTTCTTTTCTTATTAAAAACTAGCTTCTGCCCGCGACTTCGTCCGCCTTAAATTCGTTTATCGCGGATGAGGGCATTTTTCCGGGATAAAAAGAAGCCTATGTCCTTCCCCGGGACTCAAACTATCTCCATACCAAATTTCATCCAAATCGGTTCAGCGGTTTAAGCGTGAAGAGGTAAAAGACAGACAGACAGACACACTTTCGCATTTATAATATTAGTATGGATTATTGTATTAACTACTGCAATATACGGGAATACATTTTTTGTTTGTATACCTTAAATTGATAGACCTTGAGTTAATGTATAATAATATTTAAAGGTGAAAAAATAACAGCTCTTTGAAATGTTAATGGATTCAAAAAAACATGTTAACCTGTGATTCCAGGCAGTAGCATCAAAACATGAAAGGAAACAAATGGCCTGTACTGGTAACATTTTTATTATATAAAAATTCTTAACATTAAGGTTTAACATTAATGTTAGTAAATTTATTAATTACTTAATACTATTAATAATAATAATTACATAGAACTGCGGCTGTTTCTCTTTAGGTACTTACAATTACACAATGATACTAAATGTAAGTAACTTTTGTCAAAAAACAGCTTATCCTGCTTCGGCCTTTACATTGGTTGAAAATAACCCTTATGGTAGGTCCCCAATAGGAGAAATTTGACTAAAAGTCGCCATTCACTCGAGAACTTTCTTACAATAAAAATAATTTTAGGCACTTGTCCCACCGCCGGCGAAAAGCGATGAGCTATCGGCGATTTTCTCGCCCAAGAAACGAGCAAAGATAATCGCTCCCGTGTAAATAAAAGAGTATTTTATGCAATCGTTAAATAATGTATGCTTTTTCAGTCGAGTACCGCGTTTAGGCACAGAATAGATAATAGTACAAGTACAGAAGGCTCACTACTTTGATCTTTATAAAAGCCGCTTTTTTCTTAGCAAATACATTATGATTTATGGCCCTCTGACGTCGTCGACTTCAGCGCAAGCCAAAGGGAACGTTAAGGCTGTGTGCGAACGGTGAATATGAATTGGCTCACTCGCCGCGTCGCCGTCAGTGAGGGCTGTCAACGACTAAAAATAAAATAATAATGTATCGCCCATTTATTTCTTGCATTCAACATAGAGAGCAATAAATGTATATTCTTCATACATTATACATATACATTATTTCATTATTTATCTCTAAAATAATAAAAAGACAACAGACACACAGACAGACGCGACAGGGGACGTCGTTTTATAATATTTAGTTATTTAAACGGTTGTTAATACATAGATATAAAATACATACTAAAGCCGTCCTGAAGAATCAAGCTGCACGTTAGTGAAAACCGCATCAAAATCGGCCGTGTAGTAGACTGTTTTATAACATTTAGTGATTTGAGCTTTTCGAGCAAGCAACATATTATGAATACTTCGAATATATAGTGGAGGCTCTTAGAGCCTATTTTGGGCCGAACCTTGCACTTTTTCAACCAAGGAAGCCACTTCGCCCAGGGGTACCTATAGGTAAACTGAGTTGATTCTGACCTGGAGCCAAGAGCAGCCATCGTGCAGGGGGGCGGGGGAGGGGGAATGTGGCTCAAGGACCTACCTGCATACGAATTGTTGTATTAGTTAGTAGGTATGTGTACCCTGTATACCTACCTACTTACTACACTAGAATCTAAATAACCAAATGTCAGCAAATAATCGATTCTAAATGATATAAAACCAGATATAATTGTTCTGAGTATTACCTACTTGATTAATCCTGTGTTAAATATGGAAGTAGGTACCTACAATATTTTTTTAATATTATACAGTTACTACATAGTATCTATTATGTGCATTTACATTTCTTCCGACACATCACAAGAAAGAAAAACGAGTCTTTCTTTTATTGTTCGTTTTCCCTTTTTTTCCTCAATTTTTAAATCGGGCTCCCAAAGGGCTTTGGCAGAATAATAGCGATGCAGTTTGCTTTACATGCAAATTGTAACACCATGCTGAGTAAAAGCCTCTTCTTTATTGAAAACATTGCTGGACTCTTTGAAGGCATCTTCACTCTTGTGTAAGATACTCTTAAAGGTATGATACACTCTAGTTGCCAGCGCACTCTTGTTGTGTGTGCTTTTATGGAATAAACGAGTTTTATTTCTTTCTTGTACCATCTGAGCGTCTTATGGTCAGGATTTATTGGTCAAGTTTATCGACTCGTCCCATAAATTTATTGTATTGTAGTATGGCATTAGGTTTAGATTTATATAAAGGCAATATTGGCAAAGGTATATTATAGGGTAGAGGACTATTTAACAAACAAAAATGCCTGGCCCGAAACATAAACCAAATAATTTACTTCTACATGGTTCTTATAAGGTGGCATATCAAACGTATGTAAGTTGTTTTCAATAAAAAAAAACATTTTTTACTTTTATATATTCTATATTTTTTTACTTTTATAAGTTTTGATTTTTTTTCTAAGAGAACTACGCATTGAGTTTATACTCAAAACATATATTTAGGATAGGCTAATTACCAATATTGTAATATATATAAGAGTTATTTCGAAGAAATGACTGATTGTTGGGTTTGTTTCGGCTTTCTTCTCAACAGTGGTCTCCTCTTGAGAAGCGCCGTAGAGTCAGACTTGTAAAAGTGCCCTTTGCGGCCTACTTACAGGGATAAAAAGTAGCCTATGTCCTTCCCGGGACTCAAAGTATCTCCATACCAAATTTCATCCAAATCCAAGATCCAAAGATCATTATTTAATTATTAACTTTTATCACTTCAATAAAAAAAATGATAAAACTACTACCCTGTAATCATTATATTACCTACTCTATTTATTTATTGACTTTTAATATTAATTATGAAATTATCAAAATAATATTAATTAAATAGAATCCATATCGATACTATCCATACTAATATTATAAATGCGAAAGTGTGTCTGTCTGTCTGTTACCTCTTCACGCTTAAACTGCTGAACCGATTTGGATGAAATTTGGTATGGAGATACTTTGAGTCCCGGGAAGGACATAGGCTACTATAGGTCAAATTTCTCCTATTGGGGACCTACCATAAGGGTTATTTTCAACCAATGTAAAGGCCGAAGCAGGATAAGCTGTTTTTTGACAAAAGTTACTTACATTTAGTATCATTGTGTAATTGTAAGTACCTAAAGAGAAACAGCCGCAGTTCTATGTAATTATTATTATTAATAGTATTAAGTAATTAATAAATTTACTAACATTAATGTTAAATCTTAATGTTAAGAATTTTTATATAATAAAAATGTTACCAGTACAAGCAATTTGTTTCCTTTCATGTTTTGATGCTACTGCCTGGAATCACAGGTAAACATGTTTTTTTGAATCCATTAACATTTCAAAGAGCTGTTATTTTTTCACCTTTAAATATTATTATACATTAACTCAAGGTCTATCAATTTAAGGTATACAAACAAAAAGTGTATTCCCGTATATTGCAGTAGTTAATACAATAATCCATACTAATATTATAAATGCGAAAGTGTGTCTGTCTGTTACCTCTTCACGCTTAAACCGCTGAACCCATTTGGATGAAATTTGGTATGGAGATAGTTTGAGTCCCGGGGAAGGACATAGGCTAATTTTTATCCCGGATAAATACCCTTATCCGCGATAAACGAATTTAAGGCGGACGAAGTCGCGGGCAGAAGCTAGTATGAAATATTTAACAAACACCATGAATAAAGACCCAGGCGTGAAACGTCAATTTGAAATCAAAGACTTTTTTCGTCCTTTCGGACAGTCTAAGTCTCTAAGCCCATAGACCATACTGCCACAATCAAAGTAGAAAAAAAAAACAACAGGAATGTTGACAATTTTTGTCAACTTTTTTCTTTGGTATGTTATAAAACGACCTTTCAATCATAGAATACTGGTAAAAAACAACTTTAAAATATACAACAATCAGCTATGTTAACATGCGTTTATCGAAACTGTTTAAACAAAAGTTACCATACATTTCATGGGTTATTCAATGGTATTATTCGTTATTAATATTTCCTAACTTTAAAATGGACTTTGCCACCCAACTTTAAAGGCTCATAATACTATACTCCGATCCATAATTAAATTCCAAAATCTGACGCTTAGGAGCGCACAATCGATGTGATTACTCTATTTTTATTAAAGTGTAGGTATTTACATCAATAAAACTTACCTTAATTTCACTAGTTACACAAAATCTCATTCATAGTTTTATGGAACAACGTTTAAGTAACTAAATAATCAAAATAGTAAATGTCACGTTTTGGAATTTAATTATGAATCGGAGTATAGCTACACGCAAGGTATCGAACTCAAAACCAACGTGTTTACGTACCTAGTTTCATAACGCATCCCAGCAACGTTCCGAAACAAAATATTATCACTTCCCATGCCTGATATATAAACGTATATAAAGACCTCAATAAAATTATGAGATCAAGTATCAACAATAGTATTGTTAAAATAAGATATTATCGTAAGCAATGTATTTTAATTTTACTCAGGTTTTTTTCCCAGCTGAAAGGAAAAAATGCGATTGCAGCCCTGGTTTCTGAGCGTTCTTGTCAGAATCAGACATGTCAAATCAATAGTAATAAATGCAATGGAATTAGGTTTTTCGCCTGTTATTCTTATTATTGTTTTTATTAATTAGAACATGAACCACAAATTATTATTTTGCCAAGCATGTCTAAGCAAAGAACGTGACTTATTTTCTATCAGAAAACTACAGGATTTACTAATAAATTTGGATTTAGTAGACCTAAATGTTGGTACACGAACTAGCATAATTGATTTTATTAAAAGTTTCCAAAACTTATCTGTTTGTGTATGATTTCAGCTAAATTATGAAGGGGGTCTGTGCTGGGAGTGCAAAAACACTATTATAAAGTTTTCGAGATTCAAAAAGCAGGTCGAATTCGCTCAAATCACTTTGGACCATGTAGAAAAGGTTTGGCGTTATCTTTTCAGAACATTATTTCTAAATAAAACAGCAACTTCAAACAATATTTTTGATTAATCACAGAGATTTGATTTAAATTAACTCGATTTTTACACATTATCACAAAAAAATATGTTTATTTTCAGCTGCAAGATTTGAAATGCCTTAGTAACTTATCATGTACAGTTGCAAGCATCCATAGCAATTCAACACCGCATGACCCGCTCAACTCTGACGCCATAGACAACCAACCCAAAGATATAAAACAAGAAACTGATGATATAAACTATGATTCTGATTGTGATTATGAAGAAAAACCGGAATTCAACTCTGATATCGACATACAAGAGAATGATATTGAAAAAGAAGCCGCCCTAAAGAAGAATATACAAAAAATTGCAATTGGGAAGGGAAAAAAGAGTGCAGCTAATAAGGACAAGGATTGTGAGTCTGAAAATGATAATGATGTCAAAGAAAAGTTTATAGAAGTGGAGTTTACGGAAGAAGAAATGATAAAAACTAGAGAAGAGAAGAGACATCATCCGAATTTTAAGAAGTTG
This sequence comes from Hedya salicella, assembly GCA_905404275.2. Lineage (NCBI taxonomy): Eukaryota > Metazoa > Arthropoda > Insecta > Lepidoptera > Tortricidae > Hedya > Hedya salicella. The sequence goes on from FR990120.1 coordinate 5,699,286, forward strand.
CCGTTTAACTGTGACACCTGTGTACTAGGGTTCACAACAAAGGAGAATTATGACTTGCATAAGGCAAGGAAACATGATGAGGTAATATTATATATGAGGTACTATCTAATTCCAAAAACATCTAGTTTAATATAGATATATCTGCCGAATAGCAGAGGAAACGCCTTTGCATGTTCTCACAGACTGCCTCTCTTTAATATTTAACCACAGCTCGGTACTGGGAAAGTGCTGAAGTTCTTAGCATGAACAGAACTTGAGTGGGAACTGTAGAAGATGGCGATCACAATAGATCATCTATGGTTGCAGTGATACGGAGGCTGTATAGCTTAGAATAACCACTACCAGTAGAATAAGTCAGACTCATAATACTCGTAATGGTAGAGGTTCTTGGCCATGGTAGGTCCAAGATTTAATTCAACTGAGATTTAATTAATCATATTGTTCATTACAGAGCATCGGCCCACATGTCTGCCCAGTATGTCAAATCCGTTTCTCCTTCCCAAATTCTTTGGCTAAGCATGTAAGGAAGCACTACCATTGCTACCGATGTAAACTGTGCATGTATGAGACAACTGAGCTCTGGTCGGCTCTAAGTCATTGTCGGAGCAAACACAGCGGAGATACCGAGGACTGCATACATTGTCAGCAGTGCAGCTTTGTCGCCAAGTAAGTGAGGTTTTTAGTATCCTAAGTTTCCGTACCTGTCAGTGGCGTGACGTCAAACATGTTGTTGATAAAGCCAGAGTATATTTTCTTTAAAAGCAATAGAGTGAACTACTCAAATGCCTTAAAATAGGCAAGCCGATGAGAAACCGGTTCAATTAACGGCACACCACTGGTACCTGTATGAGAATTGGAATATCTATACTCTGATTTGTAATTAAATTCCAAAATTAAACGTTTATGGCGCACATTTGCGAATGTGTTGTTAATCAATTTTAGTTGAAATGTAGGTATTATGCATGTTTTTTTTTCTTTCTTTCTTAACAAAATATGAAAATGCCGTGAAACGATTTCAAAAAGTAAAATTGAAATCGGCCAAGAAATACGCATGAGATGCACGCAGAGGTCCGACATGAACTGTTACGTCATAGTTGATACTGTCAGTCATACTTGACCGCCACCTCAGTGTACAAACTAAGTTACATGATGCCCAGTTTGGCTTTCGGCCGGGACTGTCCACCGAAAGTGCTATATTGGCATTGAAGCACACTGTCAAATACTACCTGAACCGTAATATTCCCGTGTAAGCTTATTTCCTGGACTTTAGTAAGGCGTTCGATCTTGTATCCTATGATATCTTATGGGAGAAGCTCTAGAGGGCCGGTGTCCCTGCCAAGCTAGTAAATCTGTTGTACTGGTATCAGCACCAGACAAACAATGTCAAGTGGGCCAACGCATTATCTGATCAGTATACACTTGAATGCGGTGTAAGGCAGGGGGGCCTAACCTCTCCGAGACTCTTGAATATATATGTTTTTTTTTTTTTTTTTTTTTTTTTCAAGAAAAACATACATTTTACGCGGTACGATATCTGCCAAACTGCATAGCAGTTTGTTGGCAGGAAAAATAATACCCTCCACCATTTCACTTCAATATCTGCGTGTATGAAATGCATAACTTAAACAACTAAAACCAGTTACATATTGTTTTGTTCTAAAAATCTTCTAAACCTTATCCATCAAGGCAAAATAACTGACTAGGTACTTAATGATTAATGATCGGCATCGTCACCGTGAGACGACGTGGCATGTCCATCTATATACATATATACCCACAGACATGCGTTGAACCAGTTGATTGTGGAGCTCAGCAGCACCTACGTCGGATGTCATGTCGATGGTGTTTGTTTTAACAATATAAGTTACGCAGATGACATGGTGCTGCTAGGACCCACAATCGGTGGTTTACGGAAATTAGTTTCCATTTGTGAAGCATATGCTGAAAAACATGGATTAAAGTACAACTCCAAAAAGAGTGAGCTCCTGGTATTGAAGGGCAAAAATAAGCCCCCAGCTTTTGTCCCTCCTGTTTACCTCAATGGTTCACCATTGCAGAGTCTCGCAATTTAGATACCTGGGGTACATTGTGAATGAGGAGTTAAAGGATGACTCTGACATAGAAAGAGAACGTAGGGCACTGTCCGTGAGAGGGAACATGCTGGTTCGTAGATTTGTTGGCTGTACACTTGATGTCAAGGTCACGCTTTTCAAGTCATTTTGCCAAACATTTTACACTAGCAGTCTATGGACTAGTTACACCAAAAAAGCCTACAGGGCCCTGCGCATACTGTACAACAACCTGTTCCGGGCGATGGTGGGGCTTCCTCGATACTGCAGTGCCTCCGGCATGTTTGCTGACGCACACACAGACGATTTTTTTGCGCTCAAGCGCAAGAAAGTTGGGTCTCTTATAAGCCCAGTGAGGGGGAGCCCCAACAGTCTCCTGCAGGTAGTGGCGGGCAGGCAGGACAGCGCCGTACTAGGCGGGTTAAACGAGCTGCATGCCCCGAGTGCGCGTGCATTTCGGTGAAGCTGGCTATGCTAGTTATTATAATAACATTATAAATATTGGTAACTACTAACATAGATTATTCAGTATTCCCATTTTGTTTACTAACATCCTATGGACCATTAAGTTGTCTGATAATAAAGAGATTTTAATTTATTTATTATTTTATTTATATTACACTCCGGCCATATAAACTCCATATTAAAATCTGATTGCTAGAAATATATAGAATGAAATGTTTGATGGCTTATATCTTGGTTATTTTTGTAGTTATTCGAAAGACATATTTCTTTGCTGTTACAAGAATGAGCTTTTAATAAAGCAAAAATAAAAATTGATACATATTCCCTATTGAATTGAGATCTGAAATCTTTGTCACAGGAAACGCGAAGAGTTGGCAGACCACATGAAAACTCAACATTCCCTGAATTGCAACATTTGCGGGGAGAAATTCAAAGGGCCCGGCACACTTAGGACGCATCTACGGTAAAAATAGTTTTTTTTTTAAACTGGATTTCAAGTGTATTGCACCACAATGTCGGTTATGTGACGCCATTTTTTTCACACTTCTAAGAAAGATAGGAAGTAAATTATTGGTGTGTCAATATTTTATAATTTGGCTTTTATATTGGTAGTGAATTCTTGGACTATTTATATGTTTTTAAGGTAGCTGTCATAGACGTCACGTACCCGACAAAGTAGACGTTTGGTGGAATGCACCTTCTGAAATTACTCTAAACGGTATAGATAACGGCATCACATTTTAGGTGACAAAATACACACACAACTGCATAGAATAGAAATAGCAAAAAAACCGTCCAAGTGCGAGTCGGACTCGCGCACCGAGTGTTCCGTACAAAATATACGCTACAAAAGGCCGTATCTATGAAAATCCAGCGTGAGCAGAGCCCTAATCCTGAGCAAAATGTACGCGGTGCTCGATCACTTTATATTGGTTACTGATATAGGCAGACAGAGATAAAATTATACTGGTTTTAGTATTTGTTGTTATAGCGGCAACAGAAATACATCTTCTGTGAAAATTTCAACTGACTAGCTATCACGGTTTATGAGATACAGCCTGGTGACAGAGAGACAAACGGACAGCGAAGTCTTAGTAATAGGGTCCCGTTTTACCCTTTGGGTACGGAACCCTAAAAAAGAAGATGAAAGAGTGAGTGGGATGTATGTTTATTCACCATTTGCTACTTAGAAAAGCAGCGTTTTAGTTGAAATGATAACACGTATTTAATCAGCTGTGATTTAGATGTTTTAATTAACTTGCCGTGTTAGTATGTATGTGTTTATGTGTATCAAATCTTGCAAGTTAAATTTGACCCACTTCTCAGTTTGTGATTGTGATAATATTTGGCATACTTATGTAAGTTCAGTGATAATGGAATAACATGGTACCATCGAGCTGATCTGATGATGGAACCGGAAGGCGGTCATAGGAACTCCGCAATACAATAACGCAATCCTACTGAGTTAGGGCTCTTTAGAATCGTCTCGATGACGTCTGTCGATGTTCAAAGAAAAGTACAGTCGGCAATTAAAGTTTGTCGCAAAAATGTAATTTTTGACGGCAACTTTTTTAAGTACCTATATGAACAGACACCTATAAGTAAGTATAAGAGAGTCACGAGTGCCCTTTGACAAGAATTAATTTTGCGTCCCCCTAGATAGCCCCAGTAGATCGCATGACTTGGGTCGGCATAATGCGCTCTTGAGGGTCCCTGCCAGCCCCCCGTCTGGTTACAGTCGATGACGCCTATAGTCCTTTTTCGGCTCAATTTGATATTCTGCGTTTGTTATCTTCTCTATGAAATGTCATCATCCCAATTTGCGACTTCTCTCCAGCCGCGTGCACAGCGCTGCACGCGCGCACTCGTGCGGCACGTGCGGGCGCGGGTTCCGCTCGCTGACGCGGCTGGAGGCGCACGTGACGTCACACGGAGGCGGGGCCGCCGCGCGGCTCGCCTACTGCGCCGCCTGCCGCGTGCAGTACAAGAACATATACGTGTACCGGAGCCATCTGGCCACCAGCGCGAGGCACAGCGAGCGCAGGTCAGTGTGCTGACGCGGCTGGAGGCGCACGTGACGTCACACGGGGGCGGGGCCGCCGCGCGGCTCGCCTACTGCGCCGCCTGCCGCGTGCAGTACAAGAACATATACGTGTACCGGAGCCATCTGGCCACCAGCGCGAGGCACAGCGAGCGCAGGTCAGTGTGCTGACGCGGCTGGAGGCGCACGTGACGTCACACGGGGGCGGGGCCGCCGCGCGGCTCGCCTACTGCGCCGCCTGCCGCGTGCAGTACAAGAACATATACGTGTACCGGAGCCATCTGGCCACCAGCGCGAGGCACAGCGAGCGCAGGTCAGTGTGCTGACGCGGCTGGAGGCGCACGTGACGTCACACGGGGGCGGGGCCGCCGCGCGGCTCGCCTACTGCGCCGCCTGCCGCGTGCAGTACAAGAACATATACGTGTACCGGAGCCATCTGGCCACCAGCGCGAGGCACAGCGAGCGCAGGTCAGTGTGCTGACGCGGCTGGAGGCGCACGTGACGTCACACGGGGGCGGGGCCGCCGGGCGGCTCGCCTACTGCGCCGCCTGCCGCGTGCAGTACAAGAACATATACGTGTACCGGAGCCATCTGGCCACCAGCGCGCGGCACAGCGAGCGCAGGTCAGTTAGCGCGGGAATCGAGCAGCGGCAGATGTCACCTACCATTTTGGATGCCAAGAACACCTAAACGTTGCTGACCCGTGTCCTCTCATGCCTGCCGCGCCAGCGACGCCTAAAGGTGTCCGAACTAAGGTGTAGAATAAAATCGATTTTGAATCGTTTTCTTTTTATATTATTACTGGCTGACCTGTTTCATTAAATCATGTTGATCATCATCATATCAACCCCAGGACGTCTACTGCTGGACAAAGCCCCCAGGGATCTCCATAACTACCGGTCGTGCGACCCCGAAGATTTTTTTGATCACAAACGTGTCACTGGCACTTAAACATAAAATCACGCAAGCGTGTCAGTCACCGGTGTAGGCGTAAGAATGTTTTGATCGCAGACGTTGTGTCACTGGCAACGCACGTGTTAAAGAATAGTAAGTACATTACTTACCAAGGGCTGTAATAGAAAGGAAGCCCGAAATCGCAGGTATTTGTGACCCGAGCCGCAGGCGAGGCTTGTAAATAGCCACTTCTTTTTTACTGCCCGTGGTGAGTAAACAATTTTACGTCTTCATCTGGCCATAATGCGAGTGCGTGCGGTAACACATATTGTTTACCTATATACATAGAAAATATCCAAGACTCGGGAGCAATTTGCCCTTACCGGGATTTGAACCCACGACCGTCAGCTTTGTAGGCAGCGTCATTCCCGCTGATCTAAATCGGTTGACAAAAAGTTCAGTTTTATATGCAGGGGAGACCACGTAACGTTGACTCACGGGTTGGTTCTCACACGATGGTCTAACAGAAAACTGAACAAACTAATAAGCTCATCGATATCTAGGAGGGAGATATAGCTCGCATTTTTATGCGCATGCGAGCACAATTTATTGTCACATCTAACTAAGACACTATTTCGCGGAACAGCAATGGAACTATAATCTATTAATGTAATATATTACACAAAGTAACGCCTGAATGTATTAATTATTTAAAAAAAAACATCTACAATGTCTATGGTGATTAAACAAATACGGAACCCTAACAACACTCTGATTTATTTTTCAGGTACCACTGTGAGGAGTGTGGCAAGAAGTTCGCATCTAAAGTGTACTACAAACGGCATTACACATTCTACCACCAGAAGAAGTCTCCCTTCAAATGCGAACTTTGCAACCGGGTGAGTTTATATCAGGCGTTTATTTAATCGTGATAATTGGGAGGTTGAAAATGTTTCTCAAGATGTTTCTGCGGTATGTTATAGAACGACCTCGAACCGAATCAGAGATGGGCTTTATCGATTCGTTAACGTTGCCTGCGAAGCTGAGGTCCTGGGTTCAAATCCCGGTAAGGGCAAATATTTGTGTGATGAGCACAAATATTTGTTCCTGAGTCTTGGATGTTTTCTATGTATATAAGTAATATATCTATTAAATATATCGTCGTCTAGTACCCATAACACAAGCCTTATTGAGCTTACCATGGGGCTAGTTCGATTTGTGTAAAATTGTCCCGTTATATTTATTTATTTATTTATTATTATATTTAATTAATTGATCGATTAAAAAATTAATCGTCAAAAATGTATAGCGATTAAATTAATCGACAGAGGTTTCGATTAAATTAATCGACAGAAGTTTCGATTAATGATGAATCATCAGCTTAATCGATTAAATTTCACGATTATATCTCGATTAAAATTTGAAACACGGTCAAATGAGCGTTTTTCAACACAAATGTGCACGTGACAGAAATGCAATATGTCTTCTCATGTGTATACTTGAAAAATCATTCTAGTGTGCTGTGTGACATAAACTTGTTTCAGTAACCCAAAGTGGATTTGATAGTGCAGTCCTAAGTCTACGTAACTCGAGACTTAGACGTACAAAAAAATATCTTCCTTATTCCTAATATTAATCGCGAGAAAATTAATCTAATAGATTAATCAATTAAAAACTTAATCGCTTGATATTAATCTACGATTGATTTAATCAGATTAAATTAATCGGAACTCGTTCGATTAAGATTAATTAATCGTAATTTTTAATCGTTAATCTCAATTAAGTAGGTTAATCTTAATCGTTAATCGATTACATTTTGCCCATCACTGCTCTCAATAATATAAACATTGGTGAAAAAACTACTTTAATCTCATAGTAACTGAGATACAAGAATTTAAAATCACATTTTTGGACTCTTCCAAGAAACGCTCCATAGGAACTGAACGGAACGCCTTTAAATGTAGTTAGTAATTTATATTTAATAGCGCCACCTCTCGCCGAGCCATGGTAGCTGTAAAGGTATCTGCTCGGGGTGAAAGTAACTTCATAGTTCTGCATTAGGCGGCGCTAACGGCTAAAGAGTCGGATGCATCATACAGAGATCCATAAGCACGAACAGATGACAAAATTCGTCGACTTTTGGTATGGACGATTAGCTCAGATGGTAGAGCGTGCTGCCCCGGTCTGGCTCAAGGCACTGGTTCAAGTCCAGTATCGTCGAAATTTTTTTTCATTTGTTTCTGATCTTTGTTTATAATGTAGTTAGTAAGTTTAAATACTTGGGACACATACTAACCTCTGACCTAAAAGATGATGCAGACATAGAGAGGGAACGCAGGTCGTTGTCTGTTAGAGCGAACATGATGGCTCGTAGGTTCGCTCGTTGTTCCGCGGATGTAAAGCTAACGCTTTTCAAAGCATACTGCACTAGTTTTTACACGAGCAGCCTGTGGGTTAGCTGTACGCGGAAACAGTATAGCGCCCTGCGGGTGCAATACAAGAATGCTTTTAGGGCACTGATGGGGTTGCCTCGCTTCTGCAGCGCATCAGGTATGTTCGTGGAGGCAGGAGTGGATTGTTTCTATATTACAATGCGCAAACGATTTACATCCCTGATGCGTAGTATACGGGGCGGCCACAACGGTATGCTATATACGTTTGCACAGAGGTTCGATTGTCAGAATAGAATACCTTTATTGAGTAACTGTGTACAGAGATGTTAAAATACAAAATTAGAACCAACAGATACATCATCATAAAATTCATTCATATTATAGAATGCTTTATTTATGAGCTGACATTTTAGGGTAGTTTTAAAAGTGTTTCCTTCGAGTGACTTTAATTCAACAGGCAAGTTGTTAAAGGCTCGCATAGGGGCGATAAAAGCACTTATACATAATTTTATTGTGGACCTTAGGAATACGATAGTTATACTTAAAAAGATGTAGAATATTTTTAAAAACCTGCTTCTTAAAAATAGTTTGTAGGCCTAGTTACATCAGATAGGAACGAACTTACTCTATCAACTCATAATTAAGTATATATGTGTCCTGAAAAGTTACTTTTCACATCTCTATATGCTACATATAATATCAAAAAAATTGCACAAAAACACCTCGATTTCAGTGATTTGCCCACCCCTTCGCCTTAAGTGTAGACATTTACGTAGTTAGTACGTGAATCATTGTAGCATGATTCACGTACAGCCTAATCGCCCTCCTTCACATTGTTGTAGTTATTATTAGAATAGAATTTTATTGAAATGTATTGAGTTGTTTTGTTTACTAACATCAACTTAAGATTTCCATGTATGTACTAACTCAATCTATGGCCCCAGGATGGTCGAAATAAAAATATATGAATTTGAATAGGAACGTGTGGCGTCACACGTAGAGCCACAAAGTTTAGGGGCGGCAGATTTGGGTCAATTTTTTTAAATATTAAGCATTTAAACAAGAGGACTGATATTTGCCATACTTTGGATCGTGTTCCGATCGCAAGGAGATATTTTGGAAAAACTACATGGCGTTTAAAAACTAAACACACGAGTCTTTGACCTCTGTTTTATGTTAAGGCTCTATTGTACTGTTTCGGTTGTTGGTGTGCAATAAAGAATTGTTCTATTGTATTGTGTTACTATAGCATTTAATATGTTGCAGCTGTTCATATCTGACTGGCGGCTGCGGAATCACAAGCAGATGAAGCACGGTATGGCGCGCACCAGGAACCACACCTGCGACGAGTGTGGGAACAAGTTTTACGTTAGTGCACCTTATAGTAAAAAATATTTCTTTAGAGCGAATCCACTTAGCTTTGTACCCGATGAACAATACTCATTATCTTCATTGTTAACTGTGACCACAACAACCACTTCGAAATATAAGGCGTTGTAAGTGCCAATGACTTTTACACTAAATTTGTCTTTAAGTCAAATGAAAGGTTTACTCTTAAACAAAAGTGACCAACATCTGTTCTTTTTGTTGAGGTCCGAGGGAGAAGGGAGGGGAGGGGGAGGGTTGTATCGCAAGGTCGTAAGGTTCCCATCAGTGCTGTAACTAGAGCGGTGCCAGCGGTGCCCAGGCACAGGGCGGAGATATGATATCTCAAAAGCAAATTTGTTTATCAAACTCCCCGTCCAGACTGTGAACTAATTTCCTCTAGAATTCTCAAACTTTCAATTCCTTCGCACCATACCGGTTTCATGGCAGATTCTTTCGCCGTTCAGGCAAGCCGTCTCTGGAATTCGCTCTCTCTTTCTATCAGACAAGCCCCAAGCAAGGATATGCATTATTTGCTTGTGTGTCCTAACGCTCTCAGTCCTGAATTATTTTTTACACTGCACCATTTTCATGCATCTCTGTTTGGCCATATGACTGTCCATATCGGAAATAAAGGGGAAAAAATGTATTTTTTTTCCTGTGTAAATCAAAATTTATTTACATTAAAAAAATGGTACCCCCACTTGACCTAGATTTTTGGCCCCCCGCTCATATTGCTTGTTTTTTATAGAAAATGAAATATTTTAATTTATTTTTTATTTGTAATATACTTGGGCTAGCCATCTTTATAACTATTAACTAAATTTCAAATAGATAGCATAAGTAGTTCCTGCATGGTGCTTTAACAGTCGGGCAGACAGATAGACAGAGTCACACCATAAGGGTTCCTTTTTTACCTTTTTGGTACGAAACCCTAACAAAAAAGATAGAATGGATATAGGTCCCAGCATTGGACATTTTTCGTCTGACGAAGTTGATGTAGTTTCTATTGTTGATGTTTTTGACGACCGGTTTAGCTCAGTGGGAGTAACGGTGCCTGCGAAGCTGAGGTCCTGGGTTCAAATCCCGGTAAGGTCAAATATTTGTGTGATGAGCATAAATATTTGTTCTTAAGTCTTGGATGTTTTCTATGTATATCCTTACTATATTATAAACGTGAAAGTATGTATGTACGTTCCACTTAATCTCAATAACTACTGGACGATTTTTTATGAAACTTTCCAGTTATGTACCTTATATATCAGAATAGGACATAGGCTATAATTCTTGTCAAATATCATCCCTTTTAGGGATGAAAAAGGGGGTGAAACTTTGTAACTATAAATTGCATCTCTACGCGGATAAGTCGCGGGCAACAGCTAGTAAGTAATATATCTATTAAATATGTCGTCGTACCGATAACACAAGCCTTATTGAGCTTACTATGCGACTAGTTCGATTTATGTAAAAATTGTCCCGTAATATTTATTATTATTTATTTATGAAATTGCAGACCAGTTCGACACTCAAAGCGCACCAGCTGACACACTCATCCCAGCGCACGTTCATGTGTTCTCACTGCGGAGATACGTTCAAGCAGCGGGCAGCGCTCTACACGCACACGCGACTCGTGCATAGAAAACTTAAGCGACAAACTACCGCTTAAGGATTCTTATTAATAAATTATGAAACAGGAGTTCGTTTTTTATTTCAAGATGGCGGATATTTTTTTGGATGGGCCGTCATGGGTATCGTTTTCAATGTTTTTGTAGTAATAAATATAAATACATACGCTCGCCATACCATTATTAAACTAGTTTTCATTTCCCATGTACGTGAATTGTAAATATTCGTATGAGAAATAAATTTCTTTAAATCGAAATCGATGATTTCGATTCAGAACTATGAGACTGCGAAAATAACTCAAAAAATAGTCATGGGTATCGTTTTCAGGTGTAGATTTCGAAAAGTGGAAATTTGGATTTCAAGATGGCAGATATCACGTATGTAAATAGACATCTTGTGTTTGATTTTATTAATTACGGATTAAATAATACGGAGTAAATTCTCCTTCAAGTGTAAGTTGCGCAAGCATCTCTTGGGAAATCTTAAAGATTAAGAGTCTTCATAGTAGTTTAGAAGCAGGTACCTTTATGTATTTATATATATATCTATGTATATATGTATCATGTTGATATATATTAAGTATTATGTATAGTTTGTATACTATGTGACTTGGGTGTCACGCCCTTGTATTTATTATTTTGTAGAAGTCTGACACCGATATCCCGCACCAATAATTTCTCTGTTTAGCCTAATGGTTGACTGGTAGAGAATGCCTTTATGGCATTAAGTCCGCCATTTGTACTTTCTTGTATTGTGCAATAAAGTTTAAATAAATAAATGAAAGTTAGATCGTAGTACGCAACTTGCATATTATTATTTAACTGGTTTTAGACCGAGTGTCGGCTGACACACTCGTCCCAGCGCACGTTCATGTGCTCGCACTGCGGAGACACGTTTAAACTGTGGGCGGCGCTCTAAACGCACTCTCACGGCTTGTAAACCGGTTAATTTTCTATACCGGTTAGAGCCGTACTCTGAAAGTTAAATATTATGGTTTTTAAGTTTACGCACTTGCTGCAGTGTCGCCACCAATTTAACGCGTTTTGACGGACACTTTGGATATATAGAGATTGTTTTCCTTAGTTTTCTACACTCCATCTAGAGGGTAAGGCCAAATTAGCCTCTAAGAAGCTCGGCGTACTCAACAGATCGAGACAGTATTTCACTCCAGCCCACCTCCTACAGCTTTACAAGGCGCAGGTCCGCCCACACATGGAATACTGTTGTCATCTGTGGGCTGGGGCTCCACAGTACCAGCTTCTCCCTCTAGACCGCATTCAACGGAGAGCGACTCGTATCGTCGGTTGCCCGCGTATCTCAGATCAGCTTTACTCTTTGGCTCTGCGTAGAGATGTAGCCTCGCTCTGCATATTCCATCGCATGTATAACGGGGAGTGCTCCGAGGAATTGTTCGGGTTGATCCCAGCTGCATCTTTCCGCCATCGTCCTACGCGACAGCATTTCCACCCTCACCATTTAGATGGTTGGCAGTCCACAACTGTGCGTTTTTCTAGAAATTTCCTGCCTCACACGACTGAACTGTGGAATAAATTGCCGCCTGCAGTATTTCCGGACCGATGCGACCTTTAAGCCTTCAAGAAAAGAGCGTACTCGCACCTGAAAGGCCGGCAACGCACTTGTGACTCCTCCGGTGATGCAAGTGTCTATGGGCGACGTTGATCGCTTACCATCAGGCGACCCGTCTGCTCGTTTGCCTCCTATGTCATAAAAAAAAACTCCAACGTTGAGGGGGAAGCGAAATTAAACGAAAAAAAACCCAGACAGTAGAGCACATTTATTGTGGCTTTGCAAGTAAATATAGTTATACGGACTTGGGCGATAATTATTAGGTACAAACTTACATAGTCTAGCCTTCATATGGCAACAATTTGACATATGAAAAAAATGTTGTCTGTGAAGTCGGATTCCGGACGATAATTTTACGTGATAACGTCATAAGAAAACACTGATTTAAAATTACATAATTTTATGAATTCACAAGCCGAACGCTTAGGCCGATCATGCCTCTCTATCGCTTGTTCCGAGCTCTCGCTTGCACGCTCGGCTTAGACGGAACATCACAATGAGTCATGCTTATTCGCGCGTGCAGCCGGCGTTCATCGATTTATAAGACGTTATCACGTAAAAAGCTGTCACATTATAATACCTGTCAGGTTTCTATGGATTCCATATTGCCAGCTGTCGATTTTTCAAACCTGTCGCTATTTTCCATTGCCAACTTATGTTTGCCAGACTACGTGTTAATTCATACATCACATAGAGTTTGGCAAACGAAACATGACATTAAAAATATGCGGCAAATTTGAAAAAATCATGACCTGGCAATACGGAATGCATAGAAACGAAGTAGGTTTTACAATTTGATAATTTAAAATATGCCATTTGCTAGAATTCCGAGGACGCAAGAATACGACGAAACAGGAATACGACGAATCAGGAACAATTCAAACATTATAAATTATGAATAGGACCGTACTCTATGGTATTATAAGGGTGGTCGCACATTATATTAACACATACAATATTATGCCGGTGGTCATAGGCCCTCTGTAATAAAATAACTTAATCTTACAGAATATGGGTTCTTTGGAATCACCTCGATGTGTAGTTAACGGATATTCAAAGAAAAGTACAGTCGGCAATAAAAGCTTGTCACAAAAATGCTATTTTTAACTTCTCCTGCTCAAAAAGCAAGTCATATTAGCTTCGCGAAACGAGACTAAAATAGTACATTTAGCCCCTAGGGTGTAAAAGAAAGCCATATAAACCCATAAAAATTTCTATGAAACTGAAAAAAAAACTTCCGGCCAGCTACATACTACTTACGAATAATTTAAAACAAACAAACCAACCTGATCAGATTGGCCAAAATTTCTGATCGAATTGCTCAAACTGTACTTTTAATTTTTCATAAAATTTACATGATCTGGTTTTTCTGGGTTTTCCCTAATCCTTGCAACAAATGTTGGATCATATTATATGTCTCCTAGCAAAGACTTCTCTCATTGTAACTGACAATTCGAAAGTGCTATCTAGGCTTACTTGAATAAAGGATATTTTGATTTGATTTGATTGATACAATTTTAAAGTTAAGATTTTTTTATTTCCTCGCAGTCGAAGTGAAAAGCGGAGTGTTTAACACGTGGCTAAAAGCCATTATGACACTCAGACATATTTGCTGAGGAGGGATCTCGCCTGCCCTACTAGTTCTTTTTGGGTTTTTATTTATTTCTTGTTTAATTTTTTGTATGCTAACCAATAAAAATGCTTTCTTTCTTCTTTTAATCTTTCTTTCTTAAACCTCGTAATTTTTGGGGTTAAGTCAGATGACAGATAGTTAGTTCATCCTTACTATATTATAAACGTGATAGTATGTATGTACGTTCCACTTAATCTCAAAAGGCCTTATATCACTTCGTGTCATAATGGCTTGTTTTAGCCCCTTGACAAACAATCTACTATTGTCAAAAATTTATTAGTTTTCATTTTCAACGTCCGCCTCAGCACCCGCACAGTCTGCGCACGCGCCCCCATTCTTTTTGCATTTGGTGCTGCAAGCTATATAAGAATAGCAGCGCTTCTGTCGCTTCTTTTTTTTCTCTCTGAAACTCGGAATTTTCAGCTTGGGTTTTGGTAAATTCGGTTCTATGGGAACCACGCCGCAGAGGTGTTCTAATTGGTCTTGAACGTTATTCGTTTTGAATTCGCATATTGTGCAGACTGTAAACGTGTAATGTGCAGTTATGTGTGGTATTAGCTTAGGGGGCAGTATGATTTGTTTACAAATGTGGCACTCCAAGGCACCTCTCTGAAAAAAAGTATTTAGTGAGATTTTATCATCGATTCTAAAATCTACGACTATATATTCTATTAGAAGGCAACTTAGTTCGTGGAGGAGAAAAAATCATAACCCCTCTTTTTTCTTCAGCGTGGTCGGGTAAAAAGTATCCTATAAGTCCTATAACCATCTGGAGATATCTAGCTACCCGTGTACCATCACTCTATACTCTATGGTTATGCCACTGAACTATAATACCTATATTATAAAACTCCGCACAGAACTGTAATGAATTTAAAAAAAGAAACGCAGCGTTCTTGAAATTATTTTTTAAGCTGTTTCATTTATTGTAGTTTATGGGTTACTCGTAAAAAAAGGATTGTATACAATACAATAGTTATATAATTAGTTTTTTAAGTCTCGTACCTCAATTAGGCCACTCAGCAAGCTTCGTGGCCTAAACGCCCTACTCGACTGAAAAAGCATACATTACATAACGATTGCATAATAGTACATTTCGATGCTAGTGCGGAAAGTATTTCATTACTTCACGAGTACCGAGATATCTTACCACGAGCCGTAGGCCAGCATCATCATCATCATCACCATCATCAATAAGTAGTCATGAATTAGAACAAGTAAAATTAAAAAAAAAAATGGAAAAATGAAAAGTACTAGTTCGCGAAAACCAACTTTCCGCACGCTAAACAGCTTCGTAAAGTAGCGCTTTTTGAGCAACTGTTTAAAACAATTGTATACCTTTTCTAGATGAAGTTCAGAGCGATGTTTTTGCTTAGCCTCCAGCGACTCGAAGACGACGATGCAAGATTTACATTTGTACTTTCCTGTAGCGTATTGAGGGTCAGCCTTACGTGCTGAGCGGTACGCAATCAGCTCACTTTTGATCACCACAACAGTTCTGTAGCCCCTCTTGACCTGAAACAAAACAATATTATAGTTAATTGATAGATTCAGGCGTTACTTTGCGGAATTCCATACTAGATCAATGGATTATAGTTCCTTTGCTGTTCCGCGAACTTGTGTCTTGGTTAGATGTGACAATAAATTGTGCTCACATGCGCATATTTTTATGCAGTTTCCACAAAAAAATACGCATGCAAATACAACAAACCACCACCAGACAGTATAATCCTCGACACGTACAGATCAAGCCTTTTCATATGATACGCTACTTAACCTTGTAGTTACACTTTTTTTGCCTAAACAAAACTAAATTATATCTAAAAAGGGCCCGTGCGGCATGATAGCATAAGTAGTTTTTGAAATATGGCGCTCTAATAGTCTGACAGACAGACAGACAAAGTCGCACCATAAGGGTTCCTTTTTTACCATTTTTGGTACGGATCCCTAAAAACAAGAAAAAGAATTCGACCCAGGTACCTCACCTTTTTTTTGCGTCTCTTTGCGTCCTTTTTGCCTATCTTGCTTCTCTCGAGTTTTTCCCTGGCTTCACATAGTAGCTTTGGTTCCGTTTCAGCATTATTTGTATAACTATTTGATTCAGTCTGCAAAAAATATTTACAATAAAAAATATTATAATATTCTTAATGTATATTATTATAAAGTTGTAAAAATGAAATGTCTGTACATTGAAGATATTTTCAAAAAACACGTGGTCACACCATAACTCGAACCCGTAACTCGCATTTAAATGAGATTAAAATTTGTGACATAGATATAAGTCAAAACGCAGTCGACCGTGTCACCCCTCCACCAGCGAGCACTGTGGTGTGTGGTGGAGGGTTGTCACGCTCGACTGCGTTTTGACTTATATCTATGTCACAAATTTTAATCTCATTTAAACACTTATGGTTAAGTAGTACTTAAATTATAATGTACCTTAAATTGA
The DNA here is from genome assembly GCA_905404275.2 of Hedya salicella. NCBI lineage: Eukaryota > Metazoa > Arthropoda > Insecta > Lepidoptera > Tortricidae > Hedya > Hedya salicella. Next base: position 5,715,808 of record FR990120.1, read on the forward strand.
GAACATTTCATCTATACTATTATAAAGTTGTACAAATGAAATGTCTGTACATTGAAGATATTTTCAAAAAAATGATTGTTATGGACTATTTGGAGGTCACTAAAACGAAAAATATATTTTTTTGGATTTTATGTATGTTTGTATGTGTCGTTGTGGCTGCATCACGCAAAATCGGCTAAACAGATTTCAACTATTTATTTTTGGTACACGGGTAGCTGGGTGTCTCCAGATGGTTATAGGATACTTTTTACCCGACTACGCTGAAGAAAAAACGACGGGTTACGACTTTTTCTCTTCCGCGAACGAAGTTGCGGGCATCTTCTAGATTATTAATATTTTCATACTTTAAAAATTATAATAGTCGGACAGACAGACAGACAGACAGACAGACAGTCGTTTTACATGATAACGTCATAAGAAAACCCGCGTCATAATTTTACTACGACACCTAATTTTGGTCCGATCCTCCATCCGTCCCTCTCTCTCTCCATCCTCCGACCCTCTTCGTGTTTTTCCTTAATAATTCAATAATTATAAGTAATTTAAATGTCCGTTTTGGGTTTCGTAGCTATACATAAAACAAGACGAAGTGACAATGAGCGGCTCGTGACACTTTTTCGGGTGTGCAGTCGGCGTTCATCGATTTATAAAGCCCGTCACACACGGAGCGACTATATTAAGATTTCTTATAGCAAGTTATCTTACTATACTTGTCTACTATTTGACCGTCCCCACACGCAGCGATAATATATATTATAGCTGGGTATCTTGAGATACCTTGCTATAAGATATCTTATAGGTCGATATATTACGATATCTTACGACATATTTGAGTATCTTTGGCGCAACTACAGGCTGTTATTTTTTTGACGTGCGATTGGGCACAAATTTATTTATCTTCGATGCCAATGCAACAATATGGTACCAAAGAGCTGGTCTAATGATGGAGTCCGAAGGTGGACGGTGACGTTGAGGATACTCCTAAAGTAAATAAACACAATAATAATATTTCGGCTTATTTCGTCTGTCTTACTTAGCAAGCTCTCAGGTCCTATATGATATCCAGGGTCTGAAGATGGAGCCGGATGGTGGACAAAGTAACTCAGTTTAAAAACCAGATTGATCAGATTGTGAAATCTATTTAACATTGTTCTTGATATTCTAAAATACTAACTGAATTGTTTAAAAACAGGTCATTGTCTAAGTTGAATAATCCGCGTTCTCTCCTTTTTTGATGTGCTCTTGAGTCCAGGCTGATTTTAGTTTTGCTGATAAAGCAACACACAAATCAAATCCAGTATCATGCCATCCCTCTGACGAACTTTGCAACAAGTCTAACGCTATGATGGTGGTTAGATCCATGTTTCACAACCACCCTGTATATTGTAAAAATGTCCTCTTGTTTCGCCGGCTACGAGCATAATGGCGGATGATATATATATTTTGGTATCTTTGTCGTGTGAGGGGCTTAGCTATACTGTAAGATATCTTTTGGTATATTAATCACGCTATCACGTCAAAAAATTGGTAAGCGGTTTAAAAAAAAAGTATCTTAAACTCGAGTAGTAAGTATGTATGGTAAATGAACGTTTCACCGAACGCTTGAGCGTCCTGGATGTAGGTTAATTTTTTTTACAAGGTCTCGGATTTTTATGCTATTATGATTTATAGTATAATGGTAACTTTGATAAGTTTGTCAGCATTTTAATGGACCTGGGAATAAATTACACGGTTAGAGATTTATTTAAAACTAAAGCAACTTGGTTCGCGGAGGAAAAAAAGTCATAACCCCTCTTTTTTTCTTTAGCGTCGTCGGGTAAAAAGTATCCTATAACCATCTGGAGATACCCAGCTACCCGTGTGCCAAAAATAGTTGAAATTCGTTTAGCCGATTTGGAGTGATGAAGACACAACGGCACATACAATCAATACAAAAAAAAAAAACGATTCTGTGTCCTCCTAATAGTCCGTTACAATCATTTTTTTGAAAATATCTTCAATGTACAGACATTTCACTTTTTCAACTTTATAATCCATACTAATATTATAAATGCGAAAGTGTGTCTGTCTGTCTGTTACCTCTTCACGCTTAAACCGCTGAACCGATTTGGATGAAATTTGATATGGAGATAGTTTGAGTCCCGGGGAAGGACATAGGCTACTTTTTATCCCGGAAAAATACCCTTACCAGCGATAAACGAATTTAAGGCGGACGAAGTCGCGGGCAGAAGCTAGTAGTATAGAAGAGATAAACTCGTAAAAGTAAGAAGTGCAATAAATGAGTGTAACGTAAAAGCGTTTCGTAACCTACGTTATAAGAAATATAATAAAATTAACATTAATAAATCAAGTCTTAAAGATATAAAAGCGTATTAAAATGCTTTATAATAACACTTACCTAAAAATAAACTGAAACCTTAATAAAATATTATAATACGTTAACCTATATTTAAATAGGTTGATTGTACAACGCGAATGTCACTTATTTTCCCTGACGAACTGTACTGGACTCGCATCGCCTGTGTTTCTGCTCAACCGGTCGGCTGCCCCCCGCCCGCGCTCCGTGAATCGAATGCCCGCCGCACCGCCCGGCAGACAGATTTTGCTACCAACGCAGGCGCACGTTCGCTGAATCTCAGCGTTGTCATACGTCGCCGGCGTAATTTTAGACATTTAAAGTTTAGCAACGGTTAACGTTGTTTTCATTGTGTACTCGTTCCGAGTCTTAATTAAAATCAGTGTTTATACCCCTATATTGGGTAAGTGTTGACCATTTCTTATCTTTCATAAAAAAAAGGTAGATTTAAAAGTGTACATAATGTTGTCCCGTTACTCTTTGTGTGATTTTACTTGTTAATAGTTGCTTATAAATAGTGCTTGCCCGCATCTCATATTACTTATTAAGCGCAATCATGCATTTGTCATCCTAATGCCTAAATATGAGTATTTAAATAATAAATCTTTAGCGCCTTGTATATCAATTTGTAAACTCCGTCCGACTGTGACATCCGCACTTCACTAAGCCAGTTCACCATCACGTAGTGCTTGCCTTCCGCTTCCGCATTACGCCAGTCACATCAAAGCCAATGGAGCCGCTTGCGTTCATTACATTGACACAAAGGACGTAAATTCCAGGGTGCCACTTTACGGCTCGAGCCATCAAGACCGTTGCCTTCGGCGCAGCCGACAGCTGACGTCTCTCAGCTCATACACATCTGCACGGCGACTCCAAGAACCAGGGGAGTACTGACGTGGTGGCGGCAATACCCCTTAATAACTGGGAGCAAATTCAGATCGGCTTAAACGTACCCACCCCATACGACTTCTTTTCGTGTGCTAGCGGCGTATCGAGGAATAAACATTAGTTTAAATTATTATTTTTTTGTTTAAATTATTTATTCCCGATCTTTAGATGTAGCATGAGTAACAAGGCGATACCGTGAGTTCCACTTTAGCTCAGCGGCTGTCAGGGCTTCTTTTCAATTCAATTTGATTCCCAAGATAATGAGCTCCATTGCCCTCTGGTTAATTTTTAAAAACTTGCTTTTGTTTAAGAACTGCAGTTTTTGGCCTAAACAAATTTTTAACCCGTATCTTGGCAGTGTATTATTATATGATGGCTCAGTGGGAGTAACGTTGCCTGCGAAGCTGAGGTCCTGGGTTCAAATCCCGGTAAGGGTAAATGTTAGTGTGATGAGCATAAGTATTTGTTCCTGAGTCTTGGATGTTTTCTATGTATATAAGTAATATATCTATTAAATATATCGTCGTCTAGTACCCATAACACAAGCCTTATTGAGCTTACCATGGGACTGGTTCGATTTGTGTAAAATTGACCCGTAATATTTATTTATTTATTATTTATGATACATTCTCAAAATATTCTTATTGTATTTAAATAAAAACAATATAACGGATTATATCGCGTATACTATCTTATTTGAGTTCCCGACGTTTCGGAATCTTTTCAGCTTTCCATGGTCACGGGTTGACGGGTTGTCAACCCGTGACCATGAATATAATCCGCTAAATTGTTTTTATTTAAATGAGTAATAATCGCGGAAACAGAAGAAAATATTATATTCTTATCGTATTTCTTTTTTTAATAATATATTTTTTTATTACTTTACAACAACAAAGCTTGAAGTATGGGTTTTGTCATCGATTTTGCCAAGAATTAAGTTAAACAATATTACCTTTTCTATTGGGAAAGTTGATATAGCTTGCTTATTAAAATTACAGATCTTTTTAAGACATTTTTATGATCAAAATGTTTCGTTAATAATATTTTTAACACGCTTTTATTAGGTCGACCTGTATGTAACTAACTATGTAATGGAATCTAAGGTAACTAATTTAACCATCTTCCAAGGATCGTAGCGTCATGAAAATTGGCAGCTGTATGTAGTTCTGATGACCATACAATAATATGATACTGTCGAACTGATCTGATGATGGAGCCGGAAGATATGAACTGGAACTTCATGATGGAACATCGTGTCATAGCAGTTTCAATTTGTTAGAAAAGTCTTGTAAAGCGTGTTTTTCTAGTGTTTTTTAAACTATTAATTAATTAATAACAAATTTTCCAGCCTAGTGTTAGCTTTTAGCCTCTTACCTTAAAGTAAAACCGTTTAATATTGTTTTATATTGAAATAGGCATGATCACTGGGTATGAAAATCAAAATTCTAATTAGTCTGCCGGCAAAATAATAAAAAAGTGGGGGCTCGTGACGTCACTCCTAAGTAAACTTTGTACTTAGGAGTGACGTCACGCATTTTGACTCAATGTATCACCTTTGTTTTTCGATTATGTGAAAAAAGAAAAAAATACGTGTCCAATATTTTTTATGAATCTACGTGACTGACTAATTATTAAAATTTAGTCATCATGCCCATTAGGTTACTCGTAAATTACTTTGGTGGTATAAATTAAAAATGAACAAAACACTTATTATCATTAAATATCAGCAAATAAAAGTTTATCAACAAATGAAACAATCTAATCTTTAAAAAAATGTATATATTTAAAATTAAAATAAACTTACAATAGGGAATATTCATGAATTTTAATGTTTGCTTTATTAAAAGCTCATTCATGTTACAAACAACAGACAAAAATAATTTTTCGAATAACTATAAAAATAATCAAGATATAAGCCATCAAAGATTTCATTCTATCTCTTTCTTGCAAAACGGAATTTAATATGGAGTTTATATGGCCGGAGTGCACGATGACGTAACAGTGCATATCGGACCTCTCTGTGTAATTGCCAGTTTAAAATGCCTATATCATGCGTATTTCTCGGCCGATTTTAATTTTACATTTTGAAATAGTTTTTACGGTATTTTGATATTTAGTTGAGAAAACCGATAAAAAAAATCATGCGTGTACCCTATTTGCTAAGTCTGTTCTTTTAGGTGCTTACTTACAAAAAAAGGTAAACAAAAGACTACGTGAGTCAGGTCATTCAGCCAGTGCCGTCGAACCACGGATACAAAAGATTTACTTGATTGGCGGAATGACACGTGTCACTTTCTTTTATGTTAACTTTCTTATAAATACCAGTAAGAACTGACTTATCTACAAGTTAGTTACACATTAATTTAAATATAATTAAGATTTTACATATTAAAATCAACATTATATGAAATAAGTCAATTAACTTAAAATTAATAACTATAGAAAATTAAAACATTTAAAAACCTCCCGACTTGTTCCACTAAAAGCTGAATATCTTAGAGACGAGTGCTCCGATTTTCATCAAACAAAGCTAACAACACTCGGGATAAAATTATCTATGACACAAAAAAAACGCACTCAAATCGGTCCATCCGTATGGGCGCTACGATGCCACAGACAGATACACAGACACACAGAGTCACAGACACGTTAAACTTACCCCTCTTTTTTTGTCGGGGGTTAAACAGAGGAACGTAGGAATGTACCTGGGTTTGTACACGTACAGAGGATTTACTCCGAATCTCGATATTCGGTACGTGCCATCCCTCTCGCTCTCATGTTTAACTGTATTTAAGGGCGCGAGACCGCGCGATATGAACTTCGAATATAGAATTTCAGTAGCCCCTAAGGATTTTTAGGGCTCATGCTGGAAATGAACGTTTTCTTCAAATGTTTTATTCCCAAAATGTCAGGATTCTCACAATATCAAGGAGAAATTATACCACAAATCTGCTGACATTATGGATACCAGACATTTTGCGAAAATAACATTTTAGGAAAACGGATATTTCAGGACTGATCAATTTTTAGGGTTCCGTACCCAAAGGGTAAAACGGGTCCCTATTACTAAGACTTCGCTGCCCGTCTGTCTGTCTGTCTGTCACCAGGCTGTATCTCATGATCCGTTTTAGCTAGACAGTTGAAATTTTCACAGATGACGTATTTTTGTTACCGCTATAACAAGCTCGCACTTGGCAGGTTTGTTTATATTTCAGGCCAAGTATTGCATTTACAACGTGGTGCGCATCTCTCACTACTATTTTGCTGGAATTTTTCATTAGTACTGTATGTTTTGTTGCGTAAAGATGCCTGTATGTTTTGTGCCTTGAAGATCTTCAAGTACCAGGTTGGATAGCTTTGAATCGAGTCTTGTTAAGTCATTGTTAACGTGTCTGTGACTCTGTGTATCTGTCTGTGGCATCGTAGCGCCCATACGGATGGACCGATTTGTGTGCGGTTTTTTTTTGTGTGATAGATAAATTTATCCCAAGTGTTCTTAGCATTGTTTGATGAAAATCGGAGCACTCGTCTCCAAGATAATCAGCTTTTAGTGGAACAGGTGACCGGATTTCAGCCAATATTGAAGCTAGGAACTCCAAATTTTGTTGTTATGTTCATTTGGGCCGGGGGGTTTTTAAAATTTTTAATTTTCTTTAATTTGGGAATTACATTAACATTCTCCAATGCTGTTGAGAATTCTATCAGGGTTGTTATTTTGTAAGTATTTTCAGGGAGACAATGCAACTAAGCTGCCATCTGATTGAACTTCTAAAATTAGAACGTTGGAGTTACCCAACCAGCCAGTGCTGCAGTCTACGTTTATTCTGTTTAAAACATTCATATATGCGGTTAGTGTATCTTCGTGGTCAGATATTACTTCTAAACATTATTTCTTTTCCAGAAATAAAATAAAGCGTGATTTTTAAGATCTCTTAACCATGTGTCTCTGTTGACGACTCTGTCAGGTTTGTTATTTGGTAAGTATTTTTAGGGAGACAGGGCAACAGCTTATCGAGGGCTAAGCTGCCATCTGATTGAACTTCTAAAATTAGAACGTCGGAGTTACCCAACCAGTCAGTGCTGCAGTTTACGTTAAGTCTGTTTAAAACATTCATATATGCGGTTAGTGTATCTTCGTGGTCAGATATTACTTCTAAACATTATTTCTTTTCCAGAAAATAAAAGCCGAAAACTGATCCGGAATTCTTCAAGATCATTTTCTGGAATTCACATTTACACTTCTGTTAGTAGCAGCTGTTGCCCTTTTGTTGTCGTTGTTGTTCGTTAGCTAGCCTTAAGAGTCCTCAGCAAGCTCGGCTGAATTTCACCTTCCCATACAAACGGAGTTTCGTTCTCATTTTAAAACTACGAGTGGGATTGTAATGAAACTTTGCATATCTAAGGACACGAGGTATATCTAGGCCTGTAATTAGTTTATATGGTTCATAAAACAAATACAGCAAAAATAAGTTTTGTATGAAAAACTTAAATTCACTGTATTTTTTTTATATAGTATCTGAAGCTACATAAACTAATTACCGGCCTGCATATACCTTAACTTATTCTAAGTACAATGTTTCAGAGCAAACTAGCTAGTCGTTTTATAATGAGAGCGTAACTACGTTTGTATGGAGAACCGAGCTTACCGGGGACTCTTAATTTCGTCGGTTTCAACTTGTTGAATTAGTTTCGTATATTCAATATTATTTGGTTCAAAAGGATACAAACCGCAGGTTCTGAAACCATTCATTATTGCGCTATTTAATGCAGCATTTTTAATGCATAGGTCCAAAGCTTTTGAGAAATCCTCCCTTTTTAACTTTGTGTTTTGCTTATTGCTCTCTCTGTGCTTGCTCCAGTGGTGCTTTAAGGGTCGAAAAACAGCAACGTCAAGCGGCTGGAGTCGGTTTGTAGAGTTCGGGAGGAGAGCAATTAAGACAATCTTCTTCTCTCGGCAGAATTCGGATAGAGGCAAATTAATATAAGATGAATGGCCATTGACAAAACCCATGAACAAAATTACTGGGAGATTAATGTGTTTTTCCATCAACCAGGGATAGAAAACGGTTGTTATGTATTCATAAAAAGTTTCTCCGGTCATCCAATCAGAGTCTGATTGACCTACACCCCATTTTGGTGGCATTTTCAATGCAATGCTTACTGGTGTTTGCTTGTATGGAAAGATGACTAATGGGGGCTGCATATTTCCGTCCGCTGACACAGTCATCAAGACTGTTATACACTCTTTTTCATCATTGCCAGTTCTGCTGTAACCACTACTGCTGCCTTTTTTTACTATAACAGACTTTTCTCTGGGACTCAAGTAGAACGCTGCTTCGTCACAATTGAATATTCGTCGTGGGTCAGACAAAACCTCTTCTAAGTTTTCCCTTTGTAAATATGTTTCTACGCAACCAAACCAGGCTCGAATAGATTCTTCAGTAATATTAGCACTCGGGGCTGTAAGACTTTGAAATAGCCTCATTGAAATCTCGGGGTGTCTCAACAAAAATCCGTCATACCAATGTCGGCCAGGTGTACCATTTTTAAAAGTATTTTCTCTTCCTAAATTTTCTACTAGATTTTTGACTGAATTAATAACATTGTGTTTTGTTATTGGAAACCCTACATCGCTGAGGTACAGTATCCAGGTTACAAGTCGTTCCTCTTCATCATTTGTAAGCGTGTGGGTACCCGGCGTAGCACCCTCACGACTGATTTTGTCATGAAGAGTCGTTTTTGGGATACTATATTTCTGTGACGCTGCTGTAATACTCAGTCTGCCTTTTTTAATGGCTGACATAGCAGTTTGTAACTGGACATCTGTGTATTGCTTTCTCTTTGTACTTGTGTTCATTTTGCTGCTGGCCTGTTAACAAATGTTAATGTTATGTAGGTGTAAATTATAACTTTTTGAAATCATTTAAGTTTAAAAAGTATACTTAAAATTGTGATTATTGAGATTCAGTGATTTAATTAATAAGTACGTACAAACTATAAAGCACCAAAACACTTTGCTTTCAATTTGAGCTTCAAATTGTTAGTTTTTATTTGTTTACATGTAAAAAGACACTACTTCTCATCTTTCTTTCAATGTCTGTATGGAGGTTAGGTTTTGTAAAGTAAGGAGTCACATAGTGACGCCTTATTCAGAAATGTTTAGTGAATTTATTTAAACTTAAATATGACGTGATTTAACAGTGATATTGTACTAATTTTGAAGCAAAGAGAAATCACTTTCTACACAAATACATCTACTATAAAGTTGTAAAAATAGATTGTACAGAGCATTCAAGATATTAAAAAAAAAATGATTGTATCGGACTATTTGGAGGTCACTAAGTCGAAAAATATTTTATCTTTTATATGTTCGTATGTGTCGTTGTGGCTTTATCACGCTAAATCGGCTCAACGGATTTCTACTATTTTTGGTACACGAGTAGCTGGGTATCTCCAGATGGTTATAGGATATTTTTTACCTGACTATGCTTGAGAAAAAAAGAGAGGTTATGGCTTTTTCTCCTCCGCGAACGAATTTGCTGGCTCCTTCTTGTACTTACAAATGCCTTAAGCCTTATGTCTTCATATCTTAGCAATAGAACACAAACAGTTGTTGTAAATGAAACCCAATCCAGTGGAGCTGCAGTTAAGCTAGGAGTGCCACAGGGCTCTATGATGATACATCATTAATTTTCAAAGTTGATCGGAAAGCAACAGACTATGCCAAAATTTATAGTGTACTAGTTAAAGTACTTGACTGGTTTAATATTAATAATCTGCTATTGAATGCTAAGAAAACGAAATGCTTTACCGAATGTTAGAGCAGTGGATTCTACTATATCGCTGAATGGTGAATGTTAAGAAATGGTGGACAGGGCATTATTCTTACGTGGACTGGACAAGAACTTGCAATGGAGTCCCCATTTAGCAGTACTTGCAGGTAAATTAAGTTCAGCAGCTTACGCTATTAGAAAAACTAGACAATTGACCAATGTTGATACTGCTCGCTTAGTATATCATAGTTATTTTCATAGTATCATGTCATACGGTATTCTGGTTTGGGGCAAAGCAGCAGACATACAGACTATATTTGTGTTACAAAAAGAGCGATTCGTTCTATATATAACCTGAATTCCCGTGACTCCTTAAGATAACTTTTTAGACATCAACATATTAACCGTAGCGTCCCAATATATTTATGACAATATTATTTATGTTATTAAGAACCTAGAGTCTTTTACTAAGAATTCAGATATCCACAATTTTAATACAAGAAATAAAAACAAAATCGCTATTAGAAAGTTCCGCGTTCGTAAAGTAGCCAAATCCTTCGTAGGCCAATGTATACATTTTTATAATAAGCTACCAGATGATGCTTTAAAACTACCGTTTCCAGCTCTCAAAAATTACTTAAAAGAGTCCCTAATAGCAAAGGCATATTATAGGGTAGCGGACTATTTAACAGACAAAAACGCATGGCCCAAAACAGAAACCAAATAATTGACTTTTAGGGGGACCTGGTTCTTATAAGGTGGCATATCAAACGTATGTAGTTTGTTTTAAATAAAAAATCATTATTTTGCTTTTTATATTCTATATTTTTTTTACTTTTATAAGTGTTGATATTTTTTCTTGAAGAACTACGCATTGAGTTTATACTCAAAACATATATTTAGGATAGGCTAAGTACAAATATTGTAATAGATATAAGACTTATTTAAAAAAAATGACTGACTGTTGAGTTTGTTTCGGCTTTCTTCTCCTCAGTGGTCTCCTCTTGGGAAACGCCGTAGAGTCAGACTTGTAAAAGTGCCCTTGCGGCCTACTTACAGAATAAAGATCATTATTTCATTATTACATATTTCTACAAGATAGTGCGCTAAATGTATAGCATTATTAACCAAATGTATAACATATAGCAGAGCCCTGCAGGGTTTCATAGTGGACTTAATTAATGTACTTTCCATCTATTGTAACTATGAAAGCAATAAAGAGACTGATAACAGATAACCTTTTGACCGTACAGTCACAATATACAATCACGAAAAGTGCCACTGACGCTAGCGTCGGCAAATGCCGACCAAAATTCATGGTTCAATAACTCCAAATGAAATATCAATACCTCGTACGGCAATCACTATTTTTTTTTGGATGTTCATTCTATATTATTGCTGCGGCATCTAGGTCGCGTCGTATTACTTCGCTGCTTTGCGACAACGGGTTAAATAATGTGCGGAGTTCATGGTAAGCGCAGTGGAACAGGTGTGTGTGAACAGTGTTTTTCAAGTAGAAGATTACAAAACAAGTTGTGTGCAGCCCCATCTAAGATAAGACGAATGTCAAAAATATTATAGGAATGGCCCCGAATTTTTTTAATCATCTACATACCTGCTGATATCAGGAGAAAAGAAACGGTTCTAGAATTAAGCGGGCTTTAAGTGGATTTCTGGACAAAAAATCTTACTATTCAGTCAACGAATACTTATAATATACTTATAATATATAGTGATAACTTGAATTTAGTGCAATAAGCATTGTAACGTCGTTCACTAAATGCACGCGTACAATCCTATTTCGTATACGGAACCATAGTTAATACAGTAGGCGCTAATGGTTTTGTTTACTTTTCAGTTTCAACAGATAGGTGCGGGCTCCTAATCCACGAAGTTACACGAGCGCATACGACGACGCTGCATTCGGTTTTCCTTCGCGTCACACAGCTGAGATCTATTGGGAGAAGAGTCTGAGAAGAGAGAATCTGTTAATCAGTCGTAGACGTTAATTTCGTCAGTAATTTTATAATAAATGTGTTGTTGTTCCCGCTGGGGTGAGTTTCCTTCGCTTGCTTATTTATAAACTAGTGCTGTGCTGATTGGTATAAATAATTAGAGCTAAGGGCACCTAACAGCAGAGTGATACTCGCGCAATGCTAATCTGAACACTGGACCCGTACTTCCGTTCCAAATCTACATGGCTTCCGCGCGCTAACGCTCACTTCTGGGCTTCCAGGAACAATTACCTGGTGACTACCTGCCATGGTGTAAAGGCGGATATGACCTGGCTTGTGCGCCCCCAGCTGCTGGGCGTCTCGCTGAAGACCACTGAAGCCATATATTACAAGACGTTCTCCAGGGCCGGTCCGCTGTCAGGCCAGTGTTCTTTTCATAACTCAGTGCGCGACTACCTACCTAGTGCTATTTGGAACGGACATTATAATATTTAATGTAATTTTTCGGTTTCATTGACCCATGACCCTAGTTCTGTAGCCGGGTACCATTTAGGCCTACCCAACGTTACAGCATGTAGGCTATAAGATTTTTGTATGCCTTGAGGCGGAACATAGCTGGGCTATCACATGTACCTACAATCTAGCATAATTACATAGTGTGTATACCTATCAGTGGCGTGGCGTTCATATAAGCCGATTCCCACCAGGTTGCCCGAGGAAAGGCTTGTAACCACCTTTTTCTTTAAATATGAGTAAATGAATAAGCTTCGGCTTCCCTCGTCATTTTTCTGACGCCACGCCTCTGATACCTATTGTTCACAAATATATGATTAGAATTTGAAGTGGTCAATTAATAGCAAGAAACTACCACGATCCTATTCAGATTTATCATCAGCATAAAAATAAAATCGGGCTGTTTATATTGTGAAAGAAAGTTAACATTTCTTTAGACCAGGGCCGGGCGACCCGAGCGGCTGCTCGGGGCGCCGCCGTCTAAGAGACGTTTGCTGTATGGGGGGGAGGGCGCCTTCTTCATCGCTCAATCAATGACACACCCAGGGCGCCTACAAGGTTAAAGCCGGCCCTGATCCATACTAACGTACTAGGAGTGATTAACGCGCACCTAACTTGAATTTATTTTTGAAGTGTAAAAACTGCTTTAGCGGCGCTCACAGACTAATAAGAGATACTACGTATCAGACTGCCAACTCAGAAACAAATATTATTTGCACTAGGCAACTATATTTAATCTGTACGATTAGTGTTAACTGACGTTCATTTTTTTCTATTCGAGATTGCAATATGGCAAGGGATCGTAACGTATTCAGCCAAAGTAGTCTAGGTTCATTGACTGAGGTCTAATATTTAGAATGAATAGTTCCCGGCACGTAAATTTGAATACGTAACTTCAGTAATTGTGTTTACGTGATCAAATCATATGCTGCGAATTATACCTCAGTGGCAAAAAAATAAAACACACATTATTTTTTAAAAGATTTATTTTTCAATTTCTTTTTAAATTTGTTGTAAGCTATCTTCTGTATTGCAATGAATACGTCTGTCCCCTTTAATATTTTGTTGGTTGTGTTGTACCAATTCATAATTGTAAATCGGACAGTCAGAGCAATGAAATGACTGAGAATAAATTTGTCCTCGGCGCAGTCAAATAAATAAAATTAATTCTTGGACATAATGTTTGCTAGTTCTGCGGGCGATAATTTTGCAAGATCATCACGATTTAAACACTTCAACCACTAAATATTTTCTCAGAGCACGGGAAATGGTGTAAAATAGCGTCCTTTTGCAAAGTTCTACAAACACAGCACTATTAAAACATTTTGCAAAAAGCAAGACAGGATAAACACAACGACATCACTCGATAACACATTACTGTGACAGTGACAGAATGAATTTCGATAAATAATATATAGATGACAAGACGAGTGTATTGACAACCCAACAGCTAATCACAGCAGAGAAAAACGTCAGTCAAGATTAAAAACAACATGGCGCTAACGTACGCGTTTTGTTATACGAAGATTACCAGCTGTGGCGGCGCTGTGCACTTTTTGTGATGGTGAAAAAAGGTTAAGCTCGCGACAGGTCACGTGACCGACGGATTGAAAATTCGTAAGACGGACACGTGGCCTGATCGAAAATCTGTTAAAATGTCATCGAAGCCAGTAGACCGCCGATAAATAAATGAGTGAATATTGTATTTTACCGCATCACATAAATAATAGTACTTTTATACTGATAATTAAAGCAATTCGTGCAAAATTATTCCCTAACCATTCCAAAATATCAAAAATTTATATATCAAAGATTTATAATCCAGGTTTGTGCTCCTGAAAGTGACTCATCAACTGACAAAAGTGAAGATACATCAGTTAGAATCTGATAAATATATGGATGTTGAATATTTAGAATCGGATTTTGACGGATTGGTAATTATTCATATTTGATTATTTACTAGACATGCTCTTCCGATTACCTGAAAACATAGTTTCACAATCTACAAGTACATACATAATGGTATATCTCACTCGTTCTTACACGATGCCTATACACACTATACCGACTATTCATGACGTATACGTATTATTGCCATATGTAAGCTGTTTGTAGCGACACTATATCAGGGCTAAATAGGAACTTTTGGGCTAAGGCTTTACATGCATGACATTTTTTATCGCTTTTCGAAACAAAATATCAAAATACTGTAAAAACGATTTCAAAAAGTGTAATTAAAATTAAAATCAGCCAAGAAATACCCGCGATAAAGGCATTTTCAACTAATAATTAGACAGAGATTTGAAAGAGAAGTCCGACATGTAGGTACTTCTACGTTATAGTACACTACGGCAATATAAAATCGATATTAAATTCTATTTTGCTAGAAAGAGATAGAATTAAATCTTTGTAGGCTTATCTATATATCTTGGTCATTTTTATAGTTATTAAAAAAATAAATTTTACTACTGTTTGTTACATGAATGAGCTTGTAATAAAACAAAAATAAAAATTAAAGCATATCCCCTGGGATAAATTGGGTATTTCCGAAAATCATTTTTTCTTCGAGGCAAAAATTCCGTTCTCTTTTTTTCCCGGTGGCATTTTTCTCCAGTCACCTATTTTCTTGGTGGTAATTATTCCGTTCCCATATTTTCCCAGTGACATTTGTAACCATTCTCATATTTCCAAGTCAAAACCGGATATCAAGTGGTCGAAAAATCCTAAGATTGCCTATTTCACTCAGCGTAGCGAGGAGGAGTGTCAGGTTGAGTTGTGACCCTAACGAGCGAGCGAAGCGAGCGAGCCGCGGATATCGAGTGGTCGAAAAATCCTAAGATTGCCTATTTCACCTTAAAGGCATGAAGCTTCTGACAAATAAATAAATTGGGCAAAATATGCGAATGGTTACAAATGTCACTGGGAAAATATGGGAACGGAATTAAATGCCCATAGAAAATAAAATATTGGGAAAAAATGCCACCGGGAAAATAAGAGAACGGAATATTTGCCTTGAAGAAAAAATGTTTTTCGGAAAATATGAGCCACACTCTACCCCCTATTGTAGTCTTGAGGTTGCTCTAAGCTCGGTTTTTGCTGGTTGGGTGATATGCGGATAATACATCACGCGTTCGAGTAATAGGTACCGTAAGGGCGGGTACTTTAGCCCTGGGGGGTAATAGTGAGATATTTAGATTTGGTTCATGTTAGTAAGTATTATTAATCATTGATTTTAACTTACACGATCTTCACTCATTATCACAACACAACAAAACGGGGCGTAATCGCGTATAAATATGATTTATTTAATTACCTTTCTTTGGTAATTCGTCGACGTTTCGGACGTCCCATTACGTCCATGGTCTCGAAGGAACTGAGACAGTGAGAGTGAGAACTCAGTTCCATCGAGACCATGGACGTAACTATTTTATTATACGATTATAAAGTTGTAAAAATGAAATGTCTGTACATTGAAGATATATTAAAAAAATTGATTGTTACGGACTATTTGGAGGTCACTAAAACGAAAAATATTTTTTTTGGTTTGTGTCGTTGTGGCTTGTTTACGCTAAATCTGCTAAACGGATTTCTACTGTTTTTGGTACACGGGTAGCTGGGTATCTCCAGATATTTATAGGATACTTTTTACACGACTATGCTAAAGAAAAAAAAGAGAGGTTATGACTTTTTCTCCTCCGCAAACGAAATTGCTGGCGCCTTACGTTATTTTGGGGAAATTGTACACTATACTTTATTAGGACAATAAAGTACGCAAAAATACTTTATTTCACATAGTCTGTTATTTCTCTAGAATATACAGCTGTGTGCAAAATAATAGCAGTATGTATGTACCACAGTAAGTAGCTTTTAAAACAAGGCAGATGCAAAAAACTGCTCCTAAATAGAATCTATGTACCCAAGGACTGTTTGTACTGGCCACCGAATCAATTCATATTTCTAAATTAGTATAAAAGATCACAAATTTCGAAAAGTACATTCCATATAAATAACAGTGTTTTAAAAGTGTCTTTATTTTCGAGCCACCCAACATATAAAGACATTTGGCAGTAGAATTTGAATCAAAAGTGTAGGAAGTTTGGTTGTATTACCTTTGTGTTAAATTCGAACGACTAAAAGCTAATGCAATAATAATATTTATTTATTATTTATTTATTTAATGCAACTCTATTCTGATAGAAAATGACTTCATTGAATAGGAGAAGGCCTTTTAATAGCTATTTGGGCGGCTAAAGGCTATTACATTGCTATCTTCGAATCTGAATGCACTTTATTGTTAACTCATACCACGATTATAACTAAAATCTTAAGTCACATTTATATCTTGATTCTGCAAATCCGGCTTCACTGCTATTATATTGCACACTATACTGTATATGCTATGATTTGATGAATATTTAAGGTAAAAATAAATAATAATTTATTTCCATACAATGTACTTTTTTTTCTACCTGTAGCAACCAATATAATTTATTGGCACCAAAAAAAAGTTGGCAACCCTAATTGTGCACCACTCTACGGGTACTCACCTGAATCTTCTGGGCATCGCTGGGCTCCTGGCTGCCATAACACAATTCCACTTGTAGCAAAGGGTCACCCTGGTAGTTGTTCAAGTTATTCTCTATTTTAATATCACATGTTGTACACTCAGTGTTGTTTATTTCTACCATCTGTAACAAATATGTATCATGTAATGGCTGAAAAGATAAAAAAAACCCGTGATACACCTACAAAAAACCAGACAAGTGCGAGCCGGACTCACGCACCGAGGGTTCCGTACAAACTTTCACTTTCCCTAACATGTTACCCGGTTCCGGTTGAGTTCAGTTTGCACCTGATATCTATAGCATTGCATACAAATGAGGTGCAAACTTAACGCAACCGGGCTGTCCAAATATGTCTTTTGAAAAAGACTATATTTTTTATGATTTAATCAAAAATGTATAGTTTTCAGATTCTTGTATGTATTTGTAGTATGTGATGATATTACTTGCCAAATTTCATAGTTCTATGTCAACGGAAAGTACCCTATCATTTTGATTCCCTTGAGAGTTTCGAAATATACATTTTTGCGGCATAAGAGGCCGTATCTTTTTTTACGTAAATTTAGAAGTTTGATTTTTTCACAGCTTTAAGGGACCGTAGACCTGAGTATATGGTGTTAATTTCAACTCGATACCTCCACGCGTTCTTGAGATAGAGGGTCTTGACAGACAGACGGACAACAAAGTGATCCTATAAGGGTTCCGTTTTTTCCGATTGAGGTACGGAACCCTAAAAGCTGAAAAGTATTCAAAATTCTGAACGGATTATCTTGAATCATAACCAAGATCACTTCGGAGTCACATATCAAAGAAAAAAATAAACGAGTAAGTAAGTAAAGTTCTTTAGTTAAGGAGCTACAATTCATTTTTTTTAATGTGTTTCTAGGTTAAAAAAATAAGTTTCTGTCAAAAATTAAATTTTTGTGACAAGCTTTTATTGCCGACTGTACTTTTCTTTGAACATTCATCAACTACTACAAAAAATCAAAATTCAAAAGATTTATTTATCAACATAGGTAGAATACAAGGTCTTACAAAGTTATTGGTTTCACTATGTGGTGCCATGTGGGGCATACAAATTTGTTTTTTACATGCTTCCATGCAGCATGCATAACACATAAAATACAAATCTATTTAGGTCATAATCATGCTATACAATAAGTTTATTTATAATTAATTAACGATTATAAAATAAAATATGAATATGGTATGTCAATATATATTATCAGCTAATTCAGGAATTCTGTTACTGAATAACAGGCTTTTTCGATGAGAAACGCCTTGAGGCTCCTCTGAAATTCGATGTCACTTTTTTTGCTACAACTCCCTGTGGTAGTTTGTTATATATCTTATGAGCCATTCCAAGTATGCTTTTTTGTAACAGTGCTGTGTGACTTGGCTGTGCCCTTATTTTGTTTTGGAGACGAACACTTTTAAATTTATTAAAAAGAATTTGGTTAGTATTTACAAAATTAGCTATTTCATATATGTACAAACATGGGAGTGTTAGTATTTTGAACCTTATAAAGAATGGTTTGCATGAGTCACTTGCTTTAATACCACATATCGACCTTATACATTTTTTTTGAGCTTTAAACACATTATCTTTATTAGCAGAACTCACCAAGACGATTCTAAAGAGCCCAAACTCGGAAGGTTTGCAATATTATTATGACAGAGTTCCTATCCCAGCATGAAAGATCATCCGATGAAGTGCCAGATGTCGTTAGTGTAGTGTGTCGGTATAGCGACAACCTTAGTTCAAATGAATAGTCAAGACCAAGCGCGGGTAGATCGTACAACTCGCGCGGCTAGAAGATGTTGATACCCGCCTCTCCAGTTCCTTCCAGACCATGGACGTAACGCGACGTCCGAAACGTCGAATAATTACCAACGGAAGGTAATTAAATAAAATCTTAAAGAAGTATGCCAAATTTTGATCTCAATCGGAAACCAGGAAGTAAGTAAAAATGAAATATCTGTACATTGAAGATATTTTCAAAAAAATGATTGTAACGGACTTGTGGTATGTATCTAATGTCTGTATTTAGTGTTTAGCAGTACCACTTCGGTTTACTGAAACATAGAAACGCATATTGCTTGTATCAGCGATAACCTAATGTATATAAAATGATATTTTATTGAAATAAACGTTATTATTCTTGCCTTTGATCTTACTGATCTCCGTGTTTAAATAACCTACGTCACAACCCCTTACTACTAACTAACTAATTTGGCTCAGGGACCCGAAGAGGGTCTTGGCCTCCGAAACGAAAGCACGCCATCTGTCCCGATCGTGTGCAACTTCTTGCCGGTTACTGACTTGAAGATGTCGCAGGTCCACCTGCACACTGTCCTCCCACACCTTCCTTTCCACTACAAGGAGTTGAAATTCTTCTTTTTGATTTAGTGAAATATCATAATATTTCAGACTATTTGAAGGTCGCTGAATGGTTTTTCAAAAGCCAAATCGGCTAAACGGATTTCAACTATTTTTGGTACACGGGTAGCTGGGTATCTCCAGATGGTTATAGGGTACCTTCTTTCCGACTATGCTGAAGAAAAAAAGAGGGTTATGATTTTTTTCTCCTCAGCGGAAAAAGTTGCAGGCACCTTCTAGTGAGGAATAAGGATGATTATTACACGGTGGATCCTATTTCTTTTTTCGACATTTTTGAAATGTAATGGTTGAAAAAAGTTGCCTTTTGGTTTGAATAATCTGTAAATATTTTTATTTTATTTTTAATTTAATTGCCTCCGCAGTTCGATAAAAAAAATATATGATTTTATTTTCTTTTTTTCATCATACTTAAGTTTTCTAAAACCATAAATACTATATTCAGTTGAAATAAACATTCAGTTATTGACACAAATTTAAAATCCATACTAATATTATAAATGCGAAAGTGTGTCTGTCTGTTACCTCTTCACGCTTAAACTGTGGAACCGATTTGGATGAAATTTGGTATGGAGATAGTTTGAGTACCGGGCAAGGACATAGGCTACTTTTTATCTCGGAAAAATACCCTTATCCGCGATAAACGAATTTAACACATCATAATAAACAAACATCATAGCCCTCATTTAGTATGGACTTTTCCATACTAATCAATCAAATAATGCTTTATTCAAGTAGGCCTAGTTACAAGCACTTTCGAATTACCAGGTACAGTACATTAGAGAAGTGTTTACTGGGAGAGATACAATATGATCCAACTAATTTAAGTATGGATGCGGAGGCAGAAGATAAACATCAATTACAAAAAAAGTTAAAAACCTGTCCTATGCCTTCATTACACACATTTTTTTTGGTATTACCAAAATGAAAATAGATTTTCATTTTTCTTCATAAATAAGTGATCCACCCTAATGATTATACAACTAGCAATACTCACAACATGGTCTGGCATCTCTTGTTTTATATCTTGCAAATCAGGAAGAGGACTAGCTCTGTCTTTTTGTATGTCTTCTGCCATTTCTACCACAATGTTGAATGGCGTTATGTCCTGAAAATCGATCAATATTCAATAGGAATGATGACTAAATTTTAATGATTAGTCCGCCATGTAGATTAATAGAAAATATTGCAGGCGTATTTTTTCTTTTTTTACGTAGTTAATCAGAACATAAAGGCGATACATTGAGTCAAAATGTCGCTATAGCTTGACAAATTCTTTCGTGACACTCTCATCGTCTGCGGGCGACGGGGGGAAAGACAGCGGGTGGTAAAAAGTGTGTGCGCGGCGGAGCACATTGACACTGCCGCGCGCACACTTCTGCGCAGACCATGGGAGTGTCACAAGAGAACTTGTCAAGCTATAGGTACAAATTGTACCTAGGAGTGACGTCACGAGCCCCCACTCCTAAACTTTAATGTGATTTATCTGAGTATTTTTTTATTATTTTGAAAACGCAAATAATACATGTCCAATATTTTTTAGTTTCTAATTATATCTATTAAGTATATCTTCGTCTAGTACCCATAACACAAGCCATATTGAGCTTACGATGGGACTAGTTCAATTTGTGTAAAAATTATCTCGTAATATTTATTTACCAGATTCCCTTTCCAGTACTGGATCTGTTGGGCAACGCAGTTGACTGCACTGTCCCGGAACGCACTGATGGATTCAAGCAGTTTCATACATTTTTCACACAAGTTTAGTTGCTGGTTCGCAAAGCAGATGTGATCCTGAATTGGAAGATTTCGGTTAGGTTACAATCCACTAACATGTAATTAGTGAAATGGTACATAATCATAATAATTAAATTGAAATATGCAGTAATTGATCCTCTATTAATGTTTATGTAGATCTAATTCTAAACATGTTTACATGAGTCCCATCTTGTACAATAATAACTTATTATCAGACTAAATAGCTTCCAAATTAAAAGCTTATCAGATTGTCGACATGGACTAGTGAGACATAAGTGTAATTTTATTCAATTTAAAAATATCTAATAAATATAATTCACTACTTATTAAGGTACTTAAGTTAATAAATTTCATTTTTGTGACAAGCTTTTATTGCCGACTGTACTTTTCTTAGAGCATTGAGCTCAAACTCGGTATAGTTTCATTATTTTATTACAGAGTGACCATCGTCCGGCTCCATCATCAGATCAGCTTGATGGTGTCATAATATTGTGTTGTCTCCTAACTTAAATAAGTATGCCTCATTTTAGCTCAAACCGAAACTGTGAAGAAGGTCAAATTTAATTTGCAATATCTGACCTGTACATATATGTGAGTTAGATAAGAGATTGTAAAAACAAAAACGAAACGTTGTTTGTCCAAAAATTTAAGTAAAGATACTCACAACATTGACTTCTGGGCACAGTAGCGTCCTTAAAATCTCCCAGTGTCTATTTGCCATTGAAGACAGGTAGTCATCCATACCGGAGCAAGTAAAGCAGGCACTCATCTTGGATTACCACACTTGTTACTGTTTCTTACAGACACAAGCTTGGTCTGTTCGCGATCTAGATGGACCATGCAAAGGCTGCGTCACACTGAGAAATATCCAAGTGTTGGTGTGTCCCGTACACTTAAAGGCTATTCACTTTTAATCATCGTAAAGTGTGCGTCTGACACACTGACGGAGGGATAAACAGCGGAGCCTTAGGTACAGTCCAGTTTAATGCTTTTGGATAGGGCACCCGGACAATGCTGTTGTGTTTTTAGGCTGGTTGATTTATGCTTCTTTTAAAACAGCAGTGGAACTACAGATCAACGTTTAGTATGGCGATGCAAGGCGTGATTTTCATTAGAAAGGTATACAAAGTGATGCAGGCTACCAACTTTATTACCTTCTACGCGCGCGAAACCACCGGCAAAATCTAGTTGACTTATATATTAGTGAATTACTGATTGTGATTATTTATATTTTATAGCTAAAGCTGCGTAAAGTGACATTGACAAAACAAAACTTTCTGGCCTGTCTGGACAACTGAACTGACAACTGAACTGAAATGACAGCTAAAGCTTTACTTTTAACTGCGTGCTCTTGAGTCTTGGCGCATTCAGCCAAACGGTATCACGGAATTTGGAAAAAGGAAAAAGATCAGTGGGGCCCATTTCATAAGCGCTTGTAACTTGTATTACAAGCGGAAAGTATTGAGAAGAGATTTCCACTTGTGATACAAGTTACAAGCTTTTTAGAAACGGGCCTCAGGTAGGGGTAGCCTCAGGTAGCTACAATATAGACTGGCAAAAAAGTCTTGAAATTAAAAAGTGGCCACACTGTAGTGTCATCCCTTACAAATCAATCTAAGAAAAAGGGACGACACTACAGTGTTGCCACTTTTTAATTTCACGACTTTTTGCTTGCTTGCTTTTTTATTCAGTCGCTGGGTCGCTGGTAACTTCAATGGTTGTATCAAACGGACATGATTGTTTCGCTACAAAAAACACCACAGTTTCCCATAATAGCAAGAAGCATATTATGACTCTTTATGCATTTAACCACAGGAGAAAACATTTTGAACGCATCCCTTCTGCCAAAGTATATGATGAGCATAAATTTGATTTTTTGTTTGTAGGCTGAAATCTTGATTATAGCCGAACCCCGACAAAAACTTCAAAATCCCTTAATATTTGGAGGAAATCGCATTTTTCCCCAGAGATGTTCGATTTCATTCAGTTCATTAAGGTTTTCCCTGATTAAAAAGGAGTCCGGGTTTCACCCACACATTTTTAAAGCCCGCCCGGACTGCCTCCAAACTAGGGCAAATCCGGGGAAACCCAAACGGATCGCAACCCTATTTGTAGGTGATGTTTAGGGTTTTGTACCAAAAAGTTAAAATACCCGCCAAGTGCGAGTCGGGCTCGCACACCGAGGGTACGTACCAAATATACGCTACAAACGGCTGTATTTATGAAAATCCAGTGTTAGCAGAGCTCTACTCCTAAGCAAAATGTACGCGGTGTTCGGTCATTTTATATTGGTTACAGACAATTATAGTTTTTAGTATTTCTTGTTATAGCGGTAACAGAAATACGTCATCTGTGAAAATTTCAACTGTCTAGCTATCACGGTTCATGAGATACAGCCTGGTGACAGACAGACAGATAGACGGACAGCGAAGTCTTAGTAATAAGGTCCCGTTTTACCCTTTGGGGACGGAAGCCTAAAAATACCATTCCTCTTATCTCCGAAGTTTGCCAAGCGAAAATTCTGAAACTTGCACGCCATACTAATATTATAAATGCGAAAGTGTGTCGATCTGTTTGTCTGTTACCTCTTCACGCTTAAACCACTGAATCGATTTGGATGAAATTTGATATGGAGACGGTTTGAATCCCGGGGAAGGACATAGGCTTATTGTTATCCCGGCAAAATACCCTCATCCGGGATAAACGAATTTAAGGCGGACGAAGTCGTGGGCAGAAGCTAGTATATAATAATTTAATAGTTACTTACAATTACTGATAAATAATAATATGAATATTCTGGGAAAAGTATAACCATATATATCCTAAATGGGGACTCCATTGCAAGTTTTTTAGTACATGTGCTACGCCTAAAATTGCCGCATACATATCTACATCAACAATTATTGGTACACAGGTACTTTAGACCAAAACATTAAATTTTTTCACTAGTTCCTAAAAATCCCCCCCTTAGTAGAGTAGAGTAATGACGTCATCAAATTTTTGTATGGGATTTGTTTTTTTTTTTCGAAACCCTATCGTGTGGGGTATCAAATGAAAGAGGATTATGAGACCATTTTAGAAATATACTACAGTCTTACCTTTTAGCAACCTGTTTTCCAAAAATCTGAAAAATATTTTCGAAACATGCCAAATTTGGACTCCCCCAGGTGAGACGTGGCTCGGTGATTTTTTCCAAAACACACTCCACACGTCTTATCATATCTTCATACCCAACGTAGAATAAATCAATCTGTAAAATAATATCTTTAGAGATTTTTATTAATTTTTTTTTTTTTTCGACCTGTCTAAAATTGTCGCATATATATCTAAATAATAAATAAATATTGAGGGACAATTTTACACAAATCGAACTAGCCTCATGGTAAGCTCAATAAGGCTTGTGTTATGGGTACTAGACGACGATATATTTAATAGATATATTACTTATATACATAGAAAACATCCAAGACTCAGGAACAAATATTTATGCTCATCACACAAATATTTGCCCTTCCCGGGATATGAACCCAGGACCTCAGCTTCGCAGGCAACGTTACTCCCACCACTGAGCCAAACCGGTCGTCAGATATCTACATCGAAGCCGCGTGGTACATAGGTACTTAGACTATGACCACCTTCCTGCTCCATCATCAGATCAGATCAGCTTGATGGTATCATACACGCTGGTATCATGACGTAAGGTCTAACTGACAAGAAGTGTCAACATCCACCAATCACAGCACAAGATTTTGACACAGCTTGTCAATTAGACCTTACGTCACGGTGGCGCCAACTGGTGATATTACCATTTTAGAAAACCCTCATTTGCAAGATTCCATCCGAACATACGTAGGTACATATAGTAAGCACAGTTAGATAAAAGCTAAATAAAAGCTTATAAAAAAGTGCACCCGCAAGAAAGCGTATCATCACGGTATAGGTATATGTCCTACTAGCTTCTGCCCGCGACTTCGTTCGCCTTAAATTCGTTTATCGCGGTATTTTTCCGGGATAAAAAGTAGCCTATGTCCTTCCCCGGGACTCAAAGTATTTCCATTCCAAATTTCATCTATATCGGTTCAGCGGTTGAAGCGTGAAGAGGTAACAGACAGACAGACAGGCAGACAGACGGACAGACAGACAGACAGACAGACAGACAGACAGACAGACACACTTTCGCATTTATAAATATTAAGTATGGATAGTATGGATATAACTCAAAAACGCTGTATCCGATCAATAGATCATTTTCAAAATAAGTTCTGTTGAAATACTTTCAACGTTACTATTAAGCCTTTATTACCTTTGTGATTTTTTTCATATATTTCAACACTAGGGTTGCCATCTTTTTCTTTTAAGAAATATATTTCTCAAAACCTTTGCCAAAATACTTTTGGGAAATATAGGAAAAAATAGTACACGCTCATGCATTCATCATGTTTAAACATTATGTACAAGTTGCAATCCTATATCACTCTATTGGACACCATTTTAGTGATTTAGTCGATGTTTATACAAAAAAAGTGCAGCAGTGGAGTTAGTTCGTTGTCAAACTAGTCAAATGATCCACCCTGTATCAATGTCTAATTAAAAATGTGTACAGTCAACGATAATTTAAATAAAAAAATGGGATGGGGTTGTGTCATAGACACGGCCGTATGTTGACTATGTTCTACGTGAATACGTTTACGTTTATAGTAAAATAAAAAATAAGCTATTTTATTAGCTTGATGCTTAATATGAACCAATGGGTAAATTAAGTGTCACTATGGACACTGCGAAGGCGAGCTCCGCGTTTGGCCGAAGGTCCGAAGCGGCGCGACGGCGAACTTACAAAACCTATAACCATTTGAGTCATGTCATGATTGGTCGGACGACGAATATTTCTTTTTACTGTTGGTTCGATTGATCGGATAATGAGGATTTCTCAAAGTCTATAAGTAGGTTATGGTCCTACTAATCGACCTAATGGGATTTTTAATATTTGTGTCGACCAATTCATCGAACCATGAGACCTTTAAAATTCCTCCAGAGTAATAGACCCCCGACACTTTTCCTTTCCTTAGCTGGTTGCAAGCCCAGAAAATGTTCCCATTTCGAAACGTAGGTACGCCATCTATAGTATTGCCAGCCCTCGAGAAGAAGAAATATCTCACTCCATTTTTAATGACTTATGTAAGTACTCAGGTGACAGACAAGACGGTTAAAATTAATATGACAAGGAAAACATTTTCACGATCGTCGCCGAACCTGACATTATTAATATTATTATCTATGACTGTACATACATAAACTGCATACATACAGCGTGCTGAAAAGGTGCAATGTCAATGAAGTTTGACCACGAGGAATCATAATTCCTAGTAGTCAAACCAGTTGGACCAAATAGTTTGACTACGTGGAAGGAGGGTGCTACTTTCGGAGCGATCATTTCAGTAAATAATTAGTTAATAAAAAAAATGCGTAGAAACCTTTAAATCTTTTATAAGCTGTTAAAATATTTTCCTCACGTCGTTGATGTTTGCTGAAAAAAAATTTTTTTTTTTCAATTTTTGTTATTGTATCAGTATCAAGTGACTCGTTTAAAAATTTGAGTTGGACTAAAGCAAAGGGGGTCCCGACACTTTTTTCATCAGTGTGATGTCATATTGACACTTATTTTTTATGATGTTATCGTATAGAGGACGCTGAAATAAGCAAGTTTTGTATGGGCAACTTTTCTCTAAAATTAAAAATGGCCGAGATATTCGCCCTCAAAGATTTAAGTTTTTCAAGGGAGTTGGCTTTCGGTGGTTGTTGGTGTTATTATAACACCTATTTTTTATGATGCTATCGTATAATGGACGCTAAAATAAGCATGTTTTGTATGGGAAACTTTTCT
The DNA here is from genome assembly GCA_905404275.2 of Hedya salicella. Classification (NCBI taxonomy): domain Eukaryota; kingdom Metazoa; phylum Arthropoda; class Insecta; order Lepidoptera; family Tortricidae; genus Hedya; species Hedya salicella. The sequence continues at coordinate 5,742,892 of FR990120.1, forward strand.
CTAAACTGGATAATTACCAAGATAAATGAAGGATTATAAAATGTAAAATTTTCAATGATGAAATGGGTACGTATTGAAAACATTTTGAATGGTTTTAAGTAAAGACCCACTGCCTAAAAGTGATATTCTATAGCTTTTGGTTTAGGTCAAATACCGAAAACTGTAGGTTAGGTTAGGTTTGTTTATGACCATGGATAGCGGAGCGTCAGAATGCTTGCTTACTTTATTGCAAAATGTTTGGAAGAACTGCGACAAAATGGAACATGGGTCAAAAACCGAAAACTGTAGGTTAGGTTAGGTTTGTTTATGACCATGGATAGCGGAGCGTCAGAATGCTTGCTTACTTTATTGCAAAATGTTTGGAAGAACTGCGACAAAATGGAACATGGGTCAAAAACCGAAAACTGTAGGTTAGGTTAGGTTTGTTTATGACCATGGATAGCGGAACGAGCGAAGCGAGCGGAGAGTCAGAATGCTCGCTTACTTTATTGCAAAATGTTTGGTAGAACTGCGACAAAATGGAACATGGGTCAAAAACCGAAAACTGTAGGTTAGGTTAGGTTTGTTTATGACCATGGATAGCGGAGCGAGCGAAGCGAGCGGAGCGTTAAAACACTTGCTTGCTTTATACACACAATTGACAGGTTAGATTAGGTTTACAAGAGAATGAAATGCTATACTGAGCGAGCAAACAAGTACGTAAACTTTAATTATTATTTTTTTAATTCTTTTTGTTTTTTCTTTTACAAATTACTATTTTTTTTAAGGTATACTTGTAATTTTTATACCTTTTTTTAATTCTTCCCCCCCCCCCTTTCCTCCCCCTTCACCCCCCCCCCCCCCACCCCCCACCCTACCCAGTTGACTATGGGACCCCCTTTGCTTTAGGCGGACCAAAATTTGAAATAATTATCTTATAGTAATTAAACTACTAAACTAAGCAGCGCCTTATAAAAGACACCCAAACAACAATATACAGTAGGGGAAATTGAATCACGCACCTTGGTAGTCCCTGTAAACTCTGATTTTTATTCTCACGGAAAAAAGGTAAACAAAGGTGTTGCCGCTAACGAAAAACATTAGCAGCGTTTAAGATATTTATATTTTTGAAATTTAAAAGAAATCGGCTTTCTAAAATGAAGCTTTATATTTGAATCATGACCAATTTGTTTAATTTGTTGATTTCTATTATTATTAAGATATTAAAACGTCATTATATTGATTTAAAAAGAGATAACTGTTTTCCTAAGCAAAATTTATTTATTGCACTGGTATTACTATTTCTTCGAACACGGGTTACGCGCCTGCGGCCTGCTTGTATGTCAATCTTGTGACATTACTCGCTTCTAGATTGAATTGCTTCCGTGCGCTTTTTAGTGTCTCTGTTCTGTTAAATTTTTGTTATTGTTGAGTATTTATTGTTTTACGGTGTTGTTACGTTGTTCATAGTTACGTTTTTCGTTGTGTTTTTGTTAATATTTGAGTAGAACGATGGAGCCCGGTCCGAGTACTTCTCGGTCAAATGACGATTATACGTTATCTCCAGTAAAAAAGAGACCACGTCGTGGCCCTTTATCGGAGATGAAAAAGAATATGGTATTAAACACATATAAACACGTCTACCACAATTGGCCGGCCGATAAATATTGGTCAAAAGTGGACTGTACAAAACATGCTGCTCAAATATTGGGAATAGCTGATAGGTAGCACAGTATACTCAGTACTCAAAGAGTATAAAGAGAATGAAACGGCAGTGATAGAGCATGTTAAAAAAGAGGAGGAAAAAATGTTAAGGCTTGACCATCTCATCGATGATGTTTCCCCAACAATTTATAATTAATGTTTCTGGTGATGAAAGTGACAGTGGGGCAGATCTTACTGATTAGGAATAAATATACATAAAAATAAAAAATAGATGATGTTGGTTTATTTCATCATTCGTAACTCAAATTTATTTGTCATCTATACTACTATAATGAAGAGGTAAAATTTGTAAGTTTACATAATGTTTAGATGTCAGGGGTAATCTCCGGATCTACTGGTCGGATTTCAATTTTTTTTCACTAAATAAAACGTTAACAACGATCAACTTATTCTAAATACTTTCACATTGATAATTTAAGTAAATATTGCTAGAAATAGTATTTTAAGTTAAAACTACTACGTAATATAGGAGTAAAGCTTGATAATGTCTCATTGATGTGTTTATTTATATTTCGGACAAGAAACAATGAACATCGTAACTATCTATTGTGTGTTGCTCCATAGCACAACATTGTTTGAAGAAAGCAAGTACATTTTTGACCCAGAATTCATAAAAAGTCCGTCTCTTACCTTGCAAAATTTAGTCTTTCACCTCTTTTTCCAGCTAGGGCGCGTACAACGCCTCTTCAAAGTTTGACGCGCTTCTGAAAAACTCTTTTAAAAGTTTTTAACTGACATAGCATTTACATTTAGACTCCAGAACAACACGTTTTTTTGTAAAAATAACAAAAACACATGAAATTTTTAGTGATTTGCTGTTAAAAAGCTGTTATTTCTATAGATGGTAGTGTAATTGTGCCCAAGAGACGAAATGTACTATGAACGTCAAAGGAAAATCATTTCACAGTAAGTTAAGTTAAGACCGGTGAGGTGCTTTGAAAAAATGACTTCACTTATAAATACGCGATTATGCGAGACCGGTCAGAACGAGTCATTTGCGGAAGATGACTCGTCTACCTCTTTTCATTACTTGTCTTATTACATAAACGTATCTAGGTTATTGTGTATCTACACGTGGTTAATTAACTGAGCAAAGTCAATTATTTTGGTACCTCTAAATCTCAAACAACGGCTGTTTGCAAACACGAAATCTAACTAATAAAAATATCCTATGCGGTCTTAGTAAAAAATACGATTGACTAAGTTAGTACACAATATACCTACAAACGTGTATACAAGATAGTTACATACAGGAAAGACAACTATAGATGTTTCACGCACGGTCTCTCCCCTCTGTAAAATAAGAAACCCAATGTAGTTGCATGTAGCTACTTGTTTGAATCTGATCATCTTAACATGGAGGCCTGTAATGGCTGGTCATACAAATTTTGATATAACATTCCAATGAAAAGATCTGTATAGAAATCTCTTCCATTGTGAACTGAACTACAACTATATTAATAACAATATCATTGGTGATATTGAGAGATTGAAATAAAACAATTTAACGGATTATATCGCGTATATTATCTCATTTTAGTTCCCGACGTTTCGGAAGATTTCCAGCTTTCCATGGTCACGGGAGTCCTCCCCTCATTATTTGTCATCAATATACTAAAGCTGGAAAGCTTCCGAAACGTCGGGAACTAAAATGAGATAATATACGCGATATAATCCGTTAAATTGTTTTATTTCAATGAGTAATAATCGCGGAAACAGAAGAAGATATTGAGAGATTTTTTTTGAAATAAATTTTGGATGTAAACCAATTTACTCGTAAGGTAGACATGAAGTCAGCCATAACTAAACCAATGAAGTAAACTACCAATATAAGTAGTGGAGGTGTGAAAATTAATTTACTTCTGTGTTCAATCTTGCAAATGAACTGCACTAATAGTGTAAGTAGATCATTTACACATTCATTCATCAATTTCATGGCATATTTAAGCTAAGGTGCCAATAAAGGTTATGTGTCATTGCAACATTCAATGATGCGCGGTCCACATAAGCAGGGGGCGTGGCCTGCCCCCAAGGATCATGGCTCCATATAACCGTGGAGAAGCTGCCTGCCTTGACAAAGAGCCCTGTGCTCGCGACTGACAATATATCATACTTGAGTGATTGACCTCAGTACATATTAAAAAATAATGGTTGCTTATAAATATATGTTTCAAGGAAATTTACTGGATTTCACTAATGACTGATAATAATCATAGAATACCGGAATAAAACAGAGTATAAATGGGTTGCAAAACTAATTAATACAGTACAATAACTGTTTATTGCACATCTCACAAAACAGAGTAGAGAAAACAATACATTAAAGGAAAGGTACTTAAACAACAGGTGGTCTAATCGCTAAACAGCGATCTCTTCCAGACAACCTTTGGGTAGAGGCAGATGTTGAGGAAAATAATGTATGTATAAGTAGGTGGTAATGAATCTTGGTTAAAAATGCCTGCTTATTTGTGGTTTTAAATTCAGGATTTTTTATTTTATTTTATTTTGATTTATTTATTGAAATAATTACACAGCACTAAAGTGAAATACTAATGCACTGTGAAAAATTATAAAATAAAGTACAATAAGTTCATAGAAAATAGTAAATTTAAAGACACATAGGCACTAGATGTATGACTCATCCATTGCCTCACAGATTCTCATATACATTGCATACAACCACCCAGCTATCTCCACAACCATCGCAGGTGCTGATGTGGGAAGCGCATTAAAACACCTTAATATGATAATGACCTTAAGTGTGACGATATTAAGTAAACAGATTGAATTTGATACATGCGCAATCCCAATGAATCTTTTTGTTACCTAGGTAACTAGGTCTAGACCTAGAACTGTTATTGAGATTTATACTTGATTAAGTGAGTTAGTTAATGTATTAGCACCTTACTTTTATCATATAATTATTTTCATTTAAAACATCAATAACAATAATTATCTAGTATGTGAAATGAGGTGTGAGTTTTGGTCCCATGTGAACCAAAACAACACTAATTCAATGAAAATAATAAAGCCTAATTCAATTTTATTAACAAGATAAGATGATGTTTCACTATTCACAACACAATAGATATTAATTTGTCAGGATAAAGGGTGTTAGTATTTATTGTTCGTCAATATATATAAATAATGTTGTATTTAAATGTTAAAAGGCTTCTTTAGTATTTTCCAGCTGTCCTATCTTTAGAGGAAGGATAGGTTATAAGTTGAAAGCCTTATACTTAACAAACTAATACCTATAGTTCAACAAAAGATGTTTATTGTACAGTGACTACTTAACTTATACTATTCAAACTGATACACAGGACGGACTTTTTATTCTGGCCCTGTGGATTTGGCAAGTCTGCCTTTCCACTCAGCGCAACAGTAACTGATACAGGTGGCAAGATATCGTGCAACAAGGCTAGCAAAGGAGTGAGAGTTGAGGGTGATCTACTCCTTGAATTACAGTGGCGTGCCGTCCATATAGACACAAAGGCACGGCCTAACCTGGACGGCCATGGCTTTATATAGGCACTGCCTACCCGTGTGATCAAAACATTCTTATTGGCCTTATTGCCTACCTGGGTCAAATTCCCTGTGCATGCCACTGCCTTGAAACCACAGGTGATGGTCAAGAGATTCTATGTCATTAAAGCTGACAGTACAGCTAAACATCTGGACAAGGTGGCGCTCCTCTCGGGGGGGAACGATGGCATAGATGTCTCACGGTGCCGAAACGGTGCTCGTGGTCCCTGGCCTCGGAGGCTGGTAAAAGATAAGGGCTTATCACTTGACATTGCCAACTTTCTGTAGAAAGTATAATCAATTGCCCGTACCGGAACGGTACTTCGAGTCCCCGGCCCCGGTGGCCGTGCATAATAGGGACATATCGCTCGACATTGCCAACCTTCTGTCTAAAATGTAATCGACAGTACTTGTAGCAGTGCAGCCCCCGGCCCTAAGGCCGAAATCACAAATAGGGGCATAATAGACAGCTTGTAACACATCCACGACCGGGAACCCGCTAAGCGGGCGCTCTGGTTACTACGAAGTAACTTTTCGCTACATATGCATTATCCCATGGTATCGGAATGTGGAAGGTATGAAATTGCCAGTCGTGAATGCGTCCTGTGTTACAACATTCAGATCGAATTTAGTTCGCTCCGTCTGAGATGCGGTGCGCAGTAATGATACGCATAGCGGTTAAAGCCATATACTTAATAAATAAATAAGACTCGCAGCTCCCGACTATTAGGATTCCTTAAACGTTTTCCTTATGTTGTGCCTATCATGTGATTGATCACTGCTACTAAAAGTTGCAGTCAGTGATTTTATGCAATCCGGAATATTCGCTGCAAAGAATTTAGAGAGAGAAGAGAATACTCCTGAAGGAGAAAGGAAAGCCTGGTAACTGGCGGCCGCTGGACCAGACGTTTGCTGGTGGGTAGAGCTAGAGAGCCATGATATGACCATATGACCTATGCCTTTGGACAATTGATCTACAGAGTACTTTGTTATATAATTGAAGTATTCTACAGCGTACTTTGTTATATATATTGAATTGATCTACAGAGCTCTATCGAAGGCAAGAGATTGTCAATAATAGTTCTGTGCAATACCATAAGTTCAATTATTTACATAAAAGGCTCATCAAATTCAACCAGCCCTAATTATTTATGTCATAAGCGTATTAGGGTAACGAGATACCCTTAAGAATAATCTTCTTCCATTGCACATTTATTGTTTTATTTGTGAAGGGCTCTTATTCCGACCACATAGGATCCACAGTTTGTTAGTATTTGCTTATAACTATGTTAGTATACATATTTAACTCAGGAGTAAGGACATGGTATTATTAACTAAGTGTTGCATTATAGTGCACTCACTTCTTACGGCTATTGTCATCAGAAGGCTGTATGTATATATATCATATGTATTATATTGGGATATAACCGGGTAAAATAGCAAAGCAGGAATTCAAAATCGAATGCTAAGCAACCAGTCATACAAATGTCTGGTTTGTGGCAGTAACCTGGAATCAGACCCCGTTCTTCGATTCAATGTATTATGTTTGAGTAATCGGATTTATTTATTTTTTCTGATTGGTATATGGTAATGGTCAGAGTTTTCATCACTTCAGCTGAAGGAGTATTCGTTCTAGTGCCGAACAATCCATACATTGTTAAATTTAGGTTAAGTGACCAACACTGGTTCTTATGCTCGAGTGTGGCTAGCCTTTAGAGTAACCATACCCCTTTAGCTTATGCACCTTCACTATAATATCTGTGACGCTATACATCAATCTTATACATCAATATTAATGAAGGGCATGTCCCAAGTTGGAAACTTTAAAATAATGATAATAAGTCTATTAGATATGATATCTTTCCCTTTTAAAGTGACTAAATATTATTCACATAGCATTTACTCTTTCACCAGCAGAGGACAAACAGGTCTTCAAACAATGTTGTGCTATGGAGCAACACACAATAACACTGTTTTGCATTCCAACAAAACAGATATTGTGTTTGCGGAATAGCACAACATTACAGCAAAGGACTTGGCTGGCGATACTTTTGAAGATACCTATGACAGTTAAAAACTTTTAAAAGAGTTTTTCAGAAGCGCGTCAAACTTTGAAGAGGCGTTGTACGCGCCCTAGCTGGAAAAAGAGGTGAAAGACTAAATTTTGCAAGGTAAGAGACGGACTTTTTATGAATTCTGGGTCAAAAATGTACTTGCTTTCTTCAAACAATGTTGTGCTATTCCGCAAACACAATATCTGTTTTGTTGGAATGCAAAACAGTGTTATTATAAATTTATATTTTTTGCTGGTCAATACTTTACATCCCCTGGAATGTCACTTTGACATTGACGTAACTTTGTTTACATTTTTTCCGTGGGAATAAAAATCAGAGTATAGTCAATGTGACAAGAGCGAAAAAGGTACGTCTTAGTAGTTTTTGAATAAAATGTTTGTGACACATTGATTTAACACACGATCAAAGAATATACAACTCACAAGGAGAAGAAGGCTAACTGCCAAACAAGGAAAAGCGACATACACGTATACTACAGCGTCGCGGTGGACCCGCAATGAAACTAAACTAAACGCGGGAAATTTAAATAGGTGTCATCGTTCACAAAGTGACATTCGAGATGTAAGGGGAACTCGCACTTCCAAATACTTAACTGATATCTCGAAAACAAATCAAGAAACTAATTCTAATAGCAGTAATTTCATAATTATCATCAGTTAAGTATTGAGGAGTGCAAGTTTCCCTTACATCTCTGGCGTTTTTAGTTTTCATTCTCATAATCATTGTAGATGAAATGAAACTAAATCAAGTTGAAATCAACATTATTTATTCAAAGGGGAACTCAACACATGAGGCTTTTTTTAATAAATACTTATTATATCATTGGAATCTTAGGTGCTTAATTTGTCTATAATACAATACTGATAAGAAGATCTAAGTAGAAAGAAAAAATAATTGCAATCCACTGCAGTCCAAGCCAATTAATTTTTCTTTCTACTAAGATCTTTGTATCAATATTGTAATAAAAATATGTGATTTTTTTCACATTAAAAGTAAAACAACAACATAATAACCTACTTATTTTTTTAAATACATATTTATTTTTTCTGCAACAGTTTTTCTTTCTCCATCTCAGGAAATCCTTAATTTTTAAGTGTTATGTATTGTGTCATTACAAATGTAAAAACCATTGTTTTCATATGATTAATATTTAAAAATACAGTGCTGCTCACATATTATAAATTTATAATCAATCTGAGACAGCATTTGCATAACTATTCCTATATAGCCCACGCTTCTTATGCTAAAAAGTAGTTTATAAGTGGTGCACATGTCTCAACACAGAGTACATAGTCCCTATGAACTTATTTAAGCTATTACTATCATATTCTCAAAAACTTGTGAACATGTGTATGGGTGAATAAGCGTCATCACTCAAAAATGACTTCATGCAGTGCTACTAATGCCCAATACATTTAATTTCTCTCCCAGTCTCTCTACAGCATTAATTGTACCACCTTCTTGTGATGGCAGAGGTGACCGTATCCCTTTAAATTTAAGTACCTGGACAGACTCTTCCATTCAAGTAAATAAATATAAATGTGGGCTGGAACATGTCATATTAGTGGAGTACTTCTTTCCTCAACACAGGTCTGAACTGTCAGCATTTAACAAGTGAAACATCTCATTAAATTTATTTAGCATTGTAGCTGTAGCATGTGCTTCGGGTCAAAGTTCACCTGTAATTAAAGATATACCATTACGAAATTATCTTCTATATTATTTTATATGGATAAACATTCAAATACATATTACTTTAATATTAGGGGATGCCCTCAATTTCGTTCGAGGAGGAAGAAAAAGCCATAACCCTCATTTTGCTTCAGCATAGTGGGATAGCAAGTATCCTATAACCCTTGTGACGTTACATCTCCCTTTGTAAAGAAGTCATCAATTGAATGACATAAAACAGAAAACTTACTTAATTTAGGTACTTTTAGAACTTTTAGTAAAGCAGGACTCCTCAAAGTGTCTATTGCACAAGACTTTGTGTATACAGTACAGCTCCTTAAGGGATTTTATTGATCACGATCTCTGTTATGGCATGGCCAACCATATGTACCCCATGCTTTAGGGTACCTACTATTGCAAAGACAAATTACATCAATAATGCTGTTAAAATCTCGGGGCACGGTCTTATTTTATACTAATTAACTTACCTTAAAACGTTGGTTATCCCCGGATTCGGAAACCAATGTTTTTTTTTTCAAATTGTCCATATACATCAACGGACATTTTCTCACTTGTAACTTGTTTGAATCTAATTCTTTGCGTTGTAGCAATATATTTTTAATTCCAGAATATATTTAGTATATATTTTCTCTCAGGTTCGGTTGCGTTGACAATTGACATTTACGACTAGTATATCCTTTGTTTTACTACGACTTACGTTGATGTTTTAAATTTCTTTTCTACCATACATTGTTATATTTATCATACTTATTTATCATTTTAATTTAAAATAATTAAAAAAATATACGAATGAATGTAAACATTCACTTAGATCAATAATGGCTTAAATATATGTCAAACGATATGTCTCCAAACTTGTTATTTTTTCTACTATATGTTTATTGTTTCATCCATGTGGCAACAATGGAAAAAAAGCAACTCACACTAACAAACGGCCGTGAGCAACGAGTTTAGTTCCTCAGGTGCTCACCCTTGCACACGATCTTCACTCATTATCACAATACGACAAATCGCGTATAAATATGATTTATTTAATGACCTTTCGTGCCTTCGAGACTATGGACGCAACGCGACGTCCGAAACGTCGAAGCATTACCAACGAAAGGTAATTAAATAACATCATATTTATACACGATTAAACCCCAGTTTGTTATGTGATAATGTTTGTGACATACGGACGAACGGACAAGACGAAACTACCCAGGTTCCGTTTTCACCATTATGGCAACGGAACCCTAAAAACATACCACCGCATTAAGTACTCTGCTTTTTAAAGTCGGTTAAAAATAGGCCCAATAGTTGATACTTTTTCTTTATTGAACTTCATCATAATTTTAACAATGATTTAGCTTTTCCAATATTGTGAAATCGTTCTTATTCCTCGATTCAGGCTCAAGATGCTTTTGGTACTTTTAACTAGATTATCATCACTATCCGAGTCATCTATGCCTACTTGTCTAAAATCATCAAATTCGTAACCGAGCACTTCTAAAGAATGGTTAGATTCCTTGTCAGTTATTGAAGAATGACTTAAATACTTTCTTGTTGTTGTGATGTAATTATAATTCGAGCTTCTAGGATCGTTCATCTTCCTTCTAGGTAATCCTGTGCTGGGTGATATGACTTTTCGCCTCTTAAACCTGCAGATTTTCTCGGAATCACTTTTAGGTTCCTTGACAGCAATATCGAAACAAATTTGCCGTTTTTGACGCTTTCGCCTTGCTATCGCACGGAGTGCTTGGTACATATTCTCTGGTTCTTCATACGAATTGCACTTTGTCGTCAGTTGTTGCTTTAAAAGGCTCAAAAGATTCTGCTTTCTGGGTTTCTTCCATTTCACGTCATCTGTTTTTGGGCACGGAGTCCGAGGTATCGTTGAGCGTTTGTTTATTTTTGTCTTTCTCGGACTCGTATATGTCATTTGAGCTATCAAAGGTGTTCTGGTGCTGTAGTAATCGGCCAATTGTTGGCTTTGGTCGAAAGAGTCGTCTTCAGTTTCAATCGTGTATCGACTTAAGTACTCAGTATCTTTGCATTTTTGGTCGTCCAGTTTCTGTGTGTACAGTTTTTGTGCAACGTTTTCTTCTATTTCAAATTTTATTTTGGACGATTCGTCGCTACGTACCACAGCTATTGCGTTATTGTTGAGATTAGAATCGTGGTTCTCGTCATAAACAGTCTCAAGGAGGTCTCTGAAGAAATTATAAATTTGTTTATCTTTTTCATTACTTTCTGCAGTTGCTTCGTCCATTTCAGTCGCATTTAAATCCACGTTATTTTTCATTACAGTGCTTTTATCCACCGCGGATCTGATATTATCTATGTACTCCTGCAATCGATTTTTATCCTTACTAGTTTGGGGGTCACTCGGAAAAATCTTGGACCAATGAACATGGTCTGATATCGACAAATCTCTAGTAAGTTTAGAGGTATTCGAAGGTGTCTGTGTGATCTCCTTTCGGGGTTGAAAAGTGATAATCTTTTCGGAATCTTTTGCTTTCGGTTGTCTCAGTGCATTTGATCTGAATTTAAATTTTGTTACTTGGTTTTTATTTTCTTCTATTATAGTTTTTCCGAGTTTGTTGTCCTCTTTTAGCTGTTTTTTTGGTGATGAATTGTTTGTTGTTTTATGCCGATTTTTAGGGGGTAAGTTGTTCGAAATTGTGGAGATATTTTTTGGAAACTTAGTCGTTGGTAAAGGGGTCTTAGCGGTGGGTTTACGCAGTCGGCTTTGCCCAGGGTTCGGTGCGATCGCCGGCCGAGTAGAGGTTTTTGATGAAGCTGTCGGAGACGTAGAAGATCCGGGTTCTGTCCGAGGTTTCGGCTGTACGCTCTTTTCGGGTTGTCTTTTAATCTCTGAAAATAATATTTTAGTAATATTAGGTAATTAAAAAATATGCTGTCAGGGTACTGATGGGGTATCTTGCTACTACTGTAGCGAAAAAGAAAATACCTTTATGTGTCCCAAAATTTTGTAAAGAAAAATATTCAAGTGCGTTACGTTCATTCATACTAAAATGTAACGAAATTAAGATGGAAAATTTTGGAGACATTCTTTCTGCCCGCCCCGCTGCCCACTGGCCTCCAGTCCTTGGCCCGAGGGGGACGTATTTTGCCGATCCAAAGCACACGAGCCGTTTGGGTTGAGTACACAAAATTTTAATATGAAAATAAGTCTAGGCGGTCTCAATACGTGTATGAATACATTTATTTGAATAAATTTGTATGGTTTCGTGCCTATATATAAAGTCAGTCTGACCTTCCGTCCGTCTGTCTGATTGTCATAGGTATATACTTGAAATTGTCTCATATATACTACATATTATAACGTTGTAAAAATGATATGTCTATACATTGAACATACTCTCGAAAAAATAAATGATACGATTTGAAGGTCACTAAATCGATTTTTTTTGCATTTTTCCTGTGTTTTGTATGTGTCGTTGTGACCCCATCACGCCCAAACGGTTAACGGATTTCAATTATTTTCGGTAGCTGGGTATGCACATATGGTTATACGATACTATTTACCCGACTACGCTCAAGTAAAATGAGGGTTATGTTTTTTTTTTCCGCGGACGAAGCTGCGGGCACCCTCTAGTGTGATAATAAAGCATTACCTTCTTCTTGGAATTGTTTAGGACTCTCCCATTTCTCCACATAAACGCCACGTTTTTTAGACTCCTTCAATCCTAGGTTAATCGTACTCATTTTTCCGCCTCTTGGTATACTCGACTTGATAATAGTACTGTTAGAAGATTTAGATTTCACCAACGACGTCCCCGCTGTTATCTCCATACCTTTTTTAATAAAACATAACGGTTTTTTTTATTATTAGTATTTATTTTGTTAGTATCATCTCTGATTTTGTTTTATTTTTCGTGAAATGACTTGACATTGGTATTGATGACAAATCAAAGTGAAAGTTATGTTAAATAGTATCTATAATCCAGAAATTGTCAAAAAGTTTGCAAGACAATATTTCAAATAAAATAAAAATCTAGATGGACGATTAAAAAAATGTTACGTCAAACAGTGAGCCACAACGTCTACAAGCAATGCAATCATACTGCAATAAAATTTCGGCACAAATCAAAATTACAGAGTAATACAGTAAAATATGAACACTCAAAAAACTAAAAGAAGAAAACATTCAGAAGCAGAAATGGGACCCCTAAATCGTGGAGATATGGCGCTGCATAAAAACGAAATTAAATCACTAACGCCTCGAGATCGGGGCGATCTCAAAAGAAACAAAGAACTTCCTGAGCAATATGATAAAAAAACTAAATCTAAAAGCGTCAAAATACATATAGATCTTGTACCTAAATCCGGGAACAAATTTGAAGAGTGTGTGCCAGTCAGCTTCAAAAGTCCTGATAAAATGAATCTGGATGTCGCTCCAGGTGGCGTGGACTTTCGAAAGAAAATTAAAGACATGTACACATTCAGACTACCAAAGAAAGAGAGGAAAGATGAGAATTTCAGTAAATTAAATTGTATCATAAATGCGAAACATGGTAAGTTTTGCTAGTTTAACTCGACGAAAATATGAGTGCTATATATTTGACGTGTGTATCTGTGTGTCCTAATGCATGAACCAGTTTTGATTTAGTTTCTTTTGTTGAAAGGTGACTTGATTTTAAGACTCTTCGTAGCTATTATTCAAGGCAAATGTTTCAGCTACTTGACGATAATCAGCTTATCTTAAATGTGTGGTTGTTTTTTAATTGTTTCAAAGATTACAACTAGTATTTTAAAAGACTTTACATATACGAGTCTTGGTAATTTAGTCTACTCATCAGTTAATTATTTTAAGGATTGTACTTTCAGAGCAGTCACCGCGTTTTGAGACGTTAGGAAGAAAAGCAAAGAATGACGAAAACAATAAAAAGATTAACGAAACAAAACCGCTCCAAAAAAATAAATTATTAATTAATAAAGCTAGCAGTGCAATAAAGATAAAGCAAATAATCAAATCGAGAGACAAGGACGATTTGGTTGATATTAAAAAAGAATGCCCTGAAGCAGAAAAAACTAAAGATGCGAAGAGAATTCCAGACAGAAATCGGAAACCGGAGATCAAAACTGTAATTTCGAAAATGAACACGAGGGTATATAAAGCTGTAACTTTTGTAGAACAGAAACCGCAAAAATCGTTGCAGATTAGAATACCCACCAAAGAAGTGAAGCTAAAGGCTCCAAGCAGATCGAAGATACCGATTATTATTAAAGCTGTGCACAATATTAAACCCAGTTTATCGAAACGAAGGGTCCTCAGTGGTGGAAAGAAACGATTAAACAAGAACGTGAACCCAAAAACGTCTCGTAAAAGCATCGATTTACTACCTGAGGTCGCTGAGTGGGCACCAGAATCCATAGACCAACACACGAAGCCTTACTACGAAGCGTGGGTTAACAAAACTCTCACAGCGACACCGAAATACTCAAAGAAATATAAGGATTATTTCGATAAAACTAAAGTTCTTGAGGCGCTGAGAGAGATTAGGAGGGAGAAGTCTTCAGAAGAGTCGCAGGAAAGTTATGAGCATTATGCGGGGAAGATTCGAGTAAGGCAAAGAAGTATGCAGGAGAAAAAGTGACTTAGTGAAGTGAGATAGTTTTGTTATGTGGACAGTCTAATATAGTTTACTGCGATGTCATTTGTTCTTATTTTACACAAGTATTTATTGTGAGTACAAAGTTTCAGAGCAAACTAGCCAGTCGTTTTAAAATAAGAGCGTAACTACGTTTGTATAGAGAACCGAGCTTACCGGGGACTCTTAATGAAAACAAATTATTTTCATTTTTTTTACATTTATTTAATGGAGCGCACGTTAGCGTACTAATGTATTTTTGGGGAGAGAGACACAAAATGTTGCGATACTCATGGACATAGTTTTTTGTATGAACAGAGCTCACAAAAAACCTCACTGCTAAATATTATAGCTTATGTCTCTGCCACAACCAAGATGAATCTAAAGACACCTCATACGTTAACATTTACCAATTCGTTTAGGCTTCCCTTGTTTCTCTATTCTTTTTAAATGGCCCAAAAGCTTGCAACTTTTCGATCATACCTAATGTTTTATTTCTTGTAAAAGTGTGCGATGGTACCTCTTACAAGAGTTAGTGGTTCGATGAGTAGGTATCTTCCGCATAACTTACCATAATATCATCTATCGATACTAATATTATAAATGCGAAAGTGTGTCTTTCTGTCTGTCTGCCTGTCTGTCTGTCTGTCTTTCTGTCTGACTGTCTGTCTGTCTGTTACCTCTTCACGCTTAAACCGCTGAACCGATTTGGATGAAATTTGGTATGGAGATAGTTTGTATCCTGGGGAAGAACATAGGCTACTTTTTATCCCGGAAAAATATCCTTATCCGCGATAAACGAATTTAAGGCGGACGAAGCCGCGGGCAGAAACTAGTACTATTATAAAGTTGTAAAATGTAATGTCTGTGCATAGAAGATATTTTCAAAAAATGATTGCTACTGACTATTTGGAGTTCACTAAAATGAAAAATATTTTTTTTTTGATTTTTTTATGTTTGTACGTGTCGTTGTGGCTTCATCTCGCAAAATCCGCTAAACCGATTTCAACTATTTTTGGCACACGGGTAGCTGGGTATCTCCAGATGGTTATAAAATACTTTTTACCCGATTACGCTGAAGAAAAAAAAGAGGGGTTATTAATTTTTCCCCTCCACGTATGAGTTGCGGGGCTCTTCTAGTACATAATATTATTATGTATGATCTTTGTCATACCATTGATTTTAAAAGTATCTTAAAATAACATCATTTTCGGTTAAGCTGATGCAGTCTTATATACCATTACTACGTCACACCTGGTCATAATGTGAGTTTTACCACATGGTACGTGTACGGTAAAAATCGCATTATGGCCAGATGAAGACGTAAAACTGTGTACTCACCTCACCACGGGCAGTAAAAAAAAAGTAATAAAAAAAAACAAAAAACCCGACTGCGTACAAAACTAAAAAGAAAAAACAAGTCCAGTGTCCAATAAATCTGAGCAAGCTTCTCAATAACCCCCACGATAAAGATTGCGAAATTGACTGACTTTTATAATATTAACTAAAAAGGTATAAAATAAAAAAAAGTAATTAAAAAAAACAAAAAAACCGACTGCGTAAAAAACTAAAAAGAAAAAAACAAGTCCTGTACTCCAGAAATTTGTTAAGTTATACATGATCGATACTCACAATATAACAAATAGTTAATTCTAATATGGAACATAGCGATTTTGAACAGTCGGGACCCATACATACATTACTCTACAAAAAAAACTTATTCGTATATTAGTAAATATTGACAACATGGATAGTTGCAAACCCCATTTTTAGGAACAGAAAATATTAACGTTGACTGGGTTATATATTCTGGAAATTTGTAAGTTCGTACGGAATTATCCTGAATACTACATGAAACGCGAAGACATACCGACATCTTATCAGCTCAGATATAGGGAAAAACTTATGCTACCGTCGTCAAAACTTAAAATGCACTCAGATGCAACATATGCCATGTCCATAAAAATATACAATAAACTGCCAGATGTAATTAAATCCGAGAAAAAATATTATACATTCATAAAATTGTTAAACGATCTCCTTATTAATAAAAGCTATTATACATTAAGAGAATATTTAGAGGAAAAACTATAAAAAAAACATATAATCATAAATATATGGCATTAAGTCCGCCATATGTACTGATTTTGTTTTGTGTAATAAAGTTTAAATAAATAAGTCGTCTTCTCTCTACGCATTTTTGCTGTGCCCAACAGGGTCCACAATTAAGTTCACTGTCATGTAACTTTTATGCAACTTAAGTTTACCTAACACCTATCCTGTAAACTAACATTGTGGAATGCAATAAACGATTGAGTATTGAGTATTGAGTATAAGAAATCTAGATCGAGGCAAATCTTCCCAACAATGGGTCGCCGTCGGGTTCTTTGTTTTTTTAATTACAATTTTTTTTATATACTTTTTAGTTAAAATTATAAAAGTCAGTCAATTTCGCAATCTTTATCGTGGGGGTTATTGAGAAGCTTGCACAGATTTAGTACAATACAATGAAATGAAAATTTAGTGAGAACTGCTTCTTAGCCAACTTAAATGGTTATAGTTCCTAACTGGTAAGTCCAAATTAAAAATGATAAAGAAACCTAATAAAGATTTTTAAATCCCTATTCATTGATACGCCACTCGATATAGTACATCGATTTTAATTTTTTTATTTTTCACAATATGGCGTCTCATTATCGCCATTTTGAGTTTTCATCATTTTCATGTCTTCAGTGACATTTGGACAGTTAAGACAAATCGATTGACGTAAGAATCATCAAAATCGGTCCACGTGTTTGGTCTCTAGAGTGCCAGATAGGAACAAACATACATACATCCATACATACATACATAGACTGATAAACACATTACCACTCCTTTGCGTCGCGCAGTCGGGTAAAAAGAAAGCCCTCTATCGCATAATTACAACCCTCGCCTGCGGCTCGGGTCACAAATAACTGCGATTTCGAGATTTCTTCCTTTTACAGCTCTTAGTTAGTAATGTCCTATTCCAGGCTTGTTCCATGGAAGTGGGCAAAAGTAAAACAAAATGGGAGCATGTTCTTACAATGCTTATTGCACTTTCATTGGTACACTAGGAGATGCCCGCAACTTCGTTCGCGGAGGAGAAAAAGTCATAGCCCATCGTTTTTTCTTCAGCATAGTCGGGTAAAAAGTATCCTATAACCATCTGGAGATACCCAGCTACCCGTGTACCAAGAATTATGGAAATCTGTTTAGCCGATTTTGCGTGATGAAGCCACAACGACGCATACAAACATACATAAAATCCAAAAAAAATATTTTTCGTTTTATTGACCTCAAAATAGTCCGTAACCATCAAGTTTTTGAAAATGTCTTCAATGTACAGACATTTCATTTTTATAACTTTATAATAGTAATAGATGTATATCGTCTCCTAGTAGTTACCCATAGCTTTGCTTAGTTTGGGACTAGGTCGATTTGTGTAAGATTGTCCCTGATATTTATATCATTTTATTACCACAGGCAAATTCTCTCTTATTAACATGAGTAACCTAGTGTAAGTTTTTCTGTCTTATTTGGGAAAAATGCATATAACTGTGAAAACATTCATTATCGTTTGGCCTGAAAATATGTAAAGCTGAGGGGAAGGACGTGGAGAAGTTTTGAATGTATATACCATCACCACTGTAAGTTTGTTTTCTTTAGATAAAGTCATTGTACAAAAAAAAATCATAACTAGGATAATTTTTCAAAAAATTTTTGGTTATCAAATTTACACCTATTTTTATGCCCTTTTTAGGGTTCCGTACCAAAAAGGTAAAAAAGGAACCCTTATGGTGCGACTCTGTCTGTCTGTCTGTCCGACTATTAGAGCGCCATATCTCAAAAACTACTTATGCTATCTATTTGAAATTTGGAATATTTATAAACATGGTCAGCCCAGATGTATTGCGAAGAAAACATTATAAAATATATATTATTTTTAAAAAACGACTAGTATGAGGAAAGGCAATAATTATAAGTTTAGTCACTAGATCAAGTAGGGTATCATATGAAAGGGCTTGATCTGTACATTTTGAAACAATTTTTTTTATTTGTTTTACTGTGCTTAAATTTCGTTTTATTCAGGAAAATGTGGAAAAAAATACCCCCCCCCCC
Organism: Hedya salicella; assembly: GCA_905404275.2. NCBI lineage: Eukaryota > Metazoa > Arthropoda > Insecta > Lepidoptera > Tortricidae > Hedya > Hedya salicella. The sequence goes on from FR990120.1 coordinate 5,761,628, forward strand.
CCATTTTATCTCCGAAGTTTACCAACCGAAAAATCTGGAACTTTCTGGAATTATACTGACTTCCTTACTATATTATAAACGTGAAAGTATGTATGTACGTTCCACTATTGTGCAAAAACTACACAACAGATTTGCTTAAAACTCTTCAGTAATATAGCTTAGATATCAGAATAGGACATAGGCTACAATTTTCGAGGTTATTCATTCATAAAATAGGTTTTTTAACAATAAATGGAAAATCTTAGAAAGCCCCGAGTTTTGTTCATTGTGACATTTCTATTGCGAAGAATTACATCAACAAACAGTTGCTAGGAATCCAATTTGACACGTTAGTATCTATTTGTGTAACTTTATATTATAAACGTGAATGTTTATGAGAATGTACGTTACGCTGGTATGCAAAAACTACATAACAGATTTGCGTAACATTCTTTATTTTATTTTATTTTATTTATTTGGCACACTAAACAGATAACATTCAAAATAACATATAACAATACATAGAACAGGCTTTGTACAAAAATGCCATCCAAAACAAGTATGGACAACATGATTAAAACAATACAGTAACATCGTAAAATACCCTAAATTAGAAAAATAACTATTATCAACATGGCCAAACTGTTAAATATAACATAATAATTATTTTCTGAGCATCTCAGAACAGAATTAATTTGCATTATTGTTACGAGTAATAATTAACAATATTAATAATATTAACAGGTGTTTAACGCGAAAGCACTTCCACAATCTGCCTCCTGAATACCAGAAATCGTGGATTGAAAATGTCAATATTCTTGTCTTTTGCCACTAGGTCATTGTACTGACGGCACATTCTTACAATGGGATTGTAATAGGAAGTATTGTTTTTGTATACCTGCAGAGCGAAAACTTTAGGGGCACGCGATCTTAATCGTGGTGTATTAAAGGTGACATGTGACAGGATATAGGGTGAGTCAATTTTAGAGTGAAGGACCTTGTGTAGAAATAGCATGTCATGCAAAATACGACGCGACTGAAGGGAACAAATGCCAAATGTTCGTAAACGCTGGTCGTAATTTAGTCGGATTTGGTCATGTTTGTATCTATACGACATGATTCTCAGGCACCTTTTCTGAATACGCTCAATATTATTTGAATGAACCGAGTAATGCGGTGACCAGACAACGCAGCCATGTAGCTTATTCTGCAGTAATGTAGCTTAGATATCAAAATAGGACATAGGCTACAACATTTGAGGGTACTCGTATTCATTCATAAAGGGTTTTTTTTAACAATAGATGTGAGATTTTCATTTGTAAATAATGGATAAACAATTGGTAACCTAGCAATAGTAATACTACCTACACGATTAAGCAAAGAACACACCTTCCGGATATGACGTATCATACAAATAACACTATAACGTAATATAGCCGGATAATAGGCCGTTGTACATTTTGGACTTGCGATCATCTCTGAATGATAAACATTTTGTTACAAAAGTATGGTTTGAAAATAAGATAAATACATAAAACGGGTTATTTTCAACAATAAATAGATAATCATCACTTTTTGTTAACTCTGAAATTTTTATTCTATACATATACTAAAACTCTTGCGTTACTGACCTATTGACAGAAAACGCACAGCCTAAACCACTAAAGATATAAGAAAGAAATTTATTCTTTATAGTTCGTGGACGTGTACTAAGAAAGGATTTTTCGAAATTCATCCCTTAAGGGGGTGAAATAGGGGTTGAACCGTTATATGGAAATCGTTAATTTGGAAGTTATAAGCTCGAATCTTTGTAGAAAGGTTTCTTACTAAAAAAAACAAATGATTTAGCAATGCTATAAAAATCATCCCAAAAGGGGGTTAAAAAGAGTTGAAAGTTTGTATGGGCAACATGTCGTTTTTAAAGTTAGACACTTAAGATTTCGGTCACGACCTCCTAATGTACAGTGAAAAACATTGATAAGGGCATCTTTTCCAATTCATCCCTTGAAAGGGATAAATAAGATGGGGGTTGAAAGTTCACATAAGTAATGTGTAATTTTTTGATGTTAAATTGTGGCCATAAACATGACAGCAGGACAGCAGGTTATTAACACGCTTTTATTAGGTCGACCTGTATGTAACTAACTATGTAATGGAATCTAAGGTGACTAATTTAACCATCTTCCAAGGATCGTAGCGTCATGAAAATTGGCAGCTGTATGTAGTTCTGATGACAATACAACAATATGGTACTGTCGAACTGATCTGACGATGGAGCTGGAAGATATGAACTGGAATTTCATGATGGAACATCGTATGGTTAGAAAAGTCTTGTAGAGTGTGTTTTTCTAGTGTTTTTTAAACTATTTTTTTTTTATAATAGGTAGAGCTATCCAAAAATATACTTTTAACTAATTATTAAAGAAAAACACGAAGAGGGAGGGAGAGGTGTTAGAGAGGGAGAGGAAGAGAGAGGAAGGGAAGGAGGGAGGAAGAGATAGTGAGACGAGAGGGAGAGAAAGAGGTAGAGAAAAAGAGAGAGAAAGAAAGAAAACTCTGTTATTCCATAAAGCACACAGAACAAGACTTCGCTGGCAACAAGTGTGATATATACATCGTACATCGTACCTATATAACACACAAGAGTGAAAGTGCCTTCAAAGAGTCCATCAATGTGTGCGATAAAGAAGAGGCTTTGACTCAGCATGGTGTTGCAATTTGCATGTAGGCAAACTGCAACGCTGTTATTCTGTAAAAGCCAGAGATTGGAAGAGAGGGAGAGAGACAGGGAGAGAGAGGGACGAAGAGAGGGAGGAAGAGAGGAAGAGAGCGAGAGATAGGGAGGGACGGTGGGAGGATCCTTTTGAAACGCCGAGTAACCTTCTAGAACATTTTATTTTGGCCAGCGTGGGGAACTTCGCCTGTCTCTTCTTCTCATAGTCTAGCAGGCGTTCAAATTTAAAGTGCCAGTGTTGCTTTCTTATGGAATAATGTTCTATATCCCCATTTCTCACTCTAAATCTGTTGGTCGCTGAATATGTTCTGAGTAGGTACTTTTTTCTTAAACATTAAAAGCATCGGAAAACTGACAGAAACAAGTTTTCTTTATTTATATCTCTGGTTTTGCGGCCGCTAGTTTAATATAATATGAATATTACAAGAAAATTATAACCATACATCATCAACCAATCATTTTTGAATAATCCGGTTTGGTTAAGTTTGCCCCTCATTTGTATGTAACGCCATATATACCAGAGGAAAGCTTAACTCAAGCGGCAAGTTAAGTCGGAATAAGTGAAAGTCGGAATAACAGGAACCCTCGGTGCGCGAGTCACCAGTTGACCGGTTTTTTTTGTCTGTACTTACATGGGATTTTTTAATGTTTTGTAACGTACTCCAAAAACCGAATCACCCTTTTCGTATACGGTGAAAACGGCTTATTTTCAAATGCTTCAGTGGATTTAATCAATTCGTTTATGATTTAGAAGATTAGTTTTCCATATTGCTCGCTTTGCTTTTCTACTTTTTTATTTATTTAAAGTCATAATGAGAATAAGTGCAATTTTAATATTGTTCGGTAAGTACCTATAAATGAATACCTATATAAGTATGTATAAATGCAGTGCAGTAACTAGGGTACTGTCAAGTGGCAGAAAGGATCTCGTGTGGCGGCAAGATGGACCGATGATCTGGTGGAGAACGCGGGAAACCGTTGGCTGGGGCGGGCGGTGCACGACATGTCGTCATGGAAATCCTTGGAGGCCTTTGTCCTGTACTGGACGTTCTTGAGACGATGATGATGATTTAGGTAGGTAAAAATATCGAATTTGGAAATAAGGTCATCTATACTATTATCAAGGACCATTAAAACAAGGGGACTGACAGTTCTCATACTTTGGATCGTGTTCCGATCGCAAGGAGATATTCTGGCAAAAACTAGATGGCGCTTTAAAACTAAGCATTTAACGATATTATGCGCATGAGCGTCTCAACTGCTGCACTTTTATGAAACGAACTTTTTACACCATACATGTAAATTCGATAAAAATATAAAATAGAAAATGATGCCTTGCCTTATGCCCTTATGCCTAAAACTCTGATGCGGTTGTCATTTTATTCGCCATTATTTTTTTCATAAAAGTTAGTCATCCCAGTCGAAACGCTCGGCGGCCCAACCCTTTAAAAAAGAAAAATTAAGAATTTATGCATATTCCCTATTCCAGTTACAACACAATGTGTCTACAGCGTGAAGCAGGACACCACCACACTTAGAATCGACGAACGCGTCCGTTTGTTGAAGGAAAAGCTCAGAAGCAGTCTACGGAACCCTCCGAAACCAGATCCGACACCTGTCTACGACGATTCAGACGAAAACGCATTAATCCCGCCCATTCTAGAAGACGATGCGTTGAAAAAAGGCGATAAGTACAGGTTGAAGGCGATTAAAAAAACTACCCGGAAAAATATACTAAGGACAAGAACAACTCGGAAGACGAAATCTGTTGCGACGAAAAAAGCTCCTACGCATACTAATGTCTCCAGAGTAAGTTTCGTTGGGCTATAATGTAGAAAAAATATACTATACGACGAACCAGAGAGGCTACTTTGAAGTTTAAAATTCGATGGTCGTATCGTATGGCGCCGCCATCCCACTCACTTAAGTTCAGCGGCTCTATGATGGTCGCGTTTATCACGCGATAAATGATATGATAACGCGCCTGTCAGTCGCACATACGTGTCAGAAGGTGACGGCAGCTATGTCATTTATTTACCGCGTGACAAACGCAACTATAATAGGCCCGCAGGCGTCACGGTAGCGACAGCAACGATACGATAAGTACAACATACCTCTCGAGTATGTAACCTTCAGACGCCTATACTCGTACAGGAGAGCCCAAAGCCCCCTCTTGCATTGCAAAATTACTTATTACAGATTTTTTTTTTTTTATTGTAAGTGCTTAGATTTTGTTTTATTAAGACAAATGTGAAAAAAAACCACCTTTCCGTCCTTTATTTCCGAAGTTTACCAAACAAAAATTTTGAAATTTTCACAATTTGTATTAAATAAACATAAATATTATATTTTCTTCTGTTTCCGCGATTATTACTCATTGAAATAAAACAATTTAGTCCACCCGTGACCATGGAAAGCTGGAAAGCTTCCGAAACGTCGGGAACTAAAATGAGATAATATACGCGATATAATCCGTTAAATTGTTTTATTTCAAACATAAATATTACATGAAAATTATAGCCATATCTCTAACTAGCAAATTTTGTTTTAATTTTCACAACCCGGTTGCGTTAAGTTTGCACCTCATTTGTATGCAATGCTATAGATATCAGGTGCAAACTTAAATCAACCGGTGCCGGATAATAAAGTTAGGGTAAGTGAAAATTTGTACGGAACCCTCGGTGCGCGAGGCTGACTCGCACTTGGCCGGTTTTTTGTGATAAACTAACTGACGGACTAATTATATTTTTTTTAAGACACAAGCCTATTTGGTGAGCTAATAAGTTCGTAACGTGCCGTCCCTCTCGCTCTCATGTTAAGTTGAGTTTGAGTGAGCGGGATGGCGCCATATGAACTTCGTTTTTCGGGTTTCAGAGTAGCCCCTAAGATATGGGAGCGGCACGGGAGGGGTGGAGTGACGTGACATGATGTATCTTAACTCTATCTCGCTATACAAGCCTGAGGGGCCTCTGAAATTCGATATTCGAAGTTCGTATCGCGCCATCTCGCTTACTCAAATACAGTTTAACATGAGAGCGACAGGGATTACGAACTTAGAATTTCGACATTTGTAGTAACCTCTCTGACGTCCTACTGAAGCGTAGCTACCAGCTACAAACTTATCTTAATTGGCTATTTATTAATCAGGCCACAAGGCCCACAAGGGACCCGAAGGCTGGTGTTAATCTCTCGCAAATAATGGCCCTTGCGACTCTGAAAGATAATGCGGCCGGTGTGATGGAGACCATTCCGCAAGAGGAGCTACTGGAAGAGGTATTCTTTTTAGTAAAGTCCTTTCCTTTTGTTTTATTTAATCATTTATTTTCGAATAGAAAATGCCCACAACTTCGTCATTATAGGAAAAAATTATCATAACCGTCTTTTTAGGGTTCCGTACGTCAAAAGGAAAACAAGAACTCTTATATGATCACTTTGTTGTCCGTACATCTATCCGTCTGTCTGTCTGTCTGTCAAGACCTTTTATCTCGGGAACGCGTGAAGGTATCGTGTTGAAGTTAAGATTATATACTCAGGTCTACAGTTCCCTTTAAAGCTGTGAAAAAATCAAACTTCAAAGTTTCTAAGAAAAAGATACGGATACGCACGTACGTACGGATTTGTGTAAATTGATACAATACTTCTAGTTGTTCTAGAAACTTGAAATTCGGTATGAAGGAAGCTCTTATAGCACAATCAACAAAATAAATCTGGAAAACAATTTTTTTATGTCTGTCTGTCTATATCAGTAACCAATATAATCGATCACCGTACATTTTGCTTAGGAGTAGGCTCTGCTGACACTGGATTTTCATAGATACGGCCATTGAGGTGGATACGGCCGTTTGCGTATATTTTGTACGGAACCCTCAGTGCGCGAGTCCGACTCGCACTTTTTTCCTTCAGCGTAGTCGAGTAAATGGTTCTATAACTAGCATTTGCAAAATCTTGCGAGGAAGTTCAGACTGTCTAGAACCGGTCGGCTATGTGGTTCGTCTGCTCGTGCCCTCACTTTCAAGGATCAATTTCCGTCCGCGCAACCGGCTACTATTAAGGGGCTACTTCGTCATTCGTAAATCACGCCCCAAACGCGTAGCCAGCCAATAAGCGTTATTTGTAATAAGGGACGCATTTATTGCTCGCGCGCATCAAAGAAAGAGAAAGCTAATACACTATATACTTGGGGTTTTTTGGCGTAAGCGCCAGATGTAAACGTACAATGAAATCGAAGATATTATTATGTTTTGTTAACATTTAAGTTAATCACATAAAAGATAAAGGGAAGAATGACATTTTAACATAATTTAGCCGTTTATTAATCTGTCGTTTTGTACAAACTAGACTAAAAACGGGAAATGAAGACGCGTTTTCGGATAACTTTTCTATCGAGGAAATTTTCATTAAACATGTTCCCGCGTTAATCACTGAATAGGTTATATAGTCGAGAAACACATATCTGAAAACAAGCCTGATTTATATACTAGATTTGACAAAAAATGCGCTAGAAAAAAATTGATTTTGTGAATATTTTCGGAAATATTCGCTCCGAAAGTAGCAAAAATTGTGTCCCTCCTCTATTTTCTAAACGGGATGTTCAAAAAATATGAAAAAATTTACAAGTATAATGCTTAATAAATACTTCCGACGAAAATTGTTTTGAACATTATCGGACATACCGTTTTTAAGTTATTGCCAAAAAACTGCGCTTCTCAGCAAAAGGATATAAGTGCCGCGGAGATACGCTCTTTTGTTAGTGTTTTTTTTTTCATATCGTATTTCTTTCGTCTGTAGTGCATTTTTTTGTATAAACGGCTGCGGAACCCTACATTGAGCATGGTCCGACATGCTCTTGGCCGGTTTTTTTTTTTTTAATAACTTCAATGGATTTAATTTTTACAACTTTAAACAATAATATTTTCTTCTGTTTCCGCGATTATTACTCATTTAAATTTCCATGTTCAGTGAACCCGTGAAATTGTTTTTTTGTTCAATTCTTTTATTTAAATGAGTAATAATCGCGGAAACAGAAGAAAAGATCATTATATGAAGTTGTAAAAATGAAATGTCTGTACATTGAATACATAAAAAGAGGTCACTGATTTTTTTTTTTTTTTTTTTGCATGTTTATACGTGTCATCGCGCCGCTTTGCTTAGTTTGGGACTAGGTCGATTTGTGTAAGATTGTCTCTGATATTTATTTATTTATTACTAGCTTCTGCCCGCGACTTCGTCCGCCTTAAATTCGGTTATCGCGGATAAGGGATATTTTCCGGGATAAAAAGTAGCCTATGTCCTTCTCTCTCAAACTATCTCCATACCAAATTTCATCCAAATCGGTTCAGCGGTTCAAGCGTGAGGAGGTAACAGACAGACAGACAGACACACTTTTGCATTTATAATATTAGTATGGATATGGATTTATTATGGCTAAACGGACTTCAACTATTTTTGGTACACGGGTAGCCGGGCATTTCCAGATGGTTATAGGATACTTTTTACCCGACAACGCTGTCGAAAAAAAGTTGTTGTGGCCATCCATGAATAGTTATGGAATACTGTTTATCCGACTATGCACAAGAAAAAACGAGGGTAATTTTTTTCTCCTCCGTTGACAAACCTTCTAGTTTCTTAAAAAAAAACTTTTTTACACTGTCTATGTAGTTAACCCTTAAATGCATAGGTACTGTTGGATCTAGCCTAGAAAAATGAAAACTAATAAAATATTATGATGAAATATGATCTATATTGATGTTAAAAGTGATTTCGCCAGGAAAACTATCCAACTTTCATATGTATTTGCGTTTTTTAAGTTGACGGTCCTGTATTCAAAAAAAGAGTTTTTCAAAAAGAAGTCAGCCCTTTTGATAAAGTTGTGAATATGGTACATGCATGATTTTTTTTATCGCTTTTTTAACTAAATATCAAAATACCGTAAAAACTATTAAAAATGTGAAATTAAAATTGAAATCGGCCAAGAAATACCCATAATATAGGCATTTTATACTAGTAATTAGACAGAGAGGTCCGATGTGTACTGTTACGTCACAGTGCACTCCGGCCATATTAACTCCATATTAAATTCTGTTTTGCAAGAAAGAGATAGAACGAAATGTTTGATGGCTTATATCGTGGTTATAGCTATTCGAAAAATTAATTTAGTCCACTGTTTGTTACATGAATGAGCTTTTAATAAAGCAAAAATTAAAATTCATGCATATTCCCTATTGGACATTTTAAACCAATGTTTGCCATTTAAAACTTCGCGCAAATCTTGCGCAGCGGGCGGCAGGCCGCGACTGCGCCGTGCTGAACGTCATTTAATAATTTCATGTATTAATTACCTGGAAATATTGATTAAATAATCGCTGCTGGTTTTTTAAAAGATCATATGTATCACGGTCACATATATTATTTTCGACCAGAAAAATCATACATAAGGGTTAAGTTGGAGTAAGTGAAAATTTGTGCGGAATCCTCGGTGGCCTGGTAAGGCTCGGCCGATTCTTTTGTTTTTGACACGCTTTTATTAGGTCGACCTGTATGTAATGTAACTATGTAATGGAATCTAAGGTACCTAACTAATTTAACCATCTTCCAAGGATCGTAGCGTCATGAAAATTGGCAGCTGTATGTAGTTCTGATGACAATACAATAATATGGTACTGTCGAACTGATCTGATGATGGAGCCGGCAGATATGAACTGAAACTTCATGATGGAACATCGTATCATGTGTTTGGATTTATTTATTAATATATTTATTTATTTATTGTATTTAGCAATACAAAACATGAAACATAGTTTAAAAAACACTAGCACAAAAGCCAATAACAGATGTCCACAAGAACGTCTATTACTAGCCGACCAACCACTCTGTCAACCTGGTTGGACGATTAGTAATGTTTTTTCTTAACCAACAACCAACCTGGTTGGTTGGTTAGTAATATGAATTTTTAGTATTAGCCGACCAATTATTTACGCATTAGTTAATGGTTTGTCGGTTGGTAATCGGTCTATTACCAACCGAAAAACCGCCTGGCATACCTACAGTTGTTCGATTAGGTTATAAGAAACACACGACTGCTTTTACATAAATAGTTTATTCATGCAAAAAATTGCTTACTTAACTTTGTGTAAAAAATGACCGACACAAATCTCACCATTTAAAAGTTGCATCTGACATCTTAATATGTACGCATCATTTTTTATATCTGAAATTTGTCTTTTTGTAGGTGCTTTGTCTTCAATTATCTGCTTACTACATACCGTATAATATGCCGTATCCCGATCCAAGAAACTTAGTAATTGGAAAATGTTCACCTGTTTCTTTCCTAGATTACTATTCAGTTTAGAATTCCAACCTTTAAGAACGTCTATTATGAACCCGTTCAAATCTGTTACAGAAAGGTACGATATGTATGTATTTCCATACAAATTCAAATTCAAATTCAAATTCAAATTCTTTATTGTTTTAACAAGCAGTACATCTTAAGGTGTTTGGCGTCTCCTTGTAAGTTATATGTAAATAACTTGTGCCAGGAGTCCACCGCTCTTCCATATCTACAAATTGTTTAGTACTGTACTAAATGTATACTTAAATTAAATCTAAAACTATTTCTATTTTACTTAACTATTATTTATGTTTGTGTATGTATGTCTAGGCTATATACCCTAGCAGTTCCTCTATCTGGTCGTAGTCTTTGTCTTTCAACCATTCTGTTATTTTATTTTTCACATCATATTGTAGCTTTGAGTATATATCTAGATGTTTATTTACAATATTATATAAATGCGATGATCGTTTGTTATATTGTCTACTAGCAAACTTGGTGTTGGTTTTTGGTAGATGCATAACAATGTCTCTCCTTCGTTTTGACAAACGGTTGCGGTTAAAGGTTGTGTTTTTATGTTTCCTGAGTACAGAAGTTAATATATATAATTTGCGTACGGTAAGCAACTTACATGTATCGTATAATTTATCAGTTGAGAACCAAATGTTCTTAAAGTACATAATTTTTAGGAGACTTCGCTGCGCTCTCTCTACGTCTATAAAACGAGTCTTTGCAGCGCCTCCCCAAACCGGCAAACAGTAGGTTAATATGGACTGTACCAAGATGTGTATATCTCTTTTAAGAGGTCTCTGCTATAGCCTTGTGAACTTGGGACTACTCTGGGCACAACATGTCTCAAATTTTTAAAAATCCATTTAAGTTTCCGCAATCTTAATATCACATATTCAACATGCTGGTACCAAGAGAGTCCCCGGTCCACAAAGACACCCAAATATTTGGTGCTGTCCACCTTCAATATAGTGGGACAGGTGAGCTGTGAACAATTTAATACGTTCTGACAGCAGCTGTGTATTTTGATGGTAAAGCTATTATCAGGTTGTGTATTGCTGTATATGCTGTGACATATGTAATTTGTTTTGGAAGTATTTAACGTAAGTATATTATTCTTAAGCCATTTGCTAATTTTTTCTAGTCCAGTCTCCGCTGCACTCTGAACATCCTCCCACGACGTACCAGTGAAGACGATGGCGGTGTCGTCGGCATACGAAAATACATCTGCGTCAGGAATCTTCAAGTCGCATAGGTCATTGATGTAAATCAAAAATAGCGTCGGGCCAAGCACAGAGCCTTGAGGAATTCCGTACGTCACGTCCACATCTTCACTAATACAATCGCAGTCGCCTAATTTCACCCTCTGTGTCCTGTTCGTTAAATAATCCTTGAAAAGACGAAGCGGAATATCCCGTATCCCCATTCTTTCCAACTTGTGTAACAGTATGGGGGCAGAGACAGTATCGAAAGCTTTTTTGATATCTAGAAACACTGACATGCATTTAGACCCATTGTCAAGATGTTCAACTATGCGCGCGGTTAGAGCAGACACAGCATCTTCGGTAGATTTTCCGGATCTGAAGCCAAATTGTGATGGAGCTAGTAAGTTGTATTTATTTAAGTAGTTGCGCAATCTGTTATTTAGTAGCTTCTCTAATATTTTTGAGATAGCCGGTAGTAAAGATATCGGTCTATAGTTACTTATATCGTCTCTGTCCCCATTTTTGTATACCGGTATGATGATTGATTTTTTAAGTGGAGCTGGAAAAATTCCTTTGTCAAAACAGGTGTTTGCTAAATGCGTAATTATAGGAATAACTACTGGCTTTACAAGTTTGAGGAATTTGGTAGAGATATTATCCCAGCCCGGAGCACTGCTACTCTTAAGGTTCGATATTATAGTGTGAATTTCATCATGATCGGTATGGGACAATATATAAGAGTTTGATTGAGATGGAATATTATGTAGGTATGTATATTGTTCGCTTGTATCCGGTTTAATATTCATCGCTAGCTGCTCGCCTATATTGGAAAAGTAGTGATTAATGTAGTTTGCCGAAGCTGTAGGGGATGTTTTTAGATGTAGGAGTTCACAATTTGTATTATTATTTTTATTGGTATATGTAATGTTTTTGATGTTTTTCCAAAGTTGTTTATTATTTTTAGATGATTTAATTAATAGTTCTCTTTCATATTTTCGTTTAAGTTTTTTTATTAATTTGTTGCAATAATTTCTATATCTTTTATACGTTATCTTTAGTACTTCGTTGAACGGATCATTTTTTAACTGCTTTTGCATATTATTTCGATTACGTATGCAACGTAAAATTCCAGGTGTAATCCATGGTTTTATATTTCTATATTGTTTCGGTATCATTTTAATTGTTTTATGTTTGTTTAACACTGACGTTAACTCATATATTAAACCATCAACAATTTTATTTGGGTCACTACTGTGCAATAGAATTTCTATATTTTTATTTTTTAAGTCCTCTAGAGCTGCATCAAAATCTATTACAGTTTTAGTCTTGTTTATATTAACTTTATTTTTGATATTAGATATACACAGCATCACAGTAAAGTGATCCGTAGTTGTAGTGTGCAATATAGCTACTGAGGCTTGTAGTTTGGACCTTTTTATCTTTAACATTATGTGATCGAGACAGTTTCCTTCCCTAGTGGGCAAGGTATGAGCAGCTAATATTCCATGTAGTGAGAGCATCTCAAGATACTGAAGTCTATTATTGCGTTCTTGAGCGCGTTCATCACTCCTAAGTTTTATGTTTATATTAATGTCCCCAGTAATTGTCACGCTCCTGCCAATGGATTTGATGGTGTTTAAGTGTCTATTTAGTGAAAGTATAAAAGGATCAGCATTGGTGTTAGCGGGAGATCTGTATATACATAGAATTGAATTATCCAATACCTCTATCTGCAAACAAGTTGCATGTACTAATTTTACCTCAGTTACTTTGTGTCGCAGAGAGGACTTTACATAAACAACTACCCCGTCATTCTGATTAAGTTGGTATGTGGTAGGGTACGCGTTGTAATTTGGCAACTGGGGGATGTACACGATCAAAAGAGGATCATAATATAATTAACAGATAACGAGATAAGAACTAAAATCAATCAGATACTAGAGAAATATGTACGTAGGTATACAAAACAATTGATTGAAAATACATATCATGAATCATGACTGACCATTTTCTGTATTTTCCGAAATGGTATATAAATGCTAAAAACTCCATCTTTGACCTCCATTCAAAAATTAAATTGTCAGTCGGTCAGGGTTCTGTCATTTATCAGAATTCGATTAAAATTTAACATCGATTATCGACGAACCTGACTCATCTCTTGAAATGATGTTAAAAAGAACGCCTGAAAATGATTCCTGTATCTGTGGCGGGTGTCCGAACCAAACTCAAACCATACCAAACATGTTAAAAGCTAAAATGCTTTATAAATACAACTTGTATTTATCACCTGAAACGCGAGCCTGCATGTATCACCTTCGCCCAGAACAAAATTGGCAAGAAGTAGCTGAAGCGGAGGATAATTTATGCGATTTTAACTTGTACCACATACAAGATATTGTAAATATTATGAAATTGCCAATGGAAATTGTAAAATTTATGGTTTCAAGTGTATTAGATTAAGATATTTTTACAATCTGGTGCATATAAAATTTTGTTTCTAATCAATTTGTTTGTTTAAAGACGTACAAATATAATTATGTTGAAGAAAATTAAACAACTGTAGGTACTGAGACATGGTAAAGTTTTGTCTAAGTGAAAAGGTGTCGGTTGAGAAAAATAAACTAACCGAACAACCAGTTTGGTAGTTAGAAAAAAAAATATCAACCAACCAACCAGGTAGTCAGTTAAGAAAAAAAAATAAGAGCCAACCAACCAGGTAGTCAGTTAAGAAAACAAAATATCAACCAACAAACCAGGTTGTTGGTTAAGAAAAAAAATTACTAACCGACCAACCAGGTGGACAGAGTGGTTGATCGGCTAGTAATAGACGCACAAGAATACAATTTAGTGGCACAAGTTACATAAAAGCGAGTACACTAAATAAAATACAAGTGACATTCTCAAATATTAGAAGAAGGGTGCCCGTGTATGTGTGTATTATGTGTGTGTGTGTGGAGTATGTGTGGAAAAGGAACATTTACTCAGCACTGAAGTAGTTTAGGAAGTAAGTAAAGACCGAATACGTTTTTTCAAACTTAATTTGTTCTTCTTCTTGTCGTGTCGATGGTTTCGAGTTTTATATGGGGCGGGACCAGAAAGTGGCGACGTTCAGCGCCTTCTCTGTAGCGTTCCACTGTACTTAATTTGGTGCAGTCAAACAAATCAATACTGTTAAATTGATTTTTATATTGCCTTGATTTGTTAGAAAAGTCTTGTAAAGCGTGTTTTTCTAGTGTTTTTTAAACTATTTTTTTTTAGATGTCACCGATGAGCCCGATGACGCAGCTGACGACGGGCAGTTTTTCTTTCGATATTTTTTATAGAAGGTCCCTTCTGAACCCTCCCTTAAATTGGTTGCATTGTTCCGAGTTGATCACTCCATACATCAAAGGGGCGAAGAAAGAATTGACCGAGCCAAAAAAGATACGAGTGACCGATCATCTTGTGACTCGGTAAGTTCTGAGGTTTTAATACAATAGACTTATAACGCGTTCTAAACCTCCCGATCCGATCCTAATCATGGGCTAAAATCGAATAGTGTATTGTGCTACAGACCCTAAAAATTGTTATCTCTTGCACTATACACTATCCAATTTTATCCGATAATTAGGATCGGATCGGATATGATCGGAAGGTGTAAAACGCCTTTAAGGCCTTTTCTTTACTAAAAAAGTATAATTATAGCTTGACAAGTTCTTTCGGGACACTCTGCGGGCGACGGGGGGGAAAGACAGCGGGGGTGGGTATGAAGTATGTGTTCAACGGTTGTGTTGACATCCATCAGTTTCCGTTTCTTTTTGGTACACCAATTTTCCCAGAGATTGCGCTGTTAGTTTCGTAAATTTCCCATATTAACTTCTGCATCGCGCTGTTAAGATTTTTCCTGACTTAATGACCCCAGCGCTATATGTTTGGTTCGGTGTGCATTATTCAGTGTGTGTTTGTAATAAAGTATATGTTGTATTCAGCATACAGTGTATCATTTTTTGGGACCGAGTTGTTCAGTATGGCTTTGCCGCACGCACACTTCTGGCTAGCCCCCGCTGCCTTTCCCCCCGTCGCCCGTGGACCATGGGAGTGCCACGAAATTACTAGTCAAGCTATAGTCCGTCAGTTAGTTTGACAGAAAATATTGGAGACGTATTTTTTATTTTGTCCGTTAAACAAAAATACCGGCCAAGAGCATGTCGGACCATGCTCAGTGTAGGGTTCCGCAGCCGTTCATACAAAAAACGCACCACTGACATAAAAATACGATATGAAACAGTGTACTGTAGCAAAAGAGCGTATCTCCAGGCATTTACGTCCTTTTGCTGAGAAGCACAGTTTTTCGGCAATAACTCAAAAACGGTATGTCCGATCATGTTAAAAGCAATTTTCGTTGTAAGTATGTATTAAGTTTTATCATTGCAATTTTTTTCATATTTTTTAGACATACCGTTTAGAAAATAGGGGGGGGGGGGACACAATTTATACTACTTTTGGAGCATTATTTCCGAAAATAATCGCTAAATCAAATTTTGTTTTTAGAAACCTCAAAATGTTTTTAAAATGCTGTCGTAATATGTGCCACACTTTGATATTTGCTGAAAAATGTTTTTTTCAGTTTCGGTTTCATGTATGGAGAGCCCACCTTAGAAATATATTTTATTATTATTTAACTATCAATCTAAGTAGCGGCTTATACAAGACACCTATCCTCCAAATTTCATCAATATACATGCAGTTGTTTTTGAATAAAATGTCTGTGACATACGGACGGACGGACATGACGAAACTATAAGGGTTCCGTTTTTGCCATTTACCATACCACAGAAGAAAATAATAGTTTTAAAAACACTATAAATACACGCTTTACAAGGCTTTTCTGACAAATCCAAACACAGCTATTATACGACGTTCCATCATGAAGTTCCAGTTCAAATCATCCGGCTCCATCATCAGATCAGTTCGACATTACCATATTAGTGTATTATCATCAGAACTACATACAGCTGCCAATTTTCATGACGCTACGATCCTTGGAAGATGGTTAAGTATTAGTTGCCTTAGATTCCATTACATAGTTACATGTAGGTCGACCTAATAAAAGCGTGTTAAAAATTTGTCAACATCCCTAATCCATCTGTATTTTATAATGTGATATGCAATAAATTATCATGATTATGTATCATTGTAAGCACTGTTGCAGGTTCCTTCAGCTTCTGGCGGCCAACACGACGAAGTTGAGCAGGGCGGAGAGGAAGTCCATCATGTACCAGATCAGCATTCTGAACGTGCGCCTGTTTTCGTGGGACACGGATGCCATATCTGCGCTTCTGGACGTCATCGTGAAGAGCAGTGGCTCAAGTGAGTATCTAGAGTATTAACACTATTAACCTGACTTTGAAAAAAAAACCGGTCAAGTACGAGTCTGACTCGTATATATTCATATTCAATTTCATAATTTAAGAAAATCCCAGATTTTTCGCTTGGTGAATGGTATTTTTGTCCACATTTTCCTTAATAAAGTGAAATTTAAGTCCAATAAAAAAAAATGTTCAAAAATGTACAGTTCAAGCTTAATTTTTGCCCCCCCCCCCCTCATATTGGTAGTTTTTTTAGAACATACATATATATTTAAAAATGTTTCCTTTGTAATACATGTGGGCTGACCATGTTTATAAATATTCCAAATTCCAAATAGATACCATAAGTGGTTTTTGAGACATGGCGCATTAAAAGAGATACCCAGCTACCCGTGTACCAAAAATAGTTGAAATCCGTTTAGCCGATTTAGCGTGATGAGGCCACAACCACGCATACAAACATTGTATTTTTATAACTTTATAATAGTATAGATAGAATAAAATTATGTGAACAACATGCAAAAAGATATTCTAAGTTGTGCACAATTCACAATAAGTCAGTCATGCGGACTATAAGCTAAAAAATATTTGGAGCTATAAAAACAATGTTCAATGAGCCATCTGGTAATTTCTCGTATAAATTTATTATACTCCATTTGTCTTATATATTCTGGGATATTGTTGTATATAAATATGCAACATTACAAGCATTCTTACGATATATAGCGGTACGGCACGGAGGTTGATATAGTAAAAGAACTGCTACATGCGAGTTTGATGATGAGACCGAGTATATAAATAAACAAATATATATTCTCAGCTGATAAGCCCACATTCGCAAATCTGAAAGCAGGCGTGCAAGCCCTGTTAGCCCGGTGGACCATGGACCTGTCTAACACGACGACTCTGCTGCTGCAATCCAGGATTTTTCGACCGCCATGCTTCCAAAGTAATGAAGCAGGTAAGACCAACTACGTTATCGTACGTTATCTACGTTACAGTTCTCCGTGGCGCCACCTATGGTCTCACCGGAAGATCAGCGCTGGTTTTAGAGCCAGCATTATGCTGAGGTGGAACCATTTCGGGGCATACATAGTTTAGTAATTTATTTTTGTATTGCTGTATAAATATGCCCTCGAATAAATGTATTTTCTTTCTTCTTTCTTTCTTATCGCTATAGTCCCCGGCAAGCTCGGCCGAATTTCACATTCCCAAACGGAGTTTCGTTCTCATTTAAAAACTACGTGTGGGATTGTCACAAAATTTTGCATATACAATGACATGAGGTATATATCGGCCTGTAATTAGTTTATATGGCTCCAGTTTGTAAAACAAACGAAATACAGCAAAAACAAATTTTGTATGACAAACTTAAATTCGCTGTATTTTTTTTAATATGGTATCTGAAGCTGCATCAACTAATTATAGACCTGCATATACCTTAACTTATTCTAAGTACAAAGTTTCAGAGCAAATTAGCTAGTCGTTTTAAAATGAGAGCGTAACTACGTTTGTACGTTATCGCAAACGAGCAGACGGGTCGCCTGATGGTAAGCGATCACCGTCGCCCATAGACGCTTGGAGGAGTCACTAGTGCGTTGCCGGCCTTTCAGGTGGGAGTACGCTCTCTTCTTGAAGGCTTGAAGGTCGCATCGGTCCGGAAATACTGCTGGCGGCAATTTATTCCACAGTTCAGTCGAGCTTGCCGGGGACTCTCTTGTACGGTACCGGTACGCGCCGGTTATTAAGTCTTGATGTAGAAAATTCCACGTTTGAGTGGTGTGGAATGTAAAATTAAGTCATAGCTTGACTAGTTATTTTGTGACACTCCCACGGTCATCGTTCCCCGCGCGGACACTTCACAGGTCATTCTCAAAACTATTATTTTTTATATGCGCGGGCCACTAGTTTATTTATACGTAGCATTAGAAGGATGCAATTTTTTTTTAAATATAGGTAATACTTTTGTCTAAAGGTATTTTGGATCTTTTAGTTCTAACGGTTCGGTATATAGCTTATTTATTGTTTACAACACTTGTTCTCCAATTACCGTATGCTGTCCGGATCCTATCTTAACGGGGAATATTGCGTCTCATTTTAGGTAGGAATGAATTACATTTTTGATAATCACAATATTCAGTGGCCAAATATATTATGTTTAGTATAATAAAGTAATTTCTATACTACGACTACACTTTTAATTTATACACTAAAATTTCTGAATGTCCTGTCGAACGGTATAATTCACGTTGCCATTCCTTTCCGGAGTGCTTATTCCTAAACTACGATAGATCTCGGCATCACCGTAACATCAAACGCGAGCGACTAGTGGTGCCGTGGCACTCGAACAGAGCAGACGTGATAGTATTGCTGTTTCTGGTCGCAATTCACGTAAGTATCTAATTACCGTTCCTTTGGTTTTCAAAATGTATAATTCTCGTTCCTGTGTTTATTAAGTATGTTTGTTAGCTTAATGTGTTGCTGTTTTTTGTAATGAACATATCACGTGGCCTGAATGTATAACGATATTCCTTTATTTGCAATGACATCTTGTATTTTAAAATATAATTAAAATTGCCCTTGTTCTAAGTACCGTGGCGCTAATTAACGTAGATTTTCTAATTCCCGTAGTATGAAAATTATAAAAAAGAATCCTTATATTATGTTTATTTCTAATCCAGTCTGATCAAAAAAATACCTCAAATATTTCAACTTTCTTTTAATTGTGGTTTTTATTTTGTCTTATTTAATATTTACACAAATTAATACACCGTTTCAAATAAAATAAATAAATAATAATAACTCGAAAGGTACTTACACCAGTATAGTGCCATTTAGATGTATTAATAATATAGCTTAGTAAGGATCATATAATATATATAAGAACTTAAATAAACGAAGGAAAAAAATGGCTACGGTAATTAGCCTGAGAACACCATATCGTGAGAATGACCGATACCCACTCCCCTGTGTTTCCCCCCGTCGCCCGCAGACCTAGGGAGTGTCACGAAAGAACTTGTCGAGCTATATAATAGTTGTAAGTGTATTATTAAGTTAAAATTGTAAAATGTGGAGGATGAAGAGACAGTAAAGGTGCGTCCACACTTGTATCATTTGCTCGTAACCGATCACCGTGGCGTGGCATGACTGCGTATCGCGCTGTTTGGACGCTCACTGTCGGCGCAGCAATCACGCCACGCTTGTCCGATCTAAATATGTGATACGCGTAGCAACATGGATTGTGAGCGATTGGATCGGTGCAACGTCCAAACGCGTGATCGTGACACGCGATTATGCCACGGGACAAAGATCTGATCGGGCGAATGATACAAATGTGGACGCACCTTAAGACGCAAATTTCCTTTTCGAGCATGAGTTGATGTTTCTCGTTTTCAGGTTCGTCCAAGTTTGTGCGCGGGAGCACCGTGCCCACGATACGCACGGAGCCCCAGGGCAGTAGCGACGAGGACTGTTTGTTCGGAAACAGTGGTAATTGCCGACAGTGAGCTGTTCTTATTATTTTCACCCCAAATAGTCATTGATTAAAAGAACTTACTTGCAATCTTGGCCGTTTATTTGTAAAGCGTTTTTATTTGACGACCGGTTTGGCTCAGCGGTAGTGACCCTGCCTGCTGAGCTGGCAGTCCAGGGTTCAAATTCCGGTAAGGGCGAATATTTGTGTGATGAGCATGTTTGTTCCTGAGTCTTGGACGTTTCTTATTTATATATTTAAATCTATATCAATTAAATTAAACATATTATCGTCTAGAACTCATAACGTAATTTAATAATAAAATCAAATATTTTTTCTACTATTGTCTATACCAAAACAGAGCAAATAAATAAAACAAAAAAATATCAGGGACAATCTTATACAAATCGACCTAGCCCCAAACAAAGCAAAGCTGTGCCTAACGTGTCGTCAATGTAATGAGCAAAAGTATATATAGGTATATAAAACACATCTAATACCACAAACCTTGGCAATTCCTATTTGACCATTCGTTTTCTTCCAGAATAAGCATTAAAAATACCAGAATACATTATATTTCTCGTTTTATCTTGTTCAAAGACATGGTGATCGAAATATAAACGTTTGGTTGGCTCCATCGTAAATTTCTTAGGTATTTCCTTGTATTTTAAGATGTTTTTCATTGACAAAGGTTGAAAACCTCTATTTGTGTATATATATTGATTTACCGGATTATCTGGATGTACACTGACGGGTATTTTGAGTACTATAGGCACTGAACAAAATGAAAGAGTATAAGACAGAAATAACAGTAAAATTGCAAGCATTTTCTTAAGTTGCGATTGCGAAAGATGTAAATTCTACTGTACCGATGGAAGTTTTATGGTAGGTTATTATTATAGTTATGACATTGGCAAACGCCATAGAAATAAGTATCATTTTATGGTTAACTTACTAACAAAAAAAGGAAGTCACCGGAAAAATATTATAGTTGGGCCGACTATGGATTTTGCCGACTAGCCGACTATCCGACTAATCGGCGCTGAGGTGGCCGACTTATCGGCCGACTAGTCGGCAACGCCGATTATTTGTTTCGGCTAAGTTCCGGTGCAATCGGGAACGTTCGTTTCAGTTCGCTAGTCGCGCCTCGTGGCCCCGAATATTCGGTATCTTTTTCCGACTAGTCGCCGACTATTCGCTGACTATAAATGTGGCCGGATAGTCGGCTTTCCCGACTCGTCAGCGACTAGTCGACATCTCTAAAAAAATACTTGTTTTACATATTATTATTACATATTCACAGTAAATTGCATGAGTTAATACTATAAGTGTTAACATTATTAAGTTTCCCAGAACATTTTATATTTTTACACCATGCCATAGTATACGTCACATGGACACATAATCTACAAATAAATAGGTTATTTTTATGTCGTATCGTTTTTAATGCCAAAAAAGTAATTTTCTTTCTAAACGTATATATTATGTTTAATAAGAAAATTAAAAAAGTCAAGACATTGACGGTGAACTATTTAAATTTTCTTGCTACCAAATCTGTACAGTCGATTTTCGTAAACTTATGTTACTTACCGGATAAAAAAATGATATTTAATTAAAAAACAATATGACCAAAAAATAAACCATTCATTGTTTATTATTATTGTTTATAAATTCTCAAGAAATTGTAACATTACAGGTTGAACCCAAGTCATTACAAGTTTTTTAACTACATAATATGTTACAAACTACAGAATATAATACGTCATTACACATACACATTAACACTAACCAAGTTATAACAAATTTAATTTAATTATTAACTGTAACACATTATTAATCATTAATCTATTTATTCTCATAGCATTAAATAGAAGCATGGAATTAAATAGTATCATTTCTTAGTCAGACTTTCACAAAATCTCAAGCATTCTCTTTCAACAATAGTCCATCCATCCGCAAACAAATCGCAGGAGCATTCCACTGCACCAAGCCTATTAAGGGCGTGTAGAGCGCGGCACACGGGAGAGTTGCGGCGCGAGACCGTGCGCGCGGCGGGCGCGGCAAACAGACGCAGCCGGTCCGCACGGAACTTCATCCGCCCGTCAGGGACGAACAAACGGCACTCCTCTCCGACTATATAGCACCGGGCAATCCAGGCGGCCACGTAAAACGCGAAGGACGGTGATTATTTGACAATACAGTCTACGCGTAGCAAGGGAGTTATAGCCAAGGGTGCCCTGCAGGTAGGAGGTAGGGTACAAAAAGGGGTAATAACCGTCTAACTTATTAAAAAGAAAGCGTAGGAAACGTTTTTGAACTTTTTCTATCATTAGCTCATAGGTCGATTCGTGTGGATTCCATACGCACGAACTAGCCTCTAGTTTTGACCTAACAAGAGCAGAGTAGAGTAGCTTGATAGCTCCCATATGCGTGAAATCCTTGCAAATACGCATAACAAAACCCAGACGCTTAAACCCATCCACTGTTAGTGTGCGCATATGATCATGGAAAGTGAGGCTAGGATCGAAAACCACTCCCAGATCCTTCATAGATTGAGTGCGAGAGAGAGGCTGCTTGTCAATTTTATATTGCGCAAGTATGGGCTGCCTAGATCGTGGGAAACTCATATTATAACATTTTGACGCATTAAGATAGAGACGATTTTCAAGACTCCATCGGTGAATTTCGTCTAAACTGCGCTGCATTCCTCGACAATCCGACGAGTTATTGATATCTACAAGTATCTTGAGATCATCAGCATATAGCAAGGGTTTTCCTACTTTGAGACATTCGGTCAGATCGTTTATCATTATCGTAAAAAGAAAAGGTCCAAGGATTGATCCCTGACTTAAACGTGATTTTGTGTCGTATACTTCTGACTCATAACATCCAAGGCGAACGAACTGCCTGCGATCCCTCAAGTAACTGGCAAACAGCCATAAAAGTGATGGCGAGAAACCTATGAGGGAGAGCTTTCGGAGTAGTGTATCGTTATCGACTTGGTCAAACGCTTTCCTAAAGTCTAGATAAACCACGTCAACTTGGCACCCCTCGTCTAGTCTTTTCGTAATATGGTCCACAAGTGAAAAGAGATTGGTATTTACAGAGCGGCCTCTCCTAAATCCGTGCTGAGCATCGTCTAAATAGGGCTCGACTTGTTTATATATTTTTGCATGCAGCACACTCTCAAATACCTTTACGAAAGAGCTTAAAACAGCTATAGGACGATGGTTTTCTGCCTTCGTTTTTTCCCCTGACTTCAGAATTGGTGTTACCCTTGAAATTTTCCAGCGATCAGGATAAGTACCGCTTTTCAAGGCAAGATTAAAAATGTGTGCCAACGGACATGAAATCTCTGTTTTAAAAGCCTTAATTACGTAAGGAGGTACATTATCAGGACCAATAGCGCTATTTGGTTTTAGTTTGCCAATGCCAAGTTCTGCCTCCTGACTAGTAAAACATGAGATATTTATCAGGCGACTGGTGCCAACAGTACCCGCCTCATCAACAGTAGGGTACGAAGTCCAATTTTAGTTTAAATCATTAACGACTGGAGAATTTTACTAATACATGTTTAAAACCCGATATGTTAGGGTAATTGTAGTTCTGGAATCACTTCACTAACAAGCTAGTCCGATAGTAACGATGAAACTAAAGTTCTCACTGAGTTTTGTTATTATAACTCCAAAAGTACGTTACTTCACATTATAACAACACTGTTGGTTAATAATTGTTTTTTGCACTGTAATAACACTATCACATACGAGTCAGACTGAATTACGCATATTAGTTCATATAAACAACTATTCTGTTTTTAAGAATTAATAAATACGGAGCGTGTGTTTTCGTGACGGCTAGCGCCATCCGAACATCATAGATTCTGAGTCCACATAAAATATATATACTTATATATTACGGGTCAATTTTACACAAATCGAACTAGTCCCATGGTAAGCTCAATAAGGCTTGCGCTATGGGTTTACTTATATGCCTACATAGAAAACATCCAAGACTCAGGAACAAATATTTATGCTCATCACACAAATATTTGCCCTTACCCGGATTTGAACCCAGGACTTCAGCTTCGCAAGCAACGTTACTCCTCCCACTGAGCTAAACCGGTAGTCAAACCACATAACGCGTATCATCTAGAAAACATATAATATGAACACCTCTAGAAAACTTAATGTTTTCAATTGACGAAATTCATCGATTTCTCGTGGATCCCAGTATCCTCTAGTCTGGTCTTTTAGTTATTTAAAAGAAGGTTAACAGAAAAACCACGGGACTTGTGACATTCCGCCAATCAAGATAATCTTTTGTATTTGTGGTACGACGCCAATGGTCGAATGACCCGAGTCACGTGGTTTTTTGTTTACTTTTTTTTAAGGAACTATTTTTTTTTAATATTTTCTTCTGTTTCCGCGATTATTACTCATTGAAATAAAACAATTTAACGGATTATATCGCGTATATTATCTCATTTTAGTTCCCGACGTTTCGGAAGCTTTCCAGCTTTCCATGGTCACGGGAGGACTGAGAAAAGATGTCTTTTCCTCTGTCAAAGTTACAATTTGTGCAAACTACCCATTTTTTGAAAAAACACAAATAAAGGTGTACATACATGCCAGATGGGCCTAAGCTGTAAAGACAGTTACACATGTGCCAGAAGGGCTTAATTATTTTATTCTAATAATTTACCAAGCAGCATTTCACAAATGAGGCGTACTGAGGAGAAAAGAAACGCTGCAAAGAAAAACTCCCAGGCTACCTCATTACTAATTATAATATTTTAAAACAGACACTATTAAACTACTTTAAACAGATAAGATATTTTACACCGTTCGGAAATTAAGGTTTTGCAGTCCTGTGTCTCGCTTGTTCCTTGATGAGATGTATTACAGGATCCCAAGCTGGTGGTAGTGACAATCCATCTTCTCTATTGAAATTAGGATGCTTTTTAATCTCAATAGCCTCGCGTAGCATCCTGGGAAAATATCTTTTTTCTTTGGCAAGGATAGAAGGTTTATCAAACTTAATTGAGTGGTTTGGTTTGTCAATGACATGTTCACAGACTGCAGACCTATTACACCGACGGTGCTTGACATCTGCTATGTGCTCCTTCACCCGGGTTGATACACTGCGTTTTGTTTGACCAATGTATGAAAGACCACACTCGCAGTCTAGCTTATAAATGCCTGCACTCTGCAAAGGGGTGCTACTCTTCACGGGTCTAAGGTATTGAGACACCTTCTTCAACGGCTTGAAATATGTTTTTATAGAAGCACGCTTCAAGATGTTTCCGATCTTGTCCGTGACCCCTTTCACATATGGTAATACGGCAGGTTTACGCTCGACTGTTGGTTTCTTCATACTGGGATTCTGCTTGGAACGTGGTATCTGGAGCTCGTTGGCTCGAAGCGCACGTTTGACATTCTGCAACTCAGCAGTCAGATGTTGATCGTCGCAGATACCCCTGGCTCTCTGAAACAAAGATTTACCCACTGTAGCAAGTTGACAGGGATGGTGGTGAGATTTGCCATTCAAATACCTATCTGTATGCGTAGGTTTCCTATATACAGTATGACCTATGTCATTGTTAGGACCTCTAATTACTAGCACATCTAAGAATGCAAGTGAATTTTGATTTTCCAACTCCATAGTGAATTTAATTTTACTATGCATGGAGTTCAGATGGTCTAAGAAAGCTGAAACACTAGATCTAGGTAAAATAGTAAAGGTATCATCTACGTATCTTTTAAAGATCCTCGGCTTGACAGGTGCCAATGAAAGCGCTCTCTCCTCGAAGTCTTCCATGAAAATATGTCTTCCACGAAACGTCGGGAACTAAAATGAGATAATATACGCGATATAATCCGTTAAATTGTTTTTTTTTTTTTTATTTATTTAAAGGGCTTTGTCGCTGAGCGACCATATCGCCCTGTTAGTTTAAGGAACTTAAAGAACAGACTATATACGTTACCCCGAGATTTGAAATTCGAATATCTTATCGTGCCCTCTCTCTTGCTCTAGTTTTTTTTAAAGGAATTTTATGACCTGGTATGTTATGGTATGTTAAGAGTGAGTGTTACCGGGGCGATACGAACTTGGAATTTCGGAGTAGCCGCACATCTCAGTATACACGGCGCACGTTCTGGCCACCTATATGATAGCGAAAAACACGATGCCGATATTTATATACATACCAATTTCAAATTCCCAACTAGTATAGTCTAGCTACTGAAATTTTACCCAAATTTTTGGCGCGAAATTAAAAAAATCTTGGGCTGGTCACACTTTGTGTAGTAGGAATTATAGTTTTGATACTAAATAATATTTTTAATTTTCTGTGCACAGTGTAAGGTGCCTAAACCTAAGGAAATAAGTGAAATATACGTTGACGTGCATTCAAAGTCAGCTCACATAATTTCTACCACTATATGTACAGTACAATGAACAACAAAAACATATTTTTATACTTTCTCACCATATACCATTGTAACAAGGCGAAAAATAAATAAGATCTAGCTCGATAAATACCATAATATTAATCCATCACCAAAGTCTGTGGTTAGGTTAGGTAGGTATAGACATGGGTTAGGTGAGGTTAGAGTAATGTTGCACCGGCACGATGGGCCAAGTGCGGGATTTCATCGACACGCTCGTCGCTCATATATAGACACTTTTGGCGGAGATATTTTTATATCAAATTACTACTGACCAGTCCGCATATTTCTTCTGAATATTGGTTTTCAGCAGCTCCTTACGTTCCGATGTTTTGATTTTATTGATATTTTCCAGAACTTCCTGTTTATCCGTTTCTTCACACATTTTGTTCTGTTTATGAGATTCAGGTATTCATAAGTTCAGGTACCTAATCATAGTTATAGGCAAATTTTAGAACTAGTACACAAAGTATAAAATATTTATAGAGCACCAACCCACTAAATTATTTACGACTTGTAAACATTGCTATTTTTCGTTGTACAACGCTTCACGTCGGCTTCGCACATTGTCATAATTATTTAGGAGCTTAAATAATAGTTTGCGGACCTCACTCGTTATAGTTATTAGAATAAAGGTATTTTTCCGGGATAAAAAGCAGCCTATGTCCTTCCCCGGGACTCAAACTATCTCCATACCAAATTTCATCCAAATCGGTTCAGCGGTTTAGGCGTGAAGAGGTAACAGACAGACAGACAGACAGACAGACACACTTTCGCATTTATAATATTAGTATGGAAGTATGGATATGGATTTATATTCTCCTTTTGCATGCAAATAAACCGCGGAACATTTGAATAAATGACATAAATTGACAACTACTTAGCCGTTTTTTTTAAATCATAGACAAATTGGTGATACCACAAGGAAATATCTGTCAACAATATTTGGCTAGCCAGACTCTATTTATAAAGAGTCATGATATCGACATCATAAAAAAAATAGGTTCATAAAGCACTCGTCGTCTTCCATTCCATGACAGCATTAATTTGTTTAAGTAGTGTCTGGCCAGCGTAAGTTGCCGAAGGGTTTAATTAAAATTCTTTATATTTTAAACAATTTT
The DNA here is from genome assembly GCA_905404275.2 of Hedya salicella. Taxonomy (NCBI): domain Eukaryota; kingdom Metazoa; phylum Arthropoda; class Insecta; order Lepidoptera; family Tortricidae; genus Hedya; species Hedya salicella. The sequence continues at coordinate 5,789,269 of FR990120.1, forward strand.
ACTTATTAAAAAAGCTGTTACATTATAATACCTAGCACGTTTCTATGCATTCCTTGTTGCCAGCTGTCGATTTTTCAAATTTGTCGCTATTTTCCATTGCCAACTTATCTTGGCCAGACTCTAAAATATCTATTTTAGGTAATGTCGGCTTCAGCCATTTAGCTAGTATGTTGAGGGGAACCACAAAAAAACTGTTTTTATTTCTGTACGAAATTGAATGTTCTTGCCATGCAATGTGGTAGCCAAAATGTGCTTAGTTTAAGTCGAAATATTTTCCATAACTGCTCGACTAGGGGTACTATGATAATCTAATTTTCTTATTTATCAATGCAGGTTCTCTTTTCACATATTTTTCCTTAACTCGTTCCCTATCTTTTTCCGGGATAGGTTCTTCAAAGTTATATTTTTCTACAACTTTAGGCAGCTTGTTGTAGTAATCAGGAGTACTCATTTTATAAAAGTCCCTTTTTGGTATCTCAGTTCGTTTCATCATGAAACGTTTAGTAGCTTTACCTTGAATCTCTACGGAATCATCTTGTAAATTTTCTGTTTTGGCTTTGATATCTTTTGTGGTACTTGTAATTTCAACATAATCGACCAAGTATTCTGTTTTTGCTTTAATATCTTCTGATTGAACTTCTCTGTCATCTAACTGTGAATCGTCACGGTTTTCTGGTAACACTTTTTTCATCGTTTTAATAGTCTGATCAGTCTTTGAATTCTTATTGAATTTTAAAGCTTTCAGACCGAAACGCTGTTTCTTGTTTTTTAAAGATATATTTTCGTCACTATTAGATTTATAATGCTTATGTTTATCAGGAGTAGCAGATTTGTGATTAATTTTTTTTTCTATTTCAAGTTTCTGATCACTGTCATCCATTTTTTTATGGCTAACTTTTCCTTCGTAACTGTCTTCAGTTTTATAATTCAATGCATATTTGTCATACATGTCGTTTTCCTCTATTAATTGTTTCTGTGGCTTCTTCTTTTTTTCTTTATCTATAATACTCGGTTCTATATTATAGAATTGTTTCTCATTTTTATCTTTACCATTCTTTGTGTTACTAGAATTATGTTTATTCCGTACTGACATATTTGATTCGTACATGTTATGTTCATTTTTTAATGACTTTTTCTTCTTTTCTTTATGAATACCTTTTTGTTTAGATTCCGAAATGTGTTGATTAAGGGTTTTGTGTTCTTGCTCCTTCAGTTGCTGAACCTCATTTTTTCTTTCACCACTAACTTCATTTTCAGACCACAATATTTGAGTTTCGTACATGTTATTATATTGTTTTGGCAGTTTCTTAGATTTTTCTTCGGGAATGTTCTTGTGTTTAGATCCCAAAAAAAATTGATTTACGGTATCACGTTCTATTATTGGTTTTTCTCTATTTTTCTTTACAACACTGTCTTTATTTTTAGGTTCCATTAAAAATGTGTCATACTTATTATTTTCATCAACAGACAATCCTTCAGGTTTGTTTTCTTGACTTTCCTCTTGTTCAGTTTCTAGAAGGAATTGATTATATGTACCATGGTTTTCCACTCGTAGAGGATTAGTATGTGTATTATCGTTATTAGTAGTTTTAGAACCTATAATGAGTTTGTCATTTATTATATTTTTCTCTGTCGCTTGCTCCGTAGTCTTTTCTTTGTGAATGTCAATAAAATAGTTTTCAGTAAACATATCTTCCTTTAATACCGGTTCCTCAATATCTGCATTCACGTCTTCATTATTTACTCCGAGATAATACATGTACCCAGTTTTAACATTTTTTATGTTAACTGGTTCTTGGGATGTTTTTGGGTAGAAATTCCATTCGCCTAGTTTTGTTTCTGTGTAATCAAGTTTTTTAAACATATCATCCATATCTTTTACATTTTGATCTATAATCTCATCAAACAATCCCGTAGAAATTGTCGTTTCTTGTGAATATATCTTGTTTCTCTTGTTTAGTCTTAATTTAGTAGAATCATGCTTTTTATTGTCATCGTAGTACGTATTAACATTTTGATCTATAATCTCATCAAACATACCCTTAGACTCCTTTTTTTCTTGTGAATAAATCTTGTTTCTCTCGTTTAATCTTAATTCAGAATAATCAAGTTTTTTATTGTCATCGTGGTACGTATAATCGTCCATACGCTTTTCCGATCGATTTTCAAGCTTATCTTTTAAGTATAATGGCTCTAGTCTTATTTTATCCGGTTGTCTCAATATATAATGGTCATTTACTTGATCTCGTTTATTACCATGACTTTTGACAGTCTTATATCTTTTACTATAAGTAGTCGGCGAATAAGTACTCTTTTCAGTTGAAATGTTAAATGATGTTTTGTATGATTTAAAAAGTTCATCTTTGACTATATTTCCTATATCACTGAAGGAAATATTTTTAACTTTCTCATCTGCCTGTTGTTTTTTAAAGTCATGTCCAGATTCAGCTACTAGAGCAGTCAGTTTTTCAGCTAGAACTGGTGATAAAAATGTTCTAGCCAGGTTTTTGAAGTCTTCCACATCTGCTGTGATGAGGACATAGCTACGTATTGTTACTGAGACACTTGCTATTGTACCTGTAACATATTTGAATACATCAATTAGATATTGGTGGATGAGTGGCTTGATCAGACCGGATTGGATAAGGATTGAGTGTATAACAAGAAGCCTGAAAGTAGCAATACTATTTGATAAGCTGAGAGCAATTCGCCTACGGTGGTATGGATATGTTATGAGCAGGGATAAAAGTCAGGTGAAAAGAAGATAATTATTAGGTATGCATGTGGAGGGATGTAAGAGAAGGGGTAAACCAAGGAAAAGGTGGAAGGATTGCGTGAGAGACGACATGAACAGGAGGGATGTGTGTGACGAGATGACGGGTGATAGGGAGGTAATTATGGAAGAAAACATCATGCTGCGCCGACCCCAAGTAAATGGGTTAAGGACAAGCGAATGACGTTCGATTAGATATTGGTACTGTTTAGGATTACAAGACGATGTGTTTTAGAACAATTTTAAACAAGTGCATTTTGTATAAACGATAAAAAATATGGTACAATCTTACACAAATCGACCTAGTTCCAAATTAAGCAATGACTGTGCTATGGATATTAAACGACAGTATAGATACTTTAAATAAAAAATAAAAATGGTAGCATAGTTTGTAGTACAGTCAGCATCAAAAGTAGCTGACAATTTTACTATTGGCATGTAATTGCATACTTAAATTATCATGATGCTCACTGTACAGTTACCAGCATCAATATTTGTCATAACAAAGCGGGCGAAAATATCTCACACATCCCAACAACCCTAGAAATAGAGTCGTGTCAGATATTTATGCGCGCCTTGAGATTTTTGGATTTTAAAAATATCCTTTCGAGCCCTGTTACAGATTTTGTAAGATGACTGTACATAGTTATTTTACTGGATATTTGAATGAGTTGCTACTCACATATTCTCAACGCGTGTAGAAACAAAACCATTATTCTGTTCCATTTACCTGTACCATTTTATTTTAAAGCCATCAAATTTAATGGTAGATTGAAATTTAACGATGTCCATCGTGGGTTTAGCAAACGCCGGAGAGGTGGGGGTAGCGGCGTACACAGGTTTCTCGGCCATGGAAGGTAGGCAGTTTATTTGTGCCTATGTGGAGCCATGGTCGTAAAAGACTTCAGGGTTGGCAGTTTATCTGTGACTCTATGGAGCCACAGTCGGTTAGGCAGTGCCTTTGTGCCTATATGGACCCCACGCCACTAGGAGGGGGGCCGGTCGCATTCGTTTTCATACGATTCCCTTCGTTCTCGTTTATGGGTATCTATCTCTTTTCCTCTATCTCTCTCTCTCTCTCTTCCTGGCTATGCGTCCCATATTGTCGTAGGGTCAGCCTTTCTTATTTTTTCCTGAACTTTGCCCTGTCTCTAACATCATCTTCGGAATCATTTCATACCTCCATATCATTCAGCAACAAATTTGTTCATGTGGACTAAGTCTGCCATCTTTTTCCGGAGACGGACAATTGAGGTAAGGTACGTAAGGGTTAAGAAAGAAGTAGAGGGAAGTTCGCAAGGTTAACTTTATTTCGACGCCTTTTAGATCATTTACGGTAAACTTTTAATGTTTCCCATTCTTCCGTCTTACCTCATCGCACCCTACAGTCTTTGTTGCCTACGCGTAATCAAATTTAAGGTTCGTTTATGGTAGACTGGAAGAAATTGCTTCTTAGACTGTTGTTTACCATTCCTCATACAGTATTAGATTTAAGTGTCTTATGTTATAATCTTTAGGTGCGCCATGAAGATTGTTGTATTGTATTGTATGTTTCATAGAAAATTGAGGACGTCCAAGAGTCCATCTATTCTTAATTGTCTAATTAAGCCAACTGTCTTACTGATATAAAACATTCATTTGAATATTCTGTGAATGTCGATTATGTTTCTGATGATGATGAAGATGATTGTGGTAATAATGACATTGACTTAATGATGGAAAAGTAATGATGCGTAAGGCGAGTTTGACTAAGATCGGACAACGGGTTATATAGTACCGCTAGTTTAACAGCAGGATAAAATAGCGCATCACTTCATTTCGCCAACATTAAAAAAAACACAATAAGCGTAAATTTAAGCTATAGGTACGTTCTTACCCGGTGTTCGATATTATTCGGACTCACTTTATAGGGCACTGGGAGTATAAAAATCAATCTATAATCATTCATTTATTCAATGACTAGCATTGATACTTATATCATAGTACATGTTACATTATACATTAAGTACTTCGTCCAAAACTTTATAAAACAATAACTGGTAACATTATAACATAGTTTAAATGTATATCTCCGTATTTATGTGGATTTGGTCTCATTAGTGCTTCTGGCTAATCGCACCTTGCTCGGATATATTTCTGGAACAAATAATAAGTTTAGTTTACAGCTTTAAATCGGGAATATTTTTCCCAAATTTTGAAGCTAGCTACCAACTCTGGCTTCGAAATAGGACTCAAGGATTCCCGTTTCGTAGCCAGCTTTGAATCGGGAATATTTTTCCCACATTTCGAAGCTAGCTACCAACTCTGGCTTCGAGATAGGACTCAAGGATTCCCGTTTCGTAGCCACTTTCGAATGGAGAATATTTCTCTAGCTAACAGATCTGGCTTCGAGATGAGACTAAAGGGGATCTTGTTCCCTGTTTACGCTCCAACATATTAAGAGTCCCCGGTAAGCTCGGTTCTCCATACAAATGTAGTTACGCTCTCATTTTAAAACGAATAGCTAGTTTGGTCTGTAACTTTGTATTTAGAATAAGTTAAGTTATATGCAGGCCTGTAATTTATGTATGTAGCTTCAGATACCATAGTAAAAAAAATACAGCGAATTTAAGATTTTCATACAAAACTTGTTTTTGCTGTATTTCGTTTGTTTTATAAACTGGAGCCATATAAACTAATTAAAAGCCTAGATATACCTCATGTCATTGTATAAGCAAAGTTTCGTTACAATCCAACACGTAGTTTTAAAATGAGAACGAAACTCCGTTTGAATGGGTAGGTGTAATTCAGCCGAGCTTGCCGCGGGACTCTTAACCGCTTAGTCAGAGATTTGCAAGCGTAACCTTTATTTTGGGTTAGGCTCTCAAAGTGAAGCTCTAACCGGTAAGGAAAATAACCTGTAACACGATTAGTTACGAACCATAGTTGAATGCTCTGCCGAGGCGTGGAGTCAGCTCCACGGTGCGTCCCAGCCGTGGTGAGAAGTACTTCGATCTGCCGTCGCCCTGAGCGCCATCTTGCCGGTATCTGCACAAACAAATCCATATTAAAAAAACCGGTCAAGTGAGAGTCTGACTCGCGCACCGAGGGTTGTACGGAACTTTATTTATTTATTTATTTAAACTTTATTACACAAAACAAAAGTCAGTACAAATAGCGAACTTAATGCCAAAAGGCATTCTCTACCACTCAACCATAGGGCCAAACAGAGAATCATGAAAATGGTGCAGTGGGGAAATACATTCAGTACTGAGAGCGTTAGGACACACCAGCAAATAATGCATACATAATTACTTATACCTATCCTATATATGATATAGAATATATATATATATATATATTACATATAAATAATAAATACAAAATATACCAGCTACTGCATGGAAGATGGACGCTACTAGAGCAGAGAACTTTCGCTTATTCCGACTTGACAGGCCGATAGAGTTAAGTTTACCTTTGGTATCTATGGCGTGAGACACAAATAAGGGACAAACTGAACCAAACCGGGTTATTCAAAAATGATTTTTGGTGATTAAAAAAAAAATGGTAATAATTGTCCTGTAGTGATCATATTAAATTATATAAAACAAGTAATACTTATTTCAGATTTTCCGTTTGGTACTTCGGAGATAAAGGGGGAATGGTATTTTTTTCCCTTAATAAAACGAAATTTAGGCACAACAAAAAAGAAATGTTCGAAAATGTGCAGGTCAAACCCTTATATATGATACCGTATTTGACCTAGTAGCTAGATTTAAAATCCCCCCCCCCCCCTCATGTTACTAGTTTTTTTAATAAAATGAAAATATATTATATAAAAGCGTCGAGCGTCCGCTACGACCTGCCCCCCTATTGCCTAACGCGTTTGACGCTCGCAATCAGAATCAAGTGTCATGATTTTGTATGGGCTATGACATTTGATTCGGATACCAAGTGTCAAAATTTCGTTGAGAATCGTACATAATGATACATCTCGCCATTTCCAGTGGTAAAATGATCTATGCTATAAACTTGTAAGCTTACACATCATCCGAGGCAGTAACGCCATCGGCCTGCCTTCCGAGCCGCGGCGTAAAGTCTGCCTCGTACCCCCGCTTAGCCTCGTACACGTCTTCCGAACTCCTTCCAAGCTTCGGGGTGAATATCACCTTCTTGGTCACTGAAACAAGGAAAATTCTTGTAGAATTCTGTGGTCGTCATCATCTCCCTGCCCTTATGCCAATTATATATTAATTCGTCACTTCAGCGCTTACTCCTCTCTCACACAATCCATCCATCGCTTTTTTTTACCTACAATCGCTCTTCGTCCTTCGACATTGATCCCTAACATCCTTTTACCAATATGACGTTGATCCCCCCTCATTAGAATGTAGAATTCGGTGGTGTTTTTCCACATCTAAGTGCGGATACTGCGTCGATAGACATATAGTGCAGCTAACGTGACGCGCATTGTATGTACCTTAGTTTTTTAAGCCTACTTAGTGTCTCACTGCTGGGCAAGAGCTTACCCTCTAGATTTCCAGCTGTCCCGATTTAAAGCGACATCTGGCCAGTTGCTGAGATATGCATATAAGTAATTCCGTCATCTCTGCAGCCGATCGCAACGCTGATGCTCATCCTGGGGCATCCACTCTGTGTCTGTCTTGCTTGGTCCACTTTGGTGGATGCATACGGCGTTCGGATAGATAGATACATTAATCTATTTCATTACCTTTAGTTTCTGGGTCGTCGGCTTGTGAATCGTAGTACGGCAGCTGGTCATAGTAATACTTCAGCGCGTCTGCTGCCTCAAGCATCCTCAGCAGTGAGTCTCTGCGAATCAATAACACCAAGTAGCAGAGCTTTTAGCGTACAGTTAAAAGATAATTTAATAGTAATACTCCTCGGCATTTTTTTTATCTTTTGTTAAAAAGTTAATTTATTTTACACTTAAATAGTTTTCTTACTTAAAAGTATATCTGGTGACGATTTGAAAAAGTCCAATCACGGTTAGGATACATTATTTTATTAAAGAGATCCGGTGCCTACACCTTACGGCTCCATCATCAAATCAATTCAATGGTACCATTCTCATCAGGACCATTTTAATTTGTAACTATGGAGAAGCTTAGCTATTTTAATCGACATGTATCTCATCGTCACCACAAAGTGTAAATCACTTTTCGTTGAGAAATTCCAGTGACCTTCTGTGGCCTCCTTCATCAGTTCCACTTCACCAGTTTACACTTTCTGAGCGCAAATACTTATTACGTTTCTTATAATACCAAAATCGCCATAGTATGCCTACAATATTTGAGGAGTTCCTTCAAATCCTCATGGATCCCATCATCAGATCTTCACAAATATTAAATGGGTAATCCACTTTTAGTATGAGACCAATTTCGAAATTTTTAAAAATAATCGTTTTGTTCATACAAAACTTGAAGGTATTTATTGAAGTCATTGGGATGAGAAGTCCTATTTTTTGTAATGATTTCGAGATTTCGATGTTGGTCTCATTCTAAAAGTTGGTCGTCATTGTGAGTAGACTCGGAAAGTCTTATTTTGTATCGTCTTTGAAGTCACCTTGGCACAGCGTAGAGATGTAGCCTCGCTCTGCGTTTTCCTCCGAGGAACTGTTTGGATTGATCGGTGCCGGAAGAATATCCGGTTATATATGCGACATACCTGTTGTCGGGGAAGGTCCGCTTGCCACGTATGGGGGTGAACACCACGCGGGCCCTTCCGTTACGTGCGGCCCTCTCCATACTCTCCTCCTGTACAACATAATGTACTATAATAAAATCATAGAGCACACAAGCTGTATAAGAGCTTACACGGCTATTATACAGCCAGTTTGAGCGTTATAACGGCTGTATATGCTCTATACAGCTTGTGTGCTACTTGGGTAGGGCTCATTTTGCCGCAAGGCATTACGGGCTCAGTCGGTGACGCGACTTGTGACAACAAGTCGGGTTTGTGTCCTTATTTCGAAAAGGAGAGTGAGGCTAGAGCAGGATCGCAGCGGCAGACAGCTGGGATGTGATCCTTAAATTTCGCAATTTACCGCGTTCATTTCGTTTCTAATATAATAATAATAGATTTATTTAAAGACAACATAGCGGTCCAAACAATATTATAGTATTTACTTAATGTAATGTTAGTTCCTTAATAATTAATACACAAGACTGATTTAGTTCTATGACCCATTATCCACAACAGAGGACAGTCTAGCTTGTTAGCTATCAATAAGCTATCATGCTTAGGATGCTGTTGCTACTCCCGCGCAACCTGTCTATCAGCGAGTCTGTTTTCTTGCGCCAGACGGCATCAAAGCCGTCTGTGCGCGCCTTGACGAACACGGACGATGCGCTGCACAAGCGCGGTAGTCTCAACAGCACCCTAAAAGCATTATTGTATTGAATGCGCAAGGCATTGTAAGCCCGTTGAGTGTATCTAACCCACAGACTTGACGTGTACAGCGATGTACCAAATATGTATACATATGTTTCTGCCCATACTGCAGGGAAATCTATCGCACAATACAATACCTATTGTGGGTTTGAATTGTTGCCGCATTCACCCTATTTGCCGGACTTGGCCTCTTCTGATTATCATCTTTTCCCAAAGCTAAAAAACACTTGGCAGAACGGAAATTCTCGACGTATATATTGAGGTACAAGAAGCTATGACCGAATATTTCGATCACTTTGAAGATTTTTTTTTTTTATAAGGAATAATGAAGTTAGATCGAAGGTGGCAAAAATGTATAGATCGATTTGGAGACTATGTAGAAAAATAAAACTGTTATACAAACTCAAGTCTTGGTAATATAATATTTTCTTCTGTTTCCGCGATTATTACTCATTGAAATATAACAATTTAACGGATTATATCGCGTATATTATCTCATTTGACTACTCAACGTTTCGGGAGCTTTTCAGCTTTCCGTGTTCACGGGTTATCGGAGAAAAGATATATTTTTCTCTGAAAAAATTACAATTCGTGCAAACTACCCACTTTGAGAAAACGAATTAAGGTGTACAGATGAGCCTAATCTGTAAAGACAATTACACATGTGCCAGAAGAAATTCATTATGTTTGGTGGTTAAAAACACTCTTAATTACGTCCTCCCGCAAAGTTAAGGTAAATAGGCACTACCTATTCCGACCTCTAAACTCTTGATTTATAATTCAAGATCAAAATCTGACGGTTATCATCTTGATTATTTAAACAAACAAACTTTTCATAAAAACATGAATGAGAAATCGTGCCAGTAATATTAGGGTAAGATTTATTGATAAAAATACTGATACTTCAACCAGTATGCAGTGGTCACAGCGAAAGTGCGCCCGTTGACGTAAAATTTTGGTCTTGAATTAAAAATCAGAGTATAGCTAATACTAAGTCCCCGCTGTGTGTCCGGCAGTCATGATGTAAAAATCGCTAAAATCATTGGATGAGAGCGCACGACCGATAGTTGTGGAGAACCGTTGGAAAGGCCTATGTCCGGAAACGAACATGTTTAAGCTAGCCCGGGGGTCGGCAACCTAAGCGACGCGAGCCACATGCGCTCTTTGGTTGTGAAAATGCGGCTCTATAAATTAGTTTTTTTTATCAATAAGTAGGGGAGAGTCGGCGATATCGTACAGTTGGTTAAATCGTACCACTGCGAGATTTCCTATAAAACAATCTTTCTATTTACACTTGGGTGCACCAAATACTTCTCCGTTGGTATCACTATCTATTACCTGAATCGAAAATAGCATATAACTAAGCATGAAAGTGAGAGAGCAGAAAAATTATTTCCGTCGGACTTGATGTAATCTTTAGTGTTATCGTGTAACGACATCACTGATGATCAAGGTAAGTTAAAAATGCGCAATAAATGGTATTCAACCATAAAATATAAATGGGTTTATTGGGTGGTTCTTAGATATAGTCAAATTTTATGGTTATATTTTTATATTCGTTATTTCAAAAAAATACTTGGTCATTTAAATCGTACCATTGCTTACTGGCATAGGTACGATTTAAATGACCAAATATTTTTTGATTATACGAGATCAATTTAAATGTCTGACAGTAAATAATTTGTATTAATACCTAAATTAAACAGTTTACATGCGAAATGCTTCATAGATGCCATTTAAATCCTGATGGTACGAATTAACCAACTCGTCGGCTACATCGTACTGATGGAAGGCCTTTTGAAAAAGTAAATTTGGACGATTTTAATTTAATCCCAGAATGCTCATCTTGCTTTTTAAAGAAGCCAAAATACTACACTCTTAAATGCACTGTCAGCCATATATGTAAGTACTTTCACAAATAAAATAACCACGTATAAGTAAAAAGTGGTACGATATAACCGACTCCCCCCTAAATAGGTACTATTCATTGGTGAAAAGAAAAAAAAATGTGTATCTTTAAAAACTTTGAAATTTTGTAAATAGGCTTATGTCCTAAAAAATATAATTAGGTCGTCAGTTACATGTTTTCAGAACATATTGGACACGTAGGCCGGCAACACACTTGTGACTCCTCCGGTGATGCAAGTGTCTATGGGCGACGGTGATCGCTTACCATCAGGCGACCCGACTGCTCGTTTGCCTTCTACGTCATAAAAAAACCGTCGTTTTTTTCTTTTGACAATTAAACAAAAAAATATAAAGATATAAAGTTAAAGTTCTCCGTGACGTCATGCGCCCCCACTCCCAAACTTTGACGAACTTTATTTCTTTTAATCTCTTATTTTTGGAACGGATTTTATCGCGTATATTATCAAATCAGATAAAATACACGATATAATCCGTTACAATTGTTATATTGAAATGAGTAATAATCACGAAAACAGAAAAAAGTATTAATTAGAATTATGTTTTTTTTTTACCCAGGAAACTACCCTATTGTAATTTTTGACTCTTCCGACTCAAAAGTTTGCCGGCACCTGAGCTACCCTGGCACATTTGGGGCTACGGGGCTACATAAATAAGTACATAAATTAATTAATTAATAGATAAATACTACGGGACAATTTTACACAAATCGAACCATGGTAAGCTCAATAAGGCTTGTGTTATGGGTACTAGACGGCGATATATTTAATAGATATATTACTTATATACATAGAAAACATCCAAGACTCAGGAACAAATATGTATGCTTGTCACACAAATATTTGCCCTTACCGGGATTTGAACCCAGGACCTCAGCTTCTCAGGCAACGTTACTACTTTAGTACTTACCTTAAAACTATCACCGGTGACCATTAGAAATACATTGAATACAACCAAAAGTACAAACTTATCCATTTGGAACACCATGTTGGCGACTGCCGCCTTCCTTCTGCCGGAGAACAGCCAGCCCGGGGTATATAAGGACCGAGGCAAACTATATGATAATGAAGAGGGGAGACAGGGGCTGAAACGACGCGTATATTTGTGAGAAAAAGTTCATGAATAAGTCAGTATTGTTGTAATAAAATGTTATTAAGTAAGGATAGTCATTGAAATACTAAGTGGAATTTGTTTTCGGAAACTGTATGTTCTGGGGTGAAACGGAGTCTGACTAAGAAATACGAAAAGATTTAATAAAGACATATTCTCTGGCATATTTGTACAAAAGTTATGACAATTTGTGATTTCATTGCTCTGGTATCGAAGGATTTAATAAGATGACACTTTTTCATTTAAAATACGGGTATGAGAAACACCTTTCGCAGATTATATCTGACTATGGAAACTAAAAAGCGTCCGTAACGTTGCTAACTCAAATGAGACAATTTACGCGAAGTACTTTATCTGTTTATTAATCTATACTATTATAAAATTGTACAAATGAAATGTCTGTACATTGAAAATATAAACAAAGGATTGTAACGGACTATTGGTCAGTCACTGAATCGAAAAATATTTGCAGCAAAACTTGCAGCAAAACATGAACGAAATCAATGAAATATCTTATGTATTCCATGTTTACCAAATAAATGATCTTATCTTGTCTTACGGTGGAGAAGAACGAGGGGTTATGAGTGTTTCTTCTCCGTGAACGAAGTCTAGTTCTAATTTATTATAAAGGGTGTAAAATTGTTTTAAAAAGTTATAGAAATCCTAACTGTTCTCCATGCCCCCAACCTCCCCTAAGTCAGCTGTCAATGGCAAATCGAGACAAATGTCCCCTCTATAAACAATTAGTCCGTGCCTTGTCAGTACGATATACATAGACTCAGATATCCAGCAGAAGAAGGTATTAAGGGTATGTTCCTAAGACGTAACTCTCAGGTAGTGCCTGGACTTAGCAGAATCAAAATTCTGGACAGAGGGTACAGAACGCCAGACAACAGAGATGTTGATTGTAAACAAATAAAAAAATATATATGCGAAATGGCAGTTCCAATAAAAGAAATTTAAAAAAAATTAGTTCGATACCTTGCGTGTAGCTTGTTTTATAAACCTTTAAAGTTGGTGCCCTTGACTATATAGGGCCATAAATTTTTGCATATAGTATCACTGAATTTTTCGGAAACTGTCAGAGTGAGCGGCGGGGAATTGGCGGGAAACTATAGGTCTCTTCGTACAATTTTATTTATGATGGAGCGTTTCACGGAAAAACAACGGTTTTTGAGTTGAACAGTGTTATAAAAAGATGATGTGATAGCCACAATCCCTCGCAGCATATGTCAGCAAGTTTTCCAGTTTTTTTTAGTTTGGGTAGTCGATTGCAGGGGTGCCAACGACGAGTCGGAAGAAATCGGGATGATGTAGTTTTTAAAAAATAAATTGCAATTACTAGGTTAAATTAATAAAATATAGTAAAACATGGATAGTTTATAATATTTTCTTCTGTTTCCGCGATTATTACTCATTGAAATAAAACAATTTAACCGTGACCATGGAGAGCTGGAAAGCTTCCGAAACGTCGGGAACTAAAATGAGATAATATACGCGATATAATCCGTTAAATTGTTTTATTTCAATGGATAGTATAGTTTAATTTTTATCGATGTTTCTAATGATGTTTTGGCCCACGCTATACATGAATATAAATGTAAATACTCGGCCTCACGTTTTTGCTATCTATTCTCCTTTCCTCAAATCTTACTTCTAACTAATTTACCTTAAATTTGAAATTTTGTTAGTAAGTATGGATTTCTATGTGTATATTTCTTACCATTTCATGCTTAGACTGATTTGACTTGAGAAACGATTTGGATGATATTTGCCATGGACATGATTTGGATAGGTATAGTCAAGCCAGTAAAAATACAAAAGTGGTACTGTATCGTTCGATATACATCTAATACTGTATGTCGTTTAAATTACATCAAAAATTTGAAAAAGGACGAAAATAAATGATTTTGGAGTGTAGGTTTATTTAGTGGTAATTGTAAAATATTTTATCTGGACTACAGTCCTCTAGCATATCTATCTGTCAACTTTACTTCAAGTTCCGCCTCCAGGGGTGAGGGAGGGAAATTAGGGGTGAATTAGCCGCTTATACTGACACAGACTGAAATCCACGCGGGCGGCGCTGCGGGCACAGCTAGTTTTAAATAAATTAACCTACAGCCACATTAGGTACTATCAACAGCATAATTGCATGGACATGGCAAAGACGATAATCGCTTGGCTGTCTTAAGATGCTGAGAGCACGTAGCTCTCAGGATTGCATTATGGTTACAAAAAAATAAACTAGATGGCGTTGTTATCAAAATGAACAAAGAATTTAAGGCTTTGCTTGTTGATGTAAGTCTCACAAGCACTAAAATTGTTCTGTAATAGAACAATCTACTACATGGATGAAATATAATTACTATTAAAGAAAAGCTTCCACTGAAATTAAAAGGGCACCTGTATTTAACTTTTGGAACACGCTTCTTTTTAAGCGACTTCCAGAAAAAGAAGGAGGTTTTCAATTCACGGAATGTTTTTTTTTTTAAGTAAGGTTGTTTTAAAATTTATCTTTCAAGCGTATTGTTACTATCGTAACAGAACAGAGTCTGTTCTGCAACAAGAACTCATTGCAAATTTTCACTTTGTTTCTTCATGAAACTACGAGGTTTTTAAACATACTTAACTTCATCCACACTTCAATAACATATGCGATAACATGAATATTACGGCACTATACGTTAATAAAAATAATATATTAAGCAAGGTGGAACGTTAGAGTACCCTCCTTTGGAAAATACTCTACTTTGGATGCAAATTTCCGTAAAAACTTGCGTTGCTAGTTGTTTGAAAGTCATCAGGGATGAAAATCTATTTTAATATCATATAATATGAAGAGATAGTCAATTGATACATAGACTAGGCTGAAACAAAATAATCATTGCTTGTGCCTGGATGTTTGCCTGAATATTGACTATGAATACCTACACTCATAGCAATCGAAATACTGATTCAATATAAGTATGGTTATTAAATTATATAGTTATTACAAGAAAATTTGCAATTGACTGTGTGTATTCATAAAAGGTAAGGTAAAAGAAAAATTGTCGCAAGTTCCCATATAATGACACTCGGCAAAAGTAGGTTTTTTTTAAAATTACAACCAATTAATAACTATCTATACTTACAACTAGAAATAATACAACTTTGAAATGAAAAAAAAAAGTTTATTTCTCACACAATATATATTTAAGATAAATAACACAATTTATTCATCTATAATTTGAGTAAAATCTCTTCTTAAGATTTTGTTGAGGGTATAGCTTAAGTATTCATTTCCAAAATTGGAAAGAGGATTGAAGCTTCCCTTCAACAAAACAGTATTATAAGCGAATACAATTAATTACAAATCTGAGACTGGTTATCATTGTAGGCGAACGCACTCTAAAATTTACCTTTTACTGTTTTACTAAATTATCATTTCTTAACAATTCAGACTGAGTGATGAAAAAAATATCGTAAAATACTGTCACAAAATAGCGTATATGCAAAAAAGAAACAATACGTTATTGAATCCCGTTTTGTAGTATAAAAATGTAGTTATTTACTATCATAGTATAGAAAAATATAAAAAAAATATACTAAACGCAATGACGCCCTGCTTAACTACTAATAAACATCAGTGTAACCCTATCTCCACTTACTTCTATCCTTAATTGGTATAGCCACAGGTTTTCAATGGGTTTAAATCTTGTGATCTAGCAGGCCACGAAATGATATTTATGTTATAACGACGGCGAAAACGCTCACTTACACTTTGGGAACGATGTGTAAGACAATTATCCTGCACAAATGAAATTATGGGTAATTGTTCCACCGGATACACATTTCGATTCATGGTCTCCTCCAACACATTGACGTAATCAGCAATTAGCCCGACTGGGCATTCTGACGAGTTCTCCCGGGTCAGCCCCGCTCATCCAACCCTACATATTCACTGTAATGCGACCAGATTGCACATTGGGCACTACGTTATAGTTATTATAACGCGTATTATCTCGACGCCACAAGCTAAAACGTCCGCGTTGAATAGTGAAACGTTTTTTCGTCAGAGACAATGACATTACTTCAATCGGCATTTAAGTATTCTCGAGCAAACTTTAGTCTCGCTTCTTTGAGCTGTGGAGTCAACAAGGGTTTGACTGCATGCTTGCGAGGATGTAAACCCTCACTGTGTGGAGAACACGGCGAACAGTGTCCACGCCTATGTTAAATAAACGGGAGTAATGGGTTGTTGGTGGAAAACCATTTTCTTCATATTCCTGGACCATGCTTTGATGCTGCTGTGCTCTTATAAGTCGAGGTCTACCGATCCTTTGGCGGTGCAGATCCTATATGATCCTTCCTCTGTGAATTGTCGCACCCATAACACAACTCTTTTCCTCTGTAACAATTTTCAGAAATGTATAATCATTATTAAATTAGCATACAGATATAACTAATATAAAGAATCTAGAAAGAAATGTAAACAATAATACTTACGCTTACACCGGTTTCTGTGGCAATTTCTGTCAAATTTTTGCCTTGACTATGCAAAGTAATTATTTGTAACATTGTCGCTAAGTCAATCTTGCAACGAGAACCCATTATTACAAAATAAAAGAAATAAATACATACTAAAACTCAATCAAAAATACAATCAAACGGACGGCAGCCGCAAGAGAACGAACGAACAGTTTCTTTGTAAAAAAACTATTACGGTATATTCATAATCTTAAGTCTACCCTCTAAGTATGTGCGGTTACTTTTATATAATTATTGCACTCTTCAAAAAGTATTTAACATGTGACTTAATTACAAACATTTATTTGTTTAAATAAATATGTTTTGTTTAAGCAGCTGCTAAATATTCTCAGTTAAAAAAAAAAAAAAAAACTTTTAACACTAAATGCATGCCTTGCAAACGTAGGTGATTAGTGATTACAAATACGGTTATAAATTTCATCCATGTCGAATATGGCTTGATGGCTAAGGGGTTTAATGACTTGATCTATACGACGAATGTTCCGGGTTCAAATCCTCTCGAACACTGTATAGGAAAAAAGCGTTTTTATATTATCTGTTTGAATTAGCAAAATCATCGATGGCTTTATATATGACGGTGAATCTAAGTAATATTTAATTGAAGGTGCATTAAAAATACTGGATTCTGAAAATACGTTCCATAACGTAAATTGAATATATGAGTGGCTTGCCGTGTGTGTTTGGCAATTGTAAGTTCAACCGAGTTTTTTTTTTTATATTTTCATGTTATCAACGCCATCTAGTAAGATCTTATGAAACCAATGTAGTTACCGGATAGATGGCGTCTCGTTTCGCTGCAAAGCAAACTTTCTGACAAATGTCCATGCAATTATGCTGTCCAGTGTACTAAATTAAACGTTTTAGCAATAACATTGGTCATTTATCTGTAAGTAAACAAAATATCATAACTTACTTGAACGGAGTAAACATTTTTTCGCGAAATTTTCGATGCACCAACTTTCAATCACGCGCATCTGATGCCAATAAGAACTATTTAAGGTAAACAATATGGCAGCTACGGTCTCCTAAATCAATTTCCACCAATGAGAGCCCGTCTTAAATGCCGCAATTTGGCCAATCACGCGAAATTAAAATTCATAATTAAATGGTCCCATACGGTACCGCTAGTCTATATTGGGTCAAATGAGTGATGGTGATAATAGAGATGTTGACTGTATTCAAATAATAATGAGAAATGGTAGTTTTTATGACGAAAATCCTAAAAAAAAAACTTGTTTTATGAGCCTTTAAAAATAGGTTGGAAAATCCATTTATAAAATATGAAAATATTAATAAATAATAATACCATTGAATAACCCATGAAATGTATGGTAACTTTTGTTACGAAACCGTTTCGATAAACGCAAGTTTTAACATAGTTAGCTGCAGAACAAAATTCTTAATTTCCCCATATAAGGTAGGAAGGTGTGACGTCACACCTTCCTAGGGTTCAGTATGGAGCGTTTTTGGGAAAGTCCAAAAGTGTGATTCTAACGTTGTTGTATCTCGTTGAGTTTTTATGACATTGAAGTAGTTTTTTCACCAGTATTTCTATTATAATGACGACCGGTTTAGCTCAGTGGGAGTAACGTTGCCTGCGAAGCTGAGGTCCTGGTTTCAAATCCCGGTAAGGGCAAATATTTGTGTGATGAGCATAAATATTTGTTCCTGAGTCTTGGATGTTCTATATGTATATAAGTAATATATCTATTAAATATATCGTCGTCTAGTACCCATAACGCAAGCCTCATTGAGCTTACCATGATGCTAGTTCGATTTGTGTAAAATTGTCCCTTAATATTTATTTATTTATTGAAAAGTCGTTCTATGACATAGGTACCACAGAAAAAAGTTGTCAACATCCCTATTTCAGAAACAGAATAGAATATTAAGATAATAAATACTTCAGTTGTTTTTTGATGAAAGAGCCACCAAGCCTTCTGTTTTTGTACATACCATTATTGTCTATTCAGTGCGTTACGCCGTTTTTCCAGCTGTTTTTGCGTAGGTTGTCCTGTTTACTTAGGGCGACAAATTGCATTTCTATAAACGAACAAAGGAATCGTTTTTATCCGACTCCTACGAAGAAGGTGGGAATAAAGTCTATATGGCGAGAAATATTAAAATGTACAAGTCTCAGCCAGGCCATGGAACAAACAAATACAAATATATTTATTGAACCAACATAATATACAGAGAGTTACGGCTAAATAATACACAATTAAATTCAGATTTTTATATATACTGACTAAGGTTCCCCCTGTGTTTCAGGCAAAAGGAAAGCCTAATATTACATAATTTTATATAAAATAAATATTAATACAAATATAGATGGCCAATTGCAAAGCTTACTCTAAAGCACTAGAGACACTGCGTACACGCATGTCCGTAGCTAGGTTGATTTTGACTTGTACGGCAGCATGCGTGTTGTGACCGTTGTCAGAGTGCTATGCGCTAGGACACCAAGTAGGGTTGCCAGATCGAATGACCTTTAATATCGGGAGAATAAATTTTATTTCGGGATGTCGGGACTTTGGTCGGGAGAAAGAAAAATAAAATCAAATCAAAGTAAATATATTAAAAACAACATCATTTAACATTATTGTTACACCGTCCGCTGCCGACACAAAAAAATTAAAAGAAAATGGTTTTCTCAAGACTGATACTATAATCATACTGGAAGGAGCAAGTCCCGCCACTTCGTTCGCAGAGGAGAAAAAATCATAACCCCTCTATTTTTCTTCAGTGTAGTCGGTAAAAAGTATCCTTTAATCATCTGTGGATGACCGGCTACCTGTGTACCAAAAATAGTTGAAATCAGTTTAGCCGTTTTGGCGTGATGAAGCCACAACGATACATACGAACGTAACAAAAAATTAAAAAAAAAAATGCTTTCAGTAGTCTTTCCAAATAGTCCGGATCAATAATTCTCTTGAAAAATCTTCAATTTACTTACAGACATTTTATTTTTTAACTTTATAATAGTATAGATTATCAATATATAAAATGATCGAACACCGCGTACATTCTGCTTAGGAGTCTGCTAACACCGGATTTTCATAGATAAGGCCGTTTATAGCGTATATTTTTTACGGAACCCTCGGTGCGCGATTCCAACTCGCACTTGGCTGGTTTTTTATTTTATTCTTTCTCTGATACTCTGCATATCATTCCGGGTCATTAGTTATATTTTTTTGGTATGTAAGCTTCTCCCGTTTCCTCTTATTGGCTAAAAGTTCTTCTTTGTGTTTGAATTTAGGTTTACCCATCATCAACTAATACCAAAATATAATTAAAATATTTTTTTCCACGTATTTACGACTATGGCCTTTTTAAAAACAAATTAAAAAAAATACCAGTTAAATATTAAACGGATTATACAAGGAATAGTATATTACTGGCAAAGGCATATTATAGGGTAGAGGACTATTTAACAGACAAAAATGCATGGCCTAAAACAGAAACCAAATAATTTACTTTTACCGGGACACGGTTCTTATAAGGTGGCATATCAAACGTATTTAAGTTGTTTTAAATAAAAAAGCATTATTTTGCTTTTTATATTCTATATTTTTTTTTACTTTTATAGTTAAGTTTTGATATCTTTTCTTGAAGAACTACGCATTGAGTTTACACTCATAACATATATTTAGGATAGGCTAAGTACAAATATTGTAATAGATATAAGAGGTATTTCGAAAAAATGACTGACTGTTGAGTTTGTTTCGGCTTTCTTCTCGTCAGTGGTCTCCTCTTGGGAAACGCCGTAGCGACAGACTTGTAAAAGTGCCCTTGCGGCCTAGTTACAAAATAAAGATCATTATTTCATTACTGCAGATGTTGCGAAATGACATTCCTGCCGAGGCATGTATACTGCTTTTCTCCAAATATGCGAGGAAATTCGACACGTGTTTATATAACTTACTAGCTTCTGCCCGCGACTACGTCCGCCTTAAATTCGTTTATCGCGGATAAGGGCATTTTTCCGGGATAAAAAGTAGCCTATGTCCTTCCCCGGGACTCAAACTATCTCCATACCAAATTTCATCCAAATCGGTTCAGCGGTTTAAGCGTGAAGAGGTAACAGATAGACAGACAGACAGACAGACAGACAGACACATTTTCGCATTTATAATATTAGTATGGATTTTCGTAAAAATAACACGGCATCTTTGACAAAATGAAATTCATGTTCCCGCTTTCTTCAGGATATTAAAGTTCAAAGTTGTGGGTCCGAATTGTATACTTGGTTTTTAAATAAAATATGGATAGTAATGAAAATAAATAAAAAGAAAACCTATCGGAATACTAAATATAAATATATGCATTAGTACTTTTAGTTAAGTCGGCAATCCCTAAACGCACAATATTAAAAAAAAACATACCTTTGCTACAAATTATTTATCATTCCGAGAAGATCATTAAGTCTAAAAAAACTGTATTATGATTTGGACACAATCATTAATGTTTTTTTTCTATTATTATTGGCAGTAACTAAACGCAGCAAAACATTGAAAGTTTTTTTTTATCTCGGTTTTTGTACCTGACTCAATTGGCAGTATGGTGAATTTTCATAGTCTTGGATGACATAAAAAAAGTAAAAACCTGCACAATAATGCAAGTGTACATTGGGCATATTCGTTCACTTTTTTTAATTTATTATAGCATCAACGCATATAAAGATGGACTTCGCGGTGTGTTTTTACTACATTAATGGGAACATTTCCGAGCAAGTTGGAGAAAATGTGTTTTATTTATTGGCACAAAAGCTTTCATCCACGAATCCGACTTGGCCAATAAACATGAGACACTAGACTTGATGGTTAAAGTCTGTCGGGTTACTCGGGCCCACGGTGTGTAACGGCCCTGAATATGGCACGTGACGTTTATTAGCTACTCCTACGTTACTCAATCAGGAGCCCATTACCCATTTGGCTGAAGGATGTTACTCATTAGCCCAACATCGCCACTTCTAAGTAGGTAAGGTAAACGCCCCAGTGCTTGTCAGCTTAATTCCCTTTTTTAGGGTTCTGTACCAAAAATGGTTAAAAAGGAACAATTATGGTGCGGTGCGACTCTGTCTATCTGTCTGTCTGTCGATCCGACTATTAAAGCGCCATATCTCAAAAACTACTCATGATACCTATTTGAAAATTGGAATATTTATAAACATGGTCAGCCCAATGTATTGAAAAGGAAATATTCAAAATTATAGTTTTATTTTCTAAAAAAAAAACGACGAATATGAGGGTGGGCAAAACTTAAAAGTCTAGTTACTAGGTCAAAATGATCACATTGTATATCATATGAAAGGGCTTAATCTGCACATTTTTGATCATTTTTATTTAGTTGTGATTAGATTTTGTTTTATTAAGAAAAAGGTGAAAAAAAAACACATCTCATTTGTAAGCAATCCTATGGATATCGGGTGCAAACTTAACTCAACAGGAATCGGGTAATATTAGGGTAAGTGAAAGTTTGTACGGAACCCTCGGTGCGCGAGTCTGACTCGCACATGGTCGGTTCTTTTTATTTATGTAATGAGTGGCAAACGGGCAGACGAGTCATCTGATGGAAAGTATAGTCATCGTCGCCCATGGATATGTCAACAACGGAGGAATCGCCCATACTTTGCCAACCTTTGAGAGCCCTGTTAACTCGCTTCTCGAAGAATCCCATGTTATAGCGCCCCGGAAACACCTCAGGGGGAAGGTCATTCCACAACTTGCAAGTACGTGGTACAAATGAGCGTGATGCTCGTTTATTGACGACTGGTTTGGCTCAGTGGGAGTACCGTTGCCTGCGAAACTGAAGGTCCCGGGTTCAAATCCCGATAAGGCAAAATAAATGTGATGGTGAGTATAAATATTTGTTCCTGAGTCTTGGACGTTTTATATATATATAAGTCATATATCTATTAAATATATCGTCGTCTAGTACCCATAACACAAGCCTTATTGAGCTTACCATGGGACTAGTTCGATTTGTGTAAATTTGTCCTGTAATATTTATATTATATTTTGGAGGTCACAAACAGGGTGTCCAATAAAGGACACCCTGTTTGTAACCTCCATTGTAAAGAATTAATTGAAGGTGCCAACTAAATCAGTCAAGTTATCACTAGGTTACACCATAAATAGGCACACATATAGGTACGGTACGTAGATAACCATTTACATTCTTAGACGAGATTCTAAACCCAGAATTGGTAGCGGGTAGCGCAGGTGCATGATTATTTTTATCGCTTTTCTTGAACCTTCTTTATGTCCACAAACATAAACACCGTATGGAAGATGGAGAGTTCTGTAGAACAAGTAAAAGAAAAGAAGTATGATTACGATTATGACGAGATACAATGGAGGCGGATCTGGTGAAGTTGAACGCCGGAATCTGGCTCGAGACGGGCGCTAGATCGCCAGAAGTGAAGAAATCTTTTATCGAAGGCCAAAACTCACTTTGGGTCACTGGGCCATCAAAGTAAGTTTAGTTCAAAACTCGATTTGAATTTGTACTTGTACAAGTACGCGGGGCCAGTCAAGAAATACGCATGCTAAGTATAGGCATTTTAAACAACTGATTAGACAGCGATTTGACAGAGAGGTCTGACATGTACTTTTACGTCACACTACCCCCAATATAAACTCCATTCCGGTTTGCTAAAAAGAGATAGAATGAAATGTTTGATGGCTTATATTTTGGTTAATTTTATAGTTATTCGATTTCTTTTCCTCTACTGTTTCCTGTATTATAATAAATCAAAATAAAAATAATAAATAAATATTACGGGAAAATTTTACACAAATCGAACTAGTCCCATGGTAAGCTTAATAAGGCTTGTGTTATGGGTACTAGACGACGATATATTTAATAGATATATTACTTATATACATAGAAAACATACAAGACTAAGGAACAAATATTCATCACACAAATACCTTACCGGGATTTGATTTGAACCCAGGACCTCAGCTTCGCAGGCATAGTTACTCCCACTGAGCTAAACCGGTCGCCAAAATTCATGCATATTCCCTATTGGTAAGTCAACGGCTCAACGCGCGACCAGCGACTCGGCAAGCAAATTCCTAATACATTGCGTGTGATACCAACTAACTGCTGCGCGGTGAACGTGCCGACCGCGCAATGAAGATAGAAAAAACTTTCGTTCTCATCACACAAATATTTGCCCCTGTTGCCAGGCTGTTGTGCAACCCACTGAACCAAATATGTTGTGCCATTATACTTCGAAATAAACATCCGTTTAAAACGTTTAAGGTCTCGTGGAGGTAAAGTTCACAAATAGGTAGGAGATTTAACCGGTATTCTTAGTGATGGCACCGCTGCTTTGAATGTAAAGGGGATAAGATGATTTCGTTTAGTTAAGTGGATGGCTGAATGCAGCAAGGAACTATCATGTAGTACGCGCGTGATGTTAACTTTAACTCAGAGCATTTTTGTTAATTGTCCAAAAAATTGCTGCTTTTTAAAGTTCCCAAACCCGGATGTGATCACTAGTCTATCAGAGAAGTATCGAATAAGAGAAGTGAATTTATCGATTCTTATTCTAGCGGCCGCTCGCGACATCGTTCGCCTTAACCGCCCGGGACAAAAAGTAGCTTATGTCTTTCCCCAAAACTCGATATTTTACTAATTTAAATGTGAAGCATATTACCAAGATATCAAGTTCCTAGCGTAAAAAATATTTACTGTCCATGCAAATATTCATCCACTTTTTCGTCCCTAAAAGGGATGAAATTTGACATAAATTATAACCTATGTCCTATTCTGGTATAAGTATAAGGATTTTGAGATTAAGTGGAACGTACATACATACTTTTATTTATTTTATTTTGATGTGTCTCTTTTCTCTTTTGGTCGAGATACTAGAGGTGCTGAATTGGCGGTAAGACTTTACGTGAGGTGCCGTCAGGGCTTTGAGTCTCCCGAGTATGAAGCATCGGCGCGCGCACTTGGGGGCCGTGATGATGTAATCTTCGTCTTGAACGTGACGCACTGACACTTTGAAGTACTGGCGACGAGCGGGCAGGCCTCAAATACACCAACAGGACCCGAGGGGCCCCCAGAAACCTCACCCGGCGTGGGCCACCGAGGTGGTCGCGACCTGGAGGCGGTGAGTAAGCTGGGCTCGCCGTGGTGTCTTCGTGAGTCAGGATATGGGCAGAGGGCGCAGGCGGAGGGCGAGCCTATGTCGGAGGTCCCACAGTCCCCTTCACGTACCGGGGAGGCGTACCTCGACCCGGCGTGGACGGCTGAGCCGCGACACGAAGAGGGTATGCTGGAGCTCCAACGCAGATCGCCCAGCGCGGCGCCTCAAAATGCGGAGTGAAGCTAGGGCGGGGAGCGAGCAACTCCCGAGCCATCCGCAGATCCCCCTTTTGCCCCGGGGAGACGTACCTCAACCCGGCGTGGACGGCGTAGCCGTGACGAAAGGAAGTTGTGTGGGCAGCCCAGGCGACGATCACCCCTTGCGTGTCTTCTTATCTTCATTTTGGATGATGAGATGTGTGATGTGTGATTAGACTCGACTGGGCGAGCCATGTGAAATTCGCTTTACCCCGGTAGCTGAGCTCAACCGGGGCTCGCTGGTCATGGAGCGATCGAATATTTTGGTAAGGATGAACTCACTATCTGTCATCTGACTTAACCCCAAAAATTACGAGGTTTTAAGAAGGAAAAATAAAAAGAAGAAAGAAAGCATTTTTATTGGTTAGCATACAAAAAATTAAACAAGAAACAAATACAAACACAAAAAAAACTAGTAGGGCAGGCGAGGTCCCTCCTCAGCAAATATGTCTGAGTGTCATAATGTACTGTACTACTGTATACATCTCTAAGAGTTTTGTTCTAGTTATAGAGGTATATCCTTAAACATTTCTGAGGATTTTAATTAACTACGAGACCATATACATCTCTAAGAAATTTAGATTTAATAATAATTATGTTTAATGTATTATTCAGTTTGACCCCTAAGAGACCTTAAACATCTCAGTAGAATTCAGTCAAATTATTATATTTAATTTTATCGCATGTCGTGACGCCTAGATACCTTATACATCTCTGAAAAAAAAATAGTTTATATTTTATATTAACATTGATCTCGAGAATTTGTACATCTCCTCTGCGTGTATCAATTATAAATTAGTTATAACACAATTGTAAAAGTTTTAAGTATAATTAAGACAATATTGTAATAGTTAATTAGTACACGCATATTAATTGTTTTATATACTCTGACATTTAGAATTTTATTCTAGACACATTCTAGATTTTTTCTTTTTTATTGACTATATTTTTGGAAATGATGATTTTATCAATAATAAGTAAGTATTATACTTAAGTTAAATGATCTGATTAGGTTTTTCTGGGTTTCCCTAATCCTTGCAACAAATGTTGGATCATATTGTATGTTTCCCAGCAAAGATTTCTCTCATTGTAACTGACAATTCGAAAGTGCTTGTATCTAAGCCTACTTGAATAAAGGATATTTTGATTTGATTGATTTGATTTGATTGATAATGGCTTTTAGCGACGTGTTAAACACTCCGCTTTTCACTTCGACTGCGAGAAAATAAAAAATACTTAAGGGGCTCCAAGCGTAAATGTACGAATTTTCATGGTTTTTGTTTTGTATCTAGTCCCTAGAATGGCCAAACTAACTTTCGAAATATGGTTTATCTGATAGTTCAGTTTCTATTTAACGCTTTCTTGCATTCGAAAATTAGAATATATTTCTATGTAATTAATTATGGATTTTTACAGAGAGGTCTAAACAATAAAAATTGCGTAACTAATATCTCAATAAACCTTTGATAGACTCTAAACTTGTGCCTAATTATTCATTATGAAAAGACCTAACTTGGTATGCAAGCATTTTCTTTAAAAAGCGTGTATTTTTTGAAAAAGTGGCAAAAACTGGTTTTTCGTCGTAAAAATAACAAAGTTTGATTGCATTTATTTTGGTTTCGGTGATTCTTGAAGATACACTGAAACAGTACCTACCTATAATTGGTAAAGACGGCCTCCTGTCAACATGATGAGACATATACAGCACGAAAAAGCGAAGAGCTACAGATCGAAGGTCATTCAGAGCTGTAAGCCCCTTAATAAACATAAAAATTATATATTTCATGAAAAACTAAAAGTACAGTTTGAGCAATTCTATCAGAAAGTTTGACCAATCTGATCAGGTTGGTTGGTTTGTTTTTAATCATTCCTAAGGAGTATGTAGCTGGCCCCAAATTTCTTTTAAGTGTCATAGAACATTGTATGGGATTATAGGGCTTTCTTTTAAACCCTAGGGGCTAAATGTACTATTTTAGTCTCGCTTCGTCATATTAGCATAATATATGGCGTACTTTTTGAGCAGGAGAAGTGAAAAGGTTAATTGTAAGTGAATTAACGTTAATAACAAAAAAGGGCATTGAATGAAGGTAACGCTATTTGTAACTTTTTGTGATTTTTGAGAGTCAGTTTTTATTTTTGTGAACTAAAAATATCTCTTTTTTTATCTTCAGTATGGTATTATGCCGACATCCTTCGCTACATTGCCTGTAAACAGTCGAGCTACTGTATTTGTGTTGTGAACACGGACCAAACATTTGTTAAAATATGTGTGAGTAATATGGTTATCTTTATATTTCCTATTTTATTTACAAGCTTATGTAACTATGTATGTTAGGGTGGAATCTTGCAAGTTTAATTTGACTTACTTCCTTCCCGGTTTCCACTTGAGCTCAAATTTGGCATACCTACTTGCTCGTATGTAAGTTTGGTGAAAATGTAATAGTATGATACCATCGAGCTGATCTGATGATGGAGCAGGAAGGTGGACATAGAAACTCTGAAATTAAATTGAATTTCCTATTTTGTTCTTATTATTGATTAATCGTCATTGGTACTTATTCTATCGAATATATATTTAAATTGAATGTAACACCTACAAACCTATGTTTACAAATAAATTATTTGACATTGACTTTAACACGATCTTCACCCATTATCACAACACAACAAAACGGGGCTAAAGAGTCCCCGGCAAGCTCGGCCGAATTTCAACATCCCATACAAACGGAGTTTCGTTCTCATTTTAAAACTACGTGTTTTATAGTAACGAAACTATAACGCATATACAATGACATGAGGTATATCTAGGCCGTAATTAGTTTATATGGCTCCAGTTTATAAAACAAATGAAATACAGCAAAAACAAGTTTTGTATGAAAAGCCTAAATTCACTGTATTTTTTTTATTATGGTATCTGAAGCTACATAAACTAATTACAAGCCTACATATACGTTAACTTATTCTAAGTACAAAGTTTCAGAGCAAACTAGCTAGTCGTTTTAAAATGAGAGCGTAACTACGTTTGTATCGAGAACCGAGCTTGCCAGGGACCCTTCATAGCGTATAAATATGATTTATTTAATTAATTGCCTTTCGTTGGTAATTCTTAGACGTTTCGGACGTCACATTACCTTCACTGGAGACTTTTTTAACGAATTTCTTTTTATTAAAAATATTGATAAGAATATAGGAAGAGTTATATAGGTAGCCGCTATCGAGAATAGTTTATACAACACTCGATTTTCTGAGTGTTCTTTAATAGCTACTCTTTAATAGCTAGTCTACTTCTTAAAATCAAGCAGGCCCAGAATCAGTTTGCATTCAAAGTCCGTGAGCAACTTGTTGGCTGGCAGAACCGAAGACTCTTAGTTTGTCTGCTTAATATGTTTCTTCGCTGTATATATATATTTATATATATATTATATATTTGTATATGTCTTTTATATATTATTCATGTATTTAAGTATATGTCTAAATATGTGTTTTAGTAGTTACACAAGCTTCAGCACCGTAAATGCCTTATGGAATTAAGTTCGCCTTGTGTACGATAAGTTTTCTTTTGTGCAATAAAGATTAAATAAATAATTATATTAGTGCAAGATACAGTGATTATCAATTACAACTTAAGATTATTGATCACGATCGATCACGATTGATTGACCGCGATGGAAGACAAAAGAACTCGTGACACCTCACTACACACAGATGTTACCTCGGGGTGACTAAATCTCCACTCACCATTATCGTGAGAGCCGATTGACTGGTTATTGGGAAAAGCGGTGACTCGATGATGGTCCTTCGACTCAACAGTAGTGAGAGCCGATCGAATGGTTATCGGGTAAGCGGTGACTCTATGATGACTGTCGAGAGCGTGGGAGCCTCCTGGGGTAACAGAAACTTTTTTAGAAATTATCCTATGTACTTAGTAAAAGGTGACCTTGGTCGATCAGCCAGTGGTAGGTATTGTACCACAGATACAAAACATTTTAACTGGTTGAATGTCCCGAGTCACGTATTTTAGTTGTGATTTGTTTACAGCTACCTAAGTTAAAACTTAATAGTACAGTGACGTAATATTATCATTACAGGGAAGGTAATACTGATGGGATTGCTAGCAACAACCACATGCATCCCGCTCGAGGACTTAGAAGAACTAACCCAAATTCCGACAACCACAGACAATATAGTACCTCTATCTGCAGTACCTGAACACACTATCGTCAGCTATGTGCAAAACTTCCAACTCGTCATGGCCAAATTCGTGAGCGAACAGTACAACAACTTAACGGAACACGATATGGAAAAGATAAAAAAAACACTAGAAGATTTTTTGATGAAATTCGCGAACGATCTCAAGGAAACTGTTGAAGCTCAACAGAACAATGTGACGTTTGAAAACGAGCAGGAAATCCAAGATGGCCTCCCAGACGCTACGTTTAAAGAAATAGAAGACAGGATGAAATCGGAATTTCCGGATATTAAGGATGAGACCGCCAGAATGATTGTGTTTAAACTGAGAAGGAACTTGTACGTTACGAGGCAGAAGATTGATACTATTATTAAATCTACGGATAAAGAGTTTGAGTACGCGGAGGCTTAATGTCCGAGAGGTAGGCGACTACTCTGAAATTCGAAGCTTGTATGGCGTCATCTCGTTCACTCAAATACAGTTTAAAATGAGAGCGACAGGGATAGCATGTTACGAACTTCAAATTTTGAGATTCGTAGTAACCCCTCGTAACTGTACCTTATCGAGTACTACCATAAGTCCAATGCCACGTAAAAGAGGAAAATAATCGGCCGATTGCGAGTCGGACACGCGCCCTAAAGGATCCGTATGGAAACTTCCGTTAATACATCCTCATCCTTACTTCCTTACTATATTATAAACGTGAAAGTATGTATGTACGTTCCACTTAATCACAAAAACTACTTGACGAATTTTTATGAAACTTTCCAGTTATGTATCTTATATATCAGAATAGGAAATAGGCTATAATGTATGTCAAATTTCATCCCTTTTAGGGACGAAAAAAGGGATGAAAATTTGTATGGACAGGAAATATTTTTTTCCGCTAGGAACTTGTAATCTTGGTAATACGAGTATGCTTCACATTTAAATTAGTAAAATACCGAGTTTTGGGGAAAGATATAAGCTACTTCCTATCCCGGAAAAATAACTTTTATCCTCGATAAACGAATCTAAAGCGGACGAAGCAGGCGGCTGCTAGTATATATATATTTATTATTTGTTGTAATAGGGACCAGAGAAATACACATTCTGTGAGCTCTGTGACAGACACAGACAGCGGAGGCTTAGTAATAGTGGGAACGGAAACCTAAAAATTAATAGTCTACCCAGTAAGGGTGTTTTAACCTATTCAGCGTCAAGCCGGCAATCACGTCATCGAAAATTCAATCTGTATTGGTAATTAATTTTGCTATCACTATTTTTCTGCAAGTGCCAGTTTGTTTTGTTGCTGTGGCGTCTGAGTTACATCGTATTACTTCGCTGTTTGGCGCTTAAAAGGTTTATTAATTAAAGTTTGATACACTTTTTAACATCATTAGGTTCAGTTGTAAATAAAGCAGTTATTGTTTTTTAAAATTGTTCCCATTGCATAGCTACCCACCTCTTTATCACAAAGTAAATATTTTTGTAAACAAAGTGTCACATTACACTTACATGTAGGTAAATAGTACGTAGTAATTAGGGTTATCACGAAGAATAACATAAATTAATTTTAATATTTTTTCTCATTGTTCGTAACAAAAATCTAAACATTACGAATCGATTCTCCATCATTAAACTAACCCCGCTTTGCGAGAAGGATCGTCGTGTCTTTCCACCATGTATAACACAAATAAATGATACTCAATATGTTTTTATGATTTTCGAATATTTTTCGTTTATATAAGAAGTTCCAGCGAAATCAGTATCCCATGTTTTGCGCGAGATTGATATATGTACCTAAATTTTTGACGACATGTATGAGGCAGTCGTTTGTACATCGCGTCTGGGGGTTACTCCGAAACTTGAAATTCGAAGTTCGTAACGTGTCGTCCCTCTCGCTCTCATGTTAAGCTGTATTTGAGTGAGCGGGATGGCGCCATACGAACTTGGTTTTTCCGGTTTCGGAGCAGTCCCTATGTTCCACCTAGTTACATTGTTGAAGTTACATTAATGTAACTAGATGGTCATTTTTATTACCAGTAGTAACATTATTTAGAAATCTTATTTTTAATGTAACTAGTGAAAAGGTTCACTACTAATGAGCCTTATTTGTCCATGTAACAAGGTGGAACATAGGGCACAACAGCCTACAAAGCTGGAGGTCCCGGGTTCAAATGTCGGCCAGGGCAAGTGTCTGTGTGATGAGCATGAATGTTCCTGTTTGTTCCTGGGTCTTGGATGTTTTCTATGTATTTAAGTAAAATAATTTATACGCCTAGTCCAATGGATATTGGAGAAGTTTTACATAGTTTGGGACGAGGTCGATTTGTGTAAGATTGTACTTGATATATATTATTTTTTAGATTTGTAATAAATACTTCGTTTGTCCTTTAATATGCAACATTTTATTAAGTAAACGTAACGTAAGTTAGTATTTAAAAAATATAAATTATCTATATCACGCTTACAGTTAAATCCTAGTTCGGAAAGGACACAGAAAGCATAATAAACAATTATTCTTACGCTTATCTAATGCCTACAAATAAACAATAATAATAAATAAATATCAGGGAGAACGTTTCACAAATCGACCTCAGATTCAGACTCAGATTCAAATTTCTTTATTGATAATTGTACATATCGATTACATGTCAAAATATTATTTTAAATTGAATACAATATCTATTTTATATATAAATAAATATATATATATTATACATAATTTTGCCATTCATATAATGTAATAATAAGTTTTCTATACAAGGTATTGATATCACAAGATGTTGTCAACAATGATTGGGTCAACGATTCCTCTGTAGACTCGTTTAAGTCGTAGCACGCAAGATCTAAGAGCAGTACTTTGAGTTTTTTTGAAAATATTGCATTACTGGCTGCATTTTTAATGTCCGCAGGGACACAATTTTATATGTTAGGGCCGACAACGCTGAGTTCGGCACGTGCCTTTACCAGTCGCCGTCGCGGAGGCACTAGAAGCTTCGGCCTGCGCGACGTTCTCGGGTTACGTTGGCCATAAGTTTGGTACTTATGAAGGTTGGCTCTGACATATTCGCAAGCTGTTAATATAAATATGGACGGCAGAGTTAATATTTTCTGTTTCCTAAATATGTCACGAGCTGGGTTATCAACCGGCTTTCGATCAATGATGTAGGGCTCGTTTTTGCGTAACAAACAGTCTGTCTCGGCTGGCAGATAACCTATAACACTTATACTTAAGTAAATAAAAAACAGCTCTCTCGGCTGGCAGATAACCTATAATACTTATACTTAAATAAGTAAATAAAAAACATCCAAGACCAAGGAATTATAATTCGTGCTCATCACACAAACCACTGATCTCTATTATTCAACTAGAGAGGCTGTTCAATACAATTTGATTTGACAGCTAATTCTGTGTACGATTTTGAAGCGCCCCCGCGGTCAGTGAGTGTCCCATTAAACTAATTTTGACATAAACTATTCCAAGGAGGTCATATAGATCAATGTTATCTGATAAATAAATAAATTTGAATTTGAATAGGGTACTTCACTGACAGATCAAATCAGTTTCTTTTTATGAACTGTTAAAACGGTCAGAAAGTATGAAGTACGAAAGGAAAAAAGGTTTATGACGTCATAATTCTATACGTTCAAATTGCCTCCGTATTTTCTGTTTTAAGTATATAGTTAGAAACACACGGGAGCAGGCGGTCGAACCGCTCCGTGGCACACTACACATAAAGATTGTGCTCCTTGCCTATATACTGCATAATAGTAAGGTTGATTGTTACTAAATAGGATAGAAGTGTGACGCATCTTAAATTAAATTGACCATAGATAGGATGTACGATTTACGAGGTGCCCAGCTGTTTTTTTATATCATTTCCTATGGTCGCGTTGGCCCATCGCGGTGTGTGTACAGCACGTATTAAACCCGTTCTAGACCTTCGACCTATCCGATCTGATCCTAATTATCGGATAAAATTGGATAATGTATTGTGCAACAGATCCCAATTTTTAGGGCCTGTAGCACAATACACTATCCGATTTTATCCGACAATTAGGATCGGATCGAAAGGTGTAGAGCTTTAATTTAAAATTCACTGACAATACATTTTACATTAAACTCTATAGTCTATAGTTCGATGAGGATGACAGAACAAGAAAATCGAAAAAGGCGGGAACTGAAGTAGGCTTAAACAAATGAAAATTGAAAACTGTCATTTGTTTTAGACGCGATTTGTAAAATGCAATCAGTAAAAGTACCTATGTATCGGTCAGTGCAAGTTTGTAAAACTATTTAAGTGGTACCGGTGAGTTTCATACGCTAGCCAAAACTTTAGTAAACTGGTAATGAAACTGCCGATGCCGGTTCTGGGTGGAGGCCAGGCCATGGTATATATGGGTCGCCTGAAGGCGGGGTGAGTAAATATAAGATAATCATTTATATATTGCCATCATGTATATGCGTTTCACTGTTGTTCGTTCGTATCGTTAAGAGTTCGTTAAGTATAGGGGTTTTTAACATATTTGCAATTTACTAAAATCTTTAGTCACATAATGATACCCCGTAGATTATGTTTCTTCTGATAAATACATTGGTACATTATTTTGAAATGATCACTGAATGTGAGTCTTTATAACTCATTAAAAATTAAGTTTGAAAGTAAGAAAAATAGGGATAATTAAGTTTGGCGTTAGTCGAAGAACTTGGGGTTGAAAATTATCGTATATTCTTTTTGAATGGGAACTGTACACTGCAGTGCAGTCGGCCCTTATCCTCAATTCTTTCTCTCCCACAAGTGCCATGCCTTAGGTAAGGCTTAAACCAGGTCAACTTACTTTGTGGGTACTTGTGCCTTACGCACCACGTCCCTACCCTACTCTAATCCAATTACTACCAAGAAGGCCTAAGCAGTGAGACTTGCCCTGGTAAATGTAATACATATTCTAGAAAGTTGGCGGCCTGTGAGCTGTTCTCATGGATACTACAAATCAAATGCCATCCATCTGCTTAAATCCTATCAGGGGACCATAACTTATTTATGAAGTTTATTTATTTAATCTTTTTTGTACACAAGAAAACATTTCTAAGTATCTTATCTACATATATTTTATCTTATATTTTTTGATGACCAGTTTGGCTCAGCGGGAGTAATGTTGCCTGCGAAGCTGAAGGTGCTAGGTTCAAATCCCGGTAAGGGAAAAAAATTGTGAGATGAGCATAAATATTTGTTCCTGAGTCTTGCATGTTTTCTATGTATATAAGTAAATAATATCTATTAAATATATCATTGTCTAGGAGCCATAACACAAGCCTTATTGAGTTTACCATCGGACTAGTTCGATTTGTGTAAAATTGTCCTTTAATATTTATTTATTTATATATCTTAAGGCAAAGCAGAAAAGATGATATAAAAAGACTTTTCAATAGACATGTAGGATTTTAGAGCAAGTCTTCATAGTTACCCCCCATAGACAGCCAATGATTGTCAACGCCAGACTGCCGGCTAGGCCTTGGTCTAGGGGCCCAGCCTGCCTAGGCGCCGGCTTAAGTGCCCAGCCTGCCTAGGCATCAGCCTAGGGGCTCCAGTGGCGAAGGCCTGCCAATGAGGGGGCCTTGGACTCTAAGTGTGGGGCTGCTAGTTGTATACAGAACACTTACAGTCACTTTCTAGTACTTGCGATGATAACTCAACCTGGTTATCTGTACTATTATGAAGTATTTTGTTGAGGATATTTTCATAAAATAAGTAATACTGACAATTAAAAAGTAGCTGGATCAAAAAATATTTTTTGTATGTTTGTGTCACTGTGGTTCACACACCAAAATTGCTAAACGGATTCCAACTAATTTTGGTACACGGGTATAATATAACTGGGCATCACCGGATGGTAATACGATACTTATAACACACTTATGCTGAAAATAAGAGGGTATGATTTTTTTCTTCCTCACTGATGAACTTCTAGTATGATATACAGTTAATATGGAATTACATGATTAATTTCCTTCTATAATATTATAAAGTTGATAAAAAATTATTATCTTAGTTTCATAATTTATCTATACATATGTAAAGGAAGAAAATAATAATTTATTTGCATAGATACATACCTAAATCAAAACAAAAGGTGTAAAATAATTGCAGCAGTGTGGAAGCAAAAAGGTTCAAGCTCAGCTGGGAGGCCGCAATGCTGATTTTCAGCTAAAACCTTGTTGGTGACAAACAACCACCACACAGAGCATCAGGCTAAGACCATATTATGCATATCCTTGCTGAGAAGCTTTGCTAGGTTTGGAACTAAGTCGATTTGTGTAAGTTTGTCCCCAACATTTATTATTATGCTGCTGTGTGTGCTATGTGGTCCATAGGCTAAGACGAGTTTTGGTCAGCTTATTGGTAATGTTGGTGGCTTCTTTTTGTAAATGGCCATCTACTATCTTGTACCCTCTTTCGCCACACTGGTTCACTCAACCTCCTGTCGCCCAAGAGTCGGTGCGCGAGTCCGACTCATACTTGGCCGGTTTTTTTATTTACAATAGATTGAAATTCAATGGAACAGTAAGCCTCTTTAAAAGGTATCTGGGTTGCTAGAAGTTGAGTAAAGGAAACAGCAAGTGAATGTAAGTATGAGTATTAGTAGTTAGTATGGAAAACTTGGAAATCCATGCAGATAGTTGTGGGATGATATCTAGCAATTAAATAAAAATTTTGGAAAAAACCCTTTATTTCAAAAAACATACAGTATTTTATAAACTTACATTGCCTGTGCATATTCATATATACATACATATAAAAAATTATACTTATTTGGTAATTCAATTTGAATGTACAAATCCTTTTTCAATGTGAGTATGTTGTTTAAATTTTTTTTTCGTGTTTTTACATTGCCAAATATAAATAAATATCATACATACAATAAACTTATCATAAACTAATAAATCGTGTTCGCCAAATTCGTCGCATGAAATCGTAATTTTACTGCTTGTTCATTTAAACTCCTACATAACGGCGTACATTCCATGGTATGTCGAGAATGTCATCGTAGCATACGCAAATCTTGCCTCTTCCTCGTCCTGGGTTGCCTGGTCTACCTGGCTGTCCTGGCTGCTGTGGCTGCTGCGGTTGTTGTGGCTGTTGTGGATTCTGAGGCTGTTGAGTATTCTGAGGTAGCTGCGGCTGTTGAGGATTCTGTGGTTGCCTCGGCTGTTGTGGATTCTGAGGCTGCTGCGGCTGTTGCGGTTGTTGTGGTAGTTGCGGCTGTTGTGGATTCTGTGGCTGCTGCGGCTGTTGTGGATTCTGTGGTTGCTGCGGCTGTTGTGGATTCTGTGGTTGCTGCGGCTGTTGTGGATTCTGTGGTTGCTGCGGCTGTTGTGGATTCTGTGGTTGCTGCGGCTGTTGTGGATTCTGTGGTTGCTGCGGCTGTTGTGGATTCTGTGGCTGCTGCGGCTGTTGCGGCTGTTGTGGGTTTTGTGGCTGCTGCGGCTGTTGTGGAATCTGTGGCTGCTGCGGCTGTTGCGGTTGTTGTGGTAGTTGCGGCTGTTGTGGATTTTGTGGCTGTTGCGGTTGTTGTGGATTTTGTGGCTGCTGCGGCTGTTGCGGAATCTGTGGTTGCTGTG
Source organism: Hedya salicella (assembly GCA_905404275.2). NCBI lineage: Eukaryota > Metazoa > Arthropoda > Insecta > Lepidoptera > Tortricidae > Hedya > Hedya salicella. The sequence goes on from FR990120.1 coordinate 5,826,154, forward strand.
GTTGTTGTGGATGCTGTGGCTGCTGCGGCTGTTGTGGTTGTAGTGGTTGCTGCGGCTGTTGTGGATTCTGCGGCTGTTGCGGTTGCTGTGGTTGCTGCGGCTGTTGTGGATTCTGTGGTTGCTGCGGCTCTTGTGGTTGTTGTGGTTGCTGCGGCTGTAGCTGAATCTGTGGTTGCTGCGGTTGTTGTGGATTCTGTGGCTGTTGCGGTTGCTGTGGCTGTTGTGGATTCTGTGGTTGCTGCGGCTGTTGTGGATTTTGTGGCTGCTGCGGCTGTTGTGGATTCTGCGGCTGTTGCGGTTGCTGTGGTTGCTGTGGCTGTTGTGGATTCTGTGGCTGCTGCGGCTGTTGTGGATTTTGTGGCTGCTGCGGCTGTTGTGGAATCTGTGGCTGCTGCGGCTGTTGTGGATTCTGCGGCTGTTGCGGTTGCTGTGGCTGTTGTGGATTCTGTGGTTGCTGCGGCTGTTGTGGAATCTGTGGTTGCTGCGGCTGTTGTGGATTCTGTGGCTGCTGCGCCTGTTGTGGTTGTTGTGGTTGCTGCGGCTGTTGTGGGTTTTGTGGCTGCTGCGGCTGTTGTGGATTCTGTGGTTGCTGCGGTTGTTGGTGATTCTGTGGCTGCTGCGGCTGTTGCGGTTGTTGTGGATTCTGTGGCTGCTGCGGCTGTTGTGGATTTTGTGGCTGCTGCGGCTGTTGTGGAATCTGTGGCTGCTGCGGCTGTTGTGGATTCTGCGGCTGCTGCGGCTGTTGTGGATTCTGTGGTTGCTGCGGCTGTTGTGGAATCTGTGGTTGCTGCGGTTGTTGTGGATTCTGTGGTTGCTGCGGCTGTTGTGGATTCTGTGGTTGCTGCGGCTGTTGTGGTTGTTGTGGTTGCTGCGGCTGTTGTGGATGCTGTGGCTGCTGCGGCTGTTGTGGTTGTTGTGGCTGCTGCGGCTGTTGTGGATTCTGCGGCTGCTGCGGCTGTTGTGGATTTTGTGGTTGCTGCGGCTGTTGTGGATTCTGTGGTTGCTGCGGCTGTTGTGGAATCTGTGGTTGCTGCGGTTGTTGTGGATTCTGTGGTTGCTGCGGCTGTTGTGGATTCTGTGGCTGCTGCGGCTGTTGTGGATTCTGTGGTTGCTGGGGCTGTTGTGGATTCTGTGGCTGCTGCGGCTGTTGTAGTTGCTGCGGCTGTTGTGGATTCTGTGGCTGCTGCGGCTGTTGTGGATATTGTGGCTGATGCGGCTGTTGTGGATTCTGTGGTTGCTGCGGCTGTTGTGGAATCTGTGGCTGCTGCGGCTGTTGTGGATTCTGCGGCTGTTGCGGTTGCTGTGGTTGTTGTGGATTCTGTGGTTGCTGCGGCTGTTGTGGAATCTGTGGTTGCTGCGGTTGTTGTGGATTCTGTGGTTGCTGCGGCTGTTGTGGATTCTGTGGTTGCTGCGGCTGTTGTGGTTGTTGTGGTTGCTGCGGCTGTTGTGGATGCTGTGGCTGCTGCGGCTGTTGTGGTTGTTGTGGCTGCTGCGGCTGTTGTGGATTCTGTGGCTGCTGCGGCTGTTGTGGATTTTGTGGTTGCTGCGTCTGTTGTGGATTCTGTGGTTGCTGCGGCTGTTGTGGAATCTGTGGTTGCTGCGGTTGTTGTGGATTCTGTGGTTGCTGCGGCTGTTGTGGATTCTGTGGCTGCTGCGGCTGTTGTGGATTCTGTGGTTGCTGGGGCTGTTGTGGATTCTGTGGCTGCTGCGGCTGTTGTGGTTGCTGCGGCTGTTGTGGATTCTGTGGCTGCTGCGGCTGTTGTGGATTTTGTGGCTGCTGCGGCTGTTGTGGAATCTGTGGCTGCTGCGGCTGTTGTGGATTCTGCGGCTGTTGCGGTTGCTGTGGCTGTTGTGGATTCTGTGGTTGCTGCGGCTGTTGTGGATTCTGTGGCTGTTGCGGTTGCTGCGGCTGTTGTGGATTCTGTGGCTGCTGCGGCTGTTGTGGATTTTGTGGCTGCTGCGGCTGTTGTGGAATCTGTGGCTGCTGCGGCTGTTGTGGATTCTGCGGCTGTTGCGGTTGCTGTGGCTGTTGTGGATTCTGTGGCTGCTGCGGCTGTTGTGGAATCTGTGGTTGCTGCGGCTGTTGTGGATTCTGTGGCTGCTGCGGCTGTTGTGGTTGTTGTGGTTGCTGCGGCTGTTGTGGGTTTTGTGGCTGCTGCGGCTGTTGTGGAATCTGTGGCTGCTGCGGCTGTTGTGGATTCTGTGGCTGCTGCGGCTGTTGTGGATTCTGCGGCTGTTGCGGTTGCGGTGGCTGTTGTGGATTCTGTGGTTGCTGCGGCTGTTGTGGTTGTTGTGGTTGCTGCGGCTGTTGTGGATTCTGTGGTTGCTGCGGTTGTTGTGGATGCTGTGGCTGCTGCGGCTGTTGTGGTTGTTGTGGCTGCTGCGGCTGTTGTGGATTCTGCGGCTGTTGCGGTTGCTGTGGCTGTTGTGGATTCTGTGGTTGCTGCGGCTGTTGTGGAATCTGTGGTTGCTGCGGCTGTTGTGGATTCTGTGGCTGCTGTGGCAGTTGGGGGTTCTGTGGCTGCTGCGGCTGTTGTGGATTTTGTGGCTGCTGCGGCTGTTGTGGAATCTGTGGCTGTTGCGGTTGCTGTGGCTGTTGTGGATTCTGTGGCTGCTGTGGCTGTTGGGGGTTCTGTGGCTGCTGCGGCTGTTGTGGATTTTGTGGCTGCTGCGGCTGTTGTGGAATCTGTGGCTGCTGCGGCTGTTGTGGAATCTGTGGCTGCTGCGGCTGTTGTGGATTCTGCGGCTGTTGCGGTTGCTGTGGCTGTTGTGGATTCTGTGGTTGCTGCGGCTGTTGTGGATTCTGTGGCTGCTGCGGTTGTTGTGGATTCTGTGGCTGCTGCGGCTGTTGCGGTTGTTGTGGCTGCTGCGGCTGTTGTGGATTCTGTGGTTGCTGCGGCTGTTGTGGTTGCTGCGGCTGTTGCGGATTCTGTGGTTGCTGCGGTTGTTGTGGATTCTGTGGCTGCTGCGGCTGTTGCGGTTGTTGTGGATTCTGTGGCTGCTGCGGCTGTTGTGGTTGTTGTGGTTGCTGCGGCTGTTGTGGATTCTGTGGTTGCTGCGGTTGTTGTGGATGCTGTGGCTGCTGCGGCTGTTGTGGTTGTTGTGGCTGCTGCGGCTGTTGTGGATTCTGCGGCTGTTGCGGTTGCTGTGGCTGTTGTGGATTCTGTGGTTGCTGCGGCTGTTGTGGAATCTGTGGTTGCTGCGGCTGTTGTGGATTCTGTGGCTGCTGTGGCTGTTGGGGGTTCTGTGGCTGCTGCGGCTGTTGTGGATTTTGTGGCTGCTGCGGCTGTTGTGGAATCTGTGGCTGTTGCGGTTGCTGTGGCTGTTGTGGATTCTGTGGCTGCTGTGGCTGTTGGGGGTTCTGTGGCTGCTGCGGCTGTTGTGGATTTTGTGGCTGCTGCGGCTGTTGTGGAATCTGTGGCTGCTGCGGCTGTTGTGGAATCTGTGGCTGCTGCGGCTGTTGTGGATTCTGCGGCTGTTGCGGTTGCTGTGGCTGTTGTGGATTCTGTGGCTGCTGCGGCTGTTGTGGATTCTGTGGTTGCTGCGGTTGTTGTGGATTCTGTGGCTGCTGCGGCTGTTGCGGTTGTTGTGGCTGCTGCGGCTGTTGTGGATTCTGTGGTTGCTGCGGCTGTTGTGGTTGCTGCGGCTGTTGCGGATTCTGTGGTTGCTGCGGTTGTTGTGGATTCTGTGGCTGCTGCGGCTGTTGCGGTTGTTGTGGATTCTGTGGCTGCTGCGGCTGTTGTGGAATCTGTGGCTGCTGCGGCTGTTGTGGATTCTGTGGCTGTTGCGGTTGCTGCGGCTGTTGTGGATTCTGTGGCTGCTGCGGCTGTTGTGGATTTTGTGGCTGCTGCGGCTGTTGTGGAATCTGTGGCTGCTGCGGCTGTTGTGGATTCTGCGGCTGTTGCGGTTGCTGTGGCTGTTGTGGATTCTGTGGTTGCTGCGGTTGTTGTGGATGCTGTGGCTGCTGCGGCTGTTGTGGTTGTTGTGGCTGCTGCGGCTGTTGTGGATTCTGCGGCTGTTGCGGTTGCTGTGGCTGTTGTGGATTCTGTGGTTGCTGCGGCTGTTGTGGAATCTGTGGTTGCTGCGGCTGTTGTGGATTCTGTGGCTGCTGTGGCTGTTGGGGGTTCTGTGGCTGCTGCGGCTGTTGTGGATTTTGTGGCTGCTGCGGCTGTTGTGGAATCTGTGGCTGTTGCGGTTGCTGTGGCTGTTGTGGATTCTGTGGCTGCTGTGGCTGTTGGGGGTTCTGTGGCTGCTGCGGCTGTTGTGGATTTTGTGGCTGCTGCGGCTGTTGTGGAATCTGTGGCTGCTGCGGCTGTTGTGGATTCTGCGGCTGTTGCGGTTGCTGTGGCTGTTGTGGATTCTGTGGTTGCTGCGGCTGTTGTGGATTCTGTGGCTGCTGCGGCTGTTGTGGATTTTGTGGCTGCTGCGGCTGTTGTGGATTCTGCGGCTGTTGCGGTTGCTGTGGCTGTTGTGGATTCTGTGGTTGCTGCGGCTGTTGTGGAATCTGTGGTTGCTGCGGCTGTTGTGGATTCTGTGGTTGCTGCGGCTGTTGTGGTTGTTGTGGTTGCTGCGGCTGTTGTGGATTCTGTGGCTGCTGCGGCTGTTGTGGATTCTGCGGCTGTTGCGGTTGCTGTGGCTGTTGTGGATTCTGTGGTTGCTGCGGCTGTTGTGGAATCTGTGGTTGCTGCGGCTGTTGTGGATTCTGTGGCTGCTGTGGCTGTTGGGGGTTCTGTGGCTGCTGCGGCTGTTGTGGATTTTGTGGCTGCTGCGGCTGTTGTGGAATCTGTGGCTGTTGCGGTTGCTGTGGCTGTTGTGGATTCTGTGGCTGCTGTGGCTGTTGGGGGTTCTGTGGCTGCTGCGGCTGTTGTGGATTTTGTGGCTGCTGCGGCTGTTGTGGAATCTGTGGCTGCTGCGGCTGTTGTGGATTCTGCGGCTGTTGCGGTTGCTGTGGCTGTTGTGGATTCTGTGGTTGCTGCGGCTGTTGTGGATTCTGTGGCTGCTGCGGCTGTTGTGGATTTTGTGGCTGCTGCGGCTGTTGTGGATTCTGCGGCTGTTGCGGTTGCTGTGGCTGTTGTGGATTCTGTGGTTGCTGCGGCTGTTGTGGAATCTGTGGTTGCTGCGGCTGTTGTGGATTCTGTGGTTGCTGCGGCTGTTGTGGTTGTTGTGGTTGCTGCGGCTGTTGTGGATTCTGTGGTTGCTGCGGTTGTTGTGGATGCTGTGGCTGCTGCGGCTGTTGTGGTTGTTGTGGCTGCTGCGGCTGTTGTGGATTCTGCGGCTGCTGCGGCTGTTGTGGATTTTGTGGTTGCTGCGGCTGTTGTGGATTCTGTGGTTGCTGCGGCTGTTGTGGAATCTGTGGTTGCTGCGGTTGTTGTGGATTCTGTGGTTGCTGCGGCTGTTGTGGATTCTGTGGCTGCTGCGGCTGTTGTGGTTGTTGTGGCTGCTGCGGCTGTTGTGGATTCTGCGGCTGTTGCGGTTGCTGTGGCTGTTGTGGATTCTGTGGTTGCTGCGGCTGTTGTGGAATCTGTGGTTGCTGCGGCTGTTGTGGATTCTGTGGCTGCTGTGGCTGTTGGGGGTTCTGTGGCTGCTGCGGCTGTTGTGGATTTTGTGGCTGCTGCGGCTGTTGTGGAATCTGTGGCTGTTGCGGTTGCTGTGGCTGTTGTGGATTCTGTGGCTGCTGTGGCTGTTGGGGGTTCTGTGGCTGCTGCGGCTGTTGTGGATTTTGTGGCTGCTGCGGCTGTTGTGGAATCTGTGGCTGCTGCGGCTGTTGTGGATTCTGCGGCTGTTGCGGTTGCTGTGGCTGTTGTGGATTCTGTGGTTGCTGCGGCTGTTGTGGAATCTGTGGTTGCTGCGGCTGTTGTGGATTCTGTGGTTGCTGCGGCTGTTGTGGTTGTTGTGGTTGCTGCGGCTGTTGTGGGTTTTGTGGCTGCTGTGGCTGTTGTGGATTCTGTGGCTGCTTCGGCTGTTGCGGTTGCTGTGGTTGCTGCGGCTGTTGTGGATTCTGTGGCTGCTGCGGCTGTTGTGGATTTTGTGGCTGCTGCGGCTGTTGTGGAATCTGTGGCTGCTGCGGCTGTTGTGGATTCTGCGGCTGTTGCGGTTGCTGTGGCTGTTGTGGATTCTGTGGTTGCTGCGGCTGTTGTGGAATCTGTGGTTGCTGCGGCTGTTGTGGATTCTGTGGCTGCTGCGGCTGTTGTGGTTGTTGTGGTTGCTGCGGCTGTTGTGGGTTTTGTGGCTGCTGCGGCTGTTGTGGATTCTGTGGTTGCTGCGGCTGTTGTGGAATCTGTGGCTGCTGCGGCTGTTGTGGATTCTGCGGCTGTTGCGGTTGCTGTGGCTGTTGTGGATTCTGTGGTTGCTGCGGCTGTTGTGGAATCTGTGGTTGCTGCGGTTGTTGTGGATTCTGTGGTTGCTGCGGCTGTTGTGGATTCTGCGGCTGTTGCGGTTGCTGTGTCTGTTGTGGATTCTGTGGTTGCTGCGGCTGTTGTGGAATCTGTGGCTGCTGCGGCTGTTGTGGTTGTTGTGGTTGCTGCGGCTGTTGTGGGTTTTGTGGCTGCTGCGGCTGTTGTGGATTCTGTGGTTGCTGCGGCTGTTGTGGAATCTGTGGCTGCTGCGGCTGTTGTGGATTCTGCGGTTGTTGCGGTTGCTGTGGCTGTTGTGGAATCTGTGGTTGCTGCGGTTGTTGTGGATTCTGTGGTTGCTGCGGCTGTTGTGGTTGTTGTGGTTGCTGCGGCTGTTGTGGATTCTGTGGTTGCTGCGGTTGTTGTGGATGCTGTGGCTGCTGCGGCTGTTGTGGTTGTTGTGGCTGCTGCGGCTGTTGTGGATTCTGCGGCTGCTGCGGCTGTTGTTGATTTTGTGGTTGCTGCGGCTGTTGTGGATTCTGTGGTTGCTGCGGCTGTTGTGGAATCTGTGGTTGCTGCGGTTGTTGTGGATTCTGTGGTTGCTGCGGCTGTTGTGGATTCTGTGGCTGCTGCGGCTGTTGTGGTTGTTGTGGTTGCTGCGGCTGTTGTGGAGTCTGTGGCTGCTGCGGCTGTTGTGGATTCTGCGGCTGTTGCGGTTGCTGTGGCTGTTGTGGAATCTGTGGTTGCTGCGGTTGTTGTGGATTCTGCGGCTGTTGTGGTTGTTGTGGTTGCTGCGGCTGTTGTGGATTCTGTGGTTGCTGCGGTTGTTGTGGATGCTGTGGCTGCTGCGGCTGTTGTGGTTGTTGTGGCTGCTGCGGCTGTTGTGGATTCTGCGGCTGCTGCGGCTGTTGTGGATTTTGTGGTTGCTGCGGCTGTTGTGGATTCTGTGGTTGCTGCGGCTGTTGTGGAATCTGTGGTTGCTGCGGTTGTTGTGGATTCTGTGGTTGCTGCGGTTGTTGTGGTTGTTGTGGCTGCTGCGGCTGTTGTGGATTCTGCGGCTGCTGCGGCTGTTGTGGATTTTGTGGCTGCTGCGGCTGTTGTGGAATCTGTGGCTGCTGCGGCTGTTGCGGAATCTGTGGTTGCTGCGGTTGTTGTGGATTCTGTGGTTGCTGCGGCTGTTGTGGATTCTGTGGTTGCTTTGGTTGTTGTGGATTCTGTGGCTGCTGCGGCTGTTGTGGATTCTGTGGTTGCTGCGGTTGTTGTGGATGCTGTGGCTGCTGCGGCTGTTGCGGTTGCTGTGGCTGTTGTGGATTCTGTGGTTGCTGCGGCTGTTGTGGATTCTGTGGTTGCTGCGGCTGTTGTGGATTCTGTGGTTGCTGCGGCTGTTGTGGATTCTGTGGCTGCTGCGGCTGTTGTGGTTGTTGTGGTTGCTGCGGCTGTTGTGGATTCTGTGGTTGCTGCGGTTGTTGTGGATTCTGTGGTTGCTGCGGCTGTTGTGGATTTTGTGGCTGCTGCGGCTGTTGTGGAATCTGTGGCTGCTGCGGCTGTTGCGGAATCTGTGGTTGCTGCGGTTGTTGTGGATGCTGTGGCTGCTGCGGCTGTTGTGGCTGCTGCGGCTGTTGTGGATTCTGCGGCTGTTGCGGTTGCTGTGGTTGCTGTGGCTGTTGTGGATTCTGTGGTTGCTGCGGCTGTTGTGGATTCTGTGGTTGCTGCGGCTGTTGTGGATTCTGTGGTTGCTGCGGCTGTTGTGGAATCTGTGGTTGCTGCGGTTGTTGTGGATTTTGTGGTTGCTGCGGCTGTTGTGGATTCTGTGGCTGCTGCGGCTGTTGTGGTTGTTGTGGTTGCTGCGGCTGTTGTGGATTCTGTGGTTGCTGCAGCAGTTTTGGTTGTTGTGGTAGTTGCGGCTTTTGTGGATTTTGAGGCTGTTGCGGCTGTTGTGGTTGTTGTGGTTGCTGCGGCTGTTGTGGATTCTGTGGTTGCTGCGGTTGTTGTGGATTCTGTGGTTGCTGCGGCTGTTGTGGATTTTGTGGCTGCTGCGGCTGTTGTGGAATCTGTGGCTGCTGCGGCTGTTGTGGATTCTGCGGCTGCTGCGGCTGTTGTGGATTTTGTGGTTGCTGCGGCTGTTGCGGTTGCTGCGGTTGCTGTGGCTGTTGTGGATTCTGTGGTTGCTGTGGCTGTTGTGGAAACTGTGGTTGCTGCGGTTGTTGTGGATTCTGTGGTTGCTGCGGCTGTTGTGGATTCTGTGGCTGCTGCGGCTGTTGTGGTTGTTGTGGTTGCTGCGGCTGTTGTGGATTCTGTGGTTGCTGCGGTTGTTGTGGATTCTGTGGTTGCTGCGGCTGTTGTGGATGTTGTGGCTGCTGCAGCTTTTGTGGTTGTTGTGGTTGCTGCGGTTGTTGTGGATTTTGTGGCTGCTGCGGCTGTTGTGGAATATGTGGCTGCTGCGGCTGTTGCGGTTGTTGTGGTAGTTGCGGCTGTTGTGGATTTTGTGGCTGCTGCGGCTGTTGCGGAATCTGTGGTTGCTGCGGTTGTTGTGGATGCTGTGGCTGCTGCGGCTGTTGTGGCTGCTGCGGCTTTTGTGGATTCTGCGGCTGTTGCGGTTGCTGTGGTTGCTGTGGCTGTTGTGCATTCTGTGGTTGCTGTGGCTGTTGTGGATTCTGTGGTTGCTGCGGTTGTTGTGGATTTTGTAGTTGCTGCGGCTGTTGTGGATTCTGTGGCTGATGCGGCTGTTGCGGTTGTTGTGGTAGCTGCGGCTGTTGTGGATTCTGTGGCTGCTGTGGCTGTTGGGGGTTCTGTGGTTGCTGCGGCTGTTGTGGATTCCATGTTCCAAGTTGCGGCAACTGTGGTAACTGAGGCAGCTGGGGCAGCTGTGGTATTTGCGGTGTTCTTGGTGGACTAAGGATTGATGGCTGTCCCGGGTGCCCTGGTTGTTCTGTTCCACCTTGATTTCCTGTGTGTGATACAAATTGTGTGACTTGAATGATGATTTTTGTTATGTTTTTATTTTATCTATGTATAAAGAAAATTATATGGGTGGTTTTTAGAAAAATAAAACAGTTTACTTTGAATATAAGTGCTTGTTATGAAGATGTGTCCGTATCCGAATCTTACCGAATTTGTGCACGTAATTTTGTTGTGTTGTGTGAACGAGGGCTAAAATGAAAGTTTAGCGTTACTTGGTAATAGTAGCAGGCCTCTATGAGTTGTGCCACCGTCTCACAATGCTCAAATGTGGTCCAAACTCATGTTGAAGGAGCCACTACATTCTTGCGGAGAAAGATACAAAAAAAAAAACAAAAGACGAGTTTCCCTCCAACAATTATTCAATTTCAACGTTATAAGTGGATTTCAACTATTTTTGGTACACGGGTAGCTGGGTATCCACAGGTGGTTATAGGTTATTTACCCGAGGACGCTGAAGAAAGAAGACGGGTTATGACTTTTTTCCTCCGCGAACGAAGTACCACGGCACCTTATAGTTTATAATATTAGGATTACCTTTGCCGCTGCTGTTCCAAGAGTGTTTGCTTGATGATCCTCTACTAGAAATGTTCTCCTGATTGGCCTTGTACCCTGAAATTAAAGTAACGTATTTTTAACCGGCTTTTAAAAGGTTGTATGTTCCACTCTATGTATTTTTTTAGGAATGTTCACCGATTTCTCTGTAAATTGCGGACTGTTTTTTAGAATTATTCTTGAATAATGATCCCAGGGAAATCGAGGGAATCCTCAAATTTTAAAGGCTTCTATATAGCGATTACAGTATTTTAGGAAACAGCCTTCAAATGTGGTGAAGTGGAACTCGTGTCATGAAAAATAAAAGGCCACCGGAATAGGGTACGTACATGCATTATTTTTTTCATCGCTTTTGAGGAAATACGGAAAGATTCGCTGAAAATTTAATTTATTATTTATTTAATAAATAAAAATAATACTGATTTTAGCCTTAGCAACGGAGATATTTCACGTTTTTTTTGTCGCAGCAGCGGAGTTATTTAACGTTTATTTGTCGCAGCAACGGAACTATTTAACGTTTGTGGTCTTATTTGGACGGTCTATCTATGACATAGGTTCATATACCAAGAAAATTACACAGTAGACAAAATACCCTTGCCATCCGGACGACGACAATGAATCGCCGATAATATTACTTCCAAAAGTACCATAACACTAGCGGTTAATCACGTCGCAAAAGCCGAGTACTGCTCGACATGTTTTGGTCCATTCCGAGGGCCGCAGTCATGACACAAGAGTGGACCGCGACGCTGCCCTCTTCGCACTGATAATATGTTGATACTCACAATTCGCTAGCGACCTCGGCACTAGCTTCATGACGATGATTCCATTCTCTTCTTCAGTTATGATGTCGTACTCTTCGTTCGCTGCAAATTTGACATGAATACCCGGTTAGGAAAGTTTACTTACGTTGCCCGATCCGAACGCCAACCTCGAGAAACATAGAGGTTGCTTACCTATGAGAAAATACGATAGCCAATTTCGGACACTCTCATTGGATAAAAATAATCAGGAAACGTGATGTACTTATAGCCCGGTGCCTTCGTGACACCCCCATGGTCTGCGGGAGGGCTGGGGGGGGGGGGGGCCAGCGGGGGCGTGTATGAATAGTGCGAGCGGCGAAGCACGATGACCCTACCGTGCGCTCACTTCATACCCGCCTGCTATCACCGGGCTATAGTATAAGCATTTAGTATGGATCATTTCTGACTGCACTTATATGACTTATATAAGTGCTTGTAAGGGAGAATCGTATTTTCTGTAAGCTCGGTTCAGGCGAGTAAGCGTCCTTTGTGTATGTGATGACGTGTCTTGTGCCGTGTATGTGCAGTAGTCAAAATAAAGTGAAAACGGAAGCATGACTGCAATTGCCTATAGAGAGCCTTGTTTCGTGGTCAAACGTTTCCAAACATGTTTGATTTCCTATTTTAAGTTTTTTAACGATGCCGTAAAGTTTTCCCAAAAAAGTTCTTACAGAAAACGTTGGGTTAGGTACTTAATCATAATTCTATGAAATATTTGTTGACTAAAAAAGGGCCCTATAATAAGTTATATCACTAAAAATAACAAAGAATTAACTCATAAAGTTTTAAATAAAGAAATACGAGTATAACCACGCAATACGATATTTGATCGATCCTTAATGACCAGCCGTAATACCAGAGTTTTCTCGATTGCAAAATCCATACTTTATATACTACATAATATCATAAATGCAAAGGAACTCTGTCTGTCCATTTCCTTTTCACATTTAAACCACTCAACCGATTTAGATGAAATTTGGTAAGGAGAAAGGACAAAGGATAATTTTTATCCCCGATATCGTCCCTTTATGAGGTGAAAAGGGAGATGGAAGTTTCTATCAATCATTAAACATATACTTAGGTACTACTCAGTTCTCGGTAACGGGCGAAGCCGCGTGTAAACGTTAGTATGCTGTATCTGTGGTCAATTTGTATTGTTGATATTGTGTTAGTAATGTTATTGTTTAGGTATGTTGTGTGATACTTACATGGTACACTTATGTCGACCATCTTGTGTTTCGCTGTAAACATATTATGTATCTAAGTGTATGTGTGTGTAAAAGGTATTCATATCAAATGATTAGCTTCATATCCGGGGTACGGTAGTGCACCCGCCAAGTCGAACAAAAAAGAAGGCGGGGCACTACTTACCTAGCTTTTCTCGAACCGTTTCGTCTCATTTTCTAACCCTCATAGCTTCGTCCCAGATAAGACCAGAGAGCCCAAATTCACACGATCAAATGTAGTAAGTAGTAGGGAACATATGAAATACACTAAGTTTATTTGATCTAGCTTTTATACTTTAAATTTTATTGATACCTATAGTTAATACGACAATTTGGACACTCAGTCACTCATTCTCATCAAGAAACCTCAAATTTGGCATGGAGCCTAGGATTTATATACAAAAAACAAACAGAACAATAGGGAACATACATGAAATTTTTTCATCGCTTAGCGAAATATCAAAATACCGTAAAAACTATTCCAAAAAGTGAAATTAAAATCAGCCAAGAAATACGTATGATATAAGCATTTTAAACTACTAATTAGACAGCGATTTGACAGAGAGGTCCGACATAGACTGTTACGTCACAGTCCACTACTGTCATATAAACTCCATATTAAATTCTGTTTTGCTAGAAAGAGATAAAATGATATTTGATAGCTAAATCTTGGGTGTTTTTATAGTTATTCGAAAAATTCTTTTGTCTACTGTTTGTTACATGAATAAGCTTTTATTAAAACAAAAATTAAAATTCATGCATATTCCCTATTAAGATATCAGTAACTTTCACCCTCCTATAAAGGGGGATGCAGAACTATTAAAACAGGGGTATTCCCGATGTTCTAGAAAGCTGAAATTTGGTATATTGTCTAGGATTTATATACAAAGATAGATGACGCTCAAGAAACGCAACAGCACAATATATGGCACTTTTCAAAAAGAAATGAGATCCCACCAAAAAGCCCTTAAACCCAAAACATTTCATGTAAAATTGGAGGCTTACTAGCTCATAACGCTTTCGTTGTAAAAAAAGTTATCAGATCCGGAGAAACCAAGCACCTAAGCGACTTCACTAACCCTACACCTTGGTTTAAAACGTATGGCTTGGCCGTTTCATAGATCTACTGTCTCTTTCTTACCTAGGGCGACAACTCATTTATGTGAATCCTAGTTTGCGCCGGTTATTAAATAAATCATATGTACCCTTTACGCGATTAACTGCCGTACCGATGTGTGAAAATAGTGCAAGTTTAATCAACATTAGTCCCCTTGCCTTACCTCTCTTATTCTCTTTAGCCGACATATTCCTAATTCCTGGAAATCACTCCAGGACAGTTTAGTGGAAGAAATCCACGGAATGATTTCAATGAAGTACCTACCTAAGTCTACGACAGCTTCTTTTTCGACTACTTCGCCGCCCCCGCGTTTGCTGGTCGTCTGCTGGGATTTGCTCTCTGAAAATTGAAAATGTGGATTAGGTATACATTGAGGTAAATTTTGTGGATTAGGCTTGCAATGTCTGTTTCCTTACATTTCCCTCTCCCAAAATATCTGCATTTTCACAAATGTGCCAATATTCCCCTGTAATTATATATGTGCAGCCTCGATAAGTCTCCTGAGTCGCTCTTCGTACAGACAATGGTTTCATAAAGTTTACTTTCTTACTATTTTAACTTTCCGATAACGTCAGCTTTTGCGTACAAATCTTTATTACGAGTTCTTTCTATATTTCGTCACTCCAGCGATACAAATGTCCCCCGACCGGTCTACGATCTCTCGACCGAGATGCTTTGGCCTTTCCTAATCATATTTTACACTTTCATTGCCAGACTCGAAATTCAAAGTTCGTATAGCGCCGTCCCACTCACTCAAACACACTGTAACACGAGAGCAAGAGGAACGGCACGATACGAACTTTATTTTTCGAACCTCGGAGTAACCTCTCAGGAACCGCTTGGTCTTTTTTTGCTCGTAGCAAGTTTTCCCTACTTTCGCATTGTCCTATACTATCACAAGCTGTATAAGAGCTTATACTGCCATTGTACAGCCAGTTTGAGCGTTATAAGCGCTGTATAAGCTCTAATACGGCTTGTGTGCTATTCGGGTGGCTTAACCGCGTAGCGCTACGAAAATGTTGGTAGTGAAAGTATCGAGCTTGCGCAGTAGGGGTATGGGGAAGCCCCCATGTTCAATCTTACTCATGTGTATGGTTACTGGTAAGGAGATTTATTCAGGCCTACCCAGGTCAAAGTAAGAATCTAAAAGTGTAATATTTATGATCTTAACTTACCCTGGCGACTTGAGCTGGAACTGGAGCTAGATTCGTCCTTCTGTTCAATGTATTCATTTCCGTCTACATTTTCGAACTCCCATTCACGATTTTCTGTTGAAAAGAGAGATGGTTAGATACATTTGCAAGAGTGAATCCTTTAATTACCTATCTTGGTGGAGAGTTTTTATGATTTGGAAAAAATTATGAATGCAGTAAAGATCCGGGTGCTCACAGACCTGCCATACAAAAATCCGATGTTGTAAACCTTAGGGCTCATCCAGAAATCACGCGAGGTGTATTGGGACACATTTCGACTCCCCCTTGGTGATTTTTAATAAGGTTCTAGGCGATCCCCCAGCCCCCCACGTAATCTCAAGTGTATTTTGTTTTTAATTTTATTCACTACTTGAATTTAAAAGTATATGATATTATATTTTACTTGACCTTGGGCTTATTTTCGTTTTTTACGTAAAATAAATGCGTTATGCAAACCTACCTCTTATTTTAAGGTACATACGTACAGTAAAAAATACACGTAACGTCACCTTGACCCCCCCAACGTGATCAGTCGTGAAGTTTTCGTAAGCCCCCCCCCTCCCGGGAGCCTCGCGTGGTTTCTGGACGAGCCCTTTGGTACGTAGGGTCGTATGACTTACCGGACTTGTTCTCAGAACTGGCGCTCTTCTTCGAAATACTCGACTCCCTCACAGTCACAATGCCATCGCTAGTAGCTTGTCGACTGGAGCTGGACTCTAAAAAAAACAAGCCGGTTACTAATGTTACTATATGACTCCTTAGGCGTCCAACTACCCCATTATCAAAAATTTTTCAATTATGTGCATGAGTGATGAAGCCACAAATATATCCTGACCGAGAGATTTCGTTATAGGCGACAGTAATCAATGCCCAAAAATCTTGCAATTTTTCGTATAATCTGTACCTACTATTATAAAGTTGTAAAAATGAAACGTCTCTGTACATTGAAGATTTCTATAAACAAAATGCCAATAATATTTTATTTGTTCATTTTCTGTATGTTTCATCATCACGCCAAAACGGCTTAACGGATTTCAACTATTTTTGGTACACGGGCAGCTAGGTATCCCCAGATGGTTTTCGGTTACTTTTTACCCGACAACGCTGAAGAAAAAAAGGGGTTATGACTATTCCCTCCGCGAACCAAGTTGCGGGAGTCTTCTATGTAGTTTATTGATAAAATCGGCGTTTATTACTCCTAAGTACCAAGTATATACATTTTCTCCATTTCCTGAATTAAAATAAGAAGGTACCTTCTTCCTTTTGCTGGTTCTGGGCTGAGGATGATTTCGATGTTTGCCCCCTCTCAATGACGGTTCCATCGTTGTTTTGCACTCGCAAGGACGATTCACCTGAAACAAATTAATAATACATACATTGTGACATAGATACAAGTCAAAGCGCAAAGAAAAATACGATTGCTCTCGCACGTGGTCACACCAGGACTCGAACCCGGTACCTCTTTTTTCACATATTTTTCAGTAAAATATCTTCTAAGTACAGACATTAAGTTTTTTAGAGTATATAAAAGTACATCGGAATTCAAAATAATCTGATTTACGTCGCGAAGTAAATAACAAAACAAAATGCATCGGTCGCGTTCGCTGTTGGAAACAATGGAATCTATTAGTTGTTCATATTTTAAAAGCAGGCTCTCGTTTCACACAAAAAGGGCTTAAGTACAATTAGATTACATATCAAAATTTACACCTATCAAGTTTACGACACCTGACCGATTTGCGGAATTCAACTTGTTATAAAGATGATCTTACCGCTCTGTTGAGAGGTTTGCGAGTTTTGCGCAAGATTATGATTGTAACTGCTGCTGCGAGAACCGCCGGCATCCCTAGAGGAGCTAGTTTCGATTTCTGTAAAGAACAAAAACAATTGAAGGACAATTAATCTTTAAATCGCTAACAATCGCTCGACTCACCTAGGAAAAGCTGATGATCATACGACTAAAAATGTATTTTTGCATTGTAGCAAGAATACTCTCGATCAAGCAACCTTTTAAAGAGCATACCTCGAAGGACCAACTGAAGCTAGTAAGATATGGTAGGCGAATTCGTGTAAGCTATAAGCCGTCATGTCACAGGAACAGGACGGTTAATATGTTATGGATCACTGGGCCACTGTAATTAGGAGTTAGTATAATAATATCTTACCGCTTGCTTGGGAACTCTGAGAACTTTGGTCGCTGTTTTGACGAGAACTGGTGCTAATGCTGCCCCCACCGCCGCTGGAGAAGCTAGTGTCGCTGGCTGTGAACAACAAACATTCTCTGAAATTCCAACGAACCTGTACATTCGAACTAAATGTATATTTGAGATTTTTTTCTTAGAAACAATGGGTCTGCAGTTAGCCATCCGAAAGAAAACGAAAACAGTGGAGAAAGCTTAAATAACTGATACATTTTTATGTATGTGATATGGGCTAGGCATTGTGGGTGTATAATATAAAACCAACCTTTAGTAGATCGATACACTGAATGTTCAATAGAGACTACAAACCTGAAGCCGCAACATGGGTAGTTGACTGGCCTGTTCGTTTTCACCGGAATAGGGTGTCCAAAAACAGTGTTTGTTGAATAACTAATTGGGGATGACTTACCAACTTTCAGTTGTAGATTTCTCCAAGTTGAAATGATGTAGATAGTGATAATGATTAATGAAAATGAAAAAGATTAGGGAAAGACTAAAGACGTTGTGGCTCTCTTAGGAGGAACCGCTCTTCTCAATGATGATCAATAATGATGATGATGATCTATTAATTAACCACAGACCACTTACAGCTCTGCTGGGAGCTATTCGAGCTCTCTTCACTACTTTGCTTGGAGCTGGAGTGGCTGACTTGGGATCCGCCGTCCTCACTCTCAGAGAAGCTTTCGCTTGCTGTAACCACCACATAATTCACGAAAGGCCTTATATCCTACGACGCTATGATATTTCTATTTTTGTTATCGAATGAAGTGGACAAATGAGCCCTGATTGTTTTACGCGGTGATCGATCATTTTATATTGGTTACTGACGTAGGCAGACAGACATAAAGTTATACTGTTTTTAGTATTTGTTGTTATATTGGCAACAGAAATACATCATCTGTGAAAAATTCAACTGTCTAGCTATTACGGTTCATAAGATACAGCCTGGAGTCAGACAGATAGACAGGCAGAACGATTTTCCGGCTGAGGAATGGCTATTTATAAGCAGATTCTGCGTTTCGCTGTTAATATTTTTCTTGGTATCATGAATCTAGTAACGCAACTGGTTTTTATAATACCTAGTATAAAAGACTAGCTTTTGCCCACTACTTCGCCTGCGTACTAAGCGTAATATCTTATTGCAAGTTTCCCCATACAAACATTGGACCCCCATTTCACCCCCTTAGGCGGTCAATTTTGAAAAATCATTTCTTAGTGCACCCCTTCACCTTATAAGGAACCTAGGTGCCAACTTTGGAATCTCTAGAACCAGCGGTTTGGACAGTCCGTTGATATGTCAGTCAGTCAGTTTCCTCTTTTATATATTTACTGTATATTACTGTATTATTTGTGGTGGTGTGAATAAATACTTATTATTTAGATAACACAACATTTATACTTACATTCGGAATATGATGAAGATGACGAAGAGCTTTCGGATGAGGAGCTTTCTGAGTATGCTGATGGAACAAAATAAATGATAAATGAAACACTTCTCATGACATCAAAAGAACTGCTCAATAATGTACTTTATGTATGAAAAATTGTCATTATAATGTTTGGTTCGGTCGGCGTCTGCGAGTTATTTAATTTATAGTTCAGTCAAATTAAGAACGAAGTCCTTGAGCAAAAAATGGAAAAGTGTTTCGTTTGTGTGATGATTAAATGTGTGTGTGAATAGTGTGAGTGTTACCTTGATTTGCATGTTGTGAGGGTAGTGTGTGCGTGAGTTACCTTGTATTGAGTGCGGTGTGCGATGCGTGCAGTGGAGTTGTAAGTTACCTTATGTGTGTGCGAGTAGTGTGTTGTAAGTGAACGAGAGGTAATAGTTTTTTTAAGTCCCAAGTAGATTTAATTGGGATGACGCCTTTTTTATAATCAGTCCGTCATGCAGATTAATAGAAAATATTGATAGACGTAATTTTTCTTTTTTTACGTAAAACAAAAATAAAGGCGTGTCGTTGTGTCAAAATGTCGCGTGCGGTCACTCCTAAGTATAAATTGAACCTAGGAGTGACGTCACGAGTCGACTCCTAAACTTAAATGCGATTTATCTGAGTATTTTTTTATTATTTTGAAAAAGCAAAAAATACGTGTCCAATATTTGTTTATTAATAAAACTGACAGACTAATTAGAATTTTGATCTTCGTACCCCGTCATGATGCCCATTCAACCGACTATCCCGTTCCGGGCTGTGTTTTTTCGTAATCGACTATGATAGTGTTTGAGCTATGCTTTTAGAAACAAGACTCTGAACTGCTCTAGGTGTTTGAGAGAACTGTTTACTCCGACCCTTTAAACTTACATTCCTCGGTGAAGGTATCCTTAGGTGCAGCCTGTGCGCTTAGGATCTGTAAAAAGTGTATATCGTTGTAAGCAAGGCTCGAGGAAAAATTATGTATATAATATTTTTCGCGATTATTACTCATTGAAATACAACAATTTAACGGATTATATCGCGTATATTATCGCATTTGTGTTCCCGATCGGGAACTCAAATGAGATACGTACGGTGCGCGACCATTTTGGTTCCAAGGTATGTGGATGAATTACAATTATTCAACTTTGCAAGCATGTGACGTTATTTATAAATGTTATAATTTATTTATTATGGGCTGTTTACGAACAATTGTTACTGCACTATGTTTCCTTGTACAATTATAACAAAGTTAAATGTTCAATTTGGAGCGCCATCTAGTTTTTGCCAGAATATCTTCCGATCGGGGCACGAACCACAGTATGGCAAGTGACAGTCCTCTTGTTTTAACGGTCCTTGGTTTGGACAGATGAGTCACAAGAAAATAACAAAGAACAGTGTTAGAAATACTCACACTAAGCGCCAGCACCAGGAGAGGAAGAGATTGCCAACGCATGATGCAGGTTTTTTTAGAAGTACTAGACCACTGAAGCCAGATTGACTATGCTTTCCACTGAAAATTTCTCCCTTTATATACCCTTTATGCACATTAGTAAATAATTGAAGCAATAAATTACTTTTATTTATGTGTACAGCGGCACAATAGGTATTTTTCAACTGTTTAAACGCCTTTTGTTTTTGCTTGGTCATAAATTAAATTGTTTGTGTTTTCTATCTGATTTTTACGTTCACCTTTCTCAATCCTTTCAAGTAGAGGCAATTCATCAATTATATGTTGCCCTTAGTTACGAGTAGTTATTATATTCGACCTTAGTCATTTGATTTTAGGTTCATTACTGATATGTGTACTACTATAAAATTATCAAATCCAGTTGATTACTGGATTTGATTACTGGGGTTTTAAATTCACGGTAATTTTACCGGGACACGGTTCTTATAAGGTGGCATATAAAAATTACGGAAGTTGTTTAAAAAAAAAACATATATTGCATTTTTTCTTCTAATATATTTTTAAGTTTTGATGTTTTCTTGAAGAACTACGCATCGAATTTATACTTAAAAACATATAATTAAGAATTGCTATGTACAAATATTGTAATAGATAAAATTTATTTAGAAAAAACCGGCCAAGAGCATATCGGAACATGCTCAAGGCAGGGTTCCGCAGCCGTAAAAAAAACGATATGAAAAAAAGAAACAACAAAAGAGCGTATCTCCCAGGCACTTACGTCCTTTTGCTGAGAAGCGTAGTTTTTGGGCAATAACTTAAAAACGGTATGTCCGATCATGTTTTAAACAATTTTGGTAGTATTTATTAAGCTTTATATTTGTAATTTTTTTCATATTTTTTGAACACCGTTCAGAAAATAGAGGCGGGGGGACAACATTTTTGCTACTTTGGAGCACATATTTCGGAAAATATTCACTAAATCTATTTATTTTTCTAGAAACCTCAATGTATTTTTAAAAGATCTGTCGAAATATGTGCCACACATTGATATTTACGGAAGAAAAAATCTTTCAATTTCGGATACATGTTCCATACATGTGCCCCCCCCTAGAAATATATATATTTTTTCAAATCAAATCAAATCCAAATATCCTTTATCCAAGTAGGCTTAGATACAAGCACTTTCGAATTTTCAGTTACAATGAGATAAGTCTTTGCTGGGAAACATATAATATGATCCAACATTTGTTGCAAGGATTAGGGAAACCCAGAAAAACCTAATCAGATAATTGACGTTTCGGAAGCTTTCCAGCTTTCCATGGTCACGGGAGGACTGAGAAAAGATGTATTTTCCTCTGTCAAAGTTACAATTTGTGCAAACTACCCAGTTTTTTGAAAATACACATATAAAGGTGTATATACATGCCAGATGGGCCTAAGCTGTAAAGACAGTTACACATGTGCCAGAAGGGCTTAATTATTTTATTCTAATAATTTACCTAGCAGCATTTCACAAATGAGGCGTACTGAGGAGAAAAGAAACGCTGCAAAGAAAAACTCCCAGAAGAAAATACTAATCAGATCATTTAACTTAAGTATAATACTTACTTATTATTGATAAAATAATCATTTTAAAAATTAAAATAATTAATAAGATAAATCCCAAAAGGATTGTCAATGAAAAAGAAAAAAAGATCTAGAATGTGTCTAGAATAAAATTCTACATGTCAGAGTATATAAAACAATTAATATGCGTGTACCAATTAACTATTACAATATTGTCTTAATTATACTTAAAACTTTTACAATTGTGTTATAACTAATTTATAATTGATACACGCAGAGGAGATGTACAAATGTTAATATAAAATATAAACCTTTTTTTTCAGAGATGTATAAGGTCTCTAGGCGTCACGACATGCGATAAAATTAAATATAATAATTTGACTGAATTCTACTGAGATGTTTAAGGTCTCTTAGGGGTCAAAGTGAATAATACATTAAAAATAATTATTATTAAATCTAAATTTCTTAGAGATGTATATGGTCTCTAGGCGTCATAACATGCAAAAAAATAAAATTAGTTAATTAAAATCCTCAGAAATGTTTAAGGATATACCTCTATAAATAAAACATAACTCTTAGAGATGTATACAGTCTCTAAATCAAATAAAAACTGAATAACTTCAATCGAGTACGGGATGAAGTCTCTCACGTCATCAGTTCATTAAACACTGATAGGCAGTTACTAGGTATACAATTAATAAACCGGACCCCACAAACGGCACCCGTTCACGAGCATGACGCATATCTCTGCCATCGCCTCCCTCAACCATATTTTTGGGAAGGTTGTGACCCGATCAACGACGCCACCGTAAGCAGACCTTTAAGCGAGCATGACATGCTCACACTGCCGGGCATTAAACACTAATAGTATTGCCCGGTGAGAAACAACAAATGTACTCTCATGTTACATTAAATGCGAACTATTATTACCTCTTAAAATAATGCTTACTTTACATACAAAAGACTAAACTACTGGCTTAAAGACATCTTTATCGTCTAAAAAGTTATTTACAGTATAATACGCCTTGTTTAGTAGGTGACGTTTTATGTAGGACTTAAATTTGCTGTAAGGTAAATTCACTACATCGGTAGGTATTTTGTTATAGAAGCGTACACAGTTCCCCATGAACGAAGTTCCGACCTTGTGGAGACGATGAGCAGGCATGGCAAGCTTGTTCTTATTTCTTGTATTGTAGTGGTGAATGTCACTGTTGTGTTTGAAATCATGTTGATTTTTCCGAACATACATAATATTCTCGAGAATGTACTGAGATGCTACGGTGAGAATATTGGTTTCACTGAATTTTTCTCTCAGTGATGCACGAGCTCCCAGTGCATAGATTGAGCGTACAGCCCGTTTTTTGTAGTACGAAGATGGTTTGTATGTCCGCCGCCTTGCCCCACAACAGAATTACATATGACATTACACTATGAAAATAACTGAAGTACACGAGCGTTGCCGTCTCGACGTTTGTTAACTGTCTGATTCGCCTCACTGCATAGGCTGCGGAGCTTAGTTTACCTGCAAGAGTGGCTATATGCGAATTCCATTGCAGTTTTGAGTCCAAAGTAACACCCAGGAATACTGTTTTGTCTTCAAATTCTAGCACATCGCCTTTCAATGTCACCTTGGCACAATCTACTTGTTTCACATTCGGTAATGTGAATTTGATGCACTTGGTTTTCTTGGCATTTAAAAGTAAGTTATTTGCAGTAAACCAATGTACAATAGTAGACACCGCATCATTTATAGTAACGAAGTTATTCTCTCTTCTTTTCACTTTAAAAAGAAGAGAAGTATCATCTGCGAATAACACAATATCATGTTTATCTTGCACAAGGTTTGGTAGATCATTGATATACACTAGAAACAGAAAGGGGCCTAGAATTGAGCCCTGGGGTACCCCCATAGCAACAGATGATCCAGTTGATTGCATCTCGTTGATGACTACGCGTTGCGTTCTGTCTGAAAGATATGATGAGACGAGCTCAAGTGCACCGTTCTTTATTCCGTAGTGTTCCAACTTAAGCTTTAAATTATTATGAGCAACGCAATCAAATGCCATTGATAGGTCACAAAAAATCCCAATAGCATCTTGAGCGTTTTCCCAGGCATCAAAGATGTGTTTAACTAGCACTAGCCCAGCATCAGTAGTGGAGCGACCTTGGGCAAATCCAAATTGACTACTATGAAGTAGGTTATATCCATTAAAATGAGATGTAAGTTGATTAAGAATCAGTTTCTCAAAAACTTTACTCAATGCGGGTAGTATTGATATTGGTCTATGATTTGTGGGGTCTGTTTTCGTTCCTGATTTAAATAAAGGAATGATCTTGCTGTGCTTCATCAAATTAGGAAATACTCCAGTGTCAATACATTTGTTGAATATATCAGCCAAATATGGTGCAATCGGCTCTATTATTGAATGTAACACTTTAACTGAAAGGCCCCACAGGTCTTCAGTCTTCTTCAAATTTAACAACCTAAAGGTTTTGATAACAGTATTTGGAGTAACATAAGTAAATTTGAAGAAGTCTTTACATCCTGGTACATACATTTTTAATATTGATTCAGCAATATCTGGCGATGACTTTAAAGATTTTCTTGTCTCTACAGGTATATTAGAGAAGAACCGCTCAAACTGATGCGCAACTTCAATGTCCGCATTTACTGTTTCATCGTTGGTTTTTAGGCTAAAATGAGGATTTTTAACTTTAGTTTTCCCAGTTTCGTCATTTATGACCTTCCAGAGGGCCTTCGCCTTGTCACTAGAATTAATAATTTTTAACCGACTTAAAAAAAGGAGGAGGTTCTCAATTCGAACTATTTTTTTTTGTATGTATGTTACTCGATATCTCCGAGAACCGTGAACTGTTTTTTTTTTTTTTTTAATCTAAAGGGTATAACTCCGAGTTGGTCCCGTTGGCACTAAGTCGGGATCTGATGATGGAATCTTGGAGAAATCGAGGGAACTCTTCAAATGTTATAGGGACATGTACGGCGCTTTCGGTAATTTATTGATAAAGTCAAGAATTTTCATTCAGAAAGTGTAAATTGGTGAAGTGGAACTGATGAAGAAGACCACAGAATACCATGGGAACTACTCAATGATAAATGATTTACGGGTGGCGATAAGATATCTTGATTAATTTAGCTAAGCAACTTCATAGTCACAAACTTAAATGTTCCTGATGAAAATGGTACCATCGAATTGATTTGATGATAGAGCCAGAAGGTAGGCACCAGATCTATGTAATAAAATAATGCATCCTAGCCGTGTTTGGGCTTGTTCGACGCGTCATGAGATACACTTTTAAGTAACGAGTAACTAAAAAGTGTAAAATAAATAAACTTTTTAACAAAATAATAAAACCTACACAAGAAAAAAACTAAAAAGTAAAAAATAACGCCATAATTCAGTTTCTTCAATTTACTTACAAGTAACCGTTTGCATATTCAATCTATACAGTAAATACAATAAATATTATTTTGGAGTCGGTGCCATCGTGTCACAACTTACTAAAATCGTCAATTTTCAATATTTTACACATTCTTTATATAGCACCGACGTTATTTTTTTACTTTTTAGTTGTTATTTTGGAGTCGGTTTTATTTTTTTGTTAAAAAGTTTATTTTAGACAAATATTCCGATTTATCAGTGGCGCACAATTGTTTGAAGGACTTGGAAAAATTCTTCACGTATTCTAGAAATTCCGGTCTCTTATCGAATGACCTTTGATCATATAGATCGTAAAGACGAAGTCTTTTTTCATGAATATCAGGCGTAGCCCAGTCGCTAAATGTAGTTTTAACCTTGCCTTGTACTTTCTTCAGATTGAGACAAGAATCAAAATCTTTTTTTATGCAATCAAACAAGACCGAGCACATGCCGTCGGCATCCTCTTGAGTAAAAGAAAGATAACACAGTTTCTCCTGAATTTTCCGATTGAATAAATCTAAGCGATACGAGTACTCAGTAATAGGTGTGCACATAGTGTCTTGGTTTCTCTTCATTTTTTTTACTGAAACTGAAGGATGCATGTTGTCCACAGTGGTCAGAGCTTAGTTTATTTATGATAGATTTATCCAACGCCTTCGTGTTACTAAATATGTTATCAATACATGTTGAACTGGTGGCTGTCATTCGGGTAGGCTCACAAAACACATTCACTAGGCTAGAAGATTTGAAAGTGCTCAACAAACTCACACTCATAGATGATACTTCAAGTAAATTGACATTAAAATCACCACACACAATAATACACTTGTTACTAGAGAATACGCTATTGAGCACTTTATCCATAATTGACTCAAATATACTATAGTCCGCTGATGGGGGTCTGTATACACATATAATTATAAATTGATTTGATTCAATACATGACAGTTCTACTTGACGTTCAATGGACATGTTAACAATATCCTTCCGTTCTTTATACTTTACATCATGTCTTTCCATGATTAAAGATCCGCCGCGGTTGTAAAATTCTCTAGAGAAAGAACTCACTATACTATGATTATTAAAATTGAACATAAGTTCATGACCTTTAAGCCAGTGTTCAGTTATACACAGGATATGAATATTTGAGTGGTCTATGCATAAACCAATTTCGGTTTAAAGATCTTTATTTCTCAAAAAGAATAACAATAATTCACTTACTTGAGAAAAACATATCATGCATAGATTGTTATAACCTAAACTAGTGAGCGTAAATACATTTCTGTTTTTTCGCAAAAGTCGCAAAGTAACGAACTGTAAAAAGTAACTTTTGGCGGGTGGAATTATAAATGGAAGCATACAAAACAAGTTTACCAACGATCGCTGCCTGCTTGTTGGCGCGCTGCGAGCGTAGTAACTAGATAAAGATAACATCGGACAAGGATATAAATTGTTTGGAAGTGTCTCAACAAATGCGTACGTTTTGCGGAATGACTAATTTGAAGAGAGGGAAGAAATTTCAAGTTCTTTACTGGTAAACCCTTGTCTATTTTGGTGAACTATATTAATCGTATTATTATTAGAACTACTACCAGTGTTACAGTCGTCTATGGGCTTAGAGCCGGCGAGTGCACACGTTGTCGGAGAAATCAGTTTAAATTATTCGGCGACTCGGTGCCCGCGGATCCCACGCTACTACAACGTAACGCTGGATTCGCCCCTGCACTATCACTCACTATCAGTCTTCTATACTGTATACTAACAGATTAGCACAATCACGTAAATATCTTCTCGGAAGATACGTGCGATCGCGAGACAGGACAAAATGTTTAATAAATTTATTCGTATCAAAATACGAAATCGTAGAGTTATACAATGATAGCCTGTATAGGAGAGAATTAAAATAATCATTTTTTTTTATACATTTTTTCCGATGCTTTGTTCGAGTTTATTATTAATCATTACAAATACCTAATACAATATTAAGACCCGCTTCGACCAAACTGGAATAAGGGCTTGGTGAAATCAGGACTAAAATAATTCTAAGACCTTGGCCGATATTCAAAATTGCTTTAGCAAATTTGTCTCCTACTGCACTATTGTTGTTTTCACGGATAAAACAATATAAAAACAATCATATGGTTTAAGACACATGAACTTGAGTGGTGAGGGTTAAATGTGATTATCTATACTCTTATAAAGTTGTAAAAATGAAATGTCTGTACATTGACGATATTTAAAAAAAAATGATTGTTATGGACTATTTGGAGCCACTAAAACGAAAAATATTTTTTTTTAATTTTTTGTATGTTTGTATGTGTCGTTGTGGCTTCATCACGCATAATCGGCTAAACGGATTTCAACTATTTTTGACACATCTCTAGATGGTTAAAGGATACTTTTCCCCCTCCGCGTACGATGTTGCGGGCATCTTCTAGCTAGTATGTAATATAAATACAAAAAGTAAACACAAATAGATTATGATCTTAATGAAATAAAAACATTATATTCTAATTTGTATTTTCTCGTAGACCATTGTACAATATACATATTTGTGGTAACCATGATCCAAGAAAACAAGGTCTGATTCTCCGGTTGCTGACACTTTAGGACGTCACTGAATAGTTGCCGCTTTATATTAACATAATGAATAATAAGGAAAATATTTTTATAAAGAAATCTTACTTTGTCGTAATTATCTATTGAAAATACTTACAATTGCATCACATGCAATGCATCACGGGATGTGAGGAGTATTACGATATACCACTGGCAACACAGTCTCTGTAATGGCCGCCGTTTTGACGTTTATCAGCATCTCTTTTTGTCACATTTGAATTGCATATTTCGCTCTCATTCTATATCACTGACCTCGGTGATTGTCAAACTTCAAACGCGTATTAAAGTTTGTAAGGTTTTCAATAATTTTATAAACATTATGTAATGTTTTAGTTTTTGAATACAAACATATACTAATAAACTGTAATAATATATACTAATTTAAAAACGGTTTGTTTTTCCATTCGGAACTGTAAGATTAGAAGTGTTCAAGGCGGTCATATAAGGTTTATTACATTTTCAACAAAAATTGTTTGTCATATTTGTTTATATCAGTACCTTTTTGTCAATACAGTTTACTAACAATTCGTAAACTTTATGCATATTGTAATTGACCGAGCGAGCGAAGCGTCTCCGTTTCAGCTTGGCCCAAAAATTTAAAAAAACTTCAACGTATCGAAACAAAACGAGGTCTACAGCTCACAGAGCGTCTAGTAAATAAGGGTAACAAACGTTTAGTTAATACATAAAAATATCCCTCAATAAACATTCTTTAAGACAAGGGAAAAAGTATAACAAAAAGAAATATTTTTTGAGAAAATTTTAAGTCTCATTTTCTTGTAAAAACCTTGAATGCAAAGTGGAGAAGACACCCCAATAATGGACACTTTTATGAGGGAAGCATTTACTTATTTCGAAAATCTTGAATTCCAAAATCGACGCCATTTTCGAAATTTGCGCCCTCAAAAACTTAATAACAAGTTTTTTTGCGTTTCTCTTTCTCGGCGGCTTCGTTTTTTTTTGTTTCGAATTCGGTGAGAGTAGTTGATTCGGTGAGAGTAGTTGGATGGCTATGCAGTGATGTAAAATTTGTTTAAATTTTACATCACTGCATAGCCATAAAAAATTGCCACGAACCAAACAACACAATGGTCCAAGATTGGATATCTACAAAAAATATGAAACAGTACTAAACAATTGAAATAAAACAATTTAACGGATTATATCGCGTATATTATCTCATTTTAGTTCCCGACGTTTCGGAAGCTTTCCAGCTTTCCATGGTCACGGGAGGACTGAGAAAAGATGTTTTTCCTCTGTCAAAGTTACACTTTGTGCAAACTACCCATTTTTTTGAAAAAACACAAATAAAGGTGTACATACATGCCAGATGGGCCTAAGCTGTAAAGACAGTTACATATGTGCCAGAAGGGCTTAATTATTTTATTCTAATAATTTACCAAGCAGCATTTCATCAATGAGGCGTACTGAGGAGAAAAGAAACGCTGCAAAGAAAAACTCCCAGGCTACCTCATTACTAATTATAATATTTTAAAAAACAGAGACTATTAAACTACTTTAAACAGATAAGATATTTTACACCGTTCGGAAATTAAGGTTTTGCAGTCCTGTGTCTCGCTTGTTCCTTGATGAGGTGTATTACAGGATCCCAAGCAGGTGGTAGTGACAATCCATCTTCTCTATTGAAATTAGGATGCTTTTTAATCTCAATAGCCTCGCGTAGCATCCTGGGAAAATATCTTTTTTCTTTGGCAAGGATAGAAGGTTTATCAAACTTAATTGAGTGGTTTGGTTTGTCAATGACATGTTCACAGACTGCAGACCTATTACACCGACGGTGCTTGACATCTGCTATGTGCTCCTTCACCCGGGTTGATACACTGCGTTTCGTTTGACCAATGTATGAAAGACCACACTCGCAGTCTAGCTTATAAATGCCTGCACTCTGCAAAGGGGTGCTACTCTTCACGGGTCTAAGGTATTGAGACACCTTCTTCAACGGCTTGAAATATGTTTTTATAGAAGCACGCTTCAAGATGTTTCCGATCTTGTCTGTGACCCCTTTCACATATGGTAATACGGCAGGTTTACGCTCGACTGTTGGTTTCTTCATACTGGGATTCTGCTTGGAACGTGGTATCTGGAGCTCGTTGGCTCGAAGCGCACGTTTGACATTCTGCAACTCAGCAGTCAGATGTTGATCGTCGCAGATACCCCTGGCTCTCTGAAACAAAGATTTACCCACTGTAGCAAGTTGACAGGGATGGTGGTGAGATTTGCCATTCAAATACCTATCTGTATGCGTAGGTTTCCTATATACAGTATGACCTATGTCATTGTTAGGACCTCTAATTACTAGCACATCTAAGAATGCAAGTGAATTTTGATTTTCCAACTCCATAGTGAATTTAATTTTACTATGCATAGAGTTCAGATGGTCTAAGAAAGCTGAAACACTAGATCTAGGTAAAATAGTAAAGGTATCATCTACGTATCTTTTAAAGATCCTCGGCTTGACAGGTGCCAATGAAAGCGCTCTCTCCTCGAAGTCTTCCATGAAAATATCGGCGACAACAGGAGACACCGGAGACCCCATTGCCACACCATCAACTTGCCCGTAGAATTCACCATTCCATAGCATATAGCCAGATGTAAGGCAGTGTTGTAATAACTCAGCATATTCTATTGCCATCTGTTGTTCACCCAATCTTCTTTTCACAATTTCGATACATTCTTGAACTGGTAGGCATGTGAAGAGAGACTGGACATCAAAACTGACCATAACTTCATCATCAGTTAGTCTCAAATCCTTAATCTCACTGACAAAATGGTATGAATCCCTTGTGTATGCTTCCGTCTTCCCTCGCAGTAAAGAAAGCACACCTGCTAAGTGCCGAGCTAATCGATAGGTAGGAGCATCGATTTGACTCACTATAGGGCGTAACGGAGCACCAGGTTTATGTATCTTTGGTAACCCGTACAACTTTGGTGGCACCGGGCAAGAAGGCACTAAACTTTTCACATCCAGATTAAGATTTTCAGAGTGCTTACTTATCAGCTCGGCTGTCGTTTTAATTACTTTCGCCGTTGGATCTCGCTTAACAAGCTTGTATGTTGTAGTGTCTGACAAAAGTACTTCCACTTTCTGGTTGTAATCACTAGTATCCATAACAACCGTCGCATTTCCCTTGTCAGCTCGAAGAATGGTGATGTCTGGGTCTTCACGCAAGCTCTTCAAAGCGTTGAATTCAGTTCTGCGTAAGTTAACTTTAGGAGACTTCGCTCGTCTTAAAATTGAAGACACATCCTGGCGTACGGCCTCCAAATCCTCCTTACGCATATGATTTTGGACCAAACAATCTTCCACACCCACTATAATCTGTTCAAAAGGGATATTCCGTGGAGTAACAACATAATTAAGCCCTTTTTTAAGAAGCAAGGTTTGCGAGTCTGACAGATCCTTCGAGCTAATATTCACTACAGGTGCAACGGCATTTGACGTTGACGTTTGATTACCTCCACGGAGCGTTTCATTCCTAGGTTAGCTTAGGCCCATCTGGCATGTATGTACACCTTTATTTGTGTTTTTTCAAAAAAATGGGTAGTTTGCACAAATTGTAACTTTGACAGAGGAAAAACATCTTTTCTCAGTCCTCCCGTGACCATGGAAAGCTGGAAAGCTTCCGAAACGTCGGGAACTAAAATGAGATAATATACGCGATATAATCCGTTAAATTGTTTTATTTCAATGAGTAATAATCGCGGAAACAGAAGAAAATATTAAGTACTAAACAATGTCTCTAAATAATTATATTTATGTTCTAGCGCGCCATAACCTTTGAATAATATTTTTGCAATGTCTTACGTTTCTTACGAAATAATGTAATGATCATTTTATCTAAAGAAATTATAAAATATACACTTAACCCAACCTTCTTAACGATTTTGTTAAGAAAATTGAATAATTACAAAAAACACCGCAACCCAGTTTTGTTTATTTTATTATTTATGAACAAAATTGTCGACGCACGTCATATTTTTCTTTAGTCTATGGAAAGTGTACTTTAAAGATCAAAATGTTGTTACTGCTTATTTGGTCTAATTTTTCTTAATTTTCGCTATACAATTTTGTACATTACTGGTTCCTCTACGTTATGAGAATATACTTGGATAATGTGTTGGTGCAATTTTTTGGCGTTTGGAGATGCATGCAAAGTCCACTAGCTAATTATCATGACACAAGAAAACATATTCTTATACCATTCTAATTATGAAGTTTGTTTTTGTTTATTAAAATTACCCCAAAACATAAAGTTTGAGAACCAGCGATAGCCGTGATGACGTCCTAAAGTGTCACCCACGTGACCGCCTTCATTTCGGAAGAGCATAAGTATTTTCTTACACCATGGTGGTAACCTTCAGTTATTTTCTAGAACATAGGGTAAAGGTCTGTTTATAATCCTTTCCACTGATCTACATTTTTCGGTAAAATCTCAATTATTACAACTTTAAAACAAAACAAATTCTAATGAATTCATTTCAAATAAACTCATGCATCTGCAAAAGGGGATATTTTAATTAGTGTCTAGATGTTGTCTTTCTTTATTTAACCTACATTTAATACGATACGTTTGTTAAAGTAGGTTAGGAATGTTAGGATGCGTCTCAGGAAGTGTGCGGTGCAGGAATCGGAACCATTTACCCTAAATAGGGTTTTCCATAGGCTTATTTTAGAAGTGGTTTTTAAAAACCCTTACATTTTGGTAACCTTATGATATGGTAACCTCAAAGATAGGGTAAGCCTATTCATCAAGTTAATTTGACTTACCACTTACCATAACTCAAAACCCTATCTTGAGCTTACCTTATGATAGGGTTTTGAACGAGTTCGAACTAATTTGATCTTTACGTCATGTATAATTTGGTTTATTTTTGAGTAATTGCGCCAAGCAGGAGCTTCAACGAGTTTGTTATCGCTCATAGTGAGTCTCAGTAATAAACAAGTTTGGTTCGTCGGCTTCGCAAGCACCGTTACATTAAGGATCACTTGAATCAATATTCAACTTCAAATCTTTGGCATAGAATCGTAGATACTTGTTATGTTATTATGGGAGCGTTAGTAGCGTGTGTGTGGGTGTACGTTCGTGTTTTGTGTTGCTTGATTATTTACCTTTATCATCGATGGGGCCAGATGTTTAACTCTAAACCTAATTTTTGTATTGTTGTTGATTGTATCTATTTTAACTTTGCTTTTTAAATTGCGATTATTAATTAAAACATGATCATTTAGTAAATTGATTATACCTTTGTTGATTGATTTGCTATTTTATTGTGTAGTATAATGAAAATAATATATGTATAAGGACAATAAGGCTATAATTTGATATAAAAAGAAAGATCTCTATCTTCTAATTTTGATTTTAAAGTGTGATTCAAATGATTATTTTTATGACCGAAAATCACACCGTTCAGATCCATGATGCAATTTTTGGCCATTTGGTAAAACTTTTTAAACTATCAAAATGTATGCTAGTGTAAAAATGTCATAGCCATAATGAGTTAAAAGAAAAGAGTGATTATTTCTAAAAAAAATATTTTGTGGTTGATTAAAATGCGATTTTAAATTTTACATTGTGACTAATTTATATATAAATATTGATATAATCTATGAGAGGTTAATTTTTTTTACCTTTGATGAAATTTTAGTCCTGCTACCCAGTTATTTTAATGTAACATGTAAGTATGTTAACGTTAGCAAGCTCGATGTTAAAAAAAATGCTTTGTTTACATTTTTGATCACTTTTAATAAACTATTAAAAGTTTTATTTTCTTCTGTTTCCGCGATTATTACTCATTGAAATAAAACAATTTAACGGATTATATCGCGTATATTATCTCATTTTAGTTCCCGACGTTTCGGAAGCTTTCCAGCTTTCCATGGTCACGGGAGGACTGAGAAAAGATGTATAATATATAAGAAAATTCTTTTCAACATGATCGGATATGCCATTTTTGAGTTATTGCCGAAAAACTGCGCTTCTCAGCAAAAGGATGTAAGTGTCGTGGAGATACGCTGTTTTGCTAGTGCACTTTTCCATATCGTATATTTTTCATCTGTAGTGCATTTTTTTGTATAAACGGCTCGGCTGTGGAACCCTACACTGAGCATGGTCCGATATGCTCTTGGCCGGTTTTTTTAATAATCAGCGTACTCTATTGTGAATACTAAACCCAGAGCATAAAATATTTTTTTACACTTTATTTCGATAAGGACATCATTATCCATGTGCAGTTAAAATGGGTGGCCTTGTTAATTTTGTATACTATGTTGTATAGCGGACACCTTTATTTCATGTTTAAATTAAAATAAATTTTTCATGCATATTGCATACGGTTATCTAGTATTTATGACTTACAATGGATTTTTTTTTAACATCACGGAATAAATCTCTAGCCCAATATTATAGGGTTCTATGTAACATTTTCAGGGTAATTAAAATTAGACTATAAGGCACTTCGACAATGTTCAAACTTCAATTCGTTAAAAGTGAAACATAGAACCCTATAATATTGGGCCAGCGAAATGGCAAGTAAAATAGTTTCAAAGTTAAGTTTAAACTTTGTTTCTTTGAGATAAAATATTCCAAGAAACAACGGCTGTAATTGTGCCCTTATTATTTAAATGCTGTGCTTTGTTTGTCGGCAACGGAGATAGCGAAAACGGGTCCACGAGCTATTGTTTACAAAAAAAGACGGAGGAATTGCTGTCGGGGGAAATTGTATAATGACTTATTTTAAAAATACTTCCCATTATTCTCCAGTTTGCCACTCGGACGGTCAGTTGGATATTACCAAGTTGTTTTTTTTTTTGTGTACATAATATGATCATTTAAGATAAGTGAACAATAAAAGATCTGAATTAAAAGCCAGTTCATGACAATGTCTTAATATACTTTTATTATATTAACTATTTAACAGTGTTTCATTTTATGATCTGCCTACTAAATTCGCTATATACTTTTTATTTCTGCCAACATATTTTTGTGTCTACAAACCAAACAAGTGCTCGTTTGCCTGAGATTGCGAAGCCAGTTTGACAATTAATACCATTGAGGCATTGATAGTGAATCATTTTGGTATGATTAATAAATGGTATATGATTTTACAAATTGTTCATGTATATTTACGCT
This sequence comes from Hedya salicella, assembly GCA_905404275.2. NCBI lineage: Eukaryota > Metazoa > Arthropoda > Insecta > Lepidoptera > Tortricidae > Hedya > Hedya salicella. The sequence goes on from FR990120.1 coordinate 5,860,144, forward strand.
ATGAAATATTTAACAACACTTAAAATACAGCAACACATGTATTTCAACAAAATTTCAAACATAATAAAACAACTACCGGTCACATCTTTAAGTAAAAGGCAAACGCCGACCTGGGCATCGAAAGCATTAAAAATTACTGCATTTCTGGAATAAAGCTAGGGCTTGACTTAAATTTAATTTCTTCTCTTTATATGAACCACAAGTTATTGGGATTCTGTGTTAATCAATGCGGGAAAATTAACCCCACATTACTATCTATTGTGATATAGATAGAAATCAAAGCGCAAAGAAAAATACGATTCCTAGCGCACGTGGTCACGCCGGTCCTGGTGGATATCACAATAAATTTAATTTGTTCAATTATATCCCTTTAATTTTAAATTATATTAGTAAGCAATAATAAAAATTATATGTATTATAATTTTTTATGTCCAGTATGGCCAATTTGGCTTCGATGGTACTTTCCGATGTCAGTGTGAATAGCCGCACAACACATCAAAAGGTAAAGCCAGTAAAATACCGATATCTCGTTCTGCAACTACTATTATTTCTTTAATAGTAATCCATGTATTTGCGCCTGAACAAATTCTTATGTCAGAGCTCAAAAGTTCAAAATCATGTTTTTTAATATTTTATCTTAGTAGTATAAACATAACTATGAAAACCTTAAAAACTGATCAATATTGGAAAAAAACTGCAAAAAAAGCCGAGGCGTTGTCTCTAACTATAGGCCTCTTAAGAAAGCTCAGTCACTCAGCGAGCTATGGAAAGGGCTATGCTCAGGATCCCTCTAAGAGATCGAATCAGAAATTAAGAGATTCGTAGACGAACCAAGGTCATCGACATATCAAACAGCGTAAGCAAACTGAAGTGGCAATGGAATGGGCACATAGTTCGAAGAACCGACGGCCGTTAGGGCAGGAAGGTCCTCGAGTGGAGACCGCGTACTAGCAAGCGCAGCGTAGGACGGCCACCCACAAAGTGGTCGTATCGTACGGGCTGGTTAGGGTTGCGGGGACTCGCTGGATGCGGGTCGGCGGCAGGGGGCCTATGTCCAGCAATGGACGTCCTATGGCTGAAATGATGATGATGATGACGAATGAACGACCAGCCAACAGCATGTCGGATCATGACCAGTGTAGGGTTCCGCAGCCGTTAATACAAAAAAATGCACTGCAGATGAAAAAAATATGATATAAAAAATGCATTAGTAAAAGAGCGTAACGTATATAGCGTACTTACGTCATTCTACTGAGAAGCGCAGCCTTTTAGCAATAACTCAAAAACGGTATATTTGATCATGTTGAAATAATTTTCGATGAAAATATTTCTTAAGCTTTATTTTTGTGATTTTTTTAAATATTTTTCGTACAAACGGTTTAGATTATAGAGGAGGGCGGAATACAATTCATGTTACTTTCGGAGCGATTATTCCCAAAAATATTCAATTAAACAAAAAACTAGTTCTATAAATCTGTTAAAATTTTTTTTTAGTTTCGGTTATATGTATGGAATTATTAAAGTAATGTTTTTATTTCGTTATTTAACTATCAAACTAAGTAGCGGTTTATACTTACAATACACCTATACTCCAAATTTCATAACTATTTATCATATAGTTTTTGAGTAAAATGCCTGTGACATACGGACTGGCGGACAGACGAACGGACATGACGAAACTATAAGGGTTACGTTTTTGCCATTTTGGCTACGGAACTCTAAAATATTGGACGCCCAGTTTTTTTTAGATTAAAACAGCCATATATGTATAATGAAATGAACAAGAAAAACTAACTAGTGCAGTAATAATAGCTTTACCTACGGACGGGTAGTGATCTGTGTATTTAAAATCCGCCGATCCGTGTAACCGAACGGATCTTAAATACACGGACCTTAAATACACGGACCTTAATTATCCGTTCCGAACGGATCAGAAACCCGTGTCCGTACTACATGTTCCCGAATACACGAACCGTCTACACGAAACCCATCGTAGACCGAGAGCTCTAGTTTGGCCGCGATTATCTCGCGTTTGGATGGGCCGATTTAGATGCGGTTTTTGAAAGAGTTGTTGTTACATTCTGGAGGTTTCGGTATACGACGTTTTGGTGAAGGCGGATCCCTTTGTTTTAAAGAAATGATTGCAATAATTGTTGAATAGTTACGCCAGCAACGACTTACTACTACTAAGAGATTATGATTAATGCAGATTTCTACTCATGAATACAAACTTCGCCCGCGGCTTCGCTCGCGTTAATGTCGGGGTAATTTTGAATTTAAAAACCGGCCAAGAGCATGTCGGAATTGTCGGACCATGCTTAGTGTAGGGTTCCGCAGCCTTTGCTAATAAAAAACCACTACAGATGCACCAGCAAAAGAACATATCTTCATGCGGCTTACGTCCTTTTGTTGAGAAGCGCAGTTTTCGGTAATAGCTCAAAATTATAGTATTTACAAAGCTTTAGGTTTGTCATTTTTTTCATATTTTTTGGACTTACAAAGGTTTGGAAGAGATCGCTGTTTAGCGATAAGACCGCCTGTTGTTTACCTCTCCTTGAATGTATTGTTTTCTGTACTCTGGTTTGTGAGATATGCAATAAAGAGTTATTGTATTGTATTATGTTTTTAAAAGAAGTGCCACACATTGATACGGTAAAATACTACTTAACGATAAGAGCGAACGAAATTATTCTGAAAACGCTCACACGATTCAAGTAACGCCCGTGGAGACCGCGGCTCGGAGTACCGTTTACCGACAGTGACAGCATCTGGAGAGCGGCCGTTGTGTGCCGCGCGAAATTCCACTTTACCGCGTGCCTTGCCTTGTGCTCACAGGACTTCTACGAGCCGCGATCCGTGACTATTGTAAAATTTACAATACATGACAAGTGTTTAGAGTCCACTTCGTTTTTCCGTGTAGTCTTGATATCTGTGTAGTTTGAATCAGGGCATTAGGCGCAACAATTATAATTAAGCATACCACAATTTTATTTAACAATCGTCATTTATGCGGATAACATATTCCAATTTTATTTCATAATGCCATTATATTATCGATAGTATCGATACTATTTAACACTCATATCGGCTCCCATAATAAGCCGCAAAACAAATATAAAAAGTAAATATGAATGTATCTATATCACAATAGATAATAATGTGCTGTTCATTTTCCCCCATAAAAAAAACACAGAAACACAAAAAATTAAGACTTCCTTTTTTGAAGTCAGTTTAACTGTCCCGGACATTCCAACCCCACGCGGCCGCAACGCGACTGGTCCAAACTGTGCCTTCATGTCAGACTTATCTGATGAAAACCCTATCGCCATAGGGTATTTGCTTAACTCCAATAACCCCAAAACAAAAACCCTATCGCGATAGGGTTTTAACTCAATTCTATCAAACCCTAAGGTTACCACTTTGGATAGGCTTACCCTATGAATTTGCTTACCATAGGATAGGCTTACCCTATCATATGGTAAGCAAATTGATAGGCTTACCTTATGAATAGGCTTAAGCATAAAGAGGGGTTTTCCGGCCCTTGAATCCAAACCTTTGGCTGGCTCTGTTTAAATCTTCTAGCATCTTTTCCGGCTGTTGAAGTATTCGCGAAAAGTATGTGATCCGCGAAGCGTAGGTTACTTAGCAACTCTGTACCAATTATATTTCTTTTATATTGCAATCTAAATCCTTCATGACCAGGGGTCGGACAAAAAGTGAGGATGACGTCAAACCACTTATAGAATGATTTCAAATTGTATTTTTGATTAGCACTTATCATTTTTCAACCTCTTTATGAAACGATATCGCCACTTGAAATTAGTAAGTACGATTTTGACTGACACATTGTCAATCGGATGAACAATAAATTGACTTCGTTATTGTTTTGCTATTGTATCTTCACGATTATATTTAGGTAAAATTTATATTTACTAATATACAAAAAAAAACGCTGTAAATTGTCATCTTTACTCGAATATTGTGGCAATTTTCCGTTTTTGGAGGTACGTGACAAACACGTTACGTATACTGCTCTTGCTGTAATCAAAATATACCAATGAAGGTAAGCCATTAAACCTATTTATCTGAGGTTCCCACAGATTTGTCCTAATTAATCTTAAATAATCGTACCTTATGGTAACGAGTTTCGTATAACTTATTTTATTCACTACATCACCCTACAACCTGTATTATTTATTCCATGGATTTATTAATGATTATTTTGTTACTTCATTAATACTACTTCGTTACTACATGGCACACGGAAGTTTAAATACAAACATCATCCTGTGTTCAAGATTAGGTACGTAATTTTTACGTCATCGGCACTTTTTGTCCGACCCCTGTTCATGACGTTTTGGAGTACTATCAACAGCATAATTGCTGGACATGGCAAAGACGATAATCGCTTGGCTGTCTTAAGATGCTGAGAGCACGTAGCTCTCAGCATTGCATGATGGTTACAAAAAAAATAAACTAGATGGCGTTGTAATCAAAACGAAAAAGAATTTAATGCTTTGTTTGTTGATATGTAAGTCACACAAGCACTAAAATACTTCTGTAATAGAATAATCTACTACATGGATGAAATATAATTTAATATAAATATTTTAACAGTAATTATATAATTACTATTAAAAAAAGCTTCCACTGAAATTAAAACGGCACCTGTATTTAACTTTTGGAACACGCTTCTTTTTAACCGGCTTCCAGCATAAGGAGGAGGTTCTCAATTCGTCGGAATGTTTTTTTTAAGTAAGGTTGTTTTAAAATGTTTCTTTCAAGTGTTTTGTTACTATTGTAACAGAACAGAGTCTGACCTGCAACAAGAACTCATTGCAAATATACCGCCATTTACACTTTGTTTCTTCATGTAACTACGAGGTTTTTAAACATACTTAACTTCATCCACACTTCAATAATATATGTGATAACATGAATATTACGGCACCATACTTTAATAAAAATCATATAATAAGTAAGGTGGAACTTTAGAATAACCCTCCTTTGGAAAATACTCTACTTTGGATGCAAATTTCCGTAAAATCTTGCGTTGCTAGTTGTTTGAAAGTCATCAACGATGAAAATCTATTATAATATCATATAATATGAAGAGATAGTCAAATAATACATAGACTAGGCTGAAAAAAAAAACATTGTTTGTGCCTGGATCTTTGCCTGAATATTGACTATTAATACTTACACTTATAGCAATCGAAATACTGATTCAATATTAGTATTATTAAATTATATAGTTATTACAAGAAAATTTAAAAGAAAAATAGTCACAAGTTCTCTTATGACACACCTCAAAAGTAGGGTTTTTTATTTTCTTATTAGAACCAATTAATAATAATCTAAACTTGCAACTGGAAATAATACATCTTTGAAATGAAAAAAAATAACTTTATATTTCTTACACAATTTTTATTTAAGATAAATAACACGACTTATTAATATATAATTTAACTAAAATCTCTTCTTAAGATTTTGTTGAGGGTATAGCTTAAGTATTCATTTCCAAAATTGGAAAGAGGATTGAAGCTTCCCTTCAACAAAACAGTATTATAAGCGAATACAATTAATTACAAATCTGCGACTGGTTATGATTGTAGGCGAACGCACTCTAACATTTACCTTTTACTGTTTTACTAACTTATCTTTTCGTAACAATTCAAAAACTGAGTGATGAAAAAATTATCGTAAAATACTGTCACAAGATTGCGTATGCAAAAAAAACCAATACGTGATTGATTTCCATTTTGTAGTATAAAAATGTAGTTATTTACTATCATAGTATAGTAAAATATAAAAATAAAATATACTTAACGGAATGACGCCCTGTTTAACTATTAATACACATCAGTGTAACCCTATCTCTACTTACTTCTGTCCTTAATTGGTATAGCCACAGGTTTTCAATGGGATTTAAATCTGGTGATCTAGCAGGCCACGAAATGATATTCATGTTATATACTAGCCCCCAACCAAAGCGAGGACTGCGACCATAAAACCCTTGAGCTCGCGTTATCAGTTTCCCATTGTTTGTCACGGAGCGAGCCGAGACCTATAGTGCAGGTAGTGAACCCACATTGAGGAATGTCGATATTAGGGATAAGTTGAGTGAGTAAATACATTTTATGTGCATGAATTCAATATTATATATTATATAATAATAATGACAATGGCATTACGCTATAACATAATATTTTTAATGATTTTGACAACATAGGCTAAAAAAATGTACATATGACAAATAAATAATTTATACAATTTCTTAATTTAAGTACTTACACTACTAACTTATAAAAACAATATATAACTAATTGTAATTTCATAATTACCATGCACCTCATTAGGTTATTACGTTTAGTAATTTATGAAAACACTAATCATTGAATAACTATGCAATTCAATCCTTTTGCAGTAAACAGTGTAATTACTTACGTTGAAAGATGATAATAACATTAGGTATGTGATTTGATAAATACCCATCTTTAAATTATTAATAATATATAATGTACTCCATTCGGTTATTACAAAACAAGAACCTCACTTAGGAAGACAATAATCACTGAATAACTAGGCAATAATAGTTAAAAAAATTAAAGTATTAAAATTACATCGACGTTTAAAACATTTCGTAATCGTCACATTCCCATCACTACGACCGCCGAGTTTTATTGCACCTCACCCGAATTTTATGGCCGCAGTCCTCACTTTGGTTGGGGGCTAGTATAACAACGGCGAAAACACTCTACAAACAATTATCCTGCACAAATGAAATTATGGGTAATTCTTCCTCCGGATACACATTTCGAATCATGGTCTCCTCCAGCAGCATTGACGTAATCAGCCGACTGGGCACTCTGACCAGTTCTCCCGGGTCAGCCCCGCTCATCCAACCCTACATATTCACTGTAATGCGACCAGATTGCACATTGGGCACTACATTATCGTTATTATATCGCGTATTATTTCAACGCCACAAGCTTAAACGTCCGCGTTGACTAGTGAAACGTGTTTTCGTCAGTGAAAATGACATTACTTCAATCGGCATTTAAGCATTCTCGAGCAAACTTTAATCTCGCCTTTTTGTGCTGTTGAGTCAGCGAGGGTTTGACGGCATGCTTGCGAGGATGTAAACCCTCACTGTGTGAAGAACATGGCGAACAGTGTCCACGCTTGTGTTAAATAAACGGGTGTAATGGGTGGGTTGGATCTTAAAATAATTCGCCTTCTTTGAGGATAATTGACGCTGTGTGGGGTTTATTTGGGTTGTTTTTAAATAATTTAAAGCAATTTTAGCCGTCGGAGATGTGTTTTTTTTTACTGAATTATACTGAAAACTATGTTAGGTTAGGTTTGTATTGTGACCATGTATAGCGAAACGTCAAAATGGGTCAAAAACGAAAACTGTAGGTTGGGTTCGTATTGTGTTGTGACCATGTATAGCGGAGCGTCAAAATGGGTCAAAAACCGAAAACTGTAGGTAAGGTTAGGTTTGTATTGTGACCGTGAATAGCGGAGCGAGCGAAGCCAGCGGAGCGTCAAAATGGGTCTAAAACCGAAAACAGTAGGTAAGGTTAGGTTTGTATTGTGACCATGAATAGCGGAGCGTGCGAAGTGAGCGGAGCGTCAAAATGGGTGAAAAACCGAAAACTTCCTGCAGCGCTGCAGCCACCACGGCATCCACATCATCCTCCTCCCTCTCTGCATTACAATCTTTGGCACTGTTATAACCTCAAATTATAACCATGAATAATTCAGAAATTAAGCATCTCCGCGGGAGGAAAGTTGGTGAGGGGGGGGTCCCCTTCTCCCCCCTAACCTCCCACCATCCTTGCCACCTTTCTATTAAGGCGACTTATTTTAAGATTTTTACCTAATGGGTTGTTGGTGGAAAACCATTTTTGCAAAGTAATTAATTGTAACATTGTGGCTAAGACAATATTGCAACGATAACCCATTATTACAAAATAAAAGAACTAAATTAATACTAAAACTCAATTAAAAATACAATCCAACGGACGGCAGCCGCAAGGGAACGAACGAACAGTTTCTTTGTATAAAAACTATTACGGTGTATACATAATCTTAAGTCTACCCTCTAAGTATGTGCTGTTACTTTTATATAATTGTTGCACTATTCAACAACTATTCAACATGTGACTTAATTATAAATATTTATTCGTTTAAATAAAAATGTTTTGTTTAAGCAGCTGTTAATTAATCTCAGTAAAAAATAAAATAATAGAAACTATCAACACTAAACGCATGCCTTGCAAACATAGGTGATTAGTGATTACAAATACGGTTATAAATTTCATCCACGTCGAATATGGCTTGATGGCTAAGGGGTTTAATGAGTTGATCTATACGACGAATGTTCCGGGTTCAAATCCTCTCGAACACGGTATAGGAAAAAAGCGTTTTTGTATTTTGTGTTCGAATTAGCAAAATCATCGATGGCTTTGGTTGTGACGGTGAATCTAAGTAATATTTAATTGAAGGTGCATTCAAAAATACTGGATTCTGAAAATACGTTCCATAATGTAAATAGAATATTTGAGTGACTTGCCGTGTGTGTTTGGCAATCGTAAGTTCAAACGATTTTTTTTTTAAATATTTTGATGTTATCAACGCCATCTAGTAAGATCTTATGAAACCAATGTAGTTACCGGATAGATGGCGTCTCGTTTCGCTGCAAAGCAAACTTTCCGACAAATGTCCATGCAATTATGCTGTCCAGTGTACAAGTATGAATAATTTGGGTGACAGCCCCTTGCTTTACTCCTCTTCGTGTCAATGGTTCGTTCGAGTCTGTCTAGTTTTACTCTACTTATACTTTTTTTGTATATATCTTTGACGATGTTTTTAATTTAGTTGCTATAGCTTGCTGTATCAGTGCTTGCCAGATATTTGCGTGGGAAATTGAATCGAAAGCTTTCGCCTAGCGCATAATCGATATATGCGAGCTAGAGTGTTTGTTAAATTTGAGGTGTGTGGACTTGGTCCATAGTTGCGTATCCCGGGTGAAACTCGGCTTGTTCCACTGGTTGGTTTGCTTCTATGTGTGGCGCTATTCGTTTTCTTAAGCTCGTGGCGAACAGGGAGTGCAATAATCGACGAAATTTCATAACCGATTATTACCGATTATAACCGATTATTTCAAAACTTTTAATCTATCATAGATATAGCAGACTAAATACGGCGAAATATGCTGTATTCGCTTTACAAATGAAATGTGAACCTTTCACAATAACTTGTTTAGTAATTCCGTCAAAGAAATAAATAGAAATTAATTAACATTCTACAATTATGGCGTACATTTGTATTTGAACTATTTGATTGAGCCTGGAGTAAATTTTGTTTTTATCTTTTTATCATTATTTAACGTAAGTTAATATATATTAACAATTAACCTTAATATAAAAGATCATATTTAAACTATGGGCACATAATATTATGATGCATAGATTCTTATTGCCTGCAAAAAAAAAACCGATTATGCAATTATGTAATTCGGACGAAATAACCGATTATAACCGATTTCATCGGTTTCGTTTATAACCGATATGCATTCCCTAGTGGCGAACATTTTGTACATGGACGCCAATCAGTTAATAAGTCGATAATTATTGATATTTGACGAACTTCCTTTTTTAACCCCCGACCAAAAAGAGGGGTGTTATAAGTTTAACGTGTCTGTGACTCTGTGTATCTGTCTGTGGCATCGTAGCGCCCATACGGATAGACCGATTTGAGTGCGGTTTTTTTCTGTTCTAGATAATTTTATCCAGAGTGTTCTTAGCCTAATTTGATGAAAATCGGAGCACTCGTCTCCAAGATATTCAGCTTTTAGTGGAACAAGTGACTGGATCTCAGCCAATACTGAAGCTAGGAACTCCAAATTTTGTTGTTATGTTCAAGTTTAACAGCATTTGCTATCTGACTGATTAAATAAATGAGGGTCTCATGATGATCAGCTACTTGTGTCTGTGGTATCGTAGCTCCCAAACGAATGAACCGATTTTCGTTTATTCGATCGTCGCGTCGGGGGACCGCTAAGTGAGAAAAACAGGTGTCGCAGATTGCAAGAAAGGAATTCACTCAGAAAAAATTACAAAAACGACACAACGAAACTTTAGATCGCTCGTACCTAAATGTTCATTTCCTTTCATTTCATTTCATTTCAATAATTAATTAGCTGTTGGGAAAAATACCTTATATACTTAAGCGGTCCCCCGACGCGACGACGCTTGGAAAATGAAAATATTTGAATTTACAAATATATGTGACGATAATAATTATAATAGGTTAAAAATATTATTTGTTATAATATTTTCTTTTGTTTCCGCGATTATTACTCATTGAAATAAAACAATTTAACGGATTATATCGCGTATATTATCTCATTTTAGTACCCGACGTTTCGGAAGCTTTCCAGCTTTCCATGGTCACGGGAGGACCAAAATGAGATAATATACGCGATATAATCCGTTAAATTGTTTTATTTCAATATTATTTGTTAGTTTTTAGAGTTTATTTTTTGTGTCGGGGGTTTTTAATTGTACCACATAATTATTCGAGATTGTCCACAGTTTTCAGGTAAGAGTCTCTCCAGTATGTTATTGAAAATAATTGTGATATGAGTATATGAGTATTTTTTTTTTTCAAATTTCAAGGCCTATTTGGGATGTTATTGGTGGATTTTAGTTTTTCTTTTTTTTTTTACTTCGCTTGGCTTTACGTTATGGACAGTTGATTCCGATACGAAGTGTCAAAATTTCGTTAGGCAATAACCCCGCTGGTCTAGCACAACGCTCCGCCACAACTCTTGTCGCGCGACGTAGCATAACCCGTCTTTCTCCTACTGTATTGAAAGGAAAGAAACAGACAATCTTTGGCGCGCTACAATGAGTCACGTATCACAGATGTGCTAGAGGAGACATTGCTTTCACTTTGATAGAGCTCTATCAATGTAAAATAATATACATTAGCATAAATAAATAAAACTAAATGTTTATAATTCGTCTTTAATCGATCTTTTATTTATTTTTTAATTTTTCTCTGCTCAATATTATACATACAGGAAAATAATAGGATAAAAGTAATTATACGTTTTTCGCGTTAGTCGTCGGATAGGTATTATTCGTCGTAAGGTATAAATTAAAATATACTTCGGTGGATTAATAATTAATTATGGATTCCAATGAATCGACGTACATTCCATGGAATGTCCGACACGTCATCGTAGCACACGCAAATCTTGCCCTTTCCGTGTGGCTTGCCTGGTCTACCTGGCTGTCCTGGCTGTCCTGATGTTCCTGGCTGTCCTGGTGCTCCTGGCTGTCCTGGTTGCTCAGGCTGTTGTGGCTGCTGCGGCTGTTGTGGCTGCTGTGGCTGTTGTGGCTGCTGCGGCTGTTGCGGCTGTTGTGGTTGTTGTGGCTGAGTTGGACCTCCTGTTTGCCCTGGTTGCCCTGGTTGTCCTGGCTTTCCAGGCTTTCCTGGTTTTCCTGGTGTTCCTGACTGTCCTGGTTGCTGAGGCTGCTGCGGCTGTTGTGGCTGCTGCGGCTGTTGTGGCTGTTGCGGCTGTTGTGGTTGTTGTGGCTGAGTTGGACCTCCTGTTTGCCCTGGTTGCCCTGGTTGTCCTGGCTTTCCAGGCTTTCCTGGTTTTCCTGGTGTTCCTGACTGTCCTGGTTGCTGAGGCTGCTGCGGCTGTTGTGGCTGCTGCGGCTGTTGTGGCGGTTGCGGCTGTTGTGGTTGTTGTGGCTGAGTTGGACCTCCTGTTTGCCCTGGCTGTCCTGGTGTTCCTGGCTGTCCTGGTTGTCCTGGTGTTCCTGGCTGTCCTGCTTGTCCTGGTGTTCCGGGCTGTCCTGGCAGTCCAGGTTGCTCAGGCTGTTGTGGCTGCTGCGGCTGTTGTGGCTGTTGCGGCTGTTGCGGTTGTTGTGGCTGAGTTGGACCTCCTGTTTGCCCTGGCTGTCCTGGTGTTCCTGGCTGTCCTGGTTGTCCTGGTGTTCCTGGCTGTCCTGGTTGTCCTGGTGTTCCGGGCTGTCCTGGCTGTCCTGGTTGCTCAGGCTGTTGTGGCTGCTGTGGCTGTTGTGGCTGTTGCGGCTGTTGTGGCTGTTGCGGCTGTTGTGGTTGTTGTGGCTGAGTTGGACCTCCTGTTTGCCCTGGTTGACCTGGCTGTCCTGGCTTTCCTGGCTTTCCAGGCTTTCCTGGTGTTCCTGACTGTCCTGGTTGCTGAGGTTGCTGCGGCTGTTGTGGCTGCTGCGGCTGTTGTGGCTGTTGCGGCTGTTGTGGTTGTTGTGGCTGAGTTGGACCTCCCGTTTGCCCTGGCTGTCCTGGTGTTCCTGGCTGTCCTGGCTGTCCTGGTGTTCCTGGCTGTCCTGGTTGTCCTGGTGTTCCTGGCTGTCCTGGCTGTCCAGGTTGCTCAGGCTGTTGTGGCTGCTGCGGCTGTTGTGGCTGTTGCGGCTGTTGTGGTTGTTGTGGCTGGGTTGGACCTCCTGTTTGCCCTGGTTGACCTGGCTGTCCTGGTGTTCCTGGCTGTCCTGGTTGTCCTGGTGTTCCTGGCTGTCCTGGTTGCTCAGGCTGTTGAGGCTGCTGCGGCTGTTGTGGTTGTTGTGGCTGCTGCGGCTGTTGTGGTTGTTGCGGCTGAGTTGGGCCTCCTGTTTGCCCTGGTTGCCCTGGTTGTCCTGGCTTTCCAGGCTTTCCTGGTTTTCCTGGTGTTCCTGGCTGTCCTGGTTGCTGAGGCTGCTGCGGCTGTTGTGGCTGTTGTGGTTGTTGTGGCTGCTGCGGCTGTTGTGGATGTTGCGGCTGAGTTGGGCCTCCTGTTTGCCCTGGTTGCCCTGGTTGTCCTGGCTTTCCAGGCTTTCCTGGTTTTCCTGGTGTTCCTGGCTGTCCTGGTTGCTGAGGCTGCTGCGGCTGTTGTGGCTGTTGTGGTTGTTGTGGCTGCTGCGGCTGTTGTGGTTGTTGTGGCTGAGTTGGGCCTCCTGTTTGCCCTGGTTGCCCTGGTTGTCCTGGCTTTCCAGGCTTTCCTGGTTTTCCTGGTGTTCCTGGCTGTCCTGGTTGCTGAGGCTGCTGCGGCTGTTGTGGCTGCTGCGGCTGTTGTGGCTGTTGCGGCTGTTGTGGTTGTTGTGGCTGGGTTGGACCTCCTGTTTGCCCTGGTTGACCTGGCTGTCCTGGCTGTCCTGGCTTTCCAGGCTTTCCTGGTTTTCCTGGTGTTCCCGGTTGCTGAGGCTGCTGCGGCTGTTGTGGCTGTTGTGGTTGTTGTGGCTGCTGCGGCTGTTGTGGTTGTTGTGGCTGAGTTGGGCCTCCTGTTTGCCCTGGTTGCCCTGGTTGTCCTGGCTTTCCAGGCTTTCCTGGTTTTCCTGGTGTTCCTGGCTGTCCTGGTTGCTGAGGCTGCTGTGGCTGTTGTGGCTGTTGTGGTTGTTGTGGCTGCTGCGGCTGTTGTGGTTGTTGTGGCTGAGTTGGGCCTCCTGTTTGCCCTGGTTGCCCTGGTTGTCCTGGTGTTCCAGGCTGTCCTGGTTGTCCTGGTGTTCCGGGCTGTCCTGGCTGTCCTGGTTGCTCAGGCTGTTGTGGCTGCTGCGGCTGTTGTGGTTGCTGCGGCTGTTGTGGCTGCTGCGGCTGTTGTGGCTGTTGCGGCTGTTGTGGTTGTTGTGGCTGGGTTGGACCTCCTGTTTGCCCTGGTTGCCCTGGTTGTCCTGGCTTTCCAGGCTTTCCTGGTTTTCCTGGTGTTCCTGGCTGTCCTGGTTGCTGAGGCTGCTGCGGCTGTTGTGGCTGCTGCGGCTGTTGTGGCTGTTGCGGCTGTTGTGGTTGTTGTGGCTGCTGCGGCTGTTGTGGTTGTTGTGGCTGAGTTGGGCCTCCTGTTTGCCCTGGTTGCCCTGGTTGTCCTGGTGTTCCTGGCTGTCCTGGTTGTCCTGGTGTTCCGGGCTGTCCTGGCTGTCCTGGTTGCTCAGGCTGTTGTGGCTGCTGCGGCTGTTGTGGTTGCTGCGGCTGTTGTGGCTGCTGCGGCTGTTGTGGCTGTTGTGGTTGTTGTGGCTGGGTTGGACCTCCTGTTTGCCCTGGTTGACCTGGCTGTCCTGGCTTTCCTGGCTTTCCAGGCTTTCCTGGTTTTCCTGGTGTTCCTGGCTGTCCTGGTTGCTGAGGCTGCTGCGGCTGTTGTGGCTGTTGTGGTTGTTGTGGCTGCTGCGGCTGTTGTGGTTGTTGTGGCTGAGTTGGGCCTCCTGTTTGCCCTGGTTGCCCTGGTTGTCCTGGTGTTCCAGGCTGTCCTGGTTGTCCTGGTGTTCCGGGCTGTCCTGGCTGTCCTGGTTGCTCAGGCTGTTGTGGCTGCTGCGGCTGTTGTGGTTGCTGCGGCTGTTGTGGCTGCTGCGGCTGTTGTGGCTGTTGCGGCTGTTGTGGTTGTTGTGGCTGGGTTGGACCTCCTGTTTGCCCTGGGTGCCCTGGTTGTCCTGGCTTTCCAGGCTTTCCTGGTTTTCCTGGTGTTCCTGGCTGTCCTGGTTGCTGAGGCTGCTGCGGCTGTTGTGGCTGCTGCGGCTGTTGTGGCTGTTGCGGCTGTTGTGGTTGTTGTGGCTGCTGCGGCTGTTGTGGTTGTTGTGGCTGAGTTGGGCCTCCTGTTTGCCCTGGTTGCCCTGGTTGTCCTGGTGTTTCTGGCTGTCCTGGTTGTCCTGGTGTTCCGGGCTGTCCTGGCTGTCCTGGCTGTCCTGGTTGCTCAGGCTGTTGTGGCTGCTGCGGCTGTTGTGGTTGCTGCGGCTGTTGTGGCTGCTGCGGCTGTTGTGGCTGTTGTGGTTGTTGTGGCTGGGTTGGACCTCCTGTTTGCCCTGGTTGACCTGGCTGTCCTGGCTTTCCTGGCTTTCCAGGCTTTCCTGGTTTTCCTGGTGTTCCTGGCTGTCCTGGTTGCTGAGGCTGCTGCGGCTGTTGTGGCTGTTGTGGTTGTTGTGGCTGCTGCGGCTGTTGTGGTTGTTGTGGCTGAGTTGGGCCTCCTGTTTGCCCTGGTTGCCCTGGTTGTCCTGGTGTTCCAGGCTGTCCTGGTGTTCCGGGCTGTCCTGGCTGTCCTGGTTGCTCAGGCTGTTGTGGCTGCTGCGGCTGTTGTGGTTGCTGCGGCTGTTGTGGCTGCTGCGGCTGTTGTGGCTGTTGCGGCTGTTGTGGTTGTTGTGGCTGGGTTGGACCTCCTGTTTGCCCTGGTTGCCCTGGTTGTCCTGGCTTTCCAGGCTTTCCTGGTTTTCCTGGTGTTCCTGGCTGTCCTGGTTGCTGAGGCTGCTGCGGCTGTTGTGGCTGCTGCGGCTGTTGTGGCTGTTGCGGCTGTTGTGGTTGTTGTGGCTGCTGCGGCTGTTGTGGTTGTTGTGGCTGAGTTGGGCCTCCTGTTTGCCCTGGTTGCCCTGGTTGTCCTGGTGTTCCTGGCTGTCCTGGTTGTCCTGGTGTTCCGGGCTGTCCTGGCTGTCCTGGTTGCTCAGGCTGTTGTGGCTGCTGCGGCTGTTGTGGTTGCTGCGGCTGTTGTGGCTGCTGCGGCTGTTGTGGCTGTTGTGGTTGTTGTGGCTGGGTTGGACCTCCTGTTTGCCCTGGTTGACCTGGCTGTCCTGGCTTTCCTGGCTTTTCAGGCTTTCCTGGTGTTCCTGGCTGTCCTGGTTGCTGAGGCTGCTGCGGCTGTTGTGGCTGTTGTGGTTGTTGTGGCTGCTGCGGCTGTTGTGGTTGTTGTGGCTGAGTTGGGCCTTCTGTTTGCCCTGGTTGCCCTGGTTGTCCTGGTGTTCCAGGCTGTCCTGGTTGTCCTGGTGTTCCGGGCTGTCCTGGCTGTCCTGGTTGCTCATGCTGTTGTGGCTGCTGCGGCTGTTGTGGTTGCTGCGGCTGTTGTGGCTGCTGCGGCTGTTGTGGCTGTTGCGGCTGTTGTGGTTGTTGTGGCTGGGTTGGACCTCCTGTTTGCCCTGGTTGCCCTGGTTGTCCTGGCTTTCCAGGCTTTCCTGGTTTTCCTGGTGTTCCTGGCTGTCCTGGTTGCTGAGGCTGCTGCGGCTGTTGTGGCTGCTGCGGCTGTTGTGGCTGTTGCGGCTGTTGTGGTATTTGTAGCTGGGTTGGACCTCCTGTTTGCCCTGGTTGACCTGGCTGTCCTGGCTGTCCTGGCTTTCCTGGCTTTCCAGGCTTTCCTGGTTTTCCTGGTGTTCCTGGGTGTCCTGGTTGCTGAGGCTGCTGCGGCTGTTGTGGCTGTTGTGGTTGTTGTGGCTGCTGCGGCTGTTGTGGTTGTTGTGGCTGAGTTGGGCCTCCTGTTTGCCCTGGTTGCCCTGGTTGTCCTGGTGTTCCTGGCTGTCCTGGTTGTCCTGGTGTTCCGGGCTGTCCTGGCTGTCCTGGTTGCTCAGGCTGTTGTGGCTGCTGCGGCTGTTGCGGTTGCTGCGGCTGTTGTGGCTGTTGTGGTTGTTGTGGCTGCTGCGGCTGTTGTGGTTGTTGTGGCTGAGTTGGGCCTCCTGTTTGCCCTGGTTGCCCTGGTTGTCCTGGCTTTCCAGGCTTTCCTGGTTTTCCTGGTGTTCCTGGCTGTCCTGGTTGCTGAGGCTGCTGCGGCTGTTGTGGCTGTTGTGGTTGTTGTGGCTGCTGCGGCTGTTGTGGTTGTTGTGGCTGAGTTGGACCTCCTGTTTGCCCTGGTTGACCTGGCTGTCCTGGCTTTCCTGGCTTTCCAGGCTTTCCTGGTTTTCCTGGTGTTCCTGGCTGTCCTGGTTGCTGAGGCTGCTGCGGCTGTTGTGGCTGTTGTGGTTGTTGTGGCTGCTGCGGCTGTTGTGGTTGTTGTGGCTGTTGTGGTTGTTGTGGCTGGGTTGGACCTCCTGTTTGCCCTGGTTGACCTGGCTGTCCTGGCTGTCCTGGCTTTCCTGGCTTTCCAGGCTTTCCTGGTTTTCCTGGTGTTCCTGGCTGTCCTGGTTGCTGAGGCTGCTGCGGCTGTTGTGGCTGTTGTGGTTTTTGTGGCTGCTGCGGCTGTTGTGGTTGTTGCGGCTGAGTTGGGCCTCCTGTTTGCCCTGGTTGCCCTGGTTGTCCTGGTGTTCCTGGCTGTCCTGGTTGTCCTGGTGTTCCGGGCTGTCCTGGCTGTCCTGGTTGCTCAGGCTGTTGTGGCTGCTGCGGCTGTTGTGGTTGCTGCGGCTGTTGTGGCTTCTGCGGCTGTTGTGGCTGTTGCGGCTTTTGTGGTTGTTGTGGCTGGGTTGGACCTCCTGTTTGCCCTGGTTTCCCTGGTTGTCCTGGCTTTCCAGGCTTTCCCGGTTGTCCTGGTGTTCCTGGCTGTCCTGGTTGCTGAGGCTGCTGCGGCTGTTGTGGCTGTTGTGGTTGTTGTGGCTGCTGCGGCTGTTGTGGTTGTTGTGGCTGAGTTGGGCCTCCTGTTTGCCCTGGTTGCCCTGGTTGTCCTGGCTTTCCAGGCTTTCCTGGTTTTCCTGGTGTTCCTGACTGTCCTGGTTGCTGAGGCTGCTGCGGCTGTTGTGGCTGCTGCGGCTGTTGTGGCTGTTGCGGCTGTTGTGGTTGTTGTGGCTGGGTTGGACCTCCTGTTTGCCCTGGTTGACCTGGCTGACCTGGCTGTCCTGGCTTTCCAGGCTTTCCTGGTTTTCCTGGCGTTCCTGGTTGCTGAGGCTGCTGCGGCTGTTGTGGCTGTTGTGGTTGTTGTGGCTGCTGCGGCTGTTGTGGTTGTTGTGGATGAGTTGGACTTCCTGTATGCCCTGGTTGTCCTGGTGTTCCTGGCTGTCCTGGTTGTCCTGGTGTTCCTGGCTGTCCTGGCTGTCCTGGTTGCTCAGGCTGCTGAGGCTGCTGCGGCTGTTGTGGCTGCTGCGGCTGTTGTGGCTGTTGCGGCTGTTGTGGTTGTTGTGGCTGAGTTGGACCTCCTGTTTGCCCTGGTTGTCCTGGTGTTCCTGGCTGTCCTGGTTGTCCTGGTGTTCCGGGCTGTCCTGGCTGTCCTGGTTGCTCAGGCTGTTGTGGCTGCTGCGGCTGTTGTGGCTGTTGCGGCTGTTGTGGTGTTTGTGGCTGAGTTGGACCTCCTGTTTGCCCTGGCTGTCCTGGTGTTCCTGGCTGTCCTGGTTGTCCTGGTGTTCCTGGCTGTCCTGGTTGTCCTCCTGTTCCGGGCTGTCCTGGCTGTCCTGGTTGCTCAGGCTGTTGAGGCTGCTGCGGCTGTTGTGGCTGCTGCGGCTGTTGTGGCTGTTGCGGCTGTTGTGGTTGTTGTGGCTGAGTTGGACCTCCTGTTTGCCCTGGTTGTCCTGGTGTTCCTGGCTGTCCTGGTTGTCCTGGTGTTCCTGGCTGTCCTGGCTGCTCAGGCTGTTGAGGCTGCTGCGGCTGTTGTGGCTGCTGCGGCTGTTGTGGCTGTTGCGGCTGTTGTGGTTGTTGTGGCTGAGTTGGACCTCCTGTTTGCCCTGGTTGTCCTGGTGTTCCTGGCTGTCCTGGTTGTCCTGGTGTTCCTGGCTGTCCTGGCTGCTCAGGCTGTTGAGGCTGCTGCGGCTGTTGTGGCTGCTGCGGCTGTTGTGGCTGTTGCGGCTGTTGTGGTTGTTGTGGCTGAGTTGGACCTCCTGTTTGCCCTGGTTGTCCTGGTGTTCCTGGCTGTCCTGGTGTTCCTGGTTGTCCTGGTGTTCCTGGCTGTCCTGGTTGTCCTGGTGTTCCTGGCTGTCTTGGTTGTCCTGGTCTTCCTGGCTGTCCTGGCTGCTGCGGCTGTTGCGGCTGCTGCGGCTGTTGTGGCTGCTGCGGCTGTTGTGGCTGTTGCGGCTGTTGTGGTTGTTGTGGCTGAGTTGGACCTCCTGTTTGCCCTGGTTGTCCTGGTGTTCCTGGCTGTCCTGGTGTTCCTGGTTGTCCTGGTGTTCCTGGCTGTCCTGGTCGTCCTGGTGTTCCGGGCTGTCCTGGCTGTCCTGGTTGCTCAGGCTGTTGTGGCTGCTGCGGCTGTTGTGGCTGCTGCGGCTGTTGTGGCTGTTGCGGCTGTTGTGGCTGTTGCGGCTGTTGTGGTTGTTGTGGCTGAGTTGGACCTCCTGTTTGCCCTGGTTGTCCTGGTGTTCCTGGCTGTCCTGGTTGTCCTGTCGTTCCTGGCTGTCCTGGCTGCTCAGGCTGTTGAGGCTGCTGCGGCTGTTGTGGCTGCTGCGGCTGTTGTGGCTGTTGCGGCTGTTGTGGTTGTTGTGGCTGAGTTGGACCTCCTGTTTGCCCTGGTTGTCCTGGTGTTCCTGGCTGTCCTGGTTGTCCTGGTGTTCCTGGCTGTCCTGGCTGCTCAGGCTGTTGAGGCTGCTGCGGCTGTTGTGGCTGCTGCGGCTGTTGTGGCTGTTGCGGCTGTTGTGGTTGTTGTGGCTGAGTTGGACCTCCTGTTTGCCCTGGTTGTCCTGGTGTTCCTGGCTGTCCTGGTGTTCCTGGCTGTCCTGTTTGTCCTGGTGTTCCTGGCTGTCCTGGTGTTCCTGGCTGTCCTGGTTGTCCTGGTGTTCCTGGCTGTCCTGGTTGTCCTGGTGTTCCTGGCTGTCCTGGCTGCTCAGGCTGTTGAGGCTGCTGCGGCTGTTGTGGCTGCTGCGGCTGTTGTGGCTGTTGCGGCTGTTGTGGTTGTTGTGGCTGATTTAGACCTCCTGTTTGCCCTGGTTGTCCTGGTGTTCCTGGCTGTCCTGGTGTTCCTGGCTGTCCTGGTGTTCCTGGCTGTCCTGGTTGTCCTGGTTGTCCTGGTGTTCCTGGCTGTCCTGGTTGTCCTGGTGTTCCTGGCTGTCCTGGCTGCTCAGGCTGTTGAGGCTGCTGCGGCTGTTGTGGCTGCTGCGGCTGTTGTGGCTGTTGCGGCTGTTGTGGTTGTTGTGGCTGAGTTGTACCTCCTGTTTGCCCTGGTTGTCCTGGTGTTCCTGGCTGTCCTGGTTGTCCTGGTGTTCCTGGCTGTCCTGGCTGCTGCGGCTGTTGTGGCTGCTGCGGCTGTTGTGGCTGTTGCGGCTGTTGTGGTTGTTGTGGCTGAGTTGGACCTCCTGTTTGCCCTGGTTGTCCTGGTGTTCCTGGCTGTCCTGGTTGTCCTGGTGTTCCTGGCTGTCCTGGTGTTCCTGGCTGTCCTGGTTGTCCTGGTGTTCCTGGCTGTCCTGGCTGCTCAGGCTGTTGAGGCTGCTGCGGCTGTTGTGGCTGCTGCGGCTGTTGTGGCTGTTGCGGCTGTTGTGGTTGTTGTGGCTGAGTTGTACTTCCTGTTTGCCCTGGTTGTCCTGGTGTTCCTGGCTGTCCTGGTTGTCCTGGTGTTCCTGGCTGTCCTGGCTGCTGCGGCTGTTGTGGCTGCTGCGGCTGTTGTGGCTGTTGCGGCTGTTGTGGTTGTTGTGGCTGAGTTGTACCTCCTGTTTGCCCTGGTTGTCCTGGTGTTCCTGGCTGTCCTGGTTGTCCTGGTGTTCCTGGCTGTCCTGGCTGCTGCGGCTGTTGTGGCTGCTGCGGCTGTTGTGGCTGTTGCGGCTGTTGTGGTTGTTGTGGCTGAGTTGGACCTCCTGTTTGCCCTGGTTGTCCTGGTGTTCCTGGCTGTCCTGGTTGTCCTGGTGTTCCTGGCTGTCCTGGTGTTCCTGGCTGTCCTGGTTGTCCTGGTGTTCCTGGCTGTCCTGGCTGCTCAGGCTGTTGAGGCTGCTGCGGCTGTTGTGGCTGCTGCGGCTGTTGTGGCTGTTGCGGCTGTTGTGGTTGTTGTGGCTGAGTTGTACCTCCTGTTTGCCCTGGTTGTCCTGGTGTTCCTGGCTGTCCTGGTTGTCCTGGTGTTCCTGGCTGTCCTGGTGTTCCTGGCTGTCCTGGCTGTCCTGGCTGCTCAGGCTGTTGAGGCTGCTGCGGCTGTTGTGGCTGCTGCGGCTGTTGTGGCTGTTGCGGCTGTTGTGGTTGTTGTGGCTGAGTTGGACCTCCTGTTTGCCCTGGTTGTCCTGGTGTTCCTGGCTGTCCTGGTTGTCCTGGTGTTCCTGGCTGTCCTGGTGTTCCTGGCTGTCCTGGTTGTCCTGGTGTTCCTGGCTGTCCTGGCTGCTCAGGCTGTTGAGGCTGCTGCGGCTGTTGTGGCTGCTGCGGCTGTTGTGGCTGTTGCGGCTGTTGTGGTTGTTGTGGCTGAGTTGTACCTCCTGTTTGCCCTGGTTGTCCTGGTGTTCCTGGCTGTCCTGGTTGTCCTGGTGTTCCTGGCTGTCCTGGCTGCTGCGGCTGTTGTGGCTGCTGCGGCTGTTGTGGCTGTTGCGGCTGTTGTGGTTGTTGTGGCTGAGTTGGACCTCCTGTTTGCCCTGGTTGTCCTGGTGTTCCTGGCTGTCCTGGTTGTCCTGGTGTTCCTGGCTGTCCTGGTTGTCCTGGTGTTCCTGGCTGTCCTGGCTGCTGCGGCTGTTGCGGCTGCTGCGACTGTTGTGGCTGTTGCGGCTGTTGTGGTTGTTGTGGCTGAGTTGGACCTCCTGTTTGCCCTGGTTGTCCTGGTGTTCCTGGCTGTCCTGGTGTTCCTGGCTGTCCTGGTGTTCCTGGCTGTCCTGGTTGTCCTGGTGTTCCTGGCTGTCCTGGTTGTCCTGGTGTTCCTGGCTGTCCTGGCTGCTCAGGCTGTTGAGGCTGCTGCGGCTGTTGTGGCTGCTGCGGCTGTTGTGGCTGTTGCGGCTGTTGTGGTTGTTGTGGCTGAGTTGGACCTCCTGTTTGCCCTGGTTGTCCTGGTGTTCCTGGCTGTCCTGGTGTTCCTGGCTGTCCTGGTGTTCCTGGCTGTCCTGGTTGTCCTGGTGTTCCTGGCTGTCCTGGTTGTCCTGGTGTTCCTGGCTGTCCTGGCTGCTCAGGCTGTTGAGGCTGCTGCGGCTGTTGTGGCTGCTGCGGCTGTTGTGGCTGTTGCGGCTGTTGTGGTTGTTGTGGCTGAGTTGTACCTCCTGTTTGCCCTGGTTTTCCTGGTGTTCCTGGCTGTCCTGGTTGTCCTGGTGTTCCGGGCTGTCCTGGCTGTCCTGGTTGCTCAGGCTGTTGTGGTTGCTGCGGCTTTTGTGGCTGCTGCGGCTGTTGTGGCTGCTGTGGCTGTTGTGGTTGTTGTGGCTGCTGCGGCTGTTGTGGTTGTTGTGGCTTGCTTGGGCCTTCTGTTTCTCCTGGATTTCCAGGGCCTACTGGGCCTCCTGTATCAGAAATTTATAAACGTGTCACGATTTGCTATGTTTTAATGTTTGCTTTGTAATGCATAGTAGCAAGAACAAAATAAATTAAAATATATCTGAAAACGTGGCCTTTTCGGAAGTGTGTTTTTATAACCCTGGTGATAATTTTGAATTTTAGCTGTAAGCATGGATCGGAACCGGTATGTTTTAATCTTTTAAAATTGTTAGGTGACTTTACTGGAAACCTTTTAAAAAGTCTGGAAAGTAACACTAAAAAACTGTTAGAATTTTTTCATTGTTTCAACCTTCAACAATACGTAAATGGCGCGACACATTTTACTGATCATAGTAAAACTGCAATTGATGTTATATGTTTGAATGCGCGGATTAGTTATCTATGCATTTACTATATCCTGAGTCTTAGCAGCCACGCCTTCATATCATGTGAAGTTGCCATTAAAAAAGACAGAACACCCTTAAAGCGCATTCTTATTCGGCCTATTAAAAATATACCCATCGACAAATTTAATAGTATAGATAATGCGTCTTACATATAGGCTGGTTTAAGTACATATATATATATATATATATATATATGTATATATATATATATATATATATGTACTTAAACCATATAAATATATATATATATCATGGTTGTTGTGTTTATTTTGTCCATATTAGTTTAATATAATGTATTTATCTTTATACATATATGCACATTCACACAGGCACGCACATAAATGAGTAGGTACTCAGCGTGCATACACAGCACGCTGTCTAACACATGTCCTGTTCTGGATCTACGGAAGATCAGCGTCATGGCACTCATGAGTGCTCTGACATATGCTGAGTGGACTCCATTTTTGTAGACACAAATATGAATTATTGATTATAGCTCCTAGGTTTAGCTTTAAGTCTAGGTTAAGTCTATACATGTCACTTTTCCAATGTACTGCAATTTTTGTTGTTTACAAAATAAATTTATCTTCTTTTTCTTCTAAAACGTACGTTATTTCTGGAATATTTTAAAACTGTACTTAGGAGAAAAAAAATAAAAATCATACAAAAATCTCGTAATAAAACGAACAAACGAATCGGTATTTCGGATATTTTGTATGAAATAAAATTTTAAACAAAAAAATAAAACAGACTCCAAAAAAAACTAAAAATTAAAAAATAACGCCATAATTCAGTTTCTTCAAATTACTTACAAGTAACCGTTTGTATACTCAATCTATACAGTATATACAGTTAATGTTATTTTGGAGTCGGTGCCATCGTGTCACAACTTACTAAAATCGTAAATTTTCAATATTTTACACATTCTTTATATGGCGCCGACGCCAAAATAAGATTAATTGTATATGCTGTATAGATTGAGTATACAAACGGTTACTTGTAAGTAATTTGAAGAAACTGAATTATGGCGTTATTTTTTACTTTTTAGTTTTTTTTGGAGTCGGTTTTATTTTTTGTTTAAAATTTTATTTATTTTACACTTTTTAGTTAATCGTTACTTAAAAGTGTATCTCGAGACGATTCGAACAAGCCCAAACACGGCTAGGATACATTATTTTATTACATAGATCTGGTGCCTACCTTCCGGCTCCATCATCAAATCAATACGATGGTACCATTCTCATCAGGAACATTTATATTTGTGACTATGAAGTTGCTTAGCTAAATTAATCAAGATATTTTGTCGCCAACCGTAAATCATTTATCATTGAGGAGTTCCGATGGCATTCTGTGGTCTTCTGCATCAGTTCCACTTCACCAATTTACACTTTCTGAATGCAAATGCTTATTATGTTTCTTATAATACCAAAATCGCTATATGTATGCCTACAATATTTGAGGAGTTCCTTCAATTCCTCATGAATTCCAT
This sequence comes from Hedya salicella, assembly GCA_905404275.2. NCBI lineage: Eukaryota > Metazoa > Arthropoda > Insecta > Lepidoptera > Tortricidae > Hedya > Hedya salicella. Next base: position 5,884,027 of record FR990120.1, read on the forward strand.
CATCAGATCTTCACCAAAATTAAATGGGACCAACTAGAAAGTACCTTCTATAAAACAAAAAAAAAATATTTGAAATCGGTCAAATAGTCTCTGAGTAATCGGTGAAAATCCATAAAAAAAAAAAACATTCCGTTGAATTGAGAACCTCCTCCTTTTTTTGGAAGTCGGTTAAAAAATACTTGTTCCGATCCCTGGCTTTAGTACTATTATTATTGTATCGTTAAGCAGTTTCACTATTTCTATGTTTTTTACACATTTATTAAATAAAACATTTTTTCTTTTGTATTTATCAAGGACCATTAAAACAAGAGGACTGACCATCTCCATTCAAAAAGCCGTTCCTCGATATGTACAACGCTATCTATGCAAAAGCATTATTTTTTACAATTATTCAACTTTGCAAGCGTGACACAGTTAGTAAATGTTACGATTAATTTATTAGTAGCTATTTGCGACTAATTGTTACCATACTATGTGTCTTTATACAATTATAACATAATTAAATGTTTATTTTAAAGTGCCGTCTAGGTTTTGCCTGAATATCTCCTTGCGATTGGAACACGATCCAAAGTATGGCAACTGTCAGTCGTCTTGTTTAAATGGTCCTCGGTATTTATGTATATAAATCTAGAAGGCAAAAAAAAATTGAATTATGTATATTTAGGTTTTACCGGCTGGTCCTACCTCTTCCTTGGTTTTAATTGTTTACAGGCATTCTATCTATGTTACTGGTTAGTTTAAAAAAAACTGTTTTGTACCTTTACCACCGTGATGACGCCATAAAGAGTGCTTGTTAAGTAATGATTTTTTGCTGCTCGATTTTGACTTTGATTCCTGGCTGGCCTTGTACCCTGCAAATTTGTCAAACTTTTCAATAATAAAACATATACAAATCCTCTGCTGGATACTGCTCAGCGATCTGAGTAAGATTTTCGTTCTTGAAGAGCTGGTTTTGCAACGGTGGTCTTTTTGGGTTCCGTACCCAATGGCTAAAAGTATAGCGATAGCGAGACAGTTAAAATTTTTATAGATGATGTATGTGTGATGCTGCTAAAATAACTAATACTAAAAACAGAATAATTTTATGTTTGTAACCAATATAAATTGATCCAAACATTTTGCTTGCGAGTAGGGCTTTGCTAACACTGGATTTTCATAGATACGGCCCTTTTTAGCGTGTATCTTGTTAGGAACCCTCGATGCGCGAGTCCGACTTGCACTTGCCCGGTTTCTCCGGTCTTGTCCAGTCCTTAGCTTAATATACAAATGCATTAAAAAAATTAAAGCTCTTTTGCAATGGCCCTTTTATGTACACACTTAAAGTGATTATTAGTGAGACCTTATTGATAATAACATGAGGCCTACATATAGTCACTTTTTAAGTGTGTTGCTGTTTGTTCTAGAGACGTGATGTTTCTATAGGTTCATAAAAATATATACCCTGTCTAAATAAATAGGTATTGAATGCAATTTGAAAGGATCTTATTTAAACTTGATTGTACATTACTAGTATAATGGAGACCTTAATGGTATACAATCAACCCGTAAAGGAAGGTTTGGGAATGAAATTTAGTTTAGTCTATAAACTTCAGACCAAAAATCCTATAGACTTGACATCAGCGTACACCCGTAAGGGACGTAACTGCTATGGAGCTAAATTAAGAACACGTTTAAAAATGGCTGACAGCTTACCATAAAGAACCTACGTAATTTGGGCGGATAATTTTAAAAATGTTTTGTTTAGCAGTTTGCCACAAACTCGGTTGTGTCCGCGGTGGAAAAGTGAAACTACGACAAAGACAAAAAATATTTCTCTCTGTCACTTTTGTTATTGTAAACGAACATCTCGTTCGGTAGTGGTATTATTTGGCTGTCTGTCTATAGGATTCTTGGTTTGAGCTATATACCATATAGTGCACACTTACATTCAGTCATGCTACGTGGCACTAATTTCATCACGATGATCCCATTCTCTTCCTCAGTAATGATGTCGTACTCTTCGTCGTCTGCAAATTTGATATGAATACCATACTTAGGGCGCTTACACATATCGCCATATCAAAACTCGAGAAGCTTAACAAGAAAATCTTAAGTCGCGTACGCACTACTAATGGAAAACTTGTTTTTAATCGATTGCGTCAGAACCGAAGGAGGGTCATGTTTTTCAAGTATACTTTCGTATTTATGTATACTTATTTGGCAGGCTCTACAGTCGTTCTTTTTATGAACAATATAAGATGGCATTTAAATGCGTCTTGATTGTGGCAGTGGCGTGCAGTGTTTCTGGCCAAGGTAGGAAGTTTTTCAGTGCCTATATGGAGCCATGGTCATACAGGGCTTCAGGGTAGGCAGTTTCTCTGCCTATATGGAGCCATGGTCGTTAAGGGTTGACAGTGCCTTTGTGCCTATATAGACCTCCCTCTACTGGATTGTGGGAGTGATGTAAACTATAATATTTTGTAGTCGAGTCTTTCAAAGTACTGCTAAATTGATGATCTTCTAGGATTAAAATAACTAATTTATAGTATTAATTATCAGAATCTACGTTGAAAAAAATCATGAAATCGGTTAGCGTGCAAACGATTAAGTTTTAATACATTATTTCTAATTCAGATCTTTTCTCGAGTTTTCATCGGGCGTGATGTATAACTGCTCTTATGTTTGTATGTATGTATGTTAACTCTTTATGGTACATAAAAGCAGAAGTACAAGTACAAAACGATAAACAATGTATACAAAGGCAATTGTAAAGTGACGTTCAAAATTTTGCTGGTTAGGTACTTGACTTATGAAAACAATTATTAATTGTATTATGACTTCACTAGTGTTAGTATGTATTTGTATATTAATTATATAATTTTTAATTTTATGATTTGTTATGGTGTGTTACTTACTGTTTGGCATTTTAATGTCGACGTAGTGGTTCCTAGCTGTAAAGATATTTTTATCTGAACGTGTGTTTGTAAGGTATTCATATCAAATTTGGCATTATAATCTCATTTTGGCATTCATTTCGGTGTTCCACATGTCAGGTAAATAACTTACTTCAATCAATACCGTAGTTGTAAAATGATCACCATAATATATGTACCTGCTGTAGTTACATGATTTAAATAATGACAAAATTGCATGGATTTACGAAAATAATGCTTCAGCATGAAGAGACGCGGCGAACTCTGCGATTAAGGTATACCCGGTAAGACCGGATCAAAGATACGGATGAAAGCAATTTCCAGCTAAATGTTAGATATTTTTTTATTATTGGCAACATGTGTGCGTCGCCATTTTATCCCTTACGCACACTATGCTGCTAGTAATAAAAATAAATCTACAATTTTGCTGGAAATTGCTTTCGTCCGATCTTATATTTGATTCGGTTTTACCCGGGTATGCCTTATGTCTCGCAGCAAGAAGTACTAAACCTTGAGGTCGTTCGGTAGACTGACTCATGGTCCGTGACTTTGACTTATGGTGCGTCCATGAGCGGCAATGGTAACAAAAATTGCTCAAACTCTCGCCCTTACGTTACGTGCGACTTTCGCTCAGAGCAGGGGTCGCCAAATGGTGGACCGCGAGAACACGACAACTTGCACTGCAGAGTACGTAATTTAATAAAAATGTATGCCCCGCATTATATTTTTTGAAGTCAATTCGAAAACGGCCGAGCGAAGTTACGAGTTTACGAGTGAGAAAGAGTTCGCGGATTGCGAAAGCGTTCATCGTCATGTTGCGCGGATCGCGATGGCCATTTAATTTCTTAAAACGGACACCGAACGAAACTAATTGGCCCCTTGCTTAGAGCAAAAAATTCTTGCTAGGTATTATCTATTCAATGCACGTTAGTGTTTTCTGATATTCACCTGACATATGCACCACCACAGACAGTAAAATAAAACGCTGTGTTTAAACGCTGATCCTACCTAGGTCCACAATGTGTCCACCTCCACCTCTGCTGCTGACGATCTGCTGTGATTCGCTCTCTGAAAATGTGAAACAGAAAATAAATCAATCAACCAAGTAAAGAAGGATGGAGGATGCTGAACAACTATCGTTTTTAGTTGCACAGCATTTTACAGCCAAGTTGAACAAAAAGCCTCACTTTCTGGGAGTTTGATCGTAGTTTTTAAACTAGAAGGCGCCCGCAACTTCGTTCGAGTAGGAGGAAAAAATCATAACCCTCTTCTTTTCTTCAGCTTAGTGAGTAAAAAGTAGCCTATAACCATCTGGAGATATCCAGTTACCCGTGTACCAAAAATTGTTGAAATTCGTTTAGCCGATTTGGCGTGATGAAGCCGCAATGGCACATAGGAAGATACAAAAAAATATATTTTATAGTATAGATTGTCATTTTCAATATTATTTACCTTTGAAACTAATAAATAGTACATGATATAATTATTCCTCCGTTTTGAGAGTCTGTTAAAAGGCAATTTTAAATACTGGTATTTAAAATTTTGCTCGAGTAACATTATTGCTGTCACCTGGAGAGGATGGAAGACGATCGGGCAGTAAAGAGGGGGTATAAGGGGCGACCGAGTGGAAGACGTCCGGTCAGTTGGCCTAGATACCGCTGGAAGGACGAATTGCAAAAGGATATGTGCGCACTAAATACCCCCAACTGTAGGAAATGGCGCAAAACAGAGAAGAATGGCGTTCTCTTGTGTCAGAGGCCCAGATCCTCTTAGGGTCACTGAGCCAGAATAGTTAGTAAGTAACATTATTACTTACCTTCATGAGATTCGTTGGTCTCGGAACTGGACTCTTCTTCACTTTGCTGGATGATTTCGTTTCCATCGTTATCTTCGAAGTTCCATTTGGCTGCGAACGAAAATACATTCGTACATGATACATTTATTCCAAGTTTTTTTTTTCATGACATAGGAGGCAAACGAGCAGACGGGTCGCCTGATGGTAAGCGATCACCGTCGCCCATAGACACTTGCATCACCAGAGGTAGTAATACTTTACAAATAACACTACAAATTAATAACGATCCCCGAGCGAACTTGTGTTTTTGAATGATTGTTTATAACTCATAGGTTTAGCTTTAAGCCTAGGTTAAGTATATATATACATGTCAGATTTCGAATGTATTATTATTGTTGTTTAAAAAACAAATGTATCTTCTTCTTACCTTGTTGCTGTTTCTTCTCGTTGGCTTCAGATGACTGCTTGGCCTGGCTCTTCACGACAGTGCCTTCGTTGCTTTTCTTCACCAGTTGACTGAACTCACCTAAAACACAACCGCAATAGGGAATATGCATGAATTTAAATTTTTGCTTTATTAAAAGCTCATTCATGTAACAAACAGTAGACTAATTTTTTTTTTCGAATAACTATAAAAGTAACCAATATATAAGCCATCCTACATTTCATTCTATCTCTTTCTAGCAAACCACAATTTAATATGGAGTTTATATGGCCGGAGTGCACGATGACGTAACAGTGCATATCGAACCTCTCTGTCTAATTAGTAGTTTAAAATGCCTATATCTTGCGTATTTCTCGATTTAAATTTAAATTTCACATTTTGAAATAGTTCTTACGGTATTTCGATATTTAGTTAAGAAAAGCGACAACAAAAAATGCATGTACCCTATTGTCTTCATAAACAATAGGAAATAATATAAGATCGTATAACTAAGAAATGTTCCTTACAGTTATACAATTTTTTTTGTGTTTCTATTCGTTTAAATATCATAAGTGTTAACTGTCGAACGGGTTTAGATGAATGCTAGTTTGATAAAGGATCTATGTTCTTAAACGGGAATGGACCGACTTTAATCGAATCGGATTCTATATTAAAGGGCGCAATTTCGACAAGAAGAGAAGGGAAATAAAACATTTGAAATTGAGGATGGCATTTAAAAGAGAGTTGATCAAAGTTCGGAGATGCATTCCGTCGTTCCGAAATTATAACTACCATAAGTAAGTACCTATTCGATAAAACAAGGTACAAACGTCCTAGATAGGTGTCAAGCTATTGTGAGGAGCTTACTGTTTTGTTTAGACTGCTTCATGCGCTGTGAGCTGGCTTGGGAGGAGCCGGATGAAACACCGTCATCACTGAAGAAATTGCTCTCCGATGCTGCGGAAATAATAATGATCTTATTTATACGAGTAACTAAACAAATTCGGGCATTCTTTGCTATAGCTATCACAAACTGGCAATATTGTTACGAATTGCGATATCAAAATAACGATTATCAAATCTCTAGGTGGTGGTAGCTAGGATCCAGGTGGAAAAGAAAAAAAAATGGAGCTCCATGTCAGTAAAAGGCTTCATCACACTTGTTTGTAAACGGTGTCATTACATGCAGGCAAAACGAGCGACAAGGTCTTAATTAAAACCGTGGGCGTTTTATTAATTCCATTTACGCCATGGACGTAATGATTTTTTTAAATTTTTTTTGACTGCATTCAGTACTCTATGCTATATGCCAGGTTTAGAGCGGAACCGAACGGAATTAGTTAAAATCAACAAATTTGAATTATACATATGTAATATCAATAAATACACGTCGATGCTCTATACTTAAGTACGTTAAAATAGCTTGTTTATATTATTTTACAATCATTACTTTACGTAAAAGATTGTATGCAGCAAAATTTAAAAATAGAAACCTTTGTTATGGAATGAGATTCTACCAATCACGAAATGACACTTTATAACACAATGTTGCGACTTGTGACACTTGAAAGTTACAAGCTTTTTCTGACTTCAAAATTTATTAGTTTCACAAGTATGATGAAAAACATTGTGTGTTACTCGGGCAGTACCGGAATTACAAACTCGAGTCATTAAAGCTCTCGTTTGTAATTCCTTCTTTACCGCCCACGGTGCACAATGTACTATTCTTGACAGGTGGCTAAAGGGCACCGCCTCTAGGACTTCTAATACTGTGATATCTTTACGACTATTTTAACTGTTGTTACCTTCTTTGGTATTACTAAGAGTGAATGTATTATTTATAAGTGATCACAGTTTTCTTCAAAATAACTGAGAATAATTTGCTTTAGCACGCTGTTTTAAGAAAAATTATACAAACGGTAATTTTACTGCATAATTTCTCCTATTCATGATATATATTGAGAAGAGAAGAAGCAGAAGATAACTCCGAAAACTAAAATGTATCCTGGTATTGCAATGAAACAAGGTGCACATTTAATTATCTCTTTGAATGGAGATATTGTAGTTGTTCTAAGCGCAGAATTTGCATAGATACGCGCGTTTAAATACTTTAAAGACCGCATCGTTTATTATAAATACTACTTTACGTAGCTGTATTTCTTACTCAAGTATTTGTTTTAGATTAGAATTGCACATGCGTTTAATTCATGCCTCGATAATCGTAATGCACACATTCGATCCTGGGAGTGCGACAAGAAGCATCTGGTTTAGTCAAAATCCACCCAATTACGAGTAAGTATGACTAAAGTCGACCAATACCAAGTCGCTGAAATCGTCTTAAATTGAGCTCAATACGTTTGTGCGATTTACATTTAGACGATATAGGGTAGGTAGTAGGTGAGATTGGTCTGTACATTAAGTACAGTAGGCAATAAAAGGTAGTCTCCAAAAATGCTTGCCAAAAATTTGCTTATTGCGCTGCAATAATAGTTAGGTAAATCTTACAGCTTTGCTGAGAAGATTCCTCGCTCTGCGCCTTGGTTTCCTTCTTGGAAATCTTGCTCTTTAAACCACCATCGTCGCTAGACCATGAGGACTCTAATGCTGTAAACAGTTACAAGTCTTATTATTTATTGAATCAATCATCATAGACACGTTTGACTTCACTTCGAAGAGCGAATCGCCTGATCCTTCTTCCTACTATCCTACTAATATTATAAACTATATTTCGGGCACCTTCCCATCGTCAGCGGAGGAGAAAAAAAATCATAACCCTTTTTTTTCGCCAGCGCAGTCGAGTTAAAGTATCCTATAACCATCTGTCGATGCCCAGCCTACCCGTGTACCAAAAATAGTTAAAATAAAATCAGCTTTGGCGTGATGAACCCACAAAAAAAAACGATTCCTTCGAATAGCCCGTATCACTCATGTTTTTGAAAATATTATTAATGTACAGACATTAAATTTTGACAACTTTATAATAGTATAGGTAGATGTAAAAGTTAGTGAAGATGTTTGGATATTTTTTACTCAAGACGTGGGAACTGTCCGACGGAATGAGACGAAACATGAACTACGGATAGAGAGTTTTTGGCTAAAGAAGGCAGTTAAAATGTTTTGATTGCATGGGTAATCAGTTTATTTGTGGCTATACAGAGCCATGGTCGTTCGGGGTAGACAGTATCTTTGAGTCTATACGGACTGCACGCCACTGAGATGGATTAGATGAGAGAGATGGGTGATAGCGCGGGTAAGTGCGAGTCTAATGGTAGATTAGAGATAGAGATACTTACAGCTCTCCTCAGATTTCTTCGAGTTGGACACGTCGCTCTCAGACTGAGTAGATTTGACGACGGTTCCATCACCTTCGCTAGTGATCTCTTCTTTGGTCGCTGCAAACACAGAAGTTGTCTATAAACAATTGCATAAAGCGAAATAATCGCATTCAAAACGGTTCGAGTCTTGTGGTGGTGAGTAAAATATCCTGTTTTCCTAATCGGGCACACTAGCACAATTCGCTACGACTAGGCTAGTCGTGATCGTGACTTAGTATCTTCAATTGTCTTTTAATCTGGAAAGGGGAAGGTGACATTCGTCAAACAACAAAGTCGCGTAAGCACAATGACAAATGTGCATGTGAACTTTAAAAAGGGAGATGTACGAGTATTACATGTACTCAGATTTATTAACTCATTCGTATAAAAGTTAAGTTTAAGTTCTTTAACGTAATATAATAAAATATAGACAAAAAACAGGTATTTGCGAATATCTATACTATTATAAAATGTTAGATTTGTATTGAAAATCGGGTTTTTATGGAGAGGATTCATGATTTCCGGAGAAATCTTAATAGCGCGATGCAGGATCGTCTTTTGTTTTGTATGGCCGCGCGGTGCATTGCCAGTCTGGCGCCATCTGTTAGCCAGAATTTCATTATCCTCTCATCACGCCAAAACGGCCGGATGGATTTTAACCAATTTGGTACGGGAATAGCTGGACATCCAAAGGTCGCGGACGCCTTCTAGTTGTAAATGAAAAAAACCCCTAAATTCACCATTTTTCGATCGAACCACTTATGAGTATGGGATCCGAGGAGTTACTCCGAAAGTCGAAATTCGGAGTTTGTAACGTGCTGTCTCTCTCGCTCTCATGTTAAGCTGTATTTGAGTGAGCGGGATGGCGCCATACGAACTGCGTTTTTCGGGTTGCGGAGTAGACCCTCAGACTCGTATTGTACGATTTGACAGATATTTATGAAAATAGAAGACTTAATATTCTCTCGGTTTGTACACATAATTCAACCTATGAACGGTTCATATAACAAACTGATAAGCAGTACCGTAATTTATAAGTTATATTAAGCATTTAAAAAAAGTCTTAAAGTGATATAACCGCGTTAATTTTCCTACGTTACCAATTAACGATAACGATAAACAATACTAATATTAATTTTATTTTATAATTAAAATTCTAGCAAGTATATAATTTATTAATTATGAAAAATAGCGAACAATAATCATTAATCATTAAAATAGTGGTAACAAACTGGAAACAATGAGGTTGAATTTAATTGATGTACAACATTTTTGGAAATGCGCAAACTATAGATATGCGACACTGGGATAGGCTATAACAAATAATAGAATAGGACATATATATACTCACATGTGGATGATGACGATGATGAAGATTCGGATGATGACGACGAACTTTTGAATGATGCTGATGGAACAGAACGTTTTAAATATTCATTATAAAAACACTTTTTTTAAATAAAATAATGAGTATAATCGTCTTTTAAAATACAATTAATATTGTTACTCTTTATATAATACCATGTAAAAAGCAGAGCAGCAAATTCTTTTCTATATTTGTTATATATCAAATTGAAAATTTTGATAAATGTGTTGTGTGATTGCTAGTGAATGAGTGTGAATTGATGTACTATGAAGAGAATGTTTCCTTGATGTGTGTGTATGTAGAGTTTTAAATGTAGTATAGGTATTCGAAAACGTAAGAGCGCAACTGCGATGGCCATAATAAATAAAATATATTGGTTGGGCTAGCACGTTACTCCTTAACTAGATTAGGTAAGAAAACCAATGTCTGTCTGTCAATGCCTGTGAGGTCGCAAAATTATTTTACTAGAAGATACCCGTAACTTTATTCGCGATGGAGAAAATAGGCATGATTCTCTATTTCGCTTCATTATACAACTGCTAATAGCGAGCCAAAGTAAGTCTTGGCCTCTGACACGAGTTTGCGCCAATTGTCCCGATCTGGCACCGTTTCCCGCCAGTTATCTTGGAGTTCCCGCAGATCTGTTTCTACAACATCGGTCCAGCGATATCTGTGACGGCTGACCGGCCTTCGGCCAATAGGTCATCGCAAATATGCCCTTTGAGCACTGCGATCCTGCATTCTTTCCACGTGGCCAAGCCAGCGGAGGCAGTGGGCCTTTGTTTCCCCAATGATATTTTGAGTGGCTAAAAGCTCAATTTCAATATTCTTACTGATTCGGATCATCATAGTAGGATATAATGTTAATCTTGACCCCTTTATAAAAAAATATTAAAATCCATCCACGCGTTTTAGACAGCGATGAGGACACAGAGATATCCTGACATACAAAGCGGCGTTACTAATCTGACATCCGTGGTCGTTGTTCAATTGGGATGTTAACTGTACTCAAATGAAAATAAAATTTAGATGTGAATCGGCAGTTTTTATGATAGAAAACCTAAAAAAAATTAAGTTCGATACCTTGTGTGTAGCTTGTTTCATGAGCCTTTAAAGTTGGGTGGGAAAGTCCATTTTTAAAAGTATGAAAATATTACCATTGAATAACCCATGTATGGGGGGACTTTAGTTATGAAACCGTTTCGATAAACACCAATTTAAACATAGCTGCAGAACAAACTTCTTAATTTTCCCATAGAAGGTAGGAACGTGTGACATCACACAAGTTCCTAGGCCTTAGTATGGAGCGTTTTTTGGGAAAGCCCAAAAATGTGATTATAACGTTGTTGTATCTCTCAGTTTTTATGAGGGTGAAGTAGATTTTTCTCCAATGTTTCTATTATTGAGAGGTCGTTCTATAACATAATTACCGCAGAAAAAAAGTTATCAAAAATTGTCAGCATCCCAAACCTGCGAGCGTATGACAGTCGAGTTAATCACGCAATAAATAAATAATAAGTCACTATCACGCTCACATACTTATCAGAAAGTGACGGCGGGTTTGTCATTATCTAAATCGCTATCAACGCAGGCCCGCTGATGTTGTTCGAACTTTGCAAGAATTTGAATGCAAGTTTTGGTTATCTTTTGTAGAATGGTTTTGATTAAATAAGTAACTCAGGGTTTTATTTTTATTTTCCGTTAATGCTACGATTATACCAATTCGTAGTTTTTAGATGTCATTTTTATGTTTTGTAGCCAGTCCTCTCATAATTCGTAGTGTCAACAAGGTACCAAGGACATTTGTATTTGTGTCAACTATGAAACCTATCGTATTCGAGTGATGTATTGAGTAATGTTTATCCTGCTCTTGAGTGAAAAAGGGGATGTCAAATTATTTTTACTTACTGCTGCCTTGCGTTCCGAGGACAGAGTCTTTCGGTGCTGCTTGCGCACTCAGGATCTGCAAGAAACAAACTGATTACGATTCACATACTAAAAAACTTGCGCTAATAACTAATTTCATCATACTGCGTAAGTTGCTGATGGCTGATTAACGGCTGCATCAGGCATTAAGACGAACAGATTACGGTAAAAATGGGCCTACCAGCACAAGGACCTGCTAGGTTGATTGAAAATCTTAAGTTTTTCATACGATTTATTTCTCCGGAAACAATTCTTGATTACATGTTTGCATGTTTTGTTACCACATAAAACCTACAGAAGACAAAATTGCAACCAAAGGCTTCATTGTTAGAAACGGTCTAAATACTTTGAAGCTGTTGCACCTTGAGTTTGTTATCATAGAGGAGAGGAAACGAAAACTTCTGGTGCATATTTCCTAAACCTGTGACCTATCCTGCCTGAACTACACATAACAAATACAGAACACGAAATACTAATGCCCGAAGGATGATTCCCACAACGGAGGAATCACGGCCCTCAGGAATGACAAAATTGACACAGGAGCATTCACTAAGCCAAGCCCTGGGCAATAATCACAGCTGTGCCCAAAAAGTATCTAACTGAACGAATCTCTTTCTTGGTGTAGGATTCTGGTGCAACGGGTATATGGCAGTTTGCTGAATTTAGGAAGTAAGTATTTTCCCAAGATGTTATAAAAATGTAGGTTTTTTCATGAACTAAAACGCGTTTGGTTCTAAAAACGTTTGCGCTTCAAGATTTTAATAAGATAAACACTAAAATGTAACGATTTCGGAAAATGGGTTCTCCATAGGTGACCAAAATCTGCTTTTTAAGACGTCCGTGAAACAAGATTGGATAGGTTCGAGGTAACGATCGGTAGTTTTCGGAAACAAGAAAGCAGATTAAAGAACAAGTATAAGCGGAGATCAAAAACTTAAACAGGGAAATCAAGCAGGTGACTATAGGCTTACATTTAGAGGTCCACAAGCTTCATCAGCTACGCCGACAAAAATAAACTCTATTATTTTATGAAGTTAAGGAAAAAAATTACTTACACTGAGCGCACACACCAAGAGTCCAAGAGACAGCCAACGCATTTTGCAGTCTTTTATGTACTTGACTATAGACCACTGAAGTCAAATTGACTATGCTTACTACCGAAAATTCTGCTCCTTATATACTCCCGATACCAACGTGAGTAAATAATTGTAGAGCAATAAATAATGTCAATTTTAGTGAGTATTTATTTATTGCACAAAAGAGAAGTGTTTTTCACAAAAGGTATTTTCAACTGTTTAAATTTCTTTTGTTCTTGCTTGCCCATAAATTTCATTTGCTCTGACGTGTGTTTGGTGGCCAGAATTTGCACGGCACGGTCGGACTTGCAAAATTTAGAGAGGTTATGACTACTTCACTTAAAATAGCATTTGCATTTGTTTCTGTGGGTACTAGGCGACAGTATACATAATATACATATAGATAAATTATAATACTTAAATACATAGAAAACATCCAAAACCAAGGAACAAATATTCGTGCTCATCACACAAATACTTGCCCTGGCCGGAATTAGAACCCGGGACAGCCAGTTTCGTAGGCGTATGTGCAACCCAATGAGCCAAACGTGTCGTCAATAGCTTTGTGTCAAAAAAAAAATCGCTGACTTCACATTGTGAACCCACTTCCTCGTCTGCGGTTCAATAGGTGTATTAGAAGGTCCATAGTAGGCGCCATGACTATTGTTTACGTTTCGCCCTTAAATTGATTCCAAGTTCATATTTTAAATTGCTTACATTTTCTTTTTTTCTTTTAAATACCTTTCGCTAGCAGCTTTGGAATAAATACCTTTTCTCCTTGCAGATTTATCGGCTTTAATAGCAGATACATTAAAATTACTCAATATTATCTGACCATAGTCACCATCCCCATTTCACTATCTGACATCCAGGCGTGAGGAGCGTCAGGAGCGACTTTATCCCGAGGTCGTCAGTGTACCATTCGTTCGCACAAAGCGATTTGCTTCGTCATTCTTAATGGAATTCACTGGTATTTCCTGATAACTTAAGGGATGATGACCATAGTTACTAAAATAACAATTTTGTCATCAAATAATACGAAACTTCAAGATACTGCCAATTTTGTGTTTTGTTTTTTACAATCCAAATTAAAATCTGAAGGTGGGAGAAGGAAGCTCTTCAAAGGTTCACAATCATTATAATTCAACGAGACAATAATTGTATCAGAACCGTCTACCTAGTTAACCACAGGTTTTCAAGACTAAAATGCCATAAAACATTAGTTTTGTCCTCATTATTGGGTACACTACCGGATGATGTCACGCCCAAGTAGTTATTAGTACGGTGTATTTTCAGTGCTCAATGGGAAGTAAAGGTCGCACTTTAACTATCTTTTCCGACTTTTAGAGCACTCTATTTGTATTTGGTCCAATACCTGGGGGCACGGCAGTGTCCCCCCAATAAGTCAAGCAAAAGGGAAAAAGTGAGCCCGAAGCTATTCGGGCGTTTTTTGAACCCCCTGTAACTTCGTTGTGGAAAAACTGGACGCCTAAATTTTCAATGACCTCCATGAGGGCATTACATAGCTATATTTCCAAATTACAATAAATTTTAATGAGTAGCTTAAGAATTATTAAGTTAAAGTTCCTTAATTTTGTCACTGACTGACTCACTGACTCACAACGCAATTCAAAACTAAAACATTCTGCAATTTCAGTCTAGTTTTCCAGGTATACAAGGTGCATAAGTAAATTTGTAATTCTATATTACTATACGCGATTACAAAGTTAGTTTTGCAGCTCATACAATTTTTCGTTAGTTAAAAGCCAAATACAAGAAACCGGACACCGGAGCACTGGACATCGACAAACCGACATCGGACACCGACAAACGGACACCGGATAAGCGGACAACCGGATGCCGGATATCCGGACATCCGCCTACCGGACAACCCGATACGAGACCGCCGGACACCGACAAACGGACACCTGACAACCGGACACCGGACTTCCGGACACAGGACACCGTATCACCAGCCACCGACAAACGGACACTGGACAACCGGTCACCGGAAAGCCTGACGACGTATAAACGGACACCCGAATACCTGACCACCGGACACCAGACACTGACAAACGGACACCGGACAATCGGACCCCGGACATTCGGATACGAACATCGGATTATTTTACTAAAGAGATCCGGATCTTACCTACCCAAATCAATTCGGTGGTACCATTCTCATTAGGACCATTTCAATTTCCGACTATGAAGTAGCTTAGCTATTTTAATCGAGATACATTGCGCTGGCACCCGTAAATCACTTTTCGTTGAGCAGTTCCAATGACTTCCTGTGGTCTTCTTCATCACTCATCAGTTCCACTTCATCAGTTTACGCTTACTGAATGCAAATGCTTAATATGTATCTTAAAATACCAAAATCGCCCTATGTCTGCCTACAATATTTGAAGAGTTCCTTCAATTCCCCATGGATGTCTTCACCAAAATAAAATAAATCTGAATCGGCTTATAAATAACGGAGTTTTGAGATAGCAAAATTGAGAACCACCTCTTTTTTGGGAGTCGGTTAAAAAAAACAGATTTTTTTGTTGCATAATATTTTTTCGGGGTGTGAAACAAGTTATAACAATATAATATATTTTCTAACTGGATATAACAACATTTTATTTATATTCATGGAATAAAATCACTTAAACTTTTGATATAACAACAAAATTGATAATTTCATAGTGTATAATGTGCAATAAGTATAACAGATGTTTGATATAATGTTTACTATATATAATTAATATGTAATATTTTCTTCTGTTTCCGCGATTATTACTCATTGAAATAAAACAATTTAACGGATTATATCGCGTATATTATCTCATTTTAGTTCCCGACGTTTCGGAAGCTTTCCAGCTTTCCATGGTCACGGGAGGAACTAAAATGAGATAATATACGCGATATAATCCGTTAATTTGTTTTATTTCAATAATTAATATGTGTTATAAGTATTCGTGGTATGATGTGTTGTAACATATAAAAATAATATAATATATTCTAATTTACAATTAAAGTAAGTGTCTTTCTTTGTATATGATCATTAATAAAAGTAAAATATAGGCACTTATTTTTGTTTCCTTTATAAAGTTGTAGGATTCGCAGATGTAGGCGAAATACGTGTCGAGGTTTTCTTTATTTATTCTTTAAAATGTATAGTATTATAAAAAAACACGGTTCTGGTAGGGTCGCAGTTCTACCTAACACTCCTCCTCGCTTCGCTCGTCGTACGTAACAGAGACCTGCCTTAAGACAGAGTAGGAAGGTTATTATTTATATCGAACGATATGAGCGTTATTGTGTGTTCGAAACACCGTTGTATCACTTATACGTTATACCATTTTACTGTTTGATTAATAGTTGTTATATTACACGTTCAGTTCATTATACATGGACGATAGTTAAATCGTATCAGAATAATAATAACAAATTTTAGGGACAATCTTGCACAAATCGACCTAGTCCTAAACTAAGCAAAGCTTTGTAGGTACTATGGATACTAGGCGACGATATACGTACATAATTAATATACATAATAAATTATGATATTTAAATATATAGAAAATATCCAAGACCCAGGAACAAACATTCGTGCTCATCTCACAAACACTTTCCCTGGCTGGGCAAGAATATACCAAATTTTGTTATAACAAAAGTGCATTAGGTATATCCCTTAATCGTTATATCGACCAATAATATATCAAAAGTTTTTATAGCAATCGTTACGCACCCATTTTTTCGGCCAAGCCTGAGATATAATAAAAAAAAAAACTTTAAATGCAGATCAACTTGCAGAAATATAATGATGTGTGTGGATCTATAATGGAATCCCTAACGACATTTGTCCTAATGTATCGTTTGTCTGCAAAACTGTACACTTTTCAGGATTGTTATAAAATAAACCTAACCTAACCTAATCTATACGATGATATTTAAAAAAAATCCTAAAATATTTACGGTTTCTGAAAAAAATGCTTTATGACAAACGATAGGTACATTAGGACAAACGACATTAGGGATTCCCAAGGAGACTCGATGTGTGTACAACTCACGCTTGACCGATAAACCTTGCGCTACTTTTCTTATAACAAAAAAAAAACAACTTTGACAATTTACTTTTAATTGCTATGTTTTAGTTTTTCCCTAAACTTCTCCATCGAAAAACCTGAAAAATATGCATAATTATAAAAATCTGTTTAGCCGATTTTGCGTGATGAAGCCACAACGACACATACATACAAACATACAAAAAATAAAAATAAATATTATTCATTTTAGTGACCTACAAATAGTCCGTAACAATCAATTATTTGAAAATATCTTCAATGTACAGACATTTCATTTTTACAACTTTATAATAGTATAGATTACCTGAAGCTGAAGCTAAATAAGAGATTTTTTTCTCACCTCCGCGAACGAAATTGCCCATGGCACCTTCTAGTTTTTTTATATTTATGAAAAATTAAAAACATTGAGACACTGTCCTATTACTATCTTAAGACCTCGCGAGTCTAAGATGAAAAAACATGAAAATTCATAAATATCTTCACACGTACAGACAACTGTAAACTTTCTTTTTTTAAGTCTATCAAAAACGGGAATACCTTTTCTAGTGGCTAGAACAAAGTAAATGATTCGGCTAAATTCATGAATCTATTATAGGTAAACTAGCAACGGAATTTATGTGTATTCTAAACACCTGTACTATTAACGATCAAACGTTACACGTTACGTATCAGCTAGAAGATATTGTGTAAATAACCATTTAATGGAGACCTGTAACTGTAATAGACTCAGGCATTAGGGTGGATCAAAAATCTTAATTTTTTTAGAAACCTCAAAATGTGTTTAAAAGAGCTGTCGAAATATGTGCCATTCATTGATATTTGCTGAACATTTTCAGTTTCGGTTACATGTATGTAGTGCTAGAAATATTTTTTTTTCACTTCTCCTGCTCAAAAAGTACGTCATATTAGCTTCGCGAAGCGAGCCTAAAATAGTACATTTAGCCCCTAGGGTTTAAAAGAAAGCCATATAATACCATACAAATTTCTATGACACTGAAAAAAAAAAACTTGCGGCCAGCTACATACTCCTTACGAATAATTAAAAACAAGCAAGCAAAGTTTCTGATAGAATTGCTTAAACTGTACTTTTAGTTTTTCATGAAATATACAATTTTACTGTTAAGTCTTTTTTATTTTCTCGCAGTCGAAGTGAAAAGCAGAGTGTTTAACACGTGGCTAAAAGCCATTATGACACTCAGACATATATGTCCTCGCTCACTTCGTGAGCTCGTCCAAATAATCACTTCGTGTCATAATGGCTTATTTTAGCCCCTTTTCAAACAACTATTGCTATTTATCTAACAAACTAAGTAGCCCTCTATATTCAAAATTTCATCACTATACTCGTACATGATGCACTTTGAGTAAAACGCCTGTGAGATAAGGACGGACGGACTGACGAAACTATTACGGTTCCGTTTTTCCCATTTTGTCTACGGAACCCTAAAAATGTGTCTAAAGGCATGGGTAAGTGAGGTTTTTTTTGTTTTGTCTTCTGCCTCCGCATCCATCTTAAAGTTAGTATGGAAAAGTCCATACTAAATGAGGGCTATGATGTTGTATTTAATTATTTCAAATTTAAATAAAACAATTTGATGGGATTATATCGCGTATCTCATTTGAGTTCCCGACGTTTCGGAAGCTTTTCAGCTATATATAGTATTCACGGGAAGACTGAAAATATATATTTTCCTCTGTCAAAGTTACAATTTGTGCAAACTACCCACTTTGAGAAAACAAATAGAGGCTTAGCGGAGCGCCTCAGTGTTACCTAGTCGTAATGTTTCTTCGTTTTTCTTTTCTTCCTGATCGATACGGTGTAACATGACTAGTTAGTAATTTTTCTCAAACATGTAATGAAATGTCGTCATTACGTGTGTTAAAACTGGCTTCAAAGTATCCCATTTCGGGCGGAACAACCTGAGAGAACTGTAAAGGAATTTCATACAAAATTGAAGGCCTAGGCCAGGAAGTATTTTTTTTTTATTTTAATGTAAGCATGGCGTCTGTGTCATCCACAGGCTAAATAGCAGGTTTTTTTTTTTTTCAGTGGCAGTATGGTTATCGGACCAAAAATATCCGCGGTAATGCCTATTTACACACGAACTGCTATTAAGAACACAAATCTGTATGGTTCATATATCGATGACTAAATTTAAACTATTGTCTATACGTAAGTCGACAGAGACCATAGACAATATTTAAAATCCTCTGCATTTATTTTATGTCCTAGCTTTTGCTCGCGACTTCGTCCGCGTATATCTCGAATTTCAAAAATTCACCTAAGTGCGCCTCTACATACTACATCTTCGGCTGATGGAGATTTCGCAGCAACATTACTCGAGGAGAAGAAGGTAGGCCGGGTGGGTTAAGTGTATTTAAAAACTCTACGCGATAGTTTATGGCATCATCCGTGCTCACTACAGATCGAGTCTACAGACTTGTATTCGTATTCTGAACCTTCGAACGACATCAAAAAAATGTTATTAATAACGGAAGCCTGGTCGTTCTTAGGTGTCAGAATCGCTCGTTCACACAACCACTCCGTGGACTTGCTGTGTAGATTT
The DNA here is from genome assembly GCA_905404275.2 of Hedya salicella. NCBI lineage: Eukaryota > Metazoa > Arthropoda > Insecta > Lepidoptera > Tortricidae > Hedya > Hedya salicella. Next base: position 5,903,480 of record FR990120.1, read on the forward strand.
TGAGCATCTGGGTAAATTTGAGAGATTAGGTCGTCAACGGCCCGCATAACTAAGGCGAGATCCGATGGAATTGCAATCCTTCCCTCAGTATCTGAATATTCTCCATTTCCTATTTTCAGAAGAAGGTCGGAGAATTCTCTAGCGCAAATATCGCCCTTGAGGTGCCTCGCATATAAATCTTAAGGTGGAGTTTTTTGATTAAAGGCCAAATATTTGGAAGCATTTGGATTGCATAATCCAATGCAAGTTTTAACTTCACCAGCTCGAGTTTCCCTCGGAAATACGGGCAGAATCTAACGAAAGTCTCCAGCTAGCAACATAGTGACTCCACCTATCATACCATCGTTCCCTTTAATGTCATTCAGAGTTCTATTCAGCGCTTCAAAACACCCTTTATGCGCCATTGTACTTTCGTCCTAGACTGTTGCCCCTTATTTCACATCTTTCAGAAGATGAATTTCCAAAAATACTGAAATTGGTTTTCTTAGTTTTAAATGAAGTCTATTTGCGAAATATTACAACAATTACTCAAATGATTACTGGTTTTCCATACAAACTTTCAACCCCAATTTAACCCCGTTACGGGATGTATTTTTAAAAATGCCCTTCTCAATGTTTTTCACTGTACATAAGGATGTTGTGACCAAAGTTTTAAGCGTCTAACTTTAAAAACAACATGTTTCCCATACAAACTTTCAACTCTTTTTTATCCCCCTTAGGGGATGAATTTTTATATTAATCCTTAATCTTTTGTTTTGGTTTTTAGTAAGAAACCTTTATACAAAGTCTATAACTTTCCAAATGAACGATTTCCATAGAACGGTTCAACCCCTATTTCACCCCCTTAAGGATTGAATTTCGAAAAATCTTATCTTAGTACACGTCCACGTAATATAAAAAATATACGTTCCTTTCATGCTTATATTTTTAGCGGTTTAGGCTGTGCGTTGTCTGTCAATAGGTCAGTAACGCAAGACTTTTATATGTATAGATAGAGGATAATTTCACAATTATACGCTGTTGATGTGTGTTGATTTTACCACTACATGACTATGTAAAATCATTTTTAGGGTTCCGTACCCAAAGGGTAAAACGGGACCCTATTACTAAGACTTTGCTATCCGTCTATCTGTCCGTCTGTCTGTCTGTCTGTCCACTGCGTGATGTGATAAGCGTTATAGCTAGAGAGTTTAAATCTTCAAAGATGATGTATTTCTGCCTCTATAACAAAAAATTGTAAAAACAGTGTAATTTTATGTCTTTCTGTCTATATCAGTAACCAGTATAAAATAATCGAACACCGCATAAATTTTGCTTAGGATTTGGGGTCTGCTAACACTGGATTTTCATAGATACGGCCGTTTGTAGCGTATATTCTGTAGGGAGCCCCCGGTGCGCGAGTCCGACTCGCACTTGGTCGGAAGATGGCACTGTGCAATGTGTGGCAATTAATTTATTTTCTTCTGTTTCCGCGATTATTACTCATTGAAATAAACTCCCGTGACCATGGAAAGCTGGAAAGCTTCCGAAACGTCGGGAACTAAAATGAGATAATATACGCGATATAATCCGTTAAATTGTTTTATTTCAATAATTAATTTATTGTCGTTTAATTTTGTTGTAATTATTAAATCAATTATTCAATTAAATATATTGATATCTGTACCCCGTCTTCTTAACTTAGAGTTAATTTGGTAAAATCTTCAATTGCTTATTTATGTCAAAACGTTTTAATTTTAGCGCCATCTGTTAGTTTAGCAGGATACTCGATAGTCGTATTAGTCGTAGTACACATTTCAAAGAAGTTTGCACCGCCTTCCTAAGTAGCGCGATAAGATTTAGGAGCAAACTTAACTCAATCGAGTGTAGTCGCTACCCCCCTTATAGAAATTGAATTTTTATAATGTATAACCTGGCCGCGGTTCTTCTCGACAGATTAGTAGGGTTTGCATCAAAATCTGTTCAGCCGTTTTCATGCGATGCGCATACAAATAAACAGACAGACAGACAAAAATTCTAAATACTGTTGGAATGTAGGTACAGTTACTCCATCTAACGATGACCATCTGTATTCATTTTTCCTATGCGGTCGCGATACTGTATAAATTTACATGACATTTCAAAAAATGATTAATATTTCTTGAATTTTTTTCATCCGTGAAAGATGATGATTTTTATGATGCAAAAAATACGTAAATTATTAAACATAAAGAACGAAAAAGTGTTTACAAATAACGCCATCCAGTTACGCAAACAGGTACTAACGTATCATATTGGTTTGAAAGCAATTATTTCTTCTGAATAAAAAAGTCTCAGTTGACAAAAAGTGATAACTTTCCATCTATTGTTACAAAGAACCTGTTTTATGTATTTATCTTATTTATAAACCCTGTTTTTGCAAGAAAATGTTTATCATTCTGTGATGATCGCAATTCCAAAATGTACAACGGGCTATTATCCGGCTATATTAAGATAAACTCTTATTTATATGATACGTCATATACGGAAGGTGAGTTCTTTGCTTAATCGTGTAGGTAGTATTACTGTTGCTAGGTTACCAATTGTTAATTCATTATTTAGAAATTAAAATGTCACAATCACAGTGAACAAAAGGTCATGTTTTACCATTTATTGTTAAAAAAAACCCTTTTATAAATGAATACCCTCAAAAGTTGAAGCCTATGTCCTATTCTGATATGTAAGCTGTATTACTGCAGAATTTTGCGCAAATCTGTTATGTAGTTTTTGCGTATTAGCGTAACGTACGATTTGTCCGCCTTAAATTAATTTATCGCGGATAAGGGTATTTTTCCGGGATAAAAAGTAGCCTATGTCTTTCCCCTGGACTCAAGCTATCTCCATACCAAATTTCATTCCATTCGGTTCAGCGGTTTAAGCGTGAAGAGGTAACAGACAGACAGACAGACAGACAGACACACTTTCACACTTATAATATTAGTATGGATTATAGAAATGAAGATTCTTATTATAAAGGTTGTGTATAACGGGCCTAATAGAGTCTACTCGAACACTACACACGCGAAATACGGACGACTTCCGTAAAAAAAAAACATTATGGGGAGGGATTGAAGGGAACATTTCAGAAACTTTAGTCGTGTAATCTTTTGAGTTGTGTATTTTTTTATTTCATTGCATATGCTTGAGAAAAGCTATATACACGTCTCTGGCCGTGAAAAGTGCTTGCCGGCTTCGTATCACTATCCATACCTACTCACCCGGCAAGCCCGTCTTTCCCGGCGTCTGCAGTAATGTAATATTGTTATAGCACTTCCGGTTTTACAACATCATTTGTATTTTCTTAATAATTATATAGGAACATGGGACATGTAGTATTTTTTGATTAAAATCAGTGGTAATTATTTAACATTTTACTACATTTATATTTCAACATTATCTCGTGGTCTTTACTTACAACAGTTCAACTGGGATAGTTTGTGTTGTTTAAGTGTTGGCAAACAAGTTACTTTAAGTTTAACTTGTTTTAAGGTTTTTTTTATAGTCTTTATAAGTAATGACATACTAGGAAAATGAGTTAAAATAATAATAAAAATACATTCTTTAAAGTAATATTGAGGTTTGGTGTAAAAATGGCGTTCGTGAAATCACCCCCTACGTCTAAGTTTAGGTAATAAACTAGGTAGGCACAAATAAATTAGTTTTAAGTTCCAGGGCAACACCGAAAATCAGCGTCACGGCTTGCCGTGGCATAAAGCTGAGTGGCGACCCCTTTCAGCGTCGACAATTCTTTTTGTTATTTATATTTGTATTTCTTTTTTATGCTGGCGTTGAATAAATATGTTTTCTTTCTTTTCTTTCTTTCTAATAATTATGTTATTAAAAAAAAACAAAGACTACTAAACTACTTTTGAACAGATAACATATTTATACACCTTCTTTCCCTTGATGAGATGTATTACAGGCTCCCAAGCTGGTCTTAGCGACAGTTAATTTCCGAACGGTGCAAATAGTACATTACTGCCGACGCCGGGAAAGAAGGGCTTGCCGGGTGAGTAGGTATTGACCGGATAGTGATACGAAGCCGGCAAGCCCTTTTCACGGCTAGAGGCATATATAGTGTTTTTCTCAAACATATGCAATGAAATAAAAAACTACACCACTCAAAAAACGATACGATATATTTTTTTGATTTTCCCTTTAATCCCTCCAATAATGTTTTTTTTACGAAAGTCCGTATTTCGCGTGGGTAGTGTTCGAATAGACCCGTTCTACACAACCTGATAATAAGAATCTTCATTTCTATAATAAATAAAATAAATGCAGAGGATTTTAAATATTGTCTATTGTCTCTGGTGACTAACGTACCTATAGACAATATTTTAAATTTATTCATCAGCATATGAATCATACAGATTTGTGTTCTTAATGTTAGTTCGTGTGTTCTTAATGTTAGCTCGCATTAACGTGGTTATTTTTGCTCCGATAACCAGTCAACCACTAGAAAAAAAAGAAAAATATATTATTCAAGTGTTTAGCCTGTTCATGAACACAGACGCCATGTTTACATTAAAATTAAAAAAAATCCCGGCCTAGGTCTTCAATTTTGTATGCAATTCCTTTACAGTTCTCTTGAGTTGTTCTGCCCGAAACTTGATACTTTGAAGCCTGTTATAACGCACGTAATGAGAACATTTTAATGCATGTTTGAGAAAAATACGTTATCTGTGTGCTGAAATTAAGCTATGATATACTAGAAAAACATCTGTATTGCTAAACAAGTTCCTACATCAATTAACGCAAGTTTAATTCTTTTCATTTTTATACCATTATTTTTAAAGATGCTGAGAAGAGACTTCTTAATTAATGTATTTTTGATTATTTTTCATTATTAGAAAAATATATACTCGATAGAATCTCAAGTATGAAAAATTGCCAATAATAGTATCGTTTACCATTTAAAATATTGGTGAGAAAAGAAGAGAATGAACGCGTTTCTATGCAAATAAATGTACTAAAGTTCAACTGATCGTATTACGACCCACGGAAACCTGTAAACTGCATTTTATAAGCCTAACTTATAATCTTAACTCTTCCATGTCTATATATCTATGAAGTCGCTGTCTTCGTAAAGAATAACATTGTACAATGTCGCGGATATAACGGCAAAAGGCAACGACATAAATTGTAAGCACATCCGTCGAAGACAGTCCTCATTTCTAAAGGCATTTTAGGGATGGGTCCAAAAATAATTTATAATAAACTGCTAAAAGCTGTTAGAAACGCTACAACCAATGTGCAGTTTAAAAAGAATTAAAGAAAATCTTGATTGAAAAAGCGTACTATAATATTGATAAATATTTTAGCGACCACATATTTTATAACTTAAAATTATATTTATGATACTGATTAATTATAGTAGACCTACTATTATTATTATTATTTTTAATTATACTATAATTCATTTTCTATAAAATTATGAATGATAATTAGTCTTAGACATGATAAATGACAGTACAATAAAATAATGTATTACGTATTAAGTAATGCCCATCTTTTGGATGCCACATGGGGGAAAATTGTGTCGTGCTCGTGCCAAACATCTATGTACCACAATTGGAGCACAATTCTGCACCCTTCGTCGATTTCCCTGTTCGTATACTCTGTCCCCGTTCGTTCATTACCCAGTTTGTCATTTTCCCGATTCGTTCATTTCCCCATTCGTCTTGAATTCTCATAAACATTTTGAATTTGAAAGTTTTTTTAGAAATGCTCACATACAGTAGGATAAATACCATTTAATTTGCAAAACGCGGGTCTAAAGTAACTGGTGCTAAATACTTACGTATTGTTATGTAAATATTTACATTTAACTGCGTAGGGTGTTTTTGTCTCCTTATTTACTCAGTTGTGTCTAAGCTATGCGGCGAGCCGGTGTGTAGAACATGGGGTTCGCGATGTGGCTGTTGGTAAGTCATTTTCTATTCTTGCATTTGGGCCAAATCTTACCATGATCTGTAAGTTATTAACGCTTATATACCTACGGCTGTCAACGTCTTGTGTCATCAATATGTTGTTCAATAGTCATGATGCGGCATGGCGGTTTTCCCTGGAGGTTACAGTATGAGGTTCTTCAAGAGGGCAGTGAAATGGTTTTTAAAGGGTCGGCAACACGCACGTAATGCCCCTGGCAAGCGTTTTTGTCAGTTAGAAAATAAAAACGTATTGGATATGTAATTTTTTTCTCTACGAAATGATTAAAAATAACTAATAAAACTGCATTAAAGTTCAGCAGTGAGGGCTCGTGATGTAATAAAGTCATTCATTCAGAACAAGTGTAAACTGTAGAACAGTATAGATATGACGAGCCAAGCGAAGTGCAAGGGCTCTACCAGCTTTTTCTCGAAGCGCTTCGCTATGTATTTAAACCTATGGTTTGAATTATACCAGATATGATTGATGTCAATAGTGGTGTGCGTCTCTGCGGCGCCGCCACCATAATGAAAATCAATGAATCATATGGTGAAATGATGAACGATGAAGGTATACAATGTACATATGAGCTTTATGGCTGTACCTATATTGCCTATTTGCATAAGTAAAGAATGGCTAATATAATTTATTTCTATGATTTCTTCGTGGCGCCGCTGCCGAGTATGCTCTGCAGCGGCGCCGCAATCTATGTCCATTGTTTCTTCCTCCGGTATAGGTACAGACATAAAGCTCATATGTACATGGTGTTTAACGTACATCATTTCACCTTTTAATTTATTGATTCTCATTATGGTGGCGCCGCCGCAGAGCAGCACACCAATAGTGGACTTGTTAAACATCTATACTATTATAAAGTTGTAAAAATGTCTGTAAATTGAAAAAACTGTAAAAAAATATATTAACGGACTATTTCGATATCACTGAATCGCAAGTTCGCGGAGGAGAAAAAGTCATAATCCCTCATTTTTTAAAGCGTAGTCGGTTAAAAGTATCAAATAACCATCTTGAGATACCCAGCTACCCGTGTACCAAAAATAGTTGATATCAGTCTAGCTGATTTGGCGAGATGAAGCCGCAACGACACATACAAAGAAACAAAAAATCCAAAACAATAAACCGTCAAAACCAGATGTAACGATATTGAAGGGACCGTATACTTCGGACGTTATGTCCTTTAGTTGTTATAAGCAATATACACAAGTAATCATATTTATAGTCATATGTATATCTGTAGCATGGGTACATATAGGTTATGCATATGAACTTGTTTTCAAATAAAATTCAGGAATGTAATACTTCAAACAAATCGTTGATATTGTAAGTAGAGTGTGAGACTCCACATACCTTTGCAATTTCACAATTTGACTCGCCGTTTTCTAATCTCCATATAATACATGTAAACACTTTCCTTTTTTTGCGACATGGTAACGCGTAAAATCTCGATCTAAACCGAAACTTTTGAAATCAACCTGTCATTCACGCGGTCAACTATCGCACTAATAAGTCGAAACATGCAAGGTCAAGGGCCTATGCGCGGGAAAAGGTTGGGATAAGGTGGGAGAATCTATACATATAATAAAGCTGAAGAGGGGAAAGTCTGTACATGGAAGATATTCAAAAAAAAAGTTAGCCGGGGATACTTAAAATCGATAACAGAACACGTTCCAACAGTTTTTAGAATTTTTGTCTGTTTGTCTGTTTATTTGTACGCGCATCACGTGAAAACGGCTGAACAGATTTTGATGCAAACTTTACTAATCTGTCGAAAAAATCTCTGGTCAGGTTATAGGCTATAAAAATTCAACCCTTAATAGGGGGGGCAGCCAGTACACTTGATTGAGTTAAGTTTGCACCTGAATATTATGGCACTACTTAGGAAGGAGGTGCAAACTTTTCTCAAATATGTGCTCGAGCCTACGTACTACGAGTATTGAGTACCTAGATAAACTAACAGGTGGCGCTAAAATTAATCCCTTTTTGTCAAATGAACTCTAAGTTTAGAAGAGGGGTACAGATAGCAACAAATTTAATTGCATAATTGATTTAATAATACAACTAAATACGAGATAAGTGGCTCGGTGGTATCAACAAGGAGGAGGCTCACATGTGCTAGAATTCGCCCAGGTATTGCTTCAGGTTGGAGAAAGACTTCTGGAGAAAACCGTCGGCCAGGTTCGATTATCAGAGACGTTATGCAGGATCGTTACCTAGATAAACTAACAGGTGGCGCTAAAATTAATCCCTTTTTGTCAAATGAACTCTAAGTTTAGAAGAGGGGTACAGATAGCAACAAATTTAATTGCATAATTGATTTAATAATACAACTAAATACGAGATAAGTGGCTCGGTGGTATCAACAAGGAGGAGGCTCACATGTGCTAGAATTCGCCCAGGTATTGCTTCAGGTTGGAGAAAGACTTCTGGAGAAAACCGTCGGCCAGGTTCGATTATCAGAGACGTTATGCAGGATCGTTCCGTCCGTTGAAGACCACATTCGGAGCGTATAAAGGAGATCTGAGCCAGATGACGCGACGTGAGAACTCTTGGGTTTCTGAGAGAGCCATACTCACGCCGAAAATTGAACAGGCAGCGGCAGTTAATGCGCGTATATTGGCGAAAAAGGTGAACAGGCAGTATATAATTCCATTAACACTGTCTTGGATGAAGGCAACGTCACAACATACCCGATGAAGTTCCTAAATTCAATGAGCGCTTCAGGATACACATTAACCCTGAAAGTTGATGTTCCGATCATGCTTCTGCGGAATTTGTCACCTCCAAAGTTATGCAACGGAATCAGGCTAAAAGTAGTGCAGCTGCAGCGAAACCTCATCGCGGCGCAAATCCGGATGGGGTGCGGCGACGGAGAAGCCGTGTTCATCCCCCGCATCCCCCTCATCCCGAGGAACTTCCCGCTCCGCTTCAAGCGCCTACAGTTCCCCTTGAGCGTCTGCTTCGCCATGACCATCAACAAGTCGCAGGTGCAGACGCTGCGCGCCGCCGGCATGGACCTGCGCACGGGCTGCTTCTCGCACGGGCAGCTCTACGAGGCGTGCTCGCGCGTCACCAGCTGCACGAAGCTGTTCGTGCTGATGTCCGTCGGGAAGACTCACAATGGGGTGTACAAAACAATATTGTAAAATGTCAATGTTATGTAAATATACTTACTGTTAGAGTATGTATGAATTATATGTACATATTTAGCTGTACATACATAAACGTAACTGTAAATAAAATGTAAATACTTGGCCTCACGTTTTTGATATCTATGTTCATCTTTCATTTTATTCATTATTTGTCTGATGAGGACAACCAGACGAAAACAACTGAATAACTTTAGAACAAATATATACAAAACATTTTTGTGCCTATAATATTTGAGGGTTTTTCTCGATTTCCCTGGTGTTCCATCATCAGATCCTGACTTGGTGATAAGGAGACTACCTCAGAGACGCACTATAAAGAATATGCTTATCGTACCTACCTATAATAGTTTTGTTTTTTTAAGAATTAGCCTCTAATTCTTAACCATTAAGGAATTGTACCTTCCATCATCAGCTCAGCGTGATGATTAAGAAAATATATGAAAAACGTTATAAGTGCCTGTAAAATTTGAGGATTGCCCTCGACTTCCCTGGGATCCCATCATCAGATCCCAACTTGAAGGCAATGAGACCACCTCAGGAGTATATCTCTTCAAATAAAAAAATAAATTTTAAAAACTGTCCACAGTTGGCGGAGTAATCGGTGAACATATATAAAAAAAAAACAACTGACGAACATATAACCTCCTCCTTTTTTGGAAGTTGGTTAAAAATAGAAAAGTGGTACTGTATCGTCGGATATACACCTACTAAATATATACTCTATGTCTTTTAAATGACGTCAAAAATTTGAATAAGGGTGAAAAACTTGATAATTTGGAGTGTAGTTTTATTTAGTGGTAAATGTATAATATTTTATCTGGACTTTATTTCAAGTTTCGCCTACAGGGGGAGGGGTAAATTAGCCGCTTACTGACACAGATCGAATTTCACGCGGGCGGAGCCGCGGGCAAAGCTAGTAATAATACACAAGTCAAAAAATTCCTTCATAGATTAAGTTTAGGTTGAAAATGTGCGTATAGTTTTATTTTGCTGGAACAAATAAAAGGTTGGTCCTTATAACCGATAAATATCGATAAAGTTTCGTCGTTTTAAGCTATATGTCGCTGTATCTAAGGTCGTTATAGGCGGTATGTTTACTTATTAGTTTATATAAAGATTCGGCCGGGACCTGGCCATTCGGTAGTTCTAACCGATCTGTCTTTATAAACGATGTCGTTATATTCGGTTTCGACTGTATTTCCATTCAGTGACCTCCAAATAGTCAGAGGAGCTACTCCGAAATCCGATAAACGAAGTTTGTATGGCGCCATCCCGCTCACTCAAATACAGCTTAACATGAGAGCGAGAGGGACGGCACATTACGAATTTCGAGATTCGGAGTAACCTCTCAGTTACCTACAATTTTTTTTTGAAAATATCTTCAATGTACAGACATTAAATTTTTACAACTTTATAATAGTACTCGTTATACTATGGAAGTATGGATTATTGTTTAAGTAGCTAGTTACAGCGAATAGTCATTACCACAGAATAAATAAATAATGTGATTGTATAAAAAAAAAATCCCTTCAAAACAGAAGGTGTTTCTATAACACTTCACACAGGGGCGGTTCTAACCAAAGATTTTAGGGTGGGGGTCAAAATAAGAGCCATTATCCTAGGGTCGCCACTGACTTCACACTTCTCTACACCAAACGAAAGTTTCTTTGACTTTCAGTAGGTCCACCAGTTCCGGTCGTTTCGGTGTAACTAGCTTGAGATCGTCCATGAACAGCAGATGAGATTTGATCACCATCTCTCCTAGACCTTCAGCAGAGTGCTACGTGGATTCAGGTTGTATTGACAGAACCACATAGGACTCATAGTTATAAATCCGAATATACAAAGACCTTCACCCATCCGTTTACGCGATGAAATATATTTTGTATCATATTTAGGCTGCATTTCCACCAGGGATGTGCGAGGATGCGTAACGAGGGTTGTGTTTGAAAACAACCAATAGAATCACTTCATTTACCTATCCTCGCTTAGCGTAGTTCTGGTGGAAACAGCTTAGTGGAGCGAGGTTTTTGTACATACAAAACAAGGAAGATTGTGTTGCGAGGGATGGACGCGAAGGAGCAGTCACTTGGCGGTGTTTGTCCTCCCACCGATCATCTGCACACATTTCACAGCTCCGCTACACATACACATCCTCGCTCCGCGCCGCTGCTTCGCAGATCTCTGGCGGAAACGCTCACACGGTTTCACATCTTCGCTAGGCATCCCCGCACCGCTCAGCTACCTCGCACATCTCTGGTGGAAACGCAGCCTTAATAAGTTAAAAAACATGTCGCAAGATGGTTGCCTAATAAAATCCTGTCAAGGCTGTATCCAGTGTTAGTAGAGGAATTTTTTCTGTATGACATACGAGGCAAACGAGCAGACGGGTCGCCTGATGGTAAGCGATCACCGTCGCCCCAGACACTTACATAACCGGAGGAGTCACAAGTGCGTTGCCGGCCTTTCCGGTTGGAGTACGCTCTTTTCTTGAAGGCTTGAAGGTCGCATCGGTCTGGAAATACTGCAGGCCTGCTCCTAAGCAAGATGTACGCGGTGTGGAGTAAATAATTTTACATTGGTTACTGGCATTTACAGACAGACATAAAAATATATATTTTCACATTTATTTCGTGGGTTATGCTACACGAGCTACCGTCATACCAGGTTTCAAGATTCTAGGACAATTGGAAGTACCCTATAGGTTTTCTATGGACGACAATTTGCATGGAAACACCTTTTTTAATAACTGTATTTTTGGGTTGCCTTAAAGCTTGATTTGTCTAAATTATTATGTCTGTCTGTCTATGTCAGTAACCAATATCGAATGACCCCACACTGCAAACATTTTGCTTAGGAGCAGGGCTCTGCTAACACTGAATTTTTAATTAATCATAGCCTTGACAGGATTTCTTTAGGCAATCTGCTTGAGATATGTTTTTAACATATTAAATATGATATAAAATATATTTCATCGCGTAAGCGGATGGGCAAAGGTCGTTTTATATTCGTATCTTCTTATAAAACTGTCACTCTGAAAGAGACCCCTGTCAATCATTAGAGTCGCGCGGGCCAGGGGTGCTTTCCTCGTCGCCTGGTTCTGGTAGTTCATGAAGGACTTAATGAGCTAAAAAGCACAATCATATCATAATTCTAGAGTATTTTTGTCAAAATCCTTACTAATGATCATTTATTTCCTATTTTCTAGTTGGGTGCCCGAAAAACAGGAAAATTTCATCAAAGAGTCAAATTCATGTCTGTGTAGCTGATGAAGCGTGAAGCTGTTTCTATCTCGTCCTACCCAGGGCCTCCTTGATCTCTATATACGACATGACGTCAACCTTCTTCTTTATTTGTTTAATGTAGCTTATCCTTAGTCTTCCCCTTCTTCGCTTGCCTTCAACCTTTCCTTCTACGATGTTATTAATAAATTAATAGCGTCTTATCTCATAAGATGACCAATAATTTCCCCTGTTCTATTCTTTATCGTTTTTATGAAGCTCTTCCTTTCTCTCACCCATCTGAATACTTCTTCATTTGTCATTTTTTTCTATCCAACTAATCTTTTCCATCCTTCGCCAGCACCACATCTCAAAGGCCTCCAGTAAGTCCCTATATTTTCCTGTGATGGTCCGTGGATAATTATATCGTGTGAGGCGTGCCTCACACCATATATGCTATTCTCCAAATAAGAGTTTTTTAAGAATTTCGTTTTAGCTTTCCGAAATATGTTTCAGGTCAATAGGTATTTTTTATTGTTGAATGTTTGTTTTGCTAACTTTATTCTTAATTTAATATCAGACTTGGTTCGGAGGATTTACAGTTTTTAATTTAATTACAAATCTAATATTCCTAAGAAATATTTCATTCCAAAGTAGTATAGACACTCATCTTATAATTTAGTTGTAAAAAACAGAACCGAACCTACATTTTAGTTTTAACTTTTATGTAATACTCTTCATTAACTTTAGTCTAATAGAGCATAAGCAAATTTGTCTCAAGAATGCAATAAAAAAGTGTACCCTCGTCTTTCTCGAAGTCGATAATCGGTACAAGTGCGTCATTTTCATGATAAACAAGTATTATTTGCTTCGTATATTGTGCGGGATAATACAATAGTTATTTGCTCAATAATATGCATACTTATAAAGACTATTAATCAATTTACCTTTTGTTAAGGACTACACGCTTGTAGTAAAACAGATGAGTAAATAATGTGTTTATTGAATAATAGCCTGTTCCAGAAGTTACATTTAGCAATAATTTATATTGTTTTTGTTTTTTAAGAAAATCTTGATGTTTTACCATCACGATCTTTGTGATTTTTAAAGTGATTTTCTTCACTAAGAAATTATATTCTTAAATCAAGATTTTCGTCAAAAACCAATGTTTACACTACAGCGACATCTTTAGGTAACATGTGGCAACTGTAAAGTTTCATAGATACTCACCAGGTGCTGCGCTGACGGCAGAAAAGCCGGTTAAAATGCAAAATGCAAAAAATCATGGAAAAGATAGTGACAAAATTTGAAGACAAGCTTCCTGGGCTCTGCAGTTCAATTGGCAGAGCGTGCGGCCGGCAAGGCACAAGGCAATGGTTCAATCCAGCCAGAGACTTGAAATTTTTTCAATATTTAGATATGTGTATTGAATAAAATATTTTATATGTAACCTGCTTTAAAAAAGAAGCCTTCATTCTCAAACGCAAAACAACTGCAACTCGGAAATCGAACAATTGAAATAGAGTCTTCATAACTATATTTTTAAAAGACTAAATGTGTTAAGTTTGTCACGAGTAACGTAAAATACGAGCAAGCGAGCGTTATGGTTAAAGGTGAGGAACTGGAACTAGTTAATAGTACAGTCTTTCTCGGTATAACATTAGATTCTAAGCTCCAATGGGGTCCCCATATTGCTAATCTCTCGAATAGACTGAGTTCTGCAGCTTTTGCAGTAAGTAAGATTCGTCAATTAACAGACGTGATAACGGCTCGATTAGTGTATTTCAGTTATATCCACAGTATTATGTCGTATGGCATCTTACTATGGGGCAGTGCTTCCGACATTAAGACTATATTTGTTCTGCAGAAGCGGGCTGTTCGTGCGATATATAAAATGAACTATAGAGAGTCGCTTAGAGATAAGTTTAAGGACATTAATATAATGACAGTGCATTGTCAATACATTTATGAGAATATTATGTATGTACATAAAAATATTACCCACTTTAAGAAGAACTGTGAAACATAATATTAATACTAGAAATAAGCATAAGCTCGCAGTGCCTGCTACTAGGCTCCATAAAATAAGGAGATCATTCATGGGTAACTGTGTGAGATTTTATAATAAACTTCCTAGCAGCATAACTGAGTTGTCTATTGGTAAATTAAAAATATTGTGAAACGAAAATTATTTTCTAAAGCTTATTATAGCACACAAGACTACATGATTGATGAAGCCGCGTGGGATTAATGTAAATTATAGCGTCATGTAGGTATATGAATAATTATTTTAACGAATACCTAAGGTATTATTATTATTTTAATCTTAATTGTTTTATGTACTCTGACATTTAGAATTTTATTCTAGACACATTCTAGACTATTTATTTTTTATTGACAATCCTTTTGGGATTTATCTTATTGATTATTTTAATTTTTAAAATGATGATTTTATCAATAATATTATACTTAAGTCTTATGGACCAGAAGGTAAAATAAAGAAATGCAATCTACAATCAACGTTTTTATTCAAAAATAAATTTATACAAAAATAACACTTCGCGCCTAACGTGCCCTAAGTACAAAATACCAAACTACCTATAACCTAACTACGGAATGAACGGAGCCAAGTGAGTGTCCTATCCCTAGGTAAGCCGCCGCCAAAGTGAAACTCGTCCGACTGAACTGCTGACCTCTCCACCACCACGGCGCTCGGTGACGTAGCTCTCTGACGTAGCGCGGCAAGCAGGACAGATGATCACGCCGTCTCTCTCTCTCTTCGTTCTTTCGGTAATACGGCCGTTCCTGACTGCGAGGCGTCCTCGTCCGCTCAACTTTTCAATTTTCAGAGGGACCGCTGTCGTCATCAGTGTGGTCGTCGGCTGAAAGGAGAAAACAACATATTTATGGGCAATCAATACTATTCAACCTAAATCACTCGGACCACACAAAGTTCTTGCATGATAAAGTTTGTACGTACTAAAACCGTATGATGCAAGAAACTCTTTCACAAACAGATACTCAAACGAGTAGGAAGTTGCATTCATACTTCAAAACAAACGCCCATTAACGCAAGCGTTCATACTTTCATGAAAAACTATGGCCAGTAAAAAAATCGTTACTATCATGGTCTCCTGCTATATGTGAATGGAATTTCACAGAGAGTATTAAATATGTCACCATGGTCTGCCGCGACTGTTGCACTATTGCACTGTCACATATAGGTAAAGATACAGTCTGCCGGTTGAAAGCCGTGTCACAAATCATTGTAACCTGCCGCAAATGCGCAACGCACTGACACCAATACCGGTGCAGTCTGCCGGCTATGAGCCATACTACGAATTAAACACTGTAGTCTGCCGGCAACTGACCGTACTACAAACCACAGTAGCCTGCCGGCATCATGCCGTACTACAAATCACAGTAGCCTGCCGGCATCATGCCGTACTACAATTCGCAGTAGTCTGCCGGCAATATGCCGTACACTACAAACAACAGTAGTCTGCCGGCAACATGCCGTACTACAAATAACAGTAGTCTGCCGCGACTATGAAGTCGCTATCGCCGTTAAAGATGTAATAACGGACGATACTCACTTTGGAAAAACATTGCGCAGGTTTCAGGGGTCCACTCTCCGCGCCACGGTACCATGTACTCTGCAGCAGCTCTTCTTGTACGCTTCCCGTACGAACCAGCCAGCAATTCAAGTTCATAACGGTCATGCGGTAGAACTGATGTTATTTTGTAGGGACCCCTCATACCGGAGTCCAACTTCCCAGTGCTTTGCGCTTGTTTTATGACGAAAGCAAAATCGCCGACTTTATAAGCACGTGGTTGCTTACGACCCTCGTTAGCCAGCTCGTCCTGCCGTTTTTGCCTAGCGGCTAGTCGCTCACTTACGCGCTGCCTCCTAAGCGCTACTAATGCCTCGCGATTTCCGCTAGTATTATTGAGAGCAACGTCACGAACTAGAGAGCGCAACACAGGTGTAGTTGCGTCAATGCCTACGAGCAGTTGGAGTG
Organism: Hedya salicella; assembly: GCA_905404275.2. Classification (NCBI taxonomy): domain Eukaryota; kingdom Metazoa; phylum Arthropoda; class Insecta; order Lepidoptera; family Tortricidae; genus Hedya; species Hedya salicella. The sequence continues at coordinate 5,919,839 of FR990120.1, forward strand.
GAGATACGTTAGTAGCTGCGTTCTTAGTCATGTTAAGGATAAGTTGAACCCGCCAAAGAGTGTCCGACCACTCACCACTCCTGTTATTTGCCTCCACTCGTATCAAATTATGAACTGTTCGACAATAACGTTCAGCCTGACCATTTTCATGGTGCATTTCGGGCGTTATAAAATGCGTTTTACTGCCTAACTCAGATACCAAACTTTGAAAACTACTGCTTTCAAACATCCTACCACGGTCACTGACAATAAGCAAAGGAGTACCAAACAATGATATTAGATTCGTGAATGCGCGTTTTAACTCGGCAGCGTCTTGTCGATACAAAGAGTATAAAAGGCAGTACTTCGAAAATGCGTCTACAACTATTAGGACATATTTAAAACCTTTAGACTCCGGCAGGGGACCTAGTACGTCCATATGCACGGTCGCGAATGGAGTATCAGGCTTAGACCATGATTCTATGGGCTGATGAGGTGCTCGAGGAGTCTTTTTACAAGTAAGACAAACCAGGCAATGACCTATGTATTTCCGAACAAATTGCCGAAGCCCGGGAAACCAAAAATGTCTTAGAATAAGTTCTGTGGTCTTGTCAACACCAATGTGGTCATGTTCGTCGTGAAAAATCCTAAGTAAACTAAGTCTATGACCCTTCGGAATAAAACAAAGCAAGCGGAAATTTTCACCAATGGGCCTATGCTTATAGTACAGCAAGTTATTATGCACCTCATAACGCGTGGAGTCTAAGCGCCCTTCTTTTAAACAGTCAATCAAGTCTTGGGTCTCAGAATCCGCCGTTTGAGCTTGTTGTGCCCAATTGGTTGGCTTACGAATATGCAAGACGTCTACAGGATTTCTGCTCAGGTAATCCGCATGAGGCAAAAGAACACCTTTGCGATATTCGATACTAAACCTAAAATCCTGCATATAAACCCACCAACGGGCAACGCGTGGGACCAAATCTTTTTTTCTCTCGGTCAACTTTAGCGAGTTACAGTCCGTCACTATTTTGAAACTAATACCTATTAGGTACTGGCGAAAGTGTTGGAGAGACTTCACAATAGCCAACGTTTCTAACTCATAGCTATGGTATTTTGTTTCAGCACCTTGTGTCGCCTTACTGAAGTAAGCAACTACCCTTTTGTGCTTCCCTTCGTGTTCTTGCAATAGAATTGAACCGTAACCGCTCGCGCTCGCATCAGTATGTAGTTCTGTAGGGAGGCCCGGGTCAAAGATGGCAAGGACCGGCTCGTCAGTAAGGCATTTAATAATATATGCGCGCGCTTCCTCCTGCTCGGGCCCCCATACAAAAGGTACACCCCGTCGAGTGAGCCTAGCAATGCAAGCCGTCTTTTGAGAATAACCGGCAATGTAACGGCGAAAGTAGCCTGCCAGGCCTAAGAACTGGCGTACCTGCTTAACATTTGTTGGACGAGGTGCATTACTTAAAGCCTTGACCTTGCGAGGGCTCGGCCGTACCTGACCACGGCTTATGAGACGTCCTAAATATTCTACCTCTGTCGCAAGGAAGTTGCACTTCTTTAAGTTAATGGAAAAACCAGAGGAGGTCAAAGTATTTAGGACTTCGCGCAAAGTTATCAAGCCTTCATCTATGGTCTCCGACAAAATCAGCACATCGTCGATGTAAACGAGGACCTTACCGCTCTCGATAAATGGCTTCAGGGTCTCCGAAATGATTTTTTGGTAGACTACAGGAGCATTGGCAAGACCGTACGGTAATTTTAAATACTCGAAATGACCCTCAGGCGTCACGAAAGCGGTTTTGCTGATGGAATCAGGATCCATTTTTATTTGATGGAACCCCGTCGCCATATCGAGACTCGAAAAGTACCTCGCTTTGCCTAGTCGGTCAATGTGGTCGTCTATGAGAGGCAACGGGAATCTATCTTTGACAGTTATCGCGTTTAGAGCGCGATAATCGACGCACATTCGGTCGGATCCGTCCTTCTTTTTAACTAAAATAATGGGACTTGCAAATTCAGAGTTAGATTCCCGTATGACACCCTTTTCCTTAAGGTCCTTTATTATGCCACGTACGCGTAATTTTTCGTCGTATGAAAGTTTATAAGGCCTATAGTTAACAGGACTATCGCTGTTCAACTTAATCGTCATAGTACCGGTTGTTACTGTCGAGGATGCAGTCCCACTGATAAACGATTGAGAAAACTCTCTAACAACCGCAAGCAAACGCTGCTTGTCCTCACCATGTAGTGGTGTCTTTATATCAGACTCAATTTCGCTTATGCAATGCACTACCGGAGAGTTCTCAATCCGTATCAGTCGCTGCACCCCGCCAGTTCTAATGTAAGTAACACCGTCGCGATTTAAAACATCAGTCCCTATTAGTACCGACGCGTTCATGCATGATTCGGGCACGACATACAAGTCTACCTCAACGGATATCTCGGGAAACTCGACAACTAAGGTTACGGAAGAGGTACATTCGATTTCCTGACTGCCTATGCCTTGTAGTACTCGATAAGCAGGGACTTTGTTACAATTGAAATGTTTCAACACCGATTCAGATATAAGTGAAACGCATGATCCACTGTCAATGAGAGCGTCTAGTGAGACACCTTCTATGACAGCAGTCATTACGTCGTTTTTAGCTACGGAGTCCTGTTTGCGACACAAGTTCACATTACTATGACGTTTACTATTTGTTTCAACATGTTGCTTCGCGAAACAGGTCTCCGCACTATGACCTGTCTTATGACAATACGAACAAGTAATCACCGGCCTTTTATTAGGGGTTGAAGTACGCGGGGAAGTCGGCATACTCGCACTTGTACTATTCGCGTTCGCGGTTGCGTTTCGATTTACACCGTTAGTACTGTTTTCTACTCGCGGCCTTTTGTGGCAATTATAACGTTTGTGGCCCATAGCACCGCAGTTATAACATTTTGCCGACCTATTTTCTGACCTACTAGATTCCCGCTTACGTGAATTTGAAGTTGCGGGTAGATTAGAACGGGCAGGATCGTGGGATGCAACACGCGTTTCATTTTTTGGCTTCACGAATACAGACAAAAAATCGACTATTTGACGTGGTTCAAGTTTAGCATTAGTAGCAGCCGCTTTAATCTGAGAATCCGTAATGCCTCGGAGGACTATTGCTGTACGGAGGTCATCCGATAACCCAGTCACAATATTTAAACGCAATAATGTACGACGCGCATACTCGGCATATGTAGCGAAACCTTTCGAGTCAGTACGCATAACATCATAAAGCACAGTTGCCACATCTATGTTTCGCGGACAGAGGGAACGAAATTCGATTTTAAAATTACTCCAGGTGCGGTCGTTCGTCACCCAATCAGTAAGCCACGATCGAGCGTCACCTTTTAGACAATTCGCAACACGTGATAAACACTCATTATCGGCCCATCGATTTAAGTCGCGCGCACGGTCAACCTCTGTACACCAAACATCAAAGTCGTGTAATTGGGGATCGAAAGATGAGATGTAATAATGGGTTGGTCTTACTTGAATCAAAGACGACAGCGCTCCCACGATCCTCTCCGTTACCTCGACGGCGGGCGTGTCGCCACGTGGGGTTGCGTCGGCGGCTCGAGGCTGGTTGGTCGCTGCCGGGCTGCCGTTGATCACCGAACCGTTACTATGCGCAGGGCTTAACACAAACGGTGGCGGCAGAGGAGGTGTCGTAGATCGCTCTGTAACAGGAATAGAATCAGCACGACGATCTAACGATAGCGGCGGACGTGGCGGCGGCGTTGCAAGCGAAGGCCCTAATCTATCTTCGATTGTCCTCAACTTATTTAAAATCGTACTCAGTACTGCGTCAGTTCCGTGACTTTCATTTTCATTACCACCCCTATTAGTAGAAATGCCTTCCGACATTTTAAATTAGCAACAAACTGACTATAAAAATCAAAATTATTTACACCATGAACGCTAATTACTATAAAGCCAATAGCCAAAAAAATCAACGCGCTGTTTTGTTATGCAAGCGAGAAGTAAAAGCAATAAAACAAGTCGCGACACGTCACACGATGCTAAAAAGCAAGCTAACAGCTAACGTAATTCACTTTGTATAACGTTCTGGATGCCACTAGCGTAAGTTCACTATCCCGCTTTCTGATCTTATGGACCAGAAGGTAAAATAAAGAAATGCAATCTACAATCAACGTTTTTATTCAAAAATAAATTTATACAAAAATAACACTTCGCGCCTAACGTGCCCTAAGTACAAAATACCAAACTACCTATAACCTAACTACGGAATGAACGGAGCCAAGTGAGTGTCCTATCCCTAGGTAAGCCGCCGCCAAAGTGAAACTCGTCCGACTGAACTGCTGACCTCTCCACCACCACGGCGCTCGGTGACGTAGCTCTCTGACGTAGCGCGGCAAGCAGGACAGATGATCACGCCGTCTCTCTCTCTCTTCGTTCTTTCGGTAATATAAGTTAAATGATCTGATTAGGTTTTTCTGGGTTTCCCTAATCCTTGCAGCAAATGTTGGATCATATTGTATTTCTCCCAGCAAACATTCACTCTCATGTAACTGACATTTCGAAAGTGCTTGTAACTAGGCCTACTTGAATAAAGAATATTTTGATTTGATTAGATTTGATATTGTTCAATTATATTTCTGTACACAATATCTCACAGACATTTTCATCGTAAGACGGCTCCGAATTCTTATTAATCCACTTCGTGACTGTTTTTGATTTCATCGTATTTAAATAAATAAATATTACGGGACAATTTTACACAAAGCGAACTAGCCCCATGGTAAACTCAATAAGGCTCGTGTTATGGGTACTAGACCACGATATATTTAATAGATATATTATTACTTATATACATAGAAAACATCCAAGACTCAGGAACCAATATTTATGCTCATCACACAAATATTTGCCCTTACCAGGATTTGAACCCAGGACCTCAGCTTCGCAGGCAACGTTACTCCCACTGAGCCAAACCGGTCGTCATAGATAAATAATGACAAATAGTTTACTGTTACAAAACTGTTGCAGGAATTTCTCCGACAAAGCTACGACAGAAATGCGATTAAAATAGGTCACATATTAATTGCGATAATATCCTCTCAAAGTAACAATACCAACTTTATCGTATCTTGTTCTACCTATGTGAGCTCTGGTTCTAACTTTCGGGGTATACTTGTCATTGATCCTTGGTTTATAAGCAGGGTTCGGATATTCGGTGAGATATTTACCAAAAATTTGGCGGTGGCGTCTATGTTGAACGGTATGGAGACGGACTCAATTTAATTTTCCTAAAAAACTTCCCAGGTATTCTAAATTTAGCAACAGACCTCCAAAACGCATGTTTATTATTCTGTTATGTTACATATACCTTGAAATTAAATCAATTCACACCGCGGGTTTACATACATTATTACATTACCTACATTTGCATAACAACGTACCTACGTGCTTACCAAAATAGTCATAAATAGCCATAAGCTAGACATGTTTGTGTATTTTTACCTCTTCATTTTGTCGTTTTATGCAATCCCGGAATCCCGGAGCAGATATTATTAAAATAATTTAATTAAGAAGTCGACTCCATATTTGCCCAACTTTTGCCGGGTTTTTGGCAGCTTTAGGTAAATATCTCACTGAATATCCGAACCCTGTTTATAAGGTGCCTCTGGTGGTCACATGACAGTAGTCGTTCCAGGTATTTTCACCCTTAGAGCATTTCACCACTGGAGATTCCATACGGATATATATATATATACATTCCCCTCTGCCTAAGTACGTGCGAAATCGCGGGTCGGTTCATACGGCATATTGAGAGTTTAGTTATAGTTATGTAAGTAAATATAAGTCGGTAGAACATTGAAATGTAATTTAATTTATTTTCTTAATTTAATTTATTATTAACACAAAATACACAGCGTTTTTACATAACAAAAATCGCCTAACTGCCAGGCAGTTTATTGGCGTTTATCCACTGAGTAACACTTATCCAACATTTACCCATCCAACCACCATTACAGTTGCCGGCAAATATCTTTAGCATAACCTTGACAGCGCAGTAACTGATTTACGTACAAATGTACATGCGCAGATCCGCCATATTTATGTTTGCCGGGATCTGTTCAAATATCTAATTTACGTTTAAATGGTCCTTACTCACTGCCACATATACGCAGTGACTTACACATGTCTAGATAGTCTGTTGGTACATATTCCAATTGATGTAGACAGTAGGCACCGCAATTTAAATACAAACATCAACATAGTTAATTATACCACTAAGAACTCTAAAGCGTTGCAATAAAGATGCGGATGAATGGTTTAGCCGCCAACAAACTATCCTCAGTTTGGCGGAACATAATTTTGTACATACCATGCATTATAATAAATAAACTAAAATAAATGAATAGTTTCAAAACACTAGAAAAACACGCTTTACAAGACTTTTCTAACAAATCCAAACACAGCTATGATACGATGTTCCATCATGATGTTCCAGTTCATATCTTCCATCATCAGATCAGTTCGACAGTACCATATATTATTGTATTGTCATCAGAACTACATACAGCTGCCAATTTTCATGACGCTACGATCCTTGGAAGGTGGTTAAATTAGTTACCTAAAATTCCATCGCGTCAACCGAATAAAAGCGTGTTAAAAAAGTAGGTATGTGTGTTTTTTTTATTGTGTGCGTTTGTAGAAAAAGGTTTTTGCCGTAGTGTGCTTGTACGTGTTTAGTTTACATCGCCCTCCGCTTAAGAAGTATGAGAAATTTGTTCTGTAATGACAGGCATCGAAAATTCGGATGCTTTTACAACTAGCACTGGAGTCGGCTTCTTAAAAATAATATTTTAATTTTTCAATTCCCGGCATCCCAGGATTATACCAAACGTCATGAAAATGTTATTTTAAATTATTTAGGTTATGACGTCTATTAAATGTTAAATGAAACACATGTGAATTAAATTAAATTTTGTAAACAGGAACTACTAAAATATATTTTTATAATACTTTGATACGTATGTACCTATAGATGTTATACTAATTTCCAGTATGCCGGTAAATGCCGGGAATTTTGTTAGTAAAATTAAATAGAGTCCGCCTCCATGCTAATCAACATCTACGCTGTGTAGGTACTGAGGCCGAAGTTTAGGTATAAAAGCATCCGAATTTCTGATGCCTAGTAATGACACTGCTCCATCTCCAGTGGTTGCCCCAGAATGCTCATCTTGCTATTTTAAGAAGCCGAAATACTAAACTTTTATATGCACTGTCAGGCATATATGTAAGTACTTTCTCAAATAAAATAACCACGTATGAGTAAAAAGTGGTACGATATAACCGACTCTCCCCTAATAATGACGACCGGTTTGGCTCGGTTCAAATCTCGGTAAGGGCAAATATTTGTGTGACGAGCATTAATATTTGTTCCTGAGTCTTGGATGTTTTCTATGTATATAAGTAATATATCTATTAAATATATCGTCGTCTAGTACCCATAACACAAGCCTTATTGAGCTTAACATGTGGCTAGTTCGATTTCTGTAAAATTGACCCGTAATATTTTTAAATACTAGGTGCCCGCAACTTCGTCAGTGGAGGAGTAATAAATCATAACTAACATATTTATTTTGATTTACCGTAGTCGGGTAAAAAGTCCTATAACTATCTGTGTATGCCCAGCTAACCGTGTACCAAAAATTGTTGAATTAATTTGCTTAGCCGTTTTGGCGTGTTAACAACGACACGCACGAATATGCAAAAAATAAAATAATATTTTTCGATTCTGTGACCTTCAGTGGCGAGGCGTCAAACATGTTATCGGTGTATTATTTTCTCGTATGTTTTCTTTAAAAGCAGTAGAATGAAGTACTCAAATGCCTTAAGGGGATGCATCGAAAATTCAAGCTATTTTTTAGCTTATTTTTTGTAAAATCTAGTAAATAAAACAGGCTGTTTTTCAGATATGTGTTTTTTTACTATATAACCTATTAAAAGATTGATGCGGAAACATGTTTGTTGAAAATTTCCTCAATAGAAAAGTTATCCGATAACACGTCTTCATTTTCCATTGTTTGACTAGTTTGTACAAACGACAGATTAATAAACGGCTAAATTATGTAAAAATATCATTATTCCCTTTATCTTTTACGTGATTAACTTAAATTTTAACAAAACATAGTAATATCTTCGATTTCATTGTACTCTTATATCCGGCGCTTACGCCAAAAAACCCCAACCATGCAGTGTATTAGCTTTCTCTTTCTTTGATGCGCGCGAGTAATAAATGCGTCCCTTATTACAAATTATGTTTGTTGGCCCGCTCGCCATTTGGGGCGTGGTTTACGATTGACGATGCAGGCCCTTAAAGTAGGGAAGCCGATGAGAATCGGGTTCTATTTACGTCACGCCACTATGGTGTATAACCTAGACATGGTCCGTATCACTTATTTTTTGGACATATCATCAATGTTATTTGAAATAAATATGAAACATAATATTTATTTCAAAAATAAGAGATACTAATAGGGATTAAGAGGGCTACGTGGACAGTAAATAAAAACAGTGACACTTGTTAAATTATATCAGTTATCAGTTTATTTATTGCTGTCATAGGTACATTGGAAGATGGTACATTTTATATTTTACCGCTATGAAACCCTGTAGGGCACTGCAACACTAAACAGGATGCTATATGCTTATAGTTATAGCCAAGTAAATCCTAAATATTGTATAACTTCACAGCCTATAGAAATTACTTACGTCTATTCAGCTACATAAGAAACATAACATTCGTAAATTATTATAAAACAGAAAAAATAATAATAACAGAACTTTTATATTTTACAGGACGGATACAATGTTAACATTATAAATGTATTTAAGTCTCTACATATATCATTCGTTATGGCTTTCAAAGAACTCTTGCAGAGTATAAAAACAATTACCTGTCTACCAAAATATTTGGTCAGCTTTTTATTAAATACGGTATGTTTTTCCTCGTTCTTTATTTTTTTTGGGAGGTGAATTGTAAATAGAATTATTTACAGACATTGTTTATTACTGGATCATATTTTTTGTAGATATCCAATCTTGGACCATTGTACGTAATTGGTTCTTGGCAATTTTTTATGGCTATCCAGCTATGTACAATTTGTTACAATCAACTAGAAAATTGCTCATCAAATTAGAAACCAAAAAAATCGAAGCTGCCGAGAAAAAGAGGGTCGAAAAAAACTTGTTTTTGAGGGCACAAATTTGAAAATGGCGTCCATTTTGAAATTCAACATGGCGGACATTACTAAGTAAAGAAAATAACATTGGAGTCGTTTTCTAGGTTTTTGGTGGTGCGGATTTCGAAAATGGCGTCCATTTTGGAATTCAAGATGGTGGACATCACTTTTAACGAAACAGTCATCATGGGAGTCATTCTCTAGGTTTTTGGGGGTGCGGATAGCCGGGCGCATGGTTCCCATTCCCACGGACCCAGGGTCTCAACAACGCATGGCATAAGATGGTATTGGGAACCGAAACCCTGGTATTTTAAGTTTTTGCGCGTTTCGGCTACCTCCGCCGGCTTTTTGCGTGGCAGAGTGACGGTGCTAGTGTATGGACGCATATATTACCCCACACCAACACTCGACCCATGGTCCACGGGACCAGGAATATCCCGTCCCGTCGAGCCTTGCCATCGTCCCTAAGAGATTTGGTTCAAGAATTGTAGACTCATTGACGGTGGCAAGGGCCTGGCGGATGATCTCGTTCAAGGCGGCGTGTCGGGAGAGGCGGCCGGGCCGGCTCAGTTGACATGATATGTGTGGAGTGCAGGATTTGACCTCTAGGCGTAGGCTTACGGCGAGCCTACGAGTGTCTGGTTACAGGAGCGTGTCTGTGGAGTGCAGTCTTTTCCTCCTAAGCATAGGGTTACGGCGAGCCTACAGGGGTCTGGTTCCAGGAGCGTGTCTGTGGAGGCAGAGGGTTACGCATGGAGTTGCCGCTGGCCGGCTTCCCGAACTGGAATTTATTGTACTTGTGTGCTGGAATTTTGATATTACCTTACCTGATAGTTGTCGGGAGCTCTGCTCTTGAAGTTGCTGACTCGTAAGGGTCGCCGGGAGTCGGTGGATGCGGTCTGTGCAAGATCTCACCCTGTGGCAAACTATAGGGGAGACCTATGTTCAGCAGTAGACGTCCGTGGCTGATAGATGTATATAGATACAATTTTGATATAGCGTCATCTTAGATTCATCTCCATTTAATATTTTTTGGGGAAATTTAGACTCAGACAAGTCACTGCCACGCCCTTCTAGCATCGTTCAGACCCGTACTCTCGTAGTTTAAGGGACATGCCTTCAGGATTTTTCCAACAAAAACGGACGTGCCATAAACGGATGATAGGAAGGCTGGCAAGTAACACTGGTAATTTGGCGCGTCCCTAGCCCACCAAGTCAGATTGGCAGGGATACTTGGGCCCAAGAATGCTCATTAAAGTCTCTGCCCACTGCACTGTATCATACATGACCGTACTATGAAATGAACGTATTAGACACGGGACGTAACGTGATACGAACTTCGCATGGCACGCGACGGCGACAGAACGTGCTAGTGGGCATAGGTCTCATACTTATCAATACAAAGAATATTTATTTTATCTGACACGTTCATATTCCGGTCATTGTAGGATGGATTCCCAAGTGTTTTATAATATGATCGATCTGGAGCAAATAATTTCGGTGTTTCTTGAATGGGCAGCGGCGGAGCAGATATGTTTTGGGATCGAAAAGACAAAATTTTAGAATTATTAGGAGGGAATGAGAATTAATTTCGAGCAGGCGATCAGAGCTGTTCTGGAATTTAGAAATGGCACGCACGATTATATCCAGAATGTAAAGTAGGTTAGGTTGGAACTGCGACCCTAAAGCGGTCAAGTTTAGATGTGCCAGTTTTGTTTTTGCAACCTTTCTACTTATAAATAACCAGCAAGCGAGACCAGTTATTCTAGCGAAGAAGACTACAAGAGTCTCAGCTTCATCCTTAGAGAACGAGAGTTTCGACATTTCAGCTGTAGAAACATTTGTGATGTTTCTTAAAGAACCAGGACAGCCAGATCAGCCTTCTTACGACTTTCTTGGTCTTGCTGGTCACGACGGTGCCTCCGTTTCCGTTGCTGTTCTTCACCAGAGAGAGGAGAGGAAGGAACTATTTTTTTTAAATACAAACACAATAGGGATAATGACTGTACTCAAATAATAATACAATTTTGATGTGAAATGGTACTTTTTATGATGCAAATCCTAAAAAAAAAAAATAGTTCGATACCTTACGTGTAGCTTGTTTTATGAGCCTTGAAAGTTATGTGGGAAAGCCCATTTTTTAAGGATGAAAATATTAAAAAATAATAATGTTGTTTGTGTTGTTTAATGGCTCAGCGACCCAAAGCGAGTCTTGGCCTCCGACACGAGTTTGCACCACTTCTCCCGATTTTGCACCGTTTCCCGCCAGTTACCAGCTTGGAGTTCACGGAGATCTGTTTCCACAACTTCGCTCCAGCGATATCTGGGGCGGCCGACCGGCCTTCTGCCAATAGGTCGTCCCAAATATGCCCTTTTAGCGCTGCGATCTTCTTGCATCCTTTCCACGTGGTCAAGCCAACGGAGACGGTGGGCCTTTGTTTCCCCAATGAAATTGGGAGTGGCTACTAGCTCCTCAATTTCAATATTTTTAAGGATTCGGAAGCTGCCGTCCTCCCTCCGCACCGGTCCCAAGATCTTCCGGAGGATCTTTCTCTCAGCCACCAACAGCTTGTATTCTTCTTTAAGTGTTAGTGTCCAAGTCTTACATGCATACATAAGTATAGGTCTTATGACCCGTTTTGTAAATACGGATCTGTGTGTTTCTGCTGAGCAGCTTGGACACTAACACTTGATGAAGGGCGGCGCTACATCGCAGGGTGTTAAAAATAATAATACCATTGAATAACTCATGAAATGTATGGTAACTTTTATTATGGAACCTTTCTGATAAACGCAAGTTTTAACATAGCTGCAGAACAAAGTTCTTAATTTCCCCATACAAGGTAGGAAGGTGTGACGTCACTCCTTCCTAGGGTTTAGTATGGAGCGTTTTTGGGAATGTCCAAAAGTGTGATTCTAACGTTGTTGTATCTCGTGGAGTTTTTATGACATTGAAGTAGTTTTTTCACCAATTTTTGTGTTATTGAAAGGTCGTTCTATAACATAGCACAAAAAAGTTGTCATCATCCCTATTGTCTCCAGACCACAATAGGACAGAAATGCAGATCGTAAGATTTAATAGGCAATATTTCCTCCGTGTTATATTCTAAAACTCTGTAAAACAATGGGACGGGGGACACTGCGTACACGCATGTCCTTGTCCTTGAGTGGTGCTTATGCACAGCTTAGCATCTTAAACAGAAAGATACAGAGGGCACGCGAAGACTAATTTTGATGGGCTATATATGACCCTAAATAAATTTAAGCGAGAACTCAAGAGCTGGCATATACAAAAATGCTTTTATTCCATTGCTGATTATTTAAATTATGAGTTGTAATGTGTAATAAATAAACTTTTAAACAAAAAAATAAAACCGACTCCAAAAAAACTAAAAAGTGAAAAATAACGCCATAATTCAGTTTCTTCAAATTACTTACAAGTAACCGTTTGTATACTCAATCTATACAGTATATACAATTAATCTTATTTTGGCGTCGGTGCCATATAAAGAATGTGTAAAATATTGAAAATTGACGATTTTAGTAAGTTGTGGACACGATGGCACCGACTCCAAAATAACATTAATTGTATATACTGTATAGATTGAGTATACAAACGGTTACTTGTAAGTAATTCGAAGAAACTGAATTATGGCGTTATTTTTCACTTTTTAGTTTTTTTGGAGTCGGTTTAATTTTTTTGTTTAAAAGTTTATTTATTTTACACTTTTTAGTTAATCGTTACTTAAAAGTGTATCTCGTGACGATTCGAACAAGCCCAAACACGGCTAGGATACATTATTTTATAACATAGATCTGGTGCCTACCTTCCGGCTCCATCATCAAATCAATTCGATGGTACCATTCTCATCAGGAACATTTAAATTTGTGACTATGAAGTAGCTTAGCTAAATTAATCAAGATATTTTGTCGCCACCCGTAAATCATTTATCATTGAGGAGTTCCGATGGCATTCTGTGGTCTTCTGCATCAGTTTCACTTCACCAATTTACACTTTCTGAATGCAAATGCTTATTATGTTTCTTATAATACCAAAATCGCTATATATATGCCTACAATATTTCAGGAGTTCCTTCAATTCCTCATGGATTCCATCATCAAATCTTCACCAAAATTAAATGGGACCAACTAGAAAGTACCTTCTATAAAACCAAAAAAATTTTTTGAAATCGGTCAATTAGTCTTTGAGTAATCGGTGAACATCCATAACAAAAATAAAAAAAAATAAAATAAACATTCCGTCGAATTGAGAACCTCCTCCTTTTTTTGGAAGTCGGTTAAAAATATACAAATGCAAATTATTGACATTAATTATAACTTTTTTGACACTATTACTATACTTTTTTGTTTTACAAGTATCATGATAATAATCACAATATTTGCAATTTTTTTAGTGGATCACTCCACTCCACTATTACTATATTTTATTGAGTTATTATTTTAAATATTGTTATCATTATTATCATGTAAGTAACTTCATCGTGGCAACGAATGATATTTTACGTGTTGTATTAGCAACAGAACATGTGAGACTGACATATTTTGATAAGACCTGTTAATGTACACAATGTTTTTTATGTAAAATAAATATTGATTTGATCAGTTCCAGACGCAGGTCACTGGCTGCATGCATTCCCATCTCGTTAAATAGGCACTGATCTGGATCCAAGCTGTTTAAGAAAAGCAATATGCTTGAGGCTTGGGTCCAGAGTTTGCGTCTCCCACACCTGCATCTGTGGAAAGAGCGTCGATCAGCTTGGGCGACATGGTCTTTTATGTCCCAAAAGCGCTGGTCGGCTATACCGACACGGCACTATCAAAGATTTGGTCCGCTTGCTACTGTGTCGGTACCTGCCATCCTAGAGCCTACTGGTTTGGCAAGAGATGACGGCGAGCGTCCCGACGGAGCAACGTTGGTGCCGTGGAGGTTGGGTAGAGCCTTGATATGGGACTATGGGACGCTACTTGTGTCGACACGTTCGCCCAGTCCCATATCCAGGCAACCCGCTCGCAGGCCGGCGCTGCGGCTGACCAGGCTCAGGTTCTCAAGCGCCGAAATACTCGTCTTTTCTTAAAGACTATGAGTTTGAGGCGCTTACGGTAGAAACTTGGGTCCCTTGGTCAGCCGACATGAAGAAGTTTATGGGGGCACTGTCGGCGAGGCTGATCGACGCCACGGGAGACCGTCGCGCTGGCGGCTACCTCTCGCAATTCAGAGAGGTAACGCCCCCAGCGTGATGGGGACCATGCCGCAAGGCGACCTTTTAGACGGAGTTTTTTTTATATTAATAGTATTTAGTTTTGAGTTAGTATTAAGTACTTATGTTTACATAAAATTTGTTATATATTCATTTATTTCCTATTTTGTTTTCCTTGTTTGTATGATTTAATTTCAACTTGTTAAAAGAAAATTTGTTATCTATATGAATGACAATGGAAATTGTGAATCGTCAATTTGTATAAATAAACATAACATGATGTGGTAGGTCAGCTGGAAAAAGATCATCGTTGCGTATTAACAGTCGTCCTCGGTTCGAGTCCCATGCACCTACATAGTAGAGGACCTCATAGAATATATTCCCTAGTAATTGGTCTCTGTATAAATATTTCCTCCAGTTTTACACAATTTTTTTGATTCCATTCCTAGTACTTAAGATTATAAATGCGAAATATTGTGAAGATGTTTGTTAATCGGTAATATGTTAACCGTCGAACGGATTTAGATGAAATTCGGCAACAGATAGTTGTCAGGTTATGAAAAGCCACGTGTAAATGCTAGTTCGATAATAAAGCCTATGTAGACTAGATAGGAATAGACTAACCCTTAAATAATGTATAAAAGGGCGCCAATTTGACAAAAAGGGAAGGATAATAAACCGATTGAGATCAGGGATTGAATAAAAAAATGTTGGTCGAACTCATTGTGAAACTTTATTGCACACATATAATATTACAGTACAACACAAATACAATACAATATTAACATACATAATTCTACCATTACAAAACCAACTACTGTACAGGCTGAACTATTTGCTTAGCTTGAATTATTGAACTACATTAAAATCATAGAAATGCCTAATTGGAAGGAACACTAAGTATAATTAAATTATTATTTTCAAGAAGTAAAATAAAAAAATCTTATAGTGTATATAAGCTTTTATGTAATAAATATTTCTCTAGTGCTGTTTTAAATAATTTAATTTCCTCATTACACTATATTGCGAATGATGTTTTGTTATTGACTTTACTGACATCACGTCAGGATCCGTATTATATGTATTTAAGTTAGAACACTTGGTAGTGAGTTAAGCTAGATAGTTATTGCGACGGAAATTTAGTCGTTTTGAGTGTTATTCTGCCTGTGGCGAAACTGGAGAAAGATGTGATGTGGTGTGTTTTAACAAAATTTCAGACTTCCTAAATAGAATTAAGTAGGTTTATTGATGTTAGAGTGCCGAGGTTTTGAAAAGAGTTTGAATATGCACACCGTCGTTTAGAAATTATAACTGCTAGATAGGTTTCGTGTATGGATCACTGTTGCGTAGACTGCTGCGATGATTTGTTCCGGCTGCTGCTGCTATTGTCTGCTGTGGAAACCACATAGTCTTATTATTCGAATAACTAAACATATTAATTACAGTAGTACCACAATTATAAGTTACAACGATGTGCGAAAAAAGCATTTTTTTAGAAAAGATATTAACCAATTATAAGGCGCGTTTGCGCGGGTACAATCTTCAACGCACATTGGCCAAACTTTTGCGCGCGACGCCGGCGCCCGCCATTTTGTCTCCGCGTCAGTCGCCATGAGCGAGAGCACGAGATCACCTGTCATTGCTTATGTACCGTACGTATAGTGTAACAAGCTTAATTGAAATGTTCATACGTTCGGTTTCATTCGGTACTTGTTAGCACTCGTCGGCGTGGCCGAAGATTGCCGATGTAACTTATATTCGTGGTACTACTGTACGTGGCTAGTAGTGGCTTGCACAGGGTTTTTGTTCAAGGTAGGCAACCAAAACGTTTCGATCACATGGGTAGGGAGTAGAGGTGTGGCGTCAAGAAAATTACAAGGGAAACCGAAACGTATTCATTTACTCATATTTAAAGAAAATTGGGCAATCCGGTGAGATCTGATTATAAGGACGCCACGCCACAGGTAGGCAGCTTCTTCATGGCTATATGGAGCCATGATACTTCAGGGTAGGCAGCGCCTTCCTGCCTATTTGGAACCCACGCTGGCTAGCATCCCGGTACAAAAAAAAAGAATGGAGTTCAATTTCAGTTTGAGAATGGCTGGACATGTGGCTAAGGGTGACCACCACCTTAGGGAACTGCAGAACACGGGACAGGCACCGAGGACATTTCGACGAGCATCTTATTAACTGCTGTGTGCTGTGATCTTTGCTGTCTGTGGTATGGTTCACAGCAAATTATCTGCTACCCCTACTGCTATCTATTAGATAAGGATAACAAAGTGTGTAAACTTTTCATTGCCAAATGTAAGACAGGTCGACACTACAATTACTTTAAGAGGAGAGAAATTGGACCTTGTTGATGACGCACTTTTCCTTTTGCCTTTTCAAACTAATAAAAACTTAGTCAGGTAAATCGCTCTAAAGTTAAGGAGTGGGGGCTTGCGACGTCTTAACTAGGTGTAGGACCTAGGTATTAACAGTATCTAGGCGTGACGTCATTTTGACTCGATGTACCTATCGTCATTATATTTTTAATACTTAACTAGGTAAAAAAGGAAAATACATCTCCAAAATGTTTTATTAATGTACATGACGCACTAATAATTTAAATGTTGTCACCATCCCTATAGTGCTACAGCTTACAGGTGCAACTCAAAAAGGGAAGATGTATATGTATATATTCGTATGGACTCTAATGTATGAAGCGAGAATAATGCATTTTTCTCATAAAACGGTAATCGTTTCCGGAAATTCTCGGAAATGGCACTTTATTGCCAATTCTGGTTTGGGGCAAAGCATACAGACTATATCTGTGTTACAAAAAAGAGCGATTCGTTCTATATATAACCTAAATTCCCGTGACTCCTTAAGAGAACTTTTTAAAGACATCAACATATCAACCGTAGCGTCCCAATATATTTATGAGAATATTATTTATGTTACTAAGAACCTACAGTCTTTTACTAAGAATTCAGATATCCACAATTTTAATATTAGAAATAAAAACAAAATCGCCATTAGAAGGTTCCGCGTTCGTAAAGTAGCCAAATCATTCGTAGGCCAATGTATACATTTTTATAATAAGCTACCAGATGATGCTTTGAAATTATCGTTTCCAGCTCTCAAAAAGTACTTAAAAGAGTCCCTAATGGCAAAGGCTTATTATAGGGTAGAGGACTATTTAACAGACAAA
Source organism: Hedya salicella (assembly GCA_905404275.2). Classification (NCBI taxonomy): domain Eukaryota; kingdom Metazoa; phylum Arthropoda; class Insecta; order Lepidoptera; family Tortricidae; genus Hedya; species Hedya salicella. Next base: position 5,937,482 of record FR990120.1, read on the forward strand.
AATGCATGGCCCAAAACAGAGACCAAATAATTTACTTTTACCGGGACACGGTTCTTATGAGGTGGCATATCAAACGTATGTAAGTTGTTTTAAATAAAATAAAAAAACATTATTTTGCTTTTTTATATTTGATATATAAATTTTTTAACTTTTATAACTTTTGATATGTTTTCTTGGAGAACTAAGCATTAAATTTATATGTACTTAAAACATATTATTTAGGATACATATCAAGAAACTTTAATTAGCAAACAAGTCGATCGAGCCAATTATGTGTATGGGACTCGACTTGTAGGGTTTCAATCCAGATACGCAGATAAACACTAGTTACCCGCAATAGAGGATTGTTCGCAACGGAGAAAATAGGCATGATCCTCCGTTTTTCTATATAATCGGGTAAAAAGTATCCTGTGACATCCACTCAACCTCTGTATAAAAAAATATTAAAATTCATCCAGCGGTATCACCGCGATGAGGATACAAAGATATTCTGACATACAAAGAGTTTTTATTAATCTGACTTCCGTGCTCTCTAGTCGTCGTTTAGGCCTATGATGGTCGCGTTTATCACGCGATGAATCAACGATAGTCCATACTGCTGGAAATGTGTCGGTACATTCGGAGGATCTAAATCATAGGCACAGAAGTGTTTGGGAAAAGCACAAACAACTCGTGTGACAACTGAAATGGAACTGGTGTGACAGCACCCTACCCTCACATGCATTAGGTAATCGTCTACCTACATATACAAGAGGCACGTGTGGTCGCACTTCGCAGAGCGAATCGCTGAATCCTACTTCCTACTATCCTATACTAATATTACAAACTAGAAGGCGCTCGCAACTTCGTTCGCGAAGAAGAAAAAGTCATAATCCATCTTGTTTTCTTCAGCACAGTTGGAAAAAAAGTAGATACCTATCCTTTAACCATCTGGAGATATCCAACTACCCGTGTACCAAAAATAGTTGAAATCCGTTTAGCTGATTTGGCTTGATGAAGACACAACGACACATACAAACTTAGAAAAAATAAAAAAAATCTCGATATAGTGACCCTATAGTCCGTTACATAAATATTTCTTTAAATTATCTTCAATGTACAGAACGGTCCAAATTTCTACAAATTTATAATAGTGTAGAATAGATGTGAAAAGCGTTTAATTGAAAATTTTTGGATGTTTGTTACTTCATAATGTGGAAACTGTGAAACGGAATTAGATGAAACTTGGCCACAGATGCATCGGGTGATGGATTAGAATATCATCATCATTATATATTCAAGAGCTAGGCTCTTATCGGTGGAGTAATTTCCAGCTTATTCTACATTCCGCTTTTTCTTTTACTTCTTTATATGATGAAACATTTATTTTCTCCATATAAGTCCTTCTTGGTCGTCCCCTTTTCCTTTTCCCCTCTATTTTTCCTTCTATTATAGTCATAATGTAATTATCGTGACGTAAGAGATGACCTAACATGTTTCCTCTCCTGTTCTCAATTATTTTCAATAAAGATCTTTTTTCGTTAACTATATTTAAAACTTCCTCATTACTTTTCATTTCTGTCCAACTGATCTTTTCCATCCTCCTCCAACACTATATTTCGAACGCTTCCAATCTCTCTCTGTCTTTTTGGGTCATGGTCCACGTTTCGCAGCTGTAGAGGGCTATACTCCAGACGTACACCTTTACCAGCTTCTTTCTGATTGAGCTTGATATTCTAGCTGAAAGTAGGCTTCTTTTAGTGTTAAATGCCTTTTCCGCCATGGCTATTCTGGTAATAATATCTGGTGTACATCTAGAGTCTTCTGTAATAATGCTGCCCAGGTTTCTAAACGACTTCACTTTTTCTATTTCAGTGTTCTCTAATGTTATTGTACTGTCGACTATTCTTTTGGAGACAACTAAAGTTTTGGTTTCGTTTTTATTAATTTTGAGACCCCTTTCCGAAAGTACTTTATTCATTTCTAGCAGCAGAGCCTGAAGTTCTCTACTGTTCTCTGCAACTGCTGCTACATCGTCTGCAAAACGTACAAATTTAATGATTTCCCCATGAATTTTGACCCCTCCTGTAGATGTTTCTGTTAACTTTCTAATGGCATGTTCTATAAATACATTAAATATAAGTGGCGAAAGCGCACAGCCCTGTCGAACTCCTTGTCGTATTGTTGCGTTCCCTTTTTGTTCCCCGACTAATATTGTGGTTTCTTGGTGCTTATACAGTTGGTATATTATTCTTCGATCGCGAAAATCTAGATCTGCCTCCTTCAACACTCCCATCATATTTTTCCAATCGACTTTGTCGAAGGCCTTCTCTAGGCCTATAAAAATTAAATGGGTATCTAAATCTAGGCCTAAGCGTCGGTCAACTATCATTCGCAGCGCAAGTATTGCTTCTCTCGTACCCTTTTGCTCCCTAAATCCATACTGGTCTGGTCCTAAATAAGCTTCGACTCTTGGTCTTATTCTGTTTTTAATGATTTTCAGTAGTATTTTGCTTGCTTGGGATATTATACTTATAGTTCAGTGTTCTTCTTATTTCAGTGTATTTTGTTTTTTTGGTAATGTAACTGTTTTTGTGTTCTGAAAATCTTTCGGAATTACGCCAGTAGAGTACATATTCTGTAGTGTATAGGATCACAATTAGCGTATTTAATCATTTATATGTATATATCATCTAAACCAGCTGCTTTGCCATTCTTAATACTGTTTAGGGCTTTTTCATACTCTTTTCTTAAAATAATAGGACCTAAATTATCTTCTGTGATATCTTCTTCTCTCTCTATGCTATTTTCTGACATCTCTTCTCCATCGTATAATTTCTGAATATATCTAGCCCACCTTTGAGTTATTTCTTTATTCAGTATTTTACCTTCCTCATTTAAAACAGTAGTACTTCTTTTTTTATGAGTCTTCTCTAAATTTCTAATAATGTACTAGGCCTGGTCTATTTTACCTTTCTTAAGCAAATCAGACATTTAATTTTCAATATATTCCCAATTTCTACTTCAATTTAATTTGTCTCTTAGTTCTCTACTTTCTATAATTAAGTTTTGTAATTTCATCTATAAGCCAGTCTTTCCTAGTAACCACTTTTTCATTTTCTAAATTTTCTTCTGCACACTTTATTAATATATCTTTAGTGTTATTCCATCTATCTTCTATACTCATGTTATCTTTAATATGCTCTATCCTACTATTATATTGCGTTATTTTATCACCTACAGTATAACTATATTGCACTATGTTGTTACTATCTATATTCTTAAGCTTACTGAGATCTATATTCTTTGGTTTATGTTTCCTTTTTACTTTCCTTGCTTCAAAATCATGTATACTTATAAGAAGATTGTGGTCACTGTTCACATCAGCTCCTGGCAACGTTTTACATATACGAATCTGACTACGGAATTTTTTCTTTGAAATAATATAATCAATTTGGTATCTTGCTTTGTCACCGGGCATTTTCCAAGTATAAAGCCGTCTTTTCGGCTGTTTGAATAGGGTGTTTGCTACAGTCAAATCATTTTCCTTACAAAATTGAACCAATCTTTCCCCTCTTTTCTTTTACCTAAACCAAACTGTCCCACTATATTTTCTTGGCTCCCCTCCCCAATTACAGCATTAAAGTCACCCATTATTATTAGGTTGTCGTTATTTTTAACTGTTTCAAAAATTATGTCTATATCGTCGTATAACTTTTCAACTTCCTCATCTGGGTAACTACTAGTAGGCATATAAACTTGCACACTTATTAAATCTGTAGGATTTGTGTTTATTTTTATTGCAGTTATCCTGTCGCTGTGGAGAATGGTATTTTTTACTTGATTAGCCCACTCTTTGTTCAAAATGTTTCTCTCCAGTAAAAATCACTCTATAGTCCCCACTCCAAAAATCTCCACTTCCCTCCCATCTAACCTCACATATCTATATTTAGTCTTTCCATTTCCAGTTTTATTTCTAATTTCCCCGGTGCTAACATTGTCCTCACGTTCCATGTTCCGATCTTACAAGGATTTTGCATGATGACGACTGAGTCAGCCTTGCTGCTGACCCTGCCGGACTCGGACCGCCGCGGCATATTACATCGCGGAAGCTCGTTGTCACGAACTACTTTCTCTTGGTTGTACATTTCCATTACTCCTGTAAAGGGAAAAATAGTGTGTTGGTTTCCCCCTTGCCTTCCACACCGCAGTTCAAGGAATCGAGGTGACCCGGCCCGTGATATCTGAACAAGAGCCCTACCAGATTCCTATCTTCGTCCTCAAATCAGTACTGGTGCCACTGCTGCCTGGTCCTAGAGGATTGCTTATTTAATGGCGGCAATTTCTCGCCATGCCACAGCGTTGTCCTTGGATATTGCAGCTTTTTATAGAGAAGCCCCTCCTACAAGACTTCCCACTACATCTTGGTAATACTGCCGCTGAATGGTCGGGGACTGCTTATTCTATATATTTGCAGCTAACCATCATATCTGAAGGCCATTGCACTATCCGCGTCCCGTGGACCCCGGTAGTAGCCTACAGCTCAGCCCTACCGATATACCTACCGATATAGGATTAGACTATGGGGTAATTAATTCCCGGGAAAGCGGAAAAACCAAGGAGTGGGCAAAAATAACCACGGAGGAGCTGCGATATATCGTGGATAACTTTTACAAACGTTTGCAGTTGTGTATCAAAGCCTATGGCAGATATTTTGAAGACAATTAATAAAAGGTTTATAAAAACGATTAAACTATTTATTTCAAATTTCAAATGTTAAAAAATATGTAACAAATAAAAAATGAACAAAAAAAACTTTGTCAACGAATTTTTAATGAGTCTTACGGCAGTTTTCTGTGAAAAAAAAATAGGTGTACTGTTACTCGGCGAACTGTGACGTTTAATGGCGAGAAGCGCTCAGTTTTCAAACACTTAATATAACTTATATTATATACTACATAATATACAAATGAGCCGGTTAGAAAAATCTGCATACGCGTCATAATTATTACGTAGGTACTTCGTTCGCGACGACAGCGCGTCAGCGTGTTTACGATGTCACTGGCTTATCTTCGAGGAGGAAGTCTTTCAGTTTGAGTGTCAGTGCTTCTTCTCACGTTTTTACGAATGGTTATGTTCTACTCTTGTTTCATATATTGCCGTAAGTGTTAAGTGTGTAAGAGAATTAGCAAAGCGGACTCACAGTTTTGAGATTGATCCCCGCTACTTATTTCTTCTGAGCTGCTCGAGGACGACGACGCTGTAAATAGCATAGGTCTAAGTACATATTTACAATCAACATTACTTACAGCTTCGTGTTTTTTTTTTGTTTAGTTTTAAAGCGCCATCTAGGTTTTGCCAGAATATGTCCTTGCGATCGGAACACGATCCAAAGTATGGCAAGTGTCAGTCCTCTTGTTTTAATGGTCCTTGATTGCAATGAAATAAAGTGCAGATTTAATGAAATCTTTTAGCGGAGTTATAGCTTTTTTCACAAGCGCGGCGGATTTTGCGCCGACATACGAATTGTAGGTTATTTCCCGCTAAACCCCACGATTTGTCTTTTCCGCGGTCTCCGCCAGCATTGCCCGCTGCAAACACAGACATTGTAGTAAACAATGGCAGAAAGTGAAATAATCGCATTCAACTATGTTCAAGTCCTGATGCGGGTAAGAATAGACTGTTGCACCAGCTGGGCTGGCATAACTCGCTACGACTACGCTGGTCGTGATTTACTCTCTTCAAGTGTCTCTTACACTGAATAGGGGTAGGTAACATTCGTCGCACGACAGAGTCGCGTGGCACAATCACAATAGGCATGAGCATGACGCCAGGGTATGAAATTTTGCCTTTTCAAATGAATAAAAACATAGATAAATCGCTAGTGGAGTGATCCACTAATAAATTGCAAAAAAAATTGTGATTATTATCATGATATTTGTAAAACAAAAAGTATAGATAAATCGCATTAAATTTTATGAGTCCCCACTCTTATGTCTAAACTTTAATGCGATTTATCTTAACTGCTGTGTGATGACCTTGCTTCGGTGTTTGTGTTATGGTTCACAGCAAATAATCTGCTACCCCTACTGCTATAATTATGTTAGATAAAGGTAACGAAATGTGTTGTATTTTCTTTGTCAAATGTAAGACAAGTTGACACTACAATTACTTTAAGTGGAGAGAAATTGGACCTTGTTGATGACACACTTTTCCTTTTGCCTTTTCAAATTAATAAAAACTTAGTCAGGTAAATCGCATTAAAGTTAAGGAGTGGGGGCTTGCGACGTCTTAACTAGGTCTAGTAGGTATACACAGTACCTAGGCGTGACGTCACGCGTCATTCTGACTCGATGTACCTATCGTCATTATAGTTTTAGTACTTTCGTAAAAAAAGAAATTACGTCTCCAAAATGTTTTATTATAATCTACATATTTATTATAAATCTAAATCTATCTAAATTATGACGAACTAATAATTTAAATGTTGTCACCATCCCTATAGTGCTACAGCTTACAGGTGCAACTTAAAAAGGGAAGATGTATATATATTGGTCTATCATGGACTCTAATGTATGAGGTGAGAACAATGCATTTTCTTATAAAATGGCAATCGTTTCCGGAAATTCTCGGGAATGGCACTTTATTGCGAATAATTGTATTATTAGATAAAACACTAACAGTTACCCGCAATAGAGGATTGTTCGCTACGGAGAACATAGGCATGATCCTCCGTTTCTCTACATAATCGGGTAAAAAGTATACTGTGACATCCACTCAATCCCTGTATGAAAAATTATTAAAATCCATCCAGCTGTATCAGCGCGATGACGATAAAATGATATTCTGACATACAAAGCGTCTTTATTAATCTGACTTCCTTGGTTCCTAGTCGTCGTTTAGGCCTGTGGGCCTATGATGGTCGCGTTTATCACGCGATGAATCAATGATAAAACATCCGGTACTCTTTGTCATGTATGTGAGAATGAAAATAAAAGATTTTTCATTCTTCTAGCGTCTTAACTACTTTGACCTTTGGTAGTATTATTTTTAGGAAGTATTCGGTTATTTGTTAGTAATCCAGATTCTTGTTAAAAAGAACGGAAAATGATTTGCTAATGTTAAACACTGTAATTTTTATCCCCCTTCTCCCGTCTTCGTCATATAATGAGTTAATCGTTCTAATGCGTGACAGACTGATTCCAATCATTGTCAGCCTGATTTTCAACTCTCATCGCTATGAATTAAGGTTGAAGTCACGAAACTTATGAGACAATGTCGAGCACGGGGTACATATCTAGTAAAGTTAGTAATACAATCTTTTCTCAACAACTTGTTATTTGTATTGCGACAAGAGTTACATAATGAATCTTACAGCTTTGCTGAGCAGAATTAGTGTTCTGCGAGTTGCTGCTCTTGCAGACATCATCAGGCGTTAATAAAACGGAGCATGGTAAAAAAGGATCTTAGATTACACAACGGTTACTCTCATCGTTAAAGTCCATACTGCTGGAAATGTGTCGGTACATTTGGAGGACCTAAATCATAGGCACTGAAGTGTTTGGAAAAAAGCACCAAACAACTCGTGTGACAACTGAAATGGAACTGAGTAATGTGGCAGCACCCTACCTTCACATGCATTAGTTAATCGTCTACCTACATATACAACAGGCACGTTTGGTCGCACTTCGCTGAGAGAATCGTTGTATACTACTTACTTTTATCCTATACTAATATTACAAACTAGAAGGTGCTCGCAACTTCGTTCACAAAAAAGAAAAAGTCATAATCCCTCTTTTTTCATCAGCGCAGTTGGAAAAAAGTAGATACCTATCCTTTAACCATCTGAGGAATGTTTTTCTCAGCTTTGGGCTGGTAATAACTTCATTTACGGGTTATCCACCAAGTAAATGTAGAAGCGTGTAAGTTATTTAATTAAGGAGATTGTGGTATATTATCATCGGGGTCTAATTACATGAACTTTCTAACAATTCGGCATGTATTTAGTATAGCGGCTTTCTGTAAAATAATGTTAATATAAGATTTTAGGCCTAGTAATTTTAAACTGTGGTGTAAATGTTTTGGGATGACGCCTGTTGTCGATAGGATTACAGGTATTAGATACACTTTTTCTTGTTTCCATATTCTAGCAACTTCGTCTTTTAGGTCTGCATATTTAGTTATTTTTTCTGTGATGGTCTTCTGTATATTGTGTCTATTAGGGACTGATATGTCTATGAGGTAAGTGATTTTATGTATTTTATCTAATAATGTAATGTCTGGTCTATTATAGTGAATCGTGCGATCTGTGAGTATGGCGCGGTCATAGTATAATTTATGTGTGGAGTTATCTAGTACTGTCTGCGGAGTATATTTGTAGTATGGGCTGTGCGTGTCTTGAATAAGATTATGTTTGTGTGCCAGGTTTTGATGAATGATATTTGCGATTTGATTGTGCCTGTGTGTATAGTCTGTCTGTGTTAGCGTTGTGCATGCTCCGGTTATGTGCTGTATGGTTTCTGATTGGGTGTGACATTTGCGACATTTGTCGTTTGTAGCTGAAGTATCTTTTATAATGTATTTTCGGTAGTTTTTAGTATTTATTATTTGGTCCTGGATTGCAATGATGAAACCTTCTGTATCTGGGAATAAATTGCCTATTTTCAACCACGCGTTTGATGCATGCAGTGTCAATGTGAGTTTTGATATTCACACAGTCACGGGTTCATACATCCCGGATTTTTGGGAGGCTTGCGTGGGAATATGGATCCAACACGTAGAGGCCCTTTCGAGAAGTTTGCTGTTGCTGTACTCCTGCTGGGACCCGCTCCTGACCATATCAATGAGAGGATACGTCCACGAGCAGGTCGCAGCAGATGTTGGAACTATTGCATTTTATGGAAAGAGAATTGGGTTATTAGATTGTAGTTTGGATGGATTTTGTTTTGGCTATTGCAATAGAAATTCTTCACTCGCCATAACCACCAAATAGATCGTTATCTGTAGCGGGTGGTGATTTGCCACTCACTTGATGGGCCTCCGTAATTGCCGTCAAAAAGACCGCCGGAAGCAACACGGCCGTGAGGGCTCAGGGGTGTCGAGAGGTGTGCTGCGCTTTCTCCGAGGTTACTCGCGGCGTTATGCCCTTTAACACTCCCACCCCTGGAGCATATAGCTCTAACGCTCCTCTCTGGACCGCCAACGAAGGCAAGAGCTGAGAGTCCTACGGGTCCTCTTGGGTATCCACTCCGGCCGATGAAGACACACCGGAGGCGAGAGCCCTGACCGACTCTCTGGATATCTCGGGTCCGTGGGGTCGTCACTTCCCAACAGCTCGCCACAAGCTGCCCTGCGGCCTTTATTATTATTATTATTCACTTTATTTATTTGTAGTCATAAGTTAGGTGTTTTATAAAATGGATATAAAAAACTAAAATACAAAAAGCAAATACAAAATATAAACACATTATAAAAAACCTAACCTATGGTGTCGCCGGCAGCGGGGCAAGGCCCAAGCTACCGGTGGTTAGGGCTGCACAGAGAGGAACCTCCTGACGATGCGCGCCGTGTCTAGAATTACTGCCTTCTGCATCCGACCCTTGATCCAGCCATCTAGCGAGAGTCTCTTAAGATGTTGGTCGAGACTCTTCGCTATAAGACCGTTTGCTGAAACGACTATCGGGACAATAATCGTCAAATCAACATCCCACATGGCGGTCACCTCGTGAGCCAAGTAGAGGTACTTGCTGAGTTTGTCCTTCTCAGCCTTCACGAGGGTCTCGTCATGTGGAATGGTGATGTCGATGAGTATGGATCCAACACGTAGAGGCCCTTTCGAGAAGTTTGCTGTGGCTGTACTTCTGCTGGGACTCGCTCCTGATCATATCAATAAGAGAATAGAAATATCAATAAGAGAATAAAAATTATTATCATTATTATAGTTACCCGTGTACCCAAAATAGTTAAAATCCGTTTAGTTGATTTGGCGTGATGAAGGCACAACAACACATACAAACTTAGAAAAAAATCAATAAAATATAATTTTTCGATTTAGTGACCCCCAAATAGTCCGTTACAAACATTTTTTGGAAAATATCTTCAATGTACAGTACGGTCCAAATTATTTCAACTTTATAATAGTAAAATAGATGTGAAAGCGTTTGATTGAATATTATTGGATGCTTGTTACTTAATAACGTGGAAACTGTCGAACGGAATTAGAGTTTGGTAAGCAAAACATGACATTAAAAATATGCGGCAAATTTGAAAAAATCATGACCTGCAGCAATACGTAATGCATAGAAACGAAGTAGGTTTTATAATTTTACATTTTTTTAATATGTAAAATTGTGGCCATATAAAGAATTCTCTTTCAAGGTCAATTTCATGTTTCTCTGGCCAAACTCTAGATGAAACTGCCACAGATACATCGGGTGATGGATTAGAATATTGGGCACTTAATTCCCAGGAATGCGGGTGAAGCCGCGGGTGGATGCAAGTCTCACGTTAGTGTTCTGTAAAGCATTAATAGATGTACTTACAGCTACTGCTTTCTTCCTCTGATTCATTTCCGGGGGCTCCGTTAGAATTGTCCGCTGCAAACACAGACATTGTAGTAAACAATGGCAGAAAGTGAAATAATCGCATTCAACTATGTTCAAGTCCTGATTACTGGTGGCGGGTAAAAATAGACTGTTGCACCAGCTGGGCTAGCATAACTCGCTACGACTACGCTGGTCGTGATTTACTCTCTTCAATTGTCTCTTACACTGAATAGGGACAGGTAACATTCATCGCACGACAGAGTCGCGTGGCACAATCACAATAGGCATGAGCATGACGCCAGGGTATGAAATTTTGCCTTTTCAAATTAATAAAAAACATAGTGAGTGTGAAAGTGACAAATGTTTTATCATATCATTCTACGAGTGTCTTAACTGCTGTGACCTAGAATTATTTTTAGGGAGTATTCGGTTATGATGTAGTAGTTATCCGATTTTTCTTAAAAATAACCGAAAACTGTTTGCTACTGTCACGCACTGTCATTTTTATCCCCATTTCCACTTCATTCATGCATTATTTAAGAGTCGGTACAGTTCCTTCCAGTCCTGTCTCTTTTATGCAAATTCTTCAACTTTTTGCTACGTTACGACGCATACCGTTCCCTATATATAGTATACAGTATGTTAACTTATTAAAACAATTTATTTAAATTCGGACATGTCTGGGTGATAAATAAGGTTATCGTGAGTATATAAATTATTGAAATACTAACGCTTTTTAGAATTTATAATTAAAATACAAAAAATCATATACTCAATCATGATTTAAACATCCTATATACCTACTTTGTTTACATTTGTAACATTGTCATCAGGTTGTCAAAACAACGTCAAGTTCAATATATGCAATGTCAGTTAAAGTAAGGCTATGTGCAAACTTACGAGTTAGTTGTTACTTGAACCAAGCGACGATGGCTGTTTTCGTGAACGCTTCTTATCAAATTTGGATTTTGCGAAGCACGTCGCTTGATTTTGTTGAAAGTTTGTACAATACACAGCCTCATTTCATTGCAATCAAGACAGGTCTCATTGAAAATTAATCTTGACATTTCATTCCTAGCCAAACTTTTTTGTTGGAATAATTAAGAAAAAAGAATATTTACATTGAAGTGAAACTGGTGAAATTCAAATGACATTTAATAAATAACCATGAATTGATGTTGTTAACATGATAAATTGAAAATAATTTGGTTGCCACGGACATGGACTAATAAGAGCGTAAAACGGGTATGAAAAAAGAACTTACACTAATGAACAAATAATGAAATTTTAAGTACGTATTAACGTATTCATAGTGGGCTTGCGTTCATCTGTCACAACGTAAACATTAAATATCACAGGACGTTACTTTTTGGGTTAACCGACTTTGAAAAGGTACGATTTTATAATTTTTATACAATGAGTAAATTTAATATATTCGACACACACTTGCAAAAAATGTGGTAAGACGCTTAACTCGACATGGCCATCAACTGGCTTAAAGGGATGGTTTTAGTAAGTTTACACACTGTATAACTGATTCTTGTCCTTCCTCTTCCTCTCCCTCCCTCAATTTTTCCTTCCATTATCTTTTGTATTAACTTGTCTCGTATTAAATGCCCTACCATTTTCCCTCTTCGAGTTTCTATGACATATTTCCACTATCCATCATGTAATGAGGTAAGGTCGTTTCAATGCTTGACAGACTAATTCCAGCAATAAGCAACATGTTTCTCAGAAGTATGATCTCTTGAATAAAGATTTATAATCATAACATATAGTTTTATGTGAACTCCGTGTCACAGTGTACTCTCCAAATATATATTTATTATATCGAATTGTTTTATTGTTATCATTCTTTACGACGTGAAATTTAATTAATACCTATAGTAGACTTTTTTATTTTTCTTACTAATCTCAAAATCTACTAAAGAAAAAATATTTTTTGGCACCCTCTTCTTAACGCTATGAATTAGTTATTAAGTTGCTAACTAATGGGACAGTGTCGAGCACGGGGACATTTAACTAATTTCATTTTAATTTATATGTATCTTGTATAGTTAAAATTTCACTCCTTTCGGGGTTGAGACCGTGGGGTCCCAATGCTCAGAAGATCTTGGCAAAAGGTTGATCGAGACTACTGGTAACCGAAGAGCTGGCAGCTTCCTCGCACAACGCATCAGCATTGCGACACTCTTAATCAACTCTTTTATCTATTACAATATTCGTGCTTAGCCTAACCTAAATATATGTTTTGAGTATAAACTCAATGCGTAGTTCTTCAAGGAAACATATCAAAACTTATAAAAGTAAAAAAAATCTAGAATATAAAAAAGCAAAATAGTGATTTTTATTTAAAACAACTTACATACGTTTGATATGCCACCTTATAAGAACCGTGTCCCGGTAAAAGTAAATTATTTGGTTTCTGTTTTGGGCCATGCATTTTTGTCTGTTAAATAGTCCTCTACCCTATAATAAGCCTTTGCCATTAGGGACTCTTTTAAGTATTTTTTGAGAGCTGGAAACGATAATTTCAAAGCATCATCTGGTAGCTTATTATAAAAATGTATACATTGGCCTACGAATGATTTGGCTACTTTACGAACGCGGAACTTTCTAATAGCGATTTTGTTTTTATTTCTAGTATTAAAATTGTGGATATCTGAATTCTTAGTAAAAGACTCTAGGTTCTTAAAAACATAAATAATATTCTCATAAATATATTGGGACGCTACGGTTAATATGTTGATGTCTTTAAAAAGTTCTCTTAAGGAGTCACGGGAGTACAAGTTATATATAGAACGAATCGCTCTTTTTTTGTAACACAAATATAGTCTGTATGTCAGCTGCATTGCCCCAAACCAGAATACCGTATGACATGATACTATGAAAATAACTATGATATACTAAGCGAGCAGTATCAACATTGGTCAATTGTCTAATTTTTCTAATAGCGTAAGCTGCTGAACTTAATTTACCTGCAAGTACTGCTAAATGGGGACTCCATTGCAAACATAACTTATAAAATTAACATATAACAACAATGCACTACTACATTTGGGTAATCACGACGAACCTGCTGATAAAGATGCTGATGGAACAAACTGATTTACTTAGATGGTTTGCTATCCACAACATTAGCCTTGCTCGACTGAACTGTGGAATAAATTGTCGCCAGCAGTATTTCCGGCCCGAGTGCGACCTTAAAGCCTTCAAAAATAGAGCGTACTCCCACCTGAAAGGCCGGCAATGCACTTGTGAATCCTCTGGTGTTGCGATTATCTATGGGCGACAGTGATCACTTACCAGCACGTGATTGACCCACTAAAACAAAAAAAAAATTAAGAGTTACGAAACTCGTCTTTCAAATTACAATACGTTTTGTTATTCTATAGTACCAATAACATGTAAAAATATAAAGCTATTATTTTTTATGATGTGTGGTATTTTCTATTGTGCCATGAAATAGTAACATAATGAGGGCTAAAGTGCCATTCTATAGAACTTGCTAACTATGTAAACAAACCTTTTTTGGTGATTATGGTAGGAAATACTTATAATGTAAATAAGTCTTGTGTAGTCAAATTGATGTCAACAATAAATGACATTGAAAAATCTGGCATAGGTAAAATCATACTGTGTGCACTACCATATTCACAGAATATGCCATATTACTATAACAATAGAATAGCACACCTAAATTCAATGATGTACAATGCCATATGTTTCAATAAAAAGACACATTTCTTTGACTTAAATAAATTTTTGAAGCGCTTCACGCTAATGTCAGAAAGAAATATCTTGCCAAAGAAATATATTTTGACCATAGCAGATCTTTTAGCATTTAACATAGAACCGAATAAATATAATACCACATTAGCTAGTCCCCAGTATGCCCATAGTGGTAATAGATCCATGCCACATTTAAACTAAATTGTAAGACAGCGGAAACACCTTTGAATATTAACATTATTCACCAGAATATTCAGGGTTTTTCCAGCAAGGAATTAGAAATAGGTTTATTTTTAGATAATAATAATATTGAAGTTATGTGTATCACTGAACACTGGCTAAAACAGGAACAATTACTTTTTGATTTTATTAACTTTAAGTTAGTAAGTGTCTTTGCTAGAAAATTAGCTATTCATGGGGGTTCTCTTATAATTGTTAAAAGTTCCATGAAATCCAAAGAGCGAGAAGATATTGTTAGATTATCAATAGAACGGATTATAGAGATTGCTTGTGTAGAATTAGAGACCTATTTAATTATATGTATTTACAGACCACCTTCTGCTGATTTCCATTCATTTGAATGCACTATGGAAAATGTCTTAAAAATAGCTTGTAAAGGCAAAAAACATGTTATAGTATGTGGAGACTTCAACGTTAATTTACTTGAATCGAATAGTAACACTGTGAAGTTGTTAAGTTTGTTTAAATCTATTAACTTGGTCAATTTGTTTTTTGAGCCAACCCGCGTGGGAATTAGTAGTGAAACCTGTCTAGATAATATTTTTTGTGATTGTAAATGCTTGGATAAGGCAATATTTAAGTCCTTTAGTTCAGATCATAGAGGTCAGAGAGCATCTTTCCCAAACACTTTCCAAGAAATACCACAAACTATAACATACAGACCCATAACTAGTTATCGTTTAGAACTATTCAAAAATGAAGTTCATAATGATCTATGTATGTTATCCATTTCACATGATGACCTTAATTGTTTTTACAAAAATTTATTGGGCATAATTATAAATAATTTTAATACTCATTTCAAAATGAAAACTATTTCTGGGTCAAAAACGAAGTTTAGTGAATGGGCTACTGTCGGCATTCATAGAAGTAGAAATAGGCTTTATGAATTATATGGAGAGAAAGAGCTAAACAAGAATACTGCTTTCCTGGACTATGTCAAGAATTATTCAAAAATGTTTAAGAAGGTGTGCATAGCCGCTAAGGCAAATTATATTAGTTCTAAACTCAAAATTTCTGACAATAAAGTGAAAACTGTTTGGAATATTATTAATAGAGAAACTGGTAAAACAAAAACTCGCAGTAGTCAAGTCAACATTATGACAGGAAATGGTCAGAACGATGTTGCCGCGGCATTGGAGGATTATTTTTCCAACATTGCAATTAATACTACAAGATATCTTCAATCATCTGCGACTGAAGCCCATTTGTTACTTAATGTTAATTTTAACAAATGCAATGTAAGCTTTGAATTTAGTCAAGTAAATTCAATAGACGTTATTAAAACATTTAAGTCACTGCATTTAAAGAAAACAGAGGATTTATGGGGAACTTCAGTAAAAATTGTTCATCATATCATAGACTCAATTGCACCCTATCTAGCCTTGATTTATAATAATTGCATATCAGAGGGCGTGTTTCCAGATCTTATGAAATTTAGTAAAGTCATACCTCTTTTTAAAGCAGGTGACTTGCGTGACTTGACTAATTTCCGTCCGATATCTATACTACCTGTATTAAGTAAAGTTTTCGAAAAGTTAATGTTGATGGATCTGCTGGGACACTTCAATAGAAATAAACTACTTAGTAGTAAACAGTTCGGTTTCACAAGGGGACGTTCCAAGGCTGATGCGGCATCTGTACTCATTAAATATATTTACAACATCTGGGAGAAATCTTGTGATGCAATTGGAGTTTTTTGTGACCTTTCTAAGCGAAGAAATTAGAATATTATGGCCTGTCTATAAATGCCTTAAGCCTTATGTCTTCATATCTCAGCAATAGAACACAAACAGTTGTTGTAAATGGAACCCAATCCAGTGGAGCTGCAGTTAAGCTAGGAGTGCCACAGGGCTCTATCTTAGGGCCATTTCTATTTTTAGTTTATATAAATGACTTACCATCTATAGTAGAAAATCTTTCTGATATAGTACTATTTGCTGATGATACATCATTAATTTTCAAAGTTGACCGGAAAGCAACAGACTATTCCAAAATTAATAGTGTACTAGTTAAAGTACTTGACTGGTTTAATATTAATAATCTGGTATTGAATGCTAAGGAAACGAAATGTGTTAGATTTGCTTTACCGAATGTTAGAGCAGTGGATTCTGCTATATCGCTCAATGGTGAATGTTTAGAAATGGTGGATAGGGCATTATTCTTAGGTATAACACTGGACAAGAACTTGCAATGGAGTCCCCATTTAGCAGTACTTGCAGGTAAATTAAGTTCAGCAGCTTACGCTATTAGAAAAATTAGACAATTGACCAATGTTGATACTGCTCGCTTAGTATATCATAGTTATTTTCATAGTATCATGTCATACGGTATTCTGGTTTGGGGCAAAGCAGCTGACATACAGACTATATTTGTGTTACAAAAAAGAGCGATTCGTTCTATATATAACTTGAACTCCCGTGACTCCTTAAGAGAACTTTTTAAAGACATCAACATATTAACCGTAGCGTCCCAATATATTTATGAGAATATTATTTATGTTATTAAGAACCTAGAGTCTTTTACTAGGAATTCAGATATCCACAATTTTAATACTAGAAATAAAAACAAAATCGCTATTAGAAAGTTCCGCGTTCGTAAAGTAGCCAAATCATTCGTAGGCCAATGTATACATTTTTATAATAAGCTACCAGATGATGCTTTGAAATTATCGTTTCCAGCTCTCAAAAAGTACTTAAAAGAGTCCCTAATGGCAAAGGCTTATTATAGGGTAGAGGACTATTTAACAGACAAAAATGCATGGCCCAAAACAGAAACCAAATAATTTACTTTTACCGGGACACGGTTCTTATGAGGTGGCATATCAAACGTATGTAAGTTGTTTTAAATAAAAATCACTATTTTGCTTTTTTATATTCTAGATTTTTTTTACTTTTATAAGTTTTGATATGTTTCCTAGAAGAACTACGCATTGAGTTTATACTATACGAATATTGTAATAGATATAAGAGTTATTTCGAAAAAATGACTGACTGTTGAGTTTGTTTCGGCTTTCTTCTCTTCAGTGGTCTCCTCTTGGGAAACGCCGTAGAGTCAGACTTGTAAAAGTGCCCTTGTGGCCTACTTACAGAATAAAGATCATTATTTCATTATTTCATTAAACCGCCATATTTAAATTGTCTCTGAATGATGAATTTACTAGTGATGGGCAAGACTCCTACGTACTCCTTTACTTATGTCAAAACATATCGAATAGTATAATACCAAAAGTAAAAAACAAGTAGGTAATATTTAATTTTTAATCCCGATCAGAAGGAAAATCGGTACTCGAAGATGATGTATCACCAGTATTTATGGGATTTGCTGCCGGCAATAATAAGCAATATCAGTATGCGTGTTCGGTAGCAATAGAAATAAGCGTTAGAAAAGTCAATAACAGAGAAGACATAATACCCGTACATGCCAAGACACTGTTTAGTGAAAGAGTAAAATAATATTGAAACCGTTAATGATTCAACAGTCATTGTTTTAATTTATATAAAAATGTAGGGTTTATTTCATTCCTTACAACAGTTTTTCGAAGTTAAAATAATTAAATAGTTAAGTGCAGGCATTTATAAGCTAGACTGCGAGTGTGGTCTTTCATACATTGGTCAAACGAAACGCAGTGTATCAACCCGGGTGAAGGAGCACATAGCAGATGTCAAGCACCGTCGGTGTAATAGGTCTGCAGTCTGTGAACATGTCATTGACAAACCAAACCACTCAATTAAGTTTGATAAACCTTCTATCCTTGCCAAAGAAAAAAGATATTTTCCCAGGATGCTACGCGAGGCTATTGAGATTAAAAAGCATCCTAATTTCAATAGAGAAGATGGATTGTCACTACCACGAGCTTGGGATCCTGTAATACATCTCATCAAGGAACAAGCGAGACACAGGACTGCAAAACCTTAATTTCCGAACGGTGTAAAATATCTTATCTGTTTAAAGTAGTTTAATAGTCTCTGTTTTTTAAAATATTATAATTAGTAATGAGGTAGCCTGGGAGTTTTTCTTTGCAGCGTTTCTTTTCTCCTCAGTACGCCTTATTTGTGAAATGCTGCTTGGTAAATTATTAGAATAAAATAATTAAGCCCTTCTGGCACATGTGTAACTGTCTTTATAGCTTAGGCCCATCTGGCAAGTGTGTACACCTTTATTTGTGTTTTTTCAAAAAATGGGTAGTTTGCACAAATTGTAACTTTGACAGAGGAAAATACATCTTTTCTCAGTCCTCCCGTCACCATGGAAAGCTGGAAAGCTTCTGAAACGTCGGGAACTAAAATGAGATAATATACGCGATATAATCCGTTAAATTGTTTTATTTCAATGAGTAATAATCGCGGAAACAGAAGAAAATATTAAGTTAAAATAATGTTTAAAAAATGGTGTGAAAGAATGGAAAAAGTTTATGACAACCAGGGAATTAAAAAGATTAATCTGAGTTTACGTATTTATTGAAATTTAAAATTGACAAACTACCGCGTAATATATACAACCCCTTTGGTAGGTACAGAGCGCGAGTTGGGTAGTGTGTAGCGGCTTTAATATAGGACCAACTGTAGTCACAACACTACCCATCATAGACAGTTGTAGAATTTAAAAGAAACAAAGACGTCATTTCATCAGGTCATAATAACATAACTATGAAACCATTTTAAATCTTTAATGAAATATCCAAGATACAGTTATATATTTTATGGTTTTGTATTTTACGGTAACGACCGTTTCGATACTGTATGTTTTCAATGGCGTTTTATGAGGTGGTCTGAAAATTCAAGGAGAAATAGGGACAAAACAAAATTACGTCGTTTGTTTACATTGTTAGCAAGTTCTATAGAATGACACTTTAACACGGCGAGCGCTAGTGTAGAGTGAGATCTTTCAAAACGGCACGTGACATGCACCTTTTTTTATCGCGATTTTCTCTTTTAATTCATGATTGTAGCAAATATTGTGCAGTCCTTGATTACTTATTAGCTAAATAAATCTTATTGGTTTTAAATAAGTGCCAAGAAAAAGAGTTGCAAGTTTTTGCGGGTTTAAAAAATCGGCCAAGTCTGAGTCGGTCTTGCGCACCGTGAATCCCATACATAATTTATTATTTTATTAATAAATTTACGCTAATAACGGTCGTATCTATGATAAACCCGGCTAAGTGCGAGACGGACTCGCTTACCGACGGTTTCGTACAAAAAATACGCTACAAACGGCCGGATCTATGAAATTCCAGTTTTAGCAGAGCCCTACTCCTAAGCAAAATGTACGTGGTTTTGGGTAATTTTATGTTAGTTAGTGACTTAGACATAGACAGACAGATATAAAATTATTCTGTTTTTAGTATATGTTGTTATAGCGGCAACAGAAATACATCATCTGTGAAAATTGTAAGTGTCTAACTATCACGATTCTTGAGATACAGCCTGGTGACAGATGGACAGACAGACAGACGGACGGACAGCGGAGGTTTAGTACTAGGGTCCTGTTTTACCCTTTGGGTACGGAACCCTAAAAATGCAATGTAAAACTGCAACTGTACTTCTAAGCAAACTGTACGCGGTATAAGGTTCTTTTATATTGGTTACTGACATGGACAGACAGTTATAAAAAAATAAGATTTCCAGACTTATTTCGAGGGTTGTGCTATAAGAGCGTATCTTCATACCAAATTTCTACGACAACTGGAAGCACCCTGTAGGTTTTCCATGGACGGCAATTGGTATTGAGATACCTTTTTTAAAGACTATCTTTAGATTACGTTGATTTATAAGCTTGGTTTTTTTACAGCGTCAAGGGACCGCAGTTATTTGAGTTCAACTTGATACCTCCACGCGTTCCTGAGAAACAGGGTTTTAACGGACAGACGGACAATAAAGTGATCCTATTACAGTTCCGTTTTTTCCTTTTCCATTAGAGGACCCTGAACAACAAATACAGGTCAAGATGTTGAGCTGTAACGCTTAACTGAGTCGGTTCCCGAGGTATGGAAGCGGAGCGGTACGGGAGGGGTGAAAAAGTGACGTGACAAGACGTATCCTAACTGTCTCTCTATACATTGACGTTCCGTAAACTAAACACAACCCCCGCCGCACCCACACCTCAGGAACAGACTCAGTTAAGCGTTAGACCTGTAATTTAGGTAGAAAAATATTTTTGTGTTTATTATAATATTTATATGTTAGAAAAAAGCAGCACAATTTTGAGATCTGTTTTCTCCACCTTTCTCCACACTGGTACTATACCAACTGGTAAGCACAACAACGGTAGCCCTCATTGCGATATAATTCATGTGTAAAAGTTTTATGATTCATTTTAATCCAAGTTTTGTTAAATAAATTGAATATGAGGTAACTAGCGGCTGCATTTTACGATTCCCATACAAACTTTTAGCCCTTGTTTGACCCTCTTAGGGAATGAATTTCAAAATATCAAGAATATAAGTTTCTTGATTTTAAACACACAACCTTTGTTTAAAATTTCACGTGTCTAAGTCCAGAGATTTTACGTTTCCAATACAAACTTTCATCCCGTGTTTTACCCCCTTAGGAGATGAATTACGACAACTGCTTTCTCATTCCTTGCCTACGTTATAAATGTAACAGACTATGCAAAAACCGGCCAAGAGCATGTCGGACATGCTCAATGTAGGGTTCCGCAGCCGTTTATACAACAAAATGTACTACAGATGAAAAAAACACGCTATGAAAAAAAACCACTAACAAAAGAGCGTATTTCCCCGGCACTTACGTCCTTTTCCTGAGAAGCAGAGTTTTTAGGCAATAACTTAAAAACGGTATGTCCGATCATATTGAAAACAATTTTCGTTCGAAGTATTTATTAAGCTTTATATTTGTAAATTTTTGGAACATACCGTTTAGAAAAAAGGGGGGGGGGGGGGGGGGGCACAATTTTTGCTACTTTCGTAGCGAATAATTTTGAAAATATTCACTAAATATTTTTTTTATTAGAAAATTCAAAGTGCCTTTGGAAGATCTGTCGAATGATGTGCCACACATTGATATTTGCTGTTTTTTTTTTTAGTTTCGTTTACATGTATAGAGTGCCCCCTCTAGAAATATATATTTTTTTAATTTAACTATCAAACTAAGTAGCGGCTTACACAAGACTACTATGTTCCAAATTTCATCAATATACATCTTACAGTTTTTGAGTAAAATGCCTGTGACATACGGACGGACGGACGGACGGACATGACGAAAAGGGTTCAATTTTTGCCCATTTGGCTACGGAACCCTTAAAAAATCGAACTATAACTACAGATTTCTAATCTTAATATTGACTTTTAACACGAATATAACATATATCAATAAAAAGAACAGCAGTTTCGTAGTTATTTACTAAGAAACTGCTTTTCTTTGGTTAAACTTACTAATTCCTAAGGTACCTCAGTGTCGGCTTATGAGTTCAAAGCACGTATTCGGATGAAAATGACACCGTAAGTGCAAATATTACAAAATAATAATTGAAAAACACTCTTAAATCGCACCTAGTGTGCATGTTAGTGGTGTGCGTTATATTATATTTTTCTTAGGATGATCAATTAATTAAGAAATAAAAAAAGTTTAATAGTAGCTACATCAAAAGCGGTTAATCGATTTATTGATTATTTTCTACCTATTATGTAAAGAAATTATGCTTTATTTTATAAATCATCACATTAGTTAGGAACTAAAGAGTATCTGATCGGTTTATTAGTTGGTCTTTTATCATTATGATTCCTTAATTGATATAAGGGTCTATTTCAAAACAAATTACATACCTAATTAAAGGTTTCATTTAACAAAAATTTAATGGATTCATTTGTGTAAAGAAAATTAACCGTATACATTGTATGGTTAATTTTCGTTGTAAAAAAGAATCAAATAAGTTTAAACCATTTTGATTTAACGTGATATAACTATTGTACAAGTGTTTTGAAATCGAACTGGAAAGTAACTTTAGCGGTAGGGTAGGCAGATATGCCGCCGTAACGGCTAACATCAAAGCTTTGACTACGTCGCCGCACCGCCGCCCTGCACCATTATAATCATAAGTAAATTTTATTGTACCTACTCTACCTACTTAAAAAAAATGTTTTACTTCTAGAATTCAATATCATGTCACATTTCGTCATGCATGAATTACTTCATGGCCACTACGTTGGATTTCAAAATCGATGCCATTTTCGTAATTAAGGTCCCCAAAAACCATACAAACGACATCCATATTGATGTTTAGACATTTCATCCCCGTGGCAACCGACAGATTTCAAAATTGATGCCATTTTCGTAATTAACGTCCCAAAAAAAACATAAAAACGACATCCATATTGATGTTTAGACTTTTCAACCCCGTGGCACCCGACAGATTTCAAAATCGATGCCATTTTCGTAATTAACGTCCCAGAAAACCATAAAAACGACACCCATATTGATATTTTGACATTTCAACCCCATCGCACACCAACAGGGAGATGATATTTCACGTCCACTAAATTGGATTTCAAAATCGATGCCGTTTTCGTAATTACCGTCCCAAAAAACTATAAAAACGACACCCATATTGATATTTAACCATTTCAACCCCATCGCACTCCGACAGGGGAGATAGTATTTTACGTCCGCCACGTTGGATTTTAAAATCGTTGTTGTTTTCGTAATCAGCGACCCGATAAACCATAGAAACAGTACCCATGTTGATTTTCAGACTTTGTCACCACATCTCCCCCTTTTAAGGGTTGAATTCTCAAAAAACCTAAAACACGTGTGTACCCATTTATTGTTAGGAATACTTCTGTGAAGTTTCGAATAAAGTAGTTTAACTAATCTTTCCCCATACAAACTTTGGACCCCCATTTTACCCCCTTAGGGGCTGAATTTTGAAAAATCCGTTCTTAGTACACCAAATTTAGCATCCCTAGAACCAGCGGTTTGGGCTGTGCGTTGATATGTCAGTCAGTCAGTTTCTTCTTTTATATATTTAGATTGTTGGAAAGAGACTTCCGAAATTTAATCTATCTATACATATAATAAAGCTGAAGAGGGTTAAAAGTCTGTACATGGAAGATATTCGAAAACAAATTGGCCGGGGATACTTAAAATCGATAACAGAACACGTTCCAACAGTTTTTAGAATTTTTGTCTGTTTGTGTGTTTATCTGTTTGTCTGTTTATTTGAACGCGCATAACGTGAAAACGGCTGAGCAGATTTTGATGCAAACTTTACTAATCTGTCGAAAAAATCCCCGGCCGGGTTGTAGGCTATAAAAATTCAACTCCTAAAAGAGGGGGTAGCCACTACAATTGATTGAATTAAGTTTGCACCTGAATCGTATGGCGCTACTTAAGAAGGAGGTGCAAACTTTTCTCAAACATATGTTACGAGCCTACGAGTATCGAGTACCTTGCGAAACTAACAGGTGGCGCTAAAATTAATACCTTTTTGCCAAATTTCTCTCTAAGTTTAGAAGAGGGGGTACGGATATTAACCCATTTAATTGCATAATCGATTTAATAATAGAACAAAATACGAGATAAGTGGCTCGGTGGTATAAACAAGGAGGAGACTCACATGTGCAAGAATTCGCCCAGGTACTGCTTCAGGTTGGAGAAGGACTTCTGGAGGAAACCAACGGCCTGGTTTGATTACCAGACACGTTATGCAGGATCGTTCCGTCCGTTGAAGAGCACATTCGGAGCGTATAAGGAGACCTGACCCAGGGGACGCGACGTGAGAGCTCTTCGGTTTGTGAGAGAGCCATACTCACGCCGAAAATTGAACAGGCAGCGGCAGTTAATGCGCGGATATTGGCGAAAATAAAGGTGAACAGGCAGTATATAATTCCACTAGCTGTTGGCCGCGACTTCGTCCGCACAGAGATGAAATTTGTAGCCTTTTAGAAGGCAACTTCGTCAGCGGAGGAAAAAAACATAACCCTGTTTTTCTTCAGCGTAATCGAATAAAAACTGTCTATATAATTATCTAGGGATGCCCAGCTACCCGTGTAACAAAACAAAAATAGTTGAGATATGTTTGGCGGTTTTGGCGCGATGAAGCTACATCGACACATACATACAAACATACAAAAAATAAAATTGAATTAGTGTCCTTCAAATACTCCATATCACTTATTTTTTAACCGACTTCCAAAAATAGGAGGAGGTTCTCAATTCGACGGATTTTTTTTTTTTTTTTTATGGATGTTCACCGATTACTCAAAGACTATTTGACCGATTTCAACATTTTTTTTTTGGTTTTATAGAAGGTACTTTCTAGTTGGTCCCATTTAATTTTAGTGAAGATCTGATGCTGGAATCCATGAGGAATTGAAGGAACTCCTCAAATATTGTAGGCATACATATAGCGATTTTGGTATTATAAGAAACATAATAAGCATTTGCATTCAGAGAGTGTAAATTGGTGAAGTGGAACGGATGCAGAAGACCACAGAATGCCATCGGAACTCCTCAATGATAAATGATTTACGGGTGGCGATAAAATATCTTGATTAATTTAGCTAAGCAACTTCATAGTCACAAATTTAAATGTTCGTGATGAGAATGCTACCATCGAATTGATTTGATGATGGAGCCGGAAGGTAGGCACCAGATCTATGTAATAAAATAATGTATCCTAGCCGTGTTTGGGCTTGTTCGAATAGTCACGAGATACACTTTTAAGTAACGATTAACTAAAAAGTGTAAAACTAATAAACTTTTAAACAAAAAAATAAAACCGACTCCAAAAAAACTAAAAAGTAAAAAATAACGCCATAATTCAGTTTCTTCAAATTACTTACAAGTAACCGTTTGTATACTCAATCTATACAGCATAGACATTAATGTTATTTTGGAGTCGGTGCCATCGTGTCACAACTTACTAAAATCGTCAATTTTCAATATTTTACAAATTCTTTATATGGCACCGACACCAAAATAAGATTAATTGTCTATACTGGTTAGATTGAGTATACAAACGGTTACTTGTAAGTAATTTGAAGAAACTGAATGATGGCGTTATTTTTTACTTTTTAGTTTTTTTGGAGTCGGTTTTATTTTTAGATTTTATATATTAAAGTAGTAGATTATCTATATATGTTTAGTGTACATAGACATTTCATTTTACACCTTAATCTATCTAACTTCTATATTCTATCTATCTATACATATAATACCTAAAGCTGAAGAGGCTCGAAAGTCTGTAGGTACATGAAAGATATTCGATCAAAAGTTGTCCGGGGATACTTAGAATCGATAACAGAACACGTACCAACAGTTTTTAGAATTTTTCTGTAGGATCCCAAGCTGGTGGTAGTGACAATCCATCTTCTCTATTGAAATTAGGATATATTATTGAGATTAAAAAGCATCCAAATAATTAAGCCCTTCTGGCACATGTGTAACTGTCTTTACAGCTTAGGCCCATCTGGCATGTATGTACACCTTTATTTGTGTTTTTTCAAAAAATGGGTAGTTTGCACAAATTGTAACTTTGACAGAGGAAAATACATCTTTTCTCAGTCCTCCCGTGACCATGGAAAGCTGGAAAGCTTCCGAAACGTCGGGAACTAAAATGAGATAATATACGCGATATAATCCGTTAAATTGTTTTATTTCAATGAGTAATAATCGCGGAAACAGAAGAAAATATAATGTAATTATTGTATTTTTTCTATATAATCAGATATTATGATTTTAGACAAAACCAGAGACTTGCCAATGCATTGCACGAATATAAAAATGTACCTCCTCATCATCATCATCATCATCATCATCACCATCATCATCATCATCATAATCATCATCATCATCATCATCATCATCATCATCATCATGACCACCACAATCATCATCATATGTGTTTCGATAATGCTGCGATTATTAATTCGTAGTGAAATAGTAGATTATTTGACAAGGGGCTAAAATAAGCCATTATGACACAAAGTGATTATTTGGACGAGCTCACGAAGTGAGCGAGGACAAATATGTCTGAGTGTCATAATGCCTTTTAGCCACGTGTTAACACACACTCTGCTTTTCAGTTTAAACATTAAAATTGTATATTTCATGAAAAATTAAAAGTACAGTTTGAGCAATTCTATCAGAAAGTTTGGCCAATCTGATCAGGTTGGTTTATTTGTTTTTAATTATTCGTAAGGACTATGTAGCTGGCCGCAATATTTTTTTTTCAGTGTCATAGAAATTTGTATAGGATTATATGACTTTCTTTGCTTCGCGAAGCTAATATGACGTACTTTTTGAGCAGGAGAAGTGAAAATAATATGTTCTTCTGTTTCCGCGATTATTACTCATTTAAATAAAACAATTTAACGGATTATATCCCGTATAATCATCTAAATTGAGTTCCCGACGTTTAGGAAGCTTTTCAGCTCTCCATGGTCACTGGTGGACTGAGAAAAGATATATTTTCCTCTGTCAAAGTTACAATTTGTACAAACTACCCACTTTGAGAAAACAAATAAAGGTATATTATAATTAGTAATGAGGTAGTCTGGGAGTTTTTTCTTTTCTTTTCTCCTCAGTGCGCCTCATTTGTGAAATGCGGCTTGATAAATTATTAAAATAAAATAATTAAGCCCTTCTGCACATGTGTAACTGTCTTTACAGATTGGGTTTATCTGGCATGTATGTACACCTTTATTTGTTTTCTCAAAGTGGGCGGTAGTTTGCACAAATTGTAACTTTAACAGAGGAAAATATATCTTTTCTCAGTCAACCCGTGACCATGGAGAGCTGAAAAGCTCTCGAAACGTCAGGAACTCATAGTGGAAATGTTCGTAGTTTTTTCATTAATGATTTAATGTTATCATCAGATTAATACATTTATCTTTATGACAAGTATGAAAGCTAGCGTGTTCGAATATTGATGTATTGAGTAATGTTTACCCTGCTCTTGACCAAATATAGCTGTTTCATTAAATTTACTTGCCTCCAGAATAGCCTTGTGGTGCTGCTTGCGCACTCAGGATCTGCAATTAATAATGATTAAATAAATAAACATAAATATTGGGGGACAACTGTACAAAAATCTGTGTGCTGCTCTGCGGCGGCGCCACCATAGTGAAAATCAATGAATTATATGATGAAATGATGTACGTTGAAGGTACACCATGTACATATGAGCTTTATGTCTCTACCTATACCGGAGGACGAAATAATGGGCATTGATTGTGGCGCCGCTGCAGAGCATACTCGGCAGCAGCGCCACGTAAAATTCATAGATAGAAATCATATTAGCTATTTTTTTCTTACGGAAATTGATGTACCAATGCTGTTTATTGCGTACCATTGAAAATAATTATTATTTCTTAGTGATTTTATATATTTTAACTCATTTCACGTTCCACCTGAACGCTATGAGCTGTTATGTAAGAGAGGCTCGCGAGTGAGCGAGAGGGAGATATGAAACCTGACCGCGCTCGCTCCAGCGAACAAACTGAAATGAATTAAAATATAGGAATGAAATCATTACGAAATAATAATTATTTTCAATCGTACATCAATTTCCATAAGAAAAAAATAACTAATGTCATTTCTATCTATAAATTCTACGTAGCATACTCTGCAGCGGCGCCACAATCAATGCCCATTATTTCATTCTCCGGTATAGGTACAGCGATGAAGCTCATATGTACATTGTGTACCTTCAACGTACATCATTTCACCATATAATTCATTGATTTTCATTATGGTGGCGCCACCGCAGAGCAGCACACAAAAATCGAACTAGTTCCATGGTGAGCTTAATAAGGCTTGTGTTATGAATAGTGACGACGATATATTTAATAAATATATGCATTGGAAACATTCAAAACTCCATTTTGTTTTTCGAAATAATGTTTTGGCACTCTTAGATAGTTAAAGTCTGAACGCATATAATGGCAAAAGTCTTAAATGCTAGGAAAAAACCGTTTAGGTTTAAAAACCGAAATAGATAACCTCGCAATAACCGACCATCATATTGTTATAGTTTAGTTTTGTGTGCCTCCTGTAAAATTTGATACGATGGAGTTACGTTGTATGTGAATTTAGCCGACGAATTATATATTAATGTATGCTGCACAGATGTTTACCCAAAATATGAACCTAAGACCGTCAGCTTCGCAGGCGGCGTTATTGCTGCTGAGCTAAACGATTGTTTGACCTAGACAAACGTATTCGTAGACAACTTCAAGTATCGAGTTATCAACCAATACTGGGGTGGGCGCTACTTGGACATGATCTTCGTCTTGCCCATGTTTATATTAAGGTTGGGATACTCTGTTGAGATCTTTGAGCATCATACCGAGATCCTCCAGCGTGTCTGCCGTAACCACGATATCGTCGGAAAACCGAATGTACTTACTCGCCGTTAATGATGATGCCGAATTTTTGCCATTCCAAGAGCTTGAAGGCGTCTTCCATTGCGTTGGTGAAGAGCTTCGGAGATTTTACATCTCCTTGTCTCCTCACAACACACTTCTCCGTAACGGAATCGCGTCCGTAAACTGGATTTGTACTTGAACCGACATACTGGCGTTGCTATACACACTTATACATAGTCAATCCGGCATCGCTGGAGCGACTGCAGTACTGCCCATGTCTCGACCGAATCGAACGCCTCATAGTCCACAATCGATAAGCAAAAAGTCATTCAATTCAATTCAATACTCTTTATTTATTTATTTATTCATTGCACAAAATAAAATTGATGTTCATGGATAATCTGACCTTAATTCTTAATACACGTAAATTCACTCTTTATTATTTATAATTAACTAATCCGGAATCCCGCGTTCTATAAAAAACTATAATTATTATTCTCAGTTGTGCCTCTTCACATATTGCACACCTCATAAACGGGTATACAGGGATATACAAATAATTAAAAAAATTAACACAAAAAGGGATGGACAACAGGCGTTCTTATGGCTAAAGAGCGGCGAAGTTCCAGACAATCTATTTATTTATTTTTCCTAGATGTTACAATATTTAGATTTTTGTAAGTATAAAAACATATTATTTTCTATATTAAAACAAACATAAGATTTATAAGTAATTAAACTACCCTAAAAAGGTAACGGTTTCGGAAAAATGGTTCTCCATAGCTGAGTTGAACTCTTTTAATCTATGGGGTTTAGATAAAGGGACAAGAAACTCGAAACAAAGTTAAGAAAAATTTGACTTACACTGAGCACACACACCAAGAAGAGTCCAAGAGACAGCCAACGCATTTTGCAGTATTTATGTACTTGACTATAAGACGACTGAAGTCAAATTTAGTATGCTTCTTTCCTAAAATCCCGCATCTTATATACCCTTGATACCAGTGTGAGTAAATAATTGCTAAGCAATAAATTATCAAATTTAGTTAAAAATTCTTTAGTTTCTCTGTGAAGTATCTCGCACAAAAGCCATTTTCAACTGTTTAAATTTATTTTGTACTAGCTCGCCCATAAATCTAATTTGTTCAAGACTTATCTGTTGTGGAGAGAATTCGAAGAAACTAGAACAGAATAATTTATTGCTTAACTGTGTCAATACGTGATGATTATGAGATGAAAAAATATTGAATAGGTACTTATACTGATTACCCATACCAGGCGTACAATATATATTCGTTTGTTCGTAACCTTAGGACGATTAAACCATTCGTAACTGTAGAGCTACGCTCTTGTAGCTGAAGTAATTTACACTCTGCCCTATTCCCTGTTAGCCTTTTTGTCTCTAGTCATAGTCATAGTCCTTTATTGATAATATTCAAAACATTACATGCCATTATATTGTATGATAGATAGATAGATACATATAGCTGTGCCCGCGACTCTGCCCGCGTGGAATTCGGTCTGTGTCAGGAAGCGGCTAATTCACCCCTCTCCCCTGGAGGCGAAACTTGAAGTAAAGTCCAGATAATATATTATACAATTACCACTAAATAAAACTACACTCCAAAATCAATAGCTTTTGCCCTTGTTCAATTTTTTGACGTGATTAGTAGGTGTATATCACGTCTGATATACACCTACTAAGTATAAACTCATACAGTACCACTTTTATATTTTTACGTCCTTGACTGATTACCCAAATCATGTCCATGGCAAATATCATCCAAATCGGTCCTCCAGTCAAATCAGTCTAAGCATGAAAAAGTAAGTAATATACACATAGAAATCCATACTTCCTAACTAACTTTCGACTTTAGGTCTAATATTATTAGGGTGAATATCAGATTTCGTCTGAAATTTTCTAATTTCTATGGCACATTTTACGTTAATTATTTTAAATAAATAAGATAACATACCTTGTGAACGACTTAATTATATGTATAAATATGGTATTCAGCCATAAATAACATCGGGAGTTTATAAGTTTTATAATTTTGCTAATTACATTGCCAAAGAAATTATGGTACATGTCCAGAGAAATTAGAAAATACGCCAAAGAAATTAGAAAAATGCAAATATCGCGCCAAAGATATTAAAATAATGCGCCATAAAAATTATGTATGTAAAAGTTTAATTCAAACGAAATTGTTTATTTATTTCATTTAAATCAGTTATGATTAAATAAAACGGCATGTATTTCGATCAAAGTGTTTATTTAAAATGAGGTACGACTATTTTTTTTATATAAGATCTGATTCTCACTTTC
This sequence comes from Hedya salicella, assembly GCA_905404275.2. Taxonomy (NCBI): domain Eukaryota; kingdom Metazoa; phylum Arthropoda; class Insecta; order Lepidoptera; family Tortricidae; genus Hedya; species Hedya salicella. The sequence continues at coordinate 5,968,629 of FR990120.1, forward strand.
TGTATTTAATTATTCAACAATTTCTCTGTTTTAATCTGTACTACGTACTAAATGCTAGTTTCCTTTTGCATTATATGATGAAACAAAGATATTTATCCTCCTGTAATCTTTACCTACGGATTTACCGATGGATGAACAACAAGATGACTTAGGTGACATTATACATGGTCGGTATGCCACTGAAGTCTTTGCTCGTAGGCTTTTACAATTTGGTTAAGAAGGACCAGCTAAACTTAGGTTTCGGTTTTCGATTACTGGAGCCGGATCCATACCATCTGCGTCTGAGTCCGGAGGACTGTTTTCTTGAAGTATCACTTCTAGCCGTGCCCGCTATTTTTTAATTGTATTTTTTAAAGCTGTCCCTTTCGTTTCCTGGTACGTTTTCGGTCTCTTCATGACATCTCACTAACGGGTATATTTCTTCCGCTTTTATTTTGTGGTAGCTTAACCTTTGTTTTTCCTTAAATTCTGCATAACGTACGTGATCATTACGTATTTTTCTAAGCACTTTAGTTCTGTATTCTTCCTTTTTTCTAGTTTTTCATCTTTGGTCTGCTTTGCGTTATTTTAATTAATTGTGTGCTGCGGTTGACTACTACTACTACTGTAAACAGTATTGGTTTTTGGATTTGGGTTCATTTTAATAGCCGTTTTTTTTCTTCGCTCCATTTTGATTTCAAGTCTATAAATAGTTGTTAAATACAAAAATATTTTCCCAAAAATGTCAAAATTCTAACAACTACTTAAAGAACATGTTCAATATTATTTTTTATAAACTCTTGGATTCATTGCTAGTAGAAAATTATATAAAGATTTTATTTAATAAACACTTTTACGATTTATACTTTAAACAGCGAAAGACCTTTATTTTTTCTATTGTTAATCATGTAGAAACCAATAAAGGAAATATTACGAACAATGAATTGCAATAAAATGATATAATATGATATGAACAATATAGGATGCATATTGTTCATATCATACAAAGTTATTAAAAACCCAATAAAGCAAGAAATTTTAAGCCCTGTAGCAGAATTTTCAACCATATCCTAATTTCTTTGGAGAAAACCTAATTTCTTTGGAAGTCAATGCGAAAGATCTCTGAAGAAATTAACGCCAAAGAAATTAGAAAAGCACCTAAATAGTTTTTTTTATTTGTGAGTGTTGATCGAATTGTTTTATTTTACAATTACGGAAGCGAGCAATCACAGTGTGCATACACTAAAAAAGTATACAAAATTACAACTCGTATTTAAGTATAAAATCGAGTACCGAAGAAATTAGGTACTCACCGGAAAAAACCTGCGCACACCGATAAAAAAAAAAATCTTTCGAAACACGTTGAACTTTGCTCCTATCTGCACTGGTCAGGCAGGAAGTATGGATTCTCCACGTAACATGAGGCATTATTCGAGACTGCACAAATACGCCAAGGAAATTAGGTGTTTTTGGGGTGGCCAAAATTGAATTGAGAATAACTTTTAATTAGATGATAAAAAAATTGGTGTTAAGGCTACATATAGTTCCATATTCCTTGATATATAAAAACCTGTTCAATAGGAGAATTTTGTAATAAAATAAAAAAATATATGCGTTTCAAAAACAGAAGACAGTGAAGGACGCGCCAAAGAGCTTAGATTTTTGACCTTTGATATTTTTTATAAATATCTTCTATTCAAAAAACTGTCATTATTGTTAATGGAAAAACTGGTTTTTAGAATGAACTTCAACCAAAAAAAAACTTGACTGCGATGGTTTATTATAGTATACGAAGTTAACATAGGTGGACAAGTGCAAAACAGGAAATCTGATATTCACCCATTAAGAAGTAAGATTAGAGGAAAGGCGAATATAGATATCAAAAACTTAAGGCTAAGTATTTCCATTTTATTTACAGTTACCTACGTTTATGTATGCACAACTAAATATGTACATATTATATCATATATCTACAGCTACATACTCCAAAAGTATGTAAAGTATATTTACATAAAATCGACATTTTACAATATTTTTTGTACACCACATTGTGAGTTTTCCCGGCGGGCATCAGCACGAACAGCTCCGTGCAGCTGGTGATGCGCGAGGACGCCATCGCCACGTAGAGCTGTCCATGCGCAGGTCCACGCCGGCGGCGCGCAGCGTCTACCCCTGCGACTTGTTGATGGTCATAGCGAAGCAGACGCTCACGGGGAACTGTAGGCGCTTGAAGCGGAACGTGAAGCTGCTCGGGATGAGGGGGATGCGGGGGATGAACACGGCTTCTCCGACACCGCACACCATCAGGATTTGCGCCTCGATGAGATGTTGCTGCAGCTGCACTATTTTTAGCTTGGTTCCGTTGCATAACTTTATAGGTGACCGGTATTAAAAAACCATGAATTTGCCAGTGAGGATCCCTGGAGGACGCCTATATCAATGCCACCAGAGTTTGATTTGACCTTGCCATTGCCCAGAATTACAGCTGGTTGTCGACATGCTAGGGATTGTAGCATTAATTATGCATTATTTTATATTTATTAATCTTAAGAGTCCCCAGCAAGCTCAGCCGAATTTCACCTTCTCATACAAACGGAGTTTCGTTCTCATTTTAAAACTACGTGTTGGGTTGTAACAAAACTTTTCATATACAATGAAATGACGTATATAGGCCTGTAATTAGTTTATATGGCGCCAGTTTACAAAACAAACAAAATACAGCAAAAACAAATTTTGTATGAAAAATTTAAATTTAGCTTATTTTTTTACTATGATAACTGAAGCTACTTTAACTAATTACCGGCCTGCATATACATTACCTTATTCTAAGTACAAAGTTTCAGAGCAAACTAGCAAGTTGTTTTAAAATGAGCGTAGTATGCCTATGTGCTCAATTTTCTTGGCTAGTACTAGGTGATTACATAAATTTAAGTCTTGTGTCATATCGTACAACAATATAGCTACTTGGGTAGCCCGTTCCTGGGCTTCATTGATTTTACATACTATAATTGCGTACTACGGATATAATGTGTTTTCTTTAAGCAAATTGCTTATTACTTAACAAGGAAAAAAATTCTAAGAACGAAGATATTCGCGTTGATAACTCTTTTTCAAAAACCTTCGCAATTGCAGGGAATACGCTAAATGGTCTGTAACTTGTCAGGCTGTCTTTCGGCCCTGTTCCTTTGTACACGGGTACTACAATCTCGTTTTTCAGGATAGGCGGATAAATCTAGTAAGTGATTGAAAATGATAACCAATTGAGACAAAATCATTGGCAAAATGGCATTAACAACACAGTGCCAACTTTCTCCTTCACTTGAGTAAAACCATAAAAAAGCATCATGTCTCATCAGGCGGTCAATTATCTTTCCGTTCTTATTTTGCATTCTTTACTTATAACGATCATTAGGAATAATTTTACTTGCTATGTATAACATACATTCAGTTTAATACTTTAAATTTAGACCTAGTTTTTAACTAATGATCGATTGACATAATATTACAGGTATACTCGGTGTCAAGTATTAAAGTATAAAACGACCTACCTATTCTATCTTAAGCAGAGGTCGGACAAATGGGCGTCATTGCTCGCAATAACATCGACATGACTCAAAAGTTTGATTGATTAATTTCTTACCTGTAATTTTATTTGTATACGTTGTATATAAAAACAGACAACTTCTTGTTGTGTAGATTTATTAAAGTAAATAAACAGTATTTTTTCTAAATTTTCCGTGGTAAGTTTATTCCTTTTTACATCCAAAATATACTAGTGAGCTGAAAAACTCCGTTCGCAATTTACTGAAGTTAACGGAGAAAACTTCAGTACTTTAATAGGAATACTTTCATGCCAATAGGATTCAGTCTATTTTACCTTCTATGTATTCGATGACAGTTTTAAAATCTGGATTTCTTTTAAGTACTGCTTTCATTTTTCCTTGCAAACTGATTCCTATTTCACCTTGAATGCTTTCCAGATTATTCAATATACATCGTATTTTACTTAATGAAAATTATATAGTATTTGAATTAGATTGCAAACTCTCTATTACGTGCGGGATTGATTGAAAATGATATGAAATGAAGTTTAATTGTGCTAAAACGTTATTTGATTGTAAAATCTGTTTACACGTAGGGATATATACTATCACGATTATTAAATGTTTGTATGACTCTCTTTACAGCTTCAAAATTATTTTTATAATAGCATGCCGCCTGGATCCAAGTACCCCAACGTGTAATTATGGGTTGTGGTGGCAAGGGAATATGTGGGTTAATTTCTTTGAATGTTGCAATCCTGGAAGGGGCTTTTGAAAATACTTTTTTAACGTAGTTGATTAATCTGTTAACGTCATCAAAATGTTTTCTAATTTCTTCGCAAAGTCTGTGAATCTCATGTGCCAAACAAGTTATGTGTAATATTTGTGGATATTTGGCTTTAATTTTCTGTCCAGCATTTAGCATATAGCTCACCGAATCGCTTATAAATAAAATTAAGTTTTTGAAATTACTTTCAGCACGGTCTTCCCACAACCAATGTAAGCTTGATCCGAAAAAAATAAATATTGTAGATCCATTTACTTTGTTCAAAACTTTGGATGCAATCAAGAAGCAACTAGCGGGCTGATTTTCTTTTAAATTTCTTACGAGAATAATAGCATTTTTCCGGTATAAAAAATATTTAGTCTCATCAATTGAAACCCAAAAGTATCCATTGCTTAGTTGTTCACGAACATTTTATATTTTTTTATTATGGTTTGATATTTTTGGTGATATAGAGCTTTTGAAAGAATCACAAGGTAAATCCATACTAATATTATAAATGCGAAAGTGTGTCTGTCTGTCTGTTACCTCTTCACGCTTAAACCGCTGAACCGATTTGGATGAAATTTGGTATGGAGATAGTTTGAGTCCCGGGGAGGGACATAGGCTACTTTTTATCCCGGAAAAATACCCTTATCCGTGATAAACGAATTTAAGGCGGACGAAGTCGCGGGCAGAAGCTAGTAATGTATATAACATTAATAGGAATGAATGTCAGAATAGTAAAGTCAATGTCAAAAAAAAGATTGTTCTGTTTTGCTAAAAAGAAATCAAAGAAGGTATAATATCTTAATTTTAGTATACCATTTAAATCTTATCAATTATCACTATATCATCAATAATTTAATTTATTGATAAATCAATCAAACTTTTGAGTCATGTCCATGTTACTGCGAGCAATGACGGCCATTTGTCCGACCTCTGATCTTAAGGCAGGTCACCATTAGGTACAACGCCGAGCGAAGTGAGGAGTGTTAGGAAGAACTGCGACCTTATGAGCAATAAATACTATACAAACTGGCTATTATATGATTGCCTGTTATGCAAATACATTTATGCAACTAAACTAGTATTACTTTCGAAATTATGCAATTTGTTTATATTCATTTCGGCATTTTCGGCACTAACTCAAAACCGGTAGGTAATATATCCGATCGTGTTTAAAACAATTTTCGTTGAAAGTATTTATTCAGTTTTAGGTTTGTAACATATTTGTTGCACTTACGGTTTAGAAAAAAGAGGGGGGAGGAACAATTTATGCTCCTTTCGGAGCGATTATTTCCGAAAATATTCCCTAACACAAAAAAAAATCTTAGAAACGTCTGTGTTTCTACAAGAAATGTCGAAATATGTGCCACACATTGATATTTGCTAAAATAAATAAAAAAACCCTTTCAGTGACATGTGTGAAGTGCCCCTATACACATTTCAACCCCATCGCACCCTAACTGGGGAGATGGTATTTTACGTCCGCTACGTCGGATTTTAAATCGTTGTTGTTTTCGTAATCAGTGACCCGATAAACTATAGAAACAATACTCATGTTGATTTTCAGACTGTCCCCACATTTCCCCCTTTTAGGGGTTGAATCCTCAAAAAACCCGAAACACTTGTTTACTCATTTATCTTTAGGAATACACACAGACGCTATAAAAAATTTGGAAACCCTCTTGACTATGACACCTTTGACCTTTTACGTGCGCGTTGTAAGAAACTTATAGAAAGTTGTTACAACGTACACATCAATTCAGTACAAAATTCTATTCAACATAACGTTAAACATTTTTGGAGATATGTTAATGATAAAAAAGGCTCTAACTCTGTCCCTGTCACTATGAAGTATAACAACTTAGTGTCATCAAATCCCACAGAAGTATGTGAAATGTTTTCAAGCTATTTTGGTTCAGTTTTTGAAAAATCAACTGATTCTAGTACTTACATATCTCCCGACACACATACACTCTCACATAACATTGGCTTATGCGATACAAATGTAAGTATTGATGACATAAGAACTAAAATACAAGGACTAGACTGTGACAAGGGTGCTGGTCCTGATGGCATACCTCCATTTTTTATAAAAACTTGTTGTGATGAACTTTGCGCGCCTCTCTCTATTATTTTTAACAAATCTATAAAGTCGGGTGTTTTTCCTACTCTCTGGAAAATTGCCCACATAATACCCATACACAAATCAGGTGACAAAAGCCAATGTCAAAATTTTAGGCCTATAAGTATCTTATCGATCTTCTCGAAGTTATTTGAATCAGTTATGTACAATTGTTTTTATTCACATTTTAAAATGATGATTTCTCCCAGTCAACATGGCTTTGTTTCTAATAGGTCCGCTGTCAGTAACCTATTGGTCTACAAAAACTATCTCTGCAGTGCTTTTGCTAAAAAAACTCAAGTCGACTCAATTTATACGGATTTTTCGAAGGCTTTCGACAAAGTCGATCACACCATACTCATTAAAAAACTCAAAGGATACGGTATTCAGGGTAATTTGCTTAGATGGGTGGATTCTTATCTGAGTAATAGAAGTCAGCTTATTAATATTAAAGGACATCTTTCTGCGGCAATTACTATAACATCTGGTGTACCGCAAGGATCACATTTAGGGCCTCTCTTGTTTGTTGTTGTTCGAGTTTCAATTTATATTTTTGTTTTTTTTTTTATTATTTTTCATCAATTATCAATATCGATAAATTGTCTGACGATGGCATTACGCATTGGAGTCAATGCGCATGCGGCACCTAGCGCCCTCTACAACCAGATCGATCGCGACCGCGCGGGTCGAAACAAAACAACAGCCTCGTGAAAACTGGTGATTTTGTGAATTTGGGACAAATAAATTCGTAACGTGTATATAATCCACATTGTTGTGTAAATGTGCAACCAAAGCCTTAATAGTGAAGCCCGGGCATTCCAGAAACTATCCAATCAAGCAACTTCGACATCAAAACAACGTGTGGCAAGTCAGGTCAGTGGTGCTTGCATTATATTTTGCCGGAGTCAGACAACTAACCAAATTCAGTCTAATATTCTATCGGCGAGGTAATCCTCGACCCAATGTACCATTCAATTCAATTTGGTACATTATATTGGAACCGAAACCAGGGAAAAGTATCTTATTAGAATAGAAATTCCGTCCGCCATTTTTAGTACCTACATGTGAACTTTTATTAAAACCAGAAGTTGACTTTAGTTTCAATTTCCGTCTCTAACAGCATAACTACTGACATTTGCTTTAAAGTTATTCATATTTCAAGTGTATTCAGTCATCCCGTTCCAAAATTTGCAAATTTTCAATAACAAAACTCTAGGCACAGTAGGTACTCTTTGCCCATCCATCAGTATAAATAATCAACGAAGCTATGGCGAATGCTTGACCAATACGGAAGAGATTATAAAACACGAGTTTTGTAATACTTGTAATTATTATTTTTCATTGTGGACTCGATTTGTGTTTATGTTAAGATAGAAACAAATATTCTCCTTGTGTTGGTATTTCATATCGTAGTTTACAGAACTTCTTGAAAATACGTCAATCTCAAATATTTGGTTCAGTACAAATCATACCTACTGGATATCGTAGGATCGTATTAGACAATATATCTCCTTTAATTCGGTGTCTATACAATTCTGTTGGCCTACGATAATCGTAGGTATTGTGTTGGGTTTTTTTATCGGTACTGGAATCATAATAATAATATGCTCTTACTCTCATACTAGATAGGTATCGTGGAACGTATTTTAAACAGACTAATATCGTTTACAATTGGCACGCATTCGAATTAATGTAGTGTGGAAACAAATAGTTAATGTAGTGTGGAAACAAGTAGTTGCGTTCCGTTTCACAGTAGTTAAGTGTAGCTTTCAATAATCTAATTTGACTGTTAATATTTTGTGCGGACAAACGCAATAAGTACGGAACGCTTTATAGCTGTCAGTTGTCAAAATATCAGGAAACGTAATTTTATCCCAGTGTATTCAGTTATTGTGTTTTGTGTTGTTTATATAATTTTATGTGACAAATATAGTGTTGTTATATATAAAAAGTGCCGTCGGTGGTCAAGGAAGCGGAGATTCCGTACAGAAAACGATGGATTATACTACAAAAGATTTACCTGTTTTACGTCGAAAGCGCACGATGTCTTTTAACCGGCTTTCGAAAACCTTAGAAGTAGGTCAAAAGGCAATGGAAGATAGGTCAAACTTAGCATTGTTTTTATCACACTTTTCAAATATAGAGAAGTTTTATACAACTTTTGAAGAGTGTAACATGGCAATCTTAGGGCTAGAAACAACTGATGATCAAAGTGAAGACACTCTGCAGACTGGATGTGATGAAATTTATTACAATATATTAACATTGCACCGGAATCTGGTACCATCAGACTATGCGAATGATAGTGTTACAAAGGACACACAGAGCCATGCCGCACATCTTTCAAATAATATTAAATTGCCGAAAATAGTTCTACCAACATTTGCCGGAGACATAAAACAATGGCCTACATTCCATGATACATTCCATTCAATGATACATCAGAATGAATCTTTGACCAACACAGAACGGATGCATTATCTCATATCTTGCCTGAAGGAAGACGCTCTAGTATTGGTGAGTACATTCCCTGTCACGGGTGATTATTATATTGATGCCTACAATGCGCTTGTCAAACGTTATAAAAATAGTCGTGAGCTAGCATATACATGCTGGAAGGAAATGTTGAATTTTAATTTGAAAGCGAACTCACCTCAAGAATACAGGCGCATATTTGACACATTCAATGAAAATTTAAAAATACTTAAAACATTAAATTTGCCGGTAGATCAGTGGGATTTTGTGCTATGTTACCTTGTTTTATCAAAATTAGATACAAAAACGCGCTGTGACTTTGAGGAAGGTCATCCATCATCAAGTTTGCCGTCTTATTGCGCACTCAAGGAATTCATATATTCAAGATGCTTTAGTGTGTGATAGCCACTTTCAGCAAAAGGAGGTTAAAATGGCTACTCCTTCATCATCTGCTTATAAAATGCCATTGAAGTTTGGTTCACAATCTGTATCCCGTGTTAACAAGAATATGCCTGTTAACACCTTTGTCACGGACAGTGTCGATGTGAGAGGCATTCAAAAATGTTCCTTGTGTCAAGAAGTGCACTCAATAAATAATTGCAATATATTTCTGACCAAGTCAGTTGCTGAACGGCATGAGCTTGCAAAACAAAGACAGTGGTGTTTCAATTGTTTGAAATCTTCACACTATTTAAAGGAGTGTAAGTCAAATTTCAGATGTCAAAAGTGTAAACAAAAGCATCACACTCTATTACACAATGATGGTGCTCTACTTCAGCATGCTATGCCTGCCATGCCTGTCATGCTAGAGGCTTGATAAACTTCATCACTGAGTTTATCAAGCAATGACTGTGAGTCCAGCTGCAAATGAAGTACACTCAGAGCCAAAATGTACTAACTACATTCAGCCAACATTCTGTGGTAATGCTTTCTACAGCGGTAATTCAAATCAGAGATTCTACAGGCAATTACCAGTCTATGCGTGCGCTAATTGACTCAGGAAGTCAAGCCCATTTTATATCAGAAGATGCAGCTCGCCGAGTTGGGTTCACACCTATGACAGTCAATAGAAATATAAATGGTCTAGGTGCAGCATCTGCCAGGGTGACGGGATCAATCACTTGCTGTGTAGGCAAACAGAATGAAACATATTTCAACATTGATTTACTGACATTACCTGTTATCTGTGGCATTATGCCTTCTATGCATCTCGATACTTCTTCATGGAAACATGTTAAGAACCTTCAATTGGCTGATCCACAATGCAACATCCCCGGACCAATTGATGTATTGCTTGGAGCTGAAGTTTTTACAAATGTAATTCTTCCTGGACGTATTGATGGAGAAGCAAATCAGCCTTCAGCCATCAAGTCAATTTTTGGTTGGTTACTGATTGGAAGAACAAATGTGTCAAGTAAACAGTTCAGCAATAACCTGTGTAATTTGCTGTGTACTAGTGATGTGTCACTACATGACCAGGTTAAGAGGATGTGGGAACTTGAAGATATTCCCTACTCATCAAAATTAACCCCAGACGAAGAGCTATCTGAAAGGAAATATGAAGAAGGTGTGAGCAGAGATGAATCCGGACGATACATAGTTCCTTTACCGTTTAAATCGGAGAACCCTCCTGAATTTCCAGGATCCCGTGATATTGCTTTGCGAAGATTTCATCTCTTGGAGCGTCGACTGCTGAAAGATCCTAAACTTCATAACGCATACAAAGATTTTTTGATGGATTACAAGGAGAATCGTCATATGACTGCTGTGGCGGTTACTGAGGTAACCAATGGAAAGTATTATATCCCACATCACTGTATTACTCGTCCCGAGAGTGAAACTACCAAGACGAGAGTTGTTTTTGACGCTTCAGCTGTATGTTCTTCAGGTCAATCTCTTAATGATGTATTGCTGATTGGTGCACGACTGCAAGGAAACATAACAACAGTTCTCCTTCGTTTTAGACTGCACGCCGTGGTCTTCATTGGGGATGTGAAGCAAATGTTTCGTCAGATAAAAATAAGACCTGAAGATCAAGACTATCAACGCATCCTCTGGAGGTTCGAGCCCAATACACTAATTCAGGAATACCGGTTAGAAACGGTCACTTATGGCACTTCTGCTGCACCTTATCTCGCGTGTCGAACTATTAAACAGCTTATCAACGATGAAGGTGAGAAATTTCCTTTAGCTACCAAAGTCTCAAATCATACTTGTATGTGGACGACGTCACTACTGGTGCGTCAACTTTAGAGGAAGCTAACAGTCTTAAAGGAGAAGTTATAGAGTTGCTTAAGTGTGGTGGATTTGAGTTAAGAAAATGGGCATGCAATGTACCCGAACTGTTGGACGATATCCGCCCTGAAGATTGTTTACAAGGATCGGCGTCATTCGATGATAAGACAGTCATGTCTTTAAAAGTTCTCGGACTCAAGTGGAGTGCCGACAATTTCATATTTGATGTGCAATATTTTGAACGGGAATGCACCAAACGTAACATTTTGAGTGAAATTGCGCGTATATTTGATCCTTTAGGGTTTTTGTCACCTGTCACATTTGTAGCCAAACGGCTAATTCAAATTTTGTGGATACAAGGTATCGGATGGGATGATAAACCTTCGGATAACATTGTTAATCAGTGGCGCACATACATCGACCAACTGCCATTGCTCAAAAAAATTCGTATTTCACGCCGTATCACAGTTGATGAGGCCGTGTCATACCAACTACACGGATTTGCTGACAGTTCAGAAGTTGGTTATGGAGCTGTTGTCTACCTCAGAGCCGTGAATGGTTATGTAACTGTGAAACTAGTGTGTGCTAAGGCAAGAGTATCCCCTTTAAAACTACAGTCATTACCTCGTCTGGAGCTGTGCGCTGCAGTCCTTCTTGCAGATTTACTACATTATGTCAAGAACACCTATTCCTCGGACATACTAATAGACCAAACATATGCTTGGTCAGATTCGACTGTGGTATTATCGTGGCTTCGGTCTCACCCATCTCGATGGAAAACATTTGTGGCCAATCGGGTTGGTCACATTCAAGAAATAATCCCCAGCTCATTATGGCATCACGTCTCAACCAGCGATAATCCAGCCGATGTATGTTCACGAGGTGCTTATCCAAAGGATCTTTTTGAACATCCCCTATGGTGGACGGGGCCAAATTGGTTGAAGTACTCCAGTGAGCATTGGCCGATAAGCGAAGAAACGGCAGAAGTTCAAGACAGTGTAAACTATGAAGAGCGTATAACAGTATTACTAGCTGAACAAGAATCAAACGTTTTGGACAAGCTATTAGAAGAAAGTTCTGCTTTGAGTAAGGTCATACGTCTCGTGGCCTTCTGCTTGCGACTCATCCGTAACCTTCGTAACCCGAGCGACAAGGCAACTGGTCCACTGACAAGCAAGGAGCGCACTAATGCATTGCAGCTTCTCGTCAAACGAACGCAAAGTCAACACTTCGCTACAGAAATGGACCGGCTTCCCGCCAGCAAACCTTTGTCGAAACCATTTCGAAAACTGAACCCATTTATCGATGAAACGGGTGTACTCCGGGTGGGCGGCAGGCTGGCTCGATCTGGATTGGTGTACGAACACAAACATCCGGCCTTATTACCGCGTAAGTGCGATTTAACCAAATTAATCATACGCGAAACCCACCGCAATAATTGTCATCCCGGTATCAATACGACACATTACTTGATATCTCAGCAATTCTGGATTTTATCGCCTAGACGTGCCATACAATCAGCGTTACAGCAATGCGTTCGATGTTTCCGAACAAATCCCAAGGTATTGGAACCCTTCATGAGTGACTTGCCAGCCGCACGAGTAAATGCAGTTAAACCATTCTCTGAGTAGACTTCGGTGGCCCCTTCAATATTAAACATGGAACTCATAAAGGAGCTAAGATAGGGAAGGCCTACCTCTGTCTTTTTATCTGTTTCACAACCAAGGCCGTTCACTTGGAAGTTGTGTCAGATCTGTCGTCTGAAGCCTTTGTAGCTGCGCTACGACGTTTTGTAGCTAGGCGCGGACGCTGCAATATTATTCATTCGGATTGCGGAACTAATTTTGTCGGAGCCAAAAATCAGCTCGCAAACTTAATGCGCAAGGCAGCCATTCAAAATAAACTGGAATTTAGATTCAACCCCCCTTCTGCACCACATTTTGGAGGTGTGTGGGAAATTCAAATCAAAGCTGCAAAGTCACTATTATTCAGAACGGTTGGTACACAATGCTTGACATTTGAGGAACTCTATACGTTATTCACTCAGATCGAATCCACAATGAATTCACGTCCGTTATGTCCGCTTAGTTCAGACCCAAATGACATTAACGTTTTAACTCCAGGTCATTTTCTGACTTTGGAGCCCCTAACAACAGTACCCGACGACGACTACACTAATGTAAAACTATATCTTCTTAACCGTTGGCAACTCATCCAACAATTACATCAGGGATTCTGGAAACGTTGGAGCGCTGAATATTTGAACTCCTTGACTCAAAGAGCAAAATGGACCCAAAGCTCTAAACCTTTAAAAGTAAACTCAGTGGTTATTGTTAAAGGTGATAATTTATACCCTCTACACTGGCCTCTAGCTCGTGTCGTGGAACTGCATGCGAGTCCCGACGGAGTGGTTCGTCAAGCAACTGTCAAGACAGCTACGGGTACTCTTCGGAGGCCCCTAGTCAAGCTTTGTCCATTGCCAGACAATTGTGATTAAGCTCAGTTTTCACTATGTAGCTTTGTAAATAACCCAATCCTTTTAGTTTGTGACTGAATACTGCCAGTGCTACTATTCTATTATGTTTATTCCTTTTTCATTGCTTATTAATTTTATAATGTGTAAAAATACTTATAAGTATTTTGGTGGGCGGAATGTTCGAGTTTCAATTTATATTTTTGTTTTTTTTTTTATTATTTTTCATCAATTATCAATATCGATAAATTGTCTGACGATGGCATTACGCATTGGAGTCAATGCGCATGCGGCACCTAGCGCCCTCTACAACCAGATCGATCGCGACCGCGCGGGTCGAAACAAAACAACAGCCTCGTGAAAACTGGTGATTTTGTGAATTTGGGACAAATAAATTCGTAACGTGTATATAATCCACATTGTTGTGTAAATGTGCAACCAAAGCCTTAATAGTGAAGCCCGGGCATTCCAGAAACTATCCAATCAAGCAACTTCGACATCAAAACAACGTGTGGCAAGTCAGGTCAGTGGTGCTTGCATTATATTTTGCCGGAGTCAGACAACTAACCAAATTCAGTCTAATATTCTATCGGCGAGGTAATCCTCGACCCAATGTACCATTCAATTCAATTTGGTACATTATAGTTGTCTTTATTAACGACCTGGTTGAACGTTTGTCATGTCCTTGTTTATTGTATGCAGATGACCTTAAAATCTTTTCAATTATAAAAAATATTGAGGACTGTACAATTCTACAGAATAACCTTAATGCAGTAGCGAAATGGTGTATTGAAAACCGTATGTTTTTAAACTCTGAAAAATGCTTCATTATTTCCTTTACGTCGTCAAAACAAAAATTCTTATTCGATTATTCCCTTAACAATTACACATTAAATCGCACATCTGTTATCCGTGACCTTGGCGTTCATTTCGATGAAAAATTAACCTTCCATTTTCATTATGATAAACTAATTTCCAAAAGTATTAAACTAATCGGTTTTATATCTCGTACCACCAGAGTCTTTAAAAACGTTAATACCTTGAAGTATTTATATTATTCTCTAGTACGAAGTACCTTAGAATACGGGTGTGCGATATGGTCACCATATTACAAATTACATATGGACAGAATTGAGAAAGTTCAAAAGCAGTTCCTCAACATCCTTTGCTATAGGCTCCAGCTCGGCCGAGAACATAGATCATATGCCAGTAGGCTTACACACTTCAACGTATCATCCCTGTCATCCCGCAGAAAATGCAATGATTTAATCATACTTTATAAAATTGTACACTCACATATTGACTGTCCTTCCCTTCTTTCTCTTCTGAACTTCATTACCCGATATAAATCACGTAACCCCTCGCATAAATTATTCCTGCTTCAAATTTATAAAAATAACACCTCATTCTATAACCCTATTATACGAATGTGCCGATTGTATAATGAAACGGTGTCTGAACATCCTTCTTTGGACATTTTTAAAAACAGCTTACTCTCATTTAAAAACACTGTAACAAAAATATTTTAGGTCATTTAGTTTTAAGCAAATGTATAAGAGGTAAAGTTTAATTAGTTAATACTGTAAACACAATGTTAAATTGTTGTTATCCCTAAATATTAAGAAATTTTATATAATTTGTCTCTAGCGATTAATTTTTCACTAAATTTTATTAGTCTTTCTGTGCACACATTGTTTAGAGTTATAGTCCAGACCTTAACTTTAAGCTTTTTATGTTGATTTTTATGCGACTGTAACTTGTTGTGTGAGCCTAATAAATAAATAAATAAATAAATACTCCTTTGAAGTTTCGAATAAAATAGTTCAACTAATCTTGTTTCCCAATACAAACATTTGGCCCCTATTTCACCTCCTTAGGGGCTGAATTTTGATAATCCTTTCTTAGTGCACCCCTTGCTTGACCTTATAAGGAACCTACGTGCCAAATTTAGAATCTCTAGAACTAGCGGTTTTGGGCTGTGCGCTGATATGTCAGTCAACTGACTGACATATCAGCGCACAGCCCTGACTGACTGACTCGTCAGTCAGTTTCTTCTTTTATATATTTAAGATATCTTCGTCAAGTAGTTATAATTATAACACAAGCCTTATGGGACTAGTTTGATTTGTGTAAAAATAGTCCCGTAATATTTATTATTTATTTATGATTCATGATCCTATCAGGTTGTCCTGTCTGACTTAAATACATGTTACAGGAGTTAAAAAGATTCAGGGAGCAGTAGAGATCCATAATCAGACCGATATGATGGTACCATAAATTGCCTTGTCACCGAAATTGGATAAATATGCCAAATAAATAAAAACCGAGAGATAAAAAAAAACAGCGAATTTAAGTTTTTATACAATTTATTGTATTTCATTTATTGTATTTAATTACTTTTATTGTATTTCCTTTGTGTTATAAACTGGAGCCAATAAACTAATTATAGACCTAGATATACCTCATGTCATTGTATATGCAAAGTTTTGTTACAATCTAACACGTTTTTTAAAATGAGAACGAAACTCCGTTTGTATGGGAAGGTGAAATTCGGCCGAGCTTGCCGGGGACTTTTAACGGCTGATTACTCTTGTTAAATGATCGATAATGTCTGATGTAATTAATAATAATGACTAACAGAGCAGTTATTAATTCTGATAAAAACATAACCCAAATTTATCGCATAGTCGGATATAATTCGCAAAATGCGGGTGTAAAATAACTGGCGCTAAATACGTTTAGACACAAAGCTAAGCAAATATTTGATCAATTAACTGCGTAGGGTGTTATTGTCGCTGAATTTACTCAGTTGTGTCGAAGCTATGCCGCGCGCCGGTGTACATAACATGGGGTTCGTCTTGTGGCTGTTGGTAAGTAATTTTCTTTCATTTCCTATTTGCATTTAGGCCAAATCTTACCATGCTATGTAAGTATAGGGTAGTTTCGTGTGGAAAAAGAAATTTCTAATAAGTCTGTCAGTTAGATTATCAAAAAATAAAAATTAGCAAACAAGAAACCCGACTACCTAAAAAAACTAAAAAGAAGAAAACAAGTCCAGTACCTACCCTTGTTAAGTTTTAATGGAAATGTTTCATGATTCATGATCGATACTCACATAAAACAAATAATAAATTCTAATGTGGAACATAGCGATTTTAAACAGTCGGGACCCATAAGAAAACTAGATCGACACAAATCTTCCCAAAAATGGGTCCCGACTGATTAAAATCGCTATGTTCCACATTAGAATTTATTATTTGTTTTATGTGAGTATCGATCATGAATCATGAAACATTTCCATTATAACTTAACAAGGGTAGGTACTGGACTTGTTTTCTTCTTTTTAGTTTTTTTAAGCAGTCGGGTTTTATGTTTTTTAATTATTATTTTTATTTTATACTTTTTAGTTAAAATTATAATAAGTCAGTAAATTTCGCTATCTTTATCATGGGAGTTATTGAGAAGCTTGCACAGATTTATTACAATTAAATGAAAATTTAGTGAGAACGGGTTGCTAACTAACTTTAAAAGAAACCTAATAATGATTTTCAAATCTCTATTCAATGATACCCCACTCGACATAGTGCGTTGATTTTAATTTTTTTCTTTTTTCACTAAATGGCGTCGCATTATCGCCATTTTAAGTTTTTATCATTTTCATGTTAAAAACTTTAGTGACATTTGCCCAATTAAGACGAATCGATTGACGTAAGAATCATCAAAATCGGTCCACGCGTTTGGTCTCTAGAGTGCCAGATAGGAACAAACATACATACATATATACATACATACATACATACATAGACTGATAACCACATTACCCTCCTTTGCGTCGCGCAGTCGGGTAAAAATATGGGACACGTATTTTTTCTTTTAACAATCAAACATAAAAAGACAAAGATAAGGCGCATGACTAACTAAGATATAGCCCGTTAAAGTTCCCCTTGACGTCGCGCCGAGCGGCCGTTTTTCGCACGGCGTGACGTCACGGGGAACTTTAATCTTCATCATTTTTTGTTTAACTGACAAAGAAAATATTTTCTGATAATCTGACGGACTAATTATATTCTTTTAGGACAAAAGCCAGTATATTTAAATAAATAAGATATTTCGAAATTATATCTTTCCTTCATGATATCCAGTTGGAGTTGCCATACGGATATATTCTTCTCTATCAAAGTAATGGCGAATTGAAGAGTTTCGGTGGCCTTCTGTGGTCTTCTTTACCAATGCATATTTTTGAAAGCAAATGCTCGATTTGTTTCTTTAAATACCAAAATCGTTATAAAGATATTTTCAATACTTGTGAAGTTCTGTCGATTTCACATGGATCTGATCATCAGATCTTCACTAAAATTATATAAGACTAAGTAATTTGAAGATAATAAGAACTTTTTAAGCAAAAAAATCCACAATTGGTCAAAGCCGTTTTCAAATGATCAGGTAACACATACCCGTACATAAAACAAAATCAAGAAGCATTACGACGAATTGAAAACCCTCCGCCGTTTTTGAGACGGTTAAAAGACTTAAAAGTAAAATTTGCCCGAGATCCCGAACTGACATAGATTTTTAGTCTAATCAAAATCAAAAGTCTAGGTAGGATGACCCAGATCGGATGCAATAACCATTGGTAACATTATATTCTTAAAGTGTACGATATGATAACGTTTAAATCAAATTGCATCTTTTCGAACACTGTATATAAAATAGTAATGTGCATGAAAACATGTAGGTATCTCAACAAATAATATATCAATTTTTCAATACCATCTTAATATAAATAAAGAAATAAATAAATATATTTTCATTCACATACCTACTAACATTTTGATGATATAAGGTGGCATAACACCATCCCTATACAAATTCTCTTCCGACTAATGAAAAAAATAATTATGTTTATGGTATTTTTTACATGTGAAAAGTGATTCCATCTTTTTTTTTGTGTTTTCTAGAATGATTAATACACTATTTTACAGAACAATAAGGCATATTTTTTCACTTTGAGAAGTATACGATACGATACGATGCAGCGCCGCCATAAGCAACTGATATCCCGTTTGACCCAGTTTAGACGCCCCGCCTTTTTCGACACAGTTTTCGTGGGGTCATTTTGCGACGCTAGTTGTGCTTCTATGTTTTTTTCGTTCGCTGTGTCTGACTCCATTTCTGTGATGATACTGACATTTCGTAATATTATACATGGTGAAATTAAAAATGTGATACAAAAAGTTACTTTCTGACTCTACTCACAATTACGATACAATTTTAGTATAAGACCAACATCGAACGATTAGAGATGGGCCGAATACGGACTTTGCCGAATACAAATATTCGGCCGAACATTCGGTTCAGCTCCTGCCGAAACGAATATTCGGTTCTGTTTACTTAGTTAAAACAACTCTGGCTTTTCTTAATTAAGCTACGAGCTACGGTTTCTTGCAAAATTGTAGTAAATCAAACACCGAGCTCAAGATGACAACCGATTTATTAAATAATAACGGGTAGACCACTCAATACAAATGTACCCTCAACACCATTCTCCTAAAATTAAAAAGCATGTATGGATAAAAAAACTGGACTTAATAATTAACTTACAAAACTAAATCAGGTTAAAACAAAGCATTTATATGTATACCCATTTCTCGAGCTCTCTTGCGAGTAAGAGTGTGGGTTCACCCTGCTTAGTATCCCGGTTAGTACCACTCGTGCTCGCGACACCCTCGGACTGGCCTTGACCTTGTGGCTGCAGCACAGCTGGTCCTGGGGTGCATTTAACATCGGGCGGGCTTGCACCCTGCGCCGACAGCGGCGGCGGCGGCGGCGGCGCGCTCTTCACAGCCGGCGCTGCCGGCTCACATTTAATTAGATGTCGGCGATTGCGACGATACTCCATACCCCTTCGATGTTTTATTATATATGAACGGGGATTAGCACAATTTTTAACAATTTTTCCTTTCATTTTATTTGTCGTATTAGTACGATCCATTATAATGACGTCATCGCCGACATTTAATTTTGACAGATTTTTACAACGTTTATCATAGTTTGTTTTACTTTTGTTTTGTTGTTTAATGAGCTCCGTGTAATATTGTTTATTATTATTCACCGGTTTCAACAAGCTATGATGAACAGGCAATCTGCAATTAAGCCTACGGCCCATTAACAGCTGCGCAGGAGAACCTATATTCCCGCGCGGTGTATTTCTATAACTTAACAAATCTAGGTAGAAATCAGTACCGCTGTTAATTGATTTCATTAAAATCTTTTTTATTACTTGCACTGCTCTCTCACTTTTGCCATTTGATTGAGGATAGTGAGGAGACGACGTTATATGCTCAAATCCCCATTTACACTTAAATTAATAAAAATCCCTACTAGTAAACTGGCGTGCATTATCACTTATTACAATTTGCGGTATCCCGTATCTAGCAAAGTTTTCTTTCATAACTATAATAACTGATGCTGACGTTATATTTTTTTACTGAGCCACTTCAATATAACCCGAAAAATAATCAACGATTATCAAATAATAATGTTTCCTGTACTCAAATATATCGGTAATCAACTTGCACCACGGCAACTTAGGAATCGGTACAGGCAGCATGGGTTCCCTAGCAGGGGCGTTCTGGCACTCTTGGCAGGCTACACAGCGCCGCACGTACAGCTCAATATGTCGCGAGATACCTGGCCAGAACAACACCTCTCGCGCGCGCCTCTTGCAGCGGTCAATGCCCTGATGACCATCGTGGATTATTTTCAGCATTTGGTCTCTCAAATTAACCGGTATAAGTTCCAAATGATTTTTAAAGATTACATCGGACGCAATATGCAATTCGTCCTTGTACTTATGTTGGGGCCAACCTTTATTTATATATTCTTTTAACTGACACAACGCCTCATCTCGAGCGGTGTCGTCTTTTACTAAATGTAGTTTTGATTTTGACATTTGTACATTATTTAACAACTGTTCTACTTGATATACGACGCATTTAGTTATAGACTCATCATATAAGTCTGGAAGGGGCGCACGCGATAAGGTGTCGGGTATAAACATATATTTGCCTGGTTTATAGCTAACATGCAAATCATATCCTTGTAAACGTAACAACATTCTTTGCAAGCGTACCGGGATCGTGTGCAATGCCTTTTTAAAGATACTTTCTAATGGTTTATGCTCGGTTGCTATGCTACTAGCACATTTTTTGGCCATAAATATACTGATGATATTTCTCACACGCAAACACAATAGCCATCATTTCTTTTTCGATTTGCGCGTACCTCGCCTGTGTGTCTGTGAGCGTGCGCGACGCGGACTCGACGGGGCGCCCGCCCTGCAGCAGCACCGCGCCCAGCGCCACGCCGCTCGCGTCCACAGACACCACCACAGGCTGCGTCGCATCAAACAACGTCAAAACCGGGGCGTTGCATACTAGCTCTTTTAATTTCACAAACGCGCTCTCATGTACAGCATCCCAACACCAAAGGGATTCTTTTTTAAGAAGTCTAGTGAGTGGATAAATATGTTCAGAGTAGTTGGGGATAAATTTTGACAAATACTTGATTGCTCCTAAAAACCGCTCAAGCGATTTTGTATCATTAGGCGCTGGCATATCTTTAATGGCCCTAATTTTATTTGAATCAGGTTTCATACCGTCTTTGTTAAATACGTGACCCAAATATGTTACCTCCTCGACACACAACTTACATTTATCCTTATTAAATTTTAAATTGATTTCCCTTGCCCTTTTCAATAAACTATTCAATCGTTCGTCATGCTCGCGCTTTGTCCGACCCCAACAAATAATGTCATCGATAAATGAATCGACCCCCTCCAAATTTTCTAACAATTGCTTAATCTTGGCATGGAAAACTTCTGATGCACAGTTCAGACCGTACGGTAGCCTTAAATATTGGTACCTTCCAAAAAGAGTACCGAACGTGCACAAGTCTGCACTCTCTTCATCCAACTGAGCAGCCCAAAATCCAGAGTTAGCATCTAAAACTGAAATGTATTTAGCTCCTTTTGCCGCCAGCTCATTGATAGTAGGCAGCTGGAAGTGGGCGCGCTGCACAGCGCGGTTGAGAGGGCGGGGGTCGAGGCAAATCCGAAGCGAACCGTTCTTCTTAGCCGCTATTACTAACGCGTTCACCCATCGCGTAGGATGACTCACCTTACGTATAACTCCTAACACAACCATTCTGTCTAACTTTTGCCGTAACTTATCGTGCAGGCCTATAGGCACCTTCCTCGTCGCACTAATAACAGGCTGAACCGATTCGTCTACGACAATGTGATACTGACCCGGAAGACACCCTAGACCATCAAAAAAACCACTATATTCTGATATATTTACAGAATGAACGCGTTTAATCAATCCCAACTCTCTACAGCTATCACGTCCCAGTACGCTCTCACAGCTTATGTCAGCTATTGCAAATTTCAAATTGTACACATTATTTTTGTAATACCATTTCATAAATGACACACCTTTTATAGGAATAATATTACCACTATAAGATTGTAATTTCATGTTTGGTTTATTAGTAATTAATTTTGGATCGTAACCTAAATACAAATATCTTTGCAATGACAATACATTTATATCAGCCCCAGTATCAAGTTTAAATTTCTCATCTCGACACTCACCTCTTAATGTCTCATACCACTCGTTCGACGACGAGTCCACCCCGGATACATCAGCGATTACCGGTATGAAAAACGACTCACACTCATTATCAGGCTCCTCCTCACAAATGGCTATGTCATACATTTTTCTACTAACGCTATTATTACCGCACATTCGAGCGAAATGCCCATAACCTTGGCACACAAAACACTGCACACCCTTGGCCGGACACATACCATCGCAGGACTGACCGCAGCCGGGACACAGTGCACTCGCTGCGCCGGCAATGCGCTGACGCCACGCCCGCTCGCGCCTCCGCCACGGCTCGGCCTCCATCGCCGGCCACCTCTGCGACCGCCACTACCGCCACGGAACTGTAAGGCGTCTACATGAGAGGGCCCCGCGTTCATACTGAGCGCCTCTAACCTTCGCGAACCGTCCGCTGAGACTTCATCCGCCTGGCAGATCTTGATCGCCTTATCTAATGTCAAATCATCTGTACGAAGCAGTCGGTTCCTCACAATAGCATTGCTTATACCGCACACGATGCGATCACGAATTAAATCTTGCTCCAGCGACGAAAATGCACAATTCTTTGACAGTATCTTGACGGCAGTCACATATTGCCTAATACTTTCTCCGCTTTCTTGGCTGCGAGTGAAGAACTTGTACCTCGCCAAAGTTATATTCGGTTTCAGACCAAAATATCCATCAAATTTCTTCAACAAAATGTCTATATCATCGCGATCAGTCTCCTTATCGAATACGAATGTTTGATATGCATTGAACCCCTCAGGCCCAATTAGATTTATGAGTAAACTGGTCTGGACTGCAGCGTCTTCTTTAATCACTCCGGACGCCTTAAGGAATAAATTGAATTGCATCTTCCAACATTGCCACGCGACAGCCCGGCTAACGGGGCTCCCGTCGGTGTTGAGCTCGGGAGGCGGTCTTGCATGCTCCATTTTAGTCATAAAACGTTCTAAGCAATGTGAAAAATAAGAAAATGACAGAAAAATGACTCAAATCACTATTCACTAATATTATACGATAATTTACTTGCACCGCTGCCACCATGTAGTAAATCAAACACCGAGCTCAAGATGACAACTGATTTATTAAATAATAACGGGTAGACCACTCAATACAAATGTACCCACAACAAAAATAATTGTATTTATATTTTGACGCATATTTATCTCTTTTTGGTAGTTGTTTAGAATGCTGAAATAGGATGTTAATCCCACGAATGATGAAACAACCTGCGCTCGTTATTTACTTTGTTTATTCGGTAAATAACCGGCAATGTAACCGAACTATTCGGCCGCATACGAACATTGTAAAACTTGCGGAATTTGCCGAATATTCGGCCCATTTCTAATCGAAATCATTCAGAATAATTTGGACCTCCTGTACTAAACGCTAGCCGACTTAGCTTCTAGTTTTATATGGACAAGTCGTTTTAGTTACTTTTTCGAAATTGGTACTAAAAGTTGCTCGTCTTTGTGAGTAGCCTCGGAATGTAATATTTTGTATCACGTCTTACATATCATCCTGTATATTGTATATTGACGGATGACCATATTTATCACAAACTGCCATCATGGGATCCAAAATCTAGATTTCCGTGATCCATCTATCACCATCCACTAGACAATTAATATATTGGTAATTGATAAATATCAGAGCATTACAGTATTTATGTTTGTCTAGCCTTCGTCCAAGGAGCGCATGCCAAATGCTATCTAAACAACATTGATGCTAAAGCACTCATAAACATTAGAATGAATGAATGAATGAATGATTTATTTACATAAAATATGATACAGTAGATGTTTCACATATTATAATAATAATAATAAATAAGGCAGTAATCCTGGACACGGCCCGCATTGTCAGGAGTTTCCTCTCTGTGCAGCCCTAACCACCGGTAGCTTGAGCCCTGCCCCGCTGCCGGCGGCACCCTAGGTTAGGTTTTTTATAATGTGTTTATATTTTGTATTTGCATTTTGTATTTTACTTTTTATATATATATATATATATATTGTAAAAAACCTACCTAAGATTGAAAATAAATAAGTGTATAATAATCGATTTATTTAAAGACAACAGAGTGGTCCAAAGATTAATAATAAATTATGCCGATGGTGCGACGTATAAATATGCATGCACGACAGTCAATATTACAATTACAACTATAAACATATTATTAATTAAAAAAATATATATCTAAAGCTAAAGCATTCTGCAATTATCATGTCAAATTAAATGCCACACATAATAATAAATAGTCAGTCAGTATTACAATTGATTATTACCATGTCAATAAACTATAAAATATATCATGTCCTATCTAAAAATTAAGCAATCAGCTAGAGACATGTGTCTTTGTCAATTCTCATAAAGAGCACTTTACATGAAGTCATACAGAGGCAGACAAGACCACATATCATGTCTCTAGTGTACAAGCCTCGCTGCTACAAAGACAGGTACAAAAGAAATATTACTAATATGAGTATAACCATTTATAATAATTTACCACATGAAATACGATTATTATCGGGATCAATATTTCAGCGAAAACCCTTGATCCGTGAAGCCCTGATGCCCACCTATGAGGGTTTTCTAAAATGGAAATAAAGGTCTAATTGACAAGAAGTGTCAAAATCTTGTGCTGTGATTGGTGGCAGTTGACACTTCTCGTCAGTTAGACCTTACGTCATGGTAGCGCCGACTGGTGATATTTCCATTTGAGAAAACCCTCATTGGTTAGGGCCCTGTCAAAAAGGTTTATAGACGCCGCCGGAGACCTTAGGGCGGGCTTGTTCCTCGCTCAAAGAATTGGCATATCAATATAAAGGAGGAAACGCAGCCAGTCTAATGGGAACCCAGCCCATCGGGTCAGATTTGGGCGATTTAATTTATGTGTTTTATATATATATTTGTATACATATTCAATGTTAATTTAATTATACTGAAATCCCAGCGAAAATTGACGGAATAGTTACTGGAAAAATGCTTTTACAGTGTCAAGGTTTATTTAAATTATAAAAATGTTTGACTTGTGCAATTATTATAATAATTAATAAATGATACCAAATTAAAATGTAATAAATGATACCAAATTAATATTTGTACGCATGCTTGCATGCTGAATACGACGACCTTTATATTATAACTTAAGAGTCCCCGGTAAGCTCGGTTCTCTACAAACGTAGTTACGCTCTCATTGTTAACGACTATATAGCCAGTTTGCTCTGAAACTTGTACTTAGAATAAGTTAAGGTATTTGCAGGCCTGTAATTAGTGTTATAGCTTCAGATACCATAAAAAAAATACAGCGAATTTAAGTTTTTCATACTAAACTTATTTTTGCTGTATTTCGTTTTTTTAATAATCTGAAGCCATATATACTACTTACAGACCTAGGTATACTTCATGTCATTGTATATGCAAAATTTCAATACAATCCCACACTTAGTTTTAAAATGAGAACGAAACTCCGTTTGTATGGGAATACGAAATTCGGCCGAGCTTGCTGGGGACTCTTAAGGCCACATGTATAAAACTGTATTCTGACAAATAAACAAATTTGAATTTGACGAACGCAGCGCTGTCGGGCTCATCGATTCTATAAAATGGCCCCTAGGTTATATATAAATTATTCGTTTTCATAGCCCAAGTAACACCATAAGCTGTATTAAATAAAATAAATAACACACAGAAAATCTTACACATATCGTCCTAGTCCCAAACTAAGCAAAGCTTGTACTATGGGTACTAGGCGACGATATACATAATATATAGATAAATGATAATACTCAAATACCGATGTATTTAAGTATTATGATGAGCACGAATGTTTGTTCCTGGGTCTTGGATGTTTTCTATAAAACGAAGGAACAAACATTCGTGCTGATCACACAAACACTTGCCCTGGCCGGGATTCGAACCCGGGACCGCCAGCTTTGTAGGCCGTTGTGCAACCCACTGAGCCAAACGTGTCGTCGTGTATTAGAGCTTATACAGCTCTTATAACGCTCAAACTGGCTGTATAATAGCTGTATAAGCCCTTGTACAGCTTGTGTGCTACTTAGGAGCTGTCGCCAAGAGAGCAACATATTTCTATTTCTACAAACGCACAAATTCAAAAGAAATCACTTACAAACAATAAACACCCACACACTGACAATTTACCGTATAAACTAACCGGAGATTTCGCGATTACTTTTGGCAGAGGGGAATGTATGCGTATGGCATCTCCTTGGTTTCGTTTTCTTAAGTCAGTTGATGTAATCACCCTCAGAAATAAATACTACAATGTAGTGTTATTAACAATGTATATTTTAAGACGACACAATATTATTACAATAAGTTATTTTCTTAACTTAAACAGAGGAAACACGACCGGTCGGTCTGATTGCTTCACTCCGAAGTT
Source organism: Hedya salicella (assembly GCA_905404275.2). Lineage (NCBI taxonomy): Eukaryota > Metazoa > Arthropoda > Insecta > Lepidoptera > Tortricidae > Hedya > Hedya salicella. The sequence goes on from FR990120.1 coordinate 5,995,298, forward strand.
TTGACAACCTGCTTGACGGATCAATATGTTTCGACCAATAGGCTTGTGTCCTCAAAAAATATAATTAGTCCATCAGAATCAGAAAATATTGGACTCGTATTTTTTCTTTTGTCAGTTAAACAAAAAAATATGAAAATATAGCCCGTTAAGTTCCCCATGACGTCACGCCTTGAGACCGTTTTTCGCACAGCGTGACGTCATGCGCCCCCATTCCCAAACTTTGACAAGCTTTATCTTTCTCTTTTTTGTTTGATTGACAAAAGAAAGAAATACGTGTCTAATGTTTTTTGATAATCTACTGCTGGACTAATTAGAATAATATTGTTTGTACCCAAGAAACTACCCTATTATTCAATAATTTACTTTATTTTTTTGTTTCAGATATTGAGCTCTGCTCTGGCGTTGCCTAACCAAGGTGTTTTACTCGTAATTATTCATTTTAATCAAGACTTAATCATAAATTAGTTTTGCTTCAATAAATGTTTCACATTGGACTACCAATAAATAGTAGATTAGGGTTTGAAAGTGACCTATTTCACCCGAGATATTACTGGAGCTCAAGCGAAGTGAGAGTGCCAATAGTTCGAGAGTAAAATGGGTAATTTCACCCGAGTGATACACTCTTCTTTTTATTCCGACTGTGAGGAAAATAAAATATTTCACGCACCTTTTATAAAATAGAAAAGATATGTATAGCTGAATTTAGATATTTGAAAAGCTTTTATTTTAATAATGTGACGTAATTCAACTGTCTTCAACACTATGGCTAATTGATTAAATTAATCTGGCAACACTTTAGTAAAAAATATATAGGTTACTATCATAAACGTTCAAAACAAGAGGACTGACAATCATTACACATTGGATAGTGCGCCGGACTGCAAGGGAATAACCAGTATTGGATAAGCTCTAATACAGATTGTGTATTACTTGGTAACCCAAGTAATACACAATCTGTATTAGAGCTTATCCAGCCTTTATTTCGCTGAAACTGGCTGTGTAATAGCTGTATAATCCCTTATACAGATTTTGAGCTACTTAGGAATACTAGATCGCATTTTAATACTAGAAATTAACGATGTTAGAATTTAAATAAGAAACATAGCGCTGCAATCATTAAATATCCTGCATTAGTTAAAAACTTATGCTAATACTTACACACTGTGGCACGCTAGTAATGGTTGCAAATAATGATTCTTATAGTTACATTGTCTATGGTTCTCGTATGGTGATTGACAATCCTCTTGCTTTAGTAGTCCATGGTACTATACTAAACATACATATCCGATTTATGTTTTTAATTTATTTTTCAGACCCACCCACATCTCCTCGACTCAGCTGCATACGTATGACTCCAGAAAAAGAAAACCAGATCGATTTAATCGTCGAAAAGCTCGGAAACTTTCTAAACAACCTCACTATTGAACACGAACACTTCGACATTCGTCTCATAAAGCTGTCAATAGAGCAGCACTCAGAAGACGAAGAGGAAGAGAAAGAAACTGTCCTTCAACTATCTGTCAACGACTGTCAATTGACAGACGATGAAGTTGAAGAGATAGACCATCATAGGGAAAAGGCTAAACAAAATGAACTAGAGAGAGAAAAAGAAAAGAAAGCTAAAGAGCAAAAAGATGAATTAAATAAAGAAGAGAAAATTAAACCCGATAAAGAATCGGTTGATAAAACAGCAACAGATACTGTAAAAGAAGAAGATCATGAAAAAGAACCTAAAAAGAAATTCGAAGTAATGTATTTAAATTTGGACGAGAATGGAAAGAAACTCGACGAAGCCTTGGGCAAGAAACGTCCGAAACTGGTCTATATACAGAAAGACAGAGGCCAGATAGACTATTGGTATCTTAAAAGGAGATAAGATGGTCAAAATAAATTAATATAATCTTTATATATTTCTAATTTCACCTATTTACTTGCAGACTGTTCACCAAGGATAGAAAATGCTAACTTTATTTAAGGCTTGAAGATTAAGTAACTTGTACGAAGAAGCTCAGTATGGCAAATGAGTCATTTCTTAGTTTATTGCAAAAATTCGTTCACAGAAAAAACAACTCAATAAACTTATATAGGCTGGGTCAAAAATTTTTGCACTTTTGAAACAGCGATAAAAATTAAACTATACATGTTTTTTCTATATCTTATTTATTTAACCTAGTAACAGAGACTTGCCATTTATTTTATAAAAATTACATCATCCATCGGGCCTATGATGGTCGCGTTTATCACGCTATAAATGATATGATAACGCGCCTGTCACTCTCGCACTCACATACGTGTCAGAAGGTGACGGCAGCTATGTGACAAACGCAACCATCATTGGCCCGCAGATCTCCTCCGTCTCATCGTTGGCACTCCTGCAATCGACTACGTAAACTTTAGATAACTCGCTGACACATGCTGCGAGGGATCGCGGCTTTCTCATCATCTTTTTATAAAACTGTTTAACACAAAATAGCCCGTTGTAAATAAAATTGCACGAAGTACCGATAATTTCCCGCCAATCTCCCGCCGCTCACTCTGACAGTTTCCGAAATATTCAGTGTTGCTATTTGCAAAAATGTAGGGCCCACCCTATAAAATAATAATTTTGCTAAACAAATGTATATGGTGATGAAATGATGTTGATCCTGGTCATATTGAATTAAAACGTGCTTAAATTTCAACCAATTTTGTCAGAAAATGTTTTGGTGGGACAAGTTTGAGAATTAGATTCCACTTCTGAAAATAATATTTAAATCGCCACTGAAATCCACGAGGATTATGAATATTATTCCATGAGAAATATAGAATGAAATAACACAAATGATTAAGAAATATCTAAACTTAGAAGGCCTTCATTATTATAATGTTGCAGGTATTTTATGGAAAGTGTATCGCTCATTAAAATAATACGAATTACATAGATAACAAATATTATCTGAATGAACAACAAAATCAGGCTAAATTCATTGAGAATATTTTATTTTGGTGAAAACATTTTATTAGGTTGTTTCTTTATTTTACACCTTAATCTTTTTTTTCTGGCATTATTTCACCCAAGTAAGAGTTGCGACGTCAGTTATAGTATTTTCAAGCTTTATACTGAAATAAAAGTTATTTATCAAAATTATTAGTTTTATTTCCCTTAAGCTTCTGGATCTTCAGGTGGAAATTATACTCGTAGACGTGCCATATAAGGTAGTGTCAAATTTGTCCACAGTTAATCTATTATTGTGAAACACGTATTTCTGGTGATATCTTAGTGTTAATAAATAAAAAGTATGTACCTATGATAAGAAAATAATATGTTTTTTTCAATCATTAACCAAAACTAGTCCTTCTTTGACTCTATAAAAAATATTATTTTAGGAATCAACATGTTTTAATGAGATTTTTATAATACTTTTACTTACATTAAAACCATTAATTACGAAAATAATATAATGTATCTAGAAATCACAATGCGGAGGGATGAGAGTCATGTGACGAGAAGGGTATTAGATATGCATGTGGAGGGATGTAAGAGGAGGGGTAGGCCGAGGAAAAGGTGGATGGATTGCGTGAGAGATCTTCTTTATCGTCTACTTAAGTGGGGTATTCTGACACGACACTAATGGTCTGATTCATAATCGTTCTCAACTGCAATAGCATCGTCTTCCAAAACTGAATTATTTACCACTAAACATCGTTCAATTCCCTTAGAAATAGAGATCAATCGACGGATCTAACTCGGATGGGCAGTGTTTAGGAAACTGCGACGTGTCTTCTCGACCAGGATACCTCAGTGCTTGAAGACGGAGGCCTTCAACCAGTGCGTATTACCAGTGGTACGGTGGTGGTTACGAAGTCGAGACGTGGTATCTAACTATGGGCCTCTTAAGGAAGCTCAGAGTCACTCAACGAGCTATAGAAAGGGCTACTGGGGATCTCTCTACGAGATATAATCAGAAATGAGGAGAGTCGTAGACGAACCATAGTCACCCACAAAGAAAACAGGGTAAGCAAACTGAAGTGGCAGTGGGCAGGGCACATAGTTCTAAGAACTGATGGCCGTTGGGGCAGAAGGGCTCTAGAGTGGAGACCGCGTACCGGCAAGTTCAGCGTTGTAAGGCCGCCCATAAGGTGGTCGGACGACCTGATTATGGTAGCGGGGACTCGCTGGATGCCGGTCGCCTCTATCCGGCCTATGTGGAAATCTTTTGAGGAGGCCTGTGTTCAGCAGTGGATGCCTGAAATGATGATGAATTTCCTGATCCCACAGTTGGCGCGGCAAAATTATAATGCCTCCTATAGTGCGGTACGTTCATTTGTGACCCTCCAATGGTCTGCGGGCAACGGGGGGAAAGATAGCGCGGGTGGGTAAGAAGTGTGCGCGCGGCAGGAATCGTGCTCCGCCGCGCGCACACTTCATACTTCTTCCCTACTATACTGTCTTCCCCCCGTCGCCCGCAGACCATGACAGGGTCACGAACGAACTTGCTTCACTATATACGCAGACAGTGGCGTGCGGTCCATATAGACATACAGGCACTACCTACCCTGAACGACCATGGCTCTGTGATGGGATGTCACAGAAAAACTGCCTTCCTTGGCCAGGAACCATGTGCACTCAGACCAGCGGGCCTATGATGGTTGCGGTTGTCACGCAATAAATAAGTGACATAGCTGCCGTGACCTTCTGACACATATGTGAGTGCGAGAGTGACAGATGCGTTATCATATCATTTATCGCGTGACAAACGCAAACATCACAGGCCCGCAGGTAATGTGTTTGAAATACAATCTTAATTAAAATATATATTAGCAACTAAAAAAAAGAGCAAAGTAAATAAACAAAACAAGCGAGAATTGTGTTCAGGGTAGGCAGTGCCTTTGTGTCTATATGGACAGCCTGCCACTGCATACAGGCGCAGAGAAACTGCCCACCGTGAATGTACTGGCCGACTATGGCTATAGAGCCATACAGTATGTATATCAGAGGCGTGGCGTCAGGAAAATTACAAGGGAAGCCGAAGCGTATTCGTTTACTCACGGTGCATTCCACCAGAACGTCTACTTCGTCGGGCACGTGACGGCCGTGACAGCTACCTTAAAAACATATAAAAAGTCCAAGAATTCACTACCAATACAAAAGCCAATATTGACATACCAAAATTTTACTTCCTAACTTAGAAGTATGAAAAGAATGGCGTCTCATACCCGACATTCTGGTGGAATGCACCTCATATTTAAAGAAAAAAAAAAACAAAAAACAAAATCGTTTATTGACAAAACAGATTAATTACATTTTAAGGCTATCCGTCAGTGACCAAACTAGGCTGAGCCTGTATCTTGGCCGTCTGCGAGTGCGGTTAACAAAACAGATCACTATTCAATGTAAAAATTAGGGTCAAGAACGAGTTAGGATGTGTGTATGTGTATGTATGTGTGTTTCTGTGTGTGTGTATGTAAAGGTAAAGATACTCATAAGTAACTTAAAAGGAGTTCACTTTATTCTAGTCATTTATTTTATTTCACTGTAAGACAAAGTCATTACCAATGTTTCACCACCCTTTTAACTCGGAGTGCTGATAGAAGTTTAATGTCACAGTAGTTGCATGCGTAGTTATAAATGCAGCAATGAGAGTAGGCTGGTGATTGCCTAGCGAGAGCGGATGCGCATGGGGGGAGCGGAACCCTGTAGATGCACCTTCGCAGCATTTCCTCGTAACCAGCAGAGTTGAGTACGATGCCATGAGTACGAGTGGCGGCTTTAATGATGAAAGTTGCCTCACCCCGAGGAGTTTCGCCTCGCTGTACAGTAGGTCTGTAGGGAACCGAAATGGCTTCTTCATCATCACCTTTATAATTGCTCTCTGAGCGCGTTCCAGGGGGAGCAGGTGGCTTTTAGCAGCACAGCCCCAAACCGCCACCCCATTGTCCAAAATTGATTGAGCGTGTGCCTGGTAGACAAGGCGAAGTATAACAGGGTCAGCGCAGTCCCGCAATCTCTTCATTACGAATATAACTTTCCTCACTCTAGAGACAGTAGTGGTGATGTGTTGTGCAAAAGAAAGATGAGGGAAGTGAGCCTTTCCTTTGGGCAACCCGGTGTATATGGGTACACTGTTAAAAAATATGTATTTGTACATGCAAATAAAACACATAAACCTGTAAAATTCCCGAAAAAGCAAGGAAATTTAGAGAACATTATGTAAAGACACATTTAAGTGGTGTTTACAAAGAATGTTCTACTCTGTTAATGAACACTTTGGAACAAACAATGCCTCATGATTTTTTATCCTTTTTTTATATTTTTTAAAATGGTATTATCTTGACATTTAAGAATGATTTATTATTGTGATTGTTTGTTTATCACTTTTTTATATGCATGACATTGACTTATTAATTATTTATTTTTATACTTCTCAATATTTACTTTTAGTTTGACATTGCTATATTTTGATTATTTTTTCATTCCTTTTAATGACATGCATATGGACAGTCAAAGAATTGTACGCCAAATTCTGGTTTATTGTGATGTGATGAAATCAAATACTAACCATACCACCTTTTATAATCACTCACACTCAAACAATAAATCATTTTGTATTTGTACATAATTGGCATTAATATTAAATGAGACCCTTGGGCCATGGAGTTCAGCCCATAAACTTTTTGGACAAATAAAAAAAAAACTAGTTGAAAGTACAGGAGACCATAGAGCCGGCTTATTCCTCCGCCAAAGGATCAGCATTGCCATCCAGCGGGGAAATGCAGCCGGCCTTATGCGCACACTACCACAGGGCAGCGACCTGGGAGACGCCATAGGTTAGCTAAGTTAGTTTAATTTTTGTAATTTATAATTGTAATTTTTCATATCTATTAAATATAATGTATACAAATTGTGAAAAAAAAAATAAACGTCATAAATATCAGGGACATTCTTTGTCATATTAAATTTAAATTAAAAATATATTTGAAAAGACATTGGGTACTTTACTATGTAAAAAATCCCCACAGCGGACAAAGCTGAAACATATCTCAATTGAAAGCTTTTAACAGGAAGGTTCAAATAACGCACAGATCACGACGACACACGACGGAGACCCTCTCGCTCCCGCATTGAGCCAACTCGTCATGTGTGTAGTTGTGATTTAGCTGGTTCACAACTATGCACCAGAAAAATAAGCCTTCCTCACCGAGTCCCAATGGACTTAGAGGAGTTCACCGATGCCCTGAAAGACAACGCGGAAGTATCGACACCGATCTCCAGCAAGAAGTCCTCCAAAAACCGCAACTTCAGTGGCTACCAGCAGCAAGCTTTCGATGTTTGTAAACAATGAAAACCTTGTTGCTGCGGTATGAAAATCTCATTTTCTCAGCTTTCCCATTAGTTATGGGAATAAAAAATACACAGTGGTAAAGCCCGTAACATTATCAAAAAAATAAATGGGTTTCGTTTGTGTCCGCTAGTAGGGTCCGGTTTGGCTCAGTGGGAGTAACGTTGCCTACGAAGCTGAGGTCCTGGGTTCAAATCCCGTAAGGGCAAATATTTGTGTGATGAACATAAATATTTGTTCCTGAGTCTTGGATGTTATCTATGTATATAAGTAATATATCTATTAAATATATCGTCGTCTAGTACCCATAACACAAGCCTTATTGAGCTTACCATGGGACTAGTTCGATTTTTGTAAAATTGTCCCGTAATATTTATTTATTTATTTATTATTTTTGGTACATATTCTTGCTTATTCGGGAATTCTTGCATTATGTGTTTTATTGCATGTAAAATTACATAATTTTCAACAGTGTATATGGAGCCATGGTCGTCAGGGCTTCAGGGTAGGCCGTTTCTCTGTTCCTATTTAGAGCCATGGTTGTTCAAGGTAGGCATTGCCTCTGTGCCTTTGTGGATCGCACGCCACTGCTTGCATCGAATGTCAACATGCTATCTTTCCCCACGAGTTCACCAGTATCTAGGTAACTTATAACAGTATAACAATAATAGGACGACACGTTAGGCTCAGCGGGTTGTACAAAGGCCTACGAAGCTGGCGGTCCCGGGTTCGAATCCCGTCCTGGGCAAGTGTTTGTGTGATGAGCACGAATGTTTGTTCCTAGGTCTTGGATGTTTTCTATATATTTAAGTACATATTATACTCACACTACGCTGGCTCAGTGACCCGAAGAGGATCTTGGCCTTTGACACAAGAGAACGCCATTCTTCTCTGTTTTGCGCCATTTCCTCCCAGTTTAGTGCGCACAGATCCTTTTGCACCTCGTCTTTTCAGCAGTATCTGGGCCTCGGGTATCGGCATAACCAATGATTTTATGCTTGCCATTCAGCTCGACACCCCCATCATATTGCAATACCTTTGGAATGATGTATTCGAGTGCCAAGTTGAACAGAATTGGCGAAAGTGATCATCTGACAGACCTCCACCTGCCCTAACTCTCATCTTACTCACTTTAGTGGCAACAGCAACCAATGTCACTAACTTGTCCGGTATGCCAAAAGATCTCATTATTTTATATAGTGTCTCCCTGTCAACACTGTCATACGCCTTGGCAAAATCAACGAAGAGAATTTGAATGGAATGTGAGTAATATTATAATTTATCTATATATTATGTATATCGCCGCGTAGTACCTTAAGCTTTGCTTAGTTTGGGACTAGTCTATTACTTAGTACCTAATGAATAAATAAAATAAATTCATGTTACGGAACAATTTTAACACTAATCGAACTTTAATAAAATAAAATTGCTGTTGGCCGGTTTTTAAGTTCCAACCAGTTGTTGCTATTACAATCAGGTAGGCGTTAAAACAATGAAGTCGCTTAATGTAAAGAATATTATACGTAATAATGCACTGTTTTTTGTAGGAGGTTAAGGGCTGAGAGAGAGAATAATAAATATAATTATGTGAATTTCTATCTTTTATTTTATAGTCATAATTGTAACTGGGAAGTAAGTATACGTCTCATCGTATATTTTTTTTTTTTTTTTTTTAGCAGGATGGCAATAGAGTTGCCAGTACATCAGACATAGCAGATTAATGTTGCTACAGTAATAAAGTATGAAACCTATTTACATCTGTACATACATTTTTGTATATCTAGATGATTAAATTCACACACGCCCCCTCAAAAATTAATCACCACTATACAATACAATTCAAGTATAAATGAAAAGTTAAAAAGACAATATATTACTTCCGAGTCTGTTCGTGCGATATATAAAATGAACCATAGAGACTCGCTTAGAGATAAGTTTAAGGACATTAATATAATGACAGTGCATGGTCAATACATTTATGAGAATATTATGTATGTACATAAAAATATTACCCACTTTAAGAAGAACTGTGAAACATAATATTAATACTAGAAATAAGCATAAGCTCGCAGTGCCTGCTACTAGGCTCCATAAAATAAGGAGATCATTCATGGGTAACTGTGTGAGATTTTATAATAAACTTCCTAGCAGCATAACTGAGTTGTCTATTGGTAAATTCAAAAATATTGTGAAACGAAAATTATTTTCTAAAGCTTATTATAGCACACAAGACTACATGATTGATGAAGCCGCGTGGGATTAATGTAAATTATAGCGTCATGTAGGTATATGAATAATTATTTTAACGAATACCTAAGGTATTATTATTATTTTAATCTTAATTGTTTTATATACTCTGACATTTAGAATTTTATTCTAGACACATTCTAGATTATTTATTTTTTATTGACAATCCTTTTGGGATTTATCTTATTGATTATTTAAATTTTTAAAATGATGATTTTATCAATAATATTATACTTAAGTTAAATGATCTGATTAGGTTTTTCTGGGTTTCCCTAATCCTTGCAGCAAATGTTGGATTATATTGTATTTCTCCCAGCAAACATTCACTGTCATGTAACTGACATTGCGAAAGTTTGTAACTAGGCCTACTTGAATAAAGAATATTTTGATTGATTGATTGATTGATTCAGTGTTTGCTGAGTGATATACAATATGATCCAACATTTGTTGCATGGATTAGGGAAAATCCCGAAAAACCTAATCAGATCTTTTAAGATATTATTAATATTATCATCATATTATACTATAAGAAATCAGCAGACATAAATATTTACAATAATAAACAAACACAGTATATACAAGACTTATTTCAAACCAATCTTGCTTCTCATGGCTTGAAAAGAAATCACGGACAGCGGCTTGGTCAAAACGTCAGCCAACTGCTCACTTGTGGGGACATAGTTTAATTTAACTACATTTTTCTCAACCTGTTCTGGCGAAAAATTATACTTTATATCTATGTGCTTCGACCTTTTATGACAAGTTGGATTATTAGCAATGCTTATGCATCCGTTGTTATCCTCAAATATAACAATAGTGTCTGCTATTTTAACATTGATGCTAAGTGCTAGACACTTAAGCCACAAAGCTTCTTTGACAGCTTCATATAGAGCCATGTACTCAGCCTCAGTAGATGACGCTGCTACTGAAGCTTGTCTCTTTGTACACCAAGTAATTGTGCAGCGATCAAATTGCTTAAACAGGTATCCAGTGGTATTTTTTCTGTCTGTATTATCATGGCCTCCACAATCAGAATCGGCATAGCCACTTAAGAGATTTTTATATCTACCTCTTTGGTAAGTTGTTTTTAAATGCATAGCACCTTTTAAATACCTAAGTACCCTTTTAAGACATTGCCACAATTCTCGGTTATTGTTATTTGTATAGCGACTTAAAATGTTGACAGATGCGCTCAAATCTGGTCGTGTACACAGCATAATATACATTAAACATCCCATGAGATTACGACATGGTGCATCATTACTTATTTTTTAATTTAATGCCTCATAATTTAATTTAGCTTCAGTGGGGGTCGACAGAGGATTACACTTTTCACTCATATTAAATTTATCTAAAACTGTTTTAAATATGGCCATATATGAACTACTGACAACGGTTATGACTCAAGTTGACAAACCGATACCGGTTACAGCGCTGTACATGGATATGTCAAAAGCTTTTGGCTTTGTTGATCATCACATACTTATGTCAAAACTCTACCATTACGGGGTACGGGGTAATATTTACAATTTATTAGAATCTTATTTGCCTGGTCGTAAACAATGCACAAAAGTTGATCGAATAGGTACAAAAACAAAAAAAGAAATCACCTACTCATCTGGCTTCAGGGAAATTAGTTATGGTGTACCACAAGGGAGTGTACTAGGCGCCCTACTCGTTCTTATCTATATTAACGACCTTCCCCAAGCTATTAAACATCCAATGGTATTATTCGCCGATGACAGCACTGTCATATTTACTGAGCAAGATCTACATGTGCAGGACAATATCAATAGGGCTCTACATTTCATTATCGAATGGCTAAACAGAAATAACCTACATGTAAATATTGAAAAGACAAATATAATGAACTTTAAATTAAGAGCTAAAAATATATCAAATTAACAATTATGTATCAAGACCAACAAATTAATGAAACTGACTACAAAATTGACTTGGACGAATCAAATTGACTGTATATGTAAAAAACTTAACCAAATTAGCTACGCATTATATATTTTAAGAAAACGAGTTGACGATTTAGCAGTTCTGACTGCCTACCATGCGTATGTTACGCCCACCTTAAAATACCGCATAATGTTCTGGGGGAACGCTACAGACCGTGAAATGGTGTTCAAAAGCCAAAAGAAATGATTGAGATCGGCATGTGGTATAAAACCTACTGATTCGTGCAAACCACATTTTATCGATTTCAAAATATTGACATTGCCTTGCCTCTACATATACGAGATATCGATTTACGTCAAATGTAACTTAAATCAATTTGCATCATTTAACAGTTTACGAAAACAATTTAAAATTAATTATAGACCATCGAACACTGCTTTTCTGTCGAAAAGTATTATTGGAATGGCACCCAAATTATTTAATAAATTACCGATTTCAATTTTAAAGCTGGAAAGCGTAAAGGAATTTAAAAATAAACTATTTAAGTTCTTAGCATCTAAGGCCTATTATTCGGTTCAAGAATATTTGAATGATGACATTTGCTACTAATCCATAAATAATCTGTGCATGCGACACACATAGCATTAAATATTTGCATGTCTATGTGACAAAACATGTAGCACTGTAATTAGATTTAAGACCTACTGTATGTTACCTACCATGCTTAGCAAATAAATGACTGATTCTGATTCTGAATGTAAGCACTTTGATCTAGAGTAATTTCATTAGACGATCTGGATATTTTTATTCCAAGAAAGAACTGTATGTCTTTCAGGTCTGTCATCTCGAATTTACTCCTTAAGTAAGTTTTAAAATCATTCATTGTTTGAATGTCAGTACATGCTATAGCCAAATCATCAACATATGTAATATTTATATATTTTTGTGAATCCATTAATTATCAGACAATACAAACTACAATACAATTTAATGGAACATGTAAATATGGAGCTTAGTATATTACAAAGATGATTAAAACTAAAGCTAAACATTAAATTATATCTAAAAAGGGGGGCCCCCGCGGCATGGCACCAATAATACTGGCAGCATTTCCTCGCTGTATAGCGATACTGAGACGCTGAGCGAGGAAGCTGCCAGCCCTTTGGTCGCCGTTTTGATAGCTCCTTGAAAAGGAGCCAGGCGCATGGACCCCACGGGCCCAGGGTCTCGACGCCGAATGGCATAAAATGGTATTCGGATCCAAGACCCTGGTATTTTGACTTTTTAAGTTTTTCGGTCACCTCCGCCGCTGCGCCGGCCTTTGCTGAGGTCCGTGGCAGATGTGAAGGTGCCAGTGTATCAACTCATGTAGCGTCCCACACCAGCACTCGACCCATCGTCCACGGGACCGGGGACATCCCGTCGGGCCTCTTGCCATCATCTCTAGAGATTCCGTTTGGTTCAAGAATCGCTGGCACGTTTACGGTGGCAAGGGCCCGGCGGATGATGTCGTTCAAGGCGGCGTGTCTGGAAAGGCGGCCGACGCTCAGTTAATATGACCGTTATCCAAAATATATATACATCTATCGACCATAGAATTTTGAAAACCTTTTTCTTTCAATGACTGTTCAAAAACTTCAAACCAGCATCCTGCAGCTTGTTTTAGCCCATACAAAGCTTTGTTTAATCTGCACACATAATTATTTTTTCATGGAACACTATCGGGAACTTGTATATATATATCTCTTCTTTTAATATACCATTTGAAAACGCAGTTTTAACATCCATGTGATGGATTAATAAATTATGTTGATTGGCAAAGCTTATTATAAATCGAAAACTTGCTATTCTCGCGACAGGTGCGAATGTTTCGTTATATTCGGTAAGATATTCTTGGCTAAAACCTCTAGCAACAAGACGTGCCTTATATCTTAAAGGTTTTCCTGATCCGTCATTTTTAATTAGAAAAATCCATTTACAATCTACTATATTTTTATTATTTGGTTTTGGTACTAGAGTCCATGTTTTATTGGTTTTAAGAGAGTTTAACTCATCCTTTACTGCCTTCTCCCACTGAGGCCTATCCACTAATGTTTTTATTTCACCAAACAACTTGGATATAGCACTAGATATAGACTGTATACTATATAAAAAGTCATCATCATATTTTTTATACACAGAAGTACGACCTTTTAGCCTTTCACTCCTCCTAGGTGAGCCTAGGTTACATTTTCAGTTTCAGAGTCTATCTCAGTTTCAGATGGCATCTTACTCTTATTATCTAATCTGCGAATTTTATTTGGACTATGTTGTGGTTGTACATCAACTTCAGAATCCGTTGATTTAGAGACATCCGAACGTTGAAACCTTAGAGACACTGATTTCAGAACATACTCACTATCAGTTTTGTCTTGGGAATATTCCATATTACTCCCTTCAGGCTTTGATACAGGCCTGGATCCAAGAAAATTTGTCTCAATGTTTTATATGTCAATATTTTATAACTTGGCTTGTGTATTGGTAGTAAATTCTTGGACTTTTTATGTTTTTATACTAGCTGTCATAGCCGTCTCGTACCCGACAAAGTAGACGTTCTGGTGGAATGCACATTGCTCTTTTTTAAAGTTGCTAATTTTTTTTTAATTATTAAGATTGTATTTTAAACACAATACCTGCGGGTATATAGTGCGGTACGTTCATTTGTGACCCTCCCATGGTCTGCGGGCAACGGGGGGAAAGATAGCGCGGGTGGGTAAGAAGTGTGCACGCGGCAGGAATCGTGCTTCGCCGCGCGCACACTTCATACCCACCCGCGCTGTCTTCCCCTCGTCGCCCGCAGACCATGACAGGGTCACGAACGAACTTGCCGCACTATATACGCAGACAGTGGCGTGCGGTCCATATAGACATACAGGCACTACCTACCCTGAACAACCATGGCTCCGTGATGGGGTGGCACAGAAAAACTGCCTTCCTTGGCCAGGAACCATGTGCACTCAGACCAGCGGGCCTATGATGTTTGCGTTTGTCACGCGATAAATAAGTGACATAGCTGCCGTCATCTTCTGACACATATGTGAGTTCGAGAGTGACAGATGCGTTATCATATCATTTATCGCGTAATAAACGCGACCATCATAGGCCCGTGTATTGTTTGTGAATAAATACTATGACTATTACTATGAACCACCATGGGTCCATATAGGCACTGAAAAACTGCCTACCCTGAAGCTCTGAACGACCATGAAAACTACCTACCGGGGCCAAAAACCCTGGGCTCGCCACTGTCTGTATGGAGCCATGGTCATGCATTAATGTTTAATAGGGTAGGCACATAAAACTGCCTACCTGGGCCAAAAACCCTGGGCTCACTACTGTCTGTATGGAGCCATGGTCAATCATTAATGTTTAACAGTGTAGGCACATAAAACTGCCTACCTGGGCCAAAAGCCCTGGGCTCGCCGCTGTCTGTATGGAGCCATGGTCATTCATTCATGTTTAACAGTGTAGGCACATAAAACTGCCTACCTGGGCCAAAAATCCTGGGCTCGCCACTGGATGCAAGAATACGATATAGAACCGTACTTCTCTTTATTGTAGAAGTTAGTGAAAAGCGCTCGTTGCTAATATACTGTATTGCGTAAATACCAGATTTTGCAAAATACCAGATTCTTGATTTATTATTATCACCAGTGATCGGCGACCGGTATCATTTTATGTCACTTTAACGTCAAATGTTATTTAACGCAATGATGAATATGGATAAGTCTGTGTTGTTAAAAATTAAACTATATTATACTATATTTTCTTTTGTTTTTGCTATTATTACTAAAACAATTTAACGGATTATATCGCGTTAATTATCTGATTTGAGTTCCCGACGTTTCGGAAGCTTTTCAGCTTTCCATGGTCACGGGTGGACTGACAAACCATGACCAGAACCATGAACCGTGCCCATGGAAAGCTGAAAAGCTTCCGAAACGTCGGGAACTGAAATGAGATAATGTACGCGGTATAATCCGTTAAACAGTTTTGTTTAAGCTGTATTGTATTGTTAAAAACTCACTGAATTTAATTTGTCATAGTTAATTATCATATGTTTTTCCATGTTTGATATTGTCAATCGATTCCTTTTAACATTGAGGATCCATTTATCATCATCATCATTACCCATCTATTTCAATTTATAAGGAAACTAGGAGATGCCCGCAAACTTCGTCCGCGGAGAAGAAAAAAAATCATAACGCTTTTTTTCGCTTCAGCGTAATCGGATAAAAGTATCCTGTAACCATTTGTGGATGTCCAGCTACCCGTGTATGAAAATTAGTTGAAATCCGTTTAGCCGTTTTGGCGTGATGAGGCCAAAATGACACACACGAATACGAGCATACAAACATACAATAAATCCAAAAAAAATATTTCGAGATTTAGTGACCTTCAAATAGCCCGTAACAATATATATTTTTTAAATATCTTCAATGTACAGACATTTCATTTTACAAATTGTGCTCGAAATTTAAATGGAATCATATCCATGTTATACTTTCGTCAAAAAATAGCTACCGTTTGACGTTAAAGTGACATAAAATGCTACTAGTCTCCGATCACTGATTATCAACATTACCAATATACCAAATTATCAGTATAGGACATTCTTAAAACGATTTAGTTCCATGAGTGCCTTTCAATTCTTATAACCAGCGGGCCTATGATGGTCGCGTTTATCACGCGATAAATTATATGATAACGCGCCTGTCACGCTTGCTCTCACATACGTGTCAGAAGGTGACGGCAGCTATGTCATTTATTTATCGCGTGACAAACGAAAACATCATATAGGCCCGCTGGTGTAACGGAAATGTGGCAAGCTGAGAGTGTGATATATTGATAATATGATATTTTGCAAAATCTGGTATTTCGAGAATGCGGTATATTGACAAACGCAACCATCATATAGGCCCGCTGGTGTAACGGAAATGTGGCAAGCTGAGAGTGTGATATATTGATAAAATGATATTTTGCAAAATCTGGTATTTCGAGAATGCGGTATATTAGCAACGAGCGGTGAATAGTGCGTCATATCTCTGATATATATATTTGCTGCGTGATATTACAATTGTTATTTGCTTAATAATATGCGTACTTATAAAAGCGATTAATCAATTTTACCTTTTGTTTAAAACTAAGTACTCACCAATTGTGAAACAGATGAGTAAATAGTGTGAATATTAAATAATAGCCTATTCTAAGTATTAGATTAAACAATACCAGAAGGCGTAGAAAAAAAAACCCCTCTTTTTTTGCTTCATCGTAATCGGATAAAAGTATCCTGTAACCATTTGTGGATGACCAGCTACCCGTGTATTAAAAGTAGTTGAAATCTGTTCAGCCGTTTTGCCGAGATGAAGCCAGAACGACACATAAAAAATGTAAAAAAAAAACAAAATTATTTTATTTTCCTTTTAAACACCTTTAAGTAGTACGTAATTTTTTTTTTATTTTGAAAATATCTTCATTGTACAGACGTTTATTTTTACAACTTTATACAATACAATACAAAAAATATTCTTTATTGCACACCTGAAATATACACATAAATAAGTTACATTTAAATGGACTCCTAATATTTTATACTAAATAGTATAGATATATAATGAAGATTGTGATATAGATACAAAAATACGATCTACTCTCGCATGTGGTGACCCCAGGAATCGAACCTGGTATCTTTTGATGACGCGTCCAACGTGTCACCTCTCCACAAGCGAGCACAGTGCTCCACTACACTAGTGACCACGTGCGATAGCAATAGTAATTTTCTTTGCGCTTTGATTTGTAGGTATCTATATCCCAATAGATAATAGGTGTTCATTTCCCCACATTAAAAACACAGAAACACAAAAATTTGTGATTCATACAAAAATATATAATGAAGATTATCGTTACTCACAGGCATCGATTCAAATTTTGTTTTAATTTAAGCCTAAGGGCTTAAAGCCCTTAACTAAGTTTTTTAAACTACCCATTAAAAGTACGTCATTATTCGTCATTTCCCTGTTTTAGGGGTCGACGCAGCATATGCTTAAGTACTAGTAACATGTTTTTTATTGATTATTGGTTGATTTAACAAATTATATATTGTAACAAAAAAGAAGAAAAAAAACTTCGTTCGCGGAGAAAAAGTCATAACCCCTCTTTTTTTCTCCAGCGTAGCAGGGTAAAAAGTATCCTATAACCATCTGTGGATAATCAGCTACCCTTGTACCAAAAATAGTTGAATCCGTTCAGCCAATTTGACTTGTTGAAGTCACAAAGCCAACATATGTATAAACATACAAAAAAAATTGTCCCAAGCGAAAAGTTGCTGAATATTGCTCCAGATATCTATTAGATATTATTAGATTGCTATTTAGATACGAAGCAGTCAAGCTTTTTAATAGGTTGCCAACAGAACTTAAAAATCCTTACAAAGCATCGAATCTTTAATTTGAGAGAAAGGTAAATCTATTGAGAGCATATTTTTATAGTATGGATGAAATGTTTAATGATTTAGGTATAGATATAAGAATTAGAAATAAGTAAGGTTTTATTCCTTTTGTACCACTGTTTCTATCCTAGACTTAAGTTTAACATTTATTTCAAAATAAAACGCTTGTATTGTTACTGAATAAATGCTATTTATCTTGTGCGTTGTGCGTGGGGTACCAAGGAGGGATCGGAAAACGTTTCTTTTGGCGGTACCGGTTTCAGTCAAAAGGGTTTCGTTTCCGTTTGCGTTTACCGATTAAAGAACTGTTCAATTGAGCTATCAATTAGTGCCAAATTCGTTCGTCATTCGTTTTTGGGAAACGCAATGAACTGGTCAAAATTTTCAACTTAACCGGTAAATTTTTCACAATCATTGCATTTAAATAAATCTTTTCAGCTTTCCCAAACGTCGGGAACTCAAATGAGATAATATACTCAATGTAACCCGTTCAATTGTTTTATTTAAACAACTAAACTGATAAATTTGGCTTTATAAACCATTTTTTTTACTGCTACGAAGTACAGTTGATACTGAGGTCAATTTGAGATCGGTTTTGATTTTTTCATAATAAGTTATCAATCTCATTATTTTTCAAATAAATAGATAATTATATTATACAACGTGCTGGTGAGGAGCCCGCATAATTTTACCAGCTTATACTTAAGGTCATTAGGACTAATAAATGTTACTTGAACCCTAGGCAAATATCTTCAAAACTAAGCTAGAGTTTTGAAGATATTGCAAATTTTCATGTTATGTATGTATTGTGGTTACTAGAGTGCATTAAGCTCTTTTGACATCAAAGTGACAGCTACCACTTACTAAAGTTATCCTTTCTTGGAAAAATAAAAGGGTCAATTTTCGTAGAGAAGCGAAAGTTATTCAAGTTTTATGTATAAAACTCGACAAAACTAGTTTTTTCTTGCTGAATTTGACTTTGGTCATCTAACACTTTTGTTACTCCTAATGGTCTCAGAAATGCGTGGTTAAAATCTTACGGAATCCTCATGAGAGACCTTGGATATATTTTTCAAATAAGTCGATAACTAATTACATTTGGCCAGTGGAATTAACCATTCGATTCATCTCATCAAACAGACGTCACGAGCAAATTTACTTAAGGGCTAAGTAAAACAATAGAAGTATTGTAACAGCCGAAAAACATATGTAATTTATAGCTCCAGATGTTTGTTTAATATTGGTATTAGACGTATATAAGCGCCCATTTTTCAGTGGAAGACATAGTCAAATTGACTCCTGTGGTCTTTAATCTAGTAGATTTAAGACCGCAAAATGCGTTGGCTGTGTGTAGGAGTTCTGGTGTGTGCTCTCAGTGTAAGTAGCCTTTTTTTAGTAGAATTTCAATAGTTTTTATGATCTGGCATAGTAGTGCAAAATGTTCAACTTAAAAATTTGACGGGCTCCCATACGCGAATGACCTTCGATCCGTAGCTCGTCACTTTTCTGTGTTGTATATGTCTCATCGTGTTGACAACCACCGCTGTTACCAATATACTGTTGCAGTTTATCTTCACGAGTGACCGAAACCGAGATAAACGCCATCAAAATTTGTTATTTTTACGTCAAAAACTAGTTTTTACTACTTTTCTTAACTATAGAACCTATTGAAAAACCAGTTGACAATTTTAAAGTGAACATTATAACTCCTTCATTGGTCTTAGTCTTATGTCTAAGTTTCGCTTAACGAGGGAGCTAGCCTATACGAATTTAAGATAGAAAAATAACTTCACGATTTTTTTTTCTCTTGATTTATTAACTATACATTCCAGTTGACAAAAATATAGGCAAAGTAACAAGCTACAATATATATATATATATTTACATGGTTTGCGCCAAGTGGAAGAATTTCATATCACATTAAAAACAGCAAAATTTACCGAAATTGACTGGGTAGCCCTTAATGTAGGAAACTATAGGTCTATTGTTTAAGTAGTAGCATTTTGACTGTGATCATGCTATGTCCCTATATCAAGACTGTTTGTTTCTTAATAAATAAATCAAATAAAAAATTACAATAATGATGAAATTACTTAGGTACTGTCTTACAAAAACTTAGAAATATCAAATTTATCCTAAACAGGTGATATAAATAAATATAAGTTTTATTTTATTTAGATATCGCGAAAATTATAGACTTTTTTATCTTGTCCAAAAGAAAACGAAAAAGTTTAATGTTTACTGGTTAACATAAATTTACATAGAAACAGATTTCCTATTAAGTATATAAAAATACGTGGGTCAGTATCCCGCTCTTCCATATTAATTCATTAGACGTTACCTTGTCATGCTTTACGGTGCAATGAAAGAAAAAAATGTACTACAAATACAGTTAAACGCACGTTTTAATAGCCTGTAAGAACATGCTCAATACAATCCTCATTCCTTTATACACATTTGACATGAACATGAGTGACGTAACACGCGTCGATCGAATTATATGAGGCATTTTAACAATCTAAATTTTAACGTTTCTCGTGTTAATTTTTCAATGGTCATATATAAATTTCATAGTCTTAAGAGTCCCCAGTAAGCTCGGTTCTCCATACAAACGTAGTTACACTCTCATTTTCAAACGACTAGCTAGTTTGCTCTGAAACTTTGTACTTAGAATAAGTTAAGGTATATGCAGGCCTGCCATTAGTTTATGTAGCTTCAAATACTATAGTAAAAAAAATATAGCGAATTTAAGTTTTTCATACAAAACTTGTTTTTGCTGTATTTCGTTTGTTTTATAAACTGCAGCCATATAAACTAGTTTCAGGCCTAGATATACCTCATGTCATTGTGTATGCAATGATCCGTTACAATCCAACATGTAGTTTTGAAATAAGAACGAAACTCCGTTTGTATGGGTAGGTGAAATTCGGCCGAGTTACTGGGGACTCTTAAGAAACCGAATCGATAAGTATCTTTGAAAAAAAAAAATGCATCTTCCCTACTCTGTTTAATAAATAATGTAGTATGTATTCTTTAGAAAAAATAATATATGGTAATGTTCTACATAACCTGATACTGAACCATTAGAATTTTCAACCCTAATACAGACAAATTCGATTCCTTCTCTCCGCTCTCGTGCCATGTCCAATTCCTTCACCGTACAGGCAAACACCGAAAAAAAAACCCAGTGTGTAACAGCCATACAATAAATAAATAAATAACCATACATACAATTAGTCTCTGGAACGCCCCTTTCCTTAACATACAACAGGCTCAGAGTAAATTCTCCTTGAAGTTGCGCAAGCGTCTCTTGGAAAATTTTCAAAATTAAGATTCTTCATAGTAGTCAGCTTTCTTTTAAAGCGTAAACCAAAGGATACAAACAGTCGGTCAAAGTACTTATCTCTACTTCTTCTATCCATACTAATATTATAAATGCGAAAGTGTATCTGTATGTCTGTCTGTCTGTCTGTCTGTCTGTCTGTTACCTCTTCACGCTTAAACCGCTGAACCAATTTGGATGAAATTTGGTATGGAGATAGTTTGAGTCCCGGGGAAGGACATAGGCTACTTTTTATCCCGCAAAAATACCCCGATAAACGAATTTAAGGCGGACAAAGTCGCGGGCAGAAGCTAGTACTATTATAAAGTTGTAAAAAATTAAATGTCTTTACATTGAAGATATTAAAAAAAATATATTTTATCAGACTATTTGGAGGTCACTGAAGCAAAAAATATATTTTTTGGATTTTTTGCATGTTTGTGTGTGTCGTTGTGGCTTCATCACGCAAAATCGGCTGAACAGATTTCAACTATTTTTAGTACACTGGTAGCTGGATCCACAGATAGTTATAGGATACTTTTTTACCCGACTACGCTGTCGAAAAAAAAGGGGTTATGACTTTTTCTCCTCCGCGAACGAGGTTGCGAGCGTTTTCTAGTGTCTTCATACGTATCACCATTTTGATTAATTTATTTTTTCATTGAAGTTACTATTTTATAATCTATACTATTATAAAGTTGTAAATGTGAAATGTCTGTACATTGATAATATTTTTAAAAAAGTAAAACGAACTATTTGAAGGTCAATGAATCGAAAAATGTTTTTTCTACTCGTGAACTTATATTCTATGAATAAGAGCCCCGCAAATCATTCTAAAAAGGCATACTGTTTAGTTTGGACCTTCAGTCTATACTCTATGGTTTATATTATATGTCAATGTACTATAATACCTGTATTATACAACTCCACACAGAACTATAATGAATTTCAACAAAAGAACGCAGTGTTTTTGCAATTATTTTTTTAGCTTAGTTTCATTTACTGTAGCTTATGAGTTACTATATAATTAGCTTTTTAAGTCTCGTGCCTTAATTAAGCTTTGCTTAGTTTGGGGCTAGGACGATTTGTGTAAGATTGTCCCTGTGTAATTTATTTAACACCTAACAGAAAAAACATCAGAATACTGGCGGCGTTACCTCTGACTCGTTTATTTTAAACCGTCCTTAAAAAGGAGGAGGGTCTATGTTCCAGTGTATGTATTTTTTTACAATATTGTTTTTTTTTTACAGATTCTGAGTGCGCGAGCAACATCGAAAAATTCCGAGCCCACCCACTTGAAAACCGATCAGTGTGAGTCAAACCTCATTATTCTTAAGCTGGTTAAATTGATTTCCATTAAACCAATTCCCATCAATGAATTAACATCTGTACTTTTTTAGGGTTCTGTACCTCAATCGAAAAATACGGAACCCTTATAGGATCACTTAGTTGTCCATCTGTCCGTCCGTCTGTCTGTCAAGACCCTTTATCTCGAGAACGCGTGGAGGTATCGAGTTGAAATTAACACCTTATACTCAAGTCTACAGTCCCTTGAAGCTGCGAAAAAAAAACTACATTAACGTAAAAAAAAGATACAGCTATTTATTTATGATTTATTTTCCTTCACGAACGAAAGTAAAGGTAGCCCCTTTTTAATATTTCCTTATACTGATTATTTTATTTATTCTGTCCCATCAGCATATTCATCCGAAATCTCAGAGAAGGCTTCAAAATCATCGCAGGAATGTAAGTATGATGTTATACTCATATATTACAACAGGCTTGTGACCTAAAAACATATAATTCGTCAGTTAGATTATCAGAAAATATTGGATACGTATTTTTTCTTTTGTCAATTAAACAAAAAATGATGGAGATATAGCCCGTTAAAGTTCCCCGTGACGTCACGCCGGGCGACCGTTTTACGCACGACGTGACGTCATGCGCCCCCACTCCCAAACTTTTTTTTATAAAAGCACTTTTATGTAAGGAACAGTAGAGAAATAAAAAATAATAACTATAAAACTAACGAAGACATTAGCCGTCAAATATTTGATTCCATATCTTTCTAGCAAAACAGAATTTAATCTGGAGTTAATATGGCCGGAGTGTCGTGAGTCGTAACAGTACATGTCGGACCTCTCTATTAAATCGCTGTCTAATTAGTCGTTCAAAATGCCTATATCATCCGTATTTCCTAGGCGATTTTAATTTTACTTTATAACATCTAATTTATGGTTTTTCTATATTTTGTTGGAATTAGTTGTCTGTAAAGTCGGTTTACGGACGATAATTTTATGTGACAACGTGGAAGATAGATAGATGCGTCACAAGCCGAACGCTTCAGCCGATCGTGCCTCACTATCGCTTGTTTCACGCTCTCGCTTGCACCACGCTCGGGTCAGGCGTAACATGACAATAAGCGGAACCGCTCATCGATTTATAAGACGTTATCACATCAAAAAATCATGCATGTACCCTACTTGCCATTTGACGTCATTAAGACGATCGTAGGCATGACCCACACATTTTGTGTGAGAATGAGACAAAGCGAAAGGGTTGTGACAGTACAAAATGAAGAGATTAATGAATGTTGATGAAACGGCAGTTGTATGCCAGGACCGTAGCAAGTGGAAGGAGGTAGTCTCTGCCTACCCCGAAATGGGAAAAAGGCGTGATTGTATGTATGTATGTGTTTCATTTAACTAATAGACATTTAACGTCATAACCTAAATAATTTAAAAAGAGCCTTTTCATGACGTTTTGTATAATCCGGGAATTTAAAAAATAAAATATAATTTTTAAGAAGCCGACTCCATACTTACTGAGCTTTTTCCCGCATTTTGCTAGTTGTAGGTATAACAGCATCCGAATTTCCGATGCTTAGTTATAAAACAAACCTAACCTAACCTAACATCATCTATATATTTAAAAAGTCCTGAAAAAAATGCGTTATGACAAGCGATACATTAGGACAAATGACGTTAGGGATTCCGATATATATCCCTTTTCATCATTACTAACTGAATAAATAATAGTACTTACCTTTGTTTATCTTTAAATAATAAATTTGACGAAACCTGCGGTGAATATATTTTTTGTGAATGGTTTTATGTAAATTGTTATTGAAGTTAATTAAATCGGCATTAGTACAAAAAAAAAACAAAACAAAACATGTTGTCTTTTACTTTTAGCAAGCGAGAGCAGTTCGGAGGAAGAATACTCCGGCTCTGATGACTTGAAAGGAACAGAGGGAAGCGGTAAGATCTCATCAATGATCATCTAGTACCTTCTTACTACAATAGTAGATTGTTTGACAAGGGGCTAAAATAAGCCATTATGACACGAAGTGATGTCTGAGTGTCATCGCGTGTGGGAGCCCCCTAAATAGAAACTGAATTATCATTTATATAATTTTTGGAAAGTTATTTTAATATCACCATTCAGGGGTACACAAGAAAAGCCATGAAAAATCCTTAACAAAGCCTTCTTCAAGTGTGTATACGCCTAAGGGCCTAACACACCGCGCTTTTAGGGTTCCGTACCAAAAAGGTAAAAAGGAACCCTCAAGGTGCGACTCTGTCTGTTTGTCTGTCTGTCTGTCCGACTATTAGAGCGCCATATCTCAAAAACTACTTTTGCTATCTATTTGAAATTTGGAACATTTATAAACATGGTCAGCCCACATGTATTGCAAAGGAAACATAATAAAATATATTTTTATTTTCTAAAAAAACGACCGATATGTGATATTTTTTTCGTGCTTAAATTTCATTTTATTAAGGAAAATGTGGAAAAAAATACCATTCCCTCCCCTTTATCTCCGAAGTCTACCAAACGAAAAATTTGAAATCTTCTAGAATTATGTAATTTAATATGAATATATTACACGAAAATTATAACCATACATCTATGTGTCTTACTTTTTTTTTAATCATCAAAAATATTTTTCTAATAACCCGGTTTGGTTAAGTTTGCCCCTCATTTTATGTGACGCCATAGATACCAGAGGCAAACTTAACTCAAGCGGCAAGTTAAGTCGGAATAAGTAAAAGTTTGTACGGAACCCTCGGTGCGCGAGTCAGATTCGCACTTGACCGGTTTTTTCTGTTTGAGGGCGACCCACACTCGGTTTTACATTATTGTTGATTTTCTTCAACCTTCATAATAGGACTACCTTCGATGTTTTCAGAAGACTCTGAACAAAGCTTCGAAAGCACCAAGTTCCAGAAGGAAAGCTCGAGCCACAAGAGCGTCCAAGAAAGCAGTAAGTCTTCATAATCATTTATTTATTTATTGCAATGTAAACTTAAAGTATAATTACCAAAGCGTCTACAATGCTAAATTACATCATTTTCCTTTACCGTCAGTGGCTTGCACAGGGTTTGGCCAAAGTAGGCAATAAGCGTATGTCCTAAAAATAGTAGATTGTTTGAAAGGGGGCTAACATAGGCCATTGTGACACGAAGTGATTATTTGGACGAGCTCACGAAGTGAGCGAGGACAAATATGTCTGAGTGTCATCATGGCTTTTAGCCACGTGTTAAACACTCTGTTTTTCACTTCGACTGCGAGAAAATAAAAAAGACTTAACACTACAATTGTATATTTCATGAAAAATAATAAGTTTCAGCAATTCCTTATAGTTAAATTGACAGCTTATATATTTTTTTAAACTAAGATTGGCCATAGACAATTTTTACTTTTTAATGTAAAGGGCTGCAATACGATCAGACATTTTGACCAATCTGATGAGGTTGGTTTCTTTGTTTTTAATTTTTCGTAAGTAGTATGTAGCTGGCCGCAAGTTTTTTTTTCAGTTTCATAGAAATTTGTATGGGATTATATGGCTTTCTTTTAAACCCTAGGGGCTAAATGTACTATTTTCGTCTCGCTTCGCGACGCTAATATGACCTACTTTTTGAGCAGGAGAAGTGAGGAAGTAAATAAATAAATAAATAAAAATATAATTAGTCCGTCAGTTTGATTATCGATAGATATGATATATTATAGTAATTTGTAATAAGGGACGCATTTATTGCTCGCGCGCATCAAGGAAAGAGAAAGCTAATACACTACATGCTTGGGTTTAGTTTCGCGTAAGCGCCAGATGTAAAAGCACAATGAAATCGAAGATATTATTATGTTTTGTTAACATTAAAGTTAGTGATGTAAATGATAAAGGGAAGAATGTAATTTTTACATAATTTAGCCGTTTATTAATCTGTCGCTTTTACAAACTACCCAAAAAACGGACAATGCGTTTTCGGATAACTTTTCTATCGAGGAAATTTTCATTAAACATGTTTCCGCATTAGGCGCTGAACAGGTTATATAGTCAAAATACACATATCTGAAAATCAGTCTGTTTCATATACTTATTACATTAGATAAAAATGTCACTAAACAATAGCCTAAATTTAAGCTAATGTCATTAGTATGGGGATACTAACGGTCCAACTTTTTGGACCTGACCTTACTAGAAAGCCTTCTTAATAGGGTACATGCATAAAAAAATTGTCGCTTTTCTTAGGTCCGATATGCACTGTTACGTCATCGTGCACTCTGGCCAAGAAGACTTCAGAACAACAGAATCATCATGGTACGGTTGGGTAGATTTGAAAAGAATGCGCGTGGTAGGTGCCATAGCAGATAAAAGATCATCTGGTATGGCACAGCTTGGGAGTCTTGGGGAGGCAAAACGGGCCCTGATTAACGAACAAGAGTTATTTATTATACGGCTGCAAAGTTGTTATTAGGCGCGAGTGCTTACATTGAAAGCCGAGTAAGCGAAGGAGTCTATATTTGAACAACTCGCTCTATAGCAAGTATAGATTCCTGAGCGTGCACTGTTACGTCATCGTGCACTCTGGCCATATAAACTCCATATATTTTTTTTTTAATTTATTCGGAGAACCAACAGCTAAAAGTAATACATTTGCGGCATAGAATAAGTATCAGAAAGCCAATTACAGGTTCCCACCGGTAGTAACATGATACTAAATAGAGCCGCTCACATAATGCACAACATCGCAGAGCCTTCTAGTGATTCAAAAGCATGCTCTCACTCAAAGAAACCGTCCGTTATCCTACGCCGCACAGTTGGGATATTACTATTGAAAATATCGATATCCAGCTCTTTAGTTAGGTTATTCAAACTTTTGCCAGCACGTAACAGAAAGCTATTCTTCCTATAATTACGCGAGGAAAAGGGAATTGAGAGGGGAGGGAAATGTCTTTTTAGCCTAGATGGAGTATTGAAGGAAAGTCCAGAGAGTAATTTCGGGCAGTCTACATTGTTGTTCGTTATATTAAGGATGTAAACAATATCTGCAATTTCCCGGCGCTTATATAAGGGAATGAGATGGTGCTTCTTACGCATATTAACATAGTTAACAGACACAAACGGAGTTTTTAATTTGAAACAAAGGTATTTAATGAATTTCTCATGCCCAAACCACCTTAGCATCCCATTCTCGATTCGAGGTACTACATCTTCTGTCACACCACAACGTTCCCTTATCAAATTGTAATATATATTAAATTCTGTTTTGCTAGAAAGAGATAGAATGAAATGTTTGATGGATTATATCTCGGTTATTTTTATAGTTATTAGAAAAAATATTTTTGTCTACTGTTTTTACATGAATGAGCTTTTAATAAAGCAATAATAAAAATTCATGCATATTCCCTACTAGCTTCTGCCCGCGACTTCGTCCGCCTTAAGTTCGTTTATCGCGGATAAGGGTATTTTTCCGGGGACTCATAAACTATCTACATACCAAATTTCTTCCAAATCGGTTAAGCGGTTTAAGCGTCAAGAGGTAACAGACAGACAAACAGACAGACAGACACACTTTCGCATTTATAATATTAAGTCTGGATTAGTATGGATAGTATGGATTTAATCAAAACAATTTTAACAGATTATATCGCAGCTCATTTGAGTTCTCGACGTTTCAGAAGCTTTTCAGCTTACCGTGTTCTCAATTATAGAGTTGTTGATATGAAATATACGTAGGGACACAGGATATTTTATAAAGGGAAATAATATATTTTGAGAAATTGTTCAAAGAAAAGTCATCATCTAAGGCCTCTTAGTCTTTTACAGACTATTGAAACAGTGTCATGCCGGAAAACAACGTTTTTCGTGGCTATGTAAGCCAATACGGGAACGGCACACGCGACCACAGGCTAGACAGATGTAAGAATGGCCTGTGCGCGGTGAACCAGTGCCGGGCCGATGTCTTTTGGCACGTTTGGTTGCGAGTGTTTTGAACCACACCAGAAACACCAGAACAAAACCAGATTGCGCCATTTGTCCCTATCTACTGCGCTCTCCTCACAGTTGTGTTCCTCACACTCGCCAATAAAAACTTGTTACAAAAATGCATTCTTTCTTCTTTTTAGATGAGTTCTCAGAACTGGTTAGGAAATCCTCTGGAGACAGCGCTAAGAAGACTTCAGAACATCAGAATCATCATGGTACGCTTGGGTAGATTTGAAAAGAATGCGCGTGGTAGGTGCCATAGCAGGTAAAAGATCATCTGGTATGGCACAGCTTGGGAGTCTTGGGGAGGCAAAACGGGCCCTGATTAACGAGCAAGAGTTATTTGTTATACAGCTGCAAAGTTGTTATTAGGCGCGAGTGCTTAAATTGAAAGCCGAGTAAGCGATGGAATTTATATTTGATCAACTCGCTCTATAGCAAGTATAGATTCCTGAGCGTAACGAGGCTTTCAATACGAGAATCCAAATAATTTTGCAGCTGTTCGAAACACACAACTTTAGAGCTCAATACAGCGAGGACAGATCAACAAATCGATTTTTTATTTCAATCTATTGATAACTAACCTAAGAAACAAACTCATAACAAAACAAACAAAGAAACATATAAAAAATATAACATTGAACATGAAATGACCTTTCCACGCTAGCTCGTGCCTTGAAAGTCTCGTTACGCTCAGAAATCTATATTTGAACCACTCGCTCCGCTTCTTACGGGGGCAGAGCAGCCGTTGCTTCATCACCGGCATGGTTTTAACGACCAGTTTAGCTCAGTGGGAGTAACGTTGTCTGCGAAGCTGAGGTCCCGGGTTCAAATCCCGTTAAGGGCAAATATTTTAGTGACAAGCATAAATATTTTGCTCCTGAGTCTTGGATGTTTTCTATGTATATAAGTAATATATCATCGTCTAGTACCCATAACACAAGCATATTGAGCTTACTATGGGTCTAGAGCGATTTGTGTAAAATTGTCTCGTAATATTTATGTATACATACATACATACATACCATCACGCCTTTTTCCCAACGGGGTAGGCAGAGACTACCTCCTCCCACTTGCTACGGTCCTGTCATACAACTGCCGCTTCATCAACATTCATTAATCTCTTCATGCATGCTCGCCGGTTTAGAGTACTTTTTACTTGACCTTTTTTCAGAATGTCTCCAATCTGGTCGCGACACATTCGTCTAGGTGTCCTCTTCCAACATTTCCACTTACATTCGCCTTGTAGATTTTTCCAGTCAATCTTCTTTCATGCATCCTCTCTACATGCCCAAACCACCTTAGCATCCCATTCTCGATTCGAGGTACTACATCTTCTGTCACACCACAACGTTCCCTTATCAAATTGTAATATATATTTATTTATTCCGCCTTCGTCTGCTCCCCGGCTCGCCGCTGACGAAATCCTGTATACACGCCTGCCTCTAGTCCCATGATAGAAATGTTGATAGATATCAGAAACTTTTAAGAGTCATGACGATTAACTGTAATAATGAATGGAATAAATAGCTGACCAAACAAACTTGCAGGATTAGTTAGTATAATTATAGTTAAATATGAAATTTAGGGATTTAAATGTTGGTGTTAAGATTCTACGGAAACTTTTAATTTTATAGTCTTTATAAGTAATTACAAACAAGGAAAATGAGCTAAAGTAATAATAAAACCACAATTTTAAAACTATGCAGTATGTTAGGGTTTAATGTAAAAATGGCGTTCGTGAAGTCACCCACTAGGTCTAGGTTTAGATAATAAACTAGGTAAGTATACATTAGTTTTAAGTTACAGGGCACCACCAATAATCAGCGTCACGGCTTGCCGTGGCATAAACTTATGAACGAATGGAAGAGAGTGCTAGAAAGAGAGCAAGATAGAAACCTTGTAGCTATAAGTTAATTAATTTTTAAGTACCTCTGAATCAATGTAACGATTTGGTTTTTCTTATGTTATGTTACATTATTTGTGATTCGTTTAATAAATAAATAAATAAAGCTGAGTGGTGACTTTTTTCAGCGTCGTCAATTGTTTTTGTTATCTGTAATTTTTGTTTATGCTGGCGTTGAATAAATATGTTTTCTTTCTTCTTTCTAACTAGGACTATTTTTTTTTTGCAGCAAAAGAGCAGTTGCTCAACATATTAAGTAAGTATTACTACTATACCTAGAGATGTTATGTGGTTAGTGCTTGATATAAAAATAACATCGACAATCCCATTATCGATAAATGCAACTTCAACGTCTTAGAGCAGCGGGCCTATGATGGTTGCGTTTGCCACGCGATAAATAAGTGACATAGCTGCCGTCACCTTCTGACACGTATGTGAGTGCGAGAGTGACAGGCACGTTATCACATCATTTATCGCGTGATAAACGCGATCATCGTAGGCCCGCGGAAGTCGGCAACATGAGGCTCTATAAATAAATTAGTTTATTTTTATCAAAAAGCTTTATTTATGATGTGCAGCCACGGCTCGATAAATAAATTAGTTTATTTTTTATCAAAAAGCCTTGTTTGTGAATGTACTATTTATTGTTAGCCAGGAAAAAAATGTGGGTCTTTAACAATTTTGAACTGTTGTAAAATGTAATATTTAACTCTTTCGACTTTTTGGGGATGTCGACCCCTGTCTTATAGGAATATATACAACCAAGACCAAAATATGGAATCAAAATTGTTTACTATTTACAGTTTCCATTTAATAACCGACTCCCAAAAAAGAAGGTTCTCAATTCGTCTGGACCTTTTTTTTATTTAATTTTTATGTATGTTCACCGATTCGAAGACTATTTGACCGAATTCAAAAAAAAATGTTTTGTTTTTTAGGAGGTATCTCAAAGTTTATCCCATATAATTTTGGTGAAGATCTGATGATGGAATCCATGGGGAATCGAAGGAACTCCTCAAATATTGTAGGCGAACATATAGCGATTTTGGTATTATAAGAAGCGTAATAAGCATTTGCATTCAGAAAGTATAAATTGGTGAAGTGAAACTGATGAAGAAAACCACAGAATGCTTTCGGAACTCCACAATTTACAGGTGGCGATAAGATATCTCGATTAAGTTAGTTTAGCAACTTCATAGTTACAAACTTAAAATTTCCTTATGAGAATGCTACCACTGAGCTGATTTCATGATGGAACCGGAAGGTAGGCACCGGATCTCCATAATAAAGTAGTGTATCCTAGCCGTGTTTGGGCTTGTTGTAATCGCCACAAAATACACTTTTAAGTAACAATTAACTAAAAAGGGTAAAATAAATTATTATTGAACTTGCAATTTTGGTAAGCTGAATTTGGATAATTTACTTTTAAAATGTTCTGTTATCATTTTTACTGTTTTGTTTTGTATTTATCAATGATTAGTATGAAATTCGATAGGAAAAACAATTTTTCAAAAGCGTAAATAATTTAAAAAGTTTCATTATTATTATTAATATTATTTATTATCAGGCAGGCAGTTGCAGCAACTGATGATGCCTATATCCAATTTATTTAGAGTCTAAATTCTCTGTTCAGTGGTATGCTTATCCAATTTGATTTTGAAGGTATTGACATTTGGTGCCGAGATTACATCCTCTGGGAGCTTGGTCCATGCGCTCACAACCCTGTTGCCCAGAAAGTGTTTGATCATTGTTATCGAAGGATTGATCATAGTTAATAGGAATATTAACAGAATCCTAAGTAAAATAACGATAATCTTTGTTTGTTTTAAATAAAATACTTCTACACTATCATAAAGTTGTAAAAATGAAATTTTTGTATGTGTCGTTGTGGCTTCATCACGCTAAATCGGCTAAACGGATTTCAACTATTTTTGGTACACAGGTAGCTGGGTATCTCCAGATGGTTATAGGATACATTTTATCTGACTATCCTAAAGAAAAAAGAGGGGTTATGACTTTTTCTCCTCCGCGAACGAAGTTGCGGGCGCCCTCTATTTTGTATAAAAACATTGGTTCTTATCATCATATTATATGATGTGTTTCATGTTTTTGGTCTTGGGTGCAGTATATAGAAGCTATTTAAAAAACACAATGTACTGCAACTCATCGCGAAGTTATAAGAAAGTGGGATAAGTAATAAAACCATCATGACGGTTTATTATTAAAAAGAAATGAAAATGACTATGTTTATTTTGATTACATTGATTTTACGTCATGGTCATAATTGGTATTCAAACAAAAAACAAACAATTATATATTTATTTATATAATTTGATTCTAGAAATAATATTATCTCATTTAATGAACGGTGAAATATACACTTACATTTGTGAACGTAATTCAAGTAAATAACAATTATATTAATAATGTTTTCTTCTGTTTCCGCGATTCAAAAAACTGAAAAATAACATGGTCACGGGAATGACCATGGAAAGCTGGAAAGCTTCCGAAACGTCGGGAACTAAAATGAGATAATATACGCGATATAATCCGTTAAATTGTTTTATTTCAATTATATTAATATCTAATTAAAACTAAATAAAACTAAATACTAATCAAAAAACTGAAAAATAACTATAAATAGGTAATGCACGGGCTCCAAGTCAGCGCCGAGTGGTAGGGTGCCCAGCAGGCTGGCAGCAATACCCCGCTGAATAGCTAAAGCTATTCTTTGGGATAGGTAAGAGCCAGCCCGCTGGTCACCCGTCGCTTCCCCAGTTCCTTAAAAATGTTTAAGGCACTTTCTCCACAAGGCCCGAACGTTTTCACCCCAAACGGCTGAAAGAAGCAGGCACTGTCGATGACTGCATATTTGCGCCGCTTGAGAAGTTCGGCAGCAGCATCGGCCTGGAGGTCACTGGAAGGTGGAACGGCGCCAGTGTATCCAAATAAATAAATATTATGGGATATTTTTTCTATAAGTAAACAGTAAATTATTTTTCGGTATTAATATGCAATGAGAAACAATAGGACATTTATATGTCACATTTTTTTTTTAATCAAAGTGCACAACACAAGTTCTTCGCCAGGGTAATCGCCGCGCGCACACTACATACCCCCCCCCCCCCCCCCCCCCTGCTGTCGCCAAATACTAAACATACACCATTTATATATCCATATATATTCCTTCACGAAATATAATGAATTTTGAACTAAAATATTCTTATTTGTCGTTTAACTTATGCTTTTTGTATTTAATTTTGTAGCTCTCAACGACTTCGAAATCATCCCCAAACAACTCGCGAACGGAACCATCGTGTACACATTGATACCAAGGGTCACTAGCCATCTCAAAACACGTAAGTTGGTGATCGGTAGTCACGATGTGCAAATTGCAGAAACTTTCCAAAATGCTTAAAAAAGGTGTAAACAGGTAAGTTAACACTAGACTTAACACCTTTTATAAACTAAAAAATGCTTAAAAAAGGTATTATAAACGTGTAAGTTAACACTAGACTTAAGAACTTTAGTAAGCATTTTGGAAAGTTTGACGCAATATCAAAGTTTACCTGACAACATTTCAATTTTCTTTATTGCATAAAGGGCGTAAGACTGAAGTGGGGGAAATTATTATTTAAGTATTTAAACTTTAAGCACAATCGAAAAATGTGCAAATGGTGGACTTAATGCCAAAAGGCATTATCTAGTAGTCAACCATTGGTTTAAACAGAAACAGTTATATGGGTATAAATGGCGGACTTAATGCCAAAAGGCATTCTCTAGCAGTCAACCATTGGGGTAAACAGAAACAGTTATATGGGTGCAGGGGCTATAAACTGAGAAAATTTAAGAAAACTATAATTCACAGATATAGGTACTTATAAAATATACGTAGGTAAGTACATAAACTTACACAAATACACAATAGAATATATCTGCATACATATTACTTTAAAAAAGGTTAACTTTATTTCAAAGGCCTTAAGAGCATTTTCGGCAAAATGTTAGTATTTGGTATTTCCCATACTTCCCTCTTACCCCAAACCATTATCTATACTGTAAAAAAATGAAATCTACATTATAGATATTCCCAAAAAATTGTGATAAGGACTATTTGAAGGTCACTGAAATGAAAAATATTTATTTTTTGTATGTTTGTATGTGTCGTTGTGGCTTCATCACGCCAAAACTAAACGAAATTCAACGATTTTTAGTACCCGGGTAGAATGGCGTCCATAGAATACTTTCAACTTGCCTACGCTGAAGAAAAATGGAGGTTATGCAGAGGCGTGGCATCAGGAAAATTGCAAGGGTCGCCGAAGCGTATTCATTTACTCATATTGAAATTGAAAGAATACGGTGGCTATCCACTCACTTAATTGCGTGTTTAAGAAAATATAGCCTAAATTGTTGTAACATTTCGTAGCTAGGACAGCATATACTTGGTAGCTAAACTTACCACAAGCAATTTAGGGATGCGCAAAGTTGGTGGCTTTAGTAACCAAGAGCATGTCAGTGGCTATGAGCCTTTCCTTGGGCAACCCGGTGGGAATTGGCTTATATGGACGCCACGCCACTGGGGTAATGATTTTTTTCTCCCCCGCTGACGCAGTTGGCACCATCCAGTAAGGCATAAGAAGTAAAAAATTGCATTTTTAACACGCTTTTATTAGGTCGACCTGTATATAATGTAACTATGTAATGGAATCTAAGGTAACTAATTTAACCATCTTCCAAGGATCGTAGCGTCATGAAAATTGGCAGCTGTATGTAGTTCTGATGACAATACAATAATATGGTACTGTCGAACTGATCTGATGATGGAGCCGGAAGATATGAACTGGGACTTCATGATGGAACATCGTATCATAGCTGTGTTTGGATTTGTTAGAAGAGGCTTGTAAAGCGTGTCTTTCTAGTGGTTTTTAAACTATTAATTTATTTCAGTACTCAAAAAAGTAATCGCAACGAAAGATATCGCAGAATCTTCTAGCACGAGGACGGAATCAAGCAGCAAACAAAAGCATGCGCACGGCACGCACCATCACGGCCTCAAAGGTAACTTACAAAATACTGACACCATTGAAATACTCGACCATTAAAACAAGAGGACTGACAGTTGCCATACTTTGGATCGTGTTCGTGTTCGGATCGCAAGGAGATATTCTGGCAAAAACTAGATGGCGCTTAAAAACTGAACGTTTAACGATGTTATAATTGAATAAACAAATATAGTACCTATAGTAACAATTAGTTTGTAAATAGCCAATCTAATAAATAAGACGTGGTGAATTTTCTTTTTTTTTAATATAATGGATAATTATAAAGTTGTAAAGATGAAATGTCTGTACATTGAATATATTTTGAATAAAACTGTTGTAACGAACTATTTGGAGGTCACTGAATCGAAAATTTGATTTTTTGTATTCTTTGTACGTTTGTATGTGTCGTTGTGGCTTCATCGCGCCTAATCGGATAAACAGATTTCAACTATTTTTGGTACACGGGTAGCATGTGAAATGCAAGAAAAGTGTACATGCTTTTTTTTCTTCAGAATATGGATTTTTTGGGCTCATCTCACTCAGAATCGTTCAAAAATACGAACCTCATACAAGAAAAAAAAGCATAAAATTTTGTATGTACTTAAAAATATTTCTCAGTTACGGTTAGGTTCATAGAAATAAAACATAATTCATACTTAAATGTAACGAAACTGAGATGGAGATTAAGGACAGATTTTTCTACATAAAAAACTTTATGTACACTTTTTTTTTATTTTTACCTACATATCGGAGGACGGTTTTTTGTTCGGAGATAGTCAGTCCTCTTGTTTTAATGGTTCTTGCTAACACGCATAACCCTTTACCGGTATTAATCATTGCTCCCACCAATACATACAATTAATCGTTAAATATACTTCGTTTTTTTAGCATTAGAAAAAGTTGCAAATATTATTTATGAAACTAAAGTAATGTAAATCACCATCCTTGTTAATTGTTACATATTTGCCGTGACTTATTTTAAAGTGTTTTTCAATAAAAAGACACGTCAAGATTGTTTATCCTTTTTCTAATGCTAAAAAACGAACTATATTTAAGACTGCCAAAGAAACCCGACACGTAACAAAAAAATCAAACATTTCCATCAAACTATGACTGTAGTTTTGGTGTGTACATTTTTGAAACTTTCCTTTAACTGTACCTAAATCGCCGGAGGACGTAACATGAAGTGGTTAACACCACCGATTTTTTTTTATAATTCCGATATCCCAGCGTAAATCACTTGGGTGGTTAGGTTATAGACTATTGTATTCAACATAATACTTTATATGTATACACAATACAATACAATAAGTAACTCCTTATTCGCTGGGTCCGAAGTATTAGGCGGGGGTAATATACTCGTAACCGATCGCAGCGCTCATAGTGGCCAAAAGTAAAACGAATGTTGGCGCTGTTATCTATCATATCTCTAAGTAATCTGTTTAGACTTGGTTAAATAAACTGAATAAACCCGGTCCTTGAAATAATACTCATTTCGATCTGATAACGACATTTAATTTATCACTAGCGATACAGGAACAATTATATATGTTTACTATTATTGAATGAAACCATTAAAGTAGCTTTAGCTTCTTGTTTTACAGTAAAACTACAAATAAAAATTAAGTAAACAAACCCTGATATATTCAAAATAAAACAAACTTTTGATGTGAGTGACGAAAATTGATTTCACAACCCCTTTTCCACCCAAATTAAAGTATCACAGTAATTTTGGAAATTAATTAATAGATAATTTTGGATTATTTATTTATTTATTTATTATCAATTTATTTACATGGTATTACGGCGAACCAATTCACCGTGAAACCAGATTACTTAATTAACAACTAAACAATTAATTGACAACAATTATAAGCACTTTCAAAAGATTGAGTACACAAGCTAAAACAATTGACAATATTTAAGTACATAAATTTTATGCGTGTACGGAGGTTTGCCTGTTGTCCATCATCTCACAAAACCTCAAACATTCACGGCTCACAGCTAGAGTTTGGCAAGCGAAACATGATATTAAAAATATGGCAATACGGAATGCATAGAAACGAAGTAGGTTTTATAATTGACAGCTTTTTTAATATGTAAAATTGTTGCCATATAAAGAATTCTTTTTCAAGGTCAATATCATGTTTCTCTGGCCAAACTCTATCCATCTCCTCGCAAACAGGTTACATTCAGGCACGGATGCCAAGAGCGCATTGAGTAAAGTGAGTGCGCGCGGTAGTGGCGCACTTCTACGCGACAGCGCTATACTCGTAATAATGATTTGTCACAACGAACGTCGCGATTAAATGTCAAAACGTAAGAGCCAACAAAGTTGTGACCGCTAGGTGGAGCTGAACTCGAGCACGGAGCCAATTGCACACCTCACAAAACAGAGGACAGAAAACAACACAAACACATACAGAGAAGTAAAGAAAAGGCGGTCTTATAGCTGAACAGCGATTTCTTCCAGACATCCTTGGGGTGGTCGTAGACGTTGGGCAAAAGTACCTAACATTTAGCTGAATTGCCCGAGCTATGTACCTAACAATGTAATAGCAATAAATTACGTTTACCTTAAAAATTGTTAATTACTTTGATGATACTTTTCAAGATCAACAACACAGTTACTCTGAAACTCGAAATTTGAAGTTCGTAACGTGCTGTCCCTGGCGCTCTCATGTTAAGCTGTATTTGAGTGAGCGGGATGGCGCCATACGAACTTCTTTTTTCCTGTTCTGGTCACTGCTGATAACTTTCAAACTATAAAAGGATTTTCTTTAATCATACCTAAATAAAAATCCGGCCAAGTGCGAGTCGGACTCGATCACCGAGGGTTCCGTACAAAATATACGCTACAAACGACCGTATATATAAAACTCCAGTGTTAGCAGATCCCTGCTCCTAAGCAAAATAAACGCGGGGTTCGATCATTTTATATTGGTTACTGATATAGACAGACAGACATAAAATTATACTGCTTTTGTTGTTATAGCGGCAACAGAAAAACATCATCGGTGAAAATTAAAACTGTCTAGTTATCACGGTTCATGAGATACAGCCTGGTGACAGACAGACAGACGGACAGCGAAAGTCTTAGTAATACAGTACTGTTTTACCCTTTAGGTATGGAACCCTAAAAAAATAATTTGATATCTTCACGCGTTCCCGAGAAAAAGGGTCTTGACAGACAGATGGACACACGCACAATAAAATGATCCTATAAGGGTTCCGTTTTTCCTTTTAAAGTACGGAACCCTAAAAAACAGTCATAACACCCTATTATCTACTGGAATAATCGATAGTCAGTGGTTAAGAAGACCTCTTTGGATTTCGAAGCCTCTGTGTCACATACATGTCAATATCATGTCAGTTTCATGCACAGGCTGTTTATTTATACTAACATGATTTTCACTTATTATCTCAAATCATAACACAACGAAACGGGACTTAAGGGCCTGCATCGTCAAGAAATGCCTATTCGTAAACCACGCCCCAAACGCCAAGCCGGCCAATGAGCGGAATATGTAATAAGGGACGCATTTATTGCTCGCGCGCATTAACTAAAGAGAAAGCTAATGCACTACATGCTTGGGGTTTTTGGCGTAAGCGCCAGATGTAAAAGTAGAATGAAATACAAGATATTATTATGTTTTGTTAACATTTAAGTTAGTGACGTAAAAGGTAAGGGGAAGAATGACAGTTTTACATAATTAAGCCGTTTATTAATCTGTCGCTTGTATAAACTAGACAAAAAACGGAAAATGAAGACGTGTTTTCGGATTTCGCTATCCAGGAAACAAACATGTTTCCGCGTTAGGCGCTGAATAGTCAAAAAAACACATATTTGAAAACCAGCCTGTTTCATATACTAGATTTGACAAAAATGTCACAAACAAAACAGCTTACATTTTCGATGCACCCTCTTAATCGCGTATAAATAGGAGTAATTTAATTAAATTTTGTTGGTAATATTTTCGACGTATCAGACATCACGTTCGCGTTTCGGCCATGATCTTGAAGGAACGATGCCCTGTTTTGATGTGATAGCAAAGGGTTATTATGTTTAGGCAGAAATTATTTATTTTGTTAAAAAAAAATGAAAACTAATATATCATATCATACAGTGGCGTGCTGTCCATATAGGCACTACCCACCCAGAAGCTCTTAAGAGTCCCCGGCAAGCTCGGTTCTCCATACAAACGTAGTTACGCTCTCATTTTAAAACTACTAGCTAGTTTGCTCTGTAACTTGGTGCTTACAATAAGTTAAAGTATATCCAGGTCTGTAATTAGTTTATGTAGCTTCAGATGCCGTAGTAAAAAAAATACAGCGACTTTAAGTTTTTCATACATGTTTTTGCTGTATTTCGTTTGTTTTATAAACTGGAGCCATATAAAGTAATTACAGACCTAGATATAACTCATATCATTGTACTTATATACAAAGTTTTGTTACAATCCAACATGTCTTTTTAAAATGAGGAAACTCCGTTTGTATGGGAAGGTGAAATTCGGCCGAGCTTGCTGGGGACTGTTATGAGTATCACAAGCAGCATATTAGTGAATTTTACAGCTTATCTTATAGCTTTATATTCTAAATGAGTGGTATAACAGTATGCGATAAAACTTATAGCTTTAAACACAACTTGAGTTCATCCTGTCACTTCTAGTTGCTTAGGGACGTTTTTTGTTTCTACTTAATTACTTATGGTTGGGTAAAGTCGATTTTGCTACTTAAAGTTGCATGCAGGATTTAATTGTCACTCAATAAGAAGCAATAGTGCTATATAAGGCCCTAAAGTCATTTATAAGCAACTTTTATAAATAAGTGGGAACATACCCTTATTTGGAACTTTTAATTCCAGATGACTAGTATAATGCAGTAATATCACCAGTAGTGGCTAAAGAGCCTTTACGACCCTTTTGGAACCTAAAAATATTGCAACTTTTAAGGCCTAGAAGTACCTTATTGCCACTCCAACGCATAATTAAGTCTTAATAGGAGGTTCTTGAAACCAAAAGCAGTTATTTTCACTAATTTCAAACCACTAACAGTACCAAAATTAGGATACATTTTATATGTTATGTTCCTATTGCCTCTGTCAAAATATTATTCGTCGTGCGTCACTCTATTGATACAAATTTGTTTTCTACATTTGTTTCT
Source organism: Hedya salicella (assembly GCA_905404275.2). Taxonomy (NCBI): domain Eukaryota; kingdom Metazoa; phylum Arthropoda; class Insecta; order Lepidoptera; family Tortricidae; genus Hedya; species Hedya salicella. Next base: position 6,035,965 of record FR990120.1, read on the forward strand.
GTTGATATACAGTTCCAGACATTAAACTCATCACAAATTAATACAAAAGAGCAAATAATTAGTATTAGTTGGTATTAGTAATAGCATTCACTGCTTTGCCATTCGCAAGATACAAATAAGTGATTCTCAGACCCAATAGTTCCAAATAGAGAACAAATAAGTGAAAATAAACACTGTAAGATCTTTCTTGTTCCGACATGTTTACAAAATGGAGTCCTTGCCACTCGCAAGATAGGTACAAATAAGTGATTTACAGAACAAATAGTTCCAAATAGAGATCAAATAAGTGAAAATAAACACTGTAAGATCTTTCTTGTTCCGACATGTTTACAAAATGGAGTCCTTGAAAATGAATTATTTTATTTATTTATTTATATATTTAAAATGTTATCCCTCTTATGCATAATCACAGACTTTTGATAGTTGTGACGATGTTATTTTAACATTCTACGTAACATACAATCATTAGGTCAGGTTTTTAACATATTTATTTCTTACCAGTATCAATTCCTTATTTGATTTAGCACTCTCTTTTTAAATATTCCTGACCAAATCAAAGGCGCATCAAAATTTACAAAGAAACCATAATATAGTTTCACGGTTAAAAAACATTTGCAAGAATTTCGTGCTTATTTCAATGCTTAACGTGAGTTTTTAATCATTTACCAAACAGATGTTAACCAAAATTAAAATTGCAGATCACATTAAAAAACCCAACTTGTTGCCGCACCACTCAAAGGAACTTTGACGTTTGTGTTTATTCAGTCGGTCAATGAGTGAAAGAATCGTTTATAGCTCATATCTTTACCTATAGTTGTAATTGCCACTTAAGGTACTTGTGAGATCTCTTGTGGATTCAATTTAGAACCAAAAATAGGCTGCAATTTTTCTCCTTTTAGTTCGATATTGGTTGCTTGAGGGTTCTTTCCACCTATATAGAACTTAGTAATGGCTGTATATTTCACTTAAGTATCTAAATAGATGTGATATACGAGCTATTTAACCTAAGTTGTGCTACTTGGGATTAATCTAAATAGAGTATGAACGTGACCAGAAATTAGAAATCATTTTTTTGCATAGATACAGTATATAATGTTATAGTACATTACTGCAGACGCCGGGAAAGAAGGGCTTGCCGGGTGAGTTGGTGTAGACGGATAATGATACGAAGCCGGCAAGCCCTTTTCACGGCCAGAGGCATGAATAGTGCTTTTCTCAAACATAATGCAATGAAATAAAAAATACACCACTCAAAAAACTACACAGCAAAAGTTTTTTTAAAATTTTCCCTACACTCCCTCCATAATATTATTTTAACGGAATTCGTCCGTATTTTGCGTGTGTAATAGTGTTCGAGTGGATATTAGGGCCGTTACACACAACCTGATAATAAGAATTTTAGTTTCTATAATAAATAAAATAAATGCGGAGGATTTTAAGTATTGTCTATGGTCTCTGGTGACTTACGTATAGTCAATATTTTAATATTTAATTTGTGTTCTTAATAGCAGTTCGTGTTTAATAGGCATTAACGCGGATATTTTTGGTCCGATAACCATTCAGCCACTAGAAAAAAATAAAAAATATATAATTCAGCTGTTTAGCCTGTTCATGACGCAGAGGCCATGTTTACATTAAAATAAAAAAAAAACCTTCCCAGCCTAGGCCTTCAATGTTCTATGAAATTCCTTTACAGTTCTCTCAGGTTGTTCCGCCCTAAACGGGATACTTTGAAGCCTGTTTTAACGCATGTAGGTAATGACGACATTTCATTGCATGTTTGAGAAAAAGTATATTATGGTTCGCGTATCCAGCTTGCGTACTAGCGTGCAAATATATTATACTACCTTGTGCCCGCGACTTCGTCCGCCTTAAATTCGTTTATCGCGGATAAAAGTAATTTTTCCGGGATAAAAAGTAGCCTATGTCCTTCCCCTGGACTCAAACTATCTCCATACTAAATTTCATTCCAATCGGTTCAGTGGTTTAACGTGAAGAGGTAACAGACAGACAGACAGACACTTGCACATTAATAATATTCGTATATATAGTAATCGATTAAAATGTCAAAAAAATAAAAAGCCGGCCAAGTGCGAGTTAGACTCGCGCACCGCGGGTTCCGTACAAAATATACGCTAAAAAAGTAATTTATTTATTGTACATAATACAAGATACAAACTTGAGCACACAAAATAGGTAGGTAGATTCAAATATGGCTTACGAGTACTCATACACATGTACAAATGGCGATTATCTCGTTAGATTACACTGGCTTCTATACTAGGCATAGCCTGTCTCGTAGGTAACCACACACGAAAGAATTTGCAAAAAATTGTCGCTAAAGCAAAATAACAATTCCAACATTATTCCTTTCACAAGAAGTATTGACTTAAAATTTATTTAGACTGTAATTATTAATTACAATTACCTGTATTTCTGCGGATGTATGTGTGTGTGTGTGTATGAGTGAGTGTGTGTGTGTGTATGTGTGTCTATTTAATTACTCTCAGAATATCCTGAATATCCTCATAACAGAGTGATTTAAGCCAAGATTGGACATTTGATTTAAGTTCTCTAGTTGAGGAGTTTTTTAAGGGAATTTTAGCACTTGTTATACACAAAAGGATGAAGAAAGGCGGTGAACCTTTTAGCGAAGCCTGAATTGGTTGGAGGTACCGGAATATTGAAAATACGTTTACGTAGTAGTGAATTGTACGTGGGGCGACTTTATTACCTCAAGGTGTAATCTTGAACCAACTATCAGAATAAAAATTCCTCGAACAGTGAGCACATCCATATTATGGTAGACAAGAACGGTAGGACATCTGATACGCTCCCTGAGGATGACCTTCAGGACGGCACGCTGAACCCTCTCCAAAGGGAGCATATGTGTTTTCAAAGCTCCACCCCAGGTGGGTATGCAATATGATATGACCGATTCGCAGATGGAAGTATACACTATTCTTAGCAGTCGCTTGTCAGCCGAGTTTCGTAAATTTTTAAAGACATATATCAGTTTTCGAACGCGATTTGCCGTTGCTAATATATGCTGCCTAAAATCGAGTTTTTCATCAAAAACTACCCCCAGGTACCTCACAGCACCAGCCCTATTGATGTGAGCACATGTGCAAGTCGCTGGTGCTTGTCCTAGATGCGTACAGGCGTGTAGCGTTATAATATTAAGGTTGGTCGGTGCTGAGGCTTTTGTCTTGTGAAAACAAACATAATTTGTCTTCGCGATATTCAGAGTCAGCAAGTTTTTCTGAAGCCAATCAGCAACCACACCTAAACCTTGTTCCGCCCGTAGAACGGTTTTGGTCCAGGAGTCGTCATGAAAAATGATGGCGGTGTCGTCTGCGTAACATATGATATCGGCATTGGGAATTTCCATACCTGCAATATCATTTATATAAATAAGAAATAAGGTTGGTCCCAAAATACTTCCCTGGGGTACACCGAAGCCCGCAGGTTTACTGTTACTAACGTAGTGGTCAATTTTTATGCACTGAGAACGATTTGTCAAGTAACTTTCAAACCAGTCCAAAGCATTGCCTCTAATTCCGACAACTTCAAGGTTTTTAAGGAGGATTGGAATAGAGACTGGGTCAAATGCTTTGGCTAAGTCGAGAAAAACACCCAGTCAGGCCTTATTTTTATCTGCTCGGTCGATTTATCTGCTCGGAAACTATACTGATGTTCTCCAAGAATGTTTTTTTTCCAGGAAGCTAGTAAGTCGCTTGTTTACCAATCTTTCTAAAATTTTGGAGAAGGCCCCAAGCAAAGAGATCGGTCTGTAGGTGCTGGGAGTAGACTTGTCCCCTACCTTGTGTATAGGAGTAACTGCGGCTACCTTCCAGTCACTCGGAAACGCCCCATTGGCTAGACTTAGATTATATATGTGGGTGAGAGGCACTGTGATTGAGTCCTTCACTGATTTCAATAGACGGTTTGTAACTCCATCAAGACCAGGTGCACTATCCGATTTTAAGCTACAGATTTATAGTCGATTTTAGGAACATACCGCTTTTTTTGCAATGGCTTAGTTTGCATTGTCATAATGCCTGTAATAATCATATCATGATCCATAACGTCAGACTTATAAATAATTGAAGTATATTTATTAAGCATCTCGTCTTGATGAAACATGGACATGGTCTAGGCAAGAGTCTCCGCGTGTAGGTTTGTTAACAGTAGGTTTAAGACCAAGTTCTGCCAGTAAACATAAATATCTAGACGAAACAGCTACATCGAGGCTATTTTCTGAACAAGTATTAATATTTATGTCCCCCACAATAATCACACACGGTGAGCTCTTTATGGACATGACCGATTTCATAAGAGAGTTCATGAATATAGTTGTTTCAGAGAAGGAAGGGGGGCGATATATACCCAAAATGCTAAAATGGTTCTTAATGTCTACTAGTAAGCAGTCGGCTTCTTTAAAAAGCGGCTCCGTCATTTCTGAGATCAATGTGTTGTTCACATAAATGACTATACCACCTGCCTTATTAGAACATTTAAGTGTTCCGTATGCCTAATAGCCATCAAGGAGGGCTAGGTCATACCTCAAGGTATGACCTAGCCCTCCTGGAGCCAGCATTCCGTCAAGACTATCGCATCTAAGGTCATACTCATCCTTAATAGTGTGAGTAAAAATTGGTCAAAATTCCTTTGTAAGCTTCTTATGTTACGTCTTAAGGTGAGAACTTTAATATTTAAATTTTTATTTATCACTAATTTACAAGATTCGAGCTGTTCAATAATAAAACAAGGTGAATCATCGGCGTCGAGATCAGATAAAAGATCAGGATTAACCATTTTCGTACCATTTGTTTTCCAATTGAGAATTACTGAGAGAACGTCCTTGCCCGAGAAAGTGAGAGGATTTAAATGAGAGAAATGAGAGGAGAGTAATGTAAGAGTTCAACACGGGATTGAGTTTGTTAGAGTAAGTATGTGTAAAATGTGAAGTGTGGAGTATTGAGCGATACAAAAACAATGATAATCTAAAAGAACAGGACCGGTGCAATCTTATTTTAAACTTCATCTGAGGCCGCTGCTGAGCATAACAGACGATTAGAAGTTGGTTTCTTAAGACAGTTCGAGATATCGCGATTGGATCTGATAATGATAGCTTTCGCTTCCTCACCTCTACCTTCATGCTTTTTGCCGTCAATTTGGCCCCATTTAGTCCAACAGAACTTGTATCCAGCTTCCTTGAATTCGGCTCTGCATACACGAAATAACTGCCTGTTTTCGCGGGTAAGTCGGTCATGAAATAGATTTTCAGAACAGGGCCTTCTAGTTTTAAAACTTTAGTTGTAAGGCGTCTCGGTTTGGCTGCATTGTAGAAACGGTCCCGAGTGTTGCGACGACAGAATCTTACAACCAGGGGTGAAGGGGGAGCGTTAGGGTTATCCCGTGGAGGTCCAGCGCGTGACACGAAGTCGATATCAGATTCTGATAATTTTATACCTGCCAGAACTGCCAGGGTAAGAAATAAATGCAGCGGGATTTCTGCTGGCAACAACTGAGATCTCGATGTCGTTCCTCACTCGCGCTTGTGCTTGGAAGTTCAACTGCTCTTGTAGTGACTCGAAGGCTTCCCTCAATTTCGTGGCAACAGTGACAGAGTCTTCGATTGACTGTAGTCGTGATTCGTAGGCAGACAGTGTCTGGGATTGGGACATAATCTGGTTTTGGAGACTTTAAAATTTACCTTTTTTAAATCATCAACTTGGGCAATTGACTCCTCGGCTACATTTAGTCTAGCATGGAAAGAAGTCAAAGTGGTACTAATTTCGTGAATTCTGGTTTCGCAACGACTTACAGCCGAGATCGCAGCTTCAAAGTCCAGCTTCATGGTTATAATTTCCTGCCTTAGGAGCTTGATCTGCTCAGTCAGGTTATCTAGAGCCGAGCTTTTGCGAGGAGCGTGCGGGAGTCGAAGAATTGTCACCGCCTTTCTTCATAGAGCAGCTACAGACTGGACATAACCATGACTTGATTGTGTCGGGGTTTGGATTTTTAATCTTTACGCAGGGGAAATGATACGGTTTTCCACACTTACTGTCACAGCAGTGGATGAATTTCTTGTCCACTATTTGTTTCCCACAGCCCTCGCATGGCGGGATCTCAGTCGGCGGCATGATGATCAGTTCCAGTACCAAGGTGGCAAGCGATCGAAAAACGATACAATTGCTAGATACGGCAGCGTATCGTGGTACAGGGCAGTTACCGCGGCGAGCGGCAGCGATGACTCACGGCGCACGGCAGTGCAGCGCGCGATGGGCGGGTTATTGTAAACAAAGTACCGTCGACGATTCTTAAAATTTGGCTTAATATTATTGTAAATAACACAGTGAATTTTACATTTTCTTCGTTCAGTTTTCACTACTCGGTAGTACAGTGTGTTGGTTAAATGATTGTGCGTTGAGATTTACAGAAATTACTTTTTTTCATCGGTTTAGGGATAAAAACACTGAGTCAGTAAACATAGACTTGTTGTTATTGGCGTTTCGCGCGGGTAAATGGCCGTATCTATGAAAATCCAGTGTAAGCAGAGCCCTACTCCCAAGCAATATGTACGCGGTGCTCGATCGATTTATATTGGTTACTGATAAAGACAGAGAGACATAAAAAAATATCAGATTAATTTGGTAGATTGTGCTATAAGGGCTTTCTTCATACCAAATTTCAAGTTTCTAGAACAACTGGAAGTACCCAATTTCAAAAAGTGTCAAAATATTCGTTTTTTGCGGCATAAACGGCCGTATATTTTTTTTACGTAAACAAGTTAAATTTTTTCACAGCTTCAAGGGACCGTAGACCTGAGTATATAGTTTTAATTTTAACTCGATACCTCCAAGTACTCGCGAGATAAAGGGTCTTGACAGACAGAGAAATAGACGGACAGACAACAAAGTGATCCTATAAGAGTTCCGTTTTTACCTTTTGAGGTACGGAACCCTAAAAATAAATAAGATTAATAAATTTAAAATAATAGAAGAAGTTAATATAATAGACATGTCTATAACATATGGCTAATAATAACTACTAATTCTAGTGGTCGAGATACGCCTTCACGATTCAATAACATTGATCTAAGAGTTTGTTAGACTGCGTTTAAAGGCGTTACCCTCCAGCAATTTTAGTTCCTACGGGAGGTGATTATAAATAACAATGCACATATTCAATACGTTTTTCTTATATATCATCTTTCGTTGTGGCTTCTAGGGTGATATAAAAGGTGCATCATTTATTCCCTAGTTCGCCTTTCCACAACTTAGCCACGTGTTTTAATATCTGTCAAACAAACATAATGTGTGTGCATCTGACAAAATTAAATATATCTCTAATGTAATTGACATGGCAAAGGATGAATTTTAAGGTTTCTATAAAGGGGTACGCACCTTTCGTCCCGAATTATTTTCTAACAAAACGAAACGATTTTTTTTTTTATTAATTTTTACGATTTGGAAATAAAAAGTAACCAAAAATGCATATATAAAATGTTATTATCCAACCTATTATAAAGTTGTAAAAATTAAATGTTTGTATGAGTCGTTGTGGCTTCATCACGCTAAATCGGCTAAAGAGATTTGAACTATTTATAGTACACGGATAGCTGGGTATATCCAGATGGGTATAGGTTAAGTTTTACCCGACTATGCTAGAGAAAAAAAGAGGGGTTACGACTTTTTCTCCTCCGCGAACGAAGTTCGGCGCCCGCCTTCTAGTTATAAAAAAAATCCCATGTAGCCTCTAGTTACAGCACAAATGTAACTTACTAAAGTCAATCTCACTAATATCCGAATAATTCAATCAGGACAACCAAGTCGACCAAGTCAACCAGGACAGCCAGGCAAACCAGGCAAACCAGGACACCCCGGAAAGCCAGGACAGCCAGAACAGCCAGGCAAACCAGAACAGCCAGGACAGCCAGGCAAACCAGAACAGCCAGGACAGCCAGGCAAACCAGAACAGCCAGGACAGCCAGGCAAACCAGAACAGCCAGGACAGCCAGAACAGCCAGGTCAGCCAGGTCAACCAGGAAAACCAGACCAACCAGACCAGCCTGACCAACCAGGACACCCAGGTCAACCAGGACAACCAGGACAACCAGCACAACCAGGGAAACCAGGCCAACCAGGACATCCAGGGCACCCAGGTAAGCCAGGACAACCAGGCAAACCAGGCCAACCAGGACAACCAGGTCAACCAGGACAACCAGGACAACCAGGACAACCAGGGCAACCAGGACAACCAGGCAAACCAGACAAACCAGGCAAACCAGGACATCCAGGGCACCCAGGCCAGCCAGGCAAACCAGACAAACCAGGCAAACCAGGACATCCAGGGCACCCAGGCCAGCCAGGCCAACCAGGACAACCAGGAAAACCAGACCAACCAGACCAGCCTGACCAACCAGGACACCCAGGTCAACCAGGACAACCAGGACAACCAGGACAACCAGGGAAACCAGGCCAACCAGGACATCCAGGGCACCCAGGCAAGCCAGGACAACCAGGCAAACCAGGCCAACCAGGACAACCAGGTCAACCAGGACAACCAGGACAACCAGGACAACCAGGGCAACCAGGACAACCAGGCAAACCAGACCAACCAGACCAGCCTGGCCAACCAGGACACCCAGGTCAACCAGGAAAACCAGACCAAGCAGACCAGCCTGACCAACCAGGACACCCAGGTCAACCAGGACAACCAGGACAACCAGGACAACCAGGACAACCAGGACAACCAGGGAAACCAGGCCAACCAGGACATCCAGGGCACCCAGGCAAGCCAGGACAACCAGGCCAACCAGGACAACCAGGAAAACCAGACCAACCAGACCAGCCTGACCAACCAGGACACCCAGGTCAACCAGGACAACCAGGACAACCAGGGAAACCAGGCCAACCAGGACATCCAGGGCACCCAGGCAAGCCAGGACAACCAGGCAAACCAGTCCAACCAGGACAACCAGGTCAACCAGGACAACCAGGACAACCAGGACAACCAGGGCAAACAGGACAACCAGGCAAACCAGACCAACCAGACCAGCCTGACCAATCAGGACACCCAGGTCAACCAGGAAAACCAGACCAACCAGACCAGCCTGACCAACCAGGACACCCAGGTCAACCAGGACAACCAGGACAACCAGGACAACCAGGACAACCAGGGAAACCAGGCCAACCAGGACATCCAGGGCACCCAGGCAAGCCAGGACAACCAGGACAACCAGGGCAACCAGGACAACCAGGCAAACCAGGCCAACCAGGACAACCAGGTCAACCAGGACAACCAGGCCAACCAGGACAACCGGGACAACAAGGACAACCAGGCAAGCCAGTAAAACCAGACCAACCAGACCAGCCTGACCAACCAGGACACCCAGGTCAACCAGGACAACCAGGACAACCAGTACAACCAGGGAAACCAGGCCAACCAGGACATCCAGATCACCCAGGCAAGCCAGGACAACCAGGCAAACCAGGCCAACCAGGACAACCAGGTCAACCAGGACAACCAGGACAACCAGGACAACCAGGGCAACCAGGACAACCAGGCAAACCAGGCCAACCAGGACAACCAGGTCAACCAGGACAACCAGGACAACCAGGACAACCAGGGCAACCAGGACAACCAGGCAAACCAGACCAACCAGACCAGCCTGACCAACCAGGACACCCAGGTCAACCAGGAAAACCAGACCAACCAGACCAGCCTGACCAACCAGGACACCCAGGACAACCAGGACAACCAGGGAAACCAAGCCAACCAGGACATCCAGGGCACCCTGGCAAGCCAGGACAACCAGGACAACCAGGTCAACCAGGACAACCAGGACAACAAGGGCAACCAGGACAACCAGGCAAACCAGACAAACCAGGCAAACCAGGACATCCAGGGCACCCAGGCCAGCCAGGCCAACCAGGACAACCAGGTCAACCAAGACAAACAGGACAACCAGGACATCCAGGCAAGCCAGGCCAACCAGGACATCCAGGGCACCCAGGCAAGCCAGGACAACCAGGCAAACCAGGCCAACCAGGACAACCAGGTCAACCAGGACAACCAGGCCAACCAGGACAACCAGGACAACAAGGACAACCAGGCAAACCAGACAAACCAGGACAACCAGGACAACCAGGGCAACCAGGACAACCAGGACAACCAGGACAACAAGGACAACCAGGCAAGCCAGTAAAACCAGACCAACCAGACCAGCCTGACCAACCAGGACACCCAGGTCAACCAGGACAACCAGGACAACCAGGGAAACCAGGCCAACCAGGACATCCAGATCACCCACGCAAGCCAGGACAACCAGGCAAACCAGGCCAACCAGGACAACCAGGTCAACCAGGACAACCAGGACAACCAGGACAACCAGGGCAACCAGGACAACCAGGCAAACCAGGCCAACCAGGACAACCAGGTCAACCAGGACAACCAGGACAACCAGACCAACCAGGACAACCAGGACAACCAGGACACCCAGGACAACCAGGACAACCAGGGAAACCAGGCCAACCAGGACATCCAGGGCACCCAGGCAAGCCAGGACAACCAGGACAACCAGGACAACAAGGACAACCAGGCAAGCCAGTAAAACCAGACCAACCAGACCAGCCTGACCAACCAGGACACCCAGGTCAACCAGGACAACCAGGACAACCAGGGAAACCAGGCCAACCAGGACATCCAGATCACCCAGGCAAGCCAGGACAACCAGGCAAACCAGGCCAACCAGGACAACAAGTTCAACCAGGACAACCAGGACAACCAGGGCAACCAGGACAACCAGGCAAACCAGGCCAACCAGGACAACCAGGCAAACCAGGTCAACCAGGACAACCAGGACAACAAGGGCAACCAGGACAACCAGGCAAACCAGACGAACCAGGCAAACCAGGACATCCAAGGCACCCAGGCCAGCCAGGCCAACCAGGACAACCAGGTCAACCAAGACAAACAGGACAACCAGGACATCCAGGCAAGCCAGGCCAACCAGGACATCCAGGGCACCCAGGCAAGCCAGGACAACCAGGCAAACCAGGCCAACCAGGACAACCAGGTCAACCAGGACAACCAGGCCAACCAGGACAACCAGGACAACAAGGACAACCAGGCAAACCAGACAAACCAGGCAAACCAGGACATCCAGGGCACCCAGGCCAGCCAGGCCAACCAGGACAACCAGGACAACCAGGTCAACCAGGACAACCAGGACAACAAGGGCAACCAGGACAACCAGGCAAACCAGACGAACCAGGCAAACCAGGACATCCAGGGCACCCAGGCCAGCCAGGCCAACCAGGACAACCAGGTCAACCAAGACAAACAGGACAACCAGGACATCCAGGCAAGCCAGGCCAACCAGGACATCCAGGGCACCCAGGCAAGCCAGGACAACCAGGCAAACCAGGCCAACCAGGACAACCAGGTCAACCAGGACAACCAGGCCAACCAGGACTACCAGGACAACAAGGACAACCAGGCAAACCAGACAAACCAGGCAAACCGGGACATCCAGGGCACCCAGGCCAGCCAGGCCAACCAGGACAACCAGGAAAACCAGACCAACCAGACCAGCCTGACCAACCAGGACATCCAGGTCAACCAGGACAACCAGGACAACCAGGACAACCAGGGAAACCAGACCAACCAGACCAGCCTGACCAACCAGGACACCCAGGTCAACCAGGACAACCAGGACAACCAGGACAACCAGGGAAACCAGGCCAACCAGGACATCCAGGGCACCCAGGTAAGCCAGGACAACCAGGCAAACCAGGCCAACCAGGACAACCAGGTCAACCAGGACAACCAGGACAACCAGGACAACCAGGACAACCAGGGAAACCAGGCCAACCAGGACATCCAGGGCACCCAGGCAAGCCAGGACAACCAGGACAACCAGGCAAACCAGACCAACCAGACCAGCCTGACCAACCAGGACACCCAGGTCAACCAGGAAAACCAGACCAACCAGACCAGCCTGACCAACCAGGACACCCAGGTCAACCAGGTCAACCAGGACAACCAGGACAACCAGGACAACCAGGGCACCCAGGCAAGCCAGGACAACCAGGACAACCAGGCAAACCAGACCAACCAGACCAGCCTGACCAACCAGGGCAACCAGGACAACCAGGAAAACCAGACCAACCAGACCAGCCTGACCAACCAGGACAACCAGGCAAACCAGGCCAACCAGGACAACCAGGTCAACCAGGACAACCAGGCCAACCAGGAGAACCAGGACAACAAGGACAACCAGGCAAGCCAGTAAAACCAGACCAACCAGACCAGCCTGACCAACCAGGACACCCAGGTCAACCAGGACAACCAGGACAACCAGGACACCCAGGTCAACCAGGACAACCAGGACTACCAGGGAAACCAGGCCAACCAGGACATCCAGGGCACCCAGGCAAGCCAGGACAACCAGGCAAACCAGGCCAACCAGGACAACCTGGTCAACCAGGACAACCAGGACAACCAGGACAACCAGGGCAACCAGGACAACCAGGCAAACCAGACCAACCAGACCAGCCTGACCAACCAGGACACCCAGGTCAACCAGGACAACCAGGACAACCAGGACAACCAGGACAACCAGGGAAACCAGGCCAACCAGGACATCCAGGGCACCCAGGCAAGCCAGGACAACCAGGACAACCAGGACAACAAGGACAACCAGGCAAGCCAGTAAAACCAGACCAACCAGACCAGCCTGACCAACCAGGACACCCAGGTCAACCAGGACAACCAGGACAACCAGGGAAACCAGGCCAACCAGGACATCCAGATCACCCAGGCAAGCCAGGACAACCAGGCAAACCAGGCCAACCAGGACAACCAGGTCAACCAGGACAACCAGGACAACCAGGACAACCAGGGCAACCAGGACAACCAGGCAAACCAGGCAAACCAGACAAACCAGGCAAACCAGGACATCCAGGGCACCCAGGCCAGCCAGGCCAACCAGGACACCCAGGTCAACCAGGACAACCAGGACAACCAGGACACCCAGGTCAACCAGGACAACCAGGACAACCAGGACAACCAGGGAAACCAGGCCAACCAGGACATCCAGGGCACCCAGGCAAGCCAGAACAACCAGGCAAACCAGGCCAACCAGGACAACCTGGTCAACCAGGACAACCAGGACAACCAGGACAACCAGGGCAACCAGGACAACCAGGCAAACCAGACCAACCAGACCAGCCTGACCAACCAGGACACCCAGGTCAACCAGGACAACCAGGACAACCAGGACAACCAGGACAACCAGGGAAACCAGGCCAACCAGGACATCCAGGGCACCCAGGCAAGCCAGGACAACCAGGACAACCAGGACAACCAGGGCAACCAGGACAACCAGGCAAACCAGGCAAACCAGACAAACCAGGCAAACCAGGACATCCAGGGCACCCAGGCCAGCCAGGCCAACCAGGACACCCAGGTCAACCAGGACAACCAGGACAACCAGGACACCCAGGTCAACCAGGACAACCAGGACAACCAGGACAACCAGGGAAACCAGGCCAACCAGGACATCCAGGGCACCCAGGCAAGCCAGAACAACCAGGCAAACCAGGCCAACCAGGACAACCTGGTCAACCAGGACAACCAGGACAACCAGGACAACCAGGGCAACCAGGACAACCAGGCAAACCAGACCAACCAGACCAGCCTGACCAACCAGGACACCCAGGTCAACCAGGACAACCAGGACAACCAGGACAACCAGGACAACCAGGGAAACCAGGCCAACCAGGACATCCAGGGCACCCAGGCAAGCCAGGACAACCAGGACAACCAGGGCAACCAGGACAACCAGGCAAACCAGACCAACCAGACCAGCCTGACCAACCAGGGCAACCAGGACAACCAGGAAAACCAGACCAACCAGACCAGCCTGACCAACCAGGACACCCAGGTCAACCAGGACAACCAGGACAACCAGGACAACCAGGACAACCAGGGAAACCAGGCCAACCAGGACATCCAGGGCACCCAGGCAAGCCAGGACAACCAGGACAACCAGGACAACCAGGACAACCAGGACAACCAGGGCAACAAGGACAACCAGGCAAACCAGACAAACCAGGCAAACCAGGACATCCAGGGCACCCAGGCCTGCCAGGCCAACCAGAACAACCAGGTCAACCAGGCAAACCAGGCCAACCAGGACAACCAGGACAACCAGGACAACCAGGCAAGCCAGGAAAACCAGACCAACCAGACCAGCCTGACCAACCAAGACACCCAGGTCAACCAGGACAACCAGGACAACCAGGACAACCAGGGAAACCAGGCAAACCAGGACATCCAGGGCGCCCAGGCCAACCAGGACAGCCAGAACCACCAGGGAAACCTGGCCAACCAGGACATCCAGGGCACCCAGGCAAGCCAGGACAACCAGGCAAACCAGGCCAACCAGGACAACCAGGTCAACCAGGACAACCAGGGCAACCAGGACAACCAGGCAAACCAGACAAACCAGGCAAACCAGAACAGCCAGGACAGCTAGGACAGTCTGGAAAGCACCACCGTCCTGGAAAAGGAAAGATTTGCATCTGCTATGATGATATTTCTGATGTGCCATATAATGTGCTTCGATTTATTGGCATCCTTTAAATACTTTTCACCCCCATCGACAAAGTATGACAAAATTTGACTACTTATGGTTATTTTATTATTATATTAATATTTTGATTTGATCATCATTCTTATTTATATTGAGCATTGTAAAAGGTTGTTAAATTAAGTTACTGTATGTTATTGCATATGTTTAATGTAATTTAAAATCCGAATACGGTATTTGATAATGAGAAAAGGGCTTTATTATGGCTTACGCCAAACCACTCGCTCCCTTCCGTATCCCTTATCGCCAACCTTCTCGTCTCTTACCGCGACCGAGGCCTTGGTCTAACGGTCGGCATGTTTGAGGGCGCATGTATAGTCTATACTATTATAAAGTTGAGTCTCCATGGAGAGCTGGAAAGCTTCTGAAACGTCGGGAACTAAAATGTGATAATATAGGCGATATAATCCGTTAAATTGTTTTATTTCAATGAGTAATAATCTCGGAAACAGAAGAAAATATTATTATGAAGTTGTAAAAATGAAATGTCTGTACATAGAAGATCTTTTAAAAAATATAGTGTAACGGACTATTTGGAGGTCAAGTTTGTAAACGGCTAAACAGGTTTCAACTATTTTTGGCATAATGGTAGGTCACTCGATAAATTTTGAGATAAAAAAAAACGATTGAAGATATTAGTATTATTTATTTTAATTTTTTTCAAAATACTCTCCATTACTCTTTATACAAAGTTCCATACGTCTGAACCAACTTTGGAAGCACTTTTGCCAGTCTTCATCAGATAGGTCCGAAAATGCTTTTTCATATGCAGCCACGGCTTCTTCAGCACTCGAAAAAAACTGTAGGGTGGATGTGGTAAGGTTTCTATCCCAGCTTTCTCAATAAACGCCTTTGTTCTGAGGGACGTATGTGAAGAGCCGTTATCGTGACGCAGCAAGATTCCCCGAAGTCCAGTCTTTGGTCTCCTCTCTCGCACTGCTTTGAAAACTTGCGGCAATGCTACTGTACTATACCAATCAGAGTTGACTGACCAATAATTTTCCAGCATTGATGTTGATAAATGTCCGCCCCGTGAAAAGAAACTAGCTACCATTTTTTTGCCGACGTTACGAGGTCTTTGTAGTTTTGTTGGTAACTTTTCCTCTGAGAAGACCCATACTGACGATTGCCGCTTGTTTTCCGGGTAATATTGGTAAATCCATGTTTGGTCACCTGTAATTATTTCCGATACACGCCGTGATGTCCCGTTGTCGAATCGTAGACACATCTCACGACACCAATCTACACGAGCCTGTTTCTCAGTATCGGAGAGCAAACGTGGTATCCAACGACAACAGAGCTTCCTTACTCTAAGATGTTGATGTAGAATGATGCTAACGTTCCCTGAACTGACGCCTTAGATATTCTCTATGTCTTTGTATGTTATTCGTGGATCTTCTCGCACCAACATTTCAGTAGTCCACACGTTTTCTGCAGTTACTACTGTTTGCGGGCGACCACTTCGGTGGTCATCTTCGAGGCTGATTTCACCCCTTTTAAATTCGTTGAACCATCTAAAAACTGTTGCCCGTGAAGGAGCAGAATCTCGTAACGCTGACTGCAATCGTTGCAAACACAATTACATTCCAGTTACAAACTAATGAATTGGAACAAGGACGTAATTATTTTTACGGATCATTGAATATTTGTTACTAGCCTATTTCAAATAGGTACGTAATAATTTGTTTAAGGCCTGCTTGAGTCTCGGTAATTTTGCATCGGGCAAGTTTACTCTGCGGCAAGCTTCCGGCAAGTTTACTCTGCCACTGCCATTTCCAAATTATTTACTTGTTTTGTATTGATTTCATGGTTATAATATATTTATGGTTATAATATATTTCGAGGAGGTAGCTGGACCATTGCATTGCAACTCAGGCTGCAAAAAATTCTATTATAAATGTTTATGTCAAATATGATGTTCTATGGTCGGATCATTTCCCCTTAATATTTGAATGTAACTTTAATACATTAACGGCCAAATTACATGTTGCAAGTACGATACAAAACAATGTAAAATGGGGTGACAGGACCCAAGAAAAAATGTCTGTTTATAATGACGAGTTTAATCGAAAATTGAGGTTAATAGATCTACCTCCTAGTCTTGAAAAATGTTGTGATCATTTTTGAAATGAAACTAGTCATAAGCATATTATTGACATGCTTTATTCTCAAATTATAAACAGGATGAGAGAAGCTGCTGTACTAAGCAAAAATGTAAACACGAAACGTAAAAATAATCGAACTGTAATGGGATGGAGCAAATATGTCGAAAAGGCGCATAGGGAGGCCAGGGAGAAATGGAAATTGTGGTTATTGTGTGGAAAGCCAGAGAAAGGTCGTGTTTTTGATAATATGCGTGAAACTAGAAAAATATTTAAATCCTAACTAAAATGGTGTCAAGATCACCAGACACAAATTAAATTGGATTTAATTGCTTCTAAACACCCCGGTAATGATATTCGCGGTTTTTGGAAAAACACAAATAAGCTTAATACTCGACCTAGTCTCCCTGTGAGTATCGAGGGTCACCATGATCCGAAAGGCATTGCAGATATGTTTAGGGAACAATTTTTTGTGAGATCACCACTGGGACCGTCTCAGACGATACCTAGTGTGGATGTGTCACGGGGTAGGGTAGGTATATGTTTTTCTGCCAAAGAAGTCCGAAAAGCGATTCTTTCTATATCAAGGGGCAAATCGCCAGGCCATGATGCCTTAAGCATAGAGCATATACAATATGCTGGGCATCACATTGCAAGGGTCCTAGTTTTACTGTTCAATGTAAGCCTCAGTCACTCCTACCTTCCCAAAGATTTAATGAAAACAGTGGTGGTTCTAATAATCAAAAACAAAACGGGAAATCCCTCGGAGAAAGCTAACTACCGATCTATTTCCTTAGCGACTATTGTAGCGAAAGTTTTTGACAGGGTGCTTGACACACAGCTAAAAAGTCAACTGATACTGCACGATAACCAATGTGGTTTTCGGTCGGGGCTGTCGACTGAGAGCGCAATACTGTGTCTCAAGCACACTGTCAGATACTACACAGAACGTGCAATGCCCATTTATGCATGCTTTCTAGACTTATCTAGAGCTTTTGACCTGGTCTCCTACGACGTACTCTGGGAAATACTCGAGAGTCTAAAACTACCTCAAGCTTTGATAAATATACTTAACTATTGGCATGGGGGCCAGGTCAACAGTGTTAGATGGGCTGGCCAACTATCAGAGCCTTATATATTGGAATGTGGAGTAAGACAGGGAGGGGTGTCATCTCCTACGCTTTTAAATATTTATGTAAATTCACTGATCGAGGCTCTGAGCAGTCAACACGTTACGCAGACGACATGGTGCTGCTCAGTGCCTCGGTCTGTGGACTTAGGAAACTACTTAACACATGTGAGGTATATGCAGCTACCCATGGGCTTATTTATAATGTCAAGAAAAGCCAGTTTATGGTATTCGGAGTTGGCTCAAAGGATCCTGGCAATGTACCTCCTGTGTTGCTATACGGAGAGGAACTGGTAAGGGTGAACCAATTTAAATATCTTGGTCACGTAATAACCTCAGACCTTAAAGACAACCTAGATATAGAAAGAGAAAGGAGAGCCTTATCTATCCGAGCCAATATGATGGCACGACCCCACAGGCTAAGATCACACTTTTCGGGGCCTATTGTACGACATTCTATACCTGTAGCCTGTGGGAACGCTATACGCAAAAGGTATACGGGGCCCTCAGAGTTCAACATAATGACGCGTTCCAGGTGCTGATGGGGCTGCCCCGCCGCAGCAGCGCGTCGGACATGTTTGCTGCGGCCCGAGTAGATTGTTTCCGCGCCACCATGCGCAAGCGCGCAGCCGCAGACGTGCGCCGCGTGCGGGCCAGCCCCAACGCCATCCTTAAAATGATAGCGGATAGACTAGACTGACCATATATTAATCATTGTTGCATGCTTCATGTAAATACTAACACGTAGGATAAGGAACTTTGTAGTACTAACAAAATGAGTCACAGTTACTTGAAATAAATGATTTATTATTATTTATGTCGCACCCGCTCACGGGACAATGGTGTCCCGGACCTTTGGGAGGCGTGCGCGGAGCCGAAGCCAACGCGTAGAGGCCCTTTCGACAATTTAATGAAATGTAAGGTGTACACCGCGCGGGTGCTGTTCCTGCCCGTATCATGGGACACGCACAGAGACAGCACTCGCTAGATGCAAGAACTATTGGAGAGTGATGAGATCTAAATATGCTGGGTTATGGGATTGAAATGATGGACTATATATACTGGGCTATTGCTTGAGACAATCGAACGTCTACCAGGAAAAGTGTCCCATGGCTAAAGGCACTGGTAGACGATGACTTGCCCACCGCTAGATGGGCCCTCGTAAATAGCGACACATATAGTGGCCTGAGGGCAACATCGGTGCGGAGGGCTAAGGGTGGAGAGGTGTCACTGGACTTTCTACCGAAGCCAACTCGCCACTTACGTTCCACATCCACCCTCGAGCCGCAGCTCTAGCGACTCCACTCTGACCGGCCAGTTAAGGCAAGCCAGAGGTGGGGGCCTGATCCAACACCTTCCGTCAGGGTCCCCCAGAAGCACTCAGGTACGTGGGGTCGCTACTCCCCAACAGCTCGCCACAAGCTGCCCTGCGTTGACTGATTGCCCCGGTGAACCAGCGGGCGGTGGGGTCGTCACATCCCTACGCCTTATTATTTATTATTATTATTATTTATTTATCCCTGTCTACCAATTACAAGTTTACTTACTAAGATATTGCCACAATAGGTCATATCTGGTAGATGGGGCATACAAAGGGCCCATAAAAACTACAAAAAAAAATAGTTTTGTGGGGTGCATTGCACGGCCTAAGAAAAGCCGTAAACATTTTCGTTGCTATAGGGACTTATGACCTTTTGGAAGGGCTGGAATGCAGTCACGAGAATGAAACACGCAAACAGAATATTTTAAAATAACTTATGCCCAGGGATTAATTCCAAGTTGTTAATGCTACTTTCCCGCTATTATACAATATTACGTTATTTATATATACATATGTTATAAATAACGAAGATATTTAGGTTATGTATGCACCTACCAAATTTATGTAGTACTGTCGTCGGGATATATATTTAAATTTAGTTAATTATACCTACAACACGAAGGGTTCCCGTTCGAATACGTTACAACCGAACATTTAAGGAAGGAAAAAGAAACATTCAACACTACATTAAGGCAAAACAATTGTAGACTACGAAAATTTAGTATTTTTTTTTTTAAATAAACTGTTTTTTTGTTTCACTCAACTATTTATAAGATCGTTTCTATGCGGTGTCAACCCTAGCGTCGTTTGGCCGGCACGTGCGGCCAAGGACTAGGGCTTCCTTCCGGGAAATACTGGTTCTCAAATTCCCGGGAATTTCCTCCTAGCGACATCTAGCGGTCACACGACGCGACGCTACTCCGAGCGCCCCACTATTCTGCAAATTCTTCGGGTTTCACTCGCCTTACAATCGCCGTTACATGCGACACATACATGTGCATATTTTGATAATTCGATAGTTTTACGGAATTAAACTACATTTAATGATTTAATAAACGTCTTAATTGAATAGACCTTGAGAAGCCACCAAATCCTGCACATAATTTGGTCTTCGAGCACGGATGCAGCGACGGAAGTCATCTTCGTCAGGAAGTCGAGTTCCCTAACGAGAGAAGACACCAGCACCTCGTCAGCGTCTACAGCAGCGAATGGTCAGGCCTATCTATCCCGTCTATTCCTCTCCTAATCGAATTGTGTTAAAACCCGTGATTTTTGTGCATTCCAGTGAACTCGTTACGCAAGCGGCAGCTTTATCATCTACCGCGCGCATTCATCATTTACACGTAAGTTATTCCATTTTCTCTTTAATCTTGCAAAATGAGTGAAGCGAAAGATATTGGTGCAAAATTGACTCTTCCTGGATCACCTTGGAAAGATGACCGCCTTTCAGACCTCCGCAAACAAAGAGGTAACATAAAAGGCAGGCTAACGCAATTTAAAAAATACGTTGACTCTTTTCAAGCGGATCCTCCCTCTAAATTACAAATAGCAGAATTAAAATTACGAATGCAAGCGGCAACGGAGGTTTTTCTAAAAATTTTACGTAATCGAAAGTGATATTGAACTTTGTACCCCTGACTCGGAAATGTGTGCTAATTATGAATACGTACAATCATTAGAATCGTTATATTTTAGTACTATGGCTGGTGCTAATTGTTTAATCGAGAGTGTGGAGCTAAGTAACTGTTCTGGAATTGCGAGTTTTGGTCATACCATGAATAAACCAATGTCGAATTTGAAGCTACCCCAGTAGGTTAAAATTGGGTCGGCTGGCTCACTCACGCACGCTGCGCGTGGTTCGTGATCCATTCGACACAATTCTAACCGGTCCCCCAAATTATACCATTGTTCTTAGGTGTTCTGGTACGCTCACTTACGCTTTGCACGGTTTGCGATCCATTTCGATACAATTACAACCGGTCCCAAATATACCATTGCTCTATCGGTCGACTACAAACAAACTCTGTAATGTCCATTAGTCGTTAGATCAATCACGATCAGTTTTCTGCTTTTACTTTTTTTTGCTCTCTCATGGATGTTAGACTAGTCGGAATTTTTGTTCAAAAGCAATTATACGCATCCGAAATCGGTCTGAGTCAATTTTCCATGTACCCATTCGACAATCATCGCGATAAGGCACGGGGAAAAAAGTACATCATCGCTAAAAGTTACTGTTTTTTTATTTGGCATGACTAATGCAGTAATGGGGCAGTATGTTGAAATGTCTAAGTTCGAAATCGTAATGATTTATTTATTATGAGCAAAATATTATTTTATATACAAAATAAACACCTTTGTCAGGAGGTTCTCAATTCGACGGAATGTTTTTTTTTTACGGACGTTCCCAGATTACTCGAAGACTATTCGACCGATTTCAATTTTTTTTTTTGGTTTCATAGAAGGTACTTTCTAGTTGGTCCCATTTAATTTTGGTAAAGATCTGATGATGGAATCCATGAGGAATTGAAGGAACTCCTGAAATATTGTAGGCATATATATAGCGATTTTGGTATTATAAGAAACATAATAAGCATTTGCATTCAAAAAGTGTAAATTGGTGAAGTGGAACTGATGCAGAAGACCACAGAATGCCATCGGAACTCCTCAATGATAAATGATTTACGGGTGGCTACAAAATATCTTGATTAATTTAGCAAAACAACTTCATAGTCACAAATTTAAATGTTCCTGATGAGAATGGTACCATCGAATTGATTTGATGATGGAGCCGGAAGGTAGGCACCAGATCTATGTAATAAAATAATGTATCCTAGCCGTGTTTGGGCTTGTTCGAATCGTCACGAGATACACTTTTAAGTAACGATTCACTAAAAAGTGTAAAATCAATAAACTTTTAAACAAAAAAGTAAAACCGACTCCAAAAAAACTAAAAAGTAAAAAAATAACGACATAAGTCAGTTTCTTCAAATTACTTACAAGTAACGGTTTGAAAACTCAATCTATACAGTATATACAATTAATGTTATTTTGGAGTCGGTGCCATCGTGTCACAACTTACTAAAACCGTCCATTTTCAATACTTTACACATTCTTTATATGGCACCGACACCAAAATAAGATTAATTGTATATACTGTCTAGATTGAGTATTCAAACGGTTACTTGTAAGTAATTTGAAGAAACTGAATAATGGCGTTATTTTTTTACTTTTTAGTTTTTTTGGAGTCGGTTTTACTTTTTTGTTTTCTTAAGCTAGTTACATTTTTTAAAGCACATATAGTAGGATGATAAATACAGATAAATACATCACTAGATAATCTAAACTCTTCATATATACTTAACAAATTAGGACACTGCATGTCCTCTATATTAATTACATCATTATGAAGAAATATAGTTTTAATCCAATGTACTTTCTCCACACCTTTACAATAAATCGTTTTATCACATAAAAAATCTTCAACATGTATCTAATAATATGTATAGGGAATGAAACCTTCATTCCACCAATTTTTTCTATTCTTCTGTATCCACCATACTTGTTTACGATCTTGAAAGATTATACAATGGGCAAGGTGGTAAAACAAGAAGATGTTGTAACTGATCATTAAAGGCTATAGCTATTTCTTTTACAACAAATTTATTGTTATCTGTTTTAAATCCTTGAACGTCAACGATTGCTATTGATTTCATGTTAGTTTCCTTACTATATTGCTCAAAGGCCAATACTCGAATAGACGATCGTTAATATATATTAAACAATAAGCACTTGTATTGGCAGGGATGTCTTTTTCAGTTTCAATTTCTAAACGGATATCTACGGGTCCAGTTTTTAAATTATCATTTTGTCGGGAACAGTCATTCACGTATAATGGAGCTTTAGCTTTGAACTGCTTCAAATCAAGCAACGGATCAACAGGAAGGCTGTAATACGACTGATGAAATCGAGCATACATATCATATAATATACTATACTGATCTTGTTCAAATTTTAAATTACGATTATCGTAGGGATGATAATACGAATTTAAAAATAAAGTAACATTTTTAAATCACAGTGATCAAATACGCCATTATATTTTTGCTTATTATTTTTTCGATCAGTTTTTAATCCAAAAATAACATATCGCGGTTTTTCTAGTTGAGAAGCAGTCTTCACAGACCAGGAATGTTTTGTAGTCTTAGGCAATAGCGGGTATTCATATAAATCCCAATTTCGGAAGGCAATTTGCAGCGGTTTATCTTTTTCTAAATGTTTTAGCAAAGCAAGCCTTTGCTGAACTGAAACTTTGACATGAGGCATCCGCCACTGAACTTTTCGGATGTTTACTTGAACCAAATTATCTTTATCTGTTACAACACCGTTTAAATTAGTGCTACTTCTGTTTAAAATTAATTCGTGTTGGCAATAAATTTAAATTTTCCTATAATCTTCACCGAAACCTAATAATTTGTGTAGTGGTAAAAGAATACTACAGTTTCCATCATTATTCTTAAACCCATTTACATTCCAACCCCACATTTCTGCAGCTTTACTTTCTCCGCTATTCATAGACACCAATGATTATAGCGTCGTAGTGAGTCCAGCATTTCTAATTCGATCAATTTCGACCCCATTCATTTCATACCTTATATCTTGAAAAAGGAATGAAATAGCATTATTAGTTATGTCTACTTTCTTTATCTTTGAGGCACCCGTTATATGATCCTTTTCAGTCACCGTGAAAGATCCTTCTATGTATACAGAACTTGCTGAGGGTAAAACATAAATGTCTTGTTGGTGGATCGGTATTCGTATTTCATCGCTCTCATTGTAAGGATTATATGTATGGATTTCATAACTTACCATAGAATTGTCAAATTGAGGGTCATCCGTTATATGGAGAATACTCATATTTTAAATCCGAGAGCGCGAAGAAACTCTGTGTTACTTCTATTTATTTTACCTGGCTTAACGCGTGTTATTCTTTTCACAGCTTGCTTATTAATGGCTTTAGTTTTATTTTGCTTACGCATTTTATTGTTAGAATTGTTATTTTTATTTGCATATCTCTTATGCTTGTAAGACGATAGCGTTCCAGGTCTTTGAGACATATTATAGACCATCATTTTGATTTTCGCAAATGTAAACTCATATATATATTTTCGAGCTTGTAAACTGGCTGGCTGAGCATAAATCAAATGTAAACTCATATATATAGTTTCGAAACTTTTTGTAGATAGATACCAAATTTCTTTATGAAACTGGCTAACAACCATACAGTTAGTGCATCTACGTGTAAAAGAAGTAGGCGGCTACGTCATGCTCACGCCCTTAAGGTGTGTTACACTGGAGATTTTTTAACTTTTGATTTGTTGTAAATAATTAATATCTCCTTAATTATGAGTTTTTGGACTATATGTTACATAACTTTATATACTCTAATTAGGCTCTAGTATCGTTAGCTTAAATCTTTCGGGTTATTAACGGTCACGGTGTATTTACTTATACATACAGGATCTCCGACTTGAAATTTAGCTTTCGATGTTTTCGGTAAATCTATGTTATTATATTTTTGAAGAATTTGTTGCTTATTTTTAGCATCAACTTTACTTGGCTTAAAACCAATTTTTCGGTGTACCGTATGATTATACCGTTTCATTACATTACCAAGAACTTATAACCAGGTCTCAGTTTTATTTTATACTTAATTGTATTCAGTAATAAAATAAGACAAGTATTGTTTTGTTAAGGTGAAGCTTCAATTCTCTTTCTGATTTCAGAAACGAATAATTAAGCTGTAGCCTCAACAAAGTAGTTAAATTGTTTTGTTTTGTTTTTCACTTGAATTATATTTTAAAAATAAGTACTGTGTCAGTAATAAAGTTCGTTAATTTTTTTAATTGTTTTATTATTGTATATCTATTAGTCCTTTAGGTTCATTTTACGCACATACCCAAATCAAATCAAATCATTTATTCGCAGTAATATGGTTACAGGGGTCTTCTTAAATTAAAATTAGAACAAGCATATTACGCCATTTCTGGCGTGCGAATATTTTGCAAACAAGAATACTTGCAAGCATACTTAATAACTAAAGAACTCATTAATAGAGTAAAAGGGTCGGTCCAACAACCATGTATGTAGATTTGTCTTGAATCTATTCAGAGGCAGATTACACAGGTCTCTGGGCAACTTGTTAAATACTCTGATAGCCATAATATAGGCATTTCTCTTATAAATTTGCAATTTCAGTTTAGGAAGGAATAATTTACCATCATTACATTTTCTTTGTGTTCTGCTACTTACATCAGTTATTTTTTTAAACAAATCTGGATATTGTTTTACAAATATTGCTAGCTGCTTAATATATAGGCACGGCAAGGTAAGCAATTTTAATCTTTTAAAAAGTGGCTTACATGATTCCGTTATATACGCACCACAAATAGATCTTACGCATTTTTTTTGTAGAATGAATACCTTATTTACATGCACCGAGTTCCCCCACAGCAACAATCCATATTGAAGCACCGATGCCACATAGCCATGGTATGCTGTTAAACTAGTAGCCTCCGATGCTACTTGTCTTAAACGCCGAAGTGCAAATATAAAACTACTTATTTTATTACAAACTTTGTCTATATGCGAACTCCAAGAACAGTGGCTATCTATCATTATTCCAAGAAAATTAGTGTGTTTGACTTCTGTAATTAATTAATTCTCATATGAAATGTTAAAACCAATGGGTGAAGCCTGCTGAGTATGAAAACGCATAAACTGCGTTTTTAGTATATTAACTTGCAGATTATTTTCTTTGAGCCAGTTTATAACTGAATTTAAAGTTAGGTTAATTTCATATTCTAAAACTTCTCTATCTTTACCTCTTATGATAATTGACGTATCGTCGGCAAATAAGATGCATTCATGTTTTATGTTATTTGGTAAATCGTTAATGTACGCAAGGAATAGAAGAGGGCCCAACACACTTCCTTGCGGCACCCCATAACAATTTAGCCTCATATCTGATTGAAAAGCTTTTTTGTGATTGTTCACTTGCAGTTGAATTATTTCTGTGTATTGAGAGCGTTTACTTAAATAACTACTCAGCCATTGTTCTGCTATTCCTCGTATACCATATTTGTTTAGTTTATTTATTAACCTGCCATGATGTACAAAGTCAAAAGCTTTAGTCATATCTAAAAATAAGACTACTACTAATTCGCCTTTGTTAACACTATCCGTTACAGTTTTTATCAGTTTGAAAACAGCAAGAGAAGTTGACTTATTTTTTCGAAAACCATTTTGCTCTTGTTTTATAATATTTTATCTAACTCAACCCATTTATCTAACTTCATAGTAATAATAATAAAAAACACGCCTTATTCAGTGGGGTTGTCTATAAATAAACCCTTACTTTTTTCTACTAATTTAAATAGACCAAAGTTAAAATGTTTACGGTCGAGACAACTGCACAAATGTCATATCAGGTTAAAAAATATATGTTTATCAAAAAAACAACACAACATAAAAATAAAGTGTTTGTTAATTCTGAACCCAATAAACGTGCACTATCTTCAATATGAACACTATACAGTTGAATATAGATCTGTCCCTATCATAGCTATGAATTCAGTCATATTTCAAATTGTTAATTTCTGACTGTTTTAACATTAAATATTTTCATACGAATATATGTCTAAAATTTGTATTTTCATTACGAAAACATGTAACATAATATTTTGAGAGCAACCCTATGTTTTGATTGATAGCCCATAGCCATAACATAGGTAGGTATTATTTGGTTTGAAAAATGTATACAAATAAATAAATGCAAGAAGTAAAACGAATTATTTTCTAATTCCTAATCACAGCCAGTTCATTTATTAATTATTTATTTTAAAATCCATATAGTTCACACTTACAATACTCATGTCCGTGTATGTTATTTTAAGATAGGAATAATGAACATAAGTTGTTCTGTAACGATAAGCCCGCCTATTGTCATTATTTATTTAATTCTTTAGTTTTTTTTTATTTTCTGTAATTTAATTTTGGTATTAAATTAATCACACTAGTTGTTTATAACTGTTTAAACTTCATATCCATTCAAGATCTGTTTTTCAAATAAGTTTAAAACCGTGAATCTGTGGATAAATTCTTTATACTTACGTTGTATAAAATGGCGGCTACAGATTTTGTAACGATAGTTTCTTTGAAATATCGTCAATTGCTTTAGGAGGGCAATTGGCTTGCTAGCGTGGCAACATTACACAATTTGTTGAAAAGAAGGGTATACCACTTGTTAAATATAGATGTCGTTGTAATTTCGGTGTAAGTTTTTTTCAATTTGATGAATAATCGTAATCATATTATATCGAACATACATTTTAGTAACTACAAGACTAATAAATTGAATTAAGTCATTAAAATCGTCAGTTTTGGTCACTACGACGCCATCTAGCAAATTTTTGCAAAGTTATAGCCTGCAACCGGCCAAGCCATTATCGCCCGCAAGGTGACCATCCAATTTTGCTGTTGATAGTACCTTGGGGCTCTAATCTCGAATCAGGGAGGCTGCATCGAAGAAGTCAGTCAAACGACGTATGGCTATGGCTCGGTTTACGCTGCTAAGACATGGTCTCTGAGGCAGACCTAGATATTTGGTGCTGGAAGAAAATGCTTGGGGTTCCGCACAATCGCCTTCATCCTTGAAGAACGTCTGTCTAGTATGGTGCACAGGCAAATCCTCAAATATTTCGGTCACGTGAATTGGTGCGGAAATGAGTCCATAGAACGCCTCGTCGTGCAAGGGAAGGTGGAAGGAAAAAGGTCGAGGGGCAGATCGCCAACGCGATGGATAGACCAAATAAAGGCGGCTGTTGGTGGGCCGCTACATGAGTGCACCCGGTTGACTGCAAGCAGGCGGAGGTGGCGGGATGTGTTGCGACGAGTCCTGTCAGCTGCCGAGGGTGTTACATGATAACCACGACCACTCTGGCAAGAGTGTAGTGACTAAGAAGATCCCAGTTTTAAGAAACGACCCCTAAAGTTATTTTTAATTAATATCTTGAACAAACATATAACAGACATATCTTTTGTAATATAGGTACTGCATGACGGTTTATTTGGATTTCATTATGTAATGAGCAATTTCTTAAAAAAAACATACGTCGTATGGAGGAACCGGGAAGAACCGGGAATCCCAGTTCCGGTCTTGCCTAGAACCGGGAAATTAAATTCTTGGAACCGGACCCGGTACTGCACGCCCTACCAACGACCCACGCATTCAAGGTCGCTCCATTGTTAAATAAAGTAGGTATGTAAAGCGGTAGGTATGCGCTTTTTTATTTAGACATTAGTATCTTTTAATCTATGGTATAGGCATGAACTTCATTTTGCTTCGCACATCGTTTCGGTTTTCGCAAGGTTACCCGAAAATCACGCACTTCGGCTAACTTAAGCGAGCGCTTCTTCGAAGCATAGAAGCGAGTCGTATATCGGGCCCTTATCAATTGGTAACAGCTGAATATTCAGACATAGACCATGCAAGTAGTGTTACCAACAGACGTCAGGATTTTTTCTGACATGTTACGAATTCAGGAATGCGGCTGGAATACCAAAACGTCAGGATTTTTTAATGAATACCTATATTTTTTTATCATCAATGTACAGACATGTCAGTTTGACTACTTCATAATAGTATTAGAAGGTGCCCGCAACTTCGTTCGTGGAGGAGAAGTAAGTAAGTAATTTATTCATGAACAACATACTCGTATATATATATATAGTCCTCGTCGTATCTGACGACGGCGACTCTTACAACCTCCGTTCATGTGCACGGATGTGGCTTGCAAAGCCAAACTTGGTCCTGAAAATCCGGTCACACTGTGCGCAATACAGTTGTCCCTGGGTGTTGAATGTGTTTTTTAGGCCAGTTTGGGTCGAGTCTTCCGTAAATGGCGGTTTTGGTCCAGGTGTTCGAGTCGGGCTTCTTTAAATCAAGCAACACCTTTATTTACTCTATTGCGCTACTCCGCTCTCCTCGACGCAAGCTCCTCCCAACGCTCTGGTGGGATGTCACAAGATTTTAAATTACGTTTTAAGACATCTTTGTAGCGCAGGAACTGCCCCCCATGACTACATTTTCCGCTAGCAAGCTCCGAATAGAAAACGGTTTTTGGGAGTCTACAATCAATCTTCCATGCGGCTAAAGTGGCCAGACCATCTCAGTTGGTGTCGCATAAGTAAAGCCTCCATGCCGGACATGCTCGTTCGTCGTAGTACTTCCGTATTGGTCACACGATCCTGCCACCGAATGCGTAGTATGCGACGCAAACATCGCATATGGAAGGTGTCAAGCTTTTTGATGTCTCTCTTGTACAGACACCAAGACTCTGCAGCGTACGTAAGTATTAGAATAACCATAGCCTTGTACACAGAAAGCTTGGTTTGCAGTTTCAGGTCGTGCGAGTTCCAAACACGCTGGTTTAACTTGCCGAAGGAGACTGCAGCTGTGGCTATACGTGTAGGTATCTCTGAAGCAAAGCTATTGTCATTCCGGATTTGGCTACCCAGGTATTTAAAGCTGGTATCTTCCTGCAGCACTGAATCACCCAAAATGATTTGAGTTTCATCAGCACTGGAGCCTCTAGGTGGTTGTTTGAGAACTTGAGTTTTAGTTACGCTTATTACCAGACCAAATGTATAGCACGAGTCATTCAAAGAAGCCATGGAGCTCTGAAGTGCATCCAAGCTATTAGCCATCAGGCACACATCATCGGCATATAAGACTTCAACCAGCGAGGCTTGTCTGACTTTTCTTTTAGCCCTGAACCGTGATAGGTCGAACACTCCTTTGTCGGATCGCACGTTCAAAGTAATCGGTTCATTGCTACGAGTAAGTGCAGCCTTCATTACAGCGGAAAACTACAGAGCGAACAAAGTTGGAGCTATAACACAATCTTGCTTTATACCGCTAGTCACTGGGAAGGTATTAGAAAATTCGCTATTATGCTGTACCTTGGCTTGCATGTTGGTGTGAAACTGCCTTATAAGGTTTATTAGCCTTTCAGTATAGCCACTTTTTTACAAAATCAACCAGAGAGCCGATCGTGGGACACAGTCAAACGCCTTTTCGAGTTCAACAAAGCACAAGAACAGAGGGAGAATTTGTTCGATGCACTTCTCTTGTATTTGCTTGACGACGAAGGACCTTCTCTGCCAGGGCGCTCAAACGAGTGTTAATGATATGTGCCAGTATCTTGCCAGCAGTAGAAAGAAGAGATATTCCCCTGAACGAGCTGCAGTCAGCTACATCTCCTTTGCCCTTATATAGTTTACAGATAGAGGCATCCTTCCACTCCTGGGGTACAGTTTCTGATTCCCAGATCTTAAGGATCATGCTAAACAGACTATTAAGTATGTTAGGGCCACCGTATTTATAGATTTCTGACGGTATACCATCTGCGCTGGGTGTTTTGGCGTTTTCCAATTTTATTACCGCTGATATGAATTCAGTGAATGATGGTGGATCTGCAAGTTTCTCAAAAACTGGCAAGTTTTGGAGGCCGTTTACGTATTCCAGGTCTACTGTTTGCGCTGGAGGATTCAGCACCTCATTAAAGTGCTCGGCCCAGCGATCCAGCACTTCACCTTGGTCAGTAAGTCTTCGATCCTTACAACGTGAATAGATGGAGCGATTTTGCTAGCCCGAGGACCAAAGACTGCGTGAATATCCTTGAAAAAAATTGCCAGTTTGATTGGAGTCCGCAAAAAGCTGTAGTTCTTCCGCTTTGGCGCGCCATCAGCGGTCCTTCAGCTCACGAACCTTCGCTTTGAACTTTAAGTGAATAGTTTTGTGATCAGCACTGGGATATCGCAGAGCGCGCCGGTGTTCATCAGCGAGTTTTTGGATTTCCACCTCAGAGTAGTCGAACCAGTCTTGGTTTTTCTTTGGCGGTTTCCCTATACCTCGTTCTGCACTCTCACTGAGTTTTGTAGAGAATTCACTCCAAGCCTCATCTAACACAAGTCAAGTCACATCTAACCACGACAGTATTTCGCGGAAAAGCAAAGGAACTATAATTTTACTAATTGAGATTCGTCAATTTCAGGATTATGTACCCAATGGGTACTAACGGAACTCTATGACTATCACTAAGTCTCTAGTACCTTAAGGTTGTCTGGAAGAGATCGCCTTAGCGCTAAGACCGCCTGTTGTTTACTATTTCTTATACTGTTTGACATTTACTTATATTTTATTTTCTTTTGGTGTGCAATAAAGAGTATTGTATTGTATTGAAGTCTTCGCCGTCTGTCACAGGCACAGGCTACCTTTTGAACTCTTATATTATTTAAAATTTATATTTTTTTATTAATAATTTCAATAACATTAAAATTTTATACATTTTATATTTAACTGGTATACATAGGGTTACCAACCGTCCCGCTAGAGGCAGGACTGACTGAGGCTTTAGAGAATACGTCCCGGAAAGGACACGAAGACTAGTTAAGATTAAGAATGCCTGCAAGTTTGTTCGCGGATGAGAAAAAGTCATAACCCCCTTTTTGTTTTCTTTAACGTAGTCGGGTAAAAAGTATCCTATATTTGGAGATACCCCAGGCAACCGTGTACCAAATATAGTTGAAATCCGTCTAGCCAATTTGGCGTGATGAAGCCACAACACAGCCCCAACGACACATACGAACATACAAAAGATCCAACAATTTTTTTTCCATTCAGTCTCCTCCAAATAGTCCGTTACAATCATTTTTTTGAAAATATCTTTACTGTACAGACATTTTATTTTTAGGGTTCCGTAGTCAACTAGGAACCCTTATAGTTTCGCCATGTCCGCCTGTCCGTCTGTTTGTCCGTCCGCGGCTTAGCTCCGTGATCTAGTACTAGAAAGCTGAAATTTGGTATGAGTATGGGTATGTATATGTATCACGCCGATAAAAAGAAAAAATAAACTTTTTTTCGGGTACCTCTCATACACCTAAAGTGGGGATGAATTTTTTTTTTCGTTTCAACACTTGTGTCTGGGGGGGTATCGTTGAATAGTTCTTTTAAAAAGAATAGGGTCTCCAGACATTATTTTTTGATAAAGTTTGCAGTTTTGTAAATATTCTCTCCGGAAATCCAAAAAATAGCGTCCCTTTTTTGACCCGTGGTTTAAAAGCTAGAGGGGGGGCTCTAGCTTTTCAAACACGGGTCAAAAAAAGATGGAAAATTTCATGAAAATGAGGCCTTATAAGTACTTTCAATGAAAACTATACTGAATAAAATCGGTCGAGCCGTTTTTGGGTTATTGCCATAAAAAACGCTTCACAACTAAAGGACGTAAGTGCCGTGGAGATACGCTCTTTTGCTAGTACACTTTTTCATATCGTATTTTGTTCATCTGTAGTTCATTTATTTTTATGAACGGCTGCGGAACCCTACGCTGAGCACGGTCTGACATGCTCTTGGCCGGTTCTTACAACTCTATAATATGTATAAGGCACCCGCAACTTCGTTCGCGGAGATGAAGTCATAACCCCTCTTTTTTTTCTGCGCCGTAGTTGGGTAAAGAGTAACCTATAACCATCTGGAGATATCCAGCTACCCGTGTACCAAAAATAGTTGAAACCCATTTAGCCGATTTGGCGTCATGAAACCAAAAAAAAATTTTTCTATTCTATAGTAGCTGGGTATCTCCTGATGGTTATAGGTTACTCTTTAC
Source organism: Hedya salicella (assembly GCA_905404275.2). Classification (NCBI taxonomy): domain Eukaryota; kingdom Metazoa; phylum Arthropoda; class Insecta; order Lepidoptera; family Tortricidae; genus Hedya; species Hedya salicella. Next base: position 6,068,906 of record FR990120.1, read on the forward strand.
CCAACTACGGCGCAGAACCCCTCTTTTTTTCTGCAGCGTACTCGGGACGCTGCAGAAAAAAAAGAGGGGTTATGACTTCTTCTCCGCGAACGAAGTTGCGGGCGCCCTGTAGTTGTAAATATAATTCTTATACATAGATGGCGTTGTACGTAGGTATCGGGGAACGGCTTTTTGTATGAAGATTGACAGTCCTCTGGTTTAAATGGTCCTTGATAACTTGATAAGTATTAATATACTCATACTCATGTGTCATGTCATGTTCTATATAATGAGTATTAAATCAAACACATGCAACCTAATATCAACTTTAAGAACACCTTATTGAATCTAAAATTAATTTATCTCCGTTTTAACTTATTACGTTATAGAATCGACTTACGTTGTACAACTTTATTTTGACTAATAGGAGTGGCGCTACCGTCAACGTGCATTGTATGTAAAATATTAGTTCTTTTATTTTCACCACCCGCAAAAACACAACTTGTTAAAATGCCCTTACTAGGTAGTAGCCAAAGGACGTATATCCTTCGGAATACTGTGCATTCATAGCTTTTTATTCGAATATAAGAGCAATATGATTACCATTGTCAAGGACGACTTGTTGGCAGTTATTTTCCTGTTTTGTTTCGGATTTCCCGTAACACTTTTGAATTTTAATTAAAGTATTTATTGAACATACTAGAATTAGAAGATTCCATGCCCGTAACTTTATACGAGGCTAAAAAAAGACATACTTAACCTTAAAACACTCTTTTCTCTTTACGGTAGTTGGGTAATAGTACCTACATTATGATACAAGTGTGGTACAGTCGAGGTCAAAGATATATTTACAACTAGCTTCTGCCCGCGACTTCGTCCGCCTTAAACTCGTTTATCGCGGATAAGGGTATTTTTCCGGTATAAAAAGTAGCCTATGTCCTTCCACGGGACTCGAACTATCTCCATACCAAATTTCATCCAAATCGGTTCAGCGGTTTAAGCGTGAAGAGGTAACAGACAGACAGACAGACAGACAGAAAGACACACTTTGGCATTTATAATATTAGTATGGATTGAGAGTTCCAAAAATATCTTTACCATTAAATAACTTTACACACAGTATTACAAATACTTGCTTACAAAGCATGTGACAGTTTTATCTTTTCACTCAATGCGCCAAAGTTATGTTAGCAATCTGTGTTCCATAGAGAAATTATCACAAATTGTGACAAATATTAGTTTACATTGCACGTTACAGAATAATATTTCCTGTCAATGTGTCATAAATATGTTTACATTAGAAGTGACACTTGAAAACTTTACATTCGAACATACATTTTTATTATAAACAAAGATCAGAAACAAATGAAAAAAAAATTCGACGATACTGGATTGAACCAGTGCCTTGAGCCAGACCGGGGCAGCAGAGTCGGATGCACCATACAGAGATCCATAAGCAAGAACAGATGACAAAATTCGTCGACTGCTGGTGTGGACGATTAGCTCAGATGGTAGAGCGTGCTGCCCCGGTCTGGCTCAAGGCACTGGTTCAAGTCCAGTATCGTCGAAAATTTTTTTCATTTGTTTCTGATCTTTGTTTATAATAATAACGCTAGTGGAGTGATCCACTAATAAATTGCAAAAATTGTGATTATTATCATAATATTTGTAAAACAAAAAAATACATTTTTATACTTCTATCTTTGACTTTGACTGCACGTTGGTAATTACATTCGAGACTACATCTTGCAGCACAAGTCGTAGACGAGTGCTGTATAGAGCCGAGAGCGTTATGATAATGACCAATGCACACGAGTTTCATACGACGTTTTTCAACACACTTGGGAGGAAAAAAGCAAAAAAAAAAAACAATCGTACCTTACTTAAAATTTGGTCTAGGTTATACCTGCGTGCGTAACCAAAAATCCTGTAGTCGTAAGTTTTACATTAATCCGTCATCAGTATCTCAAATTTACTTACATACATAATGATTATATTTTAAATATCATTGCTTGAAACTATTTACACAATATTGTCATTTTTAAAAAATAATCATATTGCAATATGAAATATTTGTAAATATTAAATATGTCAAAGCAAATCAAAATGGCGCGCTGCTACAGGTGTATTTGTCTATGCGAGCGCACGAGCGTTTAGGCAAAGGCTAATTGGCCAATCAGCCAAACATTAATAATATAATAAACTGAAAAATTATATCAATTGTGTACTATCAAATTGTTATTTTGTTTAGAAAACTTTATAATTTATTGAAATTAATTGTTTATTACAAGTAGGTACCTATAACAGTTTACATTTATTAAAAAAACCTAAAATGTTTCTTGTACCTAAAACCTATTTGCTGAAGTTTAAAATCAAACTGTAATGAAAAGGCACTAGTACGATTATGTAATTTAAAAAACAGGCGTGTGTAATGGACTGGATTACAGCCCTAAAAACGGTGTAATACGAGAAAAAAGTTGAAAACACTCTTAAAAGTAGCCTATAGCCATCGTTACATGTCCAACTATACCTACTTATACCAAAAATATTTTAAATCGGTTTAAATGTACGGGGGTTACAAGTACACACATATAAATATCCAAAAAGAGTAGATTTTACTACAGTAAACCACACGAAGGTCACTATAACATTTTTTATTAAATAGTTTTTTGTTTAATTTTCAATATTTTTCTTGCATCACTCGCGCATTTGCTTTTTGAAATGAGGTGAAAAGTTGCTTCCGCACTACCGTAAAATGTTGTAAATAAATCTCTTAATGATTATTATTATTAATAATCAGTTCATGGACATATTACACGTATGAGTAATTTAACGTTATAAACATTTTTTCAAAATGCAATGAGTGTAATGAGACAATCTAAAGATTGTGATTAATTTTGTTGCAATTTTATGTGTGGAAAATTAATTAATTTATATTTGTTAAATATGTGATTTGAACTGTAAAATGTAATGTAATTAATTATCCTACCTATATGTACCTTATTTAATATTTCAAACGCAATGTATGTTGTTTCTGAATAATAAATTGAATTGAATTAATGTAAGCGGCAAATTGAATGTCGTTGAGAGGCCTCACGACCCCCTAAGGGATCACCCACAGGTCGAAAAACACTACGTAATTAAACGAGGCGGATAGACTGATAGCGTATAAGTAGTAAATAATATTAATATCTAAGTATTACCTATATCGTTATGCTGTGAACATCTGTTTTTGGCTCTATGTATTAGCTTTAAGCATTGTGTTTTTTTTCTGTAATGCTGTTGATGTTCCAAATAAATAAAATAAATAAATACTATTATAAAGTTCTAAAAATGAAATATCTGTACATTGAAGATATTAAAAAAAAAAACAATAGTAAGGTCGCTGAAGCGATTTTTTTTCCATTTTATAGGTTTGTATGTGTCGTTGTGGCTTCATCTCGCCAAATTGGCGAAACAACTTTCAAAAATTTTTGGTACACCGGTAGCTGGGTACCTCCACATGGTTATAGAATACCTTTTACCCGACTACGCAGAAGAATAAAAGAGGGGTGAAGACTTTTTCTCCTCTGCGAAGGAAGTTGCGGGCGCCATCTAGTACCTATATTTTTTCTGCAGCTAAGTATATTAAAACTTGCGTTTATCGAAACGGTTTCATAGAGTTTGGCCAGAGAAACATGATATTGACCTTGAAAGAGAATTCTTTATATGGCAACAATTTTACATATTGAAAAATCTGTCAAATTATAAAACCTACTTCGTTTCCATGCATTCCGTATTGCCAGGTCATGATTTTTTCAAATTTGCCGCATATTTCTAATGTCATGTTTCGCTTGCCAAACTCTAACAAAAGTTACCATACATTTTATGGGTTATTTATGGTATTAATATCTATACTATTATAAAGTTGTAAAAATGAAATGTCTGTACATCGAAGATATTTTATTTTTTATTTTTGGTATGTTTGTGACGTTGCGGCTTCATCACGCCAAATCGGCTAAACGGATTTCAACTATTTTTGGTACACGGGTAGCTGGGTATCTTGAAATGGGTATAGGATACTTTTTACCCGGTGCTCTGAAGAAAAAAAGAGGGTTATGATTTTTTCCCCGCGGACCAAGTTTGCGAGCACCTTATTCGTTTACTAGAAGGCGACCGCAACTTCGTTCACGGAGGAGAAAAGTCACATCCCCTCTTTTTTTCTAAAGCGTAGTCGGGTAAAAAGTATCGTATAACCATCTGGAGATATCTAGCTACCCGTGTACCAAAAATAGTTGAAAATCCGTTTAGCCGATTTGGCGAGATGAAGCCACAACGACACATACAAACATTTTATTTTGACAACTTTATAATAGTACTAGTTTCTGCCCGCGACTTCGTCCGCCTTAAATTCGTTTATCGCGGATAAGGGTATCTTTCCGGGATATAAAGTAGCCTATGTCCTTCCTCGGGACTCAAACTATCTCCATACCAAATTGGTTCAGCGGTTTAAGCGTGAAGAGGTAATAGACAGACAGACAAACAGACACACTTTCGCATTTATAATATTAGTATGGATAGATAAGCTACTAGAAGGCGCTCGTTCGCGTAGGAGAAAAAGTCGGTGACCTCTAAATAGTGCGCTAATTTTTTTTTATATCTTCAATGTACCTACAGACATTTCATTTTCACAACTTTATAATAGTACCTATAGATATAGATAAATGAACAATGTTATCCTATGAATCAAAATAACCAAGAAATAACCCCGATACACTTGTTCTAAAATTTGAATTCTAGTGGGAACCGTTAAATGGACCAAGGTATTTATTATTCCAACTTTAGTTAATAGTCGGTTTAATAAAACCTGATCGGCGTTGCTAGATGTTGGACCATCAGCAAATACAAATTATAGAGAATAGTTTCCCAGACGTATTACTCACATATATGTTGTACTTTTTCTCAATATTGCACGTTATTTGGACTCACAATGTACAAATAATGTATTTTTCACTTCTGCTCAAAAAGTACGTCATAATTAACTTCGCGAAGCAAGACTAAAATAGTACATTTAGCCCCTAGGGTTTAAAAGAAAGCCATATAATCCCATACAAATTTCTATAACACTGAAAAAAAAACTTGCGGTCAGTTACGTACTCCTTACGAATAATTAAAAATCAACAAACCAACCTGATCAGATTGGCCAAATTTTCTGATAGAATTGCTCAAACTGTATGTTAAGTATTTTTTATTTTCTCGTAGTCGAAGTGAAAAGCAGAGTGTTTAACACGTGGCTAAAAGCCATTATGACACTCAGATATATTTGTCCACGCTCACTCCGTGAGCTCGTCCAAATAATCACTTCGTGTCATAATGGCTTATTTTAGCCCATTGTCAAACAATCTACTATTTGAGGTGACGTAGGTTGATGGTCTTCTCTTCCTCTCACTGAGCATAAGCGTAAGCGAGATGGAAGTGCGTGCTTGGGAGCGCGGATATAATGTTTTTAATTTTATATTTTTGTGCGTTTAAATAAATAAATAAAGTAATAGCTGATTTCCTCAAACATGATATTGCCGATTTTTAGGAACAATTTTCATATTTTCAGCTTCTGTGCATAATTTGTTACGAATGTTTTAAATGTAGGTATTTTAGACGAATGTTCATATTTTTTTTCTATCGAGCGAAAGTCAAAAACTGAGGATTTGAATAAAGCTGTTGTCCCTTAAGAAAGGCCTCAAGATTGCCAATTCAATTTATGGCTGCCGTACTATGATCAAAAAAACGCTACGATTAAAAAAAAAAGACATTTTCTGAATCTTCGCGCTACGGCACCTTAAATGTTGTTATTTTTTAGTTATATATTTTATTTTTTAAACCTCGATATTACATTTGCGCAGTTGGCTCGACTGTATACTTAATAGGAATTTTCATGATCCTTGGGCTATAAAGGTACTTAATAATGTCTTAGTGAGGAGCAACTTAAGGTGCGTCCACATTTGTATCACTTGCCCGATCAAATCTTCGTCCCGTGGCATAAACCTTACCCACAGGTTGCACGTGTAAAACGTCTGACCGTAGGCTCTAAAGAAAACGTAAAACTCTCTGTTCCTTGCGTCCCAAGGATTTCTTTGCGAGCACGTACGCGAGTGTTGCCGGCAGTGCCTCCGGCACGCACTGTGGCGCACCGTAACTCACCGCTCCTTCGTGCCCTCACGCTACTCAACTCGCTCCTGGTATCAGCACCGGAGTGGGAACTGTTAGCAGGGCGATGGGCGGCTGTGTGCGAGGGGTGCCTGAGGTATTGCGAGATGATGGATAACAGTTGTCTCCGGGATGGTCGGGCTAAACACGCTTCGGATGAGGAGGAAGTTGTTGTTGTTCGTCCACTACCTGTCTGTTATCTATCGCAGAGTGGACAGCCCGGCTGTTTTGGAGAGGATTGGGTTGGTGGTGCGGCCAGGCCTGCTGCAGCGTGTGTCCGCTCGCACTTGCAACGCTCGACTCGACACGCTCCTACCGCTCGCGCAATATCTTTGCTATACCTAGACGTGCGTACGTCACTTGTATCATTTGCTCGTATCCGATCACCGTGGCGTGGCATGAATGCGTATCGCGCTGCTTGGACGCTTATTGTCGGCGCGGCGATTACGCCGCGCTTCTCCGATCTAAGTGTGTGATACGCGTATCAACATGGATTTCGAGCGATCACGTGATCATGCCACGGGGCGAAGATCTGATCGAGCAAATGATACAAATGTGGACGCACCTTAATGCTCACTCAGGACGGCGATATAGCACGGGATAGCTTTACTCAATTGTGCCGTATTGCTAAGCAGTTCCTTGACAATTTTAATTATATATTTTAATTGTATATTCTATAATCATTCTGAATTTGACGACTGTTCTTATTGACATTTATTGTTTTTTGTAAATATGTAATAATCTATCGTGTAAGTGCTTTAGTGTTATTGTATGCTGTAAACTGACATTGTATTTAAATGAATAAATAAATGAACAGGTCCTCTATAGCGTCTAAGATTTTCTTGTAAATGTGAAATTACACAGTGCAATGGATTACTGTAATATATATATTAAAAAGGTAGCTGTTAAGTCATGATTTTTTTTTCGGGTTCCGTAGCCAAAATGGCAAAATCGGAACCCTTTTATTTTCATCATCACAATGTCCCTCTGTCCGTACGTCACAAGCATTTTACTCAAAAACTACAAGATGTGTATTGATGAAATTTGGAGTAGATACAGGTGTTTTGTATAAGCCGCTACTTTGTTATATAGTTAAATAAAAAAAAATCAGAGGTGGTATGGAGTACCCATACAGTTCTTTTAAAAACATTTTCAGATTCCTAAAAAGTATTTTATTTTTATTTTGCGTATATTTTCAGAAATAATCGCTCCGAAAGTAGCATAAATTGTATCCCTGTCTACCTTATGTCCAAAAAAATATGAAAAAATACAAAGATAAAACTTAATAAGTAAATATTTTAAATTTAAAAAAATCAACTTGATCGCATGAGTTATTGCCGAAAAACTGCGCTTTTCAGCAAAAGAACCTCAGTGCCGAGTACCTACCTCTAAATAGCCTATATTTTTAGCAAAATGTTACATTTTTTTTTTCTAATTAGCAGGTTGCCGCATTAAGAAAATTTTAATTCTAATTAGGCCGTCTGTAAGACAATTATAAAATTTTGTACACGTACTTTTTGCGTTTTTTAAATTAATACTCAGATGAACCGCATTCAATTATCGCTGGCAGTATTTCCCGACCGATGCGACCTTCAAGAAAAGAGCGAAATAGGTACTTCCACTTGAAAGGCCGGCAAAGCACTTGTGTTGTGATTCCTCTGTTCTACCAGGTGTCTATGGGCGACGGTGATCGCTTACATAGGCGGTCTGCTCGTTTATCCTCCATATAACATAAAACAATAAGTTTCGGAATAGGGGCTCGTGACGTCATAGCTCTTTATAAACTGTACAGAGGCGTGACGTCACGCGACTTTTTGCCCCCACGTAGTATCGCCCTTATTTTTGATTACAAGGAAAAAGAAAAAAATCTGTATATTGAAGATATTTTCAAAAAATGGTTGTTACGGACTATTTGGAGTTCACTAAAACGAAAAATATTTTTTTTGGATTTTATGTATGTTTGTATGTGTGGGCTGCGCTGAAGAAAAAAAAGAGGGGTTATGACCCCCCCCCCTCCCCGCATACGAAGTTGCGGGCGCCTTCTAGTTACCAATATTTCTTATCAATAACGGACTAAAAATTTAAATTTACTCAACATCCGTATTATATAGAATATGATAACCGCGAAGCTGGAAACCGATGATATAACAGTTTTCATACATTTAATTTGCAAACTATACTGTAGGCAGGGAAAACGAAACCTGTCAAACCGCTGCCCATATCAGTGCTTGCGCATGAAACTTGCTCTGTTACTATGTTGCCGACACTCGTATGTACCTCTGTATAACTTCCTCAGAGTGAATCGAACATTGCTCGTAGAGCCGATGGCCGTTGATTGATTGGCCGCCAATATGTTCGTCGGCGACCACGATCCGGAATACGCTGCGCGGGTACACCTCACCTTAAATTCAAATCTTTATTCTGCAAGTAGGCTCAAGGCTTTAAATGTCTGATTTTACAAAAAAACAGAAAAAAACATTCATAATCCATATAAAGACACTACAGTGCATATCAATATAATATTAATGCAACAGACAAATACCTGGGCACACTTTACAGGGAGATGTATCTCCGGGTACATTACATTATAACTTAATCTATACTTGCAGGGATGTAAAGGGTCTCTAGGCGTCAAAAAGTAATAAATAAGAATAATTAACAACAGTACATATATAAAAAAATCTTGTGCTTTTAATGGAGATGTACAGTCTCCGTGGTCCAAACTTAAGAAATAAGGAGATTGTAAAAGGTTTCCATAGTCAACACATAATGTTTTGGAAGTGTAAAAGTGCGTCCACACTTGTATAATTTGCTCGTATCCGATCACCGTGGCGTGGCATGACTGCGTATCGTGCTGCTTGGACGCTAACTGTCGGCGCGGCGATAACGACGCGCTTCTCCGGTCTAAGTGTGTGATACGCGTATCAACGTGGATTTCGAGCGATCGGATCGGCGCAACGTCCAAACGCGTGATAGTGACACGCGATCATGCCTCGGGACGAAGATCTGATCGGGCAAATGATACAAATGAGGACGCACCTTAAGGCGCAAGCCACACAGAAGAGACGTAGGACGAGGACACGTCGCCCCTTTCATACAAAATGTACAGAAGCGTCGCGCCCCGACGCGTCCTCGCCTCGTCTTATCTCTCTGTTTTGCAGCGCGACGGTTCTATACATTTTGTATCAAAACTCATTAAAGGGGCGCCGCGTCTGCGACGCGTCCTCGCCCTACGTCTCTTCAGCCTGGCCTGCGCCTAAAGTGTCTCCAAACGTCAAAGACAGAAATTAAAATATAAATATTTCATTAGAGAAGTGACTTAAGCTAACAGTAATCACAACTAAGGCTACATAAGAAGTATGTATTCAGTATATCAAAGGACTATAAAATAAAAATTACTGTAATTTACATAAATGAAACAGCCAATACTGCCAGTAGCAGTAACGCCATAAGCAACACGCAGGCCTCTCCGGGACACTGCCTATAAGTGAGGACACCTTTCGAGACGGAATATCTGCCCATAGACCTTTGTCTTCTAAATATTCTTCAACTCCATATTTTTTTTTTTCATGAGAACATTCTTTATATACCTTTTAAAGGGACTTTACTTCCATGCGTCTAAGGGTATTTTGTTGTAAAAACTTATACAATTGCCCACAAATGATTTTTTCACTTTTTGGAGACTAAACTTGGGACCAAGTAAATTTATCTTCGTTCGGTGTATTCCGGCCATGAACATTAGAGAGCTTCTTAAAAGAGTTTACGTTTCTGTAAGTGTATATAATCACATCTCGCTAGTATGTAGTAAAGCTACTGTGAGAAAATTTATCTCTTTGAATCGTTCTCTCAGCGATTCTCGAAATCCTAGATTTTATTTTTAATGTTCTAGCAAAACGCACAACTATACTGACTTAAAAGAAATACAGTATTATCAAATTATCATTTCTACAGATTTTCATCTGTGCCGACTTAAAGGCAGGAACAGTATAAATCCAAAAAAAAATTCAATACCTTGAAAAAGCCCGTTTCGCTTAATTTTATGAAAATATTTTCGATGTACAGACATTTAATTTTTACACCTTTAGGTATAAATAGATACTCGCTAGATGGCAGAATCAAGAGTCAGATACTGAAGCGCGCATCGTCAGGACAGGATGTTCAGTGGGGCTACTCCGAAACCCGAAAAACGAAGTTCTTATGGCGCCATCCCGCTTACTCAAATACATTTAACATGAGAGCGAGAGGGATAGCACGTTACGAACTTCGTTTTTCGGGGTTCGGAGTAGCACCTCAGCTCTCTGCAGCCCTAAATTTAGGTTTAGGGAAACCACCGGTAGCTTGAACCCTGCCCGCACCGTAAACCTAGGTTTTTTAAAGTCTCTATTATTGTATTATATTTTTTACATTAATAAATAAATAAATATTACGGTTCAATTTTACACAAATCGCTCTAGTCCCATTGTAAGCTCAATAAGGCTAGTGTTATGGGTACTAGACGACGATATAGTTAATAGATATATTACTTATATACATAGAAAACATCCAAGACTCGGGAACAAATATTTATGCTCATCACGCAAATATTTGCCCTTACTGGGATTTGAACCCAGGACCTCAGCTTCGCAGGCAACGTTACTCCCACTGAGCTACACCGGTCGTCAAACACATTAATTTTTACGTACATTCTTTTTTTTTGTAGCCTATACGAGTGTCCCACTGCTGGGCAAAGGCCTCTATTATTACCTATACCTACCTATTATAAAGTTGTAAAAATAAAGGTCTATACATTGTAGATCTATTAAAAAGAAAAACTCTTGTAACAGACTATTTCGAGGTCACTAAATCGAAAAATATTTTTTGGATTTTTTGTATGTTTGTGAGTTGTTTCATCACGCAAAATCAGCTCAACGGATTACAACTATTTTTGGTACACGGGTCGCTGGGTATCTACACATGGTTATAAAATAGTTTTTACCCGACTACGCTGTCGAAATCAAGAGGGGTTATGACTTTTTCGCCGCGAACAAAGTAGCGGGGACCTTCTAGGCCGACTTGAGCAATTCCATCTTTTTTTAAGTTGATTAAAAATAAAAGCATTGGGCACGTTATTCCAGTTATCATTTGTATTAATCCACATCTTAAACCATAATGTGTCTGTTATAGTATTCTCTATCTTAAAGCCACACTATTTATGTTCACAACAGAATATTAACAAGTAATGCTTAAAATAACTGGGTGCAGCCTGACTGCATATGGGGCAGGCAAAAAAAAATTGAAGGTCAACTTTACAATATAACTTGTGTATGGCCATGGTAAGCTTCGAAAACAATAAGTGCCCGCAACTTATTTTGGGGAGGAGAAAAAAGGCATAACTCGGCATAAGTAACCCTTATTTATGCTGCTGCGTCCAAGTGCGAGTCAGACTCGCGCAACGATGGTTCCGTACAAAATATACACTACAAACGGCCGTTTCTATGTAGGTATTCAGTGTTAACAGAGACCTACTCCTAAGCAAAATGTACGCGGTGTTCAATCATTGTATATAACTTACTGACGTAAAGAGACAGGCTTACAATTATACTGTTTTTAGTATTAGCTGTTATAGTGAAAACAGAAATTCATTATCTGAGAAAATTTCTACTGTCTAGCTATCACGGTTAATGCGATACAGCCTGGTGACAGACGGACAGACAGACAGACGGACAGCGGAGTCTAAGTAATAGGGTCCCATTTTACCCATTGGGTACGGAACCCTAAAAATAAACAACTCAGAAGTAGTGTGTAGGACAAGTCTTTACTATACCTATCTACGTACCTACACCAACCCAACACAGATATATGCGGTAAAACACATATACAGTAAATATATGCATTTGGCATCTTGACGCCAAGTTAGCTACGCTATAAATACCTACCATCTACTTATATCAACGGTAAAACCACGCATAATATCAAAAATAAGACACCCAATTAAAAAAACCACAGGAATCCACTAATCGTAACATTGCGATGACATATTTAATTTAGTCGCGTAACCAATTTATAACCATGTTATTTCTGTTTATTTACGCTGTCTTTGTTTCACTAAGCGTGAAAATTGATAGCGCTTTCTCGCTCTCCGTTTCACCACTTTAGTTGTAAAGAGGACAAGTAACACATGTGCTTTGTATGCATGGTTTTAAAAAGCTCTTTGGCACATATAAAGTACTTTTTAAATTGAAATGTAATGAATGGTGGATGATTTCGCCAACAGTAAAGTTATGTTGGTAGTCATTTACGTAGGTTGACGTCATTCGTTAAAATATAAGGTTGACATTTGAAAAGTGTTGCCAGCTGGTAAGTAACCAACTAAATTTGGGATTTTAATTACCTTTTGCAGGTTAACGTTTTTTATGTTTTTTTTTAATATATTTAAGAATTTTATACAACAATGGCGGCCAAAAAGCGTAAAGCCTAACTGATAGAAACGTCAAATTGGTTGTGACCAAGTGTAAGTCGGGTAATTTACGGCTAAATAGCGAAAATGCTACTGAAATACAATGTCAACATCAAGTAACATTATTTTTGAGCAAAAATTTGTTTAATAATTGAAATAAAACAATTTAACGGATTATATCGCGTATATTATCTCATTTTAGTTCCCGACGTTTCGGAAGCTTTCCAGCTTTCCATGGTCACGGGAGGACACGTCGGGAACTAAAATGAGATAATATACGCGATATAATCCGTTAAATTGTTTTATTTCAATGAGTAATATCGCGGAAACAGAAGAAAATATTGTTTAATAATTGTTTATATTTTCATGTCTTCAATAAATCTCAAGATTAATTGTCTATGCGATGTTTTGCAGGTGTAAAGGTACTATTTGTACAAATATATTTTGAGATTGTATTGTATTTATCTATTCGTATTGTAATATAATATGTGTGTATAATATAATGTATAAATATATATCCCCATATTACCTTGTTGATTTGTGTCTCTTTTCCTTGCTTTTTTTGTATTCCCAACATTACAGTAACTACTAGTTTTGCCCTATAGTTGACTGGTAGAGAATACCCTAAGTCATTAATTTTAAATAAATAAATATTTCTTTAACACGATATTAGATGGGTAGTCATGGTCTGGTTTTTGTATAGAGAGTTAGTGACAGGTTATTCTGCTGTTATTTCGGATAATGCATGTCTCCCGAAAGATAAACATATAATATTTGTAAGTTTTATATTTTTTTTCCACAACTGCGTATGTTTAATAAGTACACATTACTAATAACACATTACGTATCACATCTTTTGTACGATATTGTTCTTTTTTCAAAGTACATACTTGTAATTTTTTTTTATTAAGGTATGAATGAACTTTGAATATAAACGTCACAATATTTGCAGTTGCCAAATTTATACCAGGTAAATAAAACTGACCCTGGCAATACCAGTGACGCAAACAAATTTGACAGATCATATTCAGTTCGCCGCGTTTCCTGTCTACTCGTGCGCAACGCGAGCTCCAAGATATTGCGAATAACGAATAAGTTCCAGTAAAACCCGCGTTAAACGGTTGTGACTTGTGAAAAAAAAAACTGGATTACAACATTGGAGTGCAGTGAGAGTGTGTGGTTTTTCCGAAGGACGCCGTGGTCTTTACGCAGGTAACATAAAAAAAAAACTACATTCACTTGTCTTTGGAAAGTTGCAAATTTCAATTCGCATTTCGAACGTCATACTTATGGTAGTCAAAACAGTACTTTTATATGTCGAAAAATATTAATTCGCCACTGGATTGTGATTTAATTTATTTTGAGAAATAAAATGCGTCAGGCCGTATTGTTGTGATCATTAACCACTAGTTGCCCGCGTGTAGGTACTCAGACGTTTATTAATTTGTAACTCAATTGACTGGTATTAATTATCCGTTTTCATTAGTAGCTATGTTATCGTTCAACCTGTTATCCAATCATAAATATTGAATATAGCATTTATGTAGTGAAAGGGGAGAAAACCTCATATCCACAGACTTGTTTGACATAAGTACTAGTTGATTGGACAATTTTCAAGCAACATGAGCATAATACTATATTTGAAGTTCATGGAAAGGCTGTTTTATCATACTTTTGTTACTACTACCACAGAACCTTGGAGTTATTTTGACAGGCAAATAATAATCTAGGTACCTTGAGACTTTTGAAAGTAAACTTGCAATAATTTTAACAGTATTACTGAATCTAAATGAAGTGTCACAAGAAATAACAGACACTCCGGATTTACAGGGCTAATATATAAGTAAAATAAATATAAGGCACAATATTACACAAATCAACCTAAACCCATATGAAGCAAAACTTTTATGGTGGGTATAAGATAATAATATATATAGGTATGTTGTTATATACAGATATACTACAACTTTTATTAATATTTACTACTAAATCAAATTAAATTCTACATAATATAAAACTAACATAGATAAAAAAGTTACCTTCAGAGGCTATGTGAAGCATCGGTGGAACAGACTGCTGGCACTTTATTAGCCCAGATATTCAGCATTGCCATTCAGCGCGACAATGCTCCCAGCTTTCTGAACATACTGAGATTGGGGAGAGACATGGAGTTTTTTTAAACATAATACGTAAATACATAATAAATGTCTAAGCTCCCGTTTGTAATAGTATGTAGTCTTAACTAAAATGTGTAAATTATACTTTTAAATAACCTGGGCGACCAAACTTAACCAGGTATGTTTTTTTGTTACTAGATGAAAACTATCGAAATAAGTGTTTTTTTTTAAATGTTGTGCATAGTTAAGGGCTTTAATAGGGATGTTGACTGTACTATAAAAAAATCGGTGCAAAATAGTACTTCCTATGATAGAAATCCATAACAAAAAATTTGACTGATACCTTATATGTAGCTTGTTTTATGAGCCTCTAAAGTTGTGTGGGAAAGTCCGTTTTTAAAGTATGACAATATTAATAGTACCATTGAATAACCATGAAATGTATGGTAAGTTATGTTATGAAACCATTTCAATAAACGCAAATTGAATCAATTTGCATCATTTAACAGTTTACGAAAACAATTTAAAATTAATTATAGACCATCGAAAACTGCTTTTCTGTCGAAAAGTATTATTGGAATGGCACCCAAATGATTTAATAAATTACCGATTTCAATTTTAAAGCTGGAAAGCGTAAAGGAAATTTAAAAAAAAACTATTTAAGTTCTTAGCATCTAAGGCCTATTATTCGGTTCAAGAATATTTGAATGATGACATTTGCTACTAATCCATAAATAATCTGTGCATGCGACACACATACCATTACATATTTGCATGTCTATGTGACGAAACATGTAGCACTGTAATTAGATTTAAGACCTACTGTATGTTACCTACCATGTTAAGCAAATAAATGACTGATTCTGATTCTGATTAACATCGATACAGAACAAATTTCTTAAATTTCCCATACATGTGACGTCACACGTTCCTAAGCTTTAGTACCTATGTAGCATTTTTTGGGAAAGTCCAAAAATGTGATTTTAATATTGTTGTATCTAGAGGAGTTTTTATAAGATTGAAATAGTTGTTGCCCCAATATTTCTGTTATTGAAAGGTTTTTCTATAACATACCACAGAAACAGGTTGAGAAAAGTTGTCAACATCCCTATTAAAACCAATTTAAATTGATTCCTTTGTGTAACGAAAATAACTCATATAAGTGAGTCTTTTGTTACACAAAGGCATTGATTATGTTTATCTAGCCCTTAACATCTACAGTTTTTTAGGGCTCCGTAGCCAAAATGGCAAAAACAGAACCCTTATAGTTTCATCATGTTGGTCCGTCTGTCCGCCCATCCACCCGGAGATACAAGATGTATATTGACAAAATTTGGAATATAGATGTCTTGTACAAGCCGCTACTTAGTTTGATAGTTAAATAAAAAAAAAATCTTTTGGTAATATTTTACATATTTACACATAAATAATAAATAAAACATATATACCGGCTACTCCATGGAAGACAGACACTACTCGAGTTAATATAAGAATATTACACTGTTTCTTGCATAAAAAGATATTCGCCGAGACCCCCCCTCACTCCAAAGTAAGATTAGATGAGATTCAGCTTGATCCCCCCTCATCGGCTCATGTACTTAATGGACACCCCCTATGGTGTGTCCGGTTTTGTACATGTGTTTTACATTTATGTTACTTTATTATTTGTCATTTGTTTGCACCCAAGTTGTTATCATTGACACATTTCTTGGTTTATGTGGTCGAGCCTTTATTATTGTGCGACAAACAACCAGTATGTACCATACCTACTCATTTTATTTATTATCTGTGTTCATCCTAAAAAGAGGCATGTTACTGAACCAGCAAGCTACATCTTCAACCCCGTAGTCACTTTCCATCAGGTTATACTGGGGTCAATGGCTGGTATGTTTATGAATGAAAAAAAGTTAGAATCTACTCCTTACTATATTTAAACGTGAAAGTATGTATGCACGTTCCACTTAATCTCTTATGAGTATAAATGAAAAAAAGTTACAATCCACTCCTTACTATATTATAAACGTGAAAGTATATATGTAGGTTCCACTTAATCTCTATGATTATGAATGAAAAAAAGCTACAATCCACCCACTCCTTACTATTTTATAAACGTGAAAGTATGTATGTATGTTCCACTTAATCTCAAAACTACTGGACGAATTTTTATGAAACTTTCCAGTTATGTACCTTATATATCAGAATAGGACATAGGCTATTATGTATGTCAAATTTCATCCCTTTTATGGACGAAAAAGGGGATGAAAATTTGTATGGACAGTAATTTTTTTTTTACGCTAGGAACTTGACATCTTGGTAATATGCTTCACATTTAAATTAGTAAAATATCGAGTTTTGGGGAAAGACATAAGCTACTTTTTATCCTGGAAAAATACTTTTTATATTTTTAAGGCGGATGAAGTCGCAAGCGGCCGCTACTATTTTTATAAATACAAAGATCTAAATACTGGATTTCAACCAGTGCCTTGTGCCTTGCCGGGGCGCACGCTCTGCCATTTAGCTACAGAGTCCAGTGAACTTGTCTTCAAATTTTGGCACTATATGTTACAAGATCTTTGCATTTGCATTTTCAACCGATCGTCAGCGCCATAGTGAGCATTTAAGAAACTAATTTTTCACCCTGGCAGAGCGATCTTTTCTGTTGCCACATGTTAGATAGAGATGTCGCTGTAGTGTAAACATTGATTTTTTCACGAAAATCACGAAGATCGTGATGGTAAAAATCAAAAAGTCAAAATCAAGATTTTGGTTTAAAAAAATATTTAAATGTTACCAGTTAATGTCTGTGTATCGAGGCATTTCTTGAATATTGAGCCGTAAAGGTAGCACCCGTAGTCGATAAGCTGAGAGCAAATCGCCTACGGTGGTATGGACATGTTATGCGGAGGGATGAAAGTCATGTGACAAGAAGGGTATTAGGTATGCATGTGGAGGGATGTAAGAGAAGGGGTAGACCAAGGAACTGGATGGATTGCGTGAGAGATGTCATGAACAGGAAGGTTGTGAGCGATGACATGATGGGTAAATGAGAGGTATGGATGGATGGAATCATGCTGCGCCGATCTCGTGTAAATTAGATAAGGATAAGCAAATGATGATATCTGTGCTCTGTGTCTGAGACTTTATAACTAATAGATGGATGAAATAATTTCGATTCGGTTAATGAAACAATAATGAAATAATGATCTTTATTCTGTAAGTAGGCCGCAAGGGCACTTTTACAAGTCTGACTCTACGGCGTTTCCCAGGAGGAGACCACTGATGAGAAGAAAGCCGAAACACACTCTTCTTCGTTTCATCTTGAAGAATGACTGAATTGAGTGTTCTTAGTTATTCTTCAAGAAAGTCTGTTCAACCATTTTATGCGGGTAGCACACCTCCGCCGCTAAACTGTAGTAGAGAAATCGCTGAACGATCCGTCCGAGTTGTCCTTTGTAGGGCGCGAGTAAAGGTACGGACAGACTTGCTTATTACTAGCACGAAAGCATGCTATTATTGAGCAAGTGCTCATTAGTAGCACGTGTGTGACAAAATTGCTAGTAATGAGTATGCTTATTTAGAGCGTGCTAAAAAAATTATCGTAGTTTGATTTTCGAACATGCTACCTGCTGGTCTAGCATGACTCCGCGACAACGCTTGTCGCGCGACATAGCATCACCCGTCTTTCTCGCATTGTATTGAAAGGAAAGAGACAGACAATCTTTGTCCCGCGACAAAGAATCCCGTATCACAGTTGTGCTAGAGGTGCTGAGGCGCGGGTAGAAGGGGGCGTGCTCCCAGCGCGTCTGAACAGTTCGTACGTTACCTTTGAGCATGCTTATTTGTGAGTATGCTTAAAACAAGCATGCTTATTGCTAGCAAATGTGAACAGTTGCAGAGCATGCTAATTTTAAGCAAGCTTATGAGCATGCTTCCTTTTGAGCACGTCTATCCGTACCTTAACTCTAGCGCACTTGCCTGTTCTAACGCGCAGATTTATGGCGCTGTCTCTGTCGCACGCTTCTCCGACGCTGGCTACATCTCCGCGTTCGTTTCGCGGGTTTCGCCATAAGGTCATCAGCTTTCTAGGTGTGTCAGAGTTTTTTAATTATCTCAACCATCCTTGTATAAAACATTGATTTAAACTTACTCGATCTTCACTCATTATCACAACATAACAAAACGGGGCTTAAGCGTATAAATATGATTTTTTAATTACCTTTCGTTGGTAATTTTTTGACGTTTCGGACGTCGCGTTACGTCCATGGTCTCGAAGGAACTAATTAAATAAATCATATTTATACGCGATTAAGCCCTGTTTTGTTGGCCAAACCGGGGCACTTCTCCGGGCGGCAGTTTCATGGGGGCGCCAAATCCTTGAGACCAGAATTCGAAATATCGAACAAATTAAGCCTCTTTTGGCGTTTTTAACAGTTTTTCTCAAACACCGAAGAGAGGGCGCCACCATCAACTTTATGCCCCGGTTCGAAAAAATCGCTGTCAACCGATGAGCTACTCGTAAATTTAAATTGGATTTACGGGAATTAATAATTCAATAGCAGGTCTTAACCTATTATCTAACAGAGTACTATTAATAGCTAAGATAAGCGCTAAATATTCTAAGTTATTAAAGAAATAGTTGACGCTGACGTAATTTTCCAACAACTATTTTTATGCATAGTTATATCCTTCTATATCATATAATATTTTTATTATTGAGAAGTCGGTCTGTAACATGCCACAGTAAAAAGTTTTTAAATAACTTACAATGTACTATAATAATATGACTAATTATTTATTGCGTTACAAAAGTTGTAAGAAAACATAACGGTTGGAGTGTCACAATTTGCCTAAAACAGTAACCAATTTTTTTTTGCGGTAAAACGGCAAATTATGACAATATACAATAGTGGCATTTTATTACAAATAAGAAATTTACTTTACAATTTATTACGTTATCAGATTATTTCTTAATACAATTAAATAACATTAATAATAATAAAAATTTACTAAAAACGAAAATTATATAAACAATTTAAATTATAATACAACGATTAAAACAGTATAAATCATTATAATTACATTACAATTGCAGTACAATAATTTATTTTTTTGTCATTTTATCATAACAATCATGGATTGAGTAAAAACATTACTGACAGACAATTTTAACAATTGTATAATATTGTAAAAGACATCGGCCCGGCACTGGTTCATCGCGCATAGGCCATTTTTATGTGACAAGCCTGTGGTCGCGCGTGCCGTTCCCGTATTGGCTTACATAGCCACGCCACGAATAACGTTGTTTTCCGACATGACACTGTTTAAGAGTCCCCGGTAAGCTCGGTTCTCCATACAAACGTAGTTGCACTCTCATTTTAAAACGACTTGCTAGTTTGCTCTGAAACGTTGTACTTAGAATAAGTTAAGGTATATGCAGGCCTGTAATTAGTTTTTGTAGATTCCGATACCATAATAAAAAAATACAGAGAATTTATGTTTTTCATACAAAACTTGTTTTTGCTGTATTTCGTTTGTTTTATAAACTGGAGCCATATAAACTAATTACAGGCCTAGATATACCTCATGTCCTTGTATATACAAAGTTTCGTTACAATCCAACACGTAGTTTTAAATTGAGAACGAAACTCCTTTTTTATGGGAAGGTGAAATTCGGCCGAGCTTGCCTTTGATTGATTGATAATAGTATATAGGTGCAGTCATCTACAATCTTTTAATGGGCTATCCACTTATTGTTTTTCAAGATAGGTACTAAA
Source organism: Hedya salicella (assembly GCA_905404275.2). Taxonomy (NCBI): domain Eukaryota; kingdom Metazoa; phylum Arthropoda; class Insecta; order Lepidoptera; family Tortricidae; genus Hedya; species Hedya salicella. The sequence continues at coordinate 6,089,395 of FR990120.1, forward strand.
TTCTAATTCTAACTTTGGAATAAGACTCTGTTTCAATGTTTGACGCATATGCGTTGTGGTTTTGCTTAAGGTAATAATTATTAAGTACTCTAATGTAGTTCAATGCCCTTATAAGGAGATGAATTAAGCGACGAAAAAATAATTCATACCGGTATTTACTAATAATAACGAAAATCATTTTAAATTAACTTGTATATTCATAATAATCTCATCGGTTTCTACAACTATCAATGTTTTTAATAATTACAACAAATTAAACAGAATTAGTATAAGGTAATAAATAGGGTGTCATTTATATTCCCGACGTTACGGATGATTTGTAAACCACTGAGAGCTGAGAATAATATAATAGGGTACATGCATGAATTTTTTTATCGCTTTTCTTTACTAAATATCAAAATACCGTAAAAACGATTTCAAAATGTGAAATTAAAATTTAAATCGGCCAAGAAATACGCAAGATATAGGCATTTTAAACTACTGATTAGACAGAGAGGTCCGACGTGCACTGTTACGTCATAGAGCACTCCGGCCATATAAACTTCTTATTAAATTCCGTTTTGCTAGAAAGAGATATATGAACAGCCCCTCATAAGTAATTTAGACGTGGATGTTTTTGGGTAAGTTCCTAAAAGTTGAAACCATACTACGTAAACGAAAGTGAAGTACTTATTCTGTTGTGCGACAAAAATATTCAATACAGAGGTGCTACTCCCAAACCCGAAATACGAAGTTCGTATAGCGCCATCCCGCTGACTCAAATACAGCTTAACGAAACGAACTTCGTTTTTCGGGTTTCGGAGTAGCCTTTCAGTTGTATTGTTATTATTGTTCATTACGCAACGGAGACTGTCATAGACAATTTAATTCCATGATTCAACGTGTCCTACTTTTTGAAGTCTTTGTGAATGCGTTAATTAAGTACTTAAATATTTTTGCCTGATCGGATCGGCGCAACGTCCAAACGCGTGATCGTGACACGCGATCGTATCACGGGAAGAAGATGTGATCGGGCAAATGATACAAATGTAGACGCACATTTAGGGTGTGTTTGTGTGCGTGTGTGTGCTTTAGGTCGCCCGCCTATGGAGCCTCGTACATAAAGGTGACAGCATAATAATCGACATAACCTCCTCAATATCGCCACAGGAAAACTTTTGTTCACAAAACGCCGTATAGTTGTTTGTACAGAGGCCACTGAAGTAACGTAAACAACAAGGGGCCCTGCGATAGGTCAAGATAGAACGTAGTTGGGTAATTATATCGTCTCATACTATGTTTTCTATGTATATAAGTAATATATTTATTAAATATATCGTCGTCTAGTACCCATAACACAAGCCTTATTGAGCTTACCATGGGACTAGTTCCATTTGTGTAATTAATTAATTAATTAATTTATTTTTAATACTAGACGGTGCCCGCAACTTCGTTTGCGCAGAAGAAAGAGTCATTATCCCTCTTTTTTCACCAGCGTAGTCGAGTAAAAAGTATTCTTTTTTTTTTAATTTTGTTGACACAAAACATACACAGCGTTTTTACATTAAAAAAAAATCGCCAAACTGGAAGGCAGTTTATAGGCGAATATATGTATACATTCGGTTTTTGTTATTTTATCCACTGCGTAACACTTTAACATTTACCATCTATAACCATCTGGATACCCTAAGCTACACGTGTACCAAAAATAGTTGAAATCTGTTTAGCCGATTTGGCGCGATGAAGCCACAACGACACGTACAAACATACAAATAAATCCAAAAAAATGTTTCGATTTAGTGACCTCCAAATAGTCCAATACAATATTTTGAGAAGTCTTCTGTGTACAGACATTTCATTTTTACAACTTTAGACTAGTATAGATTAGACGTGTCAATACGTCGCTATTATGGTACAAAGGTGACGGCACGTCTGACGAAGATAGCACAAAATAAATACCTAATAATACACGTAGAGGTACTTTTTCTTCGTTCAGGATAGGCAGTGCCTATGTGCAATTATTATGGACAGTACGCCATTGGCAATGAGGGAATCGATGCAAGAAGTAGACAGCACAGCAAGGCAGAGCCCTTTTTGGCGGTAAACTTCTTTACCCGCTTTCTTTTTACAAGCTTTTATTTAACTTGCAATCAAGGACCATTAAGAGTGCCCGACAAGCTCGGCCGAATTTCACCTTCCCATACAAACGGACTTTTGTTCCTATTTTAAAACTACGTGTTGGATTGTAACGAAACTTTGCATATACAATGACATGAGGTATATGCAATTCAAGTTTATAAAAAAAAAAAAATACAACCAAAGCACATAGTTTAAGAATGAATAAATGAAATGAAAAAAATACAGCGAATGTAAGTTTTTCATACAAAATTTATTTTTGTGTTATTTCGTTGGTTTTATAAACTGCAGCCATATAAACTAATTACAGGCCTAGATATACCTCATTACTTTATATATGCAAAGTTTCGTTACAATCCAACACGTAGTTTTAAAATGAGAACAAAACTCCGATTGTATGGGAAGTTGAAATTCTGCCCAGCTTACCGGGGACTCTTAATTTATTCTAAATACAAAGTTTCACAGCAAACTAGCTAGTCGTTTTTTAATGAGAGCGTACGAGTAACTACGTTTGTATGGAGAATCGAGCTTACCGAGGACTCTTAAAACAAGAGGACTGACAGTTGCCATTCTTTGGATCGTGTTCCGATCGCAAGGAGATATTTTGGCAAAAACTAGATGGCGCTTTAAAACTAAACATTTAACGATGTTATAATTGAATAAAGAAATATAGTATAATATAATCAATCACTATTACTTCGCAAATAGTGAATAAATAAAAATACTGTGTCACGCTTGCAAAGTTGAATAATTGACAAAAATAATTCTTATACATAGATGGCGTTGTACATATCGGGGTACGGCTTTTTGTATGGAGATGGTCAGTCCTCTTGTTTTAATGCTCCTTACTTGCAATGTAACTATGTACTTATGTATTGGAACATAGAAAGATGCCTGTTCGGTCTAATTATAAGGAGAATAACTTCGGCGTTCCTCAAGGCAGCATATTGGGTCCACTGTTATTTTTGGCCTATATCAACGACCTTCCCGATTGCATAGCCCATCCATGTATATTATTTGCCGATGACACAACTATACCGGTGCAATGTAAAGACAAGGAGTTTTTTGAAACCGACATTAATAATGCAATAGAAGATGTTACACGATGGCTAGAAATAAATAACCTCAAAATAAATGTAAAGAAAACTCATTTAATCCAATTTCAGACTTGTAGAGCTAACTTAAAAAAAACTAGATAATATTACTCATAAAGGACAGTCGATTAAACGAGTAGATTCTAAAAATTTTCTAGGCCTAACATTAGATAATGTGGACAATGTATGTTCAAAAATCAACAAATTTATATATGCCCTTAGAAGAACAAAACAAGTAGCGTCTGACCAAGCTGCACTGAGTACTTACCACGCCTACGTTTCCTCAGTTCTGCGATATGGTCTTCTGCTCTGGGGGAACTCTATAGACGTCGATCGAGCTTTCAAGGCTCAAAAGAAGTGCATACGAACCTTATGCGGTGTCGGTTATAGAGAGTCATGCAAGCCATTATTTAAGAAACTGCGTATTTTACCTCTTCCTTGCCTATACATAATGGACGCTTGTACTTTTGTAAGACAACACCCAGACAGAGGAGCGCACATAATCTGCATGTCCCAAAGGCGTCCTTATCGACATATAAAAAATATGCTTATTATTCAGCAATATTAATTTATAACAAGCTACCCGATCATATTAAATCAATCTCTTTAGTCTTAAGACAAAACTTAATAATTATTTAATGGACAATTGTTTTTATTCCGTGAAAGAGTACCTTACATTAGAATCTAACAAATAAGCAGGACATAGTAATTTACTGTTAAAATTGTAGTATTTAATTTGATTTATGGAATATTAGCTGGTTGCTTAATTTTTAAATTGGACATGATATATTTTGTAGTTTATTGACATGGTAATAATGAATTGTAATACTGACTGACTAATTATTATTTATTAGTATATGTAGCATTTAATTTGACATTATAATTGCAGATTGCTTTAGATAATTATTATTTTTTTCAATTAATAATATGTTTATAGTTTGTATAATTGTAATATTGACTGTCGTGCATATTTACACGTCGCACCATCGGCATAATATGTGAAACATCTATATGTAACATCTACTGTACCATATTTTATGTAAATAAATAAATCATTCATTCATTCATTCAATTTATGTTCGGGTGGAATCTTGCAAGTTAAATTTGACCTTCCCGGTTTCCAATTGAGCTAAAATTGGGCATAGGTACTTATGTAAGTTTGGTGACAATGCATTAGTAGGATACCATCGAGCTGATCTGTCTGATCATAGAGCAGGAAGGTGGTCATAGGAACTCTGTAATACAATAATTCAATCCTACCGAGTTTGGGCTCTTTCGAATCGTCTCGGTGAGTAGTTGATGGATGTTGAAAGAAAAGCACAGTCGGCAATAAAAGCTTGTCACAAAAATGAAATTTTTGACAGAAACTTATTAGTAACTGATTTTGACCTGGGTAGAACTAGGCCTTACCGGTAATCGGATTCAGTGAGGGGAGCGTACACCCACAAGCGTTTTACGCGAAATAGTGTCTTGGTTAGATGTCACAGTAAATTGTGCTCCCATGCAAAGTTATGTCATCACCGTTCTTACGTGTATTTCCATCTCTTTCTAGAAATCATATTCAGGGTATAAATAGGGCCGACCGTTTGGACATCTAATTTCTCGGGTGGACGCTGGACCGTCAAAATCTCTTGCATCCCCTGATGATGCCTCGTAGAGGCGAAACACGTGGATTATACTTTCTGGTAGCCAGTTTTTCTGTGCCTTTATGAAGCCATGGTCGTTCAGGGCTTCAGTTTAGGCAATTTCTCAGTGCCTATATGGAACCATGGTCGTCCAGAGTAGGCAGTGCCTTTGTGCCTGTATGGACTACACACCAATGTGCGCTTGATAGAAGCCAGTCTAGCAACATTTAATCCTTTTTCGATTCATCTAAGTTTCTAGATCGATGAACAAAATGGCTTCATTCCTCATTAAGACTTTAATAGAGCATTCTATCGAGTGACGCCATGTTTGACAAGTTTATCATAGCAATTAATAGTGCCCAGTTACGAAAAGGCATAACTGACTAGATTTTCCTTATAAAATGTTACCCTTTTGACTAATACAGTACTAATGCTCGTGTCATGAAGTCATATTTCCTGGTGGCGACTATATTGCTGTTCTTGAGATATTCCAAGTGAATTGCTGCCAAGTTTCAATCCAAAGCATATCATATTATATTACAAACTTATTTAAATAAAACAATTTAAACGGATCATGTCGCGTATACTTATTATCTCATTTGAGTTTCCGATGTTGCGGCCAAAAAAAAATTTCTGTCAAAGTTACAATTTGTGCAAACTACCCTCTTTGAGAAAACATATAAAGGTGTACATACATGTCACATGGGCCTTATGTATAAAGTCAGTTAAACATGTGCTAGAAGGGTATTTTTTTATTTTAAAAATAAACTGGTAGTTTAGTTTCACAAAATGAGGCTTACTGATAAAGAAACGCCGCAAAGAAAACTCCCAGACTACCTCGTTAATGGTTATATTATTTTAAAGACAAACACTACAAAAAAATTATAAACAAAGATCAGAAACAAATGAAATTTTTTTTTGACAATACTGGATTTGAACCAGTGCCTTGAGCCAGACCGGGGCAGCACGCTCTGGCTCAAGGCACTGGTTCAAATCCAGTAAAGTCGAAAAAATTTTTCATTTATTTCTGATCTTTGTTTATAATAATAACGCTAGTGGAGTGATCCACTAATAAATTGCAAAAATTGTGATTATTATCATGATATTTGTAAAACAAAAAGTACTACAAAAAAAATTGTTAATAGTTATATAATTTCAGAAAAAACACTACAAAAAAAATATTTTTGTCTGTTTGTAGGTATGTGTCGTTGTAGCTTCATCACACCAAATTGGCTTAACAGATTTCAGCTATTGTTGGTACACGGGCAGTTGGGTATCCACAGATGGTTACCGGATACTTTTTACAAAAGATTCGCTTACCTATGTCTTAAATTTGTTTTTTTTTTTCAAATCTTTATTCAAGGAGCTTTGATGAAAGGAAATGTACATGCCAGCTAAGTTTCTATTCTTAGCTACGTTAAGAGAAAGAACAATCCAAAATTTATAAAACGGATGACTGTTTTTATGATTAATGCATACGACAGATATGATAATAAAAATGCATCACCGATTCCTAGAAACGGTTGGAAGATTAGGCGGCAATGATAAGGTTGATAAGCAATCATATTGCCCTCGAAGTGGTTGCCCAAGTAATTATGCCGCCCAAGAAGATAACTCAGTAGCCATTATATCTAAGTGACACCTAGAGGACTTAACCACCGTGGATGCCATACGAATACATTCAAATTCAAATTCAAATTGTTTATTTGCAGTTACAAGTTATTGTACAATACAAGATGTTATATATAGCTAGTGGCTGTGTAACTTGCCGATTCGGCGTGCAAAATTATAATTTCCTGATCCTTGTGCAGTGTGTGCACATTATCAGTGGTAAATTACATTATAATTAAATCAAGGAATAATTTATTATTACAACTAAAGAAATTACTATTACAATTAGACATTAATTCATAAAACATTATTATTACGGTTAAACATATTTTAAATGTAATTAATCATTTCATTTCATGTCAAATATTACTATTATTCCCATTACATTGTTAATTTTGGGCTTTAATATGTTAACATTTATACACACACCTACTTATCTATTCGTCAGTCTTAATTTAAATATTCCATAAAGAGTAAAAAGATTGTTTCGTTAACATTTGCAGTAATCTATTTTTATGAATTCCCCTCTGCCAAAGTAATCGCGAAATCTCCGGTTAGTTGATACGGTAAATTGTCAGTGTGGGTGTTTTTTTTGTTTGTGTGCGTTTGTAGAAATATGAGAAGAAATATATTTCCGTAGTGTGTTGTACGTGTTTACACCTCACGCTCCGCTAAAAATGTATCGATGATGACAACATTTTAAGAATTAGTCTCATATAAATTAATAAAAAAAATCGGACGTATTTTTTCTTTTTTTACCTAATGAAAAAATAAAGGCTACATTGAGTCAGAATGTCACGAGCCTCCATTCCTAACTTTAATGCGATTTATCTGAGTATTTTTTTTATTATTTTGGAAAAGCAAAAAATACGTGTCCAATATTTTTTTATTATCTGGCTGACGGACTAATTAGTATTTAAATATTCATACCTCGTCATCATGTCTATCACCAACGAGAGGTAATTAAATAAATCATATTTATACGCCATTAAGCCCCGTTTTGTTGCGTTGGAAAAATTTTGGTGTCCAAGATCTTAACATTTCTCAGCCATTACAAAACATATTAAAGTGATATTTCATTACCTGATTCTTCATCTTATTGACTTCATTTTGACAGTTGCAGAAACACGATTTTTTTTACTTTTATAACAGAGAAAACAATATCAGAGTAACCTCTTTAAAAAAACAGAGATTCTCAATTTACAGTAAAACCAGACCGATGTAAGCCTCTAAACTTTCATAGTATATTAGTCTAAATACGCACTTTCGTTTGTCAGTTGGATTTTTTTAAATTAGTTATAGTTTTGAATTGAAACGAAAAAAGGCGTTTTGTCGTTTACGACCTTTATACGCCATTAAGCCCCCTTGTGTTGTGATAACAAGCATTTTAAGACGACGAATTGGAAATTATGTTGTCAAAGATCTTAACATTTCTCAGCCATAACAAAACATATGAAAGTGGTATTTCACAACCAGATTTTTTTCATTTTATTGACTTCATTTTGACAGTTGCAGAAACACGTTTTTTTTACTTTTATAACAGTGAAAACAATATCAAAGAAACCTCGTTTAAAACAGAGATTCTCATTTTACAGGAAAACCAGACCGATGTAAGCCTCTAAACTTTCATAGTATATTAGTCTAAAAACGCGGTTTCGTTTTTCAGTTGGATTTTTTAAAATTATTTATAGTGTTTAATTGAAACGAAAAAAGCTGTTTTGTCGTTCGACCTAATGATCTAAGCTAGCGCGTGCGCTCGTATTTGTATGCAATCAGTCCCCCTCAGTCCGCTGCGTACCATTGTCAGAGAATGGGCCGCAAACCATGTTTTTCAATTGTTTGTTTTGCGATGCGTCTCCTTAATTGCAATAGGGTAGTTTCCTGGGTAAAAAAAAAACACTATTCTAATTAGTCCATTTTTTCGTATTTTTTCTTCTGTCAATCAAACAATAAAATACAAAGATAAAGCGCCTCAAAGTTTGGAAGTGGGGGCGCATGACGTTACGCGTGCGAAAAACGGTCGCCCGGCGTGACGTCACGGGGAACTTTAACGGGCTATATCTTCATCATTTTTTGTTGAATTGACAAAAGAAAAAACACGTGTACAATATTTTCTCATAATTTAACTTACGGATTAATTATATTTTTTTGGGACACAAACCTATTGTCATAGATGCGGGTACCTCTCCCACTACCCAAAGGTTGTCTGGAAGAGATCGCTGTTTATCGAGAAGACCCGTTGTTTACCTCTCCTTGAATGTAATTCGTATGTCCTAATGTATCGATTGTCCTAACTCATTTTTTTTCAGAAACCGTAAATTCTTCAGTATTTTTAAAATATCATCGTATAGATTAGTATAGGTTAGTTTTATATCAATCCTGAAAAGTGTACAGTTTCATAAAAAAAATGCGTTAGGACAAACGATACATTAGGACAAACGACGTTAATTGTTAGTGAGTAGTAGTAATCTGGCTTGGGTCTGTTTTTGCCATAAAACTGACCCACGTGTTAGCCTTGTGAAGGAAAACATGCTGCCGTACATATGTATTGATACATAATCAGTTTTCCCTGAGCAACACAAACTGGCGTACGGTCGTGCAAAAAGCAAGGTCGCTGTCACAGCGAAGCGAATCCAGGTTAAATCTACCATACGTGATGTGCTATAATTATACATCCATGCGGTTGGAGGTCGCTCGATGCCGTGAATATATCAGACAACCTGTTTAGATCACTGGGCCGATATATATTTAACTAGCTTCTGCCCGCGACTTCGTCCGCCTTAAATTCGTTTATCGCGGATAAGGGTATTTTTTCCGGGATAAAAAGTAGCATATATAGGCTACATATGTCCTTCCCCGGGACTCAAACTATCTCCATACCAAATTTCATCCAAATCGGTTCAGCGGTTTAAGCGTGAAGAGGTAACAGACAGACAGACAGACAGACGGACAGGCAGACACACTTTCGCATTTATAATATAAGTATGGATGGATAGATATATTAACTTATATAGATAAAAAACATACAAGACTCGGCATTTATGCTCATCACACAAATATTTGCCCTTACCGGGATTTGAACCCAGGACCTTCAGCTTCGCAGGCTACGTTACTCCCGCTGAGCCAAACCGGACGTATAGAGTTAGTATTCCAAAGGGTTATTGTTTCCGTGCACGAGTTCAGCTCCACCCACCGTCCGCAACTTTGTTGGCTCTGACGTTTTGACATTTAATCGCGACGTTGTGACAAAATATTATTATAATCCTTATCTTAATTTGGGTCGAGAAAGGGCTGTGAAATCAATTTTCGTCATTCAAATCAAACGGGGTAAGTAAAAAAAAAATGATTCAAAAAGTGTGTTTTATTTTGTATATCAGGGTTTGTTACATAATTATTTATTGTAGTTTTACTGTAAAACAAGAAGCTAAAGCTACTTTAATGGTTTCATTCAATAATAATAAACATATATAATTGTTCCTGTATCGCTAGAGATAAATTAAATATCGTTTTCAGATCGAAATGAGTATTATTTCAAGGACCGGCCCCCGTGTTACCTAACGCATTTGACGCTCGCAATCACAATCAAGTGTCATGATTTTGTATGGGCTATGACAGTTGATTCGGATACCAAGTGCCAAAATTTCGTTAGGCAATAAACCTCGCCGGTTTATTCAAATTAGGTAACCAAGGCTAAACAGATTACTTTGAGATATGATAGATAACAGCGCCAACATTAGTTTTACTTTTGGCCACTATGAGCGCTGTGATCGATTATATTACCCCCACCTAGTACTTCGCACCCAGCGAATAGTTATAGGATACTAGCTTCTGCCCGCGACTTCGTCCGCCTTAAATTCGTTTATCGCGGATAAGGGTATTTTTCCGGAATAAAAAGTAGCCTATGTCCTTCCCCGGGACTCAAACTATCTCCATACCAACTTTCATCCAAATCGGTTCTGCGGTTTAAGCGTGAAGAGGTAACAGACAGACAGACAGACACACTTTCGCATTTATAATATTAGTATGGATTTTCACACGGTTGCACAAAATTGCGTGTGCGAGAAAACACTCCTGCGCAGTTCTGTTTGTTTACTATGATCACTGATTGTCGGCATCCGGTGTCGATCGCTATAATCGCTACTACCGATAGCTGAACTGTGATAATGATAACAAAACGTGACGTCATCGTGATGTCATGTATAGGTATCGGCAGCAGGGTTGAGGTGAATGCTTATATACACACAGCTGCATAGAGACTAATGGCAAAAAAGTAGTGGATTAATTAATGAGTGTGTGTGGGGTATGAATGAGATTTAATGTGATATGTTACGACCTTGTTACGACTGATTGTGTATTATTTCGGAATGGAGACAATACAAATACATATGTATATTACTATAGCTTGATAAGTTCTTTCGTGACACGCTCCCATGGTCTGCGGGCGACGGGGGGAAAGACAGCGGGGGCGGGTAAGAAAAGTGCGCGCGGCAGGGTCCGTCGTGCTCCGCTTCGCGCACACTTTATACTCACCCCCGCTGTGATTACCCCCCGTCGCCCGTAGACCATGGGAGTGTAACAAAAGAATTTGTCAAGCTATAGAAGAAAAAAGTCAGAACCCTTTTTTTCTTTAGAGTAGTCGAATAAAAAGTATTCTGTAACCATCTGTGGATAGCTACCCGCGAACTAAAAATAGTTGAAATCTAATGAGCCGGTTTGGCGTGATAAAGCCGCGACGACACATTAGATGCACAACCGGTGAGATTGCGGTCAAATGCCCGTACATACACACATACACAAAACTGCTTTAAGAAACAGCTGTATGAAAGTACGGGTGGGAGGTGATCTGACAGAAGCCTTGGGGTTGAAACAGGCTGACGCTCTATCACCGATGCTTTTAGGGTTCCGTGCCTCAAAAGGAAAAAAACGGAACCCTTATAGGATCACTTTGTTGTCCGTCCGTCTGTCCGTCTGTCTATCTGTCTGTCAAGACCCTTTATCTCGAGGTATCGAGTTGAAATTAAAACTATATACTAAGGTCTACAGTCCCTTGAAGCTGTGAAAAAATAAAACTTCTAAGATTACGTAAAAAAAAGATACGGCCGTTTACGCCGCAAAAAACGTAGGACTCTGCTAACCCTGGATTTTCATAGATACGGCCATTTGTAGCGTATATTTTCGACGGAACCCTCGGTGCGCGATTCCGACTTGCACTTGGCCGGTTTTTTAATTCAGTATTTTTTTCGAAATAACTTAATCTATTACAATATTTGTACTTAAACTGTACTTACGTATAAGTAGGTGGCGCAAAGCAGTCGCATATTATTCCATATCGCTATTTCATAATTAGTTTCGATGGTACAAAGAAAGTCTTTATCACATCGTATCTCAAAATCAGCATTATCGGCAAAATCATACTTATTTTATTGGTTGGCGTCTGATGATACCATCTTTTATATCAGCGATTATTTTGGGATTCAGATCGAATTGTTATCTTGATTTGTTTATATGTACCTACGAGTATTGCCAGCTAATTGATCAGCTAGTGTGTTAATGGGAATCATCGAAAATTTAAGCTATTTTAGTGAGATTTTTGTCAAATCTTGTATATGAAACAGGCTGGTTTTTAGATATGTGTTTTGACTATATAACCTACTAGCTTCTGCCCGCGACTTCGTCCGCCTTAAATTCGTTTATCGCGGATAAGGGTATTTTTCCGGGATAAAAAGTAGCCTATGTCCTTCCCCGGGACTCAAACTATCTCCATACCAAATTTTATGCAAATCGGTTCAGCGGTTTAAGCGTGAAGAGGTAACAGACAGACAGACAGACACACTTTCGCATTTATAATATTAGTATGGATTCAGTGATTATCGTGGAAACATGTTTGTTGAAAATTTCCTCGATATATAATTTATCCGAAAACGCGTTTTTATTTTCCGTTTTTCGTCTAGTTTGTACAAACGACAGTTACTACACGGCTAAATTATGTAAAAATGTCATTCTGCCCTTTATCTTTTACGTGATTAACTTAAATGTTAAGGAAACATAATAATATCTAAGATTTCATTGTACTTTTACATCTGGCTGTTACGCCAGAAAACCCCAAGCATGTATTGTATTAGTTTTCTCTTTCTTTGAATCACGTGAGCAATAAATGCGTTCCTTATTACAAATTCCGCTCATTGGCCCGCTCAGCGTTTAGGGGTGTGCTTTACGAATGACGATGCTGGCCTTTAACAAACTTATCAGCAGACTCAGATGATCAAATAATAAATAATTATATTAATCGCGAATGGAGTCTTGATTAACAGCTAAGTAAATTCTTCATTTTTAAACTCACTCTATCAATGTTTATGATGTTTGAAGTGAGAGAGCTTTTCGCTCTATACCTCAATAAATAGAGATTGAAATTGTGTATGGGTAAAGAGATAGGTAATTTATGCAGTGACTCGTACGCTAGGGTTTCTTATCGAAATACGATAACTTCATGTTTGATGCCAATCTCTAATTTTGTACAAGCTTTTATTTAACTTGCAATGTAACCATGTATGTTCTGGTGGAATCTGGTAAGTAATATTTGACCTACTTCCCGGTTTCCAATTGAGCTAGAATTTGGCATACTTATGTAAGTTTGGTGACAATGCAATAGTATGATACCATCGAGCTGATCTGATGATGGAGCAGGATCGTGGTCATAGGAACTCTGTAATAAAATAATGCAATCCTACCGAGTTTGGGCTATTTAGAATCGCCTCGGTGAGTAGTTGATGGATGTTCAAAAAGAGTACAGTTGGCAATAAAAACTTGTCACAAAAATGCGATTTTTGACAGAAACTTATTATACTTTTTTGTTTTACAAATATCATGATGATAACATAATATTTGCAATTTTTTAGTGGATCACTCCACTAGCGTTATTATTATAAACAAAGATCAGAAGCAAATGAAAAAAAAAATCGACGATACTGGACCAGTGCCTTGAGCCAGACCGGGGCAGCACGCTCTAACCAACTATGATGGACTATTAACTCAGTTGGTTAGAGCGTGCTGCCCCGGTCTGGCTCGAGCCACTGGTTCAAGTCCAGTATCGCCGAAAATTTTTCTCATTTGTTTCTGATCTTTGTTTATAAGAAACTTATTATGTTTAAAATAACAAAAGAAGCCAGATATTTACGATAAATCACTTTATAGCCGCAGACGAAGTCGCGAAAATAAGCTGGTTAGTTATCCATGTATTGATTGAAATTGATTGAAAAATTACCGTATAATAATCTGAAGCTATGTATTTGTTACGTATAATTTGGCATTGAAGATTTTTCAAGAAGATCTCATTAGAATTGCAAAATGGGGCCAACGGGGAGATTAAATATTTCTACTGAGAAGAATACAATAGAATATTAACAGCGAACAACGATCCTCTAGATCGGGCTACAAAAAATATTGAAAAAATAGTTGGTTTTATGTTTGTTTACTTCTGCGTTAAACGAACGAAGATTCAACAAAATTGGTCCATAATGTAGACGATAACGTGTTACAAAAATTAATTAAATACATTAATAAAATTAAACCAAATATAATTTATTGCCAAGAATGTGTTACGGAACCGAAGAGTTATGACCGGTTTAGCTCAGTCGGAGTAACGTTGCTTGCGAAGCAAATCATTTAACGCTGACTGTACCATGTTTACGCAAATAAACTAATCATAACTTTTTGGCTGAGTCGCAGTAAAAAAAAACATAGATGTCATTTATCACTTTTTTATCTTTATTTAAAAATATTCATTTAAATCGTGATTACGACTGATTTAAATCATATCATCCTTGGTCGCGTCTTGAAAAATGTTGATAAACACAGAGGGGCTCCGAAGCTCGAAATTTGAATTTCGTGTAGCGCTACTCACACAAATACAATTTAGCACAAGGCGAGAGGGACGGCACGATACGAACCAGGGACCGGACCACCCTTTCCCTGGCTAAAGCCTTTCAATGGGCTTCCCTTTGTAATGTATAACCCAGTAAAAGACTTACAGATTCTAACTGGTAACCCATACATTTGACTATCCCTTATTATAAGGGGAATCTCAGAATAAGGCTAACCCTTTACAATTGCTAACCGATATTCTCTTTATCTTGCTATCCACTTTAAAGGGTTACCCTTATATTCATAGCGCTTAATATAAAACTTTCCTTTTCAACATGTCATACTTTAAACCTTAAGAGAATGAGACAAGACTAGTTCTAACCGGTATTATGCGAGCAACGGCGACGCCCAACGCGACGGTCGCGTGATCATGCAATCTCTTATACACTCACTTCATTTAGTTTATACCTTTGTGTCTCGCCTTTTCGCCTGTTCTGTTTGTTTGTTTTGATTTATTTAGTTGCCAGTTGTTCATGTGGACTTAGCGAATTTGCTGCGCTTATCACACGGCACAATTAATGGTAATTTTTGATGCTTAATTTTATTACACACGGTGCCAGCGAGGAATCTGAAAGATTTTAACTGCATATTCTATATCATTAGGAGCAAAAATGTTTAATGAACCCCATTCAAATCCAGTTTTGAAGATATTAATACTTTTTGACAGACTCCCAAAAACGGAGGTGGGTCTCAATTCGATAATATTTATGAAGATAGAAGAAGAGAAAAAATTCTCCGTCATTCACAAACCATTTAATTTTTTTTTGTTTAAAAGCACCATGCAGTTTCGTCCCATTTAATTTCAGTGAAGATCTGATGATCCATGAGGAATTGAAGGAAATCATTAAATAGACTTAGAATTTATATAAGGTGATAGACCCTGAGGGTACCCCTACAAAACAGGTTTGGATCAACATAGACGAGTGCTTTTTAGCTTAATGGACTTAGATGATGAAGATGACAGACATCACTTTAAGTGAAAAACTCATCCTAGGTGTCTATGGGGGTGCAGATTCTTGAAAATGGCATCCATTTTGGAATTTTAGAAGGCGGAAATCACTTTCTCTTAAAAAAGTCATCATGGGTGTCGTTTTCTAGGTTTTTGAAGTGCAGATTTCGACAATAAGGCCCATTTTGTAATTCAAGATGGCGGAAATCACTTTCAGTAAAAAAGTCATCATAGGTGTCGAATTCAAGATGGCGGAAATCACTTTCTATTAAAAAGTCATCATGGGTGTCATTTTCTAGGATTTTGGGGGTGCCTATTCCGAAAATGGCATCCATTTTGTAATTCAAGATGGCGGAAATCACTTTCTCATAAAAAAGTCATCATGGGTGTCGTTTTCTAGGTTTTTGGGGGTGCAGATTTCGACAATGAGGTCCATTTTGGAAATCAAGATGGCGGACATCACTTTCAGGGAACAAGTCATCATGGGTGTCGTTTCCTCGGTTTTTGAGGGTGCCGATTCCAAAAATAGCAAAAATTTTCGAATTCAAGATGGCTGAAATCACTCTATTAAAAACTCATCATGGGTGTCGTTTTCTGGGATTTTGAGGGTGCCGATTCTGAAAACGGCATCAATTTTCGAATTCAAGATGGTGGAAATCACTTTCTAGGAACAAGTCATAATTGGTGTTGTTTTCTAAGTTTATGGAGGTGCCGATTACGAAAATGGCATCTATTTTAGGATTCAAAATGGCGGACATCACTTTCTATGAAAAAGTCATCACAGGTGTCGTTTCCTAGGTTTTTTGCGGTGCAGATCTTGACAATGACATCTTGAATTTCAAAATGGATGCCATTTTCGGAATCAGCACCCCCAAAAACCTCGAAAATGACACCTCTGATGATATTTGTACTAAAAGTGATGTCCACCATCTTGAATTCCAAAATGGACCTCATTGTCGAGATCTGCACCCCGAAAAACCTAGAAAACGACAGCCATGATGACTTTTCATAGAAAGTTTTTTCCGCCATCTTGAATGCCAAACTGGATACCATTTTCGGAATCGGCACACCCAAAAACCTAGAAAACAACACCTGTGATGATTTTTTCCCTGAAAGTGATGACCACCATCTTGAATTCTAAAATGGACGCCATTTTTGGAATCGGCACCCTCAAAAACCTAGAAAACGACACCCATGATGACTTTTCATTGAAAGTGATTTCTGCCACCTTGAACTCCAAAATGGACCTCATTGTCGAGATCTGCACCCCCCAAAACCTAGAAAACGACACCTATGATGACTTTTCATAGAAAGTGATTTCCGCCATCTTGAATTCCAAAATGTATGCCATTTTCGGAATCGGCACACCCAACAACCTAGAAAACGACACCTGTGATGACTTTTTCCCTGAAAGTGATGTCCACCATCTTGAATTCCAAAATGGACCTCATTGTCGAAATCGGCACCCACAAAAACCTAGAAAACGTCTCCTATGATGACTTTTTTCCTGAAAGTGATGTCCGCCATGTTGAATTCCTAATGGACGCCATTTTCGGAATCGGCACCCCCAAAAACCCAGAAAACGACACCAGTGATGACTTTTTCACTGTGATCCAGTAGGTACCTCCAAGGTCCATCATTAGAACCCAATTAATTGTTAATACTCCTTTTATCTGAAAAATGCTTGACTGCCCGGAAGGTCTTTATATTCTTGCGACTTCATATTTTAAAAAATAGGCACAAAGCACAAACAAGACACGCCAAGCTAAACTAAAGCCACACGCCAAAAAGCAATTCATTCAGCAAGCAGCAAGGTCAAAACAAAATCCAGTGAAGTAGGTAATGTAATACTGCTGACGGTGTGGCTTCCTTCAGTAGTGGTATAAAAGAGATAGCAATGCTCGTCCTATCTTGTCGTCATTGTGAGAAATTAACCGGTGAAGTTGAAATTTTTTACCGGTTCATTGCATTTCCCAAAAACGAATTACGAACGAATTTGGCGCTAACGGGTAGCTCAATTGAACAGTTCTTTAACCGAGAACTGCAAACGGAAACTAAACCCTTTTCGTTCGCGGATCAATGACCGAAACCGGTATGCCAAAAGAAACGTTTTCCGATCCCTGATTAACCCTTTATAGAACTGTTCTATTGCTGCTTGCAAGAAGGTGGCAGACAAGTTTATCTGAAAAAAGGACTCTAATCGATTCCCATTCAAATATCGGATTAAAAAATTAGTTTGCAGGTGACGGATCGATATCTGGGGAATCTGCTAATAAACAATATAAAATATAAATAAAACATTACGAAAGCAAACGCAAGAGTTACTGTAAAATAAATACTTGTAAAATACCCAAATTGCTATAGGATAGGAATGAATGCCCATAATATTTCATGACTTCCCTCGATTCATCTATGATTCCACACCATAAGATCCTAATTTGTTGGCAATAAAACTACTTAAAAGATTAAAAATACAGATCGGTCCAACCGTTTTTGAGTTGATCAGCAACCGACATACATAAAAAATCCGATTTTCGACGAACTACGAACCTTCTACTTTTTAGACATTTAAATTTAGCACAGGATTAAAAAAAAAAAACATTGTTATTTTCGGCACAAGAAATTGACTACTTAATAATAATAACAAGAAAATACTAATTTATTTATTACGATGCGATGTTAAGGTATAAGTAATAGGTATTAAGTAGGTACTTCGCGTGCTGATATGCCCATATTCCACTTTGTGTCGGTGGTGGCACTGTAGTACACAAACACAACAAAAAATAGACTAAATATGACAATATCGCATAGTACTTTAACCCGATTCTAAGCATTGATAGCTGCCGTACAAAAGAAAACAAAAGCGGCAGTCCTTGTCAAAATAAACAAACTTCACTCGCACAAACCTGATGCATATATCAGTAACCTCCCTGGTTTGAAGCGGTCTCGCGCAAAAATCAAGAATGCCGCCGCCGACAAAGCGCTCAATAGTCTCGCTCGATGTTACCTATGCGTCGTAAGCTTTATAAAATAAAGGTAACCCTTTGTTAGGCTAACCATTTAGTAAGGATGGGTGAGCAAATATTCTTATTTTTAAGGGGAATTGTGATACCGCTTGTTCATATGGGTTAACGCTTAGATAAGGGATTTTAAGGCTAACTGATTGGGGCTTGATGTTCTTAAGGTTAGCCTTATGCAAAACCCTTACAAAACCATTTGAAAAGGATAGCGGGCCGGTCCCTGATACGAACATCGGAATAAGTAGTCCTGGTATAAGCGCCTGGCCTTTAGTAATCACTGGACCATATGATAGTGACTGCATGTTTGTCTCTTGTAGGTCAGAGTTCGATAGATAAGTCTGTAACAACGTTGATATCGGATGGGATTTCCAGTGGTTGCATTACGTAAACAGTAACTTGATTCCGCAGTTTTACAAGGTCATCGATATCAGCCATTTTAGTTTTGTAGTTCTTCATGAGATTTCAGTCACGTGTATAGTTAATTTCAAACCATGGCCCAATTCCACTTCAGACAGTCATTAAGAGTCCCCGGTAAGCTCGGTTCTCCATACAAACATAGTTACGCTCTTATTTAAAACGAGTGGCTAGTTTGCTGTGAAACGTTGTACTTAGAATAAGTTAAGGTATATGCAGGCCTGTAATTAGTTTATGTAGCTTCAGATACCATAGTAAAAAAAATACAGCGACTTTAAGTTTTCCATACAAAACTTGTTTTTGCTGTATTTCGTTTGTTTTTGAAACTGGAGCCATACACACGAATTACAGGCCTAGATACCTCATGTCATTGTATATGCAAAGTTTCGTTACAATCCAACACGTAGTTTTAAAATGAGAACGAAACTCCGTTTGAGAGGGTGAAATTCGGCCGAGCTTGCCGGGGACTCTTAAGCGTAAACAATAGGGTTAGTGATAATAAAAGATACCTGACAAAACCTTTTTGCGGAGTGGTTCTCGAGGAGGGGGGGGGGGGGGGGGGAAGAAGGGATGAAACAGAAATTTTACATGTCGCGCGTTGATTTTTGTACATACAAAATATTTCGGTCGTATGACTTTTAGTTTTTTAATGATTATCAGTCGTTTCTTTTCATAATTGTAGACACAACATAGTACCCCCCACTCACCCCATAGTAGGGGTTAATAGGGATGAGGTGAGTTGGAAATTTAAGAGCTCCCTGAGAAATTAAAGTAACTGAAAACAGAAATTTTGAATTCGCATCCCTACTGCCCTCGTTTTGAGTATTATAAAGTTGTAATAAAACCGGCCAAGTGCGAGTCGGACTCGCGCACCGAGGGTTCCGTAGAATTTTTTACTTACCCTTAACTTTATTACCCGGTACCAGTTGAGTTAAGTTTGCACCTGATATCTATAGCATTGCATACGAATCAGGTGCAAACTTAACGCAACCGAGTTGTTCGAATAGGTTTTTTGCAAATTAAAATAAAATAGCTAGTTAGAGACATGGCTATAATTTTCGTGTCACAAATTGGTAAACTTCGGTGATAAAGGGCGGGGAATGGAACTAATTACAATAAAAAAAATGTTTGAAAATGTGCAGGTTAAGACCTTTCATATGATACGCCACTTGGCACATTAGGTAGACTTTTAATTTTTAAATATTTCCTGTGCAATACATGTGGGCATGTATTGCACAGGAACCATGTTTATAAATATTCCAAATTCCAAATAGTTAGCGTAAGTAGTTTTTGAGATATGGCGCTTTAATAATCGGACAGACAGACAGACAGAGTCGCACCATAAGGGTTCCTTTTGCACCTTTTTGGTACGGAACCCTGAAAATGAAATGTGTATGTTCATAGACAAATGATTTAGAAGTAGAAAATAAACTAAACTCTATACTTATCAAAATCATTAATTGGTTAGACCGGAATAACTTAAAACTCAATTTAAATAAAACAAAACTTATTCAATTCAAACTCCACCAGAAACCAGCCTTTAATATATCATATAGCTATAATAACTCTAAACTAGAAATAGTGAGCTCTGCTACCCTATTGGGCATAGACCTGGACACTAATATAGATTGGAAATCGCATGTCCAAAAAGTATTCAAGAAACTGTCTTCATTTATTTATGCCCTACAACACCTAAAACGAGTGACAGATTTGCAGACCGCACTCGTTGCGTATTACGCATATGCATATTCTAGAATGGCATATGGTAAAGTTCTGTGGGGAAACTGTACAGATATAGATAAAAAATTCATTCTCCATAAGATGTGTTAGAATTTTAAAAAATATTGACCAAATGGAATCCTGTCGTCCATATTTTATTAAACTAGAAATACTCACCCTTCCTTCCATATATATTCTTGAAGCATGTAAGTTTGTCAGGAAACATACGAACCTCTACTCGCCTCAAACAAAAATTAAACGTAATGAACGAAACTTACATCAACTTAAACGACCATTCTCAAAACTGAAATTAGTAACTTCTAGCCCTCATCATATGCTCTTTAGAATATATAACCAATAAAAGACTTAGATAGTCCTGAGTTATTTACTAAAGAATTAAAAAAATATCTTATTAGTAAATGCTATTATTGTTTAAACGAGTTCTTTAGTACTAAATAAATACATTGTTGATCCTACATAGATATATAAATAGTAATAATAAGTACTTTAAGTGTAAGTGTGCAATAGAGAACGTTCCTGTTAGTGTAATACTCGTGTAAAAAAAATTGTTCCTTTAGTTTTAAGTATTAAGTGCTAGTAAGTCCTCTCAAATTGCTATGCCCTTGCAGGGCGTCACATGTATACCTTTTGCATATTCCACCTATTGTCTGTAATGTGATATGCAATAAAAAATTGAATTTGAATTTGATGGTATTTCCAAAAAATTGTGAAACGGACTATTGAAGGTTTTTTTTGTGTACGTTTGTATCTTTGTTGCTTCATCACGATTAAACGACTAAACGGTTTTCAACTATTTTTGGTACACAGGTACCTGGGCAGTATATGTTACTTTATACCCGAGTGTACACCCACCTACATAGTCGTCAGTGGCGATGATTCGCAATAAACAAGTCGTTCTATACTTCTGGCAGCGTGCCGGAACGATGTTTACTAACAAACGACTGCCACTCACACTAACACAGAATAAATAATAGCCCAAGTGCTCTTTTGATTTAAGAGAAGGCTAGAAAGATCGAATTATTTTCACTAACTTGCATAGTTTTAACATGCAGAAATGATTGTATAGTTTAAAAACAAAATTATTTTAAACGAATTGCATTACTTCGAAAGTAATAATAGTCTATTAGCGTATTAGCACACTAAAGTATTTGCATAACAGGCAAACCGTGTAATGGTCACTTTGTAGTATTTATTGCTCATAACGTTAATTTTCAAAGAATGTAAACCCCAAAAAATAAAACGTTTTTTCCTTGTTCATATTTAAGTTTTTTCTTTATTTATTCTAAAAGAGTATAGTATTATTAAAAAAAACTCGGTCCAGGCGCATCGCCGCCCGCTGCTCGGCATGTTCTCTTCGCTCGCTCAGCTTGCGCGCTGTAGGGTCGCAGTTCTACCTCGCTTCGCTCGTCGTTGTACCTAACGAAGACCTGCCTTAAGGTAGAATACCTATTCTAGGTTGTTTTATACTTTAGTACTTTGTAAATATAGTATACGTAGTAAGCACGCAAGACTCGGGAACAAATATTTATGTTCATCATACAAATGTTTGCACTTACCGTGGTCTCTACCGCTGAGCTACACCAGTCGTCAATAGCTGATTGCGTTTCGTCCGTGATGTGTCGGTTACGTACGTGTCGGTGTGAGCGGCGCCAGTGGCAATTTGTTAACATGGCGGGCAGTCGTGTGTAATACTGAGAAATTCTTTAAATAGAGCGTTTCCGAATAATTCCACGGCTACTAGGTTAATTGTTAGGACTTACCAATACAATAAATGCCTAATTATGGCAAATACTAATGACTTGTCTCTCCGGGAACAATTTTGTTTTATGACTTGTATGTGTGATTTATGCGACGAAAACTCTCGCCCTCGTAAAATAAGGACCTGGTTAATCAATGGTATGACGTCCATATAAGCGTATAGCCACATTTCTTGAAATATGAGTAAATGAATACGCTTCGGCTTCCCGTCTTATTTTCCTGACGCCGCGCCTCTGAGACTTATAGAAATAACTAATCTCAATTTAGAATATCTTTCTGTTTCTTGGAAATAAATGTAATAGAAACAACGTAAACTTCTTTTCTAACGCTTTTTATAAGGAAAAATACGGATAAAAGTTACACAAAGGAATTTTAAAATAAAAAAAAACATTAGCTTTTAATTATTCAATTCATGCATTTTTAAAAGTTGCAAAAGTTAATAATCGATCGTTTGATCATGTATTATTAATTACTGCAAGGCGGAAATAAATACTTATTTAACTTCTATTGTTATTCATAAATTGCACGCCGTTACTACAAAAAATTACTACTCGGTGCGACATATATATAAATGTGCGTTTCATGTTTGTTACAGAATGAAATTAAATTGAAGCGGAAATGGGGACCGCAACAATGTCAAACACGAAGCCTCCAATGGAGAAGGAGAAGAGGCCGAACCTGATGAAACTCATCACTACACTTTTCCAGAAGAAGAATAAGAAACTAATTGAGAAAAGAGACGAAAAATTATACAGCCAGCACGAATATGAGAAAAAAGAGGGAAAACCTAACACAGCTCTAAAAGTCACTCCCGTTGCCACTCTTCTGAAAGAGTTCGAACAAATCACAATAAAAGATAAAAATGACGAAAAAAATGATGAATTAAACAACTTCTCCTACACAAGAGACCGCAAAGACAGTACTGAAGACAAAAATTCTAAAGATTTCGAAAGAATCGAAACACGAAGCGATAGGTTTGGGTCACATTCTTCACAAGACAGTGGATACTCAGAATTGGGGAAAGATATAAAGGAAGAAAAGGAAATAGAAGAAACAAATGATACAGAAGAAGACAACGATGATGTGATTAAAAAGTTAGAAGATTTGAAGATCGGTAAGAAGAAGCTGCAGACAGTGTATTTGCCAAGAGCACCGATTAAGAATAAAGGCGAGTTTGTCACAGCTACGCACCCGTACGCCAGAGAGATCGAGAAGTACAGAGAGGTATGTATTTATTTATATATCTAATGATTTCCGTGACAGACATGGCAATTGACAGACAACATACAAAATAGCTAATGATACGAGTATTATTTGGAATTCTTGCACTTTGGCGAGCATCTACCAAAGATGCATCGAGAAAGGTTTTTAGAAATCATCATCGCCGATGAAAAGGGTAAAAAAAAGTTGAAAAAAACTGGTCACATCAGCAATGAATATTTTAGTGTTTTCGCTTAACAGAGATATGCTTGACACATAGGTCTGCAAGATTTAGAACATGAGACATAAATTGAACTTTTATTAGCAAATATAAAGAGCGAAACTTTATATATCTAGACATGACAACAAAGGGAATCCCACAATTTTCGAGGTCAGAAAAACAATGTTTGATAAATATAATATAAACAATTGATACGCAGTGGTACCTCGACATTCCAAGTCTAGTCTCGTTCTGTGTGAGAAGTGAAATGGTGATAAATTCAGTAATGGTGATTGTGTTTTGTGTTTAATATACTTAACATATATATTTATGAGCTATTTAAACGGACGTTAAACTTATTCTGAGTCAGTCTATGCAGACGAGAATAAAACTTTCGAAACACGCTATAAATGTCGGGAATAGTAAAATATCGTACGAAATACGTGTGTGGCAGATTGATTAGGTTGTTCAACGAGGTTGGTATGTTTCTATTTTATAAATAGGGAATCATCATCATCAGAAAGTCATCTGCTCGACAAAAGATAGAAACTCTACGAGAGGTCCCAAGCATCTCCACGATGTCTGGCGCTCCGCCGACCGCATCCAACTTTTCTGACTGATACATTTTCTTCTTTTATTTCAGGTGGTCAACACAAACACCTTCTCAGGCGGGCAGGTCTTTGTCAAGCCCCACACAGATCATCTTACGGAGATAAGCCGGGCACTATCCACCATAGAAACGAACGTCCAAAATTTCCCTCAAAACGACGACCAACAGAACTTTTTGCTCGAAACTGGCTTCGAATTCGTTGCCCAAGAGTCACTTCCTCAAACAGAACAAGAGCATTATACGGAGCTACCAGAAGACATCCATGTTTATATTGAAGAGCTGACAGGGAACATGCTCAATGATCAAACATTCAACAACAGAGACACATACGACATCTCAAACACTTTTCTGAATTTCGACTTGGAAACCAACTACCAGATGACGAACCAAATCGAGGAACAGCCAACCCACACATTCCCTACTCCTCCTTATTCAGAAAACGCCCTAAGCCCTCTATCTTTGAACCTTGGCTCTCCACATTTAACAAACTCGGAATACTCCTTGTCTCCTGGTAGATCCCCAATCAACAACGATTTGGAACGATACCAGGAGATCCCCGAAGGATACAATGAGCTCCCAAACTTCCAGGAAATGGAGAAGCCTGGCCTTGAGAAGAAGAAGTCGAATCCTACGTCCCTGATGTCGATGAAACAATACAAAGATTTGCAGAAGGATTTATCAGCTGGATTCTCCAAGTTTGACTGTTGTCTGATTAGTAGGAAGTCGTGTAAGGAGATATTTGAGGGGCACGCGAAGAAGTTGAAGCTCGAGGAGCGGAAAGCGTTGTGTGTGAAGCTGGCTCGCTTGGATACGAAGACTGCGTACGAGTAAGTTTTTTTATCTATTCAGCCCGTAGGAGTTTTGTAAAAAGTAGATTGTTAACCAAGGGTTGAAAGTGACCCATTTCACTAGAGACATTTCTGGCGCTCAAACGAAGTGAGAGTGCGAATAGTTCGAGGGTGAAACGTGTAATTTCATCCGAGTTAAACACTCTACGTTTCACTTCGACTATGAGGAAAGTAAAATACTACATGCACAATATGCACATTTTATAAAACAGGCATATTAAGAATCATCAGTTAGAACAACTATAAAATGATTCTAATATCAACCTGTACATAGTAATAAACACGTCGTTTAGTGTACAGCTGAGTTTAGATATATGTAACGCTTTTAATAATATGAGGTAATGAGGATGCACCATACAGAGATCCATAAGCAAGAACAGATGACAAAATTCGTCGACTGCTGGTGTGGACGATTAGCTCAGATGGTAGAGCGTGCTGCCCCGGTCTGGCTCAAGGCACTGGTTCAAGTCCAGTATCGTCGAAAAATTTTTTCATTTGTTTCTGATCTTTGTTTATAATAATAACGCTAGTGGAGTGATCCACTAATAAATTGCAAAAATTGTGATTATTATCATGATATTTGTAAAACAAAAAGTAATATGAGGTAACTCAATTATCTTCGGCTCATTAGCTAATCGTAACAATAAAAAGAAAAACTTTTCAGGGTGGACACCCTAGGGATGAAAAAGCAATTTTCCACCCGGCTAACCGGACCCATGAAAACGTATCTTTCCGAAAAGGAGAGATGAAAAAAGCTTTGGTATCGGGTGACGCCGGCCGGGGCGCGAAGGGTGTGCACTTCTTAAAATCTAACAATGTTCGCTCTCACAATAATTCTAACAAAACTGGCTGTTGTCGATCCTCTTTCTAAGGTGCGCGAACTCCGTGCGTTTGGGGGCGACATAATGCACCGCATTATATGCAAAATACCGAAAAAACTATTTCAAAAAGTGAAATTAAAATTAAAATCACGAATAATACACATAGGCATTTTAAACTACTAATTAGACAGCGATTTGACAGAGAGGTCCGACATGTACTGTTACGTCTACTACGGTCATATAAACTCCATATTTAATTCTGTTTTGCTAGAAAGAGATAGAATGAAATGTTTTATAGTTTACATCTTGGTTATTTTTATAGTCATTCGAATAAATATTTTTCTCCACTGTTTGTTACATGAATGAGTTTTTAATAAAGCAAAAAGAAAAATCTATGCATATTCCCTATTGGTTAACTGTGCCTAAGTATGTGATCCAAGGGGAGATAATAAGACATTTCTTACTCAGGGCGGGATACAAAATTCAGCTGACATTGACAACTTGATAATTTATTTATTGCAATAACCATGGATTTAGCTAGTTAAATTGTAACCAACCGACTTTAATCGACTAAAGACAATGTCACTGAATCGAAAAATATATATTTTTTGTACGTTTGTATGGCTTCATAACGGATATACGGATTTCAACTATTTTTGATACACGGATAGCTAGGTATCTACAGTTGGTTATAGAATACTTTTTACCGGACTAAGAGAAAGAAAAAAAAGAGGGGTTTAAGTTTTTCTCCTCGGCGAACGAAGTTTCGGTCATCTTCTAGAATAACTGTAAGGTAAATAACTATGCTGATATTTATTCAGCCGTTAAAACCATAGGACCCGTTAAACAAGTCAAGTAGCTATAGAATGGACAAATAACAGTCTTTGAGGTGCTCTTTAACCTTGTAAGCGCCATGCAGCGAAGTAGTTCGCCACAGTAATAAAACCAACTGGAATTTGAAAAACAATATGCTTGCTGGACGAAATATTGATACTATATTTGGAGTCTTTGATCAATGAAGTTTGAAGGGCAATTGACGATGTTGTGTCCGTGTCGCGGATTTTCGATAATTTGCCGGCTTTGGCGCCCAAAAGGTTAGATCGAGAAGGATTTAGCTCTTCCTAATTTATACAGGACTATACCGAAAAGTTAAGGAATTCTTATAGAATTTGGAAGAGAAGAAGACTTAGTAACAAAGTCTAGGTGAAGTCATCTTTCAGACAAAAAACACGGATCCTTTTTAGAAAGAAAGGCATCAATAAAAAATACAACAGAAAATTATAATTCTTAAACCCCGTGCCACTAACTAGTCCAAAATTTTTGATAAAGAGTCCCCGGCAAGTACGGCCGAATTTCACCTTCCCGTACAAACGGAGTTCCGTTCTCATTTTAAAACTACGTGTTTGATTGTAACGAAACATTGCATATACAATGACATGAGGTATATCTAGGTCTGGAATTAGTTTATATGGCTCCAGTTTATAAAACAAACGAAATACAGCAAAAACAAGCTTTGCATGAAAAACTTAAATGCGCTGTATTTTTTTTACTATGGTATCTGAAGCTACATAAACTAATTACAGACCTGGATATACCTTAACTTATTCTAAGTAGAAAGTTTCAGAGCAAACTAGTTAGTCGTTCTAAAATGAGAGCGTAACTACGTTTGTATGGAGAACCGAGCTTGCCGGGCACTCTTAAATCAACAACAAACAAATGGTCAAAAGTGCACTCTATATCCGGATATTCAGGGTTAAATTTTAGATTTTTTTATTGTTATATTTTTAATTTATATCAATATTAATTTAATCAAACAGCATATTTTATTAAGCACAGTAAAGTACTGACCGAAGTTATTTTCGTCCCGACACGGCGTGGGCGCCATGACGCCATACCAAGCGTTTGTTTTGTTCGCTCGAATGATAATGTGACCTCTTCTTGTTTTAACTAAGCTATTTTATATCAAACTAGAAGTAGCCCGCAACTTCGTTCGCGCAGGAGTAAAAATCATGATCCCTCGCTTTTTTTCTTTAGCAAAAGTATCCTATAACCGTCTGTGGATACCTAGCTACACGTGTACCAAAAATAGTTGAAAACCGTGTAGCCGATTTGTCGTGACGAAGCCACAACGACACATACGAACAGACAAAAAATCCAAAAAGAATATTTTTCAATCCAGTGACCTCCAAATAGTCCGATACAATATATTTTTTTGAAAATATCTTCAACTAAATGGTGCCCGCAACTTCGTTCGCAGAGGAGAAAAGTCATGACGCCTCGATCTTTCGACAGCGTAGTCGGGTAAAAAGTATCCTATAGCCATTTGTGGATACCTAGCTACTCGTGTACAAAAATAGTTGAAATCCGTTTAGCCGATTTGGCGTAAGAAAGACACAACGACACATACGAACATACAAAAAACCCAAAAAAAAATTTTTTCGATCTAGTGACTCCCAAATAGTCCCTTATAATATATTTTTAAATATCTTCAATGTACAGACATTTCATTTTTACAACTTTATAATAGTTTAGATATTAGGTATGGATTAGTATGGATAGTTATTCGCGAATTAGTATAATTAATTGGCTTGTAGAGATCTTAAATCGTGGGTTAACCTGTTTACGAACAAGTAATTTAAATCCCAGTCACAGGTAAAAAAACCGGCCAAATGTGAATAGGACTCGCGCACCGAGGTTCCCATTCAAAGTATACGCTAAAAACGGCCGTATCTATGAGAATCCAGTGCTCGCAGTGCCGTTGTCCTAAGCAAAATGAACGCGGTGTCGGGTCATTTTATATTGGTTTAGTAACATAGACAGACAGAGATAAAAAAATAGATTTTCAGATTTATTTCGTGGGTTATGCTATAAGAGCTACCTTCATACCAGATTGCAAGGATCTAGGACAACTAGAAGTACCCTATAGGTTTTCCATGGACGGCAATTTGTATGGAAACTCCTTTTTTAAAGACTGTATCTTTGGATGGCGTAGACTTAGAACCTTGATTTTTTACAGCTTCGAGAGACCACAGACATAAGTATTTGATGTTAATTTCAACTTGATACCTCCACGCGTTTCTGAGAAAAAGAGTCTTGACAGACAGACGGACAACAAAGTGATCCTGTAAGGGTTCCGTTTTTTCCTTTTGAGGTACAGAGCCCTAAAAAGTTATAAATAACCCTCTTTCTCGGCTGTAATCGGTTAAAAAGTATATACTTATACCCCAGTTCCAGCTATTCCCGTACAGACATACAGACAGATGGACAACAAAGTTATCCTATAAGGGTTCCGTTTTTTTTTGAGGTACCTCAAAACCCTAACCTTAATAAGCTGATAATAGGTAGAACCTTAGCTAAGTACACTCATATCGCCTTTCAAACATAAAAGCAAAATCTACAATGCCACAGAGACACATTACACACGAAAAACTCATAACTTGTTTTTACAAGCTTTAAATGTAACTTTTGCAATGTAGATATGCATGTTCGGGTGGAATCTTGCAAGTTAAATTTAAACCACTTCCCAGTGGAGCTTAAAGTTTAGCATACTTATGTAAGTTCGGTGACAATGCAATAGTATGATACCATCGAGCTGATCTGATGATGGAGTAGGAAGGCGGTCAGAGGAACTCTGTAATAAAATAATGCAATCCTACCGAGTTTGGGCTCTTTAGAATCGTCTCGGTGAGTAGTTGATGGATGTTCAAAGAAAAGTACAGTCGGCAATAAAAGCTTGTCACTAAATTCTATTTTTTGACAGAAACTCTCTTCGGTTTTGATGATAATTATTTTTAAAAGTTTGTTTAAGACGCCATTTTTGTTAGTGATACAAATTATCACGCACGTACTTTGCATATTCATGTGAGCCAACATAAGGTTCAACATAATATTGTAAACGTCGATCCGATGATATAATAAAATAATGATTAATGACTTACTTGATAAATAAGCGTACCTACCTAATACTAACCTACTTAAAGGTGCGTCCACATTTGTATCATTTGCCCGTGTCAGATTTTCGTCGCGTGGCATGATCGCGTGTCACGATCACGCGTTTGGATGTTGCGCCGATCCGATCGCTCGAAATCCATTTGCTACGCGTATCACACACTTATATCGGAAGAGTGCGGCATGATCGGCGCGCCGACAGTAAGCGTCCAAGCAGCGCGATACGCAGTCATGCCACGGCACGGTGATCTGATACGGGCAAATGATCCAAATGTGGACGCACCTTAATATATAACCAACCAGCGGTATGAATAATTTCTTTTATAAAATATACCTATTATTACTACCTTTTTTAACCTTAATTAGGTACATAAATGATTCATTTCTGAACGTGTAGCTTTATCGGGGGACATCCCAAAAAACATTTAATTTTAATAACATCCGTTACCACTTCCCTATTTTTAGGATGTGAATAATTAATTAATACCTATAATATAATAGAAATTATCCTTAAAGCCACAATGTAAACCCTTTTAACCCATTTAAAGGCTTTTAGTTCCATGGAATAAATTGACATCTTATAGATTTCTGTTTTACGTGTATAATTTTAATAAAGTTTACAAAAGACATAAATTCGGCTGTTGGGTCACAGCCTACAAATCAATACAGTCATCCGACGAAGCCGTCTAGACAGAGCAATTGTGCGGGGTGCAAGGGGCGAGACGCGGGTGGGGCGAGCCCGAGCTGCATCTGCATAGTCCGTATTAGTTAGTAGCTCGGGACATGTCATTGTCATTTACGCAAACATCAAAGGCGTCGGCCCACTGTATGTGCTTTACACTGTGGTTGGGTTATAAGAAGGACACCTAAGGATGAACGCGACTTTTATCCGACTGCGCCCTAACTGAAACAGAATGAGTTTGTCTTTCCTTTCCTTTAGTTTGCTGTATAAACGTATTCTGTATCCGAGTAAACACATGCTGTTTAAGATTAACGTACTGTTAGTAACCATCGTAAAGATCTATTTAGTATTTACTAATGACGTCTCAGCCCTAATCAAGTGTACAAATAAGGAAACAAGAACGATAGAAACCAAACTGATAATAATATTAACTTAAGGATAATGATCATAATAACTTATTAATGATCATAAATCACAATAAAGTCGGGCGTAGCGCACTCCGCGTACGCCTCGCTGTTACAACTGTTCACCGGTGGCCTCAACTGTGAGGCCTATTGATGTAGGTTATGTACTAAATTTACAGATTAAAGTAGCCATCGAGTACTAATGAAGGCAAAGTAGCTGTCATGATGTAAGTTATTTAAATAGTTAAATAATAATAAATATTACGGGTCAATTTCACACAAATCGCTCTAGTCCCATGGTAAGCTCAATAAGGCTTGTGTTATGGGTACTAGACGACGACATATTTAATAGATATATCCATACTAATATTATAAATGCGAAAGTGTGTCTGTCTGTCTGTCGGTTACCTTTTCACGCTTAAACCGCTGAGCCGATTTGGATTAAATTTGGTATGGAGATAGTTTGAGTCTCGGGGAAGGACATAGGCTACTTTTTATCCCGGAAAAATACCCTTATCCGCGATAAACGAATTTAAGGCGGACGAAGTCGCTGGCAGAAGCTAGTTACTTATATATATAGAAAACATCCAAAACTCAGGAACAAATATTTATGCTCATCACACAAATATTTGCCCTTTCCGGGATTTGAATCCAGGACCTCAGCTTCGCAGGCAACGTTACTCCCACGGAGCCAAACCGGTCGTCAAATCGTCGGTGGGTATTTATGGTTGATGATTTGTTTGCGATGCGTAAGAAACTAGGAGGAAAAATGTTGTTTCCAATTTTAATATTTAGTTATACTGACGATTCGCGTCACACAAGTTTGCGTCTGAAGTTAGCTACTAGTATCTTCGCAAGAATTGTGTTTAGGTGTCGAAGGGGATCAACGGGCGCAGCGCGGGGGGCGTTGAGGCTGCATTCAGACTATTCAGAGACATTCAGAGACGCATACTCACGGGGCGCCAATTGTAACAGGCTGTTATGAATTTTTTTGATTACTTTTTAAATATGGAAACACCACATGATTTTTAGTACTATTTTGATACAACTAAGAATTTTGTGACAAGCTTTTATTTCCGACTATAATTTTCTTTGAACATCCATTAACTACTCACCGAGACCATTCTAAGCAGCCCAAATAAATATTACAGGACAATTTTACACACATTGAACCAGTCTCATGGTAAGCTCAATAAGGCTTGTGTTGTGGGTACTAAACTTCGATATATTTAATAGGTATATTTACTTTATTTAATTAAGCTTGTAATAAAAAATAAAACAGAGTAAATGGTTTAATTTCAACTAAGACTGGATTGGATCGCAATTAATTCTTCTGAGTACTAGATCTTTGTATCAATATTCTAGAGTATTATAAAATGACGGAAAAACCTAACACAAATTAAATTAGCATGCGTGTGAGCGGAAACAAAGGGGATCCCAGAGTATTACGTCATACAAGTCAGTTAGGGAAATAATAACACTATTTCAATAACTATTAATAACTATTGTAGGGCCAAAATCAACTGAAAGTTACTCATAAATATTAAGTTGGACCTCTCACTTGCACTCACTGTTTCTCCTAAAGCGCGAGCGAGAAGGAAGACTTAATGTTCGGACCTGACCTGGCATAGTGATGAATAACGATTGATAAATTACCGATGCGCCAAAATCAACTTTACGGTGACGTCAAATAAATATTTCATTATGCATTAATAGGTCATATAAATTTAAATTCTATTTTGTCTTTCCTGTTTGGGGATGGGTGCGCCACATGCAACTTTATCCTTACCTAACCAATGACCATTAAAACAAGAGGACTGACAGTTGCCATACTTTGCATCGTGTTCCGATCGCAAAGAGATATTCTAGCCAAAACTAGATGGCGCTTTAAAACTAAACATTTAACGATGTTATAATTGAACAAATAAACATAGTATAATAACAATTGGTTCGCAAATAGCTGATAATAAATCGTAACATTTAAATACTGTGTCTCGCTTGCAAAGTTGAATAATTGTAAAAAAATAATTCTTATTCATAGATGGCGTTGTACATATCGGGGATCGGCTTCTTGTATGGAGATGTTCAGTCCTCTTGTTTTAATGTTCCTTGCTATAACTTAGGCGACTGAGTGCTTTGCTCGGTTATAGCATGTCGGGCCATGCTCATGGTAGGGTTCCGCAGCCGTTCATTAAAAAAAAATGCACTACGGATGAAAAACATACAATATGAACAAGTGCAGTAGCAAAAGAGCGTATCTCGACTGCACTTACGTGCTTTTGCTGAGAAGCGCAGTTTTTCGGCAATAACTCAAAAAACCGGACAAGTGAGAGTCGGACTCGCGCACCGAGGGTTCCGTACAAAATATACGCTACAAATGGCCGTATCTAAAATACAGTGTTAGCAGAGCCCTACTCCTAAGCAAAATGTACGCGGTGTTCGATCATTCTGTATTGGTTACTGATATAGACAGACAAACATAAAATTATACTGTTTTTAGTATTTTTTGTTATAGCGGCAACAGAAATACATCATATGTGAAAATTTCAACTGTTTAGCTATCATTGAAATAATGGTCTTTCCATGGTCACGGGAGGACTCCCGTGACCATGGAAAGCTGGAAAGCTTCCGAAACGTCGGGAACTAAAATGAGATAATATACGCGATATAATCCGTTAAATTGTTTTATTTCAATGAGTAATAATCGCGGAAACAGAAGAAAATGTCTAGCTATCGTTATATATTTATATAGCGTCCCGTTTTACCCTTTGGGTATGGAACCCTAAAACGGTAAATCCGATCATGTTGTTTTTTTTATTGTATAGTCTGTCGCATCTTTGTGCCAATATGAATAACTAGAAGTCGCCCGCAACTTCTTTCGCGGAGGAGAAAAAGTCATAACCCCTCTTTTTTCTTTAGCATAGTCGGGTAAAATGTATCCTATAACCATCTGGAGATACCCAGCTACCCGTGTACCAAAAATAGTGGAAATCCGTTCAGCCGATTTAGCGCGGTGAAGCCACAACGACACATACAAACACCTCATTTTTTAAACTTTATAATACTTAGGTAGTACAGAAGATGTTTTCCGATATATTTGGCGCTTTGCATGTAATAAACACAAATCAGTTGTTATTATATTTTACTTCAATCAAGAACACTTTTACAATTAATAACATTCTCTCTTTTTAAGCCACGCGTGGGGGAATCCTTTAACTGTCAAACATACGTCTAGTGCGGGGACACATCAAGATATTGTACATGAAGGTACTGTTGTTCCGTATTTCTTATGTAGCGATTTTCTTCGTCTAACATATGCTACAACACTATTTGATGCTGACTATATGGGGTTCACCCTGTGTTACGATCAACGTGTTCGCGCCAAATTTTCCATCCATTTTGACCCAGTTCTAGAATAGTACAAACACGGTGGCTTACCATTTGTACATGAAAAACAGAATAATATTTACCAACTCGTTTCCCCATATTTTGTTTTGATAACTGTGTTTAATTACTTGAGTTACCGAAGGCTCTTTACAAATATATTTTTTCCTGTAAGTTAACAAATATGTTTTTAGGCTTCCTTTTTAGGGTATCCGAAATGACGTAAACGGCACCCTTATAGTTTCGTGATGTCTATCCGTCCGTCCGTCCGTCCGTATGTCACAGGCATTTTACTCAAAAACTACAAGATCTATATTGATGAAATTTGGAGTATAGGTGTCTTGTGTAAGCCGCTTAGTTTAATAGTAAAATATCAAAAAGAAAGAAAATCAGGGGGCACTCCATTTACATATGTAACCCAAACTGAAAAAAATATATCAGCAAATATCAATCTGTCTACATATTTCGACAGGTTTACTAAAGTTATCCCATATTTTTATTTGGGCGAAGTTTTATTTCCCAACTCAACGTTTCGCACTAATTTTTTTCCCCATCTAATGATTTGATAAATTATTGTTAGGCAAAATGTTACCTGGGATTTGTTTAAGATGTCATTTATGTATTCGTCAAATATATTAATAAATAAACATAGAAAACATCCAAGACCCAGGAACAAATATTTATGCTCATCACACAAATATTTGCCCTTACCGGAATTTGAACCTAGGACCTCAGCTTCGCAGGCAACGTTACTCCCACTGAGCTAAACCGGTCGTCATTTGATTGGCATACCATGCTTTTAGCAACAGCATTATAAAATATATCCTGGTTCGTTCAAATTGCAGTAAGATATTGTATTTCATGATGTGGACATGCTGATTCACCGAATAGCTAAATTATGAGGATTACTTTTGTTTAAATACTTCTTTGCTCAGTATAGCATTTCAATCTCGTGTACCTAACCCATTTTTGACCCATGTTCCATTTTGTCAATTGTGTACACACAAGCAAGCATTTTAAGCACAAGACAGAGAGACAGACGGTCAACATAGTGATCCTAATTTAAGAGATATCTGTACTATTATAAGGATGTAATAATGAAATGTCTGTACATTAAAGATATTTTCAAAAAAATGATTGTTACGCACTACTTGGAGGTCACTAAAACGATAAATGTTTTATTTTTTGTACTAAACGGATTTCAACTAATTTTGGTACACGGGTAGCTGGCTATCTTATCTGCAGATGGTTATAGGGTACATTTTACCGACAACACTGAAGAAAAAAAAGGGGTTATGACTTTCTCCTCCGCGAACGAAGTTGCGGGCGCCTTCTAGTATCTATTAAATACTGGTATAGATATCGTCATCTTGTACCCATAACACAAGCCTTATTGAGCTTACCATGGGACTAGTTCGATTTGTGTAGAATTGTCATGTTTTTTTTTTTTATTACTGGAGGCAAAAGTTTGTATGGATACAGGAAAATAATACATTATTCCTATGGATATAAATGACGCTGATATATTAACATTGTCTAGTCCCATACTACCTTCCTATTCAGGTAGGAGCCGCTCCTCTCAGTTTTCCTCTAGCCAACACGTTTTGTCATTCGATTTTCAACCTTACCTTGATTAGCATATGCTCGTTTTTGCTCGTATATATGTAGCAGGTATTCGTTATTGAAATGTGAGTTCATGAAACTTTACCTGTTTGTTGTATTGTTTAAAAGACAATGATTTCATTTGTTTGCTTAGAGAAAGGATAGGGACACGTTTCTTTTATAAGTGGTAAGTAAGTATGCGTCCCTAGGTTTTTGTCAGTTTGCACGTTAAGGTGTAGTGTCAAGTAAGTACATTTAGCTAGCTGTCAGCCCCGGACGTGTACTCCTGAACATAGGCCTCCAAATAGCTAGCCGCAGAGTGCGATACTGCGCAGAATCGTGAAACCAACTCCTCGCGACCCTCAGGTCATAAGTCCACCTAGTCGGGGGCCTTCCACGCTGCGCTTACCGGTACGCGATCTCCACTCGAGAACCTGTCTGCCTCAACGGGCATCGGTTCTTCGAAGTATAAATAAATATCAGAGAGAATCTTACACAAATCGAGCTGGTCCCAAACTAAGCAAAGCTTGTACTATGGGTACTAGGCGACGATATACATGATAAATAGATAAATTATAATAATTAAATACATAGAATATATCCAAGACCCAGGAACAAGCATTCGTACTCATCATCATCACACAAACACTTGCCTTGGCTGGGATTCGAACCCGGGACCACTAGCTTCGTAGGCCGTTGTGCAACCCACTGAGCCAAACGTGTCGTCAACTACGTATATGTTCCCTGCCCATTGCCACTTCAGTTTGCTTATCCTGTTTGCTATGTCAGTGACCTTGGTTTGTCTACGAATCTCCTCATACACTAGTTCAAAACACAATTCAAAAGGCGCTTAGATGCAAGATCCAACCTACTGACGTTCAAATTGCAGAAACTTTCCAAAATGATAAAAAAAGGTCTTTTAAACAGGTAAGTTAACAATAGACTTAAGACCTTTTACATACTAAAAATGCTTAAAAAAGGTCTTATAAACATGTAAGTTAACAGTAGACTTAAGCCCTTTTTTTTGCATTTTGGAAAGTTTTCGCAATTTGCACATTAGTAATTCAACCTCAAAGGGGTTACATGGAGTTCGAAATTTCAAGTTCTTATCCTACCGTCCCGTTCACTCAAGCATAGGCCAACATAAGAGCGCGAGGGATGGCGCTATACAAAGGTAGGTACTTCGAATTTTGATCGAAGTAACCCCTCTGTACTCCCTCTCTCTTCCCGACTATGTATCCCACATGGTGGTGGGGTCAGCCTTCCTTATCATCCTCCTCCACTTCGCCATATCCCTTACGTCGTTTTCGGAAACATTGCATTCTCTCATGTCTGTCAGGAACACGTTTGTCCTTGTAGATGGTCTTAGCCTCTACCCGCCCAAAGGCCGATAAAAAGGTCTTCGCAATTCCAATTTTAAATCATCTTTGAACAAAACGGTTGCATTTGTTTTGTTTTGTTCCATATTCAAATCTATTCCGTATACTTGTAAATTCTAACTTCATTAATTACAAGAAGGCGCCGGCAACTTCGTTCGCGGAGGAGAAAAAGTCATAACCCTTCGTTTTTTCTTCATCGTAGTCGGGTGAAAAGTATCCTATAACCATCCGGAGATACCCAGCTACCCGTGTACCAAAAATTGTTGAAATCCGTTTAGCCGATTTTGCGTGATGAAGCCACAACGACACATACAAACATACAAAAAATCTAAAAAAAATTAGTGACTTCCATCGAAATATTTTTTTTTTGAAAATATCTTCAATGTACAGACATTTCATTTTTACAATTTTATAATAGTATAGTTAATTGTTTGTATTGTGGGCGGCGAGAGGTTAAGTCTCCCTTTAGGTTTCTTTCTGGAGACAGACAAATCGAGCACAATGTTGCTGACGCAATAGAGTGGCCTCCTCTTGACATGTCCATACCACCTCATCCTGCTTTCCTGCAGCTTATAGGCTACCTCGCACATATTCATTGCGGATCTTATCCAGCCTGGTAACGCCACACATCCACCTAAAGGTGCGTCCACACTTGTATCATTTGCTCGTATCCAATCACCGTGCCGTGGCATGACTGCGTATCGCGCTGCTTGGACGCTCACTGGCGGCGCGCCACTCATGCCGCACTCTTCCGATATAAGTGTGTGATACGCGTAGCAAATGGATTTCGAGCGATCGGATCGGCGCAACGTCCAAACGCGTGATCGTGACACGCGATCATGCCACTCGACGATGATCTGATACGGGCAAATGATACAAATGTGGACGCACCTTTAGCATTTTCATCGCTGCAACATGGATGGCATGGACATGCCCTTGTGTCCAGGTTTCACTGCCGTATATGTATAAGTACTGGCCGTATTATTGTCCTGTAGACAAGGCCTTTAAAACGGACAGACATCGTGTCACAGGTTACCTCTGCACTGTGTAGAGTATATTAGATATTATATATTCTGTGCATGAAGGTTGCATACAAATCACCTCTCTACCATCCTTATCTATAATAGTAAATACACATATACAAAGTGTATTTTAACGCGCAGTTTCCCTATTGATTGGTTGCGCAACATGGCAATTAGTTTTGTTGTTATAATTAATCCTTCCTTAAGATTAAATAGGGTATTCCATGAAGACAAATATTAAGGGAATATATATTCAGAATAGGCATGAATTGATGACGGGATACTAAAATCTAAATTCTAATTAATCCCTCTGTTAGATAATAAAATATTGGACACGTATTTTTTGTTGAAATAAAACAATTTAACGGATTATACTGGACTGAGTCCTCCCGTGACCATGGAAAGCTGGAAGCTTCCGAAACGTCGGGAACTAAAATGAGATAATATACGCGATATAATCCGTTAAATTGTTTTATTTCAATGAGTAATAATCGCGGAAACAGAAGAAAATATTACGTATTTTTTGCTTTTAAAAAAAATTAAAAATAATCATATGAATCGAATTAAAGTTTAACTCGTGACGTCATATAATAAAAAAAAAGAAAATACCGTCTCCAATATTTTTTATTGATTTATTAGAAGGTGGTAACTTTGTTCGCGGAGGAGAATATGTTATTATCCCTTTTTTTTCTTACTTACTTACTTACTCGTGTACCAAAAATAAATATAGTTGAAATTCGTTGAGCTGATAGGGCGTCATGAAGCCACAACGACACATACAAACGTAAAAAGAAATATTTTCGCTTCATTGATCTCCAAATACTCCGTTATTATCATTTTTTTGAAAATATCTTCAATGTACAGACATTTCTTTTTTACAACTGTATAATAGTAGATATGACGGATTAATAATTAAAATTTAGTTTAAGCTTCGTTTGTGTCGATTGTTGCTTCCGGAAATAAGGGGGGTGGGGGAATGGTGTTTTTGTATAATTTTCCTCCATCGAAATTTAAACACAAAAATTGAGAATGTGCAAATCAAGCTTCCATATGATACCCTACTTGACCTTAGTAAATAGCTAGATTTTTCATTTGTAATAGATTTGGGCTGGCCATGTTTATAACTTATAGCTGTTCGTAATTTCAAATAATACAGCGCTTTAATAAATAAATGAAATAAATATATATTACGGGACAAATTTACACAAATCGAACTAGTCCCATGGTAAGCTCAATAAGGCTTGTGTTATTGGGTACTAGTCGACGATATATTTACTTATATACATAGAAAACACCCAAGACTCAGCAAATATTTATAATAATAATAATAATTATTATTATATTTTATTTCAGACTGTGTCCATAATATGTTAGTTACATTACTTAAAAAATTAGGTTTGTAATATAAAACATACATTTAATTTAAAAAATATAATACACAGTGCCTCGAGAGCCCATGTGCAACGAGGCACAGTCTGTCCAGTAAGCGCAAACAGGGTTCTTTATGCTCATCACACAAATATCTGCCCTTACCGGGATTTGAACCCAGGACCTTCAGCTTCGCATGCAACCTTACTCCCGCTGAGCCAAACCGGTCGTCAAAGGTGTAATAGTCGGACAGACAAGCAGAGTCGCACTGTAAGGGTAACTAAACCTTTTTGGTATGGCACCCTAATTAAAACTGTGGTTATTCTGGCGCTTAGAAGATTTATTTCAATAATAATTTCTGATTTTGTTGCGTCTTTCCTCCATGTTTTACGTCATGGTGTAGCGTGTAGGAAACCAGTTTTTAATAGCTTGTTAGGGATAAAGAGAAAAACTCATTCACTTACAGAAATTACGTTCCATTGACTTGATGGGAAATACCTAGTACTTACTCACCTAGATCGTGGTTAGTTTGGATATTGTAGGATATGTCTTAAGTGTTATAAAAAAAACGCCCGCACCGATTGTTACGTAAAAGTTTGTAGGGGGTGCATCGAAAATTAAAGCTATTTTTTTAGTGATATTTTTGTAAAATCTAGTATATGAAGCAGGCTGGTTTTCAAATGCGTATTTTTTTACTATATAACCTATTCAGCGCCTAACACGAAAACATGTTTGTTTAAAATTTCCTCGATAGAAAAGAAATCCGAAAACACGTCTTCATTTTCCGTTTTTTGTCTATTTTGTAATAAACGGTTAAATTATGTAAAAATATGATTATTCCCTTCATCTTTCACGTCACTAACTGAAATGTTAACAAAACATAATAATATCTTCGATTTCATTGTAGTTTAACATCTGGCGCTTACGCCATAAAATACCAAGTATGTAGTGTATTAGATTTCTCTTTCTTTGATGCGCGCGAGCAATAAATGCTTCCCTTATTACAAATTACGCTTATTGGCCGGCCCTTAAATAGTTCTTCTATCATCACAGGAATCGAGGCGTCACAATATATTTATGTGTGATATTGACAAAGGAGTTAACTGATTATTACGTAAGTGTTTAATTTCATAAAAAAGTCAAGAGCACACCGCACAGTTCGTGGTTAACGGCCATTCTATCTCCATCCCTCTCCCCTGCGATAGTTCGGCTCTTCCCAGGTGAATTTTTCGCTTCAAGCCCTAATCTTTCAAACAAAGGCCATTGTCTCTATTATCGCATAACCGCTAGCTACCGAGTTAGCATGTGCCATTATAACATTCATATTGAAAAAGAAACGGTATCGTTATAGTATTAAGGTTCAAATTTAATGTCACTGATATTCTAGATAGTACGTTTTGGTACTGTAGGACGATAGACCGCCCTGAAGTAATACGGCACTAATATTATTTATTTATGTCCTATCTAGATAAAGCTCTCGCGATCTTTCGATGAACTTATTCGTTCGTTTAGTTTTCTGTTATGGGCGTCATGTGACAACGAACGCTGCAACCTTCCTCGGTCTCCCCTACATGTAACTACGCTGTAGTAAGCTGTTTGAAACCACAGGACGCCATTGTAATTACTTGTATTCCTAAGCATAATAAATAGCTCACTCGAATTGACTTTGGGGACCAATAACTGTCTTTATTAAGCTAATTGATTAATTAAAACAAATTGAACTGCGTCGCTTATTTATTACGCAGTAAGTCCTTCTGGGTGGGTAATGTTATTGTTTTTAGGGTTCCGTACCGAAAAGGATAGAACAGGATCCTATTACTAAGACTCCGCTGTCCCTCTGTCTGTCACGCTGTATCTCATGAACCGTGATAGCTAGACAGTTGAAGTTTTCACAGATGATATATTCCTGTTGCCGCTATAACAACAAATACTAAAAACAGTATAATTTCATGTCTGTCTGTCTATGTCTGTAGCCAATATAAAATGATCGAACACCGCGTACATTTTGCTTAGGAGTAGGGTTCTGCTAACACTAGATTTTCATAGATACGGCCGTTTGTAGCGTATATATTATACGGAACCAATATAAAATGATCGAACACCTCGTAAATTTTGCTTAGGAGTAGTTTAATGGTGAGACGGGCTAAGTTTTAATTTAACAAAACAAAACAACTTATCTACTGATGTGCAAATTGCGGAAACTCTCCAAAATGCTTAGAAAAGGTCTTTTAAACAGGTAAGTTAACACTAGACTTACGACCTTTTAAACAACGTGCTCGTGAAGAATCCTTTTAAAAATGCTTTTAAAAGGTCTTATAAACATGCAAATTAACACTAGACTTAAGACTCTTTTTAAGCAATTTGGAAAGTTTCTGTAATTTGCACATAAGTAATCTCATCTATTATGTACAGTGAAGTAACTAGCACAACAATCCAGATGCGACAGGTATAATTGCATGTAAAATTACATGATTTTTAACAGTGTGTTTAGTTTATTTTTATTATGGTAATGAATATTTATGTTAGTCTATAAGGTATTACGTAAACTTTTTTCTTTCCAGGGTCCTCCAACATGTCTTGCTGAGCCTGTCCTCGGACGGCAAGCAGGAGGATCTTCAGTGCGCGATGTTTAGTCTTCTGTGCGAGCGTGTGTTGGCGCAACGACCTGATCTCTTCCTTGGAGACTTCGGTAAGACCACTTTCCACTTTCTTACTAAGCTAAGATCCTCTTTGTGTCAAGCTGGCACGGTGACTCGAAGAGGATCTTAGCCTCTGATACGATAGAACGCCACTCTTCCCTTTTCTGCGCCACTTCACGCCAATCAGGTACTCCGAGGGCGGTCGGATCTCTGAGGACTTCATCGCCCTTGCGATTTTTCTGTTGCAAACACTTATCGACGTGGACTGACAATACTAATTGCTAAGGCTATCCCAGTTCCAGTTTCTGACATTTTCAAGAGTTTAGGAAAGTAGGAAACTGATTATCACAACAGAACGGGTATAAAAATATGATAAGACGGAACCGAACTCCTTCGAGACCGGACGTAACGCGACGTCCAAAAAGTCGAACAATTATCAACGAACTGCAATCAAATAAATCATATTTATTCGCGATTAAGCCCCGTTTGTTCTTAAAGGGTTGGTAACCGCGCGAGATGTATTTGATGTTCGTTGCAAACATACTTAGGGTGCCTGCCCAGGTAGCACACAGGCTGTATAGGAGATTATACGACCATTATACAGCCAGTTTGA
This sequence comes from Hedya salicella, assembly GCA_905404275.2. Classification (NCBI taxonomy): domain Eukaryota; kingdom Metazoa; phylum Arthropoda; class Insecta; order Lepidoptera; family Tortricidae; genus Hedya; species Hedya salicella. The sequence continues at coordinate 6,132,381 of FR990120.1, forward strand.
GCGCTATAAGGGCATTTTATAAGCTCTAATACAGCTTGTGTGCTACTTGGATGGTTACCATCAGTGCACTGGGTTTTGGCCAAGGTAGCCAGTTTTTCAGTGCCTATATGGAACCAATAAATGGTAAAATGAAGAAATCGTGTCCGGAACACCACGCTACCAGGGGGCCGGGTTAAATTGGAACTGGGCTGGTCATGTTTGCCGCATGCCGAGTGAGCTGGGCCATGATTGCCACAGAGTGGAGACGCGGCAGACCTCATCGGCGATGGCGGGATGAACTAAACTCCTTTCTCAAGGAATGGCCAGAAACCGCCCAGGATAGAGAACATTAGAAAAAGAAGGGGGAGGCCTTTGATCAGCAGTGGGACATAACGGGCTCAGAATAATAATATGGTACCATCGTCATTCAGGGCTTCAAGATAGGCAGTTAGGGTAGGCCGGGCCTTTGTGCCTATAGGACCACACGACACTGCTATCAGGCAGGCGATACGTCTGTATCAAACACCGTAGATTTTCGTTTCCATTATCGTTCCATGCGTCAAGGGAATTTTATTTAAGCGATTTTGAGATAATATTAATGATACTAACTACTAACTAATCGTTTCGACATATTTAGACCGCAACGCCTAGGTTACTCGCGTCGTAGAAGCCAGGTATTTGCTCGACATGTTTCGGTCCATTTTGAGGACCGTAGTCATGAGACCCGAGAGGACCTGGACGTTGTCCTTCTCGCTGAGTGTGTGTGACGGAAACCTTATAGGACTGTGTTTGTCTGTCTGTCCTTAAATCTGTCACAGCCAATTTTTTCCGTAAGTACTGGTCCAATTGAGTTGAATTTTTTGGTATACATATGTAAGTCGAAGACTCAAAGATGGATTTGTTAATATAAGTGTTAGTAAAACCATGGGAATAAGAATAACTAAGGGACCACTTTTGGGGTGTAAATTACAAAAAAAAGTTTTGCAAACTATATGGTGTGACATAAAAAATGAAAAAGTTCGATATGAGAATCTAAAATATATATTTTTAATAATTTTAAGATAAATAGTTTTAAAGTTATTTAAGAAAATAGGCGAAAGTTTACCTTTCCCAACCTAAAATCCGAAAGTAAGCGGCTTAAAATTCAATTTTTTTATAGATATAGGTTTTTTATTATTTATCGTTTTTCCATACTAAATTAAAAAAATGCTTTTACTTCCAGGTTTCGGTCTGCTGAAGTCCGCTGCGCTCCGATGCTACCGGCGCCCTCTGTTCACCCGCTACCTGGAGCAGTGTGTGCGCACCGCACTCCGGCTCAACCCCTCATTCATGGAGGGGAGGGAAAGCGTCTTCCACGAGGTCAGTACTGCCTTAAACAAAGAAAAAATAAGCAATTTGCGCTTCACGTTGTGTGACAACCCTACTGCTTTGGTGCTTCGGAGAACTACTCAGCGGTAGGTATTGAATGCGCTGCGTTGAGCTAGTTACATGGGCCTGGCACGTATAATCCTCATGGAAGGAGGAACTACCCTGTCTTAAGCCGAGGTTAGTGCCACCCAAAACTATGGAGTATGCCCATTGGAGTCTAATTTCTCTTTTCTGCTAAAATCATACTCGATCGTTTGACGGCGTGCGACGACCCTACTGCTTTGGTACTTGGTACTCGGCGGTAGATATTAAACGTGTACATACACGTTTAATTCCTACCACCATACCATAAAAAAAAAAACATGTACTAAAAAAACTATTTTGTGCCAAACCACATTTACTGTGCTAGTATTGGACCGCAGTTCCGTGTTTCTGATTCGCTTAGTCCTGTTTTAAATAAGTTTTTAATTTTATTTTATATTTCTTGTTTTAGACTGACGCGTTAGGCGACACACTGGTGACGGCGTGCGCCCGCGCCGGCGACGCGTTTGCCGACGTGCTGAATGAGCTCGTCAGCAACTCACCGCCGCTGTTCCGCCTACAGCACGCCAACACTGAAGGTACTGTCATCAGAATAAGAATATGTAGTTGGTTATTGTTGTAACCTCCATTTAAGGTAGAGGTGAGTTAGATTTGCAGTGGGCTGGAGAAAATAAGCAGAAAATATGCATATGAGTCTGCACGAAGGTATCGCCGCTTGTGAAAAACACTAAGAGTTGTATGTAAGTCAGCTCGCATGGAAGTATCTTGGGTGCTAAGCGAAAGCTCGGCCTTCGATCTCACGAATAGTCGCAACTGCTCTAAAATAACTTATGGGAGTTGTAAATGTCAGCGCGCATTTGGCCTATAAGCTCGCGTAGAGAGCGCAGCGGCTCGAACGCTCCGGGCCTTTGGTGCTACGTGAAGCTCGGCCTTCAGTCTCGCGATAGTGACACTCGGTACCAATCTTTTGATATCCCTTTAAATTGAACCGACTTTCGATTGTTATTTCAATCTTATTGTAATTTGCAGGGTACACAGCGTTGCACGTAGCGTGCAAACTGCACAGCACGGACAACCCACACCTACGCACGGTGCATGTATTACTGGAGCATGGAAAGGCGGACTTGTGGGCCGGGGTAAGTCTGAGAAGACCATTTTTATTTTGAAGATAAACTATTATTATATTAAGCCCAAGCTGTCCCACTGCTGGGCAAAGGACTTACCCCTCTTCTTCCACTGATCCCGGTTTGAAGCTACCTCTGGCCAGTCCTTCACGAAGAGGTCTAAGTGGTCCTGCCATCTGCATCTCCGCTTCGAGGTTTTGGGTTTCCACTCTGTGCTTATCTTTGGCCCACAACTCGTTCGGCATGCGGCATATATGACCAGCCCAGTCACTTCAACTTGACCGATTTCCGAGGTACGTCGATGAATTGGCTCTTGGTGCGTAGCGTGGTGTTGAAGTAAAAATTAAGTGCCTTTATTCATCGGTAGTACCTCAATTGACTTGTATTCGTCAATCGTCTTTAAGGCCTGGTAACGCTATTTTCCATATTAAGAACCATCTGCTCGCCATGCCAGGCCAGGCTGTGAACTCTATTCCTCCCATAGACTCAAGGTTTTAAATCCCTTACGCCGTAAATTTGTCATTCTAATTACTTCACCATAAAGTTTCTGGAGCACCATTCTCCTCAGCACATAACGAGCACTTTATCATTTTGGAGAGGCACAATTTTGAAATAATGAACTGTATTCTATAAGTAAGTCGCAAGAGCACTCTTACAAGTCTGAATCTACCAGCATTTCCAAAGAGGAGACCACGGTTGCGAAGAAAGCCGAAACAAACTCAACAGTCAGTCATATTTTCTAAATAATTCTTAAATATTACAATATTAGTGCTTAGCGTATCTGAAATATGTAGGTATTTTAAGAAGGTTCGCGTAGTTCTACAACAAAACATATAAATTTTACTGTTGTAAGTAAAATTATCATAGAAGAGAGAAGTGCAAAATATGAAATTTAAAAACGACTTACGTTTGATATTCCTTCTGATAAGAACCGTGACCCAGTTAAGGTAAGTTAGCTGGTTGCTAGTTTTAAATATAAACGTGCAGGTACCTAATAGTTACCTAGCCATATAGATTAGATTTGGATAAAAACACATCTTCATATTGTCTGAAGGTATGTTTTTCTCCAAGTGTCAGCTAACGTTGAAGGTTTTCGAATAGATAAATTCGAAACCTTCAACGTTTCAATTTGTGAAACGATACGATTTGAGTCTAGCCAAAACATCTGTTTTTCAACTTTTTGCAATAACTACTACATCAAGATATAGGCGATAACAGAAACTACCATCTGTAAACGAGTTTTAAACAAAAACTTTAACTGATACGAGGCACTGAATGAAAGAAACTTTATTCTTATTACCGAATAATATTTAGAAAAAATACTTAGCTAAATTGACTTCATATACCGTACTGTAAAAAACTTTCAAACACACGACGATGCCAGCTTGTTAGGAATAAGATAAGATAAGATAAGATAATTTTGTTTCTCGATAAAATTACAATATAAATTTGCTTATCTCAAAATTTTACGAATTTAAGTAATTATGATGTCAAATGTCACCCTGAATTGTTCTGTAAACTATCACAAAGTCGGACATTCCCAACACGCTCCCAGTATGAGCACAAATTGCAGAGCAAACAAATTAAATCGGCATTAATGCGAAAAAGTTTTTTTGGAATGGCGCCTACAATATTTAATAAGGTACCGAACTATATTAAATCTCTTAATTTAAGACAATTTAAATTTCAACTATATGTGTACTTAATAAAAAAATGTTTTTACTCAGTTAACGACTTTTTAAATGCTTAATGTTTTAGTTATAATACTGAATTGTAAATTAAAATTGAATTATTTAATGTTTAAATAAGTATTTGTACGCCAATGTGGCAAAACATAGAGTTCACAAGCTTACTTTAACACCTGTTTATACTCACCTATGTTTAAGCAAATAAATGTTCTCTCTCTCTCTATGATCGTCGAAAATAAGGAATATTGAAAATAAATAATGTACAAATCACCAGTTCACCCTATCAATAGAAGAACAGAACTAACATTCGGATTGTTCCAGGACGTGAAAGGCGGCGATACTTCGCTGCACCTGGCCGTAAACTCGTCCACGTGTGAGCTGCGACTGGTCATGGTGTTGTTCCGCCACGTGGAGCGCGCCAGGTGGAAGCAGCTGGCCCACGTCGCCAACAGAAGGTAACACTATAAACAATATAAATAGTATATTATTTACCAAGGGCTGTAAAAGAAAATCCCGAAATCGCAGGTGTTTCGGACCCGAGCCGCAGGCGATGGTTGTAAATATGCGACGGAGGGTTTTTTTTTACTGCCCGTGGTGAGTACACAATTTTACATCTTCACCTGGCCATAGTGCGCTACGCGTACGGTAGTAAGGAACATTGTGGCCAACGGGAGGGTAAATTCATTATAAATAATACATTTAAAAGATGATTGAACAACATTTATAAATTACAAAAATGAAATTAACTTAATAAGTAGCCTAAATACTAACTAATCTTTTAAATCCCCTAGGTCGCTGCCCTGTGGTAGGGTTATGTGATCAAATTCAAATGAATACTTTAAGGCCCCCAACGTCTTCGTCGTTTTCAACGGTCTTTCTATAGCTAGCTATAGTAATTACTTAAGGGATTAGAGATGACTTGAATTCAATCTAATTAAATTATATTTAGCTGAAAAAATTCAAATACATTTTGACAATGCAGAGGTTGAGATGGGATACCTCAAGGATCTATTATAGGGCCGTTATTATTCCTTGTCATATTACTAGATTTATGTAAAGTCGGGTTACTTTAGCCCTGGAGGGTAACTTTCGCCATTGAAATTTATTCGGTCCAGGTTATATTATTGCACTGTAATTATGGACATGGCGCCATGCGTTTTTGTGTTTTTTTATTAGACCCTTTTAAATAAGGTTTTCATGTGGGTCAAAGTTACCTTCCATTGGGTCAAAGTAATCCGAGTTTACGGTAACCAATTTATGAGCTGTTTTATTAAGCGATTGCAAGTATGTAATTGCTGACCAAGTCTTGTTATTTTCAGCTCGGTGACTCCAATAGAGTACGCGCGGTCCCAAAGCAAATCTATCAGCCGGCCCTACCCGCCCGAAGTGCTGGATTTCTTGAAGAAATGCCGCTGACTCCACTCAGGGTATCCCGGACATACAGATACGTGTATGACTCGATTATTTCCCGTGTCATTGTGAACTGACTAGACGTTTTTCCCGTGGGACGTTACTTAAGGAACTATCCTTATTACGTTCTCCAGTCCATATTGTACCTCTGCGAAAAATCATGCGGCCTGGGTACTCCATTCCTGGAGATGAGAAAAAATGCTTTCGCTTTTATAAAGAACAAGGAAAGTTGGGATTCAGAGAGTTGATTATTAGGTATTTGAAATTTTAGCTGAACTGACCTACTCTTTAGCTGAACAAAATTACTATTGTTAGTATTAATAGTTCTCTAGTTTTAATGCTCTATATATTATATTTATCTATGGAAATTACAATATTCGAGATATAATTTTGTTCATAAAATACTGTATTTTCTTACACAATTGATGATATTACAAACTTATAAGTGATAGGAAAACAGATTTAGAACTTTCAACTGGGAACTAAAATGTGACCCAGTGATTCTTGGCCTATGACACGAGAATAATTTTTCACGGTTCTGCGCTAAAGCTCGCAAGTTGTTAATTTGGAGTTCATGTAGAACCGAATCCATCATATCGCTGCAGCGATACCTGGGTCCGATAGGGCATAAAGGGTATGCAGATATGACTCGATTATTTTACCTAGGTACATTTTCTTTTTACATATAACGCGTACTGTTACTGAAACTTGCGAACCTTTTTAATCCTTATTGTCATAGTGACGCGAAAAAGGTGTTTCAATTTCCCTTCATGTGCACGCATTGTACGTTTCTTAAACATGTTTTAGGGTTCCGTACGCAAAGGGTAAAAAGGGAACCTATTACTAAGACTTCGCTGTCCGTCTGTCTGTCTGTCACTAAGCTGTATCTCATGAACCGTGATAGCTAAACCGTTGAAATTTTCACAGATAATGTATTTCTGTTGCCACTAACAACAAATACTAAAAACAGTATAACTTTATTGAAATAAAACAATTTAACGGATTATATCGCGTATATTATCTCATTTTAGTTCCCGACGTTTCGGAAGCTTTCCAGCTTTCCATGGTCACGGGAGTCCTCCCGTGATATAATCCGTTAAATTGTTTTATTTCAATGAGTAATAATCGCGGAAACAGAAGAAAATATTAGTATAACTTTATGTCTGTCTGTCTATATCAGTAGCCAATATAAAATGATCGAGTACATTTTGCTTAATAGAAGAGCTTCACTAACACTGGATTTTCATAGATACATTTCGTAAGGAACCCACGGTGCGCGAGTTTGACTTGCACTTGGCCGGTCTTTTATTCAACATTTCATTTTGGACTGACACATTCACTGCGGGTTTTCGTGATAGCAAATATAAAATATTACCATTAGGGTGGTCCACAATTTTTTTTTTTTAAAACACTTTCTCCACATGGCCCATTTCTGTCCAAGACCTATAAGAAGCGTATATACCAATTTTTATTACGATCGAGTGACATTTAGAGGTCGCTCAAAATAAAACATTTGTGGATTAAGAAAATGTATGAAGGAAAATGTACTAATCACAAAGCCTTAAACTAACGAAGATTTACACGGCACAGGGTGTTTTCTGTGATTTGCAACAAGACGAATCATATATTGCTTCTATTCTTCGTCCTTGTTAAGAGTCTGGTTGTATTTTTGAATGAGACTGATCCCTCTTTCGGCCGTGTCGTTCACAACTCTTGGTACACTTTTCTTTCAACTCTCTAAACCTTGTCACTTGGCCAATTATTAGATGGCAGTTTCAAAAATTGTTCGTGTGTAGGTTTTCCACCATCAGCAAGCATGGCAAAAGTTCATTCAGTAACGAGGAACCCGGGACTCAGAATCTTTCCTCAGTACCTCCGCCGCCAAGAAATATAAGAGACAAAGTTAGAAACTCCTTGTAATCATCTCTTGGTTGCTGTTTGTTCAAGGCATTCGGTAAGAGGCTTAGAAAATCGTCCCACAGACTATGAAGTATTATATTTTCAAACAGTTCTTTATGTCGCATTGTGAACAGTGTAATTATTAACACTTTTTTGTAAACGGTTGATTAATGCTACTTCCGGAGTTCCCGACGAACTAAATGAGGAAGTGAACGCTGCTAAAAGGACATCTCCATGATATGGTGCCAGCAAAGAAGCCAAACCAGTTCAAATTCAAGGGCTTTTTCAATTTCAGTGCAAGCTTGGGTACGTAGGCCGGTGTTACTTGCTGTTGTATCAAATACGAGTCCTTTGATGGAGTGAGTCATATTCCATGCCTTAATTGTATCGACGCAGGCTTGAGCTTGAGCTTTTCCTGTTCCTTTATTTATATTAGGGATAGCTAAAAGCTTTTCATGGCCTTTCCCCGTCACAAGTATGGCGATTCGGTCAACCTTGGTTTTTCAGCCATCAATATCTGGCAAAAGTTTGCCATCCCGGTGAAGAAGTACGGGACCTTCCATATCAGAAGCGGATAGTTCTGCTTGTGCTGCTCTCTTTCTCTTTGTACTCGTCTTCCAAGTCTTGCAGAACTCCGCGAGAGAGTTTTGTCCAAAACATCATGCCTCAAAGCCTTGACAATAGCTCCTGCGACAAACACAGCTCCTCGATCGGGTAGTTGACTGTGTCTGGATTCCCCAAAATCCGATGACTAGCCTTTTTTACTAATGTTGACGAAAAACACGGCGACATAAAAGTTGAGCGCTTGAGCGACCAGTGAAACACAACCAAATAAGTTAATATTTAGAACAACAATTGCTACATATTCATAAACAAAAATTTGCTATGTGGAGGTACGTTTGAATAACTTTTTTTTTCTCCATAAAACCGTGGACCACCCATTGCCATTGTCCACTGAACAATTAAAATCAGATTGAATGATAACCCTGGGTATAGCTGTCTCAGTACAAATGACACGGGAAGACGAAAATTGCACAATTAAAAATTTTACAATTTGTAAGATAGATAATACCGAACTCGCACTTCAAGTATATTACAATTTTATGAAATGCGAAGCGAAAAGTAGTTATTTTACTATATTTTGTACATCGTTTTACTTTGTAGCGTATAAACTTATAATAATCTAATTTCTTTAACACACTCCATAAAATATTGTAATCCTGATATTTTTATTCAATAGGGTAGTTTCCTGGGTAAAAAAATGTTATTCTAATTAAGTAGTCCACCAGTTAGATTATCGAAAAATATTTGACACGTATTTTATCTTTTGTCAATCAAACAAAAAAGAAAGATAAAGCGCGTTAAAGTTTGAGAGTGGGGGCGCATGACGTCACGCTTTCGAAAAACGGTCGCACGGCGTGACGTCACGGGGAATTTTAACGGGCTATATCTTCATCATTTATTGTTCAATTGACAAAAGAAAAAATACGTGTCCAATATTTTCTTACATTTTTTTAGGACTTAAGCCTGACTTTCATTTACGAGTATTTGACATAGAAATGCAAGTAATAAATTGAGTTTACCTTTAAACTTAATTTATAGAAACTCTGTTGGTTGTGTTATTAAGTTGGTAGGTCGATGATTTAACTGTGAAGGTATCTCTCTAATATCTATTGATAAAAAACCAAATATTTTGCTCAACATTTATGAAACATCTCTTTTATTTTATATAGAATTGTAAATTATTATATTTGATTAAAAAATTGTGGCCTATTATTTATGTATCGATTTGATTTGTCGCGATAAACTATAATTAATTGTCGTCTTTGTCAGTTTTGTTTTGACGAGGTTTGCAATGAAATAAATGATAGAATAAATTTATAAGAGCTTCGTCATCGGAGTAGAAAAAAATCATAACCATCTTTTTTCCATAACGTAGTCAAGTAAAAAGTATCCTATAACCATCTGTGGATTCCCGGCTACCCGTGTACCAAAAATGGTTAGAATCCGTTTAGATTTTGGCGTTATTAAAAATCGATTCAGTGAGTTTCAAATAGTCCGAATCGCTTTTTGTTTTTAAATATCTTCAATGTACAGACATTTCATTTTTGCAACTTTAAAATAGTATAGATGATAGAGTAAAATTATACGAGAAAGTTTAATTTTGGTGAAAACATATTAAATTATACTTTGTCTCTTAAGGTATTAAAAAACACGTAATCCAAGTCATTTAGCTAAAAAAGTCATAATTTTGTAACACTTCTTACAATACCACTCATTTATCAAATTACGTGGTCTTGTTTCTTGTTTAATGAGCCTAAATCGACAAAGTGTAGATGAGTAAAGAGAGTGAACAAAATACCATATCTATTGCAAATTAAGAACAACGTTTATCTTTATAGCCTTACCTTAAGGGATATATATTAAGTTATTATTAAGTCTTAATTAAGTAAATGCCATGACACATGTACACAGATAATAAATAAATATTGCAGGACAATTTTACACAATTCGAACTAGTCCCGTGGTAAGCTGGATAATGCTTATTAATAGATATATTTACTTAAATACATAGAAAACATCCAAGACTCAGGAACAAATATTTATGCTCATCACACAAATTTATCTTGCCGAATCATTATTTATTAAATATCGCTGAATTTTAGTTAGCTGCAAATTCAACCTCTAACAATAGAAAACTGCTGCCTGTAAAGTAGGTTAGGTTAGAACTGCAATCCCGAACAGAAGATGAGTGCTGCCAGAAAAGCAGGTTTTCGGCATTAAGAAGTTATGCGTAAAGACCATTCGGCGAAAATGGATTCGGCGTAATAAAATTATGCTTATGGAGCACTATGCCAATTGTGATTATGCGATATAGAATGATGACGAAAAATTCTCATCGCACAAACACTTGCCCTGGCCGGGATTCGAACCCGGGACCGCCGGCTTCGTAAGCTATTGTGAAACTAACTGAGCCAAATGTCGTCAGACATAGTTATGCCTCAATAAAGATGTGTGTCGATATATTTGGTGCTTTTATGCTGATGAGCCAGGGGGCTATGACGTAAAAAGGCGTAGAATCCCCCCGGACCAAAGCGGGCACGACGGACTAACCGAGGCTGATTCCTTGGACTACCGTCTAAAACGACCAACGAATGCCAACTCCGCCTTTAATTGGAGCGCCTTGGGATCGCTTTAAGCTTTTAAGCGCCACAGTCGGCTAATCATGTTCAAATCAATTCGCTCCTCTGACCCAGCGTCGCTTTATGCCGTCCAAGTGTAATTGTTCAACGGCTCCGAATATAATATCAATACCTCGTTCTGCAATCACTATTTTATTTTTGAAGGTTCATTTAATTTTATTGCTACGGCGTCTGGGTCTCGTATTAGCTTGCTACTTGGCGCTCAAAAGTTTAAGCGTTCCACCTCCACGGGTGACAGAAATTATAAGAAAACTTACTTGCGGAGTATTTTTGGGTACATAATTAATAGGGATTAGGTAGGTATTATATTAATAATTTCGAAAAATAAGACCATTGGTGGGTCATAAGTAAGGCATAATTTCACAATGTTTTGTTAGTTATTAAAGACTTGTGACCTGTCTAACGGAGCATGGTGGAATTGACCTGATTTTTAACAGTTAAAATTACGTTTTATATCATACACGGTGCCTGCGTGGAATCCTAAAAACTTTAACCTTAGACGAATGCGGCTTAGTTTTAAAAATATTAACAATTTTCATGTAAACGATTGCTAAGGTGATCGCAACGTTGCACATTGATAGACATCAAAGTGACAGCTACCACTCACAAAAGTAAAATAATCGTTAACATTTTATTAAAAGGGATATTTTCCATGGAGAACCGAAACTTGTTACTTTTTTATATACAAAAATCGACAAAACAAGTTTTTTTGTTGCTCAGAGTTCATAGAACATTTTTTAATCTTAATTACCTCAGAAACGCCTAGTTAAAATCTTTCAGATGACTTGCGGGCAACGTGTGTAAGAGGAATATGCCAGTGAAAATATTTGAAAGGAAAGTGTTTTAGGAAGGCTAGTAAAGATTTGTGTGATTTAAATAACGTGTTGATCACTAGAAATTTTCCGTAAGAAAAATATGTTTTTTTTTAAATATATGTTTTGAGATCACGTTAAGAATATTAAGTTTAGAAATCGTTGGTAGTAGTATTCGAAATAAGAAAGTCAGTATAATAATATACTTTTATCACAAGTTATGTATACCCGAGATTCACTTAAAATATAAACTCTCATAATTATCATAACGTAACGCATATATTATGTGACATCACACTTTTGACAATACACTATTATTATAGGTAGTGTTAGATTTTTGTAATGCTAAGTATTTTTAGGTCTTGAACTAGATTTTTGGGATATTAATAACATGAGGCAATTGTTGTAAAGTAATCTAAATTCTAAACTGTCAAATAACACATTATTATGACGATGTCTTCTTAGAGCATTACGCAACTGGAGAGACATTGCGTCAATAGGCAATTCGACAATTTTTTTATGGTATGTTATAAAACGACGTCTTGATAATAGAAATATTGGTGAAAAAACTACTCCATTATCAAAACTTCCCGAGATACAACGACGTTAAAAGTACATTTTTGGACTTTCCCAAAAAACGCTTCATACTAAAGCCTACAAGCAAGTGACGTGACACGCTTGTATCTTTGCATAGGGAAAACAAGAACTGTTCTGCAGCTATGTTAAAGCTTGCGTTTATCGAAACGGTTTTATAACAAAAATGGGTTATTGAATGGTATTATTAGTTATTAATATTTTCATACTTTAAAAATGGATTTCCCACCCAACTTTAAAGACTCATAAAACAAGCTACACGTAACGTATCGAACTCAAAATCTTAGCGTAATTTTTTATTTTGCTATTTTATCAGGATCTTATATAATATTTACATTTTTTTCTACTGTCAAATACCCTATTGCGTGGCTCAACACTCTGAATGTTGATATCTAATTTAAATTATGGTTCCGTGGCGGAGAGGGCGATGTCTTATGGGATGTAACATGTGTCAGTACTTTTGTTACATTCCATTTACCGGCGCTAACGAAGAACCCGCTAGGCGGGCGCTGTGCTCGTAGTAACTTTTCGCTACATACGCATTCTCCCATGTTGTGTTGTGACAGTGTTAATGGATTTCGTTCTATACTATGGGTCAGGTTCAGCAAACAAGAACATCACAATACGGATTTATTTTATTTCTACAAACGAACACAATGAAAACCTTAATAAAAACAAACACATACACCGATAATTCGTCGTATAAACTGACATGACACAACAGATGCGAATGCATTTGTATGCCATCTGTTATTGAATGCTCTTAAGGATTCGTTCGGAAATTTGGAAGAACTGACTGTTCTTTTAATTTAGCTCTTATACGGCATTCTGTCCATGTTATTGATATACCTTTAGTAACCGTAACAATGTATTTAGTGAAACTTTTGAACATCAGACTGAAAATATAAGTTGTCGATGTTACAAAGTGTAGCTAATAGATTGTAATAGTTTTATTCTCACTACTGTTACCTTACACTATAATGCAATTTGTCCCTTAATATTCAAAACTTACATGTAAGTTAATTGTAGGTAACTTTATTGTGTAGTTTTGGATTACAATGATTTATTTACTGTATATTTTGGGAATAATAAGGCCTGAATATAATAGCTGAAAAAAAGTAGGGATTTATCGATGAATTTTCCGATGCGATTCTCTATCCCACTTCTGAAATTTGAATTTTAGGGCGAAATAAAACGATAAATAATAAAATACTATTTTTTTACGATACATCTGTTATAGTCGGAAGTGTACTACTTTGGGGCCGTCCACATATTACGTTACAGCAATGGGGGGTTCGGGGGTCATGCCAGACCTGACGGCTTTTTCCTATCTCCTTAGATAAGAAAAAGCGTGAAAATGAGACAGGAGGAAGGTCCAAAAGGTCAAAATTTAGCTTGACGTAATATATGGACGGCCCCTATTGATTTATTTTAAAGTTTTTTATTGGTGTTGTCTTGATCTCTCGCTTTCGCATTTTGATCTGGTCACCTTCTGTTTTACCTTAAAACTAAAAAAGAATATTACTTAATAATATCCCACCATTTGAAATATTTCATTTATGTTCTTGTACTGTGACTAAGTTACTTATTTTTTTAATTGGCCTCCATTTTGTTAACACTTAAGTCACGAAAACAGCGCCATCTGTTAAAATAAGGTCATACCTGTTTAGTTTTTTAAGTCACATCTGTTTGTGTATTGATTTAATGATGTCGTCATAAAGAACGTGACAATATATTTTGTTTGAAGTAATGACTTTTTCTCTTTCTAACCCTTATCATTGGAAGACACCCAAAGTGTCATATCACGCCTATCTCACGTATATTAACACATTTACTGCCAGGAACCCGCCTAGCGGGCGCTTCTGCTCGTAGACGTTAACACTTTCACTGCCAAGCTTTTCGTAGCGCTACGCTTCTACATACGGGGAAACGTATGGTATCGGCTACGAGTCTGCGAGCTAAGCGCCCGCTAGGCGAGCTTCTGGCAGTGAATGTGTTAAGATGCAGTAATTTTGCTTGACAAAGGAATAATGGTATGTAAAATGAGCCTTTTATACAATACATTAATTTTTTTCGAATAACCATACAAATAACCAAGATATATAAGCCATCAAACATTTCTATATATCTCTTTCTTGCAAAACAGAATTGAATATGGTGTTTATATGACTATCGTGGACTGTGACGTAACAGTCCATGTCGGACCTCTCTCAAATCGCTGTCTAATTAGTAGTTTAAAATGCCTATATCAAGCGTATTTCTTGGATGTTTTTAATTTTTATTTCACTTTCTGAGATCGGTATTTTGATATTTTGTTAATAAAAGCGATACCAAAAAAAAAACGCATGTACCCTATTTACAATTATATTTTTGCTAGATCTGACTAGTAATTAATGACTTATCAAACTATTGTAAGTACTTTTTTTCACCAAACGGGTGATGTGCAGAAAAAATACCTTTTGTTTTTTCCAGAATATTGATTTAAGTACATTCAAACCGCATACAAGAAATAATACATATGTCCTAAATTTTCCATTTTACTTCACCCGAGAAATATTTTACTACACAGAATTATGTCACATTTTTATGTCCCAAATTTCCATTTTAGTTTCGTTACACTCAAGTATGAATTAATTTAATTTTTTATGAACGCACCTAAACATAATTTCTCTTGCAAAATTTTGAGGCACTTAAAGGATTTTTTTTAAATCACCTCAATTAGTAACGCGCACTTGCTTTATAACATTCACTGCCAAGAACCCGCCTAGTGGTCGGTCTGCTCGTAGACGTGTAACCGATACCATGCGTTTCTCCGTATGTAGAGGAAAGTGCGTAGCGCTACGAAAAGCTTGGCAGTGAAAATGTTAAGTTAGATTACCGCAGATTTAAGTAGTACACGCGACGAGTTTGAGTTCACTTTTCTTAGGCCGCCTTTATATATTACTAGCTTCTGCCCGCGACTTCGTCCGCCTTAAATTCGTTTATCGCGGATAAGGGTATTATTCCGGGATAAAAAGTAGCCTATGTCTCCGGGACACAAACTATCTCCATACCAAATTTCATCCAAATCGGTTCAGCGGTTTAAGCGTGAAGAGGTAACCGACAAGGAGACAGACAGACAGACAGACACACTTTCACATATAATAATAGTATGGATTCATTTTCATTTATTATTCATAAAGTTACACCGCATTACAGCAAAAACCAAGGCTCTGTGAGCTACAAAAAATAAAAATATTTAAATAAACTAGTTCGATTTAGGCGACGTAACTCCGTGGCTCCGTTGCGTCGTCTGATCTGGTGTAGGATTCGGCAGATTGCCCCGGAACTGCCGAAACACTACACCCTTCGGCCAGAAGTCTGCACTTGTGATTGTGTCCTGCAGCGGCCGCGGCACGCGCACCACAAACAAGCTGAAGTGCACGTAGCGGTGGGACTGTAGATGGTGCACCCTTATCGAGAAGCCAGTCTTCTGGCGGACGAACTCCACTACGTCATCAGCCACGGCGGAGTGATGCAAGCGCGACACGTAGACCGCCTTACTCGGTGTAGCAATCCGAAGACCAAAACCAACCGGCTCGGCAATGCCACTAAGAGTTGCGAGGTGCCCTGCACGCTTTGCTCTTCCTTTCCACCAGTGTGAATCCCTCCTTATCCACATCAGTGCGGGAGGTCTTTTCGTTATCCGGAACCTGTACTACACTTGCCTTAAAAGGCAAGGAGGCCCGGTTGGCTGCGACAGGCTGACCAGCGACGTCAGCATAAGCACGCTGACGTGAGTTCGAAACAAAAGGCGGCCGCACGCGCGGGGACGCCTCATTTGTGAAATGCTGCTTGGTAAATTATTAAAATAAAATAATTAAGCCATTCTGGCACATGTGTCACTGTCTTTACAGCTTAGGCCCATCTGGCATGTATATACACCTTTATCGTCCTGCACAAATTGTAACTTTGACAGAGGAAAATTTATCTTTTCTCAGTCCACCCGTGACCATGGAAAGCTGAAAAGATTCCGAAAATTCGGGAACTCAAATGAGATAAATACGCAAAATAATCCATTAAATTAATTTACATTCATGGCCGACATTTCCGTAGCAGCGACAGTTTCGTACAGCGTTAATTAACACATAAGTATGTTGTAAACAGCTCTGACGCGCCTTCTGTCTTCACCATCCAGAAAAAACTTATCCGAATATTGGTCAATATCAAGCAAACTGACAGCTGCAAACCCTATTTTGAAAAACATAAATTACTAACTCTCCCTAATATACATCTTTGAGACCTGTAAGTTTGAACGGAAACATAAAGAGCTCTATGTAAAACGCGATGACATTCCTTCTTCATGACCTATCCGTCATAAAAATAGACTCGTTCGACCGCCCGCCAAACTGAAACTGCTATCCTCAGGCCCATTAATAATGTCCATTAAGATGTATAATAATTTACCTGGCTCTATAAAAGAAGAAGACGATAATAAGTACATAAATAAAATAAGGCAATTACTACTGACTAAATCCTATTACACGCTAAATGAATACTTAGAAGATAAATTATAAACGCTCAGTAAGTCCTCCTCTCCCTAACATTGCAGTGCCCAACAGGGTTCACAATGATCTGTAGCTTTAAGTTGACATCTGTACCTACTTTTGTGATATTGCAATAAATATTGAGTAATTGAGTTAAGTCAATAAGGCTTAAATATGTGTTAATGATGCACAAACTTTTTTACTAAACGGATAAGATGAGCATTTTTATTTTAAGTACATAGTTACTTGTAATTTGATATTTTAAGAGGAAGAAAAGAGGGGTTATGAATTTTCTCCGTCGTGAACGTAGTTGCTAGAACGTGCCCACAACGTTCGCGGAGGTGAAAAAGTCATAACCCCTCTTTTTTCTTCAGCGTAGTCGGGTAAAAAGTATCCTATAACCTTCTGTGGATACCCAGCTACCCGTGTAGGTACCAAAACTAGTTGGAATCCATTTACCCGACGGGATAAAGCCACAGCGACACATACAAAACTCAAAAAAATATATTTTTCGATTCAGTGACCTCCAAATAGTCCGTTTAATATTCTTTTTTAATGTGTTCAATGTACAGACATTTAATTTTTACAACTTTACAATAGTAGGTATAGACGTATCGATTGACAAGTAATTAAGTTGTTTGTGTTATTGAATTGATAATGTGTAAGTTATGGGATCCTGTTGCGTTACTGTTTATCGTGTATGCCTTTTTTTTGTCTGGTTCTTATTGCTAATTATTGGTATAATGAGTGTTCCTAAGGATTCTTTTAAAATTATTGGAAACGAGAGGATGTAAAATTATGAGCGTATAGTGTTTAAATGGTTTTATTTGAAATAAATTCATTTATTACGTTTAAGGCTATACAGGTGCACTACGGAAAAACATCTTTAACATTTTTGAACACCATGGACCTTTACACAATGCTTCAAACTAATATTTTTAAGTGGCACGTAACTTGATCTTAAGACAGTTTCATACAATTTTGAATGTATTCACTTAAATTGTAAGGCCCATCGTGCTTTTGAAATTAGAACCCCGCAGTCATTTAAACAATGTCTCAAATGGCTTTGACAAATGTTCTAATTTTTAGTTACGAGCCCTACGAGGTTAAATTAATTTCACAAATTATCGCAACAAACAGGCACTTACTCGCGTACTTATAAATATGTTTTTTTTATTAGTACATCAATCTTTTGGACGTAGTTCAGTGCCCGCCCGTTACCGTGTGTTATGAAATTAAACAAATAAAACCTGTATAAATAAAAAATAGCATTTTTATTCGAGAGCTCACAAATTAGCGCAATTTGCTATTATGAAGAAGTTAATAATTGTTAAAGTATCATAATACAACGGCATTTGAAACGCTTTAGAACCGCACCCAGTTACATTAAAGGTACAAGTTCGTCGCCGACCGCAGCAGCAGGTGACGTGTCGAAGCGACACCTCTGGCTTTTATGACGACATGGCCCCTATTTCACAATCGTGACAAATGTCGGGTGACAATGAAAATTTCACGTACATTGCGGGCCCAGTATAAAGTAAGAAGATGTATCGAGCTTGCGGGGATCGCCGTGAACATAAAATTGTCGATGTCACCTGATTGTTACGATTGTGAAATAGGGGCATGGAAGCGACGTGCAGCTACAGTATCTCATAAAAATATCAGTAGTATATGGTTAGTTTTAATCTTGTTTAGAAATGTCAACATCAACACTATATTGCTGCGGAGTTTGGTGTCCAAAATGATAATACGAGTGCAGTCAAGTTATAGTCTTAAATCTTCCTTTAGATCAACGCTGCGCAGACGACGCCTTTGTACTTCAGCCCGTTGTTCTCGCAGGTAGCCCGACAAGCACTTTCGGTGTCCGCCGTGTCTCCACCCTCCGCGTCATCTCTCGCCCCCTCTTCCCACCCCTCCTCCACATGCCTGTCCTCTACTGAACGTAACGTAGGACGGTTAGGACGCTTGGGTGTACGCTTGGGAGCTTTTATAATATCGCCCGTTGCTTCAGAAACTATCAAACACATCACGCAAAACAGAACTAGTAATGTAGACTTATTCATTTTGAGTTTCGTGTTTGCTCTTTAGACTTGTAGTGTTCTTAATTCGTTATTTTTTCGTATTTATATATTTAATTACAAGGCTAATTTTTAATTCAGTTTGTTATCGCATACAGGGCAATTGACGAAAGTCTGCTGGGTTATCGTTTAACATTGTTTATTACATCCGATGGTCCTAATTGTAACAGGTTTATATTTTATAGGCTGGGTTACTACCGCGGTTTTGTTGTGTTTAATTTCGATAATCCTTTTTAAACCGTGCATGAATAAGAATGAAAACTAATTTATCCCATTTCCGTTTATGAAAAATGGACAAGACGCATGATGACAGGGTATGAAAATCAAAATTCTATATACCTAGTCCGTGAGTTATATAATAAAGACATACTTTTTAAGCGTTGTGACTTTAGATTTGGAGCACACAAGTCGAACTGTAGGCACGCTCCGAAGCATCACTAAACTCCAAGAGATAGTGTGTGCTACTCCAAGATGACGCGGTATGGGAATCTCATTTAGCTTCGGAAGCTCAGAGCAAAATCGATTCCATAAGTCCACGATGTGGGGTAGGGTAGCAGGGATGAAGACCTGGCAGCTTCCTTGCACAACGTATCGCACATTAATTCAAATTCAAAGTGTTTAAGTATTTGCATAAATAGCGGTACATATATATACACCATCGCAAGTGCAGACTTCTGGCCGAAGGGTGTAGTGTTTAGGCAGTTCCGGGGCAATCTGCCGAATCCTACACCAGATCAGACGACGTAACGGAGCCACGGAGTTACTTCGCCTAAATCGAACTAGTTCTAAGTTTTTCTATTTGTTTTTGTTTTTTTTTTTAGTTCTTAGTGCCTTGGTTTTTACTGTAATGCTGTGTAACTTTTTTGAATAATAAATAAATAAATATACCTATATATGGTTGAAATAAAAATGAATACAAGGATAACACAATTTACCACAATAGTGGCAAAAAAAAAGGTAAATAAATTTAATTACTGCTATTAACAACTGTCATATATTATATACAATTATATTAAATTAGCATTGCGATATTCTCTTGACGACCGGCATCCTACACGTAGTACATCATCATTATCTGCCAAAAGACGTTCACTGCTGGACATAGGCCTCTCCCAAAGAACGCCAACATGACAGATCCTGCGCTGCCCGCATCCAGCGGACTCCAGAAACCGTCACCAGCTGCGTCTTCAATTACGAGGTGCATAGGCCAGGCAAATTTTGAAACCCAGTCGTCAGGAAGATACGGCGAGGAACTGCTGCCAGCATCTTCGGAAACAAGTCGACGGGGTCACACTTTCGCTGACAAGCTTTTCGTAGGGCTACGCACTTTACGTATACGCATGGTATCCGCTACGCGTCTACGAGCAGAGCGCCCGCAAGGCGGGTTTCTGGCAGTGTATGTGTTAAAGTATGCGAAATGCAGTTGAGGTAAAGACATATTTTAAAATAATGTTAGCAGTCAACACAATTATAATCACAACCGCCATAGAGTAGCTGGAAGCGTACGAAACTGGAAGTGTTCCTTAACACATTTACAATACAATACAATACAAATACTCTTTATTGTACACCTTACATACACAGATATATACAGAACATGAGAGTAACATTTGAATTAGCAGAGGTAACCAACAGGCGGTATTATCGCTAAATAGCGATCTCTTCCAGACAACCTTTGTGTAGCGGAGTGATTAAAAGACAAGAATTTTAGTTGAGTAGGTGGCGAGAAACAGTTATGAAGCAAGAAAAAAAATCATATAGACACATGTAAAATAAATACTTATTCATAATAAATATAATAAATGCAAAATAAAGTAAATAAATAATCATAACAGTGTCAGCAGCAAAGTAGAGAAAGTGATCTCAATAGCAGTGTGTTAAGGGAGAGACAGGTAATGTTATTTTAAGGTGTGACTTACACATTGCAAGGAACTGGGCACGCTTTAAGTCATGGGGTAGAGAGTTCCACAGTAGAGTTGCCCGGTATGTAAAGAAATCACTTTCATACTGTCTATTTTTTGCTTAGTTAGGCATATTTAATTTTGTGGCTCGAGAGTTCCTTACTTAATATACTTATTGTAATTAAACAAATAAAAGTTTAAAAAGTGTAAATACGTCATACGAACTTAACAAATTGAACAACTTGGCAGGTTTTCAGAGTTCCGTAGTCAAACTTGGAACCCTTAGAGTTTTCCATATCTGTATGTATGGTAAGAAGAAGAATCTATCAAATCAAAGATACAATGCTGATTTTTTCTTATAAATAACAAACTTATTTATATTGCGCACACGAATCAATTATTCAATTACTAGCTTCTGCCCGCGACTTCGTCCGCCTTAAATTCGTTTATCGTGGATAAGGGTATTTTTCCGGGATAAAAAGTAGCCTATGTCCTTCCCCGGGACTCAAACTATCTCCATATCAAATTTCATCGTATCAATGTATTTTGGAGGACCTCCAGACATTCACGGAAGGGTGAATATTTTTTTGTTTGACCGACTTCAATGAAGATCATAATATTAAACTTGATACGTGTGTAAGATGCTGCATTGGGGTAAGGGGTGTTGCAGAATAGCCTCTCAAAAATTGCCCCCAAACCTTTAACTATTGCCAGATGATGCCCGTGAAGAGAAAATATTTCATACCAAGTTTACACCCTCTACTGCCCCCTGGAACCTCACGGCATCCATTTAACCCTAAAACGTTTTTATTTTCTTTCTCAAGAACTATGAAACGGACAAATATTAAATTTTGCCTAAATACTTATTGCTGTAACCAATAGAAACTATAAAAAAACAGTTCCCTACTTCTTTACTGGAAAATTACAAAAAATAAGTACCGGATGCCATCATTAGCCTATATTATACTAATATTTTCTTCTGTTTCCGCGATTATTACTCATTTAAATAAAAAAAAATAAAAAAAACTAACCTGACTGTCATCCCGTGACCATGGAAAGCTGAAAAGCTTCCAAAAAGTCGGGAAATCAAATGAGATAATATACGCGATATATCCCGTTAAATTGTTTTATTTAAATGTTTTATTTAAACTACATTATACTAACTAATCTATGCCGTCCGCCTATGGTCGTTGCCCCATCGCAGGATGCCCATAAGGTCGGCTACATTCCCCCGCTAGTTGACAATGCTGATCTTTTGGCCGAGGAATGAGCCAGTTCTGTGTTCTGCTGTACATTCGAGTAGCTTTTTGCCACGCCAGCTCCTGCTGCTGCAAACGACGCAAATATTATGGTTATTTGTAAGATGCCTGCCCTGATGCCTAAGGCGCAAGCCACACAGGAGGGACGTAATCAGGACGAAGACGCGTCGCAGACGCGGCGCTCCTTTCATACAAAATGCGCCCGCGACGGGTCCTCGCACCGTCTCTTCTGTCGGTTTTGCAGCGCGACGCTTCTATACATTTTGTATGAAAATTCATTAAAGGGGCGCCTCGTCTGCGACGCGTCCTGGCCCTACGTCTCTTCTGTGTGGCCTGCGCCTAAGATGTTAGACCCTTACTGGTATTGTCGAGACTTCAGTTTGTAATTTATGGTAAAAATATGTAGTTTCCGAGATTACTCTACATTAGTCTCGCAGCTATTACGGGTAATAAAATACTGTAAGAAACTTAATCTATCTATATCATATTATATAACGATAAGTTGATAAAATAAAAAGAAAATAGTTACATTTAATAAAGTATCACGTCACCCAGTCACAATTTCCTCTGTAGGTTAACAGTAATAGACCTGTGTCCTAAAAATAATTGATTGAAAACAGTTAGATTATCAGAAAATATTGGACAAGTATTTTTTCTTTTGTCAATTAAACAAAAAGTGATGAAGATATAGCCCGTTAAAGTTCCCAGTGGCGTCACGCCGTGCGACCGTTTTTCGCACGGCGTGACGTCATGCGCCCTCACTCCCAAACTTTGACGCGCTTTACCTTTGTATTTTTTTGTTTAATTGACAATATTTTTTGATAATCTAAACTGGCGGACTAATATAAATAACATTTTTTTTACCCAGGAAACTACCCTATTCTTTGTAGCATTAGCTACGAAACCCTACACTAATCATTTACCAACATGTTCTTGACTTGACTGCTATATAATATATGCCTACATAGCTTATCTTTTGTGGTTGCGTCAGGCTGAAAGTAACATTATTTACCAGAGGTCGGCCCGGCATGTTTTTTGTTCCATTAGCATCAATCCAAAATAAATCAACCAGTTGCTAGTCAGACTCGCAAAGAAAACGTAGAAAAAATACGTTGTGGAAGCTTTTAATTATTCTAGTTTCAAGAAATCTTTCGAGTTTTTTTTTAATCCAATAAAAAATTGACACGGAATTCTTCAATTATACATTTTTGTAAAATTACATCCTGCTGGATGTGTACTTGTCTGATAGGTAGGTATCTCTGACAGACAGACAACGAAGCCTTAGGCATACTATTTCGGCACGGAACTAAAAATGAAGAATACTACAAGTTTCCTTTTCGTTTACTGTATAATATTTTTGATCATAGTTTCGTCACCAGTTTCTGGATACATTATAGATGTTTAAGCGTCATTAGAAGCCGAAACTCAAGGATTGGCAAAGAAAGCTCCATGAACATCCGACGAGGATACAGAGCTGTCATGACGAATGCAGACTGCGTGGGTTCAGGGGAGGCGTTTGTGTTGTATGATTAATGACATTTAGGGGCAGGCATTTAGGCACAAAGACACTGCCTACCCTGATCGACCATGGCTCCACATAGGCACAGAGAAACTGCCTACCCCGACCATGGCTCAATATCGGGACAGAAAAACTGCCTGCCTTGGCCAAAAACCCTGGGCACGCCCTGGGGGCAGGACACAAAACGGAACAAAAGCAAACACGATAATTAGAGATGGTAAGGAGTGAGAGTATTTACACACTACGGCGGAGATGTCTAAGACGAGGATTCTTAAGGCAAAGGCGATAAAGGCGATAAAAAAAAATTAAAGATATAAGAATGATATAAGACATAAGAAGGGAACAACGAAGGTAGAAGATGAAGATGTAGACATGGAACGACGATAATGATGAGATCGCAAAACGAAAAGTATTTGAGGACGAAGAGTATGGCACTGGACGAGAAAGACTATGTAAAGCCAAAAAGGAATCGAAAGGCGTAGACGACAGCAACAGAAGACGATGGGTCCAACCATTTGACCGGACTGGCCGGAGTACTACGCCTTTACGAGCCAAATTCCTGCAGCAGGACAGCGAAAAAATTATTAAAATTATTTTAGTTACGCAATTTGTCGCTGGATGACACTTTTTAACCCAGCTCATTTCTAGATCGCGGCACAGACTACTATACTAGAACAGACACACAATATCGAACAACAAAATTGAACGTCACTAACTCTGGCTATACAACTGGCTATATTGTTTTCCCTGGTTCTCCGCCAGATGGCAATAACGAGATCGTGCGGACATTATAGCCATCTAGTGAAGAATTGGGGATACGATAACAAGGACATCACAGGGTCGGTAGATGGCGCTTAATCCCAACTTATGAATGGTTCGACGCGAACGAAGCTTTGGAAATGGCTACCTATTTTTATTATTCGTAAGTCTCGCAGAAAAGAGCCCAGTCCACGTACATGAAAGAAAAGTTTGTTTTGGTTCTTGGTGCTTAGGGGGAGTCGGACATACTTACTTCAGTATTATTTTACTATCCTTGTATGGACAAATTCTTAAGTATCGATATCGCCAGTAATAAAACTGGTGATGGCTGATGCGACTATAAACACACAATAGGTACATACAGAGCCATATCAAATCAAATCAAATCAACTACTTAAGAACATAGAATATCACTATTTTTCGATTTGTGGGTTTTCAAGTAAAGCCTGTTTAATTGGGATGTTGGCTGTAGGTATTGTGACTGGCTAAAATAAAAATAAAATTTGCGCAATGGTAGTTACCATGACAGAAATCGTAAACAATTTCTAGTTCTTTTTTGTTTCTAGTTTGGTCGTATATGGTCTTATCAATTTACTCAACTACCACACACAGGAAACAGGATGATTTATACTATGCAATTTATTTTAGCTACAAAGAGATAGTTTCGCAGATTTCAAAATACGCGCTCCGCGCCGTACCGCGCTGGTCGCTTACCGATCGAGTACAAATTAAAACCTATTCTCTCTCACCGCTGAGTTCCAAATTTAAGATTTGAAACCACGAAAGATGAACTAAAATGATATCAAGTTTATAAATAATCATCATTTATATTTATTTTAAGTTACAGCTAGTAAGTTATTAGTTTGTTACGAACTTAGGTACTATTTGAGTTTATAAATTAATTTGTTCTATTATTTTGGAACAAAAGAATAGTATAATTTATATACTCGTAGTCAAAAATTACAATTTAAGAATGAAAGTGACTTAGAAAAATTTAGAACAAGCAAGATTTCGGGTCGTCGGTATCCAATTCACGTATTCACGACAATCGGGAATATGCATGAATTTATATTTTTGCTTTATTAAAAGCTCATTCATGTAACAAACAGTAGACAAAAATAATTTTTCGAATAGCTATAAAAATAACCAAGATATAAGCCATCAAACATTTAATTCTATCTCTTTCTTGCAAAACAGAATTTAATATGGAATTTATTTATATGGCCGGAGTGCACTGTGACGTACAGTGCATATCGAACCTCTCTGTCTAATTACTAGTTTAAAATGTCTATATTATGCGTATTTCTTGGCCGATTTCAATTTTAAGTTCATATATTGAAATTATTTTTACGGTATTTTGATATGTAGTTAAGAAAAGCGATTAAAAAAATCATGCATGTACCCTATTGTAAATACGATTAGACCGTGACGTTTGTGATTTTACCTTATTTATATTAAACTAATAAGAATATAACAAAGTACTGCTACTAGTAAACTAAAAGTAGATACCTTAAACGGGGGTCAATAGACAAGAACAGATTTTTATAAAAACGCATATTTTCATAAAGTGCTTCTTTTCTGCATACTTGCGAAGAAATTCAAGGGTGAAGTCTCCAATCTACATTGGGCCAGCGCGGAGACTAAATTCCATTCCCTCTCATCCAAGAGAGGAGGCCTATGCCCAGCAGTGGGACGTATATACACGGTGCCCGCGAGGAATGGGAAAGATTTTAACCGCGAATTCCTTAGGTCATTAGAAGCAAAAACTGTTATATGATGAATCCCAGGCAATTCTGGCTTAGCTTTAAAGATATTATCAATTTTCATGTTCACAATTTATTGTAAATACTGTACTGTGAGTACATTAAGCTTTTTTATCGCGACGTTGCCACATATGTTGCCTAGTTAAATAACAAATTTCAGAATGATATGTCGTATTTATATTTTTTATATGCATTAAATATAGAATGGATGTCCGAAATATTAATTACTGTGTGCTGATAACTATTTAATAATACTGTTATAGAAAATGTAATAAAAATACGAAAATGTAGAAAATATGCGTTTTTATAAAAATCTGTTCTTGTCTATTGACCCCCGTTTAAGGTACCTACTTTTAGTTTACTAGTAGCAGTACTTTGTTATATTCTTATTAGTTTAATATAAATAAGGTAAAATCACAAACGTCACGGTCTAATCGTATTTACAATAGGGTACATGCATGATTTTTTTAATCGCTTTTCTTAACTACATATCAAAATACCGTAAAAACGATTTCAATATATGAACTTAAAATTGAAATCGGCCAAGAAATACGCATAATATAGACATTTTAAACTAGTAATTAGACAGAGAGGTTCGATATGCACTGTACGTCACAGTGCACTCCGGCCATATAAATAAATTCCATATTAAATTCTGTTTTGCAAGAAAGAGATAGCATTAAATGTTTGATGGCTTATATCTTGGTTATTTTTATAGCTATTCGAAAAATTATTTTTGTGTACTGTTTGTTACATGAATGAGCTTTGAATAAAGCAAAAATATAAATTCATGCATATTCCCTATTGTCGTGAATACGTGAATTGGATACCGACGACCCGAAATCTTGCTTGTTCTAAATTTTTCTAAGTCACTTTCATTCTTAAATTGTAATTTTTGACTACGAGTATATAAATAATACTATTCTTTTGTTCCAAAATAATAGAACAAATTAATTTATAAACTCAAATAGTACCTAAGTTCGTAACAAACTAATAACTTACTAGCTGTAACTTAAAATAAATATAAATGATGATTATTTATAAACTTGATATCATTTTAGTTCATCTTTCGTGGTTTCAAATCTTAAATTTGGAACTCAGCGGTGAGAGAGAATAGGTTTTAATTTGTACTCGATCGGTAAGCGACCAGCGCGGTACGGCGCGGAGCGCGTATTTTGAAATCTGCGAAACTATCTCTTTGTAGTTAAAATAAATTGCATAGTATAAATCATCCTGTTTCCTGTGTGTGGTAGTTGAGTAAATTGATAAGACCATATACGACCAAACTAGAAACAAAAAAGAACTAGAAATTGTTTACGATTTCTGTCATGGTAACTACCATTGCGCAAATTTTATTTTTATTTTAGCCAGTCACAATACCTACAGCCAACATCCGAATTAAACAGGCTTTACTTGAAAACCCACGAATCGAAAAATAGTGATATTCTATGTTCTTAAGTAGTTGATTTGATTTGATTTGATATGGCTCTGTATGTACCTATTGTGTGTTTATAGTCGCATCAGCCATCACCAGTTTTATTACTGGCGATATCGATACTTAAGAATTTGTCCATCCAAGGATAGTAAAATAATACTGAAGTATGTCCGACTCCCCCTAAGCACCAAGAACCAAAACAAACTTTTCTTTCATGTACGTGGACTGGGCTCGAAAGCGACGCTTGAGGCACATCACTTTTCTGCGAGACTTACGAATAATAAAAATAGGTAGCCATTTCCAAAGCTTCGTTCACGTCGAACCATTCATAAGTTGGGATTAAGCGCCATCTACCGACCCTGTGATGTCCTAGTTATAGTATCCCCAATTCTTCACTAGATGGCTATAATGTGCGCACGATCTCGTTATTGCCATCTGGCGGAGAACCAGGGAAAACAATATAGCCAGTTGTATAGCCAGAGTTAGTGACGTTCAATTTTGTTGTTCGACATTGTGTGTCTGTTCTAGTATAGTAGTCTGTGGTAGAACTAACCAATGAGTACAGTCGAGTTCATTTACATCTACACATATAAGAGAACATAAATATTTGAACACGCTTTTAGGCTCCTCACAATAGGGTCATGTTCAGATATTATTGTTCCCGGAAGTGTGTAGATGTAAATGAACTCGACTGTACCAAGAAGGGTCACAAAAAAATTCCCACTGCGTCGAATTGTATCCCTAGTAGTAAGACAAGATAAGATACGATAAACGGTCCTTACGAATACACTTTTATGTAATTTGTGTGTGTGTGTGGGATCATTTGTGTAACTACCCCTTCTTGATAATCAATAGGTCTACCTCCTCCATAAACTGGACCCTAGTAATAAAATAAGATAAACCCAGTTCAGTCCTCCCAGAAATAGTTTTTCGCTTCTGAAATTTTGATTGATGAAAGGTTGTCTCAAGGATTGGTTGTCCCACGACGGCCATAACAGAAAACTGAACCAACGAATAGGTTCATCGAATGGCGTCGAAAGATCGTGAGAGTTTTATATAGGAGGGAGATATAGCTCTCACGACCTTGCGACATCAGTTCATAGTTCATTATGGCCGCTGTGACGTTACTATCTTATCCTATCTTATTACTTCTGAAATTTTGATTGATGAAAGGTTGTCTCAAGGATTGGTTGTCCCACGACGGCCATAACAGAAAACTGAACCAACGAATAGGTTCATCGAATGGCGTCGAAAGATCGTGAGAGTTTTATATAAGAGGGAGATATAGCTCTCGCGACCTTGCGACATCAGTTCATAGTTCATTATGGCCGCTGTGACGTGACAACTGACCGTGAGAACCTTACCAGGTCTGTCCTAATATAAGTAATAAAATAAATTATTTTTTTACTTTATAGGTACTCGTTCATGCAACTGAGAGGCAAAAGATCCAAGGAGCAACCTAAAGGTGCGTTCCACATTTGAATTATTTGCCCGTCATCGTCCCGTGGCATGATCGCGTGTCACGATCACGCGTTTGGACGTTGCGCCGATGTGATCGCTCGAAATCCATGTTGCTACGCGTATCACACAATTAGATCGGACAAGCGGGGCGTGATCGCCGCGCCGACAGTCAGCGTTCAAGCAGCACGATACGCAGTCATGCCACGCCACGGTGATCGGATACGAGCAAATGATACAAGTGTGGACGCACCTTCATAGGAAGTGGTGGTTCTTGTCACCCATAGATATAACAGCATTCTTTTCTATTTCATACGTGATCTGAGGAGCTAGCAAGTATTGTATATGTCCGATAAATTTAAGTAAGCTATGATTTAAATACAGGTTGACGGCCTTTAGGTACCTAGTATTAATACAATACAAAGGTTTCAAGCGAGAGAAAGAGGCCGGCCTTAGGGGCACCCTCAGGCCAGCCTCATTCACCCCACTTCACCCAACCCACGCAGGGCAGCCATAGGTTAGTAAGTGTAGGCTAGTGATTGTGTTTGTTTTAGTTTTGTATATATATAGTGTAATTAACCATTATTTCACTTCTCCTGCTCAAAAAGTACGTCACTTCGCGAAGCGAGACTAAAATAGTACATCTAGCCCCTAGGGTTTAAAAGAAAGCCATATAATCCCATACAAGTTTCTATGAAACTGAAAAAAACTTGCGGCCAGCTACATACTACTTATGAATAATTAAAAACAACAGATTGGCCAAAATTTCTGATCGAATTGCTCAAACTGTACTTTTAATTTTTCATGAAATATACAATTTTAATGTTAAGTCAAATAATCACTTCGTGTCATAATGGCTTATTTTAGCCCCTTGTCAAACAATCTACTATTGATCTGTCACTTACATTGTTGTCACATGATATTGACTTCGGACGATTGGATAGCTAAATGATGGTGAACGTTGATTGTGCTGTTTCAGAGCAATTTTTCGAAATTATTCCAAACTCGAAAGTAACCAACCTAAACACACGTTGTTATGAATTATCGTAATTGCTGTTGGTCCAAAAGCAAATAAAATCACTCTTCCGGTAAACCGGGTAAGGTTGTCTTACGGGTCGGTTGTCCCAGGAGCCATAGTGTAGTATGAACTGGTGTCGAAAGATCGCGAGAGCTATTTCATTAAAAAGTGTAGCAAAAATCTATCTGCTCCTTTAACGAGGATTTTCAACGAATCTCTAAGACAATCATGTTTTCCTACTATCTTATCTTATCTTATTACTAGGGGTCCTTACGGATAAACTTCGACCCAGTAGGATCTTTTGTGTAATTACCCCTTCTTGCTACTCAATGTTTTGTTCTACCAACTCCATAAACCGGATGATAAATGCCAATGGTAGCGTCTGGAATTCCTTTGGCCTTGGGTACCCAACGCCAAATTCTTTCATTCTCTGTCTGGCGAGGGCATGACATTCACATAATATATGTTCCATTGTTTCAGCCTCTTCACCGCACATTCTACAATCCGTGTTGTCAGAAAGTCCTAGTTTGGCCAGTAGTCCTTTGACTCCGAAGTGACCTGTGAACACACCCATTATGAAATAAAACAATTTAACGGATTATATCGCGTATATTATCTCATTTTAGTTCCCGACGTTTCGGAAGCTTTCCAGCTTTCCATGGTCACGGGAGGACTGAGAAAAGATGTATTTTCCTCTGTCGAAGTTACAATTTGTGCAAACTACCCATTTTTTGAAAAACACAAATAAAGGTGTACATACATGCCAGATGGGCCTAAGCTGTAAAGACAGTTACACATGTGCCAGAAGGGCTTAATTATTTTATTCTAATAATTTACCAAGCAGCATTTCACAAATGAGGCGTACTGAGGAGAAAAGAAACGCTGCAAAGAAAAACTCCCAGGCTACCTCATTACTAATTATAATATTTAAAAACAGAGACTATTAAACTACTTTTAAACAGATAAGATATTTTACACCGTTCGGAAATTAAGGTTTTGCAGTCCTGTGTCTCGCTTGTTCCTTGATGAGATGTATTACAGGATCCCAAGCTGGTGGTAGTGACAATCAATCTTCTCTATTGAAATTAGGATGCTTTTTAATCTCAATAGCCTCGCGTAGCATCCTGGGAAAATATCTTTTTTCTTTGGCAAGGATAGAAGGTTTATCAAACAAACCGTATTACCATATGTGAAAGGGGTCACAGACAAGATCGGAAACATCTTGAAGCGTGCTTCTATAAAAACATATTTCAAGCCGTTGAAGAAGGTGTCTCAATACCTTAGACCCGTGAAGAGTAGCACCCCTTTGCAGAGTGCAGGCATTTATAAGCTGGACTGCGAGTGTGGTCTTTCATACATTGGTCAAACGAAACGCAGTGTATCAACCCGGGTGAAGGAGCACATAGCAGATGTCAAGCACCGTCGGTGTAATAGGTCTGCAGTTTGTGAACATGTCATTGACAAACCAAACCACTCAATTAAGTTTGATAAACCTTCTATCCTTGCCAAAGAAAAAAGATATTTTTCCAGGATGCTACGCGAGGCTATTGAGATTAAAAAGCATCCTAATTTCAATAGAGAAGATGGATTGTCACTACCACCAGCTTGGGATCCTGTAATACATCTCATCAAGGAACAAGCGAGACACAGGACTGCAAAACCTTAATTTCCGAACGGTGTAAAATATCTTATCTGTTTAAAAGTAGTTTAATAGTCTCTGTTTTTAAATATTATAATTAGTAATGAGGTAGCCTGGGAGTTTTTCTTTGCAGCGTTTCTTTTCTCCTCAGTACGCCTCATTTGTGAAATGCTGCTTGGTAAATTATTAGAATAAAATAATTCAGCCCTTCTGACACATGTGTAACTGTCTTTACAGCTTAGGCCCATCTGGCATGTATGTACACCTTTATTTGTGTTTTTTCAAAAAATGGGTAGTTTGCACAAATTGTAACTTTGACAGAGGAAAATACATCTTTTCTCAGTCCTCCCGTGACCATGGAAAGCTGGAAAGCTTCCGAAACGTCGGGAACTAAAATGAGATAATATACGCGATATAATCCGTTAAATTGTTTTATTTCAATGAGTAATACGAGTAATCGCGGAAACAGAAGAAAATATTACACCCATTATGATTCTGAGTTGTCTTTTGCTGTAGTTCCACAGTTTCTTGGTCCAGCTTGATTCTACCCCTTCTATGAATAGCTTTGCATGCCTCAGGCCCTCCACCTTCTTCCACTCTTGTTGATGTTGGTTCTTGGCATGGTCCTTAATGACCGTTACTATGGTTCCCTGTGAGAGTCCCACACATGGTTCGGGTCCTACGAAGTTAGTTCCAGACCCTTTTCTAGCTAGTTCATCTGCGTTTTCATTGCCGATGAAGCCTTCATGCCCTGGAATCCATACCAGCTGCACCTTATTGAGCCTTCCGAGCTTGTTTAATGCTTGAATGCCGTTGTGTACAAGTCTAGAGTCTACTTTGGGCGCTGATAACGCCTTCAGTGCTGCTTGACTGTCGCTGAGTATATAGATGTGTTTTCCCCTGGTTAGTCGATCTATGTTCTCCTGGGCACAGGCGATTATAGCATATGTCTCTGCTTGAAAGACCGTTGCATAACCTCCCATACTTGTACTGACATTGTAGTCATTTGCATGAATGCCTGCTCCCGTACCTGATGCCATTTTTGAGCCATCAGTGTACCTAATACTATCCTCACCATCCATTGTCAATGGTTTTTGATCCTCGGCCCATTCTGCCCTTGTGGGAACCTGCACTTTGAAGTTCCTATGGAATACATACCTTGGTTGCATTTTATCGCAGCTCATGGCAGTTATTCTGTCGAGGAAATTGTTGTTTTCCATGGTTGTGTGCTCAGTTTTCGGCGCACAGTAACTCCACAGGCCCATGGTTTTTAACCTGTGCAGTGATTTGCGCGCTTCTGACTGTATCACTATGTGTAGCGGTGGTAGGTCTATCAATACTTCTAGCGCCGCTGTCGGCGTAGTTCTAAACGCCCCTGTTATAGCCATGCACGCCGTTCTTTGGACCTTCAGTAGGTCGTCTCTGCATGTGCTCTTTAAAATTCTCGGCCACCAGACCAGGCTGCCGTACAGTATGATCGGTCTTACCATCATAGTATAGATCCATCTCAGTACCTTAGGGTTTAATCCCCACGTTTTACCGTATGCCGATCTGCACATTCCAAACACTCTAAGCGCTTTTGTTATGTTACGATCATCATGCTTTTTCCAATTTAGTTCCTTTTCTAGCGTGACGTCGAGATATTTCACTTCATTGGACATCTCAAGTACCCTTCCGTACAGTTTTAGTTGCTGCATGTCCTTTAGGGTTCTCTTTCTAGTATGTTTTCCTACTAACTGGAAAGAATCCAACGTAGTGCCAAGGTTTCTTAAGCTCTAAGTTTACGTCCACTAACCTGCTTTGCTACGTCAATGACGTGGGTAAATTGGTAGATTCTGGTCATCAACCGACCGACTTTTGTAGTGCTTTTGATAAAGTGGACCACAGAATCCTCTTGAAAAAGCTTACCGACAATTTTGACGTATCAGGTGAGATTTGGCTATGGTTCCGGTCCTATCTCTCTGGTAGCCGACTAAGAGTGGTCAAGGATGGATATTTTTCAGAATCCTACATAGCAACTTCTGGAGTCCCTCAAGGCTCTCATCCCGGTCCATTATTATTTATAATGTTTATAAATCTATTAAACAGCAAATGCCTAAATCTATTAAATTGCAAAAATTGTGATTATTATCATGATATTTGTAAAACAAAAAAGTACAGCAAATGCCTGTTATACGCAGATGATATAAAATTATATAGAGTAGTTTCACCGATGCGTTGTTATTGCAGGAGGATCTGAACCACATTAAGAACTGGTATTCCAATAATAATATGACCCTTTAATGCTGAAAAATGCCTTTACATTAAATTTACACGTAAAAGATTGCCTACAGTCTCTGAGTACTGTCTCGATAACGTTGCACTCCGTGAGGTTTCTTGCGTTAAAGATCTAGGTGTGACTTTGGATTCTAAGCTGAGCTTTATAAACGAAAGCAACAAAATGCTGGGATTTATAAAGCGCATCGGCAAGAACTTCAAGCGCGTTGAAGCATTTAAGACACTTTTTAACTCCCTCGTCCGTTCGCGTCTCGAATATTGCAGCCAGGTCTGGAATCCATGTTATCAAGTTCACATCAATCGCTTAGAAAGAGTGCAACGCTCATTTACTAGATTTTTGGCTTTTAAAGCACACCACAAAGGCATCAGTAAAAGGATGCAGTACGATGAGAGACTATTTTTTTTTCCAAATGACTACCTTAAAGCTTAGACGCTCCTATCTGAATTTGGCTTTGCTACATAAAGTAGTAATCGGAAAGATTATGGAACCATACCTGCTGGAATGTCTCAACTTCAAAGTGCCCAAATTAAATACTCGAGCTTGTCGTCGCTCCACCTTTTGCCCCAGTCCCATCAGAACAAAACTAGGCAAGTCACTACCAATTTATAGAATGCAATATCTATATAACAACCTGACCGTGAAATTTGCCGATTTAGAAATTTTTCAAGATTCTTTGCCATTCCTAAGGCGTAAAGTACTGGAATCAGCTGATTAGTGTTGTGTCCTTTTTTATGTTTTTCTCTTGAATTCGTAACCAAAACTATAAAATATTGAAAATATTTAGAACAAAATTATTAGGTATGTATTATTATTAGGTATATATGTAAAATAACTCAAATGTCAATAATGTGCCCTTAAACTATTTCTGAATGCTGATGCACGCCTGTTATTGGTGCATAAACAGGTTTCGAGTCTCTGTGTTTGTATTTTTACTGATATTGTTTATGCTATGATGTTTATTATATTTATTCGCCACATACGATAGCTGCTGTCGGAGGCTCGAAAAAAAACCAAAAACTTTACAAACTACTTTTAATTAAAATAAGATTACATTAATTATAGCCTATAGGTGACAAACGCTCGAAGTATGAACAGAAAGTGAAATCTAATTAACTGCACTATTGAAGTAAGTGCGTGCCGTGCTGATGCGGCGCCTTGTGCCTTCGCAGTTGCTTTCTGAGTCAGGCAGTTTGTGTGCTGAATCGGCGATCCTCCTTATGGTGCAATATCTAACTTACTGTTGGTGTGTCTTATAAATAAATAAATAACTCCCTCCTAAAAAAGCTCTCGCGATCTTTCGACACTGGTGAATTTATTCGTTAGTACAGTTTTCTGTTATGGCCGTCGGTCGTGTGTCTGGGGAGGACATAGAAAAATATATGAAATGAAATGAAATGAAATGAAAGCATTTATTTCGGAAATATTGATCCATATTGTGTTAGTAAAATTTATTCTAAGTTTGTTAGTGGAAAGTGTAATTATAATTAGACCTAACGTGCACAGACATCCAGTGAGCTAGGATAGGGCTGTCCATCCTCTCAGCTACCCTCAGAAGCGCGTTGGTGCTGCCCCGTACGCGCTCACTCAGGGACGCCACCCGTTTGCGCATCACGGCTTGGAAACCGTCAGTTCTCCGCGCTGCAAACATCCCCGACGCACTGCAGCGCCAGGGCAGCCCCAACAACCCCCTGAAGGCGTTGTTATACTGGACGCGCAGAGCACTGTAGGCTCTTTTGGTGTAGTCGCTCCACAGGTTGCACGTGTATAGGGTTTATATATATTTCAATTATTTTATTATTGATTCTTGTGCGCGGGAATCTATACAACCTTTTAACTATTTTAGCTTTGTAACTTTGATTTGATAGTTCAGAGATAAAATGGGTGCGACATACAGAAATGGGAAACTTTAGGAGTTCCAAGTTTGACTACAGAACTCTGAAAACCGGCCAAGCTATAGCATAATCTCATCAATCAATGTTTGCATCATTTCATTACACTGTTTAATTAAACTTTTATTTAGCACTACAAGGCGCCCGCAACTTCGTTCGCGGAGGAGAAATAACAGTGTAGTCGGGTAAAAAGTATCCCTCCAAAAACATTCTGTAAAAAACTAGCCATGTCTCGATGGAGCTGCTTGTTTATCTCTAAAAAGTAATGAAATCTAGACAAAGTCGTGCCAAGTCTAAGGTTCTTTACTGCGATTTTTTTATTATTATAGTTAATGTTGTGTGACTTGGCCGTTGAAGGGTACGGTACACAAGGGTACAAAACCAGGTGCTCCATGACACCAGTGCACCAATCGTTGACGGTCGGACGTCGGACGGTGTCATGGAGCACCTGGTTTTCACCCTTCAACGGCCAAGTCACACAATATTGACTACAATAATAAAAAAATCGCAGTAAAGAACCTTAGACTTGGCAAGACTTTGTCTAGATTTCATTACTTTTTAGCGATAAACAAGCAGCTCCATCGAGACTTGGCTAGTTTTTTACAGTATGTTTTTGATGGGATTTCACTTCTTTTTGTAGAAACGTGGGCATAACCCTTCGATTTTGGATATCACATGAAGCGGCCCACCAAGTTGAATATTTTTGTAAAGGCGGTATGTCGATCTCTAATAGTTTGGTTGGGCTCTTGTGTTTTCTAATCAGGGTCACCAGGTACTCCAGATCTTCGATTATCCTAGTTTTATAGTTTTCCCTTTATGTGGCCATTAAACCCTAACTCTGTACCAAATTTCAGCTCTCTGAGTTTATGGGAAGTACTAGTTCTATTCTGATGATCATGAGTGAGTGAGTGAGTGTCATAAATACGAAACTTTGCTTTCGCTTAGCTTCGGAACTAAATGACCTACAGACTTGAAATTTTGGATTTTAATTATTTGATTATAGCTTACTGGATGACGAAAATTTCTGCGTTCTGGTCTTATCCAGAGTATCTCAAATAGGGGCCTGAAAATGCGGCGAAATGGTTCCAGTAAGGGATGGCATGGCAGTATTTGCTTCGCGCTCGACTTGGCGGGGCACTGCCGTGCGCCCTGATCCTATAACCACCTGGAGATACCCAGCTACCCGTGTACCAAAAATAGTTAAAATCCGTTTAGCCGATTTTGCGTCATGAAGGCGCAACGACACATACAAATTACCCAAAAAATATATTTTTTGCTTCAGTGACCTCCAAATAGCCATTCAGAAAAAATACTGTACTGTTATTACTTTGGTTTTAGCGTAAAAAAATGTTTCTAACAATTGAAGCTTTGTCAGTTTGTCTTTATAGATTTTCAAGTTATTTGTTAGGGGTCCCGGAATTATAAGAAGTAGTTTGAATTTCCATTAATATATCTTCCGGCATTGCGACAAAAATATGTTTACCAAAATGTCTGCGATAAAGTGCGTACGTGCGTTGCGTGCGTGTGGGTGTGTGTGTGTGTGTCTGTGTGTGTCTGTGGCGGTTGAAACGCTCAAATAATTAGCCCATTGTCCATTTTTCCTAATGGAAATAGATCGATGCGGAATATGACATACAAATTGCAACATACTTAAAAGTAATCATCTAGACCTTATATCAAAACCCATATAGGTTTACCAATGGTAACTAACTGTCTGGCTGATGGCAATGCAGGGTTCAAAAGGACTATAATTTTTTTGCGAAACAAAACCGCAGCAGAAATCAAGTTCTTCTATACTATTTATTATATTAGTAAAAAATAAATGTTTGTACATTTAAGATATTTTCAAAAACAATATTTGAAATATTTTCTTTGAATTTTTTGTATGTTATGTTTGTATCTCTCGTTGTCGCTTCATCACGCCAATTCGGCAACACAGATTTCAACCATTTTTGGTACACGGGTAGCTGGGTATCCACAGATGGTTAGGTACAGGATACTTTTTACCCGACTACGCTGTCAAAATAAGAGGAGTTATGACTTTTTCTCCTCCGTGAACGAAGTTGCGGGCGCCTTCTTGTATAAGTTTCGTATAAACCTGTAACAATTATGAGCACCGGATGTAATACAAAAAAACGATAACCAGACTCGTAAATTGCCCTGAAACGATAAAAACCTGAATTAAATATTAGCCGGGTAATTAAATGTAATATATAAATACGCGAAAAAAAACCGAATTAAGAACACTACAGCTCTAAAGACCAAACACGAA
Source organism: Hedya salicella (assembly GCA_905404275.2). Taxonomy (NCBI): domain Eukaryota; kingdom Metazoa; phylum Arthropoda; class Insecta; order Lepidoptera; family Tortricidae; genus Hedya; species Hedya salicella. The sequence goes on from FR990120.1 coordinate 6,170,294, forward strand.
ACTCAAAATGAACAAGTCTACATTACTAGTACTAGTTTGCGTGACGTGTTTAATAGTTTCTGAAGCAACGGGCGATATTATAAAAGCTCCAAAACGTACGCCCAAGCGTCCTAACCGTCCTCCGTTACGTGAAGCAGAGGACAGGCACATGGAGGAGAGGTGGGGGGAGGGCGTGAGAGATGCAGACGACGGTGGGGACACGACGAGCCCCGATAGCAGCTGTCGAGCCGTCTGCGAGGACAACGGATTGAAGTACAAAGGGGTTATCTGTGAATAACATTGAAGACTTCGATAACTTGACTATTATGACTATTAAGGACACCACGCCCGGCACGTGGCATTATAATTATATATATACTACTGGCTCTGTGAGCAGACGCAGTCCGAAGGGGGACCACACCACACCACCACAGTAGGGTTGTCCAAAAAATGATTTTTTCGATTTCTGGATTCAACATCTTTTTAATCTGTTGCTTTTGGCAACTGATTTAACATCCTAAAATATTGAGTCACTAATCGAAGTAGAAGTTGGTGATAATAGGTTGTTAAATACAAAAACTGTATTATTTGTTTTCTGTGTTGCTCACATAAAACGCGTTTGCCCCATATAAATAAAATTGGTGAGGTGTTTTTTCAGATGAAATATATGAAAAGTCGTTTATTTGGCTGAAATTAGTCTACCACCCCTTTGAAAAGTAGTCTTCACGAGAGGAAAGCTCTGTTTTCTTTCTGCTGGATTTCAGAATCTGGAGCTATTTATTATTTGACATCTAGACGAGATCTTTAAACTTATTAGTAGCAACTAAAAGTAACAAATAACGGGCTTGCCAGTAAAAGTAGAATACTTACATTGGTTTTATAATGTGTGCAATAAAACTGTGTATTGTGAAATAAAGTCTTATTTACTCGACATATTTTATTATTAGTGACCCCTACCAAAATTTCAGACTGTAACCGTACCTGTCTGTGACCTGTAGACCTCGTGAGTCGTTCAAAGCCCTATATGGAGGTAATATACAGAAAATATCATATTAGAAGCCAGATTACTTGGTAGCTCCAGAGAAAATTTCGGTAACGTCAGAAAAGTCAAAAGTGAGGGACAAAAAGTTGATTCTCTCAAATACATTGACAGGTGCGAGTGAGAGTGGGACAACGATAGACTGTACTGTTCTTACTTTGGTTTTACTGTAAAAAAGTTACAGTTGAATGGGGTTTAGTCAGGTTGTCTCTGTAGACTTTCAAGTTATTTGTTAGGGGTAGTTTGAAATCCCATTAATAACTATATCGCGGCATTCCGATAAAAATGTGGCCACAAAAATGTGTGTCAAAATGCGTGTGTGTGTGTCTCTGTGCGTGTGGTGGTTGAAACCCTCAAGTATTTAGGTACCCAATTTTCAATTTTTCACAAACGGAAATAGATCGAAGCGGATTATGTCTTACAAACAGCTACCTAAGTGACCATCTGTAAATAGGTCTTATGTCAAAATCCATAAGGTCTACCAATGGTAACTAAGTGTCTGGCTGATGGTACATTAATTTTCATTCTGGAATGCACGGTTCAAAAATGGATTATAAAAAAATTATGAAACAAAACCGCGGCAGAAACCGAGCTCATATAAGTATAAACCTGTAACAAATAAGGAGCACCCGGATGTACCAAATAAAAAAAATGAACGATAAGCCAGCAGACTTTTGTAAATTTTCCTGTAACAGCCTGAATTAAATATTAGCCTGGTAATTAAATGTAACAAATAAATACGCGAAAACACCGAATTAAGAACACTATAACTTTAGAGTTGACTGTAAACTTGAAAGACCAAACACGAAACTCGAAATGAACAAGTCTACATTATTTGTACTACTCTGCGTGATGTGTTTGATTGTTTCTGAAGCAACGGCCAATATTATAAAAGGTCCGATACGTACACGTATTCCGTTACGTAATGCAATGGACAGGCATACGGAGGAGAGGTGGGGAGAGGGGGCGCGAGATGCCGAGGATAGTGAGGGCACGACAAACTCTAACAGCGCCTGTCGGGCCGTCTGCGAAGACAACGGCCTAAAGTACAAAGGAGTTATCTGCGAATAATATCGAAAACTCTTACAATTGCATTATACTCTTGATTTTGAAATTTTCAAACAAAATTGTAAGCGGCAGTATTTCCGGACCGATGCAACCTTCAAGAAAAGAGCGTACTCTAACCCGAAAGGCCGGCAACGCACTTGTGACTCCTCTGGTGTTGCAGGTGTCTATGGGCGACGCTGATCGCTTACCGTCAGGCGATCCGTCTGCTCGTTTGCCCCCTATAACATAAAAAAGTAAAACCATTTAACGGATTATATCGCGTATGCTATCTCATTTTAGTTCCCGACGTTTCAGAAGCTTTCCAGCTTTCCATGGTCCCGGGTCAAAGAAAAACTCCCAGGCTACCTCCTTACTAATTATAATATTTAAAAAAAACAGAGACTATTAAAAACTTCATTTCCGAACGGTGTAAAATATGTTATCTGTTTAAAAAGTAGTTTAATAGTCTCTGTTTTTTTTTTAATATTATAATTAGTAATGAGGTAGCCTGGGAGTTTTTCTTTGCAGCGTCTCTTTTCTTCTCAGTACGCCTCATTTGTGAAATGCTGCTTGGTAAATTATTAGAATAAAATAATAAAGCCCTTCTGGCACATGTGTAACTGTCTTTACAGCTTAGGCCCATCTGGCATGTATATTACTTCCTACTTGTTTGTTTGTTACTCCTGTACTTTATTTGTTTTTTCAAAAATGGGTAGTTTGCACAAATTGTAACTTTGACAGAGGAATATACATCTTTTTTCAGTCCACCCGTGACCACGGAAAGCTGGAAAGCTTCCGAAACGTCGGGAACTAAAATGAGATAATATACGCGATATAATCCGTTAAATTGTTTTATTTCAATGAATAATAATCGCGGAAACAGAAGAAAATATTATAAAAAAAGTAATCGGCTCAAATCTCAACGAAAAGATTCGGAGAACAGGACTCCTAAAGAGGTCGAGGTTGTCATATAATTATGTACTAGCTGTGATGAACAAGGGCGTATTTTGAAATTTGGCGCTCTGGGCCAATAAGTTTCGCCACTATAGAAGTTAAGGAAAAAGTCGGCCAAGTGCGAGTTGGACTCGCGCACCGAGGATTGCAACGCCGCCCCTGGCTGTTTGCCGCCCCGGGCCATGGCCCCCTTGGCCCTAGGGTAAATACGCCCCTGGTGATGAAGAAAACAGACAACTTGGGTACACAGGAGACATTAAGTGTTGTTGACAACCGCAAAATAAACTATTGTCTGAGAAACAAAAATTACAAATGTCGTAGATCAGCGATTCTATTTTTGCCAATATTTCGAAAATGAAAAACTTACAATTTTAATACTATATGCTGAAAGCTAAGTTTTCACTTCATTATGATGTCTTAGGTGGGTCTTCTTCGGAATTCCTAATGTCGTTTGTCCTAAAGTATCGTTTGTTTTTCAGAAACTGTAAATTTTTCAGGATTTTTTAAAAGATCTTCGTATAGATTAGGTAAGGTTAGGTTTGTTTTATAACAATCCTGAAAAGTTTACTGTTTCGTAAAAAATCCGTTATGACAAACGATATATTAGGACTAATGACGTTAGGGATTCTGATATAGATCCTTCTTAGGTACGTACCTATGTATACAACGGCTCTCGTGAGGAATCAATAGGATTTGAACATTCCTGATGTCATTACGAGTATAAAATTTTATATGACCCTAGTCAAATTCAGCACATTTTTTTCTACTTTTATAGTTTTTCTACTTTTGATTATTTTTTCATTAAAGGATGAGTTTAGTGTGTGATAGCTGTCACTTTGATGTCTGTGAATAGCAGAGCCGTGGCATCAGGCAAATTACAGGGGAAGCTAAAGCGTATTCATTTAGTCATATTTAAAGAAAAAGGTGGTTTCCTTGGGCAACCCGGTGGGAATCAGCTTATATAGATGCCACACCACTGGTGAATAGCGACATATGTGTTCCGATACTTTATTGATCACATGAAATCGTTTACATGAGAATTGATATCTTCAAAACTAAGCCGAATTTATCTAGGGTTAATAAAACATTATCTACTCCTAATGACGTCAGGAATGCATGGTTCAATCATTTGGGTTCCTCACGAGACCAGTGGTGTGTACAGAGTTTTTGGGCAAGGTAGGCAGTTTTTCTGGGCCAGGTCGTTCAGGACTTCAGGGTAGGCCGTTTCTCTGTGCCTATATGGAGCCACGGTGGTTCAAGGTAGGCAGTCAGTGCCTTTGTGCCTATAGGGCAATCTGATAATTTTAATAAACATATGTCATCATTAATCATTGTTTTATTTATCAAAAATAAGGCCGATAAAACCAAGTAGCTTTTGTGACATAGATACAAGTCAAAGCGCAAAGAAAAATACGATTGCTTTCGCACATGGTCACACCAGGACTCGAACCCGCTACCTCTCGCTTACGCGTCGAGCGTCTCAACTCCTCCACCAGCGAGCACTGTGCCAGTCGTCTCGAATTTATCCATCCGCTTTGACCCATGTACCTATTTCAATAATCTGGGATAATCTCCCACCACCTATAAAGGAGTGTAACTCAGTTGGTTGCCTCAAACTAAAACTTAAAAATATCTTATGGACACTCAATGTACTGTTGCCTTAAAATAAAACAAAGTAATAAGTTATCTAAAATGTACCGTCACAGATCAGCCGCCTACCGACGTTGTAATTATTCGTCTATAATACTATTTACCTTTATATTATACTTATAAAATTTACTCCATATATGTGTATACATATAAGATATATATTTTCACTTGAGCTCCCATTAACAAGTCGCACAGTATGCTATCCTACACAACCGACCCGCTGGCTCCACAGAAAGCCAGCGCCGTTGGCAGTGGTATACTTAACCAAGGTGACGGCATTGCTGAGTGGAGAGCATTTTAGGTTCACATCTCTCGTTTACATTGTATTGTCTATTTTGTCATGTTAAATTTGTTATGATGTGTTATCCTGAATAAAACTTTATTCTATTCTATTCTATTCTATTTTATTTTTTGAAAGGTATTACGGCTGTTCTAATTCCGACTGTCCTTCCTTTACAGCAGTGTCAAATCGAACGAAGGGATGGGCGCTGTTATAATCTCTTCGTTCGATTTGAGACTGCTGTCAAAGCGGATGGATAATACACACATTTTCTTTTGGTCACCCTACTTGGTTTGTAGTGACTTGTCATTCATGTGTCAAATGCGTCAACAAGGAAATATTTTTTACCGCAAAAAGATTATGTCATCTCTTTGCCCTGATCATCATTCTAATCAGCAGTCGGGCCGGTTAGGACTTAAAAAAAAATCTGTTCATGATTATTCACCTGGATATAACTTCGCTTTCATCGGTTATATATCGGAATCGCTAACGTCGTTTGTCCTAATGTATCGTTTGTCATAACGCATTTTTTTAAGAAACTGTTAACTCTTCAGGATTGTTATAAAACAAACCTAACCTAACCTAATCTATACGATGGTCTTTTAAAACTCCTGAAGAATTTACGGTTCCTAAAAAAAAATGCGTTGGGACAAAAGATACATTAGGATAAACGACATTAGGAATTCCGAAGGAGACCCATTTCATCATATAGTATTAAAACTGAGTTTTTCAATATCATGTTTTTTTTTCAAGATAACGATGAAAATGTAATTGAAATTGAAATCGTTTATTGATATATTGTGAGTTACAGAGATCATATAATATGTTAGATAAGGTTCATCACAATCAACCGCAATGCGGCGTACAATGTATATCCGCATTAAATGCGAAGTAATTTAAATTGTGCTATACAATTAAAATATACTTATTGGAAATTACAAAAATTACAGAAAAGCTTGTATAACCGCCGACTAAAGGCATTTGTTCCTTCACTGTACCCAAGCTGTTTGCACTCTTCATTACACCTAGTACTTGGCACTTTGCCACCAGCGGCCCGGGCCGGACTCTTGCCTTCCCAATCATTCTCTTGAGGTTTGGGTCGGTCTTTACGCCGGCCATCTGAAGAAGACAAGCATAAATGCGACGCAAACTAGAACAACAGAAAGCTGTGCGCTTCATTTTGGAACTTGATTCACAATGATTGTTTTTGTCTCAGTCTGAGTATATATACCCAAGTAAATAATATTCAACTCTAAAATGTAATCAGTTTTGATAGTATTAATGTGCTTTTTAATTGCTACCGGTTGAGTTTAACTTGGTTCATTTCATGTATCTTTATCGCAATAGATAGTAATGTGGTGTTAATTTTCCCGCATTAAAAACACAGAATCCCAATAAACTTGCGGTTCATATAAAAAGAAGCAATGCTTATAACAGCGCCATCTCTTCGTCCGATTTGACACTGCTGTATAGGAAGGACTATCGGAATGCGAATAGGTGTAATACATATTCTCATAGATGGCGCTAAGGTTATATACCTTTTAATACAAATAGGTACAGGGGTCAAGGCGGATGGATAAATTCGATGCGTACGTCACAGTGCTCGCTAGTGAAAGGGAAACACACCTGACGCGTAATCAGGAAGTACCGGGTTTGGTTCATTTCGTTTATTAGCGTAAGGCATTTGTCCCACCAAGGGCGAGGAAGCGATTAGCTATCGGCGATTTTCTCGCCCAAGAAACGAACAAACGATACAGATTCTGTGTTAGTACAAGAGACACAAATTAATAGTTACAGAACTCTCTCTCTACTTGTTCGTCGCAGCGATAAGAGCGATAAAATAAAACTAGCTCAGCGGTACTGGCTCAGCGATGCTCGCTTGGCGGTTAGAACTCACGCTGCGAGACCAACCAGCGGTGATTTTACAGTGTTACCGAGCGAGTGTTGCGAGTAATAGCCCGTCGCACTCGAACACTTGCTTATAGCCGAGCGACGAAACAGTTGAAGCTACACACTCGCTTCTTGCTGCTCGCCAACTCGTTTCTAGTGTCTAGCTTTAATAGCTTCTCGCTCATCGTCGGCGGTAGGACCAGTGCCTAAAATGGTGCATTATCGCTAAGTATACTTTTGATGACACCTTTGGCTCAGAGGGTTGTACAACGGCCTACGAAGCTGGCGGTCCCGGGGTCGAATCCCAGCCAGGGCCAGTGTTTGTGTGATGAGCACGAATCTTTGTTCCTGGATCTTGGATGTTTTCTATGTATTTAAGTATTATAATTTATCTATCTGGGGCACGGCAGTGCCCCCGCCAAATCGAGCAAAAAAAAGCGGCACGGCCGTACAATCCATTTCTCGAAGCAGTTCAGGCCAGATTCGACCCTCTATAACTTCGTTGTGGATAAAACTAGAAGACTTATTTATTTATTAGCTACTGACAATGACCAATTTGGAAATGTTTTTATGTTTTCTTTTTGTAATTATTCAGTAAAAGTTTTATACTGATGACATGTTTTTTTGTCTCTCTTGTGGGGTCAGTTATATAGGTGGCCGCTATCGGGAATAGTTTATATAAAACTTGATTTTTGAAGTGATTATAATGATCAGAAATATAACGGTGCAGGCGTGAGATTACAAATTAACTTAATTCTAAAGTTAAACTATTGATCGAGGTCGATCACAACCTTACGCGACCACGATGGAAGACATAAGGCACTCGCGACACTTCACTATAAACCAGAATTTCTCAAAGTGGGCGATAACGCCCCCTTGTGGGCGCTGGAAGCCTAGAGGGGGGTGGTAAGGGGCCCAGAACAAATTGGGGGTGTTTACAGGGGCGATTTGTAATTTCATCGACTTAATATTTTAAGTTTTTGAAATTCAAACTGACTGCACAACATCAATAATTTAGTTTATATTTCTATTCTGTTTGATTGTATAAACAAAAACTAAACATATTGAATACTAGTAACTTTTCCGCGGATTCGCCCCTGCATATACCTAGATAGATAGAGATTTTATTGTTTCGGGATGAAACTTAGCTTATATCACTCTCCGGCTTTTCTTATACGCCTATCCCAAAAATCAGGTCAATTAGTCGCTCCGTTTCGAAATTAAAAGAGACGCAAACAAACAAATAAAAAACATACAAACACACTTTTGCATTTATAATATTAGTATAGATAAGTTCCGATGATAGCCCGCGAGCACCAGGCTATTATAGCACACTATAATTCAATTAATTTAAAGTTACAGGTTTTTAAGTTAAAAAAAATAGGGGGCGCTGAAAACAATTTATTTTTAGTGAGCAGTAGACAAAATAAGTTTGAGAACCCCTGCTGTACACAGATGTTACCTCGGGGTGACTAAATCTCCACCCAGCAGTATCGTTCGATTCGATTGACTGTCAAGAGCGTGAGAGCCTCGTGGCGTAACAGGTCTCTACTCAATGAGTACCAACGGAACCCTATTACTAAGACTTCACTGTCTTTATATCTGTATTTCACTAGACACTTGAAATTTTCACAGAATGTGTATTATTGAAGCCGTTGTAAGTTCGCGTCCAGCGCACTTCAAATTTCAAATTCACACCGCACTCACGCCCCGCCCGCGTTTCGCTCTCAGCACGCCCTACGAAGCGCTACGAAAATGTCGGTTGCGAAAGTGTTAGTTAGTATTTTGAGTCTCTGCTACGGTGTATTTGTTTGTGTACTTTATTGAAATAAAATATCATCGTTTATGTTCTTTTTATTCGATACATCATCAAATAGACCTACGTCTCACACCAACAGTTGACGTTGGCGAAGCTCCCGCAGTGGCCTCCTTTGTACCCGAGTCTCTTGCACTCCCCGTTGCAGTTCGACTTATAGTTCACGGCGCCCCACACGCAGCTGCCGATGAGCTTGTCTGCTTGTACCGCATTTTTTGGCACAGACACTACTACCAAAAACGCCACACACACTAGAATCAATGTAGCAGTTTTAGTTACCATTTTGGAAAAATCGTGTTCTCTTACTGATTCAAAGATGTATACTGCTGAAAAATGTTGATGTCGTTTTTATATGTTTGAAATATGTTATACTCATAGTTTTTTCGTTGCGAAATTTAAATGAATTAAACGAGTTTAGATACCTAATCATATCATGAAGTAATTTACTTAATTTAATTACATCCGGAGATAATTATTTGGCTATCAATTAATTAATTAATAAATTACTTAAACTTCCTGCAAGGACTTAGTTGCTTATCTTTTTTGTATAGATTTGTGAATTTGCCCGGAAACAGTAGACCTAACTTTATCTACCTGGGTTCCAATATCAGTAGCGATGGTTCGTGCGGAAAGGAAGCGCGCAGGAAAATTGGCATGGCTAAGAGCGCCATGTCTCAGCTTGAAAAAAACTGGAGAGGTTGCAACATTTCCACAAAAAGCAAAACGAAACCAGCACGGACACTAACGTACAGTCTTCTCGATCTTGTCGTAGGGCGCTGAGATTTGTGAAATGAAAGCTGTGGAACGCTATAACGCCTTTGAGATGTGGTGCTGGAGGAAGATGCTCCGTATTCTCTGGACAGCATTTCGTACTAACGTCTCTATATTGCGAGAACTCAAAATCTCCTTGCGGTTATCATCCGAGTGTCTACGACGAGTTCTACAATACTTCGGCCACATTGCAAGGAAATAAGGTGGCAACCTCGAGAAGCTTATCATGACCGGTAAAGTAGAGGGGAAAAGGCTTCGTAAACGCAGCCCAATACGTTGGTCTGACCAGATCCGCACCGGTCTTGAGTCTGCAGTTCACAACGCCCTCCACACCGCCAGAGACAGAAACAGATGGAGAAAGATCGTTCGAGAGAAAGTAAAGTAATAAGGAGGTGCCGACCAAGACCCTCATTACGGAGGAATACGACGCAAGAAGGAGAGAGAAACTTAAAGGCCTACATCGTCATTCGTAAACCACGTACCAAACGCCGGGCGGGCCAATGAGCGGAATTTGTAATAAGGGACGCATTTATTGTTCGCGCGCATCAAAGAAAGAGAAAGCTAATACACTACACGCTTAGGGTATTTTGGCGTAAGCGCCAGATGTAAAAGTACAATGAAATCGAAGATATTATTCTGTTTCGTTAACATATTTTACATAATTAGCCGTTTATTACAGTCGTTTGTACAAACTAGACAAAAAACAGAAATAGAAGATGCGTTTTCGGATTTATTTTCCATCCAGGAAATTTTAAGCAAACATGTTTCCGCGTTAGGCGCTGAATAGGTTATATAGACAAAAAACACACATCTGAAAATCAGCCTGTTTCATGTACTAGATTCGAAAAAATCTCACTAAAAAATTGCTTAAATTTTCGATGCACCCCCTTAATCCTTCACGCTAGTATGCGAGACAGACAGGCAGTATTTAAAAAGTTGTAAAAAGTAGTATAAATCACCGTGGATTGTGTTACCATCGAAGGTATCCAGCCTAGAACAGATTATCAAGCTATTAGGAAAGAACAACTTCGATAAAGAACCTGATAGAAGAATTCAGTTGCGCTGGGCAGCATATGGAAAGCATCGCCACATTTTTGAGTCGGCATTGTCCCAGTTCCTCAAGACGAAGTCTTTGAACAATGCGTCCTTCCGGTCTTTACATACGCGGCCGAGAAAGAAAGAAGAAATAAATAAAACATATTTATTCAACGCCAGTATAAACAAAAAATACAAATAACAAAAACAATTGACGACGCTGAAAGGAGTCATCACTCAGCTTTATGCCACGGCAAGCCGTGACGCTGATTTTCGGTGGTGCCCTGTAACTCAAAACTAATTTATACCTACCTAGTTTATTATCTAAATCTAGACCTGGTGGGTGACTTCACGAACGCCATGACACGTGGGCACTTATAAAAGGCCTCGTCCACAAATTCCAGGTGCTGGGGAAAGGGAAAATGCTCGGAGTTTCTCTGAAGGACAAAATCCGGAACCAGGATGTCTGACGGAGAACCAAAGTCATCGACATAGCGCTCAGAATAAGCAAACTGAAGTAGCAGTGGGCGGAGCATATTTGTCAGAGAGCAGATGGTCAGGGCTACGCTCGGGATCTCTCTACGGGATCGAATCAGAAATGAGGAGATTCGTAGACGAACCAAGGTCACCAATTTAGCAAACAGGGTAAGCAAACTGAAGTGGCAATGGGCAGAACACATAGTTCGTAGAACCGATGGCCGTTGGGGCCGAAAGGTTCTCGAGTGGAGATGGAAGGCTGCCCGCAAGGTGGTCGGACGACCTGGTTAGGGTCACTGGGACTCGCTGGATGCGGGTCGCCTCTATCCGGCCCATGTGGAAATCTATTGAGGAGGCCTGTGTCTAGCAGTGGACGTCCTATGGCTGAAATGATGATAATGATGATGAGATGGTCGATGGGGCAGACGAGTTCTGGAGTGGAGACCTCGAACAACTCGCCCTGTGGGACGAGCCCCCGCCAGATAGACCGACGACCTGAAGAGACTGGCGGGAAGCGGTTGGATACGCAGAGCTGAGGACAGGGTATGGTGGCGTGAATTGGAAAAGGCCTATGTTCTATGGCCTACGTTCCTATGTGTTGGACGACTCCAAGCTGATGATGATGAAGATGTATTTAAATTAAAAATAGCACCTGTCTCGTTATTTTATGTCAATAGGATCTTAGTCTTTAACTAACGGTTGAACTGTAAACTATCTCCGGTTTATTATTTGACATCTAAGCAGCACCCCTTAAAGTACGTATTGACTGAAGCACCTGTATCAAACTACGCAGAAAGAAATGAAATGATTCACAATGAGGAAACAGTAGGACAATAACACCGTTGTTTACTAACAGGTTTTTTCAGCGCATATCGTATATAAATACGATGAGAAATGTTCCTTCGTCACAAAGTAACCTGCCTGCAAACAGCGAGAACAGGTGAATTATTATTAGATAACGACTTGAATAGGGGAGAGCGGGGCTAAACGTGCCGATTTTCATTAAATACAAAATTGAGCTTTGAAAATGGTGTATATATTGTGTGGCTTACGCACATGTTTAAAGAATTTTTACTGACGTTTCTGAAAAGTGAACAGTTTTTGTACCAAAACATTTTGCGTCAGAACGGAACAACTAACCCAGGTACGGGGCTGGTTGTTCCGTCTTTTTAAAAACAAACTTATGCTTCAAAAATTAATTCTCAGTTCACACCCGCTAAAAGAGTGTTTTTTGGTTCGTCAAAATATGTGATTATTTATTGTGTACTATGAAAAATTCAAAGGCAAAAAATAATATTCCGTGGGGTTAGTTGTTCCGTCGATTTTGATATTTTTCCTTAACTACTTACTTCAATTATCTGAAGTAAATGATTATTATTATTAATCAGTTTGAAGTCAACTGTATCATAGTTTTTTTTCTTCTTTTGTATATATTTATATATATATACGGGTATGTATATATATTTATGTTTTATTTATTATTGTATTATTTATAATCTTATCCTACCACCTATATACTTACTCATTCCTAGCTATTATGTGTCATTTCGACTACCCAAAGACTGTCTGGAAGAGATCGCTCTTTAGCGAAAAATTCGCCTATTATCTACCGTATTTTATGTTAAGGCTCTATTGTAATGTTTCTGTTGTTGGTGTGTAAAAAGAATTGTGTATATCATAATTGGCCTCTTTCATCTATGAAAGATGATTTAAGCAGCGTCCAATAAAGTGCGGCACTTTCGAACGGGACTCGAAAGGCCGATTCGAGAGCGACAGCCTCGGCCGCATATTTGACATATAAATGTTGCACCTGTCGATGCAGGGGGAGGAGCTGCGCGCTGGTGTCTCAGGTCACGCTTACGCGAAAGAGAAGCGAACCAGGCTTCATCATGTGCGACCACACCATCGCTCAGAGTCTTTCTCCACAAGTCTCGGTCTTCAGGCACACTCTCCCAGTTTTGAATATCGAAAAATTTGTGTATATAGTATAGTATGTATATATAAGTACTTAATTATGTTTGCATTATTTGCTTGTGTCCTAATGCTCTCAGTACTGATTGTTTTTTCCCACTGCACCAGTTTCATGCGTTTCATTTTGGCCCTATGGTTGTTCTGCCATTTGGCATTAAATCGGCCATTGGTAACTACTTTTGTTTTTTGATATACAGTTTGAATAAATTAGTAACATTCAGCCTCGTGGGCCTGAACAATAGACTAAGCGTAAACTTAACTTCCAGATTATACAAGATGGCCGTCATCAAGACTAGTTTAATCCTCCTCGTGGTGGCCTGCGCTCTGATAGTTAACACAGAAGCGATCAACAACTGGGTGCGCGTGCCGCCGTGTGACCAGGTCTGCAACCGCAGCGACCCGGAGAAGAATGAGTGCTGCAGGGCCCACGGGCAGGGCATGTACGCCAACTGTTATGGCGGCATGAACTGCTACCGGCGTTAATTGCACCAAAATCACAAAACCCAATGACTAATAAACCACAGACAACACCGATAGGGCATATGCATGATTTTCTTTAAATCGTTTTTCTTAACAAAATATCAAAACACCGTAAAATTGATTTCAAAAAGTGGAATTAAAATTAAAATCGGCCAGGAAATACGTATGATATTGGCATTTTATACTAGTAATTAGACAGCGATTTGACAGAGAGGTCCGACATGTACGTCATAGTCCACTCCGGCCATAAAAACTCCATATTAAATACTGTTTTGCTAGAAAGAGATAAAATTAAATGTTTGATGGCTTATATCTTGGTTATTTTTATAGTTATTCGAAAAAATATTTTTATCTACCTTTTGTCACATGTCACATAAAATCTTGCATATTCCCTATTTCCAGCTATATATTAATTCTAGACAGCAGACCATGAAAACAGGAGTCGCTGAATTAATTATATTATGCCCAAATTTTATCTTTTAAACAGTACAATATGTTTTTTGAAAAATGTATACTTTTCAATAAATATTTTATTCCGATTTTTTTTCTGTTTCAACCGTATTTCTTGAGGGTTCCGTACCCATATCGCTTATCAGTTTGTCTACCTACCTTTAAAATTACTCTTAGGTAACCAGAGGTCAGAATAGGTAGCGCCTGTTTTTTTATGGCATAGAGGGCAAACGAGCAGACGGGTCGCCTGATGGTAAGCGATCACCTAAACTTCATGGGAGGAGGTAATAAGGTAGAGAGGGAGTGGGGGCGCATGACATCACGGGGAACTTTAATGGGCTATATATACATAATATTTTGTTCAATTGACACAAGAAAAAAACGTGTCCAATATTTTTCTTTAATCTTTAAGTGACGGACTAATTATAGTTTTTTATGACACAAGCCTGTTAAGAGTGGTTATTACCACCAAAAATAATGAATTATTTTTGTTGAATGCGGGATTTCCCAGATGAGTTATAATACTTAATACACATAAATTAAATTATGGAGTCAGTTCTATATGTATAATCTGACCTTAATACTTAAAGTAGGATTTTTAATTAGCTGGAGTAAACTGACAGGTGAATATTTCGTTGTATAGAAATAATTTTACAAAAGTATTCATGAAAATACGTGTAACCGGTGATATTATACTAACTTTTATTCATAAAAAATACTATACTTCTGCCATAATGAAGTAATCACGGTAGGTCGATATGTGTCCGTAAACGACAGTTTACTCCAACTAAATAAAAATCATACTTTAATACACACGAATTCACTCTTTATCAGTAATAATTAACTACTCCGGGAAATCCCGCATTCAATAAGAAATTTATATTTATGTTTAGTGGTTAAAACCTCTCTTAAGAGTCCCCAGTAAGCTCGGTTCTCCATACAAACGTAGTTACGTTCTCATTTTCAAACTACTAGCTAGATTGCTCTGAAACTTTGTTTATGTAGCATCAGAGACAATAGTAAAAAAAATACAGAGAATTTAAGTTTTTCATACAAAACTTGTTTTTGCTGTATTTCGTTTGTTTTATAAACTGCAGGCACATAAACTAGTTTTAGGCCTAGATATACCTCATGTCATTGTTTATGCAAAGTTTCGTTATAATCCAACACGTAGTTTTAAAATAAGAATGAAATTCCGTTTGTGTGGGAAGGTGAAATTCGGCCGAGCTTACTAAATAGGCACCACCTATTCCAACCTTTGCTGACAACAAATATCCCGTCTCTCTCACTATAAATAGTCAAGAATGATATCGCCAGGAGCCTACTAGCAATTCAGTTTGAATGACTTTTAGTGTCATCAAAATGGCGGTCCCCGCCCGCGCAGCCATTACGACAGGCA
Organism: Hedya salicella; assembly: GCA_905404275.2. NCBI lineage: Eukaryota > Metazoa > Arthropoda > Insecta > Lepidoptera > Tortricidae > Hedya > Hedya salicella. Next base: position 6,185,532 of record FR990120.1, read on the forward strand.
GCGGCTAACAACAACCAGTGAGTGCCCGAGTGGGTACAACAAAATCAGCTGAACGGTGTGTCGGGATTAAAATCGCCCACGAGTATGAATATTGTTGTTGACAATGTATGCACTCGAACTGTAAACGAAAATAAATCAACAAAGTTAATGGCGGAAGTTGTTAAAACCTGTAGCAAGTGTAAATAAAAAAAATAAAAAAGAAGCAGCGAATGGTTGCTTATAGATGTTGTTATAAGGATATTCCCAAATGCTGCAATTATTTTAAAGAAATGAAATTTGCTCGGATGAGTTCAGTGGTATTACACCAACTTTTAGTTCAAGGGCCGTTTAGACCACTGTAGCTTCTGCTGGTACAACTAGTGGGATGTTATGGAAACAATAGAATATTAACAAACATGCGTTTATTACATTTAGGCTTTGGACCGTTTACAAGGGCCTGAGTCGACGGCGACTTGCCCGTTAAATGAAATGCTTTATAATCTATGCCGGTTCGAATTATACGCGCACTGAATTTACCCACGACAGGAGTCGCGTATGCCGGCCAGCATAAACGAAACGTTATAATGTCTGTGCAATTACAAGAGACGCCGAAGACTTGAAGCGTGCCGCAGAATCGGGCTGAGAGGAGTTACTATATGTGGGGCAACTTATGCGCAGCTGGTGGAAGGCCTGGCCAACCCTCTACTGCGCTACCCGCGCAGTCGCGATAGCGGAGCGAGATCGGACAGGTGGACTGCTGCACGATGAGAAGTCTCGGGGCGCTTTGGCTGGCTGAGGCGCGTCGCTGAAGAAACGCCGGCGCTAGGCGCGCGGCTAAGGTGATGGAAAGGATGTTATAATACCTTGGGCCCCGTCGGTGGGGCTCGGGGACCCGAGGCACTGCACGGCGGTGGACCAGCCTGCGCGGCGGAGCGAACTCACGCCACTTGGCGTCGCAAGCCTCGGGCGGCCTCCGAGATCCGGGGCATCGGAGCCATCCTCCCTGGAACTCCGACCCTACGGGAGCACTCACGGGCGCTCAACGGCGCACAAATGGCGTACACAAATATGAAGCACTGTCACCTTCACTGAACACTGCTAATATATATTGATACAATGTATTTTTGGACCGCCGACGTGCCGGATTACAAAATATGAATTAATATGTGTTGACGAGGGCCCGGGAGGCCATCCCGACTCGGACGCCTCCGACTTCGCGTATATATATGTCGCAGATTTTTAATAATGTTAGTTTTGCTTTCGATTAAAATAGTTTCTATTACTGTTCCGCCATCAAATCCACCTGGTAACTCTGCTGTTATGCCCCCGCCGTCATATAAAAGTGAGGTTATCGGTGTGGAACGCACGTGTGCGTCGAAAAACCAACTCTCAACGGTTGTCATTAGTGTCATCCTCCCTTCTTAAGCCAGCCCATTGGTTCCGTTTCACGATACTCGGAGGACGCTCTTGAATTTACATATTGCGAGTTTAACTTAAGGTTTTTGGTATTACATTTAATGTGTACCTATATATCGTATATTGGTTTCTTTTGTAATTTATCTTTAGCGATAACTATGTTGCAACGACGTAGGTCAAAGATGCGCGACACGCGTCGCATGTGTATCGAAACGGGTTTTTGACACATCTGTCATTCGGATTGTTCGGACTACCGCTATGATTATTTACACGGTTGGCGAACAAAACTCATTTAGAAATAGCTTAAATTTTGTACTACTAGTTTAATAATCTTATAGCTCGCTTTCTTGCGGTCATTTTGATATGGGTTTCGTCGGAAACGCATCAGTACTTATGGTGTAATCTAACCTTTCAAGTTCTGTTTCTGTATGACGGTTCGACTGTGATACTGATCCCTCAGTTCGCGAGTGGCTCTAGATATGGTTGTAATTCGACAGTTCATGAAGTGCTTTATCTCCGGAAAACTACAAGTAATGGCGGAAAATGTTATTCACAGAGATATTGGTAGGTACGTCAAAACAAGCCATTTTCTATGTCCTATTCGGTAAGCGAAGTAACACCTAGGCTTCGCTACAAACCTTAGTAACTAGTGTTTGTGAACAGAACGTTACCAATTTGGAATGGAAAACTGTGGAAAGTCGTAAGTTTAGATTGAAAAAACGGCTGATCGGTAAGAGAGGTGTAGCACTGGAGGGTAACGGTAAATTCAAGGCCTGCCCCGAAGGTGCCCATACTGATCACTTATGTACACAAGGACACACCCGAGCAGGATATTGTTGACTACATTCGAGATAAGACACATGAAACTGTGAGCCTACATAAAATTTTTATAAAAAAGCATTATGACTATAATGCCTATAAGATATTTGTTTCGAAGCATAAATTATCCATGTTCCTGGAAGATAAACTTTGGCCTGAGGGTATAATATTTAGACGTTTTGGGAATTATTATTATTAGCCCAGGGAGATTACCAGCCCTGGTACCGGAACTACATAACCATTATGAATATAAATACTTATCGTTTAGTAAGTTTCAACTGTAAAAATGTAAAACGTTCTCTTGAAAATATCATAGAATTGTGCCGAGCATCTGACTTGATTGCGATGCAGGAAACATGGCTACTGCCAGGAGAGTTAGCATTTCTAAACAGTATCGATGATGAGTTTAGCAGTACTGGGACGTCGGCGGTCGACACCACCGTGGCCATGCTACGTGGTAGGCCGTATGGAGGTGTAGCTCTTCTGTGGAGAGAAAACGTGTTTTGTGATGTGTCAGTGCTAGATTGTGGTAACCCGCGTATCTGTGCTATCAAAGTAGTGCTCGAGAAACGTCACTTTGTAGAGGTAAGCGTGGATATGTCAACGGACGACGTCAGTAACCTCGCGGAATTCACGGATTGTCTAGGAGCGGTGAGTGCCATTGTGGATGTTGCTAATTGCGAGTCTGTGTTTGTACTCGGTGAATTGAACGCGCACCCTGGGAGTCTATTCTACAATGAGTTGATGGATTTTTGCGGTGAGCACGAGTGGATTATTGCGGATACGGACGCTTTAGGTATGTCCGCGGGGACATATACCTATATAAGTGATGCGCATGGGTCAAGGCGATGGCTAGACCATTGTCTTATGACTGATGCAGTTCGTCAGTCGATTGTGAATGTACATGTGAAATATAACACGTTGTGGTAAGACCATTTTCCTTTATGTTTAGAAGTTCACCTAGGTGTAATTAGACCAAAAAATGATTGTAGTATTTTTGAGTCTTGTTTCGAAAAAGATAATCTTAAAGTTAAATGGGGATACAGGGACGCGCATCAAGCTGAACTGTATAAAGAGCATTGTCATAACATGTTGAAGTTAATAAATTTTCCATCTGAACTTCGTGACTGTTGTTTGTCTGGGCTGTGTAATAATAGTAGTCATAAAAAAAATCTTAGTCAAATGTACTTCGATATTGTAACTGCACTGAGGCAGGCAGCCGAGTTGAGTTACCAAGGCAGAAGTTCAGACAGTAAGAAGAGTAGGTGTGTTGGGTGGAATAAGCACGTGGGGGATGCACACCAATGGGCCAGGCAGGATTTTGAAACATGGGACTCATATGGGAAACCATCTACTGGTTGTTATTTTGAGGCAATGCGTATAAGCCGTAAAATATTTAAGTCACGATTGAGATGGTGCCAAAACCACCAAGATCAAATTAAAATGGATTTGTTAGCGTCGCATCACTCCAAAAATGACTTTCGGAACTTTTGGAAAAGTACCAATAAACTTAGCCCAGCACCTGGCCAGCCGGTGAGCGCCAATGGTGTGACTGAACCCGGTGAGATCGCCGAATTATTTAAAAACCATTTTGAAGTGAAGTCGCCACTTGGACCTTCCTTGTCGAATCTGTCGGTGCCCGATACTGAGACAAAGCGTGGTGGCACAATCCTGCAACTTACGGCAAAGGATAACAAATAAAATAACAAATAAAGGTACTCTTATATTTACATTTGTACAATTTAAGTACCCAAGGACTTTCCTATAAAATACACCAACATTGTCGGCAAACACATCCACGTCGTCAGATTCGAGGGCAATACGTGGCAATACGGTTAAGTCACACTGTGGACACTCCCTGCCGCCCGCCGGACACTTCCTGCTGCCCGCCGCCCGCCGCCCGCAAGCTCCGCCCACCCGCGCTCTTCCCGCTCACAGTTCAGTTACCTCAGCCGGTAACTGCGAGGTAACCGAGCGCGGGTGGGCGGTACTTTCAGGGAGTGTCCATACTGTATGTAGTACTCTTTATTATACTGTGGTTAAGTAGTATGAGCGCTCTGGCCGTGGGGGCGTTGGCGTCGCGCTGGGTGCGCGTGGCGGGCCCCACAAACAATCGGCGGTGTCCCCGCGCCGCCACCTCGCCACCCGTGCCGCTCGTTCGCAGCACAAGCAGTCCTATGCGTTGTAGGACAGACGGATTATCCACTTTATGATTAAGCAGACAATAATAGTGCACTACATGTAGTAGTTTACGCCTTAAGTCGAGTGTATGAAGGCCAACCATACCGGTCACCAACATAGATGGGTATAAAAATGGATAGTAGCCATGCAATCGCTTATAAACGTATCTGGCGAATTTCTTTTGTAACTTCTTCAATAATTAAGATTTTGTTATTATGTTAAATTATAAATGGACATACACTAAGTGGTATAAAAGTAATTTGATTACCTATTTTTTATTTGTCAGACGACACGTTTAATCAAAATTGGGGTTCCTTATTGTAATATAATGTCTGGCCACCACCATCTGGCCTTGGTAGTATTGTACAACTGCTTAGGTGCATATAACATAAAGACATCAGATTGGAGGCATAATAATCATCGCCATTTGGGCTGATTTCTATTCATTGAAAATTTTTGATGCATAATATGTATTGTTTACTCCTTGCGTAATGTGAAATTTAAACAAATTAGGGTATCTTATAATTATAAACGTGAAAGTATGTATGTACGTTTCACTTAATCTCAAAAACTACTGGACAAATTTTGATGAAACCTTCCAGTTATGTACCTTAATATATCAGAATAGAACATAGGTTATGTCCAATTTCATTCCTTCTAGGGACGAAAAGGGGATGAAAATTTGTATGGACAGTAAATATTTTATTACGCTATGAACTTGAAATCTTGGTAATATGCTTCACATTTAAATTAGTAAAATATCGAGTTTTGGGGTTTTTTATGCCCGAAAAATACCTTTTATTCGCGATAAACGAATCTAAGGCGGGCGAAGTCGCGGCCGGCCGCTAGTAGTACATATTTACAGCTTCAATGAACCCCAGAAAAAATAAGTAGGTATTTGATCTTTCAACTTGATCCGATCGGACCTGTAGTGATGTTATAAGGGTTCTGTTTTTTTACTTTCGAGGCACGGAACCCAAAAAGATGTACTCAGATCAAAAGATGGCTTTTTAAACTAGCACGGTACTGCTGATCCTTTGGCCGAAACCTGCGCGTGCGCCTTGCAACACTGGTCCTCCGAGTTCTCTGCGGTTGCAGACGGGGCTACCCCAAAGCTCGAAATTCGAAGATCGTATGCCGCCATACCACTCACTCAAATACAGTTTAACACGAGAGCGAGACCCAACTAGCAAATTGGTCGTATAAGCAAAGTGGTATACGACTAATGATCAAGAAATAGTCATAAGAAGGACTCGAATATACGAAGTCATCGTATAAATGGGGTGTTCTCGACTATTCAGTATTTTCACCTTTTAGACGTATAACTACGTCGTATAAACGTTTACTCCACTTTTAATAGCGCTTTTTCTCAATAGTCGTATATATGTGTCAATTTACACCTTTACGCCGCTTAAAGTTCTGTGATAGTGTTAAAAAGGTATCTGATTTCCCATTTTGTTGCTATTGCAACTTTTATAGAACTTTTCGCGACTAATTGTCCAAATGTGGAAATTTACACCTTTACGCAACTTTATTTTCTGTTATAGTGTCAAGATCTTTTACTCGTCTTTGCTCCTCTGGAGGCATAACTGTGGTATAAAAGTCGCCCATGTGACCAATAGGATCTTGGTTACTTTTATTTCACGTAATGTCGTATAAAAATTTATATTAAACTACCTGGATAGAACCAGTCGAGTGAAAACTTCCTTCATCTATTGTTTACAAAACTTATAGCAATTTGACCGCTCTCTTAAACTTACGTTAACAAAATGTAATATAAACGGTCTTAAAATTCTTTTATAGCACCATAGCGTGCCATTTTGCAGAAACTTGACAATGGATTAAAATAAGTGGAAAAAATTTAAAGAAGTGGGTACGGAATCCTCATGAAATACGATTCAAACAGAAAATAATCAGAATAAGATATTTATTGAAAAAGTATACATTCTTGCAAAAAACATATTGAAGTTGTTTAAATTAAACACAAAATTTAGGCACAATATAATTAATTCAGCGAATACTGGATTCATAGTCTGCTGTCTAGAATGAATATATAGCTGGGAATTTATGTTATTTGTGGTTTATTGATCATTGGGCCGTGGGTTAATTAATTTTATGTATTTAGGCAATTGTGATTCTGCTGCAATTAAGGCTGGTAGCAATTCATGCCGCCATAACAGGTGGCGTACATGCCCTGCCCGTGGGCCCTGCAGCACTCATTCTTCTCCGGGTCGCTGCGGTTGCAGACCTCGTCACACGGCGGCACTCGCACCCAGTTATTGGTGGCTTCGGTATTAGCTATCAGAGCGCAGGCCAACACGAGGAGGATCAGACTAGTCTTGATGACGGCCATCTTGTATTATCTAGAAGTCAAGTTTACGCTTAGTCTATTGTTCATGTAGGAGAGATATTGTGTTTTTTTTATTACTAATGGCAAATTTAATGCCAACTCGCATTCTCTACCAGTCCACCACAGGGCCAAAATGAAATGCATGAAACTGGTACAGTGGGAAAAATTAATCAGTACTGAGAGTGTTAAGGACACAAGCAAATAATGCATACATTAATTACTTATATCTACATACTATATGTATACAACACAATAATTCTTTATTGCACACCACCAACAGAAACAGTACAATAGAGCCTTAACATAAAATACGGTTAGCTAAAGAGCGATCTCTTCCAGACAATTTTTGGGTAGTGGAAATGACACATGAGTAAGGTAGGAGAGATAAGATTATAAACAATACAATAAATAATAAAAACATAAACATACATACATAGGAGTATATATATATTATATATATAATAAATAAATCAATATTACGGGACAATTTTATACAAATCGTACTAGTCCCATGGTAAGCTCAATAAGGATTGTATTATGAGTACTAGGCGACGATATATTTAATAGATATATTACTTATATACATAGAAAACATCCAAGACTCAGGAACAAATATTTATGCTCATCACACAAATATTTGACCTTACTGGGATTTCAACCCAGGACCTCAGCTTCGCAGGCAACGTTAACTCCCACTGAGCTAAACCGGTTGTCCTACATATATATATATATATATATATATATATATACATATATATATATATATATATATATGTCATATTTGAATAAGATACACGAAACCATTCCCAAATTGAACAGATATTAGACGAATTGACGAGCGTGTTTTTTTTTTCATTTGAAAACTAGGCTGGTTTGAAAACGTTAAGTACTCATGTCGTTATCTACTAATAATTTACCTGTTTTCGCTGTTTGAAGGCAAGTTACTTTGTGAGGAGAAAACATTTCTCCTCGTATTTATATACAACATGCGCTGAAAAAAAACCTGTTAATAAACAACGGTGTTATTGTTCTACATTATACTTATTGTGAATCATTTCATTTCTTTCTGCGAAGATTGAAACAGGTGTCTCAGTCAATAGGTACAATATAAATGTAGGCACTAGTTCAATATTTATAGGTACTAAACTAAATATTTAACTAGTGCCTACATTTTAGGGTACCGTGACTAATTTATTTATTTATTTAATCTTTATTACACAAAACAAAAGTATTAAGTTCAAATGGCGAACTAAATGCCAAAAAGGCATTCTCTACCAGTCAACCATAGGGCCAAACAGAGATGCAGGAAAATGGTGCAGTGGGAAAAAACATTCAGTACTGACAAATAAATAAATAAATAAACTAAATTTATGTAAGATTGTTCCTGATATTTATTGAAATGCATTGTACGTGAAATTGTCATTGTCACCCGACATTTGTCACGATTGTGAAATTAGGGCCTGAATGGCTATTAATGCAATATGTGACTTTAACGACAAACGTCTCAGTAGTGAATTACCTGTATATGAAGATGTCTAGAGATGCATACTCGACTGACAAAGCATACAATTATATAACGATTGCATAATAGTATACTGCAGAGGACGGGACAAGTCATTTTGTGGATGAGTATGGTTTTGAAGTACGAGGCGCAGCCGAGAAGAATTGAAATAGGTCGGTAATCTGAGAAGGTGGCAGGATTGGACGTTTTCGGTAAGGGAATTATATCAGCATCCTTCCAGATAGCAGGAAAGACACTACATGAAACAGAAGCATTCAGGATACTGGCAATTACAGGAACAAGAAGGTCAAGGAGAGGAAGGATCATACTGCGGCTCACATTATCAACACCAACGGCGTTGGAAGTAATGGCTAGCACATTTTTCTTAATATCACTCTCGGAAAATTGAGTTAGAGAAAAAGGATCAAAGTCTGGAGTTGGGAGAGATGAAAGATAATCAAGGGTTCTAGTCTTAACAGGACCGCTAAAAACGGAAAAAGAAGAGAAATGCTGATTCAGCTGATCAATATTGAGGTCTTTAGAACAGGAATCCTGCTGAGACTTACCAACTCCAAGTGGCTTAAGAAATTTCCACACTTTAGAAGGATCACTATTTTCAAAAGACTGGTGAATATGGCGCCTTTGAGCATGTCGGCAAACAGTACTACTCCGGTTGCGCAAGGTGTGGTAACGTGTTTTGTTGTTATCCGAAGGGTCACGTTTATACCTAGACTTGGCCAAATTTTTCTTCTCAATAAGCGTTCTGATCTTATTAGTGAGCCAGGGAGCAGGAAGATGTTTTATCCTGATGGGCCGAACTGGAGCGTGCACGTCATAGAGCTGAGTAAGAAGCGAGTTAAATAAATAAATTTGTTGATCAATCGTGTCAGCCCCAGATATGACACTCCAGTCCACCTTTATCGCATCGTTACGAAGCTTCTCCCCATCCGACTAAAATTGCGCTGAAATAAGGTTTTACGTTTGAGTTTAGGAGGACGAATTTTATATGACAAAAAAAGTAAATCGTGATATGAAAACGCGTCCGCAGAGTACTGTCCAAATTTGGCAACATGGGCTTTAGATGATGTGAGGGTGATATCCAAAAGTGAAGAGGAGCAATTCCGAAAGTGATACGTAGCACGAGAAGGAAGAATGATCATATTACAGGCGCATACTAGAGATTTCAATGATCTTGACCGATGGTCATGTTTGAGGAGGCATGTATTGAAATCACCCATGATGACATGATGATTATAGGATGGCATAATGTCTTCAAGGAGTTTTTCTAAACAAGCAAAGTAATCAACGTTAAGACGGTGAATAAAATACACCAAGAAAAAATTTGGAATGTGAAACAGTTATGTCAAGAAATAAGTACTCTACGGCATCCGAAGAAGGAGATTCCACTGACATGCAAGCGATAAAATAAGGGATACTCGTATGTGACCGAAGGTTAATTGCAACTCCACCGCCACCCCTTGAGAGTGGTCATTCCTTATCAAAGCGAAACCAGGCAAAGAGTAAAAAGTAGAACAATGACATGATTTAAGCCAGGATTCTAAGACAAGAACAGCATTAATAAATGTTAAAGTCAGATCAATAAAGTGAGCGGGAATACTTTGAGCATTAATATGAATTATGTTAAATTTTTTTGGTACGTCGCTAAGTTGTGCTGTTAGAAAATCATGGGGGGAAAGAGGCACACTATGAAAAGTGTCACCATCACTGGTATCACTAGAAGAACAGGACATGAAGTGATCATTAAGATCATTATTACTACTGTCAAACTGTATCATAATTGCAAATAATAATATAATACACAGATAAAATAATAAATACTATAAAGAAACCAGCAGCAGAAGGATTTTACAGAATAAATTAAACAACATAGAAGATTAAAGTAAACAAGCGTAGACATTACATAGATTGCACAAAGCAAAAACAAAACGCACTGTATTAAATGGCAGTACTACTAAATAATTATCTGTTGCTCCTCAAAAACCTCAAATTGATATTGACAGATGACTGACAATCTATATCATGTTTCTCATTGAACAGCATTAATAACGAAAAGTTTAGAGAAGTTAATTATAAACTAAAGTGGGTACACAAAAACAATATAACACGAGTAAAAACAAGAGGAGAAACATACCGAACCAAGTTAAGGAGACACTTGAAAACTTAGAATAATTACGCCTAGAAACGCAGCTCACGCGCAACGGTGAGGCCACTAAAACTTGGCCATAAATGGCTAAGTACGCCGATCGGCTTGTCAGTTGCAAGGACGCGTGTCAGGTGTAAACAGCTCCCAGATTTTCAATTAATATGACGGTTTGTGCAGTGAAAGGGCGTCACAATGCATCGGATAAGAAGGATAAACATTCTAAGATAACATTTCACTCGTAAATATTATTCTTTAACGCGTATTTTTACGAAAAAATAAATTTTATAAATAAATTGCATATTTTCTATAAGCGGCATGACGACGTAGTGTTGCCAATGTAAAGGATTCAAATATTTCTACGTTTAATGTACCTATTTAATAATTTTTGAAGTTAAGAATAGTTCTATGATTATTATATTACATTTTTAGATTATTAGCAGTCACCAAGAGTATACCCCCTTTTGTGTGACACGTTGCGTACCGGCCATGGTTTATTTTTTTGAGTTTTTTTTTTACATATCAATGTACCTACTCAAAATGTCGATGGGAAAAAATTGTACCCAAAATGTACTGCACTAAAATTAATACATTTTCTTCTCTTATTATATGTATATCGTACAGTGCAACATCTTTTCATTGGCAGTTTAAAGTGAACCCGCTAAAATAAAAAGCTGTAAATATTAATAAAATCAGTGAACTACAATACAATACAATACAATATAACAATTCTTTATTGCACACCAACAACAGAAACAGTACAATAGAGCCTTAACATAAAATACGGTAGACAACCACATTTTTAAGTTAAAATTACTTTATCTTTTGGCGTTATTTTTGGCCTTATAGAATTTAGTTACTTTTAAGTCTCCGGATTACGGTAACCCCTACCTCAACCTTGTGTGATAAACAATACTTACTAACAGATAATCATAATTTTGTAATAAGTCAGTAGGTATAGGTGAAGTACATTTTGGGTACAATTTTCTATTATCGTTATTTTTCTAAAATACCCATTTAAAGTCTATTTATTGTCCGTATCTATGGAACGTAGGTACTCGGTACATACCAGTTAACTTATAATGACAATCAACGGCGACGGGAGAAAATTTTGTTATTAAGGCTTCTTGTCTGTTACTCAATTTTTTATTATCAGCCGCTGGCCCGTACGAGACGAAAAATTTAAGGTCAAGTCTAGCTCCTAGGTAAAGTAGGGTATCTATCATATGAAAGGGCTGAATCTGTAAATTTTAGAACTATTTTTTTATTTTTGATTGACACGAAAATTATAACCATACTCGTATATCTATCTGTCAATAACCCGGTTTGATTAAGTTTGCCCCTCATTTGTATGTGACGCCATAGAAACCACAGGCAAATTTAATTCAAGCGGCAAGTTAAGTGAAAGTTTGTACTCTCAGTCCTACAGGAATTAGGAATATAGCCGGACTTCCCCTAATCCCCCGGTCACGATAAGTTTCTCGAGGTAACTATAGAACTGACTCCAAAATTTAATTTATGTGTATCAAATATTATAACTCATCCGGGAAATCCCGCATTCAACAAAAATAATTGATTATTTTCGGTGGTGATAACCACTCTTAATTACGTCCTCCCGTGAAGTTCAGGTAAATAGGCACTACCTATTCTGACCTCTGGTTGCCTGAGAGTAATTTTAAAGGTAGGTAGACAGACTGATATATAATATAGTAAGGATAATTTGTGAAGTGAAGCTGAATTAATATTTACCTACTCTAAATAATAGTTAATAGACGCCAACTGTTATTTATTCATCATGCCATCGTGGTACAGTCAAGTTCATACATTTTATGAATAATAAAAATAAATACAAAATTAAAAAAAATAAAAACCCCTCGACACAAATGAACATAACAACAAAATTTGGAGTTCCTAGCTTCAATATTGGCTGAGGTCCGGTCCGGTCTCTCGAAAGCTGAATGGAGACGAATGCTCCGATTTTCATCAAACAAACCGCACAAATCGGTCCATCCGTATGGGCGCTACGATGGCACAGACAGATACACAGATACACAGAGTCACAGACCACACTTACTTTACATCACCCCTCTTTTTTGTCAGGGGTTAAGAATAAAAAAAATTAAATAAAAAAAGAACCTACTTCAAAATAAAATAAAATGTCAAAAATAATCTTTTATGTACGGTACGGATCACATTAAAATCACCTTTTGAATTCGGTGCCAAACCAATAATTTATTACTATTAACACAAATGACACGCAAGAACCGCGGCGGCGAGCCTTTAGTTATTACCTACCTATATATTTAGTTCTATTCATATTTTTGTTGGGTAAAGGACTTTACTTCAGGTTTGGCACCGTCTTAATTAGTAGTAGTAGTGATGGATTTTAGTGATATAAAGTATTTTTTAGAGCTCAAAATGGGAAGATTGAGGAGGCCCTATTGTCAATAAATAAGACTAATTGTAGATAAGACTATGGTAAATAAAATCTAAATTATAAGAATTGGCTAGGTCAAAATGGTTAAGTTCAGTAGCTTGCTGGTTAAAAAAGAATACGACTAACAGACTGACCCATAGTATTTAAAGAATTATCTCGCAGCTCAAATTTGGCGTAGAATCTCGAGTGATGTTGTAAATAGCATTGGTTGAGAGTTTTCTTCACCAAATGATGATTTTCGAGTGTAAATGCTTGTTATACTATAATAAACACCAAAATCGCCATAGATGTGCCAATAACATTTGAGGAATTCCTTCGAGTTCTCATCGATCTCATCATCAGATCTTCACCAAAATTTTATGGGATCAACTTGGAGATTCCTACTCTTAACCGAAAAAATAATTTTCTAAATCGACTTGCGATCCGCGAATTAAATAGCACTGGTAGAGCCCTCAGTGGTAACTCATGGCTAGTGTCTTCATCATTGGTTTCTCTTCATCAAATGGTGATTTTCAAATGTAAATGCTTAAACTACTGTAATAAATACCGAAATCGCCATAGATGTGCTCATAATATTCGAGGAATTCCTTCGATTCCTCATGGATCCCGGCATCAGATCTTCACCAAAATTTTATGGGACCAATTTGGATATACCTACTCATGAACAAAAAAATAATTTTCCAAATCGTCGTTTAAATGACGGACGGTCTATCTCTTCCGTACTATTAGCGCGTGCGAGACTGACTCTCGATCTCGTATCGACTCGCGAGCGCCGATCGTAAACTCAGCTCAGGGTAGCACATTGTAGTGGCTGGCAATTAAGTGATGTGATATCTCACTGTGATGCTTACGTTTCGAGAGATGCGATATGATATGGCTTTGCGAAGTACTGTTTGGCGCATATCTACTAGCGATATCATCTTTAACTGTTTAGTGAGAAAGACAGGATTTCTCCAAGAGTAATTTTAAGGTTGGTAGATAGATAAGTGATATGGGTGCAGGATCCTCATAAAAATCGGTTCAAACAGAAAATAACTCGGAATAAGATATTTATTGAAAAAGTATACATTTTGCAGAAAACATATTGTACTGTTTAATTTAAAGACAAACCATCGGCATAATATAATTAATTCAGCGAATCCTGGTTCCATAGTCTGTTGTTTAGAGTTAATCAATAGCTGGAAATTGATGTTGTCTGTAGTTTGTTGGACCAGGATTTTGGAGTCTTGGATTGATCATGATTATTGTTGCCGTGGGTTAATTAATTTTATGTGTTTGGGTAATTGTGATTCTGGTGCGATTAACGCCGGTAGCAATTCATGCCGTCATAACAGTTGGCGTACATGCCCTGCCCGTGGGCCCTGCAGCACTCATTCTTCTCCGGGTCGCTGCGGCTGCAGACCTGGTCACACGGCGGTACACGCACCCAGTTGTTGATCGCTTCGGTGTTGGCTATCAGAGCGCAGGCCACTACGAGGAGGATCAGACTAGTCTTGATGACGGCCATCTTGGATAATCTGAAAGATAAATTTACGCTTACGCTATTGTTCATTTAGGAGAGATGTGCTTGTTTATCGCATGTCGGGCAAACATGACATGTATTGTAGTTGAAATAAAATAATTTAACGGATTATATCGCTTATATTATCTCATTTTAGTTCCTGACGTTTCGGAAGCTTTTCGGCTTTCCGTGACTGAGAAAAGATATATTTTATCTGTGTCAAAGTTACAATTGTCTCTGTCAAAGTTATTTCAATGAGTAATAATCGCGGCAACAGAAGAAAATATTATGTATTGTAGTGTTAAATGGCATCGTTTTGACATACTTACATTGTAATACTTAGTTAATTTAATTTGAATGACATCCTTTTAAACAAACATTGATGTAGTTAATTTAATTCAAATGACATCGTTTCGGTATTTTCCAATACTCGGTTTCCTACATTCGGTCTCACTATTTGATATTTGATTAGATACTCTTTCTGTTCTACCAGATTAGGGCATGCATATTTAAATAAGATACACAAAATATTCCCTGATTGAAGCGATATTTGACGAATTGACGAGCGTGTCTTTTTTGTTCCGTACCTCAAAAGAAAAAATGAAAAAACGGAACCCTTATAGGATTATTGTGTTGTCCGTCCGTCTGTCTGTCTGTCAAGACCCTTCATCTCGGAAACGCGTGGAGATATCCAGTTAAAATTAAAACTGTATACTCAAGTCTACGGTTCCTTAAAGCTGTGAAAAAATCTAACTTCGAAGTTTACGTAAAAAAAAGATACGGCCGATAATGCCTCAAAAAACTTACATTTCGACAATTTTTGAAATTGATAGGTTACTTCCCATTGTTCTAGAAACTTGAAATTTGGTATGAAGGAAGCTCTTAGCACAATCAACAAAATAAATCTGAAAATATTTTTTTTTTTATGTTTGTCTGTCTATATAAGTAACCAATATGAAATGATCGAGCACCGCGTACATTTTGCTTAGTAGTAGGGCTGTGCTAACACTGGCTTTTCATAGATATGGCCATTTGTAGCGTATATTTGTAGGTTTTATTACATTTAAAAACTAAGCTGGTTTGAAAAAGTATAATTAAGTCGTTATCTAATAACAATTTACCTGTTCTCGTTGTTTGGAGGCAGGTTACTTTGTGAGGAAAGAATATTTCTCACCGTATTTATATACAACATGTGCGGAAAAACCTCTTAGTAAACAACGGTGTTATTGTTCTACTTTTTCCTCATTGTGAATCATTAATTTCTTTCTGTGATGTTTCAAATAGGTGTCTGAGTCGTTAGGCACACTAGAAACGTAGGCACTAGCTAAATCTTTATAGCGGGATTTTCCTTAGACTACATATTTGACACATCACTACAGCCATATAACGTAAATGTACGTGATCAATTAAATTAATAAATTAAAAAACAAACAGACCGGACCCATAAGAAATCTAGATTGACGCAAATCTTCCCAACAATGGGTCCCGACTGTTTAAAATCGCTATGTTCCATATTATTATTTATTAATTGTTTTATGTGAGTATCGATCATGAATCATGAATCGTTTCCATTTTTACTTAACAAGTTTCTAGTTGGTACTAGACTTGTTTTATTCTTTTTAGTTTTTTTACGCAGTCGGGTTTTTGACGGGGTTGTGTACGGGGGAAACGCCAGTTTTTTTTTTCACATTTTCCTTAATAAAACAATAACTAATCACGAAAACAAAAAAAAAAATTTTTTGGAAATGTGCAGGTCAAGTCCTTTCATATTATATACTATTTGACCTAGTAGCTAGAATATTAATTTTTGCCCCCTCCCCCCTCATATTCGTCGTTCTTTTAGAAATTAAAAATATACTTTTGAATATTTCCTTTGCAATACATGTGGGCTCACCATGTTTATAAATATTCCAAATTTCAAATAGATATCATAAGTTATAGTTTTTGAGATTTGTCGCTTTAATAGTCGGACAGACAGCTGAGAAGCGCAGTTTGTCAGCATGTATTAAGTTCCTTAGATAAATAAAATAAATAAATAAATAAATATTACGTCACAATTTTACTCAAATTGAACTAGCCCCATGATAAGCTCAATAAAACTTGTGTTATGGGTACTAGACGACGATATATTTAATAGATATATTACTTATATACATAGAAAACATCCAAGACTCAGGAACAAATATTTATGCTCATCACACAAATATTTGCCCTTACCGGGATTTGAACCCAGGACCACAGCTTCGCAGGCAACGTTACTCCCACTGAGCCAAACCGGTCGTCGTGGTTTAGATCATTGGATTTTTTTCATATATTTTTTTTACATAAACTTTTGAATATTTTAGCATCCTTAGATATTTGTTATGCTGCCATGCCCTATCAGGGTTTATGTACCTACTTAGTGATTAGTTTAGGCCTTAAGAAGGTGTGAAATGGACATGACTGCAATTAATAAATAAAATAAAGCACGCAGAATCCCATCATACGGGCTACCTAAGGGGTTATGCACGTGGATCGCTAGCTTTCTTTCCGGGCGGAGCATACAAGTCGTTATCGATGGGGTATGCTCGGACTCCTTGTCCGTTAATGCTTGCGTTCCTCAAGGATCTGTCTTATCGCCTACCCTGTTTATCCTGCATATCAATGATATATTACAGACCTGTGATATTCACTGATATGCGGATGACAGCACGTGTCATAGTCTATACACAGGCCGTGTTAGCATGTCCCCCGAGCAGCTGGAAGATTGCAGAATGAGACTTGTGTCTATAATTGAGAACACCCTAGCGGAAGTCTCAAATTGGGGCAAACGCAACCTGGTCCAGTTTAACCCCAGCAAGACACAAGTCTAAGACCAATCAAGGCATTACCGTTAAATAAAAACTCGTTAAAATGTGCTAAATTTACATCTATGCAGATAAATTAAACTAAAGTGAAACTTTACATTTATTTCTAAAATTTTTACCTCGTTAATATTGCACTAAAAGCTGATTTCATTTGAAATTATTTATTACATTTCAGGCCACATTTATATACAGATAAAAAATATTCAATTATTACATACTCTTATAACAAAGACACTAAAAATAAACACTAATGTTGAAAAACCAGAATGACGATCTAGTTTCGAAGATTTAAGAACTAATTAACATAGAAGACCACGTAAATTTTAGCTTTGATATGTGTCAAGCAAAACTACATACTACATAGGAGCGTATTATGCATATATAAAGTCAACCGGGTTTATTCCGCCATGGTGGCAAATGCGTTTTTTAAAGTTTTTATAAAAACTGACTATCGAAACTACACCTAGCCATAAGTTTGGCCCTTAAATAGGGCGGGGGTAGATGCAAGGTGTTACGTAATTTCTATATCTTCAAAAGTCGCATTTAAGAGTCCCCGTAAAGCTCGGTTCTCCATACAAACGTAGTTACGCTCTCATGTTAAAACGACTAGCTAGCGTCCACTGACTGAAACTTTGTACCTAGTATAAGTTAAGGTATATGCAGGCCTGTAATTAGTTTATGTAGCTTCAGATACTATTGATTGTTTTTGCTGTATTTCTTTTGTTTTATAAACTGGAGTCATATAAACTAATTACAGGCCTAGATATACCTCATGTCATTCTATATGCAAAGTTTAGTTACAATCCAACACGTAGTTTAAAAATGAGAACGAAACTCCGTTCGTATGGGAAGGTGAAATTCGGCCGAGCTTGCTGGGGACTCTTAACTAGTTCGATCTTGCTTTACAGCTTAGCCCTGTGAAAGCACCACATCCGCCCTTTATAACAAGATCCATTAGCGAGGTGACCACGATCTCTACAACACGTGTTCTTTTCCCTGTCAATGCGGTTGCAGACTTCATCACAACGCGGTTCTCTGGCCCACCACTCCTGCGGGATAGGCTGCGACTGCGCATCAGCAAACACGATCATAGCGAGCAGCACTAACGCCTTCAACAACATGCTGGCCACTTGTTTCTGGAGTGATGTAACCTCCAACCTATCGCACTGTCAGTCGTTCTATTGCATTTTAGGAAAAAATAACTAGGAGCGGTTGATTTAATGCTGTACGAATCTGGTTGATGGTCCTTTTCGAGTTACGATTTGCAATTAAATTGTGGAAGACATTTTAAGGCCTGCCTATTTATACTTTGTTTTGCTTGAAATTCTGTTTGAACAGTTTTCAGTTGTTTTCTTGGATGTGTTTTTGATCATTTGTATTTTGCCACTGTTGACTAATTATACTTTAAGTATTAAGTTTATAGTTTTACACATTTCCTGCCTCGCACGGCTGAACTGTGGAATAAATTGTCGCCTGCAGTATTTCTGGACCGATGCGAACTTCGAACCTTCAAGAAGAGAGCGCTCCCACCTGAAAGGCCGGCAACGCACTAGTGACTCATGTGATCTTACAGGTCTCTATGATGGGCGACGGTGATTGCTTACCTTCAGGTTGTCACGGGATCCGGAATAAGTAAAACAGGAGACCAGGGCCAGGATATTTATTGTTGTGAAATAAGGTAAAGAAAAAGGCACCTGAGGACAAAACAGAACAGTCCTTAGCTACATAGGCATAGGCTATTTACATTTTTATAACAGTTAGCAATTAATTACAAAATACATATATATGCACTTACGTTTCCGTGCCTAGTGGTATAAATACGTATCGTCAACGACGGATCAAGAGTATGGTTTTACTCTGTAAATTATTATTTAGAAGGTTATATTATGTATTCAAATAAATAATATTCACTCAAAGCACTACGGTTTCAGGAATAAAGCACTTATGTTCTGCTTAGGCTTGAGGATTTTTAAAACATTGTTAAAGAGTGAGACTTAGAACAACATCTGATCAGCTCCGTAGATCAGAATTGAATGAAGCTCGAGCGTGTGTTCGAGTGTGGAATTTTAAAATAATTTTGAATTTGCTGTCAGAAGAATAATTTTAAAAAGCTGCGCATAACCAGACAGTTCGTAAGCAACGAGTCGTAATGCGCCTCGTTACAATACCCGGCCTGCCCTGGAAGAAAAAATCCTGAGGGATGTTAAATCCTGATAGGATTTTTTCGTAAATACAGCAAACAAGTATATAAAATAATAAGTAAAATTATGAATGACGTGAATTGTTAAAATTTGGAAAGTGCGAATGATATTTACAACATGGGTATGTACAAGAGAAACGATTCGAGAAAACACGCATCAAACATTCATTCATCCTTCATTCATAATTCTGGTTAATATTCTATTAACCAAAACAACTGACATAGGAGTATCCACTATCATATTAATGGTATACTCGTTAAATCGTTCTCCAATGGTATTAAGGCTTGTTGCAGTAACCACCCGCTGATATGTCAAAGGATGATTTTAAAAGATTAATATGGCTAATATGTACAAGAACTCACCATACATTCAAAGTATGTAACGTTCAGTTTTGAAATAATTATGTGCGACGCACGCTTTAGAACTCTGTCTAAATGCAAAGTAATATATGGTAAAATTCATAGAGACTGTTCCATTAGAACATTATAGTAAGTAGTAATAATCTTCGTAAATAGTAAAGCTATAAAATATTTTTTTAACGTAGTTACTTGCGAGTAACCACGTAATTAATTTCAGGACGTATCTTGACTAATATAATGATGGTTCGAAATAGTAATGAGATGAGATAAAAGTGAATAAAATAAGGAATTTACAGTATATACAAAGTTAAGGTATAGAAAGTTAATTGCGGAGAAAAGTAATGAGGTTTTAATGGGATAATGAATTATAGCCAAGACTGGAAATGAACTTTGATAGTTCTAATTTTGAATTTTGGGAAGGGGCTTTAGATCTCTAACGTGCCATCGTCCAAGAGATTTGCCGTATGTATCTGAAAGGACGAAAACAAGGGGTGATATCTTTTTGGTAACGACACATTTACAGAATTTTGGTGCTAATTTAGCAGAGTAATATTTATTTGCGTTGCTAATAGTGTAATTACGTTTCCAAACGATATCGCCCTCATTAAACTCAATGTGTTGGTGATGTTTGTTGTATGAAGACGAGTTGACTTGATGAGCTCTCCAGAGGCGAGTTTGAACCTCCGAAAATACTGGATGAAGAAAACCAAGATTGTCGGCATATTCGTCTCTTGGTGAAAAAATTAGGTCATCTGTGAGATCAGAGTTGTGGTAAACTGAACCACATGAAACTAACTCATGACCAAAGACAAGAAAAGCTGGGGTATATTTAGTTATTTCGTTTACGGAAGTATTGATGGCAAATTGTATTTTATGTATGTTTGTGTCCCAACTTCTATGATCATTTTCTACGAATGATGATATGGCGGTAATCACTATTTTGTTCAATCTTTCTACTGTATTAACCTGTGGACAGTATCTAGGGGTATAATGAATTTTGGGAATTCGATAAGACTTAAATAGGTCAGTTATTTCCTGGGAAGTAAATTGGGTTCCGTTGTCAAGAATGACAGTTTCTGGTATACCGTAAGTAAGAAAAACTAGATTTTCTAAGATATGAATGATGACAGAAGACGTTGCGCGTTTTATAGGAAATAAGAGGCAGTATTTTGAGAAACAACATGTGACAACGAAAATATATTTGTTATGTTTTTTGGTTGTAGTGAGAGGTCCAATTATGTCTATGGATATGCATTGGAAGGGACGTGAGCACACTTTAGGTTTTCCCATGAGTCCAAATTTTACTTGATTCTGGTGTTTGTAAGCCAAGCAAGTTTCGCATTTAGAAATAAAGTTTGAAATATCTCTGTACATTCCTGGCCAGAAATATCTCTTCTTTATTCGTTGGTATGTTTTGAATATACCAAAGTGCGCACAGGTCGGGGTAGAATGATTTTCGGCAATGATTGGAGTTCTATATTCAAATGGGATTACTTCTTTCCAATTGTATTCGGATTGGAGCAATGAGGTAGTTTGTGCGTATTTATACAACTTATTATTATTAATGATGTAATCGGGAGTAGTGTTAGGGTTAATGCTGCATTTAGAATAAATATTATTATACCAATCGTCATTTGTATCTGAACTATTGTAGTTTATAATACTTATGGGGACTGAGCGTGATAGAGCATCTGGAACTAAATGATCTTTACCACGTTTATGTTTGATTTCAAAGTTGAAAGTTGAAAGGCGAATACTCCAGCGAGCTAAACGTCCAGTGGGATTGTCTAGGTGTAAAAACCATTGGAGAGCTGAGTGATCAGTATAAATAGTGAATTTGAGGCCATTGTCTAGGTAGCAACGCCAATGCTCTAAAGACAAGATCACACTTAATAGTTCTCGCTCTGAAATTGAGTAGTTCTTTTGGGGACCTGTAAGGGATTTGCTCATATAGGCTATAGGTTTTTCCACTCCGTCAAACTCTTGAGTGAGCATGGAACCAATCCCAAAGCTAGAAGCGTCACAATGAACTGCAAATGGCTTTGTAAAATCTGGACAAGCGAGGATAGGAGTAGAGACTAGAGCTTCTTTAATAGTTCTGAAAGCTTTATCGGCTTCTGAAGTCCATTTGAATGGTGGAGCTTTTTTGGAAGTAGAAGTTAGTTTTGAGAGGGGTGCAACCTTGGTGCTGAGATCGGGGATAAATCGTCTATACCAGCTTGCTGTACCTAAAAACTTTTTAACCTCACGAGAACTGGTGGGGGTAGGTATGTCGAGAATAGCTTGAATTTTACTGGGATCTGTTTGGAGTCCTGACTCATTGATTATAAAACCTAAATATTTGAGTTCTTTTTTGAAGAATGAGCATTTAGGGAAATTTACTGTTATGTTAGCTTGCGCGAGTTTTTGTTGAACCTTATTTAATAATGTTATATGGTCGTCGAATGTATTACTGATGATTATGATATCGTCTAAGTAAGTGAATACTGAGTTATCAAGATTTTCAGATGGAAATAATGAATCCATGAAGCGTTGTTGTGTGGCAGGTGCATTGCAAAGACCAAATGGCATCACACGGAACATAAACATTCCACGGCCTGGTACATGAAAAGCAGTCTTTGGTCTATCTGTAGGACGTAAAGGAATTTCCCAAAAAGCTTTGGCAATATCAACAGAAGAAAGATATTTAGCGTTTTTAAGCTTATCAAGGATATCTGAAATAAAGGGGAGTTTATATGCATCTTTACGAGTTATCGAATTTAACTTTCTGCTATCAATGCAAAAACGCCACGTGTTATCCTTTTTAGGCGTGATAATTACTGGGTTTAACCATGGACTTTCGCAGGGTTCGATGACGTTTAGCTGTAGCATTTCGTCAACTTCCTTGCATAAAGCCTTTTGCTTTTCTGGTGAAAGTCTATAGCATCGCTGTCTGATGGGTGGATGATCACCAGTGTCAATGTGGTGTTCCACAAGGTTAGTTTTACCTAAGGGTTTGAATTCTGTCGAAATATCTTTAAACCGTTGGATAATTGTGTCAGCTATTACACGTTGAGTTTCTGTAAGGGTATCATAATGGCTGATGTGATCAGAAGGTGCATTGACAACAAACGTGTCGATATGCTGATTCGAAAAAGACGTTAATGTTTGAAGGATGTCGGGGGCTAAGTTAAACATTTTCCAGAAATCGATGCCAAGGATTAGACATTGTTTCACGAAAGGTATGACATGAGCAGTAATAATCGCTACCTTATCTTTAAAGAGTACAGGTAGTTCTATGGTACCGATGGAACGTATTGCTTGACCATTAGCGACCGTACCTGTGATCGTGTGCTTATGGTTAAGTTTATAGCCATAAGATAAGAGGACTTCATGGGAATTATTTCCTAAAATTGTTATGGCACTACCACTATCTAAAAGGCCACATAAGGTTAAGTTGTTTGACTTAACGTTTATGTATGGTCTTTCATCATTAGATTTTTTGAGAAAAAGAATTGATGTTGTTTTATATGAAGACATGAATATTTTAATTGTATCCAACCAAAGATTCCATTCTTGGGTTGTGGTTTTCAGTATATTACTTTTCTCCTTTACGTGTTTTTTTGAATATTTATGGCAATTGGTACACTTAGGGTAAGTGACATTTTCTTTGCCACAGCGAAAACATACTATATTTTTACTAGTACAAGTTTCTAGTTCATGTTCGTTGGTTCGACAACGAGGACAGGAGAAACGTAATATGGAATCAGTTTGGGGAGTGATAGTATGAATAGGGACTTTATTTTTATATGGAAATGGTGGTATCTGGGGTGTAGAATGAGGTGGAGTCGAATGAGTTTGTTGTTCACTGTAGTTTTGTTCGAAAATGTTATTATGTTGAATACCGTTACAACTCTCGTACCATTTACATGATTGAAATAGCTGATCAATCGATGATACGTCAGTGGGCAACAGTTTTGAACTATAAATTGGGCTCATATTTCTGCGTAAGATAACTATTTTTGATCTTTCTGAAAGGGGTTCATGTAATTTGGAAAAAAGTGCTTCCATCGCGGAAAAATACATAATTATTCTCTCGTTAGGTTTCTGTTTGCGAGAGTTTATAGTTTGAGACAGATAATAATCATGATCATGAATTTCAAAATCTTGTATAAATTGAGTTTTAAATGTTTGCCAGTTAGTAAGCGTTGACTTTTTAGCTCTGTACCAATCTAAGGGGGTTCCTGATAATAAATCATAAATATAATTATGTAATCTTTTATTGTCGATATTGCGAGAGATTGCGAATTCTTCGACTTTTTGAATGAAATCGCGCGGGCAACCGTCACCCTTATAATTAAACCTTTTTAAGTCAGTTGGACGATTATCGGCTAGGTTTGTTAATTTTTGCGCTAATAAATCGAAATCGGTATGGGGATGTACCAAAGAGGACGCAGACTCGTAATTCGACGTCATTGTTGACATTTGGAAATTATTGAATTTTTTCTGACAATCTGTCAGCTGTTCGCAAATTTGTTTATATTTTTGTAATGATTCGTTCGTTATTTCCGTTGTTATGGAAAAACGATTAATTCTAGCGGTTAAATGAGCTAAATTTGAACCTATACGTTCAAGATGAAGATTAGTAGTTGATGAAAGAAGAAGACGTGAAGAAACCATCGTGAGACATTTGGTGACCTCATCCATGTCCTGTTCCAATGTATATGGGCTTGTTTCGATGCAGCAAGGCTGTTCTAAAAGTGGATTTAGAAGTTGGCGCAAGTCATCAGCAGTTGCGGAAGAGGGGGTTGGAACAGCGCGGAGCTTCAGTTCATACGTCAGTTCTGGCTTATTTAGAAGAGCCGTCTGCATTGTGTATAAATAAAAGTGTATCAAATAATAAGAGTGGCAAATATGATAAATTAGTGGTATAAGTGATTGATTATTCTATATTGGATTAAATGATTTTTAACCGTAAGTTATGAGTTCTTTAAAATAGATATGGGTGAATATAGGTTAGGTTTTTTAGATATGATTGTTATAGCAGCAATGATATATATTGTGTTCTAATCAAAAGTGTGTGTTGTACCGTAGACCAGTCCGGAGACCTCTAGATGAGCGACCTCGAGGGTCCTAGGAAGGTCTCTTTTCTAGTGTAGGTATTGTGAAGGATACGTTGTGGGTATTCCCCGACAGTACTTCCGTAAGTGGTTGATGACACGCCTCAGGTGACTCTGTAGAGTTTTAAAAACACCCGAAGTTGGTGTCAAAATTGTGATGGTTTCTATGGAAACCGCGTGGAGTGTTGTTGACTGTTTAGGTGTTTTGTTTATTAATTTGTTCTGTGTTTTGTAAGTGTACTGAAGCTAAAGTTACTGGCTCGAAAGCAGATTAAGAAATTATAAAGAATTTAGAGGTTAGAGAAGTAAGCGAGAAAAGTGAATCTACGCCAAATAAGTATCGGAATTAGGGAAATGGTTGATAGAACCTTTCGGAATTTTGAAAAAGCTTATGAAAATATCACAAATACAATATATTGTTACAAGTATGTAAAAAGTATATAAAATCTTGATGTGTTCCGATCTTGATGTGATTATCCGGGGTTCGGGTGGGGTTTCAGGTGGGGTTCAACCACGTTGGTGCGCCAGTGTCACGGGATCCGGAATAAGTAAAACAGGAGACCAGGGCCAGGATATTTATTGTTGTGAAATAAGGTAAAGAAAAAGGCACCTGAGGACAAAACAGAACAGTCCTTAGCTACATAGGCATAGGCTATTTACATTTTTATAACAGTTAGCAATTAATTACAAAATACATATATATGCACTTACGTTTCCGTGCCTAGTGGTATAAATACGTATCGTCAACGACGGATCAAGAGTATGGTTTTACTCTGTAAATTATTATTTAGAAGGTTATATTATGTATTCAAATAAATAATATTCACTCAAAGCACTACGGTTTCAGGAATAAAGCACTTATGTTCTGCTTAGGCTTGAGGATTTTTAAAACATTGTTAAAGAGTGAGACTTAGAACAACATCTGATCAGCTCCGTAGATCAGAATTGAATGAAGCTCGAGCGTGTGTTCGAGTGTGGAATTTTAAAATAATTTTGAATTTGCTGTCAGAAGAATAATTTTAAAAAGCTGCGCATAACCAGACAGTTCGTAAGCAACGAGTCGTAATGCGCCTCGTTACAAGGTGATCCATCTGCTCGTTTGCCCCCTATAATATTACAAAAATAAATAAATATGTATATATACAACTATATATGTGTGTGTAACTAAATATAGATATAGGTCAGGTAGGATCATTGTTTAAAAACCATAAACCGGCCAAGAGCATGTCGGATCATATTAAAGCTTACTCAAAAGAGCGTATCTCCCCGGCACTTACGTCCTTTTGCTGAGAAGAGCAGTTAATTGGCAATAACTTAAACGGTATGTCCAATCATGTTGAAATCATTTTTCGTTAGAAGTGTTTATTTGTATTTTTTTTTTTTCATATTTTTTGCACATACCGTTTAGAACATAGAGGCGGGGGGACACAATTTTTGCTATTTTCGGAGCGATTATATCCGAAAGTAGTCACTAAAACAAAAAGTTTTTTTAGAAACATCTAAGTGTATTTAGAAGGGCTGGGTCTAAATATGTACCACACATTATTATAATTTGCTGACTTTTTTTTCCGTACAAATATATGTATGTTTTATATAACTATCAAACTAAGTAGCAGCTTAGACAAGACACCTATGCTCCAAATTTCATCAATATACACTTATAGTTTTTGAGTAAAATGCCTATGATGGACGGTCGGATATGACGAATCTGGGATGGGTTCCGTATTTGCCATTTTGGCTACGGAACCCTAAAAACATGCCCCGCCAAGCAAAGCTTAAATACTCTACTCGTATATCCAAATAAAGTTAACTAAAGTAAGCTTCGTACGCGGGGAGGAAAAGTCATAACCCTTTGTTTTTGCTTAGTGTTCTCAGGTAAAAAGTATCCTATAATCCTCGGATGTTTAGCTATCCTTGTACCAAATCTGAAATCAAAGATTCGTTCAGCCGTTTTGACGTTACGAGGCCTCAATCAAAGTCAAAGTCTTTTATTGCTTGTGAGAATTGGGTTACATTGTTGGTACAAATAATAATTTCATATATAGACACACCATTCTCTACCTTTTCAGGTGTACAAACACGAACATTATTAAAAAGAAAATCAAATATCATTTAAAATGTCAAATAAAGTTAAATTAAACAAAATATTAAATAACATTATCCAAAAGTCACGTCACATAATCAAGAAATCGTTAATACTATAAAAACATTTTTCTACAAGCCATCCATGAATCTGTGATTTAAATACATTTAAACTCATATCCTTAAAAATATCAGGTAATTTGTTAAAAATTAAAATACACATTGCATACGAGTTTTTAGACGAGAGTGCTAGTTTCACTGAGGGTTTATGTAAGGTGGATATTACTACATATTCCGACCAAGAGATGTCGCTGTATCATTGTCCATACAATTTGACTCATTCATAGATCACGTTGATATGATTTTTATTAGATTTATGACCCCCGTAAGGCGTCTGGATTTTATAATAGCTCCGATGCTTCAGAAATGTCCAAAAGAGACAATGGAAACGATAAAAATATATATACAATAGGGACTATTATTTATTATTATAGACTAGAAGGCGCCCGCAACTTCGTTCGCGGAGGAGAAAAAGTCATAGCCCTTCGTTTTTCTTCATCGTAAAAAGTATCCTATAACCATCTGGAGATACCCAGCTACCCGTGTACCAAAAATTGTTGAAATCCGTTTAGCCGATTTTGCTTGATGAAGCCACAACGACACATACATAAAATCCAAAAAAAATGTTTCGTTTTAGTGACCTCCAAATAGTCCGTAACAATCATTTTTTTAAAAATATCTTCAATGTACAGACATTTCACTTTAACAACTTGATAATAGTATAGATGTCACCTTGTTAATATTGCACTAAAAGACTGGTTTCGTATCAACTTATTTATCACATTTCATTCCACATTGGTTTATATATAAATTAACCTTAGTAACATACTTACATACTAAATTATAAGATAACTAGCTGTTGCCCGCGACTTCATCCGCGTAAAGATGCAATTTATAGCTTACAAAGTTTCACCCCCATTTTCGTCCCTAAAAGGGATGAAATTTGACATAAATTATATCCTATGACCTATTCTCTATATACGGTACATGAACAAGGTTGGTCTAAGGTAAAGTAAAGTCGGTTTTGAGTATACCATAACAATACTTTATTTCAACAGAACAGAGAGATACAAAACAAACAGCGCCTTTAGACAAACTACGAAAACATTTCGTTAGCGTGTTTCAGGATTCGGCTCTGAGGGGTCAGCGCCATCTAGCGTCAAATCTTATAACTAACATTGCTTAGACAGTACATAACTGGAAAGTTTCATAAAAACTCGTCCAGTAATTTTTGAGATGAAGTGGAACGTACATACATACTTTCATGTTTATAATAGGAGTAAGGCTGAGGATAGGATATACACTTATACTAATGTAGTTTTTTTGTATGTATGGATCTCCGGAATCTGAAAATATATATTTTTATTTTTCTTGTTTATATCACAAAGACACTATATATAAACACTATCGTTGAACTGGAATGTCCATCTCGTTCCGAAAAGTTAAGAGCTTATTAAGACAGAACCCACGTAGCACACAAGCTGAATAAGAAAAAAAAGAAAACATATTTATTCACCGCCAGCAACAAGAAATACAAATACAAATAACAAAAAAAAAAACAATTGACGACGCTGAAAGGGGTCACCACTCAGCTTTATGCCACGGCAAGCCGTGACGCTGATTTTCGGTGGTGCCCTGTAACTTAAAACTAATTTATACTTAGACCTAGTGGGTGATATCACGAAGGCCATTTTTACATCAAAATTAATAATAGTATAATATATTGAAGTAATATAATATAATATATTGAATAAGGGCTTATACTGCCATTATACAGCTAGTTTGAGCGTTATAAGGGCTATTATAAGCTGTAATACAGCTTGTGTGCTACTTGGGAAGGCTTTGAAATATTAATTGTAACAATTGTTTAAAGATAAATATTATTATTATTATAATAATAGAAGGCGCCCTCAACTTCGTTCGCGGAGGAGAAATAATTATAACTTCTCTTTTTTCTCTAGCATAATCGGGTAAAAAGTATCCTATAACCATCTGGAGATACCCAGCTACCCGTGTACCAATAATAGTAGAAATCCGTTTAAGGTGCGTCCACACTTGTATCATTTGCTCGTATCCGATCACCGTGCCATGGCATGACTGCGTATCGCGCTGCTTGGACGCTCACTGTCCGCGCGGCAATCATGCCGCACTCTTCCGATATAAGTGTGTGATACGCGTAGCAAATGGATTTCGAGCGATCAGATCGGCGCAACGTCTAAACGCGTGATCGTGACACGCGATCATGCCACGCGACGATGATCTCATACGGGCAAATGATACAAATGTGGACGCACCTTTAGCCGATTTAGCGTGATGAAGCCACAACGACACATACAAACATTTCATTTTTACAACTTTATAATATTATAGATTATTTCAAATGCAATTATGTCGGACTGATGATGAAATTAAATTACAATACTTAGTGTTATTGAACTAACATAACGTAAGTATCTTTGTTACCAACAATTATATGGGTCTTTGACCTGAAATAAAGAATTCGATTCAATTCAATATCAATTTATTTATTACATTTTAGGCCACATTGGTCTATATAGATAAATTAACCTTACTAACGTAGACACTAGTTATAAAGACTATCGTTGAACTGGAATGTCTATCTTTATCTGAAAAGTTGGAACTTATTAATACAGAAGGTCAACCATGTTAATTCCGGCAAATGCGCAACTACACCTACCCTTAAGTTTGGAACCGAAAGAGGGCGGGGATGCGAGATGTTGCGTAATTTATATAATACCGCGGTACGACCGGTCATTGTGGACTTCCTTGGAAGTGGCCTTTGTCCAGCTGTGTACATCTTTGGACAAATATGATGACGATGAACGTTACAAATTTATATTTTGGAACAACATGGACATGTTGTTTTTCAACCTTACAATTGTTCGGAGTCCCTCTAATGGCACCACATCCGTCCATAGCTGCATAAACGATAAGCGGCGTGACCGCGATCTCTGCAACACATGTCCTTTTCCGTGTTGGTGAGGCTGCAGATTTCATCGCAACGAGGCTCTCTACTCCACCACTCCCGCATGCCAGACGGCCACGGCTGCGCATGGGCAACCACAATCACAACGAGCAGCACTATCGTCTTCAACAACATGGTTGCCATTTGTTTTTTGAAGAGAAGTAGTCGGCAACCTATCGCACTGTCCTATTAGATATTGAGGGAAAAGTCACAGAGCGGTTGAATTAATGCCCAAAATTTATGATCCTTTTCGAGTTATGATTGGCAGTGAAATTGTGGAAGAAATGACAAAGTCCGCCTTTTTGTACCTTTTGTTGCGCTTGTTAATCTGTTTGAACAGGTTTTAGTTATTTGCTTGGATGTGTTTTTCATCGTTGGTATTCTGCCACTGTTGACTCTTTTAAACTTTAATTAGGTATTTCCTTTAAGTTTATGGCACTCGTCGCAGACGCATATAGGAAATAATATGCTGTTATAAAGCAATCGCTATTTAGATTGGCACAGCAGCCTACAGCAACAATAATAACTTGCAATTCTCATTTATTAGTTATTTTGACAAAAAACATGACATTTTAATTTGAATAACGGTTTCCCATTATACGAGTAGTTCTATTTAAAGAACTTTAAATCTCAAAAAGAATAACAATAATTCACTTACTTGAGAAAAACATATCATGCATAAGTTGTAATAACCTAAGCTAGTAAGCGTAAGTGGGTCATTTCTCTTTTCATTAACAACTTAAGTTTTTCAAATAAATAACCAATATTAAGGAAAAGACTTATGAAATTAACATGCTAGGCAAAAGTTCCGTAACCGATTTATGGACTCTTATATACGAAAACACATACATTGACCATTATAGCCGTAAAAAGGTAGTAACGCAGCGGTAAATACCTTATTTACATACTAAAGTGGGGACATCGATGACCACTACGTTACCTGCTTTACAATCATAAACGGTGACCAAAAAAACATCAAATTAATTGAATATGACAGTTTAACAATGTTTTATTTTAGATTATTAGGCACAGGACAATCTGACTATCACTTTTTGGACAATATGCTTTTTACGTAAACATGCGAAAAAAAAGTGGCGTTAAAATAGTAAAATGGCCCATGTACATTTCTATTTATTCGCAAAAGTTGCAAAACAACGAACTGTAAAAAGTCACATTTGACGGGTGGAATTATAAATGCATGCATACAAAACAAGATTGCCAACGATCGCTGACTGCTTGTGGGCGCGTTGCGCTGAGATAAAGGTAACATCATACTTACTAGTATATAAATTGTTTAGAAGTGTCTCAACAAATGCGTACGTTTGCGGAATGAATAATTTGTTGTTAACTGATTTGGTGTACCTACTATTTTTATTATGAATATAGAAAGAACAGTATTGGTGTGTTTATAGTGTCTAAGTAAGCCCAACTAAGTGGCGGTCACGTTAAAGTCGTAATTAGGTAGATTTAAACAAACTTTTTATTTATGAAATCATTAATTTGAAATCAATTTTATCCTAAATTCCTTGTCACCTTACTAATCTGTATCTGTGAGCTAACAACCTCTTCAGAAAATTAATGGCAATGATAATTTATGAGTAATAATTTGTGAATCATGTCATTGTCATAAAGTTTATTGACTTAAGATATATCAAATTACCCGCCAAAGCGATGGCACTTGACGTATCGTACGTAACTTCAATTGTAGGATAACCATGTATTGTTCTTCGTTTTGATTATGTTTTAACTTTTAATTAATTAAATAGTGAGGTAATTGCGTGAGACCTCGTCAACTAAGTTTAATTTTAGCTAGATATTAAGATTTTCCTACTCCTGATCACCGATTAAAAATCATCGTGTAAATATTTTTTTAATCATCATCGATTACGATCTTTAACGAATTTTCAAAGCGTTTATAGGAACTATAGCCATTAATGTATCGTACTGTGTGTAGGTATAGCCGATCTAAGAGAGATAACACAAAATAATAACTTATTTATTCTCAATATATTTATTACGTTTAGATATCTTCAAACACTGGATTGAAACATCTTGACGACTCTGCTTTTGTTCAATGGTGAGCAATCGCGGAACCCATCCTGCGCACAGCTTTCTCATGACCAAACTTTCAGTCAATATGTGATGTATAGCACTTTTAGAAATGCCAACAACGTCTGCTAACTCGCGCACTTTTAGTCTACGGTCTTCCAGAACTAATTTGCGGATTTCTGCTCACTATTTCTGGCGTAGTCACTTCATTTGGTCGACCGCTGCGATGTTCATCTTTGCAGCTCGTGCGACCTCTTTTAAACACAGCAACCCAATATTTTACTGTTATAAATGAAGGAGCAGACTCTCCCAGAGTAGAATCCAGCTCGACTTTAATATCAATTGAACTTACACCTCTCAAATGGAAGTATTGTATCACATATCGAAGACCATTTTTTTTGTTCCGTATCCTATAACCATCCTCGGATGTTTAGCTATCCTTGTACCAAAATTGGCTGTGATGAGGCCGCAAAGATATTCCGTCCAAGAGATGACGCTGTATCAATGTTCATTTGGCTCATTCAAAGATCACGCTGTTGAGAATTTGCTTGGATTCATGACCTTTTACGGCGTCTGGATTTTGTAATAGTTGCGATACTTCAGACCCTTTGGAATGGTCATTCACGACAAAGGAAACAATGATAAGAATTAAAAAAAATATTATAGTCCTTATAGATGTCACCTTGTTAATATTGCACTAAGTCTCGTTTCATGGCTATAGGCCTGTGGGTAAAGTATACCAAACGAGCTTATAACGCCCTTCGCGTCCAATATAATAACGCTTTCAGGATGCTGTTAGGGCTTCCAAGATGGTGGAGTGCCTCTGGCATGTTTACTGAGGCGCGCACGGAGGGATTTTAAGCCATAATATGAAAAAAGATTGTGTCTATTATGGAACGTCTCAGAAGTAGCCAAAATAGTATCCTGAAGGTTTGATTGCCTTTTGTTGAGTCATTGGCAAATAAATAAATAAATTCAATAAAACATGTTATTTCACTATGAAGATACATTAAATAAATAGTTACATTATTATTATTAAATTATATTATATTGAATTAAGTAAATAAAAATTGCTCAAATTATTTTATTAAGTTCAATTGAATTAAATTATCCCCTATTAATTGTTACAATTGTTTTTAAGGTATATATATAATACTAATAATTATATATGGGTCTTTGACCTGAAATAAATGATTCAAATTTATTCAATATCAATTTATTTATTAAATTTTAGGCCACATTGGTCTATAAATTAATCAACCTTACTAACGTAGATACTATATTTACGGGTCTCCTTCGGAATCACTAATGTCGTTTGTCCTAATGTATCGTTTGTTATAACGCATTTTTTTCAGAAACCGTAAATTTTCAGGATTTTTTAAAAGATCATCGTATTGATTAGGTTAGGTTAGGTTTGTTTTATAACAATCCTGAAAAGTTTGCAGTTTTGTAAAAAATGAGTTATGACAAACGATACATTAGGACAAATGACGTTAGAAATTCCGATATAGATCCAAATTATACACACGATAACATAGACAATAGAAATAAACACTATCGTTGAACTGGTATGTATATCTTGTTCCGAAAAGTTAAGAACTTATTAATGCAGAAGGCTATATTTTGGAATAAGTCAGTCAAAACTACATCAGCGGGCCTATTATGGTCGCGTTTATCAATGCGATAAATGATATGATAACGCGCCTGTCACTCTCGCACTCACTTACGTGTCAGACAGAACGTGACGGCAGCTATGTCATTTATTTATCGCGTGACAAACGCAACCATCATAGGCCCGCAGGAGCATTTTTTTAAGCATGCATAAGGTCTAAGGTTTAAGGTTAATGTAGGCAAAGGCGTCTTTTAAAGTTTTCATAAAATCCGAAGACTGTAACTACACGTACCCTTAAGTTTGGCACTTAAAAAGGGCGGGGGTAGATGCGAGATGTTGCGTAATTTCTATATTACTGCGGTACAATCGGTCATTGTTGACTTACGTGGAGAAGGCCTTTGTCCAGTTGTGTACGTCTTTGGACATATATGATGGCTTCAAAGCTAAAAATTTGGCCTTTTATATTTTGAAGCAACGTGGACGTGTTGTTTTTAAACCTAAGAATTGTTCGGAGTCCCTCTAAAGGCACCACATCTGTCCATCATTACCACAAAAACGATAAGCGACGTGACCATAGTCTTTGCAACACTTGGCCTTATCCATGCCGTTGATATTGCAGACTTTATCGCAATGCGGCTCTCTGGTCCAACTCTCACCCATTTCGGGCGGCCACGGCTGCGCATGGGCAACCACAATCACAACGAGCAGCATTATCATCTTCAACAACATGGTTGCCACTTGTGTCTGAAGTGAAGTAACCGGCAACCTATTGCACTGTCCTATCAGATATTGAGGGAGAAGTAACTCTGAGCGGTATGAATTTAGTTTATGATCCTTTTCGAGTTACGATAAGGAGTGAAATTGTGGAAGAAATGACAATGCCCGGCTTTTTTGTACCTTTTATTGCGCTTGATAATCTGTTTGAACAGGTTTAAGTTATTTGCTTGGATGTGTTTTTCATCGTTGGTTAATACCAATTAAGTAGAATAAATGCACACATACTACATACTTACATATACATATAACTATATGAAGTTGGATAACTGTAATAATATTACTCAGCCATACAGTTCATAGGACCAGTAAGAAAATGTTAATATTTTGGAGCAACGTTGACGTGTTGTTTTTCAACCTAAGAATTGTTCGGAGTCTCTCTAAACACACCACATCCGTCCAGCATAACAGTAACCATAAGCGTCGTGACCACAATCTTTGCAACACTTGTCCATATCTTTGCCAATGATGTTGCAGACCTCATCACAACGCGGCTCCCTGATAAACCGCTCCCGCATGACGGACGTCGACAGCTGCGCATGCGCAACCACAATCACAACGAGCAGCACTATCGTCTTCAATAACATGATTGCCACTTGTTTCTGAAGTGAAGTAACTGGCAACCTATCGCCCGGCAGTCGTCCTGATATTAAAGAAAGAGTAACTCCAAGTCGTTGACTTAATGCTTTACGAAACTGGTTGATGATCCTTTTTGCGTTAACATTAGCAGTGTAATTGAAATGACAATACCCGCCCTTTTATACCCTTGTTTTATTGCGCTTGATAAACTGTTTGAACAGGTTTTAGTTATTTGCTTGGACGTGTTTTTCATCGTTTGTATCCTGTTGACTCTTTAAATTTTAAGTATATGGCTTTGTGGTTTAAAACATGTTAATGTTGGACAAAGAGGCACTCGTCGCAGACGCATATATGAAACTACTAGCTTCTGCCCGCGACTTCGTCTTATCCTATCTACGTCCGTAAATTCGTTTATCGCGGATAAGGGCATTATTCCGGGATAAAAAGTAGCCTATGTCCTTCCCGGGGACTCAAACTATCTCCATACTAAATTTCATCCAAATCGGTTCAGCGGTTTAAGCATGAAGAGGTAACAGACAGACAGACAGACGGACACACTTTCGCATTTATAATATTAAGTATGGATACGCTGTTATAAAGCAATCGCTCTTTAGATTGCCACAACAGCCTACAGCAACAATAATAAGTACTTAAACTTGGAATTCTCATTTATGAGTTATTTTGACAAAAACATGAGATTTTAGTTTGTATAACGTTCACATTATACTGAAGAGCAAAAGTTTCGGGTTTCCCTAAATTAATCAACGTCAATGGATTATTATTATTATTATTAAACATATTCTTATCTATGCAATACCCAACTGTATCAGCAATCTACGCGATCTTATAATAGAAATAACAATATCCAAAAATGACGATTTTTGTAACGACTTTTTTTCATGGGTTTTAAGAGTTCGATTTATACCTAATGACAAATTTTTTTTGGCTGTTATTTTTGCAGTTTAGATGAAATAATGAAATAGCGATCTTTATTCTGTAAGTAGGCCGCAAGGGCACTTTTACAAGTCTGACTCTACGGCGTTTCCCAAGAGGAGACCACTGAGGAGAAGAAAGCCGTAACAAACTCAACAGTCAGTCATTTTTTCGAAATAACTCTTATATCTATTACAATATTTGTACTTAGCCTATCCTAAATATATGTTTTGAGTATAAACTCAATGCGTAGTTCTTCAAGAAAACATATCAAAACATATAAAAATAAAAAATAATAATAATGGAAGATATTAAATGAAAATGTATTTTTTTTTATTTAAAACTAGTCAGTATTATGTCATTATGTTTTGGTTTATTATGTTTGTAGTTTAGTAAAATTAGTTATATATTCATTTAGGCACAGTATTTCCATAATAGAATAATGTATCCTAGCCGTGTTTGAGCTTGTTGGAATCGTCACGAGATACACTTTTAAGTAACGATTAACTAAAAAGTGTAAAATAAATTTAAAAAAAACTTAAGTACGTCACCTTATAAGAACCGTGTCCCGAAAGTAAATTACTTGGTTTCTGTTTTGGGCCATGCATTTTTGTCTGTTAAATAGTCCTCTACCCTATAATGTGCCTTTGCTATTAGAGAATTTTTTAAGTACTTTTTGAGAGTTGGAAAAGGTCATCTGCTAACATCATCTGGTAACTTATTATAAAAATATATACGTTGGCCCACGAATGATTTGGCTTTCTTATGGCAATTTTGTTTTTATTTCTAGTATTAAAATTGTGGATATCTGAATTCTTTGTAAAAGAGTCTAGGTTCTTAATAACATAAATAATCCTCATTATCACAACTCGACAAAACGGGGCTTAATCGCGTATAAATATGATTTATTTAATTACCTTTCATTGGTAATTCTTCGACGTTTCGGACGTCGCGTGACGTTCATGGTCTCGAAGGAAATTAAGAAGGAAGATTAAGCCCCGTTTTGTTCTGTTGTGGTAATGAGTGAAGATCGTGTAAGCTGAAATCAATATAAATAATACTCTCACAAATATATTCAGTAGCGTCACTACGCCTGGTTGCCCAAGAAAAGGCTTATAACCTCATTCTTTAAAGTGTGTAAATACCCTTTGGCTTCCCTTGTAATTTACCTGAGGCCTCTGCTAGCGACGCAAATAAATTGCAAGGAAAATACCAGACTGTGTATCAGAATGCTTTTATTCAAATAGACTTAGAAGCCGCACTCGACTTTTTCTCCAGTAACTTTTTTCACTTATATCTGCAGTTCATGCGTCCATGGTATCGGCAGTCCACGGCTCCAGCGTAGCCATGGGCACGACAGCACTCATCCCATTCTGCCGGAGTCCTGACAAAAACAGTATATTTTATGACAGGGGCTATAAAAAGGCAATTTGACACGAGGTGATTTTGTATCGAGCGAAGTCAAATGCTATCCGAGTGTTAAAATGGCTTTTAGCCTGAAAACAAAATTACCAAAATTATCAAAATTACCACAAATTTCAATATTATCAGAACTAGTCAAAATTATCAGTCATCAATATTATGAAAATTATCAAAATTAGAATATAATTAGAATGTCATGCATAGCAATAAAAAGGTATCATATATTTACTGCACGTTAACTTAAACACTATCAATATTAAATGTAAAAACTAAATAATATCAGAACACTGTAATACTAAATCATTATTTATTGTCATAGCGCACTTTTGTGAACGACTTGCTGTTAGACTTGTACTTAGGACCCATCGGTCCGGGCCCCAGGACCGAAAAGGCCCCGGTGGCGGAGCTCTGATTCGTTTCACGCTTTTAGACCCCGGGGGCTAAAACAGTCGTTTTAATCCCGCTTCGCAAAGCTATTACAAGGAACTGTTCTAGCATTAGAAGTCTAGAAAGGAAAAACTGTCTCATAAAGGACTAATAAGGGCCCATATCTTCGCACACGGAGAAGGAAAAAAGTCACAATTTCTATTTTGGCCCTCAAAAATACCATTATCATATATTTTTACAAAAAAATCTATAAAACATCGTTTTTACAATTAGCTATTTTTTTCAATTCAGCGAACTAGCAATAACATGGAGCGGAGTAAGTGAAGGTTTTATTCGTTCTCGCATCCGGCTCGTGCAACAAGTACTAGAAATCAGAGACATTATTTTACGGCCCTAGATGTGTAATTTCTTATTTTATCTTATTAGTACCTGTTGCAGACTTCGTTGCAAGCATCGACGAAAGCCGTAGTTTCCTTCACCGCCACAGCGGTTACCACCAGCATCAGAACGGCAAACTTGCAAGCGTACATTTTTACGGCAAATACGAGTACCTGTATGTGTAGCAGTATTCTGTGCCTCGTTTTTATAGCAAGCTAACTGAATTAAGGGCCCATTCACGAAACTCGCTTGGATGGTATAGATTTTATTTTTTTCACTAGACGGTGCCGGCAACTTCGTCCGGGGAGGATAATAAAATGATAATCCTCTTTTCTTCTTCTTTAAAAAGTATCCTATAACCATCTGGAGATACCTAGCTATCCCTGTACCAAAAATAGTTGAAATCTGTTTAGCCGATTTGGTGTGATGAAGCCACAACAACACATACAAACGTACAAAAAATCCAAAGTAAAATTATTTAGATATAGTGGCCTCCAAATAGTACGTTACAATATATTTTTTGAAAATATCGTCAATGTACAGACATTTAATTTATAATAGTATAGATAAACATAGAAAACATCCAAGACTCAGGAACAAATATTTATGCTCATATTTGTTCCTGAGATTTGTTCCGGATATGAACCCGGACCTTCAGCTCCGCAGGCAACGTTACTCCCGCTGAGCCAAACCGGTCGTCAAAATAATAGCTTATCTCAAAATATTACAAATGTGAAGGTCAGTAGACTTCAGAAAAAATCTGGATAATTAACTGTTTGAAAATTGTTTTTATAGTGTCAAGGAATTTATAGATAATAATATAAGAAACAGCATGAATCTTGATATGAATAAGGTAGAAGTCGCATGTACTTGTTGCAAGCTACCATAATATTTGCATATAGTTTAATTACGATTGAATAGTGTACCTACCAATAAACAACAATAACACCCTGTAACTGGACATTTTAGGTATTCTGCAAATAAAAATATTCTATTCCATTCTATTTTAAAGTTTTCAGATAATGCTATTTTTGTCTTGATCCGTTAAACTTACTAACCAAGGGCACAGTGTAAAAGGCATACAGTGGGCCGACGCCTTTGACGTTTGCGTAAATGACAATGACATGTCCCGAGCTACTTAACTAGGTATACCACGGAGTATGTAGCTCGGGCTCGCCCCACCTGCGTCTCGCCCCTTGCCCCCCGCACAATTGCTCTGTCTAGACGACTTCGTCGGATGACTGTATTGATTTCTAGACTGTGCCAAGGGTTGATAATAGATGATACTTAAATGTGCATTCAATGCCCTCTTAACATGTTTTTACTAGCAATGTGTTTGCGGTTATGGGAAGAAAAGCAGACAATAGTATTGTTTATGTACAATCCCTTTGTTATTCATGTAAGTGGATCGGCTCATTTCTAAGTATACTATTATAAAGTTGTGAAAATGAAATGTTACAGATATTAAAAAAATA
This sequence comes from Hedya salicella, assembly GCA_905404275.2. Classification (NCBI taxonomy): domain Eukaryota; kingdom Metazoa; phylum Arthropoda; class Insecta; order Lepidoptera; family Tortricidae; genus Hedya; species Hedya salicella. The sequence continues at coordinate 6,225,119 of FR990120.1, forward strand.
AATTAATTAAAAAGCTTTTTCCCGCGAGGGCAACCGAATAATACAAGTTATGAAAAATACTAAAATATGTTTTTTTTGTTCTATAAGTTTACACTTTTTACTTAATTATGTTTTTATAAATACGTACGAGGGTAAATTTAAAAATTTTGAGCCTAACTAACCTTTAAAATAGAAACTTTACTACTTGCTACCCATACTTTTATTTTATAGTGGCATATGATGGAGCGGTTTCTCTTGAAGTCTGGTACATGTCTTCAACAATTTGCTTAGGTGTTAAGCCCTTTTTTGAAAGACTTTTTTTTCCCACATATACAATTATGATTACAGGTTAAACCCAATGCGATATTGTAGCAAAAAACCAACACATTTAAATATCTCTAAAACATGAGACAATAAGATTAAGATTTATTTTGTGATTTTTTTGTCAAATCTAGTATATGAAACAGGCTGGTTGTCAGATATGTGTTTTTAGGGTTCCGTAGCCCAAATGGCAAAAACGGAACCCTTAGAGATTCGTCATGTCTTTCTGTCTGTCTGTCTGTCTGTCCGTCTGTATGTCACAGGCATTTTACTCAAAAAGTATAAGATGAAATGATCTGAAATGAAGAATTAAATTTGGAGCATAGGTGTTGCGTGTAAACCGCTACTTAGTTTGATAGTTAAATAAAAGATATATATATTTCTAGGGGGGGCACTCCATACATGTAACAAACTCAGAAAAAAATTTTTTTCGGCAGATATCAATGCGTGGCACATATTTCGACAGTTCTTCTAAAAACACTTTGAGCTTTCTAAAAAAATTTTTGATTTAGTAAACAGTTTCCGAAATATTCGCTCCGAAAGTATCAAAAATTGGGTCCCCCCCCCCCTCTATTTTCTAAACAGTATATTCAAAAAATGTGAAAAAATGTACAAATATAAAACTTAATAAATACTTTCAACGACAATTGTTTTCAACATGATCGGACAAACCATTTTTAAGTTATTGCCAAAAAAACTGCGCTTGTCAGCAAAAGGACGTAAGTGCCGGGGAGATACGCTTTTGTTAGTGTTTTTTTCCATATTGTATTTTTTTCATCTGTAGTGCATTTTTTGTATGAACAGCTGCGGAGCCCTTCATTGGCGAGTCCGAATCGCACTTGGCCGCTTTTTTGACTATATAACCTATCCAGCGCCTAACGAGATTATCCGGAAAACGCGTCTTCATTTTCCGTTTTTTGTCTAGTTTGTACAAACGACAGATTAATAAACAGCTACGTTGTGTAAAAATGACATTCTTCCCTTTATCTTTTACTACACTAACTTAAATCTTAACAAAACATACTAATATCTTCGATTTCATTGTATTTTTACATCTGGCGCTTTTGCTAAAAAACTCCAAGCATGTAGTGTATTAGCTTTCTCTTTCTTTTATGCGCGCCAGCAATAAATGCGTCCCTTATTACAAATTAGGGGCGTGGTTTTTCCTTGCCGATGCAGGGACTTAATCTTACAACTACATAAATCTCTTATCTTAGTAGAATAGGAAATCTTCAATATACATAGAACTATTCTTTTGAATTCACTCAGAGCACAAAAAAACAAGTGTAAATCTGTCGCGATGTGGTTCGACAGCGGCGCCTCCCGCATTTATGACAGAACGGTGCTCAATTTTAGCCGTTCTAAAGGAAATCGTAAACCTGTTAGTAATTCGATCAAAAAATTTGCAATTGTGACAGAAGAAAAACAAAAGATAGTGCGTTATGATAAAAAAAACATAGGTAAGTATTACGTGCCAGTATTATTATTATGTATTATTTCATTATCAATCTCAGGCTCGAAACTTTTCAATTACATAATATGAATAAATTAAAAATTCCAAGATGAGAAAATTCTTGTGTGGTCAGTCAGATCTTGTTGAAATATATTGTATTTATACAATATACAATATATTTATAGAAATAGAAACGAAGATATTGCAATATGTACAAAATAACGAAAACTTAAAACCGTAGTGTAAAAAAGGATGTATTAAGGTTGTGAAAAAACCATTTAAACAACTAGGTTTTCATGACATCATAACTTATGACTTCTTGTGCGCTTCAGAAAACTGCTATCTAGGATCGGACAAATTTAGTTAAAAAAGCGGCCAAGTGCGATTCGGACTCGCCCATGAAGGGTTCCGCAACCGTTTATACAAAAAAATGCACTACAGATGAAAAAAAAAACGATATGAAAAAAAACACTAACAAAAGAGCGTATCTCCCCGGCTTTTAAGTCCTTTTACTGAGAAGCGCAATTTTTTGGCAATAACTTAAAAATGGTATGTCCGATCACGGTGAAAACAATTTTCATTGGAAGTATTTATCAAGCTTTATACTTGTACATTTTTTCATATTTTTTTGACCATACTGTTTAGAAAATAGATGGGGGGGGACACAATTTTTGCTACTTTCGGTGCGAATATTTCGGAAAATATTGACTCAATAATCTTTTTTTTTTAGAACCTTGAAGTGTTTTTAAAATAACTGTCGAAATATATGCCACGCATTGATATTTGCTGAAAATATTTTAATAGTTTCGATTATATGTATGGAGTGCCCCCCGTAGGAATAAATATATTTTTTATTTAATTATCAAACTAAGTAGCGGTTTACACACATCTATGCTCCAAATTTCATCAATGTACATCTTATAGTTTTTGAGTAAAATGCCTGTGACATACCTACCGACGGACAGACAGACAGACATACAGACAGACAGACATGACAAATCCATAAGGGTTCCGTTTTTGCCATTTTGGCTACGGAATCCTAATATACAGTGCTACTCAAATTTGAGGCCGCTACATAAATTAAGACCCAACTTATGTAAATAACTAAGCAGAATTTCTTTTTTTTTTACCAAAAATACGAATGGGCTCTTAAGGTGCGTCCACATTTGTATCATTTGTCCGTATTAGATCATCGTCGTGACGCGTGATCGCGTTTCACGATCACGCGTTTGGACGTTGCGCCGATCGGATCGCTCGAAATCCATTTTGCTACGCGTATCACACAGTTATATCGGACGAGTACGGCATGATCGGCGCGCCGACAGTAAGCGTCCAAGCAGCGCGATACGCAGTCATGCCACGGCACGGTGATCGGATACGAGCAAATGATACAAGTGTGGACGCACCTTTAAGTATCGAAGAGTCATCGCAAATAGGGAATATGCATAATCTTTCCTTTTTGCTTTATTAAAAACTCATTCATGTAACAAACAGGGGACAAAAATATTTTTTCGAATAATAATAAAAATAACCAAGATATAAGCTATCAAACATTTCGTTCTATCTCTTTCTGGCAAAACAAAATTTAATGTGGAGTTTATATGACCGTCGTAGACTGTGACGTAACAGTCTATGTCGGACCTCTCTGTCAAATCGCTGTCTAGTTCGTAGTTTAAAATGCCTATATCATGAGTATTTCTTATCCGATTTTAATTTTAATTTCATTTTTTGGAATAGTTTTTACGGTATTTTGATATTTTGTTAAAAAAAAACGATGAAAAAATTTCACGCATGTTCCCTATTAGTGATAGAGGAAGCGATATGACAGTTATTTTACTGAGGGTTTTCCGACCTCAGACGAAAGGAGGATGCTATAAGTTTAACAGTTGTGTGGTAAGAGAGAGATGGCAATAGAGAGATTTTTCTATTTATATATTATGCCTTGGGGACCGAACACCAATGAGAGTATTTTTTTTAAAACCTGAATTTGAACGGCATAGGTCTGTCTGGCTAGGCCTTCTTATTCAGTGGGGGAGCGCAAGTCGTCAAACGGGTTGCCATCGGCGGCCACTTAGAGTTGGGATGGAACGGAGTGCGCAAGGCACAAGAACTGTGAAGGTGGGTTGAACCGGTATCGGTTGGTTGGAGTTGTATTCATGCAACTTAGAAAACTTTGTGAGCGCGATGCAGAACATGTCAGAATTGACAGATGACAGAAGCGACACCACATCAGCGCCCCTTTAGATTGATTGATTCGAATCATGCGCCTTCGCAACTCGAATCAACTCGCCGACTCCATCCATCGCGTTTGGACAATATAACCCAATGGTACACAACCGAAGAATCGGTGAAATAAATTACGTCATTATAGAGGATAGGCAAAACCAGTAAACGCCGTGTGTACCACCAAGGAAACACGTTCTGAAGTAAATAATCAAGTTTTAAATTATAAAAGCGAACGTTTCCAAATTTCCAAGTTATAAAGAGCCACAATTTTTTTCTTGTCAACAATAAATAGTAGGTACTTTTTGATAAAAAGAAACTAATCTATAGAGCTGCGGCTTCACATTTAGAGAGCCGCATCCCAAATAGCACAAGAGCTGTATAAGGGCTTATACGGCTATTATACAGCCAGTTTGAGCGTTATAAGAGCTGTATAAGCTGTTATACAGCTTGTGGTGTTACCCGGGATGTGGCTCGCGAGCCGAAGGTTGTCGACCCCTGGTATAGATAGAACAATAAAAAACCTTAGAATAAAAACTGTACAAACAGACTGAAAAACAAACTGAATAGTGTACTTGTTGATAAATATTATTTACTCGGTCACACGAGTTCATATATGATTTCAATAGGTATCTAGTTTGCCTTCTACTTGCTTTGATTATTGTTAAACAATTAATAATTATATACAAATACAACGGCCTTGAACAACTATAAAGTTGTAATTTTTGGTGTTTAATTGTCGATTGTTAACCAAGGGTTGAATGAAAGTGACCCATTTCACCCTAGATATTAGCCAATAGTTCGAGGGTGTAATGGATAATTTCACCCGATAATAACATTCACCCTAGGGATGGAAAAGTTATTTTTCTCAAACATGCAATGAAATGTCGTCATTACGTGCGTTAAAACAGGCTTCAAAGTATCTCGTTTCGGGCGGAAAACCTGAGACAACTGTAAAGGGATTTCATACAAAATTGAAGGCCTAGGCCGGGAAGTATTTTTTTTTTAATTTTAATGTAACATGGCGTCTGTGTCATGCACAGGCTAAACAGCTGAATGTTTATCGGACCAAAAATATCCGCGTTAGTGCCTATTACACACGAACTGCTTTTAAGAACACAAATCTGTATGTTTCATATATTGATGAATAAATTAAAAATATTGTCTATACGTAAGTCACCGGAGACCATAGACAATATCTAAAATCTTGTACATTTATTTTATTTATTATAGAAATTAAGATTCTTCTTATAAAGGTTGTGTATAACGGGCCTTATAGAGTCTACTCGAACACTACACACGTGACATACGGAAGACTTCCGTAAAAAAAAACATTATGGAGGGGATTGGACGGAAAATTGAAAAAACTTTTGTCGTGTAATTTTTTGAGTGGTGTATTTTTTTATTTCATTGCATATGCTTGAGAAAAGCACTATACATCCCTCTGGCCGTGAAAAGTGCTTGCCGGCTTCGTATCACTATCCGGCCTCCCTACGGTCGGCCGTCTATACCTACTCACCCGGCAAGCCCTTCTTTCCCGGCGTCTGCAGTAATGTACTATTCCACCCGGCTAAATACCCATGAAAATTAAACTTTCCGAACAGGAGGGATGAAAAATATCTTTTCTCAAACATAAAATGAAATGTGGTGATTACGTGCGTTAAAACAGGCTTTAAACTATCACGTTTCAGGCGGAACAACTTGAGAGTAACTGTAAAGGAATTTCATACAAAATTGAAAGCCTAGGCCGGGAAGTATTTTATTTTTATGTTAACATGGCGTCTGTGAACAGGCTTAATAGCTGAATTATATTTTTTTATTTTTTTTCTAGTGGCTGAATGGTAATCGGATCAAAAATATCTTTTAAACACTCCGCTATCCAAAGGTTGTCTGGAAGAGATCGCTATTTAGCGATAAGACTGCCTGTTGTTTACCTCTGCTAATTCAAATGTTACTATCATGTTCTGTATTTCTGTGTATCTGAGGTGTGCAATAAAGAGTTTTTGTATTGTATTGTATTGTACACACGAACTGCTATTAAGAATACAAATCTGTATGGTTCATATGTTGTTAAATAAATTTAAAATATTGTCTACACTTAAGTCACCAGAAACCATAGATAGTATTTAAAGTCCTCTGCATTTATTTTAATTATTACAGAAATTAAAATTCTTATTATCAGTGAAATAAAACAATTTAACGGATTATATCGCGTATATTATCTCATTTTAGTTCCCGACGTTTCGACGTTTCGTTTTTTTATTATCAGGTTGTGTATAACGGCCCTCATAGGGTCTACTCGAACATTACACACGCGAAATACGAACGACTTCCGTAAAAACAAAACATTATGGAGGGATTGGAGCATTGTTTTTTTGACTTTTGTAGTGTAGTTTTGTGAGTGGTGTATTTTTTTATTCCATTACATATGTATGAGAAAAGCACTATACATGCCTCTGGCCGTGAAAAGTGCTTGCAGGCTTCGTATCACTATCCGGCCTCCCTACGGTCGGCCGTCTATACCTACTTACCCGGCAAGCCCTTTTTCACGGCGTCTGCAGTAATGTACATTACTATTTCTCCATCTTATTCGGAAATGTTCCCATTAATGTAGTAAAAACACACCGCGAAGTCCATCGTTACAAGCGTAGGTTCGATAATAAATTTTTACAAAAAGTTGCAATCCTTCCCGAACATGCCCGGGAATGCCCTTTTAATTTCATCCAAGAGTTTGAAAATTCGCCATATAGTCAATTGACCCGTACGAAAATCGAGATTAAATAAACTTTTCTCAAACATGCAATGAAATATTAATGTTATGTTCCTTATAGGCTGCGAAGTATGACGTGGTATGACGTATAAGGTGCGGCTAGGACAATAATGACTGTGTCAAAATCATAATACAGTTCTTTTTTTAGACTTAATGATCTTGTCGGACTGATAAATATTTTGTAGCTAAAAGGTATGTTTTTTTAAATCTTGTGCGTTTAGGAATTGCCCATGAAAAACTAAAAGTAATAATGCATATATATTTGTATTATATACTTCATTTTACGTGGAACCAAATATATAATTCGGACCCAAAACTTTGAACTTTAATATCCTTAAAAAAATTGAGGCGGGAACGTGAATTTCATATCGTCAAAGATTTTCGGCCGTCTTAATATAATATAAGTTATGTAAACATGTAATATTTTCTTCTGTTTCCGCGATTATTACTCATTGAAATAAAACAATTTAACGGATTATATCGCGTATATTATCTCATTTTAGTTCCCGACGTTTCGGAAGCTTTCCAGCTTTCCATGGTCACGGGAGGACCATGACCATGGAAAGCTGGAAAGCTTCCGAAACGTCGGGAACTAAAATGAGATAATATACGCGATATAATCCGTTAAATTGTTTTTTGTAAACATGTGTCAAAAAAATATAACGGATTTCGTTTGATTTCCTCGCATATTTGGAGAAAAGCAGTATACAGGTATCGGCAAGAATGTAATTTCGTGGATTCGTATCTATTTAAGGAAGAGGCTTAGCCGATACCATACTTATTCACACCAAGTTTTGTGGAGTGATCATAAGGAACCGTAAACGCAACATGCCTGTTTATTGTAAAAGTATTGTGGTGCACGGAAAATGGAAGGAAATAGCCACCATCTTGAGAAACAAATAAGCGAGAACATAACGTTAACAGGATACCTATTCAAAAATGACTTTTGTAAATTTGAAATAATATTGACGCAGCTGTTAAAATTATTGTAATTTAACGTAAACAGGTTGTTCAAAAATGTTTTGTTATATTTGACCAAAAAATATTGACACAGGTGGAAATTTATTTTATTAGCAATCAAACCGTAAAAACAAGAGGACTGCCAATTGCCATCCTTTGGATTGTTCCCCGATCGCAAGGAAATATTCCTGGAAAAAACTAGATGGCGCTTTAAAACTAAACATTTAACCATGTTATAATCAGAGATGGGCAAAATTTATTCGAATGACGAATAAGAATAACCAAATTATTCGCGAAACATGAATACAATTATCGAATGATTATTCTTATTCGAATAAACTATCTCGATACCGGCTACCCGGATTCGGTCATCTAGGATCAGCTGAGCATCTCCGCGCTGATATCACATTCTGCCCAACCAATGAGCCCAAAATTCAACGCTCAAACAGCTCGTGACAAGGCTCAATTAAAAAAAATAACCGGCCAAGTGCGAGTCGGACTCGCGCACCGAGGGTTCCGTGCAAACTTTCACTTACCCTAACATTATTATACCCGTTCCGGTTACGGTTTAGTTAAGTTTGCACCTAATATTTATAACATTGCATACAAATGAGGTGCTAATTTAACGCAACCGGGTTGTTCAAATGGTTTTGAAAATTAAAACATACTCGTTAGAGAGATGGTTATAATTTTCGTTTGGTAAACTTCGGAAATAAATGGTGATTTTTTCACATTTTCCTTAATAAAACAAAATCTAATCACAATAAAAAAATATTTAAGAATGTGCAGGTTAAGTCCTTTCATATGATACCCTACTACTTTTAACTTTTGCCCTCCCCCCCCCCCCCCCCATATAATAATAATAATATTTTTATTTCAGACCAAGGATCCATATTTTGTTAGTAAAGTTTGTACTTAAAATAAGTGTTAGCATTAGACAGTAAAACATTTAAATACAAACCAAAAAAAAAAGCTAATATATTATTGAAATAAAACAATTTAACGGATTATATCGCATATATTATCTCATTTTAGTTCCCGACGTTTCGGAAGCTTTCCAGCTTTCCATGGTCACGGGAGGACTCCGTATAATCCGTTAAATTGTTTTATTTCAATGAGTAATAATCGCGGAAACAGAAGAAAATATTAAGCTAATATATTATTTGAGGGCGTGGAGCCCGATCCATCTCTCCAGCACTGGCGAGCGCAGGAGCGCGTTGCGGCTGTCACGCACGCGCTGCAGCATGGAGGCGCAGCGCGCGCGCATGATGGCGGCGAACCCCGTCGTGTTCGTCTCCGCGAACATCGCGGATGCGCTGCAATAGCGTGGCAGCCGCAACAACGCTCTATACGCGCTGTTATGTTGAACTCGCAGGTCGCTGTATGCCCTCTGCGCATAGTTAACCCATAGGCTGCATGTATAGAATGACTGGCAGTATGCTTTAAACAGTGTGACTTTTACTGCGTCAGTACATTTCGCAAACCTACGGACCAACATATTGCATCGGACAACCAGCGCCCTGCGCTCCCTCTCAATGTCAACATTATCTTTTTGATCCGCGGTGACCCAGTGACCCAAATACTTAAACTTTTCCACTCTTTTTTATATTCGTCGTTTTTTTGTAAATAAAAATATATGTTTAAATATTTCCCTTGCAATACATGTGGGCTGACCATGTTAATAAATATTCCAAATTTCAAATAGATAGCATAAGTGATTTTTGAGATATGGCGCTCTAATAGTCGGACAGACAGACAGACAGAGTCTCGCCATAAGGGTTCCTTTTTTTACCTTTTTGGTACGGAACCCTAACAAGCACACAAATAATAATACAATAAAAACAACCTCTTATCAAATACCAAGAAGGGTAAGCGTTAGTTTGATTTTTTTCACTTCACAAGCTATTTCGTAAGTTAGTGTTTGATAATTATTATTTCACAATTAATTGATTAATTATATTTTTACTGCGACATAAACTATTAATTGTATTGACTTATAACAGTATGTTATTGATACATTTCATTTCATTTTTGATAATGTGACGGCTAAACTAAACATCGAGACGTGTCATATATTGAATACCTATATCTACTCACTCAACATTCGTAGGCAAATAAAATAAAGCTTATTTAACATCCGCCATGCTATATTTAAATCCGTCGCTGAGGTTTTTTTCGACTTAAAGTCACCTTCGTAATTTCCAATTATTTAGCGTGCAGTTTAGATAGGAATCCTGTTTGTTTGAAGCTGTTTATAATCTGATGTTACCATAAAAACTGGTTTTTGGTATTTTTTGGGATTCCGTACCTCAAAAGGAAAAACCGGAACCCTTATATAATCACTTTGTTGTCCGTCCGTTCTGTCTGTCTATCTGTCAAGACCCTCTATCTCGGGAACGCGTGGAGATACGAAATTTGCACCGCGCACCAGATTTGTACCAAGTCACATCTTGCTTGGATTGACGCGTTTTGAATAGGCGAAATCGCCCCGCGAAGTGGATTAATCCGTATTTGTTGATGTTCCCGAGATTTGGTTGCCTAAATTCGGCCCGGTGTGTAAATTGTGTAAATGGTGTGATCCTGTTGGAACGGCGTACAGTGACTTTGAAGTCCCAAGGGAGGTAAAGATTCATTTGTTACATATTGGCCAATATTTAATATATGAACCCGGAAGGACGTCTAGCAACGCCGTCAGGACGAGCGAAGGAAACTTGTTTACCGTAAGTTTTAATATTAGGTTCTAAGTTTAGGTTAAAAAAGATCCTGCCACAGTAAGACAGTTGTCGCCAGCTCCCTAAGGGGAGACGGCAACAGACGCAGACTTGAGCCGATTTATTAAATAATGATCTTTATTCCATGTAAGTACGCCTTAAATGGGATAAAAATATTATTTAATTAAACGTAACTACTGTCATCATAACCTTACACGTACCTAATTAGAACACATTATTTAGTTTTTTACTGTAGATAAGTTACTTAATGATCATTATAATTTATTTATTACAGATAAATAATTCTTGAGATATCAGTGGAGTGTGTACAAACATGTTGTTGCTTTAATATCTTATACAGAAGCTGCCGAATATCTCAAGAGGCGCAAATATGCGAATATCGACGGTGGTTACATGTTTGAGCCGTTTGACTGACCGGTTGTGACTTTTTCTCCTCCGCAAATGAAATTGCACCAACTAGTTGAGTAATAAAGTCTACCATTTAAGAATCTCCGGTAAGCTCGGCTCTCCATACAAACGTAGTTACGCTCTCATTTTAAAACTACTGGGTAGTTTGCTCTGAAACTTTGTACTTAGAATAACTTAAGGTATATGCAGGCCTTTAATTAGTTTATATAGCTTCAGATACCATAGTAAAAAGAATACAGTGAATTTAAGTTTTTCATACAAAACTAATTATAGGCTTAGTTATACCTCATGTCATTGTATATGCAAAGTTTCGTCACAATCCAACACGTACTTTTAAAATGAGAACGAAACTCCGTTTGTATGGGAAGGTGAAATTCGGCCGAGCTTGCGGGGGACTCTTAATACGATAACTCATTGACCGTTCGCAACCAGTCGTGACATCAAAGTTTTCCCGATAGAAAAAACATTATTCACTACATCTGTATTTCACTTCATTGTGAAACATAGCACTTCCTTAACTCGTGATGACTCTCTGAAGGCATCTATACTACCTATTATAAAGTTGTAAAAATGAAATGTCTTTACATTGAAGATAATATAAAAAAGATTGTTACGCACTATTTGGAGATCAGAAAACCAAAAAATGTTTTTTTTTAGTTTTTGTACGTTTGTATGTGTCGTTGTGGCCTCATCACGCTAAATCGGCTAAACAGATTTCAACTAAGTATTTTTTTTTTACGAAAATATCGATCTTTTTGGTACATGGGTGCTACTAGCTAGCTGGGTATCCACAGTCGGTTATAGGATACTTTTTGCGCGATTACACTGAAGAAACCCGACGGGTTATGACTTTATCTACTCCGCAAACGAAGTGGCGCCTTATAGTGTCGTAATACATTACATTTGCTAGGTATAAATATAGCGGTCGAGGTTCTAGCTTCACATATTGTGCTCGGCATTAGACAAAATGGCTGCGCTCAAGTTTGCGTTTTTAGTTGTTATGTTGGTAGTTCTGGCCGTGGCTGTGAAGGAGGCTTCAGCCTTTGTTGACGCTTGTAATGAAGTTTGCAACAGGTAACTTAAACAAATAATCTGCCTAGTGGTTCAAGTGAGCGACTTTCAAGGATTTGCCACATCCAGTGTGGCAAAGGGTTCGAATCCGGCTTGTACTCAGTTTCACGGAGGTTATGTGTGGACTGTCAGTTGATATTTACCGCTAGCTTTTCTTTGAAGGAAAACATCGTGAGGAAACTTGCATACCTACATCTGCGAAGAAATTCGAAACTATACGGATTTCAACTATTTTAGGTAAACGGGTAGCAGGGCATTAGAGATGGTTATACGATACTTTTTACTACGCTGAAGTAAAAGAGAGGATTATGACTTTGTTTCTCTTCCGCGGACGAAGTATATCCTGAATAATTATGTATAGCGTCGCCTAATACCCATAGTACACGCTTGGCTTAGTTTGGGACTAGGTCGATTTGTGTAAGATTGTCCCTGATGTAATAGTACATACTACAGAGGCGGCCGGGACGAGGGGTTGCCGGCCGAAGACATATAGACGGCCGAGCAAAGGGAGGCCAGATAGGTCTGAGGCGGGCAACCCCATATTTCCCGCCAAGGTATGTATAGTGCTTTTTTCAAACATGCAATGAAATAAACAAGAAAACAAACAACAAAAAATCCAAGTTTTATTTTTTAATACGCATAGTGACAGAATGTCATGATGACTGTGCCACATATTTATGTGGAATGGTAATTAAAAAAGAGGACTTTGCCGGCCCTGGTCTGCATGATTTGTATGAAATTCCATTAACGACCTCTTGTCCTAGCCGCACCTGAAACGACATACTTCGCAACCTATTATAAGGAACATAACATCCATATTTCATTGCATGTTTGACAAAAGTATTTTATCTTATATTAAATAACTTCTCATGACAATTTGAAAGGATACAATCATAACTAAGCAAACTAAACAAGGCTTATATTATGGGTACAGTCAACACCAAAAGTAGATGTTCATTTTAATACTTTGTCGTACTGACGTAACAGTTCTGCGACAATAGACATGCGTGAAAGTACTGAAAGTGACATTAAAGTACTAAAATTATCATCTGCTTTTGCTGTTGACTATACTAGGCGACAATCCATACTAATATTATAAATGCGAAAGTGTGTCCGTCTTACTGTTCTGCTAGTAATTAATATATATTACTAGCTTCTGCCCGCGACTTCGTCCGCCTTAAATTCGTTTATCGCGGATAAAGGTATTTTTCCAGGATAAAAAGTATCCAATGTCCTTCCACCGGGCCTCAAACTATCTCCATACCAAATTTCATCCACATCGGTTCTGCGGTTTAAGCGTGAAGAGGTAACAGACAGACACACTTTTATTGCATAATATTAGTATAGATAATACTTATACTACATTAGAAAATGCCCGCAACTTCGTACGCGGAGGGGAAAAAGTCATAACCCTCTTTTTTTCTTCAGTGTAGTCGGGTAAAAAGTATCTTATAACCATCTGGAAATACCCGGCTACCCGTGTGCCAAAAATAGTTGAAATAGTTTTAACCGATTTTGCGTGATGAATCCACGACACATACAAACTTACAAAAAATCCAATTTTTTTGAAAATATCTTCAATGTACAGACATTTTTACAACTTTATAATAGTAGTAGATAACATCTAGCACCCAGAACAAACATTCGTACTTATTTGACAGAACTCTAATTATTCTTTCCCAGGACTCCAGCAGAATGGGACGAATGCTGCCGTGCCCATGGGTACTCTAAAGCTGTGGACTGCCGCTACCACGGGCGAATGAACTGTTTCTATTAATAAGAAACACTAACAGAAAGTATTTGTATCATTTGGCATGACTGCGTATCGCGCTGCTTGGACTCACACTGTCGGCGGCCATCACGCCGCGCTTGTCCGATCTAAGTGTGTGATGCGCGTAGCAACATGGATTTCGAGCGATCGGATCGGCCCAACGTCCAAACGCGTGATCGTGACACGCATGCCACGGGACGAAGATCGGATCGGGCAAATGATACAAATGTGGGCGCACCTTAAGATGGCCGAACGCGACGCGTAGACAATATGTATTTGAATAAATGCATTTCCATATTATAATTTATAATATTTTTGTCTTTTATTAAGGTTCCGTACCCAATACTAACGATACCCTCTTAAGAAGTCTCTGCTGTCTGTCCGCCCGTCCGCCTGTCTGTCTGCGCATTCGTCTGTCTGTCTGCCCGTCTATCTATCTGTCGCAGAGAGCACTAACTCTTGAATCGTAATAGATAAACACTTGAAATTTTCACAGAATGTGTTTCTGTGGCCGCAATAGCATAAAATAATAAATAATAATAATAAATAAATAAATATCAGAGGCAATCTTACACAAATCGACCTAGTCCCAAACTAAGCAAAGCTTGTACTATGGGTACTAGGCGACGATATACATAATATATAGATAAATTATAATACTTAAATACATAGAAAACATCCAAGACCCAGTTTCGTGCTCATCACTCTAACACTTGCCTTGGCCGGGATTCGAACCCGAACCGCCATCTTCGTAGGCCGTTACATAGAAGAAAAATGTTTTCAAGCAAAATCAGGCACTACGTTAAGATTTTGAGATAACCTACGTGTAGGTTTTTTTATGAGCCCTTGAAGTTGGGTGATTGCGTGGGAAAGTCATTTTAAAAGTATGAAGCTATTAATAACTAATAATACCATTGAATAACCCATTAAATGTATGGTAACTTTGGTTATGAAACCGTTTCCATAAACGCAACTTTCAACATGGATGCAGAAGAAAGTTCTTAAATTCCCCATACACCGTACTCACCGTGTGACGTTAAGAAGCTATCAAGATTCTCTGCGCTAAAGAAAAAAAGAGTAGTAATGACTTTTTCTCCTTCGCATACGAAGTTGCTAGTAATATATTTGCATTAATAGCTATAGTGCAATTAACTACAAACTCCAGAGGTTCTGTTGGCAATCCTTCATAGACTCTGCCCCGAACTCCAGTATTAGAGGCAGTAAATTCTAGTGAGATCTTAATACTTCTGTAAAGTTTAGTGCAAAGCACAATAGTTGCCGTACCTGCCGATATTTGAACATTACCTGCCCTATGATGGGTGAATCAGCTTTTAAAACCAAACGCCTTTGAATAATGGTTTCTCTGTTTAGATTTATGGAGTACGTTCAGTTGCGTGCGGTATATATAGGCACAAAGGCACTGAACGACCATGGCTCCATACCGGCACAGATAAACTGCCTACCCAGAAGCCCTGGACGACATGGCTCCGTATAGGCAAAGGAAAACTGCCTATGTTGGCCACAAACCCTGCGGTACTGATGTGCGAATTGCAGAAACTTTCCAAAATGCCTAAACAGGTAAATTAACATCTGGCATGTATGTACACCTTTATTTGTGTTTTTTCAAAAAATGGGTAGTTTGCACAAATTGTAACTTTGACAGAGAAAAATATATCTTTTCTCAGTCCACCCGTGACCATGGAAAGCTGGAAAGCTTCCGAAACGTCGGGAACTAAAATGAGATAATATACGCGATATAATCCGTTAAATTGTTTTATATCAATGACAACAATTTTAGTTGAGTAGGTGGCGAGAAACAGTTATGAAGCAAAACAAAAAAATCATATAGACACATGTAAACGCAATAAACATACACACATAAGATTGCGTAAATAAACATACATAAATACTTATACATAATAAATATAACATAAGCAAAGTAATTACCTAAATAAATAACCATAACAGTGTCAGCCGCAAAGTTGAGAAAGTGATTTCAATAGCAGACTTAAGACCTTTTATGAACTAAAAATATTTTAAAAAAGGTCTTATAAATATGTAAGTTAACACGAGACTAAGACGTTTTTTAAGCATTTTGGAATGTTTCCGCAATTTGCACATCATTGCGCACATCACTGTTACATACCTTAAAACGTTGAATGTCCCGTTTATTAAGCTTAATAAACAGGATCATATCAAAAAGCCTGATTATGTAACTTCATGCAGGCATTTGGTAACACCAGTGACGTCAAAAGTGTGTCTAAAAGTTGATTCACTCTGATACCAATAAGGTGCTTGCAATTAGAGGTTGTAAAGAAAATGAAATATAATCTTAATGTTTAGGTAATATATATTTATGATATAAAAAATTACATTTCTTACCGATAAAAAGAAAATACAGTCACAAAATGTCGAATGGTAAGAAATAAGTCGTTGAAATATGTTTATTTTTGGACTAAATATTTTGTAGAACATAGGACGCATCTTGATGGGTTGATGTAAATTATATTCGAAATTGATTACTTAATGATGGCGTTTAAGGCTGTCAGGTAGGTATTGCTGGTCCTTTAGTAACAATACATAATTCCCCCTTTGCACGAAGCATACGCCAAAAATTGGTGCGTTTGGCAGCACTGGTTCTTCTCCGGTTCACTTCTGTTGCAGACCTCGTCGCAGGGAGGCATCCGGGTCCAGTCGTTGGTTGCCTCCACATGGGCAACCAGAGCGACGGCAACCAGCAGAAGCAGGAAGGTTGTCTTGAACATGTTGACGCGTAAAGGGGGTTGCGTGTGTTATGATGCTGTTGGAGAAAGCGTGAGGTGTTTATATAAGGGGCTTGTTTGTTAAGGCACCGTCATATATGCGCTTTGCACTGAACATTTAACGGGAAAAAAGATAACAAATCGCCAATAACGGGCCTGATTTTTTAATTACATATTTTTTGAACTTATTTTACGTCACACCTGGCCATAATGCACGCTACGCGTACGGTAAAACTCGCATTATGGCCAGATGACGTAAAATTTTGTACTCAACTCACCACAGCCAATAAAAAAGAAAGCCCTCTATCGCATATTTACAACCCTCGCCTGCGGCTCGGGTCACAAATACCTGTGATTTCGGGCTTTCTTTCATTTACAGCCGTTGGTAATCTTCTATTATTGACAGCACGTAACTGTTATAATGTCATTACCTAGATTTTCATTTTTTTAAATATGTCTTCATAAAAGCTTGGGAATTATGCCTTAAAAATTAATAAAAAACAAAAGAGAAATTCATATCAAGGTGAATTCAATTGAAATTTAATAATTAAAAATTGAGCAGCCCGACTAGGGAAGTACCTCCTGCTTACAGAAACTCACAGCCAAATAACACTGTACTCGTGTAGTGTTGTGTTCCTGTGGTGGTAAGGAAGGTCGCTAGAGATCTTGAGGATGCGATCTCGGTCTTTTTAGATGGCGCAAAGAACGAAGGGAACATGTATTCAATAACGTTGAGTGGAAGAACGGAGGTGAGGCCTTTACCCAGCTGTTGCGCCTAACGAGCCTATTTAAAAAACTTATTTAGGTACTTACTTTGTCGCCTTATGAGTCCCATTGCGAACGACCATGTTTCAGTTCCGTAGATTATCAGTGTCAACACGCACTGTTCAAAGACTTTCGTCTGCAGGCACTGGACAATGGACTCAGATTCACGCAACGTAATTATCTTCAATAACTATGGAGATTAATCCAAATAGCGAACTGACTTAACCAACATTTATTTGACAACTAAAAAACAATATAGGAATATAAAAATTGACAAAATAAACACACATAAACAATAATAAATAGTATAAAACCTGAACATCATCCCCCCCCGTGTAGCGTAGCTACACAGCTAATTCCTGCTGCAGAAGGGCCAGCTTTCTAGTGGGTCTCCTCAATACGCCCCCTCGCGTAGTAACATCAGCCACACGCACGTTTCCGTCTCTGCCCGGATGTACTGCCAGTATTCTACCCATTGGCCACACTCCTCTTGGTAAGTCTGGGTCGACCACAAGCACCACATCGCCAATTTTCAGATTTTCGTACCGGGCTCCATTTCGTACTGAATGCCTAGGTTTCAGACTGCAGAGCTTTCTGCCATTCCTTTCTTAGTGAGAAAACTCCGTCTGATTCGAGGAAGTTCCGATCAGAAAATGGAATGGTGTGAGGCTCTGGCACTTCTGATTCTCCGTAACATACGTCAGGGGCCTCGAGTTTGCCAGTGCCTCTGCCTCAAGTAGAAGGGTGTGAAGCAATTCTTCTCTTGGAGCTTTTTCTTTTAAGGTTGCTAGAAGGGCAGTCTTCACCGTCTTCACAAGTCTCTCCCAGCAGCCACCCATAAATGGTGACGCCGGCGGTATAAAGCACCATTCTATTTTGTTACTCGCAGCATATTCTTGGACTGCGTCCTCGTAAAACTCGCATAAGTGGCGGTTAGCTCCTAAAAATGACGTGGCATTGTCGGACAGGATCTTAAGCGAAAATCCTCGACGTGCGGCAAAACGACGTATGCTCATAATTGCAGAATCCGCTGAGAGACTGGTAACGATCTCAAGATGCACTGCTCGCGTCGTCATACAAGTAAAAAGGGCAATCCATCGCTTTTCTCTCCGACGGCCAACTGATATGTCAACAGGGCAAAATAATCTAAGCCTGTGTTTGTAAACGGGCGCTTATGATGTTCTAGGCGTACGTCCGGTAAGTCACCAGTAGGCGGTATTTGAGGCAATGCTCTTCGTTTGATACAATGCGAGCATCTTCTTGCTATCACGTGTACTTCACTACGGCATCGAAAAATCCAATAATGCTGTTTAAGCTCGTTAATTACCAGTTCGTTGAATGCATGTGCAGCTATCACGTGGTAGTGGCGTATAAGGAGACGCACGGCAGGGTGACGACCGTCCAGAATGATGGGTGACGTGGTGGCGTAATCAACATCCTTCATGTGCTTGATTCGGCTATCTAATCTAAGCAGGCCATTCTTATCGAGTATTGGGCAGAGCTGATGCAGTTTACTGGACTTGGGCAAGGGTTGGGCGTCGAGAAGAGAAATTTCTTCACCAAAGCATTCGATCTGTGCTCTTTGCAATATTGCTATTTCAGCCTTCTGAATCTCTAAAGCGGACAGTGGTAAAATTTGGTGGGGAAAAACGTTATTAGTGTTTTTGGAATTTGGAGTATTGTCTGCCAAAAGTGACCGAAATTTGAGCGCGCACTGAAAGACGCGCGCGGTTGCCCGAAGCAGGCGTAGCCACTCACTGAAGCGTGAAGGATCTGCCACAACCGATGAAGGTTTATGCAGGTGGGTTAAAGCTACATACACCTTGGACTCCTTAGAGGGTTTCAGTTCTTCCGAGGTGGATGTAGATTCAGCAGTGCGCGATGGTTCTTTAGGCCATTCGGAAGCTGGTAACAAAACGAAATTGGGTCCAGAGCGCCAACGCGACAAGTCAGTGTCAGTGTCTTGCAGTCTTGTTGCATCATCTGCGACATTCAAGCCACCCGGAACGTACTTCCATCATTGACGTTCGTTATTTCAGTTATTTCACCAACGCGGTTGGCTACAAATGGCTTGAATGTTCGAGCGTCGCTACGAATCCAACTCAAAACTGTAGTTGAGTCTGTCCAATAATAAGTTGAATTCGGGTGAACGTCATGACCAGTACATACAGTGTTGGCAAATCGAGCAGCAACAAGGGCTGCCTGGAGCTCTTAACGTGGTATTGATGCGGGCTTTAAAGGACTGAGACGTGCTTTACCACCAATGAGAAACAGCTTCACAGTACCGTTCAAAAACGTGAAACGCCAGTATGCGACACAACAGTATGCTTCTTCGCTTGCGTCAGCAAAGACATGAAGCTGTCTGTCAGCGATGTCCTCATTTTGGAATCCGCACCTGTGCCAGCGGGGAATTTTGAGATCGGATATAATAGCCAGTTGTTGAGACCAAGCTCGCCATTTATGGATCGCATCTGGTTGCAGCGCGGAATCCCAATCAATACAAGTTCTCCATGTCTGCTGAAATAGAATGCGTCCTTGAATGATCAACGGAGTCAAAAGTCCAAGGGGATCGTATACGCACATTATAAGAATACTTTCCATTTTGTCAGTTTCTCCTTTTCAGGAATTGCGGGAACTAAACGTGTCACTTTGAGGATGCCAAATGAGTCCTAAAGTCCTGACGAAGGTTTCAGGGCCTACATCAACATTATTAGGTGGAGAAGCGCGCAAATCTTCAGGAACAGCGGCGAGTGCGGAGGGTATGTTGGCTACCCAACCTCGCATTTCCATTCCTGCAGCCTTGTGCACTGTCACTATATCAGCTGCAAGTTGCGAGGCTTCTAGAACGTCATCCAAACTGCCCAAAAAATCGTCCATGTAATGGTCATGGATGACAGCCTTGGACGCAGCGGGGTATGACTTTTGCAATTCTCTAGCGTTTCGGTTTTTTATATATAAGGCTGTGCACGGACTGCATGCGGCGCCAAAGATTACAGAAGTCATCCTGTATTCCTTCAACTCACAGCTGGGATTCTCTCTTCAGATAAATCGCAAGGCATCGCGGTCCGCCTCCCTAATCCTAATTTGTGGGAACATTTCTCTTACGTCAGCTGTCATCGCGACGTAACCTTTACGAAAACGAAATAAAATGTGGAGCAATGGCTGCAGAAGATCAGGTCCGGGCAACAGAAGCGAGTTTAAACTGACACCCGAGGTCTTTGCAGCTGCGTCGTGTACCACTCGAAGTTTTTTCTTTTGAGGATGTACGACAGGAAAGTGGGGCAAATACCAACGAGAAGTTTTCTGTATGCCGTTTAAATTGACAGTGTCACGGTATGTGTCCCTAGAGCATTCTTCATCGTAACCTTGTTCTATCATATTGTTAATGAAATCACAGTAACCTTTTTCGAAGTCTGAATCTAGTGTCATTCGCCGTTCCAAACCAAGAAATCTCTCGAAAGTGCGTGAGGTTAGCTGTCAGGTATGTTTGAAGTATCGTTACGCCATAATAAGCCTACTTCAAACCTACCTGACGGCAGACGTTTGGCTGTAGTATCTAAAATGCCTAAAGCGTATTTATCATCATTGAAATAAGTGTTTTCGGGCTTAGAGATACCTATAGCATCAAGGCGAAAATAATCTTTAATAAGTTCGTTCATGGCAAAATCGCCACAGTCATCGACAGAAACGTGGTTTATAAAATGTACAGGTTTTGTCCAACTGCTGGATTTTCCGTGGATCACCCAACCTAAAGCTGTGCGTGAAGCAATCGGATGATTCTTTGAACCTTCCCGTACCTCGCGGCTAACAGTTAAATACCAATGCTCAGCACCCAGCAATATCTTGGGCGTAGCGTCGTTAAGTGTTAGATCATCAATCAAATCAGTCAGATGCGAATATTTTGCTAAATCATTTCGTTTGACAGTTTGTGTAAACAACGAGAGTGTGTCCATAGCCTTAGCATTGTTGACTGATAATACTTCAGAACAATGTTTACCTTTAATAGAAAAGCTCACATGTTGAATCGGTTGATGTGTTGACATTCCGGAAACTCCGTCAACTTTGATTGACTCCATGGGGCCTGTAGCTCCAATGCGGCGCGCCACCTCCGAGTCTATCAAAGTTGCGGTAGACCCGTCGTCAAGTAAAGCAAAAGTGTCATATTTTCCGCATGGACCGCTCACTTCAACAGGGACAATTTTCAAATACACACGAGTGTTTGTAGGTTACGTTTTGTCACTTGAGGGTGATTCCGTTATATTAGAAATTGTCACAGCTTTATCAGTATCATTAAGTTCAGTTACGACGTTGTAAGAAGGTAACGGAGACTCTTCGGCACTGCGGGACGGTTGCGGCGTCGACGGCGAATGCAACAGCGGGTTATGGAAGCGCTCACATCCATCGACACCACAGCGGCCGATCCTACAAGTCTTCCATCGATGCGTTTTAGATTTCAAACACTTGTAACATATTTTAGCCTAGCGCAACCAACGCCACTTGTCATCTAATGACAGGGATTTGAACTCTTTGCAATCACTCAATTTGTGTTTATTATTACAGTAACGACATAAATCACCACCACGCGTAGACGTCACGTGAACGTTTTCACGACGTGTGAAATTGGGAGTTAAATTATGGTTGACTGTACCAGGACGTTTGTTGCAGTCTGACGTTAAAGCTCCAAGTCGCCTAGCGTAGTCGGGAACTAAACCGAACCTGTTGTGCTTAACAGCCTCCACGTCCAAAAACGCAGATAAAAGTTGTAATTTAGATATAGATCGATCACTACGATACGCAAAATCTTTCCACTGACTGTACAATATTGGCGTCAATTTACTCAACACTGAATGAAATAATTCTACTGAATATATGTGCTCTTTATGTTCTAAATGATTAATGACGGGTATGCAGTGACGTAGTCTACATGCGAAATGATTCAACTCTCTTTGGTCAAAGCTTATCTTGGGAAGACTTCGCACAAGGTTGATTTCGTGCAGCACGATCATTTCAGGAAGCGCGAACGTCTGCTCCAGCATGTCGATTACTTCTTCAGGGCGCTCGGCCGCGTACAGCAGCGACGACACGCTTTCAAAGGCGCTACCGCGCTGCGCGCTCGTCAAGCGCACAAGACTCTGCAGGTGTAAACAAGTGTTGAGTGTTGCGATAAGTACGCTTGAACATTAAAAACTCCGTGGTTTTACCGCTGAATGGGGCAAGTTCAAGCTTATGCGAACATCTATGCATATTTGGGAAGGCCTGTTTTGACTTTACATACTCTTTATTATAATTTGAGTCAACTGTTGGCCGCATAAATGACATCGCATTATTTGACGATGATGTTTGGAATACATGTTGCGATTTGTCATTTAATGGAATTTGAAATGTTACGGGTTTTTTATAAACATTATTATGCTGAAATTCGTGATTTTCAGGATATTGCAGGTATGAAAATCGATCAGGATTGCAGTGAAATTCAGTTGTTCTCTTTGCGCAAACATCGTGATGAGTCTTATTATCCTGTCGCGAAACATGTGGGATGTGCGAATCGTTCGTGATATTTGGTTGCGAATCACTAGGCTCTGTTGCATCCAAATTTTTCACAGGGCCGGGAACCATAGCAGAAACATCCTCTTGCGTAAGTAAAGGGTTATTTGTATAAGACTTAGCATTTTTATCGATCGGATGACTGCTATGGTTTACGTCACGAACCCACGATGCAGTACGAGAATATGATTGACTTACCGAGCGGGCTGACCGTTCGTCGGCTTCCTGTGCTGCCAATGTAGCTTCCATCTCAAGCTCTTCAATTTGTCTCACCTGTTGAATGAGCTTACGTTCGTGCTCGATTCGTTGTCGAGCAAGCTCCTGCTCGCGTGCTATTTGTGCGAGTTGCTGTTCGCGCTCGATCCGTTGTTGAGCGAGTTTATGTTCGCGTTCAATCCGTTCCTGTTCGAGTTGTTGTTCACGTTCAAACAACTGCTGCTCACGCTCCATACTACGGCGGGCTAACTGTGCCTCCGTGGTCAATCTGCGTGCCTTAATCGTGGCTGACTACCGCGAAGACCCCGACATGCGCGATCTGGAACTCGGCGAAATATTAACGTTTTCTGTGTCAGTTGTGCGGTGCACAAGAGGTGTGACGGGGCCAGATGTGCCAGCCGCTGGCGTAACAGTGGCATCGGTAGAAACGGGGTCCACTTTCGTGGACCGGCCAAGCCCACCCGCGACGGACATACCTGACTCGGAGCAAACCTCGCTGGCACCTTTTGGCAGCGCTCGCTTCTTGGTTTTAGATCGCGTATTCATTTACCACGAGAAGGACCAAAAATGTACGAGATTATCTTCGATAACTGGAGATTATGGAGATAAATCCAAACAGCGAACTGACTTAACCAACATTTGACAACTAAAAAACAATATAGGAATATAAAAATTGACAAAATAAACACACATAAACAATAATAAATAGCAATATATGATTATTAAGACGTAATTTTTGCATGCCGTAATAGGGCTAAATGTGTGATCCCTTTAAATGTTTTGTAAGACCTGCTGTTAACCACATTTAATGCAAATAAAGAACTTACTTACTTACTTACTTACTTACTTACTTACTTACTTACTTACTTACTATAAAACCTCAACAGTAATAATAAAATTAAAATGACTGACTGTTGAGTTTGTTTCGGCTTTCTTCTCAACAGTGGTCTCCTCTTGGGAAACGCCGTAGAGTCAGACTTATAAAAGTGCCCTTGCGGCCTACTTACAGAATAAAGGATCTATATCGGAATCCCTAACGTCTTTTGTTCCAATGTATCGTTTGTCATAACGCATTTATTTACGAAACTGTAAACTTTTCAGGATTGTTATAAAAAAAACCTAACTTAACCAAACCTAATTTATACGATGATCTTTTAAAGAATCCTGAAAAATAAACGGTTTCTGAAAAAAATGCGTTATGACAAACGATACATTAGGACAAACGACATTTAGGGATTCCGAAGGAGACCCAGAATAAAGATCATTAGTACATTATAATGGAAATCGTTATGCTCGGAGTTCTATGAATGCATCAGAAATGATGATATTCGCAGAAGAACCAAAGTTACCGACATAGCTCGCAGGATTGCATGTTTGAAATGCAAATGGACAAGCCATGTCGGATGGCGGTTGGGGCGGTAAAGTCCTGGAGTGACGACCATGCATTAGGAAAGCGCAGCGTGGAACAGCCTGAGACTAAATGGACGGATTACTTCTTGAGGGTTGCCGGCAGTCGGTGGATGCGGTATGCGCATCGCACTCTGTGGCGAGGTATCGGGAGGCCTATGTTCAGCAGTTGACGTCAGTGGCTGATTTGATATATTGTTAAAGAATAAATGATTATGACTATGACTATGATGATTGGTTTTCCGAAACTAAGTCCATGTTTTACACCGAAATCACAAAAGAAGGTCAAGTAAATGTTTTCAACTCCTCAGTATGTTTATTCAGGTTTTTATATTGTATGTTTGTTATTGCGTCGCAAATTGTAAAGTGATTTTCCAAATTAAATATTTACAGTGCGGTGTATACATTTACAAAAAAAAACACCTTTTTTTAGCGTTCCGTACGTCAAAAGGAAAAAACGGAACCCTTATAGGATCACTTAGTTGTCCGTCCGTCTGTCTGTCTGTCTGTCAAGACCCTTTAGAAATTAAAGCTATATACTCAGGCCTACAGTCCTATGAAGCTGTGAAAAAATCGAACATCTAAGTTTGCGTAAAAAAAGATACGGCCGTTTATGCCGCAAAAAACGTATATATCGACCTTTTTGAAATTTATGGGGTACTTTTTTGTTCTAGAAACTTGAAATTTGGTATGAACGAAGCTCTTATAGCGCAATCAACAAAATAAATCCCAAAAGCTATTTACTTACTATTTTTCTGTCTGTCTATATCGGTAAATAATATATATTGATCGAGCACCTCGTACGTTTTGCTTAGGAGTAGGGCTCTGCTAACACTGGATTTTCATAGTTACGGCCATTTGTAGCGTATATGTTGTACGGAACCCTTGGTGCGAAAGTCTGACTCGCACTTGGCCGATTTTTATTTGTTTTCCTGTTGGTTTTATGTTATTTGTACTCAGCAGTACGAACTCTTTTGTTCGTTAGGACAAAAGATGTTATTTTATTACTTTTTTCCTTATTATGTTACCAATTTCCATATTCGTACATACTTTGTATAAGTATACATAAAGGAAAGTTTCAAAAATATATCGAAGTGTTGTGACACTTTTTTCTTTCTATTGGTAGACCCAATTTGGGAAGGGAAGAGCTCTTGAGTCTAAGTAGAAATGACATAAAAGTTACAGAAAATTAAACACCCCGCCCGCAACTTCGATTTCAAAAGTCTTTCCCCAGAATGCAAGCGTGCAATTCGAATTAACAATATTTCTTTAACCAGTTTAGTTTTCAATTAAATAAAAAAAAGGATAAAAAATTCAATATAACCACACATGCCATGTGTTTGCATAATAAACATTCAGTCCGCAAAATAGCTGCTTGCTCAGTAAGATTTCATGATTGATCAGCAGAGAAAACAGGACTATAAGCAGTGTATTTGATTGGTATGTATATTTAAAACATGGTGAGCAAAATAACTAAGGCAGAGTCTGACACCCCCCCCCCCCCCCCCCCTCTTGAAAAAATACGAGTACTATGCTAACCATTTAAATAACACCCTTTTAAAATTAAAAAAATAATAAATATAAAAGTTCCTCATTCTAAAAGAGCGTCGGTGACTGTCACAGCGCTGATAATCGTACAAAAGTATAGAAATTGTACTGCTGTTCGTTCGTTCGTTCGTTTTATACATTAGTTAGTAAGATTTATTTTACAAAGTCTCTAGCTAAAGAAGCATTAGCTTTTGTTTAAGCTAATAAGCAATTTATTTTTCTCAAACATGCAATGAAATATTGATGTTATGTTCCTTGTAATAAATAGGCTGCGAAGTATGACGTGTCAGGTGCGGCTAGGACAAGAGGTCGTTAATGGAATTTCATTCAAATCATGCAGACCTAGGTCAGCCAAGCGCTCTTTTTTAATGTCCATTCCACATAAATTCATGGCACCATGCGCATTAAAAACTAAAGCTTTGATTTTTGTTGTTGTTTAATTCATTTCATTGCATGTTTGAAAAAAACTACGACTCAAGTCTGTAGTCTCTTAAAGTTTTGATAAAAATCATACTTCGTAGTCGGCGCCATCAAATGATAGATACTGTCATTATAACCGGCCAAGAGCATGTCAGGCCTTGTTCCGACCGGTTTAGCTCAGCGGGAGTAAAGTTGCCTGCGAAGCTGAGGTCCTGGGTTCAAATCCCGGTAAGGGCAAATATTTGTGTGATGAGCATAAATATTTGTTCCTGAGTCTTGGATGTTTTCTATGTATTTAAGTAATATATATCGTCGGCTAGTACCCATACCACAAGCCTTATTGAGCTTACCATGTGGCTAGTTCGATTTGTGTAAATTTGTCCCGTAATATTTATTTATTTATACTTAACTAAAAAAAAAAATAAGAAAAGAACCGACTTCAGTATAAACTAAAAAGCCATAAATAATATTTTATGTAAGGTATGGATCACATTTGAATCACCTTTTGAAGTCGGTGCCAAACCATTCCTTTATTACTATAAAGAAGAACAGCGAACCGCGGCGGCGAGTCTTTAGTTATTATCTACCTATATATATATATATATATATATTTAGTCATAGTAATTCATATTTATGTCGAATAAAGAAATTTATTTACTTCAGGTTTGGCACCGACTTCAAAAGTTGATTCAAATGTGATCCGTACCGTATATAAAATATTATTTATGGCTTTTTAGTTTATTTTGAAGTCGGTTCTTTTTTTATTTTTGCCTTTTAGTGGTGATATAAAGTATTTTTAGAGCCCAGAATGGGAAGATTAAGGAGGCACTTTGCACGCCTCGCGCTCTCGAGTCTTTGGAAGTAAGAAATGTAAAAGTTGGTTAGTTCATATTCATTTGTACCTTCCATCATCAGCTCAGTTTGTTTGTCTGATGATGACAACCAGACAAAAACAACTGAATTACTTTAGAAAAATATGTACAAACACTGTTAGTGCCTATAATATTTGAGGATGTCTCTCGATATCCCTGGTATTCCATTATCAGATCCTGACTTGGTGATAAGGAGATTACCTTAGGGACACACTATACAGAATATGACTAAAAGTCTTATCGTACCTACCTATAGTAGATGATTTTTTTAAGAATTACCCTCTAACTCTTAACAATTAAGGAGTTGTACCTTCCGTCATCAGCTCAGAATGATGAGATGATGACTACCATATGCAAATACTTAAATAGCTTAAGAAAATATATGAAAAACGTTATAAGTGCCTATAAAATTTGAGGTTTTCCCTCGATTTCCCTGGGATCCCATAATGAGATCCCAACTTGGTGGCAATAGGACCACCTCAGGAGTATATCCTTTCAAAAAAAATAACTTTTAAAATCGGTCCACAATTGGCGGAGAATCCTCCTTTTTTGGAAGTCGGTTTAAAAATACTAGAGATGAAAAAATACGATATGAAAAAGTGCAACAGCAAAAAAAAACGTAGGTCCACAGCACTTACGTCCTTTTGCTGAGAAGCACAATTTTTCGGCAATAACTCAAAAACGGTATATCCGATCATGTTGAAGATAATTTTAGTTTAAAATATTTATTAAGCTCTTTGCACTTTTTAGGGTTCTCTACAAAAAATGGTAAAACAGGAACCCTTATGAAATAATGAAATAATGACCTTTATTCTGTAAGTAGGCCACAAGGGCACTTTTACAAGTCTGACTCTACGGCATTTCCCAAGAGGAGACCACTGAAGAGAAGAAAGCCGAAACAAACTCAACAGTCAGTCATTTTTTCGAAATTACTCTTATATCTATTACAATATTCGTGCTTAGCCTATCCTAAATATATGTGTTTAGTATAAACTCAATGCGTAGTTCTTCAAGGAAACAAATCAAAACTTATAAAAGTAAAAAAAAATCTAGAATATAGAAAAGCAAAATAGTGATTTTTATTTAAAACAACTTACATACGTTTGATATGCCACCTTATAAGAACCGTGTCCCGGTAAAAGTAAATTATTTGGTTTCTGTTTTGGGCCATGCATTTTTGTCTGTTAAATAGTCCTCTACCCTATAATAAGCCTTTGCCATTAGGGACTCTTTTAAGTACTTTTTGAGAGCTGGAAACGATAATTTCAAAGCATCATCTGGTAGCTTATTATAAAAATGTTTACATTGGCCTACGAATGATTTGGCTACTTTACGAACGCGGAACTTTCTAATAGCGATTTTGTTTTTATTTCTAGTATTAAAATTGTGGATGTCTGGATTCTTAGTAAAAGACTCTAGGTTCTTAATAACATAAATAATATTCTCATAAATATATTGGGACGCTACGGTTAATATGTTGATGTCTTTAAAAAGTTCTCTTAAGGAGTCACGGGAGTTCAAGTTATATATAGAACGAATCGCTCTTTTTTGTAACACAAATATAGTCTGTATGTCAGCTGCTTTGCCCTAAACCAGAATGCCGTATGACATGATACTATGAAAATAACTATAATATACTAAGCGAGCAGTATCGACATTGGTCAATTGTCTAATTTTTCTAATAGCGTAAGCTGCTGAACTTAATTTACCTGCAAGTACTGCTAAATGGGGACTCCACTACAAGTTCTTGTCCAGTGTTATACCTAAGAATAATGCCCTATCCACCATTTCTAAACATTCACCATTGAGCGATATAGTAGAATCCACTGCTCTAACATTCGGTAAAGCAAATCTAACACATTTCGTTTTCTTAGCATTCAATAGCAGATTATTAATATTAAACCAGTCAAGTACTTTAACTAGTACACTATTAATTTCGGCATAGTCTGTTGCTTTCCGGTCAACTTGGAAAATTAATGATGTATCATCAGCAAATAGTACTATATCACAAAGATTTTCTACTATAGATGGTAAGTCATTTATATAAACCAAAAATAGAAATGGCCCTAAAATAGGCCCTGTGGCACTCCTAGCTTAACTGCAGCCCCACTGGATTGGGTTCCATTTACAACAACTGTTTGTGTTCCATTGCTGAGATATGAAGACATAAGGCTTAAGGCTTATAGACAGGCCATAATGTTCTAATTTCAAAATGAGTGTTCCATGATCAACGCAATCAAATGCCTTAGAAAGGTCACAAAAAACTCCAATTGCATCACAAGATTTCTCCCAGATGTTGTAAATATATTTAATGGGTACAGATGCTGCATCAGCCGTGGAACGTCCCCTTGTGAAACCGAACTTTTTACTACTAAGCAGTTTATTTCTATTGAAGTGTCCCAGCAGATCCATCAACATTAACTTTTCGAAAACTTTACTTAATACAGGTAGTATAGATATCGGACGGAAATTAGTCAAGTCACTCGTCACCTGATTTAAAAAGAGGTTTGACTTTACTAAGTTTCATAAGATCTGGAAACACGCCCTCTGATATGCAATTATTATAAATCAAGGCTAGATAGGGTGCAATTGAGTCTATGATATGATGAACAATTTTTACTGAAGTTCCCCATAAATCCTCTGTTTTCTTTAAATTCAGTGACTTAAATGTTTTAATGACGTCTATTGAATTTACTTGACTAAATTCAAAGCTTACATTGCATTTGTTAAAATTAACATTAAGTAACAAATGGGCTTCGGTCGCAGATGATTGAAGATATCTTGTAGTATTAATTGCAATGTTGGAAAAATAATCCTCGAATGCCGAGGCAACATCGTGGTTCGACATAATCTGACCATTTCCTTTCATAATGTTGACTTGACTATTGCAAGTTTTTGTTTTACCAGTTTCCCTATTAATAATATTCCAAACAGTTTTCACTTTATTGTCAGACATTTTGAGTTTAGAACTAATATAATTTGTCTTAGCGGCTATGCACACCTACTTAAACATTTTTGAATAATTCTTGACATAGTCCAGGAAATCAGTATTCTTGTTTACCTCTTTCTCTCCATATAATTCATAAAGGCTATTTCTACTTCTATGAATGCCGACAGTAGCCCATTGACTAAACTTCGTTTTTGACCTAGAAATAGTTTTCATTTTGAAAGGAGTATTAAAATTATTTATAATTATGCCAAATATTTTTTTGTAAAAACAATTAAGTCATCATGTGAAATGGATAACATACATAGATCATTATGAACTTCATTTTTGAATAGTTCTAAACAATAACTAGTTATGGTTCTGTATGTTATAGTTTGTGGTATTTCTTGTGAAAGATGCTCTCTGACCTCTATGATCTGAACTAAAGGACTTAAATATTCCTTATCCAAGCATTTACAATCACAAAAAATATTATCTAGACAGGTTTCACTACTAATTCCCACGCGGGTTGGCTCAAAGAACAAATTGACCAAGTTAAAAGATTTAAACAAACTTAACAACTTCACAGTGTTACTATTCGATTCAAGTAAATTAACGTTGAAGTCTCCACATACTATAACATGTTTTTGCCTTTACAAGCTATTTTTAAGACATTTTCCATAGTGCATTGAAATGTATGGAAATCAGCAGAAGGTGGTCTGTAAATACATATAATTAAATAGGTCTCTAATTCTACACAAGCAACTTCTATAATCCGTTCTATTGATAATCTAACAATATTTTCTCGGTCTTTGGATTTCATGGAACTTTTAACAATTATAAGAGAACCCCCATGAATGGCTAATTTTCTAGCAAATACACTTACTAACTTAAAGTTAATAAAATCAAAAAGTAATTGTTCCTGTTTTAGCCAGTGTTTTATGGTGCGACTATGTCTGTCTGTCTGCCTGTCTTTCTGGCCGACTATTAGAGCGCGAGCAAAAATGGTAAGTCTAAGCTACGAGTACTAGGTCAAATAGGGGATCATATGAAGGGGCTTGCCCGCACATTTTTGAACAATTTTGACATTTTCACAATTTGTATAAATAAACATAAATATTACACGAAAATTATAACCATATCTCTAACTAGCTATTTTTATTTTATTTCAATATACCTATTTGAACAACGCAGTTGCGTTAAGTTTGCAACTCATTTGTATGCAATGTTATAGATATCAGGTGCAAACTCAACCGGAACCAGGTAATTTAATAATGTTAGGGTAAGTGAAAGTTTGTACGGAACCCTCGGTGAGCGATTTGGCCGGTTTTTTTTCATATGTTTTGGACATAAGGTTTAGCAAATAGGGGATTATTTTGAGATTAATTACAAATTTTGAGACCACAAATTAGTTATATACATTTACTAGAAGATGCCGGAACCTCGTTCGCGGAGGAGAAAAAAATCATAACCCGTCGTTTTTTCTTCAGCGTAGTCGGGTAAAAAGTATCCTATAACCATCTGGAGATACCCAGCTACCCGTGTACCAAAAATTGTGGAAATCTGTTTAGCCGATTTTGCGTGATGAAGCCACAACGACCCATACTAACATACTTACATAAAATCCAAAAAAAATATTTTTCGTTTTAGTGACCTTCAAATAGTCGGTAACAATAACTTTTTCGAAAATATTTTTAATGTACAGACATTTCATTTTTACAACTTTATAATAGAAAAAAAAATAGAATAGATAATAATAGAATAGATGAGAAAGCTTGTAATAAATACAAACAAGCTATGTATATGAAAGAAGTATCTACAAAGGCGAACGTATCCCTATAATGGTTCCTTTCCAGAAATTAATACGGTGGGTACAATGTTTTATTATCAAATATCAAATATAGTTTCATAGAAAGCATTTTTGTTTCAGATCCTTATTTTTTATTCTAGCCAACCTTCTGCCCGCAACTTCGTCCGCCTTAAATTCGTTCATCCGAGATACAAAGTAGCCTATGTCCGTTCCCGGGACTCAAACTATCTCCATACCAAATTTCTTCCAATCCAAATCGGTTCAGCGGTTTAAGCGTGAAGAGGTAACAGACAGATAGACAGACACACTTTCGCATTTAGAATATTATTAGTATGGAAGTATGGATTAGGGATGTTGCCTAATTTCAAAATTTGTAAAATTTATATAAGATCCTGATAAAACAAGGAATATTAAGGAACAACTTTAAAATTTTGAGTACGATATCTTACGTGTAGCTTTTCTTATAAGCCCTTAAAGTTGGGTGGGAAAGCCTATTTTTCAAGTGTGAAAATATTAATCTATACTATTATCAAGTTGTAAAAATGAAATGTCTGTACATTGAAGATATTTTCACAAAAATGATTGTTACGGACTATTTGGAGGTCATTAAAAAGTAAAATATTTTTTTTGGATTTTAAGTATGTTTGTATGTGTCGTTGTGGCTTCATCACGCAAAATCGGCTAAGCAGATTTCCATAATTTTTGATACACGGGTAGCTGGGTATCTCCAGATGGTTATAGGATACTTTTTACCCAACTACGCTGAAGAAAAAACGGATGGGTTATGACTTTTTCTCCTCCATGAACTAAGTTGTATACTAATAATACTATTGAATAATTCATAAAATGTCTGGTTTTGAAAACGTGTCGATAAACGTAAGTTTTAACATAGCTGTAGAACAATGTTCTTAATTTCCCTACACAAGGTACTACCCTTGTGACGTCACAAAGCTAGTGAGTAGGCTTTAGTATGAAGCGTTTTTTGGGAAAGTCCAAAAATGTGATTAGTCAAAGTCAAACTCAAAGTCAAAGTTAAAGTCAAAGTTAAAGTCAAAGTCAAAGAGATTTTAACATTATTGTATCTCGGGGAGTTTTTATCATATCGGAGTAGTTTAGGCACCAATATTTTTATTATTGAGGAATCGTTCTAAAACATACCACAGAAAAAAAGTTGTTAAATAGCGTATTATTGTAAAACAAATTTATAGGTACTTACTCGTATCAATTTTTTCAAAAAACACGAAAAATGTACGGTTTTAGGGAAAAGGTAAAAAAAAACAAATATTACTTAAACGTTTTATTTAAGTACAAACTTTACTAACAAAATATGGATCCTTGTTCTGAAATAAAAATATTATTATTATACACTTATTTATTTTCAATCTTAGGTAGGTTTTTTACATTATATATATATATATATATAAAGTAAAATACAAAAAGCAAATACAAAATATAAACACATTATAAAAAATCTAACCTAGGATGCCGCCGGCAGCGGGGCAGGGCTCAAGCTACCGGTGAGAGGAACCTCCTGACAATGCGGGCCGTGTCCAGGATTACTGCCTTCTGTATCTGACCCTTGATCCAGCCATCTAGCGAGAGTCTCTTAAGATGTTCGTTGAGACTTTTCGCTATAAGACCGTTTGCCGAAACCACTATCGGGACAATAATCGTCGAATCAACATCCCACATGGCGGTCACCTCGTGAGCCAAGTCGAGGTACTTGCTATTATTATTATTATTAAACGTTTTATGAAAATAATTACAATGAAATAAGAGAATACTGAATATGGAATTAGGCTTAGTCTTAGAGAAACAAACACATTTAATTCAGTCCAATATAAATACTTTAATAGCCATTTTCAAAGTGGAATCTTACGCTTGATTTACACTGATTAGCGTTTAGTGCGAGCTCATACATTACTCTTACTAATCAAAGTTCTAAGTGTAATTTCGCCTGTGCTGGACGACCGTGGAACTGAGTCCTCGCGTCTGGTAAGAGAGAATTCGCTGTATTTTTTTACTATGGTATTACAGGCTTGCATATACCTTAACACTTTCGCAACCGACATTTTCGTAGCGCTACGCTCGTAGCCAATATGTAGCGAAAACTTGCTAAGTGTAGATCGCCCGCTAAGCGCGCTCGCGGTCGTGAATGTGTTGACTTATACTAAGTACAAAGTTTCAGAGAACACTAGCTAGTCGATTTAAAATGAGTGTAACTACGTTTGTATGGAAAACCGAGCTTACCGGGGACTCTTAAGTGAAACTTTGCACGTCTGTAGCCTTTAGTCCCATATCGTAGACAGATTTGGTAGTTAGCTACGAAACGGGAATTGTGCTTTCCCATCTTGTAGATAGTTATCAAATGGGAACGATTTCCCAATTCGAACCCACATTTGGTAGCTAGCTACGAAATGGACACGGTCATCCTCCTATTGATATTATAAATGTCAAGTACTTGACAACGTCAAGTTTCCTTATAATGAAGATGTCGTAAAGTAAGTCGCACCAAACTACAAGCAGTTTGATAAAGATATTTACGTTAAAAAATAAATTAAGTAATGGGACTAAACGATTCCCGTTTCGTAGCCAGCTTCAAATCGCGATTATTTTTCCCATTTCGAAGCTAGCTACCAAATTTGGCTACTAGATGGGACTAAAGGGTCTCCAATTGCTCTCTGGGCCAACATGGGTGACCTAACAATTGGATCATAGCCACACCGAGCTCAAGTATAGTGTTTCAAGTATTGTTCTTGCTTTTAAATGCGTCTTGCGGTGGCTTGTAACCAAAACCGCGCTCCTTTTATCCTGCCGATGACTCGTGATGTTTGCAACACATTAGAAGATGTTCAACAGGTCTTAACGGAATGTGCGCGGAATGAAGGCGAAAGACAAGCACTGATAAATTCTCTCAATCTTAATATATTAGATATAGGCGTATTTCAAAGCATTTTGGCTGCACCTAACACAAAAGAAGCAAAAAAAAGTATATTTGTTTGCATTACAGTATTTAAGTCGGTATGCTGATAATCCATCATATAAGAAATGTAGGTTAAGTTACAATGAGGCAGACATAATCCTTAAGGATTGAATGCCTCTAAATAATAAAGAGAAAAAAAAATCTGCTGATGACTCAGTAGACCGATCGGCGTACAAACACAAGCCATTTGATGTAAAAATGGCATCCATGAAGTCACCAACTAGGCCTACGTAGGTATAAACTAGTTTTAAGTTACAGGGCACCACCGAAAATCAGAGTCACGGCTTGCCGTGGCATAAAGCTGAGCGGTGACCCCTTTCAGCGTCGTCACTTGTTTTTCGTAATTTTTGTTTATGCTGGCGTTGAATAAATATGTTTTCTTTCTTTCTCTCCATTTCCAACGGCTAGTATACGAGTAGATGTTGGTCGGCTACCAACAGTGCATACCCCCTTTACAGGAAGCGTAGGTAGCGTGTCCATGCTCCCTGCAGCATGCGGCTTTCTCCTGCATGGATCGGTTGCAAACTTTGTCACATTGTTTCTCTCTTGTCCAGTTTTTGCCGTTTTGAGCTTGAGTGTGCGCAAACAAAGCGACTGCAACCAGCAGTATCAAGGTTGTCTTGAACATAATTGATTGTTTTGATGCGTAACTTCGAACGGCTGTGGTGATTATGATAACGAGAAAGAGTTTATATATTTTGTTTTGAGGAAACTGGTTTTGAATTTGCATGTCGATACCGTATTTCTCGGGTAATTGGCAACAGTTCTGACACAGAGAAAGATTTATTATCTGTTGTGATAAAATAATTAATGATCTTGAAACTTGCGCCTTCTAGTTATATAAGAATACTAGAAGATACCCGCAACTTCGTTCGCGGAGGAGAAAAAGTCATAACCCCTCGTTTTTTCTTCAGCGTAGTCGGGTAAAAAGTATCCTATAACCATCTGGAGATACCACACAACGACACATACAAACATACATAAAATCCAAAAGAAAATATTTTTCATTTTAGTGACCTCCAAATATAGTCCATAATAATCATTTTTTTATGTATCTTCAATGTACAGACATTTCATTTTTACAACTTTATAATAGTATAGATAAAAATAAACTTCTTCTCAAATCTTTAAAAAGTTTGAAATAAAAAGTAATTTTAATTTTTTTGAAATAACTCACGGCGGTTCAAATGTAATTAAAAAAGGATAAAACCATACCCAAAAATACCCAGACTAATAACTAAAGAATTTATGTAACTAGAGATAATAAACTTAGTAAGGTTAAATTAAATTAAATTTGACTTAAATTTGATCTCTCGCAAAGTCGGATATATGAACAACAGAGTATCAAGACTGTACTTTTTTGTTTTACAAATAGCTTGATAATAATCACAAATATTTGTAATTTTTTAGTGGATCACTCCACTAAAAAAAGCACTGCAAGGCACCGGTTCAAGTCCAGTATCGTCGAAAAAAAAAAACATTTGTTTCTGATTTTTGTTTATAACAGAGTATCAGTTTTTATAGCACTTCCCTACGTACCTATTTGGTTCCCGAAAATGTAGATGTGTTAGTAACATATTTAACTCCCAATCCAAGCGTAAATGTACGATTTTTCATGGTTTTTGTTTTGTATCTAGTCCCTGGCATGGCCAAACTAACTTTCAAAACATGGTTTATATGATAGTTCAGTTTTTATGTAACACTTTCTTCCATTCAAAAATTAGAATATATTTCTATGTAATTAATTATGGATTTTTACAGAGAGGTCTATAAAAATAAAGATTGCGTTTCTAGTCTCTCAATAAACCTTTGATAGACTCGAAACTTGCCTAATTGTTCATTATGAAAAGACCTAACTTGTTACGCAAGCATTTTCTTCAAAAAGCGTGTATTTTTTGAGAAATGGTCAAAAACTGGTTTTTCGTCGGAAAAATAACAAAGTCTGATGGCATTTACCTTGGTTTTGGTGACTCTTGAAGATAAACTGAAACAGTATATTGGTAAAGTCGGTGGCTGTCAACATGATGAGACATATACTGCACGAAGAAGCGAAGAGCTGCAGATCGAAGGTCATTCAGAGCTCCTTAACAAAAAACCCAAGAAAATCCGGCGGGGGTGCCATCACTATTTTAAATTTTAACATGAACATAATAAATAAGTATCTCCAAATTATTTACGTTAATAAAACTATAAAATTAGTTAATTTAATGGCCCACAGACACACAGGGCTGATTTTTTTTGGATTTTTTTCTCCACACCTTTGAGGGCGGCAAAGATACTTTTAAAAGTGTAAATTATATTATTATGTTACGAGCTGAGTGTGTTACGCCTCACCGCTGCCCGTGCAACACCCAGGTGGATCGCCTCGGTCAC
Organism: Hedya salicella; assembly: GCA_905404275.2. Lineage (NCBI taxonomy): Eukaryota > Metazoa > Arthropoda > Insecta > Lepidoptera > Tortricidae > Hedya > Hedya salicella. The sequence continues at coordinate 6,262,433 of FR990120.1, forward strand.
CACGGCTTATCTTGCCATAGAAGCGTCGGGCGTATCCCACGCCACGCCGCTCTCAACGATATCATCCGTCGGGCCCTTGCTAGCACGGGAGCACCGGCGGTCCTTGAACCGGTTGGCTTAACCCGCGACGACGGGAAGAGGCCCGATGGAATGACGCTGATGCCGTGGAAGATGGGTCGGCCTTTGGTGCGGGACGCAACTTGTGTCGACACACTCGCGCCGTCCCATCTTCCATCAACGGAAGTGAGAGCCGGCGCTGCTGCAGACTCGGCGGAGTGCCTCAAGCGGCGCAAATATGCAGCCATAAGTAGTAGCTGCATGTTTCAGCCGTTTGGGGTAGAAACGTTGGGGCCGTGGGGGACGAGCGCGACAGCACTCTTTACAGATATTTCAAAGAGGTTACGCAAAGCATCGGGTAATCAGAAGGCTGGCACTTGCTTAGCCCAGAGAATCAGCATTGCCATTCAGCGTGGCAATTCTGCCAGCCTTCTGGGCACCCTGCCATCCGGCAGAGACATGGGGGAACTTTTTTATCTTTAGTTTTAAGTTTTATACTGTTAACCATATATATTTCCCATTATTCTATTATTATTGATTAATTATGAGATGATATGTTTTTGTAAGTAACTTGTCTATAAATAAATATTCTTATTATTAACATTATATTATATGAATATGTATATATCTAAGTATTTATCTTCGTAAATTATGTCTGGAAATTAGTTGCAACGCTCACAATTTATCTGCTTTGCCTCAAGGTTGACTGGTAGAGAATTAATGCCCTATGGCTTTAATTCCGCCTTTTGAACGATAAGTTTTTCTTTTGTGCAATAAAGATTAAATGAATAAATTTAGTAGCTGTGTGAAGAAACTTTGATTTCTTCACTTACCAATTGGAAAATGTTGTATTTCTTCCTTCAACTCGTATTTTCTCAATAATAAAAACTTGATAACGCAATCTATTTTGAGAAACTGCTTGTAATTGAGGTCTGCAAATGAGTTAAACATAAGTCAGATGGTTTCAATTCGTCGTGCACCAACAAATCCAAATAAACGAAGAAGAAGAAGGAGAAAATACATTTATTTTGTAAACAACAAAAATTTCAGTAGATTGGAAAAGTGACATGTATAGATTTAACCTAGACTTAAAGCTAAACCTAGGAGCTGTAATTAATCATATGCAAAAATGGAGTCCACTCAGCATATGTCAGAGCACTCATGAGTGCAATGACGCTGATCTTCCGTAGATCCAGAACAGGAAAGGCTCACTCATACTCATATTTAGGGTCCGTAGCCAAACTAGCAAAAACGGAACGTTTGTCCGTATGTCACACACAAGCATTTTACTCAAAACCTGCAAGTTGTATAGTAATACCAGAGACTTCAAGAGTGTGTCGAAAAGTTGATTCACTCTGATACCAATAAGGTGCTTACAATTAGAGGTTGTAATGTAAATGAAATAAAATCTTTAAAATGGTTAATTTACATTTATTATTTATAAATTGAAATTTCTTACCGATGCAGGAAAAAACAGTCACAAAATGTTGAATGGTAAGGAATAAGGTGTTGAAATATGTTTATTTTAAGACACAATATTTTATAGAAATTAGGTCACATTTTGAAGATTTTATGTAAATTTTCTTCGAATTTGATTACTTAAAAGACGGCGTTTAAGGCTGTCTGGTAGGTATAGCTGACCCTTTAGTAACAATACATTCCACCATCGCACGAAGCATACCCCAAAAGTCCGTGAGCTCGGCAGCACTCGGTTTTCTCCCGGTCAATTCGGTTGCAGACCTCGTCGCAGGGAGGCACCCGCGTCCAGCGGTCGGTTGCCTCCACGTGGGCAACCAGAGCCACTGCAACCAGTACAAGCAGGAAGGTTGTCTTGAACATGTTGATGCGTACAGACGAATTGCGTGTGTTATGGTGTTGGATAAAGCGTGAGGTGTTTTTATAGGGGGCTTGTTTGTTAAGGCGCTGTCATATATGCGTTTGAATTTAATTGATTTCAATTCTTTATTTCAGGTCGAAGACCCATATAATTGTTGGTAACAATGGTACTTGCGTAATGTTTGTTCAATAATACTAAGTACATACATAATATCTATACTATTAAAAAGATGTAAAAATGAAATGTCTGTACATTGAAGATATTAAAAAAAAATGATTGTTACGGACTATTTAGAGGTCACTGAAACGAAAAATTTAATTTTTGGATTTTTTGTATGTTTGTATGTGTCGTTGTGGCTTCATCACGCTCAATCGGCTTAACGGATTTCAACTATTTTTGGTAGACGTGTAGCTGGGTATCTCCAGATGGTAATAGGATACTTTTTACCCGAATATGCTAAAGAAAAAAGATAAGTTACGATTTTTTCTTCTCCGCGAACGAAGATGCCGGCGCCTTCTAGTTTTACTATAAATCCAACAATTGCATTTGAAATGATATTACAATAATAAGCATATATATTTTAAAGCAATTATAATAATGAATAAGGAAATAATTTAATTTAATTAACTTAATACAATAATTTGAGCCAAGATCTAGTGAAGATGCCGAATATAATTGGCGAATTCAAGGCAGCACGACTTCGTTGGCTCAGTCATTTGGAGAGGATGGAAAACGCGTGCAGTGAAGAGAGCGTATGTGGGGCGACCCCGAGGAAAGCGTCCGGTGGGCCGGCCGAGATACCGCTGGACCGATGAAGCCCTCAAAGACGTATCCGCCCTCGGAGTAGCCAATTGGCGTGAAGTGGCGCAGAAGATGTAAGAGAGGCGTTCTCTCATGTCAGAGCCCAAGACCCTCTTTGGGTGACCGAGCCAGCATAGTAAGTAGTAAGTGAGTAAGTTAGTAATGTTTCACTCCGGCTCACCTCCTACAGCTTTACAAGGCGCTGGTCCGCCCACACATGGAATACTGTTATCATCTGTGGGCTGAGGCTCCCAAGTACCAGCTTCTCCCTCTAGACCGTATTCAACGGAGTGCGACTCGTATCGTCGGTTGCCCGCGTACTTTAGATCAGCTTGACTCCTTGGCTCTGCGTAGAGATGTAGCCTCGCTCTGCATATTCTATCGCATGTATAACGGGGAGTGCTCCGAGGAATTGTTCGGGTTGATCCCAGCTGCATCTTTCCGCCATCGTCCTACATGACAACATTTCCACCCTCACCACTTAGATGGTTAGCAGTCCACAACTCTGCGTTTTTCTAGAAATTTCCTGCCTCGCACGACTGAACTGTGGAATAAATTGCCGCCTGCAGTATTTCTGGACCGATGTGACCTTCAAGCCTTCAAGAAAAGAGCGTACTCCCACCTGAAAGGCCGGCAACGCACTTGTGACTCCTCCGATGATGCAAGTGTCTATGGACGACGTTGATCGCTTACCATCAGGCGATCCATCTGCTCGTTTGCCTCCTATGACATAAAAAATAATAATAATAATACATGTACATAGCGAAATAACCTGTTTTACCCAATGTCTCAACAACAGACACTTAAATCTACCAGCTATTATCTTCAAGATACTGTTTTGGGTACTTCTGAGACGTTCCATAATAGACACAATATTTTATCTTATTATGACTTGAAATCTGTTCGTGCGCGCCTCTGTGTACATGCCAGGGACCCTACACCATCTTGGGAGCCCTAACACTATCCTGAAAACGTTATTATATTGGACGCGGAGGGCGTTATAAGTATTGAAATATTTAAGGGGATAGAAGTCGAAGGTAAATCGCCAATAATTGGCCCAGGTATACTCTTACTTGCCAGAATTTCAATTGCCCGAATATCATCTGCACTACTAATCAACGGCCATAAAGCTATTTATAATAATTTCATATGCCACACTCATTGTTTACCATTTTAATCATATGCCAGAATCTTTGTTTCCTGTAATATCAATTTCAATAATCTATTTTTCCATAATCATTGTAATCCATAACATGCCATAATGTCAATTGTTCGAGTTGTACAAAATGGAAAATGGGTCCAAAACTGAAAACTGTAGGTTAGGTTAGGTTTGTATTGTAACCAAGTATAGTATAGTATACGTCAAAATGCTTGCATGCTTTGCTTGCAACTGCGACAAAATGGAAAATGGGCCCAAAACCAAAAACTGTAGGTTAGGTTTGGTTTGTATCGGGACCAAGTATAGCGGAGCGAGCGAAGCGAGCGGAGCGTCAAAATACTCGCAAACAGCGAACGAGTATGTAAACAATTGACAATAAATATCAGTTGCAAAGTCCACTGCATACCCACCAACGTGTTAAAAACACTTACCCACACCGCAATACTGAACAATTTTTGAGCGCTTGCAGAAATGCATAGCCAGGCTGAGTTCGGAAAGAAACAATATATACCAGTATCCACAACAAAGTGTTTAAATTCATCACCTTCGTGTGCCGTTTTGTTGTTAAAAGAAAACGTCCCAGAATGTAGGACTTTTATTTTGAACATGTCAGTCCTTCAGATGTAGTAAAGGCATTTAAATCAATAAATGTCAAAAAAAACCAATGACCTATGGGGGGTCTCAGTCCATGCTGTCAAATCCCTAATAGAAGTAATAGCGCCTGACTTGGCAGATATATTCAATAACAGTGTTGACTGCGGTGAGTTTCCTGATCTGATGAAACATAGCAAAATAACTCCTTTATTTAAATCAGGTAGTACCTCTGACCCCACTAACTTTAGACCAATATCTGTACTGCCTACATTTAGTAAAAATTTTGAAAAGCTAATTCTATATCAATTGTTAAAACATTTTAGTTTCAATAATTTGATACATAGTAAGCAATTCGGTTTTACGCGGGGTCGCTCGACATCCAACGCCGGAGTTGAGCTCGTAAAACACATTTTCGATGCCTGGGAGGAATCGCGAGATGCTTTAGGCATCTTCTGTGATTTATCTAAGGCCTTCGATTGCGTTAATCATGAGACACTGATCAGGAAGCTACACCACTACGGAGTTAAAGGATTAGCACTAAATTTATTAGAGTCTTATTTAAATGGTAGAATACAAAGGGTTGACGTGAATGGAAAGCGTTCACCGGGGTCATTAGTCTCTATGGGTGTGCCGCAGGGATCAATATTGGGACCTTTCCTGTTTCTTATCTATATAAACGACTTGCCACACCTCGTAAAGACCCACCATGAGCTAGTTTTGTTTGCAGATGATACGTCTCTAATTTTCAAAGTCGTACGAATTCAACGATCCTACAATGACGTAAACAATGCTATCTGTGAAGTAGTAAATTGGTTTAATATAAATAATTTATTGTTGAATGAGAAAAAGACTAAATGTGTTAAGTTTGTCACGAGTAACGTAAAACACGAGCAAGCAAGCGTTATGGTTAAAGGTGAGGAACTGGAACTAGTTAATAGTACAGTCTTTCTCGGTATAACATTAGATTCTAAGCTCCAATGGGGACCCCATATTGCTAATCTCTCGAATAGACTGAGTTCTGCAGCTTTTGCAGTAAGTAAGATTCGTCAATTAACAGACGTGATAACGGCTCGATTAGTGTATTTCAGTTATTTCCACAGTATTATGTCGTATGGCATCTTACTATGGGGCAGTGCTTCCGACATTAATACTATATTTGTTCTGCAGAAGCGGGCTGTTCGTGCGATATATAAAATGAACTATAGAGAGTCGCTTAGAGATAAGTTTAAGGACATTAATATAATGACAGTGCATTGTGAATACATTAATGAGAATATTATGTATGTACATAAAAATATTACCGACTTTAAGAAGAACTGTGATATACATAATATTAATACTAGAAATAAGCATAAGCTCGCAGTGCCTGCTACTAGGCTCTATAAAATAAGGAGATCATTCATGGGTAACTGTGTGAGATTTTATAATAAACTTCCTAGCAGCATAACTGAGTTGTCTATTGGTAAATTCAAAAATATTGTGAAACGAAAATTATTTTCCAAAGCTTATTATAGCACACACGACTACATGAATGATGAAGCCGCGTGGGATTAATGTAAATTATAGCGTCATGTAGGTATATGAATAATTATTTTAACGAATACCTAAGGTATTATTATTATTTTAATCTTAATTGTTTTATATACTCTCACATTTAGAATTTTATTCTAGACACATTCTAGATTATTTATTTTTTATTGACAATCCTTTTGGGATTTATCTTATTGATTATTTTAATTTTAAAAATGATGATTTTATCAATAATATTACACTTAAGTTAAATGATCTGATTAGGTTTTTCTGGGTTTCCCTAATCCTTGCAGCAAATGCTGGATCATATTGTATTTCTCCCAGCAAACAAACATTCACTCTCATGTAACTGACATTTCGAAAGTGCTTGTAACTAGGCCTACTTGAATAAAGAATATTTTGATTTGATTTGATTTGAATATTTAGTATGACTTTTGAATATTCTATGAAATAATATTATTTCACTTAATTATATGGAAAACAATACGTATGGAATTCGATTCATACTGGCATCTAATATTCGAGAATACAAAAGTATGTGAATTAACTTATCTAGTAAATGAAGCATTCGGGCCACTGAAATTCGGGCAAATGAAACACGAGCAAATAAATATTATTGCATATGTATGTCGGGCAAACAATAGATAATCAATTGGCTCGATTATTCAATTACTAACCACAAGTTTTCCCAGGGTTTGTAGAAATACTCCAGGGGTATTTATAACAACACGTGTGGCGTGTCTTTCCTTGTCAGTGCCTAGTCCTAAGTATTAAGGAATTGGGTATAATATGAGTTAATTAGGACAAGAGCTGTGATTAAAGTATGTCTATGTATGAAAGTCTGCAGCCTGGCGAAGCTCATTCTTTCAATATTTATGACTAGGAACTGACAGTGAGGGGTTCAGGGCCGAAGCCCTGAACGACCATGGCTCCACATAGGCACAGAAAAACTGCCTACCTTAGCCAAAAACCCTTGTGCTGTGTATACGTTAAAACGTTGAATGTCCCGTCTGTTACTTAAACCTAATAAACAGGAAAATATCATTTAAAGAAGCCTGCTTTCGTTGTAACTCCATCCAGCCATTTTTGGTAACTCCAGTGTGTCTAAAAGTTGATTCACTCTGATACCAATAAGTTGCATACAATTACAGGTTGTAATGTAAATGAAATAAAATATTTTAAATGTTTAATTTATATTTATTATTTAAAATTTGAAATTTCTTACCGATGCAGGAAAATACAATCACAAAATGTCGAATGGTAAGATATAAGTCGTTGAAATATGTTTATTTTTGGCCTGAATATTTTATAGAACGTAGGACGCATCTTGAAGATTGAATGTAAATTTTATTCGAGTTTGATTACTTAAAATATGGCGTTTAAGACTGTCTGGTAGGTATTGCTGGTACTTTAGTAACAATACATGATTCCCCTTTCGCACGAAGCATATGCCGCGTGTTTGTGCGCTCGGCAGCACTCGTTCTTCTTCGGGTCACTTTGGTTGCAGACCTGGTCGCAGGAAGGCTCCCGCGTCCAGTTGTTGGTTGCCTCCGCGTGGGCAACCAGAGCCACTGCAACCAGTACAAGCAGGAAGGTTGTCTTGAACATGTTGATGCGTATAGGCGACAAGTTGCATGTGTTATGGTGTTGGAGGAAGCGTGAGGTGTTTTATAAGGGGCTTGTTTGTCAAGGCGCCGTCATATATGCGCTTTTGAATTGAATTAATTTCAGGTCAAAGACCCATATAATTGTTGGTAACAATGGTACTTACGTTATGTTTGTTCAATAATACTATTCACTATTTCACTATAAATCCGACAATTACATTTGATAAAAAATGTTACAATAATATGTATATTTATTTTTAAGCAATTATAATAATTACGAATAATTACAGAACTTTCTTCTTTTACTTAATACTGAACGAATTTTATTTGGATAACTTACTCGGAAAAAGGATATAATTGGAACGAAGGCAAAGCTTTTCATGTTTTTGGATGACAGGACAATCTAGGCACACGCCGTAAAGAATGACGGGAACATAGTATTCAATAGAGTTCAGTGAAAGAACGGAAGGGAGGCTTTTATCTAGTAGTAGTGCCTAAAGAGCCTATAAAAACGTATTTACTTGCTTTACCGCCTTATGAGTCCCATTGTGATTTGCCATGCTTCAGTTCCGTAAGTTATCACTGGGAATAAAATTCGAAGACTTTCGTCTTCAGTCACTGGGAATAGACTCAGATGCTAGCAACGAGCAATAGAATGTGTTATGCTCGGAGTTCGGAGTACAGGAATTTATGGGTAACGTTCAGTGGCGTTCGGTCCATACAGTCACAAAGGCACTGCCCACCGTGGATGAACATAGCTTCATACAGGCACAGGTAAACTGCCTACTGTGTGGATGTAGCTTCATCAAATGTGAGGGTGAGGGCTTCAGGAAGCAGTAAAACAATATATAGAAGTTTTGGATATGTTTTCTAGCCGTTACCTGACTTCAGACTATATGATCAAGCAGATTTTACAGGAATAAATATATGAAGAGTTTATAAATTCAATCACGGTCAGATTCGTATTCTAATAAAAAATTACAGGTGAGACGGATGATCATCAAATCAAATCAGATCATTTATTTGTTCAACATAGGTAAAACATAGGTCTAACAATTTTTTGGTATTCCTATGCTGGGCCGATAGGCATACAAATTTCACAAGTACCTAAATCAATAAGGTGCAGGCAGGTTGTGCTCCATTAATTATAATGTAAAAAAAAACATTCATTTTATAGTACTCGTACGCTTTTTCTACCAAAAAATTAAATAATTTCCTTTTGAACTCGGCCATATTTTCAACATTCATCATCATCGTCTCCTTGTCCTTTTCACATTATTTGGGGTCGGCTCTCCTAGTTAATTTTCGCCACGAATTTCTGTCCTGGGTCGTTGGTGGGATCGTAGCTTCTTGCATATCCTTCTTCACAGTCGCCATCCATGTAAGTCAGGGTCCTCGTCTCTTTGGTGGGAGGAACATATCGAGTACCTTTCGTGTCATGTGTTCAGGTTCCCGGTGCATGACATGCCCATACCATTTCAGTCGGCTCTCGGCTAGTTGAGACGAATGATGTTCGACAATAATTTAAAATATACTTTTTAACAGCCTGCCTAACCCGTCTCGGAAATATAGCATCCATATAGATATATAGATGAAGCCATGGTCATTCTAGGCTTAGGGGAGTGTGAAGATTGTTCACCTACACGCTATATTTCCTATATGGAGCCTTGGTCGTTCAGGGCTTCGGGGGTGAAGCCCTGAACGACCATGGCTACATATAGGCACAGAAAAACTGCCTATACCCTAGTCAAAAACCCTGTGCTTTGTATACAAAAAACGAAACGTTGAATGTCCCGTCTATTACTTAAACCTAATAAACAGGAAAATATCCTATGAAGATTTCGTTGTAACTCCATCCAGGCATTTTTGTTAACTCCAGTGTGTCTAAACGTTGATTCACTCTGATACCAATAAGGTGCTTACAATTAGAGGTTGTAATGTAAATGAAATAAAGGCTTCCAAATGTTAAATATAAATTTATTATTTAAAAATTCAAACTTCTAACTGATGAAAGAAAATACAGTTACAAAATCTCGAATGGTAATGAATAAGTCGTTAAAATATTTTTATTTTTGGACTAAATATTTTATAGAACATAGGACGCGTCTTGAAGATTTAATGTAAATTTTATTTTAGATTGATTACGTAAAAGATGGTGTTTAAGACTGTCTATTAGGCATTGCTGGTCCTTTAGTAACAATACATACTTCCCCCTTCGCACGAAGCATAAGCGGCGTGGTTGTGCGCTCGGCAGCACTCGTTCTTCTCCGGGTCACTTCGGTTGCAGACCTCGTCGCAGGGAGGCATCCGCGTCCAGTTGTTGGTTGCCTCCGCGTGGGCAACCAGAGCCACTGCAACCAGTACAAGCAGGAAGGTTGTCTTGAACATGTTGATGCGTATAGGCGAGGAGTTGAGTGTGTTATGGTGTCGGAGGATGCGTGAGGTGTTTTTATAGGGGGCTTGTTTGTTAAGGCGCCGTCATATATGCGCTTTGTACTGAAACATTTAAGGCGAAAGAAACCGAACGTAAAACGCCAGTAACTGGCCAGATTATACAATTACTAGCCATACATTTTTTCGGCGTTTACTATGCGATTTGTAAAAATACTCCAGGGGTATTTATAAGAAAATTTATGGGTGATTCCATTGGCACCTCAGCCGTTGTCGGTCCCTAGTCTTAATTATTAAAGGAATGGGTATAATAAATCGATAAAAAATGTTACGGGAAACTTACACAGATCAAAGTAATAGTAAGCTCAATAAGCGGGAAAAGTAATGATAAGGCTTGTATTATCGGTACTAGACTACGATATATTTTAGTAGATATATTTACTTATATACATAGAAAACATCCAAGATTACGAACAAATAATTACGCTCATCACACAAATATTTGCCTTTACCGGGATTTGAATCCTGGACCTTCAAATTCGCTGACGTTACTCCTGCTGAGCCAAATAGCGGGCTTATGATGGTTGCGTTTGTCACACGATAAATAAATGACATAGCTGCCGTCACCTTCTGACAACTATGCGAGTGCGAGCGTGACAGACGCGTTATCATAACATTTATCGCGTGATAAACGCGACCATCATAGCGCTGGTCGTCATCGTATAATTTGAGTTAATTATGACAAAAACTGTAATTAATCGTAATATGTTGATGTATGAAAGTCTACTGCTTTCCTTAGCGCATTCTTTCAATATTTATGACTAGGAACTGCCGGCGATTGAAACTCCCGTAGATTCATCAATTTGAAAATCGGCAAGTGTTTAGTTTTCCAGAACTTTCTTCTTTTACTTTATACTGAACGAATTTTATTTGGATAACTTACTGAGTGCGTCCCGTAAAAAATGATAGTAGTACGAAGGGAAAGCATTTGGTCGCCATCTTTTTAAATGGCGAGAAAATCTAGTTTTAGATGGCAGGAAAATCTAATGCCTACAGAGGCTTTCAAAAAAATGGTTCCTGTTCAGTCAGATTACGGACGATAATTGCACGTGATAATGACATAAGAAAACATTGACGAAAAATTACATATTTTTATGAATCACAAGCCGATCGCGTAGGCCGATCGTGCCTCTCGATCGACCCGGCGACGACATTGCGAGAATTGCGGAGCCGTAAGCGTTTTATCTGTTCATTGCGCGGTCAAGACGCGCAACGAACTGTAGTTAGTTGGAATCACGCGCAATGAATTAGAAAAACCGCTGCCCCTACCGCCGCCGCTCGAAGTCGTGACCAGCGGGCCTATGATGGTCGCGTTTATCACGCGATAAATGATATGATAACGCGCCTATCACTCTCGCACTCACATATGTGTCAGAAGGTGACGGCAGCTATATCATTTATTTATCGCGTGACAAACGCAACCATCATAGGCCCCCAGCTTGTTCTGCGCTTTCGCTTGCACGCTAGGCTCAGGCGGAACGTGACAGCGGAATGTGACAAAGAGTCATGCCTTTTCGTGCGTACAACGGTCGTTCATCGATTTATAAGACGTTATCACTTCAAAATATTTACTTGCTTTACCGCCTTATGAGTCCCATTGTGAGCGACCATGCTTTAAATCCGTTGGTTATCACTACACGCACTGTTCGAAGACTCGTTTTCAGGCACTGGGCATGGACTCAGATTCACGCAACGTGCAATCCCAGGTGGCACACAAGATGTTTAAGAGCTAATACGGCCATTATGCAGCTAGTTTAAGCGCGAGATTTTCTATATAGAAAGCGCTATGCTCGGAGTTCCTCCGTGAGATAGAATCAGAAATCAAATCAAATCTTTTATTGCAAGATCATAGGTAGTTACATAATATTATAATGTTAAATATAGTTGTGCTTATGTTCTACCAGAAAAGGTATGCAATGAGGGTTTTCTAAAATGGAAATATTACCAGTTGACGCCACAATAACTAAGGTCTAACTGACAAGAAGTGTCAACATCCACCAATCACAGCACAAGATTTTGACACTTCTTGTCAATTAGACCTTACGTCACGGTGACGCCAACTGGTGATATTACCATTTTAGAAAACCCTCATTTAACAATATTGAGATAGTTGCCAGTTCATTATATATTATGTTAAAATGTTCATTAATTTGTATAAGTGTATTTATTATAATTATCAGATTATGGTACAATATAATTAACTTGTTTAGGAATAATAATAATAATTAACAGTCAAATAATAAATCTAAGAATATAAATAAATAATGAGAAATAACAACAATTAACAATCGCCACACACTAAACGTACCTGAAGCTATTGAAATTAAGAAACACCGAAATTTTAACCGGGAAGACGGTTTCAAACTTTGATCTTCATGGAATCCAGTTATTAGTAAATGTAAACAGCATCAAACATCATCCGATGACGTGCCAGATGTCGTGAGGGTAGTTTGTCGGTATAGTGACAAACTTAAGATGCGTCCACACTTGTATCATTTGCCCGCATCAGATCTCCGTCCCGTGGCATGACTGAGTATCGCGCTGCTTGGACGCTCACTGTCGGCATTCCGTATCACCCGACGCTTGTCCGATCCAGGTGCGCGATACGCGTAGCAACATGGATTTTGAGCGATCGGATCGGCGCAACGTCCAAACGCGTGATCTTGATACGCGATCATGCCACGCGGCGGTGATCGGATCGGGCAAATGATACAAGTGTGGACGCACCTTTAGTGTTCAAACTAATAATCAAAACCGAGCGCAGGTAGATCGGAAAACTCGCGCGGCTAGAAGATGTTGATAACTGCCTCTCCAGTTCCTGTCACGCATCTCATACGCGAGTCGTCGTAAACTAGTCGGTGAGTGTCAATCTGTTTTATGTCAATGACCACCATATCCATCCAGCTGGTGTCAAAGTCAGGAACATATGCGGGCTCTAAGTCCCTTGACAAATACGTTCCCCCTGTATGTACGCGAGGAACAAGTAGGACACCAATGCACACCTATGCAGTGTCTAGACTGGAGGCATAATCGATCGTACGAGAGGGTAACTCTGGGTAGACCAGGCCCTCCTATAAAGCAATGTAAAGCCAACATAAATGAGACTTGATATCTAGAGATGCATAAGTTATTTAGCACGGTCGAAGGTGACCATCATCAGCTCAGTTTGTTTGTCTGATGATGACAACCAGACGAAAACAACTGAATAACTTTAGAAAAATATGTACAAAACATACTTAGTGCCTATAATATTTGAGGGCTTCTCTCGATTTCCCTGGTATTCCATCATCAGATCCTGACTTGGTAATAAAAATACTACCTCAGGGACACACCACTATAAAGAATATGACTAACAATCTTAACTTACCTATAATAGATGATAATTTAATAATTATCCTCTAATTCTTAACCATTAAGGAGTTGTACATTCCGTAATCGGCTCAGTATGATGAGATGATGACTACCATAATGCAAATACTTAAATAGCTTAAGAAAATATATGAAAAATGTTATAGGTGCCTATAAAATTTGAGGATTGCTCTCGATTTCCCTGGGATCCCATCATCAGATACCAACTTGGTGGCAATGGGACTACCTCAGGAGTATATTCTTTCAAATAAAAAAAGAATTTTTAAAATCGGTCCACAATTGGCGGAGTAATCGGTGAACATACATAAAAAAAATACAAACTGTCGAACATATAACCTCTTCCTTTTTTGGAAGTCGGTTAATAAAATCATATTATGCGATTAAGCCCCGTTTGTTGTGTTGTGATAATGAGTGAAATCGTGTTAGTTTAAATCAATAATTAACAATCAAATCATAAATGTAATAAAGAGCTTAAATAGTTTAATCAAAATCATAATATGATGCCCGCAGAAGAACCGAATTAGCCGAACAAGCTCTCAGTATTGCTTGCAAAATGCCATTGGGCAGGCTATGTAGCCCGGATGTCCGTTGGGGCAGTAAAGTCCTGGAGTGACGACCATGCATTAGGAAAGCGCAGCGTGAAACGGTCTGTGTCTAGGCAGACGGATTACTTCTTGAGAGTAGCGGGCAGTCGGTGGATGCGGTCTGCGCATCGTACTCTGTGGCGAGGTATCGGGAAGGCCTATGTTCAGGGCCTGCATCGTCAATGAACGTGAGCCGGTGAATCAGCGGTATTTGTAATAAGGGACGCATTTATTGTTCGCGCGCATCAAAGACAGAGAAAGCTAATACTTTACATGCTTGGGGTTTTTTGGCGTAAGCGCCAGATTTTAAATTACAAGGGAATCGAAGATATCATTATGTTTTGTTAACATGTAAGTTAGTGACGTAGGAGATAAAGACAAGAACGTATGACGACACGTTTGGCTCAGTGGGTTGTACAATGGCCTATGAAGCTGGCGGTCCCGGGTTCGAATCCAGTCCAGCCGGGGCAAGTGTTTGTGTGATGAGCACAAATGTTTGTTCCTGGGTCTTGGATGTATTCTATGTATTTAAGTATTATAATTTATCTATATATTATGTATACCGTCGCCTAGTACCCATAGTAGAAACTTTACTTAGTTTAGGACTAGGTCGATTTGTGTAAGATTGTCCCTGTGTTATTTATTTATAGAATGTCATTTTTACATACTTTAGCCATTTATTAATGTGTCATTTGTATAGACTAGACAAAAAACGGAAAATGAAGACCCGTTTTCGGATAACTTTTCTATCGAGGAAATTTTCAACAAACATGTTTCCGCTTAATCGCTGAATAGGTTATATAGTCAAAAATCACATATCTAAAACCCAGCCTGTTTCATACTCTAGATTTGACAAAAATCTCACTAAAAAATTGCTTAAATTTTCGATACACCCCCATCGTTGACGTCAGTGGCTGATAGATGATAAATAGATCCTTTAATGATCGGTTTTCCGAAACTAATTCGCTGTTTTTAGACCGACGTCAGAAAAGCAGGTTAAGTTAATATTTTCAGCTAAGCGGTATGTTTATTCAGGTTTTTATATTGTATGTGTGTTATTCCGTCGCAAATTGCAAACAGATTTTGCAAATTAAATATTTACAGAGCGGTGTTATACATTTACAAAACAAAAATACCTTTTTTTTATTTGTTTTCCTGTTAATTTTATGTTACTTATTTCCATTCAGAAGCACGAACTCTTTTGTTCGTAATAGGACAAAGGATGTTATTTTTTTAAAGTAATTATTCCTATTGTGCTTTCAATTTCTATACGTACGTACTTTGATATAACTACATAAAGAAATTGAAATAAAACAATTTAACGGATTATATCGCGTATATTATCTCATTTTAGTTCCCGACGTTTCGGAAGCTTTCCAGCTTTCCATGGTCACGGGAGGACTGAGAAAAGATGTATTTTCCTCTGTCAAAGTTACAATTTGTGCAAACTACCCATTTTTTAAAAACCGCAAATAAAGGTGTACATACATGCCAGATGGGCCTAAGCTGTAAAGACAGATACACATGTGCCAGAAGGGCTTAATTATTTTATTCTAATAATTTACCAAGCAGCATTTCACTATCATTTTTAATCGCGGAAACAGAAGAAAATATTACATAAAGAAATGTTTCAAAAATGTATGAACTTTTTGGAACATTGATTTGCTTCTATTGGTAGTTCCAATTTGGGAAGGAAATTTTATTGACACGTTACGACGCAGGTGGAGCAGTATCATAAGAACCAAATTTAAGATTTGATTTGATTTGATTTGATTAAGGCACATGACGTGTGCACAACAGCCAATTCTGACGGCACGTTTAGCTCAGTGGGTTGCACATCAGCCTACGAAGCTAGCGGCCCCGGTTTCGAATCCCGGCCAGGGCAAGTGTTTGTGTGATGAGCACGAATGTTTGTTCCTGGATCTTGGATTTTTGCTATGTATTTAAGTATTATCATTTATCTATATACTAGCTTCTGCCCGCGACTTCGTCCGCCTTAAATTAGTTTATCGCGGATAAGGATATTTTTCCGGGATAAAACGTAGCCTATGTCTTTCCCCGGGACTGAAACTATCTCCATACCAAATTTCATCCAAGTCGGTTCAGCGGTTTAAGCGTGAAGAGGTAACAGACAGACAGACAGACAGACAGACAGACAGACAGACACACTTTCGCATTTATAATATTAGTATGGATATGGATTGTAGCCCGGCTAGTCGTTGGGAATAAAAGATAGGATGTGGTAGTGTATCAAATATTATAAAAATTGACTATATACAAATAAAAAACATAAACTAAACGGGATTCAGTCAGTGCGCAGCAATAAACGAAAATCACTGGCTTTATGTGAGCAGGGACGTAGGACGGTTGTGGAGATTCAGTTTTCTTTCCAATTCTCGATTTCCAGCTTTCCAAGAAGGTTTAGTGCACGTGACCATTTGAAGACTTTGGGGACTGCTTCGACTTTTTCTTCGGGTGGTTGGATTCCTTGTTGTGAGACTTGGTAGCCGAGGAATTTGACAGATGGCTGGCCGAAGACGCATTTCGATGGGTTGATGGTGATGCCATATTCTTCAAGTCGTTGCAGTACTGTGCGTAGGTGTTGTTGGTGCTCATCTTCGTTGGTCGAAGCTATGAGGATGTCATCGACGAATGGGAATACGTAGTTGAGGTCACGTAGAACTTCGTGGATGAACCTCTGGAACGTTTGACCTCCATTTTTTAGTCCCGCGCAAATCCGAGGGAACTCGTACAGACCGAATGGCGTGATGATGGCGGTCTTCTCCACATCTTGTTCACTGACAGGTATCTGCTGATATGCGCGGTTTAGGTCGAGAGTTGAGAATATTTGCTTCCCGGCGAGTTGGTATGTGAAGTCGCGCATACGCGGTATGGGGTACCGGTCGGGCTTGGTGATAGCGTTTAGCCTTCGGTAATCTCCACATACTCGTATTTCCCCATTCTTCTTAGGTACGACGTGTAGTGGTGATGCCCAAGGACTTTTGCTTGGTCTACAGAGGCCCTGTGCCATCATGTTTGAAAACTCCTTCTTCACAAGCTCGTAGCGGTGGGGAGCGATGGGGCGTGGTCTGCAGTGGAGGGGCGGACCAGTTGTCTCGATGAAATGTTCGACGTTGTGTTTTGGACTAAGCTTCATGGATGTTATTCTTGTTATTCCGGGGAAATCGGCGAGTATATTGTGGTATGCTTGCTGCACGTCTATGCTACGAACGGTAGGTATGTCCGCAGAACAGATTTGTGCATTTGTTGTGAGTAGCGTCTTGCCGTCGATGAGTCTTCGATTTTTGATGTCCACGATGAGATTGTGGTGCTTCAGAAAATCGGCTCCCAGGATAGGTTTCGATACGGCTGCGATGATGAATTTCCATTTGAATGAACGTCGGAGGTTGAGATCGAGATCGAGTGTTTTCTCGCCGTATGTAGGTATGGCGGTGTTGTTCGCGGCGTACAGTTGAAACGGTAGTGGTTGCTCTTGCGTGCCTTTCGTTCTCGGTAGTACGGAAATATTTGCACCCGTGTCTACCAAGAACGTGAGCTTCGTTTGCTTGTCTGTCACGAAGAGGCGGTGAGAGGTTTCGTAAACGCCAGCGTCCGCCACAGCTAACGTTAATTTTAGTTTTCCGGCTGCGGCGCGGTGATGGGCTTGAAGCTGCACGGTGGCGTACATTTCTTGGCGTCCATGCCATAACGGTGGTGGTAATAACAGTACGGCATGGGCGTACTGTTGCGGCTGCGGCTGTGCGACGCGTTTCTTGATCGTGATTGGAAACGGCGCCGTGGTCGGCTATCTCGCTGGTTTTCGTACGGACGTGGATTTTCGTACGGTCGCGATCGGAGTTCGGCGATTTCCAGGGACAGTCTTCTGATTTCGGTGATTAAGTATTGCTGGTCGAACGGTGGATGCGGTTGGTAAGTTGGTTGTTGTGGCAGTGGCGGTGGTTGTAGATGTGCGGGCACGGCGGGCGCGGTCGTAGGCGCGAACGTCGCTATTGCGGCGATGTGCTCTGACGACGTGTGTGACACCTCCATCATCCTGTCGGCGAGGAGAGCTAGGTCGTCGAGCGTGGTTTTGATCTGGAATGCCTCGCTGACGGTGAGCACGGAGCGGACGTGGGGTGGTAGATGGTCCAGCCACATCATCTGTATTGTGCTCTCGGGAAACTTTTCTCGGTTGAGATTCTGCATGCGGCGTAGGAGTTGGCTCGGTTTTTGATCGCCTAACTCGACTTGTGACAGCAACTTCTTGGTCTGTGTGCTGCTGGATTCTTTATATAGGGATATCAGACGCTCTTTGATGGCGTTGTAGTAGTCTTTTTCTGGCGGCGAATAGATGAGATCGGAGATGTTCTGAATGTCTTGTTTCTCAAGTTGGGCAATAACCATCTGCGCCAGTTGCGGCTGGCTTCGCTTCAGTTCGGCAGTAGCGGCTTCGAAACTGCAAAACCACAGTCGCGGTTGATCCCGCCAAAACGGCGGTACGCGAAGCGACAGTGATATGCCGGAGACTTCGTGCGACGACGGTGCTTGTTGTTCAGACGGCGCGGGTGGCTGCATCTGAGGCTGTGGTGCGACGGCTTGAGGTGCAGGTGCAGGTGCAGAAGCTCCGTTGTTCATGATGTTTTTCGTTCTTCTGTTATAGTTCTCCACTTAGGGTCACCACTTTAGTGGTTTTGGACACCCGAAGACTTTGGGGACTGCTTGATTGAAAGGCAGTTCAGGTGGTTATGGTAATGGTAATCCTTTTTATTTAAATGTCTGCTTCTTATATAGTAAAACTAGGTTAACATTTTTATAATTTGCGTTGGTAGTTGTGAACCTAGTGTTCTCAACTACCGCGATACTAAACACATAAAATTAGAAATAGATAAAATGAGATTTAATTACAATAAGGGAAACCTACATGTAGGTAGTTGGGAACGCCGAGTTTCTCAACTACCTCAGTACGCTACGCGTCCCGCGGCGCGCGTGCATATAAGGCGTGCTGCAGTCCGCGCTCGTTCTTTCTGCTGCCGGCCGCCGTCGAGTGAACATCGCCTCGTGCTCCGTGCTTCGTGCCACATACTTCGCACCTGCAACGCTGACTCCTCACCGAGGCAGAACACAACGTCAATCCTGTTTGTTTCTACTGATTCAGACGTCAATCACGCTACAGTCTGTTTCTATGTGATTCGGACGTCAATCACCTACAAAGGCATTGGATGGAACCGTTGGCCGAGGTGCGACCGTAGACTGCAGATAGGTTTTCAGTGGAAAACTTCAGCGAAGAAGAAAGGGCTGTAAAAATGCTCCACTTAATAGTTGATTCAAGTCAACCCAAGCCTTACTTCTTCATGGTTAAGAAGACCAGTGAAAACGAAATAAAACTTGGATTGAGTTGAACAGGACACTACATGAAAATAAAGAAAAATAACTAAATACAAAATGTACCTGCGAAAGTGGCAGCCCTTGTAGATATTGAATACAACACAGTATTGCAAAATACTATACAGTTTTTACAGTCTCAGAGTTTTGCAACAGCACATTCATTAGTAATATGTTTTAAATCACAGATATTTAATTATTTGCGCAGCACAAGTTCAAGCCAAATGAGTCGGGACCTGTCTCCCATAAACAAAATACAATCGTGGAACAAAAAAAAATCCGATGCAGTTTAATACTGGCCAGTATTGTGCCAAGGTGGTTTGCCGCGTTACAATATTATGTAAATCGTCGCCTAGTACCTAGTACATGCATTGCTTAGTTTGGGACTAGGTCGATTTGTGTAAGATTCTACCCGTGTTATTTATTTGTTTTCCGGCCCGTAAAACATGAACAGCAATTGGGTACTTTCCTGTAGTCAACATAAATGGTGTCACGCTTGCAGTTCAATGTTATTACTGAAAATACGTAGAAAGCATTAATGAATACTTGTTTTTAAGCTATTGGCCATTTTAAAATGATCAGAAACTAAAAATAAGGAGGCAATTTGACCGTATAGAATTATGACGTCATAATAGTTATTTGTTATGCAAGGCTGCAAAGTTGTTATTTGGCGCGCGTGCTTCGATTGAAAGCCAAGCAAGAGAAGGAAGCTAAGATTGAACCACGAGCGGAGCGATAGGTTCAAATACAGATTCCTGAGCGTAGCGAGGCTTTCAAGGCACGAGAAGCCAAATAATTTTGCAGCCGTGCGAAAGACACAACTTTTCACCTCACTAAAGCGAGGAAATGTGTGATCTAATAAAACTATGAATAATATTTTAAAAAACAAACGATTTTTTTCCATTTTAAACTAGTAACAATGAACTTACGAAACACACTAATAATAATTATAACATGACAAACAAATAAACATATTAGCTACATTACGGCAGAGATCAGTAAAGAAACCATACTGGTCGAGTATGAGATACCTACTGGAGACTGGACGGACCGAGTCGTAGGCTATACGAGTAGTATATCGTAGAATTTACGGTTGAATCATGTATGTATAGTGTTTTTTCTCAAAAATGTAACTTAAAAATATTTTAGAATAATATACTAAGCCCGCCTTAATTCACAAATATTTTTTTAATATGGACTATGCGTTTAGTTATTTTCAGTTTTATCATAGGAGTCAATTTTTGAATATAAAAAGTATTTTTTTATTTCAGAAATAATGTTCATGTAATAACTGATACTTTAAGAAAAATGTAAAAAATACAATCCCAAAATACTAACATTAATTTTGACTGGTTTCTGCTATTTTATACGGTTTAATTATGAACAAAACGCAGCTTAGAAACTATTTCCGCGCAAACGTCATTGGCACATTGTTTTTCTTTAATCGTGTTTTATTTAATCTACCAAGACTGTAAACCTCGTTTATTTCCAGTTCCGTCCGTCCTTTCGTATGTCACAGGCATTTTACTCAAAAAACTATAAGATGTATATTGATGAAATTTGGAACATATTGTTTATTTTTTTAATTTTAGTGACTCCTCCGGACCAGCGCAGCATCTTCATTTCTGTTATGTGCATCTTCCGTCCATCTGAAATTAAAAAAGGAATCTCATCTAATTTATTGATATATTCTGCATGTGTGATGCATTTTAACAGGAAAATGCAAAAACGCACATGAGGGAAAACCTCAGTGAAGTATTTATGTGACTTAAGGAAAATTTTAGAATCCGATAACAGCGATTACAATAGATAATACTCATTATTATGTCCGACGCGCAGGTATGACAAATGGTAGGCTCAGAAACGGTTGTTTGAGTACCTGTTATAGGCACTAGACTGAGCAAATAAGCATGAATTATACCATCGTCGAGGGAGAGGGAGGGAGATTACAGTGAAATGCTTTGCCTATCCTACAAAAAAAGAACAAAAGAATCGGGTTGTTATCTCAAAATTTGTAAAAAATATATATGATCGATGAAGCAAGCAACATAAGGAGCTAAGTCAAAGTTTTGAGTGCGATACCTTACGTGTAGCTCGTTTTATGGGCATTTAATGTTGGGTGAGGAAGTCCATTTTTAAAGTACGAAAATATTAAAAACTAACAATACCATTGAATAACCGAGAAGGTAACTCTTGTTATGGAACCGTTTTGACAATCGCAATTTTTAACATAGGGGCTATTCATAAATTACGTCATCTATTTTTGACGATATTTGACCCCCCCCCCCCCCCCATAACAAATAAAATGATGTCATTTCCAAAAAGTGCGTTTTATCAACAGTTTATAGAAACACGAATTTCATTCCCTTTTTTACTCAGCAAGCACTTTTTATAGTTGCAAAAGATGATGTCATCTTGGGACTGACCCCCCCCCCCCTCCCCCTTCCTTCGTCATGCTACCATCATCCGATGTCTCCCCAGAAAAGAGGAGCGCAAACGTCCAGCGCGTGCCTAGTCAGTTCATGTCATTATTATCGTAGATAAGCATGAGCCGGTTTCAGCCTATCCCGAACGCTTCAGTTCTTGGCTGAGACTTGTCTGTACGACAGCTGAAGCGCATAAGTATTTCACATTACTGCGAATGCGTAGTCTAAACCAAAGGGATGTGTAGATAATTTGGTTCGTACTGAGGGAGAGATTTGCACTTTTATGTTTCAGCCTGCAGATCAAATCCTTTTCTGTTTCGCACTCTGCTCGTTCGCCAGCCGCAAAATTGACTGCGCCTTGCAGAGACGCATATTTTGAGACAGTCCCAGCTGAACACGTTCCCCGATGAGATGGCGCATCTCCGAGATCATGCAGCACAGCCCTTACCACGTACCAGCCTACTGATGTGCAAATTGCGGAAACTTTCAAAAATGCTTAAAAAAGGTTTTTTAAACACGTAAGTTAACACTAGACTTAAGACCTTTAATATACTAAAAATATCTAGGGGGAGACACATGTAACCGAAACTGTTTTTTTATAACATTATAATTTTCAATTATACCTAGGTAGATGATAAAGTGTATCACAAAGGAACTATTATCCAATGTAAAGAGATATTTACTAGTTTTATCTAGCACAATATCTTATTAAAAACTTAGTACGCAAACAATTAAAAAAAGTCTCATCAAGTCGAGAATGTCGAGACATCTTGTCAAACGAGTTTATAAAATATCAGTATTTTCCTCTACAGCGGATCAGGAATGTTGATAAAAATAACCCGGTGTCTATCGAACTGGTTCCATTATTGATAAGCGCGATGCAAATATACCTACATCAATACTATTGTAAAGTTGTAAAAATTAAATGTCTGTACATTGAAGATATTTTCCAAAAAAATAAGTAATACGGACTATGACAATGTCAACTGAATCGGAAAGTATTTTATTGAAGTGAAAATTCTTTAGCCACTCTCCGCCGCTAAGATATTTGACCGTATGTGTGCGGGCTCGCACCTATGCACTGGGTTACGATTGATCGTCAGAAATAAAACGCCGATAAACTTGGTACAGCGAGATTGAGTCAGGAATTGTAGCAGGGCAGGAGCTTCTAGTTTCTTCTAGCTTGTTTCGGGAACTGAGGGCTCGGACGGAACTGTAGCATGTCCGTGGTCATCTTAATACGCCAGTGGCGCATAGGGTGCCATTTCAGGGCGGGTCCCTTTTTGGCGGAGTCATCTCCACCCGCTACGACGGGTGGGTCTTCTTCTTTGCTCATATGTGGCAGGCGTCAGGTAAGGTTGCGGTGGCCTATGCTCCAATCATGGTGACCGGAAACTGGCCTCTTCCGCGGCCTTAGTGTTGATTATACTGCGGTGCTGCAGTTGGTGGGGTAGTTGCAGTCGACGGGGTGACGGCTGCAGGGTTCAGGATTCAGCAGCGGTTGTTGTTGCTGGTGTTGTTGGTGGAGCTTGTTGGCCTATCTGCGGCGTTGTGGACGTTGGCCTGTCTGCGGCTTTGTGGGTTCCTGGGCGTTCAGGGGACTCAGTTGGCGGGACGAGCTCTCTCGGCAGAGCTCGGCTTCGCTTCTCCGGCGGGCGGGCGTGGAGTGGCGCGATCCCGACGAGTGACGGGACGCTCGCGCTGTCCGCACGACGAAACATGGCGCCGGCCAGTTGACCGATGAAGTCATCCAACCCTCGCCATTCTAGATCTCGGTGCATCGTCTCGTTGCGCATGTAGCGCGGCGCCGAGAAGATTGTGCGCAGGGCTTGGTCCTCCTGCGCACGCAGCCTTTTCTTGCTGGTCTCCGATGTTAAAGCGTACCATGCGGGAGCCGCGTACGTGAGACGGGACCGCAGGTACGCTTTGTAAATCCCCAGCTTGGTCTGGAGAGGAAGGCTGCTGGCGAGGATCGGGCGAAGTTGGGTGCGCGCTGACTTCGTTCGCCGAGCGGTGGTCTCGACGTGGTGAGACATCGTGAGTCCCCTGTCGATGGTGACGCCCAGGTACTTCACCGTGTGCGACCACGGGATGTCCTGACCGAGCATTCTCAGCGGGGGAGGCTGCTTCACTCTTCCTGTCACGATGGCCTGAGTCTTCGCTACATTCACGCCCATGCGCCAACGCGCTAGCCACTCTGGGACGGCGTCAAGTGAGCGTTGAAGTTTACGGGCTGCATATTCAGTGTTGTAAGACGACGCGTAGAGTATCGCGTCGTCGGCATAGAGGCCCAGCTTGACGTCGCCCAGTACTGGGATGTCGTCTGTGTACCGGGCGTAGCAGGCCGGTGACAGGCAGCTTCCTTGAGGAACGCCCGCGAGGATCGGGCGCTCTGAAGAGGTGACGTTTTCCACCGCCACTTGGAAACGCCGCTCGGTCAGGAATGATGCTATGATGCGCACGATGCGTCGGGGAGCTGGTGACGTCGACAGTTTGTAGAGCAGGCCCTCGTGCCATACTCTGTCGAACGCCTTCTCCATGTCGAGGAGTGCTGCAACGGTGACCTCCTTCTTGTTCATGGCGACTGCCATGTGGTGCAGCACTCTCGACAGCTGCAGAGTGGTGGAGTGTTCAGCGCGGAACCCGAATTGTTCTGCCCTAGGCTGGATGTGGGGTTGTAGGTGGCTCAGCAGGAGTTTTTCGAACACTTTGGAGAGGGTGCTCAGTAAAGTGATCGGGCGGTAGCTTTCCGGCTTGCGGAGGTTCTTCCCCGCTTTAGGTAGCATAATCACCCGGCCAAGCTTCCAGGGTGACGGAAAGTGTCCGGAGTGCAGGATCCCATTGAACAGGCGGGCCACCGCGGCGACTGCGCGCGGCGGCAGATGGTGTAGTGCCATGTTCGGGATCGCATCGGCGCCCGGTGCCTTTCTTGGCTTCGTTCGTCTGAGTGCTCGCTGGACCTGGCCGGGGGAGAAGAAGATCGGATCCTCTACCGCCTCGATCGGTGCCGCGAAGTATCTCTCCAAGTGTTGCTCGACTGCTGAGACGTGCTCCACTTCTTGTGTCGGGTTCGGCTGGAACTGCCTCTCAAGGCTGTCGGCGAAGAGCTCCGCCCTGTCTTCCGCCTTGTACCTCGGGAGGCCGTTGTTGTCGTCCAGTGGGAGTGTGGCCGAGGGCGTCATGCCGAGTTGTCGGCAGAGACGGTGAACAGAGGGCATGTCAGCGTCGATGGACGCCAAGTGGCTCTCCCACGACTCTGCAGCGTGTGTCTCCAGCTCCGTCTTCACCTTTTCCACGAGTGCGTTGAGGGACGCTTTGAGAGTGGGGCAACGGGTCCTCTGCCACTCTCTTCTTAGGCGGCGCTTGCGCTTGATAAGATCCAAGATCCTCGCAGGTAGCGGCTTGCGCCGTTCGCTGCGGTGTTCAGTGCCGCCTGTATGCTGGAGGTGAAGTTGGTGGTTGCGCGCTCGACTTCTTCTGCTGTAGAGACCGGCATGGAGTGAGGGTTCCCGTCCATGGCCGCCGAGAAGGTCTCCCAGCAGATTCGTCTTCCAGGAGGTTTCAGTGGCGTCTTGGAGGGCAGATCTTTGATGCCCAGCAGGACCGGGCGGTGGTCTGATGGCAGGTCCGGCAGGACCTCGTGTGTCATGATGGCGTTGACGCCTTTGTGGACCGCAAAGTCGATGATAGCACTGGAGTTGTGGCAGTAGTGAGTCGGCTCTTGAGGTCCAGTGATATCGAAGTTTTGGTCCACAGCCGCTCTGGAGATCTTCGTGCCCACACTATTGTTAAGTGACGCGCCCCAGTCCTCATGCTTCGCGTTAAAGTCCCCCGCCAGGATGGTCGGCGTGGGGGACTGCAGCAGTTGGCCGATGTTTCGCACTAGGTCGTTGTGCGGGCCGTGGGGGCGGTATATGGCGAAGAGGCGGAGGTCGTGTCCCGTTATTCGGAGCTCGATGCCCAACGCATATATGGACGCGAAGGGGAGGTACGGGACTTCTTGATGTATGATCCTCCGCTTCACCAATACCGCCAGGCCTCTGTAAGCGACGCCGTCCGGGGAGACCTCGTCTTTCCGGTACACAATGTACCCTGGAGCTTTTAGTGGAACGCCCTCTTTCAGGTGAGTTTCGCTGACCAGCATGACGTCGACCTCCTGCTCCTTGAGGAAGTTTCGGAGCAGGCCGAGTTTGCCGGTCAGCGATTGGGCGTTCCAGTATACCACTCTCAAGCCTTTCTGGCGCTGGTTAGGGTTGAATGTTATGCAGGAGTGTGGAGGCGGCTTGTGTTAATCCGTCGATCATTGACGTATCCTGAGTTGCGGCGAGCTTCATCAATTGCGAAAGGAGCGCAACATAGTTGCGGCGGCGTTTGGCGCAGGTGTTGGTTTCGCCGATTGTGAGGTCGTCGGTGCGGTTTCGGTGCTGTTGGGGTTCGGCTTTTGTGGCCTGGGCAGACTTCTTCTTAGGCTTCTTTTTCTTGGATTTGCCGGCCGGTCCTGGAGCGCGTTGGGGTTGCGCGTTGCCCCTTGGTTGGGGGTTGTTGGCCTGCGCCATTAATGATGCAGGCGCAGACTCCGCCACCGTGGGCATCTCTATGGTGGCGCGGGTTTCAGGGCCTGGGCGGGCGGGCTTTGTTAAGGCGTATGGGCCGGCCTTCTTGTTCCGGGCCTCCCTCCGGAACACCGGGCAGCCTGTGTGGTTGGCGGGATGGGGGCCTTCACAGTTGGCGCATGTGGCGGGGGTTTCTTTTGGGCGCTTGCAGTCCTTTGCGAGGTGAGGGCCGGCGCAGCGCACGCAGCGTAGAGGGCGGTGGCAGCCCTGTGATGAGTGACGGAAGCCTTGGCAGTTGTGGCACTGCGCCGGGCCTCTTTTGCTTCTCCAGGCCTCAATTTTGACTCCCCGCATGTTGAGGAGTTCGTCGACGGCGTATATGCCGCTGCTTTCGGCCGCCGAGGTCGCCAGTTGGGTGAAGTACACACACCCGGGCCGCCCCTTGCGGGCGACGATTGGTCGGATGTATTCCACCTCGAACCCCTTGGTGTGGAGTGCTTCGCGGATTTCTTCCGGAGGGGTCTGTAGCGGTAGCCCCCTTATTGCTACTTTCAGTTTCTGAGCTTCCTTTCGGTTATAGATGTGGAAGGGGGCCTCGGACTGCCCTATCTCGTCCTGTAAGCCGATCAGGAATGACTGGACAGTCCGCAATTCTTCATCCGATTTCGGCGAAAATCTGACCCCCTCACCCGCGGGGGCGGCGTTGGGTGGGTGGCCAAGCTTCTTCGTGAGTGCCGCAAAGTGCTTCGTCCAATTTGGTAATTTATCAACATGTATTGGTCGATATTTGGGCTTCTCGGGTTGCACGTTGATGGTGGCTCCATCTGTCTGTCGCGAGTTTGTGGTGGCGATTAGTGACTGTTTTGTTTTCTTGTTTATGGAGTTATCGGGTGCAGGCGTCTTTTGTGCCGATGGTTGGGGCGTCTTGTTCGGAGCTTTGGCGGCTGTGGCGTAGCTTGGCAGCGGAGATTTTAGGCTTTTGGCGTTGTTTTCTTCGGCTGGCATCGGATTTGATTGTGTGGCGGCTGTGATTTTTCCCGTCGGTAGTTTGGAATCGGCATTTTCCTTTCTACCCTCAGGAGCGCGCTGTGCCTTTGGGGGGCGAGGGGGGTCGCTGGTGTTCTGCGTAGGTAGACCTACATCTTGCGATGCAGGCCTACCCTCCCTCGGCCCCGCAGGGGTGGCGTTTGGTTCTGTTTGTTGAGTATCGTTTTTTTCCATTTGGGATGCCGGGAGAGCTTTCTTTGTGATTGCGACTTCGTTGTTCCTTGCGCCTGCCGATTTGGAGCGGCGGCGCAGTCTGGGGTCTGTAGGCGGTGATATCTGCCTACAGGCACGCTTTCCTTCCTCTTCCTCTTCGAATGTAGTCGGGCTGGTGGCTAGCTTCCGTTTTACAGCGGCGGATGCAGTAGGTGAGTCAGTCGGGTGTTGCTGACTGAGTAGGTTCTGGTATTGTCGATCGTCCGGGTGGAGCTCCTCCTCATCATCCCCCAGTTCGTTCGCCTTAATGCGTATATAGGCGGCCATCCAAGCCATGAGGGCCGGCGACGCTACGCCCATCTCGATCAAACGGGCTACCAAGATACGGTCACGATCTAGGCATTCCCGTGGCGAGGGGGGCGGGTCGACGCTGGACATCGGTGGCAGTAATGTGCCGGGACCGCGGCCGCGGTGCGCCAGTGGGATGGCGTAGCAACGACGAAGCGGGGCTTCAGAGTGTTCGTAGGGGTCGCTGGAATATCGACGGCCTCTTCGGCGTCGGCGTAGTGGTCATCGACGGCTTCGGCGGTGTTGGTTTTTCCTGTCGGTAGTCGTGAACCGGCAGATTCACAGGTACCGACAGAAAAGTGCGGCTTCGGTGTGGGGTGAGGGGGGACGCTGGTAGACAGCGTAGGTATCCTGGCGCCTTGCGGCACCGATCTACCCTTCCTTTTGCCCTTGGTGGTGGTGGCGGCTGGGTCCATTTCGAAAATTTTCGAAAAACGGTCCGAAAAACGGGACTCTGCGACGCTTATTCCAGCCGGCTATGCCAAACCCTGCATGGTTTCCCCCGGGGCGTCCGTTTGAGCGGGACCGGGTTTCACCATACAACGAAGGCACCGACTAGAAAGCAGCAAAAAATGCAGGTATCCCCTCCCAACGGTCGAGCGGTGGGGCGCTGTTCGCACGGCGAGTCTTCACAGAAGGCGACGGTGAGCAGCAGAGAGCGGTGTTGGAGCGTCCCAACAGTTTGGGTTCCGTTGGCAGTCCTACTGTAGCATGGGAGGCCTGTGAGCCTTTTATATCGTTGGGTTATCCCCACTACTGCACGGTACCTCCCCCGCCACCCGTTCCCCCCACCACCGGGCCATGCGCGCGCAGCTTTTTGCCATACTAAATTCCCTTCCGCATCTCGTAATCTTTATTTTATTGAAAACACAAAATATTTACAAAACAAAACAATTATCATAGTCTAAATACGAGATGTTACCTCTAAAATAAATTACCTCGCCCGCACTCATTATTTTCTATGAGCCGGCATATCTAGGACCCAATAGGAAACCTATTAGGTCTTATAGACCATTGTTTATCGAATTATGGTTCCTATTGGGTTCTAGGTAAAGAAAACAACTGTAATTTATATTTTTTTTCGATAATAAGGTAAGTACGCAGGTAAGTAAATATTAAAATCACATAAGGAATCATAATTAAAACATAAACACATAAACAAAAAACGAAACAAAATAACACAATCTTCTTATAAAAACATTCGACAATTATTGAGGAGTCTTCGTCTCGAACATTTCTTCCGCCGTGAATCGCTCGGCTGAGCGTTGCAGCTACTCCGGTGAAGAGTCGGCAGGCTCCGTTGGTAGGATGACGAGCTTTTTGTAGGCCTCCTCAGCACTCCTCCCTTGGTTTTCACGTCGACTGCTCTCGTGACTCCGTCGGGGCCTGGGTGGCTATGACGAGTCCGCGTGGCCACGTGTTGCGCGGGAGCGTGCCGTCGCCTATGAGTACGACGTTTCCCACTTTGACATCTAGACCGCGGCCGTAGGGCTCCCGCCGGTCTTGGAGTGAGGGCAGGTACTCCCGAAGCCAGCGACTCGAGAAGTGGTCTGCTAAACTCGTCGCTGAAGACGTCCCGCTGGGTTGCTCGAACTATTATTTTTTCTGCTTCGTGTAGGTATTTCGCGTCGAGGACTTTGTATTTTCTTTCTTCATGTATTTTAGCGGGATTTTTCTTCGGAGTGTTGCTTGCGCGCGTCTTCGTCCACGCCGGGTCTACTTCATTGTTTTTTGACGTACGATTGTAGTACGTTTTTCCGCGTCGAGGGCGACAGAGGTCGATGAACTGCAGTACGCGTCCATTCTTAAATATATTAATAAAAAAAACTGATTACTTTAATTAATACAAGTTTGTTTCTATCTGAACAAAGAGGCGACTATCCTCCCGTGAAGGTAGTATCCTCCCATGAGGCAAGTATCCCCCAAAGCATTTTTAACAGAAGGCGACTGTCCGCTACAGTAGGCAAGTATCCTTCTTTTTAGAGGTCAAATAAAACAGGATTTCCTCTAAGCCAGTATTACATATGTTTAAAAAAACAGGCTTCTATAAAAGATCAATAACCTATGTTTTGATATACACTTTGAATTATTCTAAATAAGTAGATATTTTTGAATTACAGAGCTTTTACAAAAAGTGGTGCAACTATCCGGCTTTTACCCTGTATAATAATCAACCATTAATTTAAACTAACACGATTTTCACGATCTTCGTAATGGTCAAAAGTCTTGATATTTGACCATATACAACATATAATCCCATTGATGTTTAAACTAACACGATTTTCACGATCTTCGTAATGGTCAAAAGTCTTGATGTTTGACCATATATAACATATAATCCCATTGATGTTTAAACTAACACGATTTTCACGATCTTCGTAATGGTCAAAAGTCTTGATGTTTGACCATATATAACATATAATCCCATTGATGTTTAAACTAACACGATTTTCACGATCTTTGTAATGGTCAAAAGTCTTGATGTTTGACCATATATAACATATAATCCCATTGATGTTTAAACTAACACGATTTTCACGATCTTCGTAATGGTCAAAAGTCTTGATGTTTGACCATATATAACATATAATCCCATTGATGTTTAAACTAACACGATTTTCACGATCTTCGTAATGGTCAAAAGTCTTGATGTTTGACCATATACAGGGTGAGCAATCCAAATAGGTCAGTATGGAGGTTTTGGAAACCATAACAGATAGCGAAATCTTGGCTTAGGAACCATGACGTTGATTTTAGTAAAAAGAAAAACTGCATTCATATACTTACAAAAATACGTGTACTCGGCCCAGGAATCGAACCCGGACTTTTTGGAAAAATTAATATCGTTATTTTCCTTTGAATATCGGTTATGTAGCTCTTAAATAGTAAATGTTACTAAGAAACATGATATCTAAAACTAATAAAATGCATTGTTTTTAAACAACGAAGTTTTATTTTTCAATACTTCAGTGCCGCCGCCGGCCCTTTGACTTTGTATGGGGAAGTTTTAATATTGTTTAAGTAATCGAACGAAATCTTATGTAAATATTAGACTGAAATGCCCACAATTTAAATATTTTGCAAAATATCGTCATTAATATGATTCCGGTTATCATTATAAATCGTTTATCTGAATAGACCACTTATGCATATCTTATCTACAACCATCATATTAAGGGCCTGTTTCACAGGTTCTAACAATTACAAATTATTTGAAATTAGAACGCATTCGTTCAGCGGGCGTGCCAACTTATTTAATAATTTGAAAATGGAACGCTTAATAACTTTTCTTTTCTTGGAATGAATGTTGTGTTTTAAATCATCGAGCCTTTTTAAAACTGCCTTGTGTCAATTTTAAATAACTTTCACATTATTGTTGTGTTATGTGCGTGTTTGGAAAATGCGTTTTACTAATGAAGAACATTTAGGTCTATTGGAAGCCTATTTTAAATGTGATAAGAATTGCACACAAGCTTTAGATTGGTACCGAAATAAACATCCGTTACGTATTATACCTACACGAAAGATATTTTCAAAACTTATAAACAATTTGAGTTCTTACGGTAGTTTCACAAGGAAAAAGCAGAAGAAACCACGAACATGTGATATTAATGTTGAGATAGCCATTTTGACTTACTTCGAGGCAGCTCCTGATGCTTCAATTCGAGATGCTGTACGCGATATCCCAGACATTTCGTACGGTACCGTACGTAATATTTTGAAAAAATACAAGTACAAGTGTTACCGCAATGCACATTTGGTTCAGGCCTTGCATCTAGGCGATGACATCAGACGGCTCGAATTTTGTAACTGGTTAAAGGAAAAAATAAACACAAATCGACACTTCTTGGAGTTTATAATATTTTCTGATGAGACTCAGTTTTCAAATAATGGTATGTACAATCGCAAAAATCACCATTTTTGGTCACGACAAAATCCCCTGCGGATCCACGAAGGGCGACACCAAGTAAGATTTTCATTTAACTGTTGGGTTGGACTTTTACATAATAGAGTTTTGATGTTTACAATCTATGACGGGCGATTGGATGGATTTAAATACATCGAAATTTTAGAATACCTTGTTGAAATTATACTGGAAATGCCAGAGGAATTCATTTCAAATATTTATTTTCAACAAGATGGAGCCTCGGCACATGACAGTCAAATTGCGAAAAACTTCCTCAATGATCATTTTCTAAATAACTGGATTGGTACAAATGGCCCCATTAAATGGCCCGCAAGATCGCCTGACATCACACCACTGGATTATTTCTTATGGGGTTATGTCAAAGATGAACTTTACAAATCAAATTACGATACTGTAGAAGATTTAACAATAGCCTTAGAAAATATCTTAACACAGATACACCCCACAAAAATACGAAATGCAATAATGAAATCGTTACCCAATAGAATTAATCTTTGCATCCAGGAAAATGGTTACCATTTTAAACATTTACTGAAATAAAATAATTATCTTTTTGTTGTGTTTTTGTTCAATTACTTAAACAATATTAAAACTTCCCCATACAAAGTCAAAGGGCCGGCAGCGGCCCTGAAGTATTGAAAAATAAAACTTCGTTGTTTAAAAACAATGCATTTTATTAGTTTTAGATATCATGTTTCTTAGTAACATTTACTATTTAAGAGCTACATAACCGATATTCAAAGGAAAATAACGAAATTTAATTTTTCAAAAAGTCCAGGTTCGATTCCTGGGCCGAGCACACGTATTTTTGTACGTATATGAATGCAGTTTTTCTTTTTACTAAAATCAACGTCATGGTTCCTAAGCCAAGATTTCGCTATCTGTTATGGTTTCCAAAACCGCCATACTGACCCATTTGGATTGCTCACCCGGTATAACATATAATCCCATTGATGTTTAAACTAACACGATTTTCACGATCTTCGTAATGGTCAAAAGTCTTGATGTTTGACCATATATAACATATAATCCCATTGATGTTTAAACTAACACGATTTTCACTCATTATCACAACACAACAAAGCCTTTCGTTGGTCTCGAAGGAATTCACATGGTCTGGAAAGAAGGTTCCTTCGAGACCATGTACCTACGTAACGCGACGTCAGAAACGTCGAAGAATTACCAACGGAAGGTAATTAAATAAAATCATTTACTATACGCGATTAACCCCCTATGTTGTGTTGTGTCATAATAATCAACCATGTTGTAAATTTACTTATAAGCCCGATTAAACCATTCTTTATTAATTTTTTAACCCCCGACAAAAAAGAGGGTGTTGTAAGTTTAACGTGTCTGTGACTCTGTGACTCTGTGTATCTGTGTATCTGTCTGTGGCATCGTAGCGCCCATACGGATGGACCGATTTGAGTGCGGTTTTTTTGTGTCATAGATAATTTTATCCCGAGTGTTCTTAGCTTTGTTTGATGAAAATCGGAACACTCGTCTCCAAGATATTCAGTTTTTTTAGTGGAACAAGTCGGGGGTTTTAATATTTTTAATTTTGTATAGTTATCATATCACGAAACACGCTTGCGCGGTACTGAGGGCATCTGCCGCGCCTGTAACCGTATATTTATACAACTTTTAAATAATATTTTTTACTCAACTTTTAAGTTATATTTTTGTTACTGAATTGTGTTTCGATTTATCGCTCAAATTAAATGCGTTTTCAGAACTAGTGTCGAATCATTCAGGCGATCCGAAGGTATCTTTTCGCGCTCCTGCATAACAGAAAGAACAGCCACATTCAGCCGGAGCAGTTTAAAACAATAATTGTAATCGATATGTAATAAAGTATGTATCTGCATTTAATGGTTTTTTACTTACCTGCTCTCTGTTCTACTCAAAGATGAACGAATAAAGATTAAGAATATTCTATAGGTACACTATCGCGAATGACGGTTAAAATATTGAATCATTATTGAGTTCCGAATATACACGAATAAAGTAATAGTTGAAAAAATCAACGGCTAATAAATTTTTATTCAAATAATCAATGGCAGAGAAAAAAAGGCAAACAATGATTTAAATAAAGTATGTATCTGCATTTGATGGTTTTTACTTCTATCTGTTTTACTTAGATGTGAACGAATAAAGATTAAGAATAATCTAGACATAATCGCGAATGACGATTAAAAATATTGAATCATTATTGAGTTACAATCGAATTATTCTAGAATAAAGTAGGTAATAGATTAGAAACTTGCTACGAGCAGAGCGCCCGCCGCTCGCGGTCGTGAATATGTTAAGTATGAGAGGCCCAAAATTTTTTACGATTTTGATATAGGTGTCATACTAAAAGTTGATCGTAATTATTAGTAGGTACACATGGTAAAAAACTTTTTGTATCACGTCTTAGATTTCACCTAGTGCGGTATAATAACACAACAATAAAATATCTACCTACATCTCTTTTTGAAAACGAAAAAAGAGAAACAGCGTGTCCATCCATAAAAGTTAAAAAATAAATTCGGTTCACACAACAAATGAAAAAACTTATATTTGAATACTAAAATAAATATGTACAATTCAGCTAAAAGTTAAATAAAACACCGTATTCTAAGCTAAACAACATTTATAATCCTTATAATACTAAAATGTACAAATTCTCTAAAAGTTAACCTAACCTTACCTGTCATTAAGTATACATCTAAAATCGTCCACTTGAATTGACCATCTATAATATCTATACATATAATAAAGCTGAAGAGGGTCGAAAGTCTATAAATGGAAGATATTCGAAAAAATTGGCCGGGGATACTTAAAATCAATAACAGAACACGTTCCAACAGTTTTTAGAATTTTTGTCTGTTTGTCTGTTTATTTGTACGCGCATCACGTGAAAACGGCTGAACAGATTTTGATGCAAACTTAATCGGTCAAAAAAAGCCCCGGCCAGGTTATAGGCTATAAAAATTCAACCCTTAAAGGGGTAGGGGGGGTAGCCACTACATTTGATTGAGTTAAGTTTGCACCTGAATCTTATCGCGCTACTTAGGAAGGATGTGCAAACTTCTCTCAAACATGTGTTACTAGCCCACGAGTATCGAGTACCTTGCTAAACTAACAGGTGGCGCTAAAATTAATACCTTTTTGCCAAATCCATACTCATATTATAAATGCGAAAGTGTGTCTATCTGTCTGTCAGTTACCTCTTCACGCTTAAACCGTTGAACCGATTTTGATAAAATTTGGTATGGAGATAGTTTTAGTCCCGGGTTTGAGGCTACTTTTCATGCCGGAAAAATACCCTTATCCGCGATAAACGAAATTAAGGCGAACGAAGTCGCGGGCAGAAAATAGTTTTAAATATTGACCAAAATTATTTTTATTATATTATTTAATGTGAAAACATCACATACATTAATAAATATAAACAAACATTAACTGATCACAGCGCCATCTCTGTTGTAAGCTTGATACTACTGAAATGGCAGGTCAGCTTGAAGAAATGCCGCGAAAGCGCATTTTCTAGTGGTGCGGTGGTACTAAACCTTTCAAAAATTAATGGTGCATAGGTCGTGAGTAACGTATCGTTACCGAAGGTAGACGATTAATATCGTTGTGAATTAATTGTATAAAAAATAATACTGTTTAAAATGAATTTTGACAAAATGTAATAGTGCTAAAGAATAATTATAAACAAAAATATACAATTTCATTATTTCTTTCATTCTATATCAAATTTGGCAATTGCACCATGGGCCATGATTCTATTTTCGACGATATTTTCTTTGTTGGTCACACAAATCAGAAAAAAAAATCTGATTTAACGTATAATTTCAAGTTGTCGATTTTCAATTTGTACGCAGGACCCCCTACTGTATTGTCCTAGGCTCAAATAATGCCAGCAGCGTTTCCCCACTGAATGGCTAAGACCTGAAATTGAGATGTAATTGTGCTCACTATCCATATTATGTTATCCCTATTATAAAATCGAACATAGACACAAAGTGAATATACCACTACGTTTTACATAGACACGTCATGTCACGTCACTTGTCACCCCTCCCGTACCGCTCCAATAGGTACCTTAGGAACAGACTCAGTTAAGCGTTAGACCTGTAAATCCAAGACTTTTTATATTATTTTATGGATTATTAAAGCCAATCTCACCGAGCGAATGTGATTTTCATATTTATGAAAAGTATGTAATTATTATTCATAAAAGCAAGAAATAATTTGCTGTGTACTAAAAGGTCTATGTCTAGTGATAAGGGTTCATGCAGGGTCCGCCCAGATCACTTTTATCGACTTCACGCTAACTTATGCTCCAGAGCATCTCCAAAACGCCTTGTCCCGTCCTACATGTTACTCATTGACATTAATTGGCATAATGGATGCTAATTTGCTAACGGAAGAGCTCAACATCAGTGAAATATATGACATGCCTGACTGTTTATACGATAAGATTAAATTAGTATTTTAATTTCCTGCATTAAGGAAAGTTAAAAGGTAAAAAAACCTGCATTTAACACCAATCTTCACAGTCAAGCGATTGAAGTGTGAAACTGAATTCAAAATGGCAGCCCTTCAAACTTTTTTGGTGATTCTTGTACTGGCTATGGTGATGGCCACCACGTTGGCTAGCGTACACGTACCAGCGTGTGATGAGGTAAATAATCCTACTTTGTATCTCATCCTTCTTCACCTTAGAGCATTAAACCAATCGAGATGCCCTACGGATACATTGCCCTCTGCCAAAGTGCCGTTGGTTTTACAATAAATCGGAACCCTTATGGTGCGACTCTGTCTGTCTGCCTGTCCGACTATTAGAGCGCCATATCTCAAAATTTGAAATTTGGAATATTTATAAACATGGTCAGCCCACATGTATTGGAAACACAGACTACCTCCACTAGACAGCGCAGGTAAGGCGACTTGCGCTCACCACGCATATTACTATTTAGTGAGATTTAAGTTCGCACTATTAAAACTATGCCGCACTGCGCGTTCGATTCAGTGTCCATACTTTATGCAAATTTTGGAATATCTTATAAAAAAATAAGGTATTATTGTTTCTATCTAGTACGAGGTCACTAGATCGGCAAGCCGTCTTTTATAATTTAAGACGCGGGTAAAAACGCATTTTATCAACTAGTGGGGAAAGTTATTTGACCTTGGAGCGTGTTTAAGTAGCTTTTGACTGATAACAAACCGTAAAACACTCATAATAATGGTTCGTTCGATATTAATTATCATAAAATAAACGCTTTAGGACTTTAACAAAATATGGTATTTAGCTTCATTTAATGATTTTATGTCATAAACTTTATAATTCTGAACGCATAAGTTGAGTCGATGCAATTACAAAACGCATCGACAGAAATGAGAATATTGTCAACAAAATCTTACTTAAAACTTTTGTATTGATGATGATTCTAATTAACTTGATGATGATTATAATGTATATAAATAAATACTTAGTTTTTATGAGCTGTTTTTGCATATTGCACTTTTGTTGCTATTAGTAAGGTGAAAATTTTTGTGTTACACACGGGTGCAAATTTGTATTTTACTTGCGTGTTTAAAGCACTCGCCACGCTCAGGATCTCGCTTCTCTCATGATTCAACTATACGATCCTTTCGCTTGCTCTTGTTTCAATTCCACACTCGCGGGTAAAATACAACTTTGCACCCTTGTGTAACAAGTAACAATTTTTTGTGATTTGTGTTATTTATCAGCTACATAATCACCCTGTTAAAAATTGCCGGACTTAAAACTTACAATCTGTATATATTTCAGTTTTGTGGTCGTACACTTTTCGCAAGGCGACATTGCTGCACTGGTCATGGGTACAGAAATTACGACAACTGCCGCGACGGAAGACTTATGTGCTATGACTTTTAGGCTCACTTCACGGGTCATAGAGGTCATCGCGGTTGTCATCATCCTTACAGTGAGATATCCGGAATTGGGAATATTTTGATTCATGGGTTTTAACATTATATTGTCATAAAAATTACAAAATTTTAATATATGATCTCCGTTACAGTTAAGTTTTTTTTTCTTTATTTTCAGGGCTTCGTACCCGTAGGGTACCAACGGAACCCTATTTGATTGTTTTTAGGGTTCCGTACCAAAGATGTCAAAAAGGAACCCTTTTGGTGCCACTCTGTCTCTAGGTCTGTCCGACTGTCCGTCAGTCTATTGGGCTATTAAAAGCTCTTTATCTCAAGAACTATTAATGCTATCTATTTAGAGTAGCTATAAACATGGTCAGCCCAAATGTATTGCAAATGAAAAACTAAAAACTGTTTAATATGAAAAGTAAAAACTAAAAATATACGCGGGTCAAAACGTAGAAGGATAGCTACTAAGTCAAGAAGGGTATAATATGAATGAGCTGGATTGTCTACTCTGGCTCAGTGACCCGAAGAGGATCTTGGCCTCTGACACAAGAGAACGCCATTCTTCTCTGTTTTGCGCCATTCCCTGCCAGTTGGGGGTATTTAGTGCGCACAGATCCTTTTGGACCTCGTCTTTCCAGCGGTATCTGGGCCGACCGACCGGACGTCTTCCACTCGGTCGCTCGTGATACGCTCTCTTTACGGCCCGATCGTCTCCCATCCTCTCCAGGTGACCCAGCCAGCGGAGTCGTGTGGCTTTGATCTCGCCAATAATATTAGGTATAGCCACCAGGTCTTCCAACTCACAGTTTTTCCTCCTCCTCCCGCTGCCATCCTCATCTCTTATTGGTCCCAGAATCTTTCGCCAGATTTTCCTTTCCGCTACTAAGAGCTTATTTTCTTCCTTTTGAGTCAGTGCTCAAGCTTCACACCCATACATCAGCATTGGTCTAATAACAGTTTTGTAGACGCGAATCTTGGTTGGTCTACTGATCAGCTTGGACACTAAAACTCTATGGAGCACTGCAAAGCATCTTAGGGCGTCCTGGATTCGAACGTCAATCTCCACCGCCCTGTGGTTGGTGTCGGTAACTATGCAACCAAGGTACTTGAATCTATCTACGCCTTTGTAGGTAGTTGTTCCCACTGTCAAATCCGCTCTTTTTGCTCTGACGTCTTTGTTTTCTGGCGATTGATTCTGAGACCAATTTTCTCTCCCTCCTGTTCCACCATCTTTGCCATGGCCTTAGTGTTTTAAAATTGTGGTTTATTTTGAACAATGATCAAAACCTAGTAAAGTTTAGATTTTTGGAAAAAATCTTCATCATTACCACATATTTTAATGTCTCGAAGCCGTACATTTAACTCGGATTAATACTCTAAAAAATTATGACTAAAAAACAGTACTATGTAAATGTAAACTATTTACTTAAATAAATAAATTCAGTTCCCACAAGATATTGAGACATAATTATTTGACGGATTATTGAAGTCAATTTCACCGAGCGGATATGATTTTCATATTTATGAATATTAGGTATGTATGTTTCATAAAAGGAAGAAATAATTTTGCTGTCTGTGGTACTAAAAGGTCTATGTCTCTCTAGACATAGACCTTTATTATGTCTAATAGTGATAGGGGTTCATGCGGGGTCCCACAGTGATTCCGCCGTAGGCCATAAATCGAAAAAAGTCATGAGCGTATCCTGGACTAAAAAGTAAGTAAAATGATTCACCGATAGACAATCTTCTAAATACTATATATAGCACAGCAATAAAGTACTATTATCATTTACTTTTGTGCAACGAAAGTGAACGCATCTCGACCCTAATTAGTAGTGTGTTTTTGTCGCCGCAACTTAATCACTTTGTTATTGTGTACTATTATTATTATTTGCGTGTGTCCACGTGGTATTATTATGGAAATCCAAGAAGAGGGTATGTACTTTATTTTTCAATTATGTTTTATATATAAATATGCGTGCTTATATTTTAAAATAATTTTCTAGTAGAGGTCTGTCGTTTACGATTAATTTTTAAGAAGTATGATTTCATTGAGAGTTATACTCTGATGCCGAGGTTTGCCGCACTTGACACATATATTATGTTATAGATGGAAGTGTCCTTAATAAGGGCTGTAACTTTCATCGACCTTTTTTGACCTCTTCTTAGGTAAAAGGGATTTCAAAGAACAAGAGTAGGGTAGCCGAAAAAAATCCGATTTTTAAAAAATGTTTTTATCTTTGTTTTAGGTACATTTTTAAGGTGTTCTATTTCGAAACGTAGTGTTTTTGATATTTGGCACTCTGGACAAGGAACTGATACAGAAAAATTTCAACATGTTTTTACTACACTGACGGAAACATCAATTATTTCGGATAACATCGAAAATATTGGCATAGAGAATTTAAGGGTTAAAATAAGGAATTTATGTAAACGAATTGCATGTTATTGGAAAAAAACAAGATGTACAAAGTCTATATTTCTACATAAATATGCAGAGTGGATTAATGATGTAGAATACATTGATGTGATCCAAAGTATCGAGCAGCGTATTTCTCAGCAGAATGATAACGTCGAGCCCTCCCCTTCCACTTCTCGTGGCCGTCCGAGGAAAAACTTTAATGAAAGTAGTAAACGCACTAAAAGAAGGAGACTGGCGGAACTATCTAATTTTGACGAGTCTGCTGTAAATACACTGCTCAATGCTTCTGCTGATTCCAGCTTAACTTCTACAAAAGTCGACGAAAACAAAGTTTTGTCACTTATTGCAGAAGGTAAGATTTCTAGAAAGCAATATCTATTAATTAAGAATTTTATACATAATAATATACTGAAAGATTGTATGCCTTCCTATCAACGCATTGTAAAGGCTAAAAAGAGATGTTACCCTACAACTGTAGCCGTTACTGAATCATCAGCCGAAGTCGAACTTCAGAGTTTGTTAGATCACACTGCCACTCGGATTCTTGAGTCTCAAAAAGATATTTTAGATAAAATACCTGACCAGTCTTTAAATAAAATATCTTTGGTTGGGAAATGGGGATTTGATGGTAGTACAGGACATAGCGAATACAAACAAACTTTCTCAGATTCTTCTCTTGTGGATAGTAGCTTGTTTGTTACTTCATATGTACCGCTTCAACTTATTTTAAACCCGGATAATAAGGAAAACTCAATCATTTTGTGGAAAAATCCTCGTCCTTCTTCAACTCGATACTGCAGACCTATTCGCTTTCAGTTTTTTAAGGAAACAACTGCAGTATCAGTTGAAGAGGAGACTTATTTCAAACAGAAAATAAGTAACTTGCAACCGACTATCTTCAAGACAAATGCATGCGAATACACAATTAATCATAGCTTACAACTTACTATGGTCGATGGTAAGGTGTGTAATGCACTTAGTGATGTTTCTTCAACTAGATGTTATATATGTAAAGCTTTACCAAGTGAGATGAATCAAATTGATGTATGTTTGTGCAAAGCAACTGACGAAAGTAAATATGAATATGGCATGTCTCCACTTCACGCATTGATCCGATTTTTTGAATATTTCATTCATCTCGCTTACAAGTTAGAGGTTAAGAAATGGCAAGCTAGGTCTGATAGCGATAAACGACTTGTAGCTGAAAAAAAAAAACTTATACAATCGCAATTTAGGGAAAAGTTAGGTCTTATTATCGATAAACCCAAAAGTGGCGGAAGCGGGACATCGAACGATGGCAACACTGCTAGGCGGTTCTTCTCAAGCTCAGATATTTCAGCTGAAATTACGGGTATTAAGAAGGATCTCCTAGATCGTTGTTGGACTGTACTTCAGTGTATCAATTCGGGATATAACATTGATGCGACAAAATTCAGAGATTTCGCTTTAGAAACTGCACGGCAATTAGTTGCCGAATATCCATGGTACTATTTGCCTGCTTCTGTCCACAAAATTTTGATTCATGGTGCTGACATTATCAATCACGGCCTACTGTCTATAGGAGAACTGTCTGAAGAAGCAGCTGAAGCGAGTAACAAATACTATAAAGCATTTCGACTAGATCACACACGAAAAATGAACCGCGTTTTGACTAATACTGATTTGATTAATCGACTTCTTCTTCACTCAGATCCCCTAATATCAAGTTTGAGAAGGTTACCTGTTAAAAAAAAAAGTTCTTTGTCTAAATCTGTATTGGACTTGTTGTGTGTAAATAGTAAGTAGGTAATATTGAATGTATAAATAGTAAGTAATCGCTTTGTTTTAATATAACCTTATTTGTATATATGTAAATAGTCTTGAAATAAATATTTTTATTATTTATGTAGTATGCTGTTTCATTTATGTTTTCATTAATTACAATTTTTTTTTATCTAATGGCTTTATGTTTAAAATAATAACGTTTTATAAAATGGTTTTGACTACAGATATTTTTTTAATAAAAATAGTCACACAAGTTTATTATAAATGTCTAAAAATGTTATTAATGATATATTTCATGCTTGTATAATAACCCTTTATAGTTTAAAATCGAAAAAATGGCTTTTTTTGGAGTTGAGGTATTTATGGCCGCCCTTGTACGGGAGCGGAATCACCGTGGTCCGCCCAGATCGCTTTTATCAACTTCACGCTCCAGAGCAGTGGTTCTTAACCTTTTAGTCATGAGGGACCACTTTCCCAAATTTATGTCTTGCCAAGGACCACCCAGTTAGTTTATTGGTAATATAAGGTACCTAAATGTAAATAAATAAAGGGTTATTTGATCTATCTATATAAAAATACGCATAATTTTACGACTAGCACTTATTTAATTTTTGTGAAATAATAAATTATTTCACAAAAATTTAAAATTGCTTGCCACGCCGACCCCCTCCCCGCACTCGTTCACCGCGTATCGCCTTCGGACTCGTGCCGCGCGCGATTCTAGTGGTGTCGACTCGACTCCTCACGTCACGTTACTTATTTTTTATGATAGCTTCACGGACCACTTGGAATGCCTCCAGGGACCACCAGTGGTCCGCGGACCACAGGTTAAGAACTACTGCTCCAGAGCATCTCCAGAACGCTTTGTCAGGTTCGTTAGTCCAAACCTGTTTTCGAAACTACATGTGACTCATTGACACTAATTGGCATAATGGATGCTAATTTGCTTCGACGGAAGAGTTAAACATCTGTGAAATATATGAAATGCCTGACAGTTTATACGATAAGATTAAATTAGTCTTTCAATTTCCTGCATTAAGGAAAGTAAAAAGGTATAAAAAGCTACTATTAACACCAATCTTTAGACTCAAGCGATTGAAGTGTGAAACTGAATTCAAAATGGCAGCCCTGAAAACTTTCTTGGTGATTGTTGTACTTTCTATGGTGATGGCCAACACGTTGGCCAGCGTGCACGTACCAGCGTGTGATGAGGTAAATAATCTTACTAACGTATTTCATCCTACTTGACCTTTAGCATTAAACCAATGGAGATGCCATATAGATGTCCGGACGTGGCCTTATTTCAATACACTTTAGTTTAAAAGCTTGATTTGTTCTTCAGAGGGTGGCTTATATGTATTACTGGAATATCGATCAGTTATTGTGTAAACTGATTCTACTTTTTTCTATTCTATTTTTACCTATAATATTATACTTATAACTGAGGAAATAAGCTGTGTCTGCCATAAAATCCTTATTTCTCTGGAGCGGGTTTTAATCACCTGTATGATCAGATCTTGAGGTTTTCAAATTAAAAAATAATTCATATATCCCAAAAATTATGCGTTTTTGGTCTACATGTTCTACCACTTTATATGCTCCAAGTAGGTGCTACAATATGTGGTTAAAGTATGTTGGTTTACTCATTCCTATCGCGTACCCTTATCCTTACTATATTATAAACGTGAAGGAGGTATGTATGTACGTTCCACTTAATCTCAAAACTACTGGACGAATTGTTATGCATCTTTCCAGTTATGTACCTTATATACCAGAATAGGATATAGGCTATAATGTATGTCAAATGTCATCCCTTTAAGGAACGAAAAAGGGGATGAAAATTTGCATGCACAATAAATATTATTTTACGCTAGGAACTTGAAATCTTGGTTATGTGCTTCATATTTAAATTAGTTAAATATTATAAATGCGAAAGTGTGTCCGTCTATCTGTCTGGTACCTCTTTACGCTTAAACAGCTCAACTGATATAGATGAAATTTGGTAGAGATATTCGAGTTTTGGGGAACGACATGAGCTATTTTTTATCCCGGAAAAGTACCTTTTATCCCCGATAAACGAATCTAAGACGGATGAAGTCGCGGGCGGCCGTTAGTACAATTATAAAGTTGGAAAACTTAAATGTCTGTATCCGAAGATATTTTCAAAAAAATATGTGAAATGGACTATTGTATGTTTGTATGCGTCTTTGCGGTTTCATCACACCAGAACATCTAAACAGATTCCAACTATTTTTGGTATTCTGGTAGCTGGATATCCACAGATGGTAATTGGATACGTTTTACCCGACTACAGTGAAGTGAAAAAGTAGGTTATGATGACCTTTTTCTCTTCATATAAAGTACAGTCTCTCTATGTCTCTCACACTCTTTATCTATTTCACTTCTCGTTACATCATAACTGTGGATTGTGGATCATAGGGAGGTCCTTTTTACACTGGGAGCGAATAAGAGGTTCCCTTAGAAAAAAAAACAAAAACGAGACTTGCGACTTGCCTTGATGCCTGCAATATCTAGAATCTAATAATTGAATACACATAGATATAGATACAGATATAATTTACAGATTCTTACTTTATTGCAAATCACATTGACATTCAAAGGGCAATGGATCGAGCTCTGCTCAGCGTTTCCTTGCGTGATCGAGACAGGAATGAGGAGATCCGCAGAACCAAGGTCGTAGAGATAGCTCAAACAGCTGCTAGATTTAAGTGGCAGTGTCTTGTAGAACCAATGACCACTGGGGTTCTAAGGTTCTCGAGTAGCGATCGCGTTCAGAACGACCGACCAGCGTGGGAAGGCCCCCAACAAGATGGACCGATGATCAAGTGAAGATAGCGGGGAACTGTTGGATAACGTCGGCGCACGACCGGTCGTTATGGAGATCCTTGGGGGAGGCCTTATCCAGCAGTGGATGTCCTTAGGATTGATGATTGATGATAATAATGAAATCACATTGTTCAGTCAGCGTCTTTAATAT
Organism: Hedya salicella; assembly: GCA_905404275.2. Lineage (NCBI taxonomy): Eukaryota > Metazoa > Arthropoda > Insecta > Lepidoptera > Tortricidae > Hedya > Hedya salicella. Next base: position 6,307,356 of record FR990120.1, read on the forward strand.
GTATACACTTTAGTAAGGTCTTAAGGCACTAAAATGAATACATATTTATGACGCTGTCTGTAAATAACACATAAGGTACTAGCTTCTGCCCGCGACATCGTCCGCCTTAAATTCTTTTATCGCGGATAAGGATATTTTTCCGGGATAAAACGTAGCCTTTGTCCTTCCCCGGGACTCAAACTATCTCCATACCAAAATTTCATCCAAATCGGTTCAGCGGTTGAAGCATGAAGAGGTAACAGACAGACAGACAGACAGACACACTTTCGCATTTATAATATGAGTATTGATTGATTGGGCCCAAGATGGCCCGGTTCTTAAGATGGCCCACTTTCATCTTATGCTTTAGTTTCAACTTCCTTCCATATAAAGTTGCAGTTTTATCTATGATATTAACCGAAAATGGGCGCGAAAGACTTAAACTCGTTCTAACTTCAATAACTAAAAAATATTTTTTATAGGGCCATCTTAAGAACCGTGCCATCTTTGGCACAAGTGCCTTATAACAAGAACATGATTTACACTATGACATCCTGTAGGGGCTATAATCAGTCTATTAACTAAATAAGAATTTTAATATTTCAGTTTTGTGGTCGTGCCCTTTACAATATACGCGCATGCTGCCACCGTAATGGATATAGTGGATACGATACCTGTAGGGACGGAAGAGTTAGATGCTTCGACTTTTAGGCTCACATCACTCGTCACGGAGGTCATCAAGGTCAACAGTGAGATATCCGAATTGGGAATATTTTCAAACATGGGTTTTAACATTATATTGTCATAAAAATTACCAAGCTTTAATATATGACCTCCGATACAGTTGAGATTTTTATTTTTTTTTATTTCAGGGCTTCGTACATTCGTACCCGTAGAGTACAAACGGAACCCTATTTGATTGTTTTTAGTGTTTCGTACCAAAGAGGTCAAAAAGGCACCCTTTTGGTGCCACTCAGTCTGTAGGTCTGTGACTGTCCGTTAGTCTATCAGACTATTAAAGCATATCTCAAGAACTATTTATGGTATCTATTTGGAATCCATATGCATACTATTGCATACTAATATTATAAATGCGAAAGTGGGTCTGTCTGTCCGTCTGTCTGTCTGTCTGTCTGTTACCTCTTCACGCTTAAACTGCTGAACCGATTTGGATGAAATTTGGTATGGAGATAGTTTGAGTCCTGGGGAAGGACATAGGCTACTATTTATTCTGGAAAAATACCCTTATCCACGATAAACGAAATTTAAGGCGGACAAAGTCGCGGGCTGAAGCTAGTTTATGATATATGATCATCTAAATTATTTTTTTATCCCTTTTTTAACTTAATATCAAAATACCGTAAAAATTAATTCAAAATGTGAAATTAATATTGAAATCAGCAAGAAATACGCATAATATAGGCATTTTAAACTACTAATTAGACAGAGGTCCGGTCCGAACTCCACTGTTACGTCACAGTGCACTCCGGCCATATAACGTCCATATTAAATTCTGTTTTGCTAGAAAGAGATAGAATGAAATGTTTGATGGCTTATATCTTGGTTATTTTTATAGTTATTCAAAAAATTATTTTTTCTACTGTTTGTTACATGAATGAGGTTTTAACAAAGCAAAAATTAAAATTCATAAATATTGCCTATTACTCTGTCCATAATTTCCTGGGTGATTATTTGAGCGTTTTAACCGTCTCATTAGTCTGCTCCCAATATTGATGAATTCCATAAGAGTTGTGGCGCGATTTTCGGTTGTATTGTAGAAGTCGTGGCTTTTTACAATTATTATCAAAATTAGGTTGATCGCTTGTGAATGGGTTAATATTGCAAACAGACTAATGAGGTGGTTAAAACGCTCAAATAATCACCCTCCTAATCTCCTAAAGTGGTATACATCTCAATCCTTAATTAAATATGTTGCCAACATATTTGGTTTGGTATCTTTAGAGATTGCAGGTGTCAATAGACCTTATAAATTATAATTAAAAACAATACGATGTGAATGTAAAGTATTTATAAAATTAAATTCTGTTTACACAAGAAATTGAGATGTAATTATTTGACGGATTATTGAAGTCAATCTCACCGAGCGAATTTGATTTTCTTATTTATGAATATTAGGTATGTGTTTTTCATAAAATGAAGAAATAGTTCGGTGTCTGTGGTACTAAAAGGTCTATGTCTAGTGATAGGGGTTCATGCAGGGTCCACCCAGATCGCTTTTATAAACTTCACGCTAACTAATGCTACAGAGCATTAGTCGTTAGTCCAAACCTGTTTTCGAAACTACATGTGACTCATTGACACTAATTGGCATAAAACATCTGGGGGCATGACAGTGCCCCGGCCATGACAAAAAAAATGCGGGGCACTACCTACTTTTTCTCGAACCGTTTCGTCTCAGTTAACACCTGAGATTCACAGGTTAAGATGTAGTCGGGGAACATATAAAATGCACTAAATTTCATTGATCTAGCTTTCATACTTTATGTTTTATTGATACCTAAAATATGCCGCTTTTGTCACTGACTCACGTATCAAAATTCTAGGATACTTCCCCATGACTTAGAAAGCTGAAATTTAGCATGGCGCCTAGAATTTACATACAAAGAATAGTCAAATCAAGAAAACTGTAACTTTCACCCTCCTAACCCTAAAAAGGGGGTGCAGGTCTCGGTACAGAACTAGTAAAACTGAAATACTTCCTAATGCCCAAGAAAGCTGAAATTTGGAATGGAGTCTAGAATTTACATACAAGAAACTGAAAAAAATCTGCCAAGACGAACAAAAAACAATACCTGATAATTTCTGAGAATTCCTAAATAAACGCAGCAGTCCAAAAAAAATTCAAAAACTAGGGCACCTTACAAAAAGAGATGAGATCCCACCAAAAACATTTCACGTAAAATTGGCAGCCAAGTCTCACAAGATCATATAATGCTTTCGCTTAAAAAGTTATCAGATCCCAGAAAAAGCTAAGCCCTCAAGCTCTGACTTTACCGACCCTACACCTTATCTTAAAAAGTATGGCTTCAACTGGCTTGAAGCCCCTAAGCCCTGATTTTACCAACCCTACTCCTTGGTTTTAAAAGTATGGCTTGGCCGTTTCATACATTAGTAATATTTCTTCAATATTGTGATAATATTATTAATTTGAATTCCTCTATATGAAACGGACAGGCAGGAAGAAATAGTTCGCCGTCGGTGGTACTAAAAGGTCTATGTCTAGTGATAAGGGTTCATGCGGGGTCCGCCCAGATCGCTTTTATCAACTTCACGCTAACTAATGTTCCAGAGCATCTCCAGAATGCCTTGTCAGGTTAATAACGAAATAATAATGAAATAATGAAATAATACGGGGCCAAAACGTAAAAGCATAGCTACTAGGTCAAGTAGGGTATCATATGAAAGAGCTGGATTTGTACCAAACTTTTGTATTACTGTTGTTAAATTGTATTTTATTTAGAATAATGAGCAAAACCTAGTAAAGGTTAAATTTTTGGAAAAATCTTCATAATTACCAGAGATTTGTTGTCTCGAAGCCTAACAAGTACATTTAACTCGGATTAATACTTTATAAATTATAACTAAAAAACAATACGATGTAAATGTGAACTATGTACTTAAATTAATAAATTCAGTTGACACAAGATATTGAGACATAATTATTTGACGGATTATTGAAGTCAATCTCACCGAGCGAATATAATTTTCAAATTTATGAATATTTAGGTATGTATGTTTCATAAAAGGAAGAAATAATTCGCTGTCTGTGGTACTAAAACGTCTATGTCTAGAGATAGGGGTTCATGCAGGGTACGCCAAGATCGCTTTTATCAACTTCACGCTAGTTTCTTGTTAGTTTCGTTAGTCCAAACCTGTTTTCGAAACTACATGTGGCTAATTGACACTAATTGGCAGAATAGATGCTAATTTGCTTCAACGAAAGAGCGCAACATCAGTGAAATATATGTAATGCATGACATTTTATACGATAACATTAAATTAGTAATATTTTCTTCTGTTTCCGCGATTATTACTCATTGAAATAAAACAATTTAACGGATTATATCGCGTATATAATCCGCTGATAAGTAAGCACTCTGAAAATCTTAATCTGGATGTGAAAAGTTTAGTGCCTTCTTGCCCGGTGCCACCAAAGTTGTACGGGTTACCAAAGATACATAAACCTGGTGCTCCGTTACGCCCTATAGTGAGTCAAATCGATGCTCCTACCTATCGATTAGCTCGGCACTTAGCAGGTGTGCTTTCTTTACTGCGAGGGAAGACGGAAGCATACACAAGGGATTCGTACCATTTTGTCAGTGAGATTAAGGATTTGAGACTAACTGATGATGAAGTTATGGTCAGTTTTGATGTCCAGTCTCTCTTCACATGCCTACCAGTTCAAGAATGTATCGAAATTGTGAAAAGAAGATTGGGTGAACAACAGATGGCAATAGAATATGCTGAGTTATTACAACACTGCCTTACATCTGGCTATATGCTATGGAATGGTGAATTCTACGGGCAAGTTGATGGTGTGGCAATGGGGTCTCCGGTGTCTCCTGTTGTCGCCGATATTTTCATGGAAGACTTCGAGGAGAGAGCGCTTTCATTGGCACCTGTCAAGCCGAGGATCTTTAAAAGATACGTAGATGATACCTTTACTATTTTACCTAGATCTAGTGTTTCAGCTTTCTTAGACCATCTGAACTCCATGCATAGTAAAATTAAATTCACTATGGAGTTGGAAAATCAAAATTCACTTGCATTCTTAGATGTGCTAGTAATTAGAGGTCCTAACAATGACATAGGTCATACTGTATATAGGAAACCTACGCATACAGATAGGTATTTGAATGGCAAATCTCACCACCATCCCTGTCAACTTGCTACAGTGGGTAAATCTTTGTTTCAGAGAGCCAGGGGTATCTGCGACGATCAACATCTGACTGCTGAGTTGCAGAATGTCAAACGTGCGCTTCGAGCCAACGAGCTCCAGATACCACGTTCCAAGCAGAATCCCAGTATGAAGAAACCAACAGTCGAGCGTAAACCTGCCGTATTACCATATGTGAAAGGGGTCACAGACAAGATCGGAAACATCTTGAAGCGTGCTTCTATAAAAACATATTTCAAGCCGTTGAAGAAGGTGTCTCAATACCTTAGACCCGTGAAGAGTAGCACCCCTTTGCAGAGTGCAGGCATTTATAAGCTAGACTGCGAGTGTGGTCTTTCATACATTGGTCAAACGAAACGCAGTGTATCAACCCGGGTGAAGGAGCACATAGCAGATGTCAAGCACCGTCGGTGTAATAGGTCTGCAGTCTGTGAACATGTCATTGACAAACCAAACCACTCAATTAAGTTTGATAAACCTTCTATCCTTGCCAAAGAAAAAAGATATTTTCCCAGGATGCTACGCGAGGCTATTGAGATTAAAAAGCATCCTAATTTCAATAGAGAAGATGGATTGTCACTACCACCTGCTTGGGATCCTGTAATACATCTCATCAAGGAACAAGCGAGACACAGGACTGCAAAACCTTAATTTCCGAACGGTGTAAAATATCTTATCTGTTTAAAGTAGTTTAATAGTCTCTGTTTTTTAAAATATTATAATTAGTAATGAGGTAGCCTGGGAGTTTTTCTTTGCAGCGTTTCTTTTCTCCTCAGTACGCCTCATTGGTGAAATGCTGCTTGGTAAATTATTAGAATAAAATAATTAAGCCCTTCTGGCACATGTGTAACTGTCTTTACAGCTTAGGCCCATCTGGCATGTATGTACACCTTTATTTGTGTTTTTTCAAAAAAATGGGTAGTTTGCACAAATTGTAACTTTGACAGAGGAAAAACATCTTTTCTCAGTCCTCCCGTGACCATGGAAAGCTGGAAAGCTTCCGAAACGTCGGGAACTAAAATGAGATAATATACGCGATATAATCCGTTAAATTGTTTTATTTCAATTAAATTAGTATTTAAATTTCCTGCATTATTGAAAGTAAAAAGGTATAAAAAGCTACAATTAACACCAATCTTTACAGTCAAGCGATTGAAGTGTGAAACTGAATTCAAAATGGCAGCCCTGAAAACTTTCTTGGTGATTGTTGTACTGGCTATGGTGATGGCCATTACGTTGGCTGATTATGCGCCAGTGCCAGCTTGTGATCAGGTAAATAATCGTACTATGTAGGTATTTCACTCTACTTGACTTTAGAGCATTAAACCAATAGAGATGCCATACGGATACATTCCCTTCTCTCAAAGTACCGTCGGGTTATACAATAAATTGTCAGTGTGTGGGTGTTTTTTTTTCTTGTGTGCGTTTGCAGAAATAGAAATATTTCCGTAATGTGCTGTACGTGTTTACCTCGCCCCCCGCTAAAATGCATGAAAAATTTGTTCGGAAATGACACGGCTGGTCATATCCAGTTGTTTGTTATATGCTCTAAGCACTAGACTGTACTATACACGGTGGGAATCAGTAACCCGAAGCTGAGAGATACGAGTATGTTTTGACACGAAATACCCTCAATCAAGAAAAATATGTAATAGATCCCTACTATACTTTTTGTAATGCTTAATACAAACTAGCCAAAAACCATGCAGGTAGGTTTCTGTGTATAAAAGTATTAAATAAAATAAGTGGCTATATCACATCTTTAAGGCGTGATAGTAATGGGTGATTGTTTGGGGCCTTAATTTTCGATGTCCGGGGGCTTATTTCAAATAACACTTTAGTTTCAGAGCTTGTTTTTGTCAGTGGTGGCTTATATTTTTAGTCAACTGGTATATCGGTCGTTTTTTGCGTAAACTAATTCTAATGAGTTTTTGTTTATATTTTGTAATGTGAAAACATCAAACAATATTTTTATATTACAATATTGACACTAAGTACAGAGAAAAATTAATTGCGATGTACTGCAGTCTAAGCCTGCTGAGTGCGTCGGTATGTGGCATTAGAAAATTATTGCGTGTGTGTGAGAATTACACTGCTAATCATGGACTTGGACATGGACGAAGTAGAACAGTCGAGGTGCCACGCATTGACCTATATGGCGTACCTCTAAGCGGAGTCGATTCTTTTAAATATCTAGGTCATATTGTTACTTGGGACCTGAAAGACGATTCTGATATTGAACGGGAACGGAGGGCCCTATCGGTCACGGCAAACATGATTGCTCGAAAGTTTACGCGCTGTACGAGGGAGGTAAAAATTAGTCTGTTCGGAGCTTACAGCACTACCCTTATACATGCAGCCTATGGCTGCGATACACGCAACGGGCCTATGGGGCTCTCCGGGTCCAGTTCAATAATGCGTTCCGGGTGTTGGTGGGGCTGCCCCGCTTCTGTAGCGCATCAGGGATGTTCGCGGAAGCAAGGGTCGACTGCTTTTATACCAACATGCGTAAGAGGGCCGCATGTTTGGTGCGCCGGGTGCGTGGCAGTCCCAACAACATCTTGAGAATGATAGGGGACAGGATTGACTGCCCCTTCTTACGTCACTGTTGTGGGTTACATGCCCCCAGTGGTACATTAAAATAATAATAATAATTGTATTTACTAACACTTACACCTATGTTACTAACAACATATGAGTATTTATACTTGAAATAAATGATTCTATTCTATTTAAGCCGGAATCGAACCAGCGTCTGTATACCGGAACAACGTCCTAATCCATTAGACTATCAGACCGCTTGTGATTCAGAGTAGAGACAAGTAATTAATTGTCTACCTTCGGTAACGATCCGTTGCTCACGACCTATTAACCACAATTTTTGAAAGGTTTAGTACCTTAAAGCACTACTCTAAGAAAGTGCGTTTCCGCAGCCTTCTTAAAGCTGAACTGCTGTTAAGTAGTGTCAAGCGTACGAGAGAGATGGCGCTGTGATCACTGTAATGTTTTTTTTATTACCCGGCTATAACTAAATAAGGATTTTAATATTTCAGTTTTGCGGTCGTCCGTTTATCAAGAGGCGCCAATGCTGCCAGTCTCATGGGTATAGAGAATACGACAACTGCCGCAGCGGAATGAACTGCTTAATCTAGGCTCACTATACGGGTCATAGAGGTTTTCGAGGTTTCATCATCCTTGCAGTGAAATATCTGGAATTTTCACTGCATTTAACATTATATTGTAAAAATTACAAAACTAATATATTATGACCTCCGATACAGTTGAGTTTTTTATTTTTATTATTTCAGGGCCGTTGAGTACCAATGGAACCGTATTTCATTGTTTTTAGGGCTCCGTACCCTTTTGGAGCCACTCTGTCCGTCTATCCGACTGTCCGTCAGTCTATCCGACTATTAAACGCTCTTTAACTCAAGAACTATTTGTAGTACCTATCTATTTAGAATTTGGAACAATAAACATGGTCAGCCCATGTTTTTCAAAAGGATAACTTTAAAATGTTTTTAATTTAATATAAAAAGTAACTAATCAAAATATAAGGGCCCAGAAAGTAAAAGCATAGCTTCTCGGTCAAGTAGGGTATCATATGAAAGAGCTGGATTTGTACATTCTCAAACTATTTTTACTGTTGATAAATTTTGTTTTATTAAGGACAATGTGAAAAAAGAACCCCATAATATCTCGAGGCCTAATAAGTACATTTCAACGCGTATTAATTCTCAAAAAAAATATTACTACAATCTAAATATAAATTATTTAAATAAATAAATTCATAATATTTTCTTCTGTTTCCGCGATTATTACTCATTGAAATAAAACAATTTAACGGATTATATCGCGTATACTATCTCATTGTAGTTCGCGACGTTTCGGAAGCTTTTCAGCTTTCCATGGTCACGGGTGGACCGAGAAAAGATTTATTTTCCTCTGTCAAAATTACAATTTGTGCAAACTACCCATTTTTGAAAAAAAAAAATGGTCTACATACAAGCCAGATGGGCCTTAGCTGTAAAGACACATGTGCCAGAAGAGCTTAATTATTTTATTTTAATAATTTACCAAGCAGCATTTCACAAATGAGGCGTACTGAGGAGAAAAGAAACGCTGCAAAGAAAAACTCCCAGGCTACCTCATTACTAATTATAAAATCATTTAAAAAAAAACCAGAGACTATTAAACTACTTTTTAAACACACAATATATTTTACACCGTTCGGAAATCAAGGTTTTGCAGTCATGTGTCTCGCTTGTTCCTTGATGAGATGTATTACAGGATCCCAAGCTATTGGTAGCGACAATCCATCTTCTCTATTGAAATTAGGATGCTTTTTAATCTCAATAGCCTCGCGTAGCATTCTGGGAAAATATCTTTTTTCTTTGGCAAGGATAGAAGGTTTATCAAACTTAATTGAGTGGTTTGGTTTGTCAATGACATGTTCACAGACTGCAGACCTGTTACACCGACGGTGCTTGACATCTGCTATGTGCTCCTTCACCCGGGTTGATACACTGCGTTTCGTTTGACCAATCTATGAAAGACCACAGTCCAGCTTATAAATGCCTGCACTCTGCAAAGGGGTGCTACTCTTCACGGGTCTAAGGTTTTGAGACACCTTCTTCGACGGCTTAAATTGTTTTATTTCAATAAATAAATTCAGTTCACACAAGAAATTGAGACGTAATTTTTTAATGGAATATGGAACACAATCTCAGCGAACGAATATGATTTTCATATTTATGAATATTAAGTACGTATTTTTCATAAAAGGAAGAAATAATTCGCTGTCTGTGGTACTAAAAGGTCTATTTCTAGTAATAGGGGTTCATGTAGGGTCGGCACAGATCGCTTTTATCAACTTCACGCTAACTTATTCTCCAGAGCATCTCCAGAACGCCTTGTCAGGTTTGTTAGTCCAAACCTGTTTTCGAGACTACATGTGACTCATTGACACTAGTTGGCATAATGGATGCTAATTTCCTTCAAGGGAAGATGGTAGGTGCAGGGAGGGGAGGGAAATCTAAGGTCCATGGACATCTTTACAGATACCAAATACGTTGCCAACTTTTAAGATTGAGAATGTAGGAGATTATAGGCAAAGTAATTCCTAATAATTGAAAGTCGACTCTTGAGGTTCCTGTCGGACATATTTTATAAATTATAATATCCTCACTTTCCCCAGTATGTACATTTTTGAAGTGTGTGTTTTTGTCCATAAGTACAAATACCTATTTTTAGAATTCCATTCCATGAGTTCTCGTGAAACTAGGCTACAGCATAAGTACACCTTAAGGTGCGTCCACACTTGTATCATTTGCTCGTATCCGATCATCGTGCCGTGGCATGACTGCGTATCGCGCTGCTTGGACGCTCCCTGTCGACATTCCGTATCATTTGCGCCGCCACGTGAAGAAACGCGTCCACACTAATCCGTAGCGTATCACCGTATCCGATCACCGCGCCGATCATTTTGCATGCAGCAGTTTGGACGCTAGCCGTATCGTTTCACCGCTCCGATCATTTTGACATTTCACCGATCATCATTTTTCGCGTGATCGTTCTTCTGTAGTAGCGTTGTGTTCCGTATAAAACTGTTGCACTCTGCGATCGCACATCAAATTGGTTGACACCCGTGCAGAAACTTGAAGATCATTATTACGACAGCTGATAAGCTGCGAGCGCCGAGCACCAGCGTGGACAGCAGCGCCTATGCGTCGGCGGCACCGCGCGCGTAGCAACTAAAAATGGCAGTACTTTGGAAATTCACGCGACTCAAGCCACGCCTCTCGGCCATCTCTTTCACGGGTAGCTGCAATATAGGAGACAGAAGATGATCGGGCAAAAACCGACTCGAGATGGATCGCGGCGTATCATGACCGCGTAGCATGATCGTGTGTCATGATCGCTACTGTGGACGTCGCACCGTCGCGATCATGCCGCGCTTGTCCGATCCGAGTGTTTGATACGCGTAGCAAAATGGATTTCGAGCGATCAGATCGGTGCAACGTCCAAACGCGTGATCGAGACACGCGATCATGCCACGCGACGATGATCTGATACGGGCAAATGATACAAATGTGGACGCACCTTAAAATAAACCCTCTGTGAAACTAGCACTCTCGTCTAAAAATTCGTATGCAATGTGTATTTTAATTTATAACAAATTACCTGATATTTTAAAGGACATGACTTTAAATGTATTTAAATCACAGATTCATGGATGGCTTGTAGAAAAATCTTCTTATAGTATTAATGATTTCTTGATTATGTGATGAGACTTGGATGATGTTATTTATTATTTTGTTTATTTAACTTTATTTGTCATTTTAAATGATATTTGATTTTCTTTTTAATAATTTTTGTGTTTTTATACCTGAAGAATGGCGTGTCTATATATGAAATTGTTATTTGTACCAACAATGTAACCCAATTCTCACAAGCAATGAAAGACTTTGAGTTTGACTTTGAATGCGGAATGATTTTACATACTATTTTTTTGAACCTGTATTTGAACTGGATACGCCTGGCTAGGCCTCATTGCCAGTAATCGGATTCAGTAGGACCCGAACCCACTTACGGGAATGCCTATTTCTCTAAGGCGTAAATTAGCGAGGAGGCCTCCGACTACGGCTGGAATTTAATACATAAGTCAAAAGTCAAGATTTTTTAGCTACAAGTACTTTTGAATCGTTATATACAAAAGGATTTTAGAGCAATTTATTGATAAAAATTGGACAACATAAAAAAATATTTATGAAATAATAAATAATAAAAATTCCAAAACGGATCGTCAAGAAAATACAAAAGAATTTTTATTCGTCTACAATCTTTCTAGAATAAAATTGTAAAAAAATAACAATAAAAAAATATATATATCAATACCGTAACAGGTACTCGTTATAATAATTATAGGTACACATGTCATCATTGCTTTAATTTTAATGAATCCTACGAGTCTTTATCATTCATTTGTAGTCTTGTGTGGTACAATAGGCTTTAGAAGTGAGCTTACATTTCCCATACTTTTTAAATTTACCAATTGACAAGTCAGTTATGCTGCTAGGATGTTTATTATAAACCCTCACACAGGTACCCATGAATCATTTTTTTATTTTATGGAGCCGAGTGGCAGGCACTGCGAGCTTATGCTTATTTCTAGTATTGATGTTACGTATATCATAGTTTAACGACACTTTTGGCTCAGTGGGTTGTACAACGGCCTACGAAGCTGGCGGTCCCGGGTTCGAATACCGGCCAGGGCAAGTGTTTGTGTGATGAACACGAATGTTTGTTCCTTGGTCTTGGTTGTTTAATAATTGGTTGGTTTGGTTGCTTGGTTGTTTATAATTTATCTATATTTATGTATATCGTCGCCTAGTACCCATAGTACAAGCTTTGCTTAGTTTGGGACTAGGTCGATTTGTGTAAGATTGTCCCTGATATTTTATTTTTTATCATAATTATTTTTTCTCAAACATGCAATGACATATTGACGTTGTGTTCCTTGTAATAGACCACATTTCGGGTGCGACGCGCGTGACGAGGGGCACATAATGATAATTACATACGAGAGTAGAAGAAATAGTGGAAAAAAAATATTATATAAAAAATATTGGTTTCTATTTCATTGCATGTTTGAGAAAAGCACTATACAAGCCTCGGCGCGAACAGGGATTGTCGGCCTCGTATCTCTATATCTACTCGGCCCGCAATCCTCTACCCTACTTCGCAGCCTCTGCAGTAATGTACTATTAAAATGGGCAATGTTTTTATGTACATACATGATATTCTCATAAATGAATTGACAATGCGCGGTCATTATATTAATATCCTTAAACTTATCTCTTAACGAGTCTCTATGTTTTATTTAATATATGGCATGAATAGCCCGTTTCTGCAGAACAAAAATTATATTAATATGGGTAGCGATACCCCAAATATTTATTTAAGGTATAGCACCTACTGATGCGCGCAAATTTAAATAAAAATCTTTGGACGTTTGAAACCTTCGAGTAGTCGGGTTTTAGTTTTTAACTTATTATTAAGTTAAGTCAATTAAAAATGTAACCTATTTCGCCCGGACCATAGTATCTAATCAATTGATACATTTTTCATGACAACCGTACGGTGACAAGAGTACCTAGATTTAGAGCTACGGTGGGAGTGGAACATAGGCAAATACAAACATTCATACATAGACTGGTAAAATCATAACCCGTCCTTTTTTTGGTTTTGTGGTAGTCGGGTAAAAAATCACAGATATATACTTTTATAACTTTTCTGTAATATGCATATTAAATTACGTATATAATTCTAGAAAATTTAAGATTTTTTACTTGGTAGATTTCGGAGCATACTTTTCTCCACACAAATAAAACACAATTTAACAACACTAAGAAAACAGTTTTCGAATGTACAAATCCAGCACTTTCATATGATACCCTACTTGACCTATAGCTATGCTTTTAATTTTGGGCCCCTTATATTTTTATTAGTTGCTTTTCATATAAAATTTTACACTTTTTTTGAATTTTTCTTTAGTTATTCCAAATAGATAGCATTAATAGTTCTTGAGACATAGAGCGTTTAATAGTCGAATACACTGACGGACAGTCGGATAGACCTACAGACAGTGGCACCAAAAGGGTTCCTTTTTAGGGTTCCGTAGCCAAAATGGCAAAAACGGAACGCTTATAGTTTCGTTATGTCCGTCCGTCCGTCCGTCCGTATGTTACAGGCATTTTACTCAAAAGCTATGAGATGTATATTGATGAAATTTGGAACATAGGTGTTTTCTGTAAGCCGCTACTTAGTTTGATAGGTAAATAAAAAATATATATATTTCTAGGGGGGGCACTCCATACATGTAACCGAAACTGAAAAAAAAGTTTTTCAGCAAATATCAATGTGTGGCACATCATTCGACAGATCTTCTAAAAAGTGACAGGTTTTTTATAAAAAAAATGATTCAGTTAATATTTTCGGAAATATTCGCTCCGAAGGTAGCAAAAATTTTGCCCCCCCCCCCCTCTATTTTCTAAACGGTATGTTAAAAAAACATGAAAAAGTGTAAAAATATAAAGCTTAATAAATACTTCCAATGAAAATTGTTTTGACCATGATCGAACATACCGTTTCTAAGTTATTGACCAAAAACTGCGCTTCTCAGCAAAAGGACGTAAGTGCCGGGGAGATACGCTCTTTTGTTACTGTTTTTTTTTTTCATCTGTAATGCATTTTTTATATAAACGGCTGCGGAACCCTACATTAAGCATGTTCCAACACAATTAATTATTTCCTCAGACGCGTATGCGTAAGTAGGAACGGGCCGTTTAATTTTGACACAAAGTGACGTGCGCGCGCATTTCAACATTTTATTTGCTGATTGTCATTGTCAAATTAAATTAAATACAAATATAGCAAAGTATTGCTGCTAAATTTAACAACTAACTGAAGTAATTAATCCGACTACTATTGCCATCACCATTCGTACTGCTGAGTGCTGTGCCGTGTGTGTTTGTGTTTTTTAATTATTATTAGAGTATATTTTGTAAGGTATGTTTCCGTAGTCGGAACCTACTAATGTTTTTTGTCATTGAGCATCTTAAATAAATTGGTACTTGTATCTATTAACTGTAGTAAAACTGCTCTATTTATCAATTGTATTATTTCCTCATCATCGTCAGAATAAAAACCCGAAATATCCATTATTAATAATAACTATTAAGTTGCGCCATATTTTAAACATTCCGCGCCAAATGTTATAAATATAACCTGTCAAAGTAAACGTCCAAATCGTTTTAAATATGGCGCTAAACGTATTTAGCCGAGTTAAATAGCCTTTGACGGGTCTCCCTAAACATATATGTTTAGCGATCTATTTAGCGTGGTGCAAGGCGTTAAACGTAATTTTGTATTTAATTTGGATTTAAATACTATTTAGCGCTATGGTGCAAGCCGCCCTTAGTGGTATGAATGAGTCACATGTAGTTTTGAAAACAGGTTTGGACTAACGAACCTTACAAGGTGTGCTGGAGAGGCTCTGGAGCATAAGTTAGCGTGAAGTTGCACGAGCTGCTGCACGAACCCCTATCACTAGATATAGACCTTTTAGTAAAACAGACAATAAATTATTTATTCCTTTTATGAAAAATAGGTACTTTCATAAATATGAAAATTATATTCTCTCGGTGAGATTGATCAATAATCCATGAAAATTTTAGAGGCAGAGCCTATTTCAGTAATTATGCGCAAAAAAGCCAATTTAAAATTTTATAATAGGAATAACATCGATTGTGAACACAATTACATCTTAATTTTAGGTCTCCATAGCCATTCAGCGAGGAAACGCTGCTGGCATTATGATTGAGGTCCCCCTAGTACAATACAGGGTGGGGCCCTTTAAGTAAGGTAAGGTTAACTTTTAGAGGACTATTACTTTTTGTTTTTACAAATATCATGATAATAATCACAATATTTGCAATTTATTAGTGGATCACTCCACTAGCGTTATTATTATAAACAAAGATCAGAAACAAACAAACGGCTAAAGAGTCGGATGCACCATACAGAGATCCATAAGCAAGAACAGATGACAAAATTCGTCGACTACTGGTATGGACGATTAGCTAAGTAGGTTAGAGCGTACTGCCCCGGTCTGGCACAAGGCACTGGTTCAATCAAGTCCAGTTTCGTCGAAAAAAATTTTCATTTCTTTCTGATTTTTGTTTATAATTTTAGAGGATTTCTACATTTTAGGATCCTTAGAATTAGGTTGTTTAGCTTAGAATAAATTTGTTGTATTTTAGTTTTAGCTGAATTGTACATATTTATTTTTCTGTTTCAATATAATAAGTTTCTTTTTTTCATTTCATGTGTGAACTGAATTTATTTTTTTACTACGATGGCACTGTTATTAAGATGGCCCACTATCAATTATTTTGTATTTTTTAATGATCGAATGAGTTTAAATTTTGTGCCCATGTTCGGGTACTACCATAGATAAAACTGCAATTTTATATCGAAGCCAAGGAAGTTTAACCAAAGCACAAAATTAAAGTGGGCGATCGTAAGAACCGGGCCATCTTGGCCACAAGTACCTTATAAGTTATTCTTAAACTTTATTCGTTCATCTCTGAGTAGAACAGCTTGTTGTTGCTGTCCTATGGTACCCCAGTGGTACAGAGGGCCTTCGTGAGACGTCGCCATCCGCTCCTGTCCTGTGCCTCGCGCTCCGCGTCACTCCAACTCAGCCCGGCCACCCGCAGCTCGGCGTCGACGGTGCGCTGCCACGTGTGCACCGGCCAGCCTCGTCGCCTGCTCCCGCGCGGGCTCCACGTGAATGCGACCCTGACGCTGTTGTCCTCTGGTCTTCGGAGGGTGGGCCCTATCCACTTCCACTTTCGCTGAGTGATTTCCTGCTTGATCGGGGTTTGGTGGCATCGATCCCATAGATCCTCGTTGCTGATATGGTTCCGCCAAAATATGCGCAGGATGGATCTTAGGCTTTTGCTGACGAACACTTGTAGCTTGCTCGTCAGACCCTTTGTCTCTTTCCAAGTCTCGCAGCCGAAGAGCAAAACAGATTTCACTATGGAATCGAAGAGGGAAATCTTGATCCGCCGGGTGAGCACGTTTGTGCAGACTGGTTTTAGCTGGGCAAAGGCGCCTTTGGCTTTCTTAATTCTCGCGTCGACGTCGTCATCTGAGCCACCACTGTTGGTCACGTTGCTGCCGAGATCTGTAAACTTTGCGACAGATTCCAGCGGTGTACCATTGAGTGTGATGGGACGGTTTTCGCACGACTGAACTCGCATTTCGACGGTTTTCCTAGCGTTGATTCGTAGTCCCATGTCTTGAGCTTCCTCTCGTAACGAGTCCAGCTTCATTTGGAGATCAGGCAGTGAAGAAGAAACCAACACTATGTCGTCTGCGTAGTCGAGTAGAACAGCTTAGGTAAGTAAAAAACCATTAAATGCACAGATACTATACTTTATTTTCATCAATTGTATAATATTACATATTGATTACAGTTATTGCTCTGAACTCCTCTGGCTAAATGTAGCAGCTCTTCAGGAACGCAAAAGGATGTCTTCGGTGATGTATTTCGTTTGTTTTATAAACTGGAGCCATATAAACTAATTACGTCTTCCATATGATACCCTACTTGACCTAGAAGCTACGCTTTTACTTTCTGGGTCCCTTATATTTGTATTAGTTACCTTTTATATTGAATTAGAAACATATTTTAAATTTTTCACTGGCAATACATTTGGGCTGACCCTGTTTATAGTTATTCGTAATTCCAAATAGATAGAATAAACAGTTCTTGAGATGTAGAGCTTTTAATAGTCGGATAGACTGACGGACAGTCACTGACCTACAGACAGAGTGGCACCAAAACGGTTCCTTTTTGACCTCTTTGGTACGGAACCCTAAAAACAATCAAATAGGGTTCCGTTTGTACGTACGAATGTAAAGCCCTGAAATGAAAAATAAATAAAAATCTCAACTGTATCGGAAGTCATATATTAAAGTTATGTAATTTTTATGATAATATAATGTTAAAACCCGTGTATCAATATATTTCCAATTCCGAATGTCTCACTGTAAGCATGATGACAACCTCGATGACCTCCATGACCCGTGAAGTGCGCCTAAAAGTTGACGCAGATCATTTCTCCGTTGCGGCAGTTGTCGTAATTTCTATACCCATGATTTTTGCAGCATGTGCGCCTATGGATAATTATGCGACTGCAATACTGAAATGTTAAAATTATTATTTAGTTATAGCCAGGTTAAAAAAAACATTATAGTGATCACAGCGCCATCTCTTTCATAAACTTGACACTACTTAACAGCAGTTCAGCTTGAAGAATGCTGCGTAAACGCATGTTCTTAAAGTGTTGCTTTAAGGTACTCAACTTTTAAAAATTAATGGTACATAATGGTACTCTGAATCCCAAGCGGCCTGATAGTCAAATGGATTAGGACGCTGTTCCGGTATTACGAGAGTATAACAGCGTCATAAATATCTATATATTTTAGTACTTTAACACCTTACTAAAGTGTATACATTATTAACGACGCTGACAGAACAATGTGATTTCATCATTATCATCACATTAGCCCAATGATATCCACTGCTGGTCAAGGCCTTCCCAAAGGATCTCCATAGAGACCGGTCGTGTGCCGCCGTCATCCAACAGTTTCCCGCGATCTTCACTTGATCATCGGTCCATCTTGTTGGGGGCCTTCCAACGCTGCGTCATTCTGGACGCGATCGCTACTCGAGAACCTTTCTGCCCCAGCGGCCATCGGTTCTATAAGCAATGTGCCTCACCCAATGCCACTTAAGTCTAGCAACTGTTTTCAAAATGCCCAAGACACTGTCAATTTACGAAAGCATTATATCTACATAAACTAGAAGATGCCCGTAACTTCGTACGCGGAGGGGAAAAAGTCATAACCCTCTTTTTTCTTCAGCGTAGTCGGGTAAAATGTATCCTATAACAATCTGCAGATACCCGACTACCCGTGTGCCAAAAATAGTTGAAATCGGTTTAGCCGATTTTGCGTGATGAAGCCACAACGACACATACAAAAAATAAAAATAAAATATTTTTCGTTTTAGTGAACCCTAAAAAGTCTGTAACAATCATTTTTTAACCGACTTCCAAAAAAAGGAGGAGGTTCTCAATTCGATGGAATGTTTTTTTTTTTGGATGGATTTTTATGGATGTTCACCGATTAGTCAAAGACTATTTGATCGATTTCAAAAATTTTGGTTCTATAGAAGGTACTTTCTAGTTGGTCCCATTTAATTTTGGTGAAGATCTGATGATGGAATCCATGAGGAATTGAAGGAACTCCTCAAATATAGCCATACATATAGCGATTTTGGTATTATAAGAAACATAATAAGCATTTGCATTCAGAAAGTGTAAATTGGTGAAGTGGAACTGATGCAGAAGACCACAGAATGCCATCGGAACTCCTCAATGATAAATGATTTACGGGTGGCGACAAAATATCTTGATTAATTTTGCTAAGCAACTTCATAGTCACAAATTTAAACGTTCCTGGTGAGAATGGTACCATCGAATTGATTTGATGATGGAGCCGGAAGGAATGTATCTAGCCGTGTTTGGGCTTGTTCGAATCGTCACGAGATACACTTTTAAGTAACGGTTAACTAAAAAGAGTAAAATAAATAAACTTTTAAACAAAAAAATAAAACCGACTCCAAAAAAAAGTAAAAAATAACGCCATAATTCAGTTACTTCTAATTACTTACAAGTAACCGTTTGTATACTCAATCTATACAGTATATACAATTAATGTTATTTTGGAGTCGGTGACATCGTGTCACAACTTACTAAAATCGTCAATTTTCAATATTTTACACATTCTTTATATGGCACCGACGCCAAAATAAGATTAATTGTATATACTGTATAGATTGAGTATACAAACGGTTACTTGTAAGTAATTTGAAGTAACTGAATTATGGCGTTATTTTCTACTTTTTAGTTTTTTTTGGAGTCGGTTTTATTTGAAAATATCTTCAATGTACAGACATTTCATTTTTACAACTTTATAAATACTATAGATGTTACAACAATCTTATGATTGAGCAGATCTCTAAATTGGTAGTTTTATCTTCGTGAATATTAAGGTTTAGACTGTTTCATAGGCTACGAATATGATATTGACTGCGAAATAATAACAAATAAAACTACATAATAAACAATTAAACTACCTTAACGACACGTTTGGCTCAGTGGGTTGTACAACGGCCTACGAAGCTAGCGGTCCCGGGTTCGAATCCCGGCTAGGGCAAGTGTTTGTGTGATGAGCACGAATGTTTGATCCTGGGTCTTGGATGTTTCATATGTATTTAAGTATTATAACTTATCTATATGTATATTATGTATAATGTCGCTTAGTACCCATAGTACAAGCTTTGCTTAGTTTCGGCCTAGGTCGATTTGTGTAAGATTGTCGGTGATATTTATTGTTTTATTTAAAATATATCTAAAATTGAAAATAAACTAAAATTAGAAATTAAAAAGTAGACGTAAAATAACCTATAAATAAAAAAAATGCCCCTGATCGCAGTCGATTGGCAACGTGCCCAGGAGGCTGGCAGCATTGCCACGTTGTATGGCAATGCTGATCCGCTGTGCGAGATATGAGCCAGCCCTCTGGTCACGTGTCAAGTTAAACACCCAGTGGGAGCTGTACACTGTTTTATTTATGAAATCATACCTATTTATGACGCTGTTATACTCTGTTATATGGAATAAGGCTAAACCTTTACCTGGTATGCGGTGCTCTGCTGGGTTCGAATATTTTATCCCTAGCTGCTCGTGGAAACGCAAATGGCGGCGATGTGGTTCGCAACCCATCACGTCTCGGTCCCAGCGAGAGCGAAGAGTGGGCTATGGAGAGCCGCTTTGCTACGTTAAATGTAAGGGGAGGAATGAATGATAAAATAGATGAAGTATGTCAGATGATGGATGCGAGAAATATTGATATTCGGTGTGTGAATGAGATAAAGCGAAAGGGTTGTGACACACAAAATGAAGATTTTAATGAATCTTGATGAAGCGGCAGTTGTATGCTAGGACCGTAGAAAGTGAAAGAAGGTAGTCTCTGCCTAGCCCGTATTGGGAAAAATGCGTGATTGTATGTATGTATACTCTGTTATACTGGAACAGCGTCCTAATCCATTAGACTATCAGGCCGCTTGTGATTCAGAGTAGAGACAACGAATTGATTATCTACCTTCGCTAACGATCAGTTACTCACGACTTTTGTACCATTACTGTATAAACCGACGGTACTTTCGGAGAGAGGAATATATCCCTATGGCATCTCCATTGGTTTAATGCTCTAAGGTCAAGTAAGATGAAATATTAGTAGGATTAATTACCTCATCACACGCTGGCACGTGCACATATTCAGCCAACGTGGTAGCCATCACCATACCCAATACAAGAATCACCAAGAAAGTTTTCAGGGCTGCCATTTTGAATTCAGTTTCACACTTCAATCGCTTGACTGTGAAGATTGGTGTTAATTGCAGCTTTTTATACCTTCTAACTGTCCTTAATGCAGGAAATTGAAATACTAATTTACTTTTATCGTATAAACTGTCAGGCTTTTTATAAATTTCACTGATGTTGAACTCTTCCGTTGAAGCAAATTAGCATCCATTATGCCAATTAGTGTCAATCTGTCACATGTAGTTTCCAAAACAGGTTCGACTAACAAAACTGACAAGGCGTTCTGGAAATGCTCTGGAGCATAAGTTAGCGTAAAGTTGATAAAAGCGATCTGGGCGGACCCTGCACGAACCCATATCACTAGATATAGACTTTTTAGTACCACAGACAACGAATTATTTCTTGCTTTTATGAAAAATACATATTTTCATAAATATGACAAATCATATTCGCTCGGTAAGATTGGCTTCAATAATTCATTAAATAATAAAAATAACCTTGGTTTAGAGGTTACATTTTTTTTTCTTTGGTATATTATATAGAATGAATGTTAAACCTTTCAATAATAGACACATTGGTGAAAAAACTGCTTCAATCTCATTCAACGACTTCAATGTCATAAATTTAATAAGAAATATAAGAACTTCTATCCATACTATAATATTATAAATGCGAAAGTGTGTCTGTCTGTCTGTCTGTCTGTTACCTCTTCACGCTTTAACCGCTGAACCGATTTGGATGAAATTTGGTATGGAGATAGTTTGAGTCCCGGGGAAGGACATTGGCTACTTTTTATCCCGGAGCAATACCCTTACCCGCGATAAACGAATTTAAGGCGGACGAAGTCGCGGGCAGAGGCTAATAAAATGAAATGTCTGTACATAGAAGATATTTTCAAAATATTGATCGTCACGGACTATTTGGAGGTCACTAAAACGAAAAATATTTTTTTGGATTTAATGTATGCTTGTAGGTTTGTATGTGTTGTTGTGGCTTCATCATGCAAAATCGGCTAAACAGATTTCCACAATTTTTGGTACACGGGTAGCTGGGTATCTCCAGATGGTTATAGGATACTTTTGACCCGACTACGCTGAAGAAAAAATTACGGGTTATGACTTTTTCTCTTCCGCGAACGAAGTTGCGGGCATCTTCGAGTATTATATAATACTATAACATATACCCTCACTTTATGTAAGCTTGTTTATTATAACGTTCACTGGATATAATGAACGAAAGATATTATTTTAAAATATCTACTTTCGTAATGAATATCGTTAGTAAGATATAATGTCAAATCAAATCAAATCAAATCAAATCAAAATATCCTTTATTCAAGTAGGCTTAGATACAAGCACTTTCGAATTGTCAGTTACAATGAGAGAAGTATTTGCTGGGAAACATACAATATGATCCAACATTTGTTGCAAGGATTAGGGAAACCCAGAAAAACCTAATCAGATCATTTAACTTAAGTATAATACTTACTTATTATTGATAAAATCATCATTTTAAAAATTAACATAATTAATAAGATAAATCCCAAAAGGATTGTCAATAACAAAGAAAAAAAAATCTAGAATGTGTCTAGAATAAAATTCTAAATGTCAGAGTATATAAAACAATTAATATGCGTGTACCAATTACCTATTACAATATTGTCTTAATTATACTTAAAACTTTTACAATTGTGTTATAACTAATTTATAATTGATACACGCAGAGGAGATGTACAAATTCTCCAGATCAATGTTAATATAAAATATAAACTATTTTTTTTTCAGAGATATATAAGGTCTCTAGGCGTCACGACATGCGATAAAATTTAATATAATAATTTGACTGAATTCTACTGAGATGTTTAAGGTCTCTTAGGGGTCAAAGTGAATAATACATTAAACATAATTATTATTAAATCTAAATTTCTTAGAGATTTATATGGTATCTAGGCGTCATAACATGCAAAAAGATTTAAATTAGTTAATTAAAATCCTCAGAAATGTTTAAGGATATACCTCTATAAATAAAACAAAACTCTTAGAGATGTATACAGTCTCTAAATCAAATAAAAAATGAATAACTTCAATCGAGTACAGGATGAAGTCTCTCACGTCATCAGTTCATTAAACACTGGTAGGCAGTTACTAGGTATACAATTAATTTGGCCCTTGCTAGCATGAACAGACCGGACCCCACAAACGGCACCCGTTCACGAGCACGACGCATATCTCAGCCATCGCCTCCCTCAACCATATTTTAGGGAAGGTTGCGACCCGATCAACGACGCCACCGTAAGCAAAGACCTTTAAGCGAGCATGACATGATCACACTGCCGGGCATTAAACACTTATAGTATTGCCCGGTGAGAAACAACAAATGTGCTCTAATGTTACATTAAATGCGAACTATTATTACCTCTTAAAATAATGCTTACTTTACATACACAAGACTAAACTACTGGCTTAAAGACATCTTTATCGTCTAAAAAGTAATTTACAGTATAATACGCCTTGTTTAGTAGGTGACGTTTTATGTGGGACTTAAATTTGCTGCAAGTTAAATTCACTACATCGATAGGTATTTTGTTATAGAAGCGTACACATTTCCCCGCGAACGAAGTTCCGACCTTGCGGAGACGATGAGCAGGCATGGCAATCTTGTTCTTATTTCTTGTATTGTAGTGGTGAATGTCACTGTTGTGTTTGAAATCATGTTGATTTTTCTGAACATACATAATATTCTCGAGAATGTACTGAGATGCTACGGTGAGAATATTGGTTTCCCTGAATTTTTCTCTCAGTGATACAAGTGCATAGATTGAGCGTACTGCCCGTTTTTGTAGTACGAAGATGGTTTGTATGCCCGCCGCCTTGCCCCACAACAGAATTACATATGACATTACACTATGAAAATAACTGAAGTACACGAGCTTTGCCGTCGCGACGTTTGTTAACTGTCTGATTCGCCTCACTGCATAGGCTGCGGAGCTTAGTTTACCTGCAAAAGTGGCTATATGCGCATTCCATTGCAGTTTAGAGTCCAAAGTAACACCCAGGAATACTGTTTTGTCTTCAAATTCTAGCACATCGCCTTTCAACGTCACCTTGGCACAATCTACTTGTTTCACATTCGGTAATGTGAATTTGATGCACTTGGTTTTCATGGCATTTAAAAGTAAGTTATTTGCAGTAAACCAATGTACAATAGTAGACAGCGCATCGTTTATAGTAACGAAGTTATTCTCTCTTCTTTTCACTTTAAAAAGAAGAGAAGTATCATCTGCGAATAACACAATATCATGTTTATCTTGCACAAGGTTTGGTAGATCATTGATATACACTAGAAGACCCGTGAAGAGTAGCACCCCTTTGCAGAGTGCAGGCATTTATAAGCTGGACTGCGAGTGTGGTCTTTCATACATTGGTCAAACGAAACGCAGTGTATCAACCCGGGTGAAGGAGCACATAGCAGATGTCAAGCACCGTCGGTGTAATAGGTCTGCAGTCTGTGAACATGTCATTGACAAACCAAACCACTCAATTAAGTTTGATAAACCTTCTATCCTTGCCAAAGAAAAAAAATATTTTCCCAGGATGCTACGCGAGGCTATTGAGATTAAAAAGTATCCTAATTTCAATAGAGAAGATGGATTGTCACTACCACCAGCTTGGGATCCTGTAATACATCTCATCAAGGAACAAGCGAAACACAGGACTGCAAAACCTTAATTTCCGAACGGTGTATAATATCTTATCTGTTTAAAAGTAGTTTAATAGTCTCTGTTTTTAAAATATTATAATTAGTAATGAGGTAGCCTGGGAGTTTTTCTTTGCAGCGTTTCTTTTCTCCTCAGTACGCCTCATTTGTGAAATGCTGCTTGGTAAATTATTAGAATAAAATAATTAAGCCCTTCTGGCACATGTGTAACTGTCTTTACAGCTTAGGCCCATCTGGCATGTATGTACACCTTTATTTGTGTTTTTTTTCAAAAAAAATGGGTAGTTTGTACAAATTTTAACTTTGACAGAGGAAAATACATCTTTTCTCAGTCCACCCGTGACCATGGAAAGCTGGAAAGCTTCCGAAACGTCGGGAACTAAAATGAGATAATATACGCGATATAATCCGTTAAATTGTTTTATTTCAATAAGAAAGATCTTACAGTGTTTATTTTCACTTATTTGTTCTCTATGTGGAACTATTAGGTCTGAAAATCACTTATTTGTATCTTGCGAGTGGCAAACCAGTGAATGCTATTACGATACCTACTAATACTTAATATTTCCTCTTTTGTATTCATTTGTGATGAGTTTAATGTCTGGAACTTTATATCAACAAAAACAAATGTAGGTACAAAACAAATTTGTATCAATAGAGTGACGCACGACGAATAATATTTTGACAGAGGCAATAGGAACATAACATATTAATGTCCTAATTTTGGTACTTTTATTGGTTTCAAATAAGTGAAAATACCTGCTTTTGGTTTCAAGAACCTCCTATTGAGACTTCTTTAATGCGTTGGAGTGGCAAAAAGGTACTTCTAGGCCTTAAAAGTTGCAATATTTTTAGGTTCCAAAAGGGCTGTAAAATTATCTCTTTAGCCACTATTGGTGATATACTGCTCCATTATACTAGTCATTTGGAATTAAAAGTTCCAAATAAGGGTATGTTCCCATTTATTTGTAAAAGTTGCTTATAAGTGACTTTAGGGCCTTATATAGCACTATTGCTTCTTATTCAGAGACCCAATTAAACCCTGCATGCAACTTTAAGTAGCAAAATCGACTTTTCCCAAACATAAGTAATAAAGTAGAAACAAAAAACGTTCCTAAGCAACTAGAAGTGACAGGATGAACTCATATACAATTTTGAGTCGTGTTTAAAGCTATAAGTTTTATCAAACACCGTTATACCACTCATTTAGAACATAAAGCTATAAGATAAACTGCAAAATTCACTATCGTGCTGCTTGGTTGTGTCCTAAAAAATATAATAGGCTATTTTACAAAAAAAAATGGTAAGTTATAAAGCGACGTCTTAATAATAGAAATATTGGTGACAAAACTACTCTATATTGGAGAAGTTTTTAATGTTTCTCGTTTTATCAGGATCTTATATATATTTTTTATTTTTTGCTGCTGTCAAATACCCGTCCGTCAGTTCGTCAGTTAGATTATCGGAAAATATTGGACACGTATTTTTTCTATTGTCAATTAAACAAAAATGATGAAGATATAGCCCGTTAAAGTTCCCCGTGACGTCACACCGTGCGACCCTTTTATGCACAGCGTGACGTCATCCTAAACTTTGGCGCGCTTTGTCTTTGTCTTGTTTGATTAACAAAATAAAAATACGAGTCCAATATTTTTTGTTAATCTAACTGACTAATTCGTTTTTTTTTCCCAGGAAACTACCCTATAGGAAAGCGAAGCGTAGGACGGTCCCCGACTAGGTGAACGGATGACCTCATAAGGGTCGCGGGGAGTCGGTGGATGCGGTCTGCGCAGGATCGCACCCTGTGGCAAGCTATAGGGGAGGCCTATGATCAGCAGTGGTCGTCCATGGCTGATAGATAGATAGACTCTGAGTTCTTCAGTTACGAGGCTCTCAGAAACCGTTCTAGAACAAGAGCGTTAATAATATAAAATACAATGTATATTTTATGACATTTATTCATCAGACATAAACAATCAGTACATTATAAATAGGAATATTGAAACTAAGACTAAATCTAAAAACAAAATATAACTAGAAGGGCCCCCGAAGATGGTGCCAAAGATGCTGGCAGCATTTCCTCGCTGAATGGCGATACTGATACACTGAGCGAGGCAACTGCCAGCCTTTTGGTCGCCGGAGGTATCAACGAGCCGTTTTGATAGCTCCTTGGAGCAGGGCGCATGGACTCCACGGGCCCAGGCTCTAATAGGCCGTAGTGGGAGCCAAGACCCTGGTATTTTTTTGCGCGTTCGGCCATCTCCTCCGTTGCACCGGCCTTGGCTAAGGTCCGTGGCAGATGTGGCGGCGCTATAGTGTGGCAAGTTCGTTCGTGACCCTCCCATGGTTTGCGGGCAACGGGGGGAAAGATAGCGCGGGTGGGTAAGAAGTGTGCGAGCGCCAGGGATATCGTGCTCCGCTGCGCGCACACTTCATACCCACCCGTGCTGTCTTCCCCTTTTGCCGCCCGCAGACCAGGGTCACAAACGAACGTACCGGGCTATAGTGTACGATGCATGTAGCATCCCACACCAGCACTCGAGCCGTCAATCATGGTACCAGGTACATCCCGTCACGCCTCTTACCATCGTCTCTAGAGATACCGTTTGGTTCGAGGTTTTATACCCTTCGAGGGACTAACGGTTCTATTGTGTTAAATACATAGATTAACAGAACATAGTAAAAAGTAATAAACATTAACATTAATCTTAATTTAATTTACCATCACATAATTTCGTGTCACAAAATATATGTAGACAGCTTCCAAATAGAAGGCAAAATCGTGAAAACCGAAGACTAAAAATGTAGATAATCGAGGCATTGATGTATCAGAGGCTGTAGACTTCAATCCTTGTCCTGCAGGTAAAGATCGCGTCAGTATTGATGCACAGAAACGTGTTCCATCCAATTATTCAGTAGCTGTAGTTCGCTAGCCGTGAAAATCCCGATAAGGTTCCAACATGATAAAGGAAATTTCAACAATCTCCGAAACAAAACTGTCTTGTAAACAACGAGGGGTTGGTTTGGATTTATCTCTGCTCTTTTTACCTCTGCAAGCCAAAACAGCAGTCTCCAACGCAAAAGCGAGTTCTCGTCTATCTTCTTTATCAAGGAGAGTCAAATGACCGAGGAGTCTCATGCAATTTTTTTTGTTGCGAAATTTTTAAGACAGCAAACTTCTCGAATCTTATGATGAGATGCCAATAATGTCCATAAGATTAACTTTGTTGGGTGTTCTTCCAGTCAGATATCTCTGCTTCTTGATGCTTGTTTATCAATGGTACTCGTAGTTCTTACTTTTAAGAGTTCTAAGAACCAATCAAGCTGATGACAAGTTTTTATGTTGGTATGGCAGAGGCTCAGGAAAATGGCTGAGAGACCTAGCATTGATGGCCGGGGCAACTGATGGTTAAAGGATACTTCTATCTCGTCTATGCTGATGGGAGTAGTGCTCTCGCCGCTGGTATCTTGAAGAGCTGGAACTGATGTATAAAGTGGAGTATCCAGCGAAGTTTTTCAGCCCCTAAGCTGCCTCAACTAGTAGCAATACATGCGGCCTCCAGAACAGAGATTATAACCACGGTAGCCATGAGCGCGGCAGCACTCATCTCTCTCAGGAACAATGCGGTTGCAGACCTGGTCACAAGGCCCGACATGCACAGCTACCGCCATGGAGACAGCCAAAGCCAGAACCACGAGGATCAGGAGACTCTTGAGAGCGGCCATTTTATATTCAGGAGTAAACGTAAAGACAAGCGTAGCTGTACTAGCTGTTGTGTGAAAAGGAAGAGTTGCAGGGCCTTTATATACAGATCTGAAATCACATTTCAGTGCGCATTTTAATTCAATTTTCCTTGTTTGCGCAATTTCGTCAGATGTTTTTGATCAATGTTTGATTTAGAAACTAGGTCTATCAATGTACTCGCGAGTAGTACTCAATGTTGTCCGAGAGGCCATCGCTGGTAGCCCTATCTCACGAATAGACCGATAAAAGTATATCTATACTATTATAAAGTTGTAAAAATGAAATGTCTGTACATTGAAGATATTTAAAAAAAAAAAATGTAACGGAATATTTGGAGGTCACTAAAACGAAAAATATTTGTTTTGGATTTTTATGTGTCGTTGTGGCTTCATCTCGCAAAATCGGCGATACGGATTTCATCTATTTTTGGTACACGGGTAGCTGGATATCTCCAGATGGTTATAGGAAACTTTTTACTCGACCACGCTTAAGAAAAAAGAGGGGTTATGACTTTTTCTCCTTCGCGAACGAAGTTCTCACCTTCTAGTAAGTAAATATTTTTACTTGTGTTCTTTATTATTCTATTATCTGTCTGTCTTTGTTTTCATTTTAATTTTACTTCATTTTATTTTTAGCATGCGATGACGATCCTTATTGAGTAAAACTACATTTTATATTTTATTTGTCTGTTGACTACCCTTATTTTATTTTGACATTATAAACATTATTTTATTGTATCATTAATTCTTACATTATTTCTGACGATCATGATATTAATTCGTACAATTTTGACATTAAGCAAATTTATAATGTAATTTGTATTTTGAAATAAAATATTCTAATCTAATCTAATCAATTATAAGAGGACAAAAGTTTTTATGTAAAAGTTTAAGTTGAAGTTTCTTTTTATCACATTATTTTTAAAAACGGCATCTAATCCCCAATTGTTTTATTTCCCAACTCACGCTAACCTCACGCTGAGAACGTTGGAAACGAGAACAAGATATTCAGTTTCTAGGGTTCCGTGCCAAGAACGTAACAAAGGAACCCTTATGGTGCGACTCTGTATATATTTCTGTCCTACTGTAAATGCGCTATGTCTCAGCAACTACTTATGTTATCCATTTGAAATTAAGAATAACACATAAGAGAGGAATATAATTGAACATGCATAGCCCAAGTATATTACAAATTAAAAAAATGTATTTTTATTTCTTGTCTAGTTTCTTCTCGTAGATAAAGTAGAGTAACATACGATAGAGCTTAATTTGCACATTGTTAAAGATTACTTAATATTTTTTTATTGCAGATGAATTTTGATTTATGAAGGGAAATGTGAAAAAAAATACCATTCCAACCCTTATCTCCAAAGTTTATCGAAAGATTTTTTTTTATTTACACGAAAAGCCAAGAAGCTGATAAAGCAAATATATTTGATCCGAAGCCGGAGACGATAAACTATTCTTAGATTCAGTCGTTACTTTGCGGAATTCCGTATCATACTAATGGATTATAGTTCCTATGCCTTTCCGCAATTGTGACAATAAATTGTGCTCACATGCGTATATTTTCATGCAGTTTCCACAAAAAAATAAAAACAAAATACATATGCAAATACCACAATCACCACCACACCACCTCCTTATGTTCTTGTATAATAGATTTTGCGTATGTACATTTTAACTAAAGTGTAGTGTACATTTTGCGTATTGTACATTATCAGCTGAAACGGCTTAATGGAAATCAAAATTTTTTTGTACACGGGTAGCTGATACTTTTTACTCGACGGCGGAAAAGCGGGTTAATTTTTTTGCCCTCCGCTGACGAAGTTGCGAATACCTTGTACTCTTTCATAGCACTAATAGACTTAAAGGTCATTGATTGATTGATATAAGTAAATATACCCATTAAATATATCGTCGTTTCGTTGTGTAATACCTACTCATAACACAAGCCTTATTGAGCTGACCAGTGACCAGTTTGATTAGTTTAAAAGAAAACCATACAGGAAAACGTGTTCTACTTTGTATACTTTAGTTTCGTTGCGTGTCTTGTTATGATATTATTTTGAGTTCGTTTAACCTGTTTAAATAAAAACGTAAGACAGGTCTAAATTTTTATACAACTTGTTTAGTCATAATCATAATAAGGAAAACTAAAAGAAAAATAAGATAGTGGGCATTGTTATGTTATTATATTAAATTAATGTTTACTGTTTGATAGTGTAATGTTTTTTTGGGCACAGATAATACCTACATTGTTTTTAAACACAATAACTAACATCATGGAGTATAGATAAGGTAAGGAGGCCAATCGTAAATAGGAGAATAGATAAAAAATACTAGCTCTAAATCCGTGCGGAATAGATCTAGAGTAAATCAGAAATCATAATAATTTATTTGCTTGAATACTGTATTTCACATTTCTATTTATAACTAGAAGGCGTCCGCAACTTCGTTGGCGGAGGAGAAAAAGTCATAACCCCTCTTTTTTTTCCTAAGCATAGTCGCGTAAGTATCCTATAACCATCTGCAGATACCCAGCTACCGCTGTATCAAAAATAATTAAAATCCGTTTAGCTGATTTAGCGTGATGAAGCCACAACGACATATACAAACATTTTATTTTTACAACTTTTATAATACTATAGATATAATTAGCATAAAGGAATAAAATTAACATAAGCCAAAGTAAATTAAAATTAGAAAATAAAATGATATTTTGAAAAAAAACTTGATTCTATTCGAAGGTCCCTGAAACGAAAAATTTCGTTGGCTTCATCACGCCAAGACGGCTAAACAGATTTCGACTATTTTTGGTTCATGGGTAGCTGGGCATCCACAGATGGTTATAGGATACATTCATCTGATTACGATGAAGTAAAAAAAGAGGGTTACATGTTTTTTTTCTCGTCCAACGACGAACATAATATTCAACTTATAATTATCACACAACCAAAATAAATAAAATCGAAAATAAATTACATTATCAGAAAAAAAAATATGGATGTAAATATCATAGTTAGATTTGAAATGTCAGCTACGGTCTAAATAGCTATGAACATTATCGTTAGCCCTTAAAATTCACCATTCCATAGCATATAGCCAGATGTAAGGCAGTGCTGTAATAACTCAGCTTATTCTATTGCCATCTGTTGTTCACTAAATCTTCTTTTAACAATTTCCATACATTCCTGAACTTGTAGACATATAAAGAGAGACTGGACATCAAAACTGACCATAACTTCATCATCAGTTAGTCTCAGATCCTTAATCTCACTGACAAAATGGTATGAGTCCCTTGTGTATGCTTCCGTCTTCCTTCGCAGAGAAGAAAGCACACCTGCTAAGTGTCGAGCTAATCGATACTTAGGAGCATCTGACTCACTATAGCGCGTAACGGAGCACCAGATTTATGTATCTTTGGTAACCCATACAACTTTGGTGGCACCGGGCAAGAGGGCACTAAACTTTTCACAT
This sequence comes from Hedya salicella, assembly GCA_905404275.2. Lineage (NCBI taxonomy): Eukaryota > Metazoa > Arthropoda > Insecta > Lepidoptera > Tortricidae > Hedya > Hedya salicella. The sequence continues at coordinate 6,339,219 of FR990120.1, forward strand.
CCAGATGATTTTAAGAGTGCTTACTTATCAAAAATGATTGAAGTTATGGTCAATTTTGATGTCCAGTCTCACTTCACATGCCTACCTGTTCAAGAATGTATCGCAATTGTTGATAGATTCGAGGGTCGTATGCAGAAGTACTGGAACGATCTTCATTGTTTAGATTAATGTGTACTGACGTGTAATATTATATACCTACTAACACTATAATTAAGTTTTCCTTTCTAATGTATGGTACTAACAACTATGAACACGTTTCCAAAATAAATTATTTGAATTTGAAATAATCAGCTCCGACGGTTAAATTGTTTTAAAAATGTTTCCTTAAAGCATCTTGATGTCATGAGAAAGGCTATTAAATAAAGTTATGCATATATTAAAGACATTTATGGCATATACATTTGGTGGCCCGCGGATAACGCGGATTATACATGATTTTTTGCGTCGTTTTCCTGTGACTTCAGCTCGATTTAAAAATATGGCTGGTCAGACCTGACAAAGACAGAAATACTGAGCAGCAAGATGATATGAAGTCCCCATACCTCTTAGTTTTTAGGGTAACGTAGCCAAAATTACAAAAACGGAATACTTAAAGTTTTGTCATATTCGTCCGTCCGACCGTGTGTCCGTCTGTCCGTCCGTAAGTCACAGGCATTTTATTTAAACTACTTAATGTAGGTACTATGTTGATAAAATTTGGAAGGAGTACTAGGTGTCGTGTGTTAACCGCTACTTAGTTTGATAGTTAAATAATAAAAATATATATTTCTAGGGGGGGGGGCACTCCATACACGTAACCGATATTGAAAAAAATAATAATTCAGCAAATATAAATGTATGGCATATATTTCGACAGATCTTTTAAAACATTATGATGTTAAATAAAATTGATCAAGTGAATATTTTCGGAGATAATCGCTTGGAAAGTTGCATAAATTGTGTCCCCCCCAAAAAATATGAAAAAAATTACCAAGATAAAGCCTAATAATAAATACTTCCAACGAAAGTTGTTTTCAACATGTTCGGATATACCGTTTTTGAATTATTGCCGAAAAACTGCGCTTCTCAGCAAAAAGGACGTAAGTGCCGTGGAGATACGCTCTTTTGCTAGTGCACTTTTTCATATCGTATTTTTGCCATCTGTAGTGCAGTATTTCGTATGGACGGCTGCGGAAACCTTCACTGAGCATGGTTTGACATGCTCTTAGTAAAAACTAAGAAAATTCGTTTTATTTAAGGGATGTGTTTGAAAAAAATGTGAAATAATTTACTTAGCTCTTAATAAGTAGTTAACACGCGAAGTCCCCGACATTTTACTCTAAAATTGACTGGTTCCCAATACTTACTTTCAACCCCTATGTAGCCCCTTTAGGGGATGACTTAAAAAGAACTTATGAAATTACTTTTCTAAGGTATTAATGAAGATTGCAGTGACCAAGTTCTAGATGTCCTACTTAAAAATAGACTAACTGTCAACCCCAATTTTAATCCCGTAGGAAATAAACTTTTAAAAACAGTGAATTCCCGTCCTCTGAAGATCTCGCTTGCGAAGTTTCACCTAACTTTCAACCACAATTTAACCCTCTGGGTTGGATAAATGGGGATGAATTTCAAAAATCTATGAATTCTTTTATTTTAACTTTTGTCGAAGACTCTTTTTACCTATTACATTAAATAAATATATATTCTCCATACTAACTTATAACCCCCATTTAATCTCCTTAGGGGATGAATTTCAAAAAATCCCCTCTTATTAGTTGCCTACGTTATAAAAGTGTCATATTGTTAAACCATACATGGTTAAAGGATACTTTTTACTCGACTACAATGAAGAAAAAAATAGGTATTTTTCTGTGGAAGTATGTCTGGATGGAAGAGATGGCTCTTTAGCGATAAGACTGCGTGTTGTTGATATTAGTTTATGTAAAGGCCCAATTGTACTGTTTATTTTGTTGGTGTGCAATAGAGAATTATTGTATTGAATAGTATTAAGCTTTCTGTGACAGACAGACAGACAGCGAAGGCTCAGTAATAGAGTTCAGTTTGGCACTCTAGGCACAGTTGCATAAATTGTGTGCCCCCCCCCTCTATTTTCTAATGAATAAAATCACAAAAATTATGAATTACTAACTTAATATAAATTCTTTCAACGAAAATTATTTGCAACATAATCGGATATACCGTTTTTGACTTATTGCCGAAAAACGGCGAATCGCAACAAAAAGGCCTAAGTGCCGTGGAGATACGCTCTGTTGCTAGTGCACTTTTTCATATCGTATTTTTTTCCATCTTAAGTGCAGTTTTTTTATAGACGGCTGCGGAACCCGACACTGAGCATGGTCCGGCATGCTCTTGGTCGGTTTCTTCTTCATTTTACTTTTAAACTTTGTTGCTATAGCTACCGTAGCAATAAACATCTCTTGTATTAGGCTTTAAGAGCCCTGTGATAGACAGACAGCGAAGGCTTAGTAATAGAGTTCAGTTTGGCATTCTTGGGACGTTCTGGAGACGGAAGCCTAAAAATCATCATCCAAAAGTGCTCGCCAGTTTTAAAAGTTCTTTTTTTAAACACCTATGGTGTGGCGACCTCGTACAGGACGGTGCAGCGTGGAAAGCCACCAACAAGATGCACCAATGATCTGGTGAAGATCGCGGGAAACCGTTAGATGAGGGCGGGCTCACGACTGATCGTTATGGAGATCCATGGGTGAGGTCTTTGTCCAGCAGTGTACATCCTTGCGCTGATATGATGATGATAATTATTGCCTTAATCATATAGCCTGTATAGACCAAGTGGCGATCGCCCGTAACCCAACCTCATCGAGTACCATTATAAATCGTACAAAAATTAAGTTATAAATGTATATGGGTGGCTTAGGCGTAAATTTGACATTACTATACAAAAGATATAATAAGTATGACTATGCAAAAAATATTTATAAATAACAAGCCGAGCCCAGTGAAATTCGAAATAGGGATCTATATCGGAATCCCTAACGTCTAGGAATTGTCCTAATGTATCGTTTGTCCTAATGTATCATTTGCCATAACGCATTTTTTTCAGAAACCGTAAACTTTTCAGGATTGTTATAAAACAAACCTAACCTAACCTAACCTAATCTATACGACGATCTTGTAAAAAATCCTGAAAAAATTACGGTTGTTGAAAAAAATGCATTATGGCAAATGATACATTAGGACAAACGATACATTAGGACAAAAGCCTAATGTAGCGTTTGTCCTAATGTATCATTTGCCATAACGCATTTTTTAAGATATTAGGGATTCCGAATGAGGCCCTCGAAATAGATTAGACATTAAGGCAGTATCTTCAGTGGCAAACTAGTAACTTGCATAGTAAAACAAAACCATACAAACTCGATTATATTATTTACATAAAACAATTTACCAGATTATATTGCGTATATTATCTCGTTTGAGTTCCCGACGATTCGGAAGCTTTTCAAATGCTGCTTGGTAAATAATTAAAATAAAATAATTAAGCCCTTCTGGCACATGTGTAACGGACTTTACAGATTAGGCCCATCTGGCATGTATGTACACCTTTATTTGTTTTCTCTAAGTGGGTAGTTTGCACAAATTGTAACTTTGACAAAGGAAAATATATTTTTTCTCAGTCAACCCGTGACCATGGAAAGCTGAAAAGCTTCCGAAACGTCGGGAACTCAAATAAGATAATATACGCGATATAATCCGTTAAATTATTTTATTTCAATGAGTAATAATCGAGCAAATAGAAAAAAATATTCGATAATATTAGTGTATTTATAAACTAACTAGCTTCTGCCCGCGACTTCGTCCGCCTTAAATTCGTTTATCGCGGATGAGGGTATTTTTCCGGGATAAAAAGTAGCCTATGTCCTTCCCCGGGACTCAAACTATCTCGATACCAAATTTCATCCAAATCGGGTCAGCGGTTTAAGCGTGAAGAGGTAACAGACAGACAGACACACTCGCATTTATAATGGAAGTATGGATTAGTATGGATAGAAGGCGCCCGCAACTTCGTTCGCGGAGGAGAAAAAGTCATAACCCCTCTTTTTTTCTTCTGCGTAGTCGGGTAAAAAGTATCCTATAACCATCCGAAGAGACAAAAATTGTTGAAATCCGTTTAGTCGATTTAGCGTGATGAAGCCACAACAACACATACATTTCATTTTTACAACTTTATAATAGTATAGATATGGAGGTCAAAAATGGGGTTTGAACTAGTAATTTGCAACCAGCCTATAATTATGGTGTTGCTGAACCTATTGCTAATGCCCTTGGTCTGGTATGGCCTGTTTTTTTTAAACCGATGCGACCTTCAAGAAAAGAGCGCACTCCTACCTGAAAAGCCGGTAACCCACTTGGAAGTCCTCTGCTGTTGCAGGTGTCTATGGGCGACGGTGATCGCTTACTATCAGGCGATCGGTCTGCTCGTTTGCCCCCTAAATATAACATAAAAAAGCACTTTGTTCATAGCTGTACAAAAACGACCATTTTCACCCGTGCGCCTTTTTAACATACTTTTTGTCTTTCACTTGGCGTCGGTCGATGATGGTATGCGATGTGATACGGTTACCAGCGGTGGCCTCTCGTAGTTTTATGCTAATAGCACGATACACTGATATGGGTTCTAAATCGTTTACCTGAGAGTATAATGAGTATGATGACCCAATACACCTCACAGACTTGCACAAACAAGGAAAATCGAATCATAATCCACGACGGCATTCCTTTATCCTTCGGATCTGTATATAAAGGCCCCGCATCTCATCCTTTGCACACAACTGCTTCGCTTGTCCTCACGTTTGTACTCTTGAAATTCCGAATCCAAGATGGCCGCTCTCAAGACTCTCCTGATCCTCGTCGTCCTAGTTCTGGCTGTGTCCATGGCGGTGGCTGTGCGCGTCGGGCCTTGTGACCAGGTTTGCAACCGTATTCCTGCTGAAAGAGACGAGTGCTGCCGCGCTCATGGCCACAGCCGCGCTAGCTGTTCTGGAGGCCGCATGTATTGCTACTAGTCGAGGCAGTTCAGGGGCTGGAAGAATTCGCTGGACCGTCCACATCAAACATCAGTTCCAGCTCTTCAATTCAGCGACTAGATCACAATATGCAGCTTTCATCAGTATAGAACATCAGTTGCCCAGGCCATCAATTCAAGTTTCCGAGAATTTTACGGATTTAAACGTCTCGACTGCGATCGACCAGTTGCAGTCATGTTCCCGAGTTTCTTCGAAAACTAGATAAAGATTTCTCATCTGCTTTATCAGACTGGATATCTTTGGCATCCCATTAGAGAAGACAGAAGATACATGACGAATACTGGTGCTGTACGTGCTTCTACTGCGGATCAACCCAAGAAGTTTACCATCTTCAAAATGATCAAATGAGACTGCTCGGTCACTTGACTCTCCTTGATAAAAAAGACAGAAGAGTTCTCGTTTTTGCGATGGAGACTGCTGCTTTGGATTGCAGAGCTAAATGCTTCTTATTTAAAAAGATAATAGAAGAGCTCTTGTTTTGAGGACTGCTACTTTGGATCAAAGAGTTTAGAATATTGGCAGGGTCAAAATGCCTCTAATCACGCGTGAAGTATATCAATCCTCTATATCTCGTTTTTGAAAAAGACAGACGTGTTTTGGGGACTTACAGCTCTATAGCTCTACGAGATGAAAAGATTGGCATATTTAAAATACGTCCTTCCTACTTCACGTTGGATCCATATCGGTATTTCCACGGCTAGCGTAACAGTTACTGAACCAATAGATGGAAGATGTTGCTGAACCGACCTGTTCAGTGCATTAATGCTGACAAGATCTTTACATTCAGGATTAGGATTGAACTCTAGAGCCCCGCCCTGATACGCAAATTAACACTATTCGGTTTGGATTTTGGTTTTCGATTTTTGCCTCCGATTTGGAAAGTTCTATTTGCGAGTACATATGTTTTGTGATAAGAAATTATGTGATGGTAAATACAATTTGGATAAGTATAAATGTTGTTTATTACTTCCCTCTATTTATTTGTCTAAGTTTCTGACAAAATCGTAACAAATATTAGTTTGACTCGGTGGACCTATGATAATCGTGTTTACCACGCGATAAACACTGGACAGCCGTCTCTTTCTGTCAATTTGAGTGAGAGAGAGAGATCGATGCATTATCATTTATCTGTCGAGATATTTTACCACAGATACAAAACATTACTTTGATTGGCTGAGAGACCATAAGTGTGTAAGGATCTGCCTATAATACCCAGTGTAATACAAGCGTGGGTAATTTACGATCATCTGTCATAAACTTATTTGTCATAATCATCATTTGGCATAATGCATTTTTTTCTGAACACGTAAACGTTTCAGGATTGTTATAAAAACAACATAACCTAGCGTAATGAATGTCCTGAAAATTCTACAGTTTCATTAAAAAATGCATTATGCCAAATGATGAATTGTGACAAATAAGTTTATACTGGATGAGGGTAACCGAACGTGAGTATAATGTATGTATGAATGTATTTATCAGAGAGGCTACTCTGAAATTCGATATTCGAAGTCGTATCGCGCCATCTCGCTCACTCAAATACAGTTTAACATGAGAGCAAGAGGGATGGCGCGATACAATCTTCGAATATCGAATTTCAGAGTAGCCCCTCTGTATCGAAGGGTGCAGCCGGCGTTCATCAATTTATATACAGATGTTATCACGTCAAAACTTTTTTAAGGTGCGTCCACATTTGTATCATCGTTGCGCCGATCCGATCGCTCGAAATCTATGTTGCTACGCGTATAACACACTTACATCGGACAAGTGGGGCATGATCGCCGCGCAGACAGTGAGCGTCCAAGCAGCGCGATACGCAGTCATGCCACGGCACGGTGATCGGATACGAGCAAATGATACAAGTGTGGACGCACCTTTAACCGAGTACAGTTGAGTTTCCAATAAAAGGTGTCTCAATCGACGCTGGAGTACACGGTCCGATGGTTCATCTCGAAGATTGGTGGATAGGCGTTCATAGTATGTCGAATCGAATAAATAAATAAATCGATGACACGCGGGTTTTTAGGGTTCCGTAGCCAAAATGGCAAAAACGGAACCCTTATAGTTTCGTCATGTCCGTCCGTCCGTATGTCACAGGCATTTTACTCAAAAACTACATGATGTATATTGATGAAATTTAGTGTAGGTCATTGTATAAGCCGCTACTTAGTTTGATAGTTAAATAATAATAAAATATATTTCTAAGGGCGGCACTCCATACATGTAACAGAAACTGAAAAAAAACAGCGAATATCAATGTGTTGTACCTACATATTTCGACAGTTGTTTTAAAAATACTTTGTGGTTTCTAAAAAAAAAAAAATAGTAAATATTTTCAGAAATAATCGCTCCGAAAGTTGCGTAAATTGTGTCCGCCCCTCCATAAATACTTTCAACTAAAATTGTTTTCAACAAGGACGTAAGTGCGGAGGAGATACGCTCCTTTGCTAATGCTAATAGTGCCCTTTTCATATCGTATTTTTTTCATCCATACTGCATTTTTTTGTATGAACGGCTTCGGAATCCTACACTGAGAATGGTCCGACATACTCTTGGCCGGTTTTTACCTGCAAGCGGTGCCAGCGTGCAGTAGCGGTTTTTTGTTTAAGTACCTGTTTGGTAAGTGCCTAAAAGAACAGACTATAGGATACTGTTGAAGTTTATACCCAAAAAAAGAGGCTTAGGTTTTTCTATTTTGTAAAGATGCGGGTGCCTTTCAAAATATAATAAAATTTAATACCTACACAACTAATTCAATGACTTATTCTATTGAGGTAACGCTTCAATTTGCATGTCTTAATCATAGACACATACCGCACTGCGGCTAATGAGTCTAATGTTTTTGTTTATAAACAACAGGTTTCCTTAAGATGATTTATTCAGTGGAAAAAAACAGAATCCCATCAAAAACGTAACATGTAAAAAAATGGCCAAGTCTCGCAATCTTTTCTACCACAAAAAGTTATGAGATATTATAACCAAGTTGGTTAATTTATTTAGTAGTACCTATCCAGGGAAGGATCTATCCCACACCTTTGTCATTCATAAATGTTCACCGAAGTAACAAAATGTTATTGCGACGGTTAATTTATTCAGTAGTACCTATCCATGTGAGCATCTATCCAACACCTTTATCATTCACAAATGTTCATCGAATTAGTTAACTAGCAACATGTTATTGTGACCTCCTTTCCTCCCGCCCCTCCGCTTCCCCATTCTTCCACCTCCCTATTCTTTCTACCATCCTCTCCTTCTGCTCTCCCCCTCCTTACCCTCCTCTTTCACCCCTTCTTTGCCCTCTTCCTTCCCCCTCCTTTATTTCGCTTTTAAGTAACGAAAAATTGTGTTGTTTAACTGAGGTGCAAATGTAACTTTGTAATCGCATACATTTCTATTGAATTACAAATTTATTTATACGGCTGTTATATCTGGAATACTAGACTGAAATTGCAGAATGTTTAAGTTTTCTGGTGCTTTACAGACTAAATACTAATAGTACCTTAGAATTTCTATGATCGGTGAGTGAGTGAGTTACAAAATTAAGGAACTTTGACTTGCAATAAATCTTTAACTATAAGTTATAATTGACTGTAATGTGGAATATACCTAAGGTTTATTATACCCTCTTGATTACTGAAAATTCAGGCTTCTAGTTTCATGAGCAAATAAATTACAGGGGGTCGAAAATGACGTGAATGGCTTCGAGAAAAGATGGTACGGCGTGCCTTTGTTTTGCTCGACTTGGCGGGGGCACTGCCGTGCCCCCAGATCATAGCGCACCAGTGCGAGTTTTTTCTTCCATTCCGCTCTATGACGGGATTATTACTGAAGTGCGACCCCGAATGTGCGATGTACGATTGTGCGACATCTCTATTGAACGACAGGTCAATCCTACGAAATGTTAATATGCGACGTATGACAGATCGACATTACAAATATACGACAGTATTTATATGCGAAGTTATAGTTTGCGACGTATTACTGTTCGACAATACTTGTGTACGTCAGTGTGTATCTGCGAATCGAAATTGTGCGACGTATATATTACGACAATACTGATGTTCGACAGTCTTTGTGCGAGATTAAATTGTGCGACTTATTAGGTACTGTAGGGTAATACTAGACTCCGACCATTTGAATTTCTTCGCAGGTGTATGAAGGATGTTTTCCTTCACCGAAAAGTGATTGGTAAATTTCAACTGCCATTCCGCACATAAGTTCCGAAAAAGTCATTGGCACGGGCCGGATTCGAACCCATGAATGACCTCATGTTAATTATGATAATTAATTACCTACATAAATTATTCCGAGGCAAATATGTACAAATTATAATATTATCCACCTAATGAACAAACCATACAATATATTTAATTAATAAAATAAAAAAATTGGGATATCGAGATCAACCTAGTCTCAAACCGTGTATAGAATATAGTAAATTGCTTTACCAAAATTGGAACCCGAAACCTCTTGCTGTTATGTACATAATCAGCTATTCTCAATGTTCATTTAGATGACGCCTTGGATTTAGGTAAAAATTGAATCGAAGACGTGATCCAAATGTACAAAAAAATTGAGAATATCTCTCATTGCGACATGTCGCATAGTCGTGCATCGCCTATTTATATTTCACATAAACAATGGTTCGCACAATTTTGCAAGTCGCATAGTCGTGCATCGCCTAAATTTAATTCGCATAAAGAGCAGTCCGCACAAATGAAGTGTCGCACAATCGTCCTTCGCCCAATCATACTCCGCACGAACAGTACTTCGCACGAGCGTGTGTCGCACATCCGTAGTAAACCCCTCTATGACCCGTCACCTCGTTGCTTAAATTCCTCATTTCCTAATAATCATCTTTCACATAATCAATTTATCATGTATCTTCTTCCTCTTCTTCTATAAAATTCCAAAAATTCCACATTCATACTTAAAGCTTTTCTCGTCACATGACCTTCCCTTTATCGCTTCTCATCACATGCCCATACCACGCTAGGCGGTGTCCACGTACCTTATTCGTCATCGTGAGGAATGGAAAGTTCATATAAAGAGAAGAATCAGGCTTGACCAAGAAACTGTGGAACTACAGCAAAAACAACTCGAATGGTACATGTTGAACTTTTACAGCTGTAACAACGTGTAATACCATGTCGTGCATGAAATAAAATTGAATTATAATGGGGGCGTTCACAGGTCACTTCTGAGTCAAAGGACTCCTGGCCAAACGGGGACTTTCTGACAATACGGGTTGTAGAATTTGTGGTGAGGAGGCAGAAACAATGGAACATATATTATGCGAATGTAATGCCTTCGCCAGACAGACAATTAAGGAATTTAGTAATGGGTACCCAAAGGAATTCCAGACGCTACCACTGGCATCTATCATCCGGTTTATGGAGGTGGTAGAACAAACCTTTGAGTATCAAGAAGGGGTGATTACACAAAAGATCACACTTGGTCGAAGTATAATAAATATTCGCAAGGACCCCTGATGACAAGATAAGGATAAAATATCCGTCTTGGTGCTACTTTCAAATTTTCTCTCACACACACTCTTAGTCTGTCCATTCTCATCACGCCACACATCCATCGCAACATTATTTTTTACATCATATACAACTTCATTTCATCCTTACAACGCTTTCATAAATTTTGCCCTTAAGTCAAAGTGGCATTCCAGGATCGCATATCGACTGTTCCTGTGACCTGTCGCCATTTCATCCATCCTGCGCTAATTGTTTTTTTGGTTCGCGGTCAGTACCCCCCGTCTTTATTATATAAAAAAACATTTGTTATATGAAGGCTATTTTTTTCTTTATCTCAGATAATTATTGTGCTATAATTTGTTACAGTAAGTTCGTCAAAGGTGCGTTTGTTCGCGATTATAGTACTCATTGTCAAGTTACAAATCACGGTATTAAACCATCATTGAATCCCATCATTAATGCATGATCACATTTCAGAGCGCGACTGACGCTGATAGATGCGATGCTCTAATGACGGTTATATCGCTGTTTATATACCTACAACTCTGTGTTAGAAATTCACAACAAAGCAAGCACACTACTTAAGCCTTCGGATTGCCACAATTTTAATACAAGGAACAATAGCAAACTAATACTTCCATCACTAAGATTAAAAAAGTGTCAAAAACAGGGAATTATATATTACTTTATAGTAAACTAGCTTCTGCCCGCGACTTCGTCCGCCTTAAATTCGTTTATCGCGGATAAGGGCGTTTTTCCGGGATAAAAAGTAGCCTATGTCCTTCCCCGGGACTCAAACTATCTCCATACCAAATTTCATCCAAATCGTTTCAGCGGTTTAAGCGTGAAGAGGTAACAGACAGACAGACAAACAGACAGACAGACAGACAGACACACTTTCGCATTTATAATATTATATAGTAATATATAGTATAGTATAATAGTATATAGTATTATAGTATATAGTATTATAGTATATAGTATAACAGTATATAGTATAATAGTATATATATAGTATATAGTATGGATTCATACTCTATCTTCATATAAGTATAACATTATGAAATGCTGACTTACCATGTAATGATCATGTTACGTTATGGTTAATAAATAAACTAAACTAAACTAAACCTATATGGGATCAAGCTCGTTCAGAGTAGGCAGTGCCTTTGTGCCCATAGGGACCCCATGCCACTGAGTAAGAGATACATATCAATTGCATTCAGAGACAATGTCTTCCTGGGTACTAATAATAGAAGGTTTTTGTTAGAGACTGCCCCGATATCTCTATTTAAGTCTTAACCCTTAAAATCCAAAACTGTAGTCAAGACTTAGCGTGAAAGGCTGTTCTTCATATCTGTCGTCTGATTCTACCAGCTTTTGGTGAACACCGGAGGAGAAGAAGCCAGCAAGAAACTGATCTATTTAACCATCTTACTATAAAGAGCGATGATAATAATTATGAAGGGCTACATTATGACACGAAGTGATTATATTACGATTATAACCAAGCGCGGGTAATTAAATCTGAGAGTCATTATTAAAATAAAGTCATAATAAAGAAGAATAGAATCAGATCAATGATAATGATAATCATAGCGCATGGGCATCTATTGTACGCACTCGTAAAAGTTTAGGCAGCCATCTCTTGGTTTAGCGATATATGGGCTAAACTCTAATACAATATGCTTAATGCGTAAAGCATCGAAACATAATAGACAATTGTATAAGCGAAAAAGAGGGTAACAACAATGATGAAGGGTATGAATCTTTCTAAGCGCTTAAAGTATTTTTTATTAAATTATCCTTCACTTGTTAGATTTCTTCTGATTTTATCAACTGAGTATCTTCCATTACGTATTTTAATTCGAATCTCAATTCCATCACTGTAACTACTTGAAATTTCCGCATTATCTTCACTATCTGATGAGTCTTCAAACTTTTTTTCTTTTAATATCTTACTACTGTATACGTTAATAAATTTTGGGAGATCTTTACTGGCCGAAATATGTTGAAAATGCTTTCTCTTTTTGTTTATATTTTTACCATTTCTCTTGAACTGAACTTCACTTAAGAAAGATGGGTCTGCGAACTTATTTGCTTCGCGTATTTCTTTGGGATATTGACTTTTCAGCTCCTCAAGTTCTGGAGATTGGCCTTTAAACTTATTTTCGTCATTAGCCGCATATCTTCTGGCATTATATTTGCTAGCAATTTTGCCTATTTTTTGAAAAAGAATCTTTCCCCGCGCAGTCCCTGCTACTCTGTGCATGGGCCATATAAACACGTCATATATAAAATCTGAAACAGATAGATCATTAGTAAAAGTACTCAGAAAATAATACAATTATTTAGTGCACACCATCAAGAGAAACAGTACAGAGCCTTAATATAAACTACGGAAGACAATAGGTGGTATTATAGCTAAAGGGTGATCTCTTTCAGTCAACCTTATATTTTTAATCTTCAATGTTCAAACATTTCATTTTCACAACTTTCATTATATATTGTACTGTAAAGGTGGCTCGTGTATAGACACCTTTTTTACAGACTGGCCGTTAGTTAAATAATAGATGGTCCTTATTTGAATGACCGATTCGAATAAGGAATATCTTCTGTCTCTGTTTTGTAATGTCATGATGTAGTAATCCATTAGGATTACTGATTTGGATCTAGACGAATAAACACATTTTTTTTCTTTACTTAGGGCTTTGTCGCTGTGCGACCATATCGCCCTGTCAGAACAACGAATATAATAAAACACTTCCAATCCATACTAATCCATACTAATATTATTAATGCGAAAGTGTGTCTGGCTGTCTGTCTGTCTGTCTGTCTGTCTATCTGTTACCTCTTCACGCTTAAACCGCTGAACCGATTTGGATGAATTTTGGTATGGAGATAGTTTGAGTCCCGGTAAAGGACATAGGCTACTTTTTATCTCGGAAAAATATCTTATCTGCGATAAACGAATTTAAGGCGGACAAAGTCGCGGGCAGAAGCTAGTAAAAAATAAACTTAAAAGCTAACCTATGTCCTAATTGCTAATCCTACATCGGCTAACTTGTACAGAATTTCAGCTTCATCCGACATTGGAGAAGCCAAAATGCTGTTGACAAGACCGATATCAAAGGATTTTTTGTCCAAATACATTGTTTTCAGAGATTGGTTCGTAACACACTCCATCAAAACATGCTGAAAATCTTCAAGTACTCCACAATCATTACACAATGGCGAAGGAACTTTTTTCATTAAAAATGAAAACATTAGTTGGAAAGTGTCCAGAACGTAATCTGAGGGCAGTTTTTAACTTATTCCTCCCAAGAATAAACACATATTCAAGTCTTAAGTTGTTTATTAATCGATATCTCAGCACATCGTCCATATCGTCGTAATCTATAGATCAGAATGTTGGGCAACGAAGTGACGGACGAAAGAAGAGAGCACGCAGCCGAGATGAGAACGTAGAGATGGATGTGTGGAGTGACGAGAAAAGATCGGATTAGAAATGAGTATATAAAGGGAAGTTTGAAAGTAGCACCCATGACGGACAAAATGAGGAGCAGTAGGTTAGCGTGGTATGGGCACGTAATGAGGAGGGATGATGGTCATATTGGTAGAAGAATGTTAGAGATGAGTGTCCAAGGACGAAGAGCGATCGGTAGGCCAAAAAACGATGGATGGATTGTGTGAGAGAGGACATGAGAAAGAAAGGAGTAAGCGTTGAAATGACGAATAATAGAGATGAATGGAAGAAGAAAACATGTTGTGCCGACCCTACATAAGTGGGATAAGGGCAGGGATATGATGATGATGATTTCAGCACATCGTCCCACAATACTATTATTATAATAATGATATAATGATAATTTACCTCTAGCAATCAGCTCCCCAGTTTTAGTAGTGTTGGGAAACGCCCTGACCTCACTCAGAACCCTCTGCATGGCCTCTTCCTCATTGGCATCATACACATCGTCCATGTCGTCTAGAATAGTGTTGACATCATTGGAAAGCATCTTCCGACGATACTCTAGAGAGATCTGACCTACAAATATTTGTCCTGAAAAATAATAATAAAAGCAATATTCTCTTATACTCGTAAATACAAAGATCTACGTAATGAAAATAATTTAAGGTCTCTGACAGGATTTTCATTATTTAGATTTTACCCTGATCTGGCATAAACTTATTTGTCATAATCATTATTTGGCATAATGCATTTTTTTCTGAACACGTAAACTTTTCAGGATTGTCATAAAAATCTAACCTAACCGAATGCATTTAACAGGATGATGCCTATAAAAGTTCTGAAAATTCTACGGTTTCAGGATAAAAGCATTACCGTAAAATGGAGTTACTTTGCTCCAAAATTTGCTCCGATTTGGAAAACAAGAAACTATGTTAGTCTTACAAATAACAAAAAATAGTATATTTGCTGACGCATTGTAAATTTAAAAAATACGCCAACATACATTTTGTTAAATATGAAAACAATAAATTAAGAGCAATGTTACACATTGACTAGGCAAACTTTCAAATTAAAAATTAAAATTCATTTATTTCAAGCGTCGATGGCTCATACATAATTACATTATAATTTTTTTTACATTACACATAAAAACAATTATACAATTAGAATACCTTAAATAAATAATGATAGAAATAATAATAATTTACCTACGCCTGTTCGTACATGCCTGTCGCAGCAGTGCATGATGTACGGGCGTCTACGCGGTCCGCTATCATCGCAAGGACTGTGTTGGCGCTGCCTCGCACCCGCTGCACCAGAGACGCGGCGCGCATGCGCATGGTGCTGTGGAAGCAGGCCGTGTGCGCCTCAGCGAACATGCCCGAGGCACTGCAGTAGCGAGGCAGCCCCATCACCGCCCTAAATTCGTTATTATACTGTACGCGAAGCGCGTTGTACGCTTTCTGCGTGTAGTTGGCCCACAAGCCGCACGTATATAGCGATGTGCAGTACGCTTTGAAAAGCGTCAGTTTCACCCCTTCGGAGCACCGCGCGAACCTGCGCGCCAACATGTTCGCCCTCACGCACAACGCCCTCCGCTCACGCTCCATGTCTTTGTCATCTTTGAGGTCAGCAGTAACGACATGTCCTAAATATTTAAATTCATACACTCTCTCAAGTGGAGCTCCATAGAGCAGTACGGGAGGCACGTTAGAGTGTCTGTTACTGCCGGCCTCAAAAACCATGCATTGACTTTTCGTCACATTGTATTTTAACCCGTGACTCACGGCATACTCTTCACATATTCCGATTAGCCTTCTTAGGCCACAGACCGACGTGCTCAGCAGCACCATATCATCTGCATAACTAAGATTGTTTAGGCATACTCCGTCAATCTGACAACCAACATGCTGACTGCTGAGCGCCTCGATCAAGCCATTAATGTATAGGTTGAAAAGTGCGGGGGACGTTAGACCCCCTGCCTCACCCGCCTTCCAACCCATACTCTCCCGCCCACCTGACACTGTTGATCTGATGTTCGTACCAGTACTTGAGGATGCTAATTATTTCAACCGGCAAATTTATGGACTCAAGCTTTTTCCAACTTTGCTCCTCCTTACTAAATGTTCATAGAGCAAAGTTAGCCCCCAAGTGCTCGTGATTTTGGTTTGAACTCTATTTATACTTGAAATAAGAGTGGTGACATGCAACTACAGTAGCACTGAAGTGGTTAGGTCAAATCTGCACATTAAATGGTAGTCATAGCAAAAACGAATTCCAGAGCAAAAAAAACAGTGGTGTGACCACTTGTCACCACACATTTCAGGCGTGTTCTGAATTTTCTTCACTAATTAACATAAATCAAATAACAAGCCCGTAAATATGTTTTCGGGATTGGAGCATACTTATCGTAGGGGAGCAAAGTTGCACCATTTTACCGTTTGCCAAATGATGATTATGATAAAAAAAAGCCAGATGAGATGACGGTAACCGGGCCAAGCATCAAGATTTTCATAAAAAAACAATTATTTATGCTCGTTTTAGTCAGAATAATATTAGTCTACTCTTGCACTATCGATTTAAGAGTATTGTTGTTATTTTTTATTGTTTTTTATGCTTATTTGACATTATATTCCAAAAGTGATAATAAGTACTTTTAGTTCTAAGCGAAACGAAATCAAAAAGTTCATAATCTGCGACAACAAGCAGAGGGTTCACATTTTTGTGAAAATGCTGATAAACTAGCATTTGCTCAGTATTACTAAACTGCTCCTTATGTCGAGAAAGTCGAATTCCTACTGCTGAACACGTTTTCTATCATAAGGCTAAACTTAGGCACGTATATACGGGATGTCCCAACGCCAAAATTAAGAGGGGTGATAGAACAGCTCATTTAGCTACCATATTCAGTAAATTTAACCTCAGTAAAAAGTTCATGGTTTTCGAGATATTGGCACTTTTAAAAAACTCGTGACTTTTTTTTTACTGTAATTGTTTTTTTTTTTATTATTTTTACCGACAGCATCATGACATGTAATAAATTCATTCGAAAGGATAAGTTTGTGGTAACATCCTGCACCAAACAGATTTACAAAATACTTAAATATGCAGTGGCAATCGACATACTGACGCAGGGTATCAAAAATTATGAGTGTTCTAAAAGTGCCAATATTACAAAACTTATGAACTTTTACTGAGGTCAAATTTACTTAATGCTTATGAGGTGTTCTCTAACCCCTCTTCATTTTGGCGTGGACACCCTGTATATGTATCTTACTTTGTAACTCCTTGATGGGTCCACGGAGAAGCTGGGTCTGCTGGGTGATCCAGACGCTGGTGGAGGGACCTAGCTTCATCAGCTTTCCACTATCCACCAGCCTGTAACACAGCATTTACCATCATAAGAGTAATTCTACAGGCGTTTTACCCACTCTCAGTTTCCTGTCCTTTATATTGCTCAAAGGCAATTTTACATGTAAACAGAAAAACATTCACAATGTAGAATGACATTATAGTTAACTAGAAATCGCCCGCAACTTCGTTCGCGCAGAAGAAAAAGTCAAAATCCCTCTTTTTTTCGACAGCGTAGTTGGATAAAAAGTATCCTATAACCATCTGTGGATACCCAGCTACCCGTTTACCAAAAATAGTTGAAATCTATTTAGCCAATTTAGCGTGATGAAGCCACAACGACACGTACCAAAAATCCTAAAGAATATTTTTCGATTCAGTGCCGTCCAAATAGTCCTTTACAATATATTTCTTTAATATATCTTCAATGTAAAGACATTTAATTTTTACAACTTTATAATAGATAGACTAGAAGGCGCCCGGAACATTTTTTAGACAGCGTAGTCGGGCAAAAAGTATCCTATAACCATCTGTGGATACTTTGCTACACTGTACCAAAAATAGTTTTAATCCGTTACGCCGATTTGGCGTGATGAACCCACAACGATACAAACATACCTACAAACAATACTAAAAAATATTTTTCGATTCAGTGACCTCCAAATAGTCCCTTTCAATCATTTTTAGGGTTCCGTACCCAAAGAGTAAAACGGGACCCTATTACTAAGACTCCACTGTCCGTCTGTCTATCTTTCTGTCCGTCTGTCACCAGGCTCCATCTCATGACCCATAGTAGTTAGACGGTTAAAATTTTCACAGATTATGTATTTCTGTTGCCGCTATAACAACAAATACTGAAAACAGTATAATTTTATGTCTGTCTGTGTCAGTAACCAACATGAAATGATCGAATCGAACACCGCGTACATTTTGGTTAGGAGTAGGGCTCTACTAACACAGTATTTTCATATATACGGCCTACGGAAACCCCGGTGGGTGAGTCCGACTCGCACTTGGGCGGTTTTTTTATAAATTAATTGTATCGCAAGCACAGTATGTCATTACACCAAATGTTTACGCTCATTTTATCTCATTGCTTCAAAATGTACGGCAGGAAACTGATAGTGGTTGAAACGCCTGTAGATCTACCCGTTATTATCATATCGTATAGCATAATCATCATTATCCTGCCCTTGTTAGTCATCATCATTATACGCCGTTTTGTCCCGCGAGGAATTCGAAAGATTTTAAGCACACATTCCTGAGGTAATTCAAATTCAACAATAAAAAATAGTTTTTTTTTTAATCTTATTTTCGTGATTTTTGTACATAAAACTTGAATAACTTTCGCTTCTCTATGAAAATTATCCCTTTAAAAGGGTATCGATTATTTTTCCAAAACAGGATGTCTTTAGAGAGTAGTAGCTGTCACTTTGATTCTGCCAATAGCGACTCAGCACATGGAAACATACGTCGCAACATCGCGATCAAAAGAGTTTAATGCACTTTAGTAATCACAATAAATAGTTTACATGAAAATTGATAATACTCGTATCTTCAAAACTAAGCTACATTTGCCTAGGGTTCACATAACATTTACTGGTCCTAATGGGGTGTGTAATGTTATTAATAACAACTATTTTCGAATTTTCAGTTTACATAATACGAATCGCATAATTTTGACCTGCAGAAATGATTATATAGTTTAAAAACAAAATTTATATTCATTTTGTTTTGAAACTAATTGCATAATTTCGATATTAATAATAGTTTAGTTGCATTGTAATGTATTTGTATAAGAGGCAATCAGTATAATGGTCACTTTGTATAGTGTTTATTGCTCATAACTTTCTTTTTCCATAAAAACCAAGATCATAATGTTCAAAGAAAATAAACGCCTACTAAAATTGATCTTCTTATATTCTTGGCATGTATTAAAATAAATATATAAATTTGTTCTGTTTTTATAACGCCACTTTTTAAAAAGCCACCTTTCAAGTATGTTTTATATTTAGCGTTATAGTAATTCATTTCGTTGTTTATTGTTAACCAAATGTTTTATTGAGTAACCCAATATTTTACATAAGAAATAGAAATAAATTTTTCAGTTAACTTTTGAGTAAATTAAAAATAATAAAAATCCTTTTTCATATGTTTTTCACGCAACTCTCACGCAATCATGCGAGCATGTTGACTCCACTCGCTTCGCTCGCTCCGCTATACATGGTCACAAAACAAACCTAACCAAACCTACAGTTTTCGGTTTTTGACCTTTACCCTTCTTAGCATATAATATTATGTCACCCGATCATTCGTTAAAATTTAGTTCTATATTTTAATCATTATACTGAATGTACGTTATAAAAAGTAAAATTATTCCTAATGATCGTTATAAATAATGTTTATATGATTATACAGTATTCTGTTATTTAATTATTATGCCCAACAAAATTATGTATTTTGTTTTTATACATCATGTTTATTATGAGTTTTAATAGTAGTTACATGAGATTATGCTAAAAGTTTGTATGAAAATTGAATGGCACCCGTCCTAATGACTTCAGGTATACGCTGGTAAAATTATACGGGTCCCTCAAAAGACACCCTGTAAGTATCGTAGTATGAAATAGAAAAAAACTTACGTAGCAACATACTTTTCGAAAGGCTTAATCAACTTCAGCAAATAAACTTCATGTTTAGTCGATAAAACCTTCAAAAGTTTCCTCAAAAATGTTGAAAATGGTTCAATTTCCGCCCCTCCGTCATCCATCTCTTGCTCATTGGTTATAAAGTCTTGCTGTTGGTAGGCTGGTTGGATGGTTGATGTAAGCCACACAGGATTCTGCTGTAATGATTCTTTTGATTCAAGATTATAAGTCTGTATTTTCAAGGTTCGTTCAGTAGTTTCTGAAGAATGCATCCTCAAAAGGTTCTGTGGTCTAGTTTCGGTATAATCATATATTGCAGTGGCATCAGCAATGGGTTCGTATATTTCAGAAATTTCTGTTGGGTTTGTAGAAGTCGCTGTTATCTCTGGGTATTTAAAACCAGTGGTCCCCTGAGGTATCTCAGGTACGTATGTTTCAGCAGTTGTTGAACTTTCATCGATTGCTGTTGTCTCTGACTGTATCAAATCAGTGATATCGCTCAATTTATCACTATGAGGCATCGTTGACAGGTATGTTACAGTAGATGGAACCGAAACATTTAAAGTAGAAGAAATTAAATCAATTGAATTTACTGGATTTACAACACTTTTAGTGATTAAATGTAAAGTACTCGGATGAAAGGAGTTTACAGGATTTGAACTCAACGTAATTGATCTACTTGAAGGAATTGAATCATTTGGATTTGGTGTAATGTCAACAATTGACGCTGATAATATTGCTTGATCTAAATTAACGTTAGCATTTGTACTTGGAAAAGTTAGATCATTTGTGTTCGATTGAAATTCATCAAATGAACGTGCAATATTTGGTTGTGAATGCTCTGGTGTTATTGCTGCATTTTGATTTGATTTATTAAAGTTGTATGCAGGAATCAAATCATTTACGCTCACTTGTGTTGAAGTGCTTGGTAGTGTTATATCTATGTACTTCCATATAGGAAACGATAGGGTTCCGTTGAACGTCACTGTTCGTTCCGTATACATTCTCCTCATAAAAACTGGTCCATTTTTCGGGAACAACGTGTATTTTAATAGTGGATCGTCCTCATATTCTGGTGTTTGTAGTGTGATCTCTAATTTCACCGTTTTCAATAAATATAGCGTGACGTACGCTATGTGTAACATTGTCGTATAGCTGCAATGCTAGCTGCTGCCGTTTATTCACTTCGGCCATATTCCCATTTTATTAACTTCCTAGGCCGTCAACAATCCCATTTCAGTTCTCAAATCTTCTACTTCCTATCTTGTCAACATTCTCAAATGGTCCATTTCCTAATTCGTCAATATTCCTACCTCGTCTGCATTTCCATTTCGTCACATTTCCCAAATCACCAACATTCTCAAGTCGTTCATATTCCCAAGTCGACCACAGTTCCAACATAGAATATCGATATTATTGATTAACAGATTATGGATAAAGAAACAGAATGATATATTAACTCCTCCTTTTTCAATGGCCAATGATTCAAAAAATACTGACCATTTGGATATTTGATGAACAGCGGCAGACAGATTCTACGGTTCCCCCTGTTTTGGCATAGTTGTTTTAGTCATAATTTTGCATGGCATAGTCAATGTAGGCATAATTAACTTTTCGCATAAACTGTTTTGGCATAATCAAGGTTCGCATACTTTGATAACGCAGATATTAATTTGTCATAATTTGTTTGCGCATATTTTTGTTTGTCCGAATCATGTCTACGCATAAAATTTATAGCCATATTTTTATCAGACCGAAAATTATTTGCTCATAATCTTGCAGCTTATGTTTTTGTTAAATATACTACCATGTTAAAAATAAAACCATGTTGTTTATATCTTCATATGTTTAATTTTCTTGTGAAATAGGTAATGTTAGCATTTTGTAGCAAATAGGTAATGTTAGCAATGGTCATAATACAAACCTAACCTAACCTACAGTTTTCGGTTTTAGACCCATTTTGACGCTCCGCTTTTCTGCTAGCAGATCATTATTGCGAAGAACGCAATTCTAACCTAACCTAACCTACTTTTCTGCTAGCAGTTCCTTTTTGCGAGTGATGCAGTTCTAACCTAACTTAATCCGCTTTTCTTGTAGCAATTTAAGTATGCCAAGATAGATTCGGACAATATATAATATGTCAAGTACCATTATGCTAAACCAAATTATTCGTAAATATAATCGGCCTAAACAATAGTATGCGAATACAATTTCGGACAAATACATTTTCGGTAAGTTGCTACTTATGCCAAATAAGGTTTCTGCCACATTATCATTCGTCGAAAACTGAGTATGCCAAGTCTGTTATGCTAAAACAGTTTCGGACAAACAAAAGTATGCGACATAGAGGGAACCCAGATTCTACACGAACGGAGTCACAGGCAAGGAATATATACGTATGTCATTTAATCTGGGAATGTCGGCGAGTTGGGAATGTGGACAAATTGGGAAAGTTGACGAGATGAGAATGTCGTCAAGATAGGAAGTGAACGATTTGGGAATGTTGATAAAATAGGACATTAGACGAAATTGAATTCTTGACAAGTTAAGAAGTTGAGAAAATGGGAATGAATTGAACCTTAACTGCATGCAAAGATAATCTGAAGTTTGGGTTATTTCACAAGTTGTCTGTAATTGTAAGCTGCGCAAGTAAAATCCAGTTGTACCTACAGGAACTTGATTTTTCACTATGAGATCACAGCTATCAGCGTCATTTTAACGTGAAGCCGGACCTATAGATAAGGCTGGTGCAACTGGCCATATGAGAAGTATAATGATATCAAGATCCAATTGTGATCCACTGCAGTCTTAGTTGGAGTCAAGATCCAGGCTTCGTTATCAGGTTGATGGTACCATTATCATCAGGAGCATTTAAAAATTGCAACTATGAAATCGCTAAGCTAACTTAGTCGAGATATCTTATCATCATCCATAAATCACTTATCCTTAAGTAGTTCTTAAAATACTGAAATCGCTACACAATGGGCTATTAAATTTGAGGATTGTTGTCGATTTCCCTGGGATTCCGTCATTAGAACCTTACTTGGCGACAATGGGAGTATTATTATTTTGTATCATTTTTTTATGACATAGGAGGCAAACGAGCAGACGGATCGTCTGATTTATTTGGACCTTCAACAATAAGCCTTAAAAAAAATACAATGGAATAGAACCTCCTTGTTTTTGAATAAATTTAAATGGCACAGTTTACACGTAAAAATAGCAAAACATTGCGAATGCTGTGTGATTTAGAACTGCAATATGAGAAGGTAGATAAAGGCGTCTAATCCAAAGTTATTGTATTTACATAACAATGGATTTTATGATTCAGAAACACCGGTTTTTATGATTGTATTGGGTTTTACTAAGCGTAGAACACTCAACGCGGTGACACGTTAAAATAATCCTGACCGCCGTAAACAAGCTAATAATTCTCTAACGGCTTGATTATGAATCATATATATAAGAACACTTCCCATTAGGTGTTATTTAAGACAAACAATAGTAGATATTATAAGACTGGGTGAAAAGAAGCGATTTTGACACGAAGTGTTTATTTTATTGCTGTAGTGATAAATATACATGGTACCCGTGAGGAATTCAAACGATTTTCCACGCATTCACGATTTTAGCTCAAGCATCGAATTTTTCGATTATTTGCTTCATCTCTAATGCGACTTATAGGCTTGTAGCACCACTTACCGTAAAGTAGGTACTGTACTTTTTAATGCGGCACCATCGTATACTTTTGTTATTTGACTATCAAACTAAGTACCTAGCGGCTCATGCAAGACACCTATACTCCAAATTTCATCAATATAAATGCAGTAGTTTTTGAGTAAAATTCCTGTGACACACGGACGGACGGTACTAAACTATAAGGATTCCGTTTTTGCCAATTTGGCTACGAAACCCTAAAAAGGAATGAAAAGATAAATAACTATTATAGGTTATGCCCTGAAAAGGTCCCAGCTAAGCATAATTCTAACTCGTAAGCCAGCGCTGGTCTTCCGCTCTTATGAAGTTAGAAACGTCTGCTAGTCTGGAAGGCAACTGGATTTCATAATTGTAGTTAATTTTTAACCGACTTCAAAAAGGAGGAGGTTCTCAATTCGACGGAATGTTTTTTTTTTTGCAACCATTGTTCGACAGCCGTCATCCCAATACAATCGCAATGGCGCAAAGACAGCTGTCAAAAAGTGGTTGCTAGAAAAATGTCTTTCTCCTCACTAAGCCTCATTGTGTGAAATGCTGGTAAATTATTAAAATAAAATATGTAATCAAACCCTTCTGGCGCATGTGTGTCTTTGCAGACCTTAATTTTTTTCTCTAAGTGGGTAGTTTTCACAAATCGTAATTTTGACAGAGATAAAAATATCTTTTCTCAGTCCCGTGAACACGGAAAGCTGAAAAGCTTCCGAAACGTTGGAAACTCAAATGAGATAATACGCGATATAACCAGTTAAAATTGTTTTATTTTAATGAGTTAAATTGTTTACTTTAATTGTTTAATAGTTAATTTGTTTTATTGTAATAGCGGAAACAAAAAAAAATATTACAGTTTTATAGTTAGCAATAACTATCTGATTCTGAGGAACTCCGTACAGTCCGCAAAGTAATGAGAATGAGGGTCTGATACAGCGATGCAATGAAAATTCCGGTTGTTATCGCATTCAGGGCAATTTACGAAAGTCTGCTGGCTTATCGTTTACTTTTTATTACATCCTGTGCTCCTAATTGTTTCAGGTTTATACTCACTAGAAGGCGCCCACTACTTCGTTCGTGGAGAATAAAAAGTCATAACCCCTCTTTTCTCGACAGCGTAGTCGGTTAAAAGTATCCTATACCCAGCTATCCGTGTGCCAAAAACAGTCGAAATCTGTTTAGCCGATGTGGCGTGATGCAGCCACAACGAAACATATTAACATATAAAAAATAAATAATAAGTAATTTTCAAACATACAAAAAAAGTGACCTCCAAATAGTCCGTTATAATATATTTTTTAAATGTCTTTAAAGGTTTAAAACTGGTGGTGTATTTGTATGAAACTGTCCACGAGGTGGGGAAGAAATTCTTCAGACCCCGCCGCAAAGATAGACCCCAAAAACTATCCGATGATACTCTCAACCTCATGGCTGAAGGACGCTCGATGACGCTGCAGACTTCTGAAGACGCTGAAGCATACAGGCAGCTCAATAGACGGATCCATCGGTCCATGAGGCGCGATATTCATCTCTTTAATACTAACCATATTAAAGAGACGATAAAGCGGAACAAGGGCTCTAAAGTGTTTGCAAGGGACCTCTCTATTGGGCAAAGCCAGCTGACGAAGCGAAAGACAGAAGACGGCAGTGTAGTGTCGACGAAGCCAGGGGTGTTGAGAGAGATCGAGAGGTTCTATGGCCAGTTATATACCTCGGTTGTCAAACCTGCTCATAACTTGGCTAAAAACCCGAGATCCAAGCTTACCCGAAAATATACCGAAGATATCCCGGACATCAGCCTGTACGAGATTAGGAGGACCCTAAACCACCTCAAGAATAACAAAGCACTGTGTGATGACGGAATCACTTCAGAGAGAACACCGGTACTTAATGTCCTTCAGAAGCTCTTCAATACTGTATTGCTCGAGGGCATCACGCCGGAGGCATGGAACGGGAGTATGGTGGTGCTATTTTTCAAGAAAGGTGATAAAACGCTGCTCAAGAATTATAAACCTATCTCGCTTCTGAGTCATGTCTACAGGCTGTTTTCCAGGGTCATAACGAATCGTCTTCCAAGCAGGTTTGATGAATTCCAGCCTCGCGAACAAGCCGGGTTACGAAAAGGCTTCAGTACTATAGCCCATATGCAGACGCTGCGGCAGGTTATACAGAAAACCGAGGAGTATAATCCACCACTTTGCTTAGCGTTTGTGGACTATGAGTAGGCCTTTGGTTCCGTCGAGACATGGGCAGTACTGCAGTCTCTCCAGTGATGCCGGATTGACTGTCGGAATATCGAGGTGCTGAGAAGTGTGTACAACAACGCCAGTATGCCGGTCCGGAGTCTGAAATCGAACCACGAGCAGCCATGCGAATCACAACTTTTCATCTCACTACAGCGAGGAAAATGTGAGAGGTACGAAAACTATGAAATTATATTATAACAAACAAATATTTTTTTCATTTAAAACTAGTGATAATGAACCTACGAAATACCCCCTATTAAAACAAACAAATAAAAATATTAAAAAATAAAAATGCGAACTTCAAATTACTTTTCCACGCTAGCGTATAATACGAACTTTTCCACGCAGATTTACTAAGAACTATTATCATTAAATGGGTCGGGCCGCGGAGCGTTTCGACCGCCGCTACTTTTATGTAACAAATTACTGAATGAATAAAATGACAAACGCATCAGACTTTTAGGCATAAGGTAGATGCAAGGCATCATTCTCTATTATTATTCAAAAAAATATCGAATTTACATGTATTATGTAAAAAATTCGCTGCATAAGAGTGCAGTTGGAACGCTTCGCGGCCCGACCCAAATATTACGTACTAGCTTCTGCCCGCGAATTCGTCCGCCTTAAATTCGTTTATCGCAGATAAGGGTATTTTTCCGGGATAAAAAGTAGCCTATGTCCTTCCCCGAGACTCAAACTATCTCCATACCAAATTTCATCCAAATCGTTTCAGCGGTCTAGGCGTGAAGAGGTAAAACACAGACAGACAGACAGGCAGACACACTTTCGTATTTATAATATTAGTATGGATATACCTACAACAATCTTGAGATTTTATATCTGGGTTCCTTCTTTATGGCGTTACTTTGATTGTCCGAAACGCTTTTAACATAACAGACTTGGCAAATTTGGTCTCCGACGAACGACTCCCGTCGTCCAGCGGCCTATAGGGTCGTCAACGTAGGGTGCGGAGGCACATGGCTCTTTAGGGTAGCCAGCCCCCCCTTTGCGCGGCGCGGTCCACCGGAGGAGACTCGTCTCACTTCTTCCTCAAGCCTAGTACCGGAACTTCAAAACTACATTATCATATAAACTGGAGACTTCATCAGGATTACTTTCAAAAGTAAAAGAAGATCGGGAGAAAAGACCCAGAAGAGGTCATCTTCGAAGATCTTCGTACTTCACAACAGCTGGCCATCTTGCCAGCACCTCATCGGCTTGCCAAAAAGTCCTGGTTGCCACTCGGTCGCCAGGCGAAGCCTTACGATTCAGCAGGCGCCACGCTCCTTCGGTCCTCCTCCCACTTCATAACTCTAAAACGGTCAGAATTGACCGAAAGATACCTAAGGATCAACAAAAAAAAAACTGTGATCTATGTGGGTTACTTTGGTTCATCCTCGTCGCCACGTGTTGTATATGGGGTTAACTGTCACGGGAGAGGTACACGACCGTTAAACAAGCGAGCTAGTTAAACACTCTTTAATCATCTCAAACAGGTTACAGTATGCAGTGCGCACACGCACATGTATATATCTAACATGCGGATATCCTCATTTCTGATTCTATCACGAAGAGAAACTCCGAGCATTTCCATGGCACGTTGCGTAACTCTCAACCGCCTTATGAGTCCCATTGTTACGGAAAAAGGCTATAGAGTATAATTAATGTTCCAAATGGATGATCACAAAAATTGACTTGTATAATCTAGGACAGTCATACAATATGGGCATTGAAAACGTTAAATTTTCAAAGGCCGTGCCAGTATAAGCTAAGTGATTCTGGTCCCTTTAAAAAAAACATCTATACTATTATAAAGTTGTAAAAATGAAATGTCTGTACATTGAATATATTTTCAAAAAAATGATTGTTACGGACTATTAGGAGGTCACTAAAACGAAAAATATTTTTTTTGGATTTTATGTATGTTTGTATGTGTCGTTGTGGCTTCATCACGTAAAATCGGCTAAACAGATTTCCACAATTTTTGGTACACAGGTAGCTGGGTATCTCCAGATGGTTATAGGATACTTTTTACCCGACTATTCTAAAGAAAAAAGAGGGGTTATGACTTTTTCTCCTCCGCGAACAAAGTTACGGGCGCCTACTAGTTATACTATAAAGTTTAGGGAGCTGAAATTTTGCATATTAATTTTAAATGCAGAGCCATACCATTAATAAAAAAATACAAGCCCAACCCGAGGGAGCAGAATCACTTAGCTTAACCTGGTCCGGCCTTTGTTTAGCGATACTTATCGTTTTACTGTGCAATTTTTTACTAGAAATTAAAATTAAACTAAACTCAAATCTATACTATGTATTATATAGATGTAAAAATGATATGTCTGTTCATTGAAGATATTTACAAAAGAATAATTGTAACGGACTATTTGGAGGTCACAGACAAATATCGAAATCTTTATTCTTTGTATGTTCGTATGTGTCGTTGTGGCTTCATCACGCCAAATAGGCCAAACGGATTTCAACTGTTGTCGGTACACGGGTAGCTGGGTATCTCCAGATGGTTATAGGATACTTTTTACCCGACTACGCTGTAGAAAAAAAGAGGGCTTATGACTTTATCTCCTCCGCGAACGAAGTTGCGTTGCGTGCACCTTTTAGTAAATAAATAAAATTACTAATGTACGAGTAAGCTTTTTGGACTTCTGCTCGGCTGCGGCGTATAAGTTCTTGCACATCTGGTTCTTACGCTTTTCGACAAGCTGCAAATTCCACACAAATTGAATTCTTCCAGTGTACCATCCACCATCCTCACCTTCTACCATAGCACCGCTCGCCACCGGTAGGGTATTCATCCACACACCTTGGAACCAAAATGGTCGCGCACCGCGCGGTATCAAAGGAATTTTCTACCGCGCACACTCCGAATGTGGAATGACCTCCCTGCCGCGGTTTTCCCTGGAGGTTACAGAATGGGGTTTTGCAAGAGGGGAGTGAATGAGTTCTTAAAGGGTCAGCAACACGCATGTAATGCGTAATGGCTTTGCAAGTGTTCATAGGCTGCGGTGACTGCTTAACACCAGGCAGGCCGTACGCTTGTTTGCCACTTTAGTAGTATAAAAAAACCGGCCAAGAGCATGTCAGACCATGCTCAGTGTAGGGTTCCGCAACCGTTCATACCAAAAAATGCACACTACCCATATGAAAAACTTGCGATATGAAAAAGTGCACTAGCAAAAGAGCGTATCTTCACGGCACTTACGTCCTTTTGTTGAGAAGCGCCGTTTTCCGCCAGTAACTCAAAAACGGTATATTCGATCATGTCCAAAACAATTTTCGTTGAATGTATTTATGAAAGTTTATTTTTGTAATTTTTTTTAGTTATGCCGTTTAGAAAATAGTGGGGGGGACACAATTTCTGTTAAGTTCGGAGAGATTATTTCCGAAAATATCCACTAAATCGTTTTTTTTTTTCAGAAACCTTAAAATGATTTTTAAAAATCCGTCGAAATATGTGCCACACATTGATATTTGCTAAAAAATAATAGTGTTCGGTTTCGGTTACATGTATGGGTGCCTCCCCTAGATTTTTTTTTATTTTATTATTTAACCATCAAACTAAGTAGCGGCTCACACAAGGCACCTAAGTATACTCTAAATTTTACAATGCACATCTTGTAGTTTTTGAGTAAAATGCCTGTGATATACGGACGGACGGCAGGACGGACGGACTTAACGAAACTATAAGGGTTCCGTTTTTCCATTTTTGCTACGGAACCCTAAAAAGTGTTTTAGCCTCTCGCCTATCATGCATTACCCGCACCTATTGTTTTAACGATGAATTGAGTCTGTGTGGAAATTAACAATACAATAACTTTTTATTGCACACCTCACGAAACAGTAACAGTACAAAAGAAAAAAATGCATTGAAGGATAAAACACTTGAATTGAAGAAAGAGCGTTTATACACGCATAACTGGCAACGTCGCATATTTTTTTTTCTTGCTTCATTATTTTGTGGTATTTGACAGAAACTTAAAGATATGTTCAATACATACCCTACATTTTTACCATTTATATTGCGTTTAATTCATTTACCCATCGCTTTTGCCTTTATTTTCTTACAAAACAAGATATAAACATAAACTCATTTTTCGAACTTTGGTTGTGGCAATATCATGAAATTTTTCATTGTGCCAGCTTAAGTACCGAAAACGTAATGAATGAATTGATAACATGTTTAAATTACATTCACATTTCTTAAAATAATCAAGAAAAACCAAAAAAATGCGACGTTGCCAGTTAAGCAGGTATACACACTCTTAACAGTAAATATTTACATGTTGCGTTGGGAGTGGAACGCCCGGACATGTGTGTTGACGACCTTAAAACAATTGCAATGTACAGACTAGTTTACGCTCCAGAAGAGAGCTCCGTAATAATAATTATTATTTATTTATTTCGTGTAACTTGGTGACGCATATTATATTAGTAAATGCACAAAAACTTAAACTTAGGGTTAGTATCACTAAATCTAATTACTATATGCTAATGCTACCACAGTACATTACTCATAGGGGCATGTAGCCCCTCACAATGTAGCATAATAGGACAGTCCGGTAATAGACAGATGGATTTTTTATTTGCATAATTGAACCAAAATATTCCATCAACCACACTATAACGAGCTAGTATAGCGGTCTCTCTTTTGCACTTTTGTATCCAGATGAAAAGGACAAAAAAGGGCAGTGGGTGTAATCAATGGCTCCTCGCTGTCCGGCTCAGCTTACGCTTCGATTATTTATTTTTATGAATTTCTTATGGTTATAATATTATTGTATACTCTTTTTCACGTTTAAGTCCTATGTTGTACAGTGAATATTTATTTAAATGTGCTAATACAAGGTTGGACTTAAATGTGAACCCGAAATAAAAAAACAAGCTTTTTATTTTAATGTAATTTTTTATTGTTTTACAAGCATTATTAGATCTTCTTTTGAGACTTGGCCCACTGTCTGCATCTGAAAATATTTTATAATTACAACAGAGATATATTTTCTTATATCTAAGGTCAAAATATTAAATGAGTCAACAAATAAATGTAAGAATTTTCATATGTTCTGGTATGGATGGCAGTAAACTTTTCAGTTGAAACGTAGGTACGAAGTATTTTTATGATCATATTTCATGCAACTTCTCACGCAATTCGAATTATTTTGTATAATTATTTCCACTGATAAACAAATAAGCCTGTAGTTATCGATAGTTACAGTACATCCCTAGTACACAATGAAAATAGATGTAAAATGTCTAATTTTGTTTATTTATTTAGCACGCTGCACTTAAATATGGCTAAAAGAATCTAAGGCAGTACTTACCGGCTTTCATCCCAGAGAAATTTCGCCATAAACATCCTTTATCGCAATTTTCATGACTAGCTCGATTTCCACAAATTTCACATGTGATAAACCGTCTTTTCGGTGGCATTGTCACAAAATGTATTCACTAAATAGTGTTCCATCACATTTCACTACTTTAAATAACAATTAAGAGTAATTTAATAAGAAATCTAAAAACAAACGTACAAAACACGCGAGCCACAATGACAAGCAAAGCAATATGGTTGACAATGTATGACATGACAGATAAACTGTACTGACGTACTGGTCCAGTGTCATGGCAACGGTTTGCCATGTAAAGTCCATATAAAAGATTTTTTGTTCCTAGTTGCGTTAGACTGCGTTGCAGGTGCATAAATAAATATAAATAAATAAATATTACGGGATAATTTTACACAAATCGAACTAGCCCCATGGTAAGCTCAATATGGCTTGCGCTATTGGTACTAGACGACGATATATTTAATATATATATTGCTTATATACATAGAAAACATCCATGACTCAGGAACAAATATTTATGCTCATCACACAAATATTTGCCCTTACCGGGATTTGAACCCAGGACCTCAGCTTCGCAGGCAACGTTACTCCCACGGAGTCAAACCGGTCGCCGGTGCATCGCCCCTATAGCTCACCAATCACGTACAGTCTGGGTTTTCTAGTTCTCGCTAACATGGATAAGGTATAGAGCAAAACAAGGAAAATAGGCACAATGAATAACAAATTGGTAATCCCCATTACCCTGTAATATAAGCTAGCAGGTGCCCGCAACTTCGTTCGCGGAGAAGAAATTCATAACCTGTCTTTTTATCGACAGTGTAGTCGGGTAAAAAATATCCTATAACCATCCGTTAATACCCAGCTACCTGTGTACCAAAAATAGTTGAAATTTGTTAAGCTATTATAGCGCGATGATTGATGAAGTCACAGAAACACATGCAAACACACAAAAAAATCCAAAGAAAATATATTTTTTCGATTCAGTGACATCCAAATAGTCAAAAAACAATCATTATTTTGAAAATATTTTTAATTTACAAACATTTCATTTTTTCGACTTCATAACAGTATAGATATGAATTCATTACAATCGTCCAACGGATATATAAGGCGCCGCGCATATGTCGTCTTCACACTTTGAATATCCGCTTCAACGTAAACCCACTCGAAGTCAAGATGGCGTCCACGAAGTTCCTGCTGATATTAGTGGTGCTCTCCGTCGTCATGGCAACGGCCTCGGCGGATCAATATGCCAAGAACGTGCCTGCTTGTGACCAGGTCTGCCACCGAATAGAGCGTGAGAGGGAGGCGTGCTGTCGTGCCCACGGCTATGACCAATATAGCGGCTGTAATGCTGCTGGGCAGATGTTCTGTTTCCGCAATTAGTCAAGCGGAGATGGACTTCGGTACTGATCAGACTCATCACTTTGAACAGCTGAGCTGCCCTGGTTTGCGTCTCATCATCTCTTAGTTCCTGATAAGCCCATCTGATCAGTCATCAGGCTGGCGGCATCGAACGTTATAAAGCTGACTGTTCAAGCTCTGGGACTGCTCTGGAACACAATGGAACAGTTCGGCTTCCTTACAGACCGCATCAGAATCTTCAGTATAGCAGCGATCACATCGGTTCCTTAAACTGACACACATACAAACTAGGAATTGGTATGGAAACTTGTCGCTAGCATCATATGTGTTTCTGGCATCGTTTTACTGCAAAAGCAACATTTTTTTTTTACCGCGACTGCTAGAAATGCTGTCCCATCATACATGTGCTGAAATACCGATTCAGGTCAGGTCAAATTTGTCAAGTGCATTCGATTGACATGTCCGGAAGCATCATTGCAGAGCTTATAGAAACCACTTCTGGAAATGAATATGAAGAACAGAAACGGTGTCAGGATACGCATTACCTTTTGACTAAAGAGCTGATGAACCCTACGTTCGACGACCAGGACCGAAGTCTACAAAGCTACATGCCAACCGTTTAACTCAGTCATCGCCTGCAGTAAAAGAGAGGCAGTTAAAAGGACCCATTACCTGTCTAACTTCCTTGTCGCCACCCAACCCCCCGTGCTTCTCTTTTACCGTAGCCGACGACTCAATTAAATGGTCGGCCTGTACAAACCCATGAACCCCAAAGACTAGTATCTCCGGGGAACCTAACCACTTTTGCATCTAACTCTGTTTTACGATTTTGCCTTTATTTAATTTGTACTTATTGCTTACATACGTGTGATTTGTGACTCAAATTGTGTGCAATGGTATGAAATAAATCGATTATGACTTACATTTATTATTTTTTCTTTCATGTAATACCATACCATTAGACCTCCAAATTGCTTGATGCCAAGCTTGGCTCTGCTAGTCCAAGACAAATTAACCTTACACTGTGTACCCTACTTTCATTTTTTGAAGTTATTGAAGGTATGAATTTTTACCAAAATTACTTCTGCAATTTAAGCAAAATTTATGGAATTTACAAGCTACAATAATGTTTACTACTTTTTCATCTCGGGGTAGGCGTCTGCGCCCCACACTGATGCCCCTGCGGCAAATACCAACCTCCAACATGCTGGCATGCATGGTCACATATCTAGTGTGTGAGTATATTTACCCCCAGACATGCTAAAAACCATAGTAGTACCGGTGGTGAAAAATAAAACAGGAGATTTAACTTCTAAAAGTAACTAAAGGCCCATTTCTCTTGCCACTGTCATTGCTAAAGTATTTGACGCTATGCTTAATTCACAGTTAGACAAGTACCTGAAACTGCACGACAACCAGTTTGGTTTTCGACCTCACCTGTCCACAGAGAGTGCAATACTGTCTTTGAAGCATACCGTCAGATACTATACTGACCGGGAGACCCCGGTATATGCATGTTTCCTGGATCTCTCCAAGGCCTTTGATCTGGTGTCTTACGAAGTACTGTGGAAAAAGCTTGAGTCCATAAATTTGCCGGTTGAAATAATTAGCATCCTCAAGTGCTGGTACGAACATCAGATCAGAACAGTGTCAGGTGGGCGGTAGCAATGTCGAAAGAGTATGGGTTGGAAGGCGGGGTGAGGCAGGGGGTCTAACGTCCCCCACACTTTTCAACCTATACATTAATGGCTTGATCGAGGCGCTCAGCAGTTAGCATGTTAGTTGTCAGATTGACGGAGTATGCCTAAACAATCTTAGTTATGCAGATGATATCGTGCTGCTGAGCGCGTCGGTCTGTGGCCTAAGAAGGCTAATTGGAATATGTGAAGAGTACGCCGTGAGTCACGGGTTAAAATACAATGTGACGAAAAGTGAATGCATGGTTTTTGAGGCCGGCAGTAACAGACCCTCTAACGTGCCTCCCGTACTGCTCTATGGAGCTCCACTTCAGAGAGTGTATGAATTTAAATATTCAGGACATGTCGTTACTGCTGACCTCAAAGATGACAAAGACATGGAGCGTGAGCGGAGGGCGTTGTGCGTGAGGGCGAACATGTTGGCGCGCAGGTTCGCGCGGTGCTCCGAAGGGGTGAAACTGACGCTTTTCAAAGCGTACTGCACATCGCTATATACGTGCGGCTTGTGGGCCAAGTACACGCAGAAAGCGTACAACGCGCTTCGCGTACAGTATAATAACGCGTTTAGGGCGGTGATGGGGCTGCCTCGCTACTGCAGTGCCTCGGGCATGTTCGCTGAGGCGCGCACGGCCTGCTTCCACAGCACCATGCGCATGCGCGCCGCATCCCTGATGCAGCGGGTGCGAGCCAGCGCCAACACCGTCCTTGCGATGATAGCGGACCGCGTAGACTGCCCGTACATCATGCACTGCTGCGACAGGCATTTACGAATAGGCGTAGGTCAATTATTATTGTTATTATTTTTACTTATTTAAGGTATTCTAATTGTATAATTGTTTTTATGTGTAATGTTAAAAAAAATATAATGTAATTATGTATGAGTCATCGTCGCTTGAAATAAATGAATTTTAATTTTAATTTATTTTTAAAAATATGTAGATATGCTGGATCATCATGGACTGCAAGAGCAATGCGGGCCGCTTATCAAAACTT
Organism: Hedya salicella; assembly: GCA_905404275.2. NCBI lineage: Eukaryota > Metazoa > Arthropoda > Insecta > Lepidoptera > Tortricidae > Hedya > Hedya salicella. The sequence continues at coordinate 6,374,587 of FR990120.1, forward strand.
CAGAGCATGTCCTCGAGTCTTTAGAAAGGACATCATCGGCCTGTCTCTTACGTCAGTCAATCTTCGGGCCCTATTGAGCCGACCGTCGTCTCTAGAAACGATGGCAAGAGACCGGACGGAATGTTTTTGCTTCCGTGGAGTAACGGACGGGTGCTAGTGTGAGATGCAACCTGTGTAGACACACTGGCCCCGTCATATCTCCACCGAACGTCAATTAAAGCAGAAGTCGTGTCTGTACCTACAGACATTCCCTTCTACAACTTTATAATATGTTCAGTGTAGAAATTTGCTCCAGCGCCTCAGAAGGCGCTTGATTACAATTCACAGTAGCTTTTCAAATGGTCAACAGGTAAACAGACATTAGAAGGCGTAATGGACGAATAGCCGTGGTAAAACGGGCCTAATTTATTGGTTTACGAGTAATATCAACGATCATTTCAAATGATTTCGTAGAAGTGTAATACATTATTTGAGTACACTCCTATAATAATTAATTCTTGCTTTCCTAATACTTGCTGGAGAAGCAATGGGACAGAGACGTAGCGTGATACGCATGTCTTGGATTATGGACTTGGACTTGGAGGTATTGTTTATTCGGCTAGCTAATAGGCTGTTACCGATTGAGTGAGTTGTGGCGGTGAAGCTGCCGCAGCAGCTCCCGGCACCACGTGTTGATGACTGCCGCGCTCGGGCGCACGGAGCAGTCGGTGTGTACCTAGCTATGCTAGCCGGTCTACGTCATGTCAGTAGTCCGTAGCCTTAGCTAGGGAAATTTAGGTTTTGTTTGGGGCTTTTGGGAAATAGGATGGGTATGGGATATCTTGTGGGGACCCGTGTATTAAGACCGCGGTGGACGACCCCGCCGGCGGGGTCGACGGTGACGGTGTCGGTGTGACGGTGTGGAGTGTGCGTCGGTACGTCATGGTCTTGGATTATGGCTAATGCGCTTAGCATTTAAATTTAAAAAACACAGAGGGCGCTACTAGTACTTTCTAGATTGTGTTCGAAAATTTCAAGCCACGTACGTAAAATTGCGATAGCTCAGTTGGTCAGAGCACTTTAGCGTTAAAGGAGAGGTAGCAGGTTCAAATCCTGCTTGCAATTTAGTAGTCCGCATTGTCTTTTTTCTTTACAACCAAACTCTGTGTTATATTTTTTTTTATAAATTATATTCGTAAAAAACTCAACTGCACTTAGGTACATGTCGTCATACCAGAAAAGAAACCGATAATTTGAACTACTGTTCCAACGTCTCAACAATTCGACAAGCGCGCACAAAATTTCAATAAAGTATAATTTCATAGAAAACGTTTTTCTTTGAAACGATTAACTTCTCTTTTTGGGATTGTTATATGACAAACCTTACCTTACCTAATGGCTTCTATTTTACTCTGGCATTCTTTAAAATTAGAAGGTGACTTTCCGCAGCAGAGAAAAAAGTTATAACCCTTTTTTAACTTCACCGCAGTCAGGTAAAAAGTATCCTGTAACTATACTTGGATGCCCAGCTATCCTTTACCAAAAATGGCGGATATCCGTCTAGCAGTTTTGAAGTGATTTATTTATAAGAAATATGAGTAAGTTTACAGTGCAAAACCAAAACACTTACACATTAAGACAAATACAAAACTCATTTGAAAAAAAACCTCATAATCCATTTTAGTGGAGACATGCATGATGAGGCCACCAAGATGTTTCCTCCGAGAGATGGCGTTAGTTATTAATGTTCATATTATTTAGCTCATTTCTACATTGCGCTATAGATTTTTTTAGAATACATGACCCCTGAAAGTCAGCCGGATTATATAATGGTATAATCAGTTCTTTACGGAACTTCGTTCGCGTAGGAGAAAAAATCATCATCCCTCGTTTCTTCTACATCGTAGTCGGGTAAGAAATATCCTATAACCATCTGGAGATACCCAGCTACCCGTGTACCAAAATTGTAGAAATCTGTTGTCAGCGTCTGTCTGTCTGTCTGCCCGCCTGCCCGCCTGCCCGCCTGCCCGCCTGCCCGCCTGCCCGCCTGCCCGCCTGCCCGCCTGCCCGCCTGCCCGCCTGCCCGCCTGCCCGCCTGCCCGCCTGCCCGCCTGCCCGCCTGCCCGCCTGCCCGCCTGCCCGCCTGCCCGCCTGCCCGCCTGCCCGCCTGCCCGCCTGCCCGCCTGCCCGCCTGCCCGCCTGCCCGCCTGCCCGCCTGCCCGCCTGCCCGCCTGCCCGCCTGCCCGCCTGCCCGCCTGCCCGCCTGCCCGCCTGCCCGCCTGCCCGCCTGCCCGCCTGCCCGCCTGCCCGCCTGCCCGCCTGCCTGCCTGACATGACATGTATAATGGTTCCGTTTTTGCCATTTTGGCTACGGAACCCTAAGAACGGGGCTTAATTGCGTATAAATATGATTTATAATACGTTCTTATAATAGTGCACTATTTTAAATAGTATTTTTAGGGTTCCGTAACCAAAATGGTAAAAACGGAACCCTTATAGTTTCGTCATGTCCGTCCGTCCGTCCGTATGTCACAGGCATTTTACTAAAAGACTGCTGATAATTTTGAACGGTCTAATCCATATCCATACTTCCATACTAATATTATAAATGTGAGTGTGTCTGTCTGTCTGCATGTCTGTCTGTCTGTTACCTCTTCACGCTTAAACCGCTGAACCGATTGAAATTAAATTTGGTATGGAGTTAGTTTGAGTCCGGGGGAAGGACATAGGCTACTTTTTATTCCAGAAAAATACCCTTATCCGTGATAAATGAATTTAAGGCGAACGAAGTCGTGGGCAGAAGCTAGTCGTTTATCGTTTATATATTGTACCTACGGTTTACCTACTTCCTAGAACCAAGTTGATGTCTAGCCCGCCATAAAAATGTATAGACATCGATTATGGATTAAGGAAAAACGCATAAACATCAGCCGGATAAAATTACCCATCATAGTGAATTGTTGCAAAGATAATTGGCTATTGATTGGATGGGGATATATTTTCCTTATAAGTACCTAATGGTTTAGCAATCGCATATTAATGGTATACAGGAATATATTTAAACATATTAACATGCTCGGGCCGCTGAGCGTTTCGGCCGCCGCTACTTTTATGTAAAGATTATTGATGAATACAATGTCAAATCAGAATTTTAGGCATAAGGTGCAATGCAAAGCATCATTTTTTATTTCTATATAAAAAAATTGGCTGTATGTAAAGTCGGTTTACGAACGATAATTTTACGTGATAACGAAGAAGAGTGCATTCTCGCCCTATGCGGCTTCGACTAGCTTCTCACATTTATGTACTCCTGGTACTAGCTTGCGTAGAAGCAGTTAGTGTCTTTAGGCCCAATTTCACCATGCTCCGTTAGTTTAGAGCTTAGAGCAATTTTTTTATAAATATGATCTATACTTACCTGTGCCATGCCCCTATAAAATACATAAATAATATATTAGGGACAATCTTACACAAATCGACCTAGTCCCAAACTAAGTAAAGCTTGTCCTATGGGTACTAGGCGACGATATAAATAATATACAGATAAATTAAAATACTTAAATACATATTATAAAACGTCTAAGACCTAGGAACAAACATTCGTGCTCATCACACAAACACTTGCCCTGGCCGGGATTTAAACCCGGGAACGGGAACCCGGGAACAGAGGCCCTCTAAAACTGCAAACCGCTAGTTTCGTAGGCCGTTGTACAACCCACTGAGCCGAACGTGCCGCCTCTGTTTTATTTTTCTTAATAATTCGTTTATTTCAAGAATTAGAGGCCCTCTAAAACTGCAAAACATGCCACCATCCTACGTCATAAGCACACGTCCAGTAAACAAATTTAACGAATATATAAGAAAAACTGAAAACATAGAACCATAGCCGAAGACCTCGTTAACTAACTAAAATTAGTCCAGTTTGGGAAGAGGAAATAGGGTACTACGAAACCCTGTTTTCGCCAATTTGTTTAAGTCAGATCGTTCCGAGCTGCAGTTGTCCCTTTTGCACTGTAATACGGGGGATTCGAGGCGATGCGATAGCAATAGTTTTTAAAAGTATCGAATTTCCAAAAGGCCTTTTGCTAGTAAACTATATCCTCTTAATACGCTGGGGCCCCACGGACCCAGGGTCTTGACGCCAAAAGGAATAAAATTATACTCAGCGCCGAGAACACTGTATTTGTATATTATTTAAACTGACTTTATAATTTAGTTTAAGATTTTACTTAGGGTGAAGACACCTTAAAACATGTAACTAATGAATGGTGATGACATGACGAGTCATGACCGAACAGATTTCTCATACATTTTCCTTTGTCATAATTCTATATCGCATAATCACAATATCGTAAGGAACCAGTAATGTACATGGATCCAGTAATGTACAAAATTGTATTTAAAAGCAAAAAATTAAGAAAAAGGAGACAAATTAAGCAGACATTTGGACCATAAAGTATATAGACTTTCCATAGACTCTAGAAAAATATGACATGCGCGTTGACCATTTTGTTCATAAAAAATAACAAACAAAATTGTGCTGCGGTGTTTTTTTGTAATTATGCAATTTTCTTAACAAAATCGTTAAGAAGGTTGTGTGAAGTTTTGTGTATATTTTCTAAATTCTTTTCATATAAATATTTTTAAATTATTTCGTAAGAAACGTAAGACATTGAAAAATTATTATTCGAAAGTTATGGTGCGCTAGAATATAAATAGAATTATTTAGAGACACTGTTTATTACTGGATCATATTTTTTGTAGATATCCAATCTTGGACCATTGAACATAATTGGTTCTTGGCAATTTTTTATGGCTATCCAGTGATTTACAATTTGTTAAAATGAACTAGACAATTTCTAATCAAATTAGAAACCAAGAAAATCGAAGCTGCCGAGAAAAGGAGGGTCGAAAAAAAACTTGTTTTTGAGGGCACAAATTTCGAAAATGGCGTCCATTTTGGAATACAAGATGGCGGGCATCACTTTTAACGAAAAAGTCATCATAGGAGTCGTTTTCTAGGTTTTCGGGGGTGCGGATTTCGAAAATGGCGTCCAGTTCGGAATTCAAGATGGCGGAGATTACTTTATTACTTAACGAAAATGTCATCAAGGATGTTGTTTTCTAGGTTTTAAGGGGTGCAGATTTCGAAAATAGCGACCAGTTTGGAATTCAAGATGGTGGACATCACTTTTAGCGAAAAAGTCATTATAGGTGTCGTGTTCCTGGGGTTTGGGGGTGCAGATTTCAAAAGTGGCGTCTATTTTCGAATTCAAAATGACAAACATCACTTTTAATGAAAAATACATCATAGGTGATGTTTTCTAGGTTTATAAGGGTGCCGATTTGGCACTCTATAGTGGCATTTATTTTAAAATTATGTCCACACCATCTTGAATTTTCGAATTCTGGCCCCGAAAAAAACCAATAAATAATCATTAAAAGTTATTTCAGACATCTTTTATTCTAAAATAGACGCCACTTTAGAAATATGCGGCCCCAAAAACGTACAAAACGACACTTATTATGACTATTTCACTAAAAGCAAAGGCCGCCATCATTTTCGAAATCCACACCTCCAAAAACCATGAAAACGATACCAATGATGATTTTTGCACTTAAAGTGATGCCCGCCATTTCTAATTTCAAAATGGACGCCATTTTCGAAATCCGCACCCCCAAAAACCTAGGAAAAGACCCCTATGATGACTTTTTCGTTAAAAGTGATGTCCGCCATCTTGAATTACAAACTGGACGCCATTTTCGAAATTCGCACTTCCAAAAACTTAGAAAACGACACCTACAAAGTGATGTCCGCCATCTTGACTTCCAAATAGACGCCATTTTCGAAATATATAAATGCTTCCTTGATGAAAGTGTCCATTATTGGGGTGTCCATTCCAGGGTCTCTACTGTCTATTCAAGGATTTTACAAGGAAATCAGACTCTTGAAGATTTTAGTCATTTTCTCAAAAAAAATGTTTTTTTTTCATACTTTTTTTCCCTTGTCTTAAATAATGTTTATTCAGGGATATTTTAATGTATTTACTAACCGTTAAACTTAAAAAATGAACGAAATATAACCAAAAGAAATCCAAAAGATCCTTAACCCGTCCATTACTGGAGCCGTTACAGGCATAATGATCTATAAGCATAATTTCATTACGCCGAATCCTGTTTTCGCCGAATCTATTTTCACCGAATGGTTTTTACGCATAACTTTTTAATGCCGAAAACCTACTTTTCTGGTAGCAGTCATCTTCTGTTCGGGATTTCAGTTCTAACCTAACCTAACCTACTTTACAGGCAGCAGTTTTTTATTGTTAGAGGTTGAATTTGCAGCTAACTAAAATTCGGCGATACTAAATTATGCGTATTCAGATTCGGAAAAATAATGATTCGGTGAGATGAACATTTCGCGAAATCAAATTATGCGAAACCTGTTTAACGAAATCAGTTTCGGACATAAAAAAATATGCGAAATAGATAGCACCCCACAAAAACACCCATAACTGAATGAGAATGCTGTAGTTGAGTTTTTCTTCTAGTTTAATTTGGTATTTGCTTTTATGTATCGTTACATGTTTTTTTTAGGGTTCCGTAGCCAAAATGGCAAAAACGGTGCCCTTATAGTTTCGTCATGTCCGTGCGTCCGTGCGTCACAGGCATTTTACACAAAAACTACAAGCAGTATATGAATTTGAAAGGTGTCTTGTGAAAGCCGCTACTTAGTTTGATAGTTAAATAATTTAAAAATATATTTGGATTATGGCAGTTCTTTTAAAATTATTTTGAAGTTCAAAAAAATGTTTGATTTCGTGGATGTTTTCGGAAATAATCGCTTCGAAAGTAACATAAATTGTGTGTGTGTGTGTGTGTGTGTGTTTGTGTGTGTATATTTTTTACACCTTATGTCGAAAAAATATAAATAAAATATAAAGACAAAGCTTAATAAATACTTTCAACAAAAATTGTTTTCAACATGATCGGATATACCGTTTTTCAGTTATTGCCGAAAAACAGCTATTCTCAGCAAAAAGACGTAAGTATCGTGGAGATACGCTCTTTGGCTAGTGCACTTTTTCGTATATCGTATTTCCTTCATCTGTAGTGCATTTGCTTCGTATGAACGGCTGCGGAACCCTACATTGAGCAAGGTCTGACATGCTCTTGACCGGTTTTTTTTACATTCCCGGGAAGAGGTATCGCACTCAGATATGCGCCTGCCAAACCGCTTGTTGTCACTTGACAGGCCTGCTCTACTAATATTCGTAGGCACAATCACTGCCCATTTAAAAAACATTACTTATTTATTTCGGTATCAGAATTACAATACAAATTATTTACATTTAAGAGTCCCCAGTAAGCTCGGTTCGCCATACAAACGTAGTTACGCTCTCATTTTAAAACAACTAGCTAGTTTGCTCTGAAACTTTGTACTTAGAATAAGTTAAGGTATATACAGGCCTGTAATTAGTTTATGTACTTAGTTTTAGATACGATAGTAAAAAACCGGCCAAGAGCATGTCGGACCATGCTCAATGTAGAGTTCCGCAGCCGTTTATACGAAAAAGTGCAAAACATATGAAAAAATACGATATGAAAAAGAACACTAACAAAAGAGCGTATCTCCGCGGCACTTACGTCCTTTTGCTGAAAAGCACAGTTTTTTTTGCAATAACTTAAAAACGGTATGTCCGATCATGTTGAAAACAATTTTCGTTGGAAGTATTTATTAACTTTTTGTGTTACAATTATCATGATAATAATCACAATTTTTGCAATCTATTAGTGGATCACTCCACTAGCGTTATTATTATAAACAAGTGATAAAATTTTTCGACGATACTGGACTTGAGCCAGTGCCTTGAGTCAGACCGGGGCAGCACGCTCTAACCAACTGAGCTAATCGTCCACACCAGTAGTTGACGAATTTTGTCATCTGTTCTTGCTTATGGATGGTGCATTAGCCGTTTAGCGCCGCCTAGTGCAGCACTGTGAAGTTACTTTGACCCCGAGTCATTTCATTTTCATTTAATTTCATTTCATATTTTTTGAACTTACCGTTTAGAAAAAAGAGGGGAGGGTACACAATTTTAGCTACTTTCGGAGCGAATTTTTCCGAAAATATTCAATAAATCATTTATTTTTTCAAAAACCTCAAAATGTTTTTAGAAGGTCTGTCGAATGATGTGCCACATATTGATATTTGCTAAAAATATTTTTTTTCAGTTTCGGTTACATGTTTCCCCCCTATAAATATATATATATATATATTATTTAACTATCAAACTAAGTAGCGGCTTACACGAGACACCTATGTTCTAAATTTCATCAATATACATCTTATAATTTTTGAGTAAAATGCCTGTGACATACGGACGGACGAACATGACGAAACTATAAATGTTCCGTTTTTACCATTTTGGCTACGGAACCCTAAAAGTACAGCGAATTTAAGTTTTTCATACAAACTTGTTTTTGCTGTATTTTGTTCGTTTTATAAACTGCAGCCATATTAAATAAAGTAAAATAAATATTACGGGACGATTTTACACAAATCGAACTAGCCCCATGGTAAGCTCAATAAGGCTTGTGTTATGGGTACTAGCCGACGATATATTTAATAGATATATTACTTATATACATAGAAAACATCCAAGACTCAGGAACAAATATTTATGCTCATCACACAAATATTTGCCCTTACCGGGATTTTAACCCAGGACCTCAGCTTCGCAGGCAACGTTACTCCCACAGAGCCAAACCGGTCGTTGCTGGTATAAACTAATTACAGCTAGGCCTGGATAGAGCTCATGTCATTGTATATGCAAGGTTTCGTTACAATCCAACACGCAGTTTTAAAATGAGAACGAAACTCCGTTTGTATGGAAAGGTGAAAATCGGCCCAGCTTGCCGGATACTCTTAATTATTAGCTTTTAAATTATGATCGTCATTACAACAATAATAATAATTAAATGAAATACTTCAGGGCGACAGTTTGACTCCGTTGTGGTTCTGCCTAGCCCTGAATCCTGAACGCTCTGCTGAAGGATTGATTCGGTTGCCAGCTTCGGAGAGGGGGTGAGATCATTTCTCATCTGCTGTACATGGGCGACCTGCTGGTTGCACCAAAGCGACCGGAACTGATGAAGCTACTAAAAGTCACGCTACTTTCAGTAGCGCCATCAAAATGGAGTTTGGTTTAAACAAGTGTGCGGTCATGCATGTTCAGCGGAGTCGTAAATTCAACGAATGTACAGCCTATATGTTAACTGAGAACATAGTTTACGGTGTCCGGAAGAAGGCGTAACCGACTGCGACACAGTTTTTTATAACTACTGCAGTGGTTAGTAGTTATACGTGCATTGGTTTCATGTATTTTTATTATTATGTTCAATAAAAATCTTTAATCTTTAGCCTTCTGAGAGATCTCTCTCATATATTGAAACTTAAAAATTACCTTGGTACGTATATGTCATTGAGTTGGCGGATGGAGACATTAGGCAGGCAGTGAAGAAGCTTTTTTTGCCGCCTGACAAAAGTACAGGCCTTTTCACAAGAGCTGGCGCGTGTTGAATATGAAATAAGTACTCGTTGCATACAAAATCCGCGCTAGCTCTTGTGAAACGACCTGTACTTAACAGTTTTTTGTCGGGAGGTAACATGGCGCGCGCCTTCAACGCTTGGGTGATGCCGTGCTCACTTACTCTTTTGGCATACTAAGGTGCCCAGACTGAGCTGGACGCCCTGGATTAGAGGGTCCGTCTGCTGCTCACTACACACCGCATGCTACACTCACGCTCGTCAGTTATAAGACTGTACATCCCACGAAAGACTGTGGAAGCCATGGCTTTTTAAACGCCAAGGACCTCCATATGGTGTGCAGTCTCAGGGAGTGTTGCCTAAGTAACGAATGTGGGATACATCGCGATGTAGTGGCAGTAGACAAGGACCAAATTCCTCTATTTGTCAATGTTTTATAAGTAATTTGCATATATATATAGCCTTATTCTTAGATGAAAAAGTATTTTAGTGAAGCATTATGAAGGTGTTCGGGTATTATTATCCAATACAACTTTAAAACTATCTTGTTTGGAGACAGAAGGTCGGGTCGAATTTCATTCGACATCATCTGTTAGATTACAATACCAAAACAAATGCGAACCCGGACTCGCTTACCGAGGGTTCCGTATAAATTCGTAGGTATGTAAATAGTTGGTCTGTCAATGGAGGTGTCAAAGCATACGCTATAAACGGCCGTATCTGTTAAAATCCAGTTTTAGCGGAGCCCTGCTTCTCAGCAAAACTTTTATATTGGTTACAGACAAAGACAGACGGACAAAAAAAATATTTTCAGATTTTTATTTCAAGTTTCTAGGACAACTTGAGGTTGATAGGTTTAAGATCACGGCAATTTATATGGAAACATATTTCTTAATGATTGTATTTTTTTTAAGCGTTGATTTAGAAAATCGATTTTTTTTTACAGTTTCAAGGGGCTGCAGGATTGGATACTAATATATTAAGTTCAGCTCGATACCTACACGCGTACCTGAGAAAAAGCGTCTTGACAGACGAACAACAAAGTGATCATATTTAAGGGTCCTGTTTTTCATTTTCGGAGATACAAAACCCTAAAAAGGATTGAAAAAAAAATAGTTTTTAAATTACAACTACAATTTATTAGCGCACTACGCGGGTACATTGAAAAAAAAGGGAATTATCACTGGGTTCATTAAATCTTCTCTTCTATTGCTTTACAACTATATCCAGAGTGATGAGCAAAAATAATTTCGTCCTTTTACATCAGAAACGTTGTTAGACATCGGCACACGGTTCTCTTAACAAAACCAATTAAGATGAGAATTTTCTTCTTGCGTCGTATCTTCAGTCCTGTTCCGAATCGCTAGTAGAGACTTTTATGTCGCACCAAATCTATTCCGTACTGGAAGACGTTTGGGAAGGCTCCCAACAAGGCATCGATAATCTATTTGCTAGCTGCTACTTAGAGCTTTTGTTGCAGCAGTGGTCATTTGTCTGACATTATGACCTTTCCAGCCGGATCGCTCAGGTTACTTACCGCTGGCTCACCGTCAGTGGATCTTTGCCTCCGACACCAGAGAACGCCATTTCGTACTATCTTGAGCTTCTTGGCGCTATTCAGACCAGCCAGACTGAATTAAGTCTTTGGGAGCTTGGCCATTGGAGCGGTATCAGGGCCAGTATCGGAGGCTTGTCATATGCCTAGTTGGTTTAGCAAAACTGACAATTTTCGCTCGCCGGGCGACGCAGCATCGGTGGTCCCTCTCACAGTGTACTAAGTGGCATAGACGACGATCGTCACGTAACGAAGGGTGTGTTACAATTGTGCTGGCAGTGCAGGATGTCGTAGCGAATTAAAAGTCCGTGCGGCGAATTTTGACAGTATTGAAGGTACGAGTGACTGATGACGGATCTACTTCTCACACCAACAGTTGACGTTGGCGAAGCTCCCGCAGTGTCCCCCTTTGTATCCTCGTCGCTTACACTCGCTGTTGCAGTTGGAAGTGTAGTTAACTGCTCCCCAAACACAACTGCCGATGTGAACGTCCGCTGACACCTGGTTTTGAGGCTGAGACACCACAACCAGGAACGCCAAGCAGACCAACATACACATTGACGATTTCGAGACCATTGTTAATTCGTTAAGTTTTGTAGATGCTTTGAAACGTAATGATTCCTTAAGAGACGCTTCAAGTCTGTGCCTGAAGCTGTTCGCGATGTGTATTTATACTGGTCTCTAGGAGAATGTAGTGTGAGACTTATTTGCGGTATTTTCCTTATCGAATCAACTATTGGTAGGGAAAGCTATGTAGGTGCGCGTCAACATGTTCTAGTTGCGCGTAGCGGGTGATTCCTTACTGATTCATTATAATTGGGTTAATTTACTTGGATTTTCCTTAAGACTGGTCGATAATTATTAAAATAAAAATGTAAAACAACCGGCTTCAATCAAGCCAAAAACGTCATAAAAAAACTAAAGAGATATATTTTTTATATCAGTTTTACAGACATGGGGTTAACATTATAATTCAGAAAGGTATCTTTCTTTCTCGGCCATATAGCCGATTGAGAAAAGGCTTGAGGCCGAAAACTGTACCTACCCTAATCTACAATAGTAGTCTTTGACAGTGCCATATTTTTTTTACTTCTAGTAAAAAAATATTTTATTTTATTTATAGGAATAGTTAGGGTCGGCAGAGTAAAAGATATGTTAACAGTTCAGCGATCTGTATTCAAGTGAAGTGAGAAAATATACAGTGGTAGGAACGAATGATTAAATTGAGTGATTGAGTGAATGAATGATTGAGTGAAGGATTGTATTAACAATGATTGATATTAAAACTAGACTTGGGTTTTTGTATGTACCAACAGTCCCCCTCAAAAACACAATTATTTAAACAAGTAGGTTTGTATACAAATACAATTTTAGCAAATCATTATGAATATGAAATTAGAATAAATATATAGTACAATCAAATTATTAACGTAAGTATGTACTTTGTTAACTTTATTTTTATGTTAACTTATTGTGATGGGCTTAAATTAAATTCAATTTTACACGTAAGTCATGGAACTTATTCATTGGAATCGCCTTCGTGAACATGTCTGCTAGTTGGTTTCCTGTGGAAATATGTTCTAGCATTATTACATTGTTACTGATTTGTTCACGAGTGAAGTGGTACTTAATATCCATATGTTTTGACTTTTTGTGATTTGTGGGATTATTAGCAATGCTAATGCAACTGTTGTTGTCTTCGTAAATAATAATAGGCTTAGTTATTTGAATGTTAATGCTATGAAGCAACGATTTTAACCAAATAGCTTCCTTTACAGCTTCAAATAAAGCCATATATTCGGCTTCTGTTGAAGAGACGGCTACTGTATTTTGTTTCCGTGTACACCACGAAATTGTACAATTATCGAACATTTGAAACAAATATCCTGTTGTACTTTTTCTATCAGTTTCGTCGCCTCCCCAATCAGAATCCGCAAAACCGGTAATTAGATGTTTGTGATCACATTTAGTATAAGTCAATTTTAAATTTAAAGTTCCTTTTACATATCTCAAAAGATGTTTTAAGCATTTCCATAGTTCTTCATTGCCTTTGCTTTGATATCTGCTGAGAATACTAACAGTTGCACACAAATCCGGTCGCGTACAAAGTATTGCATACATAAGGCAACCTATGATTTCTCTAGTAGGTGCATTATAACGCTCATCACTGCGTAACGCGTCATAGTTTAATTTACTAGGAATAGGTGATTTTGAAGGATTACAATCACTCATGGAAAACTTGTTTAAAACATTTTCTAGATAAGTTGATTGGTCCAAAGTTATTTTATCTTTGGTTCTCTCAATTCGAATGCCGAGAAATAATTTAATGTCATGCAAATCGGTCATTTCAAATTGTTTCATTAAACACGATTTAAAATATTGCATTGTCTGAGCACACTTTGTTATTATTAATAAGTCATCAACGTATAAAACAATATATACATTTTCTTCGATTGAATTTTGAATTTTTATTTAATAGCAAGCATGGGTCAACTTTCGAGCTTTCAAAACCCATACCTCTAATAGCCTGATCGAAACGTTCGTACCAGCACCGCGAAGACTGTTTCAAACCGTACAATGTTTTGTTTAGTTTACAAACTTGATTAAATTTTGATGAAATTCCTTCTGGCACTTGCATGTAAATGTCCTCCTTTAGAACACCATTTAAAAAGGCAGTCTTCACGTCCATTTGATGTACAAGTAAATCATTTTGATTTGCAAATGCTAAAATCATTCTAAATGTAGTAATTCGCGCAACTGGAGCGAACGTTTGGTCATAGTCCTCTAAATATTGCTGGCTAAAACCTCTCGCAACTAAGCGAGCCTTGTATCGTATCGGTTGACCTAATTCATTATTCTTAATAGTAAAAACCCATTTACTACTTACGATATTGACATCACTAGGTTTATCTACAAGACACCAAGTTTGATTACTACGTAATGAATTGATTTCACTTTTGATTGCTTTTAGCCACTCATTTGTATCCGGCCGATTAAAAATATCATTAAAGTGCACTGGCAATGGTAACGGTTGTTTGGAACAAAGCGATAATATCGATAAATCCGGGTCATTCATGATATTTAGGGGGTAGGTCTCGAATTCTGTCGCTGCGTCTCAAACAACCAGTACCGGTGTCACGTGACTCGTCCAATACGTCACATTCTACGTCACCTAGCAACTCCACCGACTCAAGCGGCTTGTTGTTTATAACGGGAATGTTATCATTGCTGCTTGTTGGCTTGATCACCTCCACCGACTCAGTGTTCGGTTTGATGATTTTGGCGGGCATTTCGTCACTGCGGCATATTGGCCTAGATTCAACAAAATTTGACTCGTCAAATAATATATCTCTAGCGACAAAGAATTGATTGGTTTCAGGATTATATAGTTTATAACCATTTAGTGCGTAACCAATTAAAATAGCCTTAGAAGACTTTTCGTCAAATTTTGTTTTTCTAGTCTTGTTATGAACATAGGCAGTGGACCCGAATACCCTCATGTAACTTATTTTCGGTTTTGCACCGTGCCACTCCTCGATTGAACCATCGACTACCAAGTTGGTGGTCACATCAATCCTGCCTCGGCCTAATGCTTGTATGGATGCTTCATTTTTAGCTACATTTATTTTAATCGGCGATGTAAGGTCAGCATACATAGAAAAAACTTCCCGTCTATTTACAATGTGGTCTGTCGCTCCGGAATCTAAAAGAAAAACAATTTCATTAGAATTGTGATCGGATTTTGTCAACTTACATTGTGAAAACATAAAAGCGAAACTGTCCTCGTTATTGTGGTCCGGCACGGCGACGTGGGCTGTGTTGGTCGTTGCGCTTCTGCTACCGCCGTTTGCTTGAGCCTTCTTGAAATAACGGCAATCCCGTTTGAAGTGATTTCGTCGTCCACAAAAAACATAATACATCTTCGAAATTGAATGCGGTGCATTTCTTGATTGTTGATTGGATTGATGGTGGTAATTGTTAGGTTTCTTCTTTTTATAATCGGGAACATAGGTAGATGTTCGATCCATTGTTTTCTTCCTTTTGTGATTTGGGATATGAGAGGAGAATCTGTTACTTGCGGTGTGTAGTACTTTTAACCCGGTGACCGTTTCGTTCTTAATTTTGACTTCTTGATCCAAAAGGCGGGTTTTGACAAATGATAGGTTAAGGTGGTCTTCGCCTAGTGTTTCCAAGGCAGTGAAGACGCCATCATAGCTAGTAGGCAGCGTAAGTAATAGATGCGAGATCTTGTCCATTTCGTCGAGTCTCGCGCCAGCGGAAATCAATACCGTAATGAGAGTATCGAAGCTCGTGAAATGTTGGATAAGATTGACATCCGGTTGCAATTTCAAATTTAACAATTGCTTGCGTAGTGCCAATTGTGAAGCCAAACTTCGCCTCTGGTATATTTTATCAAGGTTATCGATGATGCCTTTTGCTGTGTCAGTATCTTGAGCAAAATTTAAAAATGCGTCACCCAAATACTCAATGATGGTGGTACTTTTAGCAATAAGATTTTTTCTGGTCCATACGGCGTCAAGGTTTTCTGGGGCTGGTTCTTGTATAGCGGAAGATACTTGAAGTTCGGCCAAAAGTGATTTGATACGGAATTTCCACGTGGTTTAACGGTCGCCATTAAAAGGCTGTATATTTCGTTTAGCTCGCTGATCCATTTTTACGTCGTTATATTAGGATGTAATTATAACGGAAATGTTTTAAAAGCCTTGTGCTCTGAGCCCATAACCTATAGGAATAGTTAGGGTCGGCAGAGTAAAAGATATGTTAACAGTTCAGCGATCTGTATTCAAGTGAAGTGAGAAAATATACAGTGG
The DNA here is from genome assembly GCA_905404275.2 of Hedya salicella. Lineage (NCBI taxonomy): Eukaryota > Metazoa > Arthropoda > Insecta > Lepidoptera > Tortricidae > Hedya > Hedya salicella. The sequence goes on from FR990120.1 coordinate 6,390,500, forward strand.
TAGGAACGAATGATTAAATTGAGTGATTGAGTGAATGAATGATTGAGTGAAGGATTGTATTAACAATGATTGATATTAAAACTAGACTTGGGTTTTTGTATATACCAACATTATTTATATGAATAAGAATGGTGTATTTTGTATAACATTGGTACTTGGGTGTGTCATAAATTGCTTAGGAACACTGTTTTGCTGAAAGGCATACAAAATTAGAGAGAGTACTATGCATAATATAAAAATAGTCGAAATTCATTAATATTATCATCATTAACGTTATTATCCATTAAATATTCTTGAGTAGAATAGTACGCCTTTTTAACCAAGAATTTAAACAACGATTTTGTAAACATTCAAATATCCTGCATATTTCTAATAGTAATTGGTAGTTTATTGGATATTTTAGGCCCCATTCCAAATATACTTTTATCATTCAAATTGCTCTTTACATATAAAGCCATCTCGTATACCTATGTAAAGAGATAGAAATGTCAATACACTAAGTCTAGCGAATATAAGATAAGCTTCATGTAAGATTAAATACTCGTATTATTAATAATTCTAAATTATTACATGTATAACCTAAAATGTATTAACCCATTGATTTTACATTAAGACATTATAAGATTAGGTACTAAATTTATGAATTAAATATGAAATTAAAAGTAGGTATGTATTTCAATTTGATGTCTCAAGAAAATAACAGAACCGCACTAAGTGTACTTAATTAACGCAGGCCTAGAGGGCTTACTGAGAATTCCAATTTATTAGGGTTTCGTAGCCAAATTGTTACTTAGGTACTTATTAGACAATGAGGTGTCAAACTCAAACCACAAAACCATCATTGTTTCTTTCGTGTGACTTCTCATCTTAGGTGACGAAGACTTAGACGACGAATCATTTTGTATAGGAGTCATTACATGTGAAATCAATAAATTACGTGTGCCACATGGTTTTTAGGGTTCTGTAGCCAAATTGGCAAAAACGGAAACCTTATAGTTTCGTCATGTCCGTTCGTACGTCACAGGCATTTTACTCAAAAACTACGAGATGTACATAAATGAAATTTAGAGATGTCTGGCGTACTTAGTTTGATAGTTAAATAATAATAAAAAATATTTATATGGGGGACACTCTGGGGAAAACTGAAAAAAATTATGTGGCTCATATTTCGACAGTTCTTTTAAAATAACTTTGAGGCTTCTAAACAATTTTGGATTTATTGCCGCATTTTCGAGGTATTGCCGAAAAACGGCGCTTCTCAACAAAAGGACGTAAGTGGAGAAACGTTCTTTTGCTAGTGCTACTCTTTCATTTCGCATTTTTTTCATTTGTCGTGAAGTTTTTCGTATGGATGGTTGCGGAACTCTACACTGATCATTGTCCGACATGCTCTTGGCCAGTTTTAATTTTTCCACCACATGAGTTTTTTGGCGGTCAAACTTGAGCATTGATCAAAATTAACAATTTTTTGTAGACGTAGCAGTAGTGATAGTAGCAGACTTCATAATTAATTCCGAAAAAAAACAATCCTTAATTTTTATTATATTTGTTCACCGATTTTTCTGTCAATTGTAGACCTATTTTTAATATTCTTTTTTTAATCCAAAAAATATACTCCGGGGAGGATGTGCCAAAAAAATGTAATCCAGGGAAACTCTCAATGTTATAGGCATCTATATGTCGCGGAGAAATGGCCGAAACAGTGATTTCCACAAACCTCTAATGTTAAAATGGCAAATCCATTTTATCATTTGTCTAGAATAAATCAGTAATTTGATGAAATTCCTTAATCTGTTTAGTGAAATGACGAAATCAGCCAAAACCAGCTACTCGTTTTTAAGGTTCCATACTCAACTTTTACCCTTTGGGTACGGAACCCTAAAAAAGCATGGTGGTTTTGCATTTCGGGTACCTACATCAAAGACTGTCCCTATTAAAACCATGCGGCACACCTGTTTTGTTGATTCCATATGTAATGACTCCTATACTAAACGCTTCATCATCTGTGTCTTCGTCACCTTAGATGGGAAGTCACACGAAAGGAACAATGATGGTTTTGTGGTTTGAGTTTGACACCTCATTGTCTAACAAGTCTAATCTTTGACTAATAACTAGAAAAACCGTGACGTATTGAGTCAGACCTGCGTATTGTGAATTCTATACCACCATTATTCTGAAAATCAGGGATTACTCATACAAAGTTGCCTTTTCCGGCATTATTGTTATGGTATACGGGTATGCGAATTCGGCTCCCCGAGCTGCTACTGGTTCATACATAGTCTTCCGGGACAGTAGTATCCTTTAACCCTTGCTCCTGTCTAAATTCGTACAATTCCTTTCTTTACCCTGTTATGCTTCCTCCTATTCCGCCAATCTTAAGTATGCCGTGCCGATGGATGCGTGGCTAGAGGCGAGTCTAGCCACTAGCGTGCCGAATTGCCCTGGGACTGGTGACCCCAGAACAAGTCTAAACCCTTACCTGGTATGCGGGGCTCTGCTGGGTTCGAATATTTTATCCCTAGCTGCTCTTGGGAACGCAAATGGCGGCGACGTAGTTCTCAACCCATCACGTCTCGGTCTCCGTGAGAGCGAAGTGTGGGCTATGGAGAGCCGCTTTGCTACGTTTAATGTAAGGGGAGGAATTAATGATAGACGATAGACGAGAAATATTGATATTCTGTGTGTGAATGAGACAAAGCGAAAGGGTTGTGACAGCACACAATAAAGAGATTAATAAATGTTGATGAAGCGTCGGTTGTATGCCAAGACCGTAGCAAGTGGAAGGAGGTAGTCTCTGTCTACCCCGTAATAGGAAAAAGGCGTTATTGTATGTATGTATTATTTCGAACTCTCAAAGAAATCCCAGTGAGGCGGTCTCAGTTGTGACTAATTACAAAATAGCGATCGTGGGCTCTCCCGCTTTCTTGTCGCGGGCCGGGTTAGAAGAGCTCGCGGGTCCTAGTTTGGCGACAACTGTTCTTAAGGCGAAGGGGTGGGAAAATCACTGAAATTGAGGTGTTTTTGTGCAGTTTTTTTGATATTGTATGTAGCATGTAGAGATCTGAAAAGTAACTATTCAGGACACATATATACTTAATTATGAGTTGATAGAGTAAGTTCGTTCCTATCTGATGTAACTAGGCCTACAAACTATATTTAAGAAGCAGATTTTTAAAAATCTTCTACTTCTTTTTTTCCGCCTGTGAGCAATTCTACATTACCAAATTTTGCACATGTACTTTAAAAACCTTGGTCTAATAACTGATAGGAAAAAACTTAATCTAATTTATGTAATACAGAGTTTAGACCCAAAATCAACTTTCGCCCACGACATTTCTACGAAGTCAACGTACTAAATATTTGATCAGTGTAAAAGCGTAGGCGCTTTAGCATTGAAAGCGACGTTGCGTGCTCGAGCTATGCCACGGCGGCGCGGCGTGCGCTTACGCTGTTGCCAGCTCGCTTCCATCTATCCATAGTGATAATGTTTTTGAACTCATTCCGTCAACTGATTGCGTTTGTTATGTTTTGATGTGTTCTATTTTACGATTTAGTACCAGTATAATAGGGAAGATGACTAAATTTTAAAAATAAGTCCATCTTGTAGATTAATAAAAATATTGGACGCGTATTTTTTCTTTTTTTACTTACTCGAAAAATGAAGGCACATTGAGTCAAAATGTCGCATGACGTCACTCTTAAGTACAAATTTTACTTAGGAGGGACGTCACGAGCCCCCACTCCTAAACTTAAACGCGATTTATCTTAGTATTTTCTTTTATAATTATGTAAAAACAATAAAATACGCGTCCAATATTTTTGAATTATCTAACTGACGGACTAATTAGAATTGTGATTTTCATACCCAGTCGTCATGCCTTTATATCGAGGTGCTCTGTGTTTATTATTATTACGAACCGGTAGTCTTTGAGGCGTTGTTTATTTCGGGGATTTGTTATGTTGTTTTGTATGTTATTGTTTGTGTTATTTGACATTGATCTCGGTGTTTTGTGCGGCGTGAGTCGCTCCGTGCGACGTAGTTACTTGGAGATTCTTGAGTCCCTAAAACTGGGGAACAAGAACGGTGGCGGTGGTGGTAATGGTAGTGATGGTGGTGATGGTGGTGGTGGTGATGATGGTGGTGGCGGTGATGGTGGTGATGATGGTAGTGATGGTGGTGGTACGGTAGTGGTGGTATTGATGGTGATGATGGTGGTGATGGTGGTGGTGCTGATGGTGGTCGTGATGGTGCTGATGATGGTAATGATGGTGGTGGTATGGTAGTGGTGGTGTTGATAATGATGATGGTGTTGATGGTGGTGGTTCTGATGGTGGTGATGGTGATGATGGTGATGGTGGTGGATGGTATTGGATGATGGTGGTGGCGGGGATGGTGGTGGTGGTGGTGATGGTGGTGATGGTGGTGGTGATAGTGGTGGTGATAATGGTGGTGATGGTGATGATGGTGACGGTGGTGGATGGTAGTGGATGATGGAATTTGTAGCGATGGTGGTGGTGGTGGTGGTGGTGGTGATGATGGTGGTGGTAGTTGGTGGTGTTGATGTTGATGATGGTGGTGATATTGGTGGTGATGGTGATGATGGTAATGGTGGTGGTAGGAGTGATCACCACCATCATCACCATCAACACCACCACCATCACCACTAACCCCACCACCACCACCATCATCACCACCACCACCACAACCATCACTACCATCATCACCGCCACCACCATCCACTACCATCCACCACCATCAGTATCATCACCATCACTATCACCATAACCATCACCATCGTTTTTTGAAAATATGTTTAATTTGAAGACAATTACGAACAATTTTCAGACTTCGATTATTAAAGAAATATATATAAAAATGAAATTTTATATATATTTTTTTAATAATCGAAGTCCGAAAGCAACCTCAAGTGTTTTTAAAAGAACTGTCGAAATATGTGCTGCACTTTGATGTATGCTGAGTTTTTCAGCTTCGGTTACATATAGAATGCCCCCCTTATATATTTTTTGTTATTTAACTATAACTTAGCGGCTTATACAAAACAATATATCTTGTAGTTTTTGAGTAAAATGCCTGTGACATACAGACGGACGTAGCCGGGTAAAAAGTATCTTATTATAACTATCTGTGGAATGTGGATGCCCAGCTACCCGTTTAGCAAAAAAAAATGAAATCTGACCAGCTGTTACGGCGTGATGAAAAATACAAAAAAAAATGTTTCATATGAGTTATTTTTAAATAACTATTTTTTATTATGAACAAAGATCAGAAACAAATGAAAAAAAAAAATTCGACGATACTGGACTTGAACCAGTGCCTTGATCCAGAAAGTAACTTCACAGTTCTGCACTAGGCGGTGCTAAACGGCTAAACAAAACAGGGATCCATGAAGAGATGACAAGATTCGTCGACTACTGGTATGGACGATTAGCTCAGTTGGTTAGAGCGTGCTGCCCCGGTCTTGCTCAAGGCACTGGTTCAAGTCTAGTATCGTCGAAAAATTTCCAGTAATAAATTGCAAATATTGTGATTATTATCATGATATTGACAATCCTTTTGGGATTTATCTTATTAATTATTTTAATTTTTAAAATGATGATTTTATCAATAATAAGTAAGTATTATACTGAAGTTAAATGGTCTGATTAGGTTTTTCTGGGTTTCCCTAAACCTTGCAATAAATGTTGGATCATATTGTATGTTTCCCAGCAAAGACTTTTCTCATTGTAACTGGCAATTCGAAAGTGCTTGTATCTAAGCCTACTTGAATAAAGGATATTTTGATTGATTGATATTTGTAAAACAAAAAAGTAACTTTTTTTATATGATCAATGCACAGTAATAACATTTTTATAATTATAAGACACCATAAGTATAAAGACACCATAAGTGTGTTTTTGAAACTATCTTCTATATACATTGTTCTGGTATGTTGCTTAGAAATTCAGGTTCGTGGTAGCTTACACTAATGACACTATACTATGTTAGTTACGGTATTCAGATTGTTCAGTCGTGCTAGCGCTTGCACGAACACATTGTTGCAAAAATAGCAATATCTAACAATGACATCAAAACAATATCAATAAATAAATAGGAATAAATGTATAGATATTTGCTACCCTGATCTTACAGAGGAGCAGCTAAATAAACTTGCAAACGCATTGCAAATGGCAAAAAATAAAAGTGTAGCTACTAAGTGAAGTAGGGTATTATGACAATTTCACAAAAAAAAAGTGTTTTGCTTAAATTTCGTTTTATTAAGGAAAATGTGGAAAAATATATAAGACAATTTAACGGATTATATCGCGTATATTATCTCATTTTAGTTCCCGACGTTTCGGAAGCTTTCCAGCTTTCCATGGTCACGGGAGGACCATGACGGGAGGACGTTAAATTGTTTTATTTCAATGAGTAATAATCGCGGAAACAGAAGAAAATATTAAAATATATAAGTTTCAAGGTCAGTCGGGGTAAGAGAAACGTTGTAAATGTGATACTGAAAAATGACATATGTGTCAATGGAAATAAAGTTGGGCCAATTGCATGGATTCTCTTCCCCACAAAATAAATTGTATTTCCCTTACCCCACCTGCGGGCCTATGATGGTAGCGTTTATCACGCGATAAATGATATGATAACGCGTCTGTCACTCTCACACTCACATACATCTCACATACGTGTCAGAAGATGACGGCATCTATAAAAATAAAAATAAAATAAAATAAATATCAGGGACAATCTTACACAAATCGACCTAGTCCCAAACTAAGCAAAGCTTGTACTATGGGTACTAGGCGACGATATACATAATATATAGATAAATTATAATACTTAAATACATAGAAAACATCCAAGACCCAGGAACAAACATTCGTGCTCATCACACAAACACTTGCCCTGGCCGGGATTCGAACCCAGGACCGTCAGCTTCGTAGGCCGTTGTACAACCCACTGAGCCAAACGTGTCGTCAAACGTGTATGTCATTTATTTATCACGTGACATACGCAACCATCATAGGCCCGCTGCCTGTGGACTAATCATTCTCCAAAATATGTCCCATCGCTCTTATGACAACGAAATAAAGTTGTGGTACATATTTACGACAGGATTAATTGGATACATATATTTGCAATTATCGACGGATCTTAAGGAAAATCCAAGTAATTTAACCCAATTATAATGAATCAGTGAGGAATCACCCGCTTCGCAAATTACAGGTGACGTGCACCTTCATAGCTTTGCCAAACAATAGTTGATTTAATAAGGGTAATACCGCTAGCATCTTAGAGAACAGTATAAATACATACCGCGAACGGCTTCAGGCATAGACTTGAAGCGTCTCTCAAGGAAACAGCACGTTTCGAAGCAGCTACAGAACTTAACGAATCAACAATGGTGTCGAAATCGTCAGTGTGTATGTTGGTCTGCTTGGCGTTCCTGGTTGTGGTGTCTCAGCCCCAAAACCAGGTGTCAGCGGACGTCCACATCGGCAGTTGTGTTTGGGGAGCTGTTAACTACACTTCCAACTGCAACAGCGAGTGTAAGCGACGAGGATACAAAGGGGGACACTGCGGGAGCTTCGCCAACGTCAACTGTTGGTGTGAGAAGTAGATCCGTCATCAATCACTCGTACCTTCAATACTGTCAAAATTCACCGCACGGACTTTTAATTCGCTACGAAATCCTGCACTTCCAGCACAATTGTACCACACCCTTCATCGCGTGACTACCGTTGTCTATCTCACTTAGTACAGTGTGAGAGGGACCACCGATGCTGCGTCGCCCGACGAGCGAAAATTGTGAGTTATGCTAGATCAGCTGGGCATACGGTAAGCCTCCAATTTGGCGGCCCAGATACGGGTGGAATCACCAAGCTCCCAAAGACTTAATTCAGTCAGGCTGGCCTGAATAGCGCGAAGAAGCTCAAGATCCACTCAAGTCGGAGGCCAGGTTCCACTTAGGGTAACCCGGCTAGAACGGTCATAATGACAGCCAAAAAACCACTACTACTTGAAAAGCTCTAAAGATCTCCGCAGCCAACGCCCTGCGATCATCCAACGGTTTCCCACGATGACCACATCATCGGTGCCTTGTTGGCGGCCTCCCCAAACCTCTTCCAGTACGGGATGGATTGAGTGCGTCATAGAAGTCTCTACTAGCGATTTGGATAATACGACGCAACAAGAAAATTCTGATCTTAATGGTTTTTGAAGAGACTCGTGTGCTGATGTTTAATAACGTGCAGATGTAAACAATCAAGATTATAGCCAATATTTTTTTAAAGCAATAGATTTAATCAGCCCGGTGATAATTCCCTTTTTATTCAATGTACCTACGTATAGTGCGCTAATAAATTGTATATATAAGTAACATTATTATTTTTGTCAACCCCGTACCTCAAAATGTAAATGGAACCCTTGTATGATCACATCGTTGTACGTCTGTCTGCCCGTCTGTCAAGATCCTTTTTCTCATGAACGCGTGGTATCCCAAGCTGAAATTAATATCAAACACTCGAATATGCAGTCCTGTGGCAAAATCAAACCTCTAAGTCAACGCAATCAAACAACACAGAGGTTAAAAAAGGTGTATCCATAGAAATTGTCGTGGAATTAAAAGCTATAGAGTACTTCCGGTTGTCCTAGAAACAGGACATTTGGTATGAAGGTAGCTCTTATAGCACAACCAATGGGAAAGTTCTGATAATTTAATGTTTATGTCTGTCTGTAGACAGACAAACATAAACATAGTGACATTGGTGTCAGTAACCGATATAAAATGAACCCACACTGCGTTTATTTTGCTTAGGAGCAGGGCTCTGCTCACACTGGCTTTTCATAGACACGGCCGTATTATATAGCGTATATTATGACACCTTGATTCCCCTATCAGACGAACCATTTACGTACCTACAAAGTACGAAATTCTCGGTGCGCAAGTCCGACTCGCACTTGGCCTATTTTTTTATTCTCTTCAATATGGATGATGAGAGAGGAGGCATTTGCTCAACAGTGGGACACCAAAATAAGGTACCTAATAAAATCTTGAATTTACTAACAAAATATTTTTCCCATCCGCGATATGAGGATGCTATTACCACTGGAACAAGAATATCGACGGCAAAAAGTAGAAACCGCCAATGGATTCCGTTGGCGAAATGGAACACTTTTAAGGAATTCTGTACCAGTTAACCATCTAGCAAAACAGAAACGTATTTATTTAATAAAAAGTGGCTATTTGTGTAAATATTTTGTGAGATTTTACTATATACTGATTATAAATAAAAATGATTTTATGCTAACGAATAAAATAATCATGCTTTTGAAAAATATATATATTCTGAAACTCATTTACTTACTTTTTTTTACAAGGAGGAATTCTCATTCAGAACCCTCGCCACAGGGAGGTTTACGTTTATTTATTTAATCGTATAGCGCATATACATAAACATTTCAGAAATAAGTTGATAATGTAAAAAAATTATAAACTAATTTATAAATCCACACTCAGGGAGGGACCCGAGCCACGAAATAGCGTCAGGTGTTAAGTTGTACAGATTTTCCGGAGAGCCCTGTTCTCCGCGGTTTGGGCCTCCACGCTACACTTACAAAGAGCCACGGGGAGGTAAGTGGGTATGTTGGACTCCACTGAGAAGTAGTGGCCTACCGACTAAAACTCCTTGGTATGCCCTCTGCGGCAATATTAGAGGTGACACGGGATCGCGAACATTTCACCGCGAACACCATCTGCCGCGGACAGCCGAAGCAGTCCCGTTTCTGGTGAATGGCTCGAATGCCCCGGGTGCTATCTATTTCGCATATTTTTTATGTCCGACACTGATTTCACCGAACAGGTTTCGCATAATTTGATGTCGCCGAATTTTCATCTCGCCGAATCATTATTCGTCCGAATCTAAATACGCATAATTTAGTATCGCCGAATTTTAGTTAGCTGCAAATTCAAGCTCTAACAATAAAAAACTGCTGCCAGCAAAGTAGGTTAGGTTAGGTTAGAACTGCAATCCCGAACAGAAGATGACTGCTGCCAGAAAAGTGGGTTTCGGTATTAAATAGTTTTGCGTAAAGACCATTCGGTGAAAATAGATTCATTGCGCCTATTGTGATTATGCGACATAGTCTAATGACAAAAAAAATGCGTAAACAAGGGGAACCCGAAAGCGCGACTGCATCAGACACATGCGGGGTGACACCATACGCATCTTACACCGTAGGTACCCTTACCGAGGACCTTTCCGGGGGAGAACGACCCCGTGATCGCCCTCTCTGGTCCTCCGTGTTATAGGGAGTTGCCTTCCGAGAAACCGTCCCTTCGAACAAACCTCACTACACCACCGTCCCAGATCAGCAGAGAACTCTGGTATTGCAGAGGAATACGCTGAGGGACCCTCCAGGTGGAACCTCCAGGAGCAGGCCCTCTGCCAATCCCCGTCCCTTCAGCCACCCCCGCCCCCACCCCTCTTATTATATAAATATATACAGACCGACAGACAGACATCGATATGATAATATATGGGTTCCGTTTTTTCAATTTGAGGTATGAAACCATCAGAAGGGTAGAAAAAGATATCTTTGTATTTATGTGGGAATGGGGCAGGGAAACCGCAAAGATCTTCTTAATATTTTATATTTACAAATTTACATAATTATGTACAACTTTTATAAACTCCATCCATCAACTGACACTCTCTGTCATCCGTCAACACAACATATTCCTTGTTCCATTCTATTCAAACTTACTTTCGTCGTCTAACAGCCAGTACCAATCCCACATTTATCTTACAATTACAATTTACTAGCGCACTACGTAGGTGTACACAGAAAAAAAGGGAATTACCACCGGGTTCATAAAATCTATTTCTTGATTGTTTATGTCTGTACGTTGTAAGACATCTGCACACGAGTCTCTTCAAAAACTATTAAGAGCAGAATGCTCTTGTTGCGTTGTATCTTCAGTTTTGTTTCGAATCGCTAGTAGAGACTTCTATGTCACACTCAATCCATTCCACACTGGAAGACGTTTGGGGAGGCCGCCAACAAGGCGCCGATGATCTGGTCATCGCGAGAAACCGTTGGATGATCGCAGGGCGCTGGCTGCGGAGATCTTTAGAAGATTTTGTGCAGCAGTGGTATTGTGGCTGTCATTATGACCTTTCTAACCAGTAAGATTGTTCAACTTACTTACTACACAGGCTCACCTTAAGTGGTAATTGGCCTCCGACACCAGAGAACGCCATTTTGTTCTATCCTGAGCTTTTCCGCGCTATTCAGGCCAGCCTGACTGAATTAAGTCTTTGAAAGCTTGATAATTCCAGCCGTATCTGTGCCGCCCAATCAGAGGCTTGCTGTATGCCCAGCTGATATAGCATAACTCACGATTTTCACTCGTTGAGCGACGCAGCATCGGTGGACCCTCTCACACTGTACTAAGTGGGATAGAAAACGATAGTCACGCGACGAAAGGTGTGTAGCAATTGTACTGGAAGTGCAGGATGTCTTCGTAGCGAATTAAAAGTCTGTGCGGCGAATTTTGACAGTATTGAAGGTACGAGTGACTGATGACTGATCTACTGCTCACACCAACAGTTGACGTTGGCGAAGCTCCCGCAGTGTCCTCCTTTGTATCCTCGTCGTATGCACTCGCCGTTGCAGTCGGACATGTAGTCAACAGTCAGTCCCCAAATACAACTGCCCATGTGAACGTCCGCTGACACCTGGTTTTGAGGCTGAGACACCACAACCAGGAACGCCAAGCAGACCAACACACACATTGATGCTTTCGATACCATTGTTGATTCGTTAAGTTCTGTAGCTGCTTCGAAACGTGATGTTTCTTTGATAGACGCTTCAAGTCTGTGCCTCAAGCCGTTAACGATGTGTATTTATAGTGTTATCTTGTTAGCATGTTATGCTTTGCGTAGCGGGTGATTCCCTGGTGATTCCCTGGTGATTCCCTAGTGATTAATTATAATTGGGTTACATTATTGGAAACAAACAGATTGTATATAATATTTTCTTCTGTTTCCGCGATTATTACTCATTGAAATAAAACAATTTGTGCTGCTTGGTAAATTATTAAAATAAAATAATTAAAACCTTCTGGCACATGTGTAACTGTCTTTACAGCTTAGGCCCATCTGGCATATAGGTACACCTTTATTTGTTTTTTTCAAAAATGGGTAGTTTGCAGAAATTGTAACTTTGACTGAGGAAAATCCATCCACCCGTGACCATGGAAAGCTGAAAAGGTTCCGAAACGTCGGGAACTAAAATGAGATAATCTAAGCGATATAATCCGTTTAAATTGTTGTATTTCAAGCAGATTGTATGTAAACACACATGTTGCGCAAGCACTTTTTTAGTAGGTAAGCTTCAAGATCAGCTCTCTCTCTCGGTATGATGTTTTGCACAAGGTACATAAAGTAATATGTATGTAGATATATTCTATGGTGTATTTATTAAAATATTTAAATAAAATTGCGATAAGCGAAAGAAAGTCCCCTGTAGTAGACAAAACACGAAATACACCGATCGAAAACTAGCGACGGGGAATTCCCCGTTCCGTTTGATAGATACGCACACGGGTTGATTGATCGCAGTGTTGCCAACCTTATGATCGGATGACAGAGCTGAAATTTTATAAGTAGGTATATAGCTATATGTACCGCCAGTGGAGTGCGGTCCATATATGGACAAAGGCACTGCCAATCCTGAAGCACCATGTCTCCACATATGCACAAAGAAACTGCCTACCCTGAACGACCATGTCTCCACATAGGCACAGACAAAACTGCCTGCCCTGAACGACCATGTCTCCACATAGGCACAAAGAAACTGCCTACCCTGAACGACCATGTCTCCACATAGGCACAAAGAAACTGTCTACCCTGAACGACCATGTCTCCACATAGGCACAAAGAAACTGCCTACTCTGAACGACCATAGCTCCATATATGCACCGAGAAACTGCCTACCCTGAACGACCATGTCTACATATAGGCACCGAGAAACTGCGTACCCTGAACGACCATGGCTCCACATAGGCACAAAGAAACTGCCTACCCTGAACGACCATGACTCCACATAGGCACAAAGAAACTGCCTGCCCTGAACGACCATGTCTCCACATAGGCACAAAGAAACTGCCTACCCTGAACGACCATAGCTCCATATAGGCACCGAGAAACTGCCTACCCTGAACGACCATGTCTCCACATAGGCACAAAGAAACTGTCTACCCTGAACGACCATATCTCCACATAGGCACCGAGAAACTGCCTACCCTGAACGACCAAGGCTCCATATAGGCACCAAGAAACTGCCTCCCCTGAACGACCAAGGCTTCATATGGGCACAGAGAAGCTACCTACCCTGATCCACGATGTCTCCACATAGGCACAAAGAAACTGCCTACCCTGAACGACCAAGGCTCCATATAGGCACAAAGAAACTGCCTACCCTGAACGACCAAGGCTCCATATAGGCACAAAGAAACTGCCTACCCTGAACGACCAAGGCTCCATATAGGCACAAAGAAACTGCCTACCCTGAACGACCAAGGCTCCATATAGGCACAAAGAAACTGCCTACCCTGAACGACCAAGGCTCCATATAGGCACAAAGAAACTGCCTACCCTGAACGACCAAGGCTCCATATAGGCACAAAAAACTGCCTACCCTGAACGACCAAGGCTTCATATAGGCACAAAGAAACTGCCTGCTAGGGTTGATAAAAATCAAGGTTTTTTTTAAGCAAATAAAAAATGGGGTTAATTTGATTTAAATCAGATTAATTTCATTTAAATCTGTTCTTTTATTTTTTTTATATTCTGATCTTTTTTATTTGGAAGTCAGTTATTAATTAATTAAAAACACAAAATGTATTTTTAAATAACATCGCATTTAATCAAATCACTTTAAAAAACATACTGTCAATTTAATGAATAATCCTCAGAACAATAAGGAGAATCAGTTTAGTTTTTTCTAAAGAACGACTAATTTGGCTACCTTCTCGGTACCTAATCTACTTCTTATTTTGCTGTGCACCAAATTGAATGCCGACTGTCGAAATATGTGTCACACATTGATATATGCAGATTTTTTTTTAGCTTCGGTTAGATGTATGGAGTGCCCGCGGACGGACGGTCTGACGGACTTGACGAGACTATAAGGGTTCCGTTTTTCCTATTTTGGCTACGGAACCCTGAAAAGGTATAAGATAGTAAGTTAACCGCGTTCGTGGCAACCCCGCCGCCGTCGACAGCATCTAAGATATCGTCTTCTGTCATACATGTTTCTATATATTGTTTCATTCTCGATACTAAGACCATTAATTCCTTCTTAAAGCGTTTGCACGCCGCTTTGTTAAACTTTCCGCAAGCTTTTTTTCATCGAAATAAAGCACCAAGCACCTTTTTTCCTTTCAGACATCTTGTATTATTCACTTTAATTCACGAATGACCGCGCCAAAGACTAAACGGACGGATTCAATCGCTAGTTTAAACTTCGGAGAATCTCCAAATGGTGTAGCTAAACAGCATTCAACACGTGTGCGCGCGCCATAGTTTATATCGAGGGAAGTCCCTTGACACATTTTATACTAGTCCCCAACCAAAGTGAGGACTGCGACCATAAAACCCTTGAGCTCGCGTTATCAGTTTCCCATTGTTTGTCACGGAGCGAGCCGAGACCAGGTAGTAAACCCACATTGAGGAATGTCGATATTAGGGATAAGTTGAGTGAGTAAATACATTTTATGTGCATGAATTCAATATTATATATTATATAATAATAATGACAATAGCATTACGCTATAACATAATATTTTTAATGATTTTGACAACATAGGCTTTCGCACGCGGTCCAGGGTAGAAATGCTCGTTCCACAAACTAAGGCGGTCAGCTTCCTTGGTTGTTGAAAATCCATTGTCTTCAACTTTTCGGGATCTTCATTCAACTCGTTAAAAACTTTATAAATATTTAGAATAAGTTTACGACATTGCAGGTTAATGTCACCTTCCAACTTGGTTACATGGTTATTACAAAAACCTTCCATTGCGATGGTTTTCAGTAGGTATTCGTGTAGTGAATGAGGAATACATTACAAGCATAATCCTTTTATAGTAAACAGACTAATTACTCACGTTAGAACGTGATAATAAAATATGTAATTTGATAATTACCATGCACCTCATTAAGTTATTACGTTTAGTAATTTATGAACACACTAATCATTGAATAACTATGCAATTCAATCCTTTTGCAGTTAACAGTGTAATTACTTACGTTGAAAGATGATAATAACATTAGGTATGTGATTTGATAAATACCCATCTTTAAATTATTAATAATATATAATGTACTCCATTCGGTTATTACAAAACAAGAACCTCACTTAGGAAGACAATAATCACTGAATAACTAGGCAATAATAGTTAAAAAAATTAAAGTATTAAAATTACATCGACGTTTAAAACATTTCGTAATCGTCACATTCCCATCACTACGACCGCCGAGTTTTATTGCACCTCACCCGAATTTTATGGCCGCAGTCCTCACTTTGGTTGGGGGCTAGTATAGCTGATTTGGTCGCATTAAAAAAGGTATTGATCTAAGTAGCGATTTAAATCAGTGATTTAAATCAAGTTACTTAAATCATATCAACCCGGGTTTATTCATATCTATGTTCTAGATTTTTTTGGGTTATCAAGTTTAGGCAAATTCAAGCTGTACGAATGTACCCTGCGTGGTCAAAACTAGTTTGTTTATCAATAATATTATTACAAATACAAATACATTTATGGAACCAACATAATATACAGAGAGTTACGGCTAAATTCTATAATACACAATTATATTCAGATTGTTATATATCCTGAACTAGTGTTCCCCCTGTGTTTCAAGCAAAATGAAAGTCTAATATTACATAATTTTATATAAAATAAATATTCATCTATATTATAATAGAACGTATGGTAACTTACATACTAAGATTTACAGAAAACTAATAATAAAAAATCTAAAATAAACATTTATTTCACGACAGTGAGTAAATTCTCTGTATCTTCGTATGTCATGTTTTGTAGTGAATCACGTAGGTAACGTATTCTTACATTGAGCGTAGCTAAGTGGAAATAGGTCTAATTTCGCATTTAATCTATTGTAAATAAGCGGTCCTAGAAATATGAAAAATCTGGAAGTGAATGCGTGTTTTGTTTGCATGTTATAAGAGCAAACAATACCTTTACGCCTTTTGTTTTTATATTCGGAGCTGTAAGGACTTGCGCATTGCTGTCTTAAAACTGTGCCGAAAATAAATAATTGCCGAACTGTTAGTACTTTACATTCACTGTATATGAGGTTAGTAGGGTAGAGGAAAGGACGATAGTTATAGGTCTTCAGGATTGCTCTTTGGGCTCTTTCTAATTTTAGTGATGTATTTTTAGCCAAACCTCCCCATGAGATTATGCAGTATGTTATTAGTGATTGGCAGAGAGCAAAATAAACTGTCTTGAGTAGTTGCGCATACGCAATAGAACGCACTTTTTTAAAAACATAAATTAACTTACGGACTCTATTACAGAGTGCTTCGACATGGAATTTAAACGAGAGGGTTTCGTCGATTATAATTCCGAGATATTTAATTTTGTTGGTACGCGTTATGTCCGGGCAACTGCATTTGTCTGATGTTATGTCATTACAGTTGTGGGCATAGAGGTTGCGGTAGGTTATGTCTACAGTAGGCTAACGCATGGGAAATCGAACATATTGAGTTTTATCTGGATTGAGTGTTAGTAGGTGACGCCGCAACCAGTTGTTGACATTATTAAAGCCTTGCTGTGCATATTCATGTGCGCCCTCCGCTGATTTTGCGGAAAAAAGTAGTACAGTGTCATCAGCGTACGAAATAACTTTACCCATTTTCTATAGATCAAAAATAGTCTTGAAGCGAGCACACTTCCTTGTGGAATTCCAAATGCGGTGTTTTCTAAGTCTGAGCTGATAACATTGTCTATCTTCACGCATTGAGTGCGTTCCCCTAGATAATTTGTTAGATGTTTGAGTTGGGTACCTCTAATACCTAATGCTTCAAGCTTATGGAGTACAATGGGGTATTATAACAGACTTCTTAGCCATGTATTGTACAAAATAAACTGTAGCGGATAAGATAAGGCTATATAGGCACAGAAAACTGCCTACCCTGATCGACCATGTCTCTATATAGGCACAGAGAAACTGCCTACCCTGATCGACCATGTCTCTATATAGGCACAGAGAAACTGCCTACCTTGATCGACCATGTCTACAAATAGGCACGGAGAAACTGCCTACCCTGATCGACCATGTCTCCATATAGGCACAGAAAACTGCCTACCCTGAACGACCATGTCTCCATATAGGCACAGAGAAACTGCCTACCCTGAACGACCATGTCTCCATATAGGCACAGAGAAACTGCCTACCCTGAACGACGAAGGCTCAATATAGGCACTGAGAAACTGGCTACCCTGGACGACCATGTCTCCATATAGGCACAAAGAAACTGCCTAAGTTCAACGACCAAGGCGCTATATAGACACCGAGAAACTGCCTACCTTGGCAAAAATCCTGTGCACGCCGTTGTGCTGAGTGCGCATGCGCACGCACTAGTATGTAATCACTATCGCGCGGCACTGCTAATAAATTTCATCATCATCATCATATCAGCCACTGCTGAGAAAAAGGCCTCCCCCAAGTATCTCGACATAGCTTTGCCTAACAATTGTTGATTTAATAAGGGAAATCCCGTAAATAACTTTATACTCAATTTTCCAAAATAATAGTATAAATACACATCGTGAACAGCTTGAAGCACAGTAAGGATGGCGAGTATACAATCATATTATTTTGGCTATAAATAGAATCTATTTGTTTCCAATAATTTAACCCAAATATAATTAATCAGTAGGGAATCACCAGGGAATTACCCGCTACACAAACTAGAACATGCTAACGCATACCTACATAGCTTTGCTTATTTTTCAAGATAACACTATAAATACACATTGTGAACGGCTTGAGGCACAGACTTTGAAGCGTCTCTTAAAGAAACATCTCGTTTCGAAGCAGCTCTGTAGACTCTCAGCTCTGTGACTTACGAAAAACTTAAGGAATCAACAATGGTGTCGAAATCATCAATGTGTGTGTTGGTCTGCTTGGTGTTCCTGGTTGTGGTGCCTCAGCCTCAAAACCAGGTGTCAGCGGACGTTCACATGGGCAGTTGTATTTGGGGACTGACTGTTGACTACATGTCCGACTGCAACGGCGAGTGCATACGACGAGGATACAAAGGAGGACACTGCGGGAGCTTCGCCAACGTCAACTGTTGGTGTGAGCAGTAGATCAGTCATCAGTCACTCGTACCTTCAATACTGTCAAAATTCGCCGCACAGACTTTTAATTCGCTACGCAGACATCCTGCACTTCCAGCACAATTGTAACACACCCTTCATCGCGTGACTATCGTTGTCTATCTCACTTAGTACAGTGTGAGAGGGACCACCGATGCTGCATCGCCCAACGAGTGAAAATCTTGAGTTATGCTAGATCAGCTGGGCATACGGCAAGCCCCCGATTGGACAGCCCAGATACCGCTAGAATGACAAAGCTCCCAAAGACTTAATTCAGTCAGGCTGGCCTGAATAGCGTGAAGAAGCTCAAAACAAAATGGCGTTCACTTTTGTTGGAGGCCAAGTTCCACTTAGGGTGAGTCAGCACAGTAAGTAAGCTGTTCGATCTCACCGGTTAGAAAGGTCATAACGACACCCAAAAGACCACTGCGGCTCGAAAAACTCTAAAAATCTCCGCAGCCAACGCCCTGCAATCATCCAACGGTTTCCCGCGATAACCAGATCATCGGTGCCTTCCCAAGTAACAAAAGGTTCTATAACTAAGGCATTATATCACCAAACAGTGACATAGTAGGCCTATAATGGTAACCATTGTGACTGCTTGTACTATAAAGGATTTTAACAGAGCGTTATGGTTCCATAAGATTAAAGAGCATTTAAGTTCTATAATGTAGCTCTTAGAAAGCTTAAAGAACCATACAATAGAATCTTTAAAGTGTTGCACTGTAATAAATATGCAAAAAGCAATTATAGTACTATATAATACTATAGACGACTTTACTGACACTCTTATGTACCTATTTTGCACTAATAATGCGTCAAAATAACTTTTATAGTACTAGTATTGTAGCAGTACCGAAAACATTATTACAGAATCAATCTGCACTATAAACGGACTTTGCACACCCATTACGTAACGTTTTAGCTTCTTAAAAGCTCCCTCAACACCGCTATGGAGCTAGAGTTCTGTAAAAGTCATTAAAACTCTTTTATAGTATCAAATAGTACTATAAGTTACCTGGTAAAGTTACTAAATAACTTAAATTCTAAATAGCATAATATCTTCTATAAATGAGTTTGTGTCACTGTTACGAGACTAAAACGTGACATAATAGAACTAAAAATAATAATTATATGACTACTTAGATCTATACTAGCTTTTCAGTATCAAATATATCACTAGTATTTCATAAAAGGTTTCATACTGGTCAAGCTGGTCCAATAAATATAGCACGTGGTTCTGCACAAAATATTTGTTTTGTACCACAATAGGGCTGTAGCAATAAAGTTATTTCTTGTCAAACCAGTAATAATGATGACGAATATGAGAGTGAGGACACTACCCCTTTATCACAGCTCAAAACAACAGATATGGCCAATTTTGTGTTATATTTATGAAGTGCCATAGCTACCTCCTTTTGTGATCGGGATATATTCCGGAGAAGGAAAGCCAACAGATTTAGAATTGGTATGGTAACACATTTACCACATCTCAAATTATGCCCCATTGTGCATTTAATATAACTCCATTCAAATAAATATATTTTGACTTCACTATTTTATATTTGGACAATGGAACCCTAATCTGTTAAAATATGGCTGTTGTTTTCTGCCGTGATCGCACATTTGCAGCACGGCTGGAGCCTATGTGTACTACAGCAGCCGCAGTCGGTACAAGTCCTTATTTTATTAATTAAAATTTAATTAAAACACGAAAATAATGAAGGGTAATGATTTTATCAATACAATTATTTTCGCAAGTGAAAGTACCGACTGAGTTACGGTCCACGAATGTTATTTAGTAAGTCCTTTTATTACCTACATAACATATGTCACTTAAGCAAAAATGGCGAATGAAATAAAACATAAATGACATAGTATAGTAAGTAATACTTACTTCGTTCACTTAGGTAAATCGACCAAGGTAGTATGGAATGCAAACAAAGATAATTTACAGAACAAAAGACTAGTTATTTATTTTATTACTCTTATCCTTTTTTAAACAACCTTCTCGTACAATCATCCCAGGGAGAATGCTCAACCGACCGCGTCCATTTGCCCTCCAACCTATCAGTTTTCCCGGTAAAATTTCGCCTCGTGATTGGTTCATCGATATTGACCAATCACAATCGACTCAATGCCGGCCTCTGATTGGTCACCCAGTCAGCAGCGAGTGATTTGACAGACTTCGCTCGAGTTGCCAGTGCCAATATTTTATTAAGTTGCTATTTCAAGATTTTAATTTAACCATACAAAATGTTGCCAGATAATGAACCCTAACAATCGACCATCCTGACAGCGTGTGCGTCCCTGCACACGGTACCAGGTGGAACCCTAACAATCGGGATCTTGACGGTTGAGCATACTTCACAAAATTAAAAAAAAAATATTGCTTGTCTATTGATATTTAACAATTATAATATTTATAATAAAGAATCAGTACTTTAATCACAGGGTTACTAGAATTTATATGACGATATGTTTGTGTAAAAGTTTTGGGATTTATGAACAACATATTTTTCACAATAATAGTGTAAGTTTAACTTTACTGAATACAATTTAAAATACCTTATGTATCAATGATTAGACGTTAAAAAAAAGAGCAAGTTATCCAAGGCACAATCGGCTGCTAAAAAAAAACAATATAAAGGGTAATCGACGATCGATTAATCAATCACCCAATATGCAGAAAGCAAACCTTGACGATCGATTAATCAAGGGAGTCTCCGCTAGTCACAAGCCGATCGATTAAGCTTAAATATGACTAGTGAGACAATTACAGCTCTATAATTAACGATATTATGATTCTCGCATTAAACCTCGACGATCGATTAGTCGGGTGATTTTCAGCTGACCTGTCGCTCAAACCAATCGATTGAGCTTGTGCGATGTCAACCACTCGAACAGCTCTGGACCAGACGTGTGCCAAACGATTTTCGCATCCACTCTGCAACGAAATACCAGTTCTGTAGTCACACATTTCATGGTCTTGGGAATAAATAAACCAATAATCGAATAGGCTAATCGTCATCAGACGCAGATTCTGATTCTTCATTAACTTCTAGAGCAGCAACATTGATCCAGGGCATCATGCGGTCTGCCGCAACAGTTGTGGGACGCTTATTTTGTGTACTACTTAATCCTTCAACTGGGGATACAACATACCGGTCCATACCCAAGACTTTTGTTACTCGATATGGACCCACATAGGATGACAAAAGCTTTTTACTATGCCCGTCATTGTTAAAGTTAGTCTTAGTAACTTTGACAAATTCACCTTCTGCATAAACACGGGCTGAATTTTGGCTTTTTATCATAAAACTCTTTTTGTTTAATCTGCTCACTGTCTATCCTATCTTTAACGAATCGTTGACAA
This sequence comes from Hedya salicella, assembly GCA_905404275.2. Classification (NCBI taxonomy): domain Eukaryota; kingdom Metazoa; phylum Arthropoda; class Insecta; order Lepidoptera; family Tortricidae; genus Hedya; species Hedya salicella. The sequence continues at coordinate 6,412,302 of FR990120.1, forward strand.
ATCGGTTTGTTCGCGAGTTTTCTCTGTAATTTCATTTAAAATCGGATTTACTTCAACATTCATACAGGCACCGAATAATACTTCAGCAGGCGTCCGTCCGGTCGTCCTCTGAATCGTGTTATTCAGTCCCCACTGAATCTTACCTATGTAAGTGTCCCATAATTTTTCACCGTATTTTACATTTAAAGCCTTCATCGAGTCCAGAATTGTTCGGTTGTACCGCTCTACTTGGCCGTTTGACCTAGGACTAGAGACTGCATTCAGAATATGCTTAACGCCTTCATCTAAACAAAACCTTTTGTACATATGGGACGTAAAACAGCTACCGCGATCGCTAATAAGGCGGTCAGGTGGCCTGAAAGTTCTGAATATATCCTCCAGTACTCTGACAACGTTTTGAGTGTGTGTGTTTCTCACCGGTTTGATAAAACAGAACTTGGTAAACGCATCTACAACTACTAAAAGATAAGTGAAGCCACGCTTAGACTTCACGAAAGGCCCGAGATGGTCAACGTGGAGAGTATGAAAGGGTACCTCAACTTTTGTTATCGGATGTAGTAAGCCTTCGCGTTTATCCAGATTCTTTTTCGCGTACGCGCACTCAATGCACGCACTGACATACTTTTTTACGAATCGGGACATTTTTGGGAACCAATAGTTCTTTTTTAAGCGCTCAAGAGTCTTTTCAACGCCAAAATGTCCGATTTCGTCGTGATTTATCCGACACAGTTGCCATCTCGCGCCGTTCGGTACCACCCAGTGAAGCTCTCCTTTCTCTTCACCCAGACAGCGAAACAATTTGTTGTCCTTAACAACGTAGTTCTCTTTTATGTATTGGAGACCCTTTTCATATAAATTACTATCCAAAACTTCGCGAGTCCTTCTGAGTTCTGAATCTCCAAGTTGAAGAGTGTGCAGCCAATCTTCACTGTTAATAGCTATAACGATCGGAAGTGTATCGAATGCATTGTCCTTAGGCTCGGCTACAGGATTTCGAGACAGGGCGTCTACATGACTCATCTTATTGCCACATCGATATTCAATGGTGCAATCAAACTCTTGCAACTGCAGCCACCAGCGCGCTATCCTTGGGATCAGATCTCGTTTTGTGAAGGTAGAGCGAAGGGCGCTGCTGTCAGTAACGATCTTAAATTCTTTTCCTAGTAAATAAACCCTGAATTTTCTCAGGGAGCAGACCACCGCCAGAGTTTCCAGTTCGTATGAATGGAAGTTTTTCTCCTCTGGCGATGTTTGCCTGCTGTAATATGCAACCGGCCGCAATGCTCCGTCCGACGATCGTTGGAGAAGGATATCCCCAACACCTATCCTACTCGCGTCAGTGTGGAGTTCAGTCTGCTGACGGGTTGTATATTGCGAGAATAGGTCTATCCACCAACCGAGATTTTAAGTCCATGAAAGCAGCCTCTTGACTAGCACCCCACTCCCACGCTACGCCTTTCTTTAGCAACTTGCTAAGAGGATACTCTACTTGGTCAAAATCTTTGTCAAATTTCCGGAAGTAGCTCGCCAACCCAAGGAATTGGCGGACATTATGAACATTCTGAGGTTGTGGGAAATTCATGACACTGAGTATCTTCTTTTCCCCCGGTCTCACACCTGCTGCTCCAATCTCATACTCAAGGTAATCTATTTTATCATGCAGAAATTCGCATTTTGATAAATTCAACGTGAGATTCGCCTGCTCTAGCAATTTCAGTATATCTTCAAGATTTTTAAGACATTCTGATGAATCTTTCCCAAAAATTAGGATATCGTCCATGTAGGCAGTAGCTTTACTAAAACGTGCGGATCCCAAGATTGCATTCATCATGCGCTGGAATACGGCGGGCGCGTTTGCCAGACCGAACGGCATACGATTAAACTCGTATTGGCCGTCCGGTGTGACAAACGAGGTGACATGTTTGCTCTGCTCTGCGATTGGTACCTGGTAGTACCCAGATGCGAGATCAAGGGAAATGAAGCAAGCCTGGCCAGAGAGACGAGCAATTTCGTCCTCAATTATCGGCATGGGGTATCTTTCCTTCACGGTTATGGAATTTAACAACCGATAGTCTATACACATTCTGAGGGATCCGTCCTTTTTGCGCACAAGTAGAATAGGACTAGCATATTCGGAAGAAGATTCGCGCACTATTCCTGCCTCTAACATGCCGTCTACCATGGAGCGTACTTGTGATCGTTCGTGATGAGAGAGCCGATATGGGCGATATACTACCGGACGTTGACTGTTGAGCTCAATATTCATTTGCGCCGCGTTCGTGCAACCCAAGTCTTTAAGTGACGACGCGAAACAAAGTTTATACTTGCTAAGTAACTCAAACAGTTGTTGTTTCACGTCTTCACCAACAGTGTTACATACACGAACCCGCCTTTCATCAAACTCGCCTTCCACACCGACTGCTAACTCGGGTGAATCTACAATAACCCTATTAACAAGATCAACTCTTTCTGCGCAAACGTGATGTTTTTCGGGATGTGACAGGAACTAGCTTGAGGAACAACGTCTATATTGACGAGACCGTTTTTCAAATAATAGAGTCCCCCACTCACAGAGTACTGCTGGTTGGGTTTTCCCGCGATACTATTTTTCACTAGAATACTACCACTGATTTCAACAACAGCTCTGATTGAAACTTGGCCCCAAACTTCAGCAATACCTCGAGACTTGATCCTTAATGTACTGACATTGTCGATATCAACATTGGAAAAGGGCATTCTATCCCCATTATCGAAGAACTTTAATTCCGAAGCGTTTTTATGGACTATTATATGAGGCTGCTCTGTAAAATATTGGCCTATCAGCATGGGTTTTTCCAACAAACAGTCATTAACTACCTTACACATTAGTCTAGCACTAACATTATCGATGCTCAGCTCAAGCGACAATTCTCCCAGAGACTGTACAATAGTATTTCCAAAACCTTTCATTTGTGAGGCTATTTTGTTATGACATAATCCTAATTGCAATGCTGCAGATTCACTAATTATCGTAACATCGCTCCCAAAATCGATATATCCTTGCAATGGCACACCGTTAACAATCACCTCTTTCATAAATTTAGAGTTAGGGCTATTAGTTTCGCTACCAATAGAATCTATGCACATCGTCTTTTGCAAGGTCTCAGAAGTTGTGCCCTTTTCTTCTGCTCTATGGAAACAAGTATCTACTGTATGGCCAAGTTTATTGCAACGTTGGCATCTCAATAGAGGTTGTGGACAATGTAGGAAACTGTGGCCTTTCTCCTTACAATTATAACAACCCATCGTCTGCCCTGGCTTAGAAGCAGCCTTTTGTGCACGCGATTGATTGTTATTAACACCCATATTCGTATGATTGTTATCTACATTTTTACTTCGAAATTGATTACGTTGGAAAGATGAGTGATTAGAGTCTTTATTGCTTAAAACAAACTGTAAAAGCTGGTCAGGGTGATTGCAGCGTAGTGCCAAAGCACCGGATCTAAGCGTCCTATCACTTAAACCGTGAATAATACAATCAACGGCCCGCTTGCCTACGAGTATTATATCGCACTGAGTGACTAACGCAAGTTTCTCGTAATAATATAATTCAATAGGCTCGTTAAACTTGCTCCTTCTTTTCAGCATCTCCTCCAAGGTCTGGCCATAATTTTGTTCACAAGGGAATGCACTAACTAGTTTGTCCTGCCATTCTTTCCAAGTAAAAAGAATTGAGTTCAAGCCTTCGTACCACGTTTTAGCCAGGCCTTGGAGTTTCTGCATAGCAAAGTGAGTTGTTGTTCTGTCGTCCCACCCATAAACAGAAGCGCACTCATTCACCTTTTTCAACCATACGTCAATTCGTTGGTTCTTACTGCATGGATCAAAATTAGGCAGGATATTTTTATGGTCTATTTTTTTGCAATGATTGCGCATTCTGATTATGCGACTGGGACGACACATCCTGTTTTAACAATTTAAGCATCGTAACGAGATCATTTTTTGTAAAAGATGGGCTACATGACCTTTTTAAACGTCCTGCGTCGCCTTGTCGCTGCTCTGCCGGTTGCTCTGCATGCGAGTTTCCCCGGCGTCCAGTACGCGAGTTTGACCGGCGCTTGGATCCCGCTGAAATGTGTCGCCCGCTGAACTCTCGCGAAGACGTACGGCGACGTTCTTCCGTTGCAAGAAGTCGTTCACGTTCACGACGTAACTCCATTTCCAGCATTTCTACTCTCTGGCGTCCTAATAGTGTCTCCTGATCATCGGCACGGCTTCGGCTACGAAAGCGCAAGCTGCTTCGGCTTCGTGAGCGGCCACCACGATCAGGGGTCCGCAGATTACGATAGTTTTGATCTTGGTTCGAGCGTTCACGCTCTTTACTTTTTGCCCCCTGGCTTGCTCACTCATGATCTGAAACTTGCAACGAGGAGTCTTAGTGCCCATATAATAACTCTAAACGTTTTGCATATGCAAGATCCACAGAATAAAGATCGACTAACAATACTCAAAAATTACGCAAGTTTAAAATATTATACTAAAAATGCAGTATCTCGAAAACGGTGCATTCTACGCCAGAAATAACGAAATTATTGACCCCTTTTAATAACCCATTGTACCAAGCACTCCGTCTGATGACCCCAAAAAAAATTTAAAAAAATGATACAAAATATCTCGAAAGCAGTACGTTGCACTCTTTCTAAAAAAAAAAACAATTATCCGCTTGTCAATGAAACACATATTTATTACTAGCTTCTGCCCGCGACTTCGTCCACCTTAAATTCGTTTATCGCGGATAAGGGTATTTTCCGAGATAAAAAGTAGCCTATGTCCTTCACCGGGACTCAAACTATCTCCATATCAAATTTCATTCAAATCGGTTCAGCGGTTTCAGCGTGACAGACAGACAGACACACTTTCGCATTTATAATATTAGTATGGAAGTACGGAGAGTATAGTATAGTATGGATGTTTCCAAGTGTTTTTAATGTGGGTAGATTATTACACCTCATTTCTTTGTCTCAATGCACAAAGAAAAATAAATTGAGCTCATGTCATTGGTCTAGACTGGGCCTTGAACACCTTGGACCATTGGATTACCGCTCTAGTATTTTAAGAAATTTTTTATTTTTTTATTTACGAATATCTCGTAAACGGTACATCCTACGCCAAAAAAAACGAAATTTTCAACCCCTTTTAAAACCCCCTCCATGAGATCCCTTTCTAAGAACCTTTTTTTTTTTGTTTTTTTTCGTAAACCGAGATTCACACTGATTTTATTCTCACCTTCAGTTTAATGGCTTCGTAAACTGTTCCCATGATATTATCTAAGAATTTAAAAAAATGAAAGAAAAAGTCATAATTTCCGGGAATTTAGACATATTAAGATTACATTAGCGATTATTCACGTTGTACAAACCGAAAACTGCTCGACATGTTTACCTGATTAAAATCGGGATATCGGCTAGTTAACAAGTTTGAATAAAATCAGTGAGCATAGCATAAGGAATCGAACAATTACAGCTCAAATTAGAAACAAGATGGCAAACAAAACCCATTGGGCGTGTACTTACGTTTTAAGTTTGGTTTTCTATCCCACTTCTGAAGTATAGTAAGTAATACTTACTTCGTTCACTTAGGTAAATCGACCAAGGTAGTATGGAATGCAAACAAAGATAATTTACAGAACAAAAGACTAGTTATTTATTTTATTACTCTTATCCTTTTTTAAACAACCTTCTCGTACAATCGTCCCAGGGAGAATGCTCAACCGACCGCGTCCGTTTGCCCTCCAACCTGTCAGTTTCCCGGTAAAATTTCGCCTCGTGATTGGTTCATCGATATTGACCAATCACAATCGACTCAATGCCGGCCTCTGATTGGTCACCCAGTCAGCAGCGAGTGATTTGACAGACTTCGCTCGAGTTGCCAGTGCCAATATTTTATTAAGTTGCTATTTCAAGATTTTAATTTAACCATACAAAATGTTGCCAGATAATTAACCCTAACAATAGCGATATTTGTTAACAAAATAGCGCAGGAGCAGGTATGATAAAAAAGAGCACTGGAATCGTTTATGGTGCAAAATAGCACTATAAACATGTTTTGGTTATACTTTTTGTTTTACAAATATCATGATAATAATCACAATTTTTGCAATTTATTAGTGGATCACTCCACTAGTGTTATTATTATAAACAAAGATCAGAAACAAATGAAAAAAATTTTCGACGATACTGGACTTGAACCAGTGCCTTGAGCCAGACCGGGGCAGCACGCTCTACCATCTGAGCTAATCGTCCACACCAGTAGTCGACGAATTTTGTCATCTGTTCTTGCTTATGGATCTCTGTATGGTGCATCCGACTCTTTAGCCGTTAGCGCCGCCTAGTGAAGAACTATGAAGTTACTTTCGAAAAATTTTTTCATTTGTTTCTGATCTTTGTTTATAATGTTTTGGTTACTTCTATAGTTGCAAACTGTGACATAAACGTTGCAGACAGCACTATTTTAGTACTAAAAAGCGTTTCTGGTCACTTTTACATTTCTACTATACAGCTGATTTATCACCGTGAGTGCCTTTATGTAATGTTTATAGAATTGATCAGTGATAAAACTAGGGCCTATTTGGGGTTAGGTAAAGGTTTACAACACCATTATAGTGCTAATCATGAACACTAATTAGCACGTTCTAAAATGTTCTCAGGACTTTTATAGTACCAAATTTTGTAACTTTGGTTGTTGGTGGCCTCCCCAAACGTCTGTAGTCCGGCTTGTCGTCGGGAATAAAAGATAGAACGTGGTAATTTAAACATTTAATAAAAATAGACTATATACAAATAAAAAACTTAAACTAAACGGGATTCAGTCAGTACGCGGCACTAAATGGAAATCACTGGCCTTATCTGAGCAGGGAGGTAGGACGGTTGTGGAGATCCAGTTCCCTTTCCAATTATCCATTTCCAGCTTTCCAGGAAAGCATTGGATGGAACCGTCGGCTGAGGTGCGACTGTAGACTGCAGATAGGTTTCCAGTGAAAAACATCAGCGAAGAAGAAAGGGCTGTAAAAATGCTCCACTTAATGGGTGGTTCCAATCAACCAAGCCTTATTTCTTCATGGTTAAGACCAGTGAAAACGAAATTAGACTTGGATTGAGTTGAACAGAACAATACACGAAAATGAAGAAAAATATACAAAATGTACCTGCTAAGTCGCAGCCCTTGTAGATATTTAATCTAACACAATATTGCGAAATACTGTACAATTTTTACAGTTTTAGAGTGAAAAAAAAATGAAATATCTGTACAATAAGCGTCCTAACAATAACAACAAGAAAAGTTGGATCACTCTAAAACCAAGTTTCTTATAGTAAAACGTTCCAACACTGTTAAACTTGCCACGTGTATACTTCTGTTCGGTCATTCAAACTTTATTCTCTAATTGTCCATTAGTATTCCACGGGAATGAAAGTCAATACTTAAATTCAATTTTGACAAGCAAGAGTTCAGTTCACCTCAGTAGCGCATTTTTCTAAAAACCCTGAAAAGTGGTATAAGAATCCGTTTTACATTTATACGCAAGTCTGACGACGTTCAAGATGAAAATCTATACGAGATACGAAGTGACACAAGCGGAGGCCGCCTGAGAAGCCGCCGCCGTTGCCTACGCTACGCATTACACGGCAACCGTCATCGCCGTGTCACCGACGACAACATCACAGAGTACTTTGTTATATATTGAACATGTCACTTATAATTATTGTTTTGCTAAATGTTTACAATTTTGTAGTCCATATTTTTTTACAATAATGTCATGTGCTTCGGTGAGTGCGTCGGCTGAATTCTTGGAATGTCCAATCTGTGAAAATGGAAAGGTCTACAAAGGTAACCGGGGACTTAACATCCATCTGAGCAAATCGCATGTTCCCCGGATAGATCCTCCATCAATAGATGCTCATTCTCAAAGTTAATAATCCCTCTGATGTTGTTGTGTCAGGCGGATGCGGAGATGGCTTGGAGAAATGGTAGCCCTGGCGAAAACCCACCGGACGAAAAAGCCAACCAAGCTGCCTGGGACCTAATAAAAATAAAATCTATTCACAGATCCCTACTAGAAAACAGTCACAACCCAAGCGAGCGGGCCCGTTTACTGGCAGTGTCGGAACCGGAGTCAGGACGCTGGCTGCACGCTCTCCCCTCGCAAAACCTTGGGTCCCTTCTGGATCCGAGATCTTTGCGAGTAGCCGTCTGTCTCCGCCTCGGGATAAAGAGCTGTCGCTGTGGAGGCTCAGTGGACGCCCTCGGTCGCCATGGTCTATGCTGCCAGCTGAGTGCCGGCCGGCATTTCAGGCACGCGACACTTAATGACCTGATCGTAGGGCTCTTGGTACTGCTTCCATCCCCGCAACCCTAGAACCCATTGGCCTATCTGCGGCAGATGGAAAGAGGCCCGACGGTTGCACTTTAGTGCCATGGTACCGAGGGCGGCCGCTAGCATGGGACGTCACGTGTACAGATACACTAGCCCCATCCCACGTACACCGCTCCGCCCGAAAACCAGGGACTGCCGCTGATGACGCCCAAACCGTCAAGTGCCGGAAATATGCTTTTTTAAAAAGCAATTACGAGTTTGCGGCACTTGCGGTCGAAACCTTTGGGGCCATGGTCATCCGACACCAAAAAATTTGTCAAAGAAGTGTCGGACAAGCTCATCGGCGTTTCCGGCGATATTAGAGCTGGGTCTTACTTCGCTCAACGCCTCAGCCTGGCCATCCAGAGAGGGAATGCGGCCAGCGTTCTGGGAACAATTCCCCGGGCAGGTCCGACACAGGGGGACCCATCATAATTGTTTTTTTAAGTCCAATTACTGTTATAAGTGTTTATATTACTATATATAAACGTCCTTGTTACCCAATGTACAATCTTAGTTTTAGAGTTTTGTAACAGCACATTAATTAGTGATATATTTTAAATCTCAGTTCTTTCATAATTTGCGCAGCACAAGTTCAAGTCAAATGAGTCGGGACCTGACTCCCACAAACAAAAGACAATCGTGGAACTCAAATTTTCCCGATACAATTTATTACTGGCCAGTATTGTGCCAAGAAGGTTTGCCGCGTTACACGTCTTCCAGTACGTGATGGATTGAGTGCCACATAGAAGTCTCTACTAGCTATTTGGAACTGGACGCCATTACGCTGGAAGAAAATTCTGATCCTAATGGTTTTTGAAGATCTGCACATTGTTTAACAATTTTTTAAAGAAATAGATTTAATCAACCCGGTGATAATTCCCTTTTTTATGTACGCCTACGTAGTGCGATAATAAATTGTAATTGTAAGTTAAAAATATTTTTTTCTTCAACCCTTTTCAGGATTCTGTACCTCAAAATGAAAAAAACGGAATCTTTATAAGATTACGTCGTTGTCTGTCTGTCTGCCTGTCCATCTGTCTGCATATATGTCACCGACAATCTGTATAATTCAGGTATCCTATACAATGGCTAATAGTCAATGTATAGAATACGTGGGGCGTCTAGGCAATGTATGAAATAGTATGAATATTATTGTCTATTACATACAATTCCGGGATCGTTTATAATACCTGCTGGTCCATCGGCAATGTGTATAATAAATACATTTTGGCTAGTGAAAGATGAGTGACGAGTCAAAATGCTATTCTACTGGTCAAAATGGTTCAAAACCCAAAACTGTAGCTTAGGTTAGGTTTGTATATTGTGACCATGTATAGCGGAGAAAGCGAAGCAAGCGAAGCGTCAAAATGGGTCAAAAACCGAAAACTTTAGGTAAGGTTAGGTTTGGAGGACTGGGGATCCCTGTACGGTGTCCGTACCATAGGGGCACTCCTCCCGTCATTCGAGGGCTGGCTGAGCACGGAGTTTGGCCGCCTATCGTATAAGTGACGCAGGTAATGTCTGAGCATGGCTGTTTCAGACATTAGCTGCATCGAATTGTTAGGGAACCGAATCCAGAATGCCACCAATGTGGGGACCAGGACAATATGGTCTAGCACACCCTACAATCATGCAGCAGGTGGAACGCAGAGTGAAGAGACATGGTCGCAGTTATAGGAGTGGCTGACCTCTCGTTGCTCAGAATAGTATCTGCCATGCTGAGCAGCGAGAGGGAATTAGGGGCCAGTGGCCTCCTTCTGCGAAGCAGTAATGCTGCTTATTTTTTTTTAAATGTGGAGGGATGTTAACTGGCGAAGGTTGTGGGCGGCGGCGTGAAATGCAGAATAGTTATTGATCACGACGACCGGTTTGGCTCAGCGGGAGTAACGTTGCCTGCGAAGCTGGAGGTCCTGGGTTCAAATCCCGGTCAGGGCAAATATTTGTGAGATGAGCATAAATATTTGTTCCTGAGTCTTGGATGTTTAAATAGATAAGTAAATAATTAAATATCTATTAAATAAATCGTCATCTAGTACTCATAAGACAAGCGTTATGGAGCTTACAATGGGACTAGTTCGATTTGCGTAAAATTGTCCCGTAATATTTATAATATTTATTTATTTATTACATTTATTCACGTGTTTGCGCGGTAGTGTACAACGGAATGGGCGAGCCTCCGGAGCGAAGCGCGTTATGAAGCATGCCACACGTAAACACTTAGTAAGCCCTGTGCCCCTACATTGCATAATATAGTTTATATTTATTACGAAACAATGTTTAAAAGCTAAGTATTCAAAATGGGAAGAGTCAGATTCAGATTCGAAGTTGAATTTATAAATCAGAGTTTACGTAAGTTAACTTTTTAAGAAACAATAAAACCAACTCCTAAATAAAGTTTCAGTTTTTTAAATTTACTTAAAAGTAACTGTCTTTCTACTCATTACATACAATTAACCTTATTCTGGCGTCGCTGCCATCTAAGGAAAGTGTTTTCTTTTTGGAATCAGGTACTATGTTTCTTTATTAAATAACGAGTATAACATCGTTAAATGTTTAGTTTTAAAGCGCCATCTAGTTTTAGAATATCTCCTTGCGATCGGAACACGATCCAAAGTATGGCAACTGTCAGTCCTCTTGTTTTAATGGTCCTTGTTATAAATATCCGATAGCATTCCCTACTGCGGACATGACTATGACTATGTTATTCATAGAACACGAACACGTATATGACTGATATGATGAATGGGAAAAACCAGCATATGCAAACAGTCTCGGGAAGTGGTAGGGTCAGTCAATAAATTGGTCTAAAACTTTTCGACTCTATTTCATGTGTTTTAAGTTGTAGACGAATTTCTTGGCCCACCGTACCATACCCGGATGCGCGCCTGATGAAATGCAGCCCGCCTGTTATTGCCTAGCAGCTGCTCTACGCGTATTCGTAGGCACCAGCACTGGACACTTCCCACTTAACAATCATTTGTATAATATTTTCCTCTGTTACCGCGATTATTACTCATTTAAATAAAAAAAACGGATTAAATCGCATTTGAGTTCCCGACGTTTCGGAAGCTTTGCAGCTCTCCACGGTCACGGGTTGCAGTGTATCGACCCGGGTGAAGGAGCACATAGCAGATGTCAAGCACCGTCGGTGTAATAGGTCTGCAGTCTGTGAACATGTCATTGACAAACCAAACCACTCAATTCTACATCGGCCCAGGCTTTCACATATAGGCATAGTATTATTTTTATTTTTGTTTGTTTATACTCTTTTCATATTTTTTTTATAGCGCTTTCCTTTTATTGCGCTTCTTTACCCTTTTTTTCTCATTGTTCAAATCGGGCTCCCATAGGGCATTGACAGAATAACAGCGTTGCAGTTTGCCTACATGCAAGTTGAAACACCATGCTTCTTTATCGCACACATTGATGGACTCTTTGAAGGCACTTTCACTCTTGTGTATTATATAGGTACGATGTACGATGTATATATCACACTTGTTGCCAGCGAAGTCTTGTTCTGTGTGCTTTATGGAATAAACGAGTTTTCTTTCTGTCTATTAAGTTTGATAATCCTTCTATCCTTGCCAAAGAGAAAATATATTTTCCCAGAACGCTTCGCGAGGCTATTGACATTAAAAAGCATCTTAATGTCAATAGAGAAGATGGGTTGTCGCTACCACCAGCTTAAGATCCTGTTATACATCTCATCAAGGAACACTCAAGACATAGTGGGTACCAACTTTCAAGTTTCTGGGACAACTGGAAGTACCCTATAGGTTTTCCATGGACCGCAATTTGTATGAAAACGCCTTTTTTAATGACTGTATCTTTGGATTGCGTTGACTTAGAAGTTTCATTTTTTTACAGCTTCAGAGAACCACAGACGTAAGTATTTGGTGTTAATTTCCACTTGATAACTCCACGCGTTCCTGACAAACCCAGACAGACGGAGAGACGGACCACAGGGTGATCCTATAAGGGTTCCGTTTTTAATAATGAAATAATGATCTAATGAAATACTTATCTTTATTCTGTAAGTAGGCCGCAAGGGCACTTTTACAAGTCTGACTCTACGGCGTTTCCCAAGAGGAAACCACTGAGGAGACGGAAGCCGAAACAAACTCAACAGTCACTAAGTTTTTCGTAATAACTCTTATATGTATTATAATATCTGTACTTAGCCTATCCTAAATATATGTGTTAAGTATAAACTCAATGCGTAGTTCTCCAAGAAAACATAGGGTTCCGTACCCAAAGGTTAAAACGGGACCCTATTACTAAGACTCCGCTGTCCGTCCGTCTCTCTATCTGTTTGTCCGTCTGTTTCGAGTCCGACTCGCACTTGGCCGGGCCGGCTTTTTTCTTTTGTGGTACGGAACCCTAAAGGCCTTAGGACAAGCGCGCACCATGATTAAATTTTTGCGACACGATTTTAGAATCGCTCTGTTTAAATGTCGCATAAAATTCACTGCGCGTAATGCGTTAAAAAGATTAATCTAGATCGCTCATCGTCAACATGGATTTGTTGTTTGGAGGAGTAGGCGGAAGAAAAAAGGAAACATCAATAATGGATTCATAATATGGTATTGCATGCATATTCCCTATTCAACAGCTGAAAGATATATCAAGGTTTTTTTAACTAATTACAATGATTTTCGACTGTATCCATAGATTTTTTTTGGCTATAGTGTGCGATTTAATTATCGCAGTGCGCGCAGGGCCAAACAATTCCGTATGCTGCAATTTACTTTTGGGATAATCGCATCGCGAGCAGTCGCGGCAAAATGTGGCAAATCACAATATTAAAATAGCTGATAATTTTTTGACGTGATAACGTCTTATAAATCGATGAACGCCGGCTGCACGCTCATAGTCACGAGCCGAGCATTTTGTCACGAGCCGAGCGTTCGGCTTGTGATGCATCTATCTCTCTTCCACATTATCACGTAACATTATCGTCCATAAACCGACTTCACAGACAACCAATTTTTTTTTTCGTATATGCGCGCACTGCCGTCTCAACCCATACATTGCATTTCTGCGACAAAATTATCACACGACTATAAATATAAATTGGCCCCCCAATTTATAACCTAAAAGTGCCTAGTGGCAAACTACAATTGTACTTAATCGTACAGTACAGTCAGCATCAAAAAGTCTGTAGTTTACAAAAATTAGAACAAATATGTCTTGCGATATATTTGGCGCTTTGGATGCTACAGGGTATTTAATACGGACTGTACCTACTCTAGTTATACCTACAGGAAACCGGAAATATTGAAGAAGTAAACTCATCATTTTAGGATGCTATGCTTATACCGATATTCGGGCTAAACTAACTGTATATCTATCACTAACTGGACATCTATTGTTAGGTTTAAAAAAAAATATATAGGGGAGGGCACATTGTTCGAAGAACCGATGGCCTTTGGGGCAGAAAGGTTTTCGAGTGGTGACCGCGTACCGGCAAGCGCAGCGTGGGAAGGCCGCCTGCATGGTGGTCCGACGACCTGGTTAGGGTTGTGGGGACTCGCTGGATGCGGGTCGCCTCTATCCGGCTCATATGGAAATCTATTGAGGAGGCTTTTTTCCAGCAGTGGACGTCCTATGTCCTATAAAAGATCCGAGTATGGCAGCGTGACGATCGGAATTCCACAAGGGTCTGCGCTTGGAAATATCCTATTCCTATATTTCATAAACGACCTATCATCCTCCTTATCTGAAGGTCAAATCGTTTTGTTTGCCGATGATACAACAGTAGTCGTAAACGCACGTACATACGAGAAACTAAACGAAAACATTACAACGGTATGCGACCAGCTGAATAGTTGGTTCACGGCAAACGGTTTGATACTTAACATAAATAAATCAAACGTCATTCTATTCTCTGGCAAGCGAGTTTCCAGTGAGAGTGTCCAATGCCCTATTCCAATGAGTGACCATTGCAGGTTCTTAGGTTTTACGCTAGATCCTACGTTAAATTGAAAACACCACGTAGATTCGCTATGTGATACGCTGAGCCGTGCCGTGTTTTCACTACGTAAACTGAAGCCACTAGTATCTAGCGACGAATTGAGGCAAGCCTATTTCGCTCACTTCCACTCGCTAATGACTTACGGAGTTATTCTGTGGGGAAACTCGACTGACGCTGACCGGGTAATACGAATGCAAAAGCGGGCATCGCCAGTCCTGTAAGGCGCTGTTTACCGAACATAGAATAATGACTCACTATTCACAATATATATTCGAGGTCATTATGTTTACACGCAGAAACTTGGCAGACTTCAGGCGGGTGGAAGTGCCTCCGCAGCACGGGCCGACATATTATGAACATCTACCCGCCGACCTCAAAAGTGAATGCTCAGAGGAAACGTTTGAGCGCAGGCTAAAGATTTTTTTATTGGAAAAGTCGCTTCACTCAGTAAAGGAATACATAGATATTATTAGATAGACATTTAACTATATGTTAAATCATCCAAAAAACTGTCATTATTTGTATTTTTCCTTTATATGTTAGTTATAAGAATTACATATTATTACATTTTTTATTTCCATTGTTTGTCATTATTATTTTATTGTACTCTGACATTGATTGGTACCTACATGCTGGGATTATTATTGTTTATTTTATTTGATTTGCGAATGTACGAGTATACTATTGTGTACTATATACTATTGATGTTCTTGCTAAGTTTCTCTTTTATATATATAATTTGATGATCGCTTTATGATAATGAATGTAAACTGACATGCTTTTGTATAAAATTTACATGACCATTGTAATGATGAGATCAATAAACTAAACTAAACTAAACTATGGCTGAAATCTTATACAAATCGACCTAGTCCCAAACTAGGCAAAGCTTGTACTATAGGTATTAGGCGACGATTTACTTAATATATAGATAAATTATAATACTTAAATACATAGAAAACATCCAAGACCCAGGAACAAACATTCGTGCTCATCACACAAACACTTGCCCTGGCCGGGATTCGAACCCGGAACGGCCAGCTTTGTAACCCGTATGCAACCCACTGAGCCAAACGTCGTGAAAACTGTCTTTATGTATTAATTCGAAGCTCAGTTATTGATGTTTTTTAATATTGTTGTTCCAAATAAATAAAATAAAGTAATTTAACATCGTGTTTAGTGTTTACTACCTCAGCCGGTAAAAACGGAACCCTTATAAGATCATTTTGCTGTCTGTTTGTACCTTAAACAGGTTTTTCTCAGGAACGGGATGTGGTACAAAGGTGGACTTTTGAAAAATATGGGCATTATCACACATCACATTTTATTTGAAAATTTTTAAAGAAATCTATACAAAATAAAATGTATAATCATATTAATAATGTAAAACCAAAACCAAACAATTAAATGAAAAAAATAAAAATATAAAAGTATGTACTGTCTCCAATTTATGTGAAGGCACAGCCTCTAGCCTTTATTAACACTACAAATTCGACGTCTACTTTTGAAAATCCTTTCTAGTGTTGCATCTTCAGTAATTTTGGCCAGTACACATTTGTAATTCGCGCTCGACTCATCTTGTTCATAAAGACACGTTTGAGGAGGTTCCAAACAAAGTAACAAGCAGTTCCAGATTATAGGAAGCCGTTTGGTCAGAGCATCGGTCGTAGTGGAAATCCTGCAGGATTATCAACAGTGGAACCTGAATATACACAGGTTACATTTCTGCTTTAATTGGACACATTGAGAATATCTTGGGCTACCCAGCATGATTTAACTGTGTCACAGGCAATGCAGCGTCTGTAGAAAAGCCACTTCACCCACGTGCATTGAAAATAACACGTGTAGTGTCTGTTACCGGTTATAAGCCTGGGATAGCGATACAAACAGGGATGCCATCCGCGGCGAGTTAGAGTAGAGCAGTTGACATCTATCGGTTGCTGTGATGCATGTATCGGCCCGGTTGTCTTCGTAGTGCAACTTTTATAGGCGTTCGTGCGGCGAACTTGCAGGATACAGATTTGAAGGTTTTTATGATGATAGACAGGCATTTGGCCGCAATCTCACCTGTTGTTAAGTGAAGATGCGGCTGAGGATGTATCATGCCCGTCTAGAAACAGCCTATGTAGGTTAAAGGCTGGCTGGTTGATATTTTTTAAACTATGTTTCACACCAACAGTTCACGTTGGCGAAGCTCCCACAGTGTCCCCCTTTGTATCCCCGACGTTTGCACTCTGCATTGCAGTTGGACGTGTAATTCACCGCTCCCCACACACAGCTCCCAATGAGGACGTCGGCTGTAACCGCGTTTTGAGGCTGCGAGAGCACCATCAGAAACGCCACACAAAACAACACGGAAATGTACGTTTTGGAGACCATTTTCGGTTTTGTCTTCTAAAGTCCTTTAACTCGTGTGATCCTCTTGAGAGACAAATTCAGTCTGTGCCTGTTGCCATTCACACCGCGTATTTATACGAGTTACTGGGGAGAACATGGATCAAAATTTGTTTATTACGCATTTTCCTCATTGGGCAAACAAGAATATTTATGTCAAAGAACTTAACATGGATGCGTAATTTGTTTTGGTTTTCAAGAAATGAGGTGGGTGAATCTACTGAGCTGATTTCATGTATTTTAGTTGGTATATAGGCTTGTGTCCTAAAAAATATAATTAGTCCGTCAGACCATCAGAAAGTATTGGAGGACACAAATTTCTTCTTTTGTCAATAAAAAAAAATGAAAATATAGCACATTAAAGTTCCCCGTGACGTCCCGCCGTGCGACCGTTTTTCACACGGCAAGACGACATGCGCTCCCACTCTCAAACTTTGATGCGCTTTATCTTTGTCTTTTTTGTTTCATTGACAAAAGAAAAAAAAAGTGTCCAATATTTTTTGATAATCTACGGCAAAAATCGTTTTTTTTTTACCCAGGAAACTACCCTATTACTAAAATTTTGCTAAATGTTAACGACACGGTTTAGTCGGTAAATAAGCCTGTTAAGGTTACAACGGGCGTGTGAGAGCCTTTTAAGGGTTCCGTACCCTAGGGTGCCAATTGTATTTTATTACTAAACTACAGATGTATATTTTGAAGTATCTGCTGTGTAGGTACCCACCTACTTATTACGGACAAGAAGTTAGTGACCTGTGGGGAAAAGAGTATTATTGACCTAAATTGATACTGATCTCTAACAATTAGTACCTTGGATCCTACATCTGCAACAGAGGATAACCTAGCCTGGTACCCCAGAGCGTATTTTATATTACGGAATTTCGCACTTCCTTAAATTTTATGAGAGTTATAAAAGTTGATTTTAATTTGACCATTTAAATGTAAACGGAACCTTACGATGCTTGACCTGATCATAAAAACGAGGAAAACAATATTTTCTCACGCCTTAAACAGAATCGGAGAGTCTAATTGAAATGTTACATTTAAAAAATGTTTAGGCACCAATTTGTATACAATACTTAATATCATAAATTCGATAATGAATGAAATTAATGGATGAAATCGTTTATTTCAAGCGACATGGCATCACATTTGTAGATTATAGATTCACATACATCTATAATCTATACTATTATAAAGTAGTAAAAATAAAATGTTTGCATTGAGGACATTTTCAAAAACATGATTGAGGCGGACTATTTGGAGGTCACTGACTACAATAATATTTTTTTTTTGTATATTTTTGTATGTTTGTATGTGACGTTGTGGTTGTGGCTTCATCGCGTCAAAAAGGCTACTTAAACGTAGTTCAACTAATTTTATTACTATGCTGAGTGTAGGGTTCCGTAGCCGTTCATACGAAAAAATACACTACAGATGAAAAAAATGCTATAGAAAAAGTGGATAACTTTGGCAGTATATATCCGTATGGCATCTCCAAGTTTATTGGCAATGATACATATCGTTTGTTTTTGAATCTTAAAAACCCTATCGCAAACTCTCCGGCGGGAATTTGTACCGGCATGGCCACTGCCTGATAACCTGGCCGGATAACGCCGGTGATATTCCCGGGTGGCAAAAAACCGCCATCGGCATCGTGTAAAGCAGCCTTTAGAGTCATCTATAAAAACAAAATATGGCGAAAATGTGTAAATATTATTTTGTTTTTTGTGTCATTTACAAACGGAAAGTCACCTTGTTTGTGCTATCCTAAAACTGGGTCAAAATGGAAGGGAATTCCACCAAAACATAATATAAGGTGACCTCACGTGTATTTTTTACTGTATACCTGTTTTGGTACATGGGTAGCTTAGCATCCACAGATGGTTATTGAATACTTTTTTAGGGTTCCGTAGCCAAAATGGCAAAAACGGAACCCTTATAGATTCGTCATGTCTGTCTGTCTGTCTTGTTGTCCGTCCGTATTTCACAGGCATTTTACTCAAATTTCATCAATGTACTATAAGATGTACATTGATGAAATTTGAAGCATAGGTGTCGTTTGTAAACCGCTACTTAGTTTGATAGTAAAATACAAAAATATATATATTTCTAGAGGGGCAATTCATACATATAACCGAAACTAAAAAAAATTTTTTTTAGCAAATATCAAGGTGTGGCAGATATTACGTCGGTACTTCTAAAAACACTTTGAGATTAATATTAAAAAAATTGATTTTGTGAATATTTTCGGAAATATTCGCTCCGAAAGTAGCAGAAATTGTATCCCGTCCCGTCCCCCCCTCTATTTTCTAAACTGTATGTTCAAAATCTATGAAAAAATTTACAAATATAAAGCTTAATAAATACTTACAACGAAAATTGTTGTCAACATGATTGGACATACCGTTTTTAAGTTATTGCCAAAAATTGCGCAAAGCAAAAGCAAAAGGACTTAAGTGCCGGGGAGATACGCTCTATTGTTAGTGTTTTTTTTTTCATATCGTATTTTTTTTCATCTGTAGAGCATTTTTGTATAAACGGCTGCGGAACCCTTCATGGGCGAGTCCGACTCGCACTTGGCCGCTTTTTTCCATCTGTTATCAGTGGTACAGTAGACAATAAGTTACACCGGCAATCTTCGGCCACGCCGACGAGAGCTCACAAGTACTGAATGAAACCGAAAGTGTGGACATTTCAATAAAGACTTTGGTGCACTATATGTACGGTACATATGCAATGACAGGTGAACTTGTGCTCTCGCTCATGGCGAATGACGCGGCGCCAGACAAAATGGTGGAAGCTGGCGTCGCGGGCTAAATTTTGGCCAATGGGCGTTGAATATTTTACCCGCGCAAACGCGCTGCCTTATAATTTTTTAATCTGTTTTCAAAAAATGCTTTCTGCGCAAGTACATCGTTGTAACTTATATTTGTGGTACTACTGTAACTAGGTATTGAGAATAACTGTTACCACCAACACCAATAGTGATGATTTTAGTGGTAACAGTTTGGAATTTTATCCCCAATAATTAATCACCTGGTAACAAATAGGAAGAAAAATCCAGTTGTTACTATTAATGGTAGGTAAGAGTAAGGTCCAGGGAAATTGTCCAAAATTATACATAGCCGATTTTTCATAAAAATATCACTGCTGAATCAACTTTTAGACATCACACTATTGAAGTTTTTGTCATTACCAAGAATTCGGGTTTCTACTATATGATATTTTCCTGTTTCTAGATTTAACAGACGGGACATTCCACGTTTTAACTTACATGAACTATAACTTCAAACAAAGAAATCTATTTACAGATTTCTATCGGTCTAAAAGTTGATTCATCCAAACACACATGTACCTATTGTACCTATACTATAAGTACCTATCTGGATTGGTTATTCATTAAACCCGCTTAAGTAATGTTTTCAACTCTTTTCTTAGTATTTACTTAGTACCTATGTATTGTATAGTTTAATTAGTACATATTCTATAGTTTGAGTTAATAATTTAAAATAAACAAAAAAAAACTAACAGACAAACCGAAGTAACATAGTCATACATCTAGTAGAAAATTTCGCGCCGCGCCTTTGCTCTTCTGGCACATGTGTAACTGTCTTTACAAAAATCTTGAAATTTTGATTATAGTAATAAGGCTCCTTATTGTCAGAAAAAATTACAGATTATTCTGTGACTTAGAAAAAAATAAAAAGATGAAAAGCTGTTGGTGGGCCTATATACCTGCCTTATACGTTACTTACATGGATGTATACTAGGCTTTAGTATGAAGCGTTTTTTTGGAAAAGTTCAAAAATATGCTTTAAACGTCGTTGTGCCTCGGTAAGTTTTTATAATATTGGAGTAGTTTTTTCACCGATATATCTATTATTAAGACGTCGATTTATAATTTACCACAAAAATGACAAATAGCCTCTTATAAGATAGATAGATAGATAGATAGATATTTATTTGCAAAGAATAAGTAGGTACATTCCTGTCATTATATGTTATGTGACAATGGGTAGCTTATTCTGCTATTTGTACTTACATACTTGCATGCAAATATTTCAGATATTATTGTAACATATCATGAGAGAGGAAATCCTTCACACTATAATAGCATTTTTCATTGAGTAGCTTGATTAAGTCATTATTAAATCCATTTAGAGACAGCTCTTGTAAATATTTTGGTAATTTGTTAAAAAAAATTATGCACATGACAAAGCAGTGATTCGAGTATAATGCTATTCTAGGAATATAGTTGTGAACCAAACGTCCAGGATTCCGTTGGTTTCTAGTAGAAACGCTTTGAGCTGTTTTAAATAAATACATATGCCTCTTTACAAACATGCAGATTTCCAAAATAGATAAGCAAGGTAGGGGTAATATGTTAAGTTTTTTGAAGAGTGGTTTGCATGATTTGTAAGGAGCTAGACCGCAAATAGCACGCACACATTTCTTCTGTGCTACGAATACAATATTAGAATGTGAACAGTTTCCCCACAATATCAGACTATATCTTAAGACTGAGCTAACATAACCATGATATGCGGTTAAGGCGGTTTGCAGTCCTGACGTACGTCTTAAGGCGCGTCCACACTTGTATAATTTGCTCGTGTCCGATCACCGTGCCGTAGCATGACTGCGTATCGCGCTGCTTGGACGCTTACTGTCGGTGCGCCGATAATGCCGCACTCTTCCGATACAAGTGTGTGATACGCGTAGCAAATGGATTTCGAGTGATCGGATCGGCGCAACGTCCAAACGCGTGATCGTGACACGCGATCATGCTACGCGACGATGATCTGATACGGGCAAATGATACAAATGTGGACGCACCTTTAACTTACGTAATACTCATACTCATACTCATATTTTAAGAAATCGCGAACAATCAAAAAAACACCTACACAATGGCAATTTACCGTGTAAACCAACCGGAGATATCGCGATTACTTTGGCAGAGGGAAATGTATTCGTATGACATCTCCTGTGGTTAAATATTTTAAGTGGGTGACGGATGGATGTAACACTTACGGGCATCTGCTGGAACAAGAACTCAAGTCGCATCCATCTTCCATGCAGTAGCTGGTATATTTTGTATTTATTATTTATATGTAATATATATATATTGTATACCATATATAGTATAGGTATAAGCAATTATGTATGCATTATTTGCTTGTGTGTCCTAACGCTCTCAGTACTGAATGTTTTTCCCCACTGCACCATTTTCATGCTTCTCTGTTTGGCCCTATGGTTGACTGGTAGAGAATGCCTTTTGGCATTAAGTTCGCCATTTGTACTTACTTTTGTTTTGTGCAATAAAGTTTAAATAAATAAATAATTAAATAAATATAATCCGTTTACCCAACTTTGAGGAAAATTTAAATAAGGTATGATTTTTTTGTCATTTTGTCTCGTCGTATGAAACTCGTTAGCATTGAAATAATGATTTTTATTCTGTAAGTAGGCCGCAAGGGCCCTTTTACAAGTCTGACTACGGCGTTTCCCAAGAGGAGACCTCTGAGGAGACGGAAGCCGAAACAAACTCAACAGTCACTACAGTCAGTATTTTTTTCGAAATAACTCTTATATCTATTACAATATTTGTACTTAGCCTATCCTAAATATATGTGTTAAGTATAAACTCAATGCGTAGTTCTCAAAGAATCAAAACTTATAAAAGTGCATAATAATAATAATAGATGAAAATAAATCAAAACATGATTTTTTATTTAAAACAACTTAAGGTGCGTCCACATTTGTATCATTTGGCCGTATCAGATCATCGTCGCGTGGCATGATCGCGTGTCACGATCACGCGTTTGGACGTTGCGCCGATCGGATCGCTCGAAATCCATTTTGCTACGCGTATCACGCAGTTATATCGGACGCGTACGGCATGATCGGCGCGCCGACAGTAAGCGTCCAAGCAGCGCGATACGCAGTCATACCACGGAACGGTGATCGGATACGAGCAAATGATACAAGTGTGGATGCACCTTTAAGTACATACGTTCGATATGTTGACTTATAAGAACCGTGTCCCGGTAAAAGTAAATTATTTGGTTTCTGTTTCGGGCCTTGCATTTTTGTATGTTAAATAGTCCTCTACCCATAATATGCCTTTGCCATTGGAGACTTTATTAAGTACTTTTTGAGAGCTGGAAAAGGTAATTTTAGCATCATCTGGCAACTTTGGACATTGGTCATTTCATTACACTCTCCACTCTCTTTATGCAGGCCTCGTTTTCGACTCGAGCTGAAAGATAGCCTCAAAACTTGAAAAAATGAAATGTCTGTACATTTATTTATTTATTCAATATTTATTACACAAAAGGAAACTTATCGTATAACAGGCGCACCTAATGCCGTAAGGCATTCTTTACCAGTGAACATTCGGGCAAAGCAGAAAAATTGTGGGCGGTGCTAAGACTTCTGTTACTACAAAATAGTAGATTGTTTGATAAGCCATTATGACACGAAGTATGACAAATATATCTGAGTATCATAATGGCTTTTAGCCACGTGTTAAACACTTCGACTGCGAGAAAATAAATAAGATTTAACATTCAAATTGCATATTTCATGAAAAACTACAAGTACAGTTTGAGCAATTCTATCAGAAAGTTTGGCCAATCTGATCAGGTTGGCTTGTTGGTTTATAATTTCGTAGGGAGTATGTAACTAGCTGGCCGCAAGTTTTTTTTTTCAGTGTCATAGAAATTTGTATAGTAGAAATTTGTATTATATGGCTTTCTTTTAAACCCTAGGGGCTAAATGTACTATTTTAGGCTCGCTTCCCGAAGCTAATATGACGTACTTTTTGAGCAGGAGAATTGAAAACACATATGTAGACAAATACTTAAATACATGAATAACATAAATACATATATGTATATAATACATAAACAAATATATATAAAATAAACACATTGAAGATATTTAGAAAAAAATATTATTATTATTTTGTGTTTGTATTGTGTCGTGTCCCGTTGCACGTCAAGCGGTTCAACGGATTTCAACTAGTTTTGGTATCCGCAGATGGTTATAAGATATACTTTTCCCGACTACTCTGAAGAAAAAAGATTATGACTTTTTCGTTAAGTTGCGGGCACCTTTTAGTAATGAGTTAAAAACTTGATTTTACGTAACGTTAAACCAATGTGTTATCTTAGTTCATAACCAAATATTATGTGTTTTTCATTATTAAGTAAAGAGTTTTCAATTCTCATATTTGCACGATAAGTAGGTCAAAGATAAATGAGTTCGTTTGTTCTTGCGATTTACTTTGTGTGTCACGCTGATTTGACAGTTTGTTTCTGTCTTTTTGTTGTAAGGTATTGTTTTTTTTGAAGTGAAAACTTATTTAGCGGCGCTGTGTACCAAGTGTAATGGGGAAAACATGTCACATAACCGACAGATTGAAAATTCGTAACACGGACACGTGACCGGCCCCTCTATTGCCTAACGCGTTTGACGCTCGCAATCAGAATCAAGTGTCATGATTTTGTGTGGGCTATGACAGTTGATTCGTATACCAAGTGTCAACATTTCATTAGGCAATAACCCCCCTGATCGAAAAACTGTTACAATGTCATTGAAGCCAGTTGAATTGTAATAGTTCTCAAGTATTAAATTTTTAATGTAATATAAAGTCCCATGTTTGTGTACAATAGCGCAATAAATGAATATTGTGTTTTACCACATAAATTATAGTAGGTACTTTTATACTGATAATTAAAGCAATTCGTGCAAAATTATTCCCTAACCATTCAAAAATATCAAAAATGCACAATGTTAATATTCAAGTTTTCACTTCTGCCAGCAGTCCCGAAGTGCAAACCGTTTTTCTTTTAAATAATACATTTTTGTTCCCTCTGTCGTGAATAATTTTAATATTCACCTGAAGAGGCGGCCATTCTGCACTTTAGCAGGCTTGCATTACAGCACGGGATTACAGTGGCCTATATATATAATCGAAGAACCCGTCAACATCATACATTCATCAATGTAAGAATTTAAAGTATTTTATTATGTTTACAAGCTTTTTTAGAGTTTCGTAGCCAATATAGCAAAGACGGAACTCTTATACTTTCGTCATGTCTGTCCGTATGTGTGAGTACTGGCCACAGCACTGTCGGCGGTTCTCTTTGAAAGATATGCAAAATATACTCGTGTCACAATTGTCACATGCATTCTGTAAGACGTAGAGGAATAAATGTATTTTATGTTCATAAAATGTTGTCCACGTAATGTAACCCTAACAGTATGTCACAACATGTGACTCACAGGCATTTTACTCAACAAAAACTACAAGATGTAGGTATATTGATGAAATTTGAAGTATATAGGTGTCTTGTATAAGCCGCTACTTAGTTTCATAGTTAAATAACAAAAAATAAAGTAAAAGCAAATATTATCATAGGGGGCACTCCATACATGTCATCGAAGCTGAAAAAAATATATTTTATATTATTTTTCGGAAACAATCGGTCCTAAAGTATGTAATGTATATATATTTAAACCGTATGTCAAAAAAATATGAAAAAAATCACAAAGATAAAGCTTAATAAATACTTTAATTGAATACTATTATCAACGTAATCGGATAAACCGGTTTTGAATTATTGCTGAAAAACTACGCTTTTAGCAAAATGACGTTGGTAAATGCCGTGGAGATAAACTTTTTTGCTAGTGCACTTTTTATACCATATTTTTTCAACTGTAGCTTATTTCTTAGTATGAACGGCTGTAGACCGTTACACTGCGCATGGCCCGACCGCGATATGCTCTTAGCCGGTTTTTACATTTTTAACTTGCTGTGATAGTACGTTTGTGGGTCAAATTTTGCAAGTTCAATTTTAGCCACGTCCCGGTTTCCAATGAAGCTAAACTTTGGCTTACGTTTGGTGACAATGCAATATTATAACACTGACGAGCTGATCTGATAATGGGGCTAAAGTTTGTAAACTCTGTAATAAAATAACGCAATCCTACCGACTTTGTGATCGTTAGAATCGTCTAGAAATTTGACGAATGTTTAAAGAGAAGTACAGTCGGCAATAACAGCTTTTCACACCAATGTAATTTTTGAGAGAGACTTATCTACGTTTCTTAATGCTCGTTCCCAAGTAGCACACAAGCTGTATAAGGGCTTATACAGCCATTATACAGCCAGTTTGAACGGTATAAAAGCTGTATATATAAGCTCTAATGAAAAAGCGCGGGAAACGTGAAACGCGTCGGTCGCGGTTTTCTGTCTTATAACTTACAAATTTAATTTATTACATTATAAGATCAGATTGGTGGTAATTTTGTATATTATTTATCTTTTTTACTTGTAAATATAATTTTTATTGTATAGTGTATATAAATACGTCGTAGTAGGTAAGTTTTTAAAACCATTATTTTTGTATAAGGCCGGAGGAGCGGAAACCTCCTGACCCTGGAGGTGCAAACCTCCAAATCCCCATTTAGATCTAAAGCTAACAACCCTATAATTTACAAAATTCGTAGTCTTTTATTTATTAAAGTGTTCCCTGAAAGGTTATTTGATTTCTTTAGCTTGGATCCCTGGACATAGAGGCATTAAAGGAAATGAAAGAGGTGATCGACTAGCACGAGAGGCTATTGACAGTGGAGATATTTTTCCATATAAGAACATCTCGGAAGATCTGCTAGCTCTGCCAGGATCTTACCTACGTGATGCCTGGAGTCAACTCTGGGCATCTTCTGATGTAAAGACCGGTTTGCGCTATCGTGATATACAGCCTGTCATTCCTACTAAACCGTGGTTCTCTAAAATACACATATCTAAACCGGCGACTAGTATGATAATCCGTATGAGATTGGGCCATGTTTGTACACCGGAACACCTGGCCAGATTGGGAATCATGCACAGTTCTGCTTGTAATTGTGGAGCAGATCCCGGAGACCTAAACCATTTATTTTTTGCCTGTTAACTCTATGATCGTTCCTTCTTATTAAATCAGCTGTCAGTCCTTAACGTTCCTTTACCTGTATGCATTTCATACTCCTTCATACCAATAATGACTCCTCAATGTATATATTTAAAGCCTTATATTCCTTCCTTGTGCATAATGATATTAAACTATAGTGTATATATTTTTGATATGTACCCCTACCTGATCTTTTTTCCTTTTTCCAATTCCAAATTCCGTGAAACCCGCTATATTTTCCTGTCTTAATTCCGTTTCCCCGTTTGGCTGAATGCGCCAAGAGCGCGATGCCATAAAAGAAAATTAAAAAAATAAGCTCTAATACAGCTTGTCGTGTTAGATAAAGTTACTTATAATTTTTTTACATACTGTTACCATTATTTTTGCATTTTTGTTGCAGGTTCGCAGACGAATGAATGAATTAGTTATACGGTCGACACGGGTGAACGACTGACAAATTTGAGCGTAAATCGTTGAGGATCCGACTTTGTCTTCAAGGCATGTGAACCGTATTTTTGACGTACGTGATACCAAAACTTGAAGATTGTGGAAGCGATATAACAGTCGACATTCTTACCATTACCTTTTTCCGCTTATTGTATTATGCGAAAGAACGAACGAACTACTAACACAGGACCCGTAACTGATAGGAAAAATATTATGGATGGACGAGGCACAATTTGCAAGATCAAGAATCGAAATTCTAAGGTAGGGGTCGGTTTGCATAAAGGTTAAAGTCATATTTTTAATAGGCACACGTGGCTTCGTCATACTCAAAATTACGCATAACTGTAAATAGTCATACATTTATGCGCATAACGTTTTTAATCATAATGTTTAAGAATATACTGTGTAATGGAGATACATTGATGCGCATAAAATTATTTAAGCATACTTTGCAATGGTCATAAATTGGTTACTCATAAAACACTATAACCATCCATTCTAATATAATAAATGCGAAAGTGTGTCTGTCTGTCTGTTACCTCTTCACGCTTAAACCGCTGAACCGATTTGGATCTACTTTTTATCACGGAAAAATACCCTTATCCACGACAAACGAATTTAAGGCAGACGAAGTCGCGGGCAGAAGCTAGTACTTTATAAACGCATACATTAACCATACTTTATAAACACATACATTTTTTTAGTAGCCAATTGTTAATTCACAACATTGCTATTACAATTCACAGGAGATTTATGTTCTGCTTGTTAATGAAGGTAGATGTGAAGTTATTATTTGTTATTGTGCACGGTACGATTGTTATCATTAAAAATAATTATAAGTATTTAGATTTTAGGGATTTTGAACGTAAAACGAGGATTACCTCCGCGGCTCGCTCGCTTCGCTCGCTCGTTAGGGTCGCAGTTCAACCTAAAACTCCTCACTTCGCTCGTCGTCGTACCTAACAAAAGCCAAATCGGACCTGCCTTAGAACTAGATTAATGGGTTAGGTTGCGTAGGGGTCGAAGTTGTAACCTTAACTTACCTATTTTTGTTATAATCTTTTGTATGGAGTACCTAGTTATTAAAAATGCTTACTTAATATATCTTTTCGTTTGTTTGTTTTAAGAACCCTCACTATCGCAAGTCCGTTGTCATAATTTAAGAAAATCCATTGGTATGATTAAAAATAATTATAATTATCAGTATTATGACTTGATATGATAAGTGTATGACATTTGCAATTATTACTAAAAATAATTATAACTATCAACATTATGACTAAATGAATGTATGACTGAAATAATTATGACAGCGAGCAATTATGACATCATACAATTAAAGCCAAAAAAAAATATCGGCAGCAACTTTATGCGTAAATAGTTATGACTATCGATATTATAACAATAGTCGTTATTCAGTTAGAGGGACACCCTTTTTTACTTGTTATGTTATCATAATATCAGTTATATAATTTCAATACATGTCTATTAATTAGAAAAATTCTAAGTAAACAGATACATTGTAAAACCACAATGCTTACCAATAGGCAAAAAGGAAAACAAAGACTTCGCAATGCTGACAATATTTTTGTGCCTTTCTCCCGCACGAAGAACTATGGCACAAAAACCATAAGGATTGAAGGAGCTCGGATCTATAATAATCTACCTAGAAAAATTACGCAAACAGATTGTTACAATATTTTTAAACTTAAAATGCATATTCGTGATAACACCCCAATAACTTTAATTTGAATTCGGCCCTGGCGTTCACTGTTTATCTGCTAAGAACGGTGCATCATAGTGTGCGTTCTATATTATCCATAGATTCTACCCCACGCCACAAAATGTATTATTGTAATAGCACAAATTACGCAATGATAACTTAAACTTGTTTCAACTTATTTGTATCTAATCTAATCTAATTATTCTAGCACTTAAGTAGTACCTACATTAAATACGAAAACAGACACTAGATTTAATTAACAGACGCTCACGGCCGAAGATAGATAATTATAACATTAAATTAAGCCGTGTAATTCTCATTTAAGTGAAATGTACATTTCTTTATGAGATAATAAAAATTCTTTAACCATTAATTTTTGAGAAAATTATCATCATTTAGAAGCCGTAAGGTTAGGTTAGGTTTGATTTATTTCGATGAAACAAGTTTCGATAAAATAGCCCAGCAACTTCGGTCGTGACACTCCAATGGTCTTGGGGTGATGAGGGGTGGGGGGACGGGGAGCCAGCGGGGGAGGGTATGACGTAGTAGTGGTGAGTGGTCATTTAACAAATAACTTGTATAGTACCTATAAGACACCAACCAAAGCACATCATCTTCGTTGGATTGGCCACGTCGAGAGAATGGGGGACTATCGAAAAGTTCAGAGAGCATACTTGGGTCGACCTGTAGGGCTCCCATTGGTCGCTCCAAGTATCGCTGGAAGGATATGGTGGAGGCGGATCTGCTTGAGCTGGGAGTTGGCGATAGCTGGCAGGAAGTGGCACAGGATCGGGCAAGATGGCGTGGTCTTGTGTTGAAGGCCAAAACTCATTTTGGGTTGTTGCGCCAAAGATAAGACTTAATTATAATAATGTAAACGAATTGACATGTAAAATTATATTTTATCAATAAATGTTTGAATTTGAGCTGGCCATCCACAAACTGATTCGGAGAATCAAATTTAAAAAAATCAGGTCAAATGTAAAGTTTGTGCTGCTATACGGGTGCGAAACGTGGAAGGTAACCAAGCTCACCTCGCACCAGCTTCAAGTCTTCATCAACCGATGTCTTCGTCACATACTCGGAATCTACTGGCCCGCGAAAATTACAAATGAGAACCTCCGAGCACGCTGCGATGTAACTCCGATCGACCAGCAGATCAAGCGCCGCAAGTGGAACTGGATTGGCCACACACTGCGAAGAGGGCCCGAGCATATCCCTAAACAGGCTATGGATTGGAACCCTCAAGAAAAGCGAAAATGTGGTCGTCCCAAACAAACCTGGCGGCGGTCCATACTCGACGAAGCCGAGAAGATCGGCAAGACATGGAGTGAAATCAAGCACGAAGCTCAAGACCGTTCGGGATGGAGAGTCACTGTGGACGCCCTCTGCCCCTTCTAGGGGACACAGGATCATAAGTCAAGTAAGTCATCCACAGATGGTTATAGGGAACTTTTTACCCTACTACGCAGAAGAAACAAGAGGGATTTAATTTTTTTCTCTTCCGCTGACGAAGTTGCAGGCACCTTATTTACTATCACCGTTAGAGCACAATCGTACTAACTGTTTGTGAAAAATGCTTGTAATTAGTAAGTTAGTTCACAAATCCGTAAAGTAGAAATTCCATGGGCAAAAATACTGTAATTAGTACGAGTGTGAACTAAGGTATCCTTATTTAAAGTTTATTGCACAATACAAGGAAGTTCAAATGGCGGACTTAATGCCATAAAGGCATTCTCTCAACTATTAGGTTAAACTGATAAATTATTGTTGCGGGATATCGGTATCAAACTTGTACAAATTAATCATCATCATCATCATTTCAGCCGTAGGAAGTCCACTGCTGGACACAGACCTCCTCAGTAGATTTCCACATGGGCCGGAGATTCGATCTCGTAGAGAAATATCGAGCATAGCCCTTTCCATAGCTCGCTGAGTAACTCTGAGCTTCCTTACGTGGGCCCATAGTCAGAGACCACGTCTCGGCTCCAAACAAATTAATTATTATTATTAATTTGTACAAGTTAAAGAATTTATTATCTTCTAGTCTATACTATTATGAAGTTGTAAAACTAAATGTGTGTACAAATAAATAAGTAAAATGAGCTATTTGAAGGTCACTGAGGAAAAAAATATTGAGGAATAAACAAATAAATTGAAAAAATATTGAACTGTTGTTTCAGGTGGTTTATATTTTGTTGATGGTTATAAAACAATATTTTGCATTAAAACTTTTGAAACATAATATTTGGACAAAATTACACTGAATAATAATACATACTAAAAGGTGCCCGCAACTTCGTTCGTGGAGGAAAAAGCCGGTCAGGTGCGAGTCGGACTCGCGCACCGAGGGTTTGGTACAAAATATACGCTACAAACGGCCGTATGTATGAAAATCCAGTGTTAGCAGAGCCCTACTCTTAACCAAAATATACGTGTGGTTCGATCATTTTATATTTGT
Organism: Hedya salicella; assembly: GCA_905404275.2. NCBI lineage: Eukaryota > Metazoa > Arthropoda > Insecta > Lepidoptera > Tortricidae > Hedya > Hedya salicella. Next base: position 6,443,655 of record FR990120.1, read on the forward strand.
TGTTGATATAAACAGACACAAAATTATACTGTTTTTAGTATTTGATGTTATAACGGCAACAGAAATACATCATCTGTGTAAATTTCCACTGTTTAACTATTACGGTTCATGAGAGACAGCTTGGTGACAAACAGACAGACAGACGGACAGTGGAGTCTTAGTAGTAGGGTCTCGTTTTACCCTTTGGGCACGGAACCCTAAAAACAGCCATTGCTTATGCTTCTTTTTGCACCAGAGCATGCAAAATTCGAAAATAGCGTCTATTTTGAAATTTAACGTGGTGGAAATAATGTTTTAATAAAACGTCATCATGTACCTATTTTCCTGTTTTTGGGGATGCAAATTTTGAAAATGTCATCCAACTGTATTAAACGCTCGTAATTCAAGGGTGAACATTTTTTTTATGAAAAATCCTATTTTAGTTATTTGGTGCGTAGATTTTAAAAATGTCGTCTATTTTGGATTTCACGATGACGATTTTATCTTGTATTCCAATATGGACGCCAGTTTTGCAATCTGCACCCTTTAAAATAGAGGAGACGATACCCATGATGACTTTTGCTTAAAAAACGATTTCCACCACATTGAATTTTAGAATAGACGTTATTATCGAAATTTGTATCCCCAAAAACCTGGAAACTGACGCCCATGATGAGATTTCATACAACGAAGTCTGGTGTTTCTTAAAGTTGAGCGCCAGTTTCGAAATCTAATCCTAAAAAGACACTATTTTTTAAATTTACACACCCAAAAATCAGGAAAATAACGCCCATAACGGATATTTCATAAAAAAGTTATGTCCATTATCTTGAAATCCAAATGGACGCCAGTCAAAGTACGAATTTAATAATATTTTTTAAATATTAAAGCATTTTAAATAAAAACTAGGCGTTCATATGTTTAATAATATAATATATAATAATAATAATAATAATAAGCTGTCACTCGCTGTCACGGTTTTTGGCCTCCGCTTATATTTAATATTTTTTATGTTTACCTAACTGTTTTCGACGTAATTTTACAACATCTATCATGAAACACCGAAGAAAATTCTCAATAACCACGGACATAGTGAAAACACAGCTCAGAAACGGGAATTATGGACGAAAACCGAATTTATGAAGTGTCAAAAATGTCAACGTTAAAATATCTAAATGCTGTTTAAATCATGCAACGCTATTTCACGAGGAGCCAAAATACGCGAAAAATAAGCACAGCTGGCTCACCATCGGCATCGAGCGATGACTTCGCCACCGCGCCCGACACGAGCGAGTCGAGCGACGACGAGTGCGGGCCGCCACCCCGCCGCCACAACCACCTGCGCGACGAGGGCGGCCACCGCTGCCGGCACGCTTGGGGCATGCGGGGCACTCTGCTCCGCCCACGGCTCCCGCTACCGGTGGTATAGCGCGTCGCATGCGATGGTCTCAAGCCAATAACGAGAACGTCATGCGCGCATACTATGGGGCTACAGACGGGGGAACCCACCTGTCTGCGTACCGGGACAGGATGCTCCTTCTGTTCCAGACCCTCGAACCGGCCATCACCGTAACTGCGCAGCGGCTATCGGATCAAGTGCGCGCTATTCAACGGCGTAAGCTGCTGGATGACGCGACGCTTGATCAACTGCGTCTGGAAGTACTGGCTGCTCGCGCGGCCTCCACGTCGTCTCAGAATCCACCTGCTACGTCGCCGGTTCCGGCGCCAGCACTCGACCTGGTACCGGGGGCGCCGCGGGTCGATCCCGACTCTGACGAGGAGCACTGCGTGAGTAGCGTGAGTACCCAGGTCAATGAGCAATTGAGGAGGACTCTGGAAGAGACGATTGAGCGGTATCGATTCGCACCTGACTCTAGGCCGCGACTACCACGCTTGCCCGCGAATAAACGTAATTTAGCGCTAGTGGGAGCCCTGAACGCTTTGCTAGACCCGTATCTGCGGGCTAGCGAAGATCTAGCTGATACCCACTCGATCATGTACTGTGGGGCCATCGCGGCGTGCCGCGTTGCTCGTGTCAAGTTTTCTGGACGCTGACCGAGCACCGCGGACTGCCGGTGGAGTCCCCGCCTGGCAAGTACGGATCGAGCGGCGTATCAGCACGTTCAGGACTCTCATTGTAAAGCTAATCTGCTTCAGGGGGGGTAACAATCGCCCTCGTGTCATGCGCTACGTAGCACAGGCCTTTGCGGCGACTGATGTCAGTTCCTGTGATTACATGGCCTGTGTCACGGAGCACATCGACTTCCTGAAGCAGAAAGTCTATGCGTGGGCAAGCCGTATCCGTCGCTACAGAGAACGTGTGGATCGATTCCAGCAGAATCGCCTCTTCCCGAGCGATCAAAGGAAGGTATACCGAAAGTGGGAGGGAACCGACCAACGTGTGACCGACGGGCGTCTGCCGGATCCTACTGCCATCAGTAATATCTGGCGTAGTATCTGGTCGGTGCCAGTCGAACACACCGAGGGCGAGTGGATGAATATTGTCGAGCGCGAGTGTGAGCCCATCGAAGCCATGGGGGCTGTTACTATCAGCCCCGATGACGTGAGTTGTGCGGCTCGTACGACTCAGAACTGGAAAAGTCCTGCGCCGGACGGGTTGCACAACTTCTGGGTTAAGTGGTTTCGATGCTCACACGAACGACTGGCAACACAATTCCTACAAGCCCTCGAGCTTGGTTCCCTGCCATCTTTCTTAACAACTGGTGTTACGTTCTTGCTCTACAAGTCCGGTAGTACCACGGAAGCGAAAAACTACCGACCCATCACGTGCTTGCCTACGCTGTACAAGCTCCTTACATCTATTTTGAGAGCAAAAATTAACACGCACATTGTTGCGAACAACGTTTAGGCCTTCTCTCAAAATGAATGTAGGGTTGGGTCCCGTGGTACTAAGGAGCTCCTCCTCATTGACACGACCATTTGTCAACAAGTTCGGCGAAGCAGGGGGTCTCTCTCTGCCGCTTGGATTGACTACAAGAAGGCCTATGATTCGGTGCCCCATTCATGGCTCGAGAGGATTTTGGAGCTGTATAAAGTCGATACAGCTCTAAGATCCTTCTCAGGCGCATGTATGAGACAGTGGACCACAGTCCTTTGTCAACCAGGCGGCCGAGACGCCCGCCCTGCTCCGCAGGACTTTATGAGGATTAAGAGGGGTATTTTTCAGGGCGACACTTTGAGTCCACTGTGGTTCTGCCTAGGCCTGAATCCACTCAGCACTCTGCTGAAGGATTCAGGACTAGGTTGCCGGCTTCGGAGAGGGGGTGAGATCATTTCTCATCTGATGTATATGGACGACCTCAAGCTGTTTGCACAAAAACGACCGGAGCTACTGAAAGTCACAGATACTTTCAGTAGCGCCATCAAAATGGAGTTTGGTGTAGACAAATGTGCGGTCATGCATGTACAGCGGGGGAAAGTTGTAAATTCCACGAATTTAGAGCTTTCCGAGACAATGTCTCTTAGATCTCTCTCCGAAACTGAAACCTACAAATACCTTGGTATGTCACAGGCATTGAGTATTGCGGATGGGGACATTAGGCAGGCAGTGAAGAAGCGCTTTTCTGTCGCCTGACAAAAGTACTTAACAGTCTTTTGTCGGGTGGCAACAAGGCGCGCGTTTTCAACGTTTGGGTGATGCGCCTGAGCTGGACGCCCTGGATAGGAGGGTCCGTCTGCTGCTCACTACACACCGCATGCTACTCCCACGCTCGTCAGTAATGAGACTGTACATCCCGCGTAAGTGTGAGGGCCGTGGCTTTTCAAACGCCAAGGACCTCCATAATCGCGAGGTGTGCAGTCTATCCAGTCGTTGTTTAGGTAATACTCCCTATTACCTAAACAACGAGTGTGGGATACATCGTGATGTAGTGGCAGTAGACAAAGGCCTCACCCCTCTATCCTTGGCAAACGAGAACTGGCGCAGACATACGGTGCTTAGACCGCAAAGACGTATGGAAGAGTAAGGAGCTACACGGGCGGTTCTACAAGGCCCTTACAGGACCCGATGTGGATCTGCTCGCGTCGGTGAACTGGCTATGTTTCGACGATCACTTCGGGGAAACCGAAGGTTTTGCCTGTGCAATTGCTGACGAAGTTATCATGACGAAGAACTACCGGAGGTATATCCTGAAGGACGGTACGGTCGACATTTGTCGGGCATGCCGCCGTCCCGGAGAGTCACTCAGGCATATCATGTCCGGCTGTTCTCTTGCTCACGGCGAGTACTTGCACAGACATAACCAAGTAGCCAGGATTATTCACCAGCAACTTGCTGTTAAATACGGTCTTGTGGGGTCTGAGGTGCCATACTATAAGTATGTACCGATGCCAGTTCTCGAAAATGGTCGTGCAACGCTGTATTGGGATCGATCTATCATCACGGACAGGACTATTGTAGCCAATAAGCCTGATACCGTGCTGGTAGATCGAGCTAAACGCCGGGCAATGCTCGTTGACATTACCATCCCACATGACGAGAACCTCGTGAAGGCCGAGAAGGACAAACTCACCAAGTACCTTGACTGGGCTCACGAGATGACCGCCATGTGGGATGTTGATTCGACGATCATTGTGCCGATAGTCGTTTCGGTAAACGGTCTTATAGCGAAAAGTCTCGACGAGCATCTTAAGAGACTCCCGCTAGATGGCTGGATCAAGGGTCAGATACAGAAGGCAGTAATCCTGGACACGGCCCGCATTGTCAGGAGGTTCCTCTCTGTGCAGCCCTAACCACCGGTAGCTTGAGCCCTGCCCCGCTGCCGGCGGCACCCTAGGTTAGGTTTTTATAATGTGTTTATATTTTGTACTTGCTTTTTGTATTTTACTTTATATGTATATATATTGTAAAAAACCTACCTAAGATTGAAAATAAGTAAGTGTATAATACTATCGTTTATTTCAAGTTCAAAAAAACTCATATAATCAAATTAAATTAAATTTGGTACATAGGTATTAGGTATTAGCTAGATCTTAAGTTATTTTTTTTTAATTTACCTGAACCCTATCCCTTAATTATTGGTACCTAATATACCCGTTATTTGCCATTCGCGTCCACGTGCACGGCTGTCCAGTGTTTTAGGGTTAATGAGGATTGTCAAGAATATAATGGAATATATTTATTTCTATTATATTTCTAAGGAAATATCACCAGTAGGCGCCACCGTGATGCCAAGTATATATAACAAAAAGTGTCAAAATCCATCGATCACAGCACAGGATTTTGACATTGCTTGAACATAAAAGCGTCCGTCATTTTCATTTATTGAATGCTTCCCTCCCACCACGAACGTATCCATTATTGTGGTGTTCATTCAAGGCTCTCCACTGTCCATTCCAGGATTTCACAAAGATATCAGACTTTTTTCGGATTTTCAGTAATTTTTTCAGTTACGAGTATATGTAGCTTTTAAATCAAATAATTATGAACTTCGTTCGCGAAGAGAGAAAGTCATATTTTTTTACTTCAGCGTAATCAAGTACATTTTATCCGTGGCTGCCCAGTTATACGTGTACCTACCAAATATAACTATAATCTGTTAAACCGTTTTGGCAAGATGAAGCCGCTCAGACGAATAACTTACTTTTATTTAAATATCTTATACGTACAAACATTTATTTTAACAACTTTTTAATAGTATGGAAAACATTTGACGATGAACTTTCGTAAATAAGGAAAATGGAATGAAAATGCGCACTAGCGTTCGGATTTGTATATAAAGGCCGAGAAACTCATCCTTTTCATACAACTGCTATACTTGTCTTTAAGTTCACTCCTGAATACAAAATGGCCGCTCTCAAGACTCTCCTGATCCTCGTGGTCCTGGCTTTGGCTGTCTCCGTGGTGATTGCTGACCGCGTTGGGCCTTGCGACCAGGTCTGCGATCGTATCCCTGCTGAGAGAGACGAGTGCTGCCGAGCTCATAAGTACAGCTGGGCATGGTGCTATAGAGGCCTGATGTATTGCTACCACTAGTTGACGCAGTTAGGGGGCTAAAGACTTCGCTGCATCCAAATTATACAGTTCCACCTCTTCAAAACTAAGGCAGCTAGATCACAATGTTTAGCCCCATCACCAAAGACATTCGTTGCCCAGCTCATCAATTGTAACTAACTTGACTGGTGCAAAGACCCAAAGCACAGTATAATAAAGAGTACTACGTACAGTATGGACACTCCCTGAAAGTGCCGCCCACCCGCGCTCGGTTACCTCGCAGTTACCGGCTGAGGTAGAGCGCGGGTGGCCGGAGCTTGCGGGCGGCGGGCGGCGGGTGGCAGGGAGTGTCCACAGTGTGCCCAAAGTGAGTCTTGGCATCCAATAATAAAAGTCTCCATTTGAGTAGGTCCTGCGCCATTTCCTGCCAGTCATCCGTGTGGAGCTCACACGATTCAATTCTGACCTCGTTTTTTTTAGTTTCCAATAATTGTATGGATCTAGAGACACGTCTCGTCTGCTATCGACCAATCGCAGCCGTATTGCTGAGCCTGTATCATACCATAGGATTATATCAAATCAAATCATTTTATTTCCAAGAATATTATACATTTGGTTAGTATGAAGTGTCTTACTGCGACATATTCGGCCAGTATTGGCGTAGAAATGTTATATTATATAAACATATTGCTAACAAAACATGTAAAAATTATATTAAATTAAAATTAAATGTACTTATTGTCATTTAACGATTGAAGTCTAAGCCTCCGATATGCCATTGCCTTGACAATCTACGTTTTTAGCTCTACGGTTTTCACGATTTTGCCTTCTTATTCTTCGAAATGTAATCCAATGTTTGACTCGCATTTAAATCATAATAGATAAATGACAAAGCATTAAGGTGCGTCCACACTTGTATCATTTGCTCGATCATTTGTCGCGCTGCTTGGACGCTCACTGTCGGCGCGGCGATTACGCCGCGCTTGTCCGATCTAAGTGTGTGATACGCGTAGCAACATGGATTTCGAGTGATCGGATCAGCGCAACGTCCAAACGCGTGATCGTGACACGCGATCATACCACGGGACGAAGATCTGATCGGGCAAATGATACCAATGTGGACGCACCTTTAGTCACTTTCTGACAAGTATGTGAGTTCAGGAGAAAGAGCGACCCTTCATAGCACACGCTGCACACGCTATGCATGCATGTCCCTGCTCCCGGGGAAGTGCAGGGTGAGGGTGTTCGGAGCTGGATTTCGTGCGTAGCGTGTGCCGCTATGGAGGGTCGCCCCAAAAGTGTACCTTAGCATTTATTTAGGCTATGCCTTGTGCGGGGACCAGTTTAATATGTATTACCTATGTAACCTTCTCAGTGCAAATAAATGTATTATGTCTTATCTTTATATTTATCATTATTCTGTACGTATGTATGCCACCTAACTCAACAGCTGCAACTCTAACAGTGATACGCGACTCGTGTCTCAGTTGTGCCAAAATTTCGGTCCATTCAAAGTGATCTCTGATAATTTTAGGCAATTTTAGGCTCATCATTTTACCAAATTAAACCTATTATAAACAAAGAAGTGAAAGTAACTTCATAGTTCTGCACTAGGCGGCGCTAACGGCTAAAGAGTCGGGTGCACCATACAGAGATCCATAAGCAAGAACAGATGACAAAATTCGTCGACTACTGGTATGGACGATTAGCTCAGATGGTAGAGCGTGATGCCCCGGTCTGGGTCAAGGTTTAATTTGTTTCATTTTTTTCTGATCTTTGTTTATAATAATAACGCTAGTGGAGTGATCCACTAATAAATTGCAAAAAATTTGATTATTATCATGATATTTGTAAAACAAAAAGTACAAATTAAACCTATTCAAAAGCACATCTGACCTGTTTTTTTTTTCATTTTTAAGGCATGAGAGTTGTAGCCCGGCTAGTCGTCGGGAATAAAAGATAGGACGTGGTATTGTATAAAATATAATAAAAATAGACTATATACATTGAAATAAAAATAATAGACTATATTCATTTTAGTTCCCGTAGGACTGACAGTCCTCCCGTGACCATGGAAAGCTGGAAAGCTTCCGAAACGTCGGGAACTAAAATGAGATAATATACGCGATATAATCCGTTAAATTGTTTTATTTCAATGAGTAATAATCGCGGAAACAGAAGAAAATATTATAGACTATATACAATTAAAAACTTAAACTAAACGGGATTCAGTCAGTACTTGGTCAGTACACGTACAGTACGCGGCAATAAACAGAAATCACTGGCCTTATCTAAGCAGGGAGGTAGGATGGTTGAGAAGTTTAAGTTTCCCTTCCAGTTTTTTAATCCGGCTTTCCAAGAAGACATTTCATGCAACGGTCGGCCGAGGTGCAACTGAAGTCTGGAGATAGGTTTTCAGGGGGAAACTTCAGCAGAGAAGAACGGGCTGTGAAGTGCCAGCCCTTGTGGATATTTAATCCAACACAGTAATGCACTAGACAGCTTTTACAATTTTAAATTTTTGAAACAACACATCAATTAATAGTATAAAAATCTCATATCTTTTATCAATTATCATAGGAGCAGCATAAGTTAGAACAAAACGACTCAAGGCCTGTCTCCCTCAAACAAAAGGCAGTCGTGGAACTCAAAATTTTCCGATGCAATTTATTATTGGCCAGTATTTTGCCAAGGAGGTTTGCCGCGTTACAGAGTAAGCATAATCCTAGTGGCATCAAACAATGTTGGTGTCTTTTAAAACGCCACCAAAACCACCAAACATGCTCAACCAAAATTAGAATATATAATTTTAAAAATATTAAAAATAAACCGTGTTACTTACTTGAAATTTAACAATACTCGATTAAAAAGTAATCATTAACATGCTTATAAATCAATGCTTACAATGACGAGTAGTGCAACGTACCTAAGTGATTAGTTAAACCAAGGACCATTTAAACAAGAGGACTGACCATCTCCATACAAAAATCCGTTCCCCGATATGTGCAACGCCATCTATGTATTAAGAATATTTTTTTACAATTATTCAACTTTGCAAGTGTGCGTGACACAGTATTCAAATGTTACGATTTATTTATTGTTAGCTATTTGCGAACTAATTGTTACTATAATATGTTTCTTTATTCAATTATAACATCGTTAAATGTTTAGTTTTAAAGCGCCATCTAGTTTCTGCCGAAATATCTCCTAGCGATCGGAACACGATCCAAAGTATGGCAACCGTCAGTCCTCTTGTTTTAATGGTCCTTGGTTAAACCAACATAATTAGGTAAAAAAGTATTTCATCACACCAAAATTAGATACTTACGTGCTTGGCGGACGGATCTAACAAGAAAAGGCAGGTCTGAATATCGCCTAGTGCAGCCCCTCAGCAAACTCCTAAGTTCAAAATTCGTATTGCACAATCTCACTCATGCAAATACTTGAACACGAGAGTGGGACGGGACTATACGTTCTTCGAAAACCGGAGTAGCCTTCAGAGGGGTTACTCCGAAACTCGAAGTTCGTAACGTGCCTTACCTCGTTCTCATGTTAAGCTGTATTTGAGTGAGCGGGATGGCGCCATACGAACTTCGTTTTTCGGATTTCGGAGTAGCCCCTCCGGACCGGAACCGAGAGAACAGGTGAAGACACGTTTGCTTGTTTCATTGCGTTTCTTTTTAGATATTTACCATCAATTATTGCCACCAAGATTTAATTTAGCAACTTTTGATCAATATCCATGCCACATAACAGCTTTCTAGTCGTAATGGTCTCTGAGCTAAGCTGTGAACAGACGGACGTACGGACAGACATGGACATTTTATTTGTATAAGGTTTCCTTTGACTATGCAACCCTAAAATACCGCATATTTAACCCAGGGTCGTTTACTCTAGGGCCAAGGGGGGCATGGCCCGGGCGGGAAACAGCCAGGGACGTCGTAACAACCCTCGGTGCGCGAGTCCAAGTCGCACTTGGCGTGTTTTTTCCTTAACTCCTGGGGCGGCGAAACTTATTGGCTCAGGTCGCCATATTTTCATAATACGTCCCGGATTTGACCGTGTATTGATGGCGCGACGGCAGCCGCAGTCAACAAGCTAGTTAAAAACCCAAAAAATACTTGCACACTTGAATCTACAGTGAATTCGAAAAAAAATACATGTATATTTTTTTATTTCTAAAGATTGTCGAATTTCATATTTACACAGTTGATTACACGCAACTGACATAATAGCAAGACAATTAATCCTTTTCATAAATGCATAGAATATCAAAATGACGCATTACAGTTATTTGTGCAGAGTATACACAGAGCAAAGTTGATTTTTACCGCGAGTGCCGATTGATGAATCTTGAGCGTAGCGAGTGATTCAACAGCACGAGATGCAAATAACTTTGATCTCGTGTGGCACGTCCAACACTGAATATAAAGGATACAGCATAAACAAATGTATTACCCGCTTGCTCTAAGTTTGCACATGATATCGTAATAATATTACAAACGTGAAAGTTTGTGTCTATGTATGTACGTTTCTCTTAATTTTAAAAACAACTGAACGAAATTATTAGTAAATTAGAACCTACTTCGTTTTGACCCTTTAAAAATAATTTGTAGAATACAAATATACTTGTCGGCGAAAATAATAAAAAGGACTTGATTTGACTATCAATCAAGATGAAGAGGCACAACACGTACCTACTGCTCCTTCAATTGAGGTGGGGCGGACCTCGTGGTGACCAAACGTCAGGGCCGATTTCGCGACGAGCGACAGATATCGTTCGACCGTCGACCGGTGCACAGGCTTAAGGGCCTGCATCGTCATTCGTAAACCATGCCCGAAACGCGGAACCGGCCAATAAGAGTAATTTGTAATAAGGGACGCATTTATTGCTCGCGCGAATCAAAGATAAAGAAAGTTAATACACTACAAGCTTGGGGTTTTTTGGCGTAAGCGCCAGATGTCAAAGTAGAATGAAATGGAAGATATTATTATGTTTTGTTAATATAAAGTTAGTGACGTAAAAGATAAAGGGAAGAATGACATTTTTACATAATTTAGCCGTTTGTACAAACTAGACAAAAAACGGAAAATGAAGACGCGTTTTCGATAACTTTTCTACCAAGGAAATCTTAAGCAAACATGTTTCCGCGTTAGGCGCTGAATAGGTTATATAGTATAAAAGCACATATCTGGAAACCAGTCTGTTTTATATACTAGATTTGACAAAAAACTGAATAAAAAAAAGCTTCAATATTCGATGCACCCCCTTAACTCTGGCGGATCGTTGCCTCTTTGAAATTTGTGCTTAATGTTAATTAGAGTGTGAGTAACATGACTAATTATTATAACTGTTACGGTGTACAGTTGTCGTTTGAGTTATTTCATCCTTGTGCACCCGGTTCTCACCTGCCATCATGTCTTAATCGCAAAGGGACCCAAAGCCTGGGTCTTCTTCTGACTTAAATGTAGCACAGCGCTTCTGTTGCAGGATACGACGTGGTGAATTTTCTTTTTTTTAATATAATGGATGATTATAAAGTTGTAAAAATGAAATGTCTGTACATTGAAGATATTTTCAAAAAATTGATTGTTACGGACTATTTGGAGGTCACTAAAACTAAAAACATTTTTTTTGGATTTTATGTACGTTTGTATGTGTCGTTGTGGCCTCATAACGCAAAATCGGCTAAACAGATTTCCATAATTTTTGGTACACTGGTAGCTGGGTATCTCCAGATGGTTATAGGATACTTTTTACCTGACTATGCTGAATAAAAAACGACGGGTTATGACTTTTTCTCCTCCGCGAACGAAGTTGCGGGCACCTTCTATAATAGATAATTCCTTGACTGCTAATTATCGCTATGACCTTTTTGGAATAGTGAACGTCAAAATTAGTTCAGACGGACACTCGCTTGCCGCGGAGGCGCTTCAAATTCGTACACAAAATAAACTGTCAAATGTATTGGACAGCCTATCAAGTGGAATAATAGAGAACAGTGGTTTATGGTCAAGTTGTGACAAATAATCATCGCATTTTCGACATCAAAATATCATACCACTAGATTCAATAACCATCCAATTCTAAATCCTATGTTAGTCATATCGAAACCCACGTAACTTTAAAAAAATGTCCATGTTAAGATGATAAAATGACAGAGAAAAGCAAAATTTCTGATAGACACAAATGTTGGTACAAAGTTGATATTGATGGTGAATACATCACCAAATACAAAACTAACACACCGGCACAGAAGAGCGTAACTGTGCAGAAGAATACAAAGAAAAGAAGAGAAGATAAGAAAACGACAAAACCTAAGAATGTTCTCCTTGGGATACTTCTAATGGTTCCTGTATGTGTATATTCCTTGTTCGTCCTTATAAAGAGATTGTGATGAGAATTAGAAACCCGTATATATGCTCTATGCTTTAGTATATTTTCTGTGTTTTGAGTAGCTTAGTCTTTTGAAAATGGCCACTTTGGACTAGAGCAGGCGTCGGCAACTTAGATAAAATAAGAGAGATTTATTGCAAACTGCGGCTTTAAGCCGCATGCGACTCTTTGTGTAAGTTGTAGCTATCTAGCTCCATAAGAAAAATACAATATAAAAAACCGGTCAGGTGCGAGACTGACTCGCGCACCGAGGGTTTCATACAAACTTTCATTAGTTTCACTTAACCTAATTGACCGGTTAAGTTAAGTTTCCGCCTTGTATCAATAGCGTTGCATACAAATAGGGCGCTAACTTAACGCAACCGGGTTGTCCAATACAGATTTTTGCAAATAAAATAATAAATAAGCTACAAAGACATGGTTTTAATTTACCTATTATATTTATGATAATTGATATATTATTACAAGAAAATTTCAAAATTTTCGCTTGGTACTTAAACTTCGGACATAAGATATGAATTTTTTTTTTTACGTATTCCGTGATAAATCAAAATTTAACCACAGTAGAAAAATATAAAACATTGAAGATGTACAAATTAAGCCCTTTCACGTTACGTGATACCCTACTGGATCTAGTAACTAGGCTTATAATTTTTAATAATTAAGAACAAAATATTGTTATTTCTGAACGTATTCTAAGCAAAATAAATCAATCCTAAAATGTACAAATCCTCCAAAAGTTAACCTAATCTTACTTAAAAGACCCCACCCTTTATTGTACCTGAGCGGGGATCGCCACCCCTGTTTCGTATTCGCCGGCCAAGTTCTTTAAGAAGCCCGCGAGCTTCGCAACCCCAGGGTCCCGCTGTTTCAACGGCGACCGGCACGAAATCGTATGCTGACTCCAATGCAGAATATTTGACGAGTTTCATCTTTGCAGCATGTTCTGCAGCGGAGCCAGCACACCGTAAAGTTTGTCTCAAATGGGATGCAGCGAACGTGCTAACGCATGTTGCATCCCATAAGAGGCACCGCCCTCTACGCCACGGTACTAAAGTAAGGCCATCCGGTCTCTTGCCGTCCGTGCGACTTAAACCCGGTGGCTCCAAAACACAAGGCACATTGGCTGAAACCATGGCCCGCCGGATAATTTCGTTGAGCGAGTGGTGTCTTGGGAACCGATCGGCGCACCTTTGGCAAGAGAGACCGTGATGACCATTCTCCTCCACCGTAATTCCACATCGACAACGGTGGGCCTCACACACACTCGTACCCAACCTTAATGCCACTGCTATTCTAAGGGAATCGTTGTCTAGCAGGGTGCCTAGTTGAGGTGAAGGCAGAGCGTGCAACCAAGTCCTGATTCTGGTTGTGCGAGGGCTTTAAAGCGCGCTAGATCAGCTCCCGATGCACCTTCCACCAATGAGACGTAGGCTCGTTTGCTGTACAATTCATCCCATTGTCTTTGCATGATTGGGTTTTCAGGGCAGGCATCTTCAGGAAAAATTGCTGACCACCTCGCCAGGGCCTCTGTGAGGAAGGGAACTGGGACGTTGTCACCATTAGAACATAATATGCGAGTGACAAGATCCCTCGTTCCATGAGAGGATGTAAGGAAAGCAATAAGTCCTACATCTTCGACGCGGCGTATACCCAGCCCAGCATAGCGTATATAATTAAGTTATAAAAATAATGTCTGAACAAGGCAATAATTAAAAAAAAAAAGATTGTTACGGACTATTTGGAGGTCACTGAATAAAACAATATTTTTTTGGATATTTTTAATGTTTGTATGTGTCGTTGTGGCTTCATCGCACCAAATCGGCTAAACGGCTTTCAACTATTTTTGGTACACGGATAACTCGGCATCCCCAGATGATTATAGGATACTTTTTACCCGACTACGCTGAAGTAAAAAAGAGGTTATGACTTTTTTTGCTCTCCCGCGGACGAAGTTCACCACCAGGGCACCTTCTTATGCCATGAATTTGATCAGACGTATAATTAAGCTCCTACCGAAAACATCATAGCAATGAAATATTCGGTAACTCGCACAATCACTTTAAATAAAAGACAGGGTGTACGTTTTTTAAACCTATTCCTCGAAATGGATTTTGAATGACCATACACAGACAATATACGTCCGTATCCATACTAATATTATAAATGCGAAAGTGTGTCTGTCTCTCTGTTACGTCTTCACGCTGAACCGATTTGGATGAAATTTGGTATGGAGATAGTTTGAGTCCCGAGGCAGGACATAGGCTACTTTTTATCCCGAAAAAATACCCTTAACCGCGATAAACGAATTTAAGGCGGACGAAGTCGCGGGCATAAGCTAGTTATAATATATAATCCGTTTAAATTGTTTTATTTAAATCAGTGATACTAGCAGAGACAGAAAACAATCAATAAGTATTAAAAAAATCATAATCGTGATTAGGTTTTTCTGGGTTGTCCCTAATCCTTGCAAATGTTGGATCATATTGTATGTCTCCCAGCAAACACTTCACTCTCATGTAACTGACATTTCGAAAGTGCTTGTAACTAGGCCTACTTAAATGAAGAATATTTTGATTGATTGATTAATCATAATTTGGGTCTATTCAAGGCAAGAATAAATAGGCTGTTACAGAACGAGCTACACCCTCGACCACATATAGCAAGGACCATTAAAACAAGAGGACTGACAGTTGCCATACTTTGGATCGTGTTCTGATCACAAGGAGATCCATTCATTCATTATTTAAGAGTTTGACACCTGTTGCAGTTCCTTCCAGTCCTGGCTTTTTAATGCAAGTTCTTTAACTTCTTGGTACGTCACGACGCCTACCGTTCCCTTTATCTGGTCTATATAACTGATTCTTGGCCTTCCTCTTCCTCTCCTTCCCTCAACTTTTCCTTCTATTATCTTTTGTATTCGCTTGTGGTGTTGTATCAAAGACCCCACAATTTCCCCTCTTCGTGTTTCTATAGCATGTAGAATACATCTTTTTTCTTTTACCCTATCCAATACCAACTCATTTGTGACTCTTTCTGTCTAACTTATTCTCTCCATTCTCCGCCAGGAGATATACTGGCAAAAACTAGATGGCGCTTCAAAATTAAACATTTAACTATGTTATAATTGAATTTATTAGACTCACACTGTCGTAATAATTAGTTCGCAAATAGCTAATAATAAATAAATCGTAACATTTAAATACTGTGTCACGCTTGCAAAGTTGAATAATTGTAAAAAATAAATGTTATACATGGATGGCGTTGTACATATCGGGGAACGGCTTTTTGTATGGATATGGTCAGTCCTCTTGTTTTAATGGTCCTTGCATATAGTCACTTACCATCAGATCATACTAGGGTCAATCGCTGGTGTCTATAAATAAAAAATATATAAGTTTAATTAGCAATTGGTCCCCCCTCCATTTACCCTGATTCACAATCACCGAGAGCACACTTTAGGCCAATTTCAAAATGTTTGATAAAAAATGACACTAAAACTGCCCCCGTTGAATAACATCCTATATACACACCTGCAACAGAAACAAAATCAATCAATTTTTTTATGATTTAAGTATATGTCTACTGTGTACAACCCCGAAGGTGCAATACCTTCGGGGTTGTACACCTAAGGTTGACTGGTAGAGAATGCTTTAGCGCATTAAGTCCGCCTTTTGTATGTTGTCTTATTGTAAAATAAAGATTTAATAGTTTCTTTTTGGTTTGCCCTAAGATTGACTGGCACAGCATCAAATTATTAAGTTCCTTTTGTATGATAAGTTTTCTTCTTCTGTGCAATAAAGATTTCATAATAAATAGTCAGACCTCAGTATACCAGTCAACAACCCATTGATGACCTCCAAGACATGCAACAGCCAGTACCAAAATCCTGGAAAATAGTGGAAATAAAATAAGCTACATTTTCGAGACATTGAATTATACACCTTATAAAATGAGTTAAATGGATATATTACTAAACACCACCAAGCTCTAGCTTATGCCATTTCTCCTTTCTACGGTCAAATTTATGTTTGTATTCAAGCCAAAAAGAAAAACATTCATAAGCCTTAGATGTTATTGCCCCAATAAAATTAGTATACTAGCTGCCTCTTGTCTAATACTCCTTATGTAAATCCTAGACTGAACAGAATAATACAATTTCAATGTCCAAAAGTAATTTTAAAAATAATTAATTATTCTAAACTAAATCGCGGAAACAGAAGAAAATATTATATCCTAAACTATTTAAAGAGGGAGTGAATTAGGTTATTAGGGCGGCAACACGCACGTAATGCCCCTGGCGTTGCAAGCGTTCGTAGGCTATTGTGACTTGCTTAACATCAGGCAGGCCGCTTGTTTGCCAAAAAAAAGATAAAAAGAAAACCAAAACATATGACTTGCTCAAAGAGTAGACATACTAAGAAATTGAAGAATAAGCTATTAATAACAATGGAAAGTACACACTTCCTAATTGCTAAATAAAAAGTATGTCAACTGTTTAAAAATAAACAACTGCAACTGCCAAGATAAATTACAATATAATATATCCCATGCAGAGTTGGGTTCAAGTCACTGTTCGGGTTGGAAAGCAAACATTACTTAGAATCATCCTAATCAACACATATGATTTATTTACGAGCTGGCATCTATTATGCCTACTTGTTACGATCTGTTTAAAAATAAATAATATAGGAACGTCAGTCTTGTCATTTCGGTGTCAAATTTGATTTTGTCAAATATGACTGTGACATGCCATTGACATTGACAAACATACAAAGTGATACAGATCTATTAAATTGTTGAAGTGAATTTTAAACGGGTAAATTTGTTATTTTTTGTAGTAATTATTTAGTGAGTACAATCACAATCAGCAACGAAATATACATCTTGACTCATTTGTGCAGCCGGAAGTACGAACTTGTGTAAACTTCTTGTTGTTCATGCCATTCCTAAAACATAAAATATTATGTGTGTTGATTTAACTAAACCAAGATTTTTTATGTGACCTTCTCTTTGATAAGTTTTTTTAATATAACCTATCGATTTTGATTGTTTTTAGCAGTTAAAGTACATATTTTTATTTTTCTTAATCTGTTTAAGATAGTACCTTGGTCTTTGGCAACGATTCAAAAAAATCGACCATAGTGTGTCTATGGTAATATATTTAATCTAGCAATACATTGTATCACGAGTTTGCGATAACTCATTCGATTACTGTACCGGGGTATTTGATTTAAAATATTCTGATTCAGAAATATATAATTAAAATGAGTCTATAAATTACAAGTATATTAAAGAATATATATGATCAGTCCTCCCGTGACCATGGAAAGCTGGAAAGCTTCCGAAACGTCGGGAACTAAAATGAGATAATATACGCGATATAATCCGTTAAATTGTTTTATTTCAATATATATGATGTTATAATTTAAATAAAACTGCTATACTATTCAAATACACGTATTTTTTCAAGTCGATATTTTTTGTACTACCGATTACTCGATACAAAAGGCACGCCAAGTATTGCCAGCCTAGCCTTGGAAAAAATTACATCACCATTTCATGGCAGGCGTTTGACGCATTTGTTAAAATTTCGACTTTTCGTGACAGCACGTCATTTTCGACATTTGATTGATAATTTTCTAAAGATCCATCAAATTAGTTTGTTTGAAAGTTAGTTTACGTTCGAAATGTTATTATTTCATTACGTTTATAGTTTTATTACGATGTGATTTAGTGGGTACCATTTTAGGTTGTGTCACGGTAGTCCATAATGACTGCCCAAAAGTGTGTAGTGGAAGGTTGCAACTTGGAGTACGACGTTATTTGCAGCTTTTCCTTCTACAAGTAAGTGTTTTCCCGCCATTACTTTAATTATAACTTAATTTCTCAACATTTACATGTACCGATTCTTCACAAGACGGGATGGGTTGACCTCGAAACGCTTGCAATCTTGTACTCCCATCGAAAGATTAAACCAATGTATTTACTCTCGTATTGGATAAACACTAACACTTGTTTACGTATGTAACGCTTATTTCCTCTTGGATATACATCCTTCATAGTTACATATGTATACAAAAACTCATTATTTCTGTTTATATATATGGACCATATTTAACAACTAATAGTATATTAGTGAAATTTATGAGTATTTGTAGAATTGGAAAGTTTGAAATTAATAATTACTACTAGCAGTAATTGAAGCAGTAATATTCTACCTTAGATCATTCTTATATTCCAGTTTAAACTATAACAAGTAAGAAAAGAAACACTTAGCCACCAATTCACCTAATTATAAGTGCATAATATTATGACTAGTTCACTTTAGTTACTTGGTCTTAATAATATTATAGCACTATGAAAGTATGGCCTTATTGTTATGGATTTGAAATAAATTCTTAGATATTAACCTAACCTATTTTTATCAGGATGATAAAGTTGTAGGTTAGGTTTTAATCAATGCCTATGTTTTGTGAACACTACACCACAACTATACAAATTTAGGGGGTCCAAACGAAAATGTAAGATTTTTCATTAATTTTTTTGTGCAAATAGTCTCTGGAATGGTGATAATAATTTTTCTAACATGGTATATATGAAAAATCAGTTTCTATTTAACACTTTCGCATTCATAAATTTCATTAAATTTGTATGTAAGGTCAGATGGGGTAAGGAAAACATGATTTATTTAGAGGGAAAAGAGAATCCATGCAATTGGCCCAACTCAATTTCCATTGACACATATGTCAGTTTTCAGTATCACATTTACAATGTTTCTTACCCCCGGTGTTTCTCTTACTCCGACTGACCTTACTTAATTATGATGTATTACAGAAAGATCTATAAAAACAAAAATTGCATATCTGGTCTCTCAATAAACCTTTCAATACACTCAAAACCTATGCCAAACTATGTATTATAAAAGTACTTACCACAGTAAGCAAGCCTTTTCATTAAAAATCATATTACTTTTTAAAGTAGCAAAATCTAGTTATTGTTTGTTAAAATAACATAGTTTGATGGTGTTTATCTTGGTGTCCATGACTTATGAAGATAAGCTGAAACAGCATATTGGCAAAGACCATTGTTATCAACACAATGTGATATTGAATTTGACTCTTTACTTTTGTAGTCTGTCCTAGCACTTCTAGTAAGACATAGTTAAAGAGAAAATGATTGAACACAAGAGAGTCAAGAGTCAAACAGACGAGATGTTGCCATCCAAATTTCAACCTTTTGTCTAGCATCTAAGTTCTAATTTTGATAATTTAATTTGCTTTGGAAACAATGGCACATAACCATCTTAGTTATTATTAATAAACTGATAATGTTGTGCCACAATCAAAATCTTGGCCATTTAGACTAGCTTGGAAAACACAACATGGCTGGATATAACAATTTTTAACATTTTGAGCGCCACAGTCGGCAAATCACGTTATCGATTCGTGCCATACCAACCGAATTTCATTGTTCAAAGACTCCCATTAAAATAACAGTACCCAGGTGTCTGGGTCACGTCGTATTACTTCGCTGCTTGGCGGTCAAAAGGTTAATGATTTTCAATATTCATAAATACCTCTAACGTTATTAGTAGTATATACTGCTAATGATTTAACCCATTACTAATCTGAATCAATTTTAGTGTCTAAAGATTACAGTAATGGTTACTCACATTAAAAAAGCAGAGTACTCAACATGTTTGCTATAAAATGTTTGACTTGTCACGGAGCTGCCGGGCTATAATAATGTAAATCATTCACATAATAAATTTATATTCTCTTTTCAGTGTAAATACCGGATCAGACAGTGAGCCGATTCGTCAAGAATGGATCGAGGGGGCGATGCAAGAGGAGAGCGAGTGTCTCTGGCGTCACGTCAGTCTGCAGCTATGTGGGTGAGTGAGACAGACTGAAAGAATAGTTAGATTATGTTTTTAACAGACCCCTTACCAGCATCATCGCAGCTTACTCATACAAAATAGGCATGTTGACTGGGTATGAAAATCAAAATTCTAATTAGTCCCGTCAACTAGATAAAAAAATATTGGACACGTATTTTTTATTGAAATAAAACAATTTAACGGATTATATCGCGTATATTATCTCATTTTAGTTCCCGACGTTTCGGAAGCTTTCCAGCTTTCCATGGTCACGGGAGGACCCATGGAAAGCTGGAAATCTTCCGAAACGTCGGGAACTAAAATGAGATAATATACGCGATATAATCCGTTAAATTGTTTTATTTCAATGAGTAATAATCGCGGAAACAGAAGAAAATATCACGTATTTTTTGCTTTTTCAAAATAATAAGAAAATACTCTGATAAATCGCATTAAAGTTTAGGAGAGGGGGCTCGTGACGTGACAGTATAATTTGTACCTAGGAGTGACGTCACGAGATATTTTGACTCAATGTATCGCCTTTATTTTTCCATTATGTAAAAAAAGAAAAAATACGTGTTCATTATCATCTGAAGCCCGCACGGACGGTTTCCAAGCCCTCATGCGGAAAAAAATCGCCTCGATGCTGAACAGGCTCAGGGCCAGTGATAACGGCATTCTAGGTGTAATTGTTGACAGATAGGACTGCCCAATCCTAATGCACTGGGTCAAATTAGGGCACTTGCCTCGTTTAGATATAAGTAAATTAAGTTTTTAATGTGTCATACTAATATAAGTTTAAGTCTACTAACATTTATATGGATGTAATTTTATCTGAAATAAAGATTTTATTATAATTTATTTATTATTATTTTTTATTAATCTACAAGACTGACTAATTATTAAAATTGAGTCCATCCCTATTGTGGGTAGTGTTGATGAAGTGGTACTACTTCTTTAATCGAGGAATACTTGTACCTATCCTTATCCTTCGTATATTATAAATGTGAAGGTATGTATGTATGTTCCACTTAATCTCAAAAACTACTAGACGAATTTTTACAAAACTTTCCAGTTTATTTTATTTAATCGTATAGCATAAACAGTTCATTTAAATCAATCGAAGTATACAACAGGTGAGTCACAAATTGATATCCAAGGTTCTTAGCGATTTCGCCGCGTCTGTTGTGAAGGATACCAGGTCTTCGGGGTTTCCAGGGTAGGCTCTGAGGGGGCATTCATGTATTATGTTATGGACAGTTTGAGATACGGCGCCACAGTCGCAGCTGAGCGAATCGATCCAACCGCAAAGATGTTTGAAATGTCTATGTCCTATTCTCATGTATAAGTGTATGTATACATGAGAATAGGACATAGGTTACAATTTATGTAAAATTTCATCCCTTTTAGGGACGAAAAAGGGGATGAAAGTTTGTAGGCTATAAATTACATCTCTACGCGGACGAAGTCGTGGGCAACAGCTAGTATACATATAATAGAAGGTGCCCGGAACTTCGTACGCGGAGGAGAAAAAGCCATAACCCCTCGTTTTTTCTTCAGCATAGTCGGATTAAAAGTATCCTATAACCATCTGTGGATGCAGAGCTACCCGTGTACCAAACATTGTAGATAGATAGATAGATATCATTTATTCGCAAGAATTATTGTTGTTACATGTGTTTCAATTTAATAAGTTCATAATAATTCTGCCGAATATACGGCATGCAAATGTTACAATTAATACAATACAATTCATATGGATTCACAATTTTATACATGTCACCAAAGTATAGAGACTTATTTCATTATTATGTCAGTAAATACACAAAAAAAAAAATACAAAATTATCAGAATTGCAATTAGAATAGGTACAATATTTAAATTTCTGACTGTCATTTACATATTATTTTAGTTAGCATATTTATAAAATCTACCATTACTAGAATCAAGGAAATCTTTTATTGAATAAAAACATTGTTCTGCCAACCAGTTTCTTAGACTTTTACAAAATGTATTATAACATTGGTCACTTATGTGGATTGGTATACAATAATAAATTAACGATGCCATGTACGCACAGTTTTGTCTATATACCTTTAATTTTGGAGCAGGCATTGATAAAGGTGTTGCTTACATGTGTTGCTGCTCTTTTACCTGTAGAAATCCGTTTGGCCAATTTGACATGAGGAAGGCACAACGACACATACAAACTTGCCAAAACTATATATTATTCACGTCAGCGACCTGCAAGTAGTTCGTTACAATGGTTTCTTTGAAAATATCTTCAATGTAGAGAAATTTCTTTTTTACAATTTTTAATACTCGTATAGAGGAAGCAACTTTTTAAAAATGTAAAAAAATGGTCGCCCATCGCCTAGTCATTCGGCCCAGGTGCTGCTGTGGACCAATAACTGGCAGGAAGCTGTACAGGATCGCGATAGGTGGCGTGTTCTCATTTTGGAGGCCAAGGTCCTGTTTTGACCGCTGCGCCACAATAGTTAGTTCCAAAATGCTTAAAAAGGTCTTTTAAACACGCAATTTAACACTATACTTAAGACCTTTTATATAGTAGAAAATGCTTAAAAAGGTCTTATAAACATTTAGGTTAACACTACACTTAATACTTTTTTAAGCATTTTGATAAGGTTCCGCAATTTGCACATCAGTAGCTACATGTATTGTAATGCGGAATCTAATCTGCCTTTGGTTACAGGTACCACTTCGAGCTGGACGCCCAGGGCCTCTGGATCGACTCCCCCATGCTGCCCGAACTCCTGACTCTTCAGGAGCAGGTGGCGCCGATCACACCCACCGCCAGCGATAAGAAGGGTAAGCTATTACCATCAACATACATGGAATAGGTAGCAGTGGCGTGACGTCATATAAGCCGATTCCCACCGGCTTGCACAAGACGCAGGTCACATAGAAGAGACGTAGGACGAGGACGCGGCGCCCCTTTAAGGGGATGGATCGAAATTTTAAGCTATTTTTTAGTGAGATAGGGTACATACATGATCTTTTTTATCGCTTTTCTTCACTTCTTCTTCTTCTTCAATTTAAGAGCTACGCTCTTGTCGGTGTAGAAATCGCCAGCGCTTCTTTCTTGGGCTTCCTCCTTCACTTCTTGGTAAGACATTACTTTAACCTTTTCTTTTATTTGCTCAAACTAATTTCGTCTTGGCCTTCCTCTACCTCGCTTTCCTTCGATCTTTCCTTCTATGATATTTTGGAGGAAAAAGTCATGTCAAAGTCACGAAAAAGTCATTCTTAACAAAATATCAAAATACCGTAAAAACGAATTCTATAAGTGAAATTAATATTAAAATCGGCCAAGAAATACGCATGATATAGGCATTTTAAAGTACTAATTAGACAGCGCTTTGACTTAGAGGTCCGACATGTACTGTTACGTCATAGTGCACTCCGGCCATATAAACTCCATATTAAATTCTGTTTTGCTAGAAAGAGATGGAATGAAATGTTTGATGGCTTACATCTTGGTTATTTTTAGTTCTTCGAAAAAAGATTTTTGTCTTCTGTTTGTGACATGAATGAGCTTTTACTGAATCAAAAATAAAAAAATCATGCATATTCCCTATTTTTGACAAATCTAGTATATGAACCAGGCTGGTTTTCAAATATGTGCTTTTTGACTATATAACCTAATGAGCGCCTAACGCAGAAAAACATGTTAGTTTAAAATTTCCTTGATAGAAAATAAATCAGAAAACGCATCTTCATTCGTTTTTTGTGTAGTTTGTACAAACGGCTAAATTATGTAAAAATGTCATCCTTCCCTTTATCTTTTACGTAACTAACTAAAATGTTAACAAAATATAATAATATCTTCGATTTTTCATTGTACTTTTACATCAGGTGCTTACGCCAAAACCCAAGCATGTAGTGTATTAGCTTTCTCTTTAATGCGCACGAGCAATAAATGCGTCCCTTATTACAAATTACGCTCACTGGCCTACTTGGCGTTTGGGGCGTGGTTTTTCCTTGACGATGCAAGCCCTTAACGAATTTTCATAAAGTGTATAGAAGCGTCCCGCTGCAAAACGTCGCTTCGTCGTCTACGCCCTACTTCAAAACACACAGAAAAGACGCGACACGGGCCCAGCGGGGTAGCGGGAGCAGGGTGCTATGCCTGCTGTCTCGCTCGCGCTTGCTTCATAACAACATATTTCTGAAAAGGGCGCGATGGCGACGCGTCCTCGCCCCGTCTGCACCCTTTTGCAAAACACCCAGAAAAGACGCGACACGGGCGCAGCGGGGTAGCGGGAGCAGGGTACGGGGTGCTAAGCCTGCTATCTCGCTCGCGCTTGCTTCATAACAACATATTTCTGAAAAGGGCGCGATGGCGACGCGTCCTCGCCCCGTCTGCACCCTTTTGCAAAACACCCAGAAAAGACGCGACACGGGCGCAGCGGGGTAGCGGGAGCAGGGTACGGGGTGCTAAGCCTGCTATCTCGCTCGCGCTTGCTTCATAACAACATATTTCTGAAAAGGGCGCGATGGCGACGCGTCCTCGCCCCGTCTGCACCCTTTTGCAAAACACCCAGAAAAGACGCGACACGGGCGCAGCGGGGTAGCGGGAGCAGGGTACGGGGTGCTAAGCCTGCTATCTCGCTCGCGCTTGCTTCATAACAACATATTTCTGAAAAGGGCGCGATGGCGACGCGTCCTCGCCCCGTCTTTTATATATAACTAGCTTCTGCCCGCGACTTCGTCCGCCTTAAATTCGTTTATCGCGGCTAAAGGTATTTTTCCGGGATAAAAAGTAGCCTATGTCCTTCCCCGGGACTCAAACTATCTCCATACCAAATTTCATCCGAATCGGTTCAGCGGTTTAAGCGTAAAGAGGTAACAGACAGACAGTCAGACACACTTTCGCTTTTATAATATTAGTATGGATAGTATAGATTAAAAAAAGTCGCGCCTACGTCTATTCTGTGTATTTGTAGTTTAAGAAAATGCAATCCTACCGAGTTTAGGCTCTATAGAATCGTCTCGATAGATGTTTAATAAAAAGAAGATTTTTGACGGAAACTTTTTACGTAGATTATATTTGGTGTAGACTGCAAATAGGTAAAGTTCGATCTGGTTGCAGGCCGAGACGCGGGCGGCTTCCAGGGGCTTTTCGAACGGTTCATAGACAAGCACTCTAAAGGTACCCCCGCCACAGTACCTACTAGGGTTATACGAGGGCTGATCCAAAAGATTTAGCTGCTCTCACCAGGGCTTGTAACCCGGTTTATTTTCCGTACCGGTTAGAGCCACTCTCTGAGAGCCGAACCCATAATAATATCGCTCTAACCGGTTAATATCTCGGAGCGCAAAACAGGGAGCGAAATCAATTTACCGGTTAGAGAGAGCGGTTCCTCCGTGTGAGCGGAGTCTAGGGTGAATAACCGCTCGCTTAGACAGGATTGGCTTGCTTGCTCTATGGTATTAGATTAAATTTTTCATGTATTTTTCACTAGCGGCGCGACAGCGGTCATTAATCCCGTATCCGAAAACGGAGTAACCGGTTAGAGAGCGCTACGAAATAAGTTCCGAAATCAATGCTCAGACGCGTAACCTAAATAATTAACAGGTATAACCTAAATAAATACCGGTTTATTTGTAACCTATTACAAGCCCTGGCTCTCACTCTATTTATGCGATAGATTTTTAGGGTTCCGTACCCAAAGGGTAAAACCGGGACCCTATTACAAATTCCATTATAAAAAACTCTTACTGAAAACTCTTGTGACAAATTCAAATATACTTTGATTTCGTAGGTAATTTAATTATTACACTTAATAACATGTCGTTTTTTAAGGTTCCGTACCCAAAGGGTAAAACGAGACATAGACAGTTTAAATTTTCACAGATGATGCATAATTTCTGTTGCCGCTATAACAACAAATACTAAAAACAGTATAATTTTATGTGTGTCTATGTCAGTAACCAATATAAAATGACCGAACACCGCGTGCATTTTGCTTAGGAGTAGGGCTCTGCTATCACTGGATTTTCATAGATACGGCCATTTGTAGCATATATTTTGTACAGAACCCTCGGTGCGCGAGTCCGACACGCACTTTACCGGTTTTATTGATACCATTATGTGGGTATTTCAAGTAGTTATGGGCTGGCATAAAATCCTTAGTAAACACCAAATATTTTTTTACGAAAACTTTTGTGTGTGCTTTCAAAATTTTACGAGAAAAGTAGTATTTTTAATACATACTAACTGTTTTAGCAAACCAATCCCCAACAACTGCTGTAGGTAATGCCCGTGATAAATTTCTAACTTAATTTTGCTGGTTTTCATGTAAAAAGTCACTAAATCATTTTAATTTTTTTTTGTGATGATGTGCAGTCCCTAATCTGACGACCTAGACT
The DNA here is from genome assembly GCA_905404275.2 of Hedya salicella. Taxonomy (NCBI): domain Eukaryota; kingdom Metazoa; phylum Arthropoda; class Insecta; order Lepidoptera; family Tortricidae; genus Hedya; species Hedya salicella. The sequence continues at coordinate 6,470,259 of FR990120.1, forward strand.
CATTTTCAACACTAGCTCATTCTCACTTATATTATTATTACAGGGAAGATTCGTAGTTACGTATGAATTAATCTTGGTCCATAGCACAAAATAGGGATGATGACTAAATTTAAATAATTAGTCCGTACATGAATAAAAAATATAGGACACGTAATTTTCTTTCTTTACATGATCAAAAAATAAATTCGACGTCACGAGCCCCCACTCCTAAACTTTAATGCGATTTATCTGAGTATTGCTTTATTATTTTGAAAAAGCAAAAAATACGTGTATAATATTTTCTTCTTATCAAACTGTCGGACTAATTAGAATTTTGATTTACATACCTTTCGTCGTGCCTATTGGTATTGTGGACCGTTCATCTCATATTTAAAAGGGCTGTTGGCATATTTAAAAAAAAAAACCGAAGCGTCGTATTGAAATTATCCGAATAATATTATGTCGCATGAATAGAGTGACAGCGGCTAAAAACTTTCGGAACAGCCCTCGTACAGATTTCATAAAGACTACAATAAAATCTGGCCACGCCTGATTTGGTACATTTTTGTAACTGCTTGTTCAGACACAGCACTTCTTTTTTAATAATCCGTAGATGTCTATACTATTATAAAATTGTAAAATTAAATGTCCGTACATTAAATATATTTTCAAAAAAATGATTGTAACGGGCTGTTTGGAGGTCACAGATTTTTTTTTTTTAAATTTTAGTACGTTTATATATGTCATGTCGTTGTGGCTTCATCACATCGAAACGGCTAAACGGATTTCCACTATTTTTGGTACACGGGTAGCTGGGCATCCAGATCCACAGATGGTTACGCGGGCTCGTGACGTCACTCCTAACTGAAATTTGTACTTAGGAGTGACGTCACGCGACATTTTGGCTCAATGTATATGCCTTTATTTTTCGATCATGTGAAAAAAGAAAAAAATACGTGTCCAATATTTTTAATTAATCTACATGACGGATTAATTATTAAAATTTTGTCTTCATCCCAATTCCTCACCATTTCACCCCTCGACACCCAAATCTCAACAGATAGTCTCTAAAGTGCCTATGTTTATTGTCAACAGCGGCTGATATAATCCGCATGGAACATAACTACAGCGAGGAGCCTCTCAAACAGGAGCCCGCAGAGAGCGTGTCGCGGCTGAACGTGCGCCAACTCGTGGACACGCTTGGTTACTTGTAAGTACTTACTACACCATGATTATTAGGGTTCCGTAGCCAAAATGGCAAAAACGGAACCCTTATAGTTTCGTCATGTCCGTATTGTCCGTCCGTATGTACAGTAGTACCACAAATATAACTTACAGCGATGTACCTGCGCAGAAAGCATTTTTTGAAAACAGATTAACCAATTATAAGACAGCGCGTTTGCGCGGGTAAAACCTTCAACGCCCATTGGCCAAAATATTGCGCGAAACGCCGGCGCCCGCCATTTTGCCTGGCGCCGCGTCAGTCGTCATGAGCGAGAGAGCACGAGTTCACCTGTCATTGCATATGTACCGTACGTATAGTACAACAAGGTCTTTATTGAAATTTTCACACGTTCGGTTTCATTCGGTATTTGTTAGCACTCGTCGGCGCGGCCGAAGGTTGCCGATGTAACTTATGTTCGTAGTACTACTGTAACTTACTTGAGAGCGGACTTGTTTGGCGTGGCGATGGGCGGCAGTGTGTACTGAATGCTTGAGATTTTGTGAGGCGATGGATGCTAGGTGTTCAACTGTTTCAATATAATTTGTTTGTTACCTGCTATTGTGAAATATAATTGTTAACGGTTAGGCTAAATTTCGTGACGCATTGGTTCTACTGTAATGTCATGTAAACGTTTTTAGAAAATAAATAAATAAAGGTATAAATATAATTTCATCAATATACGTCTTGCACTTTTTGAGTAAAATGCCTGTGTCATACGGACGGACGGACATGACGAAACTATAAGGTTCCGGTATACCAATTTGGCTACGGACATAAACTTTGGTTATATGATATTTTTACCCGACTTCGCGGTAGCCAAATAATAACCGGGCTAGTCATTTTATCCTTCTCACCACCGGTGTCTCACACGTAGTACATAGGCCCTAATTAAGGGGCTCCAAGCGTAAATGTACGATTTTTCATGGTTTTTATTTTGTATGTAGTACCTGGAATGGCCAAAATAACATTTGAAATATGGTTTATATGATATTTCAGTTTTCATTTAACACTATCTTGCATTCGAAAATTCGAATATATTTCTATGTAATTAATTATGTATTTTTACAGAGAGGTCTATAAAAATAAAGATTGCGTATCTAATCTCTCAATAAACTTTTGATAGACCCAAAACTTATGCTCAATTATTCCTTATGAAAAGACCTACCGCAAACATTTTCTTTAAAAAGCGTGTATTTTTTGAGAAAAGTGGCAAATACTGGTTTTTGGTCGTAAAAATAACAAAGTTTGATGGCATTTATCTTGGTTTCGGTGACTCTTGAAGATAAACTGACACAGTATATTGGTAAAGACGGTCGCTGTCAACATGATGAGACATATATAAGATGGAAAAGCTACTGATCGAAGGTCATTCAGAGCTGTAAGCCCCTTAAGTATTGGCTCCTTTGTCTATTTGACAAGATATAAATTTAAGCCGGCTAATTTTGAAACCCTGTGTCAGGAGGTTAAATGTAAGCTAAAGTGAATGTTGGTGTAAAACCGGGTCCCCTGCGTCCTGTATCGAACAAAATATTGTTTTGCTAACATGTTAGTAAAGCTTTATCCATTCGACTCTGCGAACAAAAAACAAATGAAACAGTTAGACCACGCCCCTACTTGGTTATAATAACACGTTATTTATTAGAATAACACGATAATATGGCGAGCGGACCTGGCTTACCTCTTACTCAAGGAACATAGTCACCAATATCAATGTTTTTCCTACAGATCACTAAAGAACCTTCAACGAAAGCAGCTGTGGGTGGTGAAGGTGGAGACAGACAAGGCTGAAGCCTCCATCACACAGGCGGAGCAGGTCATAGCCAAGATGCAGGACCCCAAGCAGATCATTGAGGTGAGCTAAAAATTCAAAATGTCTTTTAACACGTAGTAGAGGAAGCAGGAAGGAATACCGATAAAGACAATATTCCTACTGATTTCTAAGGAATTGTGGATAGCGATGTTGTAGGTAGTAGTTATATTGACGATATCAGGCCATAATTAAGACGTAGGTTTCAAGCAGATCAGTACAGGTAGCTTTCATCACGATTCTGCAGTTGTGTACCACAGGGTAACATTCTAGGTCCAGTGTACTTATTGCTAAAATTTAGTAAATATCTTGCAACACAAGAATCTGGTTGGTATGTGTGTGGATTTACATATGGCTGAAGCCTCCATCATACAGGCGGAACAGGAAATAAAGACGTAGAATCCCAAGCAAATCATCGAAGTGAGTTATTAACTCAAAATACTCACTTCAACAATCACGAAGATCGTGATGGTACAATGTCATACTTTTTATGAAATGAAATGAAATTTATTTGCTAGAGATACGGTAAACATAAGATATTGTTAAAAATTAATTTTCAGAATCAGCACATCTCGCCGACTATTTAGGCATGCAAATATTTAAACTTCTTAAAACTAATTAGGTCGTATCATTTATTTAATTATAATTATTTTCGTTACTTTCAAATAACAAGAAAGTGACACGATTCTATTTAAACATCAAACCTAATATTATTATAAAAAATTAAACTAACAATAATTATGACATTAATTTTCAAAATTAATCCTGTAGCGAGTAGAAACATATATATATATATCAACCATTTGTGCATGGCAGATGTGAATGGTTTCAGGGCAAGTTGCCTTATTTCATTTGGTAGATTATTATTAATTTTGATTGCCATTGGATAACTATTTTTGCTACAGAGCTTGGTTTTGTACTTGATTTGCCAATACAAGTTTATCTGGTATTGAATTGACATACATTTCTTAATTCTTGGAATAGTTCGAGATGTAATCGGATAAGTTTACAAGCTTCTAAAATATATAGCGAAGGTAAGGTCAGTATTTGAAGGTCTTTGAACAGAGGTTTGCATGAGGTACGTGGTGATACTCCACAGATGGCTCGCACACATTTTACCTGACTATGCTGAGAGAAAAACAAAGTTTTCTTGTTTTTTTACGTCGCACCTGGCCATGTGAGTTTTACCGTACGCGCAGCGCATTATGGCCAGATGAAGACGTAAAATTGTGTACTCACCACGGGCAGTAAAAAAGAAAGCCCTCTATCGCATATTTACAACCCTCGCCTGCGGCTCGGGTCACAGATACCTGCGATTTCGGGCTTTCTTTCTTTTATAGCCTGTGGTAAGTAATGTACTGTTCTCCTCCGCTGTTGAAGTTGCGGGGTACCTTCTAGAAAATTAAAAATTAATTGTTTAAAAACACTAGAAAAACACGCTTCACAAGACTTTTCTAACAAATCCAAACACAGCTATGATACGATGTTCCATCTTGAAGGTCCAGTTCATATCTTCCGGCTCCATCATCAGATCAGTTCGACAGTATCATATTGTATTGTCATCAGAACTACATACAGCTGCCAATTTTCATGACGCTACGATCCTTGGAAGGTGGTTAAATTAGTTACCTTAGATTCCATTACATGCGTGTTAATATGTGTAAAGCCGCATAGTTATGATCCGAGTTCACTTGGTTTCGATCAGGTTCATCCATCTAGGTGGGTAGTCGGGCGAGGGGACAAAGGTTTGCAGAAATAATAGGCCGATCCGTATACTTCACTTGTGTTATAATTAAATCAAATGCGAACACACTTAAATCTTACTAATTGTAATGGATGATTTAGGATTATGATTAATTTAACGTTCTACCACAGTACGTGAGGTGCGAGCGCAACATCACCGACCGTCCTATCTGACAGCTGTCAGTTCCGTTGTCTAATGGCCGCCTCCCCAGCGCTCGGTGTTACGTCACTTAAAAATTTGATCGTTCGGAAATCAAGTGGGCGATACTAGCGCCATCAAGCCAATTCTGTCGATGCGCCGTCATGTGTAAACGAACATGAGGTGTATGTTTGTCTGCAGATCATACCGCAACAGCAGGCTGAGGAGCCGGCGGCGAATGAGGTCAGCATCATGGAGGATTCCACCATCGCCGACAACTTTATCTACGAGATAGCCGAGGAACAGGAGATTACTATGGACGAGGTGAGCTAACTGGGTCAATTTTTATTTTGTTGTAGTTTTTTAGGGTTCTGTAGCGAAAATGGCAAAAACGGAACCTTTATAGATTCGTCATGTACATTGATGAAATTTGGAGCATAGGTGTAGTGTGTAAACCGCTACTTAGTTTGATAGTTAAATAAAAAAATATATATATTTCTAGGGGGGGGGGGGGGGGGGGGGGGGGGGCACTCCATACATGTAATCGAAACTAATTAAATTAAAATTTAGCATATATCAATGTGTGGCACATATTTCGACCGTACTTCTAAAAATACTATGAGGTTTCTAAAAAAATATTTTGATTTAGTGAATTCGCTACGAAAGTAAGAAAAATTGTGTCCCTTCTCCCTCTATTTTCTAAACGGTATGTTCAAGAAATATGAAAAAATTTACAAATATAAAGCTTAATAAATACTTCCAACGAAAATTGTTTTCAACATGATCCGACTTACCGTTTTTAAGTTATTGCCAAAAAACTGCGCTTCTTCGCAAAAGGATGTATTTTTTCATATCGTATTTTTTTTTGGTTTGATTTGGGTAAAAATTGGTACTTGCATTGAGTCCATCATTCTGTATACGAAAAACTATAATTTCCCGATGTGTCATACAAAAGTTGTATGAAAACTTCCATTGAGTTACAAAATCCACATACTTTTTTTGTAACTATCTTTAAAGTAACAATTTTCACCCAAACCGGACTAAATGTTAATAATACAGTTGAGTTCAATATATCGACGGCAAAAAGCGGAAAGGTAGTAACCACAGAACAAGAGAATAAGGTTAGAACGGCGATGTGGGCGGAGTAGGCGCGTCACAAGTTTGTGCAAATGTTCTTAACTTGTATCGACAGGCACGCCGCCGCTCGCAGTTGCTCGCCGACCTTGCGCCCGAATGTATTAAAAATAAATATTAAAAAAGTGGTGGAAAATGCCGAGTTGCGCTATTGTAACTTGCAGGGCAAGAAGTGGAGTGGCTACTTTAGCCAAAGGAGGAAGAACATACCATCGGTAAGCGTAAATATCTTCATTTTATTGAAATGTTTACGAAAAACGGTTTGGTACTAAAGGTTTTACAATAATAACGATAATTGTTAAATTTGGTATACATTGCTCGCATAGTACTACAGTGCCGACTTAACTTTGGCTCTTGATAGAGCAATGTATTGCGGTTAATGCTACCATTTCTCAATCGTTTGATATTCGTGGTGCGCAGGGCTCGGTCACGTGCAGCGTAGTGTGGGTGAGCGCGCATTTAAATTCCGTTTGTGTGGGTGAGCCGTGAACGAATCATAGCGCTCCGTGTGACATTGTGCGTGTGTGTATTTGACTGTATTTATTTTCTTTACGTGAGTAGTAGTAGAAGTGGAAGGGATTTAGTGGTGACATTGGTTCTAATACAAATTGTACTCGATAGACTTTCTAACCTTATTCTCTTGTCCTGTGGTAGTAACCGCCAATGGATTCAGTTAGCAGTTACTACGTCTCCGATTACTGTCGTCAATATGAGCATTTGATATGAGCATTCCCAAGGTTTCAAGAATAAACGTACTTCTAAATAGTAGTAGGGTACATTTGTACACATTTAACAACCAACAATATATAAATGTTATACCTATCATAATCATCTGAGCAAGCCTCTTTCTATAATATGTAAGCAACTGAAAGTTAATAAATATTTACACCCACAATTTATGCAACTTTCAGAGCGATTATTTCCGAAAATATTCACTAAACAGAAAAAAGAATTAGAAACCTCAGTCTTTAGAAGAACTGTCGAAATACGTGCCAGATTTTTTTTTACTATCGAAGTAAGTAGCGGCTTATAGACTTCAATTCATTTTTAGAGCTTTGGTTGTGGCAACATCATGAAATTTTGCACTGTGCCAGCTTATCTACCGAAAACGTAATGAATGAATTGAAAACATGTTCAAGTTACATACACATTTACAAAATAATCAAGAAAAACCAAAAAATATGCGACGTTGCCAGTTAAGCAGGTATAAACCTTCTTAAGCGTCTTACCATATTTTTTGCTAGTGTGTGTCGAATATTATACATTTTCTCATTGTATAAATTTTATAGTCTTACCTTTTTCAAATGTCGGTTAACTCAAAAACCAACGTCTTGTGACAGATGAACGCAAGCCCAATATGAATACGTTAATACCTACTTGAAATTTCATTATTTGTTCATTAGTATAACTTCTGTTTTCATACCCGTTTTACGCTCTTGTTAGTCCGTGGCAGCCAAATTATTTTCAATTTTATTATATAATAATAATAATAATAGAGCCATTTATTCCTTAATATCATACAATCAATATACATGCGATTTAACTTAGATTTTAAGTAATAAGAATATAATATAGCAAAATAAAATTATGTCAATATCATTAATGTCCAAAGAAAAAAATATCATAATTTAGTTTGTACAATTCGATAATAAATATGATTTAATTGTCATTATAAATATTAACTAATTGTTCTGGTTATTAAGGACCTCTCCTCGAGTACAGGCCTCCTCCAACTCCTTCCATTTTTCTCTGTTTCTGGCTGTTTCTGTCCAGTTTTGTCCTGCTATTTTAGAGATTTCGTCTGACCATCTCTCCAGCGGTCTTTCTCTTTTTCGCTTTCCAGGTTGACCAGGCCATGTCGTTACTGTTGTTGTCATATAAACCGCATCAATTCATGCTTATTTATTAAATGTCATTTCAATTTCACTAGTGTCACTTCAATGTAAAGATTTTTTTTCTTCATTATTCCAACAAATAGTTTGGCTAGGAATAAATTGTCAAGATAAATTTTCAATGAGACTTTCCTTTATTGCAATGAAATGAGGCTGTGGATTGTACAAGCTTTCAACAAAATCAAGCGACGTGCTTCGCAAAATCCAAATTTGATGTGTAGCGTTCACGAAAACAGCCACCGTCGCTTGGTTCAAGTAACAACTAACTCGTTAGTGTGCACATAACCTTACTTTAACTGACATTAAGTACATGTATTGAACTTGACGTTGTCTTGACAACCTGATGACAATGTTACAATTGTAAACAAAGAATACAGGATGTTAAAATCATGAATGATTTTTTATTTCATTTTTGTATTTTAATTATAAATTCTAAATAGCGTTAGTATGTTCATAATTTATACAGGGTATTTACATAGTAAAAATGAATTCTATTTATAGCTAAATAGAATTCATTTTAGTATAAGGTATCAATAACTGGCCACCGTTCAATAACTGGCCACCTCATACTAAAATGAATTCTAATAGCTATAAATTGAATTCATTTTTAGTATAAGGTGGCCAGTTATTGAACGGTGGCCCGTTACTGACGATTTACCCTACCACAATCCTATTTATCACCTAGACATGTCCGGATTTAAATAAATGGTTTTAGTAAGTTTACATACTGTATATGTTTTGAATCTATGACCTCCAAATAGTCCGTTACATTTCTTTTTTCTTTTAATATCTTCATTTAATTTTTACAACTTTATAAATAGTACAAATAATATTATTTGCGGACATGAATTGAAAATGTTGTTTTTCAGGTGAAAGAGATACCGGCGGAGACTAACAAGGAATGGATGGTGAACATCGTCCCTGAAGAGAGCAAGCCGAAATACGCATACATCAAGCACTGTGCCACGGGCAAGAAGAAGCGGCACTTCACCGCGGAGATGAACGAGATCACGCTCCAAGGTGAGAAATGTGTTATAGGGGCTATTCATTAATTACGTCATTTCAAATGGGGGGGGGGGGGGGGGGGCTGGACATCGGATGATGGTAGCATGACGAAGGAGGGGTGGGGGGTCATTCCCAAGATAACATCATCCTTCGCATCTTTAAAAAGTGCTTCAATGAGTAAAAAAAGAATGAAATTCGTGTTTGTATAAACTGTTGCTAAAAACGCATTATTTGGATATTACATAATTTTATTTGGTAAGGGGAGGATCATTTGAATTATGATGGCTGGATGATTTTAGGGGGGGGGTCACAAAACGACAAAAATAGATGACGTAATTTATGAACAACCCCACACCAGTCTTTCTCAAAGTGGGCGATAACGCCCCCTTGTGGGCACTGGAAGCCTAGTGGCGGGGCGGTAAGGGGCCCAGAAAAAAATGGGGGTGTTGTAGTGGTTTAGGGGGGGCGGATTTGTAATTTCATCGACTTAATATTTTAAGTCTTTGAAATTCAAACTTACTGCACAACTTCAATTATTTAGTTAGTTCATATTTCTATCCTGTTTATTTAAATTTATTTATATAAACAGGAAGAAATATGAAATTACTGTTTAAATAAAAACGAAACATATTTAATACTAGTAACTTTTCCGCGGATTCGCCCGTGCATATACCGAGATAGATAGAGATATGATTGTTTCGTGATGAGAAGTAGGCTATGTCACTCTCCGGCCTTTATTCTATGCCTATCCCAAAAATCAAGTCAATTAGTCGCTCCGTTTCGAAAATAAAAAAGAGACGCAAACAAACAAATAAAAAACACAAACACACTTGCATTTCTAATATTAGTATAGATAAGTTCCGACGGATGCTTTCTTTTAGCAAACAATTCTTCCCAAACTGCCTCAATTCCCAAATGTTTCATTTCCCAATCTCGCGCTTTTCTTCGAAACCGAAGAAAATCCAGATATTTTTTGAAGCCACATTGTGTAGAGCCCAATAGGTTAGGTTAGGTTTGTTTTATAGAAATTCTGAAAATTTTACTGTTTTCGAAAAAACTTAGGTTTGGGAAATGAATTATTTGGGAAGTGAAACAGTTTGGGAAACATAATTTGCCAAACATTAGTAAACCTGATTTTATTTGTGTTTTTTCAAAAAATGGGTAGTTTGCACAAATTGTAACTTTGACAGAGGAAAATACATCTTTTCTCAGTCCTCCCGTGACCATGGAAAGCTGGAAAGCTTCCGAAACGTCGGGAACTAAAATGAGATAATATACGCGATATAATCCGTTAAATTGTTTTAGATTTTTCTGTGGCTTAAAAAAAATAAAAAGATGTACAGGGGTTGGTTGGCCTATATGCCCACCTTATATTATTATTATTCTAGACACATTCTAGATTTTTTTTCTTTTTTATTGACAATCCTTTTGGGATTTAACTTATTAATTATTTTAATTTTGAAAATGATGATTTATCAATAATAAGTAAGTATTATACTTAAATTAAATGATCTGATTAGGTTTTTCTGGGTTTTCCCTAATCCTTGCAACAAATGTTGGATCATATTGTATGTTTCCCAGCAAAGACTTCTCTCATTGTAACTGACAATTCGAAAGTGCTTGTATCTAAGCCCACTTGAATAAAGGATATTTTGATTTGATTTGATATATGGTACGGCAAGAGCAGCATTGATATTTTCGATTAAAATGGTTGTAAATGTTATTCTTCAAGTTTTCGTATTTCATTAGGCCAGGTGGCTATTTCATTTCAAAACTTGAAGACTTACAGTACATTTACAGCCGTTTTTATCGAAAATACCGTATAAGGCGGGCATATAGGCCCACCAACGCCTTCTCATCTTTATTTTTTTCTAAGCTACAGAAAAATCTGTTTTTTTTTGACACTAAAGAGGCTTATTCCTACCTATAAACAAAAAATCAAGATTTTTGAAAATTTTCATCCATTCCCCATGCGCCAACCATTTCTGCAATTGATTTTTATTTATACAGAATAATTTTATTTTCCGAAGGTGACTACGAGAATTACTACATTCTCCCCGACGCCGACCCGTCTGTCGGAGTCGAGATCACCACCAGCTACGAGCCAGACAACTACATCGTCGAGGAATACGAACATCTCGTCCTCGAGGAGAGACCACGGAAACGGAAGGAGGTAGCCGGCGACAGCGGGAGGAAGAAAAAAAAAAGACTCAGCGCCTCAATGAGGGAACAGGTAAAACAGATCAAATCCGAGATAGCCGAGGACTGGGTCATAGAGAACAACATCGTCTACGAACAGGACGGTGATGAGTATGACGAAAAAAAAGGCTCGCCGAGAGTGAGGCGGAAAAATAAGAAATACCTTGGCTATGACTTTGTGACATAAGCTAGTTTTTTACCGGTTTTATCTTGTGGCAATTTGTTTGGTTGTGTTTATCGACATAGATATAGTAGTACCACGAATATAAGTTACATCGACAATCTTCGGCCACGTCGACGAGTGCTAACAAGTACTGAATGAAACCGAACGTGTGACCATTTCAATAAAGACCTTGTTGCACTATACGTACGGTACATATGCAATGACAGGTGAACTCGTGCTCTCGCTCATGGCGACTGATGCGGCGCCAGACAAAATGGTTTTTTACCCGCGCAAACGCGCTGCCTTATAATTGGTTAATTAGTGTTCAAAAAATGCTTTCTGCGCAGGTACATCGGTGTAACTTATATTTGTGGTACTACTGTATGTATTTGAAAAATTGTGCGACTGGTATAAACTTCTTCGCCTAATGTTTCGCCTAAAGTATTTGATATAAGTTTTCTGCATACACTATACTTTGTGTAAGTTTATGACATTATCAAATGTCACATTATGCGAAACGCTACATTATGTCAAATATATTTATATCAAGCGTCTTCTGAATATTATTTGTCTGTGATGATAAACACGATCGTAATCCGTATGGCTGACATACGTTATTTTATAGACATGTCACTACGCTGGGTAACATTACTTGTAGTTGCAAGTTTTGATACGATAGATAAAACCGGATGTTTCTTAGCTTTGAGGCAAGTAACGTGGGATACAGTGGTAATTAAATGCTTATTATATTCTGAAGTAAGCTTATATGTTCTGCAGAGAGTATAATAGTAATTTAATGATAGTTAGTGTCACTGAGGTTCGGCTAGACCAACGTAGAACGAAGTTTATCCCTAAAATGAATGACAATTTTTTTTATGTAATCATTTTTTTTATGTAGTCATTTGATCTCCAAGTAAGCGTATTCTAGTTTAGACGAATCCCGTCAAGAAAGTTACACTCAACTGTGGGGAAAAGTAATCCCGACTTACATGTTTGTATGGCAGGGTATGTCAGGTACCTAACTATAATTACGTTTTAGTATAATAATGTTTCTTGATAGCAGGATTTAATAACGTTACAATTATGGTGTTTCCGGCAAATGTCTATACAAGCTATGGTTTTGTTACTAAATAAATAGTTGCTAAAATGCCTTGACACTGAAATAGCATAGGATCAAAAATAATAGAACTTATCGAAGGTAATTGCCACTGTATCCAAAACTATTGCCCTGTATCTGTATATTTCCTGTATACCCCGTATGTCGATATTTGCTTTGGTTTTCGAATCCATTTTATAACTTTAGGATTACTGTAGCAGTTTTATATGAAATACAACAGCCCTTCATTATATTTAAGCTTGGGTCCCTGTTATTAGTTCGAACAATATTCATTGTCCTAATGTAATGCTTCGTATAGTTTTTTATTGCCCATAATTGTTAGCAAGTTATAAATTATACCTAACTTAATCGAAAGACTTTCTTGTTAATTGTTCAAGCTGGAGAAAAATATGCGAAATAATAATTAGGACAAATAATATTATGCGTTGCGAAAACTATATATTTTACATATAATTCTGCTTCAGTATGCATATGTGTGAAGTTTGTATGTACATTGTATGAAGATGAATTTGTAGAAATGCCTTAGTTGTCAGTTTCTATTATGTAACTTAAGTTCCGTTATTGTCATAAATATGCACACACTACCGTATATACTAAAAAAAAACCTAAACGTCCCGACTACTCAACAATAAAACTGAAGATTCATTTTTATTTTACCGCCATTTGGTATTAAAGTTGTTTCTCAAATGAAAAATACAGTTATACTAATATTTTTATGAAATATGATCATTTAAATGTAACCCATCCGCAAGACTGGTGAACTGAATATTACAGGGTTCCGTTACATTTTCATGCTAGTTAAATTTGAGTCGGTTTAAGTTCAAATTTCAATTCGTCAAAAGTGAAACGTACAACCCTGTAATATTGAGCCAGCGAGTTGTTTCTCATAATGTTTCTTACACATAATATATTATTTGACATAATCATAGTTATTCATAAAAAAATATTTCTTAACCAGTTTTACTGTAAAATAATTGTATATTTCACATATTTGTTATAACTATCTATATTAATTTGCATAATTCTCACTTCTGACTCTGTAAACTTTCCAGGATTTTTTAAAACTTACGCGTTATATAAAACTACAAACTAAGTTTTTTTTTTCATTTTCAAATAATATGAAAACTATAATAATATTATGTGTAAAACATAATTTAAGGTTTTTAGGCCACCTGTTTCTAATGTCAATCCACTTTTAAAATCAGTGACATAAGTTTTTCATTATTTAAATCTATTATTTGGATGACTTATCACTATAATTATGCAGGTAATGCAATATTGCTATACAATTTTTGGTCAGGTATGCCTGTGAAAGTTGGTAAAAATGTTTCTTAATCTACCATAGACTTACATCTAAGAAATTTAAAAATAGAGTAGATTTGTTATTATTTGTTTACAATAAAGATAATATTATTATTAATAATAACATTGTTTTTTTCTCGAAATTTCAAAACTAATATTTCAAAGTATTAGCAGTTAAATTGCATGAATGAATAAGTAATAAAAATTTTACTGACTTCAAAAAGGAGGGCCTTGAACTAAGTCTTAGCAAATTGTGGCTTCGAAGTCCGATGTTATAAAATTTGATATAGTTATAAATATCACATTAATCACTTTTATATCGTCAAGTTGCGTATTATCGTATATTGCAATCGAGAGTGCTCCGGGCAGGTACATCATTTCAATTCTAAATATTTGATAGATTCAGGCGTTTCTTTACGAAATCCACCCGAGAAGTCAAACCCGGGTGGAAGCCGGACCGTCAACATCTCCTACATGGGTGAACAGCTTTTAAACTTCGCTGTAAAAGAATGCCTTTAAATAATGGTATTTCTTTTTTAAATTTATGGCGTACGTCAAACAGTTGAAAGTTGTCTGTTAAACGTAATAAACAGGAAAATATCATATTAGAAGCCATATTTCTTGGTAACGCCGGAGACATTTTTGGTAACGCCGGAGACATTTTTGGTAACGCCGGAGACATTTTTGGTAACGCCGGAGACTTTTTGGTAACGCCAGATACGTCAAAAGTGTGTCTGAAAGTTGATTCAACCACATCTCCTGATGCCTCGGTAGAGGCGAAACATGTGTCGAGGATTATACTGTGTGATGGTAGTTTGTTGTATTTGCACGCGTATTTTTTCGTGGAAACTGCATGAAAATATGCGCACGTGAGCACAATTTATTGTCACATCTAACAAAGACACAAGTTCGCCGAAAAGCAATGGAACTAATCCAGTTCAATTCTGTTTAACCCAAAGGTTAATAAACAATGCTTTATGGTATTAAGGACCTAACGGTCTTGGATTGAAATCCCAGTAAGGGCAAACATTTGTGTGATTAGCATAAATGTTTGTTCCTGAGTCTTGGATGTTTTCTATGCATATAAATAAATATATCGTCATCTAGTACCCATAACACAAGCCTTATTGAGCTTACCATGGGACTAGTTCGATTACTGGAAAATTATCCTGTAATATTTATGAATACTTTTGACCGCCACAGTCAGTGAATCATATATTGTTTATGTGGTTATACTATATACATTTAAAAAAAAATTACGAAAGTCTTGATGTTTTACCATCACGATCTACGTAATTTTTAAAGTGAATTTCTTCACTAAGAATATATTCTTGAAAAAACAAAGCTCAAAATAATGAAAAAATTTCAAGCGTCCGACTGGATTTGAGCCAGTATCTTGTAACGGCGATAAGCCGGTCAAAATCCTATAATGCAGTAGTAACAAAATTTGAAGACACACTGTCTGGGCTCTGTAGCTCAATTGGCAGAGCGTGCGCCCCGGCAAGGCACAAGGCACTGGTTCAAATCTAGTCGGCGTCTTGAATTTTTTTCATTATTTGGATCTTTGTAATTTGTTGTTAATTGAAGTGTCTAGGTGCGCTCTCGATTGTATGGCAATTATATGTCGATATGTAAAAATCATGTGGATATATAGATTAGATTTAGATACTAGTCATCGAAAATAGAGGGTTCTTAAGAAGAAAGGAAATATAAAAATGGATTCCATTAAGTCTTTTATTCAAGAAAAAGTAAATTTTGCGTATTTTTCATTCATGCCGCAAAAATTGTCTGTTACTCTGAAGCATCATAGCTAAAATGACATGTGAATGTTTGAGGTAACATTATGACTATTGATTTTTTTTTTATATAATAAAAAGAGATAAGTGGAGTCGATTTTGGATTTCCTCGAATTTGATGAAGCGTAACAAACAGGGATCGAAACCGGTATTTTTTTCATACAAAATATCCGAAATAACGATTCGTTTTTTCGTTCAATTACGAGATTTTCGTATATATTGTTAAAATTCTAGAACTTGAATCAGGTGTTTTGTGATTAATTTCTCTTCTCCTACAGTTCTAAAATATTCCAGAATTCGCGTGTATTTTGATTTTAAAAATACCGGTTTCGGTGATAACGTTACGAATAGTGTTCGTGAAAGTTTGAAAGAACTCTAGTTGTAAAAATCAAGGATGGACTGATCGTACTATATAAGATAGACCAAGGAGGCGTTGGTGTGGCCAGCAACAGGATACAATATAAATAAAGGCCATAAAATCTTGCATTAAAGGTATTCGGCTTCGGCTCGTGTGACATTCACTGAGAAGTAGTATCTAGCTACTACTATAAAATATCTCGAATGATTCGTCTTAGGCTCGTGCAAAATCTACGATCTGATTAATTCTTCTTTAAAAGGTATTCGCCTTCGGTTTGCACGATAATCTATATAGTAAGTTCTGTACTTGTATTATATTTCTAATTTATTTGTAAAAAAACGAGCATAAAGAATAAAATTGCATGTTTATAGTCCTCGACTTATGCTCGTGCTTGAAAATCTGTTGCTGGCTGCACAAATGTATAATTATGTAAGAAAATCACACTTAAACGTTTAGAACTGAAACAAATATCGACAATTTGTTATTTGTATTATGACGCTTCATCTTGTAAATTTTATTAAAATAACTTGTGGAAGTGAATTTAGAATTAAACTTATATTAAGGTACAAGTTCGTTGCAGACTGCAAGCAGCAACGCACGTATGTACTTTTAAACGATTGAGATGTATCTTTCTATCGATTATCTAAACTCACTTATAATCTAACGCGACTTCTATACTATTATAAAGTTGTAAAAAATAGATTTCGGAATACTTCTTCAATGTACAGTAAGGGAAATTGAAACACATACCTTTTTAAACCTTGAAGGTTAGTGAATCGAAACATTATCGGAAGATGATAATATGTTTATTTTCTCGATACTTAGGAAATAGTGTGCTATTTGCTATATTGTTATCGATGTTAGCATATGTTTGGTGAATTCATATTTTTAGTAACACCAAGGGCCAATATAACAAGAGACCTCACCATCCTCATACAAATAGCCGTGCCCCGATATGTACAACGCCATCTATGTATAAAAAATATTATTTACAATTATTCAACTTTACAAGCGTGCCGCAGTATTTAAATGTTACGATTTATTTAAACTGGGGCCCTCGGGCACACAAAAATGGGGGACCATGGGGCACTCTATAATAGAATTAGAGACCTCGTTGTGCTATAAAAAAAACCTCGTATAAAATCTTTCGGGGCCCCAGCTCATGCCCAGAGAAAAAGAGGGCCCCAAGTTTGGGGCCCCGTAGGTTCAAAATCACTGATGATATTTAATTTTATTTTGTTGCCAGTGAACCATATTTGAATCTAGAAGGTGCCCGCAACCCATCCGGTGCATTCGATAATAAAGTCAAAATACCCCAGTACTTAAAACGACCTAATATCTTAAAGACCTATTCTCAAAACGAATGAATTCCGAATCGACTTACAACCAAAAAGAGCTATTCTCGATGTACACTTTGCTAGAAACGACTCACTTTAAAATGGAATGAATCTCGTAAAAACGAATTCACAAAATGAACCACTCCCAAAATACCCTAAATGTTATGTACGTGATAGTATCAAAACCCAAGATTCTCATAATAAAAAATTCTCAAAACAGCCTAATCCCAAAATACACTAAATTCTCAATTGTCATACCAAGGTGCCTATGTAGTCCAAGAAATTTATTATAAAAACCGGCCAAGAGCATGTCGGACAATGCTCAGTGTAGGGTTCCGCAGCCGTTAATACGAAAAAATGCACTACAGATGAAAAAAATATACGTTAAGAATAAGTGCACTAGCAAAAGATTAGAGTATCTCCACGGCACTTATGTCCTTTTGTTGAGAAGCGTGGTTTTTCAGCAATATCTCAAAAACGGTAACTATATCTGATCACATTGGAAACTGTTTTCGTTAAAAGTATCTATTAAGCTTTATATTTGTAACTTAAAAAAATATATATATAACACCATTTTTTTAAGTAACCTTCTGAGTAAGTGCCATTTTTGTCATTTAAGTATCAAGCTAAGTAGCGGCTCATATAAGACCACTTTACTCCAAATTTCATAATTATATATTTTGTAGTTTTTGAGAAAAATGCCTGTGACATATGGACGGGCGGACGGACGGAAATGACGAAACTATATAAGGGTTCCGTTTTCTAAAAACGGTGAAATAACTTTTATCATCTTTTTATGAGAACCCCTTCCGTAGTATAAGATCTCTTACTTAAAAAAAATGTGAATACATATATATATATATATATATATATATATATATATAGATTTAGTGTATTTTGAGACTAGGGCGTTTTGAGATCCAGTCATGAAGAGAATCAAGTATTTTGATATTAAAATTTAGGCTAGTTTGGGAGTGGTTCATTTTGTGAATTAGTTTTTATGAGATTCATTCTATTTGAAATTGAGTTGTTTCGAGCAAAGTGTATATCGAGAATTTCTTTTTGGTTGTAAGTCGATTCGGGATTCATTTGTTTTGAGAATAAGTCGTTTAGATATTAGGTCGTATTAAGTACTAGGATATTTTGACTTTAGTTTCGAATGCACCGGAAGGCCTGCAACTTTGTTCGCGGAGGAGAAAAAGTCATAACCCCTCTTTTTTTCTTTAGCATAGTTGGGTAAAGAGTATCCTATAACCATGTATAGATACCCAGCTACCCGTGTACCAAAAATAGTTGAAATCCGTTTAGCCGATCTGGCGTGATGGCGCCACAACGATACATACAAACATACAAAAAGTTAAAAAAAATCGATTCAGTGACCGCCAAATAGTTTGTAAAGATGATTTTTTTGAGAATGCCTTCAATGTGTAGACATTTTATTTTAACAACTTTATAATGGTACTAGATTACAGCGGTGTTAGTCAAGCTATAAGCCTCACAGGTGCTGGTCCTATTTGAAAACTAAAAAGGAAAAATGAGTAACGCTCTTCGATAATACTAGAAAAATTAATTCACTCCAGCTTATGTTACGAGTAGCTCTCGTGTGTCGAACGACTCAAAATAGGTAGGTGCCGTTCTCCCACATACCGCGACCCACGTTTGAGCGCTTACTTACATATCTTTTCGTTTATATCTAAGGCTACACTTTCGCCCTTTGTGTTTTGCTTTCAATCATTTGTTCAAACGTTTCATACAATCTCACAAATATGGATCTTGCGAATGTGAATATCGGCATAATAACCGTGTGTTGACCAGGGCTTGTAACCGGTTACAAATAAACCGGTATTTATTTAGGTTATACCGGTTAATAATTTATGTTACGTTCGGACGAATTGATTTGAGAACTTAAATTCGAAGCGCTCTTTAACCGGTTACTCCGTACTTTTTGTTTTACAAATATCATGATAATAATCACAATTTTTGCAATTTATTAGTGGATCACTCCACTAGCGTTATTATTATAAACAAAGATCAGAAACAAATTAAAAACGGTTACTCCGTGTTCGGATACGGGATTAATGACCGCTGTCGCGCCGAATATAGTGGTGCAATGACAGTCAACTACATGAAAAATTGAATTTAATACCATAGCAAGCAAACCAATCCTGTCTAAGCGAGCGGTTATTCGCCCTAAACTCCGCTCACACGGAGGAACCGCTCTGTAACCGGTGAATGGATTGCGCTGCCTGTGTTGCGCTCCGAGATATTAACCGATTAGAGCGATGTTCTTGCGAGCGTAACCTTTATTATGGGTTAGGCTCTCAGAGTGTGGCTCTAACCGGTAAGGAAAGTAAACCGGGTTACAAGCCCTGTTGTTGACAATCAAGACTCACTAACAAATACCTACTGGAAATAAAGCTCCTACCTTAGTATCGATCTCGTAGCGAGATAGGAGGTTTTGAAGAGTAGTGACGGATTAAGTGTATAAAGTTGAAATCCTTTTTCGAGAACCATAGTAATAACTATTGTAGCCTTGAACAAAACCAATTGTTCGTTTGTAAACGGTGTTAACACCTCTAGATGCCTTTATTTGAATGTGATCCTTCTTGCCTTAAATATAAAGCTGTCCTTTGTGTGAGAAAAGTGTTTGCATACAGTGGTATCCACTTTAAAGTAAGTGGTTTTAGTCCACAATGATGACAGTGGTTTTGTTCGCAGGTACAATTATAATCGCTTTCGGTCTCGAAAAAGGGATTCCCACTATATGGTGTCAGCAGGCGATATAGAAAAATGAGAATTGGACACGGCCAAAAATATTCGATGCTGATGTCATCCAATATTTAAAATATGTACATAGCGTAAGCGTTTTCACTATTTGCATAGTGCTTAAGATAATTTTAGAATTTTACCAAGTAATTTTTAATAAACTTATCATTATCACCTATTCGGTGTCAAATTATGTATAAGGCTTGTTTATAGCGTGCTGCATTGTGGCATGCAAGGTGCAATGATACACATGCCTATAATAAGATAAATGTTTTGTGTATAAATAGATACACAGTACGGCATTTTCCAGAATTTGTCCCACCTAAGAAAAATATTAGAATAAAACTGGTTGAAATGTAAAACAATTTAACGGATTATATCGCGTATATTATCTTATTTTAGTTCCCGACGTTTCAATGAGTAATAGTCGCGGAAATAGAAGAAAATATTATGGTTGAAATGTATTTAAAACTAGCTGCCAGCCCGGGTTCGTACGGGTATACTTATATCTTCCGTCCCACCTACTCACTCACTTCTTATATGGAGATGTTCACTTTTCCATGCAAGTTTTAGTTTATTTTCTTACATACAAACTTTGTCCTGAAAAAATTGGTCGTCTGTAAAGTCGGTTTACGGACGATAATTTTACGTGATGACGTCATAAGAAAACATAGATGAAAAATTGCATAATTTTATGAATTCACAAGCCGAACGCTTAGGCCGATCGTGCCTCTCTATCGCCTGTTCCGCGCTCTCGCTTGCACGCTCGGCTCAGGCGGAACGTGACAATGAGTCATGCTTTTTCGTGCGTGCAGCGGGCGTTCATCGATTTTTAGAAGAAATATATATTTTCGCATCTCTTCAGAACGGCTGCACCTATTTATTTGGCAAAGGATAAAGTTTGCATGTAAGAAAATATGCTAAAAATAGCATGGAAAAATAGACATTTTGAGTTTGAATTGTCCATAGAAAAAGTGAGTGAGCCAAAAAATATTTTCATTACACGGTTACAGCAACAGGAAGTTTAGGTCTCATCTTTTTCCTTGGTACACCCGGACGAAGCCGGGGCGGGCAGCTAGTCGTGAATTTATTCATAATAGCTACTACATACTATGAATTCCTCTAAGACGTTGAAGTTGCACTTATCGATAACAGGATTGTCGATGTTATTTTTATGTCAAACACTAGACACCTGACGTTCGTGCCCGAAAAATATCTCTTCTATCTCGCGGCGGAGAACGAGACCCTGCCGCGCGCACACTTCATACCCACCCCCGCTGTCTTTCCCCCCGTCGCCCGCAGAACATTGGAGTGCCACGAAAGAACTTGTCATGCTATAATAGTATATTGATGTTTTCTTCTGTTTCCGCGATTATTACTCATTGAAATAAAACAATTTAACGGATTATATCGCGTATATTATCTCATTTTAGTTCCCGACGTTTCAGAAGCTTTCCAGCTTTAGTATATTGATGACAAATAATGTTTGCCACAAAATGCCGCAAGTTTTCATGTGTCACGTAATATTTCAATGTGTTGTATGTAGCATGCCACAATGCGGCACCGTGGAGCCAGTAAGTATCGTTTCGGAAATCGCTGTTTTATTACTGTATTGTATATTATTAGTTTATGTATTGAGGCACTCTATGTAAAAATAGTTGCTTTTTCTTAATTATAGAATCGAGGAATATGTACTGTTAAATGGTTTTACTATGATTTTGTGTTTTATTTTTAACCCTTTCACACTGTTTACCCGGTTCGGTACCTACTTTGCTGTAGTCAATATAAATTAAATATGTCATGCTTACAGTTAAATGTTATTTCTGAAACCACGCAGAAACTATATACGAGGGCTGCTACTTATGTGACCGGAAGGATTCAGACATTTTTAAGCTGTCGTAGTTAAGAGCAAAAATACTCAAACATAATTAGGCATCGGAAATTCGGATGATTTTATACCTACAACTAGAATAATACCGGAAAAAGCTAAGCAAGTATGGAGTCGGCTTCTTAAAAAATATATTTTAATGTTTTTAATTTCCGGATTATACAAAACGTCATGAAAAGGTCCTTTTTAGATTATTTAGGTTATGACATTAAATGTCTATTAGGTAAATGAAACACATGTAAATTAAATACAATTTTGTAAACAAGAACTACTAAAATAGTTTTTTTAATACCTTGATACGTATGTATATTGATGTTATACTAATTTTCAGTATGCCGGTAAATTCCAGGAATTTTGTTAGTAAAATTAAATAGAGTCCGCCTCCATGCTAGTCAACATCTACGCGGTGTATGTACTGAGGCCGAAGTTTAGGTAGAAGAGCATCCGAATTTCCGATGCCAAAAAATAATCGAGTTTGTATACAAAATTGAGAAACATAAGATTGAAAACAGAACTTGGCCACATATTTTGCTGATTTTTGGTAGGAAGTACCGCATGGAAAATTCTGATATTTAGCCAAGTAGAATGGCAATGTGTGGTTTATTCTAGAGGTGTCACTACTTCACAACCAAATAATAGCTTTTTTTAATTTGGTCTTTTTTATATGATAACTAATATTGGTTTTTTGGGTGCCGATGCAAATCTATCTAAAAGACATCAGTCCAAAATTTGAAGTAAATCGCTTTAATACATCCTGAAAAACAATCCATACTAATATTATAAATGCGAGAGTGTGTCCGTCTGACTGTCTGTTACCTCTTCACGCTTAAACCGCTGGACCGATTTAGATGAAATTTGGTATGGAGATAGTTTTGAGTCCCGGGGAAGGACATAGGCTACTTTTTATCCCGGAAAAATGCCCTTATCCGCGATAAACGAATTTAAGGCGGACGAAGTCGCGGGCAGAAGCTAGTACATTATAAAAAACTAAAAAAATCATAACTCAAAAACTATACCAAGTAGATTATTCATACCCGGCAAAATATTCTTCAGTATAAGAAGTACTCACACAAAAAAACCCGAGCCCATTTGATGTAAAGGCCGACTTACTATGGAAACCCGACTATGGCCTTTGATAGTGACTTATTTCTTTAACCCATTGAGCGCCAGACGTCAAATCACGTCAACCGAAAATTGTGCCGCAAACGCCACGATGTCATTAGCCGCTATAGGGTATCATACAATAGGGAATATTCATGAATTTTAATTTTTCTTTATTAAAAGCTCATTCATGTAACGAACAGTAAACAAAAATAATTTTTCGAATAAGTATAAAAATAACCAAGATATAAGCCATCAAACATTTCATTCTATTCATTCTAGCAAAACAGAATTTAATATAGCGTTTATATGGCCGGAGTGCACCATGGCGTAACAGTGCACGTCGGACCTCTCTGTCTAATTAGTAGTTTAAAATGCCTATATCTTGCTTGTTTCTTGGCCGATTCAAATTTTCATTTCACATTTTGAAATCGTTTTAACGGTATTTTGATATTTAGTTAAGAAAAGCGATAAAAAATTTCATTCATGTACCCTATTGGTTGGCGTGTGGCGCACAGTGTCCCGTCAACACGCTGGGCTATTGATGTGCAAATTGCGGAAACTTTCGAAAATGCTTAAAAAAGGCCTTTCAAACAGGTCAGTTAACACTAGGCTTAAGACGTTTTATAAACTAAAAATTGCTTAAAAAAAGGTCTTATAAACATGTAAGTTAATACTAGACTTAAGACATTTTTTAAGCAATTTGGAAAGTTTCCGCAATTTGCAAATCAGTACGCTGGGCGCTCAAAAGATTAATATTTGGGACAGTAGTTGAACAGTCTTGAAAAATACCTGGGTGCCAAATCACACAAGTCAACACCACTTATCATTGTTGATGGTTAAAAACACTTGTCATATTTTGGGAAATTTGCGAATATGAAGAAAAATGCAGGTTGTGTCAAAATAGTATATTACATTGAGAATACCATTAGGGGCTGTTCATAAATTACGTCATCTATTTTTGACCGCCCCCCCCCCCCCCCCTAAAATCATCGGAATCCGAACGACCCCCCCCCCCCCCCTTCCAAATAAAATGATGTCGTTTTTAGCAACAGTTTATAGAAACACGAAGTTCATTCCTTTTTTACTCATTGAAGCACTATTTAAAGATGCAAAAAGTGATGTCATTTTGGGAATGACTCCCCCCCCCCTCTTTCGTCATGCTGCCGTCATCCGATTTCCAGACCCCTCCCCCAAATTTGAAATGACGTAATTTATGAATAGCCCCTTATCACTATCAGATTTATATTATGCTTAAACTAAGGGCGCTGCGTTGAGCGGGAGCCCAGCTTTGCGTACGCTCCAGGTGAATTTCCTGTATATTCACTTGCAGCGGGTGATCCCAGACGCAGCGCTCATCATTATGATCATCATATCAGTTCAAGGACGTCAACTGCTAGACAAAGGCCTCCCTCAAGGATCTCCAAAACGACCGGTCATGCATCGCCCTCATCCACAGTTCCCCGCGATCTTCGCCAGATCATCGGTCCATCTTGTTAGCCTTCCCACGCTGCGCCGTCCTTTATGTAGTCGCCACTCGAGAACCTTTCTGTCTACTGCCACTTAAGTTTAGCAACAACTTGAGCTATTCATTTTTTACGAAAACCTGATTGACCATCACGATTTTCGTGATTTTTAAATTCACTTCTTCACTAAGAAATATTCTTATAAATACAAAGATCTTAAAAGTTAAGTTTCAATAATATGTAGATTTTTTTTTTTTTTTTGCCTCCGCAGTTCGATTAAAGGGATACAAAATGTATGAACTACTAAAAAAAGGTGCTTGTTTTTTTTTATCATATTTAGTTTTCTAAAACCATAAACACTATATTCAGTCGACATAAACATTCATTTTTTTTAAATGATGATATAAAGCATCATAGTCCTCATTCAGTACGGACATTCCCGTGCTAGCTTAAAGATGGATGAGGAGGCATAAGACAAACTTAAAGTACAAAAAATAGTAAACCTTACTTATGCCTTCATTAGACGCATAATATTAGGTCATTACATATGAAATTGGCGTTTGGCGAACTGGCAACTTTGGTTCAAAATATGTAGCGTTCGGCTGGGAATTCGAAATTCAAATTTAAGACCATGTATTTCTGTGTTCGAATTTCGAAAATTATTTGTTTTGAAAAAGGGCGGGAAACTTTGAAGGTGGCGGACGCGGTTTTCTGAACTTTTTTGAAAAATTATTGAAAGGATTGGTTTTTAAGTACTTCTTGTATATATTCTTTATATTAATTTAATTATTTGTAGTTAGGTGTGTATATAATAGGTAAGTTGTATATTTTTTAAGTTTAATAAGTATATGGGCGATCGACCCCGTGACCCTGGGGGAACGATTCCTCCAGGGCCACAAAATAATGAAATATCAGCCCCATCGCCAATAGATGTGCTAGTCAGTGTCTTGGAGTCATCCATGGACACCGATACATCGACTTCAGCTGATCCAAAGTTAAAAAGAAAACTGCTTTCCCGCGTTTGCTCTTATTGCAATAAAAGAAAGAGGAAGCAGGGCCAAGAAGGTAGACAGACTGACTGTAAATGCGAAACAATGGTTACCCAAACACAAACCAGCTTGGGTTCAAGTCCTAATCTTAATCAAAACACCACCAGTTCCTCCGCCATTAAGGATGCGCCTCGTATGCCTGTTGGGCGCTCTTGCTACCAACAGACGGACAACGCGCCATATGTCATTCATGTACAAAAGGAAAACTGACAGCAATGCAACTACTCTCCATCCAGTTACTTTTGGACGCTTCCTTAAATACAACAACATAAATGGTATAGTAAATGGTAGTATCAAGCGAGTGGGCAGAAACCGAATTAGTTTGTCCTTCGCTACTTACAGTGAAGCCAACTGGTTTCTTGGCCATGATAACCTTAAAAAAGAAAATTTAAAAGCATTTATTCCTACATTTAATATTACACGTATGGGGGTAGTGAAGGGAGTCCCAAATGAATGGTCAGAGGAAGAGGTGCTGTCAAGTATAAATGTCCCTGTCGGCTGTGGGCCGATTTTAAAGGTAAGACGCATTAAAAGAAAAGCAGTTGTTAACCAGACCACCGAATTTGTAAATACAGGTACTGTAATCATAACCTTTGATGGTCAAGTCCTTCCAACTCGGGTATACATGTTTTATACCGCCTTGCCAGTTGAGCTTTATATCTACCCTACAGTACAATGTTTCAACTGTTGTAGATTTGGTCATGTAAAGAATCAGTGTCGGTCAGTACCAAAATGTTACAAGTGTGGCCAAGGCCACTCTGGTGATACTTGCAATGTTGAGGAGGATGATTATTGGTGTTGTTTGTGTAAAGGCTCTCATCAAGCAACCAGCAAAAAATGCTTGGAATACAGTAGACAAAAATCAATTAAAGAAACTATGAGTAAAAGTTGTATTTCATATATGGAAGCAATAAAAATGCACCCACCTGTGACTAAGGTCTCTTATGCTGAGGCCTTGCTTGCATCGCCTACACCATTGACTCCAACACACAATACTCGTTTGCCTAATATAACATCACCATCTCTACCAAATACAGGACTTCGATCTCACAAAAAAACTGTCTTTTTAAAACCAAGGATAACGACCAAGTCCCTTAAGGGGTATGACCACATTTCCCACGCAGAAATTGTTAGGGACCCATCGTTACCTAAACAAAAACCTATTATTAATAATGAGAACACTGATGACCTGAATATATCTGATATTATTAAAGCTCTTATTCAATTATTATCCCAGTCAAATGCAGTATCACCGTCCAACGTTGCAGCAGTTATTAATGCTTTAATTCAAATCTCCAACAATAATGGATCACAGAGCCCTAGCAATTCAGTGGAATTGTCTCAGTGCCACAATTAGGAAACCAGATTTAATACATCTAATTAACAAAAATAATCCTTTTCTCATCTGTCTCCAAGAGACATGGTTGAAAAAGGATTCATTATTTAAAATACCAGGATATGTCTGTCTCAGAGAAGACAGGCATGATGGGTATGG
Source organism: Hedya salicella (assembly GCA_905404275.2). NCBI lineage: Eukaryota > Metazoa > Arthropoda > Insecta > Lepidoptera > Tortricidae > Hedya > Hedya salicella. Next base: position 6,497,220 of record FR990120.1, read on the forward strand.
TGGAGTAGCCATACTCATAAAAAAATCTCTTACTTACTCTACCATTACGCTTCCTGCTCACAGTAATAATTTGTCTATTGTTGCTGTTAATGTAAATGGTATATGCTATGTGTCGCTTTATTACCCACGTCCCAATGATGATGTGTTTCATGAAATTGATCAGTTTTTCAAGCTGTTACCAAAGCCTTTTGTATGTTTAGGTGACTTTAATTCTCACCATGAATTATGGGGTTGTGAAACTACTAACCATCATGGAGAGCAGCTGTTGGAGTTAATTAACTCACATAAGCTATGCATTTTAAATACTGGATCTCCAACACGACTGGCACGCACCCCAAGTGCACTAGATTTATCTATTTGTACTCCTGATCTTGCTCCATCTCTATCTTGGACATGTGCAAAATCCACATATGGTAGTGACCACTTCCCTCTGTTTATCAGTTTTCCATTTCCGAAACCCCATGATTATATAAGACAACCACGTATAAAACATAAACTCTCCGATGATAAATGGCCCTTGTACAGACAAACAGTTGAAAAAAAAATACATGATTTACCAGAGATAATTCATACTAATATACAGGATTGCTCTGAACTGTTAGCTACAGCACTGATTGAAGCTGCAAATGAAACCTTTCCCTTAAAAAAATGTGGACCTGATAACATCCCGTCTCCACCATGGTGGGACTCAGAATGCACTGCTGCTGTTAAACAGAGAAAGGAGGCTGAAAAGCAATATTGTCAAAATATGACCAATGATAATTTTGACCATTATTTAGAGATTGCTAATTCAACCAAGGAGCTACTTAAAAAAAAGAAATTTGAAGGATGGCACACATTCTGTAAATCTTTGAACCCTAATGTTTCTCCCTCAGTTGTGTGGCAAAATATTAGGAAGTTTAGATCTGCATTTAATGACAATTCTCAGAACAAAATTTCCTCAACTCTAGCAGAGAAAGTTATGGACCGCTTGGGACCTCCTTCTGTAACTGAACAAGTAATTATAGAAGCTCCTACAGGTCTTGATGCACTACCGATTGGTCACAATACTAATGTCAATTTGAATTCTCCTTTTACACTTGGCGAGTTGAAAGGTGTTCTTTCATCAGTCAAGGATTCGGCCCCGGGAGAAGACGCGATTACTTATTCATTCCTATCAAACCTTGACAGCAATAGCCTCAACTACTACCTTTCTCTAATTAACAACATAATTATCACGGGTAGCGTTCCTCAATCATGGAGAACACAAACGTTAATTCTAATACAAAAGCCAAATAAACCGATTTCTGACCCAACATCGTACAGACCTATAGCATTGTCATCCGTTTTAGCTAAAATTGCTGAACACCTAGTAAAAAATCGTCTAGAATGGTTTATGGAGTATAACCAGTTATTATCAGATAGTCAGTTTGGTTTCAGGAAAGGTAAATGTACTTTTGACAGTCTGAGCATCTTTACCACAGATATACGCTTAAGTTTTTCCAAAAATGACTCGTTGGTAGCTGCCTTCCTAGATATAAATGCTGCTTACGATAATGTTAACATTTCAGTTCTAAAACACAAATTATTGCAATTAAATATTCCAATCTATCTTACAAAGTTCATTATAAATATGCTGAAAGAAAGATTTATAAAGTATCCTATAGATCAGTCTGAAAACCGGTTCATTACTAGAACCGTATGGAAAGGCCTACCGCAAGGATCTGTCCTGAGTCCTATTTTATATAATATCTATACTTTTGACTTAGAAGCGTCAATTAGACAATGTGCAAATGTCCTTCAGTATGCTGATGACTTACTGCTTTACGTGTCTGGCCCTTCAATTAATGATATCAGTGAGTTATTATCAATGGCGTTAAAAGATTTAAAGACTTGGCTGGATAAAAATGGCCTTGAGTTATCACCATCTAAGAGTTCTGTTGTCTTATTCTCTAGAAGACGAGTACTACCACCTCTCAATATTAAGTACAATGACATACCTCTGCCAATCAAAAATCAAACTAAATTCCTAGGTGTGATATTGGATTCCAAACTCACCGGTGTGCCTCACTTTGAATATATCTTGTTAAGGTGTGAGCGGAATTTAAATATTTTGAGATGCCTTTCGGGTGTCTGGTGGGGTGCTCATCCTTATACAATGAGACTCCTATATAATGCCTTAATTAGAAGCGTCATAGATTATGGGACCTTTTTATTGCACCCAGGTAACGCAAGTGCATACAAGAAATTAGATACCGTTCAGTCGAAAGCTTATTACTGGCGCGATGAAATCGAGCCCAATAAACTGTTTACAAATAGAATGCTGTGAACCACCGCTAAATCTAAGACGGCAGTTTCTTTGTGACAAATTCTTTTTCCGTGTTTTAAATTCCCATCCTTTGTTTTCCTAAATTAAATATCTTGCATATCGGATTGACAACTGTAGTTACTGGGCTCATAGAGATTCACCATGCTTAGTAAAAAGTTACAAGAAGTATGAAGGATTAGAAGCTCCCACCTACCGTAGCCCCATTCTACCTCTGTATCAATGTAACTATAAAAGCCTTATTTTAGAACCAGAAATAAAATTGGATATAGGAATTTCGAAAAATGACCCCAACCCAAACGTAACATTCCGTAACCTCATCGATAATGAGTGGCCTGATTGGCATTGTATTTTCACCGATGCTTCAAAACATGCAGATAAAAGTTGTGTTGGTATTGGGGTTTACCACTCTCAATACAAAATTCTTCAAAAAATTAAATTACCACCGGAAACATCTGTCTATACAGGTGAATGTTTTGGTCTATTAAAAGCTTTAGAATATATTATTCTCATGAAGCTACCAAAAGTAATAATCTTTTCTGATTCACGTAGTGCCTTAGAAGCTGTTACAAGGTTTCCTTTTAAGTCTCATAAACAGGTGCCGTCAGTTTTTCAAATTAGAGAACTTTTATTGAATTGCTCCCAAAAGAGTTGTAGAGTGGTCTTGGCTTGGGTCCCATCCCATGTGGGTATCTCTGGAAATGAAAAAGCCGATCAACTGGCAAATGAGGCCATTCATAGCGGGGATATTTTTCCTTATACCAACTACTGTCATGATCTGATAAATTTATCAAAAATATATTTATACGAGACATGGAATGAATTATGGTCTAGCTATACATCCAAAGGTAAACATTACAGATCATTACAGGAGTCTATTCCAATAAAACCTTGGTTTAGTAAATTAACTTTCTCAAAAACGATTACTTCCATCCTCTGTAGAATGCGCCTGGGACATGTTAGTACCCCGGCGCATTTGCACAAAATGAATATTGTGGCTAATCCTCAATGTTCTTGTGGGGAGTATGGGGATCTTAATCATTTAATTTTCAAATGCTCGCTTTACGATCGGTCTGACTTCTTATCCCACCTTCATGGCATCCGTATCCCATTTCCTACATCCGTAATTTGCTTATTATATTTTAACTCGTATGATGTATATAAGATATTATCGCTCTATTTAGAAAAAAATGATATTAAAATTTAGAGTATTATATATTTATCTAACTATGTATGATATTAATCCTGAATCCCAATCCTTTCATTTCCTAATTTCCTTTCTGTAATTTGTTATTGTATATAGTTTCCCTAACTTTTTCATCTATAACTCGACATTGGCTCATCATTGTAAAGCCACTACAAAAAAAAAAAATTATTTGTTATCGCATCGTTTGTTTTTCTTTCATATCGTTCTGTTCACAATAAATATCGCTATATTTACGGATTTGAGTTTCACCTCGGCACCAGTGCTGCAGAAACGGCTCGTAGGATTAACAATACGTATGGGGAAGCTACTGCAAAAGAAAATACGGTACGTTTTTGGTTTCAACGTTTCCGTTCTGGAAATTTTGACCTACAGAACAAGCCGCGTGGACGGCCGGAGACACAAGTTGACAACGAAGAATTAAAAGCAATTGTAGAAGCAGATCCATCGCAAACCACGTCACAGTTAGCGGCAGGCTTTGGTGTGAGCGATAAAACCATTTTGATTCACTTGAAACAAATTGGAAAAAGTGAAAAAACTTGAAAAATGGGTCAATCGATCTAGCCCACTGCTGCTTCAGGACAACGCTCGACCACATACGGCACGTTTGACGACCGCAAAACTAAGGGAGCTGCTAATGGAATGTCTTCGACACCCACCATACTCCCCGGACCTTGCTCCAACTGATTACCATTTTTTTCGGAATTTGGACAACTTCATGCAAGGAAAAAAATCAATTCTCACGCGGCTGTCCGAACGGCCTTCAAAGATTTTATTGATTCTCGCGCACACATTTTTTTTAGTAAAGGAATCAATGAACTACCTTCGTGATGGCAAAAGTGCATAGATAGCCATGGTACATACTTTAACTAAATAAAAAAATAGTTTCATAAAAAATAATCGTTTTCATTTCTGCCATATGAAACGGCAATTTCATATGTAAGGACCTAATATACGAGTATACGCTCACCGGCAAAAAACTAGGCCCACACATTATTCCTTCCATATAATTGTATACAAAAAGTACTCAGAGAATTATACTGCTAACTCGGAGTCACTTGATAGTTTTGCGTGCAGTTTACATTTTTTATTTATCTGACTGAGCATCCTTCAAACGGTATCCAGAGTATCCTTGTAAATATTCTATTTGCCAGCAGACAAGCGTTAAAAATCCCTAATCCATTGTTTAGTACAAAATTATTTCACTTAAATAAATAAATAATACTGGACAATTTTACACAAATCGAACTAGCCCCATGGTAAGCTCAATAAGGCTTGTGCTATGGGTACTAGACGACGATATATTTAATAGATATATTACTTATATACATAGAAAACATCCAAGACTCAGGAACAAATATTTATGCTCATCACACATATATTTGCCCTTACCGGGATTTGAACCCAGGACCTCAGCTTCGCAGGCAACGTTACTCCCACTGAGCCAAACCGGTCGTCAAACTTTGTACGGAACAGTAAATATTGTTTTTTTTTTATCGCTGCATAAAGAAATCTGGGAATTTAAAAAGAATATCTCCTGTGCCGACTTGAGGCTCAGTATATTAACTAAAAAACATTACCAGCATTCAAAAGAGCCCATTTGGCTCCGATTGGACTGCATGATTTTGAAAGTAACGTTTTTATAAAATTGTACAAGATAACTAATGAGTGGGCCAATTTTTTTGCCGGTGAGTGCATTTTTCGTTATACATGAGTGATCAACCCATACATACTTTCTAAAAACTTAACCCTCCTTCAGACAGACACAGTCGGGTAGAAACATTTGTTTGACTGGTTTACTACTATTAAGGGGCTCACAGCTATGAATGACCCTCGATCCGTAGCTCTGCACATTTCTGTGTTGTATATATGTCTCATCATGTTGACAGCTACCGTCTTTACCAATACAATGTTTCAGTTTATCTTCACGAGTCACCGAAACTAAGATAAACGCCATCAAACTCGTTATTTTTACGACATAACACCAGTTTTTGCAACGTTTCTTAAAAACTACACGCTTTCTAAAGAAAAAGCTTGCGTAGCGAATTAGGTCTTTTCATAATGAACAATTAGGCACAGTTTTTGAGTCTATTTAAAGGTTTATTGAGAGACTAGATACGTAATCTTCATTTTTATAGACCTCTATAAAAAGCCATAATTAAATACATTAAAACATATTCTAATTTCTAAATGCACGAAAGTTTTATATAGAAACTGAACGATCATATAAACCACTAGAAAGCGCCCGCAACTTCGTTCACGGAGGAGAAAAAATTATAACCTTCTTGTTTTCTTCAGCGTATTCGGGTAAAAAGTATCCTATAACCATCTGGAGATACCCAGCTACCCGTGTACCAAAAATAGTAGAAATCCGTTTAGCAGCTTCAGCGTCATGAAGCCACAACGACACATACAAACATTTATTTTTACAACTTTATAATAGTATAGATGTTTCAAGTCATTTTGGCCATTCCAGGAATTATATACAGACAAAAAAACATGAAAAATCGTACATTTTCGCTTGGAGCCCCTTAAGAACTACATTAGTAATAATTCGGTTGGCAAAAGTGTAAGAAACATACAAAAATACAGTCGTATCGCGGATTTTTTGAAGTCTGTGACCACTAGTAGTCGGCCGCGGTGTTGGCCAGGTAATCCCGCCGGCCGATGTTGGACGCCTGCTTGTTTTGTACCGCCTCCAGCTTCGGACATTCTGAAACAATCCCACCAATCAGTTTAGATATTATTATAAACTAAACTAGATGATACCCGCAACTTCGTTCGAGGAGGAAAAAAGTCATAACTCCTGTTTTATTCTTCAGCGTAGTCGGATAAAAAGCATCCTATAACCATCTGTGGATACTCGACCACCCGTGCACAAAAAATATTTAAAAATATTATTATAAAGTTGTAAAAATGAAATGTCTGTTAACATTGAAGATATTTTGAAAAAAAAAATATGATTGTAATGGACTGAATTGAATAATATTACTTTTTTGCATGATCGTATATGTTGTTGTGGCTTCATCACGCAAAATCGGCTAAACGAATTTCCACAATTTTTAGTACACGGGTAGCTAGGTATCTCCGGATGGTTTTAGGATACTTTTTACCCGACTATGCTGATGAAAAAACGACGGATTACGACTTTTTCTCCTCCGCGAACGAAGAAGAGGGTGCCTTCTAGTTTATTTATTATATTTCAAAAACTCCGAATATAATATCAATACCTCGATCTGCAATCACTATTGGGGCTATTCATAAATTACGTCATTTCAAATGGGGGGGGGTCTGGACATCGGATGATGGTAGCATGACGACGGATGGGGGGGGGGGCTCATTCCCAAAATGACATCATCTTTCGCATCTTTAAAAACTGCTTCAATGAGTAAAAAAGGAATGAAATTCGTATTTGTATAAACTGTTGCTAAAACGCATTATTTGGAAATGTCATGATTTTAGGGTTCAAATGACCCCCATTTGAATTATGATGATTTTAGGGGGGAAGTCAAAAATAGATGACGTAATTTATGAACTGCCCCATTTCAGTTTTGAAGGTCCATTTTATTTTATCGCTGTGGCGTCTGGGTCGCGTTGTATTACTTCGCTGCTTGGCAAAAGGTGAAATGCTCTAAGAAGTGAATAGAAGAGAGGGTTTACCTGTGATTCTGTGCCCCAAGCCACCGCAGTAGGAGCAGCCCTGTCCGTCCAACTCTGGCACATCCGGTTCTCCGATCATGTCGAGTAAAAACGACGGTACCTGAAGAATAGTCAAGATGTACAGTCAACTGCATTAATATATGCCACAACAAAGCGCGCATATATCTATACTATTATAAATTTGTAAAAATGAAATGTCTGTACATTGAAGATATTTAAAAATAAAAGATTATTACGGACTATTTGGAGGTCACTAAAACGAAAAATATTATTTTTTGGATTTTATGTATGTTTGTATGTGTCGTTGTGGCTTCATCACGCAAAATCGGCTGAACAGATTTCCACAAGTTTTGGTACACTAGCTGGGTATCTCCAGATGGTTATACGACACTTTTTAGCCGACTACGCCGAAGAAAAAACGACGGGTTATGACTTTTTCTCTTCCGCGAACGAAGTTGCGGGCATCTTCTTGTATATATATATTTTACATTAACTTTAACTATTGTGACATAGATACAAGTCAAAGCGCAAAGTAGAACGTTCACGTTTATAATATAGTAGAGATAGACAATCTCAACAATATATGCCACGACAAAGCGCGCTAAGGCTACGGGCGTTTCAACTGAATTTTTTTAAATGATATTTTCACAGACGCGATGACAAAAGAATCGTCTTTTAATGACAACTTGAAGTTAAGCTTACGGTTTAAGTGTATCCCTAAAATTACAGTACATTTGCCATCGTATTTATGAATATTTCGTAACACAAAAGCACCCAAATTTGTATGTACAATTATAAAGTTGTAAAAATGAAACGTCTGTACATTGAAGATGTTTTCAAAAATATAATTGCAACGGACTATTTGGAAGTCACTGTATCGAAAAATATTTTATTTTTATTTTACGTATGTTTGTATATTCCCACACGGGTAGTTGGGTATCCGCAGATGGTTATAGAATACTTTTTACCCGACTACGCTGAAGATAAATAGAGTGGTAATTATTTTTTCTCCTCTGCGAACGAAGTTGCGGGCGCCTTCTAGTATAGTATATGTATTTAGTCACCTTCTGTCCAGCTTCCCGCAGAAGATGCACAAGATCTTTGAGCACGCTGCTCTCGGCAGCGCGGCCCAGTAGAGTTGTCGCCACGCCCTCGCCTCCGGCTCGGCCTGACAATATACAATACAGTTACCGGAGGTTTTCTACAGGACTCCATCATCATCATCATCAGCAGCATATATACGTCCCACTGCTGGGCACAGGCTTCTTATGTATGAAAGGGAATAGGGTGTAGTCTCCACGCTGGCCCTGGAGACAGGAGTGCTGGAGACTTCACATACACCAAGGACCAAAACAAGAGGACTGACAGTTGCCATACTTTGAATCGTGTTCCAATGGCAAGAAGGTATTCTGGCAAAAACTAGATGGCGCTTTAAAACTAAACGTTTAACGATGTTATAATTGAATAAAGAAACATATTATAGTAACAATTAGTTCACAAATAGCGAATAATAAATAAATCGTAACATTTAAATACTGTGTCACGCTTGCAAATTTAAATAATTGTAAAAAATAAATGTTATACATAGATGGTGTTGTACATAGCGGGGAACGACTTTTTGTATGGAGATGGTCAGTCCTCTAGTTTTAATGGTCCTTCACATACACGCTTGAATTTCTTCGCAAATGTATGCCGGTTTAATAAATAATAATAATAATAAATATCAGGGACAATCTTACACATATCGACCTAGCCCCAAACTAAGCAAAGCTTGTGCTATGGGAACTAGGCGACGATATATATAATATATAGATACACAAGCTTCTGCCCGCGGCTTCGTCCGCCTTAAATTCGTTTATCGCGGATAAGGGTATTTTTCCGGGATAAAAAGTAGCCTATGTCCTTCCCCGGGACTCAAACTATCTCCATACCAAATTTCATCCAATACGGTTCAGCGGTTTAAGTGTGAAGAGGTATCAGAGAGACAGCCACACTTTCGCATTTATAATATTAGTATGGATTATAATACTTAAATACATAGAAAACATCCAAGACTCAGGAACAAACATTTGTGCTCATCACACAAACACTTGCCCTGGCCGGGATTTTGCCCTGGCCGGGATTTTGACCGCCAGCTTCCTAGGCCGTTGTACAACCCCCTGAGCCAAACGTGTCGTCAAATATCAAATGGCATTACGTATATAAACCCCGATGAACTTAGTGGCCGTATTCGAACTGGCGACCGCTAGGATGCCTCACATACGCTCGCTTTACTCCCAGATCTTCCCCCATCCGTTCAAGATGGCCGAGCCATCGAAATCTGTGTGCTTTAATCTCGCCGATGTCTGGCTCAGCCATCTGTTCTTCTAGTTCCGCCTTTTTCCTCCTTCTCCATAATCCATCCTGACCGCAAATCGGCCCCAGAATTCTCCTCTAAATCATTCATTCCGCCACAGAGAGTTTAGTTTCTTCTATACAAGTCAGTGTCCATGCCCCTATTTCACAATCGTTACAATTTCAGGTATTTGTCAGTAGAAAAAAAAAGATCCTGTTAAAACAAGCAACATAAAAAACTACGTTAAAATTTTGAATTTGATAACTTACGTGTAGCTTGTTTTATGAGTTTAAAGTTGGGTGGGAAAGTCCATTTTTATAGTATGAAAATATTAATAACTAATAATACCATTCAATAACCCGTAAAATGTTTTGTTTATCATAAAACCATTTCAATAATCGCAAGTTTTAACATAACTGCAGAATAAAGTACTTATTTTCCCTATACAAGATACTAGCGTGTGACGTCACACTCTTGTAGGCTTTAGTAAGAAGCGTTTTTTGGGGAAAGTCCAAAAATGTAATTTTAACGTCGTTGTATCTCGGGGAGTTTTTATGATATTGGAGCAGTTTTTTCACCAATATTTCTATTATTAAGACGTCGCTTTATAACATACCATGAAAAAAATTGTCAAATAGCCTCAGGAGAAAACTACAATTTTATATTCACGGCGAGCCCCGCTCGGTACATCTCCTTACTTTATACTGAGCACGCAATGTATGTGATATTGTCGCTGTCACCCGATATTTGTCACGATTGTGAAATAGGGGCCAGGCTTCACAGCCGTACATTAAGACAGGTCGTATTACTGTCTTATATATACGGATTTTTGTGTGTTTACTGAGAAGCCTGGACACCAACACCCTGTGTAAGGCTGTCTATAAGTATACTCCATGATTTCAGATTTCACCAGTTAGTATGAGGTTATGAAATTCAAAACGGCGGATCATACCTGTACGTCCGATACGATGCACGTAGTTCTCAATGTCCTCAGGCATGTCGTAGTTTATCACGTGTTGGATATTCGCGAAATCGAGACCTAGACAAAAAAAAACAAATTTAAAAAACCCCCCGATTTGTTCCAACTAAAGCTGAATATCTTGGAGACAAGTGCTCCGATTTTCATCAAACAAAGCTAAGAACACTCCGGATAAAAGTATCTATGACACAAAAAAACAGCAGTCAAATCGATCCATACGTATGGGCGCTACGATGCCACAGACAGATACACAGATACCTACCTCTTTTTTGTCGCGGGTTAAAAACAAAGAATAGTGATTGAAATAAAACAATTTAACGGATTATATCGCGTATATTATCTCATTTTAGTTCCCGACGTTTCGGAAGCTTTCCAGCGTTCCATGGTCACGGGAGGACCATGGAAAGCTGGAAAGCTTCCGAAACGTCGGGAACTAAAATGAGATAATATACGCGATATAATCCGTTAAATTGTTTTATTTCAATGAGTAATAATCGCGGAAACAGAAGAAAATATTAAAGAATAGTGATGTTAAAAAATTTAATTAAAATTTATTTATTTCAAGCGTCGATGGCTCATACATAATTACATTATTACATTATAAAAATTTTAACATTACACGTGTTGACTGTAATAAAAAAATCTGTTGTCTGTAAGTCGGTTTACAGACGATAATAGGGTAGTTTCCTGGGTAAAAAAATATTATTCTAATAAGTCCGCCAGTGAGATCATCAAAAAATATTGGACACCTATTTTTTCTTTCGTCAATCAAACAAAAAACGACAAACAAAGATAAAGCGCGGCAAAGTTAGGGAGTGGGGGCGGATGACGTCACGCCGTGCGAAAAACGGTCGACGGGCTATATCTTCATCATATTTTGTTTAATTGACAAAAGAAAAAATACGTGTCCAATATTTTCTGATAATCGAACAGACGGACTAATTATATTTTTGTAGCACACACGCCTATTTTATTTGATAACGTTATAAAACACCGGCGTCATAAGAAGGACGATGGAGTGGAAGAGAGCAAGATGCGTCACAAGCCGACCGCTCGGCTCAGGCGGAACGTGACAATGAGCGGAACGTGACAACGAGACATGTTTATTCGTGCGTGCATCGATTTATAAGACGTTATCACGTCAAAACTTTGATACGAAATGGTAGTTTCTATGATAGAAATCCTAAAATAAATTTAAGTTTGATACCTTACGTGTAGCTTGTTTTATGAGTCTTAAAAGTTGGGGAAAGTCCATTTTTAGGGTTACGTAGTCAAAATGCCAAAACCGGAACCATTATAGTCATTTCATGTCTGTCCGTCCGTCCCGTCTGTATGTCAAGGAGGGCAGGCATTTTACTCAAAAACTACATGATGTATATTGATGAACTTTGAAATATTAGGTGTCTTGTATAAGCCGCTACTTAGTTTGATAATTAAATATCAAAACAATACATTTCTAGGGGGGGCACTCCATACATGTAACCGAAACTGTTTTTTTTTTAATTATTCTCATTCTATAAATAAAAGGAAAGTCTTCTGAAATTATTGAAACGACTTAATGTCTACTAAACTGTAATATTTATACCATTCCGGTGGAGCCCTCTGACATGTCTTACGGAGCCCCAGGGCTCCACGGAGCACTCTTTGAGAACCGCTGAGCGCTTCTTGACTTTATGTGTGTCTGTCTGTGGCATCATAGATCTTTAACTGATGGGACGATTTTGATTTAGTATTTTTATCCAAAAGAGGACTTGGAGAATTTGACAGTAACTCTTGACAATCTGTTTCAATCGACCAACAAGTTTTTTTTTCAAATTCAAATGATTTATTTGTCCAACATAGGTAGAATACAAGGTCTTACAAAATTATTTGTGTTACTATGTGGTGCCACGTGGGGCATACAAATTATTTTTTTATATGCAGCATGCATAAGGGGCTGTTCATAAATTATGTCATCTATTTTTGACGATTTTGACCCCTCCCCCCCCCCGTCCCTAAAATCAACCAACCATCATAATTCAAATGACCCCTACCAAATAAAATGATGTCATTTTATACAAACACGAATTTCATTCTTTTTTTACTCATTGAAGCACTTTTTAAAGATGCGAAAGATGATGTCATCTTGGGAATGACCTCCCAGTCCTCATGCTACCATCATCCGATGTCCAGACCACTCCCCCCAAATTTGAGATAACGTAATTTATGAATAGCCCCTAACACATAAAATATTAATCTATTTAGGTCATAATCATGTTATACAATAAGTTTATTTAGGATGTCATGGTTATAATTAATTATTGATTATGAAACAAAATATGAAAAATAATAATATGGTATGTCAGTATATATTATCGGCTAATGGTTTCGTGTATGTTCGTGTACCTTTGCTGGCGACGTCAGTAGCGACCAGTACATCCTTCTCGCCTCTTCTAAAAGCATCGACGGCTCTAGAACGCTCCTCTTGGTCTTTCCCTCCGTGAATAGCCACCGCTTCCACGCCTGCGTTAAAAAAAATAGTAGATTATTAAAGATGATTAAGAAGGGTTGAAAGTGACCCATTCCACCCGAGATATTTCAGTCCAATAGTTTGAGGGTGAAATGGGTAATTTCATCCGAGTTAAACACTCAAATTTTCATTTCGATTGTGAGGAAAGTAAAATACTACACGCACATTTATAAAACTGATATATTAAGAGCCCTTTCGCGTCCACTAGCGCCACTCGTAAATAATGGGGAATGGATGAAATTTTCAAAAATTTTGGAATTTTGTTTATAGGTAGGAATAAGCCTACTTAGTGTCAGAAAAAATACAGATTTTTCTGTGGCTTGGAAAAAACTAAAATGATGAAAAGGTGTTGGTGGGCCTATATACCTGCCTTAAACGGTACGGCAAATGCAGCATTGATATTTTCGATTAAAATGGCTGTTAATGTACTGTTATTCTTCAAGTTTTCAAATGAAATAGTCACCTGGCCTACTAAAATACGAAAACTTGAAGAATAGCAGTACATTTATAGCCATTTTAATTTTAAGATTTTTGAAAATTTTCATCCATTCCCCATTGTGATTATTTAAATTTAACGATAGATATTAAAAAGAGGGGCCGCTATGTACTGTATTTTGTATTTCTACTTATCATTAAGCAGCGCGGCTCCTGGATTACATCTATGTCCTTTTTCTGACATGAAGTATCTATTGCACCCCAACATCAGTCCCCACTGACTGCAGCTCACGGAACTCCTCACCCTTAAGCAGCTGATACTCGGGGATAGCGTCTACTTCCTTTTTCTGACCTGGTGCATCTTCTAAAGACACAGCATTAGCTGTACCGAGTAGTCTTCAGGCACCAAACTCTCCGATAGACAGAACTCCTCACCCTTAAGCAGCAGGTACTCGTGGATGGCATCCACATCCTGTTTCCGCTCGGCGAACACCAGAACAGGCGGTGGAGTCTTCTGCAGGCACTGGAGAAGATGCACTGTTCGAGCTTCAGCCTTCACTGGCTCCAACTCCTGGAAAATTAGAACAAGGTATTATCACAACCGAACAAAACGGGGCCTAATGGATTATAACTCTATTTGCATTTCCGGGAAATAGCAAACCACCACTAGACAGTATATATAGACACTCTCATGTAAATTTATTGTTGGTGAAATCAGCCCTAAGACGATTGTTGGTTATTCAATGATTTCGATTTGTTTTCAAAATTGTGTTCATATATAGTTATAGGGAAAAGGAAAAGGGGAGACCAAGAAGAACATTTATGGAGCAAATTAAAGAAAAAATAAATGTTTCATCATATAAAGAAGTAAAAGAAAAAGCGGAATGTAGAAGCTGGAAATTACTCCACCGACAAGAGCTAGCTCTTAAATATATGATGTGGTGACCCAGTCGACCCACTGGGTCATCACGGACTATCCTGCGGTCTAAGCGCAGGACGTGCCCCTCGTCATGCCAGCTTTAACGACATCATCCGTCGGGCCTAAGCCAGCGCGGGAGCGCCGGCTGTTTTAGAACCGACCGGGCTCGCTCGCGCTGACGGTGAGAGACCCGACTGTATGACCCTCGTGCCATGGAAGATGGGACGGCCCCTAGTTTCGGACGCGACTTGCGCTGATACTCTGGCGCTGTCCTATCTTCGTGGCACCTCGTTGAAGGCTGGCTCGGCTGCCAATTCCGCTGAGGTCCTCAAGCGGCGCAAATATGCAAACATAAGTAGTGGTTGCATGTTTGAGCCGTTTGGGGTTGAGACCCTGGGGGGAAAGCGCGTACAGGGTGTTTAAAGAGTGCAGCCGAAGATTGGCGGAGTTGACACGTGACTAGAGGGCGGGCTCATATCTCGCACAGCGGATCAGCATTGCTATACAACGTGGCAATGCTGCCAGCCCTCTGGGCACGTTGCCAATCGACGGCGATCTGGGGCAATTCTTTTATTTATAAGTAATTTTTACGTCTAGTTTTTAATCTCTGATGATGATATAGTTTTCATGATTTGTTTTTTAACACCAGTTTCTATCAGTATTTAAATACCTGTCGCACGTTGAGAGAGGCTGCACCAGCTCGACCCACATTGACGGTCACCGGCTTTACCAGCGCTGATCTGATGACAAAATAAAAAAGACATTTAGAATTTTTTATTTCAAAAAGTGCATTTTTGCGACAAGCTTTCATTGCCGACTGTTTGTTCTTTGAACATCCGGTAATTGAGGCAAGGCGATTCTAAAGAGCTCAAACTCAGTACGATTGCGTTATTGTATTACAGAGTTATTATGACCACCTTCCTGCTCCACCATCAGATCAGATCGATGGTGTCATAATCATAATATTGCATTGTCACCGAATTTACATAAGTATGCGAAGTTTTTGGTCTATTATAAACCGGGAAGGTTGTTTTTATGGTCCGTTGTGGCACTGAATATTTTAATGAAAACTCGATTAACCAACATTAGTTTTCTGAAGAGCGCGCGAAGTCATAAGATTGAGCCCTTGAAGATTTATGTTTTTTTTTTATGATAATCTATTTGTGTAAATGTTTTTTCATCTCTCCTGTTCGGAAAGTTTAATTTTCATGGGTTTTTAGACGCGTGGAAAATAGCTTTTCCATCCCTAGGGTAGAAAGTATTTTATTGTTACGATTAGCTACAGAGTCGAAGATACTTAAGTTACGTCATATTATGTATTAAAATAAAAGATTTTCATATCGCGATTGCGATGATGATGATGATGGTTATTTTTTTTTTCACAGTCAAAATGAAAAGTAGAGTGTTTAACTCGGGTGAAATTACCCATTTCACCCTCGAACTATTAGCACCCTCACTTCGTTCGAGCGCCTGAAATATCTCGGGTGAAAGGGGCCACTTTCAACCCTTGGTTACCAATCTACTATTCACGACCACAGTGTATACTTTTTTACACTGTGATCTCCTACTTCCGTTATTTTGCACATATACATACTAAGTAAAGTGTTCTTACTTATATCATATTTTTCAACAAAATCTTACTGAGAACTCAAATATGTTCACTCACTTTAGTTTAATTTCTTATATTATGCATCGTACATTAAATTTAAGTTCATATTTATAGCAACGTAATTCAGTAAAAAGGGTACCGTCACCAAAAAAGTTTGAGAACCACTGCATCGCCCAATAATAATACATTACTGCACAGGCTGGGAAAATAGGGATTGCCAGCCGAGTAGATATAAACCGATAGGGATACGAGGCTGGCACTCCATATTTACGAAGAGATATGTATCGTGCTTTTCTCAAACATACAGTTAAACAAAAACAATAAAACCAACAACCAACACAGAAATCTATGAACATTGTAATGTTTTATATATATATATATAGTTAATCGGACTTTTCCCCGCCGCTGCAGCGGCGCGGGGCGACGTCGCGGCGACGCTCATACCGAATTGAAACAAAAGAAGGTCGCTTTCCAGGCCTTCAATATTGTATGAAATATCATTATGCACCTCTCGTCGCGCCGCAACCGAAACGTGAGATTTCGGGGCCTATTATAACGAACACAACGTCAATATTTCATTGCATGTTCGAGAAACAAAGGTTTGTCTAATCAACAAGGATTTTAGTCCGATCAACGAGGACCATAGTCCAGTAAATGGGGCGTACCTGGCGAAGTTCTGGATCTTCCTAGGCATAGTGGCGCTGAACAGCAGCGTCTGCCGTTGTCCAGTAAAATAGGAGAAGATGGTGCGAACGTCTTCTTCGAAACCCATGTCGATCATGCGATCGGCTTCATCCATACACAGGTAGCGACAGACGTTAAGACGGACCTGGAAAATATAGGTAGATTAGAAGGAAGCTGCGGGCAAACTTCGTTCGCGGAGGAGAAAAAGTCAGTATCCCTCTTTTTTTCTTCGGCTTAGTCGGGAAACAAAGTATCCTATAACCATCTGGAGATATCAAGCTACCCGTGAACTAAAAATAGTTGAAATACGTTTAGCCGATTTTCAGTGATGAAGCCGCAACAACACATACAAACATACAAAAAATAAAATATTTTTCGCTTCAGTGACCTCCAAAAAGTCCCTTGCAATAGTTTTTTTTAATATCTTCAATGTACAGACATTTCATTTTTACAACTTTATAATGAAAATTATAATGAAGATGGGCAACGTAGACGGGGCAGGCCTAGGCGGAGATGGCGGGACGATCTGGATGCGATTCTTACAACTGGCCGGATGTAGCATCTGATAGAGAGTCTTGGAGATCTAAGGGAGAGGCCTTTGCCCAGCAGTGGGACACTAACATAGGCTAATAATAATAATAATTACGCCAGGATTATTCACCAGCAACTTGCTGTTAAATACGGCCTTGTGGGGTCTGAGGTGCCATACTATAAGTACGCACCGATGCCAGTTCTCGAAAATGGTCGTGCCACGCTTTATTGGGATCGATCTATCATCACGGACAGGACTATTGTAGCCAATAAGCCTGATATAGTGCTGGTAGATCGATCTAAGCGCCGGGCAATACTCATCGACATCACCATTCCACATGACGAGAACCTCGTGAAGGCTGAGAAGGACAAACTCAGCAAGTACCTTGACTTGGCTCACGAGGTGACCGCCATGTGGGATGTTGATTCGACGATTATTGTCCCGATAGTCGTTTCAGCAAACGGTCTTATAGCGAAGAGTCTCGACCAACATCTTAAGAGACTCTCGCTAGATGGCTGGATCAAGGGTCAGATGCAGAAGGCAGTAATCCTGGACACGGCGCGCATCGTCAGGAGGTTCCTCTCTGTGCAGCCCCAACCACCGGTAGCTTGGGCCTTACCCCGCTGCCAGCGCCACCCTACTTTAGGTTTTTTAGAATGTGTTTATATTTTGTATTTGCTTTTTGTATTTTACTTTTTATATCCATTTTATAAAACACATAACTTATGACTACAAATAAATAAAGTGGATAATAATAATAATTAAAATGAAAAATAATGTATTTGTTTTCTTAGTACTTATTTTACAGTGTGCTGGGGTCCCCTTTTTAAATGTAATACCTGTGTTAAGGGGTTCTTCCACATACAGGTATCGAGTAGTACAGCTGTGTTAATTAAAAAGGTAAGGTGATATAATTAATTATTTGCAACTTGATTTATGCTGTAAGTCTAAATAACTCTAGACCCATATACATCTATATACACATATACGTAGAGGCACACATATGCATACATATGTGCATTAGTGTACATGCATAAGGACGCACATATTTCAAAAAGGAAGGTAATAAAATGGTGTAAGTATAATTCCTAGAGTTATTTTAAATAGATGGAAAGCGTGATTGAGTGTAATGTAATACTCCAGATATATTTTTTAATTAACCATGGTATAATATTTAGTATGGAACGATATTTTTCAAGTGCGTCACTATCATAGAAAAAAAACATTGATTCAAATCCAGCATGGCTTATTACAGCCACCGCTAGAAGCCCGATTATAATTTAATTTAATTTATTTACTTACTAACCAATTATTAAGACATGGAACATTCTGAAATCAATGTTTTTTTTATAAGGGTTCCGTTTTTGCCATTTTGGCTACGGAACCCCAAAAAAAAGTACGTATACTTTTTCGAAAAACGCTCACTTACCATTTTCTTATCCAGCATGTCCATGAGTCGTCCCGGCGTGGCCACCATGACGTGGACACCCCGTTGGACCACCTCCATACACTCGGAGACTGCCACACCTGTACAATACAGTCAATCTGTATTAAAGACCACAGTTGATTGTATACAACGCCCTACGAATAGTTTATAACAATCTGTTCCGGGTACTGGCAGGGCTTCCTCGTTTTTGTAGCACCTCAGGCATGTTTGCCGATGCTCACATAGACGACTTTTTTGCGCTAATGCGTGAATACGCAGAGTGAGGCTAAGCCCCAACAGTCTCATACAGGTTGTGGCGGGGAGGCAGGACAGCGCTGTGCTCGGTCGGTTCAACGAGCTGCTTGTCCCGAATGCGCGTGCATTTCGGTGGACCATCGGGATGTGCTAGTTATTATAATTAAATTCTAAATTGGTAACTACTAACATTAACTTTTAAGTACTAATAACATTAACTTTCAATTAACCGTTAATTAATTTAGTAGTAATTAATTACTACTAAATTTATTAACAGATTATTAAGTATTCCCATTTGAATGAATGATTTATTTGCATATGAATATTGGGTTACAATTGTAGGTACATAGTTTCACTGGGTTTCACCAAAATTCTACCATTTCAGGTGACTTATTAAGGTATTTTGTTTTACTAGCATCCTATGGACCACCAAGTTGTCTGAAAATAAAGAGATTTTATTTATTACTAGAGGATGCCCGCAACTTCGTTCGCGGATTAACACATGTTTACTTTTTTAAACAGAACTAGAGGATGCCCGCAACTTCGTTCGCGGATTAACACATGTTTACTTTTTTAAACAGAACTAGAGGATGCCCGCAACTTCGTTCGCGGATTAACACATGTTTACTTTTTTAAACAGAACTAGAGGATGCCCCCAACTTCGTTCGCGGATTAACACATGTTTACTTTTTTAAACAGAACTAGAGGATGCCCCCAACTTCGTTCGCGGATTAACACATGTTTACTTTTTTAAACAGAACTAGAGGATGCCCCCAACTTCGTTCGCGGATTAACACATGTTTACTTTTTTAAACAGAACTAGAGGATGCCCGCAACTTCGTTCGCGGATTAACACATGTTTACTTTTTTAAACAGAACTAGAGGATGCCCGCAACTTCGTTCGCGGATTAACACATGTTTACTTTTTTAAACAGAACTAGAGGATGCCCGCAACTTCGTTCGCGGATTAACACATGTTTACTTTTTTAAACAGAACTAGAGGATGCCCGCAACTTCGTTCGCGGATTAACACATGTTTACTTTTTTAAACAGAACTAGAGGATGCCCGCAACTTCGTTCGCGGATTAACACATGTTTACTTTTTTAAACAGAACTAGAGGATGCCCGCAACTTCGTTCGCGGATTAACACATGTTTACTTTTTTAAACAGAACTAGAGGATGCCCGCAACTTCGTTCGCGGATTAACACATGTTTACTTTTTTAAACAAAACTAGAGGATGCCCGCAACTTCGTTCGCGGATTAACACATGTTTACTTTTTTAAACAGAACTAGAGGATGCCCGCAACTTCGTTCGCGGATTAACACATGTTTACTTTTTTAAACAGAACTAGAGGTTGCCCGCAACTTCGTTCGCGGATTAACACATGTTTACTTTTTTAAACAGAACTAGAGGATGCCCGCAACTTCGTTCGCGGAGGAGTAAAAGTTATATCCCTTCTTTTTTCGACAGCGTAGTCGGGTAAAACGTATCCTATAACCATCTGGAGATGCCCAGCGACCCGTGTACCAACAATTGTTGAAATCCGTTTAGCCATTTTGGCGTGATGAAGACACGAAGCATGCGAACATACAATCTGACAAAAAAATAAAAATATAAACTATTTTTGTATTCAGTGACTTCCAAATCCGGTTCAATCCGTTTTTTGAAAATATCCTTAATGTACAGACATTTCATTTTTACAACTTTATAATAGTACTAGCTTCTGCCCGCGACTTCGTCCGCCTTAAATTCGTTTATCGCGGATAAGGGTATTTTTTCCGGGATAAAAAGTAGCCTATGTCCTTCCCCGGGACTCAAACTATCTCCATACCAAATTTCATCCAAATCGGATCAGCGGTTTAAGCGTGAAGAGGTAACAGACAGACAGACAGACAGACAGACAGACAGACAAACAGACAGACAGACAGACAGACAGACACACTTTCGCGTTTGTAATATTAGTATGGATATGGATTAGCTCAGAGTTGCTTGACTTAAAACAACAACTTACAAAATATACGCAAACTCTCTGAAGAAATGCATATGAACATCACATACGAGTAGAATATCGAACGACGCATATATTAAAAAAAGTTGCAATCTCGTCAAAGCAACATGGGAAGTTATCAAAGAGAATACCGAAAATTCACATATGCCCAGCTGTATTGATAAAATCATTAAAAATACTAAAATTATTACATCGCCTCAAGAAATCTGTAATTCTTTGAATAATAAGTTTACAGATGAATTGAGCAACACAAATACGAGTAACGTATCAAGAAACACTTCGTTAGGGGCATCTTTAATGTCTAGCATCTTTTTGAAAACTACTTGCCCAATAGAGATAGTAAAGGTAATTAAAAAGATGAGGAATACAAAATCCGTGGGGTATGATAACATATCAACATCCATTGTTAAAGATAATGCTGATTTATATGTATATCCTCTTCGTCACATCATAAACCTCTCCATGGCAAATGGGTATTTTCCAGACAAGCTAAAATACGTAATAATAAAACCAATATTTAAACAAGGCATAAAATCGGAAATGGATAATTATCGACCAATAGCACTGATACCAATTTTCTCTAAACTTTTTGAAAAGTTAATTTATTACAGGCTAATTCAGTACTTAGAGAAGCATAACATACTTTCAAATGCACAATTTGTTTTTAGACAATAAAGATCGAAAACATTGGCTGTTTGTGAGCTAATAAAAATTGTCACACAATGCAGAAATGACAAACTTCCTTCTCTAGGTATATTCATGGACATGTCAAAAGCATTTGACAGAGTGTGCCATGAGAAGCTACTGCATAAAATATACCATTACGGAATAAGAAGCAACTGTTATGAGTGGTTAAAATCTTACCTTCAAGGAAGAGAGCAGTGCACTGAAATAGCAGCTTACTTCGAAAGCACAAAAACCTTTAACGCTTACAGATCGGAATACAAATGTGTTATAGCGGGGGTACCGCAGGGGAGTTTGTTAGGCCCATTGCTATTCTTACTATATATCAACGATCTACCAAATGTCTCTGATCACAAAATACTTCTCTTTGCTGATGACTGTTCGTTAGTGCTAAGAGGTGACCAGGCTGGCATTGAACAATTCGAAGAGGATGCCAGTAGAGTATTTCATGATGTTAATAAATGGCTAGAAAACAATTATCTACAGGTTAACATAGATAAGACAAACTACATGGAATTTCATGCTCCCCAGGCAAAACCAGCTGAAATTAAGATAAAATACCAAAGCCTACAGCTGGAGCAAGTAAAATCCATTAAATTCCTGGGTATAATTATAGATACCCATTGTAATTGGCTTCACCACTCGGAATATTTAATATTTAAATTGAGCAGATATGCATATGCCTTGAGACGACTTAGGGAAGTCTTGTCAGAAAGTACGGCTCCTCTAGCTTTTCACTCTTGTCATGGCAAATTTACGGTACGGAGTTATTTTATGGGGTAATGTGAGCAATAAAGACCGAATATTTAGACTGCAAAAGAGATGTCTCCGGGCAATATATGGTTTAAAACAAACTGACTCATGCAGAACATTGTTCACTGATAAGAAGATTCTCACTTTTCCTGTACATATATGAACTCTGTATTTTTGTAAAGAACAATATAGGCGTGTTTAGAGGCAGAAATCTAAGAGCAAGACTCCAACAGAAATACGGTTATGATGTGGTTGGACCTAAATCAAATTCAGCGTTTGTCACCAATAATGTAATGAGCATCAGTACAAAAATGTATAATAAGTTACCCATTGACATAAAAAAAATTGACAAGTGTAGATTTTAAAAGAAAACTTTTTTATTCGTTAGTCAACAAATGTATTTATAGCATAAGTGATTATAATATTA
This sequence comes from Hedya salicella, assembly GCA_905404275.2. Taxonomy (NCBI): domain Eukaryota; kingdom Metazoa; phylum Arthropoda; class Insecta; order Lepidoptera; family Tortricidae; genus Hedya; species Hedya salicella. Next base: position 6,519,947 of record FR990120.1, read on the forward strand.
ATTACTTATTTCGAAAAAAGATACTAAAATTAACTTATCATTATTATATTATCATTATCGTTTTATATAAAAAAATACTGAACTTTTGATGTAACGAAACATTGTATATTTAATTTATCATAGATTATATTATAGAGTCAAATTGGAAATATTGTACGCCTCTCGGCAGGACATGATGTATGTACTGGATTTACTAAACAATTACTAACACCTATGTTGTAAACTCATGACCATGCAATAAATAAATTGATTGATTGATTAAGTGGCAGTGAGAGGCCTTATTGCTCGTAGAACCTATGGCCGCGATAAAAAATAACTGTTTGTAGATTCATTGGCCATGTTTTTGTCACTTTGTATAGATTTAGTGTCAGTGTAAATGTTAATTCAATCGAAAACAGCTAAAACAGCTAAAATGCTAGCTGATCTCGTGGGTCTGCTTTGCCAGCTCGCGGGAGGGGCAGATGATGATGATCATGACGATATTGGTAGTAATGATGAAGATGATGAATATGACAAACAATGCGACGAAGATGATAAAGATGGTGTTGGCAGTCGTGATGATAGTAAAAACAATGCTAAGAATAATGGCAATGGTGATAATATGAATGATAATAATGATGTTGCTAATTATGACGAAGCAGGAGAAGAATATGAAGAAGAGGATGAAGATGCAAAGGATGACGATATGGATGAAGAGCTAGTGAATACCTCCAATAGCAAGACAGCTCCTTATTTCAGGCATTCCAGTCATTTTGAGGTGCTTCACGAAGTGTTGGATGATCTCGTGGGTCTGCTTCGCCAACTCACGGGAGGGGCAGATGATGAGGCCATATGGACCCTCGTTCCTGGGAACAAAACACCATTGCTGATATTATTAAAGCAAGTGAAACATGATACAGATATTTCTACAACCATTGAATATTTGGTATATTTATAGACAATCTGTTGAATCAAATCACTTAGTTTACTGGCAAAGCCGGTAGGATCATCCCGTTTTGAATAATTAGTCATATTGATTGTATGTTTAAGTCCTCTGACGAAGCCCTGATATTATGAAGGTCATGGTCCCTGCTCTTACGATCTTGAGCCTTAAAGGTACAGTAATCCCGTGATATTGCCGACAAAAATACCTTAAATCAACCAACCAGTCAATACATAACCGGTCCATTCCGTTGAAAAGCTGATACGTCACTTTTTACCCGACGAAGGACACCAGGTCTAGAGCAATCTTAAGTCGTTCTTAGCCTATGGATACAGGGAATTATGCGGCCTAGCCTAGCCCATAGCCCATTCTTTACTGGCGTAGTCGGTAGAATCACCTAAAGTCGAATAGTGCTTATTAGTGTTTATGCTTTAGACTCGAGGAATTTTACTGATTACATCTAGTCAGAGAGTCAGGTCTAAAGTTTACTGACCTGATGAAGGGCATCTTGATCTCCTGCTCCAGACATACCAGCAGCAGCGGCAGCGTGAACACCAGGGTCTTCCCGGAGCCTGTAAACGCGATCCCGATCATGTCGCGCCCCATCAGCACCGCTGGGATACCCTGAACTTGGATGGGGGTGGGCTTCTTTATGCCCTTCTCATCAAGTCCACGAAGAATACCTGGAAAATAAAAATACGATTAAAACGAACCAATATAGGCATGTTCATACTACTTTCCGACACGTGACACACTTTGCTTGGACACTTTGCTCGTATTTTACATCACCGCCACTAGTTGGGAATAACCTACTTACCACACTTGTATCGTAATAGTACATTACTTACCAAGAGCTGTAAAAGAAGGAAAGCCCGAAATCGCAGGTATTTGTGGCCCAAGCCGCAGGCGAGGATTGTCAATATGCGATAGAGAGCTTTCTTTTTTACCGCCCGTGGTGAGTACACAATTTTACGTCTCCTATATCATGTAGTATGGAGAATGTATAATCTTCAGAAATTGTATTGATTTAAAGCTGGTCATTTCCTATGGGTTTAGCACACATTAAAGAGGATATGGGTATAGATAAAAGCCTTTAAGCTGAGGAGGGAGGGTAGTCACATAAAACTTTTAGTTGAGGGGATCAGATGAACAAAAAAATATCAGTCTAGAGGACGACTTATGTGAACCGGTATAACCCAACGTGATGGTTCTTGCGATTAAATGGTACCTTTAGGGAACTTCATGTGCTGAAATGTCCTGATGGGTGGTGGTACATCCTCTCCTTCCACGAGGATCCTCAGCTGGTCACGTACCCTATCGTGGCGCTCCGGAGGCAGCTCCAGTATGCAACGGGGTGGCTTCCACGAGGTTTTGATAGGGTCTTCGTATTGGATGCCTGAAAATTGACTTGAATTTTAGTGACTTATATCTAAACAATTTGGAAATGTTAGGTTTCCAAGGGGTCGTAAGGACTATATTGCAGAATGGCTAAGTAAGCAAAAAGTCTCATTTGCATAAGGTCTTAGTCGTAAAATGCCCAAGCGCTTTCAATCGTTTTGGCACAATAGGCTTTTTAAGAGTCCCCCGCAAGGTCGGCCGAATTTCACCTTCCCATACAAACGTTCTCATTTTAAAACGACGTGTTACATTGTAACGAATTTTGCATATACAATGACATGAGGTATATCTAGGCCTGTAATTACTTTATTCGGCTCCAGTTTATAAAACAATCGAAATACGCCAAAAACAAGTTTTGTATGAAAATCTTGTATTCACTGTATTTTTTTTACTATGGTATCTGAAGCTACATAAACTAATTACAGGCCTACATATACCTTAAGTTATTCTAAGTGCAAAGTGTCAGAGCAAACTAGCTAGTCGTTTTAAAATGAGAGTGTAACTACGTTTGTATGGAGAACCGAGCTTGCTGGGGACTCTTAAGTAAAGATGCAAAAAAATTGTGGCGCTCTAAAAGTAGAGTTTTTTGTTGCTTACCTTTGGCTAACTCAGCAACGCCCATAAGCGCTTTGCTCTGCGCCACACTCTCAAGTATATGCTGCTCCTCCCGAGCCTGTCTCTCTGCAGCGCTCAGCGCCCGGGCTTCAGCAAGTCGCTTCAGCTCACTGTGTTGGTCCAGGAGGGAGACATTGTAACGCCGGCCCCATTCTTCTTGAGATGCTGTACATGTAACATTTAAGAAAGTTTAATAACAAGATATTAAGTATAAAGATGAAAATAATGAAAAAAAATTCAAAGTTTTTTTTTAAAGTAAGGTTTGAACCAGTTTCTTGTGCCTTGACGGGACGCACGCTCTGCCAATTGAGCTATAAAGTCCAGTCAGCTTGTATCCAAATTGTGTTTTTGTATTTATAAGAATACTAGCGGCCGCCCGCGACTTCGTCCGCCTTAGATTCGTTTATCGCGGATAAAAAGTATTTTCCGGGATAAAAAGTAGCTTATGTCTGTCCAAGATTTCAAGTTCCTAGCGTAAAAACATATTTATTGTACATACAAATTTTCATCCCCTTTTTCGTCCCTAGAAGGGATGAAATCTGACATACATTATAGCCTATGTCCTACTCTGATATATAAGGTACATAACTGGAAAGTTTCATATAAATTCGTCCAATAGCTTTTGTGATTAAGTGGAACGTACATACATACTTTCACGTTTATAATATAGTAAGGAAGGAAGGATAACGAAGTAAGGATAAAGATTGTTTCTTAGTGAAGACATTGAGACATTGAGACTTAGACAAGAGACAGGCTCGGGAGGAGCAGCATATATGAAGACATTGAGACATTGAGACTTAGACAAGAGACAGGCTCGGGAGGAGCAGCATATATGAAGACATTGAGACATTGAGACTTAGACAAGAGACAGGCTCGGGAGGAGCAGCATATATGAAGACATTGAGACATTGAGACTTAGACAAGAGACAGGCTCGGGAGGAGCAGCATATATGAAGACATTGAGACATTGAGACTTAGACAAGAGACAGGCTCGGGAGGAGCAGCATATATGAAGACATTGAGACATTGAGACTTAGACAAGAGACAGGCTCGGGAGGAGCAGCATATATGAAGACATTGAGACATTGAGACTTAGACAAGAGACAGGCTCGGGAGGAGCAGCATATATGAAGACATTGAGACATTGAGACTTAGACAAGAGACAGGCTCGGGAGGAGCAGCATATATGAAGACATTGAGACATTGAGACTTAGACAAGAGACAGGCTCGGGAGGAGCAGCATATATGAAGACATTGAGACATTGAGACTTAGACAAGAGACAGGCTCGGGAGGAGCAGCATATATGAAGACATTGAGACATTGAGACTTAGACAAGAGACAGGCTCGGGAGGAGCAGCATATATGAAGACATTGAGACATTGAGACTTAGACAAGAGACAGGCTCGGGAGGAGCAGCATATATGAAGACATTGAGACATTGAGACTTAGACAAGAGACAGGCTCGGGAGGAGCAGCATATATGAAGACATTGAGACATTGAGACTTAGACAAGAGACAGGCTCGGGAGGAGCAGCATATATGAAGACATTGAGACATTGAGACTTAGACAAGAGACAGGCTCGGGAGGAGCAGCATATATGAAGACATTGAGACATTGAGACTTAGACAAGAGACAGGCTCGGGAGGAGCAGCATATATGAAGACATTGAGACATTGAGACTTAGACAAGAGACAGGCTCGGGAGGAGCAGCATATATGAAGACATTCACTAAGAAACAATCACGAAGATCGTGATGGTAAAACATCAAGATATTAAGTATTCATTTCTAGAACAATGTTTTCAACCTGTGGATAAAGAATTTTAGAGGTGATATTCTGCTAAAATATAAATGCATGCAGTTTTTATCTCCCCAAAAAGATGAACCGATGATCTGGTGAATATCGCGGGAAACCGTTGGATGAGGGCAGCTCGCGACCGGTCGTTGTGGAGATCCTTGGGGGAGGCCTTTGTCCAGCAGTGGACGTCCTTGGGCTAATATGATGATGATAATGAGTTTTTATCTCGGAAGTATGATTATTTATTTATTTATTTAAACTTTATTGCACAATTGAAAAATGTACAAATGGCGGACTTAATGCCAATAGGCATTCTCTACCAGTCGACCATTGGGTTAAACAGAAACAGTTATATGGGTGCAGGGCCTTCGTGATTATGTTTTATGATGGACCTAAACGAGGTAGCAAAAGTTATTTAAGTGAATTGGACACAAGTTAAATCTAGACACTATCACTGTTTTACTCTTATGACCGCTCCAAATCTTTATCTGCATCCACATGTGAAGATTTCATTACAATACTGAATTAAATACTACGGCGGTTACTACGATTTTACTATTTGCCGTCGATATTTATTTATTTATTTATTTAAACTTTATTGCACAAAACAATAGTAAGTACAAATGGCGAACTTAATGCCAAAAGGCATTCTCTACCAGTCAACCATAGGGCCAAACAGAGAAGCATGAAAATGGTGCAGTGGGGAAAAACATTCAGTACTGAGAGCGTTAGGGCACACAAGCAAATAATGCATACATAATTGCTTATACCTATACTATATATGGTATACAATATATATATATTACATATAAATAATATATACAAAATATACCAGCTACTGCATGGAAGATGGACGCTACTTGAGTTCTTGTTCCAGCAGATGCCTACGTAGCATCCGCTTGAAAACTACCTTGCTTGGGGCTTGTCTAATAGAAAGAGGGAGCGAATTCCAGAGACGGCTTGCCTGAACGGCGAAAGAATTTGACATGAAACCGGTGTGGTGTGAAGGAATTGAAAGTTTGAGAATTCGGGAGGAACATAGTTCACAGCCTGGACGGGGAGTTTGAAAAACGAATTTGCTTTTGAGGTATCCTGGAGCGGAAGGCTCGAACAGGATAGAAAATAGGAAACAAAGGATTCTAAGAGACCTGCGACCACGTATGGGAAGCCAATTGAGCTAACGGCGAAAGAATGAAACGTAGTCATATTTACGAAGGCCGAAGATGAAACGTATGCCATTGTTAAGGAGACGATCTAGCTTATTGAGGGACTCTTGGGTAATGTTGGTGAGGCACGCATCAGCATAATCTATGAGAGATATGTTTAAAACAAAATCTATATTCTCTAAATTTTTGTCGGTGCGGGCAAATATGATAGCTCGAAGGTTTGCGCGATGTTCCAGGGAGGTGAAGATCACTCTCTATAGAGCTTTCTGTACCTCCCTGTATACATGCAGCTTGTGGGTTCAGCATTCGCAGCGGGCCTATAGGGCCCTCAGACTCCAATATAATAATGCATCCTGGATGCTGCTGGTGGGACTGCCTCGCTTCTGTAGCGCATCAGGGATGTTCGCGGAGGCGCGCGTCGACTGTTTTGAGGCCGCTTTGCGCGGGCGCGCCGCATCCCCGGTGCACCGGGTGTGAGACAGTCCCAACACCCTCTGAGAATGATAGCGGCCGAACCGGACTGTCCTATTATGCTACATTGTAAGGGGCTACATGCCCCTATAAGTAATGTACGGTGGTAGCATTAGCATTTAGTAATTAGATTTAGTGATACTAACCCCTAAGTTTAAGTTTTTGTGCATCTACTGTTAAGAAGAAGGTTACAATGAGCATAGACTCAAAGAGTATTCTTCTAATATTTTTAACGTCTCTTAGCAACTGTTTATTTATATATATACTTCAATTAAAATGTCATCGTGAACAGTATGCATTTTTCCTTATAAATACTTAGTCTACTAATATAATGTGTCACTAAGTTACACGAAATAATAGTTATTATTATTATATTATTAAATCAGCATGTATGTGTAAGGGTCAACATTTTTTTGTTTCCTAGTTTTTTCTTCATCACTTGTTACCACTACATGTGTAATTTGATTAAGTCTATAAGTTTTAATGGCCAGATAAAGTCATTTGAACATATGTTGCATCTCACAAGAAAACATGTCCTAGTAGAAAGCATGTTTATCCAGGGGACCAACCACTATTTTCATACCGAATCGGAGGACACATTAACTCTCTGTCTGGTCTGTTTGTCCTGTTAGCGTTGCAGGTAAAAGTAATCTGAAAGACATTGCTGACCATTTTAAAGATCAGTTTGTTGTAAAATCTCCTTTGGGGCATCACGGCAGGAGGTGAACAATGCTGAGGCCAACACGCAACCGGTTGAACCGGGTTTCACTGCTAGGGAGGTAGCCAAGGCTATTGGCTCGATTTCCCGAGGTAAGTCACCGGGGCATGATGGCCACAGCATTGAGCATCTTCAGTTTGCGGGTCCTCATATACCAAAAGTCTTAGCAATGTTCTATACGCTGTGTGTTAGGCATTGCTACTTGCCCGAGGACTTGATGAGGACAATTGTTATACCGGTTGTTAAGAATAAAACTGGCGACTTAGCAGACTAGTAATTACAGGCCTATTTCTCTCGCTACTATTATAGCGAAAGTTTTTGACAGTATGCGTAATTCACAGTTAAACGAGTATGTGCAGATAAATCACAATCAGTTTGGGTTTAGACCCGGGTTATCCACAGAGAGCGCAATACTGTGTCTTAAGCATACTGTCAAACACTATACGAATAGAAAGACTCCAGTTTACGCTGGATTTTTAGACCTATCTAAGGCTTTTGACCTGGTTTCTTATAATGTACTATGGAAGAAGCTGGAAGCCATTCAATTACCTACTGAAACAATACGGATACTCAGGTACTGGTATGGAGGCCAGGTCAATAGCGTTAGATGGGCGGGTACACTGTCGGATCCACACAGGTTGGAATGTGGAGTGAGGCAGGGGGGGTTGACCTCGCCTGCGCTCTTTAATCTGTATGTGGATGGACTTCTGGACGAGCTGGGTAAAATGCATGTTGGCTGTCATATTGACTCAGTATGTGTAAATAATATAAGCTATGCGGACGAGATGGTTTTACTCAGCGCGTCGGCTTGTGGCCTACGTAACTTCTCGTATGTGAGAAGTACGCCATCGAACACGGGCTGAGATACAATGTAGCCAAATGTCAGTTCATGGCGTTTGAATCCGGCTGTAAACGGATAGATGAAGTGCCTCCCATAAAGCTCTATGGTACTCCACTACAAAGGGTGAGGAGTTTCATATAGGTCATATTGTCACAACTGACCTAAAGGACAACATGGACATAGAACGGGAACGGAGGGCTCTGTCAGTGAGGGCTAATATGATTTCCCGTAATTTCGCGCGGTGTACGAGGGAGGTTAAAATAACTCTATCCAGAGCTTTTTGTACCTCTCTGTATACGTGCGGCTTATGGAGGTCTTACACGCAACGGGCCTACGGAGCCCTCCGGGTCCAGTACAATAACGCGTTTCGGGTGCTTGTGGGGCTGCCTCGCTTCTGTAGCGCATCAGGGATGTTCGCAGAAGCGCGTGTAGTGTTTTTACACGACTATGCGCAAGCGATGTACATCCCTGGTGCGCCGGGTGCGATCCAGCCCAAACCCCATCCTGGGCTTGATAGTGGACAGGCTGGTCTGTCCATACAAGAGACACTGTTGTGAAATACATGTTTCACACAGTGCATATCTGGTTTAATGTTTTTATTAAGTACTCACATTAGAAATAAGTTAATGTTGAAATAAAACAATTTAACGGATTATATCGCATATATTATCTCATTTTAGTTCCCGACGTTTCGGAAGCTTTCCAGCTTTCCATGGTCACGGGTGGACTGAGAAAAGATGTATTTTCCTCTATCAAAGTTACAATTTGTGCAAACTACCCATGTTTTGAAAAAAAACACAAATAATGGTGTACATACATGCCAGATGGGCCTAAGCTGTAAAGACAGTTACACATGTGCCAGAAGGGCTTAATTATTTTATTCTAATAATTTACCAAGCAGCATTTCACAAATGAGGCGTACTGAGGAGAAAAGAAATGCTGCAAAGAAAGTTAATGTTACTAACGAATTTTGTATGAGTCCTCTGTTACTCAAATTAAATGTTTTCTATTCTTCTATTCTATTCTATTCTATTAATGTGTGCTGGCTGCTGAGCAACCGGTGAAATTAAAGGTCATTGAATATTTTGTAGTACTGTTATCATGTACACAAAACACACAATTAATATTAGTTATTGTAATAAATCTTTTCAAGCTTCTCAATAACCCCCACGATAAAGAAAATGCGAAATTTACTGACTTTTAATTTTAATTAAAAAGTATAAAATAAAAATAATAATATTAGAATTATAGTGTAATTCTATGGAAGTTGCTAAAAATGTAAACAAACCGCCATATTGATTTTTAGTAGTTTGACAATTTTTATTTTTTTATAGTTGTTTCACAAAATTATTAATTGAGTAAAGAATGCAATAACAATTAGCAACAGCAGACATGGTATTATCTATAATTTCCTTAAACAACAAATATTAGAAACATGGAATGCACTAATAAGTAGATTCAGCTATAATTTTATTGAAACTTACATCATATTATGCAATCATCTGAAAAGTGCATTTAGCTTAGGTGGTCACTTTAAATATTATGTCCATTTAAATAATCAACGCTTGTAACAAATATTGAATAAAGATTAAAACATTAAACAAACAAGTATGGGTGTGGATGTTTTTATTTTTAAAATGTATATAACTTACTCTCATCATCCGGATCATTGTCGCTTGAACTTTTGGTTTCCGCTGAGACTTCCGCAGCCACTTGTCCAAGGCGCCCGAGCTTCATCAACTGCTGTTTTTTACGTTCTCTTACTGGGACGTAGGGTTCATAGTTATCGATGTCTTCCTCGGATTCCGAGGACTTCTCTGCACGCCTGTAACGTTTTACTGGAGGAGGAGGCTCCGGCTGTTTATCCGACATGACTGTGGTAAATAATATTAGATTATGAAACAAGAGTCTAAGTCAAAGACTTACTTCGTAAACAAACAAACATAACCTAGAAATTTTGACATACTATGGTGTGTTCCATTATACGTAATTTAAATCGTTCTTGTATTAATAATTATTGAACCTAAAACAAATTATTTATTCAGTCGCAATTTATTGATTTATCATCATTATTTATTATTCATCCATTGTTTTTCTACCACCAATGAAATATGCAAAGTTATTTCAAATAAGAAACTATGTTTTCTATTTCGTTATTTAGGAAATTGTTGGATATTTCGGAATGACACTTGACAGAAATGTCACAAATATGTCAAAATATGCAAGTGACACGTAATTTCACGTAATTATATTTGCATTTTGCGACCTCCAAATGTGTAAATTCACGAGAATTACTGTTTCAACCCATTAATAACATAGTGATAAAATGTCTGACAAAAGTTTCGGTGATCATATGAACCGGGGAATAGTGAAAAACCCTTTGCTCTCGACCGCAGTGACTGGGCTGTCTATTGAGGATTTGACGCAAAACGCAGTGTTGTTGCCTGTTTCTCACACCCAAGAACTGTTCGAGAGACAAGGTGAGTACTATTAATTATTTTTATGCCGCGGAACACCACTACAACGACCTTGGCATCTAAAACCATGATTATCAGTTGTCGGGAAATTTTCTTAATGTAACTGTCATATCGTTGATTTATGGCCTAATTTCAGTGTTATTTAGTGTGTTTGGAAGTTTATGTAGTATTCCTGTGTTCTGTGAACAGCCATAGTGTAGTCAGATTACATAAACATAAACAAAATAGGCACTCCTTTGCAATAGCAACAGTTGTATAAAGCCATGTCTTTCCTTTACAAATCATATAAAAATGCTCCGTTTGAGAGTGGTTTTATACCGGAATTTGACATTTTGCTCCGTTCCAAGTTACATAAATTACAAAGGCTCATTGATGATGTCACCATAGTGAGTATTGATATCTAAATCATCTTAAATATTGTAAAATCAAATGACATGATCATAATAATGTCAATCATATACTTTCTTCATTATCCGGCCCTAATTTTGCATGTTGTATTACAAGCTCTCACCCAGGCATTGCAAGCATCCATACACTTCGGTGACCACTTAACTTCAATCAGGCTGTACGCTTGTTAGCCACCACAGTAGTATATATAAAAAACAACATATTCCACTGGTTCCCAAAGTTCTCACAACTTAAAATATCCCGGAATCGCGCTTAATCTATTCAAAATAAAAGATGGATTGACTTTGATAGATGGCATTCTGCACAAGTCACTCAAACCCACAAAGAGTGATACTAGATTTCATTGAACACCAAAAGAAAATAACATCAGATAATCTACAACAGTATAAGAAACTGTAAACAACAAGCTGTCTTATCGCTAAGAAGCGATCTCTGCAATATTCATTTGGAAATGGAAACAAAAAAAATTGGTGTAATGAAATAATGATCTTTATTCTGTAAGTAGGCCTCCAGTCCTTTGACAAGTTTGACTCTACCAGCATTTTCTAAAAGGATTATTTTACTAGCTAGACTATTGAGCAGAAAGCAGAAACAAACTATTACAATATTAGTACTTAGCTTCTTCCATCCATCATATCACATCCACCTTAAATATATCTTTTTAAGTATAAACACAATGCATAGTTCTCCAAGAAAACCTATTCAAACTAATAAAATTAAAATTATAATAGAAGAAAAAGTGTATGATATGATTTTTTTAATATTTGATATAATTCTTGTACTATTCTTCTGTAGGTTTTATTGCCTACTAGATTATGTAAATATTTGTTTATCTTCAGGGCCAGAAATAGTCAGATCCTTGAGTCCCACCTTGGGGCACCATGAAAATACTAACACGAAAAAATTGTTGCCCCAAAATAGAGATGGGCAAAATGTACGATTAAGAAAACCAAATTATTCGCGAATGACGAATAAAACTATTAAATTAATATTTTTATTTGAAGAATTTATTCAAGAACAATCTATTCATTAGAGATGCTTAAAAAGATTAGGCAACTGTGATGTGCAATCCACTGCAACAAAAAAATAACTGGCAAATATAAATTATGCATTGTCAGATTCACTTAGAAGTAAACAACTGATAAGAAATATGGTATCCCACACCTTCATGTATCTATATTCACGACCTACTTCATATATTTTGACGACCGGTTTGGCTCTGTGGGAGTAACGTTGCCTGCGAAGCTGAGGTCCTGGGTTCAAATCCCGGTTAGGGCAAATATTTGTGTGATGAGCATAAATATTTGTTCCTGAGTCTTGGATGTCTTCTATGTATATAAGTAATATATCTATTAAATATATCGTCGTCTAGTACCCATAACACAAGCCTTATTGAGCTTACCATGGGGCTAGTTTGATTTGTGTAAAATTGTCCCGTAATATTTATTTATTTATTTATTTATTTATTTATTTATCTATCTCTTTCTAAGCCAGGCTAGAAAGTTACTTACTTTGTGCATGACTAATCCGTTCATTAACCCTTTGTTTATTATGCTGCCTACGCTTATCCCTTAACTTAACCCTGCATGATATCCAGTTGTTTAAATGATTTTTCACAACTGGAATACATCCTTTTTTAGGGTTTGGTATCCAAAATGGCAATAACAGACCCCTTATAGTTTCGTTGTGTCCATCGGCCCCATTATGTCACAGGCATTTTACTCAAAAACTACAAGATGTGTATTGATGAAAGTTGGAGGAAAGGTGACTTGTATAAGCCACTGCTTAATTAATTAAAAAATAATATTTCTAGGGGCAGGTGGCGGGGTAGGGGGCACTCCATACATCTAACTGAAACAATTTTCTCCTTCTCAGGAAATATCAATATATGTGCCATATTTCAACAGTACTTTTAAAAATATTTTGATGTTTCCAAAATTTTTCTGTAAAAGTGTGAATATTTTTGGAATTAATCGCAACCGAAAGTAGCATAAGATTGTGTCCCCCTCTATATTTTATAAACCTTATGTCCAAATAATATTTAAAAAAAAATATGAAGATAAAGCCTAATAACCACACCAAGCATGGTCCGACATGCTCTTGGCCAGTTTCTTACACTGTGCCCTCAAATATTCGTTATTTTGTACATACCTATACCTTGAAATAAAACAATTTAACGGATTATATCGCGTATATTATCTCATTTTAGTTCCCGACGTTTCGGAAGCTTTCCAGCTTTCCATGGTCACGGGAGGACTATGTGTTTTATTTCAATGAGTAATAATCGCGGAAACAGAAGAAAATATTATACCTATACCTACTATACATATGTATATCGTCCTTATTTATACCATATTTTTCAACAAAGCATTATAGTTGAATTACTAATATTGCATCATACATTACATTAAAGTTCATATTCGTAGCACCACATTTCTGTAAAAAAATCTAAACTTATTGAACAAAAATGGATTTTATCAATATTTCAAATGTATAAATATTCGGATGCACGCACGGGAAAATCGTGGTGTCGATGCGTGTTGTGGGTAGAGTTACCATATCTCAGGATTTGTCATGAGATTTCAGGATTATTGGACTCTTCTCAGAATTGCGGCCGGATATTGCAAATCTCAGGCAAATAAAGATCTTTTTAATAAAAAGTAAAACAAACTAATAAAGCCTCTTTTTCTACAATCTCATAGATTTTGGTCACAAAAATGCTACTCATTGCCAGTTTTAACAGTTTTTCTCAAACACTGAACGGAGAGTGTTAAAGTTTTGCCCCGGTTCGAAAGAAATCGTAGTTCCCGGGCTGGAATTGAGAACATATTTTTTACAAGTAGATTGAAATACTGGCTGTCTGAAATAGTATTCAGTATTTTATCTCAGCTGCCATTATCGCGATTACTACTTTTGCGTTACCATGACTAATCAAGTGTGCCTTGCTTATTGATACAGGTGTTGCTTATTGTGAAAATCATAAGTATTCACTTTCTTTGGGACACACACATGAATCAGATAAGACTAAAAACAAAAGGTTAAATTGAAATTTACACAGATCATATGTTTTTTAATCTGTACTAGTTATCTAATCTTATCTAAAGGCGTTTGTGGACTACGCTTTCAATTCGATCGAGACCTTTGCGGTGCTGCGTTATCTCCAGTACCAAATTGATTATCGGTATATCAAAGTACAAACAATATTTTAAAATTTGGCGCCCTGGGCCAATAATTTTCGCCGCCTCAGAAGTTAAGGAAAAAACCGGCCAAGTGCTAGTTGGACTCACGCACCGAGGATACGCCGCTCCTGGCTGTTTGCCACCCTGGGCCATGGCCCCCTTGGCCCTAGGGTAAATACGCCCCTGAACACACTTAACACATTAAAAACCGCGAGCTTTCTTTTTTTGTAATTGATGTTTATCTTCTGCCTCCGCATCCATATTTAAATTTGTGTGGAAAAGTCCATACTAAAGGATGGTTATGATGTCTTATTTTATTATTTCAAATTTGTGTCAATAACTGAATGTTTGTTACAACCGTGTATAGTATTTATGGTTTTAGAAAACTTAAATACGATGAAAAGATATAATAAAATCAACTTTTTTTTTTAGTGGTTCATATTTTTTGTATTTTTTAATCGAACTGTGGAGGCAATAAAAATAAAATAAAAATATGTACGGATTAATTCAAACCAAAAGAAAAAGCAATTTTTTTCAACCATTAAACTTCAAAAATCTCGAAATTAAAAACGATAGGCTACATACGGTTTTTCCCATGTTATTGACTATGAGAGCGGAGCGTTACGAAAATGTCGGTTGCGAAAGTGTTAAGTGACCATCGGTAGGGTTTATGTCAATCAGTGACGTGCATTTCACATACAGTAGCGTGCACGGGGTTTTTAGCCAAGGTAGGCAGTTGTTAGGGTTCCGTAGGCAAAGACGAACCGTTATAGTTTCGTCATGTCCGCCCGTCCGTATGTCATAGGCATTTTACTCAAAAACTACTGAATGTATATTTGTGAAATTTAGAGGATAGATGTTTTGTATATAAGCCGCTACTCAGTTTGATAGTTAAATAATCCATACTAATATTATAAATGCGAAAGTGTGTCTGTTTGTCTGTCTGTCTGTTACCTTTTCACGCCTAAACCGCTGAACCGATTTGGATGAAATTTGGTATGGAGATAGTTTGAGTCCCGGGGAAAGACATAGGCTAAATCTAAATCCTGGAAAAATACCTTTATCCGCGATAAACGAATTCAAGACGGACGAAGTCGCGGGAAGAAACTAGTAATAAAATATATTTCTAGGGGGGCACTCCATACATGCCAGATTAAGACCATTTGATGCCCTAAGCAATCCACGCCTGTGGTGCCCCCTCCTCCTATCCATATGTCGAAGATGCACGTCGCCGAGCGAGCAAACGGTTGAACCTCAACGGTATAATTTAAAACGCGCTCATTTTCAAATAGCCTGTCAGCCTGGCATGTTGATTGTGCAATTTTTTTTATGCTGTTTCGGTACCCCCCAGGACGTGATGTGATGCCCTAAGCAATTGATTAGTTTGCTTATGGGTTAATCCGGCACCGTATATAAGTCGTGTCCTCTTCACGAATTTGCGGTTCCCAACAGGGTCCACAATTAAGTTTTGGCCCCAGGGTAAATACGCCCCTGCCGCTGGGGCAGAATGGTTCTCGAGCAGACCATCATCAAACCTGATTTATCCTTGAAATTTATAAACATAAAAAATCAAAAAAATAATGGTAGGTTTCCGCGCAGCTTCGTTAGGACAAATATTTGATATGAATCAAATTATAAATTAAATATTTGAAGATAAAATACCTCTACCTAATTTATAGAGCTACATTACTACATACCATCGGAGCCACATTACTAAGTCTTCGATGTCTGTATGTCTATTATATCGCAGGACTCTTTAATTGTTATAACTTTCACAGAATCTGCCATAATAACTCTCCATATGGAACCCTCCGTGCGCGAGTCCCACTCGCAAAAGATCGATTTTAGGCTTCCGTGCCCAAAGGGTAAAACGGGACCTTATTATTAAGACTCCGCTGTCCGTCCGTCTGTCTATCTGTCCGTCTATCACCAGGCTGTATCTCATGAACCGTGATAGTTAGACAGTTGACATTTTCACACATGATGTATTTCTGTTGCCGCTATAATGACAACTACTAAAAACCGAATAATTTTATGTCTGTCTGTCTATATCAGTAACCAATATAAAATGACCGAACACCGCGGAATAGGTCTCTCCTAATATTGCATTTTCATAGATACGGCCGTTTGTAACGTATTGTTTGTACGGAACCCTCGGTGCGCGAGTCCGACTCGCACTTGGCCGATCTTTTTACGGAAGCTTTTTATGTATATATATATATCCTACTATCCGATTTGTCTATAAATCATTCATTTTCATCACCTCTTGACTAATAATGACAGTAAATGATTTATCATTCGAACAATTTCTCATTATGTTATTTGTTCAGCCTTTGTTTAATTTATGAGGCTATATATTACCAGCTAACTTGAAGTTCGTAATACATAACACCCAGTTATTTATTTAAGAAATGTTTTGCTAGATTGACTCAAACGCAAAGTCTTTCAACGAATGTTGCGTTTAACGTGTTCGCTTTGTGACTATGGTGATTATGAAACAAATTACTTGGTTTGAAAAACAATCCTGACTGTAAAAGGTCCAGAATATTCTACTTTTAAAATAGGGAAACAATATTTTTCGTAACACCATGTTTTGCCGGTTTAATACAAAAACATGCATTTAGATAGATTTGTTATACGGAATATGCCTCGGATACGGAATATGAGTCGGTGCATGCGGTTTCCGTAGGATCTTACCTTTTAAAAAATCTCATGTGAAATTAGGGGCCGGGGAATTTCGGAAAATCGCCAAAACCCCCTTACCAACTTGCGAGAACTCATTTAAACGGTCGGCATAATGCATAAGTAATATCACTAAGACTGGGATCCTTGTTTTAGTGTAACTTACGATTCTAAAAGAAAAGATATAATATATTGTATTAATTTATTTGCAATTATAATTTTACAAATAATATGGCTCGACAATTAGTAACACTTATCTATTAAATAGGGTCAAACGGGGTAAAATCGACTGATGCGTTTAATGCGGTGCGTTTGACGTGGATTCAAAATGGCCGCTTTTCAGAACTGGAAGATCTACTGCTTGATAACCTCTTAGTACCGATTTAGAACGAAATAGAGTGAAAATAGTGAACTAAATCTTCGACCTTAACCATTTACTATCAGGTGATACTGGGATGAATAAAAAATAGTGGATTGCTGCATGTTACAATTACATATTTAAAAATAAATAACACAAGGACAATCTTACACAAATTGGCCCAGTCCCAAACTAAGCAAAGCTTGTATAATGGGTGCTAGGCGGCGATATAAATAATGTATAGATACATTATATTACCTAAATACATAAAAAATATCTAAGACCCAGAAAGAAACATTCGTGCTCATCACACAAACTCTTGCCCTGGCCGGGATTCGAACCCGGGACGGCCAGCTTCGTAGGCCGTTGTGCAACCCACTGAGCCAAACGTGTCGATATTTGTCCTTCACAATGTAGTGCGAGTCAATTTTATAGCAAACAGGAGCTAATTTTTTAAATTTAAATATAGATAGAATAAGAGCATTTCTATAAAAGCTTGTTCAGTCACCAACACATATATCTGTACATATCAGGGTTGTCAAAATATCTAAACATACAGTCTAATGCCTTGACAATACAATTGTGTTCAGATATTTGTTAGCACTTTACTGACTGAACTTAAATTTCACAAAAGACGTTAACTTTCCTATTTTGATACCAATTTTTTTAATGATTAACAATGTTATTATTTTTTTACTTTTCATAATTAAGATTCTATCGAGTATATATTATTATCTTAAAAATAGTTGTGACGAAGTTCTCTTCGGTATTTAAATAACTTTTTTCTAACCTTATTAATATCGTCGTAATGTCGGGATAAGTAAAATTAAATTAAATACACGTACTACGTTTAAAATGTAGAAGTTGACTATTATATATAAATGGTGTAATACTTTCATATGTGGTTTCTTTAAGATGATCCTTCAAGATAACTTATTTTTGTCCACGCCGTTTATTTATATAAATGAATAACGCATTTATCCCACCAGCCGCATTTGCCCCTTTCGACTTATATTATTATAATTATAAATAAAACATGTTGTTTTACTACCCGTATTATGTAAAAATGCTTAGATTAGATAATTTGGAAACTTAAATTACTGGGAATATTTATCATTATACTTAAATATGCTACGGTCAACTTCAACAGCTTGTACCTAATATTATTAATTTTGCCACATTTTATAGTCCCTATACGAAATATTTACTGTTGCTCTCTCGCTTTCTTTTATAACCTCTCCCGTTTTTTCGTGCCCAATATTTGCCATATGTGCCACATAAACGGAACTCGAGCTCTTGGTGGTTCCTTGACACATTATGAGGCACAAACTTAAACAACTGGTTCATCCCCATCTATATATGGATCGGGCATTGGGGCGTGAACATTTACCCGAATTATTACTGTGCTATCAAAAACCCAACTAAATACTATTTACGTATGGTTGCTTACGTTTCCAACGCTAACTACTCGCGGTTGCACCGACGCAAATCTGAGGCAACCCTAATGAACTTTTAAAGCGTATCCAATGAGCTTGTTAGCTGTAGCGAAACGTCATCGCTATTGGTGGACAGATGGCCACGCCCCCTCCATTCAACTGTTTTATTGGTTAATTTGTGCTACTGTGACAAAATATATAGAAATGTTGATTGTTAGCCCTGTTAACCTTTGACTTAACTTATACTTAATCGACCTAAAGGTAACGTATACAAATATATTTTAACACATTCTGCGCCTTAAATTACTTTGTCATCACAATCGTTTTCCACGCAACGGTCTTAAAGATAATTTACAATGAAATATATAAACGACTTCGAACGGGTTTTTTCATTGAAATAAACGACTTTACAATGAAATGTATAATATACGCGATATAATCCGTTAAATTGTTTTATTTCAATGAGTAATAATCGCGGAAACAGAAGAGAATATAATGAAATGTATAGTAAACGACTTCGAACGGGACTTTTCATTGAAATTAACTGTTTTCAAACGGTGGAAATTTTGCGTAACGTTTAAGGCCGACCCGAGTAGCACACAAACTGTATTACAGTTTGTACATGTACAGCCCTTATAACGCTCAAACTGGCTGTATAATCGCAGTATCAGCTCTTATACAGCTTGTGTGCTATCTGAGGAGCCACACCGGATGCGTATGCGTAACGTGCGCGTGGCATGCGCGTTGTAAAGTACGAATACTTATGACAGATGACACACCGCTTGCGTCACGTGTGCGTACGCAACGGTGTGTCATCTCTTGTGCAGATTCGTATCCAGTGTGACTCGGCCTTTACAGTTAGACGAACCGAAATATGCACATTATACACTACCGTACAAACTTTTATGTATAAGCTATTATACTATTATGTGGGCGGATCAACTTCTAGTTGCTATTACTCTGTCCCGTATCTCAGGAGACAATAGTGACAGAGTTACTTATAGCTTGACAAGTTCTTTCGTGTCACTCCCATAGTCTGCGGGCGACGGGGGGCAATGAACATACTGTCGAGATGGGCCCTTGAAAAATGCACCTATACTGGCTAGAAAAAGGTATTTTTCTTGCCTTTATGTCGTTAAAAATCATACTTTTAATGACTCAATCGACGTTACCATGGCAACGAGATACAGAAGAAAGTTAACTGACCCCCATGTGAGCGTTAATAGTTTAAAAGGCCACCTACTCTCATTAGCAGGGGCCGGAATTCTCGTGTCACTTTTGAGCTGTCATAGGGATTTCTCAATTATCGACTTCCGATATTAATATTATATCGATACATAAAAAAAAAGTGCCACGAGAATTCTGGCCTCTGCTCATTAGTATTACAACCTCTCTGCTCCCGCTCTAGAACAACTCTCACGACAGCATCACCCGTCTTTCTCGCATTGTATTGAAAGGAAAGAGACAGACAATCTTAGTCGCCCGACAAAAAGTCACGTATCACAATTTTGCTAGAGGTACTGTCATTATTTTTCCTGTACCATCGATTGTTAGCAACCCTTCCCCATAACCTCTGTCAGTCCCGCTCATGACCCCAAACCCACTCAATATAAAAAAAGAAAAATTATGCATTAGTAATAGCGTTATAACTTTTGCACAAGTTTTTGGCAAGTCACACTAACAATTGAAAACCCGGGGATATGCTTTCTTAGAACGGGTCCATCTATGCTATGTTCGTTATAGCGTTCCTAATTCCTAGTAGACGTGGAGTAGGGCAGTTCTCTAGACTCCTTCCTCCTCCTGACGCACCAGTAGACGAGGAATATGATCAGAGCTATGATGGCGATGAACAGGAACACGCCCAGAGTTATAGCGGCTACTGATGCTCCATTCAGATACCCTGAAAATTAGAGAAGCAATGATATGACTTGTAAATATCCATCGAAACTCAACGCAAAACAAACTGACGACTAAGATCATAATGCTACCTCTTTCACACATGTGTGGTTTTAGCAAGTGTTAAAGAGATAGCATTTCACGCTGAGAACAGGCAGCTAGTTTTCCGCCCATACTGGGCCAAGTCGAATGCAAGCGTTCCAGAGGTCGAATCCCGACAAGGTGGTCTGACGCCATGAAAAATGCTTGTGGTTCCATGCAGATGGCTGCCCATATGGCCCTTGACTGCGCCAAGTGGAGAGACATTACTGTTGGTCACGATTCTCAGCCATGAGGGACCGACTAAGAAGAAGTCATAATGTGCCTAATATTCGTTATCTTTTACCGACTAGTCGTCGACTATTCGCCGACTATAAATGTGGCCGGATAGTCGGCTTTCCCTGCTAGTCGGTACATATCTATTACCACGCTTTTATTAGGTCGACCTGTATGTAACTATGTTATGGAATCTAAGGTAACTAATTTAACCATCTTCCAAGGATTGTAGCGTCATGAAAATTGGCAGCTGTATGTAGTTCTGATGACAATACACTAATATGGTACTGTCGAACTGATCTGATGATGGAGCCGGAACATATGAACTGGAACTTCATGATGGAACGTATCATAGCTGTGTTTTGATTTGTTAGAAAAGTCTTGTAAAGCGTGTTTTTGTAGTGTTTTTACAATATTAATTTATTATTAGCTTAATTTACCACTAATATCGATGATGTAGCTGTTAACATTGCCATTCGCGTCCACTGCAGTCACGGAGAGTCGCGGGGCGCAGCATGTCGCTCTGTAGGTCGCTCTGACCTCTTCTCTTGTGCCGGCTACGAAGTTACTGTCGTACACAAGGCCGATGGGGGTCGAGGTTAAACGAAGGAGTCCTGAAATATGAAAGAATATTAGGGACTTTTTTACAGTAATTGTACTAGTCCCATAGTGAACTCACTATTACCTACTACCGATCATAAATCCGAACCATTTAAACCCATAATGTCATCTATACTATTACAAAGTTGTAAAAATGAAATGTTTGTAAGTGTCGTTGTGGCTTCATCACGCTAAATCGGCTTAAAGGATTTGAACTATTTTTGCTCGGTTCTACCAGATGGTTATAGGATACTTTTTACCCGACTATAGTAAAGAAAAAATCATAAATATCTGTCAGTCTATTTCTTTATTTTCATACATTTAGTCATCATAGTAGTATATCATATAGTTTTTAAGCTCACATTCTCCAGCATTAAAAATCACCGTTTTTAGGGTTCCGTACCAAAAAGGTACAAAAGGAACCCTTATGGTGCGACTCTGTCTGTCTGTCTGTCCGTCTGTCTGTCTGTCTGTCTGTCCGACTATTAAAGCGACATATTTCAAAAACTACTTATGCTAACTATTTGAAATTTGGAATATATGCATTGCAGAAGAAATATTTGTTTTTTTTTCTAAAAAAAACGACGAATATGAGGGGGGGGGGGGGGGGGGAAATTTAGAAATTTTCACAATTTGTATGAATAAACATAAATATGACACAAAATTATAGCCATGTCTCTAACTACCTAATTTTTTTTAATTTGCTAAAAACCTATTTGAACAACTCGATTGCGTTAAGTTTGCACCTGATTTGTATGAAATGCTATAGATATCAGGTGCAATCTTAACTCAACCGGTACCGGGTAATAAAGTTAGGGTAAGTAAAAATTTGTACGGAACCTTCGATGCGCGAGACCGACTCGCACTTGGCCGATTTTTTTGTGTTGTAATCATGAGTGAAAATCGTGTAAGTTCAAATCAATGATAGTAACGACATCTATAGTGAAGCGGCTAGCCTAAAAACACGTAACTATCATATACAGCGTCAGTCTTTTTCATTCATACTCTCGGAACATTACTTATTCCCTTTTTTGGCCGTAAAATCACTCTCTTTTTGACCGAGCGAGCGAAGCGTCACCGTTTCAGCTTGGTAATAATGGTGCATTCCACCAGAACGTCTACTTTGTCGGGTACGTGACGGCTATAACAGCTACCTTAAAAATAAATAAAAAGTCCAAGAATTCACTACCAATACAAAAGAAAGGTTATAGAATATTGACATACCAAAAATTTACTTCTTAACTTTATTAGAAGTATGAAAAGTATGGCGTAACGTACCCAAACCAAATGCTTTCCGGCTGTCCTTCTTTATAGGTAGCGTTTCTCAATCGATTCTCGTGGAATTTTCTGAACAGGTTCGATAATTTTGTGGTTTATTTTAATCGATTCAGTTTTATTCAATGGCGGATACATAGGGGTTGAAAGACTAGTGAGGTTTACAGCTGACTGGGCCACAAGTTATATATCTCTCCACTTGCTTCCTACCTATGAGTGCGACGCTGATAAGCTCTCTGGTGACTGACATGGCCGATTTTAGCGGTAAACGTGCGGCCACATTCACTGCATGTCAGCGCCCCTCCGACATAATTATATTGTATGCCGTCAAGTTCCTTACATCTATCCGTCTCAAAATTCCGCACCTGCGTGTGAACAATATGCCTCCACTGTGACCGGCCTTCTGCGATTGTTTCCCATGTATGAGGGTTTATATCAGCCCCTTCATGTGACGTTTTAGCACATCTTTATACCTCAGGATTTGGCCATCCTGTTTTTGCTTCCCATTCTATTCGCAGTAAAATATGCGCTTTGCAACTCCTTTACAAAGTAAGAAAAAGAGAGGTTTTGGTGTTAGATAGCGCATAAAGACTGCCGGCATTTGCCATTTTTACTCGCTTGACTCATGTTAGGAAGAAGTGAAAGAACCACATCGAAAAAGGAATCAAAAATCAAGTCATAATCAAATCAAGATCATACCTGTGGCAGCATCCCTGGCGATGATAGTGGTAGACCAGACGTGTTGGGCGCAGTCGTCGCCCAGCTTCCCGATGCACATGCCCTGGAAGGTATGCCTGAGCTCAGGAGCCCAAACGTCGTTGGAGTCCAGAGTGTTGACTACGTACACGTATGACGAGATTGAAACTTGGTCCACGCCTAAAAAAAGAGATTACATGTAATTCTAGATGTTAGAACAACTTTTGTAGCCACAACAGTCAACGTCTAACGCAGCCGTTCATACAAAAAATGCACTCATCATCTCAGGTCAACACGTCGCAGGTCCGCTTGCATGTGTCGCAGATGTAGCTCGCCTCACGATATTTCGCCTTTTTTCCTACTGGCAGACATTATAGACTACACTGGTGTACGGAACCTCCCACCAGGGCTTTTATCGGTCGGTCCATCATATTGGAGATCGTCCGCGTCTAGTCCCTTCCATTCTACCTTGCACGACAAGACGCTCTATTGAGTCATTGTTTCGCCTTGAGATTTGCCCGAATAGTTTCAGTATGCGAGTTTGCACTAAACTCGAAAGACGCTATGCAAAGTTCCTTCAGTATGGTGCAAAAATGCACTACAGATGAAAAAATACGATATGAAAAAGTGCACTAGCAAAAGAGCGCATCTCCACGGCACTTACGTCCTTTTGCTGAGAAGCGCAGCAACTCAGCGCGCAAAAAACTCAAACCCGTATCCGATCATGTTGAAAATAATCTTCATTGAAAGTATTTATTAAGCTTTATCTTTGTCTTTTTTGTTCATATTTTTTTGACATAAGGTTTACAAAATAGCAATGCCAACTTGTATTGAATATTATAATGATGCCCTGCCATGCAGTCAGGAGTTATCTGAATCTTCGAATCATCATCATCATCATTGGCCTCATCTTATCTACGCGAGATGATACTATGTAGCGTTTGGTGGGAAACATCTGCGCTCATGGCTAAACAATGGCATGGGTAATCTTGCGCTGGCAGTGGCAGCTGTTTGCCTTCGCGTTGGTGCCTGACTGCGCGCTTATGGGTTAATCTTTCCAGCAAGGCATCGTCATGCAGCTTGACACCGTCAGCGATCAGTTTTTTCCATTTGACGCGATCCTCAGATAAAAGCTCCCAGTTGGTCGATCCGATACTGAAAGTAGACATGTCGCGCTTCGAATACAGACTTACCAATGGCAGTGAATGTGATGAGATCCCTGGCTCCAGGCTGAGCTGTGTTGGTGATCCCAACGTAGACAATCACGTTGACTGTCTGGCCGCTCAATACGGTTTGACTGTTAAAATAATGGAAACTTGAGCTTTTGTGTGTGAAAAGTATTCAAAAGAGACCCTCAGTACACAGACAAACCAGAATCGATAGAATAAAGCGGTAGCACTCTACAAGAAGACCCATATAACTGGAACTAGTAGATAAAGTTGGAAAAAAGGACCTGAAAAGAAAGGACCTGACCAGTATTATTGGGAATATGTATCTAAATGCTGTCGCGGTGTTATCTGGATTTACCCTTCTTTTATTTTCCTTGCTCATTGTTAATACATTATGTTTATTTTCCACAACTGGTCCATAGTTATAAATAAATAATAATACTGATCTTATATACTAAGCAAACTAAACATTAACACAGAGATAACAACAAATAAAAACCGATTAGCACGGATCACCCCGTCCCCGCGGTTACTGGTTTTGGTAGCCCCTCCAACGCTGGTTTAATTTTATGTTTAATTTTAAGTTCTCATAATAAGTGAATTGTAAATAGAATAAATGATCTTTAAACCTTAAGTTGCGAAATGTATCAAAAGTACGAAAGTTGTTTTAAAAAATAATATTTTGCTTAATTTCTTTTATTACGTTTTACTTGTATACCTAAGTTTTGATATGTTTTCTTGGGATCTACGCATTGAATTTATACTGAAAGACATAAATTTAACATAGGCTTAGTAATATTCTCTTCTGTTTCCGCGATTATTACTCATTTAAATAAAACAATTTTAATGCATTATATTTGTCGCGTGTATTATCTCATTTGAGTTCCCTCAAACTCTAACACTAAAATTTTGAGTGAACTCAAATGAGATATATATATATATACGCGATATAATCCGTTAAAATTGTTTTATTTAAAATAGGCTTAGTAGTAATGTAATAGATAAGAGTTATGTATTTAGAAAAAAAACTACCTGCTGAGTTTATTTCTTCTCAATAGTGGTCTCCTCTTTGGAAATGGCGTAGACTTGTAAAAGTGCCCTTGCGGCCTACTTACAGAATAAAGATCATTATTTCATACAAAAGAGACCTATACACAGACAAACCAGAATCGATAGAATAGAGCAATAGCACTTTACAAAAAGACCCAGATAGACTGGGAGTAGTAGATAAGTTGCGAAGTGACAAAAGGTTATATCCTAATATACTTATTAATTTAACAGAGACAAAAACAATCTCGAATTAAGTATAATATTCCTCATCATATTCGTTGGTAAGTGTATAGTTACAGACAACCAAAACTAACATACTTTATTGGGGGGCAATTATCAGTTGGGATCTAGGACTATAGGTAAACTTGGGAATAGCTGTATATAAACTTTTTCTCGGCACTGGCCCAGCGTGGAGACTACATAACATTCCCTGCCATCCACGAGATGAGACCTGTGCCAAGCAGTTGGTCGTAACAACTAAACTAATCGTAAATAATCAATATTTAAATTAATCATCTCGCAAATTACTTAGCCTAAAAAAATCGAATTTAGGCTGTAGGTGCCAAGGGCTGTACCACCCACTGCAATTTTTTATTTGAGCCCATAACAGCTTTAGGAACTATAAATAAAATTTAAAAAAACTTACGAAGATGGACTGATGTCTCTCAAAAACATGAGTTCTCCTCTCGCTTGGAAGTTGAACCTCACTGATTGGTCCCTGTAGTTTGTGACTTCAAAATGTAGCTAAAACATTAAATAATATTAATATTTAAGATAAACAATAAGGCTTGTCCACGAAAAAAAGTAGCCACTGTTATATATATAATTCAGCTATCCATTTTTGGGATTACTTTCGAAATCTCTGGATTTTAGTCTTAGATATTGCATTTTTCCTTCAGTCCACCTTCACAACTATTTTTCACAACTAGTTAAGAATAAACACTTTTTATTCCTTCTTTGATAACCAGTTATTAAAATGGAATAAAATGTGGCCTTTCATAACTGTCATTCGAAATTAGTTAAGAAAGAAGAAATATGATTCTGCTTTTACAACTAGTTATGAAACAACAATCTTTACTCGTGTCGTATCGTTTTACTAAAAACCTAGGTATTCTAAATACCTCTGAGCCCATCACTGCAAAAACTAATTACTAAATAAAACAATATAAATAAATTATGTTATAGGTTTTTATTATTCTATTAGCATCGTTATAACATTTTTAATACTAATCAGAAACTAATATTTAAATGGTGCTATAATCTCTAGGCAATGTCCAACTGTGATAGACCCATTTTTTAATTGGTCTATTGTATCGGCAATTTCTTCGTCAATTTCTTGGTAATTATTGCTGGTCAATTTTTTTTTATTTATCATATTCCTAGTTTCTTTGGATAAAATATCCAGAACTTTGGCAAATGAGGGATGTTGGCGGCCGACAAGTCTATTAAGTCTGGCATGCCACCCTTCCAGATTATTGGTATTTCTGATCTCTTCGCCATAGCAACTCCATGTTTTTCTCTTCGCCATAGCAACTCCATGTTTTAATAAAAGCAACATCATTGAACCAATAACGGTTTCAAATACTTGTTAAACTCTTGGACGGACTGGCTTTTGGGTGATCTGGACATGA
Organism: Hedya salicella; assembly: GCA_905404275.2. Lineage (NCBI taxonomy): Eukaryota > Metazoa > Arthropoda > Insecta > Lepidoptera > Tortricidae > Hedya > Hedya salicella. Next base: position 6,547,048 of record FR990120.1, read on the forward strand.
CATATTTGTAGCCCGCCGCCGGTACATATTTTTAGTGGCAAACGAGCCAAGCCAGCACATCTAGCAATATGGCGTCTCTGTACTCGGGGATTTGATTCCCAACCGCTTCGCTTTCCTGAAAAGGCTAGAACTAAAGTGATAATAACATCCCTGTTACTATAACATTAGGAAAAAACATTTCGAATCGCTTTTCATAGCTGACATTTCGTAATCCAGTGTCATTTTTACGGGGGTTCCATCCCGGTATCTGTGACTTGATGATTTCAAATATAATTTTTGTATGTATTTTCATCTTTGTTATGAATGAAGCCAAAGAATAAAGGTACAATGTTTTTGGTATCTTTATGTAGTCCATGGATTGTATATATTTGTGTAAAAGGCGGTGGGCAAGACTTAAAAGTCCCATCCATAAAGAAATGTTCAAAATCTATTATGTCATTTTTTATCTTGGGACAGGCAAAAACCAAAATTCTGGTGTTTGTATCATCATAGTCCGCCAGGAGAAATTTTTTGTATTTTTCAGGTATTTCTACTTCAGTTGGCGATTTAAATTTAGTTTTAGACACACCTAATGCCTTATTTTTTCGCATTATATAGTCCACTTTTCACATTCATGAATTTGGGTAAGTCGGCAACCAAATTCACACCGTCATCTTCGAGTTCGCATACCATTTCTTCAAATTGTTTTTGTATGGGATCGTTATTAGATACAATTTTAGTTTTCAAAGAAGCCATTTTTGACAGGATTACGTTTTTTGCAGTATTGGGCAAACAATCAGTATTATGCATTTGCTCTCTAACAATCTTCTTTTCACTGCTCAGTGTTAAGCTTCCTTTACAGTTTTCTTTATTGTAGCATTTCCAAAACGTATTTTCATTTACATACCTTTTTATATAATGAAACTGGCGACCGTCGTACAATAGTTTTTCGCGATGCCTTTTTGTCAAAATAAACTCCATGGGTTTAGAAAAAGACATAGTGGTTCACTCGCGAATGCTATTCGTTCCAAAGTAACAATTACCTTATCTATCTAGATGCATTTGAAAACCTTAGCCACTTCAGTCTATTTGCAATTGATAAATTAAAATGATATGACAGTGCTATGACGGCGACAAGAAATAGAAGAAGAAATATAAACATTGTTTTGTGGCCAGTTTCATTAGTATAAGGTTATAAATAGGTCTTATAACTCGTCGGACATTAGTCAATTTATTTATATTGTTTTATTTAGTAATTAGTTTTTGCAGTGATGGGCTCAGAGGTATTTAGAATACCTAGGTTTTTAGTAAAACGATACGACACGAGTAAAGATTGTTGTTTCATAACTAGTTGTAAAAGCAGAATCATATTTCTTCTTTCTTAACTAATTTCGAATGACAGTTATGAAAGGCCACATTTTATTCCATTTTAATAACTGGTTATCAAAGAAGGAATAAAAAGTGTTTATTCTTAACTAGTTGTGAAAAATAGTTGTGAAGGTGGACTGAAGGGTATTTTTCACGTTTGGGTCACAGAGGTGAGAGGTTTTTTTCCTTAACTAAAATAGATTATCGACGCTATAATGTTCCGCGAATATCTTTCCAGGCCAGACCTCTTAAGTCCTCTGTTTTATCAACAGCGGTAGTCCTATCTGCCGAATGTACTATACCAAGTACATACCAAGGATAGTGCTTCAGACCGAGTCGGCACTTTTTGCGTTTATGTAATTTTGATGTTTAACACTAAAGTTGTCGTTTTAGAATAGAAAACTACAGAAAAACATAGGTGAAACATTTGTACTCGGTCGTTACTCTTGCTATGCGGTCAAAATATCAAGTCTGAACTACTATCATTAATTTGTACTTATACAAGTACGCGGGGACTTACGAGGTTAATTACGGTATGCAGGTCATAAATTGATATAAATCATGCCAGAAGTACACACATTTGTATGCAATAATTTGAGCTCTAAGTCTTAACTGACATTGTTATATATTCTGTCATTATAACATAATCCTACACCAGATCAGACGACGCAACGGAGCCACGGGGTTACGTCGCCTAAATCAGACTAGTTTTAAGTTTTTCTATTTGTTTTTGTTTTTTGTAGTTCACAGAGCCTTGGTTTATACTGTAATGCTGTGTAACTTTTCTGAATAATAAATTAATTAATTAATTAAGTACACTGAAAAAAAAAAAACTGATTGAATCAAACAAGAAACTTGTTTCCACCAGAGCATATCAAGTGCAATGATTGCAGCAACAATTTTAATTTGATTACTGCATCATTATCAAAGATATCACAAAAGTTGCATATTGCTGTCAAGTTTAAAATTGATTGTTTCAAATAAGATGTTTGCATGCGATAGACACAATAAGTGGATTGCTCTTAACAAATTCATTATAAATAATATTTTCTTCTGTTTATTTCAAGTTCATTATAAGTTCAATCAAGTTCGAATTAACTTGTGTTTGAAACAAACATCAGTTTTGGTGGCACTCAACATTTTCTCCGTTTGTTTGCTGTTACAATGCGACCTGGTTAAGGTCAACTAAGTAAAATGTACCAAAGTTTGATCATTTTAAGTCGTTCTACTGCAATCATGTGTTAAGTAATGAGTTTGTTCATGTTGTGATTGAATCTATCAAGAGATTTTTAATCAAGCTAAAAAGCCACTTGGTAGGCTCATATTCTCTCGTATTTTTTTCAGTGTAGGATTTCACAACTTGTAAGGAGAAATGTATGGATTTTAGATTCTTACACATATACAAGAATACTCAGTTGGCAATTTAATTGCGGTTTGAACTACCTAGACCTACTGAGAGACAGTGGAGACTTAGTTTAATGGCTACTTTTTTTCGTGGACAAGCCTAATAAGATAGGCTCGCTTCGTAGTGCGATTGATAAGGAACTAAGTTTGAATGGAATAGGTTAAGCAAATATTTTTTTGGAATTTTCTAAACAAAATTAAATAAATGTGTTATTGTACATTAATTTCAGGAAGCCCACTAACTTTACCGATAAATAATAATTTATGAGACCAATAAAAAGTTTTTTTTTACAATATAGGCTATTCGATTGTAAAACTCTTAGTCTCATGACTTAATATGTAAGACATGCTAGAGCTCTTTGCGAGCTTAAAAAATATTATACTAAATATAAATTATTTTAAATTCTGATAGTTGAAACGCACACACTTATAGCGAACGCTTACAAATAATCGGCGCCGAATATTTTTTTCTTTGGCGCCTAACTTTGGCACTAAGTCCTGGGATTACTATTATCAATCCCATCAAACGTTACGAAGAAGATTACCTGTAAATTGTCTCCAGGTGTGCCATACAGCCGCGTGCTAAGACCAATCTGAACAGCAGTGAGGATGGTTCCTTGTTGGTTGACGACCTGTAACGAAAACACTAACAATTATTTAGCAAGGATGGTCATTATCATTTTTTTTATTTCATAAGTAATAGTTACTATTTTTTTAAAGCAGTTTTCAATAAAAAGACAAGTCAATATTGTTCACCCTTTTACTAATCTATACTATTATAAACTTGTAGAAATGAAATGTCTGTACATTGAAGATATTTTCAAAAAAATATGTGATACGGACTATTTGACCGTCACTGAATCGAAAAATATTTTTTTTGGATATTTTCCATGTTCGTATGTGTCGTTCTGGCTTCATCACGCAAAATCGGCTGATCGGATTTCAACCATTTTTGGTAGACGGGTAGCTGGGTATTTCCAGATGGTTACAGGATACTTTTAACCCGACTACTCTGTCGAAAAACAGAGAGGTTATGACTTTTTCTACTCTGCGGACGAAGTTGCGGGCGTATTCTAGTGCTAAAATAAACGAAGTATAGAGGTAAGTCAGAGATAAATAACAGAATACTCGTATCCGTATTCAATTCTGATACCTGCGACATCGCCCGATTGTAAGGTAGCACATTGCTATCGTTGAACTGAAGTCGCTGATATGCGCGGGAGTTGTCGTCCTCGGCGCGCTCAAGATCGTTCACCGACTTCAAGATGGCCGACCTTCCCATGCGCACCTCTTGTCGGTTGATGGGTCCCGATAGACGGACGAACGGTTCCCCTGGAAGTGATAGGTGAAATTGAAATGAAGAAGATGCACTTACTTTGTAAAGTTAAAGTAACTAAAAATATACATATAAACTCAGTAGCGTGCGGTCCATATGGGCACAGACAAACTGCCTACCTTAGCCTAAAACCCTGTGCATGCCACTGTATAAACTTAACCTGAACCTATTAGCCAAGTGGAATCTTGGTGCAATAAAGAAAATTTAAAAATTTAAAAACTTCCCGACTTATTCCACTAAAAGCTGAATATCTTGGAGACGAGTGCTCCGATTTCCATCAAACAAAGCTAAGTCGGGATATAAGTAACTCGGGATAAAATTATCTATGACACAAAAAAACCGCACTCAAATCGGTCCATCCGTATGGGCGCTACGATGCCACAGACAGATGCACAGAGTCACAGACACGTTAAACTTATAACACCCCTCTTTTTTGTCGGGGGTTGAAAATGGAGTCCACTCTGCATATGCTAAAGTACTCATGAAAACTGAAATAAAACTTGATTATTTCATTGTTGAAATTCGAAGTGTAGCCAAAAAATATTGATATTCAAACGATTTATTCCAGACAAAAGTTCATATATTGTTAGTAACATTATTAAAGCTTAAGAGCATTAGTAGTTACAAAAATAAAAATGTTGACACGAGACTGGTTCCAATACTTGGCATACGTTAAGGTAGTCCTGACTCCCTCAATCCAATGCCACATTATAGGGCAGTCAAATCTACCAGCAATCATCTTCAGAATGCCGTTTTGACTTCCCCTGACGCGACCCATAAGCGACGTGATATTTATACGCAGTATTGCGTGGAAACCGTCCGGGTGCGTCTTAGCGAACATTTTCGAGGCACTTTCATCTATTTTTTGATTAAAAGAAGCTTTTATTTGTTTTCGTCAGTCTGGAGTGATAGTGACGCGTTCCTGAGAAAAAGGGTCTTGACTCTTGACAGACAGACGACAAAGTGATCCTATAAGGGATCCGTTTTTTCCTTTTGAGTTTTGAAACCCTAAAAATAGCCTAAGGCAGACTTAAAAGCAAGCGCATGTGAGCTAGTTATTAGAGGAGTCAGTTGAATCACTGGCGTCACTGAAAACCAGCGTCACGGAGTAAATTATTTTGCTTTGTGACATTTTTTTTTACTGTCCTGTCGCTCAGTTTGGTCGACCACTATCGAGGTGTGGAAGACCTTTTTAGTACTTCTTTTTGTTTTATTATTGTTATAAAATTTGGAGAAACAACTGCCAGGCTAAAGTGGGACTGGGCTGGTCACATCTGCCGCATGCACCCGGAAAGGTGGGCTAGTGTGGTCACTAATGGGTGCCACAAGCTGGGCAACGTACATCGCACGACGGGGCAGGCCTAAGGCGGAGATTGCGGACGATCTGTCGTTTCTCAACAACTGGCAGGAGGTAGCATCTGATAGGGAGCTTGAAGATCTAAGGGAGAGGCCTTTGCCCAGCAGTAGGACACTCAAATAGGCTAATAAAAAAATCCTGTCAGTAGCGGTGCTAAATTTTTTTTCTCTCTTTCTTTCTTAGCCATCCTACATCATACTGGAATATCACATATGGGATGCGTTTCTCAACAACTGGAAGGAGTTAGAATCCGATAGGGAGTCGTGGAGATCTAAGGGAGAGGCCTTTGTCCAGCAGTGGGACACACAAAAAAAATTGTTATAAAATTCCTTTCTGTAACGGTGCTAAATAAATTCATTATTTCTTCCTTTCTTAGTCATCCTACATCACACTGGATACCACATATGGATTGGTACCTCGTATGTCTCTTCCCAGGATCTTGACGTAGATGCTATCTGCTTGCACTGTTGGCAACGCCACAACCTCCTCCAGCTCAGCCATAGGGCTGTCAGAATCAACGTCTTGCCCATCGCCGGCTATGGGTTGATACCTGTAAGGAAAAACATATATAAACAATGAATAAATATCAGGGAAATACACAAATCGACCTAGTCCCAAACTAAGCAAAGCTTGTACTACGGGTACCAGGCGACGATATACTATACTTAGACATAACTTATAACACTTTGTTTTGCAGCTATGTAAAAACTTGCGTCTATCGAAACGGTTTCATAACAAACTAGAAGGTGCTGAACTTCGTTCGCGGAAGAAAAAAAGTCATTACCCCTCTCTTTGCTTTAACGTAGTCGGGTAAAATGGATGCTATAACCATCTGTGGATACCCAGCTACCCGTGTACCAAAAATTGTTGAAATCCGTTTCGCCGATTTGGCGTAATGAGGCCATAACGACACATACAAAAAAATAATATTTTTAGATTCGGCGACCTACAAATAGTCCATTATAGTAGTTTTTTTTTAACAGAGATTTCATCTTTACAACTTTATAATAGTATAGAAGTTGAAATAAAACAATTTAACGGATTATATCGCGTATATTATCTCATTTTAGTTCCCGACGGAAGCTTTCCAGCTTTCCATGGTCACGGGTGGACTGAGAAAAGATGTATTTTCCTCTGTCAAAGTTACAATTAGTGCAAACTACCCATTTTTTGAAAAAACATAAATAAAGGTGTACATACATGCCAGATGGGCCTAAGCTGTAAAGACAGTTACACATGTGCCAGAAGGGCTTTTTTATTTTATTCTAATAATTTACCAAGCAGCATTTCACAAATGAGGCGTACTGAGGAGAAAAGAAATATTTCAATGAGTAATAATCGCGGAAACAGAAGAAAGTATAGAAGTTACTATACATTTCATGGGTTTTTGGTATTATGACTTATTAATACTTTCATACTTTAAAAATAAACTTTCCCAACCAACTTTAAAGGCTCATAAAACAAGCTACACGTAATGTATCGAACTCAATTTTTTTAGTATTGCTATTTTAGAAACTACCATTTCGCATCAAAATTGATGTTTTATTTGAGTTCACTCAACCTCCCAATTAGTATAGCACGGCCACTGCCGCAATTCAATTAAGTTAACTTGCAGTTAACCATATAGTACCGGGTTCAGGTGACCCCGTACCGCAGTAAACGTGACAGATCATATTTTTCTCACTCAACACATACATGTTTAGACCGTTATGGCCGCTATGGTGACGTAACGTCTCCCAAAATGGGTCCAAACCGCATGATTAGCATACATAATCATATCATTACGTCGTTAGATTATCATTATTCGCAATTGCATACAATTATGTGCAGTAAAATATGATTGAGTGATTGAGCGTTACGACAGATGCTTATCAATATTGATGATGTGATTGTCGGCTTGGTTACCGATTTTGTGAATATATGAAAGTATGATTATCTATATATCTATCTGTATAAATGAAAATCAATTGAAGATACGCTCTTTTGCTGGTGATCGTATTTTTTTCATCTCCAGTGCTTTTCTTTGTAAGAACGGCTACGGAACCCTACACTTAGCATGGCCCGACATGCTCTTGTGTATTTTTTAACGTGATAACGTCTTATAAATAGATGATCGCCGGCTGCGCGCACGAAAAAGCATGACTCATTGTCACGTTCCGCCTGAGCCGATCGTGCAAGCGAGAGCGCGGAACAAGCGATAGAGAGGCACGATCGGCCTAAGCGTTCGGCTTGTGAATTCATAAAAGTATGCACTGTTTCATCAATTTTTAGGTTTCCGTAGCCAAATGGCAAAAAACGGAACCCTTAAGGATTCGTCATGTCTGTCTGTCCGTCTGTATGTCACAGGCATTTTACTCAAAAACTACTGCATGTATATTGATGCAATTTGGAGGATAGGTGTCTTGTATAAGCCGCTACTCAGTTTGATAGTCAAATATATTTCTAAGGGGGCCAAGTGTGGCACATACTTCGACAGGTCTTTTGAAAACATTTTGAGGTTTTTAAAAACAAATATTGATTTAGTGAACATTTTCGGAAATAATCTCTCCGAAAGTAGCATAAATTGTGCCCCCCCCCCCCCCTCTATTTTCTAAACCTGATTTCCAAAAAAATATAAAAACAATCACAAAAATAATACCGATATACCGTTTTTGAGTTACTGCCGAAAAACTGTGCTTCTCAGCAAAAGGACGTTTCATATCGTATTTTTACGTCAGTAGTGACTTTTTTTATGAACGCCTGCGGAACCCTACACTGAGCATTATCAGACGTGCTCTTGGCCGGTTTTTCATTTAAATTCTTTATGTTTATTTCAATGTTTGCATTGAAATGTACTTAAATAATTATACTTTATACTAAGATTGGGTAGGAGCGGATTCGGACCAGATAAACAAGAATGACAGTTTAGTGGTTTAATAGGAAGTGAAGTACCAACCTGAAAGGTAACTTCGCCAGTTCGGCGCCGTACTCGTCGACTAGTGCTGACTCCCTCACACTTGCTACAGGGCCCATTACCCTGATCGTCAGCTTGTCTGAAAATAGAAATCATTTTTTTATTGCTCCAAAACATGTCTAAGGCAAATATGCGTAGCGCACACGGGCACTTTTGTAACAACTCGGATTACTCCATACTATACATATGTCTGTTTGTCTGTTATTTTTTTACGCTTAAACCGCTAAACTGATTCAGATGAAGAGATACATTCGTCAGCAATGATTTCGGGTCGGTAAAATCCATACTAATATTTACTAATCCATACTTCCATACCTAATATTATAAATGCGAAAGTGTGTCTGACTGTCTGTCTGTCTGTCTGTCTGTCTGTCTGTCTGTCTGTCTGTCTGTCTGTCTGTTACCTCTTCACGCTTAAACCGCTAAACCGATTTGGATGAAATTTGGTATGGAGATAGTTTGAGTCCCGGGGAAGGACATAGGCTACTTTTTATCCCGGAAAAATACCCTTATCCGCGATAAACGAATTTAAGGCGGACGAAGTCGTGGGCAGAAGCTAGTATTATTATAAATGCGAAAGTGTGTCTGTCTGTCTGTTACCTCTTCACGCTTAAACCGCTGAACCGATTTGGATGAAATTTGGTATGGAGATAGTTTCAGTCCCGGGGAAGGCCATGGGCTCCTTTAAGCTACTTTAAATAAACGAATTTAAGTCGGACGAAGTCGCGGGCAGAAGCTAGTACTGTCATATTTCCTATAATAGTGCAGGGTTATACAGTTCTTTTATTCTGTCATTATCTTTATTAAATTACATCTAAACTGCGAAAATAACAGTCAAAAAATATAGTTATCCATACTAATATTATAAATGCGAAAGTGTGTCTGTCTGTCTGTCTGTCTGTCTGTCTGTCTGTCTGTCTGTCTGTCTGTTACCTCTTCACGCCTAAACCGCTGAACCGATTTGGATGAAATTTGGTATGGAGATAGTTTGAGTGTCGGGGAAGGACATAGGCTACTTTTTATCCCGGAAAAATACCCTCATCCGCGATAAACGAATTTAAGGCGGACGAAGTCGCGGGCAGAAGCTAGTTCGGTATAAATCGGATTCGTAAAAACCCATGAATAAAGTCGTTAACGGAGAGAGATATTGCAAGTCGTCATTTTTGGATATTGTTATTTCTATGACAAGATCGCCGAAATCGCTAAGGGTCAATTTCACCGATGTAGTATAAGCCTTATTCCAAGAATAAATCATTAATTATACGCGAGTAAACTCATTTTACGTTTCACCAATAACTAACCTAAAGATAAAATATCTAAACTAGAGAATAATCTTACACTGCCAATTTTGGCTGAGTAAACTGTTAGACGTAGATTAGTATTGCCATTGTCACTGTCAAGTGAATTCAATACGAGTACTTACTTCACAATTGATGTATTACTCGAATAAATTTAAAAAATACGCAGCACCATTGCTCAAGCATGGGACAAATTGTCTATCTTACTTCGGTGCATTACGATTACATTCAATTCATTCGTTCAACGTTACTTAGTAACTATGCGAGAGATTGTTACCCGTAGACCCGGAGAGCGTGGTGAAATGGAAATGAAGTTAACCATTGAGTAAATCGTTAGATTTAGTTTATACTGGGTTAGCCACTCTCGTGTAAATTGATTGTTTGTGAAATCGGCCCTAATACAGTTAATTGCAAAGTATAGTATATTGTGCGAATAAAAAAAACTATTGCTGTTATTTAAATTTGGGTCATCCGAAACTTTTGCTCTCGAGTATAGTTCGAGACTCTGGGAAGGACGTAGGAGAACTTTCATCCCGGAACACATTCCTTAAAAAGGTGAAAAGGGGGTGGAAGTTTATTTCAGAAAAAGAAGTTTGGCCACATGAAATTGCTATTACAACATAATCGCCATCAATCAATGAATTGGAAAAATTGGTCTCTGATCACCGATTAAAATTAATCGTATGCAAAAAATTCTTAGTCTTTTACAGACTATTGAAATGGTAAGCTCAATAAGGCTTGTGTTGTGAATACTAGACGACGATATATTTAATAGATACTTATATAGAAAACATCCAAGACTCGGGAACAAATATTTATGCTCATCACACAAATATTTGCCCTTATCGGGATTTGAACCCAGGACTTTAAGGTGCGTCCACACTTGTATCATTTGCTCGTATCCGATCACCGTGCCGTAGCATGACTGCGTATCGCGCTGCTTGGACGCTTACTGTCGGCGCGCCGATAATGCCGCACTCTTCCGATACAAGTGTGTGATACGCGTAGCAAATGGATTTCGAGTGATCGGATCGGCGCAACGTCCAAACGCGTGATCGTGACACGCCATCATGCTACGCGACGATGATCTGATACGGGCAAATGATACAAATGTGGACGTACCTTTAGCTTCGCAGGCTACGTTACTCCCACTGAGCTAAACCGGTCGTCAAACCTCAATCAATTACCTCTATATGGAGTCGTGGCGGTCATTAGTATATCCTCTAAGTCCCGTTTTTCTGTGTTGTGATAATGAATGTTGAGTAAAAATTGTCTAAGTTTAAGTCAATGTAGTTGCATGCTTGATGTCTTATTGACTTCAATCTTAAACAGATAGATTTACTGAATGACCAGTGAATGTTATCAGTATCGATAACCCCGGCGCTTATGTTTCCGTGTTTACGATACTATGCAGATGAAGGAGGTTCTAAAACGTTGTAATACTAGCCCCGTTGCAGAAGAGTTTGTCCAATACTAAACAACTATAACATTTATTTTGATATTTATTACGTGCTTAGATCAAACGAACAAGTAATAGCAAGGACCATTGAGACAAGAGGACTGACACTTGCCATACTTTAGATCGTGTTCCGATCGTAAGATTTTCTGGCAAAAACTAGATGGCGCTTTAAAATAATTGGGTAGTGAGAGACGTTGTTAATTATTACATTTTTTTCTTACTATTTTGGTTACGAATTTACCAGGAGTAAAACAGGCCATTTCTAGGGTAAGCGTCACGGCTCACACCACATGACATAGCTATATGCTTTGAGCCCAAGTCAAGATGAGCATTTGGAGACCGTATTTTTTCTACAATAAAAACCTTATAGAATTTCTCTGTGATGAAAATAAACTGTATTAAACGAAATAAGTACATCCAAAGAAATATAACTAGGTCAATGTATTATTGTTCCTATTACCAAGAACCATTAAAACAAGAGGACTGACCATCTCCATACAAAAAGCCGTTCCCCAATATGTACAACGCCATCTACATATAACAATTACTTTTTACAATTATTCAACACAAGCTGTTGCCCGCGACTTCGTCCGCCTTAATTTCGTTTATCACGGATAAGGGTATTTTCTGGGATAAAAAGTAGCCTATGTCCCCGGGTCTCAAACTATCTCCATACCAAATTTCATCCAAATCGGTTCAGCGGCTTAAGCGTGAAGAGGTAACAGTCAGACAGACAGACACACTTTCGCATTTATAATATTAGTATGGATGTGGATTTCAAGCGTGACACAGTATTTAAATGTTACGATTTATTTATTATTAGCTATTTGCGAACTAATTGTTACTATACTATGTTTCTTTATTAAATGATAACATCGTTAAATGTGTAGGTTTAAAGCGCCATCTAGATTTCGCCAGGATATCTCCTTGCGATCGGGTTGGGGCACAATCCAATGTATGGCGATCGATATTCCTCTTGTTGTTGGTCATATATACGATGTCAATTTTAGCAGTTAGACGCGTTAGAGGGTCATATAGATGTAAATAACATCTATATAACGCACAATTCTTGAACTAGAATTGTACGCCGATTACTTGTATACAATATTCCCAATAATCCCTCGGATAAAAAATACTTGTTCAATTTTTTTGTTTTTTTTTATTGCCTAGGAAATATTTCTAGTGACGTCACTACTGATTGACGTATTTAGAAGTTTATTTTGCAATGACAAATAAAAGTCAAAATTAAAAATACGAATAGCTTATCCCAGATGTCATATTTTTGAAATCTGATAATTGCAAGTGGTTTATTTAACCTATATTCCTCGAAATGGTTTTTGAATGACCTTACCTTGTAAAAAATTGGCGCATCCCAATTATATACGTACTTAAATTACTGAATAAATAATATTATATGAAATAAATTCATTACATCCAAAGAAATATGACTCTAGGTTAAAAATCGTTACGACATCTGTATCTGTGTGTTTGCCTGTGGTATCGTACCCCCTAAACGGATGATTTGATTTTAATTTCGTTCGTTTTCAATGATTCTGTGAATCAAGATATACTGTTTACCTGGTTCTATAAATCTAGAAAATCGGTTTTGATATACTATTAGTTTTTTTTTCTAGATTAATTGGGTTTTTTCATAGACGTATGTACCTATTGCAAAATTTCATTCAATTTACATGAAGTGTAAAAGGTTAAGTGTAACTTGACCAGTAATAATCGATCTTTGGACTGTATTAGATATGAATTGACAATAATAGTTACATATAGATAAGATATAGCGTTCCTAATAATAAGAATGTTACTGATATACCAAACCAGTTTAAATTATATGTTTAATAGAAAAGATGTTTTTTTTTAAACGACTCCCAAAAAAGGAGGCGAGTATTAATTCGGTTGTTTTTTTTACGGTTACGTACCCAAAGGATAAAACGGGACCTTATTACTAAGACTCCGCTGTCCGTTTGTCTGTCTGTCTGTCACCAGGCTGTATCTCGTGAACCGTGATAGCTAGACAGTTGAAATTTTCACAATGATGTCTTTCTGTTGCCACTATAACAACAAATACTAAAAACAGTATAATTGTATGTCTGTCTGACTATGTCAGTAACCAATATAAAATGATCGGGCACCGCGTATATTTCGCTTAGGTGTAGCGCTCTGCCAACACTGGATTTTCACATACGGCTATTTGCTGCGTATATTTTGTACGGAACCCTCAGTGCGCGAGTCCGACTCGCACTTGGCCGGTTTTTAAGTATTGCATCACAAAATTACAGTATTTATTTTCTTGTCCTAAAGAAAATTAAAAGTTACCATCTTAACAGTGCAATGAAGGAAAAAATATAGGATGACTATCTTTACGCACTTTTTAACCTTTAAAGCGCCAAGCATCAAAGTAATACTACGTCACCCAGACGTCAAAACATAACCCCTCTTGCGTGACGGATCGGTTAAAGGCCTGCATCGTCATTCGTAAACCACGCCCCAATCGCCGAGCGGGCCAATGAGCGGAATATGTAATAACGCATTTATTGCTCGCGCGCATCAAAGAAAGAGAAAGCTAATACACTACATGCCTGGGGTGTTTTGGCGTAAGCGCCAAATGTAAAAGTACAATTAAATCGAAGATATTATTATGTTTTGTAAACATTTAAGTTAATAACGTAAAAGATAAAAGGAAGAATGTCATTTCTATTTAAATTGATTTTAAAAGATCTGTTTGATATTTGATGAAAATTTTTTTTTCAGTTTCGCTTAAATGTATGAAGTGCCCCCTCTAGTTTTTTATTATTTAACCATGAAATGAAACTAAGTAGCGTAAACGTAAAAGCGTAAGCACACAAGACACCTATACAACAAATTTCATCAATGTACATCTTGTAGTCTTTGAGTAAAATGCCTGTGACATACGGATGGACGGACGGACGGACATGACGAAACTAGAAGGGTTCCGCTTTTGCCATTTTGGCTACGGAACCCTAAAAGTAGCCTAAATTTTCGATACAGGGGACGATGTATCTAAAACATTTGAGAACCGCATTCGTATTAGAATCTGAATGGTCGGCCATATCGGCAATCTATAATAATAACCATTATCTTTAATATACATCATATAACGCATAGGGTTTAGTTTCTTGTAAATATTTGTCGCGATACGTCGTACAGTTCCGTATTCTACTACGACCTTCATTTTGATTTAGTTTTTTTTATTCAGTGTGTGGCGTCAAACTGTTTTATAAGTTTTTAAGAAAATATTAGATACATTTCGGCGAAAAAAAGTGAATATTACCTTTGGTTTATACTAGGGACGATTCTTAAATCTTAGACGAAGTTGTGTTAAATTGTGCATGTAAAATATTGTCAGTTTAGTTTTTGTTGCAATAGAAATGGAAGATTATACTTATAAAACTAAAAGAATTATATAGCATCGCATTCCATTACTTACAATCTGATTTACTAAAAACATTTTGCAAATCAACTACCAAGTTTAACAAATAAAATACAAAATGAGGCTACGTTCATAATAATAGCTTGATAAGATTACAGTGTAAGGGGAGAAATATACAGTTAACAGTATATTTCTGACATACGCAAAAAATGGACACTTATGCCATCATTAGTATTATAGTTAATCGGCAAAAACTGAGCAAAACGGGATCCGCATCATTAGTTTTTTTTTCTATAAATTATTTCCGCCTTTTTTTTGCAACCGACGGTTTCCTCTATTTCATACAGTCGTAATGGCAATAATGTAAAAAACATTCAAAAACAAATCCTCGCTCCTCAGTATAAAGTTGAAATCAAAAAGTTACGTTACAAGTCGTACGACTTCATGACCGTTGTAATACTTATTTCAAAAGCGTTCACGTAATAGCGAAGTGTGAAAAAAACCTGTTGGCTGATTGTAGAAAGCATTCGGCATTTAAAAAAGCAAGATTCCACGTTCGAACGTGCAACGGGCGTCCTTGACCTAGAAAAAGTGCGTCGCCATTCGCCATCTTTGGAAGATGGCCGGCTGTCATCGTGACATTTAGAGGTTGTACTTTTTTATTTGTTTTTTGTTATTAATGAGATTATGTATGACCTAGATACAACTTCTTTTATGCCATTTTTTTATGATTTCTATAGCTTTGCTGAAGACTTTGTATCAATGGTGTGATGTGTTGACATGATAGACGGGTAACATAATGCATGTTTACATTTAGTGTTCGATAAAATCCTGGTTTCGGACCAATGTTATAAAACCTCACAAGATGTTTGAAGCTGACCCAGTAAAGTAGCTACAATTTTGACACAAAAAAAAACAATAATACTCGAGTGTGTTGTATATATTTTGAATTTTAGGGATACTTTAAACTTTATTAGCATAATTGTTATTACATACGGGCAGAAGGATAAACATTAAGAAACCATAGGGGATTACTTAGATGTAATACAAAAATAAGAAGATATTGAGCTTCTTATTTTCTACATGCGGCTGTCACTGAGGTGTCAAAAAATGTAGAGTTCTGTGTTTGCGTATTTTTTGTATATTTGTATGTGTTGTTGTGGCTTCCTCACGGCTAAACGGATATCAACTATTTTTAGTGCACGCGGGCATCCACAGATGGTTATAGGATACTTGTTACCCGACTACACTGAAGTAAAATGAGTGTTATGACTTTTTTCTCATCCACGAACTAAGTTCTGGGCACCTTCTTGATTGGCTTTATACATATTTTGCAGTCATGTTTTTTCAGAGCTCTAATCATACTGTTTGTCGATATTCTGGTCGAGTAACTAAAAATCTAACGTTTTTTCGTATTGACGTATTTGCGTTTGTTTTGGTTTATTGTTAGTATGTGTGTGTGTGTAAGTCGTGTTTGCGATATTGAGATCATACATACCTACTCGTACTAATTACTTCATTAATGGACTTTAATTATTAATCATTATCACGATTATTCATCATGATTATAATGTCCGGTTCCGAAATGATGCAACATAAAACATTTATAACCCTAAAAAAGGGGGCGTTACAAGTTTGGCGTGTCTATGTATTTGTGTATCTATCTGTGGCATCTTAGCCCCTAAACGGATAGACCGATGTTTTTGTTTCCTTAATCCATACTGTACTTTAAGTAAAGTAGGTCCTAGAAAATCAGTTAAGCCGTTTGAATAGTATCATCTATTGTTTCTAGATAAATAAATATTAGGGGTCAATTTTTCACATATCTAACTAGTCTCAACTCTCATGATAAGCTCGATAAGGCTTGTGTTATGAGTACTAGACGACATATCTCTACTACTATAAAGTTGTAAAAATGAACTGTCTGTACATTAAACATATTTATTTAAACTTACACGATCTTCACTCATTATGACAACACAACAAAACGGGGCTTAATCGCGTATAAATATGATTTATTTAATTACCTTTCCTTGGTAATTCTTCGACGTTTCGGACGTCGTGTTAATCCAACGGAAGATAATTAAATAAATCATATTTATACGCGATTAAGCCCCGGTTTTTTTGTGTTGTGATAATTTTGATAATCTTTAATTATCACAACTAAAAAGATAAGTCTAGTCCGTTTGACATTTGACGGTCACTTCTTTGGATTTTTTGTATGTGTCGCTGTGGCTTCATCATGCAAAAACGGGTAAACGGATTTGTGGTACACGGACAGCTCGGCATCCACAGATAATCTAACGGGATATCTTTTGAAATAAAACAATTTAACGGATTATATCGCGTATATTATCTCATTTTAGTTCCCGACGTTACGAAAGCTGCTTGGTCAATTATTAGAATAAAATAATTAAGCCCTTCTGGCACATGTGTAACTGTCTTTACAGCTTAGGCCCATCTGGCATGTATGTACTCCTTTATTTGTTTTTTCAAAAATGGTTAGTTTGCACAAATTGTAACTTTGTCAGAGGAAAATACATCTTTTCTCAGTCCACCCGTGATCATGGAAAGCTGGAAAGCTTCCGAAACGTCGGGAACTAAAATGAGATAATATACGCGATATAATCCGTTAAATTGTTTTATTTCAATGAGTAATAATCGCGGAAACAGAAGAAAAAATTAAGATATCTTTTACCCGACCTCGCTAAAACATAAAATGGATTTTGACTTTTTCTTCTCCATGAACAAGTTGCGGATTCCATCATCTTTACTATAATTTTTCTCGGTTCTTTTTTCAGAGCCCTGATGATATGATTTATCTTTATTTATAAATTAGAAGGTCCATGCAACCTCGTTCGCGGAGGAGAAAAAGTCATAACCCCTCTTTTTTTCTTTAGCGTGGTGGGGTAAAAAGTATATAATCATCTGGAGATACCTAACTACCCGTGTACCAAAAAATGTTGAAATCCGTTGAAGCCGCAACGACACAGACGAACATACAAACATCCAAAAAATTCAAAAGTATATTTTTCGATTCAGTGCCCTCCTAATAGTCCGTTACATTTTTTAAAAATTCTTATTTCCAATGTAGGTGCAGACATTTCATTTTTTAAACTTTATAATAGTAGATATAGATATTAAAACGGCTTATTTATTTAGTGACCTTCGTCTGAGAGTGGACATGCTCTTGACCAATATTTATTTATCTTATTGACACGAACCGCGGATTTTCCTCAATGATATTTTGGAATTACGTACCTAAAGGTTAAGATAAATGGACTCAGATTACAGCTTTAGCATTTACAAAATGTGCGTCTTCATGGGCACGGACTCGCCACTACTATAACTTGACGCTTAAACATGTATAAATAGGTTCTTAAGGACCTGCATCGTCAAGGAAAAACCACGCCCCAATCGCTGAGCCGGCCAATGAGCGTAATTTGTAATAAGGAACGCATTTATTGCTTGCGCACATCAAAGAAAGAGAAAGCTAATACACTACATGCTTAGGGTTTTTTGGCGTAAGTGCCAGATGTAAAAGTACAATGAAATCGAAGATATTGTTATGTTTTGTTTTTAACATTTAAGTTAGTAACGGAAAAGATAAAGGAAATAATGATATTTTTACATAATTTAGCCATTTATTAATATGTCGTTTGTACAAACTAGACAAAAAACGGAAAATGAAGATCATTTAAGTTCCCGACGTTTCGGAAGCTTTTCAGCTTTACATGGTCACGGGTTGATTGAGAAAAAAATGTGTTTTCGTCGGGAACTCAAATGAGATAATATACGCGATATAATCCGTTAAATTGTTTTATTTAAATTCACAAAAAATTGCCTAAAATTTTCGATGCATCCCCTTAAGGGCGTAGCTTTGAATTACCTTCGATTGGAAGCGTTTTACTTTTCCGTGTTGTATATGTCGTGATCGTGATGATAATCGCCAGGACTACGACCGTATTTACCAATATACTATTTCAGTTTATCTTCACAAGTCACTAGAGATGGGTAACTACCCAGGTAAATACCCAATGTTGGGTATTTACCCGGTAAATACCCGATATTTACCTACCCGCGGGTAAATACGCGGGTATTTATTCTTATTTCTAAGTTGTATATATTTAGTCATATCTGGGCTTAAAGCTAATGCTAAATTGATCATTTATTGTAATATTTAATTTAAAAAAATGCAATTATTATATTTAGACAGTAATTTAAATAATATTTTGATTATGAGTTTTGATTCTCATTGGTAATCATTAACAAGCCCAGCATTTAAGAGTTAATATATGATTGTACACTAATATTTACTTAAAAAGTAAAAAAATATATATTTAACTTGTAACGGAAAATGGTCTAATCCTTGGTGTCATTATAATGTTCAATAGCAACCGACTCTCGCCGAATATATAAATTTTATTTCACTTGCCTTAACGCACAGATCACCTCCACCCTTAACGTCAATAATAGTAGATTGTTAGACAAGGGCCTAAAATAAGTCTTCCATGGTCACGGGAGGACAGTCCTCCCGTGACCATGGAAAGCTGGAAAGCTTCCGAAACGTCGGGAACTAAAATGAGATAATATACGCGATATAATCCGTTAAATTGTTTTATTTCAATGAGTAATAATCGCGGAAACAGAAGAAAATATAACGTATATTTTTACTTTAAGATATAACTTGGAAATGTGAAGTCATACAGCGGAACCCTCCGCGCGCAAAACCGATACAATGTTTTTGTTTAAATCTTTATTCATATTTAGCTACTTGAAACTGTTCTTGAGTTAATGCGTGGATGATTTTTATGTGCATGTGTGTGTGTCGGACCTTCGTAAGGGTCATTCGCATATTTTTTTAAATCACGTTTCTTTAATTAATCACTAGTACCGATGTTTGTAAGTTGATGTGAATTAATGTAAACGAAGCACTTTTTGACCGTGTAATTTATTAAATACTTAAAGGTGTCCACAACATCGTTCGCGGAGGAGAAAAAAACATAACTACGCTTTTTTTCTTCAGCGTAGTCGGGTAAAAAGTATCCTATAACCATCTGTAGATACCCAAATACCAAAAAAATTTAATATTATTTTCCGATTGAGTATTTTTTTTTTAATATTTTCAATGTACAGACATTTCATTTTTACAACTTTATAATATTATAGAAGATATAATATGGATTTTCCCAAAACGTGTGTACTTTTCTGTGCGAGTTTTTGTAAAAGCTGCAATCGAATCGAGGATAAAGCTTGACAGGTGAATACCTGTCGTACGAGGGAATTCACAGCTTAATCGGAATACCCCGCGAGTCCCGCGACCACTTACGGTGGAACGTAGGCTAGTCATGTACATATGCCGTTGCCTTCTCACACACGTGATTAAGGGCTGACACGTATCACGGCACGCAGAATGTTGAATTTTCCGAACCCCTCTTCGCCCCCTCCGTCACTTTTTCCTATCTCTTGAACACGTCCTGTCAGGTCTGGATATCGCTGTGACGTAATTTGTGGGCGGAACGGCACTAGATCTTAGAAACTTATTGGCTGCCCGCGCATACATAAACAGCCGGTAGACGCAACTGTCACGGCGCACGTCGCTATAATGCCATATAGCGGCCATGGCGGATGTCTGCGTTATCGGCTGCGGGCGTCGCCTAGATGACGATGATGATGATTATGATGATGATGATGATGATGATGATGATGATGATGAAGAAGAAGACTTAGTGATAACATCATCAACGACGATTATAATGATGACGAACCTACATTACCTGGTCATGATGATGATAAGGCCTTCTTATCTGGTTATGATATAAATGATGATGGAGACGTGTTACCTGCGGGCACGGGCGTCGCGTGGAAGCGGAGTAGCGCACGCGCAGACACGCTCAGCCGGTAGCTGCAGCTGTCACAGCGCACGCTCATGTGCCACATTCCCGCCATAGCTGATGATGAGTCCGTTGGCTTCATGGGAAGGACTTTTAACCTGCCAAAGAGTGATTTAGGGGTGTTCATTAATTACGGGAGTCATTCGGAGGGGGGGGGGTCAAGCTGAATCTCATTTAATCCTATCTTGGTTAAGGTCTCGGCGACTATCAAGGCAAAAAAAAATGAAACATAACGTGCTGCGTCGCAAAAATATGGCTAAACCTTATAAATTTATAAATACGGTATTATTGTGGTTTGGCGAAAAAAAAAGGTAATTATATTGTTTTTTAATCAATTCTACGCATTCACACTGAAGAGTCATATATTTTGAAAAATCTCACGTGACTTGGGGGGAAGGGTTGAGTCAAATGTCATCAAATCTCACCACGGGAGTGAGACGGGACTGCACGATCTTAACTTCGAATTTCGGAGTAACCCCTTTGATTTCCTTTATAAATAATAACGAAAATTCTTATTGTTGCCGTACAATTCGAACTCTAATGGTAAACATTGCTAGAGGATTCATTTTCTAGGGTGAATTGGATGAACCATTGAAGCGTTTGACCCCGAAGACCCTGCAGCTATGAAAGGTCAATCACTAATCAGATTAGCATAAAGGAGATGTCGTTCTGTGTTTATTCCTAAGTTACTCACGAGTCGCTCTGAGGATCAGCTCCAGGGAACACCAGGAACACGTCTCTTGGAAACATTTCATCAGTCCTGGAGGCAGGCGAGAAGGCTTGTACTGATGTCGTGTTGTACAAGTCCACTTGAGGAGCTGTTGGAGAAATAACATTTTTAGTTGACTGTGTCTGTGTGTGTTTTGAGTGTCCAGACTCTAAACTAATAATCACCAAGTAATTATGTAAACTGATATTATAAATGAAAAGGTAAACCCCGTCAGTTAGTTATTTACGCTTCACCCGCTAAACCAATATGAAAATTGGTATGGAGATAGGTCGAGACGAGACTGTAGAAAGTGCACAGGCATAAATAAAATGGTACGTTAAATATTGGAAATACCCAATCACAAGCAAAGAAGACTTAAATCTTCAATCTTAAATTTGATGACCAGTTTAGTTCATCGGTAGAGACCCTGACTGCGAAAATTACG
Source organism: Hedya salicella (assembly GCA_905404275.2). Classification (NCBI taxonomy): domain Eukaryota; kingdom Metazoa; phylum Arthropoda; class Insecta; order Lepidoptera; family Tortricidae; genus Hedya; species Hedya salicella. Next base: position 6,568,653 of record FR990120.1, read on the forward strand.
TCCCTGGGTTCGAATCCTGGTAAGGATATAAATATTTGTTTCTTCAGTCTTGAATATGTCCTATAGGATATCGTCCTCTAGTACGGTTCGTATCGGGTTCGGGACTAGTTCGACTTGTGTAAAATTGTCCACCAAATATGTGTTAATAATGATTTTAAACCAATAAATACTTACTACTACTTATAAAATTAATACTGAATTTATGGATCTTACAAAATTCGTCTTCCTTAACCGGTAATAGTACCAGTTAAAGTTGTCAAAAAAGCATTTTGTGAAGGAAAAAAGTTTGGGGAACCACTGGCTTAGGCTGTGTCAGACAACCAAACAAAACTTCTCTATCTATACATATATAGAGGAAGATAAAGATAAATTATACGACCTTGAGCCGTCAGCTACTGTATGTTTGTTATGACAATACAGCGCAAATTGCCGGAACCCCGCTGAATAATTTGTCCGCCTCATTATAGAAAATATTTCAAATTATGGTCGTTAATTTTGACAGCTATGGGATACTCTCATGAATCAACTCGCACACTATTATGGTTAAAATATTGGTCTATATGCCATTTATGTCAGTCTGGTTTCCTTGCCACGGGTATTAGGTCAGATGATAGTTCCTCTAAAATTATAATCTTCGCTGCAAGAGGGTGTAGCCGGATAGCCTTTGGAAAAAAGGCCCAAAAGAGTTTGAAAATATACTCAAACGATGCCTTTAGAAGGATATAACACCATGCACAACTTTTCAATACTCTCTCCCCCCTGGGAGCTCCCGTCACCCAATAAACCAACAACACACATTACAACTGTTTTCTTTTTTGGGGTGATAACGTCTTATAAATCGACGAACGCCGGCTGCACACGGCAAAGCATGACTCATTGTTATGTTCCGCTGTCACGTTCCGCCTGAGTCAAGCGTGCAAGCGAGAGCGCGGAACAAGCGATAGAGAGGAACGATCGGCCTAAGCGATCGGCTTGTGAATTCATAAGGTATGCAATTTTTCATTAATGTTTTCTTATGACGAAATTATCGTCTGTAAACCGATTTTACAGACAACCAACTTTTTAAAACCCGACTTTGAAGTGCCTAGGTCTGCCTAGCCAGTCTGGCTAGGCCTCCTTACCAGTAATCGTGGGTGGGAGCGGAAATCCACAAACGGGAATGCCATACACAATAAGCAAGGACTGAACAGGTGGATTAAACCGGTTCAACTCGATTTAAGGCGAGGGAGAATGAACGAAAGAATCTGACATAGCGGAGGCTGTGGAGGATATTATACTAGGATAGGTCGAGCCAGTAAGGTCGACACTAAGAATGAATTAGCTTACTAAGAACGAAACCTGGACCGTTAACTTAGTAAGCATATACATAACCAACTAGGCTTAACTCACCATCATTAGGCGGGTACAAGACAGCATGCTCCACAGCGCCCTCGATGAAAATCTTCAGCGCTGTGACTCCATATTCCACTGGTATGCCCAACGAGATGTCCCCACGGCCCATCCGTACCAGCAGCGTCTGAAAACAAATTACTTATGTAGCCTTCTCTAATCCCTTATTCAACTACCTTTAGTCTCAGCTGTGGGCATACTACACTGAAAAAAAACGGATTAAAATTGTGTTTACTATGATAATGTAACTTGTATCCTGCAGCCCATATCAAGTGCCAGTGGCGTGCAGTCCATATAGGCGGCACAAAGGCACTCCCTACCTTGAACGACCATGGCTCCATATAGCTACACAGAAACTGCCTATCCATGTGATCAAAACATTTTAACAGCCTTCCTTGTCCAAAAAATCTGTGCACACCGCAGTCAAGTGCAATGGTTGCAGCAATCATTTGAATCTGATTACTGTATCAAGTTATGAGTTTATTCATATTGTGATTGAATCTATTAAGAAATTTTCAATCAAGCTAAAAAGCCACTTCTTTAGGACCCATTTCCCAGTGTACTTGTTCCACCGATAAAAGGTTTAGCCATAATTTGTGAACAACACCATCTAGCTCTGAGTTTATCGCACTTAAGTAAGAGTATTCTGGCTTCAGTCCACAAACCCCAACATCCATTGCAAACGTTACCGTTATCATGAATTATCTACCAATGGAAAGAGAGTTTTTGCCGGCAGTGTGAACAGCCTGAACTGATCAACTATTAATATACGTGTTTCTTTATTGACACGGAATCTATATCTATTGTTCATTTCTAGAGCGAGACAATAGACGATAGCTAATCGTTTCCTTGTCGGCGGTGATACAAGTGCCTGAGCATTCTGATTTTGGCCATACATCCGTCTCTCATATACGCAAATCCATACGTATATGAGCACGCAGATCACGTACACACGAAATTTTAGTTTAATAAAACACAAACAGAGACACGCGACAAAGACGCCTTACTGTTGCGAAGTTTGTATAAAACAGTAGTCCTTTAAAATCTCTTCGATCAACATAGTCGTACTCACATGACGAAGACAGTGTACTGTGTACTCCTGTAGTAGTTAAGGAATTTGATACAAAATACTTGAACCTTGTAGCTGCGTAATATGCAACAAGCAAAAGTCAAAATGTTTCTTGGAATGGAACAGACCTTTTCATTTGGATAAAAACCCCACCATATGATATATGTAAAAAACAGTTTATACGGAAGAGTAATCTGATCGGGCGTATCAAAATACATACAGAGCTTGGTCTTGTCAAGTTTTGGTGTACTTACTTCGAATTTCTCGTCTTCCGCCATCGAGTTCAGCCTGGCCTGTCGCAGCTGCCAGTCCACGTTCCAGGGTTGCATTCCCATGTTTGATCCCAGTTCCTGACAAATGTCAATGTGAATAAATATTATGGGACAATTGTAAACCACTGACTGGTCCCATGGTAAGCTCCATAAGGCTTGTGTTATGGGAAGTGATCTTAAAAAAAAATTAAATAAAAAAAGAACCGACTTCAAAATAAACTAAAAAGCCATAAATAATCTTTTATGTACGGTATGGATCACATTTGAATCACCTTTTGAAGTCGGTGCCAACTTGGTGGCAATGCGACCACTTCGGGAGTACATCCTTTCAATAAAATAAAAAAAATTAAATGGGTCCACAATTGACGGAGTAATCGGTGAAAATACAAAAAAAGAATACAAACTATCGAACATATAATCTCCTCCTTTTTTGGAAGTCGGTTAAAAATAGTAGCATTTTTGGTACAGCAATCACGGTAGAGTGCCTTAGGTGTGGCAAATTTCAACCGAAATGATGGATTCGGGTTACTAACGACGATATTAACTGTTTTATCGCTTAAACAGGTATGTTCCACATCTATAGCGCAATACCATGATATGCCATGACTGCACCAAAATGCTACCAAATTTGATCACGGGTTACGAGTACTAGACCAAGTTATATTTTATAGATATACCAGCTTCTGTCCGCGACTTCGTCCGCCTTAAATTCGTTTATCGCGGATAAGGGTATTTTTCCTGGATAAAAAGTAGCCTTTGTCCTTCCCCGAAACTCAAACTATCTCCATACCAAATTTCATCCAAATCGGTTCAACGGTTTAAGCGTGAAGAGGTAACAGACAGACAAACAGACACACTTTCGCATTTATAATATTAAGTACTAGCTTCTGCCCGCGACTTCGTCCGCCTTAAATTCGGTTATCGCGAATGAGGGTATATATGCTCATCACACAAATATTTACCAATACCGGGATTTGAACCCAGAACCGTCAGCTTCGCAGGCAGCGTCACTCCCGCTTAGCAAAATCGGTCTCCAATGTTGTTTGTTTGTAAACACTTTATTTTACATAAAAACAATAAAACAAAGACGGCAAAGTAATAAATGTGGCAAAGGCGAACTTATCCCTTTAAGGGATCTCTTCCAGTTAACCTTAGAGCAAATGAGGGCAGGGAGAAGAATATACATTAACGCAGATAGATACATAAACCATAAATAATAATAAATATTGTAGTTTTTAACAGATATACTCGGTAACTCAAGGACAATATGTACTCATATTAGGTACACTTTATTGCTCATAAACAAATGAACAAAACGATTACAAATCATAGATATGTATGAAAGACGAAATTATCCCTGTAATAAAACTGGAAATTATTCCAATTACCGTTTCTATTTTTTGACCAAGCGAGCGTAGCGAGCGAAGTGTCTCCGTTTCAGGTTGGGCAAAAATGCTCTCGTCTCTCCAGCTGTTCTCCTAAAGAGGACGCATTGCTCAACCGATTCTCGTGAAATTTTGTGAGCGGGTTCGATTATTATATGTGGAAATTTTTTGTCGATTCTGTTGTCGTACATTTTTCAAAATGGCGGCAGTTAAAAGACTCCCGGGGCTACAGCTCACAGTGTCACTAGTTTATTTTAATATTTACCAAAGACGATAGACATACTGGGACAATTATTATAACTAAAATAAAAAAAAATACGTTTCATTTTCAATCGCTTGCGATCATCTTAGGGACTGCGAAAAAGCTTCAATTTATGAAGGCAAATCCAACAAAACTTACATAACGAGGTTATGTTTTCTGCCACAACAAAGCGCGCATAAATATCTGACACAACTCTATTTCTAGGGCCACGTGTCAGATATTTTCGCCCGCTATGTTATGGCAGATATTGACTGTGCGTCCGCTTTTGGGGCATTTTGGTGCCTAGAATGAGAGCTACACTCACCCAAGCCTTTTCAGTTACATCATTTGACCAGCTTTCATATTAAGGCTGAGGCTTATATAGAGTGAATGTGATGTTACTGAATCAGCGATCTTTATGTGTGTTCTACTGCCTATATAATGGGCTGTGTTCCGAGGAATTGTTCGACATGATGCCTACAGCCACCTTCTACCATAGCACCGCTCGCCATCAGTAGGGTATTCATCCACACACCTTGGAACCAAAATGGTCGCACACCGTGCGGTATCAAAGGATTTTTTTACCGCGCACACTCCGAATGTGGAATGACCTCCCTGCCGCGGTGTTCCCTGAAGGTTACAGTATTGGGTTCTGCAAGAGGGGAGTGAATAGGTTCTTAAAGGGTCGGCAACACGCACGTAATATCCCTGGCGTTGCAAGCGTTCATAGGCTGCGGTGACTGCTTAGCATCAGGCAGGCCGTACGCTTGTTTGCCACCTTAGTAGTATAAAAAAAAGCGAGATACATCTTATATATTTTGCCCATTTACCATCATGTGATACTAGAGTCAATTGTTGCTCAGATCAGAATTTAGAAAAAATACTGCTGCAAAACTTTAAGAGAAAAGAGAAACATTCGTCTCTGAACACTTAAGTTCCAATTTGTGACTGCTCGACCTGCCCCCTTATTGCCTAACGCGTTTCACGCTCGCAATCAGAATCAAGTGTTATGATTGTGTGTGGACTATAAAAGTTGATTCGGATACCAATTGTCAAAATTTCGTTAGGCAATAACCCCCTGGTTGCGATCTCAGCATTTCTCATTGTCCCTCCTCACCGCACCGGTTTTTTGACGAACTCCTTTCCTGATCAGGCAATTCGACTTTGGAACGAACTCGTACTTGCTATCAGACAAGCAAAAAGCAAACTTAGCTTCAAGCACATGTTGTGGAAGCACCTCTTTAGTAAGCTCCAAGATCAGCTCTCTCTCTCGCTATGATGTTTGCACTAGGTACATAAAGTAATATGTATGTAGGTATATTCTATTGTGTGTTTGTATAAGTTTATACGTATATAAAGCAAGTATATCTGTGAATTATATTTCTCTGAAATGTTCTTACTTTACAGGCCCTGCACCATATAACTGTTACTGTTTAACCCAATGGTTGACTGAAGAGAATGCCTTTTGACACTAAGTCCGCCATTTGTACATTTTTAGATTGTACAATAAAGTTTTAAAAAATTAATAAAGCAGTTAAGTTGCAGCACACGTGTCTATAGCATAGAAACGGTAGCTGTAAGCATTGCAACAAAGTTGCATTCTCGTGTACGTAGAAAGTCTATTAAAATTTTACGACTATTTGAGGGAGAAGGCAATGTGTCATCAACACATCATTAGCATTAATTTATCGTGGAAAGCCTCAAAATTAGTACCCAAAGCACTACTCGCGAACCATCACAACTCAACGAAACGGAGCTTAATGGCGTATAAACATGATTTACCATATTACCTACCTTTATTCAGTTCGAGACTATGGAATGGACGTAACGCGACGTCCTAAACGTCGAAAAAATATTATTAATATTCATTTATTTTCAATCTTAAGCGAGGTCTTTTATAATACAGATATAAAAAGTAAAATACAAAATATAAACACATTATAAAAAACCTAACCTAGGGTGCCGCCGGCGGCGGGGTAGGGCTCAAGCTACCGGTGGTTAGGGCTGCGCGGAGAGGAACCTCTTCACAACGTGTCCAGGATTACTGCCTTCTGTATCTGAATCCGACCCTTGTTTCAGCCACCTAGCGAGAGTCTCATAAAATGTTGGTCGAGAATCTTCACTATAAGACCGTTTACCGCAATGACTATCGGTACAATGATGGCGAATCGCCATTATTATTTTTATGTGATATTGGTAAAAGGGCAGACGAGCCACTTGATGGAAAGTAGTCATCGTCGCTCATGGATATGTGCATCACCAGAGGAATCGCCCACAGTTTACCAACCTTTGAGCGCGAATTTTGAATCCGATGTTATAGCGCTCCGTAAACACTTCATGGAGAAGCTCATTACGCTATTATTTTATCTCATTAAGCGAAGTCGACATAGTGATTATATTATTTTCTTACCAGTCCCTGTAAGTTATAAGTCAGCACATCTCCTCCCGTGTGTTTGGAGACATTCCTTAGATAATGAAGGGCTATCTCTGTCTCCGACGGTGGCAGGGTTGGGTTTGTCCAAATCGTGTACATCTGTTGATGGAATTATATTATAAGTCATCGTTGAACCTTTATCACTTCCATACAATACAATAACACTTTATCAAAAACGTCATAAAACAATACAAAAGAAAATAACACATTCAAGGAGAGGTAAAACAACGGGCAGTCTTATCGCTAAACAGGAAACGCTTCCAAAAAAAACGTTTTCATACCTTACAAACATCGGCCTTTCACTGGTTTTGACTTGCTTTATCTATATGCAATCTTTTGGTTTTAGGCTTTGGCTTCTCTTTTCGGTTTTAGTTTTGTGTATTAAATCTCAGCATTTTTTATATTTTTGTAATGTTTTTAATGTTTCGTGCAATTAAAATAAAATAAATATTACATTCATAATAAAATAAATGGTTTCTGTGTTTTTACACGAATCACGCGTAGAATACTGCACCAATTTCCATGAAGTTAGTGTGTGATGTCGTTACCTATTTACCTATGAAGAGATGCACAGATGGAAATCCATTTAAAGTATCTATAATGTGGAGACGTTTACAATCCCCTTTACTCGCTTTTTGTAGTCTAATCGGAACAGCTCACAAAGATTCAATCAACATCATCATTCAACAGTATTCAATTTGAATGATCTGATAAAAAAGTGGTATACCCCAAAATGTTCACCCCACCGTGATCAGTACACCTACCATGAGTTCGGCACGTTCGATGACGGCCTATCTCTTTCGCACTATTAGTGCGTGCGAGAGAGGTGCACAGACTCTCGATATGAAATACACACTAGCGCCGATCTTAAACTCAGGTCATGGTAGGCACACTGAATATTTCAGGAAAGCGCTTGCTACAGCTACAGTAGGATGATACAGACCTCTAGTTTTTCTTTATCTAGGCTAGGGGGTCGTTACTTCGACCCAGTGGGATTATTTGTGTAATTACCCCTTCTTGCTACTCAATGGTATGTTCTACCATCTCCATAAACCGGATGATAAATCCCAATGGTAGCATCTGGAATTCCTTTGGCTCTGGTTAACCATTACCAAATTCCTTCATTCTCTGTTTGCTTTAGTTTGACAAACGTTCTAATTACTAACGAAGTCCTTGGAAGGTTTCTTGTTGTGAGGCCAACTCCAGACTTCAACAAGCTGAATGATACTGACGCTGAGCCTCTTGTGGACAATAGCCCTCACGGCCGATGGTAACTTGTGTGGGTCGCCGGCTCCTTTATCCGTCAGCACGAACAGAGCAGCATCGTACGGGACCATTTTGGTAGCTGACGCCAGCGCTCGCATGGTTCCATCGCTGTTCTCGGTTTGGACTCCCTGGGAACAAAGGTTAAACTTAAAACGTTTTGAAATGTATTAAATAAATAAATTATAGGGACGATCTTACACAAATCGACCTAGTTCCAAACTAAGCAAAGCTTGTATTATGGGTACTAGGCGACGATGAACATAATATATAGATACATTATAATACTTAAATACATAGATAACATCCAAGATCCAGGAACAAACATTCGTGCTCATCACACAAACACTTGCCCTGGCCGGGATTCGAACCCGGGACCGCCAGCTTCGTAAGGCGTTGTGCAACAAACTGAGCCAAACGCGTCGTCTTATTAATCATTTTCTTCGCTTGTTATTTGCTACTATTTTATGAGGTGCGCAATCTATAGTTACTGTATCGAAAGCGGCACAGTTTGCATCTGTTATAACGAAAATTTCACCATGTTATGTTAGTGTTTAACAGCTGATTACGCGTACCTAGCATAAAATTGAAAAATTGGTCCTTTGTCATAAAATTCACAATAAGCAGTTTTTTTTTAACCCTCGGCAAAATAAAGAGTAGTGTTAAAAGGTTGACTTGTTTTTCTGTGTGTCTGTCTATGGTCTTATACAGTGTGTTTGGTCAGCGATGTCGGAGCTTTTAAGGACGTATACAACAATAAATTTTATCGATAAATTACCACGCAATTTTTTTTTGTGTCAACGGTAATTAAATGGCGGCAATTTTAAAAAAGAACTGAATACGGGTGCACGTGATATTTCTGTCATTATCTGTCTTTTATCGGTCCTAAGATTGCAAAAAAAATCTCATTAGATAGCTCATTAAATAAGCAATCTAATTAAGTTATTAATTTGACTCAACTGTTTCAAAAACAAGGCCAAAAAAAAAATTCATAATAAATAATAGTAATAAATTCACCTTCATTTTTCAATTTCTTTTATTTTGCATGAAAACTAGGTCGTTAAGATAGGTTTTTGTTGATGTTATTCGGTAGTACAAGATGTTAGTTAAAAAACAACATCAGAATTACAGCTGTACCTTAGTACTTTAGGAATTACAGGTGCTCAAACATGACCCCTAATTACCCCAGGCAATATGCCCATCACGTCCAACCTACGGGGCATGGTGCTCGTTTAAGTAAATCCGCACATCTCTTGCAAAGTGTGGAGGAGCTCCATCCAGTTGCAAGATCATCCTTATTCTGTAAGCAATGGGCAGTTCTATTAATGCGTCATGGATCTGCGTTTGCAGAAATTTTAAAAATCTCGGACCATTCATTGTTCCTGGTAAAACAATTGGTCCAATTAAAATATCATCAATAATTCCTGCCCAAACATTGACCGAAAATTGATGCTGGAAAGAACTTGGTCTCATTGCATGAGGATTTTCCATTTGCCACAGATGCTGGTTGCGGTGACTTCTAAACCCCGATCGGGTAAAAGTGGCTTCGTCTGTCCACATGATGCGTTTCAAAAACGTTTCATCCCCGCGTGTTCTTCTGTCAATCCAGGCACAAAAAACTGATTTTCCAGCGTAGTCATGTTCGATGATGTCCTGCACTCGTCGAAAATGGTAGGGATGTAATCTTTCTCTTTTTTTATATTTTTCACTTATTTAAATTCATTTGATTGGCTATCCTTCTGATACTTAGTCGAGGGTCGTGAGTTATCAGCCTTAAATTTTTTTCTTCCTGCTGATGTGCCACGAGTCGAGCACGTTCATCAGCAGGTTGTCTTATGGCGTTCTCTGCGAGCCGCATATGAATTCTTATCAATGTACGAGCATTCGGTAAGGGTCTGTTAGGAATCCTTCTCGTGTACTCTCTAACAGCTGCATTAGTGTTCCCGTTGCAAAATCCATAAACGAAATTAATGCCAGCAGTGTGCTGACTAGAGAAGTGGCCGCCTTCCATTTTAACAAATGATAATGCAAGTTTCATAAAACGTACAAATTTGTTTCAACTGAAACCAACTAGAACTGAACTATGCTGAAGATAGCAGGAAGATCGTTTTCACAACGCAGAGCGAGGGATAACTGTCTGACCTGGCTGCACCCCTTGACTTCTAACATGCACCGATCTACTTTATAGTAACAGGAAAACTGGAAGTGGGGGTAATAACTCTTTGGATTATGCCAAATTATCAATAACCCTAATTAGGGGTCATGTTTGAGCACCTGTAATTCCTAAAGTACTAAGGTACAACTGTGATTCTGATGTTATTTTTTTAGCTAATATCTTGTACTACCAAATAACAACAACCAATCCCTATCTTAACGACCTAGTTTTCATGCAAAATAAAAGAAATTGAAAAATGAAGGTGAATTTATTACTATTATTCATTTTGAATATTTTTTTTGGCCTTGTTGTTGAAATAGAAGAGTCAAATTATTAACTTAATTAGATTGCTTATTTAATGAGCTAGATTTTTTTGCAGTCTTAGGACCGATAACAGACAGATAATGACAGAAATACCACGTGCACCCATAGAGCCCTTGTATGCATAGACCGATCTTATTTAGTTTTACGGGTTCCGTACCCAAAGGCTGAAACGGGACCCTATTAGTAAGACTCTGTTGTCCGTCCGTCCGTCTGTCTGTCTGTCAGTTGAGTTCGAAAGGTTACTTCATTGAGAGTGTACTTAGCTATGGTTCAAAAACCGGCCAAGTGCGAGTCGTATTCGCGCACCGAGGGTTCTGCACAAAATATACGCTAAAAACGGCCGTATATTCTCCTAAGCAAAATTTACGCAGTGTTCGATCATCTAATATTGGTTACTGACATAGATAGACAGACATAAAATTATACTGTTTTTAGTATTTGTTGTTATAGCGGCAACAGAAATACATCATCTGAACCACGTATCAAAGACTAGGATTTGTCTTGCCTAACGCTGCCCCGTTTACTGCAGCCGCAACGCGTACACTATACGCAGCACTGGTCCGAAGTATCCTACAGACGAGCGCAGTAGTCTGGGCTCCGAATGCAAAAAATATATATTCTCATGTTGGAGCAAGTGCAAAAACAATTTCTGAGGTCTATGTACAAAAAATATATGTATTTATATCCAACGCGCTTCCTACTGGGTTATTTGGGTTTCGAGTCCTTAGAAATGCGAAGAAACCTGTCATTGTTATTTTTTACTCTAAACATCTTAAGGAATAAGATTGATAGAGTCTGTCTCTTAGGAAAGATCCTTAAACTAAGGTACCGGACGACTATCGCAATAGGCGACGAGAGGTGCCCCTTCTAGCAACAGTACCCTGTCGAACTAATCCGTACCGCCACTCACCCATCCCCCTCGCGGTAGCGCTTCTCAACTCCGTGCTTGCGGCGTCACCACAGTGCGATGTGTTTGCGACTGGGATGGTGCAGCTGATGAGTGAATGGAAGAGTGTGCTAGAGAGGAATGACCACTGACTATGTCAATGTGCAATAATTTAGCCTAAAGTAATAGTAATTAAGAATCGATGTAACGCCATGGAATTTTCTGTAATGTTACACCATTGTGATTCTCTATAAATAAATAAATAAATAATCTGTGAAAATTCCTATGTCTAGCTATCACGGTTCATGAGATACCGGTGACAGACGAACAGCGGAGTCTTAGTCATAAGGTCCCGGTTTACCCTTCGGGTACGGAATACCTACAAATCGGTAGAGGCGTTTGAAAATTATCAGCTGTTTTCTAGACGTGTCAGAGGTTTCTTTATTGTTTCATCGATATGTAATCGACTTGATGCAAACCTAGCAGTCATTGGTGATACTCATATTGTATCAACTTACTATTTACACGGAAATAGTATAAATAATCGAAAGCCGTCTGCCACATTGTCTTTTGACGGCAATATTGTTAAACGAAACCAATCAAAGACCAACCAGCCAAGCCAGTATAGCCTCAAAGTCACTGTCCTAAGAATCACGCAACCGAGTTTTTGTTCTTCCACGTCATCTTGTGTATCATTGCCATCATTGTTATGTTTATTAAGTTCACGCTTGACAGTTTTTGTCGTATGTTTTTGTGGACTTTTGAGAGGTCAATTGCCTGTGAGATTTTTATTCAAGTCTGCTAATGAAATTGAAACTACACATAGTAATTTTAAGCGAAATTTATATATTCTGAATGGGTTTTCATCTTACGTCTCAATAGCAATACAATAGGGTTTTCTAGAATAAAAATATCACAAGCTGGTGCCACCGTGACGTCGGGCCTAAATTGATATGAAGTGTCAACATCTTGTGCTGTGATTGGTGGATTTTGACACTTCTTTGTCAAATGCAAAATAAACGAGCATCACGCTCATTTTTACCACGCGCTTGCAAGTTGTGGAATAACCTTCCCCCTGAGGCATTTCCAGAGCGCTATAACATGGGATTCTTCAAGAAGCGAGTTATCAGGGCTCTCAAAGGTTGGCAAAATATGGGCGATTCCTCCGGTGTTGCACATATTCATGGGCGACGATGACTACTCTCCATCAGGTGGCTCTGCTATTGCCACTCGTTACATAAAAAAAATTTACCTTCCGTCTCGATTGTGCCGATAAGCGATATTTCCATTTTGGAAAACCCTCATTCGACGCAAATGGTACTAATTGATGCCAATGAGGAAGAATTCAACACATCGATTTTTTGCATTGCGAATAATATCGCTTACATATTGTGAAATGAGAATATGTCCATCTTGGTATTTCAAAGCTTTTAAACCGATTTTTCGCTTTGCCCAGCAGTGGGACAGCACGGATTTAATATACGAGTAGTATTAATAACAATAACCCATAGTGTTCCGCTGAGAACATTTGTGTTCGAAGTTCCAGAAAGTCTAATCATAAAATTGTCTTACTTGGTACTTCAACATAAGTTTGGTGAGCGCTTCCGAGACTGCCCTGTTCCCATTCTTCGATCTGGTGCTTTGCAAGTTGAAACGGGATCTCCAGATGATGCCTGATGGACAAAGATACACTTAATACATGATACTTATAACTATACTTAAAGAACCGCAACAACGCTCGTGGGGAAGGAAAAAGTAACCCCCATTTTTGCTTCAGCGCAATCGGTTCAATATTATGTTAGAGTTATTGTATTGTATTGTATGCATATCGCCATTTCGGCTAAAATAAATTATGCATAACTATATTATTACATGCCAACAGTGAACCTTGGTGGAATGCCCCTTTGACAGATAATAAGGATTTCCAGTCAGTCCTAAAGTTAGCCGTAGATTGCGTAATATTTACCAATGATTCACCTATCACATTATGATCGAGCACCATTTTGCCATACCAAGGAAATATAAACCCGCCGGTCAGCTCTTAAGTTACGGTGTTGTTTTTCTCCTAGTTTTTACTAAACCGAATACGCAGTAACTGGAGCGTAACTTTAGTTTTACATAACGTCTTACATTCACTCTGCAAGGTCGGTCAAATTTACCTTTTGCATTCCTGAGCTTAGATATTGTTCCGGTCGTAATGTGCACATAAATTAAGAAATTGCATTTGAATAAGCAACACTTTACTTTAATCAAATTGTACTTACTTACGAACTGTAAGCACAGAATGTTTATCTAATTATACCCATAATCAGGAGCGGAGGATATGCATTGCGGTTTCCTCTGTCTCTTGGTCTCTGCATACTGCGTCCTGTTCCATACCCATTTGAAACAATGCTTGTTCAGTTTGCAGTGACTAGTCAGGATTCTTGTAGAGTGTGTAGTAACTCTTTAGAAAACATTTACAGGAACTTTAACATAAACAACAACGTGGTTTAACTATAGGAAAGAGCATTTCGATAAGCGATCTCGGGATAAGGGAATATGGTGTTAGACGATTCAGCTTTAATCTCGGTCAAGTTCCATAGTTTAGAGGATCCGGTTTCGGTAAAACTAGAGACAGCCCTCAGGCTTCGATCTAGACACATTCCACAAAATTTTGCACATTTGGTGGGCAAGAGTCAGTGGCGTGCGGTCCGTATAGGCACAAAGGCATTGCCTACCCTGAACGACCATGGCTCTATATAGGCAGAGGGAAACTGCCTACCCTGAAGCCCTGAACGACCATGGCTATGGAGCCATGGTCGTTCAGGGCTTCAGGGTAGGCAGTTTCCTATATGGATTTCTATATGGCTAGACCAGAAAACTGCCAGCCATGGCCAAAAATCCAGTGCACGTCACAGGCAAGACTAAAAAAAAACGTAAGAAGTGTTGGAACGACAGTAGATGCCGTTCACATCATGATGGAATGTGTTCGGAACGAAACAGAAAGAAGCATTTTTAACCCGAGATGATGTAAATATTTTTGAGACTGGTATTTGTAGGAGTAATACTATTTTAGCGCACCCATTAGATCGCCAAACACTTCTATAAGATTGTAAATTTAAGTGCAAATAGATCGTGCCCGCAACTTCGGTCGCGGAAGAGAAAAAAGTCATATCCTTATTTTTTATTTCATCGTAGTCGAGTAAAAGATATTCTATAACCATCTGTGGATGCCCAGCCACCCTGTTCCTAAAATAGTTGAAATCTGTTTTTCCGTGATAAAGCCACAACGACACATATTATATTTATCTTGGATATTTTGTATTTTACAAAAAATCCAAAGTGAATATATTTTGATTCAATGACTGACGGGGGCACGCCGTGCCCCAGCCAATTCGAGCAATAGGTATTTTATTCCCGACTATGATAAAGAAAAATGAGGGTTATGAGTTATGAGATTTCCTCCTCCGGGAACGAATAGTCGTCTATTGTCAAAAATAATATATGATGTGATTAGGGATTGCAATCCGGTCCGGCTGATCCGGTAATCCGGCCGGATCCGGTATTTTTTGGCGGCCACCGGATACTGTCCGGTAGACTGTCCGGTAGACTCGCAGAGCCGCCACAACAGACATACATACGGACTACCCAATCCAAGAAAACTGACCCCAATTAGGTGAAAATTTTAGTTAGGATATAAATATCAAGAGTCTAAATGATCTAGGTCAAGTTAAGCTTTAAAGAACGATTTTTTTCTTAATTTTTCTTTGAGACGTAATTTTTTAAATAGTAAATAATGTTTCTTTAGCCGAATTAGAAAAATATATTTTTCAATGAACGTTATTACAATTATGACATTTATAACAATAAGATAATTTTATAAACAAAGATCAGAAATAAATGAAAAAAAAAATCGACGATACTGGACTTGAACCAGTGCCTTGAGCCAGACCGGGGCAGCACGCTCTAATCTAATCTACTAATAAGAAACTTGTTATAATTGTAATAACGTTAATTGAAAAAAAAAATTAAAGTGCAGTGTGATGTGATTACTGATTAGCTTTCTTTATGTATAATTAATATTACGGGTACTAAGGAAGTTATAATATTTTTTCTTATTGTTTATTTATAATGTACCTCTTAAAGTATTAATAAAGTTGATAAAGTATTACAAAGTAGGAAAGTGGCGTCAAAGTTAGATGAACGAACATGAATCATGATCCAATACTTACACCAAATTAGTGGTAAATTCTTAGATTTGGCAATTAAAACTATAAAAAGTTCCTTTAATTAGAGTGTTATTTTTTATAAAGTAGATAACATTTTGTTATATTTACTATGAGACAAGGTTACCATGTGTTCATGTGTAAATAGGTTAATAATTATCAAGTTACGGCTAAATATTATTGAAGCAGATGCTTAAATTTTCATATTACTGTGAAATAAGTGGCTAGTGAGACTGATTTTTGACTTAATAAGGGTTATTTTTACCGCTAAACCATTGTTTCATTAGTTAATTTGCAATAACAGCTCCGCATGTCTACTTTACGGCCAATAAACTGGACAAAAAGCATAATGTTGGGTAGACGCAATAGTAAAACTTCAATCCGGCCGGATCCGGCCGGATTGAGAATTGGACCGGATTGCAATCCCTAGATGTGATGAATACGTATCTTCATTTTATATGCATGATAATTTTTTTTAATAGTCTATATAACATTTATATGAAACATCTGCCGGTCATTAACTGTCATTATAATAACAAAAGGCAATGTCAATTTAATATCTGCATGACGATTACATCTGTTCAATGTTTTTCTTGACAGCTCGCGTCATTTTTGCGAATATTGTACGCTAAAATGTTATTGAAATATTCTCCAAAGTGGTGACTAATTTGTTGTTCGTTACTAACAGAGCATGGGAAATTTGGATGTTAAAGTCGTTTTAGTCGTTTCGTTCCTTCAGTGCAGCGGACACCCTTATACTTTACTTATTTAAATACTTATTTTCTTTTTGTATTGTTTCAGGTAAGCAATCGTCAGATTTCAAGGTCTTCGCAAATTAATATCTGGTAGGATACCTTGATCCTAAAAGGGATGATGACAAAATTTTAATAATCAGTCCGTCATGTACATTAATAAAAAATATTGGAGTCGTATTTTTTTTACGTCACCAAAAAGTAAAGGCGATACATTGAGTGAAAATGTCGCGTGACGTGACTCCTAGGTACAAATTGTACCTAGGAGAAGTGACGTCACGAGCCCCCACTACTAAATTTTAATGCGATTTGTCTTAGTATATTTTTATTACTTTGAAAAAGCAAAAAATACGTGTTCAATTTTTTTTTATCTAACTGACGGTCTAATTAGAATTTCAAAATGATAGTTTGGGAAAATTCACACCAAGGGTACACCATTAGATACAAAATATCTCGCTCGCCATTTCTATTCAATGAAGCGGCGCGCGCGCATACATCTAGCTTCGATAGTCGCTCGTTTACAAACAACGGGTTATCTCATCGTTATGGTAATGGTCTATTGGTGCCACCATTACATTAGTTGCTGTAACTATTTCTTTATACACGCATATTATATTTTACCCGACTGCGTCATAATGATTTCCGAATGTATACAGGGTATCCCACGCTTGTAGAACGTGGCAAAAGGCAAAGTACCTTAAATATTGTACATAGGATTTTGCTGAATGGAACTATGTAATTTTTTTTATAAATAATACTGCTATCAAAGATTTTCTCAAAATTGCTTGCCGGCAGTAGAGATATTAGTAAATATTTTTTGTAAATTTGCATAAAACATTTCACGTTTTTCCTTAAAATAAAAAACAAAAACTACGCGAATTTTGTCTGTTTAAGGCCGAGCCACACCGGATGCGAGTGCGTGACGTACCGTGTCGTGCATGTTGTAATATACGAATCCTCATAACAGATGACACACCGCTTGCGTGACGTGTGCGTATGCAGTGGTGTGTCATCTCTTATGAGGATTCGTACTTTACAACGCGCACGTCACGCATACGCATCCGGTGTGGCTCGGCATTTATCCTTACGATTGACATCATAAAAATAGAGGTCTTTTTTTCTTTACATTTCGTTGGTTTTATTCCCAGACGAACGTTTGGCAGTGTTTTTTATTGATTTACGTACAGTCGCACGGAACCCTTCGTGCGCCAGTCCACGTCAGATAACCGTTTTTTTGTAGTAACTAAAAATCGAGAAGTCATAGGTTCTCATTTTTGCTTCACTATGGTGAAATCAGTGCAGCGAATCATGGGCTCGCAAAATTAATTAATTTTACTGCGATAAGATTTAATTGTTTGTAAGCACTTAGTTGGCTGTAGAAAACATGCGATTGAGTATCATTTGAACAGACTTTGAAATAACGAGAGGGTTTATTGCCTAACAAAATGTTGACAATTGGTATCCGAATCAACTGTCATAGCCCATACAAATCATGACACTTGATTCTGATTGCGAGCGTCAAACGCGTCAGGCAAGGGGGGCAGGTCCGTCATAAAATCTTAACAGCGCGATGCAGAAGTTAATATGAGAAATTTACTAAAGTAACAACGCCATCTCCGGGAAAATTGGTGTACCAAACTTAAATAGAAACTAATAGATGTCAACACAACCGTTGAACACGGTCCTTTCAGAAGGGAAGTTGAGGTCTCATCTTCTGCGTGCGAAGCCAAGGCGCGCAGCTAATCCATACTTATCCATACTAATATTATAAATGCGAAAGTGTGTCTGTCTGTCTGTTACCTCTTCACGCTTAAACCGCTGAACCGATTTGGATGAAATTTGTTATGGAGATAGTTTGAGACCCGGGGAAGAACATCGACTACTTTTTATCCCGGAAAAATACCCTTATCCGCGATAAACGAATTTAAGGCGGACGACCCTTTAAATTCATTTTTTGCGTATTTTTTCCACTTTCATTCCAATCGGTTCAGCGGTTTAAGCGTGAAAAGGTAACAGACAGACAGACAGACAGACACTTTCACATTTATAATATTAGAACGAAGTTGTCTACACTAAAAGGTGTCCACAACTTCGTTCGCATATACATATACATATTTGGAAATTTAGATGTTACAGAATTTCGTTGTGATAATAGCACTGTCACAACAGACAATAGTCTATCTCATAATAGTGTTAATGGTGTATCTGCAATCGTCAGTTGATAACTTTTCCTTATAAAAGAACATCATAATATAAAGGATATAGGAGACATTTCAGTCGTAATTCTTTCACATCCTGTTAATAGATTCCTAACGGTTTGTCTCATTGTTAGAAACTAAAGAATGTCAAAAATAGTTCTCTTCATTCGCTTGTCCTTATCCCATTTACTTGGGGTCGACGCAGAATGATTTTTCTTCCATACCTCTTTATCACCCGTCAAATCGTCACTGACATCCTTCCTGTATGTTAAGAATAGTTACTGGATTAAAATATGTATCTCAGACCAAGAAAAAAAGATAGACATGACATTACGAACAATCTAGTGAGGCCACAAAAAACCATGCCAAAGCCAACTTCACGCAATACAAACAATTCATGTGTGTGAAGTTGTCTGATCTGTCAAAATAATGCCAAAAAAAACGGCTTCATAAGATTGTTCGTAATGTCATGTCTATCTTTTTTTCTTGGTCTGAGATATGTATATGACGGGTTACTTCAAACAATCGCTCGACATCCAACGCCGGAGTTGAGCTCGTAAAACACATTTTCGATGCCTGGGAGGAATTGCGAGATGCTTTAGGTATCTTCTGTGATTTATCTAAGGCCTTCGATTGCGTTAATCATGAGATACTGATCAGGAAGCTACACCACTACGGAGTTAAAGGATCAGCACTAAATTTATTAGAGTCTTATTTAAATGCTAGAATACAAAGGGTTGACGTGAATGGAAAGCGTTCACCGGGGTCATTAGTCTCTATGGGTGTGCCGCAGGGATCAATATTGGGACCTTTCCTGTTCCTTATCTACATAAACGACTTGCTACACCTCGTAGAGACCCACCATGAGATAGTTTTGTTTGCAAATGATACGTCTCTAATTTTCAAATTCGTACGAAATCAACGATCCTACACTGACGTAAACAATGCTATCTGTGAAGTAGTAAATTGGTTTACTGTAAATAATTTATTGTTGAATGAGAAAAGACTAAATTTGCTAAGTTTGTCACGAGTAACGTAAAACACGAGCAAGCAAGCGTTATGGTTAAAGGTGAGGAACTGGAACTAGTTAATAGTACAGTCTTTCTCGGTATAACATTAGATTCTAAGCTCCAATGGGGTCCCCATATTGCTAATCTCTCGAATAGACTGAGTTCTGCAGCTTTTGCAGTAATTAAGATTCGTCAATTAACAGACGTGATAACGGCTCGATTAGTGTATTTCAGTTATTTCCACAGTATTATGTCGTATGGCATCTTACTATGGGGCAGTGCTTCCGACATTAATACTATATTTGTTCTGCAGAAGCGGGCTGTTCGTGCGATATATAAAATGAACCATAGAGACTCGCTTAGAGATAAGTTTAAGGACATTAATATAATGACAGTGCATTGTCAATACATTTATGAGAATATTATGTATGTACATAAAAATATTACCCACTTTAAGAAGAACTGTGATATACATAATATTAATACTAAAAATAAGCATAAGCTCGCAGTGCCTGCTACTAGGCTCCATAAAATAAGGAGATCATTCATGGGTAACTGTGTGAGATTTTATAATAAACTTCCTAGCAGCATAAGTGAGTTTTCTATTGGTAAATTCAAAAATATTGTGAAACGAAAATTATTTTCTAAAGCTTATTATAGCACACAAGACTACATGAATGATGAAGCCGCGTGGGATTAATGTAAATTTTAGCGTCATGTAGGTATATGAATAATTATTTTAACGAATACCTAAGGTATTATTATTATTTTAATCTTAATTGTTTTATATACTCTGACATTTAGAATTTTATTCTAGACACATTCTAGATTATTTATTTTTTATAGACAATCCTTTTGGGATTTATCTTATTGTGTATTTTAATTTTTAAAATGATGATTTTATTAATAATATTATACTTAAGTTAAATGATCTGATTAGGTTTTTCTGGGTTTCCCTAATCCTTGCAGCAAATGTTGGATCATATTGTATTTCTCCCAGCAAACATTCACTCTCATATAACTGACATTTCGAAAGTGCTTGTAACTAGGCCTACTTGAATAAAGAATATTTTGATTGATTGATTGATTGAATCTAAATATATAAAAAAAGAAACTGACTGACTGACTGATATATCAACGCACAGCCCAAAGGTTCTAGAGGTTCAAATTTGGCACGTAGGTTCTTTATAAGGTCAAGGGACGCATTAAGAAAGGATTTTTCAAAATTCACCCCCTAAGGGGTTGAATTGGGGGTCCAAAGTTTGTATGGGGAACAAACAAACATTGTAGACGGTTAAAATTACGCTTAGTACGCGCACGTAGCCGCGGGCAAAAGTTAATTATCAATAAGCTAAATTTAGTTTACAAACCGCAAAAGAGACATAAAGAATCATTGAAATTTGATTATTTCGATTCGATTATTAGTTGCATTTTTAATATCGGTCCTTGGTTCGTAATTATCAAATAACATACGTGCCTAAATACGTTCAGTCCTCTTTTAAACTCCAGTTTTTTTTAATCGACCGATGTTATTGCGGCTTTATTGCGGAAAGATCGAACTCGTTTTATCTTACAAAAAGCTTCTGCCCGCGACTTCGTCCGCCTTAAATTCGTTTATCGCGGATAAGACTATTTTTTCCGGGATATAAAAAGCAGCCTATGTCCGTCACTGGCACTCAAACTATCTCGATACCAAATTTCATCCAAATCGGTTCAGCGGTTTAAGCGTGAAGAGGTAACAGACAGACAGACAGACACACTTTCGCATTTATAATATTAAGTACTAGCTTCTGCCCGCGACTTCGTCCGCCTTAAATTCGGTTATCGCGAATGAGGGTATTTTTCCGGGATAAAAAGTACTACCTATGTCCTTCCGCGGGACTCAAACTATCTCCATACCAAAATTCAACCAAATCGATTCAGCGGTTTAAGCGTGAAGAGGTAACTGACAGACACACTTTCGAATTTATAATATTACTATGGATATGGATTAGTATGGATGGATGTAGTTGATATAACCATTTAATGTAAGGTCAATCGGGGGGTTAATTGCGACTATGGGAAGGGAAATGCTTCGTTTGACAAATAACATAAAGACGCGTTATTTGACAACTATCCCTGCTCTCTCTTTTTATACTTAAATTGTCAAATTTTAGGAAAGGAGAGTATGGGTGGTTCCAAAGTGTTCGGATTTTAAGATATCTGTAAAAGACGCTTTTGTCCCATAGTCGCAATTGACCTTTAGCTACTTTCAAAATCTCGAAAGTATCGTGTGAATCGGCGAAATTTCAAGACATAAAACTCAATACTTTTATGATCCTCCCCTCTGTTTTTAACACGCTGTGTGTGTTTGGATTTGTTAGAAAAGTCTTGTAAAGAGTGTTTTTGTAGTGTTTTGAAACTATTAATTTATTATGCTGATACTGCTAATTTTAGAATGAGAGACTACCCTTGCAGTCTCAAAGTGTTCGCATTTTAAGAAATCTTTAAAAGACGGTTTTGTGTAGATTAATCGATAGGTACTTACCATTAGTATCGTATCCGACGATAATTAAATCTGTCAAATTCAACCCAGCGCCCATCAGGTCTTGCCAAACGGCTCTGGCTCTAGCCAAAGCCGAGTACCTAAGAGGCACCAGGAGACCAGCTGGGGCCCGGTGCCAGGGTTCCTCCAGCCATCCCCTGAGAATCGCTTGAGAGCTGACCGCTTCTGGAGGAGACGTCGGCTCGAAGGACGGGCGGTTAGGATGCTTTGGTTCCGCTGAAAAATAAAAAGTGAAGTCGAGATAATCCAAAATTGGTTAGGTCGTCGCTGAAAGAGTCTATAAGTTATCACGTTAAATCAGTGACGTGAGATACGTCTCACCGACTTCTGGGTGTCAACTAACCGGCCGCAGAAACTCCGGAATACGATACGGAAAATTTTATAATAGATAAAGTATGGATTATGTGTATGTTTGTTTGTAATTGATTTATCTATGGGCCTCTGATACCGAAAATAAATGCGTCGAATTCAACAAGAAACTTACACCGATTCTCCGTAAGCTTTGGGCTCCGCTGGCTGGCCTCGGGTTCTCCATCGAGCTCAACGAGCCCAGGGGACACACCCTCCATGATCTCCATGGCCCTGGTGGTAGGGGGTAGCGTGGTGGCCGTTTCTGCCTGTAAGAAGATATTCAGTTATGTTATAATACGTCTGTATGTGTGCGTCGCTGTCGCTGCTCACACCACCCACATCCATACTAATATTATAAATTCGAAAGTGTGTCTGTCTATCTGTCTGTCTGTCTGTTACCTCTTCACGCTTAAACCTCTGAACCGATTTGGATGAAATTTGGTATGGAGATAGTTTGAGTCCCGGGGAAGGACATAGGCTACTTTTTATCCTGGAAAAATACCCTTATCCGCGATAAACGAATTTAAGGCGGACGAAGTCGCGGGCAGAAGCTAGTATATAATAAACCAGTGTGAGTTTAGACTGGCATTTGTTTCACCAGTGTTCCCCGTATACCCATATTAATCAGTTATTTTTTAAATAAATAAATATTTAATCAGGGACAATCTTACACAAATCGACCTAGTCTCAAACTAAGCAAAGCTTGTACTATGGGTACTAGATGACGATATACATAATATCTATATAAATTATAAATATTACACTACTTAAATGCATAAATACATAACATCCAAGACCCAGGAACAAACTGATATGATTTGTGTAAGATTGTCCCTCATATTACAAAAAAAAAAACATTCGTGCTCATCATACAGACACTTGCCCTGGCCGGGATTCGAACCCAGGACCGCCAGCTTCGTAGGCCGTTCTGCAAACCACTGAGCCAAACGTGTCGTTATTTATTTGTATTATCATTTTATAGCAGCAGAAATAGTTAAGTGCACCAATGGGTCAAAATGATCTGCCCACGACTCTATCGTCTAGAGGCTAACGCCTTAAAGTTTATTTAGAGCATGTTATTTTGCGTAGATACTTTTGCTGCTGACTATACAAGGTACTCTTAACCGTGACCTTAAATTTGGCCCACCTTGAAAGATACTCCTCTCATCTTATTTTCGCAAGCCCTGTGACAGTTGGGATGTTGACTGTCCTCAAATAAAAATAAAATTTTGTCGCGAAATGGTAGTTTCAATGATAGAAATCCGAACAAAAATTAAGTTCGATACTTTACGTCTAGCTTGTTTTATGAGTCTTTAAAGTTGGGTTGAAAAGTCCATTTTTAAGGTATGGATATATTAATAACTAATAATACCATTGAATAATCCATGAAATGTATAGTGACTTTTGTCATGAAACCGTTTCGATAAACGCAAATTTTAACATAGCTGCAAAACATAGTTCCTAATTAGGTACCCCATACAAAGACAAAAGCTCGCTCCATACAAAAACTTAGGATCGTGCGACGTCACATGTTCCTAAGTTTTTGTATGGAGCGTTTTTTGTATCTCGGTGACTTTTTAGGGTTCCGTAACCAAAATTGCAAAAACGGAACCCTTATAGATTCGTCATGTCTGTCTGTATGTCTGTCTGTCTGTCTGTCCGTATGTCACAGGCATTTTACTCACAAACTATAAGATGTACATTGATGAAATTTGGAGCATAGGTGTCGTGTGTTAACCGCTACTTAGTTTGATAGTTAAATAAAAAATATATTTTCTTTTCAGAGGGGGCACTCCATACATGTAACCGAAACAGAAAAAAAAAATCTCAGCAAATATCAAGGTGTGCCACATATTTCGACAGTACTTCTAAAAACACTTTTAGGTTTCTAAAAAAAAATTTGGTTTAGTGAATATTTTCCGAAATATTCGCTACGAAAGTAGCAAAAATTGTGTCCCCCATCTATTTTCTAAGCGGTAAGCGCAAAATATATGAAAAAATTTACAAATATAAAGCTTAATAAATACTTCCAACGAAAATTGTTTTCAACATGATCGGACATACCGTTTTTAAGTTATTGCCAAAAAACTGCGGTTCTCAGCAAAAGGACGTAAGTGCGGGGATATACGCTCTTTTGTTAGTGTTTTTTTTTTCATATCGTATTTTTTTCATCTGTAGTGCATTTTTTTGTATAAACGGCAGCGGAACCCTTCATGGGCGAGTCCGACTCGCACTCGGCTGCTTTTTATGAGATTGAAGTGGTTTTTTACCAATGTCTCTATTATTGAGAGGTTGTTCTATAACATACCATAGAAATTGTCAACATCCCAATTTGAAAACCAAGTCATATCTTTTTAAATATTTTACCTAGTCTGACGACTATTAATAAAGGTCAAAATAGAGCGTCTCGCGGAATTCTGCAGCACTTTTTAAGTAAAACATCGATTCAGTTTCACCTTGTAAGACATTTTCTTATTCCACTACATGAATATCTACTGCATCCTGACCTAAATTACCTTGTTTGATCTAACAATCTTATTCATAGACAATGTTTACGCTACCTTCACGCTGGTGGCATTATAAATATCCTCCGCTGTCGTTCTAACAACATTATTGTCTATGCCTTCCGTCGTGGTCTCCAAATCCGCCATAGTTGTCGTTTCCATTTTCAAATCATCCTTAAACGTCACTATGTCTCCTGCATCTGTGGTCGTAGCAGATTCTGTGCTTGTATACTCTACTAACTCTGATTTATCTTCTATAGACACATTTTTATCTATGATATCTTTCTCTTCGCCACTTCCCCTGAGAAGATCTGATCTGTCGTCTATTGAGAAGTTTTTTAATACGTCACTTTCACAAGAGTATTTGGTTATTAGTGTAGCTAATACTAGGATTGTGAATTTAGTCCGTAAAGCCATTTTAAGTTTTCACTATCGCATTGCAACTGGGTCTGAAAAAGAAAATTTAAAATTAGTTTTAATCGCAAACGTCTCTATAGGAATGCAATACCAAAGTAATATTGCTATCTTTGTAAAATAACTAGAAGGCCAGCAACTTCGTCAGAGGCGGGGAAAACCTCATAACCCTCTCTTTTATTCACTGTAGTCGAGTAAAAAGTATCCTATACCAATCTGTGGATGCCCAGCTACCCGTGTACCACGAATAGTTGAAATCCGTTTGGCCGTTTTGACGTGATGAAACCATAACGACATATGCAAAAAATCCAAAAAAATATTTTTTGTTTCTGCGACCTTCAACTTTGTCCATGATATCACTTATTTTTTTGAAATTATCTTCAATGTACATTTTTACAATATTTACAAAATATATAAGCAATAGGAAAAAATGGCTTAAAGTATTAAGTCAGAACTGTGTCTTCTATATTAAAAAATCTGTAACATTTAAATACTGTGAATCCGATTTAGATTCTTTATTGTTTGGTTGGTTTGGGGAACGGTCTTTTGTATGGCGACTGACAGTCCTCTTGTTTTACTGGTCCTTGATCATGCGCACAAGTAATGACCAATAATACAAGAGGGCTGTCAAGCTCCATACAAAAAGCCGTTTCCCGATATGTACAACTCCAAGAATTATTATTTACAATTATTGAACTTTGCAAACGTGAGGCAGAATTTGTATGTTACGATATTTATTACTAGAAGGAATTTCCTTTTTTTTTTAGACAGCGTAGTCGTGTAATTTTTTTTTATTTCTATAATCATCTGGAGATACCCAGCTACCCGTGTACCAAAAATAGTTGAAATCCGTCTAGCCGATTTAGCGTGATGAAGCCACAACGACACATACAAACATTTTATATGTCGTTTATATGTCGTTGTGGCTTCATCATATTAATGAATTAGTATATATAAATCAGCTGTTTACGAACTAATTGTTACTGTTCTATGTTTCTTTGTTCAATTATAACATCGATAAATGTTTAGTTTCAAAGCGCCGGGCATGTTTTTTTTATACTATTAAGGTGGCAAACAAGCGTACGGCCTGTCTGATGTTAAGCAGTCACCGCAGCCTATGAGCGCTTGCAACGCCAGCGGCATTACGAGCGTGTTGCCGACCCTTTAAGAACCTATTCACTCCCCTCTTGCTGAACCCCATACTGTAACCTCTTGTAATTGTCAGTCCTCTTGTTTTAATAATCTTTGGAACTAGTAATATGATACTAGAAGGCGCCCGCAACTTCGTTCGCGGAGGAGAAAAAAACATATTTTAACACCCCTTTTTTCTTTGGCATAGTCGGGTAAAAAGTATCCTATAACCATCTGGAGATACCCAGCTACCCGTGTACCAAAAAATGAAGCCACAACGACTCATACAAACATACAAAAAATAAAAAACAAAATATTTTTCATTTTGTGACCTCCAAATAGTCCGTAGCAATCATTTATTTTGAAAATGTCTTCAATGTACAGACATTTAATTTTTACAACTTTATAATAGTATAGATATAACTAGATAACGACCGGTTTGGCTCAGTGGGAGTAACGCTGCCTGCGAAGCTGAAGGCCCTGGGTTCAAATCCCGGTATGGGCAAATATTTGTGTGATGAGCATAAATATTTATTCCTGAGTCTTGGATGTTTTATATCTATATAAGTTAAATATATCGTCGTCTAGTACCCATAACACAAGCCTTATTAAGCTTGCCATGGGACTAGTTCAGTTTGTGCGCCCGCAACTTCGTTCGAGAAGAAAAAGTCATAACCCCTCTTTATTTCGACAGCGCATTTACCTTAAAAGCGCCACCTACTTTTTGCGAGAATATATCTTTTTGATCGGGAACGATTAAAAGTATATCAATAAGCATGATGACTGGGTATGACAATCAAAATTCTAATAAGTCCGTCAGCTAGTTAATAAAAAAATATTGGACACGTATATTTTGTTTATTCAAAATAATAAAAAAATCGCATTAAAGTTAAGGAGTGGGGGCTCATTATGAGACATTTTGACTCAATGTATGTCCTTTATTTTTCGATTATATAAAAAGGAAAAAATACGTGTCCAATGTATTTTGTTTATCTACATGACGGATTAATTATTGAAATTTAATCATCATCCCCATTGTCAGTCCTCTTGTTTTAATGGTCCTTGCCACAAGTAATATGATGTATATATTATACAAGCAACACAGGAGGAGTAGTCATAATCGTGTAATCACGGTAAAATGTTTATGTTTGCGGTTATGTTAATTACTATGGGCACGCCATGATTGATTTTACATAACCGGTCTGTGTACCATGCGTTGTGTTCGCAATCATATACAGGGTGACATCAGAGTCGTGAGTAGAAATGACAAGACGTGATGGAGAATTCCGGCGCTGTCCTTGCCTCAGATTTGGGGGTGGTGGTCATATGAAGAGATTTTTTTCCAAATTGTCTACGCTTAGAAGGGTCAATGGACGTGTACGATACGCTTTGTGGGAATGGGGGCGAGGGGTCATGACCCCCCCTTTTCTAGATAAAAGATTTAAACGTTTTATAAACGTCCGTCTTTTAAACACATCCAAAACATTATGTTGATGCGATATATCCTAATTTAAAGTTTAGACCACGGACACTGTACATTTCCATTAAACTTAGAGTAAGCTTTTATATA
Organism: Hedya salicella; assembly: GCA_905404275.2. Lineage (NCBI taxonomy): Eukaryota > Metazoa > Arthropoda > Insecta > Lepidoptera > Tortricidae > Hedya > Hedya salicella. Next base: position 6,596,754 of record FR990120.1, read on the forward strand.
TATATACTGTTATTTATTATTGTCCTTGTTTTGACGCCTAGAGACCCTTTACATCTCTGTAAGTATAGGTTAACTTACAATCTAATGAACCCGGAGACAATATACATTTCCCTGTTAAGTGTGCCCAGGTATTTGTCTGTTGCATTAATATTGCTATGCACTATAATTGAAATAAAACAATTTAACGGATTATATTGCGTATATTATCTCATTTTAGTTCCCGACGTTTCGGAAGCTTTCCACCTTTCCATGGTCACGGGAGGAGGAGGGAGATAATATACGCGATATAATCCGTTAAATTGTTTTATTTCAATGAGTAATAATCGCGGAAACAGAAGAAAATATTATATGCACTATAATGTCATTATATAGATTGTGAATGCTTTTCTGTTTGCTTTAAAATCAGACTTGTAAAAGTACCCTTGATTTGAGGCCTACTTGCAGAAGGAAGTTTAAAATTTTGAATTTTTGAATTTAATGCCGATGAACCAAAGATATATAGATTTCATGAAAATCTTGACAGGTTAATTTGATATTCTACACTCGGCTTGTAAAACACTCGGTATACCTATTTGATTCAGATGATTTTTTTTATCTACTATATATATCACTAGCCATAAAATGTGCTACCAACGCAAAGCAAACATGGCGTATAAAAAAACCAAATGTCTACACACGACATGAAGAAATGTATAAAAAGGGCAAAAAACAAGAATGCGAGCTCATCGCGACCGGGCACGTGCTCAATTAAGGCTTTTCGACATTCAAATATTATTGCTGGGTTCCGTACAATAACAAACATACGTATGGCAGTGCTTTTTGTCTCCACTATAATCATCTGCCAACAATGCAAATCAAACAAGGAACATGAAAACAAAAACAAAATGTCTACACGCGACATGTAGAAATGTATAAAAAGGGCAAAAACAAGAATGCCAACTCATCGCGGCCGGGCACGTGCTCAATTAAGGCTTTTGGACACTATAATATTGTGGTTAGGTTCTGTACATACAGCAGAGAACCACTGCATACTTTTTTTTTTTTCTGACTGTACTTATGCCCATTATGACCATGCTCTGTTAGCATAACAATTGCAAATGGTTAGGTATAATCAGCCATTAATCAACAGACATTAGTGAAATTAGGCTTTATTGATTCAATAAATTCTCATGTTCAGATTCAACATTAAAGGCCAACTCTCACCGGCTGCGTGCGAAGCACGTGCGCGTGTGCGTGGCGTGCGCATTGTAAAGTACGAGATGACACACCGCTGCGTACGTGCACGCCACGCAAGCGGTGTGCCATGTACTATGACATTTCATACGATACAACGCGCACGCCACGTACACGCGCACGTGCACGTGCTGCGCACGCATCCGGTGTGTTTCGGCCTTAAACGTCTTAAATAGAGTTTTGTGGACCAGGGCTAACGTAGCTTTTAGCCCCCAAAGCAATCTTTAAATACCTGATCCGCTTGTGCTCAATTAAGGCTTTTGCGCATTCAAATATTGTTGTTGGATTTCGTACTTGGCATGCTTATGGTGCGGGGCTAAAGCGGCAGATTTAGCCCTTGGAGCTAACTAGACTTTCCGTACGAACCGCGACAGCCATAGCTTGACCAACACCGCTGTACCGCGCCTTAGGTATGCGAGCGGCGTGACGGGGGGTAGAGTAGCCGCTGTTTCGTCATTCCGCCGTCGTCTTAGGGCTCGGCCCCATGTCCACGGCACGGCGACGGCGCCGTGCGGTGGACATGGGGCCGAGCCCTAACGCGGCTATTGCGGGCCGGACTGTGGGCTCTCCCGCTTTCCGCGGGCCGGATTAGAAAGGCTTGCAGGCCGAACTTGCAGATCGTGCGATCTACGCAGTTCTTAAATTGTGCGAGCATCGATAACAGACTATCAAATCGCATGCAGGAAAATCTTTGTACTCTCATCACGCTAAAATGGCGGAAAATCTTTGTGCTCTCATCATGGCTGGACGGATATTGGCAATTTTTTATACAGTAGTCATCAATGGCGGTTATAGGCAACTTCAGACCGGATTACGCTGATTTAAAAAAGTCGTGCTATTTTCTCAGGCGCAAAGTACCTTCTTTTCCATTGTTATACGGTGCGTTTCATCTGAAGTGGATACGTAAATTAACCAATCACACTCCTCAGATTCAATTAGTAGTATTTTATGCAATCGTTATATAATGTATGCTTTTTTAGTCGAGTGCGTTTAGGTCGCGAAGCTTGCTGAGTGGCCTAATTAAGGTACGAGACTTAAAAAGCTAATTATGTAACTATTGTATACAATACTTTTTCTACGGGAAACCCATAAACTACAGTAACTGAAACATAGCTAAAAAAAATTGCAAAAACTACGCGTTCTTTTTTTGAAATTAAGTAGTAGTATAAGTAGTTCTGTGCGGAGTTGTGTCAGGTAAATACAGTGGCATATAATATAAACTATAGAGTATAGAGTGATGGTCCAATCTAAAAAGTATGCCTTTTGAGTATGATTCGCGGAGTTCTCACTCACAGATCACAGAGGTCGATTGTAAAGGAATAAATCAATGTGACCTGCTAAATAGGGATGATGACTAAATTTTAATAATTACTCCGTCATATAGATTAATAATAAAATTTAAGACGTATTTTTTCTTTTGAAAGAAGAAGAAAGAAGAAAGAAATCTCTGTTATTCCATAAAGCACACAGAACAAGACTTCGCTGGCAACAAGTGTGATATATACATCGTACATCGTACCTATATAGTACACAAGAGTGTTTTCTTACGTAACCAAAAAATAAAGGCGATACATTGAGTCAAAAAGTCGCGTGACGTCACTCCTAGGTACAAATTGTACATAGTGAACTCCATATAGTTCGTTACTTTTTTTTATGTCTTCAATATACAGATATAACATTTTGACAACTTTATAATAGTGTACAAGTTTATTGATTTGAAGGTTTAACACCTTGTCAGAAGGACCCCTAAATAACTGAGGGTCCCAAAAAACTGGGTCCACATTCTGACATAATGGCTATGAGTCATGCAGCTCGGTAACGAGCCGCCTCGCATTGCGCTTGCGTGTTCCTTCAGGCTTGCAATGGCGGATTTATAATCAAAATCAAAACTTTTCTGCACTAGGCCCGCAACTTCGTCAGCGGAAGAGGAGAAAAATCATAACCCTCTTTTTTTCTTCTAGTCGAGTAAAAAGTATCCTATAACCATTTGCGGATGCCCAGGTACCCATGTACAAAAAAAAAGTTGAAATCTGTTAAGTTTTGGAGTGATGAGGCCATAACGGCACATAAAAACATACAAAAAATCCAAAATTAATATTTTTCGATTCAGTGATCTTCAAGTAGCCCGTATCACTTTTGTTTTAATGAAATGAAATAATGAAAATAATGATCTTTTATTCTGTAAGTAGGCCGCAAGGGCACTTTTATAGGTCGGACTCTACGGCGTTTCCCAAGAGGAGACCACTGAAGAGAAGAAAGCCGAAACAAACTCAACAGTCAGTCATTTTTTCAAAATACGATTAACTCTTATATCTATTAAAATCTTTGTACTTAGCTAACTATCTATATTTGTAATGTAATCAATGTACAGACATTTCATTTTTACATCTTTATAATAGTATAGATTAGATTGTGGTACTTCGTTGGTAGATAAAGTGGAAAAACTTAGTCTGGCGCATTCGGGTATTAAAAAGACATGACCCTCCTTTTTAGGGTTCCGTACTTCAATAGGAAATTACGGAACCCTTATAGGATCACTTTGTTGTCTGTCTGTCCGCCCATCCATCTTTTAAGACCCTTTTTCTCAGGAAAACGCGACGAGGTATCAAGTTGAACATCAAATGTGTTAGTGGATGTGCTAACAGCGGAAAAAAAGCTACTTAGCCGTATATATATATCTACATCGACGATTTTTGGTATACAGGTACTTTAGAACAAAGCATTTAATTTTTCCACTAGTTCCTAAAAATCTCAAATGTAAATAACTCTAGGGGGGATTAATTTAGAATGACGTTATAATTTTTTTGTATGGGATTTTAAAAAAAAAATATATATATATATATATATATATTTTTTTCAAAACCTATCGTGTCGGGTATCAAATGAAAGAGACGATTGTAGAAATATACTACAATCTTACCTTTTAGCCGCCTATTTTGTAAAAATCGAATAAACATTTTCGAAACATGCCAAATCTGGGCTCCCTCAGGTGTTCAATTGTTTTATTTAAAAAAAGTAGGTACAATACCCTAAATACGGAACTCTCGATACGAGGTCGGCTCTCACTTAACCAATATCATTTAGATATTATGACTGGCACATATTATGCGTGTATTATATTATGATGATGATTACTTTTGAATTTAATTAGTTTTTTATGCAAGTCCGTAATCTAGTTTATTGAAGGGAAAGTTACCATCATACGAATTAAACTATTTTTATAGTACATTTTTTAAGTTGCTCAGACTCATGAATCTTACGCTCAACGTATAAGAGCTGTTTTTGAAATTATAGAAATATGGAAATACGAGGTTTGGAAATTAATCTGGCGAATTACGCAACTAGCAAGTTTGATAATGGATAGAAGCTTGTAACTTACTGCTAGTAATTGTAGAAACGATAAAAACCATGAACATCTAGAAACATCTAGAAAAACCCTACACGGCAATATCTCTTAGATAGTTGGCAGTCCACAACTGTGCGTTTTTCTAGAAATTTCCTGCCTCGCACGACTGAACTGTGGAATAAATTGCCGCCTGCAGTATTTCTGGACCGATGCGACCTTCAAGAAAAGAGCGTACTCCCACCTGAAAGGCCGGCAACACACTTGTGACTCCTCTGGTGATGCAAGTGTCTATGGGCGACGGTGATCGCTTACCATGAGGCGACCTGTCTGCTCGTTTGCCTCCTATGTCATAATAAAACCTCATCTTTAAAATACTGAACTGGCCGATGATCTTTAATTATCTCTCACTCTGGATTTATTCCTGTTTTAGATAAATAAAAAAATAAATATTACGGGACAATTATACACAAATCGAACTAGCCCCATGGTAAGCTCAATAAGGCTTGTGTTATGGGTACTAGTCGACGATATATTTAATAGATATATTACTTACATACATAGAAAAAATCCAAGACTCAGGAACAAATATTTATGCTCATCACATAAATATTTGCCCTTACCGGAATTTGAACCCAGGACCTCAGCTTCGCAGGCAACGTTACTCCCACTGAGCCAAACCGGTCGTCAATAAAAAACGAAGGCAAATTGGGTTCATCCGTTTAGGAGCTACACAGACAGATACACACGTTGAATTAGGAACTTTTCGTAGACATCATAAATTATAGAGGGCGCTACTAGTGCTGACTAGATTATATTCGAAAAATTCAAGTCACCTACGGTAAGTTGCGATACCTCAGTTGGTCAGATCACTTCTGCGTTAAAGAGGTCGCATGTTCAAATCCTGCTTGCAATCTAGTAGGTTGCATTGATTTTTTAACACGCTTTTATTAGGTCGACCTGTATGTAACTAACTATGTAATGGAATCTAAGGTTAAAATTTAACCATCTTCCAAGGATCGTAGCGTCATGAAAAGTGGCAGCTGTATGTAGTTCTGATGACAATACAATAATATGGTACTGCGCACTGATCTGATGATGGAGCCGGAAGACTGACTGGGACTTCATGATGGAACATCGTATCATAGCTGTGTTTGGATTTGTTAGAAAAGTCTTGTAAAGCGTATTTTTCTAGTGTTTTTAAACTATTAATTTATTCCTTTACATTAGAACTCAGTGTTATAATATTAATCATAAATTGTGCAACGCTTAAAGTTTAATTTAATTTTAAAAAATACGTAGACAAATAAACAATTATTTTTATGCTTTTTAGAGACTTATGGGGTTATGACTTTTTCTCCTCCGCGAACGAAGCTGCGGGAGCCTTCTAGTATAGTATAATTTGATTCGCAGCTGTACTGGGACAAAGTTCCAAAATACCTACATATCGATATAGCCATTTCGCCGATCGTCTTGTATGAAGACAGGCAGGTGTTGGATGCCCGTCATAAAAAAAAAACTCCGGAATTTCGGAGCTCTCATTATACCACATTATACCGATTCTTTTTTTGGAATACCGGTTTCTGGTATTGATGGAATTACCATTCGAAATGGTGACCTTTTTTTTGTCGATTATTAACATACCCCGGGGTTTTCGGTGCGGGATTCGTTTGACAGTAGGCAACTAGTAGGTGTCAAAACACAATTCCTAAGATCTACTTACCCTAAGGTAGATATAGGCTAAGGTGATCTTCTATCCATATCCATACTAATATTATAAATGCGAAAGTGTGTCTGCTTGTCTGTCTGTGTGTCTGTCTGTTACCTCTTCACGCTTAAACCGCTGAACCGATTTGGATGAAATTTGGTTTGGAGATAGTTTGAGTCCCGGGGAAGGACATAGGCTACTTTTTATCCCGGAAAAATACCCTTATCCGCGATAAACGAATTTAAGGCGGACGAAGTCGCGGGCAGAAGCTAAAGTTGTAAAAATGAAATGTCAGTACATTAAAGATATTTAAAAAAATATATTGTTTTTTTTTTGATTTTTTGTATGTTTGTATTTGTATGCGTCGTTGTGGCTTCAGCACGCCAAATCGGCTGAACGGATTTAATCTGCTTTGGTACGCGGGTAGCCACAGATGGTTATAGGATACTTTTCCTCGTCTACGCTGAAGCAAAAAAGGGATATGACCATGACTTTTTCTCTTCAAATGAACTTGTGAAAGGGCGCCTTCTAGTTTTTTATAAATTTCTTAGTATATTTTGTGGTGTATGATAGAGTATCGATGACACACGTTCTCTAAAGAAATAATATTATATGAAGTTAAATATCAGATTACATTGAATATGAAATTACCTATTCGCTCCCATTGTTTGTACTTTGTGTTGGCTCAGGTCTGCAATGTCCGTTTCCTAAAATATTATATTCCTAACATGTCTGTATTCTCAAAATTGTGGAAAGTATACATTTTGAGAGTGGGTCTTTATAGGATAACGAACAATTGAGGTCTGAGCTTTAATTTTGACAACTTTACGATTTATAGTATACTTAAATAAAAGAACCTCATACACACCCTAGGGCGGATATTCGTACGCGTTCAAGGTAGGTACAACAGGCTTGTCTAATTACTTAATTGCGTGAAACAAAACAAAAACACAACCTTGAAGCCTTTTGCCGAGCGGAACTGGAGCGCGAACGAAGCGTAAGCATTTCCGGGTCTGGTTCGACTTAGTCCCAAACTAAGCAAAGCTTGTACTATACCCATTTATCCATAGTAGGCTTATAGTTCCGTATAACGGGGGGAGAAGTGACGGCGCGAGCAGTAGGGACGAGAATCTAGAATTTATTTTTTCAGTTGCTACTTTAATTTTCGGGTATCAAGTTGTTTATAAAGTTGATGTTCAAAAGCGACGGATTTTGTTCAGAATTTTAATTCGTTTTTAAGAGAGATTTGACAAAGTAAGTGTCAACCCTAGCAATTTTCCCAACTCACCTCACTGCTATTCCTACTAACCCCAACTACAGGGTGAGGTGGGATTTCCTACTATTTTGTGTTTATCCTTAAAATTATGATACGCAACGACAGATAATTAATCAAAAGAAGGTCCTGACAAATTGAGAACCTCCTTTCTTGGGAGTCGGTTTAAAACTAAAATTTATACGACGAGACACATTTATCTCTACTATTATAAAGTTGTAAAAATTAAATGTCAATATATTGAAGATATTTTCAAAAAAATATCTTGAACGGAGTATTTGAAGGTCAATCAATCGAAAAACATTCTTATTTTATTTTTTGTATGTGTCGTTGTGGCTTCATCGCGCAAAATCGGCTGAACAGATTTCCATAATTTTTGGTACACGGGTAGCTGGGTATCTCTAGATGGTTATAGGATACTTTTTACCCGGCTACGCTGACGAAAAAATGAAGAGTTATGACCAATACCCCAAGGTATGCCGCGACCGTAGTCCGATTGGATGGGGTGCAAAGGGCCGCAACGCCTGCAGATTAATTGTCGATAAAAAAACCACAGTAAACGGCTAAACGGATTTTAACTATTTTTGGTGCACTGGGCATCCACAGGTGATTATAAGATACTATTTAATCGATTATATACTCAATGTACAGACATTTAATTTTTACAACTTTATAATAGTATAGCCTACAGTGGGGCGGCGTGCGCGCACGCATAACATTCAGATGCGTCGCACCGCCAAGGACGCGATTCAGTATGCCGCGAGTATTGTTCCGGGACCGTCTTATTGCTGCGGTGTATGTACTCGTACGCGGTGTAAATAAACAAACACTTATTTTTAACTAAACTCCAAATCATAATTAAATTCCAAAATTGTTTACGAGCGCACAATCGCTGTGATTACTCCATTTGACGTGTATCATTTGCCCGTATCAGATCATCGTCGCGTGGCATGATCGCGTGTCACGATCACGCGTTTGGACGTTGCGCCGATCGGATCGCTCGAAATCCATTTTGCTACGCGTAACACACAGTTATATCGGACGAGTACGGCATGATCGGCGCGCCGACAGCGTCCAAGCAGCGCGATACGCAGTCATGCCACAGCACGGTGATCGGATACGAGCAAATGATACAAGTGTGGACGCACCTTTAGCTCAGTGGGAGTAACATTACCTGCGAAGCTGAACGTCCTGGGTTCAAACCCCGGTAAGGGTAAATATTTGTGTGATGATGAGCATAAATATTTATTCGCGAGTCTTGGATGTTTTCTATGTATATAAATAAAATACAGCGAATTTAAGTTTTTCATACAAATCCTGTTTTTGCTGTGTTTTGTTTGTTTTATGAACTGCAGCTATATACACTTATTACAGGCCTAGATATACCTCATGACATTGTATATGCAAAGTTTCGTTACAATCAAACACGTAGTTTTAAAATGAGAACGAAACTCCGTTTGTATTAGGTGAAATTCAGCCGAGCTTGACTCTTATATAACTATATAATCGAAATCGGGTCTTCTAGATTATAAATAAACATTATAAAAAAAAAAAATATCACAGAGGTGTTCCTTATATGCAAATGTTTACTGTACAACTTTATATTTCCATCACGTACCATTTTGAATGGTGTGGGAAACATTTTAAACTGTACTGATTAGTACGTGAGTGTATTCTGAAAAACATAAAGTTAATGGCTACCATTCCGATTTGAACTTAACTGAATTCAAAATCAGGCCTAAAATGAATACTCTAAATTTTATCGGTTCTTGGACCTTTGGGAAAGCGTATTAAGACATATCGAAGTATTTTTATTTATAGGGGAGACTCGGCGATATCGCATCGCCGGTAAAATCGTAGCGTAATCGTATTAGAAGGATTACTAATAAACGCGAACGAATTACAATTAGTAATAGGCATTAACTCATTCTTGTACATTTCGAGAAAAGTTTATATTTGATGTCGCGGCCTTGCCGCCAATTGCCTTCTATTATATCATTTCATAACTGTTCGTTTTTTGTAACGGTTCGGAAGTAATTGAGTTATACTGCTATTTACATTAGCAATATTAGATTACTGCCAATTGGCTATGTAGGTACATTGTGGAAAAATTGAGATATACAATATATTCTTATGGGGTTTTGGTCATGGTATAGGTAAGATACGGCTAATTTGTTCAGTTCATCTGATGCAGAATGTCTTAGCTAGACGATGGTATATATATATATTTAACTCGCTTTTATCAGGTCGACTTGTATGTAACTAAACTAACTATCTAATGGAATCTAAGGTAACTAATTTAACCATCTTCCAAGGATCGTAGCGTCCTGAAAATTGGCAGCTGTATGTAGTTCTGATGACAATACAATAATATGGTACTGTCAAACTGATCTGATGATGGAGCCGGAAGATATGAACTGGAACTTCATGATGGAACATCGTATCATAGCTGTGTTTGGATTTGTTAGAAAAGTCTTGTAAAGCGTGTTTTTTGTATTTATTTATGTACTTAATATAAGACAGGCAAACCACCTGATGGAAAGTGGTCATCATCGCCCATGTATATGTGCAACAGCTGAGGAGTCTCCCGAACGTTGGCAACCTTTGAGTGCCCTGTTTACTCGCTTCTCGAAGAATCCCATGTTATAGCGCTCCGGAAACACTTCAGGGGGAAGCTCATTCCACAACTTGCAAGTTCGTGGTAAAAATGAGGGTGATGCTCGTTTATTTTTGGGATGCCGAGCATCCAGATAGTGGGGATGTACTTTGTTCCTGAGGCGGGAGGGGCGATGATAGAAACGTGACGATGGTACCAACTCAAAAAGTTCTTCAGAACATTCCGCATTGTACAGACGGTAGAACGAACACAAATAAATAACTCAATAGTGATTCGTTTTCGATACCGCCAATAGCTTTGCTTGTTTTAAGAGCGCACTAGTCCCGGTGCATACCTAAGTTTTCGTCTATCAGAGCAGTTATTTAAAAAAAAAAATTTACCAAAGTCAAATTCAACAGATTGTCCCTCTTTCATAAAATGATAACGATATTCTTTCCAAAAAAGGATGACTTTAGTGAGTGGTAGCTGTCACTTACATATCTGTCAATAGCGACACGACACTTGGAAACATACATGGCAACGTCGCGATCAAAAGAGCTTAATGCACTTTAGTAATCATGAGCATTTCTCAAAAGAGCTTAATGCACTTTAGAAATCATGAGCATTTCTCAAAAGAGCTTAATGCACTTTAGTAATCATGAGCATTTCTCAAAAGAGCTTAATGCACTTTAGTAATCATGAGCATTTCTCAAAAGAGCTTAATGCACTTTAGTAATCATGAGCATTTTTAAAAAAAAGTTTGTCCATAAATTAACGGATCCTTAATTGTTTCCTATTTTGTTACCAATATTTTTCATGATTTTTGTTTCATGATTGATATTTTGTTGATTCATTTGGATAATTAAGAAAATGTATGTTTGATACAATCTTAATTATCAAAAATAATCAATAATAGTAATGTTTATCATTTCAACAATTTGGTAACAAAAAAGGAAAGTTAACGACTTTTGTGACAATTAACGTACCCATACATTTTTTTAATACAATCATTTTTAGAAATGCTCTCATAATAAATAGTTTACATGAAATTTGATAATATTTTCAAAACTAAGCTAAATTTGCCCACCCAAGTAGCAATCAAATGTCTTAAAAAGGGATGGAAGATATCTTGAAGACAATTAGATAAATTCTTGCTGTTGTCTTGGCTAAAACCATTATGTCCCTGAAGATATTTTGAAGATATGCCCCAAGACACAGTTAAGACAAAGTGGGCACAGTATTTAAGAAAAAATCAAGAAAGAGTTAATATTACTGTTTAGACAAACTTAAACCCTTACTTAAGAATGGGGATTTAACAGATCTCTAAATTTCGATTTCAAGATATCTTGAAGGTTGACTTAAGACCAAGAAATAAACTTAAAGATATCTACAATACTTACTTAAAACTATCAACACTGAGTTCCACAAATTCGATCATCTCTTAATAAAGAAAATTATAAAACTTTTTTTACTCATGGAATGTTATATAGAAAATATTTTAGAAAACATAGCGAACTCTTTTACTAACAAGATAATTCATTGAATGTTTACCAAAATGGCGATAACTTAACTATTTTTTACGTTTAGAAAAGACCGTTCTATGTCCCTATAGGTATTTAAAAAGTACAACGCATGATTGTTTATCGTGTAATATTGATCGAAAGTGCTATAAAACAGACGGACTTACAAAATACTAAAGAGTAATAAAAATTTGGAGTATTATGTTGCTAAATGAAAAATTTGCTTACATACAGCGCAGACTACTACTTTTCTGTAAATTTTTGAGATATAAATGCCATTATTATTGCTATAACAAAAATCTAACTTCAATATACTTTATTTTTTATGAATTAGCATCGGAATTTTTTCATTTTTTTTTATTTATTTAAAGTTTAAAATGGCGTTAAGTCTTATTTTTTTTAACGAAGTATGACTAGATGATATTGATATTGAAGGTTACTTTAGATAAAGTATAGACATATATATTATACTTAACTTATACTAAAAGCCGAATTAGTGTAGTTCTACTGAATACTTAATGGGATTTTATAGAATCTTTAGTTTGGTTTAGTGAATGCAAATTGCCGTCCAATTTATGGTAATGTTTATGCGAGAGAAACCATAATGTTTATAATATGTAATATTCATTCAGTATAATATACCCTGTGTTTAAAACGAAGTCTCACTGCTAACGTTTGAAGCACTTGGTCGCACACAATTTGACGGTATTTATTATATTTCGGAACACGCCGACGGAAACCACCAGATCTTTTTATTTTTATTATTTAATCCATTCCATTAATTGGTTATAGTTTGTCGAAAAACGTCCCGTTAAACTTATTTTCACTTAAACTTGATTAAATTTAGTAAAAAAAGAATACAATTGTCTTCAGTGAGGCAATTCAAAGAGGTTGGTGTTACAATCATCTTAAGTTTATCTACAAAATCAGTTTTTACTTTGCGATTCTAAACTGATACTTGACTTATACCATTGAGTCTTAAGTGAGCATTCAAATAATCTGAGTTGAGTAAAGAACGCATTTTTAGACTTAATTGTAGACATACTTAATACTAAATAGTTTTTGAAATACTTAACTAGGTTTTAGGTATTCTTAACTTGCTAAAGGAGCGGTAGCTCAAAACTATTTAGTTTTTAAGATTAAAGTGACTAAACGGAGTCTTTTTAAATTTAGCTAATACTTATTTTAGATAAAGTTTAAATATGTAAGATTTAATCACTATTCTTGTTTGCTACTTGGGCAGGCAAATCTAGCTTGAACCCGAGGGTACATATAACATTTTTGGGCCCTAATGACCTCAGGTATACGCTGGTAAAATTATGCGGGTTCGTCACGACAACGTTGTATATATTAATTTGGAACACTCAGCGCTTTCATGACAAAAGTTATTCTGTTTGTAAACTATGGAAAGATTATAAATTACTAGAGGGCGCCCGCAACTTCGTTCGTGGAGGAGAAAAAATCATAACCCCTCTTTTTTTTCTTCAGCGTTGTGGGGTAAAAAGTATCCTATAACCATTTAGAGATACCTAGCTACCTGTGTGCCAAATATAGTTGAAATCCGTTTAGCCGATTTTGCGTGATGAAGCCACAACGACACATAAAAACATACAAAAACATCAAAAAAAAACATTTTTCATTTTAGTGACCCAAATAGTCCATAACAATAAATTTTTTGAAAATATCTTCAATGTACAGATATTTCATTTCAACTTTATAATAGTACTAGCTTCTGCCCGCGACTCCGTACGCCTTAAATTCGTTTATCGCGGATAAGGGTATTTTTGCGGGATAAAAAGTAGCCTATGTCCTTCCCCGGGACTCAAACTATCTCGATACCAAATTTCATCCAAATCGGTTCAGCGGTTTAAGCGTGAAGAGGTAACAGACAGACAGACAGACAGACAGACACACTTTCGCATTTATAATATTATAGTATGGATAATTTATACAAGCAAAAGCCTCAGTTCTGTTTGCTTTCGTCCAATCAATTATGTGCCAATGTTTTCCACCTTGACCCGCGAATGCTTTACGCACTGGACAAGACGTGATTTCATTAAATATACATAAGTCTTTATATTAAAATTAATTTGCTTTACGCGTTACGACATTTTGACGACTGTTTTTTATAATGTTTTCTAGAGATCCGTGAATTCAAAAAAAGACCCTATTTAAGAGTCCCCGGTAAGCTCCGTCCTCCATACAAACGTAGTTACGCTCTCATTTTAAAACGACTAGCTAGTTTGCTCTGAAACTTTGTACTTAGAATAAGTTAAGGCATATGCAGGCCTGTAATTGATTTGATTTGTAGCTTCAGAAACCATAGTAAAACAATATACAGCGAACATCTGACTGCTGAGTTACAGAATGTCAAACGTGCGCTTCGAGCCAACGAGCTCCAGATACCACGTTCCAAGCAGAATCCCAGTATGAAGAAACCAACAGTCGAGCGTAAACCTGCCGTATTACCATATGTGAAAGGGGTCACAGACAAGATCGGAAACATCTTGAAGCGTGCTTCTATAAAAACATATTTCAAGCCGTTGAAGAAGGTGTCTCAATACCTTAGACCCGTGAAGAGTAGCACCCCTTTGCAGAGTGCAGGCATTTATAAGCTGGACTGCGAGTGTGGTCTTTCATACATTGGTCAAACGAAACGCAGTGTATCAACCCGGGTGAAGGAGCACATAGCAGATGTCAAGCACCGTCGGTGTAATAGGTCTGCAGTTTGTGAACATGTCATTGACAAACCAAACCACTCAATTAAGTTTGATAAACCTTCTATCCTTGCCAAAGAAAAAAGATATTTTCCCAGGATGCTACGCGAGGCTATTGAGATTAAAAAGCATCCTAATTTCAATAGAGAAGATGGATTGTCACTACCACCAGCTTGGGATCCTGTAATACATCTCATCAAGGAACAAGCAAGACACAGGACTGCAAAACCTTAATTTCCGAACGGTGTAAAATATCTTATATGTTTAAAAGTAGTTTAATAGTCTCTGTTTTTAAATATTATAATTAGTAATGAGGTAGACTGGGAGTTTTTCTTTGCAGCGTTTCTTTTCTCCTCAGTACGCCTCATTTGTGAAATGCTGCTTGGTAAATTATTAGAATAAAATAATTAAGCCCTTCTGGCACATGTGTAACTGTCTTTACAGCTTAGGCCCATCTGGCATGTATGTACACCTTTATTTGTGTTTTTTCAAAAAATGGGTAGTTTGCACAAATTGTAACTTTGATAGAGGAAAATACATCTTTTCTCAGTCCTCCCGTGACCATGGAAAGCTGGAAAGCTTCCGAAACGTCGGGAACTAAAATGAGATAATATACGCGATATAATCCGTTAAATTGTTTTATTTCAATGAGTAATAATCGCGGAAACAGAAGAAAATATTAATATACAGCGAATTTAAGTTTTTCATACAAAACTTGTTTTTGCTGTATTTCGTTTGTTTTATAAACAAGAGCCATATAAATTAATTAGAGGTCTTATACTTCATGTCCTCGTATATACAAAGTTTCGTTACAATCCAACACGTAGTTTTAAAATGAAAACGAAACTCCGTTTGTATGGGAAGGTGAAATTCGGCCGAGCTTGTTGGGGGCTCTTTAAATCCTAACCTACGATGAACTAGAAGGTGAATAAAAGATAATAAATATCCAACCTCGGAATTTATCCATGTATTTTTTTATTAATTTCAAAGAGAAAAAAATATGTGTCCAATATTTTTTTATTAACTAACTGACGGAACTAATTGACAATTTAGATGTTTGTACACCGAGATCATGCTTATTCTTTTGTGTAAAGATTTCAAATTAATTCTGCAAATAAATAAAATAATTACACGCATACATTATCTTGTCTCAAAACTAGTATAAGAAGTTATTGACAACTCTAAAATTAGGTATTTGATTTTGAATCAGGTAACGCTCTATATATTATCGTGACCTTGACTCGACCCGAATCGTGGTCTTGAGGAACTGGTTTCATCACGTTTTTTTAATGCAAATATGTTATGCTTTTTGTGTAGTTTCTGAGAAAATTGTCAACACTGTTTAACTTAAAGAACTTGGGTACCCCGGCTTTGCTTGGTGTATGCATGATTCTTTTGTTACCCGATGAAATAATCTATCTACATGGACTTGAAAATCAAATATGCACACACCAAATTGTATCCAAATCTTAAGAGACGTTTCTGAGACCCCTAGAAATAATCGTTAAAAAGAATAAGGTTCTATAATTTTCGGTATACCATTTCTTCGCAGTACAATTTGGGACTAGGTCCATTATAATATTGTCCCCTTCATTCGCAGAGGAAAAAAAGTCATAACCTTAACCCCTCTTGTTTTCGTCAGCGTAGTCGGGTAAAAAGCTACCCGTGTACCAAAATTTTTTTTTGTATCCGTTTTGGCGATTTGGCGTGATGAAGCCACAACGCCACATACAAACATTCAAAAAATCCAAAAAATATTGGGGTATGGATGAAAATTTTCAAAAATCTTGAAATTTTGTTGCTTATACGGTACGGCAAAAATAACAGTACATTTACAGCCATTGTAATCAAAAATATCAATGCTGCATTTGCCGTACCGTATAAGGCGGGCATATAGGCCCACCAGCACCTTTTCATCTTCTTATTTTTTTCTAAACCACAGAAAAATCTGTTATTTTTATCTGACAATAGGGTGGCTTTTTCCTACCTATAAACAAAATTTCAAGATTATTTAAAGTGTTCATCCATTCCCCATTAGCCTCAAAATTGTCCATTACAATATTTTTTTTGAAATCATCTTCAATGTACAGACATTTCTTTATGATAGTTATTTTCTACAGTTTCTGCGATTATCATTGATTTAAGAAAAGCAATTTAAACGCAATATATCGAAATATCATTTGAATTCCGGACATTTTGGAAACTTTGCAGCTTCCGTGTTCACTGGGTCGACGGCCGAAACGTCGGGAACTCAAATTTGATAATATACGCGATATAATCCGTTTAAATTGTTTTATTTAAAGTCTATAATAGTTTAGATTAAGTTTTCTATGAAAGTTTCCGTTGTACAATTAACGTACAGCTGTATCGAACATTTTCAGTTTCGTCGGATTTGTACTAGTGGTTAACATCGGCTAACCATGGTTCAACTTTTATAGACGTGAGGAACCCAAATGATTTTAATCGCGAATTCCTTAAGTCATTAGGAGTAGAGAATATTAATCTATATACTATTATAAAGTTGTAAAAATGAAATGTCTGTACATTGAAGATATTTAAAAAAAATTGATTGTTACGGACTATTTGGAGGTCACTAAAACGAAAATTATTTTTTTGAATTTTATGTATGTTTGTATGTGTCGTTGAGGCTTCATCAGACGAAATCGGCTTAACAGATTTCCCCAATTTTTAGTACACGGGTAACTGAGTATCTCCAGATGGTTATAGGATACTTTTTACCCGACTTCGCTGAAGAAAAAACGACGGGTTAGGACTTTTTCACCTCCGCGAACGAAGTTCCGGGCATCTTCTAGTATGTAATATATATATAAATTATAATACTTAAGGACATAGAAAACATCCAAGACTCAGGAACAAACATTTGTGCTCATCACACAAACACTTGCTCTAACCGGGATTCGAACCCGGGACCGCTAGCTTTGTAGGCCGTTGTACAACCCACTGAGCCAAACGTGTCGTCTTGGGTGTTATACAAATCCTAGTTAAATTCGGCTTAGTTTTGACGATATTATATTTTTTTATGTAAACCACTTATTGTGATTACTAAAGTGTTTGAACACATACTCGTATGTCGCCAAGTTTATCGTCGCTATTCGCAGACATCAATTTAGTGGCAGCTATCATATTTTTAATTTTTGTTTTGTTTATCTAACTCGGGTTCATATACCATGTTTCACTCCTAATGACCTCAGGAATGCGTGGTTAAAATTATCTTGGGTTCCTCACCAGCACCCTGTATTATGTAAGTACTAACTTTGCTGAAAGCACTAATATTGTTACAGTAAAGAATTATTTCGAAAAATATACTGACTGTTGAGTTTCTTTCGGCTTTCTTTTACAGTGATCTCATCTTGGGAAATGCCGGTAGTTTCAGACTTGTAAAAGTGCCCACGCGAGTGTTACTTCTTATCTATAGTATTATAAAGTTGTAGAAATGAAATGTCTGTACATTAAAGATATTTCCAAAAAAAAATATTGTAACGGACTATTTGGAGGTCACTAAAACGAAAATATTTTTATTTTTTGTCTGTTTGTATGTGTCGTTGTGGCTTCATCACGCCAAATCGGCTTAACGGATTTCGTCTATTATTGGGACACGTGTAGCTGGGTATCGACAGATGGTTATATTTTACTACCCTTCTGCGCTGAAGAAACAAGAGGGGTTATGACTTTCTCCTCGGTGATCAAAGTTGCGGGCATCTAGTACAGAATAAAGCTCATCATTTCATTAATTTAATTCATCTTGTTTACTATTTTTTGAAAGTGTTCCGTGTGACCTATATGAGTATTTAGGTTCTAACCGCGGATTTTTACTTTTTATGGTTAAGGATAGTGTTTACATTGCCGGGGTCCGACGCCATCCAGAGTTGCTTGCCTCTACAGATACCATTACCTTAAAAACTATATATAATGGCATTTTGTATCTTATAGATATATATGTACTAGCAGCCGCCCGTGACTTCGTCCGCCTTAGATTCGTTTATAAAGTAGCTTATGTCTTGCCCCAAAACTCGATATTTTACTAGTTTAAATGTGAAGCATATTACCAAGATTTCTAGTTCCTAGCATAAAAAAATATTTACTGTCCATGCAAATTTTCATCTCCTTTTTCGTCCCTAAAAGGGACGTAATTTGACATATATTAAAGCCTTATGTCCTATTATGATATATAAGGTACATGACTGGAAAGTTACATAAAAAATCGTCCAGTTATTAGAGTAAGTGGAACGTACATACATACTTTCACGTTTATAATATAGTAAAGAAGTATGGATATGGATATTCTGGTGGTCTAATGTGTATTTTGTGGCAATAGATTATTATTCTTATTTTACGATAAAAAAGGGTATGACTTTTACCTCATTCACAAATTAAATCCCGGCACAAGTAGCTGTACATTGATAAGGGCTTACGCGCACGACTTATGAAAAAGCTCAGAAAAACTGGGCACGCGCGCACGTAACTCTAACTAAGAAACGTAACCGACAACGTAATCAAAACACGGCTTTGAAACCTTTTCAATTACGGTTTTGATCATGTTGAGTAGACAACTTTTTTTGTTATTAATCCATTTTATTTTGCTGGTACAAACAACATAATATTATTAATTTACAGTAAATAAATGTTTATTGAGAATTGTGTGTGGTAACAAAGAAAAAATATATAAAATATATGTGGTTTATATAAATTAAAGTCTACGGTTATTTTGAAATTTAACATTAAAAGAAGGGTAATACAAGGCACATCGACAATTTAATGAGGTTTAAATTGCAAATGCTATGAAACAAATGTTGAGGAATGTAAACATTTTACATAAATATAATTCAAAATTAAATGAATTTCAGGAAACTTCCATTGATATACGTAAAGCGCATATTTTTTGTCGGACTTAATACCTTAACCATCACTCAAATTTAACCGAACATTCAAAACATATTTTTAATTACTATATCCACTCACATCGATGTAAATAAAATCCAACAACGCACTGTCACTATATTTCTTAAACACAACACTACAAAACCAACGAAATAAAAACAAATGCGTAAAGAAAATTAGTACGTAAACAAAAGAAGACCGAGTTCGAAGTTTGAATCGCGGACAAATTTCGTAATTCGAATGTAATGGAACGCGCGCGCCGACGGTTGCGTTCAGACTGCGTTCGCGCAGGTGTCTGTGCCTGGGATCTATGGTGGACGGGTTTATGTAGTGTGAGTAATTCTTGCTATCTGTTTCCGTTGATTTTATGGTGTTGAGACATTAGGGCTTTTTTTGATAACGATTGGTGCAAACATTTTTTTACCACTAGCTTAGAATAATGTTAACTGTGTAATTTAATATTTATAGTAAACTTCGCATAAAAAGTCACTACCCCTATTTTTTTTCAGCGTAATCGGGTAAAAACTATCCTATAACCATCTGTGGATACCCAGCTACCCGTGTACCAAAATTAGTTGAAATCCGTTTAGTCGATTTGGCGTGATGAAGCCACAACGACACATACAAACATACAAAAAATAATACATATATATTTTTTCTATTCAGTGATGTTCAAATAGTTCTTAACATAATGTTTTTATTGTGATATAGATACAAATCAAAGCGCAAAGAAAAATACGATAGCTCTCGCACGTGGTCACACCAGGACTCGAACCCGGTACTCCCTGATTACGCGTCAGGTGTGTTTCCCTTTGACTAGCGAGGACGGTTTTTTTTAATTCTCTTGTTCTTATTACACTTTCTAATCTTCTATTAACTCTTTAAAATTCTGCATTTCTGACTCTAACAACATGAAGAAACTTCCCTTGTTGTGTGAAGCGTTACTTTTTAACCCTCGCCAAAAAATAGGGGTGTTATAAGTTTAACGTGTCTGTGACTCTGTGTATCTGTGTATCTATCTGTGGCATCGTAGCGCCCATACGGATGGACCAATTTGGGTGCGGTTTTTTCTGGGTCATAGATAATTTTATCCCGAGTGTTCTTAGCTTTGTTTGATGAAAATCTGAGCACTCATCTTCAAGATATTCAGCTTTTAGTGGAACAAGTCATGGGCTAAAAAATTTCTATAGTTATTTGTTATGTCTTTTCACTTACACCGCATCCTAACGATAAAGCTCTGACTAACCAACACCTATCATAGCTTATTAGATAAGTGACAACCTATTTTCGTCTGATATATTTTCTATGATAAGTTTCCACGGAAAGTGTTCTTTGTCATAATTTTATTAGCTTATTCCTTCCTGTTTAATAAAAAGTGCGTATATATGTTTGTTAGTAACCAGATCGGTATGTCGTTTATACTGTTTAGTTTAGGAAATACAGAGGCTATTTAAAAAAAAATGATGTGACAACTTCTTTAGCGGCACTGTGCACTTTTTGTGGTGGGGAAAAAATGTTAAACTGTCGGTCTTTCAATCTGTCATAAGGCGGACACGTGACCTGATCGAAAACTATTACAATGTCATTGCCAACGCACATACTCGTAATAAATGTTCAACGTTAATATTCAAGTTTAAACTTCTGCCGGCACTCCCGAAGTGCAACCCGTTGTTTTATTTTATTATTTTGGCACTAGTAGATGTAATATTCTCTTCTGTTACAGCGATTATCATTAATTTAAATAAAAAAAAATTATGGATTATATCACGTATATTAAACTCATTTGAGTTCCCGACGGTTCACTGAAAAAGCTTCTGAAACGTCGGGAATTCCACCGCGATATAATCCGTTTCAATTGATTTATTCAAATAAATAAAATAAATGAATCGCATGGACAATCTTACTCAAATCGACCTAGTCCGAAACTACTCAAAGCTTGTACTATGGGCACCAGGTCACGATATACTTAATATATAGATAAACTAGCTTCTGCCCGCGACTTCGTCCGCCTTAAATTCGTTTATCGCGGATAAGGGTATTTTTCCTGGATAAAAAGTAGCCTATGTCCTTCCCCGGGACTCAAACTATCTCCATACCAAATTGCATCCAAATCAGTTCAGCGGTTTAAGCTTGAAGAGGTGACATACAGACAGACAGACACACTTTCGCATTTATAATATTAGTATAGATTAGTATGGATTAAAATATTATTAATCTAAATTATAGCGTCATGTAGGTATACGTATAATTATTTTAAGAAATTCCTATTGAGGTATTATTATTATGATTTTAATTTTAATTGTTTTATATACTCGGACATTTAGAATTTTATTCTTGACAATTCTAGATTTTTCTTTTTCTTTTTTATTGACAATCCATTTGGGATTTATCTTATTAATTATTGTAATTTTTAAAATGATGATTTTATCAATAATATTATACTTAAGTTTAATGATCTGATTAGGTTTTTCTGGGTTTTCCCTAATTTTTGTAACAAATGTTGGATCATATTGTATCTCTCCTAGCAAACACTTCTCTAATGTACTGTACCTGACAATTCGAAAGTGCTTGTCTTGCCTAGGTAGGCCTACTTGAATAAAGCATTATTTGATTGATTGATTGAATACTTAAATACACAGAAAACATCCAAGACCCAGGAACAAAGTTTCGTGCTCATCATACAAACACTTGCCCTGGCCGGTATTCGAACCCGCTTCGGATTCCGTCGTGCAACCAACTGAGCCAAACGTGTCGCCAAAACTCGTCGATGTGCTTTTCTTTAAAAAGATCAACTTAGAGAGAAATGTTTTCGATGAATCAAATTGTCGGTGAAAATCTTTGCAAAAATCTTGTCAATCCTTTTCCACGTAAACTGGTCAAAGGAGGACAGACCAACAAACACTTTAATGTAACCACGATCCCCTTGCCTTTAGGCCTCGTGACCCCCCAAGAAGGCGCGACCCACAGGTTGAAAAACTCTAATCTAAGAAAAAGAAGATTTCAAAAGGTCCTGATGCTAAATTGAAACAGGTTAAGGAAGTAGGTATATCCTTCCCCTAATATGGAAGTGATAATAACTGAAATAAAACAAACGTATTCTAAGCTAAATAAATCAATCCTAAAAATCCTAATATGCACAAATTCTCTAAAAGTTAACTTAACCTTACTTAAAGGACCCCTCCCTGTATTGTACCTGGCTATTAAGTATTCGATGTAACGTTTTTGATGAAACATGTGTCAAGAGTAAACCATTTTACTACTGGCATCTGCATCTGCCACTCCACCAAGATCCTTCAAGAAAAGAGCGTACTTCCACCTGAAAGGCCGGCAACGCACTTGTGACTCCTCTGGTGGTGCAAGTGTCTATGGGCGACGGTGATCGCTTACCATCAGGCGACCCGTCTGCTCGTTTGCCCCCGTATGCCATAAAAAAAAAAAGTTATGATGAGGTACCAGATGCAAGAGTAGCATTGATTATTTTAAGCCTCGCTGTACACCGCTCACATTAAAACTGCCATTAAAAAGTTACGTCAAAATTACATCTCGTGTTCGTGTCCGATAAGCGAGATATAGTTGTTATATGGTTTTGATAACGATTACATAACGAAACGTGCGATTGAGATTGTTTTGTCATTCGTCTTAAATCGATCAAAATACTGTAACTTCGAAACTTTATGATAATTGAACAGTGAAATTATGATTGAATTGCAGCACAACATACTAAGTCTATCTTTCGCAAATAAGCTGAAAGGGAGGCTTATATTTTTACAAAGGTACTTAATTAGGATAAATCGCCAATAACTGGCCAGATTATTGAATCACTGGTAACAACTTCGGTTGGCGTTTACTAAAATAATCCAGGGGTATATTTAGAACAACGCTAGAAGGCGCCCGCAATTTCGCCAGCAAAAGAGAAAAAATCATAACCCTCTTCTTTTTTCATTGTACTCGAGTAAAAAGTATCCTATAACGATTTGGAAATGCCCTGCTACCCGTGTACCAAAAATAGTTGAAATCAGTTCAGCAATTTTGGCGTGATGAAGCCACAACGACACATACCAACATCCAAAAATAAAATTTTTCGATTTAGTGACTTTCAAATAATCCGTTACAATTTTTTTCATATCTTCAATGTACAGACATTTCACTTTATAATAGTACTAGCTGTTACCTGCGACTTCGTTTGCGTAGAGATACAATTTATACCTTACTTTGACCCCCTTTTTTGTCCCTAAAAGGGATGAAATTTGACATAAATTATAGGCTATGTCCTATTCTCATTTAAAAGGTACATAAATGATATGTTTAGCGCCATTAGATTCCTAGAGTTTATTATATTTTGCTGTCTCAGCAAACTTTTCTTATTTTTAAGTAACTCCCAGAAAAGGAGGTGTTTATCTATTCGTTTTTTTTTATGTTTGTTATCTCAGAATGGTCCCCTCTAGCATAACCCGTCCAACTCGGTGTACTAGTACTACAGACGTTCTGTAGACATTCATCTCTCCGGCTGACAGCTGTTTATTATACTAAAATTATAGTGTGATATAATAAGTTTCATTATGCCACGACTGCTCCGAAAGGTGTACAGACTTTTGTAAATGAATATTATTTAAATTCTGCTAGCTTCGTCATGGTTTGGTCAAGATTTCCAGGTGAGTTTTTATTAAACTGAGTATTATAAAATTTTATACTTACTACTACTTTTTGGCCTTACTGTACACCAAAATAAATTTGAAAAAAAGCGGCCAAGTGCGAGTCTGACTCGCGCACCGAGGGATCCGTACAAAATATACACTACAAACGGCCGTATCTATGAAAATCCAGTGCTAGCAGAGCCTTACTCCTAATCTAAATGTACGCGGTGTTCGGATTTTATATTGGTTACTGACATAGTCAGACACACCATAAAATGATCCTGTTTTTAGTATTTGTTGATATACTGGCAACAGGCAATAGAAATACATCATCTGTGAAAATTACAACTGTCTAACTATCACGGTTAATGAGATACCGCCTGGTGGCAGACGGACAGACAACCATACAGACGGACAGCGGAGTCTTAGTAATAGGGACCTGTTTTACCCGCGTCGCGTTCGCGTTGATTTTGTAACTGAAATTGTTATATTGGGCCTATGAAAGGGATGCATGTTTGTTTGAATAACATTCATCACTTTTATTTCACCATGTATTGTTAGTTGTTAATGGCTGATTAACTTAACTACTAACAAGGAATGCGAATTGCGCCTTAGTCCACGTCTCTACTTTCCAAATTACATGTGCTCTAAATTTCATCCTCCTTTCTTAAATGTTTAGGCTATATATTATTTACTTATTTGTAAATCTATGTCAGTAACGACCAAGGACCATTAAATCAAGAGGACTGACAATCTCCATAAAAAAAAGCCGTTCCTCAATATGTACATCGCCATCTATGTATAAGAAATATTATTTACCATTATTCAACTTTGCATGCGCGTGACACGGTATTTAAATGTTACGATTTATTTACTACTAGCTTCTGCCTGCGACTTCGTCCGCCTTAAATTCGTTTATCGCGGAAGAGGGTATTTGTGTCCTTCCCCGGGACTAAAACTATCTCCATACCAAATTTCATCCAAATCGGTTCAGCGGTTTAAGCGTGAAGAGGTAACAGACAGACAGACAGACACACTTTTTCAACCGGAGACTACTGTTGAGAAGAAAGCCGAAACGAACTCATCACTCAGTATTTTCCTCTAAATAATTCTTATCTGTTACAATATTACTACTTAGCCTATCATAAATATATGTTTTGAAGTATAAACTCAATGCGTACTTAGTTCTCCAAGACAACATATCAAAACTTATAAAAGTAAAAATATAATGAGAGAAAAAAGCTAAATATGATTTTATACAACACCTTACGTACGCTTCATATGCCATATTATAAAAACAGTGTCCCGGTAATTAATTGGTTTCTGTAAAATTATTTGGTTTCTGTTTTGGATAAAGCATTTTTGTCTGTTGAAAGTCCTGGACATAATATGCCTTTACTATTAGAAACTTTTAAAGTACTTTTTTAAAGCTGGAAAAGATAATTTTAAAGGAGCGTATGGTAACATATTATAAAAAACATAAGATTTGTAACGATGCTGTTTTGTTATCTGTATTTATGTTTGAATCGAATTGAATACTATAAAGGCATTACCATTTTACGTGGTCACGGGCGCCTGGTAATCTACCTACTTACTTAAGTTCAAGTTGACCCTGTTGAACATATATGTAACCTTCTCAACACGCACTCACGTTCATTCGATAATTTATATTTATAAAACAGTAACGCGAATTCGCTATTAGAGAAATTGAGGTAGACCACAGACCATATATTTATAGAACGAGTCGTTATTTTTTATAGCACAAATGTAGTTTGTATGTCTGCTCCTTTGCCCCAAACAAGAATACCGTATGACATGATACTATGAAAATAACTATGATAAACTAAGCGAGCAGTATAGGCTAGCGATATATAGGCTGATGATTAATTTGTTTACTATGATAAAGGGTGGATCAACTGTCTCTTATCGTCGTTCTTCCGTAACTCAGGAGACAATGGTGAAAGTGAGTTATTTAGAAAAATGATAATAATCAAGTCTATTAACATATCGACGAATTGGGCCCTTGAAAAATAAAACTAGATTCATCATTATCATCATAGCCATATTACGTCCACTGCTTGACACAGGCCTCCTAAATAGATTTCAACATGGGCCGGATAGTGGCGACCCGCATCCAATGATTCCCCGCAACCCTAACCAGATCGTCCGACCACCTTGCGGGTCATCTTTCCACGCTGCGATTCCCGATGCGTGGTCTCCACGCGAGAACCTTTCTGCCCCACCGGCCATCGGTTCTTGGAACTATATGCCCTGCCCATTGCCGTGCATGTTTTCTATGTATTTGTGTTATAATATATAATCTATACTATTATAAAGTTGTGAAAATGAAATTTTTGTATGTTTTGTATATGTCATTGTGGCTTCACCACACTAAAGCGGCTAAACGGATTTCAACTACTTTTGGCACACGGGTAGCTGGGTATCTGCAGATGGTTATAGGATACTTTTAACCCGACTATGCTAAAGAAAAAAAGAGGGGTTATGACTTTTTCTCCTCCGCGAACGAAGTAGCGGGCGCCTTCTAGTTTATCTGTATATTAAGTATATCGTCGCCTAGAACCCATAGTACTAGCTTTGCTTAGTTTGGGACTAGGTCGATATGTGTAAGACTGTCCCTGATATTACTCTCTGGTCGCTCACATATGACTGAGGATCGTGGTCATCGGTGGATGTGGATGCTCTACACCTAGTTTTTATTAACTGCCTCCACCGGTATTTGTTCATCGGTCCTCTGACGACCGAGCAAAACTTGGTTGAGACATCTATTACATATCAATGTAATGAACATAAGAGGCCCCATGCAGCCTCCCTAGCAAAAAACGCAAGGAATCGCAGACAGCATGGCGTGAAAGCTCAGTTCGTTGAACCTGTGCAAGCGCCGCCCACGCGCGAGACTGCCTAGATCCGCATGATGCGTCTACTTAAAGTGCGTCCACACTTGTATCGTTTGCTCGTATCCGATCACCGTGGCGTGGCATGAATGCGAATCGCGCTGCTTGGACGCTCACTGCCCGCGCGGCGATCACGCCTTGCTTGTCCGATCTAAGTGTGTGATACGCGTAGCAACGTGGATTTCGGATCGGCGCAACGTTCATACGCGTGATCGTGACACGCGATCATGCCACGGGACGAAGATCTGATCGGGCAAATGCTACAAATGTGGACGCACCTTTAGAGGTACTAGTCTACGATCCCGCCTAACACCTTCCGTCGTTTGTTTTCTGGATGAGATATTCATACAAATTAAGGGTCTATGTATATATCGACGTCAAAAACCAGAAACGTAGTAACCGCCAACTGAATCCATCGGCTGTTACTACGTTTCCGTTTTTTGAATAGAATAGAATAGAATAAAGCTTTATTCAGGATAACACATCATAACAAATTTAACATGACAAAATAGACAATACAATGTAAACGAGAGATGTGAACCTAAAATGGTCTCCACTCAGCAATGCCGTCGGCTTGGTTAAGTATACCACTGCCAACGGCGCTGGTTTTCTGTGGAGCCAGCGGGTCGGTTGTGCAGGATAGCATACTGTGCGACTTGTTAATGGGAGCTCAAGTGAAAATATATATTTTATATGTATACATATATATGGAGTAAATTTTATAAGTATAATATAAAGGTAAATAGTATTATAGACGAATAATTACAACGTCGGTAGGCGGCTGATCTGTGACGGTACATTTTAGATAACTTATTACTTTGTTTTATTTTAAGGCAACAGTACATTGAGTGTCCATAAGATATTTTTTAAGTTTTAGTTTGAAGCAACCAACTGAGTTACACTCCTTTATAGGTGGTGGGAGATTATTCCAGCACTTCGTGGCAGCATACCGAAAACTGCCACGAAATGCTGCAGTACTGTGCCTTGGACATATTAGTCTACAACTATGTCTAATCTGTCGCTGTGAAAATTTTAACTTATTAAATAAGTACTTCGGCTTATTACTTCGGTAGACACCAAAAAGAAGAGTAGCAAAGTGGAGGTTACGTCGGGCGTTCATAGTTAACAGTTTATTGTTTATGAGATGCGGAGTTACATGCGATCGAGGAGGCACAGGGAAACAAAACCTTGCACAAGCATTTTGTATACGTTGTATGACTTTTTTAGTGCGAGCCAGTAAACAGTTCCCATACACTGTATCGGCATAGTTATGTTTAGACAGAATTAGAGAATCACACAGCTTCACGCGTAGGTCTACACTGAGGAAATCACGTGCTTTGTAAAGAACCTTCAATCTGTAGAAACATTTTTGGGCCATTTCCAGGACGTGATTTTCAAAGTGCAACGAGCCATCCATAAGTAGTCCCAGATTACGGGCTTCTGAGACCTGCTCCAGATTATTACCGGCAATGTTCACGCAAGATGCAATTATTTGCTTTACTTGTTTCTTCGAACCTAATACAAGAAACTTAGATTTCGTAGGGTTGAGGACTAGACAATTCTTTTCAGACCAGCTTCATGCGTGTCACCCGGTTTGAAGGATATAAAAAGTTGAAGATCGTCCGCATATATGTGATATTTGCAATGTCTTATGTTTTCTACTATATTTGCACTATAAATATTGTAGAGCACTGGCCCCAGGATTGAGCCTTGAGGCACACCTCTAGAGACTTCGAGCGATCCCGATACGGCAGTAGAGCAGTCACTGTTCCGTACTTCCACCACTTGTGATGGCTTGTGTTTTGCCATCGATATTGACTGCCATAAAAGAGGAACATAATGGGGGCGTCAATTAATTACGTGAGCCGTTCAGGGAGGGGTAAGGTGTCAAACTGAATAACATCTAACCCCACTTGGGATGATGAGGGTGGGGGGGGGGGGGGGGGGCAAGCTGAATCTCATTAACCTCACTTTCGGGGGGGGAGTCAAGCTAAATATAATCTTGGCGCATATCAATTAATATTTGTCTGCACTAAATGGGTTAAATTAAGTAACATATGTTTCGTCACTGAGATGTGTCTCAAACTTACACAATAATATTTGTCGTGGTTTTAAATAAAATTATTAAGCAAATTGTGTTTTTTTTTAGAAATAATCCAACGCTTTTACACTAAAAACACTCATTTTGAAAAATCGCACGTCCTTTTTAGTGTTGGGGGGGGGTTTAGCCAAATCCCATCACCAGGGTTGAGGGGGTGGTCGGAAAATCGCAAAAACGCCTCACATAATTAATGGACACCCCCTAATGTATAATTTGTATTGTGAATAATCTTATAAAAACTCCCCAACATACAACAATGTTAAAATCGCATTTTTGGATTTTTACAAAAATGCTTCATACTAAGCCTAGGAATGTGCTACCTTGTATGGAGAAATTAATGACTTTGTTCTGCAGCTATGTTAAAACTTGCGTTTATCGAAACGGTTTCATAACAAAAGTTAACATATATTTCATGGGTTCTTCAATGGTATTATTAGTTATTAATATTTCATACTTTAAATAATGAACTTTCCCACCCAACTTTAAAGGGCCATAAAACAAGCTACATGTAAGGTATCGAAATCAAATATTTCTACTATGATTTCTTTAATAAAAACTGCCTTTTCCCATGAAAATTATATTTTTATTCCAGTACACATCCCTATATTTCATCAACTATAATATATCCGCTATGAAACGAATACCTAATGTATGGAAAGTTTCACATACTTAACTTATCGATTATCAATAGTGAGCAATAAGGCGCAGGCGCAGCTCGTGAATCAGTGCTTGTACAAAAGTAACACGGTTGCACCGATAACGGACTAGCCTTTGTGGTTTCCTATTGCGACACGACAATTTTGGACGAGATAGTGTTATAATTTAGTCCCTTGCTAGTATTACAATGTAGTGCCATTTGGGGACAAAAAATAAATGACTATATGGTATTTTTGCGCTTATCTTCTCTGTCGTCACACCCTTTATTTTTTTTCATTAACTTTCACAGCTACTGTGAAACTAATATACAATTTTATATAAAAAATACTTATGAGAGCTAAATAAGTACATAAGAGATAACATAGATTACATACTCATTTTTGTAATAAGTTACCAGATGATGCTATAAAATCACTTTTTCCTGCTCTCAAAAAGTACTTAAACAAGTTTCTAAAGGCAAAGGCATATTATATAGAAAAAAATACTGACTGTTTAGTTTTTTTCGGCTTTCTTCTCAACAGTGGTCTCCTTTTGGCAAATGCCGTAGAGTCAGACTTGTAAAAGTGCCCTTGCGGCTTGCTTACCGAATAAAGATTGTTATTTCAGAAGAAGACTGCTGAATTTCTGTCATGTTCTGTATTTCTGTCTATCTGAGGTGTACGAGAAAGAGTATTTGTATTGTATTATAAGATCGTACATCAGGACCTCAAATATTCATCACACACGTCTAACCATCCTCTTGCAAACACATCATAGTTCGGGGCCGAATCGAGGAGCGACTTTATTAGGCGCAGAGCTCATACTAGCTGGGAATTTCGGCGCACCCTTAGCAGAGTGGTCGTAGTCTGGTTATCATGTAACACCCTCGGCAGCTGACACGACTCGGCGCACAGTAGTGACGAAATTTCAAGACAAGCTGACTGGCTCTGTAGCTCAATTGCGGAGCGTGCGCCCCGGCAAGGCACAAGGCACTTGTTCAACTCCGGTCGGAGTCTTGAAATTTTTTCATGATTTGGATCTTTGTATTTCAAGAATATAATCCATTAATCTGATATGGAATTTCGTAGTCACGCCAGAATCGTACAATTATTTTAAACATTTTTATGTCCAGGTTGGTAGGTACCATGCGTCGATACAATATTGCGAACGATCTTATAAAATTGGCTCGTTGTAAGTATAAATATAGCAAATCCTTTAATGATGGGGAGAAACCCGTCGACACCCATTCGGCGGCGAGTTATCATCGCGACGACATGATTGACTGTACCACTTTCTCGCTAACTGTCACTAATTTATGGTACAGTTCACGCCGTAAGCCTTAACATGTAATAGTTGATCTCATCCAAAATATAAATCTGAAAATGGGAGCCAGGTTTCTATATCGTCATTACTTTGAAATAAGTTTCTGGTAAAATGTCTTTTTGTGGCAAGCTTTTATTGCCGACTGTACTTTTCCTTGATACGTTGAAACCCAAAGTACCCAAACACGGAAAACGCTACTATGGTAAAACAAACTTTTCTCAAACATGCAATGAAATACTGATGTCATGTTCCTTATAATAGGATGCGAAG
This sequence comes from Hedya salicella, assembly GCA_905404275.2. Taxonomy (NCBI): domain Eukaryota; kingdom Metazoa; phylum Arthropoda; class Insecta; order Lepidoptera; family Tortricidae; genus Hedya; species Hedya salicella. Next base: position 6,627,919 of record FR990120.1, read on the forward strand.
TATGACGTTTCAGGTGCGGCTAGGACAAGAGGTCGTTAATGGAATTTCATACAAATCATGCAGCTCTAGGCCGGCAAAGTCCTCTATTTTAATTTCCATTCTATATAAATTTGTGGCACAGGCATCATGACATTCTGCCACTATGCGTATCAAAAAATAAAACTTATTTTTTTTTTGTTGTTTATTTTATTGCATATTTGAAAAAAGCACTATACATACCTCGGCGGGAAATATAGGGTTGCCCGCCTCAGACCTATCCTGTGTCTATATGTCTTCGGCAGGCAACCCCTTTCGTCCCGGCCTCTGTAGTAATGTACTATTGTGTGATTACTCAAAATAATCATTTGCAAAAAAACTTGCACATGTTTCTATTGTCCAAGTCCAATTTTGATCTTCAACTGCACTTCTTGACTCTTGGGCTCGAAGCAGAACTGTCAGCATATAGCTATGGCGTATCGTTTTCCCTATGGTCCTTTTTACGCCAGTTGAATTCGTAACCGAAATATAAAAAAACGGACAAGTGCGAGTCTGACTCGCTCACCGAGGGTTCCGTACAAACTTTCACTTACCCTAACATTATTATGTTACCCTAACATTATTTTCGTGTAATATTTATGTTTATTTATACAAATTGTGAAAATTTCGGTAAACTTCACAGACGAAGGGGGGGACGGTATTTTTTTTTTACTTTTTCCTTAATAAAACAAAATGTGATCACCATATAAATATAAATATTTAAAAATGTGCAAATCAAGCTCTTTCATATGATACCCTACTTGACCTAGTAGCTAAACTTTAATTTTTTGCCCTTTTTCTACGAGTAACCCATACTGCTCTAAATGAAACATAGCAAAAAAATAATTGCAAAAACACTGCGTTCTTTTTTTACCCTTTATGTCGCAAAATGAAAACAAAACCCACAATTCAAGTGTCGGTGCCGTTCAATAGACTTAAAAATTCTGATAAAATAAAAAATAAAAAAAAAATGGTCAAAAATTATGTATATTCGGATATACAATATGAAATAAAGGGTTACAATTCATTATAGTTCTGTGCGGAGTTGTATAATATAGGTATTATAGTTCAGTGACATATAATATAAACCATAGAGTAAAAAGTATGCCTTTTTAATATGAATTGCGGAGTTCTCATTCACAGATATAAGTTCACGAGTAGAAAAACACTATTGTAACACTTTTGGTCGAGGTACGAGGTACTGGTGGATCATGTCAGATAATAAAAATCTCAATACTGATGAAGACTAAATTTTAATAATTAGTGCGTCTTGTAGATTATTAAAAAATATTGGACACGTACTTTTTCTTTTTTTACATAATCACAAAAATGAAGGCGATACATTGAGTCAAAATGTCGCGTGACGTCACTCCTATTACAAATTGTACCTAGGAGTGACGTCACGAGCCCCCACACCTAAACTTTAATGCGATTTATCTGAGTATTTTTTTATTATTTTGAAAAAGCAGAAGTCACCTTGATCATGCCTATTATCTCGAGATATCTTACTACCTTCGTACCATTGCTGTGATTTTCGCAGTTTTAATATAAATACAAATTTAACATAAAACAATTTAGTAAAACTTGCATGACATATATTAAAAAAAGTGTATATTCATAATTATTATGTTTCCTAAATTCTAATCGTATTTAATTATTTCATTTTATGAGTGAATGTATGAATATTGCCAACAATTTTAATTATTTGCATGTAGGAATTAATTATGATTTTTTACATACTTTATTGTTTTAAGTTATAAACGAGGCTATAATAATAATAATCTTACTACTTGTGTGTACAAGTGTACCAAACCGGGCCCTGCCTTGTAGAGCCGTGGTTTTGATTAGCGGCCAGAGACTCAGTTTCTAAATCGCCACTTAGGGGTCCTGTTGGGACACTTCCATGGCCCTTAGGTTACCTAACTAGACCTTACATGGAAAATTATCTTTAACAAGTATACCATCGACAATCCGGAAAAAAACCCTTCTGCAAAATTTTATAGCCTATTCGTGGAGGAGAAAAAGTCATAACCCGCCTTTTTTCTTCAGCGTAGTCGGGTAAAAAGTATCCTATAACCATCTGGAGATACTCAGCTACCCGTGTACCAAAAATAGCTGAAATCCGTTTAGCCCATTTAGCGTGATGAAGCCGCAACGACACATACTTACATACAAAAAATCCAAAAAATAATTTCGATTGAGTGACCTCCAAATATTCCGTTACAGTATTTTTTTTGAAGATATCTTTTATGTACAGTCATTTAATTTTTCCAACTTTATAATAGTACTAGCTTCTGCCCGCGACTTCGTCCGCCTTAAATTCGTTTATAGCGGATAAGGGCATTTTTCCGGGATAAAAAGTAGCCTATGTCCTTCCCCGGGACTCAAACTATCTCCATACCAAATTTCATCCAAATCAGTTCAGCGGTTTAAGCGTGAAGAGGTAACAGACAGACAGACAGACAGACAGACACACTTTCGCATTTATAATATTAGTATGGATAGAAGAGGCGTGTCATATAAGCATAACGTGTGTATCTGTGTAGCTGCATGTCTGTCTGTCGCAACGTAGAGTTTTTTTAAAGGTAACTTGATCAAGAGTGCTCTTATCTATGATTCAAGAATATCGGTTAAGCTGCTCCTTTATTAGAAGATTCTTAGATTTGTACCCGACTACGGTGAAGAAAAAGTTGGTTATTATGTTTTTCTCCTCCGCTGACGGAGTTGTGCGCACCTTCTAATACTTTTATAAGGCTTTCAAGTTCTTTCAGGGTCTGTTGACATACTTTTTAATTTCTTTAGTATGTCGGTTTTTTAATCGTTGTAACGATTACTTGTTAAACTTTAACGTGCAATTTCGCAAAGCAACTCAAATGGCGTGTTAGTTGTCCAATGTACTTAACCGACTTGCGTTGCGCAAGTCAACATTTAACCTAATGACCATAATGGGCGTATGTGACCACACCTAGCCAACATTGTACGTTCATAGATAATTAAGTACATTTTATCAGCAAACATTGGCAAGTAGCGTTTGAGTATTCAAATGAGAATCTACATACATAATTATTAATTGATTATAGTTCCTTTGCTTTTCCGCGAAATTGTGTGTTGGCTAGATGTGACTATCAACTATTTTTGGTACAGGGGTATCTACAGATGGTTATAGGATACTTTTTACGCGACTACGCTGAAGACAAAAAGATGGCAAACGACTTTGTCTTCTCCGCGAACAAAGTTGCAGGCACCTATCCATACTATCCATACTAATATTATAAATGCGAAAGTGTGTCTGTCTGTCTGTCTGTTACCTCTTCACTTCACGCTTAAACCGCTGAACTGATTTGGATGAAATTTGGTATGGAGATAGTTTGAGCCCCGAGGAATGACATAGGCTAATTTTTATCGTATCATAAAATACCCTTATCCGCGATAGACGAATTTAAGGCGGACGAAGTTGCGGGCAGAAGCTAGTTAGTAAATAAATAATAAATAAATATCAGGGACAATCTTACACAAATCGACCTAGTCCCAAACTAAGCAAAGCTTGTACTATTGGGTACTAGGCGACGATATACATAATATGTAGATAAATTATAATACTTAATACATAGAAAGCATCCAAGACCCAGGAACAAATATTCGTGCTCATCACACAAACACTGGCCCTGGCCGGGATTCGAACCCGGGACCGCCAGCTTCGTAGGCCGTTGTACAAACCACTGAGCCAAACGTGTGGTCAATAAATAAATCCATTTCATTTTTATAAAAATATAGAACTAACAATAACACATTTGTTACAGATCGCGCTGAAAGCATTACCCCGGCGTCAGTCCAGCCATCAGGTGATACATTCACCCCAATCCACCCCCCGACCGAGCAAAATGCCAAAACGCAAAAAGACGACTTTGACGTCAACGAATATTTCGCCCGGCTCCAAGGCAGCGTGTACGTCAGTGCACCCATCAACAGCCATCTAAAAGAAGACCCTAACACTAATCTAGAAGGCAAAGATGAGAATCTAGAAGAGATTAACCTGAATGAACCAGCTGTGACTGAGGAAGTGCAGCAAAGCCTAACAGCTGATATTGCACACAATTTCAGCCAGCTACCGACAGTGTTGCCTCAAATGGCCAGTACTGTGTTCAGCTCGTTCTCTAACATGTTGAGTATGAAGAGGGAGTCTGAGGAGAGGTGCGAGGAGCCTGTGGTGCAAGAGGGGGGTGCGCAAGAAGTGCCGCTGATGGGTGTGAGTGAGAGAGAGGTGGCGCCGCCGCCGAAGGAACCGCCGATTTCGGGTGAGTTGATGTTGTTAGTGTATAATTTTACTTTGTACTAGCTACTCCCGCGAAATAATAATCATCAGGCCTGCATCGTCATTCGTAAGCCACGCTCCAAACGCCGAGCGGGCCAATTACCGGAATTTGTAATAAGGGACGCATTTATTCACACACACACATCAAAGAAAGAGAAAGCTAACACACTATATGCTTGGGGTTTTTTGGCTTAAGCGACAGATGTAAAAGTACGATGAAATCAAAGATATTATTATATTTTGTTAATATTTAAGTGAATCTCGTAAAAGATTAAGGGAAGAATGACATTTTTACATAATTGAGCCGTTTATTGATCTGTCGTTTGTACAAACTTGACAAAAAACGGAAAATGAAGACGCGTTTTCGGATAACTTTTCTATCGAGGAAATTTTCAACAAACATGTTTCCGCGTTAATCACTGAATGGGTTATAATATAGTCAAAAATACATATCTAAAATCCAGCCTCTTTCATATACTAGATTTGACAAAAATCTCACTAAAAAATAGCTTAAATTTTCGATGCATCCCCTTAACTCTCAACCGGAGTATCCGATTGAGAGCTTGACATGTGTATACTGTGTACTATTTATATTTAGGGTTCCGTACCAAAAAGGTACAAAAGGAACCCTTATGGTGCGACTCTGTGTCTGTCTGTCTGTCCGACTATTAAAGCCCTATATCTCAAAAACTACTTATGCTAACTATTTGAAATTTGGTACATTTATAAACATGGTCAGCCCACATGAATTGCACAGAAAATATTTAAATATATTTCTTTATTTTCTTAAAAAAAACGACGAATATGAGGGGGGTAAAAATGAAAAGTCTGGCTGCTGGGTCAAATGGGGTATCATATGAAAGGGCTTGATCTGCACATATTATAGCAATTTTTTTAATTTTTTTATTGTGATTAGTTTTTGTTTTATTAAGGAAAATGTGAAAAAAACACCATTCCTTCGGAGATAAAGGGGGGGCCCTTTATCTCCGAAGTTTACCAATCGATGATTTTGAAATTTTCACAAATTGTATTAATAAACATAAATATTACACGAAAATTATAGCCATGTCTCTTACTAGCAAATTTTTTTTTTAATTTTCAAAAAACCTATTTGAACAACCCGGTTGCGTTAAGTTTGCACCTGATTTGTATGATATGCTATAGATATCGGGTGCAAACTTAACTCAACCGGTACCGGGTAATAAAGTTCGGGTAAGTAAAAATTTGTACGGAACCCTCGGTGCGTGAGTCTGACTCGCACTTGGGCGGTTTTAATTTTTTAATGTGAAAACATCACTCATTTTTTTTATTACTATATTGATACAAAGATCTAAGTAGAAAGAAAAATAATTGACTGGAAAGTGAATGGAAACCTATATTTGTTGGATTTCTTGTATGTTTGTAAAATAAATTAAAGGAAATATTTTTATTTCCCAAACATACGTGTAACAGGATGGATTACATTTATTCAGCAGTTTCAGTAATGCATTACTTAAGCTAGGCATGCAAAATTTAAATAGATAAACTCAGACAGTAGCCTCAATATGATGTCAAATTAATGTAACAAATTATTTTCCTACAACACAATAATACACTATATATATATATAATTCAATATAGCAACGTGCTGTAATTTTTAAGCTACGAGTATCACAAGGTATGCGCTAGAAATTCTTGTACAGAGTAAAAAATTTTGCTCACCCAGCCACTTTAGTAGAGCGTCAGGGAACTTTTTTTGTGGAAGATCAGTTATATGTGATGGAATCTTGTTGTAGATTTTCACTGCCATGCCCATTACGTTATTACGGTATAATGCTGAGTTGCTTTTGTGCACTATTAGCTTATTTAGCCTATTACTTCGAGCATGAGGTTTGCTCTGTGCTACGTCTTAAAGAAGTGCGATTGTTTCTTTACAAATAGGCAGATGTAAACGGATTTCAACCATTTTTGGTACACGTACTCGTGCACGTGCCTGAGCATCCTCATCATCATATAGTTATAGGATACTTTTAATCCCATTACACTGAAGCAAAAAAGAGCGTTATGATCTTCCCTCCTCCACTGACAAAGTTGCGGGTTTTATATCTGAGTTCAGGACATCCTACTGAACGCATGATACCATATATGCGTATTTATGGGATGTTTTCCGACCTATACGACCTATACTATCTCATTATGTCTACCTCATACTTATAGGCCTTTAGTACGAATTTGTCTTATACATATGGTATCTCTAGCATATATAGCTATGACCTCTCGTCACGAGCCCAAACTCTCGTGATTACGGTCCCAAATAATGCACGTACAGTAATTGCTATTATTATTTCACGTTTCGTAATGCGGGTCATTCCGGGGTCATTTTATAACCTTCTGAATGGGAAATTGTTTTAGTGTCCTCAGATAGGTACTGATAATAGGCTTGTGTCCTAAAACAATATAATTAGCCCGCCAGTTAGATTATCAGAAAATATTGGACACGTATTTTTTCTTTTGTCTATTAAAAAAAACATGATGGGGGCGCATGACGAAAAAATGATGAAGATATAGCCCGTTAAAGTTCCCCGTGACGTCACGCCGTGCGAAACGGTTGCATGGCGTGACGCCAAGAGGAACTTTATATCTTCATAATTTTTTCGTCATGCGCCCCCACTCCCAAACTTTGACACGCTTTATCAAGGTCTCTTTTGTTTGATTGACGTGTCCAATATTTTTTGATAATCTATCTGACGGACTAATTAGAAAAATAAATAATATTACGGGACAATTTTTACACAAATCGCTCTAGTCCCATGGTAAGCTCAATAAGGTTTGTGTTATGGGTACTAGACGACGATATATTTCATAGACATATTACTTATATACATAGAAAACATCCAACACCCAGGAACAAATATTCATGCTCATCACACAAAGATTTGCCCTTACCGGGATTTGAACCCAGTACCTCAGCTTCGCAGGCAACGTTACTCCCACTGAGCCAAACCGGTCGTCAATATTTGTTTAACCCTGGAAACTACCCTATTTCCTAGTATTTAATACCGTTCCTTCGACTTATTATTTATTACCATAATCATCCAGCCATGTAACACAAAAATCATCGACATACCAAGATATCTGATTATCTACTAACGGCTTAACAATAGGCTAATTAACAGCTTCTTTCTGTGCTATGTTATAGAACGACCTCTCAATAATAAAAATATCGGTGAAAAAACCACTTCAATGTCATAAAAAGTCACTGAGATACAACAATATTAAAATCACATATTGGGACAAAAAAAATCGATTCAGTGGCTACAAATATCCGGTTCAATATATTTTTTTTAATTTTTCTTATAATGGTACATTAAAATAAGTATGCAAAATATAAATAAGCAAAATAAATAACCAAAACAGTGCCAGCCGCAAAGTTGAGAGAGTGATTTCAATAGCAGTGTGTTAAGGGAGAGACAGGTATTTTTCAACACAAGCCGTATCTTTACCGAACAAATTGTTCGTGTATTTTTGGCGGGGGGTGAGGTAAATACGTACAGCACACTACGGACATATTCCTATTTCTAGAAACGTTCGCAATTAAACTAAATCACCTACAAACAAAAAACACTCTCACACTGACAATTTACCGTATAAACTAACCGGAGATTGCGCGATTACTTTGGCAGAGGGGTATGTATTCATAAGGCAAATGGTGGTGGTGGTGATGGTGATACTTGTCTATTTTGTACTGTTAGTATCGATTATCGAATACCTAAACAAATAACAGGTATTATAAGTACTTTGTAATAAGTAGTAATAACAGACAGTCTTCGCAATAGTAAAATATTGTTTGTTATTAACTTAGTACTTACCTAAGTAATGGCTCTGAAGTGAGGACGCACGTATCCACTGCCTTGAGTGGGGGGGGTGGCCGACCGGTCGATCGTGGCTATTATACTCGCCGTCAACCAAAGCGACGACCGCGATCATAATGGTCATAGCAGGTGTGAAAGAGATAGCATTATGATCTAGGTCGTCACTTTGGTTAACGGCAAGTATAGTACAGTCGATCGTGGCAAGGCAAAAAAATAAAAGTTCACTATATCAGACACCTAATAATATATCATCATTCGCTTGTCCTTATCCCATTTACTTGGGGTCACCGCAGCATGTTTTGTCTTCAATACCTCTCTATCGCCCGTCATCTCGTTACTCACATTCTCATCCTTCCTCTTCTTGTCATCTCTCACGCAATCTGTCCACCTTTTCCGCGGCCTACCCCTCCTCTTACATCGTTCCAAATGCATACCTAATACCCTTCTTGTCACATGACTCTCATCCCTCCGCATAACATGTCCATACCACCACAGGCGATTTGCTCTCAGCATATCGACTACGGGTGCTATTTTCAGGCTTCGTCTTATACACTCATTGCTTATCCGATCCATTCTCTTCACACCACTCATCCATCTCAATATTCTCATCTCCTTAACATGCAATCTGCTTTCATCCGTCCCCAATGCGGCCCAACATTCCGATCCATACATGACGACAGGTATTACAATGGTCTTGTAGATTTGGCCCTTCAATCGAAGGGGCATTCGGGCATCGCATATTACTCCCGAGACCTGTCGCCATTTCATCCATCCTGCACTGATTCGGTTTTTAATGTCACTGTCAATATCATCAACGCACTGTATGGGTGACGCTAGGTATCGTAAGTCACCTAATAATATATTATATTCAAATAATGTAGTTTTGTAGATCGCACACTGTTAGTACGAGTAAACAGTAGATCATGTACGAAAAGGGTAGCGTCGGGGTCCACTCGGGTCTCGTTACTAAAGTCCTCAGAATGGACCAGAAAACGTGAAATGACGTGTGACCATGGAAACGCAGGAAACTAACCGGTCTTTATAATTATTGATAAGCTGTTCTGGTGCTAATGACAGAATGACAGTTTTACTGCCGCCTAGACGCTTCTAGGCGTGGACGAGAATCCTACCTATACGTATCAACTGGCCTTTATATGTTCTATGTCCCAGGGGCCCAACGAGTTAAAGAAAATACACGTAGATAACATCATACATTAAAAAATACAATGTACCTAGATTAGATATTTACGAACGAACTGAAATGCTGAATGCTACTACTCTAAAAGAAAAATAAATAGTAAATTAAAATAAAAACAGAATTGCCAGTAGAAAGTACGGCGAGACACAGTTCCTATAAGATGACATATCAAACGTACGTAAGTTGTTTTAAAAATACTGATTATTGAGGTTGTTTCGGCCATCTTCTCGACAGTGGTAATGCCGGGAAATGCCGTAGAGTCAGACTTGCAAAAGTGCCTGCGACCTACTTACAGAATAAAGATTTATTTAATTATTTCTATCATAAAAACTGACGTGCGTGAGATTTTAGGTTGAACTCTTTTTATATTTGAAATAAGAATGGTGACATGCAACACAGTTGACATCTACAGTTGGTGGTAGTTCATTGAAAATGATCCAATTCAAACAAAAAAAAAACAAATTAGAACTTGGACAGAAAAGTTCAAATTTGACTAAACAAAAGGTTTATATTCAGATGACGTCTTCTTCTGGGTTGGATCTTTTTCCAGCTACGTCGCAGCAGAAATCACTTTAGTAGATAAAGTCTTTTAAAACATGTCAAATACATTGCAATTGTATTAAACAAAGCAGGTTAAGTTTTAAACCAGAAATATGTCAAATTTACCGCATGTTAATGTGTTCTTTTATTAAGCGCATCGATGTAAAACACTAAAGTATTTTTTCTTGTTTCAGGACCGGGAAATTTCCGTCTAACCACAAAGAAGAAATACGCGCAAATACCCGGATTAAGTTCAGGAGAATCAGCACAAATGCCAATATACAACCCTCCGGCTTTCAACCAACAAATCTTCACCCCACCACGAGAAACTAACGCTAACTTCACAAATAACGAGAGCAATATACCTGAACTTGATGTTGGTCAAAGCAACGTAGATTTTAATGTCTTTAGTAATACTGTACCGAGCATTCCAATAGAAACAAGCAATATTAATATAATTAAAACTCCAAAAGAAGTTGCATGCAATTTTGCTGCTACGTCTCAGTTTTCGCAAGATTTTAGCCCACAAGCAGCGATTATACCACCGCCACCTATGTTCTCAAATTTGAATAAAAATGAAAATGTACCAAATGTTGGTAAAACTATACTACCACCATCGGTGGCTAGGAGGATAGGTTCTCATAAACCTACGATAAGTAATCAAGCGCCTGCTTTCGCTACGTTTGACAACATATTTGTGCCAGCAGCTGTGGCGTCAAATACAGAATCGATATTGCCAGCTAACGTATCAACACCAACAATGTATCAAACAAATCCGTCGGAAGATTCGAGTTTTCCTACAGACGCACAAGGAGTTCTATCACAACCTGGCTTGCCACTGTTGCCCCCAACGAATTTAATTTCCTCTGCAAATCTCCCCACAAATGTGTCTGCAGCCCCACCGCAGACTGTCAAACCAGCGCCTGAAACTACACAAATTCCATCATCATCAACAATTCCAATAAGTATTCCATCAGGAAACTTACCGCCACCACCGAAAAATGCTTTTGTCGCTCTACCTACGATGACTTCACACGTAACAGCACCTTCAATGACGTCATATACTGAATCAGCATCCATTTCCCCACCGCAGTCGTATGCTTCAGGAACTCAGTCACAAAGTGTGGCCCCAACGATAATTTATGTTCCTGGAAATCAATCACAATCAACTCATAATAAACCACCACCTGCAAATTTAATACCATCTGCCAGTGGAGCAACATTAATAACTACTCGACCACAGATGTTCAATCCGTATTTGCAAGATCAGCCTGTAACATCACAACCTCCAGCTGCATCACGAACGTTCTCACCCCCTAACCAACATGTGTCGATATTAAAATCTGGCAATATAGACTCAGTATTGCCTCCTCTAGCAAAGCCTCCAAAGATTCCGGAACCACCGAAGGCATCAGGGAACACCAATTTTAGGATGACAAAAAAACGGCCACAGTACTACTCTGGTCCTATTGATGGTGTCGGTGCTATTAGTAATAGTGTAAAACCAACAATAGCCCCAGTAACTGCGACTGCGTTTGAAGGTGCTATATTCACGCCGGAAGCTAATACTGGATATCAAGCTGCTGTGTTCACTCCAGAAAATGTTACTGATAAAGTAGCAGCAACTTCGCAAGATGCTGTTTTTGACCCAGTAGTTGCTCAAAATCAGAATAATTCTTCCATGTTTACACAACTAAATGTTAATGTGAATACGTCTAATACTGAGCATGCATTTGATATAAATAAACCTGCGCAAAGTGTCGGTTTTGCTTCCTTTGACATAAATAAAGCACCTGAACCATACGGTTCTTATAAAACATCATTTGATATGAGCCGCTCACCGACAGATACTTATGAACCACCAAAACAAGAGTCCGCATTCGGTATTATAGGCTCTCTAAAGTCAAAGTTGTCTGCAATAGACATCAATAAATTACAGAATAGCGTGACGACTTTCTTTGATCCTGGATATAGTACGGCCAAAACTGAATCACCTAAAGAATTTCAGCAAAGCTATGGACAGAATCAAGGAATTGAAATATGCGTCGCTAACCCCGAAACGCATCCTCAGCCTTATAATTATGATGCTCACCAAGCTAGTTTTACATATGGACAAGGTTCTATTCCCAATGCCAGTAATTACTACAATGAACAGGCTCATAATGTTTACTCAAATAATAGCTTTTATTCGCAACCAAGTTATGGTACGCAACATTATAGTCAAGCTGAGTTACAAGGGCAACATACGTATGGTCAATATTCTAATGTGACTCATAATCCGTCAAGTAACACAGACACTGAAGCTTCACAGATAGCTAACATCGCTACCTTTAAACCCACTCTAACTGGCTATGTTCAGGAACATGTGGTGGAAAACAAAGATGCTGATAATTCAGTTGCGACGTCTGTTAATTCTGGTGCAAATAATGATGCAACTGAAATTCAGGGTCAATTTGAAAATATACTGGAAGCTACAAAACCGCAAATGGGAGGAAGCATTGAAGAAGCTTTGAAAAATATCCAGATGACAGATAGTAATAATAGTACAGTTAGCCATGAATTCAGCGAGCCATTTGGTATGGTTATGCTTTCTGATAAAAATACAGCAGGGTTTCAAATCCAATTTGAAAGCAATGAACTGGAAACTAAACAGCGAAATAAAGGAACTATAGAAAAATATTTGAAAAGGTCAGAGATCACGGATGGTAATAATTTTATAGTTAGTCAACAATTAACTGAGTCTTTTGGTGGAATGTCAGTAACCTCCGGCCAAGGTAACATTACATCTGAATTTCCAGGTCATATCGGATGTAATCTACTCGTACATCCGCAAAATGTACATAATACAGAACAAGAATTAAAGAATTTGCAGATCAAAGATGAAGTATACGCAAACTTAAACCAGCTTAAGTTAACAGAGCAACAAGACGTGCTAAGTAAAAATATAATGCACACCGTTAATCCTATAGCGTCTACATTTAATAATGAAGAAGATAAATTCAGTGCAGAAAAAAAGTTTTTAGATGTCGTACATACAAAGAGAAATACTAATGTTTTTGATCTGCCAGAAAAAATTGAAAAGGAAATTGATGACTGCATGCAAAAAAAGTCTCACTTTGATAATATATTTTCTACTCCTCTGCATGACCTATCTTCGATGATAGCTAATAAGTCTAGGGAAATATCAGATAACGTTAGTGAAATAGACGATGAAGTTTCATGGAATACTAATGAAGAAGAAGTAGACATCCAATCAGTTAATGAACGCCTAACGACGTTAGCTGATGTAGATTCAGATGATGATAGTTTGAACTTGTCTGAAAGTGGACAAACATCAGATTTAAAAATCTGTGAAACATGTAGAGAAGTCAATCAACCTGAGTCGAAGGCTGCAGATTTTACAAGTAAATTAATTGAAAATATTACAGCTCCTATACAGCTTTTGAACGCAGTAGAAGTACCATTAACTGAAACGCATTCGACTGAACCTGATAATTTTGACACAATCCACCAAGGTGCTGAAATATCGCTCATTGCTGATGAAACCATAGAAACTTTGCAAATACAGTCAGCTACGGAATTATTAGATGAGGATAAAAACACTAACATTGAAACAAATTATGGTTGGCGTACTGAAGCTCCTCTGCCTCCGGGTCAAGACCTATTAGATCACGATTATACTTTTGCAAACAATCCTAATACCATAGGATTCTTTGATAATAATAAACTTTTTTTTGATGACATACCTAAGAATGCTAGTGATGAGATCAAAGCCGAATACAAAGTGTCTCAGGATGAACTTCCAATAGTGCTACAAAGACAAATGAGTATTCCCACTGCCCCACCAGCAGAGGATTCCGATGATGCTAAATCAGACGCGACAGGCGTATTAGACGTTCAGTCGATAGAGCAAGACGCAAGCAAAGATTTTCCAGTTTTTGAAGAATACGTCATAGAACCATCTGAGACGGATGATGACAAGCTTGAAGTTAGAGTTAAAACCGATGAAATAAGAGATACTTTCACTAATAGAGTTGACAGATTCAAAAAACTAGAAGGGAATGAAGATTCTACAGAGCAAAATATAGGAAATCCAAGTACAATAATGACTTCATATTTTGACACCGGCAATTACGCAGTTGAGACTCATTTCAAGACCTCCCGAGCATCACCAACTATTTCCAGGATACCTCCAGGTTTTGAAGATCATTATGAACTAATACCAAAAGAACTAAAAAAACAATATGAACCAATGAAGGTACCCGATACGGCTACACAGACGAGTCTCACCACAACAGTTAGTGACGTTCCTATTAAAACCGACAACCTAACATCAACCGTTATTTCGAAAATGGACGACCTACAAGAACCACAGCCTGAAGGCAAGCTTCCCGATTTTTCTAGCGTTTTTGGAGCTAAGATAGAACGTGAACATACTAGTAAATCTGATGTTGGTACAACTATAGATATACCTGCAAAAGATCATACACCTGTCAATCCTCAAGTTAATATTGAAGATAAAGTACAGGACAGTAAATTAGTAGCGTTGCCAGATCCTCTAAACTTCTTTGCTTCTTCAGCCCAAGAAGAACCTGTCGCTTCGGAGGGCGTAAACAGATTAGCAAGTTACTTTGCGTCGCCACCGAAAACTGACAATACAAAGTCTTTTTTTGAATTAAGCCAAGGACAAAACCATTACAGACAAAACAATGATAAAATTGAAGGACACAAACCTTTTTTTGAGTTGAGTCAAAGTCAAGATCATTATAAAGAAAATATTAACATGCCGCCCAATAAATACATTGCTGATCTAATGAAGGATTTGACATCATGTCAAAATATAGAACCGACTAACGAGCAAATAGTTAGAACAGTAAATTATTTCACAGTTGAATATGAGAACTCTAACTATTTAAATAAAGGTGAACCTACAGAGTTCTACGAAAAAACAGACACAATAAATAAAGAAAAAGAAATTGGAATAGAGGAAACCGTTCTGAACCATGACGAAACTTTGTCAGAAATTGTAAAAACATGTAAATACTGTAGCAATTTTGTAGCGAAACCCGTTTTGACAGTTCGTGAAATAGATTTCGATAATATAGGGACGGTACACTTTAGGCAAGCAATGGACAGTGGTGCTAGTAAATCTAAAGAAGGGGAGAATGTGCAGGCCGAAAGGGAGGGAGAGCGGTCAGTTAGTGTGACCGTGGACGATGTCACATCTGATAGAGACAGCAGTGAGAACGTCGCTATGATGACCGAGGTACATTTTATCTTTTTTACTTATTACACTACACTTATAATTCCGTTTCATAAAGCATTTTATACAAAGAAGTTATCTTACCTTAATATTATATCATAATACCGTACAAGTTCCGCGAGAAACCCGAAAGATTCTAATCACGCATTCCTCAGGTCATTAGGAGCAAAAAAATTTATATCAACCCCAGGCAAATCCGGCTTAGTTTTGAAGATATTATCAAGTATATGTAAACTATTTATTGTGATTACTAGATAGATAGATAAACACTTTATTCATGTCCACAACATATGTATGTTGTGGACATGAATAAAGGTTACACAATACACGGTAAAAATAAGTATTAAACTATAAACGAGACACTTTTTAAAACTAAAACAGCAATGGAAAAAAGAGAGAAACTATGTGCTGTGGCAGAGAAAAGGCGCGGAGGAGAAAAGTCATAACTCTTCTCTTTTTCGTCAGCGTACTCGGGTAAAAAGTATCCTATAACCATCTGGAGATACCCAGCTACCCGTGCACCAAAAATTGTTGATATCTGTTTAGCCGATTTTGCGTGATGAAGCCACAACGACACATACAAACATCCAAAAAATCCAAAAAAAACTATTTTTCGTTTTAGTGACCTCCAAATAGTCCGTTACATTATTTTTTTTGAAAATATCTTCAACGTACAGACATTTCATTTTTACAACTTTATAATAGTATAGATAGATATTGCAGGATGATTTCATAGAATGGAGGCCATGTAAGAAACATGTTTTCCTGGCGTTTTTTGCATACGGCAGTACGGAACCCTCCGTGCGCGACTCTGACTTACATTTGGCCCATTTCTATGACTACAAAGTCGGTATCGAGCGTAAAGGTTTCGGAAGCAAGAGTGACGTAATCTCATCATATTCATTAGCTTAATGATATTCGACACTTTCTATTTTAGTTTTAATCTACTATTCAAGTCAGCATGACGAGCCGCAGACGCAAAATTGTAAGTACAACTGATGTTACAAAGAAAGCATTGGTACAAAACTTAACAAACCCTTCTTGTACCTATATACATGGTGCCCCCGAGGAACCCAAAAGATTTTAACCACGCATTCCTTACGTTATTAGGAGCAAAAAACTGCAAGAGCATGTCGGACCATGCTCAATGAAGGTTTCAAAAAATGCACTACAGATGAAAAAAAATACGATATGAAGAAAACACTAACAAAAGAGCGTTACTCCCCGGCTCTTACGTCCTTTTGCTGATAAGTGCAGTTTTTTGGCAATAACTTAAAAACGCTCCGTCCGATCATGTTGAAAACAATTTTCGTTGGAAGTATTTATTAAGTTTTATATTTGTAAATTTTTTCATATTTTTTGAACGTACCGTTTAGAAAATAGAGGGGGGGGGGGGACACAATTTTTGCTACTATCGGAGCGAATATTTCCGAAAATATTCACTAAATCAAAAAAAAATATCTTAGAAATCTAAGTGTTTTTAGAACAACTGTCGAAATATGTGCCAAACATTGATATTTGCTGAAAACAAATTTTTTCAGTTTCGTTTACATACATGTAAACGAAAATGAAAAAAATTTTGGAGTGCTCCCCCTAGAAATATATATATATATATATATATATATATATATATTTTATTTAACTATCAAACTAAGTAGCGTATTACACAATGCTCCAAATTTCATCAATATTTCATTATTATTTTTGAGTAAAATGCCTGTGACATACGGACGGACAGACAGACATGACGAATCCATAAGGGTTCAATTTTTTGCCATTTGTCTACGGAACCCTAAAAATGATGAAAACCCTAGTCAAATCCGGCTATAAATCTCCAAAAATTGCGTTACGTAATACTTGAACGCTCCCACAGGCGCTATTCTTAATCTTCCTCCTTATGTCGATAATCCTCAATGCTGAGGGTCGTGGACTCTCTGAATGACTTTAACGTCGACTACCTTGTTCCAGCTATACATATTATTTTTTAAATACAGCCTGTCTGTGTATACTAACGTGACGGATTAATACCTTTACAATACTATACCAGCTTTATGTGCAATAAATAATGATATATATGTTTCAGAATCGCTCTAACAGCGACTATGACCCAGTGAAGCATCACTGGTTCTACCGTGTAGATTGCGAAGAAAAATCAATCTGGCGCGGTTTCTCCACCACCGACTCCAGAGCCATAGAGAACGCCTACCAGAGCAGTGAGTATCAATCAATCAATCAAAGGCCTCTTAGTCTTTTACAGACTATTGAAACAGTGCCATGTCGGAAAACGACGTTTTTCGTGGCTATGTAAGCCAATACGGGAACGGCACACGCGACCACAGGCTTGACTGATGTAAGAATGTCCTGTGCGCGGTGCACCAGTGCCGGGCCGATGTCTTTTGGCACGTTTGGTTGCGAGTGTTTTGAACCATGCCTCAGTGAGTATCACCATCCTACTATTTATGACAAGGAGTTCGTTCGCGGAGGAGAAAAGGTCATAGCCATTCTTTTTATCTTTATTGTAGTCGTGATGAAGCCACAACGACACATACAAACATGAAAAAAAAAAACTAAAAAAAATCCATTCAGTGACCTCCATATAGTCCATTACAATCAGTTTTTTGTATATCTTTAATGTACAGTCATTTTATTTTAATAACTTTACTAGTAGGTGCAACTTCGTTCGCGGTGGTGAAAAGTCATAACCCCTTGTATACGGATGCAATAAATGTCAATGAGTGCCGAGAGAAAAGTAAAAGACTGTGAGTACTTGAAGATGTTACAATTCCAACAGTCAGCCGTACACTGAAGGTTAACTTAAAATGCTATTAGGTTGAACGATGCGTGTACCGGGTTAATGACATTGTTTGGGGTTAGTGCAAAGTACACCGGCACAGACATCGTTGCAGGAAATAATGTACATCTTTGTACACACCTCTTTTTTTCTTAAAAGTAAAATAATAAATATATCAGGGACAATCTTATACAAATCGACCTAACCCCAAACTAAGCAAAGGTTCTACTATGGGTACTAAGCGACGATATACATACTTATTTATATAGATAAATATAATACTTAAATAAATAGAAAACATCCAAGACCCAGGAACAAACATTAGTGCTCATCGCACAAACACTTGTCCTGGCCGGGATTCGAACCCGGGACCGCCAGCTTCGTAGGCCGTTGTGCAACCAATTTAGCCAAACGTGTCGTCTTAAGGTGCGTCCACATTTGTATCATTTGCCCGATCAGATCTTCGTCCCGTGGCATGATCGCGTGTCACGATCACGCGTTTGGACGTTGCGCCGATCCGATCGCTCGAAATCCATGTTGCTACGCGTATCACGCTAAATCGGCTAAACGGATTTCAACTAGTTTTGGTACACGGGTAGCTGGGTATCTCCAGATGGTTATAGGATACTTTTTACCCAACTATTCTAAAGAAAATAAGAGGGGTTATGACTGTTTCTCCTCCGCGAACGACGTTGCGGGTATCTTCTGGTTTATTGTAAAGTAGATACCGTCGCCTGGTATCCTTTACTACTTATGTGCAAATTGCGGAAACTTTCCAAAATGCTTAAAAAAGGTCTAGTGTTAACTTACTTATTTTTTAGTGTATAAAAGGTCTTGAGTCTAGTGTTAACTTACCTGTTTAAAAGACCTTTTTTAAGCATTTTGGAAAGTTTCCGCAATTTGCGTATCAGTAAGTACCCTCTACCCATTAAGTAAAGGCGCCTCCACTACCTCGAAAATCTAACAAAACATTGTTTGTCTAACATGTTAGCAAAACTTCCCGTCTGTTGCAACAACGTTTTTGTGAGCCAAAACATTGCTGACGCACAAAAGTCATAATGAATTCTGACACAGAAGACGTGTTATCCCAACGACGGTCGAACACGAAATGAACGCTGCACCCCCCTCCGCAGGCGAACGCGGGGAATGTTTTCCATCCGTCGCGGCAAACATGTTTGAGTGTTTTTGCTAACCAAAACATTTAGGCCACGCCCCTTTTATGTGAGAATAACATGTTAGGTGTTAAAACACAAAAACATGTCGCAGCGGACCCGGCTTAAGAGTGTCCCTGATATTTTCTATGTGTTCTGTTTCAGCTGATCTGAACGAGACCACTCTAGTGCCGACCGACGGCGGTCGGTACGACGTAAATGTCGTCGGTCGGCTAAGGATAGCGGTCTACTGGTCTGACAAACCCACCAATGTTAGGAGGTACGGCCAAAACTACTTTTGGAACAGGTGTAAAGAAATGGAATGGAAGTCCATCCCTTCAAGAGCGTGTTTTTATATACTTACGCCTAAGGGTGACTTATATCGCCATCTATACACCTTTTACACTGTAATTTTGATTTATTATTTATGAAAACAAAAAATAATCGAATTTACCAAAAATAAATATACCAGGTGGCTTCTGTTAATGTACAGAGCAACGTGTCGAATTTAACGAAAATAAAAAAAAACACGGTGTATATAGTAAATTTCTGTGACATTTTTATGCAACATCATTATCATGGAGTATAATAGAAATGATAAGGATGGAATTGCATATAGGATAAGTTAACCTTTTAACAAAAAAATTAAACAGAGTCCAAAAAGAAAACACTAAAAAGTAAAAAAAGAAAAAAAAGTGCAATAAAACTGTGTATTGTGCAATAAATTTACTCGTCATATTTTAAATATTAGTTTAGGATGCGACCGCGCTCGCATTGTCGCCGGTCAGGGTTTTTTTCAGAGTGCTCACGATTTATTTTTATTTATACAGATGTAGCTGGTTCTACAAAGGCACTACAGACGCCCGCTACGTGCCTTATACCGAGAACGTGGCTGAAAAACTAGAGGTAATTCTAAATCAATATAAAATAGATGATATCGAATGACACGATACGACGTCACGGGATTTAAAACCATCATAGAGGGATAAGTTGAAGGGCAAAGAGAAAGAAGACCCAGGCGGCTACTTTGCACAAGAAAAGCAGAAAGTTTAGTTCAGGTCGTACCAAGAAGTTAGGTCTTTAGCCTAAAGAAGCTCCCTCACTTGGAGCATTCGTCTGTAATGTAACTTTCCAGAGTCAAGCATTACATCAGTCAGGGACGAGAATGAATATTTGTCAATCATACGAGTACATTCGATAATAGGGAGGTGAACTTTTTTCTGTGCTATGTTATAGAACGACCTTTAAATAATACAAAAATTATATTTTCTTCTGTTTCCGCGATTATTACTCATTGAAATAAAACAATTTAGTCCTCCCGTGACCATGGAAAGCTGGAAAGCTTCCGAAACGTCGGGAACTAAAATGAGATAATATACGCGATATAATCCGTTAAATTGTTTTATTTCAATGAATACAACAATTGGTAAAAAAACTACTTCAATGTCATACAAACTTCACGAGATACAACTACGTTAGAATCACATTTTTGGACTTCCCCAAAAAGGCTCCATATTAAACCCTAGGAAGGTGTGACGTCACACTCACACCTTCCTACCATGTATGGGGAAATTAAGAACTTTGTTCTACAGCTATATTAAAACTTGCGTTTATCAGAACGGTTTCATAATAAAAATTACCATAAATTTCATGGGTTATTCAATGGTATTATTATTTTTTAATATTTTCATGCTTTAAAAATGGACTTTGCTACATAACTTTAAAGGCTCATAAAACAAGCTACGAGTAAGGTATCGAACTCAAATTTTTTTTTTAGGATTTGCATCATAAAAATAACCATTGCGCATCAAAATTTATTATTAATTGAGTACAGTCAACATCCCTATTAATTGTACTATACCGCATGTCTGACTTCGCCTTTACGTCACCGCCAAGATTTTACGAAGCTATCCTCGCAGCTGGAATACCGTCACGGCATCACGACGGGAGAATGGCACCGGCGGCTGGTGCTGCCAAACAACGAGCTGGTAGTGATGCATGGTCCCGCGGTCATGGTGCACTTCCTGCAGAGCACCACCACGGACTCCTACGGCGCCCCCAACGTGAGTATCATACCCCAATGCCATGCCAAGCGAAGCGTGCTAGGGTCGGTCCAGCGGCGAGCAGATTTTTTAGGCCAAGGCAATCCTGGATCTACGATTTTTCCAAACCGGGGCAAAACCTTGATGGTGGCGCCCACTCCCTTCTATGTTTGAGGAAAACTGTTAAGAGTCCCCAGTAAGGTCGGTTCTCCATACAAACGTAGTTACGCTCTCATTTTAAAACGACTAGCTAGTTTGCTCTGAAACTTTGTACTTAGAATAACTTAAGGTATATGCAGGCCTGTAATTAGTTTATATAGCTTCAGTTACCATACTAAAAAAAATACAGTGAATTTAAGTTTTTCATACAAAACTTGTTTTTGCTGTATTTCGTTTGTTTTATAAACTGGAGCCATATAAGCTAATTTCGGGCCTAGATATACCTCATGTCATTGTATATGCAAAGTTTCGTTACTATCCAACAGGTAATTTTAAAATGAGAACGAATGTCCGTTTGTATGGGAAGGGGAAATTCGGCCGAGCTTGCGGGGGACTCTCTTACTGCCAATGAGTAGCATTTTTGTGACAACTTATGAGATTGTAGGAAAAGAGGCTTCATTTGTTTGATATTTCAAATTCTTGTCTCAAGGATTTGGCGCTCCCATGAAACTGCCGCCCGGGGCAAATGCCCCGGTTTGTCCCCCCTTAAATCCGGGGCTGGGCCAAGGTAGGCTTCTCTGTCCTTATATGGAATCCCTTCTGTTTTTAAGTTTTGAATGGCTTCCGTCCATTAGGACAGTTTTGCCAGGTTTAAAAGCCAAGGTACGGTTTTAAAACCATGACAAAAAGAGAGGTGTTATAAGTTTAACGTGTCTGTGAGTCTGTGTATCTGTCTGTAGCATCGTAGCGCCCATACGGATGGACCGAATTGATTGCGATTTTTTTTGTGTCATACATAATTTTATTCCGAGTGTTCTTAGCTTTGTTTGATGAAAATCGGAGCACTCGTCTCCAAGATATTCAGCTTTTAGTGGAACAAGTCGGGAGGTTTTGAAATTTTTAAATTTTCTATAGTTATATATTTAAAAGTACAAGGCGCCTCAACTTCGTTCGCGGAGGAGAAAAAGTCATGACGCCTCTTTTTTTCTTTAGCATAGTCGGGTTAAAAGTATCCTATAACCATCTGGAGATACCCAGCTACCCGTGTACCAAAACTAGTTGAAATCCGTTATGCCACAACGACACATACAAACATTTTATTTTTACAACTTTATTATAGTATAGATAATAAAATAATGACTGGATCCACACCGATTCACGTCGCCCGTCCCTATATGACGTCAGTTAACGGTAAACCTAATAAGCCATTTCTTGCAATTTTTTTGGTATACCAGTTACCCAAAGGTTGTCTGGAAGAGATCGCTCTTTAGCGATAAAAAGAGTTATTGTTCACCGTAGTGTATGTTAAGGCTCAATTGTACCTTTTTGTGTGCAATAAAAAAATGGTGTATTTTATTATTTATTTATTTAAACTTTATTGCATAATAAAAACTGGTGCAAATGGTGGACTAAATGCCTTAAGGCATTCTCTACCAGTCAACCATAGGGCCAAACAGAAAGTAGTAGTTAGTGCAGAATCATGTCGAGATTACAAAAAAAAACCAAAGGTTAATATAGGGATATATACATATATATTAAGCAAGAGAGATCAATAATAAGCCCCTCTTTTTTTGACGACCAGTTTAGCTCAGCGGGAGTAACGTTGCCTGCGAAGCTGACGGTCCTGGGTTCAAATCCCGGTAAGGGCAAATATTTGTGTGATGAGCATAAATATTTGTTCCTGAGTCTTGGATATTTTCTATGTACATAAGTAATATATATATTATATATATCGTCGTCTAGTACTGATAACACAAGCCTTATTGAGCTTACCACGGGACTAGTTCGATTTGTGTAAAAATTGTCCCGTAATATTTATTTATTCATTATTATTACCCAAGAACAATTCGATTACCTCACTGATATAAATGACATCTATGTATCTGTGACATCATAGCTCCTAAATGGATGAACCTACATATTTTCATCTAGTTTTTGTTTGAAAGCGGACTTGATCTGGAGTGTTCTCAGCTAAGGTTCAAGATAATCAGTCCATTAGATCAGCGACCGGCAACGCGAGCCTCCCTGCTACTGGCTGACAATGTAGTACCTACCTTTTGCCTGATAAAGTCACAAATTATTAACATAGTGCGGCCCGTGTCAATTTTGTTAGCTACTATGTAGCCCTTGGCTGTTAAATGGTTGCCGACCACTGCATTAGATCATCAGCTTTATTGTAAGTATATCGAGGCGATCGAGTTTTATCATTTTAACGACTACTTGCGAAATAAGCTTTCTTGAAAGCCGTAGCCGAATCTTTTAAAGACTACAAATATGGCCAACAGTCTCCCCCCTATAATTTCTATCCTTTCCTATCCTATCCCATCCCAGCTATTCTCTTTCGGCAAGCGCGTGTACCGAAACCCGCCCAAGTTCAAGGTGACCGTGGAACCGCCGCGCAAGATCGACCACCTGCTACTGCTGATGCACGGCGCTGGCGAGTGGAAGAACCAGAGGAACAAAATCGTTAGTTGTTATCCTATCCTAGCTCCTAAAACCGTCCTTGAGTACGTGGGCCATTCTCTTAAAGTTAACAACTCTAGATTTTCAAATGAATCAATATTTAAGAAAAAAAATATAAAATTAACATGTTAGGCAACATTTCCGTAACCGATTTATGATTATGAGCCTTTATAAGTGGAAAGTCGTCCTGATCATTATAGTCGTAAAAAGATTGCTATAAATACCTTATTTTTTTATACAAAAGTCGATCGATGACCACTGCGTTACTAGCTTTATAGTTATAAACGCTCACTAAATCTTTATTTAATTACGTAAATCAATGTTTTTTAGATTAATACTCCACAAAACAATCTATCAGTTTTTGCACAATACGCTTTTTACGTAAATATGCGAAAAAATAGTGGCGCTCTAAAATTTAAATGGCCCACCTCCCCTACAGCTTTACAAGTTCGTTCGTGATACTGACCCACCCCCGCTGTTTTCCCCCCCGTCGCCCGCCGAAGGTTGGAGTGTCACGAACGCACTTGCCAAGCTATAGTTCCTAATTTTTTTGTTGGGTACCTCTGCCTATCATATCTTAACTCCTAATGTACGATTCCTACCAAACGGACGGACGTGTCACAGCGGGCGCTCGGGCACCCGGTGGTACAGTCAGCGCCAAATAGTCTATAGCATCCAAACTATAGCATCCAAACTGCCAAAACTATCGCAACACATCTTAATTCTTATGGGGATAAAGATGTGTGACGATATATTTGGCGCTTTGGATGTTACAGATAATTTGACGCTGACTGTACGTGAATGTTGAACGTCGACGTTTACGTTATAATTTTTTTTTGTATTATTTATTTATTATAAAGGTTCAAAGTGCTTATTTCTCTCAAATGAACACTCATGTGAAACATCGTTACAATGCTTGAAATCCTTTTTTCAGCAATCCACCATGCGTCCCCGAGTCGTCAGACGAGGTATAGACGAGTCGGAGATCGAAGACCCTGAACCATCGAGCATAGACCACCTTCTGCTGTTGTGTCATGGCGTCGGCTCCGCCTGCGACATGCGCTTCCGAGCCGTGGAGGAAGTCGGTGAGTACCAGACATTCCAGCAGTCCAGGTGTCCCAGATCCTGAGCTCTCGGGCATAGCCCACTTGCTGCTGTTGTTGCCGTCGGCTCTATGGAAGAAATCGGTCATAGCCAGATGTTCTAGCAGTCCAGGTGGTCCAGATCCTGAGCCGTCGAACATAGACCACCTGCTGGTGTGTGATGGTGTCGGCTCTTCGGTCAGTGCCAGATGTTCCAGGTCCTGAGCTGTGACGTAGCGTTGACTCCGCCTGCGACAAGCTTCCTCTCCGTGAAAGAAG
Organism: Hedya salicella; assembly: GCA_905404275.2. Taxonomy (NCBI): domain Eukaryota; kingdom Metazoa; phylum Arthropoda; class Insecta; order Lepidoptera; family Tortricidae; genus Hedya; species Hedya salicella. The sequence continues at coordinate 6,653,065 of FR990120.1, forward strand.
TCGGTTAGTTTCAGTTCACGTATTTAACACAAATAATAAAAAAAACCGCCGTTGTTTTCAAATGGCTAGAAGTTTCTTTAAAATATAGCAAAGTTTTTTTTCCTAGTTTGAATGTTTGTTAATCAATAACGTGAAGACAGTCGAACGGAATAAGATGAAACTTAGCTCACATATACATATAAATTCCAATCTACATGATATAAAAATACGTAACTTAGGGTATAATTTTAACCGTTTTGGCGTCGAGACCCTGGGTCCGTGGGGTCCCAGCGCATTAAGCTTCTTCAAAGACATTTCGAATTACGGGCGACCGGAGAACTGGCGGTTTCCTCGCTCAAAGAATCAGTTTGGTGATACAGCGAGGAAACGCCGCCAGCATCTACGGTATAATACCACAGGGGCCATTCTTAGATTTAGCTAGCTTTATTTCGTTCGTCGTTTTAATTTAATTCTAATTTTTAGGTGAAGTTTTACTGTAATCGACTTCTTCAATTGTTTATGTACAATACCTTTGTGACATTAATATGATTTAGACAACGCATTACTTTATGAACTTTGTTGTTTCAGTGGACGATTTTCGATCTACAAGTCTGCAGCTACTGCAGTCGCATTACAGAAACTCTTATGACAACGGGATCGTCGGCAGAGTCGAGGTAAACACTTTATTGACGAATTAAATTATATAGTTATGCTATGTTATCACATATTAATTTTATTGTATACGGGAGGGCATTAGTACATTGTTTCATGAGACACATTGGCTTAGAGTTTGGATTTGAACTTGATACTTTTCACTTTGATTTTGCGAAAACAATACAAACCGATACCAAAATATTGATAGTATGTGTTCATTTCTTCATGGTTTGGTGGCGGAAACCAACGCATCTTAAAACACGCGTGAGGGCTGTGCCACGACGCAATTGGGTGCCATACGTTTAAGATTTTTTTATGATAATTTTATGGTCCACTCTACAAAGCTAATATGAAGCATTATTAAAGTAACTGGAAAAAAATGTGTTGTCATGTCTTCTTCAGGTGCTACCTATATCCTGGCACGCGAGTCTTCACTCCGGCCCCAAGGGCGTCGACCGTCGGTTGGCGCGTGTCACCCTCGCCAGTATACCTCGACTGCGCAGCTTCACCAACGACACGGTGCTTGATGTGCTGTTTTACACGAGTCCGCATTACTGCCAGGTATGTTCTGTGCTCCTGGTATCAGAACGTTACCTACTCTTGGAGGTATATACAGATGCTAATACTGCTACTAGTTCCCTCATTTTATCCTGGTCACGGCACCTAATTGTAGCAACAACGCCTCTTAGGAAATTTAATATTGTATAAATTGGAGCTGGGCTATCTAGATGGATGGGGATGTTACGTGTTCCTGATAGTTCGTAATTCACTGAATGCCGATGTCGCTGTCACCAGCATCCTACGCCTGCGCAGTTTCACCAAGGACACGGTGCTTGAGTGTTGTTTTACACGTGTCCGCAATACTGCCACATTTGTAATGTGTACCTAAAATCGTCTACGATGTTCATTATTTCTTTCATCAAATCAAATCAAATCCAATAACCAAACGAGCATGATAAAATTGGGCATGATTTTTTTTCTCATCCTGGTCACGGCACCAATTTGTAATAATCTCACCTCTTAGGAAATTTCCTATTGCATACGTTGGGCAGGGGTATTTAGAGGTTTTAACGTACGTAACTTACTGTTACAGACAATGTGAATTAACTGACCCATATTATTCGTCACTAAGCGCCACGAATTACGTAAATAGTGACTTACTCTGCCTTCTGCTGGTATCCCAAAACTAGATATTCAGTGTAGTAGTATAACATAAGCCGCTTGTTTCAGTCAGAATTAATAAAAATGTTATTACTTAATATCAAACTTTGTAAATTGTAAGAACAAGCAATGTATGCGTCTCCTTCAGTTCATTTTACCTTTTTTAGGGGACATTTAAAACTTTATCTAAACCTCAGCTTTTAAAGTATGTACTTACACAGTAATATTCCTTTTTTTTTCGCTCCTAGATGATTTTGGACACGGTGTGCAGCGAGCTGAACCGCATCTACACACTGTTCATGACTCGGAACCCTGACTTCAAGGGGGAGGTGTCCCTCGGAGGACATTCCTTGGGTAGCGTCATCCTGTATGACCTGCTGTGCAACCAGCCCGTACGTAAATCTATGACCAGGGTTCGGAGATTCGGCGAGGTATTTACCTAAAGTTGGGCGGCGGCGTGTATGTTGAACGGTATGGAGACGGACTACATTTAATTTTCCTAATAAACTTCTAAATTTATTAACAAGACCCCCAAAATGTATGTTTAAGTATATAAATAAACTTATTATTACAAAGATTACTCCGTCGACAGTGTGAAAACTTACATACATTATAACATTACCTACATTTGCTTAAAAACGTACCGTGCTTACCAAAATAATCATAAATAGCTATAAACTCAACATGTTTGTGTATTTTTACCTCCTCGTGTTGTTTTATGCAATCCCGGAATCCCAGAACTTATATTATTAAAATTATTTAATTGAGAAGCCGACTCCATACTTGCCCAACTTTTTCCGGGTTTTAGGGCAATTTTAGGTAAATATCTCACCGAATATCCGAACCCTGGCTATGACTATTCTGTCTATCTCTGTACATTCACTTTTATTTATTACTAGAAGGCGGGCGCCTTCTAGTAATAACTTCAATAAAGTCATAACCCTCTTTTTTACTTCAGCGTAGTTGGGTACTAACTAAGTATCCTATAACCATCAGTGGATGCCCAGCTACCCGTGTACCAAAAATAGCTGAAATCCGATTAGACGTTTTGACGTGATCCAAACCACAACGACATACTAACATTCTTTAATGTTTGTAAACATACAAAAATAAAAAAATAAAAATCGATTCAGTGACCTTCAAATAGTCCGTTCCACTTTTTTTTTAATATCTTCAATGTACCGAAATTTCATTTTTACAACTTAATAGTCTAGATTATCCTTCTTACTGTAGAAAGAGTCGCAAACCATGTTTTTTTTACCACTATCGGCCTAACTGTATTCTGTAACTATTTGTGGCTTCACGTATACCGAAAAATTGTTAAAATCCGTCCAGACGTAATAACTATGTTTTTTTTTAATAATCAATGTATAGTCTGTTAAGGCAGATGCCGCAAATAAATGATTTTAATAAGGAAAGAAGAACCGTTGTTTCAGATCCCAAGCCCTCTGAAAACGAAGTCCGAGAAAACATACCTGACCGGAACTCTCGCCAACAACCCTGCGCTTCAGTACCCTACGCTCTGCTTCCAGCCAATCGCTCTCTACGCCCTCGGGAGCCCTATTGGTGAGACGCCTGTACACAAATACAAATACAATACAAATACAAATACTCTTTATTGCACACCTCAGATACACAGAAATACAGAACATGACAGTAACATTCGAATGAGCAGAGGTAAACAACAGGCGGTCTTATCGCTAAATAGCGATCTCTTCCAGACAATCTTTGGTTATTAGACATGCACCAAACAGTACTTTGCAAAGTAATTCCATATCATATTACATCTCTCGAAACGTAACTCCACAATGAGATTTATTTAACCTCGTAAGGTCCAATGGCTTGAAATTGGGACATTTGTCAAAGTAATTTTAAACATTGTTTAAATGACAGTGGGTTTATAATTTCAAAAACATGAAAAGTGCCGTGGGCCTTACGAGGCTTCTTCTTCTAATTAATTACCTTTGAAATGTATAAACTATATTCAATCTTCATTATAGTATCAATATCAGTAGTTTTTCTTTAAAAAAATCAAGGAGTTTAGCAGTTTTATACTCTTAGCCGACGATATAACGGACAACCAAAGTACTGTTCAATCATAAAAATATAAAAACATACATTTATCAAAATAAATAAACATTTACAATTCTAAACCGAGGATAGACGGACATCCATCCCCTCGCAGAACCTCAGATATTCATCACTCAGTACTATCCATCTGCTCGCAAACACATCACACTCCAGGGCTGATGCGAGGCGCGTGTTCAAGAGGCGCAAAGCACGGACCAGCGGCGATTCTCTTCGAGAAACGGTTCGCGAGGTCGGTATCGCCAACAGATGACGGTCACGAGGTCGAAAACTAAATTTAGTGAGCGTGGGAACATACAGGCACTAACTGCCCCGCTAACTCGGTGCAGTCCGCCACACTCTCACACCGCTCACATGCCACCATTAAAACTTCACACCTTCCAAACTTTCCACATTCCAAACAAACATTGTCTAACCTGGTAAGGTTCGAATAAAAAAAAACTTATGCCACCCGAAAACCAATTTTACCAACCAAAACCATTTAGTACGTTAAATATTACGAACACCACAATAGGGAATGTGCATGATTTCTTATTTTTGCTTTATAAAAAGCTGATTCATGCAACAAACAGTAGACAAATGTATTTTTTCGAATAACTATAATAATAACCAAGATATAAGCCATCAAACATTTTATTCTATCTCTTTCTAGCAAAACAGAATTTAATATTTTTATTTATTATTATTTTATTCATTAACAACATGAGTTGTGTATTAAATTTACAGAGTGTACAATTTATCAGAAACATAATCCAAATGAATAATCACATTATCAAAACATAAAATAAAATAAACAATTGTGTAATCTCAACATCATAATAATTTAATTAAATACCGTCAAAACATTAATAATAATAAAAAAACAAATAAAAATTACCTAATTACCTAATAAAAAATATAATACCGAATATTAATATCACATTTTCAGAAATCGTCAATCTAATTTATAGAATTTAAACATCATAAAAATAAATTAGGGAATGTTAGTGTTCTTCAGGCTTGGAAATATGGAGTTTATATGGCCGGGGTGCACTAAGACGTAGCAGTACATGTCGGACCTCTCTGTCAAATCGCTGTCTAATTAGTAGTTCAAAATGCCTATATCATTCGTATTCCTTGGCCGATTTAAATTTTAATTTCACATTTTAAAATCGTTTTTACTGGATATTTTGTTAAGAAAAGCGATAAAAAAAATTATGGATGTAGTATGCATAATAGGGATTATGCGCTTTAATCATTTGACGATTGAATCTTAAGAATATTGAAGCGTACGGTACAATGAAAGAATAACATTAACGATAAGATAAATTCCGTATATTTTGTTCCAGCCATATTTGAATGCATCCGTGGCGTGGAAATGCTTGGCAGCGACTTCTATCTTCCAACTTGCCGGAATTTCTTCAACATCTTCCATCCCTACGACCCCATAGCCTACAGGTAAGGATAGGCTTTTTCCAAGCCCCACCTTTCCTTTTGGGAACGTGCCAGGGCCCCCAACATCACTGGGGCCCCCCGAAAGATCTTAAACGCCGTTTTATTTATGCGAGCACCGCGTATATAAAGGTGTCCTTGCTTGTTTTCAAGTGGTTGCGGACGGTATTCCTGTTGGTGAGTTTGCAAAGAGCAAAGCAGAGAGCCCCCCCCCCCCCCCTCTCCCTGAATCCAACTCGATTAGTGGTAAGGAGGCCTCTTTACAGGATTCAGAAGCAGGGAGTCAAATACCCGCTTCCTGTATATATGCACCTACACCGGCCAGGTGCGAGTCGGACTCGCGCACTCAGTGTTCCGTACCACATTACTCAAAATATACACCCAAAGTACACACCCCATACAAAAAAAAGACGTAGTTTGTATTTACCTTTTATTTTATTAATATATTAGCCGCCGTGGCTTCGCACGGGTGTACTAAGGAACAATATGAGACCTAAACTTTTATTTTTACTGTATGGACTATCTAATTAAATACTTTCTTGAAGATTTCGCTTAATATCTTTTGTCTCACTCACGCACTCACTTCTTATATGGAGATTTTCAAACCCAAAATGTAATTTTTTACATGCATATACTTTCTTACATACAAACCTTCAGATTATTACAAACAAAACAGAAGAATTAGCCAAATAGCCAGCCGTTCTGAAATGATGCGCGAACATACGTTTCTTACATAGACTAGTGGCCGCCTGCGACTTCGTCCGCCTTAGATTCGTTTATCGCGGATAAAAGGTATTTTTCCGGGTTAAAAAGTAGCTTATATCTTTCCCCAAAACTCGATATTTTACTAATTTAAATGTGAAGCATATTACCAAGATTTCAAGTTCCTAGCGTAAAAAAATATTTACTGTCCATACAAATATTCGTCCCCTTTTTCGTCCCTAAAAGAATTTAAATTTGACATATACTATGTATAATGTATGCTAATATATAATGGTCCACCCGTGACCAAGGAAAGCTGGAAAGCTTCCGAAACGTCGGGAACTAAAATGAGATAATATACTCGATATAATCCGTTAAATTGTTTTATATAAATTATAAAGTTGTAAAAAATAAATGTCTGTACATTGAAGATATTTTCAAAAAAAATATTGTTTTGGACTATTTGGCGGTCACTAAAGTGAAAAATATTTTTTTTGGATTTTATGTATGTTTTTATGTGTCGTTGTGGCTTCATCACGCAAAATCGGCTAAACAGATTTTCACAATTTTTGGTACACGGGTAGTTGGGTATCTCCAGATGGTTATAGGATACTTTTTACCCGACTACGCTGAAGAAAAAACGACGGGTTATGACTTTTTCTCTTCCCCGAATGAAGTCGCGGGCATCTCCTAGTTATATCCTAATCCTATTCTGATATATAATGTACATAACTGGAAAGTTTCATAAAAAACGTCCAGTATTTTTGAGATTAAGTGGAACGTACATACATACTTTTACTTTTATAATATAGTAAGGATAGGGATACATATATGTATATACTACACTATCTATATTGCGCTACTGACAGACGGACAGACAACGAAGGCAAAAATTGACTTTCCCTAAATTAACCTATTTGATATTTCAGAATTGAACCCCTCGTGAACGCGCAGCTTCAGGACGTAAAACCATCGCTGATTCCGCACCACAAGGGGAGGAAGCGAATGCATTTAGGTAAGTAATCAAATATTTGTATTAAGAGTCCCCAGCAAGCTCGGTTCTCCATACAAACGAAGCTCGGTTCTCCATACAAACGAAGCTCGGTTCTCCATACAAACGAAGCTCGGTTCTCCATACAAACGTAGTTACGCTCTCAGTTTAAAACGACTAGCTAGTTTGCGTTTTCTACTTTTTAGTTAAAATTATAAGTCAGTAAATTTCGCAATTTTTATCGTGGGGGTTATTGAAAAGCTTGCATAGATTTATTACGATTAAATGAAAATTTAGTGAGAACGGCTTGCTAACCAACTTTCAATTGTTATAGTTTGTAACTGGTCATTCAAAATTAAAAATGATAAAAGAAACTTAATAATGATTTTCAAATCTCTATCCAATGATACGCCACTGGATATTGTACGTCGATTTTAATTTTTTTCTTTTTCACAATATGGCGTGTCATTATCACAATTTTGAGTTTTCATCATTTTCCATGTCTTTAGTGACATTCGCACAATTAAGACAAATCGATTGACGTAAGAATCGTCAAAATCAGTCCACGCGTTTGGTCTCTAGAGTGCCAGATAAGAACAAACATACATACATAGACTGATAAACACATTACCCTCCTTTGCGTCGCGCAGTCTGGTAAAAAAATACAGTGAATTAAGTTTTTCATACAAAACTTGTTTTTTCCGTATTTCGTTTGTTTTATAAACTGGAGCCATATAAACTAATTACAGGCCTAGATAGATATATCTCAGTCATTGTATAAGCAAAGTTTCGTTACAATGCATCACGTACTTTTAAAATGAGGACGAAACTCCGTTTTTATGGGAAGGTGAAATTCGGCCGAGCTTGCGGGGTACTCTTAAAATCAAGACACTCTAAAATTGTCTAATCTATACTATTATAAAGTTGGCAAAATTAAATGTTTGTATGTGTCGTTGTGGCTTCATCACGCTAAATCGGCTAAACGGATTTCAACTAATTTTGGTACACGGGTAGCTGGTTATCTCCAAAAGGTTATAGGATACTTTTTATCCAACTATGCTAAAGAAAAAAAGAGGGGTTATTACTTTTTCTCCTCCGCGAACGAAGTTGTATTTAAATATTAGTATACAATACTATTTAGAAGGTGCCCGCAACTTTATCCAAATCGGCTCAATCGTTTAGGAGGGGTTAAGTGACAAACACACGTACCGAAAAATTATATGTCTATACCTACTATTATAAAGTTGTAAAAATGAAATGTCTGTACATTGAAGATATTTTCAAAAAAAGATTGTAACGGACTATTTGAAGGTCACTAAATGGAAATATACAGCTCAAAACGGCCATAGGGGCCACTAAAAAAATTGATCGTAACGTGATAATGTATATTAGTTGATAAAATTCATTTTACACACTGCAGCTAAGAAGGCGTTTGATTTTGTTTAGCTAATAATCGATTAATTAAATAGTCAATTGTTTTATTCGTTTTAATTGAGATAAGACTAGTTTAATGTGACCACAAAAACTGAACAGAAATTCTCCGCGCAACGGTGGCCCCTATGTTTGAGTAGTATATATATATATATATTGGGTTTTTTGTATGTTCGTGTGTGTCGTTGCGGCTTCATCAATCCAAATCGGTTGAACGGATTTCAATTATTTTTGTTACACGGGTAGCTGGGTATCTTCAGATGGTTATAGGATCCTTTTTACCCGACTACGCTGAAGAAACAGAGGGGTTATGACTTTTTCTCCCCCGCGAACGAAGTTGCGGGTGCCTTCTAGTATAAGAGTCATACAGATTTTTTAGTATGAGTTAGGCTTTAAATATTAATTTTTCTTAGGACCCTATTAGGTGATGTACACATCGATTAATGCTTTAGATCTATGCGATAAAAATATCAGTTAAATGTACCCAAGCCCTTAACTATTGCTTTGTCCACAGAAGAGACGGCTAAATTCTAGAATCTATATGACCCATAATATAAAGTTAGATGTGTTACCTCGTATTCCAGAACTGAAGGACACTATGGCGCGCGTAGGGGCGGATTTAAAGCAGAAGCTGGTGGAGTCAATCAAGAGCACTTGGTCTAGCATGTGGGCGTCGGCCGCGCCGCCCGACCACCAGCTCGAGAAGGTATGTCAATAAGATGTCAGAGGCCGGAATAGGTAGTATGATGTACAGGCATCGGATAATCGGATGGATATGAAAGAAAGAAAGAAAGAAATAATTTATTTGCATACACACATACATAAACAAAACAAAAGGTAACATACATAAATAAATATTACGGGTCAATTTTACACAAATCGAACTGGTCCCATGGTAAGCTCCATAAGGCTTGTGTTATCAGTACTAGACGACACAATATATAATAGATATATTACGTATATACATAGAAAACATCCAAGACTCAGGAACAAATATTTCTGCTCATCACACAAATATTTTCTTTCCTACTGAGCTAAACCGGTCGTCAAAGGTGTAAAATAATACTCAATACTCAATCGTTTATTGTATTCCAGAATGTTAATTGCGGCAGTGTGCAAGCAAACAGGTTTAAGCTCAGCCGGGAGGCCGCAACGCTAATTTTCAGCCAAAACCTTGTTGGTGACAAACGACCACCACACAGGGCATCGGTTTAAGACCATTCTATTAGACATCAGAAAATAATCACAATATATAAGAAGCATGAACACAATGATTCCAAGTATAATTAGTTACTGCACTTATCCGAAAATCCTTGAAGGCATATATACATACGTGCATTAGCACTAAAATAAAACAATAATAATAAGTTATTATTATAAACAAAGATCAGAAACAAATGAAAAAATTTTTCGACGATACTGGACTTGAACCAGTGCCTTGAGCCAGACCGGGGCAGCACGCTCTACCATCTGAGCTAATCGTCCACACCAGTAGTCGCGTGCTGCCCCGGTCTGGCTCAAGGCACTGGTTCAAGTCCAGTATCGTCGAATTTTTTTTTAATTTTTTCATTTGTTTCTGATCTTTGTTTATAATAATAACGCTAGTGGAGTGATCCACTAATAAATTGCAAAAATTGAGATTATTATCATGATATTTGTAAAACAAAAAGAATAATAATAAGTACATAGATACGCCGCTCAGGTGCACTGAGCTTTTTGGGTGAAAATCAGATGGACTTTGTATTTAAGTCTGAAGCTGTTTTCTGATTTAGAGCTTCTGATAGGTGATGGCAGATTGTTCCAGCACTTGGTAGCAGCGTATCTAAAATATTTAGAGAGATATTTACCTATAGTTGCCGTAAACCCAGCAAATGTTAGGTAAATGTGGAGTCGGCTTCTTTATAATTATATTTTTATAAGTTCCGGGATTCCGGGATTGCAGAAAACGTCACGAGGACGTAAAAATACACAAATTAATTTATTGCTATTTATGACTATATTGGTAAGCACGTACGTTGTTACGCATATGTAGGTAATGTAATAATGTATGTAAGTATTTGTTGTAACCGCGGTGTGAATTGATTTAATTTCAATGTATATGTAACATAAGAGAATAATAAAATAAAACATTGTTTTTCATAAAACATTTAGAAGTTTACTAGGAAAATTAAATTGAGTCTGTTGAACATAAACGCCACCGCCAAGTTGAGGTAAATATCTATCCGATTATCCGATGCCTGGTGATGTGTTACCTAAATAAATATCAGGGACAATCTTACACAAATCGACCTAGTCCCAAACTAAGCAAAGCTTGTACTATGGGTACTAGGCGACGATATACATAATATATAGATAAATTATAATACTTAAATACATAGAAAACATCCAAGACCCAGGAACAAACATTCGTGCTCATCACACATACACTTGCCCTGCTTATTAACTAAAGCTGACTTGGCTATGCATAAAAATGGTCCGCATTATAATATTATACTATAATATAATATTATATTATTATATATTATATTATATAATATTATAAATGCGAAAGTGTGTCTGTCTGTCTGTCTGTCTGTTACTTCTTCACGCTTAAACCGCTGAACCGATTTGGATGAAAATTGGTATGGAGATAGTTTAAGTCCCGGGGAATTTCCTCCCGGAAAAATACCCATATCCGCGATAAACGAATTTAAGGCAGACGAAGTCGCGGGCAGAAGCTAGTATAATATAAACCATAGAGTATAGAGTGATGTTCCAGTCTAAAAGGTATGCCTTTTTAGTATGATTCGCGGAGTTTTTACTCACAGATTATAGCACATGAGTAGAAAAACATAATGTTAGAAAACATTAGTAGAAAACATCCAAGACCCTTAGTGCTCGTCACACTAATATTTGCCCTGGCCGGGCTTCCAACCCGCCAATGAGGGTTTTCTAAAATGGAAATATCACAACACAACATCCTCCAATCACAGCACAAGATTTTGACACTTCTTGTCAATTAGACCTTACGTCACGGTGGCGCAAACTGGTGATATTACCATTTGATAAAACCCTCATTTCATAGGTCCCTTGAATTTCTTCGCAGATGTATGCAGGTTTCCTCGCGATGTTTTCCTTCACAGTAGATAAGTAGTTTTATTGTTAATGAAAATTCTTATTTATCGTCAGGTTGTGGAAGAAGAAATAGAAAAAGAGCAGCTAGAAGAAGAGAACGCGAAAGATGAACCAATTCAGCCCGATATCGTAAGTATATCGACGAAACGTAGTAACCGCCAACTGAATCCATTGGCGGTTACTACGTTTTTGGTTTTTGCCGTCGTTGTGTACACTCATATTATATTCATATTCATTTATTTCATATTAAAATAACACTATAATTTGCCTTAGTCAAAATTGTAAGTATTTGGAACATGATCGTCATCTAAAACAATAAAATTAAAATAACCGGTACCACGTCAAACGCAAAAGAAATAAATTAATAAAACGATTTAAAATCAACATTAGTATACACATAACAACATATATATACATTAATAGAACATTTCCGTGCGTTTCAACTGGGATGATTATATTATAAGATAAAAAAAACCGGTCAAGAGCATGTCGGACCATGTTCACTGTAGGGTTCCGCAGCCGTGCATACAAAATATGCACTCTAGATTTAAAAAATGGCATATGAAAAAGTGCATTCGCAAAAGAGCGTATCTCGACAGCACTTATGTCCTTTTGCTGAGGAGCGCAGTTTTTTGGTAATAACTCAAAAATAGTATAACCGATCGTGTTGTAAATAATTTTCGTTGAAAGCATATATAAGCTTTAACTTTGTAATTTTACCGTTTAGAAAATAGTGGGGGGGGGGCACAATTTATACTAGTTTCCGAGCAATTTTTTCCGAAAATATTCACTAAATCAATTTTTTTTTTTAAATCGTAACGTCTTTTTAAAAGAACTGTCGAAATATGTGCCGAAACACATTGATATTTCCCCGCGTAGCATACTGGGAATATATATTTTTTCCTTTTTGCAAGGGTAGACGGATTATCAAACATAAACTTAAATGAGATAATATACGAGATATAATAGATTTAAATCGTTTTATTTTAATTACATAAGTATGCCAAATTTTAGCTCAAAGTGCCAGAAGTGGGTCAAATTTAACTTGCAAGATTAGTTTAAACATACTTACCTTTGCCTACATACGATTTGTTCGATAATTTTCACAATACACATACTTACTGACTTGCTTACAGGCAGACCTAATAAAAAAACTTATAAAAGACGATCTTGTTCAACTTTATTCAAAAACATGGAATTTTCAGTTAGGTCCCTTACACTATGATTATCAGGGTGTGATGTTTACGGGACGTCTGAAATGTGGGTCTCTTTCAAAATCCCTAATGTCGTTTGTCCTAATGTATGTAGGGCTGGGATTTTCATAAATTAAACCGCCGAACGTACTCTGAGCTATTTTATTTCGGTTTTACAGATTTTCAATAAAAAACGTAACACTAGCGCGTGGACACCCATCTATCTCCGTCCGTTCTCTCTCTCGCTCGCACATTTTTTCCTATCCCTTTCATGCATCATCTGACGTTCCGTTTCACTTTCGTATCCCACATTGGCCATCCTGCATTCAGTCTGCCCACAGACTGGGCGAACGGCTTATTCTAAACCTTATTCAAGCCCTATTGTACTCCTCAGGAAGAATGATTCTAGCTTAAAAGTGTGTGTAGACTACAGGAAGCTTAACGAGAAAATGGTAAAAGATCAGTACCGCTGCCTATTGATAACCACATTGATAAATGTCAGAATGCAAAAATATTCAGTGCTCTTGATTTAGAAAATGGGTATTTCCATTTGCAGGTCCATGAACAATCCATACAGTACACCTCATTTGCAACTATGTCCGGACAATATGAGTTTTTAAAAGCACCATTTGGGATTTCCATTTGCCCCAAGGTGTTTACACAGTTTATTTCGATAATATTTAGAGACTTAATTGCCAAAGGTGTTGCCATAATATACATAGACCGTTTGTCCTAACTAATTTTTTTTCAGAAACCGAAAATACTTCAGGATTTTTTAAAAGATCATCGTTTAGATTAGGTTAGGTTAAGTTTGTTTAATAAGAATCCTGTAAAATTTACAGTTTCATAAATAAATGTGTTAGGACAAACGATATATTAGGGCAAACATCGTTAGGGATTCCGATATAAATCCCTGAAACGTATGTTTGTGATCTGCGCAGACGCCGGGTGACATGCTGGGCAGGCTGAACAGCGGGCGCCGCATCGATTATGTCTTACAGGAGGCTCCGTTCGAGATGATCAACGAATATTTGTTCGCTATGACCAGCCATGTCTGCTACTGGTGAGTTAATAGGATATTACTGCAGAGGCCGGGAAAAGTCATTTCGTGGATGAGTACGGTTTTGAAGGAATAGGCGTAGCCGAGTCCTTCAATAGATACGAATCCACGAAATGACATTCCTGCCGAGGCATGTATACTGCTTTTCTCCAAATATGCGAGGAAATTTGATACAGGTTTATACACGACAGCCTTAATTTTTTTAAGGATATTAAAGTTTAAAGTTTTGGGTCCAAATTGCGTATTTGGTTCCACATGAAAATAAATAAAAGGAAAACCCATAGCAATAGTTAAAATAAATATATGCGTTACTTTTAGTTGAATCGGCAATTCCTAAACGCACAACATTTAAAAAAACATACCTTTGCTACAAAATATTTATCAGTCCCAGAAGATCACTAAAGACTAAATAAATTGTATTATGATTTGGACACAATAATTATTGTTTTTATTTTCTATTATTATTGGCATTAACCATGCATTAACTAAACGCAGAAAGCAATTAAAGTTTTTTTAAATCTCGGTTTTTGTACGTTACTATTGGCTGTATGGTGAATTTTCAGTCTTGGATGAAATTAAAAGTAAAAACCTGCACAATAATATACACTTCCCGGGCCTGTCCGGGAAGTAAGGCCAAATTTTTTTTACATTGATTATCGTAAAAACACACCACGATGGACTTCGTGGTGTGTTTTTACTACATTAATGGGAACATTTCCAAGCAAGTTGGAGAAAAAATATTTTTTAATATAGTTGCTCATAAAGTGCTACTTTACGTAGCTCTTTTGCGTGCGGAAAGTTGGTTTTCGCGCTTTTCACTTTTCTATTTAAATTTATACTTGTTCCAATTCATGACTACTTATAGTACCATTGATGATGATGATGTTGATGATGTTGATGTTGATGATGATGATGATGATGATGCCTACATGTTGTTTTTCTTATTTTTCCGCAACTGTATTCAAAAACGTCGTTCGATACACGTGCGGAAATGTCATTCTTTAGTAATGACATAATTTCCGCACTAACATCTAAATGTACTATTTCTGTCAAAAGTTTCATGTTTGTGACAAGCTTTTATTGCCGACTGTACTTTTCTTTAAACATCCATCAACTACTCACCGAGACGATTATAAAGAGCCCAAACTCGGTAGGATTGCATTATTTTATTACAGAGTTCCTATGACCACCTTCCTGCTCCATCATCAGATCAGCTGGATGGTAGCATACTATTGCATTGTCAACTTACATAAGCATGTCAAATTTTACCTCAATTGGAAACCGGGAAGTAGGTCAAATTTAACTTGCAAGATTTCACCTGGACATCATAGTTACATTGCAAGTTAAATAAAAGCTTGTAAAAAAACATCCATTCCTTATATCTTTACTCACTTGCTCAAAGGTTAACTAGAAGAGATCCCTAATAGGGATAAGTTCGCCTTTGTACTTATATCATTTAAGTTGATTGCATTTGTACCTGGTTACTATGTACAATAAAGTGTTTACATACAAATACACGATGATTCTTAATCGGTGATCAGGAATAGGAAAATCTTAATACCTAGCTAAAATTAAACTTAATAGGCGAGGTCACACGCAATTACCTCACTGTTTATTTAATCACAATTTAATACATAATCAAAACTAAGAACCACTGCATACATGGTTATCTTACAATTGAAGTTACGTACGATACGTCAAGTGCCATCGCTTTGGCGGGCAATTTGATATGTCTTAAGTCAATAAACTTTTTGCATATGATACTGATAAAATTGTCAAATTATTACTCATAAATTATCATTGCCATTAATTTTCTGAAGTGGTTATAGGCTCACAGATACAGATTAGTAGGGTGACAAGGAATTTAGGATAAAATTTATTTCAAATGAAAGATTTCATCAAAAAAAGTTTTTTTCAATCTACCTAATTACGACTTTAACGTGGCCGCCACCATTTACTTACTCAGAAAAATTGGTTCCTAATTACCGATTAAGAATCCTTGTGTAATCATAAAACATGGACAATCTTACACAAATCGACCTAGACCCAATTTAAGCAAAGCTTACCCAAGCTTTGCTGTAACAAAAATAGTTGAAATCCGTTTAGCCGACTTGGCGTGATGAAGCCACAACGACACATACAAAAAATTAAATGGGAATATTTTTCGATACAGTGACTTCCAAATAGTCCGTTACAATCATTTTTTGTGGAGATATGCGGGTTGCAAGACTTACGATTTATTCAGCTCACAGAGCCACTAGTTAGGGTATTTGAAGAAAACCTAGACAGCTAATAACTTTTAACACTTTCGCAACCGACATTTTCGTAGCGCTACGCTCGTAGCCAATAACACGGAAAAACGATGTAGTGAAAACTTACTACGAGCAGAGCGCCCGCCGAGCGGGATCGCGGTCGTGAATGTGCTAATTTGTTTTTCAGGGAATCGGAAGACGTGATGCTACTGATACTCCGCGAGATATACGACTCCATGGGCGTGCAGCCCGACGTGACCGTCCCGCAGCAGAACATGTCCGTGCAGCGCGTCGTCGTGCGCAGCGTGAGTCATCCTGTATACACCACATACCCTGTATACACCACACACCCTGTATACACGGCACTCCCTGTACCCGACACACCCTATACACAACACACCCTGTATACACCACATACCCTGTACACGACACACCCTATACACGACACTCCGTATGCACGACACTCCGTATACACGACACACTATGAATACACCACACACCCTGTATACACGGCACTCCCTGTATACGACACACCCTGTATACACCACACACCCTGTATACACGGCACTCCCTGTACCCGACACACCCTATACACAACACACCCTGTATACACCACATACCCTGTACACGACACACCCTATCTATACACGACACTCCGACAAAAAAAAACAATTCCGTCGAATTGAGAACCTCCTCCTTTTTTGGAAGTCGGTTAGTAAAATAAAGACTTGCGGGATTAATTAAAATGAAAGCAATCATGAAATGTGTACCTTTCATTATTATAACGAGTACCTGTTAAGGTACTGATATTTTATTTTTTAGTTTTTTATTTTTTTAATATTAACATTTGGGATTTTATCCTAGAAACATTGTACACAAATACAAATTCTTTTGTATTTTCTTGACGATCCTTTTTGGGATTTTTTTTTATATTTTTTTTTTTTCATGTCCAATGTTTATAAATAAATTGCTCTAAAATACTTTTGTAAATAACGATTCAAAGGTGCTTCTAGCTAGGTCTACTTGAATAAAGAAAATTTTGACTTTTTACTATTTTATAAACAAAAAATGGGAAGTAGTTTAAAAAAAGAATGTTTTCATATGATATGATGTAGCATTTATAACGTCTTAACTTATTTTTTGTTTACTTTCAGGGGGAAGAAAAGATCGTGGCTAATGCTACAGGTACGTCAAGTGCTACACAGATCAAGGCAAACTTCTTGAACAAAAATGGTGGATCTGCGCATGTACATTTGTACGTTAATCAGTTACTGCTCAGTCAAGGTTATGCTCAAGAAGTTTGCCGGCAACTGTACTTAATAAAGAAATAAATAAATATCAGGGACAATCTTACACAAATCGTCCCAAACTAAGCAAAGCTTGTACTATGGGTACTAGGCGACGATGTACTTAATATAAAGGTAAATTATAATACTTAAATACATATAAAACATCCAAGACCCAGGAACAAACATTTGTGCTCATCACACAAACACTTGCCCTGGCCAGGATTCGAACCCGGGACCGCCAGCTTCGTAGGCCGTTGTGCAACCCACTGAGCCAAACGTGTCGTCAAAATCTATTAATATGTAATTCAATTGTACAACACCGTGAACAAAAAAACACTATTTTGCCTCATATTTTAATCAAATAATTTGGAACATTAAGTTTTCCAGAGAAAGAAGAAAGAAAATACATTTATTCGAGGGCATATTTATACAGCAATACAAAAAAATAAATTACTAAACTAAGTATGCCCCGAAATGGTCCCACCTCAGCATAATGCTGGCTCTAAAGCCAGCGCTGATCTTCCGGCGAGACCATAGGTGGCGCCACGGAGAACTGTACACACGAAAACGTTTTTTATTGTGAACGCAGCGTTAAGCAAGCTGTCAGGAGTTTCGATTGTCTAAAGCTGTGAAGTGGAATTGGAATGGAAAAATGGATAACATAAATATTTTTTTAATGTTTAAAATCAATAAAATTATACTTAAGTTTAATGATCTGATTAAGTTTTTCTGGGTTTTCCCTAATCCTTGCAACAAATGTTGGATCGTATTGCATGTCTCCCAGCAAACATTTCTCTAGTGTACTCTACCTGACAAGTCGAAAGTGCTTGTGCCTAGGCCTACTTGAATAAAGCATATTTTGATTGATTCATTGATTGATAAATAAATATTAGCAATAAAACAAGACAGCCAAACACAAGTGGAACATAAAACACAGGTGACAATAAAATTTAAATTGTAAAAACTAAAAGATAAAATTCATTAAAAACAGCTCGTGTGTAGCCTCAAAGTTTCCTATTTTCGTTGATGATCTAACATAAATTTCTTTATTGAAATAAAACAATTTAACGGATTATATCGCGTATATTATCTCATTTTAGTTCCCGACGTTTCGATTGTTTTATCTCAATGAGTAATAATCGCGGAAACAGAAGAAAATATTATAAATTTCTTTAGTTTAATTTTAAAAGTTGTGAATTGTTTTAGGTTCCTAATTGGCGGTGGAATATTATTCCAGAGCTATATATTTATTTATTAAATAATTAAATATATAAATATATTTTATATTTTTCCGGCATAGCATACGTTACATGAACTTTACATCGTATCGTTTTAAGATACATTTTTTAAAACCTCCATTTGCTCACTACAACCGACCATACTTTTTTTTACGTTAGTAATAAAATTAAAAAAAACGGCCAAGAGCATGTCGGACCATGCTCAGTGTAGGGTTCCGCAACAGTTCATACAAAAAAATGCACACTACAGGTGAAAAAAATGCTATAGGAAAAAGTGCTCTAGCAAAAGAGCATATTATATATATAAAGCGTATATAAAGGAAAGGGCAATAATTTAAAAACGGTATATCCGATCATATTGAAAATAAATTTCGTTGAAAGTATCCGTTAAGCTTCATCTTAGTAATTTTTTTCATATTTTTTGGACATAAGGTTTAGTAAAGAGAGGGTGGGACACAATTTATGCTTCTTTAGTAGCGATTATTTCCGAAAATGTCCAATAAATATATTTTTTTAGAAACCTCAAAATGTTTTTAAAATGTCTTTCGATATATTTGCCACACAATGATATTTGCTCATTTTTTTTTCGTTACGGTTACATGTATAGAGTGCCCCCCTTAGATTTATTTTATTATATTATTTAACTATTAAACTAAGTAGCGGCTTATACAAGACACCTATACTCCAAAGTTAATCAATGTACATTCTGTAGGTTTTAAGTAAAATGCCTGTTACATACGGACGGACAGACATGACGAAACTATAAGGGTTCTGTTTTTGCCATTTTGGCTACGGAACCCTAGAAAGAAGTCATGACATCGACAGCTAACTTTTTAATTTTTGTTTCTGTACAGACCATACTAAAAATGTACAGTCGATTGTCGCGAACAAATCCGTGCATGGCCTGAAGAACTTGATAAGTCGAAATATGCATTGAAAAAAAAAATAACTCAGGATATGAGTCTTATGGTTTAATTTTGTCCAGACTTTACTGACGACTAATCAAGTTCTTCACGCCATGCACGAAAATGTCACTTAGCGAATAAAAAAAAAACATATCTAAAAAACAATATGAGATAAAATTAAACCGTTCGTAAATTCTGAGTCCACATAACGAGTACTATCGAGAAATCCATACTAATATTATAAATGCGAAAGTGTGTCTGTCTGTCTGTCTGTTACCTCTTCACGCTGAACCGATTTGGATGAAATTTGGTATGGAGATAGATTGAGTCCCGGGGAAGGACATAGGCTACTTTTTATCCCGGAAAAATACTCTTATCCGCGTTAAATGAAATTAAGGCGGACGAAGGCGCGGGCAGAAGCTAGTAATATAATATAAACATGTCTGGGAGACTTAATGTTCCCAATTAAGAAGCTGACGTTCCCAGGTTCGAAACCCGGCCAGGGCAAGTCTTTGTGTGATAAGCATGAATGCTTGTTCCTGGGTATTGGATGCTTTCTTTGTATTATAATATAATAATTTATTTGTAGTATTATAATTATTTTATATATTACTAGGTGCTCGGTGCTTTCTTCAGCGTAGCCGGGTAAAAAGATACCCAGCGACCTGTGTGCCAAAAATATTTGAAATCCGTTTAGCCGATTTTGCGTGATGAAGCCACAACGACACATACAAACATACAAAAAATCCAAAAAAAATTTTTTTCGATTCAGTGTGTGTCTGTCTGTTACCTCTTCACTCTTAAACCGCTGAACCGATTTGGATGAAATTTGGTATGGAGATAGTTTGAGTCCTAAGAAAGGACATAGGCTACTTTTTATCCCGGAAAAATACCCTTATCCGCGATAAACGAATTTAAGGCGGACGAAGTCGCGGACAGATGCTAGTATAGATATATATCGTCGCCTAGTATTAGGTACAAGCTTTGCCTAATTTGGGACTACTTAGATTGTTCCTGATATTTACTTTAATTATGTATATATGAATATGTTTTAATCTTTCAAATCAATCTTGGAAGTCCATTTTCTCGTACCATTTGTCTTGTAAGTGATATACATTCACATCAAATGTATAACACGTAGGTAGAAAAACTTGCAACGCATTTTGTGCCCGTGTATTTTTTTTACTTGGTGTTTTCGAAAAGATCACCATTTGAGTTGTCACATTGAAAAAGTGTTTTTTTTTTTCAATGTGCAGTCACATTTTATATTTTAATACGTATTCACTATTGAGATGTGGCCCAAAATGTGTTGCTAATGTGTCTACCTACCCTAGTAATTTGGCACACGATCTGCCATACACCATGTATGTATAAAAATCTCGTTTAAAAAATCTGATTATTGTTCCAGACGCATCGACCAGTCGAATATCGTAGCTGCTAAACTTAGATAGCCTAATATAATATTGATATATCACAATATTTAGCATAAGATGTATTCCACAGTTTCTCAGACAAGTAAATATCCCAGTACCCGATCCTGTCCCATTAGATGGCACCTTCAACTTTATTCATAGTAATAGAGGTGACTAACAGGGTGCCAGTTATAGGAATTAGGGTGTCAGGCATTGGGACTAGCGTTGCCAGATCGAGACTACCAAAAATTGCGACTGGGTTCAATAAAAATCAGGACTGCGGATTTAAAATCGGGAAACCATAAATATAACACTGTGTTCAATCTATACGTGGAATTTCTTTTATTGGTAAATCTTAATTGTTCACTACGTATATGTAAATTTAATTGGGATAATTACTCAATTTTAAAAACCGGTCGTGTAGGTAAATAAAAATATTTGAGACGTAATCATAAGGTTTACGTAATAAAGACGATACATTGAGTCAAAATGTCGCGTGACGTCACTCTTAAGTACAATTTGTACCTAGGAGTGACGTCACGAGCCCCCACTCATAAACTTTTATGCGATTTATCTAAGTTCTTTTGAAAAAGCAAAAATTACGTGCCTGACGGACTAATCAGTATTTTGATTTTCATACGCTGTCGTCTTAGGAGTGAGGGGCTCGTGACATTCACGCGACATTTTGACTCAATATATCGCCTTTATTACGTAAACCTTTTGATTACATAAAAAAAGAAAAAATACGTCTCCAATATTTTGTACTTAATCTACATGACGTACTAATTATTAAAATTTAGTCATCATCCCGATTAAGGGTAGATCGTGACGTATGACTTAAAATTGAAAAGTCCCGCGGATTTCGGCATATCTGGCAACACTAATTGGGACGTTTAGGTAGCTTAGACGCGCATGCGCCTAATATCCGTGGTGCATCTCTTTTGTTTTCTATGTCTAACGAAAGCCCAGAACATGGAATTCAGTGTCCCTGTCTGTGAGTAACATCAAGGACCATTAAAACATGAGGACTGACTGTTGTCACTTTGGATCGTGTTCCGATCGCAAGGAGATATTCGGGCAAAAACTGGATCGCGCTTTAAAACTAAACATTTACCGATATTATAATTGAATAAAGAAACATAGTTTAGTAACAAATAGTTCGCAAATAGCTAATAATAAATAAATCGTAACATTTAATTACTGTGTCACGCTTGCAAAGTTGAATAATTGTTTAAAATAATTCTTATACATAGATGGCGTTGTACATAGCGGGGAACGGGATTTTGTATGGAGATGGTCAGTCCTCTTGTTTTAATGGTCCTTGGCTCTAATTAACATCAGGTAAGCTGTATGCTTGCCATCTTGGTTAAAACAAAACCATAATAATGAGAACTATCAGAGAGGATTTACGTAGCGTTCCATTATATCTTTATTATGTTGTTTTAGCATAATGTAGAAAGAAAACAACAATATTGTTACGAAAGCGATGATTTTGTTCCTGTTTCGTAACAATGTAAATAATTAATGTGACGTTATATATCAAAAGGTACTGAAGTAATAAAAATACAAATTCACTTTATTGACTACCAGCAATGTTGTACATTTTGTCTAAGAACGTCACAAATACGTGTTTCTGTCGAAAAATATGTTTACGAAGGATGAACGCAGATACGATATCATTATTTACTTCCAGTATCGTAACTATATAAAAAACTGAGTATGTTAAAGTACTTTTTTCTCAACTTTTTTTAAAATAAGAAACTACTACTTGGTTGTATTATTATTAGATTGCTGAGCATAATATTCGTACTTCGATACAAAATTGTGATTAATGTTAAGTATTAATTATAAAAAAATTAAAAATTGTTTTCTTAAAAAAAATGGGTTAACTGTTTTTCAAACCTGAAATTTGGTAACTATGACAATGATATGCACACCTTTGTTGATTCCTATTTTCACAGTTACTTTTAAGGAAAAGGAACTTAACATGAAAAGATATGGAAAATAAAAAAGAAAAAAAAAATATCGAAAATCCGACTTTGGGGCTCCATTTACCCAATATCTGAAAAGGCTTAGATATTACCCAAAATATATAATGTAACCAGCATCTAAAAGAGTGCATTGGCTCTGATACAGTATGATTTTGTAAGTCATTTTTGGGAAAGATAATGAGCGCCTAAATTGTTATGAGCGGTGCCTACTGTACACGTGTTTTTACGTATACCTCCAATCCAACATTTGTAAAAGAATTGTAATGAAAACCAAAAATAGTATCGGCGTTCGAGGATATGTATAGGATATATATCATGATATGTATCCTATACATATCAAAAGATTTTTTATGATATATATCAATCAGGAGTTTTTCCAATATGCTTCGAAAAATGGTGGTTGTAATTATAATTGTAATTGGTCTTGAATGCCAATATATGTACATTAGTACATATTATTATTATTGTATACTCGCAAAGGGCAGCTGTTGATACGAATCATATGTTACCATCCTCTGTATACACAGCGAACAATATTTTTTTTCTATTCTATTCTAATCAATATAAAAATGGTTTAAATTTTTTATATTATTAAGTAATTTTTGGCGTTTGTTACTGTATTTCTACTTCCCAGATGTAGATGGGCCTTGGAGTAGAGTTAAAACATACTCCCTTATAGTAAGTTCTAACCCATAAATGGCGAAACTTCCGCCGGCATTAATGGCGTCAGTCGTGTCAGAAAAAATAGTTACGAAAGAGTTTGTTTTTTTTTATAATTTATTATGTTTATGTAACACATATGCAAATAGTATACAGAAATAATAGAATAAAATAATAATATGACTCATACAAAATGGATATGTATAAAACTTGATATACATCGGATATACATATATATCATAAATATTTTGATATTTATAATAAATATCGGACAATCTCAAACGAAATGAAGTACAGTTGATTACACTAGTTTATCCATATATTAAATTGTTTTCATGTGTTTCATTTCATGTGCAACTATAGAGCTAAGAACAGGAACCATGTTTACCAAGATATCATGACGAATATCATTGCAGTTATGACAATGTGAACATTTATATTTTTATAAATACAAAGATCTCAATAATGAAAAAAATTCAAGACTCCGACTGGATCTAAACCAGTGCCTTGCCGGGGCACACGCTCTGGCAATTGAGCTACAGAGTCCAGTCAGCTTGTCTTCAAATTTACTCATTATTTGTTACAAGCATTTTTGCATTTTAACCGGCACTGTATTTATAAGAATAGTTTCTTAGAGACCAAAATTAATATTAAAAATATTGATATTGATGGTATTCAAGATTTTCGTATAAAATCAATATAAAAATTTACCTAGTTCTGAAAAGCTGCAGGTTACGTATGGGTTTTCAATGCTTTAAAACCTATTGAACGCCAAGCCGTGGAGCAATTTACCGTGCCACTGACGCAAGAGCAAAAAAATAAGACAAGCTCCAAAATCAACAGGGATTGATAAATACTTGTAATTCATAGATTTTGATCATTGAAATTTGGACGGCTGTGGTCGACGTGGCGTCAGTGGCACGACTTTTAGGTGCCGGCCACAGCCGTCGTTGGCGTTCAAAGGGTTAAGACGATTTAATATATGGGTGTCGATACATATTGTAAACTAATTTCAATGCACTAAACAATTTCATCATGGAGCCCCTGTTATTATATATATTTTGTTGATTTTGCATATTTACGAGTTGGTAATATGCGATGATATAACTAACGATTATATTATGAAATAAAGTTTATATTTTACTAAAGAATCATTTGTTTTATTATTCTAAAGTGTACTTTTGTGTAGTCTTCGAAATATTTATTCTTTACTATTAAGGGAGCGTTCAGGTATTACGTAACGCAATTTTCGGAGATTTTTGACCCCATCTCCCCCCATGTAACGCGCCGTAACGTTTTTCTGTAAACCCCATAGTAAAACGTTACGTAACCACCAATTGACCAATTTTATCAATTTTTTTCAAGTGGAATGCCATTTGAGATTTTGAGGAAAAAAACGTTTCAAAAAGTTAAAGAAGGCAAAACACATTGAAGGAAAAGCTATGTCCCACCTGAACTTCTACAACTCTGATACGCAACCCTGTCGCGCGACGGAGATTGTCTCTTTCGGTCAGAAAAACTTGCCGATTAAATGAAAATTCTATGAAATGCTTGTCATTGAACGGATACCGACGCGGCGTTGCACTAATCGGGCTGCCATGACGTCATTTATTGCTATTCGGTGCCATACAGTTCCCGACTGCGCAAGTACAATCAGCATCAAATAGTTTATTACTTCAAATGCGCCAAATATATCGTCACACACGAGGACGTCAATTACTATCCATTTGTAAACGGATGTAAACTTTACTTTAGCGAAGTAGGTAATAAAAAAACGCGGGATGGTGACTGAGTCCTCATTTGTACATTGTTTGGTTATGTATGTAGTTAGTAATAGTATCGAACCCGAAGTAAGTGATGGCCAGCATATGCTTCGCAAAACTCAAACAGACTGTTAAACTTATCAACGCCTTTCCTAAGCCCTTTGAAACGAGAAAAGGTATATAGATGCTCTATGATAGAGGCTAGACCATCACGTGGCACAAGAATTTTACTGTCAGAACGTGACGCCAACAAACTGTTTTACAGTTTGGTGTACTGTAAATATATTGTTAAGTATGTGCGAATATTATAAATAAATTAAAAAAAAACATCCTTTAATGTACTGACACAAACTAAACATGCAGAATCCTACCAGACTGTCAGGAAACGCTGTACAAGGCATTGCGCACAGAATAAATAACTTAATTATTGAATCTGTAGACTCGTACCAGCCCGTTACCATGGTTACGCGTACGCCGCCAATGACGCCTATTTGTCGCCCATTGCGCAGTGTCTACTTGCGCACCAGACACTAAATTTGGATTGCTTGGCCTCTGGGATTGTGCCCTAAATGCCTGATGTAAAATTATCAGCATACTTACTGCTTACCGTAGTTACACGATTTAATTACTGATTAAATTATGTGAGCCACAGTGAGTAGTCTCTTTTAACCGCCATATCTTCACCCCACTTTGAAAATGTCCAAAAACTTTAATAGACATAAATATCTATATAATTAAAATAATATGTTAATTACAGCGATGCGACTCTGTGGCGCGACAAGCGTAGTCGCGGAGTTGTGCTAGACCGGCTGCTCGAAATTTCAGGATAATCGGTTGAGGAATGCGATCGGACATCCGCCGGACAGACAGACATACAAAGGCATTTTCGTCCAAGCTGGAGACGTTTCGCTAGCCCGGTTTTACAAGCATTTTTCATTGAAATTTCTAGGTACTTCTGTGGGCTTAGCATAAAGCCGGAAACACTTTCGAAACGAAACGTCGGGTATTCATAATTTGGTTCTGGTCATCTATAACTATTATAAAGTTTTATAAATAAAATGTCTGTACATTGAAGATATTTTAAAATATATATTGTAACGTACTATTTGGAGGTCACTAAATCGAAAAATATTTCTTTGGATGTTTTGTGTTTGTATGCGTCGTTGTGGCTTCATCACGCCAAATCGGCTATACAGATTTTAACTATTTTTCGTATACGGATAGCTGGGTATCTCCAGATGGTTATAAGACTACGCAGGGTTATGATTCTTTTCATCTCCGCTGACGAAGTTTTCTTCCCTCACCTTCTAGTAGAAAATAATACGATTTAATTCGACTTAACACGCGTCGCGTTTTGTCGCGTCAAGTTTCAAAAGCGTGTTTCCGGCTTAACTCTCCGTGACCAAGATTGTCGCGCGAGATATCATCACACGTCTCTCTCGCACTGTATTGAACGGAAAGAGATGGATAATCTTTGTTGCATGACAAAGATTCGCGTATCAGTTGTGCTTGGGGGCTGGGTGAATCAACTTTTAGACCCACACAAATCTGTCCACAACTTTTAAATTTCGCTGTAGAATGACCCTTTTAAGTAATGGTTTTATTTCAATGAGTAATAATCGCGGAAACAGAAGAAAATACAATGGTTTCTCGTTTTTAATTTATGGTGTACGTTAAAATGTTGAATGTCTCGGTCTGTTAAACCTAATGAACAGGAAAATATCATATTAGAAGCCCGATTTCTTGGTAACTCCACAGACATTTATGGTAACGCCAGACTTCAAAAGTGTGGGGTCTAAAAGTTGATTCACACGGCTAGCCATTGGCAATTTTAAGTGTTAAAATAAATAAGAACAGTATTAGGTCTATAAAACTTCATTTATTCATTTCTTAGGCGCGGGCTTGGCTTTGGGCGCCTTTTTGTCGTCCTTGGCTACCTTCTTCTTCTTGGGCGGCGGCGGCGGGGTCTTCTTTGCCGCCGGCTTCTTCGGCTTCTTGGCTAAGGCAGCCTAGAATAACAGAGAAAAATAAATTTAGTAAATAATGAAAATAGATTTCAGGGACATTCTTACACAAATCAACCTAGTCCCAAAATAAGCAAAGCTTGTACTATGGGGTACTAGGCGACGATATACATAATATATAATACTTAAATACATAGAAAACATAATATTTTCTTCTGTTTCCGCGATTACATTATATGATCCAAGACCCAGGAACAAACATTCGTGCTCATCACACAAACACTTGCCCCGGCCGGGATTCGAACCCGGGACCGCTAGTTTCGTAGGCCTTTGTACAACCCACTGAGCTAAACGTTAATTTGCAATTAAAATGAAAAAAAAAGAAACAAAGATATGTAACTATAGGCTGACCGTTTAACCTTTTCGACGCTAACTACGGATTAATCCGTCACCAAGCGCAGAGCGATATAGACGTACATGCACCAGCGTAAAGTTCAATTTCGGTCTGACACTACTATGACATAGGGTCCGATTTGAAACTTATTAATGTTTGACGTAGCGTCCAAAAGGTTAAATGAGCCTTCGTGTATTACACTTTGATCAATTTAGCATCCTAAATGGGGAGAGTTTAAGCGTCTCACTCCAACATATTGCTGCTTCTCTGTTGTTATCATTCTAGTTAGAATGAGTGTAATACAAAAAGAATTACAGGGCTTCATGTGCATCTCGGAGGCATTTCTAATAAATATTGCTCGAAAGAGATTTCTGTTTGAAATAAAAGTTACATGCTTTTGTGAGACGGGCACCTGATGTCGCGATGACGTCGTTTATATATTCGGTGACGAACCGTATTATTTTAGTGTCGGCAAAATTAAAATAAGTTTCTATCAAAAATTTCATTTTTGCGCCAAGCTTTTATCGCCGACTGTACTTTTCTTTGAACATCCATCAACTACTCATCGAGACGATTCTAAAGTCCAAACTCGGTAGGATTGCGTTATTTTATTACAGAGTACCTTTGACCACCTTCCTGCCACATCATCAGATCAGCTCGATGGTAGCATACTATTGCATTGTCACCGAACTCACATAAGTATGCCCAATTTTAGCTCAATTGGAAACCGGGAAGTGGATCAGATTTAACTTGCAAGATTTGATTACAGGCCGACAGACAGACTACGACAACTACGACTAAATATTGGCAAAATTATGTCCTCAATTTTGTCTATTTCAACTTTTTATTATTTATTAAACGATAAGAAATGAGTGTATTAACCTGTTTACTAAAAAAGACTGACGAATTGAGAAAACCCTTTTTTGGATTGGGTTAATAATACATTTCATTTAAGATGGAAATTTGATATGTCTTCCACATTTCGACACACCAACGAACTTAAGTTGATGTTGGTGTTTCCTATGGGAAATTCGCTCTACCCTCGTCATTCGTAACCCGAGCCGCACTGGCGGCACGGGTAAGGCTTTCGAGGGCAAATCCAAAGCTAGTTACAGTAAGGTGCAAGTGTACCAATATTAGTACCTTGGTGGGATGTGAATAAATTGATGAAGGTCAACGGGGTCTTAAAATACCTAGATACAGAACAGTCTTTGGAATTTTCTACAAAACTGCTAAACCAATCGTGTACTTGTCACCTTTACTTTTCGAGTTCTAGTTAATTAAAAACTGCCAAATATCGATTTTATTCAAATAATTTTAATATTCTCAGTGACAAACTAAAAATCATTACTGTAGAAAACATTATTGTTGATAAAAAAAATAACTAATGTAACTCAATTTAATGTAAGACCGTTTATACAGCGCCACGTACGTGAAGCTAGCAACTCGGGTTCATGTACGGGCAGTCTAGCTTGTTTGCGACCATGTTCAGAATGCTGTTGGCACTATCACGAACTCTGCGCATCAGGGATGCACATCGTTTACGAATAGTGGTGTAAAAACAGACTACTCGAGCCTCCGAGAAAAATAAATTACCTGAATGGATTTCGTCCTCTTTTCCCTCAGCGTCTGGTTCTTGACGGCCTCGTGGTCAGCGGGCAGCTTGATCTGAAATAATCAAATTTTATAGCACACGCACTCAGATCACACACGGTGATATATACACTGTTATCATCAGAAATTGTCAACGTGATAGAGTAATCATGGTTATCATAACCCAATGCTCTGATAAGAGAATATCATCATATTGAATTGTAAAAACAACTTGACAGTTGTAAAATCAGTTGTGGCAGCGACGAATGGACTTGCATTCCACTTTTTGCATGATCACGAAAATCGCCTATGAATAAAGATTCAAAGTGTTATATAGATTCGGATGAAAGATTTTTGGAAGGAATCATAGATAACGAAAGTCTTATTTATGCCTTTGCATTTTCATTGATTCAGAATAAAATTGAGAACCCAGGAATCACAAGATATTCAAAATTTTAAGTTCCCAGATAGTATTTTTTAGCCTAGCTTCCATTACTAAACTCTACTTTCCATTTCCCTTGTGCGACTAAAAAAACAGATTATAACAACAAAAACTATAGCAAAAGATTCCGTTCCCGCATAATAATGCTGGATTTAAGCGCTTAGATTGTATTAAAAAGCATTCTACTAAGATGCTTTAATTTAAATTAAAAGGGCTAATCCTACTTCTAATTTCTGGGAGCGTCTTCCGCTCCGCAGAGATCAATAGTATTCGAGTAAGGCCACGGTAGTTTCAACCGCCAATGCTTTTACGTTACGAAATACTCACATATTCTATGACTAAAGTACTGAAATTGAAAAGGATGCAGTTAAAACGTAACCTTAATTTCAATCATTCAATTTATTTATAGCATGATATCTTTTACATCATAGGTGTTAGTTATTGTTTAGTACCAGCATTAATATCTGCACAGCAACGCGAGCATATAGATTTTAATTAACGAATATTTTAGTATTTATATGTTGTGTGACTTAGTAATTCACGTTGCATGCTTTTTCGATGAATATTTTTATGCCACCAAATAGCTAAACATAGTAAAACTGTACCTATGTATAATTCTTTGTTATCTTACCTATGTTTTACAAATAAATATTTACTTACATAAATATCTGAGTTGTGTCAGATATTTTATGCACGCTTTGTTACGGCAGATATGGATGCTGGTGACAGTACAATATTTTCAATCTGAATTTATGATCTAATCTAGTTCACATTTAAAGTCGATTATTTGCAATCGCATCTGTGAATATAATATTTCGTAACATAAAAGTGGTTGAAAACGCCCATAGCCTTGCCCATTCCGAACATGATTAGTGAATACGAATGGTACTCACGCCACGCTTCTCAGCCAGCGCCAGAGCTTTCTGGTTGGTCCTTCTCTGCTGGTCGAGAACCGCCTTCCTCCTCATCACAGCCGCGAACGGGTTCAGACGCAGCATCGCGCGCGTGTTGGTCAGAGGGTTCAGCTTCCTCGTCGCGCGGACCACGCGCTTGCTAGAAGAGAAGAGAGGGTCAGAGTCTTGTGGTGCGAAGATGGAGGAGGCAGGATGGGAGATTTTGCTCAGAAAGTGTCAACGTAAAGTAATCATGGTTCTCATAACCCAATGCTCTGAAAGAGGATATCATCATGTAAGCGTGATTTATCAAATTAAGCCTGAGACGTATGAAGTATTTCAGCATGTTTTCAATGTACCGATGAATGAAAATTGGGACTACCAAAAAAATAGTTTTCTACAATCTACTTCCATTTCTACAATCTGTATCTGACCTTTAAGCACTGGCGTTTTTCCGATTTTAGAAAAACTAGTTTACCTTTTTTTATATAAAACAAACTTTTCACTAATTTCACACAAGTTCTTATACATAAAACAAAACTAATCTAATACTGTCCATACAATGACTTACTCAAAAATCATGACTTTAGCTTCAGGAAAATGGCTGTCTAAATAGTGTTTGTCTGTAAAATGGAAGGACACCCAGAAAACCCTCTTCGTAGAGGAGGCAGTACTATCCACTAATCTAGGAAATCACTGACCTCAAGTATTATTTAGAACCTGTCTTTGAACTGTGTAAGGTCTGTTATAGGCCCCTTCACCCGTAACCGGATTCGCTGTAGGGAGCGCTCATCTAAAGACGGGAATGCCACTCCTGGCCACTTAGCCGCAAGACACCAGGACTGCAGAGGCAGGTAAGAGTCCAGAGTATCCTGGAGGGTCTAGTAACCAGATAATTACGTACTTGGGCGCGCGGAGCACCTTGCGGATCTCGTCGGACTTGAGCAGCCGCGAGAGGTCAGTGTTGGCCATCTTGGGCTGGGGCAGGTTGAAGTTCTTCTTCTCCTTGGATGGGGTCTTCCATGAACCGAACAAGGCATCTGCAGATGAGGACTATGTTAAAATGCCACCGAATAATTGTTATACTAGCAGGAACATTAGTTTTTGTCCAGGTCGTAAACTCCTAAGTTGTGTTTGTACTGGTTCTGACAAATTTAGTCGTTCGAGTAAAGTCATAAATATTTCTAAACGCTGTTATTCATTTATGTTAAACGTGACCGTATTTTTTCTTGTATACTGCCGTCGATTCTTCGTCTATTGAGTATTTTTGGAGAAGTTTACGACGAAACATTCTGTAATCTTTTACTGTGGTGGAACATGATACAGCTTTTTCTTTTAAAACCTATAGCAGCTCAAGAGGCTTTTAAAAGGACTTCTGTTCAATTCGAATTTAAACCATTGTAAATAAAAAAAAGACGGTTGGAGGTTAAAGTACTATGCTATAAAGTTCTCAGTGATAAGCTTGAGTAATGCCAACTGCATGAACACAAAAGATGGAAAAATAGAAATGAAAAGACCTAGAAGGACATACATACAGCAAATAAAAGTAAAAATAAATGCCTCATCATACAAAGAACGACCTTTTGACGACCGGTTTGACTCAGTGGGAGTAACGTTGCCTGCGAAGCTGAGGTCCTGGGTTCAAATCCCGGTAAGGGCAAATATTTGTGTGATGAGCATAAATATTTGTTCCTGAGTCTTGGATGTTTTCTATGTATACATAGAAAACATAAGTAATATATCTATGAAATATATCGTCGTCTAGTACCCATAAACACAAGCCTTATTGAGCTTACCATGGACTAGTTCGATTTGTGTAAAATTGTCACGTAATATTTATTTATTTATTAAAGAAGTAAATAATCTTAAATATGATGATGAACCTAGAGTCCTGATAGATCAAATCACCCTTACCCGTTCCCTTTGAGACAAAGTTGAATAGGGAATATGCATTAATTTTAATTTTTGCTTATTAAAAGCTCATTCATGTAACAAACAGTAGACAAAAATAATTTTTCGAATAGCTATAAAAATAACAAATCACATCTCACTCATCAAAGATTTCATTCTATCTCTTTCTTGCAAAACAGAATTTCATATGGAGTTTATATGGCCGGAGTGCACTGTGACGTAACAGTGCATATCGGACCTCTCTGTCTAAGTACTAGTTTGAAATGCCTACATTATGCGTATTTCTTGGCCGAATTTTATTTTAATTTCACATTTTGAAATAGTTTTTACGGTATTTTAATATTTAGTTAAAAAAGCGATACAAAAATTTCATTCATGTTTCCTATTATTTAGAAGAATTATTATCAGACTCACCGAGACGGTCGAAGGCGGACTGCGTCCAGATGATGAAGCGGCCGACGTGGCCACCGGGAGCCAGCGCCAACAGGTTCAGCTTGTCAATGTTGATCAGGTCCACGCCGGGGATGTTGCGGAACGCCTTGGTCAGACCCTGAGCAGGACATTTGGGATCAGCGATATTTGGAATGTCTTTAAAGGCGGAAAATCAAGCAAGCGGGCTAGGCGCTCATAACATTAAGATGGGTACAACTACATAATACTTCATTTGTCGGAAAGCATCATTATTCCGAATTTTTATAATTAACAAAACTACGTTCTGACGAAGATTGATCTTCGGAAAATATTATTTGAATGGTATGGTATGATCTACAGAAAATATTAAGACCTGTCGTTATGTATGGATCGGAATGTTGGGCCGCAAAGGTGACTGATGAAAGCAGATTGCATGTTACGGAGATTACAATGTCGAGATGGATGAGTGGCGGACGAGAATGGATCGGATAAGGAATGAATATATAAGAAGAAGCCTGAAAATAGCACCCGTAGTCGATAAGCTGAGCAAATCGCCTACGCTAGTATGGACATGTTATGCGGAGGGATGAAAGTCATGACAAGAAAGGTATTAGATATGCATATGAAGGGATGTAAGAGGAGAGGTAGGCCAAGAAAAATGTGGATGGATTGCGTGAGAGATGACATGGAAAGGAAGGATGCGAGTGATGACATGACTGATGTTATAGATAAGGTACTTGCGCCCAAGATGGCCCGGTTCTTAAGATGGCCCACCTACATCTTGTGCTTTAGTTCAACTTCCTTGGCTTCGATATAAAGTTGCAGTATTATCCTTGGTACTAACCGAACATGGGCGCGAAATTTAAACTCATTCGAACGTTAAAAAATATAAAATAATTGATAGTGGGCCATCTTAAGAACCGGGCCATCTTTGGCGCAAGTACCTTATAGAAGAAAAAAAAAACATGCTGCGCAAACTCCAACTAAATGGGATAAGAATAAGCGAATGACGATACCATCTACAGAAAATATTATCGTTTAGTGGAAAATTTTGTTGGGAATACATACAGTCATGATGCTTTCGACAAATGAAAGTTTTGGGTGTTACGGGGTAAGATCTTGCAAAGAATAAATAAGTAAATTATTTTAAATTGTACTGTTGTCTTCCACAGGTCGACACACCAACGGACCTAAGCCCATGTTGGTGTTTCCTAAGGGAAGTTCGCTCTGCCCTTGACATTCGTAACCCGAGACGCACCGGCGGCACGGGTAAGGCTTTCGAGGGCTTTTCTTTAAAATATTATATACTAGCTTCTGCCCGCGACTTCATCCGCCTTAAATTTGTTTATCGCGGATGATGGTATTTTTACTGGGATAAAAAGTAGCCCATGTCCTTCCCCGGGACGCAAACTATGTCCATACTAAATCTCATCCAAATCGGTTCAGCGGTTTAAGCGTGAAGAGGTAACAGACAGACACACTTTCGCATTTATAATATTAGTATGGATAAGAAGCGTCGCTGGCAATACGCCAGTAGTTTCTGCCTTGAAAGGGCCTCACGCTGACGCAAATTGGCTCAAAAAAATGGCTAACTGGTATACCATACCTTACAGCATATTTTCAATTTATACTTGTTTAAATAATTAGACCCAATTAAGAGGACACTTTTACCATTCTAACAGTATAGACTGTCCTTAAAAAGAGCTCCTGGGGAGCGATCATGTATTACGTAACGAATTTGAGGGGTGGTCTTGTAAAACGTTCCGATGCGTTACAGGGGCGGGGGGGGGGGGGGGGGGGGGGCGTTTTTATTTCTCAAAATTTCAAATGGAATGACCACATTTAAATTTTAGGTAAAAATTGTCACTTGGTTACGTAACGTTTTATTAGGAGGGTGGGAGGGTACAGAAAAACGATATGCCGCGTTACATGGGGGGAAGGAGGGTCAAAAACCTCCAAAAATTGCGTTACGTAATACTTGAACGCTCCCCTGGGTCCTAACTTTTTCCCGTATATCGTTGCCAAGGTTACGTATACGGACTTGTTTTTTAAAACTAAGTTTTTTAAACGACATAAAGGTACCAAAAAAATGTTCCATCCAATTTAGGTCCATTTTTCAAAGTCCCATCTCGTCATTTCAAAAGCGTAATTTATGCGTTATTCGCTTTTTTTTCATTAACCGCCACTATTCTCTCCCGTGTTACCAGACAGAATAACATCAAGAAAAAGTTGCTCCACCGTACTAAATTTCTAAACAGGGATTTACTTAAATGAGCTGAGAAGGGGGATCTGGTACGGTCAAGGAATTTAATTTGTGTACCCTTTCGTACCTTGTCATAACGACATTAATATGGAATCTCTATCGGCTTTCATATTGATTTTGACTGTGACAAGGTACGAAATGGGATATAAATTAAATTCCTCGACTGTACCTACTCAGCCTAGACAAAGACTCGTTAGTCTGCCGCTGGTGCGTTCCACCAGAATGTCGGGTACGTGACGCCATTCTTTTCATACTTGTAAGAAAGTTAGGAAGCCAATTTTTGGTATATCAATATATTATAATTTGGCTTTTGTATTGGTAGTGAATTTTTGGACTCTTTATATGTTTTTAAAGTAGCTGTCATAGCCGTTACGTACCCTACAAAGTAGACGTTCTGGTAAAATGCACCCTGTGTTAAAGTTTCCTGTAAATTTCAAATTTTTTCAACATTTTGATAGGTCAACTGTACCTGGTCCTTGTGGTAGACGATGAGTGGTCCGCGCTTCTGCACACGGCGACGGTTGCGCATCTTGCCCTTACCGGCGCGCAGGCGCTGGGACTTGTATACCTGTAGACAATGTAATGTTCAATCGTACTATTCTGGCAGACAAGAGACCTATCAGGTCTCACAGGTCCTACTAGACTAAGACGGTCATGTTTAACTGAATCATCTGTATGTCTTCCTTTTCAAACCGGCAAGTAAACTTAAAAAAAAAAAGCTATCAATTTAGTATGAACTGCCGAAACAGATTGGATGGAGGAGATTGGAGGACCCATATTTACTCAATACAATACAATTTTATTGCAAAATATATATATATAAGACTTCCTTAAAAAGTAATGTTTTCTTCTGTTTCCGCGATTATTACTCATATAAATAAAACAATTTAACGGATTATATCGCGTATATTATCTCATTTGAGTTCCCGATGTTTCGGAAGCTTTTCAGCTTTCCATGAACTCATACGCTCATGTCATGTCTACCATAGCTTTACAAGTTCTTTCGTTACACTCCCAAAGTCTGCGGGCGACGGGGGCAGACAGCGGGGGCAGGTATTTGTGCGCGCGGCGGAACACGATGTCCCTCCCGCGCGCACACTTACTCCCCACCCCCCGGTTCTTTCCCGCTGTCCTTTACAAACAAATAAAATATAAAAGAAACATTTCTCGTTTCAGTTACCTTCTAATAGTCTGTTTTAACCATGATTTTGAAAATATCTTCAATGTACAGACATTTAATTATTACAAGTGTATACATGACCTAAAATGTTTTCTACTGTCTATGTCGGAAAAGAAAGAGTTCAGTCCGATTGTTGTCAAAAGAAGTTTTCTATCCCAACAATCTTGAGCTCGCAGAACTACATCAAGATCTGAGAGAGGAAAGTATTGGGATTATTTCCTTCCGGCCGCCATCGCAACTGTGTTTCACAACCAGTTGTCTACGAGGATTTTTTAGTCTTTCATGGCAACCAGTTGTGATAAAAACATATATATTCTTCTTCCGCAACCAGTTGCCAACAAGGAAAATCTCAAAAAGTCTAGTTGCCATAGAAGAGTTAATTTGTTTGTTCACAACCATAGATTACAAAACTTAAAGTACTTACGTATTTTAAAATTTTATAATCTTTGTTCAAACCTGGATTGCTATATATCAAAAATTAAGAAGATGATGATGCATAATGAGAAGCTAAAAGAGTTTATTAAATACATGGAAAAATATTATATTAATAGAAATATCAACGAATGGTGTGTATATAGTGAACGACATCGGACAAATAATGTTGCTGAGAGTTGGAACTCTAAACATAACAAAGAATTTAAGAAGCCATATGTAACCTTAAATAAGTTCCTAGCAGTAATATCCAGAAACAATTTAAACCTTTTAATAGAACCTACCTCTAAACGACGCAAAGAATACTGCGAAAGAGACGAGTTCATTATGAATACTCAAATGGAATTATTAAACAACCACATCACAGTAGGCCATTTTTTGGATAAATTGCGTTAAACTTTAAAGATTACTTCCAATTATAGTTCAATCTTAGACCATACAGTACCTTGGAGTTTGTGAATCACCCATCTGAATTAACACTGGCCACTTTAAGCACGAAAGAGTCCGTATATATTTTTGTTTTATTTTATCTTTCTGACATAACTCCAAGTCAATTTTATTTGTAAAAAATTGTGCAAAGTAATAGTGCAATATAATAATGGCTAGTTACTTTGAATTTAACAACGGTGAAACGGAGAATGGCTTCGGAACACGGCAACTAAAAAGAGCAGTGTGCGAAAGCAGTACTTGTGTTTTTAGTGGATGTCTCGAGGAAAGCCTTCGCCCGCTTACATATCTCCACAGGGCAATGATTTTGTCAAAATATAATTTTTACTTGCCTCCGCATGCAAAAGTGTGCTTACGTCATATTGATGCGGAAAACTGGGACGCCGTCGTAAATTCGAACACAGCGGTCACAAATTTCAGCGAAGTCCACGCGGCAGACATTATAAAAGTGTTCAAAAGTGCTCTACAATTAGTCCAAATTACAGTGTTATCCGCATTGGAATAAGGGGATTTGATTATTATATTACTAAGATATTGTTTAAGATATTGAGCAGCAAAGTTATGCCGTCGGTCAGTTTTTTTTTTCACTATAGTGCCGGTAGATACGTTTTATTTTAATTAATTTCTTTTGTATTATTTTGTGTTTTATAGTATCGTAATAAAAGACTTCAGCACTCGGTTGTACTTCATTTCTTTACTATCTATCAATTGTCAGTTGGAGCATGGGGACTAGGGCATACCCCGTGCTTCACCCAGGTGAAATAACGAGGTGAAGCACGGGTCCGTACCCCGAATAGGGTACTTGACACATGTAATAAATGATTATGAAACGTATTGTTAAATATAGCTTATAATTCCTAGAACCTAAATAACTAGTTAAGTTTCAATGAAAATGATTGATGTTTAAGCGACAATATAATTAATAAACAAATGAAATGCCATGAAATCTGAAACTCACTTTTATTCCGCTTAAGATAAAATATAAATATACAAGTAAAAAAAAATTGTTCTTCGAATACCAAACAACTACACTGTACTTAAAAGAAAACTAGCTGAAATATCTTCTGCAACTAATATTTTACGAACTTACTAAAAAGTTATGGAGAAAGGGCTTATTATTTCAAGGCAATGCCCAACTGTAATTTCTTTTCCTTCTAGTTGTTGTATTGCCACATCAATTTCTTCGTCGATCAATTTGTACTCCAGTTTCTTTTTACTTTTTAATTTTAAATTGTAACTTTCCGTTTCCGTTAATAAAACGTCCAACAATTGTGCCAAAGAAGGATATTTTCGTCCTATATAACGGTTTATCTTTGCATGCCATCCCTCAATATTGTTATTCGTTCTCACGTTTTCTTTTGCACAAGAACATGATTTCATCATTTCATTTTTCTTTATCCACTGTTTTTGGAAGTACTTGTTAAATTTTTTAAGTCCTTCAC
Organism: Hedya salicella; assembly: GCA_905404275.2. NCBI lineage: Eukaryota > Metazoa > Arthropoda > Insecta > Lepidoptera > Tortricidae > Hedya > Hedya salicella. Next base: position 6,691,751 of record FR990120.1, read on the forward strand.
TAGGATTTTTGGACATTTTGGTCATTACATATAAATAACCTTTTTCTATATATTGAGCTGGTAAACGAGCAAGCCCTACGCATCGAGCTACATGTCTTCGTTCCGTTCGTAGTTTTACATTTAAGGCTTTTGCTTTTTTCCACAAGCAACGATTATAATGGAAGTAACACCCTTTAAATATTATTTTTGGAAACACACTTTGAATCCCATTTATGGCTGCTACTTCGAAATCAAGAGTTATCTTTTGTGGATTCCAACTGATACGCGACTTGATCATTTTGAACAAAATTTTATAGGTATCCGTTTTTTTGTCTGGTAGTAAAGCGAATATTAAAGGAAGTATCGTATGACTGTTTTTATTGTAACCATGTATTGTATACAGTTGTGCGAATGCTCTGGGACAAGATCTAAAAGTACCGTCAGCGAAAAAGTGATGGTATTTATTAATCGCTATTCCCTCTCGATCATTTATAATTTCTTTGGACCCGAAAACAATGATCCGCTTATCGTCATCGCAGTAATCAGCAAGAAGGAAATTTTTATATTTATTAGGAATCATAACGTCATGAGCATTATTGAACCTTGTTTTAGCAACACCCAACACTTTGTTTCTTTCGTTATTCAGACCCGTTTTTATATTTTCATATCTCGGTATCTTTGTCAGTAATTCATAGCCTTCATCTTTAAGTTCGCGAACAGTTTCTTCGTATTGCTTCTTAATAGATATAAAATTGCAGCTACTCTTCTGCTTCAAATCGTCCATTTTTTTTAGCACCACATTTCTCCCAAAATCAGCGATACAGTCAGTGTTATGTGCCTTGGATATTTTTGTTATCTCATTACGCGTGTTCACTGTCAAATTACCTTTATACCCGGTACTATTACAACATTTAAAAAATGAGTCTCCATTTGTATAATTTTTTTTGCGATGATAACGATACCCATCATACAGAAGAGTGACGCCTCCTCTTCTTGAACTTATGAATTCTAGCTTGGATGAACTTGGATATATATTTGACGTAGACATTGCTTGATGGGCACGTATTTAATGCATCGAATTCAAATTATAATGTCTAATGGCACAAATTGCATTTAAATGATAACCTGTGACCTAAAGTTAAAGTTATATTATAACCAATTACTTATTTATATGTAGCTCGTAAGCAAATAACTAGAACTTGAATGATAGTACAGAGAAAAATATGACATGACAATGTCAGGTTAAGGAATTACAAATGGTTTTTTTCGAATATGACAGATATCTGTCATGATGACTATGTAAGAAATAAGGAGGTTTTATTGCTTGAAATGATGTGTCGAGATTAGTGCGTGACAAGAATATTACTGGTTGCCATGAAAGACTAAAAAATCCTCGTAGACAACTGGTTGTGAAACACAGTTGCGAAGGCGGCGATTTTTTTCTTTGTTGGCAACTGGTTGCGGAAGAAGAATATATATGTTTTTATCACAACTGGTTGCCATGAAAGACTAAAAAATCCTCGTAGACAACTGGTTGTGAAACACAGTTGCGAAGGCGGCGATTTTTTTCTTTGTTGGCAACTGGTTGCGGAAGAAGAATATATATGTTTTTATCACAACTGGTTGCCATGAAAGACTAAAAAATCCTCGTAGACAACTGGTTGTGAAACACAGTTGCGAAGGCGGCGATTTTTTTCTTTGTTGGCAACTGGTTGCGGAAGAAGAATATATATGTTTTTATCACAACTGGTTGCCATGAAAGACTAAAAAATCCTCGTAGACAACTGGTTGTGAAACACAGTTGCGATGGCGGCCGGAAGGGATTATTTATGATGGCAATTATTGATGCAACAACACTTAGCGATTTCATTGTTTATCGATAGTTTCATTTTTTGCTTACTTACTCTAGGACTCTCCCTAAGAATGTAACCTTAAGTTTTTTTTTTATTTCTGGGAAGTACGAGGCTAAAAGTTGATAGTGTAGTATATTTTTAGAAACGTCTCCTCATGCCCTTTCATTTGATACCTTATACGATAGGTTTTGGAAGAAAAATCCAATCCCATACAAGAACTGATGAAGTCATAACTCCCCCCCTATGGTGGGGATTTTAGGAACTAGCGGAGAAATGAAAAATTTAAGTCTAAAGTACCTGTGTACCAAGCGGCTTCGATGTAGATATATATGCGGCAACTTTACACATAGGTCAAAAATGAAAAACAAAAATAGTTAAAAATCTTATAAAAATAGTTATCGTTATTATTTTACAAATTGCTTTATTTTACGTTTGATATGAGGATAAGACAAGACGTTTGGAGTGTGTTTTGGAAAAAATCACCGAGCCACATCTCACCTGCGGGAGCCCAAATTTGGCATGTTTCGAAAATGTTTTTTAGAAAACTGGTGGCTAAAAGGTAAGAGTGTAGTATATTTCTAGAATCGTCTCTTAAATAATGCTCTCAATCGAATAATGCTCTTTCATTTGTTAACCCACATGATAAGTTTCCAAAAAACTTTTTTTTTTCAAATCCCATACAAAAATTTGATGACGTCATTACTCCCCCCCACCCTACCCCTACGGGGAGGATTTTTAGGAACTAGTGGAACAATTTAATGTTTTGATCTAAAGTACCTATGTACCAAAAATCGTCGATGTAGATATGTATGCGGCAAAGTAGCTTTTTTTTCCGTTGTAGCACATGCACTATTGATTTTTTTAAATTAATATTACGAATACGCAATCTTATTTTATATGTGAGGGACTAAGGAAAGCGTCTCGTCATTCCGGCATCATATGGAGGCTGGAAAGATATTTTATTATATATAATTTAATTGATTGAACTAAAAAAAACTGTAACTTTTCTAGGAATGAAGATAGTTACTCTTTTCAATTAAAAAATATCAAGCAAGCAATTTATGAATTTAATCCATTCCACATTGGGGCTGGGACTGCTTAAAAATAGCATACAAGTTTATTGAGGACTGACCTTGAGGACATCAGACCAGGCCTTGACGCGGCGCAGAAAGATGACCGCGTTCTTGGTCTTGTTGATCTCTTGGATCTTGTCGGACACAACCAGTGGCATCTCAGGCACCTTCTCGATGATGTGGCCTGCCAATACAAATTACGTCAGTTTCGGGTTTTAAAATTATCATTACCAAAGTTATCATTTGACTAAAGCGCTTGGAAAACAAGAAAATTGTATAGTTAGAGAGTCGTCAGTAAGGGTTTCTGCAGTCTGATTCATAATTAAATTCCAATTTTTGGCGATTATGAGCGCCAATCCGTTATGATTACTCCATTTTGGTACAATTGTAGGTATTATCATCAATGAAACTTACCTTAACTTCACTGGTTTAATGAAATCTCATATCATGTTTTTACGAAACCACGTTTCAATAACTAAATAATCAAAAAAGGAACTATCTCATTTTGGAATTTAATTATGAAGCGGAGTATAGTTGATTATGATCATAGTATACTACTTTGAAAAAACTTCTCTTATTTTGCTCCAAGGAAAAATGTAGTAAGTCTGTTTGACGCTAGTATATACTTACCCCGCTTTTTTTCCCGAGGTTGGCTTCAGATAAGTTTTTTTTTTTTTTTTTTTCAAAGTAATGACGATATGTATCTTTTACAGTGACTGTGAATGCACGACACACTGCAAGATTAGTGTTGGTGAAAGGTATTCATTGAAGAACACAGATATAAAATTTATAAACATATTCTCTTCTTGAAATAAAACAATTTAACGGATTATATCGCGTATATTATCTCATTTTAGTTCCCGACGTTTCGGAAGCTTTCCAGCTTTCCTTGGTCACGGGTGGACCCTTGGAAAGCTGTGAACTTAAGGTTCATGAGATGGTAAGAGAGATTTTATGAGAAATCGGTGTTAGTATCCACATTTCATGGAATAAATGTAACAATGTGTTCCACACGTCGACACACTGCCAGCCTCGGTGACTGCGCAGTGTTTCCTAAGGGAACTATTTACTATCCCCCTACATGTACCTGAAAGGCCAATTTGGGCACAACCAGGAAGAGTTCGGGGTGTGTTTATGTACAAGGAATTTAATTTGTATACCATTTCGTACCTAGTCACAGTCAAAATCAATATGAAAGCCGATAGAGATTCCATGTCAATGTCAGTATGACAAGGTACGAAAGGGTACACAAATTAAATTCCATGACCATACTTATACTACATAGTGTTTATTTTTATGTACTTGTGTTCATAGCACACTAACTATACTCAACGCAAAACGAACTGGCCACCGAGATCATACATTAAAGGTATGCATTGAAAATTTAAGCTATTTTTTACTGATATTTTAATCAAATCTAGTATATGAAACAGGCTGTTTTCCAGATATGTATTTTTGACTATATAACCTATTCAGTGATTAACGCGGAAACATGTTCGTTGAAAATTTCCTCGATAGAAAAGTTATCCGACAACGAGTCTTCATTTTCCGTATTTTGTCTAGTTTGTAAAAACGACAGATTAAACGGTTAAATTATGTAAAAATATTATTTTTCCTTTATCTTTTACGTGATTAACTTAAATGTTAACAAAACATAGTAATATCTACGATGTCATTGTACTTTTACATCCGGCGCTTACGCCGAAAAATCCCAAGCATGTAGTGTAAATTGGCTCTCTTTCTTTGATGCGCAAGAGCAATAAATGCGTCCCTTATTACAAATTCCGCTCATTGGCCCGCTCGGTGTTTGGGGCGTGGTTTACGAATGATGATACAGACCCTTAACAGTTGAGAAAGACATAGCAGTATGATCTCGGTCACCAGTTCGTTTCGAGTTCAGTATAGCGTTAAAATTAGTCACATGAGAATAACATTACGGGACTCCGTATTTTTGTGATGCCCGTCCTCCGCTAATGCCTGTGGGGGCGTGACTCACAGTAAAAAAACCGGCCAAGTGCGAGTCGTCGACTTGCACACCGAGGGTTCAATACAAAATTTACGCTAAAAGCGGCCGTATGTATGGAGATTCAGTGTTAGCAGAGCCTAGGGTTGCCATCCGTTTGGGTTTCCCCGCATTTTTCCTAGTTCGGAGGCTGTCCGGGCGGCTTCATAGTGTCCGGCTAAACCCGGACTCTTCTTGTATCGGGGAAAACCTTATTGAACTGAATAAAATCTAACATGTCCGGGAGAAAATGCGATTTCCTCCAAATATTCAGGATTTTGAAGTATTTGTCCGGGTTTGGCTATAATCAATAAGGCAGTCCTAGCAGAGACTCCTAAGCAAATGTCTCACCTCGGGCCTGAACGAGCGCGGGCACGCCGGCGGCGGCGACGGCGGCGGCGACGGCGGCTCTGCGCTGGCGCAGGTTGACGCGGCGATGCCAGCGCCGCCACGGCTTCGTGGGCGCGAACATGCGGCCTCCGCGGCACATGTTACCGAACGCACCCTGCCCGGATCTGAGGAACACATCATTTATTACTCGACGTTTCGTATGTGACGTTACGACAAACTTATTAACCTAATATTCTCTCGTTTCCGCTTTTCTTTTTCCTTTCGGACAGGCTAAGACCATAGGCCATACTGCCACGTCTTCAAGTGATTATTATTAAGTGTTAAATCACATTAATAACTTCAGTAATTTTTTGTTTCCGCGATTATTAATCGTAAATAAAGTGTACACAGCTCTCCGTGACGTCGCCTAAGGTCTCACCAGAAGATCAGTGCTGGTTTTCTTACTAGCATTATGCTGAGGTGGGACCTTTTCGTGCCATACTAGTATTTTTTACGATTCCATCAAATCCTAACATAATAAAGGTAATGTAATGTCAATAAAGTATACAAAAAAATCAAAGCTTCTGACAAATCCGAATATACAGAAAACCTTACCTCCTAGTAAAATTTGTTTCACTGAAATGGCTTCCTTGGACAAGACTTAACAAAAATGTTTGTGCTATCTTATCAGTAGTAAATATGATTAATCATTATTTCTTGTTCCTTTAAACATCTAGCACGATATCTATCCAATTATGAAATAAAAAATATTAATGCATTAGAAGCTAAAATAACAAATCAATTCTTGTTTCAGGTAGATCATGTCATTTGTTTGTAGTAACAACTCTGCACCCGTGCCCACTACAGAGTAGACCCAGAACGCCATGTCGCTACGTTTATATTGCACTAATCCGCAGTAACACTCAGAAGCATGGAAATGGCTCATTGAATGTGGACATTTAGTGCCAAAATACTACAGTAGGAGTTTAATTAGCCGGAGTAAACTGACATTTACGGACAGGACACACGTCGGCCGTGATTACTTCATTATGGCAGAAGTACAGTATTTCTTATGAATAAAAGTTACCATAATATCACCGGTTAAACGTACTTTCATGTATATTTTGGTAAAATTATTTCTAAACAACAAAACATTCAGGTTGACACCTGTTGAGTTTAATCCAGCTAACAGAAGCGAGGCGTCAGAAATATTACAAGGGAAGCCGAAGCGTATTCATTTACCGGTATTTAAAGAAGGTGGCTATAATTATAGAAAGAGGTAGCTACTAGCCTTTCCGTGGGCAACCCGGCGGGAATCGGCTTATATGGACGCCCCGCCACTGCCAGCCACTTAAAAATCCTACTTTAGCATATAAGTAACTGTAAACATATAACTATGACTTGTGCTTTACGCATCTAAAATTATCCGTGTTTTTTTACTATAAGTTTTAGTTTTAACACCAGATAAATGTGTTTTTCTTTCTTTCACCATTAGGTAATCTTAAAAATATCTTACCTGTGGGTACCGCCACCGCGGACACGGGGAATACGCGCTACGGCGCGCCCGGTACCCCACGACTCAGCACTAGTCTGGTGACCTGGCGACAAGTAAAACCAAGGTCATTGTAGATTACAAGTATTCAATGGTGGACCCATTGAGTCATGCAACATACTCGACAGACTTGTTTACCTGCTACCCAGGACTGCAGGGATAAATGGGGCAGCTGACCGCTCAACTAAAGGGCGCAAGCAGCCCCTTACCTTCAACTTAAGAACCAACTGAACTTAAAGAACTTCCTCCATGGAGAAGAATAAAATCATACCAGTCTATTTTTCTCCAGCGTAGTCAGGTAAAAAGTATCCTATAACCATCTGGAGATACCTGGCTACCCGTTTACCAAAAGTAGTTGAAATCCGTTTAGCCGATTTGGCGTGATGAAACCCCTTACTCCTTACAGATAACCGTGGCTAGAAAACTAGTGAACTGTAAAAATTTTTTTTCCTAGGAGATAACTAGTTATCTCCGAGGATTTTATATTATTCGCAGATAACTTTTTTTTTAACAGTTTTCTGTGAGGAAAATCCAATCCTTGTAGATAACTGGTTACCTCCAAGGATTTTATATTCTTCGCAGATAACTATTATTTTTTTAAGTTTTCTGAGAGGCAATTGTATTCCTCGGAGATAACTAGCTATCTCCAAGGAATTTAAAATCTTCGCAGATAACTATTTCTTTTTATAGTTTTCTTTGAGGAAAATGTATTCCTCAGAGATTACTAGCTATCTCCAAGGAATTTAAAATCTTCGCAAATAACTGTCTTTTCTAATAGTTATCTGTGAGGAAATTTAAATTGTCCTACTAAGCATAGTGTTTTGTAAACTCCATTTTTGTGGCATGCCGTTTATTATAGGTGGAAGAGTATATATAGAATATGAAGCATAAAGATCTCAATCTAATACGGCGGAAATAAATAATTGTATGCACATATGCTTATTCAAAAAAATTTTGACGTGTTTAAAGGAATACAAATTTTATTTCAGTATTTTTAAGTTTAAAATAAAATTCATTTATTTGTAGATATGGGTTTTATTTTAAACGTTTTAGAAATAGTAAGTCGTTAGTATTTTTTAAACTTTGTTTTTCTTTGTGACAATTACTCGCAGATAACTGTTAGAAAAGACAGTTATTTGCGGAGATCTTAAATTCCTTGGAGATAGCTAGTTATCTCCGAGGCATAAATTTTCCTCAAAGAGAACTATAAAAAGAAATAGTTATCTGCGAAGATTTTAAATTCCTTGGAGATAGCTAGTTATCTCCGAGGAATACAATTTCCTAAAGGAAAACTTAAAAAAATTATAGTTATCTGCGAAGAATATAAAATCCTTGGAGGTAACCAGTTATCTACAAGGATTGGATTTTCCTCACAGAAAACTGTTAAAAAAAAGGTATCTGCGAAGAATATAAAATCCTCGGAGATAACTAGTTATCTCTTAGGAAAAAAAATCTTCACAGTTCACTAGTTATCTAGCCACGGTTATCTGTAAGGAGTAAGGGGATGAAACCGCAACGACACATACAAACATACAAAAATACAAAAACAATACAGATATTTAACTTTATAATAGTATAGATGTTTCACAAAACAGGAGGATAGATTTGATATTTTGCTAGACAAAATATGGATTGAGAAATGAGACATGATAATTTTATCTCCGTCAAATGCTTGTTTTCAAAGGACAAGCATGTTTGAAGCAACAAGTATCATTGAGTAAAATAAATGTAGTAACAACTCTGCACCCGTGCCCACTACTGAGTGGACCCAGAACGCCATGTCGCTACGTTTATATTGCACTAATTCGCAGTAACAGTCAGAAGCATGGAAATGGCTCGCTGAATGTGGACATTTGGTGCAAAATTCCTTTATTTTTTTTCGTATTAAAGTATTTTAAAATGAAGGTAATAATTTCAAGTTTGTTCTTATTTTTTGGGAGACAGGAGGTAAGCAGAGTAAATTTATTAAATCTAAACAATGTTACAATTGTTCTAGTAGTGTAAAGACTTAATATGGAAGGCAAGTAATTTCTCTAATATAGAACGTCAGTTGTGTATGTGGACAGATTTCTCACTTACTTATGTTTTTAACCTGTGGGTATTTCTATGAGCATTTCAATCACTCTGACTTCGGTGGTCATATTAATGCGGGGATCCCGTGAGATAATCACCGTTGTCTACCTAAAAAAATGTGCTTAACTTCGGAATTCCAGCCATAATGCCAAGGGATTGAAACCATTGGAGGAATGCCTCTATACTATTATGTGAAAGAATCCAGTATTAAAACTTATTTCTAGCTTTAAAAATACTAGTACATACCAGCCTCCTTGCTGACACTGTAAGGCTGCCTCGCGTTCTTGGACATTGACACATGGACATTGTTGACAAGGTCCGGCCGGATGGGCGCCTTGAAGACGAACGGGAGCGGCAGAGAGGCTCCGGAGACCAGCTCACTCTTCTCGGAGTAGACCGACACCAGCGGTCGGGCGACTGATAGACTCTGAAATTCGTTTTCAGTAAAATAAGTAGTCAAGTTTGAGAAGCAGTAGAAAAACTTATCCCCTGTAAAAATTTCTCCCAAAAAACAATTTCTCTCTCAAATGTAAATGCTTGTCCTTGAAAAAATTGAAGTTTTAATTAAATTATAAAAAGCATAGTGCCACAAATGTAGTTCCTATTTCTATTTAGGTAGAATAGACTTATAGGTTATTTCTAAAGATATGACAACACTTGTTGTTTTTGGAGGAGTGAGGCTTCGTGACACAGGTATTGCATACTTTGTAGGAAGTCCAAAACTTGTTAACTGATAAACTGTATTTAGTGGAAATCAATAAATAAATATTACGGGGCAATTTTACACAAATCGAACTAGCCCCATGGTAAGCTCAATAAGGCTTGTGTTATGGGTACTAGATGACGATATATTTAATAGATATATTACTTATATACATAGAAAACATCCAAGACTCAGGAACAAATATTTATGCTCATCACACAAATATTTGCCCTTACCGGGATTTGAACCCAGGACCTCAGCTTCGCAGGCAACATTACTCCCACTGAGCTAAACCGGTCGTCGAATAAATATTTGTATTTTTTTTATTTTATATGCCAATTTTAGTTATGTCACACACTATCTTTTGTTGCAGTTGTAATTGGCTTTGTGGTTGCGTGTGCCATTCCCGTATTGGCTTACATAGCCATGACAAACATTGTTTTCCGACATGACACTGTTTCAATAGTCTGTAAAAGACTAAAGAGGCCTTTGATTGATTGAATTGGTTATTATTAACAATAAGTATATACATACTAGATTGGATTACGTTACAATTTCATCAACCTTTACAGAGCATGAATTTGCTAAAACTTTATTTTTCTCCAATGTCATATAAGACTTCTTTGGAAAATGCTGACCGAAAGAAGTCTTCTACCACAGGTCATTGTTGTTAATTCAATTTAAGGTTTTATGTGTTCCACACATCGACACACTGCCAGCCTCGGTGAGTTTGCAGTGTTTCCTAAGGGAACTATTTAATATCCCCCTACACGTACCTGAAAGGCCAATTTAGGCTCAACCAGGAAGAGTTCGGGGTTAACGAAAAAGAATCTTATTGAACATTGGTTTACACCTTTTAATGATACAGACATAATTAAACATTTTAAACTCTATGAAATCTATGAAGATACAAGCATTTTCTAGTGTCTAAGTTCGTCCAATATAAATAAGTAATAAGTAGTACTTGCTAGTGAAAGTATTAAAGTATAACTGCAATCATTTAGGAAAAATAAATGGGTAGATGATTAATTTTCATTGTGACGAAATTACAAGTGCAAGGTTAGACAACATAACCATATAAAAGTTGCTATATAATAGCATTTTCCACGCCCAGTCAATAAATAATGAAAATCAAAGTTTAAATATAGTCTTTAGACTTGAAAGAGTAGAAATGAATGAATCGCTATCGAGCAAGAGGCAAAAAACCGGACATAACCTCAAACTTCAGTGGTCAACCTCTAAACATGACAAAGCTTGCAAATGCCCGAAAACTGTTGAAATTGGGGATAAAAATCTTGGATACTAGAGTATGACATGTAATTCATATAAACTTAGCAGAAAAAAAAAACAATTTTATGAAGCATTGTCTAAAATCACGCTGTGATCACGCTGTGGTGCTTTCACTTCTAGCAAAAGTAAAGGCTCGAAAATTGGTTCTTATATAGAAAACTAAAAATTTTCAGGACGTAGTAAGAATACAGAAGTCGTGGTAAACCTTTAGATTGACGATATTTACACGAAATAACTCTCAAACACGTGGACCACTCACCATCGAAACGCCTTAATAATGTAATCACTTGCACTTGGTTATTTCGCCCACTTTACAAATGTGATGTATCTAACACACTTTAATCTGATAATACACTTACCATTTCGCTAATCAGCGAAGTTATTCCTCCAAAAAACACTATATACGGCGGCTCAGACCGTACGCCATGCCACGGAGGAGTAAAAAGACCGGAAATGGAAAATTTTGACAGAAACTTCAAGGGCAGTTACCAGGTGACAAAAAAAGTTTCGATAACATTACACCACAAATAATTTTTACAAAATGTGATGCTAATCAAGATAAAGTAAAAGCCATTTCAACAAATACAACGGATATTTTAGGATATATAAAATATTTTACATAATTTTCATTATAATATTGAAAATATTTGTGTAGTTCCATGTATTAAGCTTTACAATAGACAGTAACACTTTTTTTTTAGAAATTTGACATCTTATGAGACTACGACAATCACGTTTCTGCTTATTATAGATTGTTCCTTCACCTTCGTAAAAACAAATGTCAAGCTTGGAGTATTTAGTAAATACTCCAAGGTCATAAGCAATTTACTTTCCGAAAAAAAAATCATAATAATAGTGGTACATAAACGTATCCTTAGTTACATCATGAATATATTTACTAACACAATAGCATTTTCACCAGAAATGCTTTTAATAGATGAAAAGTATACTCTTGAACAGGAGCTGTCATTATAAGACAATCTCCGAATAGAGTGTAATAAAAATTATACGTATATAAGTCTTATAAAGTTAATATAATAAAGATAGCAAGTGGGGTCGATTTATTAATGTATAATAATATGCTGATTACAGGAAAATGGAGACCAACACTGCAAAATGCAATTCAGATCGAGATCCCAACCGACCAATACCTCCAAATATTCAAACATGTCAAGAAATTAATCAACTATTTCAAATAGCAAACGTAGAATCCGTGACTTCCCGTGAAATAGCCACGCATTCATTAGAAACAGCATCAGAAACTCCCAATGTCACTGGATCTATCAATACAAGTGCTGAATCTATAAATGGAGCAAGAACTTCCAAGGATACTGCGAAATTTTCAGTGCCCCTCCTTTTAATAAGTGCACCTCCGTCTGTAATTATACCAGCTACACATGCCTCTCGTAGATGTGGTCCTACTATTAAATCTCCAATATCCTCACTTAGATTGCGGCAGACAGAGAGTGAACCCGAAACGTTGTTTATCCAAGCTTTGTCACGATTAACTGAAAACAAATCATTGAATATTTCAGTTTTAAACAATATGATGGCAAACTCGCAGTACACTTCGTTCAATGAGAACGTTAAGCGGAATAACGCTGGTCCTAGACCTGGAGATCTGTCACCTCCTGATTCCTTGACTAGTGCACCCCCATCATATTCTTACGTATTGAGGCAAATGGCAAACAGAAGAAGACCAAGGCTGATGGGAACGTTCATACCATCGCCGTCTTTCGTGCCTCAATATCCACCTCCAAATTACAATGCGGCTTTCGATATTTACGTTGATAATGCTGTTCCTCCTCCTCCTAGACTAAGACAATTTGGCTTCACACCTGCTCCTATTATTTGTCCAGAGTGTGGATACACGGGTATGAGCGTAGCAATCAGCAAAATAACTATGTGTACGCATTTATGTGCTGTTGTTCTTTGTCTATTTTGTTGTTGGGTGTGTGCTCCTCTACCCTACTTGTTAAGTTCTTGCAAAAACGTTTATCATTATTGCGGTAATTGTCGGTATTTTTTGGGAATGTATTGTCCTACTAATACAGCGGCTAATATTCCTTGAATATGTAGTCGTTAAGTATCATGTACAGTGATTAATTATTCATACATAATTTTGGTGTTTTTCTTTGTAGTTTACTATTTATTTGATTTTTAAAATTGAGAATATTTAATTATTATATTTGAATATTACCTCTTTTTTACTACTAAACCATAGACAATTTAAATCACACGACTTGGATACAATAAAAATATTTGAAAAAAGAGTTTTAATGAATAAAACTATTTTATTTATTAAATCAGTAATGTAGAGAATAATTAAATGTACCTATTTAGTGAAGTGTTTCACAATGCTTTTGATATTTGTTCTGCAAGGTGATCGGTCCAAAATGATCTTCTTAATGCTGCGTTCTATACTCAAGGTTCTTGACAGAATTTGGAAGTACAAATATTGTACTTAAATAATAAAAACAATTTATTGTTTAAGAAAATGTTGAATGATGAGTTGAATAACGTTATTGATTTCATATTGCTCTAAGGTCAACCCTTATTAAGTAAATAAGTAAATTGTGTGTGTTAAATTGAACGAACCCGTAAAAAGTGATATTTCAGCGCCATCTATCGACAAAATATCTGTCATGTAAGATTAGAAGTCATAGCCTTCCGCAAGTTCCGTGTGTGTTGCGGAAAAATCCCTTTTTGGGCGTCCGACCACATGTGTGAATTATGAACAAAATATGGTTCTATAGTGATTTTCTGTTCTAAATAGCCAAATTGAAAGTGAATTATACTGATTATCGATAGATAAAGTGCGTGCGAAGCGTTCAGTGTTGGAAAAAAGTTAGAACACTACGACGGAAGTGCATTTTTTCGATGTAAATACGGTCCATCCAGGGTCAGTCCGGTGCGCCCAGAGGATTTCTCGCATATTTGCTAGCAGTGTGCTCTCGTGTCGCGCTCGCCAGTCTCGCGTGTGACTGAAGAAAATCTCGACCTTCACCGCGGGTTCGATCGGGTCACGTCCCGTGGGGAAGTCGGGTCGCGATCTGCGGTACAGACGGCAGCATGCCGTCGTGTTGAGAGGCATGGAGGCGCGCTCGTGATCGTCGGTCGGCGCGGAGCGCGCGCCCGGGCTTATATAACGAGGGCAGCGGCTGCGGCGGCATGGCCGCGCGCGTGTCCGCCGAGGGCGCCGGGCCCTCGTACGCGTCCGTGCTGAACTTTCGGGGAGCCGAAAGCAACAAGGAGAACATTGAAGCGGCGCCGGGAGAGGTGCCGGAGGTGGTGGTGCGGCAGGTGGAAGAAGAGGAGGAGGGCTTCGTGCCGGTGATAGCGCACGGGCGGCGGCCGGGCAAGTCGCGCCGCGAGCGGGAGCGCCGCGCTCCCCCGCGCCCGCACAAGGCTGGCCCACAGGCCTCCGGCGAGTCGCAGCCCAACCCCGACCAGCCGCAGCTCGAGGAGGACGAGCAACCCAAGAAGTTCGTGGAAGCACCCATCCCGAAGGTCAACCCTTGGCAGGTCAGTGCGACATGTAAACAAACATAACTCATGTTGTTGTGCGGGTATTATGCAACTGTCCGGATCAAGTCTAACCACAAATTCCCTAATACAATCTTCTGATAAGATTGTCAAGTTTATACCAATTCTAAATTCTCACTTTGATTCATTTACACATCAATATTATTTAAAATCTATCCATTCCAGTTCAAATTAGATATTGGTGTTGATTCATTACATTCTACACTTTCACAGTGCTTTATACATAGTGCAAATGTTTAACTTACGATTTGCTAAGTACACTCACAGATTATCCAATCAGTCGATATGCAGTAATCATAACAACATACAAACATAACATAATTCTATCGAAGCCACTTTACACTAGTTTATCAAAATGAAATTAATGTGGGTATTTGTCATAATTTCCATAGATCTGTCTTTTACCTTTGAATCCCATTATAAAATCTGTCATACATTTACATGGAACAGATTTTAAAGCTGCCTCTGGACTATGTCAACTTTTATAAAAAATATTATTACCTTTCTATATATATTTTGGTTCGCTTTGTGTGTGATGGGTTCAGTACTGGTTACAAGCTGTCATGTCAACAGCACAGACTGCAATAATGGGTTATTATCTACAACCCTTAACCTCTTGTTGACTTCCACAAATACATGAGGAAAGTTTAAGCCTTATGTGAAAGTTTCAGGGTCATGTGTTAATTAGCAACTTATTGATACCGCATACAAAGTGTTAAAGGAAAAGTTTTATATTTGTGCTCTTTCAAATGTGACACATGGCTTATACAAAATTATGTTTTAAAGGTTAAGTATAGAACTTCAAGCATGCGGAATCAAATCAAACCTATGTCATTACCAAAAATGATTCCAAGATATACAAAAATGTTTCATGAAAACCCAAAAAGTGAACTGACTGTGTCAAACATAACCTTTGTACTCTTATTTCTACTAAAAGCATGGCTTTAAAATTTTGGTTATTATTCGTTCAAGTTCCATTGGTATAATGTTGACTTGTTGAAGAAGTACTTTATATTCTGATGCACAAATAGTCATTACTGATAATGTGTGTCACAAAACTTGCTATCACTTTTGCATTGTCCAAGGTAATTTTACCATTAATTTGATAGCAGATCTATCTTTCCTTTATATAGAATTTGCATTTAACAGCAACTTCACCAGCATTACCAAGAATGTAGTAACCTTTGCTTTATTGATTGATTCTCCATGCAAATCTCCACCCTCCTATTCACATCCTCAAGGGATGATTTCCGATCTCAAATTAACTTCATTTCAAATTTAATGCAAATTGGTTCAGCAACCATATAGACAAGAGTTACATTTGTTTTTGCATATTTTTAGTATGGATTCTTACTCAAAATTTACAATGGGTTGAAATATATAAACTGTTGCTACATCAATTCATGTACTGCATGATGGCAGTTGGCTTGCAGCGGTCATATAAAATACAGTTGTTCACTGTCAATCCTTTTACCTATTTACATTCGAAGATATCATTAATTCTAAACATTGTAGGCCCTTCTTTAAACCCATGGTGATCACCTATGGTCCAAAACCTGTTGTTCAGGCCTATGGCACTCCAGGTTCCAATGCGCCGCTTTGTCTTATTTCATTGGTTTGTTATAAATTTATCAACATAACCTAGGAAATTTACAATCAACTTTTACATGAAATTTGGGCAGTTAATCAAGATAATGAATAATCAGACTATTAGGATACAGCTTGTTAACTGTTTAATCAAGTGTCTTAGTGCCCAAGTGATAAATCAAGCAATTATACCATGACGATGGTGGTTGCTAAAACGGGACCCTATTACTAAGACTCTACTGTCCGTCTGTCTGCCCGCCCGTCTGTCACCAGGTTGTATCTTGTAAATCATGATACATTCACAGATGTATTTCTGTTGCCGCTATAAAAACAAATACTAAAAATAGTATAATTTTATGTCTGTCTATCTATGTCAGTAACCAATATAAAATGATTGAACACTGCATACATTTTGCTTAAAACAAAAGGGCTCTGCTAACACTGGATTTTCAAAGATACCGCTGTTGGTAGCATATATTTTCTACGGAACCCTTGGTGCGTGAGTCCAACTCGCACTTAGCGGTTTTTTTATTATTTGGTACTTATTTGTACTGTGGGCAGCTAAGTTGAATGGATAGATTTCAACCATAATTGTGAACCTTCCCACAAAACACCAAATCAGTCAAATTTTGTTGAATTGCCACAATACAATCATTCATGTCGGGATAGAAAACAGTTGTAGATATGACTTGGCCTGTCCAATTCTATATCTTAGTGTTGCAAATTTGGCGAATATTAATATGATAACCAAGGAGCGAAACTATGGTACTAGTGACGTCATTATGACGCAAAATCGCATATAGGATGTTTTTCTTTAAACAGCATAGAGAGCATTACAAACCCCTATTGATTCTTTAAAGAGCAGCAATGGTTAAGTAAATATTATATCCAGTAATGTAATTATAACAAGAAATATTTTTCCTGGAGTAAATGAAACAACACAACAAATGTTTCTTCGGATGAAGAAGTATACAGGACGCTTAAAAGTTAAACATAATATCGCGTATTCCTTCTTATTTACATATATACATTTCACAAATACATTCAGGGCGATATAACTGTAGTATCGCCAGTTATAAAAAATGGCGTTGTTGCTGGTCATAATCTCTAAAACCGCACCTGGAGCAAATATTGTCGAATGCCAACCTTTTTTAATCTAAACATCAGTAAACTACAGAGAACAGAGGCCAATAATTTATTGTTTTTTTTCTAGATTCTAGATAAAAACACTCTGTATGTAACTTTACGTCATACGCGTGTCATCGGCACCATAATTTCGCTCCTTGATGACAACCTAAATAAATTGCAATTTATATAATTTTAACATTAATTTTTCTTAATATTTTCTTCTGTTTCCGCGATTATTACTCATTGAAATAAAACAATTTAACGGATTATATCGCGTATATTATCTCATTTTAGTTCCCGACGTTTCGGAAGCTTTCCAGCTTTCCATGGTCACGGGAGGACTGAGAAAAGATGCTTCCGAAACGTCGGGAACTAAAATGAGATAATATACGCGATATAATCCGTTAAATTGTTTTATTTCATTATAAACAAAGATCAGAAACAAATGAAAAAAATTTTCGACAATACTGGACTTGAACCAGTGCCTTGAGCCAGACCGGGGCAGCACGCTCTCCCATCTGAGCTAATCGTCCACACCAGTAGTCGACGAATTTTGTCATCTGTTCTTGCTTATGGATCTCTGTACGGTGCATCCGACTCTTTAGCCGTTAAAAAAAGTTGTTTTATTTCAATTATTTTTTTTTATTCAATTGGCTCGAATCAAAAAGTTCTTTTACCGTTTGATATACATAATTTTTGCAGTATTATAATGATGGCTTCCAGGACAGGCATGACATAAATATACATTTGTATACCTAGCCTCAATTTCAATTAATTGAACCTACAATTTGTTTGGTAAAACAATTAATTATATTACGCTTTCAGACTAATTAATGTTATGATGACCTTACAAACATTCTTCTAGTTAGGGTATTAAACCATAAAAACATGCTTGTAATTTCAGGTCGCAATATTCCTGACAGGTATATTTTATACATACAGGTATACATATGAAGACCAAATCTTATATGATGATACTAGAAAGTGCCCACAACGTTTGTGTAGGAGAAAAAGTCATTACCCTTCTTTTTTTCTTCAACATAGTCGGGTAAAAAGTATCCTATAGCCAATTTAGCGTGATGAAGCCACAACGACACATAGAAACATACAAACATTTCATTTTTACAACTTTATGATAGTATAGATATCTTCCTACATATGTAACTGCAAGAAGTTTGCTATGAAATTCTATTCAATTGATATAGATACACAAAAATTACCATAGTAAAAGACAAAATAAACACTATCAAATCGCAATACATATCTTATTATTTATTACCCATATCTATATTATTATACAGTTGTAAAAATGAAATGTCTGTACATTGAAGACATTAAAAAAAAAAAGATTGTTATGGACTATATATTAAAACGAAAAATATTTTTTTTGGATTTTATGTATGTTTGTAACTATTTTTGGTACACGGGTAGCTGGGTATCTCCAAATGGTTATAGGATACATTTTACCCGACTACACTGAAGAAAAAATTAAGGGTTATGACTTTTTCTCCTCCGCGAACGAAGTTACGGGCGCCTTCTAGTGTTTTATAAAATTACCACACACCTTTTCCTCCTTCTGGGATTTCCCTTAGCTACTATCCATAACTAGCATTTATCCATGGATTCGGGAAATAAGTATGCTACATATCCAAATATCTTCACGAATTTTGTAATTTTATAATATTTATATTCACACACGGAGCTATAATTTATATTATAATTCCGAAATATATATTATCGCAACATATCGATATATTGATTTTTTACGAAAATCTTGATGCTTTACCATCACGATCTTCAAAAAAATTAAATTTAAAATGCAAAGATCCTGTTACAAGTAGTGAAAGATTTTGAAGACAAGCTGACTGGGCTCTGTAGCTCAATTGGCAGTGTGCGCCCCAGCAAGGCACAAGGCACTAGTTTGAATCCAGTTGGTCTTGAATTTTTTTTATTATTTAGATCTTTGTATTGTAAGAGTATTGATATACAAGCTTCCGCCCGCGACTTCGTCTGCCTTAAATTCGTTTATCGCGGATAAGGGTACTTTTACGGGATAAAAGTAGCCTAATGTCCTTCCCCGGGACTCAATCTATCTCCATACCAAATTTCATCCAAATCGGTTTAGCGATTTAAGCGTGAAGAGGTAACAGACAGACAGACAGACTTTCGCATTTATAATATTAATATGGATATAGTAAGGAAGTATAGATTTCACAGATTATTTAGTATGTAAAATATAATAGCTGCGTTTGTGGGCTCTGTAAACAAGTATCCCACCAAAAACATTCTGTAAAAAACTAGCCAAGTCTCAATGGAGCTGCTTGTTTATCTCTAAAAATTAATGAAATCTAGACAAAGTCGTGCCAAGTCTAAGGTTCTTTACTGCGATTTTTTTATTATTATAGTTAATGTTGTGTGACTTGGCCGTTGAAGGGTACACAAGGGTACAAAACCAGGTGCTCCATGACACTATTGCACCAATCGTTGACGGTCGGACGTCGGACGGTGTCATGGAGCACCTGGTTTTGTACCCTTGTGAACCCTTTGTTTTTGGTGGGGTTTCACTTCTTTTTGTAGAAACGTAGGCATAGACCTTAGATTTTTGACATCAAATGAAGCGGCCCACCAAGTTGAATATTTTTTGTAAAGGCGGTATGTCGATCTCTAATAGTTTGGTTGGGCTCTTGTGTTTTCTAATCAGGGTCACCAGGTACTCCAGATCTTCGATTATCCTAGTTTTATAGTTTTCCCTTTATGTGGCCATTAAACTCTGTACCATATTTCAGATCCCTGAGTTTATGGGAAGTACTAGTTCTATTCTGATGATCATGAGTGAGTGAGGGAGTGAGTGTCATAAATGCGAAACTTTGATTTCGCTTAACTTCGGAACTAAATGACCTACAGACTATAAATTTTGGATTTTAAGTATGTGATTATAGCTTACTGGATGACGAAAATTTCTACGTTCTGGTCTTATCCAGAGGTTCTCAAATAGGGGCCTGAAAATGCGGCGAAATGGTTCCAGTAAAGGATGGTACGGCAGTCTTTGCTTCGCGCTCGACTTGGCGGGGGCACTGCCGTGCCCCCTGATGGGAATATATATCGCAAGATGCCTTGCTATCCATAGTATTATTATAAATGCGAAAGTGTGTCTGTCTGTCTGCCTGCTACCTCTTCACGATTAAACCGCTGAACCGATTTGAATGAAATTTGGTATGAAGATGGTGTAAGTTCAGGGGCAGGACATAGGCTACGTTTTATCCCGGAAAAATACCCTTATCCGCGATAAACGAATTTAAGGCGGACGAAGTCGCAGGCAGAAGCTCTGTTTGTGACGAGCTTTATTGTATGATTCAAATCAGACTTTAGTTTATATGATCAGACAGGTACCTATTTATGATCAATCCAAAGTCAAATCTGCAGTCAAACATTGCCCGACTAATTGCTTCATTTTAGATACATGGAGCAGTTCTATTAAAATAATTTTCGACATTAGAATTTATAACACATTTTGAAATATTTTCAGTTGAATTTTTAATCACAACCTACAATTTTTGTATTTAAAATTGGTATAACTAACAGTAGACCTGACAGCAAAAGCTTGTTTAATAATTTAACATGCTTTGGGACTTGTTAAATGTGTATGCGCAAAAAATAATAGGATAAATCATTATGTATGTATGCCGTTCAATATTATGCCCAACGTATCATTCTCGGCCAAAATAATATTAAAAAAAAATCTTGTTATCTATGATACTTTACAAGTAAACAAGCATATGTTGTTTACAATCAATGTTTGAATTACAATCGATACTACCCCTCCCACTTTTACCATGCAAGTTAAATGACATCCAAAGGTCATTCTTACAAGTTCTATGACTAGGTTAGGAGAAGGTATTACTAAGTATTACACAATGTTTTGCCACACGTTTTTAACCTATGCGTTGTCTTAGATACTACTAGGAAATTAGTTCGAGGAGGACGAAAACGGCGTAACAGTTTTTTTTTTACTTAGGCGTAGTCCGGTAAAGTATCCTAAGGTCATCGTTACACATGCTACAATAGGCTATTTTTATTTTTTTATGGTATGTTATAAAACGACGTCTCAATAATAGAAATATTGGTGAAAAAACTGCTCCAATATCATAGAAACTCCCCGAGATACACCGACGTTAAAAGCACATTTTTGGACTTTTCCAAGAAACGCTTCATACTAAAGCCTACAAGAATGTGACGTCACACGCTAGTATCTTGTATAGGGAAAATAAGAACTGTTCTGCAGCTATGTTAAAACTTGCGTTTATCGAAACGGTTTTATAACAAAAATTATAAAACATTTTATGGGTTATTGAATGGTATGATAAGTTATTAATATTTTCATACTTTAAAAATGGACTTTCCCACCCAATTTTAAAGACTCATAAAACAAGCTACACGTATCGAACTCAAAATTTTAACGAAGTTTTTTATTTTGCTTGTTTTATCGGGCTGTTATGTATTTTTTAATTTTTTTTCTACTGTCTAATACCCTATTGTATGGAAGTAAATAGAAAGTAGCCGTTATTTTTGAGATTATGTGGAGCGTAGGGTTTTTGGTCAAGGTAGGAAGTTAAAATGTTTTGGCTGATAGAAAAATACTAACCTTTATATCGAATCTACCTATATTGCCGATGGAGTGAAGATACATATTGTCATGAAAATTAACAATTTATCATTGTAAACATCTTTTTGAATGATGACTTACAATTTTCACTTTCATTCATAGTGACAATGTAGTGTGTAATGTTTACGTAGATAATACTCATGATATTATGCGACTATAACTTGATTGTTCTAAGCTTCTCCCGCGAGGTCAATGTATTTTTCTTTATATTTGCGAACCATGTTTTTTTTCCTGTATAAAACGTAGAGTAAAACCTAGTGCCGTAAAATAAAATCCGGCCAAGTGCGAGTCGGACTCGCGCACCGAGGGTTCCGTACAAATTATACGCTACAAACGGTAATTCGGTTTTATCAGAGCCCTACGCCTGAGCAAAATGTACGCGCTGTTCGATCATTTTATATTGGTTGCTGACATAGACCGACAGACATAGAATTATACTGTTTTTAGTATTTGTTGTTATAGCGGCAACAGAAATACGTCATCAATGAAAATTGCAACTGTCTAGCTATCACGGTTCTGGTGACAGACGGACAGACAGACAAACAGACAGACAGACAGCGGAGTCTTAGTAATAGGGTCCCGTTTTACCCTTTAGGTAGGGAACCCTAAAAATCGTGTTTCTATGGAAAAACGCGATTTTTTAATATCTTATCAGTGGCAAGCGGGCAGACGAGCCACCTGATGGAAAGAGGCCACCATCGCCTATGGATATGTGCAACACCAGAGGAAATCGCATACGTTGCAAACCTTTGATGCCCTGTTAACTCGCTCCTTAAAGAATCCCATGTTATAGCGCCTCGGAAACACCTTAGGGGGAAGCTCATTCCACAACTTACAAGTACGTGGTAAAAATGAGCGTGATGCTCGTTTATTTTTGGGATCCAGATAGTGAGTCGGGATGTACTTTGTACTTGTTCCTGAGGCGGTGATAGAAACGTGACGGTGGTACCAACTCAAAAGTTCTCCAAAACATTTCCCATTGTACAACTGGTAGAACAAACACAGAGAGCCAACTCCGAATGCTGTTTAGATTCCAGGGCGTCTGTCAGCTCAGGATTGTGGGCAATACGAACTGCCCGGCGTTGGATGGACTCCAAAGGGAGAAGTCATTGTTGCTCCGGACCAGAGATAAGAGCATTACTCCATATGGGGTCGATCCTGAATTACTAACTATTTGTATTCTGGTTTCACTGTAGTGTATTACGTGCTATCCTATCAGGGGAGTATTTTGAAAATTGGCGCCCTGTGCCAATAAGTTTCGCCGCTCTAGAAGTTAAGGAAAGAACTGGCCAAGTGCGAGTTAGACTCGCGCACTGAGGGTTGCTACGCCGCGGCGCCCGCCGCCCCTGGCCATGGCCCCGTTGGTCCTAGGGTAAATACGCCCCTGTATCGTAACGTTTATTTTAAAAATCACGTCAATTCGATCCGCTGAAGCAAAAGACAATACAATACTCTTTATTGCACACCTCAGATACACAGAAATATAGAGCATGACAATAACATTCGAATTAGCAGACGTAAACAACAGGCGGTCTTATCGCTAAATAGCGATCTCTTCCAGAGACACTCGCCTGTTAAATAAAACGAGAAGCTCTAGTATTACTACACGTTTGGCTCAGTCGGTTGCATAACGGCCTACGAAGCTGGCGGTCTCAGGTTCGAATCCCGGCCAGGGCAAGTGTTCGTGTGATGAGTACGAATGTTTGTTCCTGGGTCTTGGATGTTTTCTGTGTATTTAAATACTATTATTATTTATCTATTTTATATATTATATTATGTATATTGTCGCCTGGGACCCATATTACAAGCTTTGCTTAGTTTGGGACTAGGTAGATTTGTGTAAGATTCTCCCTGATAATTATTTATTTATGTAGACATACCTACCTATTTCTCAGTGAAATTAATCAGTTTCTTGTCATTGCATAACTTGGTTAGGGTTCCGTACCCAACGGAGTTAGGGTAGTTGGGGAGGTCCGTACCAACGGGTTACCTTTATTTCGAATAAAATATTAAATTGAAAAATACCATCTATTTATGATAACGATGACCTTTTTGCGTTATAATAAATGTATGATAACGCAAAAAGGTCGCCCCACATGCCAGAATCTCGCGGGAAATCGAGAAAAACAAGAGAATCGTGAATGCGGAGCCGAATCACATAATCCTCTCGCCTTCCCCGAGTTTTCTCGATTTTGGGCTATAACAGGCAAGAACTTGAATTCTCGCTTGAATGTGGACCAAATAAGTTCTTCCGAGGATCTCAACAAGAATCTCGCATGAATGTAGAGTGACCTAAAGAAAACATTGCCGCCTCTATGCCCCACATTTTGCCATCCTTAGAACTTGCCTCAAGTAACCTAAGAAAATGCAGGGCTGGTCCATTATTAAAATACTTGTCATTATCTTCAATGTTCAGATATTTTATTTTTACAACTTTAATATTAGATAACTTCTCAACGCGCCCATATGCGAAGCATGTGGCCGATTTTCAGGTTATGTCGCTATCAGTTATCAAGTTTCATAACTGGCGATAAGATAGAGATCTTGCTTTAAATTTGAAGTTTTGATAGCTGCGTTTCTTGACGACTTATGACTTATGATTGCCGTAAAGAATTTTGGAACATGATTCGCAGACAGCCAAATTGAATCCTAGGATTCCTAGCTCACTAGAACAGTACTTAAAATTTAAAAAAAAAACCGGCTATGAGCATATCCGACCGTACTTAGTAGGGTTCCGCAGCCGTTCATAAAAAAAAATGCACTACAGATGAAAAAAAAAGAACGTATCTGTACGGCACCTACGTTCTTTTGCTGAGAAGCGCAGTTTTTCGGCAATAACTCAAAAACTAATTTTCCTTGGAAGTTTTATTATTATTAAGCTTTACCTTAGCAATTTATTTCAGATCTTTTGGACAAACAGTTTAGAAATTAGAGGGCAGGGGGACGACCCAATTAATACTACTTTCGGAGCGATTTCCGAAAATATTCAATAAACAAAATTTTTTCACTGACCTCTAAATGTCTTTTAAAAGAGCTGTCCAAATATGAGCCCACACATTGATATTTGCTGAAATATCTATAACAATATTATACCACTAGGAGGCGCCCGCAACTTGGTTTGCGTTGAAGGAAAAAATCATAATCTTTTTTTTCTTCAGCATAGTCGGATAAAATGTATCCTATAACCATCTGTGGATGCCCATGCAGCTACCCGTTTACCAAAAATTGTTAAAATCCGTGTAGACGTTTTGAAGTGATGAAGCCACAACGGCAAATACAAATAATCTCTTATAATATATTCATATATATTGTTTTAATATCTTCAATGTACAGACAATTTATTTTTACAACTTTATAATAGTATACTTAGATATTACGCATGGGAGTATATGTAGGTACAGTCTAGTGTAAAAATATAAGTGGACTAATCCTCCTCAAAAATATGTCCCATCGCTCTTATGTCAATGAAATAAAGTTGTGATACAGTCAGCGTCGAAACTAGCTGACAAGTTTACTACTGGCATATGTCAAATTGCATACTAAAATTATCACTTACTTTTGATGCAGACTGCATATTTACGAGAGGATTATTACTGTACATGATTTAGCGTTCGTAACTTACGAACATGAACGATTTGAAACAACCATTAGTTTCGACTTCGACATGATTGACTAGTTCTAGTGCCTAATTACAACAATCTCCTACATACAATACAATACAAATACTCTTTATTGCACACCTCAGATACACAGAAATACAGAATATGACAGTAACATTCGAATTAGCAGAGGTAAACAACAGGTGGTCTTATCGCTAAATCTCTTCCAGACAACCTTTGGGTAACGGAGTGTTTAAAAGACAACAATTTTACTTGAGTAGATGGCGAGAAGCAGTTATAAAGCATAAAAAAAGGATTTAAAAATCTCATATAGACACATGTAAACGCAATAAACACACACAAATAAGATCGCGTAGATAAACATACATAAATACCTACATAGTTCAGTCGAAGATCAGATCTGACTGTCCCGAATGTTAACCTAATCCCTTCGCTGTCATATCAGCCTAGATTGAAGATTAACTTATTCAAATTCAAAACGTATTCCCGATTGCTATCTGACTTACTTATGAAGCGGAAATTTGCGGCTGAAATCTACGGGCATTTTGTAAATGTGTTGGGAGGCTAACATTTTGGAGTTATACCAAAAATAAGATAAAGAAATATATAGGTAATACTACTAGAAGGTGCCCGCGACTTCGTTCGCGGAGAAGACAAAGTCATGACCCTTCTTTTTTTAGCGTAGTGGGTTAAAGTATCCTATAGTCATCTGTGGGTACCTAGCTACCCGTGTACCAAAAATAGTTGAAATCCGTTTAGCCGATTTGGCGTGAAGCCACAACACCACACACAAACATACCAAACATACAAAAAAAAAAATTTCGATTTAGTGACCTCCAAATAGTCCGTTACAATCATTTTTTGAAAATGTCTTCAATGTACAGACATTACATTTTTACAGCTTTAAAATAGTATAGATGTGCTAAGAGGCTGACATTTTAGAGTTGTCTAAAATAAGATAAAGACATAGAATTTTAAATGGATTCTTTTCTCTAAGAGTCACACTTTTCGGTAGAGTGAGAGAGAGAGAGAGAAGAAAAAAATCGGTGCTGTATACATCAAATTGCCCGTATCTTTTTTTTATATTTTCAATTTACAGACATATTTTACCAGCTTTATAATATTATAGATATAACACTTCTCTGATGAAAAATAATCGAGTAAATGAAATAATATCCGATTACTTATGTAGACTCGCGTTGTCTGTTAACAAATGATAAGGGCATAATTAGGATTAGTCTAATAAATTAAATAATTGTATCTAATCTGGGGATTTACTGTTGATATCGGAACGCAATTACGGCACTGCATTGGTAAAATGGGGAATTCTACGAATGACAACGCAGTGATAGCTGTTTAGTTTAACTTTAGCTTATCGTCATCCACGGCTTTTCCAGTAAATTACCCCTTTTAGGGTGCATAACAGGTCCGGATCGATTTTGTTTGAAAGATCCGGTTAATACAGATTCGGGGTGTCATTCTTAAATTTCCCACTAGACCGCCTTAGGCGCAGGCCAGGATGATAAGCATGCTCAAAGCAAGCGTACGGAGAGTACGGACTGTTCAGACGCGCTCGGAACACGCCCCTTCTACCCGCGCCTCAGGTAGCATGCTCGAAAATCAAAGGTTATTTTTTTAGCACGCTCTAAATAAGCATGCACAATTGCTCATTACTAGCAATGTTGTTACGCACGTGCTACTCATGAGCATTTGCTCAATAAAAGCATGCTTTCGTGCAGTAATGAGCACATCTGTCCGGTTCGTACCTTTATTCTATCCTGAATTACTGATTAAGACCCAGGGTCGATGCTGGACAGACAGATATAGTTACTTTCGAATGTATCATATTAGTATTAATTTGTATGAAAAGATGAAAGAGTGAAAGTGGCCACAGCTATAAGGAAGCCCAAATCTATCAGTTACATAAACGCTAAAACTCGTCTACTTCCTTTATCGACTTCCTTGCCTGACTCATGTCCACTACAATTCTGATACTTGTATGAAAGCGTCACACCGAAATGTAATTTACCACAGACGTACAGTCGAGTTCATAAATATATAAATAATTAAATATTACAGGACAATTGTACACAAATCAGACAAGACAGTATTTCCGGACCGATACGATCTTCAAGCCTGCAAGAAAAGAGCGTACTCCCACCTGAAAGGCCGGCAACGCACTTGTGACTCCTCTGGTGATGGAAGTCTCTATTATGGGCGACGGTGATCGCTTACAGTACGATTACTTTGAGTTTACCACTGACATATGCATTTATTCCATTGGCTATTCCACTTTAACACTAATACAAAAGAGTTTCTATTACAAACAAACGACGTTTAGACAGTGTGTAAGTAATATAAATTCTTTTACAATTGTGTAAAAATCGAATATCCAATGGAATAATAGCATATGTCAGTGGTAAACTCAAAGTAATCTTACTGTACTATCAGGCGACCCGTCTGCTCGTTTGCCTCCTATGTCATAAAAAGAAAATCGAACTAGTCCAATGGTAAGCTCAGTAAGGCGTGTTATGGGTACTAGATGACGATATATTTAATAGATAGATTTACTTTTATAAATAGAAAACATCCAAGACTCGGGAACAAATATTTATGCTCATCACACAAACAAGTATTTGCCCTTACCGCGATTTGAACCCAGGACCTTCAGCTTCGCAGGCAACGTACCCGTTGAGCCAAACCGGTCATTAAAATACTCGTATGAAAGCGTCACACTGTAACGTAATTTACCACTAACATACAGTCGAGTTCGTTGGTATATGAGCATTACAAAGAGTTAAAAACTTTTCTATGTATCGTTGTGGCTACATAACTCCAAAACGGCGGAACAGATTTCAAGTATCTTAGTGCACGGGTAGCTGGGCATTTTATTTATTTATGTGAACTTTATTGCTCAAAACTAAAGTAAGTACAAATGGCGTACTTAATGCCAAATGGCATTCTCGCCCAGTCAACCATAGGGCCAAACAGAGATGCATGACAATGGTGCAGTGGGAAAAATCATTCAGTACTAAGAGCGTTAGGACACACTAGCAAATAATACATATATAAGCATTCACACATGGATATAGGTTACGTTTTATCCGACTACGGTGAAGTGAAAAACAAAACGTCTATTTGTTTATACAAAAAAATTACCTCTCAATAATGATCTATTGATGATGATCATGATAAACAATAGTCATCGCCGTAACATTCTCGTAAATCTAATTGTAGGTATTATTTGGCACCATCATTAGATACTAAATTAGACGGGTGAATTGAATGTCTATTGACCGAGGTAAGTGATACAGATATACTTCTAAACGTCTCTTATATATTTAAATAAAACAATTAACCGGATTATATCGCGTATATTATCTCATTTGAGTGCCATACGTATCGGAAGCTTTTTAGCGAGACACACACTTTTAACAGAGGAAAATGTCTTTTCTCAGTCAACCCGTGACCATGGAAAGCTGAAAAGCTTCCGAAACGTCGGGAACTCAAATGAGATAATATACGCGATATCATCCGTTAAATTGTTTTATTTAAATGAGTAATAATCGCGGAAACAGAAGAAAATGTCTCTTTTATATGTCCAATAGTTGACAACCCCTTGCTTCGCATAGACTAGTAGAACTGCCCGAATATCATCATATCGAATATTGATATGGCGTCATCTCTCTCACTCTAATACAGTTTAACACGAGAGCGAGAGGGATAGCACGTTACAAATTTCGAAATTCGAAGTAACCTCTCAGGCATACTTCAATACTCTAAACAGCAAACAAAATTATGATTTTAACGAATGCTTATATTCTTTTTATTATGTTTCAGGTAAGAAATCACCAGCTATCCAGTTTTCCGGATATTGAAAGCTGGTAGGATACTCATATAATTGCAGACATTTGAAAAGGAGGTAGTGTAACATATAAAGGGTCGACAACACGCACGTAATGCCCCTGGCGTTACAAGCGTTCATAGTCGTACGCTTGTTTGTCACCTCAGTAATATATTTAAAATAATTATATCAACATTGACCCCAACCTAACCCAACACTATGGAGGAAGGAAAGTAAGGACACAATCTCTGTGTATCTAAAATTTCCTCCGTCAAAAAGCGTTATATTGGTGGCGCCACAGTAGCAAGAGGGTAAATTTATATTTTACTCATGCGTCTTTGACAAACAGACAATGAAAGTCACCGATGTTAACAAAGGGAAACAAAACTAAATATTTCGCGATTGTGAAATAAATTATTTTTATTTACTATAAAGGCCAAGCCACACCGGATGCGTGTGCGTGGCATGCACGTAGACGTGCGCGTGGCGTGCGCGTTGTAAAGTACGAATACCCGTAAGAGATGACACACCGCTGCGCACGTGCACGCCACGCAACCGGTGTGCCATCTATTTCATACGATACAAGGCTTGGCCTTAATAATGCCAAAAATCCACAGATGCTCCAAAAATCATTTTGAACACGATTGAACATTTACATCAGAAGAAGAACGAAGGATTGAGTAGCAATTAGATATAAATGTGTTGAAATTTGTTGTTGACATGGCCGAAAATGCAATGCTTCTCTACCGCTATTCTGGAGGGATTTGGAATTATTATTGACTGCTTACAGCTGGAGAAATGTAACTGTTCCCCCTATAAGACATAATGCTCCTTACCTTATACACTCAATACTCCACACCCTCCCTTTGCGCTCGTCCATCGCCAATCGTCTCCCCCCGCACCTCAGGTATAAGGTATTAGGTCTTATGAATGAATGAATGAATCTTTTATTTGCAAGAATGTAGGTTATGTACACAGATGTTCTTAGATTCTAAGTCCCAATTACACTCTACCTATTTAAGGTATGCAAATATACAATATATATAATGTCAATACAATGTAACTAATTCTAAATAAAAATTATGGTGATATGATTACACAACTGAAGCATATCTGATATCTGATATAA
The DNA here is from genome assembly GCA_905404275.2 of Hedya salicella. NCBI lineage: Eukaryota > Metazoa > Arthropoda > Insecta > Lepidoptera > Tortricidae > Hedya > Hedya salicella. The sequence continues at coordinate 6,722,123 of FR990120.1, forward strand.
CTCTCGGAGCTTTAAATAAAGATAATTTGAACATCGATAAGGATTTAGTCTATTTTCTATCTGATTTTTGGCAAAATATGATGCTCGCCCCATTATTATGCCAAGATATTTATGAATACCTTCATGTTTTTCATTCCACTGTACAGGCATATTGTGATTCTAAATATAACATACATTTTGCATAGTTTCAAACTTCACATGAAATTGTCAGAATTAGAACTAAAATCGAATATTTCCAAAGTCACATGGACCTCTAAGGCACAAAGAGTCCAGGAATAGCTGATGATGTGTCCCAAGGTCGGATGACGTCACAGAGGCGTTGACATTACGTGACGCCGGCTCTGGATCATCGCCAGGTTTATAATCAGGCATAAATCATAATGTGCAAGCTTTGCTTTCAAGGTGCTCTAGATTTGGGTCCTAGGTCTGTGAACTTTTAGCAATAGCAGCCTAAACCTAGCAGAAAGATACGAAAACCCTAGCAGAAAGAGCAGAAAATATCGTGGGGTTCTTGTCAAGTTCTTTTTTATTTTCATATTCATAAATGGACAGTATGGCGTTCTTCAACTAAGGTGGAAATAGGTTTTTAAGAGCCCAGTAAGCTCGGTTCTCCATGCAAACGTAGTTACGCTGTCATTTTAAAATGACTAGCTAGTTTGCTCTGAAACTTTGTACTTAGAATAAGTTAAGGTATATGCAGGCCTGTAATTAGTTTATGTAGCTTCAAATACCATAGTAAAAAAATACAGCTAATTTAAGTTTTTCATACAAAACTAGTTTTTGCTGTATTTTGTTTGTTTTATATACTGGAGCCCTAAAAACTAATTATAGGCCTAGATATACCTCATGTCATTGTATATGCAAAGTTTCGTTACAATCCAGCTCGTAGTTTTAAAATGAGAACGTAACTCCGTTTGTATGGGAAGGTGAAATTCGGCCGAGCTTGCTGGGGACTCTTAAAGGTTCGATACCACGCACGTAATGACCTTAGCATTGCAAGCGTTCATAGGATACGGTGACTGCTTAACATCAGGCAGGCCGTACGCTTGTTTGCCAACTTAGTGTTATACAAATACACTTACTTCTACGAAAAATTACAGAACAATTTGTTAGGTGTATTTTTCTCGTTATAATATTGTAGTTGTTCAATTCTCCACTCTTTACACAGAGAGAAGGGGAGGAGTGCGCCCCAGTGGGACACCTAAAGTCTACTTAAAAATCCTTTCAATTATTGTTAATTTTATTTGTGTTATTAGTATGTGTAACTCAAATATAAAATTGAATTTGAATTTGAATATAAGGACAGAACTCTAAATTCCGATGAAGCAAAACCACTGGAAAATCTTGTCTTGTTCACATGGCAATCGCACTAAAACCTAATTATCAATAGAATTCTGAAATAGATTAATAATCTGGAAATGTTCCAAAAGTACATTACGAAACGTAATCATTTTATGTTCCCTTAATTGTACCAATAGCCATTTTCATGTTCCATTCCACTCCAAGAGCATGAGCTAGCCTGTTTGGTCGCGTGAAAAAAAATTGTATGTAAAGCTTTCATCCCGCTTCAACCTTTTAGAAATTGAATTACGGAAATTCATTAAGGGGCTATCCTGAAAATAGCGGTAAATTTCACTGTCTTTAAAGTGCTATCAAATCATTCCACTTGGTGCAAACCACATAAAAAAATAAAAAAGTAGCAAAAATTGGATTTTTTCCGAAAAAAATTACAAATTTTGATGGCGTTTATCTCGGTTTCGGTGACTCGTGAAGATAAACTGAAACAGTAAATTGGTAACAACGGTGGTTGTCAACACGTTGAGACATATACAACACAGAAAAGTGAAGAGTTGCGGATCGAAGGTCATTCGCGTATGGAAGCCCCTTAATGGACCGCCACTCTATTGGGACCGAGCGCGACGACAGCGCCACGTGACAGGCGGCCATTATGGACAATATTGTCACCGCTGTCAAACAAGAAGTAAGTAAATATTGTGAAAAATATTAATGAAATCTTGTGTTATTTTACTATATTACACAATTCACAACAACACATCTTACCAGGACCATATTTTTATCTCAAAAACGATTAGAAAATGTTTACTGCAATATGGATTTGACAGCTCAAGTCAGCGAGAAAAATGACAATTTTAGCCGTAGCGAGCGCTGTGATCGTTTAGGCTACCCCCTCCACCCGCTTTGCACTCTGCCAATTCTCCTATCTTTGATCCTCCTATCATAATTGACACCTTCAAGATCAAAAATTGGCTAACTAAACAAATCTGCTTTTCCAGTTAAGCCAAAAGATGGTTTTTGTGAGTTCATGTTTACATTTTGTCATGTGTTGTATACCAAAGATCTGTGTAAATGTATTAAGTTTTTACAATTAATGCGTCCCTTTATAGTGTGAGAATCCATGAAGTTACCTAACCCTGGACGGTCAATCCTTATCACTGTCAGTCACTGAACTGTTTTTCCTCGTAAACATTATTCATATTTATGTACACTCGTAGATAGATTTTCCGTATAATTTATTCTCTGATGATAGTGAAACAGATTACTATTCTGAACTAACATGACTTATCGTTGCGGTCATTATAGCATCACTTGACGCGTCCTCATTATAATGTCCAGTGATATCATCGTCATTTCATGAAGTACTTGAACACGATGATATTACAAGAAAGTCACCTTCAGGGTGACTTAAACGAAAGGTGAGGTTGGTACCTACGCCTACATCGGAATTAAATGTTTAATTTTCAAATTTGTTGCCAAGAGATTATGTTATTTGGTATTTAGGTTGTTATCCACTCGATCATCCATCAGAGTACTTGTACAGGGCGACTTTCGTAAGAAAAAAAACTGCAAGAATGTTACTATAGTAATGTCGAACGCTCAGAGCGCTATAGAGCAATATCTGACTGTTTTCCGTAAACCTCAAAAATTCTTCTTATTTGAAACTCTTCGGCGGTAAACTTCTGACATTTATTCATTATTTATTCTTTGATCAATTATTCGGCATTTTTTTTAACATCGTCATCGTAAATATTGTTTTAAACAATTCTTATTTTTTGTGTAAAGCTGAAAACATGGGGAATCCAAACGTGGCGCACTATTATTTATTGTTATGGAAATATTCAAATTCAAAATTGTTTATTTAAGACAACAGGGGTCCATCATTTTGTTAGTAAATAATTAAGAGCTAGGCTACTCACAATTATCTTACTAATTTTAGTGACTACATTTACAAATTAACATATATCGCACCTCGTCATGAATTCCGTAGTTTTTTGTAACCTTAGGCACCTATTATATTTCATTGCTCTCGTAACTGTGTACGAAACTTACCTACACATTGTGACAAATGTCACGTTTCGCTATGATGTGAGATCTAAGTCTTTTCCAAAGATAAATCTTTATTTATCTTCCTTGTCATGCTTTGCTGACATGTCATCAAAATTCTTCTCTGTCTTTCAAATTAAATTTCTTGTCTTGTTGGTGTGGGAATCAAGCTTAAGGGAGTAATGCTCTCTTCAAAATAACTTAGAATGTGTGCATGGATGTTACATTTGATCTTCTTTTTCTTGCGTCAGCTCCGGACAGCCAGTTCCCTTCGCCCTTTACACGCGTCTCAGTTCTATAAGCAGACAAAAATACTGTACCGTTGACATAGCAGCGGTCCGCATCTGCTGATAGTAAACTTGGAACTCTGCCAAGCAGCTAGTTTATTCACCAGCTTGACTATGTAACGATTCTTAAATTACTTCTTTAATGTCCATTTCGTCAGATCGACTATTGTTAATCTTTTGTTTATGCTTGATGTTTTGTGCGTTGGCGCCTACAGATATTATCATTGTAGCGATTTTCGCAACGATTGCAATTAATTTGGGGGTGACTGATTGCGTTATAATGTGACGCTTTGTGAGACTGTTCTGTGTTCTAATAATCTTTCTTAAGACTATACTCTTAAGGTTTATTATAATCTGCTTTAAAGTCAACGAATTTTACTTTCTTAACATATTCTCTACTACGGCTGCATTTTTTAACCAGGCCACAGTGGCTTCAGCTGTTCCTATTTATTTCATAGTGCTTTTCTCATTTTAGATTTGCTAGCGTTGAAGAGAACATCGTGATACAATTTTCGCTATAATTATGATGAAACCGCACAATAGCTTACACAAACAAGCCACAGCCTTGACAGTATGCGCGATTAAAATAACTATATGGCTAAATATAAATATATGTTTACTGTTGACGACAGCCTGTGACATATGCACGCGGGAGTTGGCTGGGCGGCCAAGAGTAAGGTTAAGAGGAATAGAAGATAATCTACCATCTAATCTGCATCTTCATCTTCTGCTGGGCATAAATTCTTGTTTAATGTGTCCAGGCCAGGCCAGTTCTTGTCTCATTTTCCTGGCGACGAATAAGATTTAAGGAAGGAATGGAAGATCTGTCTCCTATTTAACTTGCTCAAGACTGAGTTTCACTTAGTTGCAGTCTCGTCAGACTTTCGGGCAGGTTATATATATTTCATAGCTATCTTTGTCTTCGTTTACCGAACAAAAAATTCGACGGGTTGGTTGCAACAAGTGTAAAAAAAGATGGACCGTTCTTGAATCCTGGAGCATGGGATCTTTACCAGTTTTGATTCGAAAATATCTTGTGGAGGTTATTTCCTTTAATCTCATATTAGCGAGGCCTGCAAAATTAAAATTTGCATTGTCATCATCATCATCTTGGGTACGCTTTCGACCATAATCCTAGATTGTCAGGCAAGGTTAATACTTTGGAGAGTCTACCCTCATAAAGCTGACGAAAAACCAGACCAAGGGGGTCAAGGGGGATGGTTCAGGATAACATCTCATGTAAATTATGTACAATCAGTTCATGTGATGTAATCCTGAATTTATAAGTTAAGGAAGACTCTTCAATCATTATTGCCTGCTTAGTTACTCTTTCTTTACGTAGAGTTACGTAATATTCAGTCATTGACTCACTGAATCTAAGAGATATAGCTAAAATTTGAGACATTGTTATTAGCATTGTTAACAAGCCAATGACGTTTTTACTCGTCACGTGCATATCATTATTCTAATGTTCTACTATTGAACGACAATTTGGGCGGTACGAGTAAAGATTGACGGTATGATAGTGTGTTTAAGTCAAACGACTTTTGCTATAAGTTTTAACACAGTCAATAGCTTTGAAAACTTCAAAGCTATTGACTGTGTTAAAACAGACAGAGGATTCGCGACGCGTCCTCGCCCCGTCTGCGCCCTTCTGCAAAACACACAGAAAAGACGCGACACGGGCGCAGCGGGTAGTCAGTAACTCTATAGCCCACTCAATGTTAAGTTAAACCGATATGCCGCTTACGGGACGCGCTCCCATCACGAAATCTATCTATTACTATCGTTCCACCCATTAGGGGATGATTGGGACCGTTCGTACACGGGGCAAGTTCGTAAAATACTCATTAATAGACAAAGTAAGTGGAATACGGACACATTCGTATTTTTATTTCATAAAATGATATCTTAGGAAATAAATACATACAAAGATGTAGAACAGTAGAGTACGGACACTCTACTTAGTTTTGACTATTGTAGGAACGTACCCCTTGTACGAAGGATCCCAATTTTCCCCTACCCATATCGGAGACAAAAACAACTTAATTTTTCTTAAGTTTTTTGGTTAGTTCTTCATTAATAACGATTTCTCAGTCTACTCTTTGGTTGATCACTCTTACGGGAGTCTGTGTTATTCTTTCAAGAAAAATCCAGACACAGCTAAGTAGAATTTTGTAGGCATCAATTGTGCCATCTCTCGTACAATTCGGGAATGAAATCGCGGGCAGAAGTAACAAATTAAAAAGACAATTTTTCAAATTTCGACTCTTCTTTTTCCCAGACTCGTTCAAACCGGTTCTAAATGCAAAAAAAAACATCGATTTATACTTGTATAAATTTAGAAGGTTTTTTTGTCTTTGGGTCAGTATTCCATTAGCTAACGTAACAAGTTTTTATGCTAATCATTGCGTCACGAGTTATGTCATATTGTCGACGTCTTTGTCTTGGCAGCGTCTATTTTTAACCCCCAGTGCGAAAAGTGGGAGTATAGGTGTCATACAGAATTAATATCCATTTTTACCATGGTCTGTTAGTTATTAACGGCTAATTACACCTGGCAAATGGATGACATTAAAAGGCGTAATAAATAAATATCAGGCACAATCTAATACAAATCCACATAGTCTCAAACTAAGTAAATCTTGTACTATGGGTACTAGGCGACGATATGCATAATATATCAATTAAAATACTTAAATACATAGAAAACATCAATGAACCAGAAAACGAACATTCGTGTTTATGGCATAAACACTTGCCCTGGCCGGGATTCGAACCCGGGACCGCAAACCTGCCGTCATATAAGGCGTTAATAACTAGCAAATGATGGTGAAATTGCGGGCACGTGACGTTCCCTAATTTCGAAATCGACCATAACAATGTCGTTGTAATAGTTTGAACAGATGGAATTTATGCTAATACTGTAAAACTGTAAAAAAAATACTATATCTTTAGATTTAACCAGTGTCTCTTTCTCTTGTCATGTTCAAGCTTAGTGAAGTTCCACTTTAAAAAAATATTGCAAAGATGAAAGGCCGAAGCTTGCGTGGCGTGCATGTGCGCAGCGGTGTGTCATCTCTTATGGGTCTTTGTACTTTACAACGCGCACGCCACGCGCACGTCTACTGCGGCTTGGCCTTTAACATTAAAGTTAAATTAAAACATCAAGTTCCTTATAATTAAATAATCTGCAGTCTGCACAGAAATAATCTGAAAGTAACTGGTAACCCGATCATAAATGTCAAAAATCAGTAGTCCTTTTGACAGTTATGTTGCACCTCTAGCAAAACTGTGATACGCGACTCCTTGTAGCGCGACAAAGCTTGTCTGTCTCTTTCCTTTCAATACAATGCGAGAAAGACGGACGATGCTATGTCGCGCGACAAACGTTTTCGCGGAGAGTTGTGCTAAACCGGCTGGTTTTGCCAGACTTGCCACATACCTTCAAGGCCAAGCCACACCGGATGCGTGTGCGTGGCGTGCGCGTTGTAAAGTACGAATACCCATAAGAGTTGACACACCGCTGTGCACGTGCAAGCCACGCAAGCGGTGTGCCATCTACTATGACATTTCATACGATACAACGAGCACGCCACGCACACGCGCACGTGCTGCATTCGCATTCGGTGTGTTTCGGCCTTTAATGTGCAAACTTTTTCGACTATTGTATTGAAACCAGACTTAACGGTGTTATAGCGTGATGAGCTAGCGTGCCGAAACACTATAGTTCTGGTTATTAATTACTATAACTCCCTCCGAAGCGGTTTTTATGGGCAACGTCTGGACACTACCGGCGAATGGTCTGGCTCTACTTAGGCTGAATAATAAACTGAAAGAAACTAGGTGATGTAAAATTATAAAATAAAAATCTTAATATTTTCTTCTGTTTCCGCGATTATTACTCGTTGAAATAAAACAATTTAACGGATTATATCGCGTATATTATCTCATTTTAGTTCCCGACGTTTCGGAAGCTTTCCAGCTTTCCATGGTCACGGGAGGACTGAGAAAAGATGTATTTTCCTCTGTCAAAGTTACAATTTGTGCAGAACTACCCATTTTTTGAAAAAACACAAATAAAGGTGTACATACATGCCAGATGGGCCTAAGCTGTAAAGACAGTTACACATGTGCCAGAAGGGCTTAATTATTTTATTCTAATAATTTACCAAACAGCATTTCACAAATGAGGCGTACTGAGGAGAAAAGAAACGCTGCAAAGAAAAACTCCCAGGCTACCTCATTACTAATTATAATATTTAAAAACAGAGACTATTAAACTACTTTTAAACAGATAAGATATTTTACACCGTTCGGAAATTAAGGTTTTGCAGTCTTGTGTCTCGCTTGTTCCTTGATGAGATGTATTACAGGATCCCAAGCTGGTGGTAGTGACAATCCATCTTCTCTATTGAAATTAGGATGCTTTTTAATCTCAATAGCCTCGCGTAGCATCCTGGGAAAATATCTTTTTTCTTTGGCAAGGATAGAAGGTTTATCAAACTTAATTGAGTGGTTTGGTTTGTCAATGACATGTTCACAAACTGCAGACCTATTACACCGACGGTGCTTGACATCTGCTATGTGCTCCTTCACCCGGGTTGATACACTGCGTTTCGTTTGACAAATGTATGAAAGACCACACTCGTAGTCCAGCTTATAAATGCCTGCACTCTGCAAAGGGGTGCTACTCTTCACGGGTCTAAGGTATTGAGACACCTTCTTCAACGGCTTGAAATATGTTTTTATAGAAGCGCGCTTCAAGATGTTTCCGATCTTGTCTGTGACCCCTTTCACATATGGTAATACGGCAGGTTTACGCTCGACTGTTGGTTTCTTCATACTGGGATTCTGCTTGGAACGTGGTATCTGGAGCTCGTTGGCTCGAAGCGCACGTTTGACATTCTGTAACTCAGCAGTCAGATGTTGATTGTCGCAGATACCCCTGGCTCTCTGAAACAAAGATTTACCCACTGTAGCAAGTTGACAGGGATGGTGGTGAGATTTGCCATTCAAATACCTATCTGTATGCGTAGGTTTCCTATATACAGTATGACCTATGTCATTTTTAGGACCTCTAATTACTAGCACATCTAAGAATGCAAGTGAATTTTGATTTTCCAACTCCATAGTGAATTTAATTTTACTATGCATGGAGTTCAGATGGTCTAAGAAAGCTGAAACACTAGATCTAGGTAAAATAGTAAAGGTATCATCTACGTATCTTTTAAAGATCCTCGGCTTGACAGGTGCCAATGAAAGCGCTCTCTCCTCGAAGTCTTCCATGAAAATATCGGCGACGACAGGAGACACCGGAGACCCCATTGCCACACCATCAACTTGCCCGTAGAATTCACCATTCCATAGCATATAGCCAGATGTAAGGCAGTGTTGTAATAACTCAGCATATTCTATTGCCATCTGTTGTTCACCCAATCTTCTTTTCACAATCCGTTATAAAAATCTTAGTCAATATTACGGAACAACTTTTACACATATCGAACTAGTCCCATGGCAGGCTCAATAAGGCTTGTGCCTAGTACTCATAACACACGACGATATATTTACATACATAGAAAACATACAAGACTCAGGTACAAATATTTATGCTCATCACATATATATTTGCTTTTTGTTGCCTTTGTTGGACCTGGATTTGAACCCAGTACCTTCAGCTTCGCAGGCAACGTTACTCCCGCTGAGCTAAACCGGTCGTCAATCAAATAAGATATATATTTTCCAATCCATATTATCTATACTTATATACTAATATTATAAATGCGAAAGTGTGTATGTCTATCTATCTGCCTGTTACCTCTTCACGATTTGGATGAAATTTGACGTGGAGCTAGTTCGACTCCCGGGGAAGGATATAGGCTACTTTTTATCCCGGGAAATCACGGAGACGAAGCAGCGGGTAAAATCTATTAAGATCCATATCAGTACATTGAACATTTTTTACAAAAAATAAGTGAAATAGGTAGTTCGGAGGTCTGTAAATCGTGTGTTTTACAGACCGTTTGATGTCAAAACGGCTGAACTAGACGGAATTACCACTTACACGGATAGCTGGACACGATGACAGATGGATAAAGAAGTTTTACTACAATAAAGCAAAGAAAGTTATGATTTATCTCATCCCCGTGCAAAGTTAAGGGCAATGTCTTGTCTCATACAACAGGGCTTCACGAAATTCGCAACCCACACCTATTACATCAGTGACCTTGACATTACCGAAGTACGGTACAGCTAAACATAGACGTACGCTTACGTAGCTTTTCGCTCTTATTACTATGCATACATAATATTGCTCCTAAAGTTTGGGATGATTTATCGGGGATAATGTAAATATATTGTAGTCTTCCGTTGGTGTTTAATAGGTGGGGTTTTTTTACATACTCTCATGTCCCATATTAAATCTCCTAGGTATTTAGTACAACTTAGAATATTCATATTTTCTAGTATTAAGTATTCTGAGATTATGAATACAAAACATCATCATCACCTGAACATCCGCCTAAACATCGTCAGAGACTGACGACCAATCAGGTGCTTTGTCATTTTATTTTTTGCGCGACGATGGCAACCAGTCCTAGGGTTACCATATGCCAGGCTTTCGCCTGATTTGCTGGCATTTTAGCACTCGATCAGATGTCCGGCAGGCATTATTCTAAGACTCTAAGTCGAGCATCTTGAATTTCCGCGCCGGTTGCGTACGTCATGCCGCATGACGCACCGTCCCAGGA